>OY728151.1:1418283859-1423283859 GCA_963277665.1 Viscum album | reverse complement strand
AAAATATACATTTTATAAAATATTTTTTCAGTGCAAAATGACTTTATTTTCTTTTTAGTTACATATATTGAAACAACATTGAATGGGACCCTTAATTCTTTATGTGGTTATAACTATTTGTATACTCTTATTTAATACATACCTTATAGTGGTAAATATTTATTTAAAAAAATTCCTGACCCATTAAGGGTATGTTTTATGTGTGGATAATGTTGTCTTAAAAATAAGTATTTATAGAGGGATAATTTAAAAAAAATTCCCAACAGTTGATCTTTGATTTGTTCATTAGTCATTTTTTTCATAACATTCTGACCAAGAATTTTTTATGTTTCATTAGTTGTATATGGTGGATCAATAAAAGATTGAAATTATGTAAAATTTAAATAATATTAATTCAGATTTAAAGTAATACTTTATATTATCAACTTGTAGATCTTTTTCAATGAACAATGCCTATAACAGAACTTCTATAAATGGATAAACTTGTTACACAATTTCTCCATCTCCAAAAACAACACATTTTCCCTTATTGTTTCATATTATTCATCATAATCTTATAGATAAATTCATTGACCCCTTATCACTATAATATTTTTACAATGTAAGTACATTATCTACTTGGGATGTAAAAAAATATACTAAACTGGATTTAATAAAACTCTACAGCACCAGTGTATATCAAGTTGAAACTCCCTTTCCATCTTCAATTATCTTTGTAAGTGTGTTATTATGGATATTATAAACTATATATATCATTTTTATTTTCTATCTGAGTTCATAATAGAATATAAACGTTGTTAAATAGACTGTTAATTAATTAAATCTACTTCAAATATAATTGGATAATTTGATTCTTTGACTAAATTGTCAAATTGATATTCTATCAGTTATGGTATAAATAATCCTAGGGTATTAGTGTATATTAATATTTTTATCTACCCCTTCTACATTTTAACTCCAATTTAGATCAATGTAATGTGACTAATTTTACCTTCATTTAATGACACCTTAGTGGTTGACACTACTTTCAAATTCCCTAGCCATATTAAATATTGTATCCATTGTATATTTCTAATATAAAAATTGTCTTCTTGAGACTATTAATATTTGATCAATATATAATATTAATTTCTTTTTGGATAGTTTTTCATTGATATAGTATATTATATTAAAAAACAAAGTCAATGAAATAAATAGAAAGGAATATACTACTCAATATTTTCTTCCTAGAAGAGATGAAATATTTAATGGAAGAACTTCCCTAGGGCCCTATCAAATATTATCTATTTTACAGTTGGAATATAGTAAAATTGATCACTTGATTCATATCATTTGTAGATATTAAAATAAGTGTATAATTTATTATTACCAATTTTTTATTATTTATATTTTAAAACAATGGAAATAGTGGATTGGGGTTGAAATAGAGAAAAATATGAAAACATATATAAAATTGAATATAAGTTGATATACTACTGTATATCCTTAGAAGAATCACTTATTTTATGCTATAATTGTTTTATGAATGTGTTTTTGCTACCACATTCTCACTAACTTAAATAAATTAATATCATTAATCTCTCCACCACCCATATTTCCTTCAAATAGAAAAACTATATTACTATATATTGTGCACTACACTCTATTTATTCAAACGTTTGATGGTATAACACATACCTTAATTGAGTATATGAGATCATGGAAACACATCTTAGAAAACCACACCAAGAAGAGATCCTTCTTGTACAAGGCCTATAATCATGAGACCAATTTTCATTATATTGAATATCTCCATAATATAAAGGATTACGTAGCTAAGAAAAGAAATTATTTAACAGATTAAAATATAATAATATTATTGTATTGGGTTATTGGAAAAATCAACACAGCAAACTAACTTATAAATACACTAAATAATATCTACTTGAAAATAAATAAGATATTGCATAGTTATGTTTCCAAAATCGTGGGTTGAAAAACTAGTTACTCTCACAAATAATAACAATGAAATTTATTTCCACACTTATTGAGTTGATAATTCATAATTGATATATAGTAAATGATATTGTCAAAAGGAATTTTTATATATAGAAAAGGATATCTACGATATTCAATAGATGAAACAAAGGAAATTGGATATTCACTAAGGGAAATCATAAATTTATGGCATGACATAATCACCCTTATAAAATAAGATTCATATCCAAATTATTTATACTAATCATTATATTCTTCCCTTTTTAAACAGAATCCTTATGTTTTCCTATGTTTATGTGAATTATTATATTTAATTTAAATAGTATCCACCAATTAATTCCTGATCATGTTATATATATACATTAATATAACATATTTACATAATATAGTATGATTACTCATATGATTATTCAATTTTTTCCTTAATCACATTCATGTAATCCATGTTACTATTTTTAACATTAATGGAAATGATCTTATACATATTGAGAACCCACATTAATTCTTCCCAAATATTTCACAACCATTAAGGTGGTAAATGGAATTTTTTCGATGAAATCATGATAATTATGTCATATTTTAGTGGAATTTATTATTCTATAGGGAATATAATTTTTTTAAAATGTTATATAATCTAGATTTAGTGAAAAAAACATGATATTTTAATTGATTGGATAATTCCATACATAGTGATATTGTTTTCACCTAAATCACAACCACTAATATATAAATGTATCCATCAATTACATGATCACTATTTCTCATATTAAATATGAGGATGACTGTCATCCAAAAATATGTTGATTTTCATTCCACAGATTATTCACATTATACAAATGATAGATTTTCTGTAGACCTAATTATTTTCATACATTTAAACATTGTATCCAAAAATTGATATTGCATAACATGACTTGATCAATTGATAAATTTATTTGAACATTCCTGAAAAAGAATTATATCAGAGTAATAATTTATAAAAATTATTGGAGAAATTGTATTATTCATTTTATTTGGTAGAGTTATATACAATGAAAAATGGTTATTTGTTGAAATGCTCCATTTGGTAATTTTTATATAGGTGTGTCATTTGGTTTTACATCGATCATATAATTTAATATAAGGGAATCATAATAAATTATTTTATCATTGGAATTTGAAAATGTGTTTTCGTTATCAATAAGGAGCCTACAGTAAACATTACATAATCTAGCATCTTTAGACTAGAAATCTCTTTTTTCATTTAAAAAGATAATTTGGTTTTATACATTTATAGAATAATGTTATAACTCATACACAAAAAATCATAATCAGATATTTGAAATTTCTAATTAGTATCAACATTAAATATTATATAAAACTTCTAAAATAATCCTAATTTTTTATTATAAAGTAATATTCATTATTTTCAATGTGATATCCTCCTTTAAATTAGGTTTCCTTAAAAACTATGATTTTTTTAAAAAAATTAGGGAATAAAATAAAAAATTTCACTAAGGGTGAAAAATAAGAATTATGTTTTTCTAGTGAATACATGAAACCCCTAAAATGATTATCATAATCTCAATATTCATTGTACATATGAAATAAATCATTTCCACATGAATAACCCAAAATATTTTTTCTAAAATAAAATAATTATGGCCTATATTAATGGAATATTTTAGTATCACACTCATAACCTATTTTAATCCAATGTGAGAAATAACTAGAGCATTGTCAAATCGATAGGAGAAAACCTTTTATATCTCCCTCTTTATTTCCTTTTAGGAAAATGAATATTACCCAATTAATCAAGGAATTAGCTTGCTAAATCCATAATATATGGTATAATGGGATCACCTAGATCTATGTAGTTTTAGACATAGTATAGGATATATCGGGGTTACAAGATGTTATCCCGTAGAACCCATCATATACATTATTTCTAACTCCATTGTGATCTATAATAGACCTATATCCTTATTATTAGATGTATCAGGATCACATATTTTTCATAGAATGATCATGTTCGATATCATGAATAATAAAGATTATTATTTCACTATTTTAAAAAAAATATTTCCAAAACTCATTTAAACCCGTATAAAAAACACATTTAGAAATCAAAATACACTTTTTTTAAAAATACTTAAATAAAAAATATCATTTTCCATTTACATAAATTTATGAAAATATATACATAAAGAGGTTATGGGGTTTATTAGTTGATTAAAATATGAAATATCAAAATGGAATCCAGTCATTATATAATAGTTATAGTGGTGGGAAAAGTTGTTGTCACTGTATACATTAAAATTAAACATTCCATTTGTAGTATGTAATTAATATAAAAAATTCCATAGAATGATTATTTTATCGAAATATTATTGAAAGAATGATATAAATGACCATTATAATTAACAAAATAAATTTAAATGAACATACATGGATGAATAATAATGTTATAATGAATATATTAAATGTGGGTTTTTATTAAAGACAAGTCCCTAACATCTTTGGAAATAATATCTTTGTAAATACCATGAATGATTAAAAAAAATTAATACCATGATAATAGATATATTCCTGATGTATATTTTCATAGGTTCTGTATATATAAATCATAAAATAATATAGGTATAGAAAATTGAAATACTCCATAAAGAATAGAAATTTAGGATAAGTCCCTTGCCAAGAGTCCAACTCATTAGGTACATTATTTATCTCCCTAATTAAAAAAATTATTCTAATTATTTTATAATTTTTGAACCATTTTTAATTATTATATTCCTTTAATTTAACTTATTATCTTGACATTTACAATTACTTAATAAAATATTCTTTTTTTCTGATGTTTTGACGATATCCAGCTTATGAGTCAATATTAATTTTTTTAGCTTGATCGTGGTGAAAGAGGTCATTATTTAAACACAGAAAAATAATAATAATGAAATAATTATCATTTTATACATAAATTTTACTTTAAAACAATTCATGGATGATGGTTATGAAAAATGAACAATGTAATAATCTGGTAGATGTTATGACATACAAATGCATCAGTAACGTTTCTATTTTTGAATGATCATTTTTGAAAGATGGTATGTGTTATATTATCCATAAATAATAAAAAAGACATCATAAATAATATATAATTGCATTAAATATACTTATAAATTTCATCCATGTGATTTGGTGATGTAAAAAAAGTGACACATCACTTAATGGACGCTTTAGTTCACAATTACACACAGTTGACATTATGATTTTTCAGTCAAGGGGAATTGTAATCAATAAATTTATATTTTATATTTTAATAAATCTAACTATTTAATTAATATAATAATTATATCATTTAAATCATATATATAAAGATATTAAAATTTTATTATTAAATTACTTGTAATTATTTAGTGAAAGATTAATCACATTGCTTCATGAGAAGGTAACACTCCGTAGACGTCCTTGATGATAAGGTATCCCCCATAGAATCGAAGGTATGAAGTTATATGTAATTTAAAAAATAATGAAATATAATTATTTTAAAATATCATATATATATATATATACTTTAAATCCATCATTACAATAGTAAAATAGTGGTGGTGAGGAAAAATATATCACATCTATTCACAAGGGGTAACCCACTATAAACTTGAATGATGATTTTGTCTACTGTTTGACATAATTGGAGGAATATTTAAGTTTTTAATTTAATATATTTACAAAAAAATATATAGGATATACTTTTTTGTTATATCAGAATATTTGAATAATGTTTTAAGGATGTATCAGTAGAAATGAAATAAAAAATGCTTAGTTATGCATGATATATCTTCATTGTATGACCTCCATTGGTTAAAACTAAAAACCTTTATATGATGGATCTATGATAAAAATGGGTATCTTGGTTATGCGTATATAATTAAGGTGAAATTTTTTAATTTATTGTGTATGAAAAATATATTTGATGGTGTAAATAGAAGGGGACAGGGTGCGGCCTTTCATATAAGTGAGGTGAGTGGAACACTTGAAATGTTTTATAATAAATATTTAAACTAAATTGACATTCCAAAAGGATCCAAAATGAAACATTATAGAGAGTTATACATTATTAAGTCAAATTATGGTCTAAAATGGTGTTTTTACTAGTCATTATGTCATTTTAAGTGGTGTATTTTTCGTTTGGCCCTCAGAAAATCTATTTTTCTGTAACCGTAGTAAAATATTTTTTCTGTTTTCACTATTATGTACGAACAAAAATTAAGTTTAAAATATAAATTAATATAAATTTAGATGATTCAATCAATTTTATCCATTTTAATAAATGAAATTCATATAATTTGTAGAATTTAATGTAATATGACACCCACGGATATGACAAAAATAGGTTTTTTCGTAAGAGTATATTTCAAGAAAATGAAGATTTCAAACTAAATCTATGAATATAAAAATACTTTTATTAATTTAGATTAATATTAATGAGATATAATTTAAAAATATCATTTATCATATTCTTCATTATGGGTTTTTTGATTAATTAATAAGGAGAAATCGTATGCACTTTAATAATATTTTTTAGAAAACCACGCATTTTAAACCCAAACAAAATCATATACTAAAATCAAACATAAAGTTGATTCAAATGCAATTATGTGGACTAAATATATATTACATATGATCCATAAAACAATAATGATAACATTATAGAACATTTAAAATATTTATTTTGTTGCAAATAAATAACATTTTCCAAAATAATCAGTATTTTCAATATTCATTGAAAAATAAATATTTTTCAAATCACCAAAAATTTCAAGCAAGGTTAATTTTGATATTATAATTTAAAATATGATTATAATTTTTCATGTTTTAATTCAAAATCATATAAATTAATATTATAAATTAGACTTAATAATAAAATTGATTAATTTAAACAATTTCATTTTGGATTTAAAAAATTTCTTAATATATATATAATTAACAAAACTATGTTATTAGAATTAATAAAAATGAAAATTATTTATTTTTTAATTAAATAGTTTGTTAGATTATTCCACATTTTTTAAGTTTCATCCGCCCAATTTTATTCACTTATTAATCAAGTGGAGATAACATTTACACATAGTACTTTTAGATTCTCATATTTCTTCTTCAAAAATATTGTTCTTCCATAAAACACTATTTTGGTGGTTTACCATGGTCCAAAACACATTCACTACATGGTAAATAATCCAATGTGTTTATTATTTGTAAGATTGACTCTATTCTAACTGAACTACTTTAGGGTACAAAATTTGAGATGAATTTGGAAAAATTCCTTTTACATTGAAAAATGAAGAACATTTTGTTCATTGGATAAAAATAGAGGAAATTGCGCATGGTAAGAAGATAATTGACCTCTTCCTTGAATTCATATGATCCAATGAACAATGTAATTTTACAACCATTATTATCAAATTTCAGAAAATTTTTCAATTGTGACACGTTTATAAAAACATGATCACCTACCTCAAATGAAAGATCTTTCTACCAGTTATTCATGGAATTTATCTTCAAGATATGAGTTTTCCCCATATGTTTTGGAATCAAATTTTCCTTCCTAACCATTTAATCTACCATATATGGTCCCTTAAATCTCATTTATTCACTTCATTCATAAGATCTGTTGTCTAACACAACTTTTCATATAATTCATCAAATTGTTCCATCTATATATTTAAAAGAAAAATATTTTTTAGGAAACCTCATCCAAATAAATATTTTGATACCAATTTCATTTCTAAACATTAAATTGAAATATACATTTAATTTAAGGGTTTAATTTTTCTCTCAGAATTTAAATATAATTAATCATAAAAAGATGTACTGAAATTCAATTCAATACTGAATGTATATTGAATTCCTTTTCAAAAGTAATATGTGAACCTAGGATAATGATATGATACAATAGAGAGATGAAATCCATGTAACATGAATATAATCTTGATATATTTTCAAGAAAGGTGATCCAAGGAAAATTTATATTGAATTTGAATGAAATGGTTAGATTTAGTTAATTGATCAACAATAACCCTAACCGCATTTTTACCTCATGGTGCATTTGGAAATCCCACTGTGATATCCATTGATATAATTTCCAATTTCCAACCTAGCACTAGAAAAAGGATAAATCATTCCATTTAGTAATTTTTTTACGATTAACCTATTGAAAAGTAAAACATTTCATAGAAGAATCATAAACATCACATTTCTTTCCATACCACTATTAATACTCCCAAAGGTCTCTATACATTATACTATTTCATAGATGAATATAAGATAGAGAACTATGAGATTCACTCTGAAAACTCTCCTAAACTAGAAATAATATTTAAAAATTAATTTTTTTAAAATTTTGATAATACATTCATCATGAACATTTAAATCGGGAAACAAACCATTCTTAATGACTTATAACTTTTCTGACCGAAAATTGTGGTCCTTCCATGCTTTCTTAATTTTTTTTAAAAATTCCACTACACTAAAACCTCAAAAAAAAGATGATAATTCAGTACATAGACAACTTAATGGAAAAAATTCACCAAATCATTAACCAAAGGGTGATGGTTAAAATATCAAATTTCTAATGTAGCAATACATTTCCAACACAAAGCATAACCCTATTATAAATTTATAGGTTGGTAGTGTATCATTATATCGTAATCCATGATTGTTTCCAACCATATTTTATTTATCAAATTAAATTCATTCTGAGTAAATACTTACTTCAAAAAATTTGAAGAGTATATATTTCAACCTTCACTCAATACAGAATTTACATCCAAGATTTTAAAAGGAAACCACAAAATAAGAAATTCAATATAATTTGTAGGAAAACATAATTCAGGATCCTTCAACTAATGTGTATTATAATCAATTACAATATAATTCTTCACCAGGAAACAACCAGGTCCCTTTAATGAAGCATTAAAATAGAGGACAAATTCACCATTTCTTGATGGCATGACCAAAACGGAATAATTCATCAATATTCTATTTAGTTATAGAAAAAAATAATAAAAATATTTTTTATAGATATATTTAACTCAATTTCAAGTTGACATAGTCAATGGTATAGAAAAATAAGAAATGTTTTCAAAAAACCATTGTTAGTAACCTGTTAATCCCAAGAAACTATGAATATTAGTGACATTTGTGAGTCTTGGACATTCTTGAAAAAATATTGTTTTAGTAGTTTCGATAGTAATTCCATAATTAGAAATAATATGAATAAGGAAATAAATATTGTGTAACCAAAATTCACACTTACTAAATTTTCTAGGCAGTTTCTTCTCTTTCACATTTTTAAAAAAAAATCCGTATGTGTCTTTCATGTCACTCATGACTTTTAAAATTGTCCAAATTATAATAAATATAATCAACTTCAAAATTGTCCATGAACACCTAAAAAATTGAATTCATAAGGTCTATAAACATATTAGGTTCATTATATAACACCAAGGGTGTAAATGTAAAATTATAATACATGTATCTATTTAGAAACTTTTTCTTCTGAATTTCATCATCGTTCCATTTCTACTGATTGTACCCAAACCATATATTATCATTTGAGAAATACTATATTCCCTAGGTAGATCTAAGAAATCATAAATATGAGTAAAATGATACTTGTTCTTAAAAGTTACGTTATTAAATTATTTTTATTTCATGAAAAGTATCATTAAAGATTAATTGTTTTGAAGAAAAAAGCAGGAGTACCCTATGGTGATGCTAAAGGATGAATGAATATTTTACCATGAAATTATCCCAAGTTATTTTTTAATTAAAAAAGTTATACTTATGAAATTTGATTAGGTGGTTTAGAAATAGGATTATAATCATACACTCAGTAAATATTAATAACAACCTCTTCATCTTTAATAACACTGGGTAATTTATCAAGAGAAGCATATAGGTATTCATTCACTACTAGAACAATGATAATTTTAATAACATATTTCGTTATATATATATTATATTGGTAAATTTGACTATCATCTATGACCAATTACTCAACTTTTTTTCAGGTTAATAAAGGTATGAAATAATTTAATTAAACATTATAAGCTATAAAATATCTCTTATAAAGAAAAAAATGAAAGCTAATCCATACCCAAAATGATACTGAACTCCACATTGGGGTGTTCAACAAGATTTATAGGAAAAAACATTTCACTAATAATTATATAAATATTCATATAAATAATAGTTTCCTCAATATTATCTCCAATATTTTTCAACAAAGATATATATTCTTTTCATGTAATTATATTTCTAATTTTCTTGAACATTTCTCATAAATGAAAGAATTTGAGGATCCACGGTCAAACAAGGTATTGACTCAATTCCAATAAAAATGTAACATACCATTCACTGCATCATTTTTAGGATTAACATAAACCATTTTTGGAAGGAAATACACATTATTTTTCTTTCGATATTATTGATTTCTACCATGAGTAACCTACATCAATCACCCATTAGCATAATGAAACAAATAATTGATATTTATGAAAATTACCATTGGGTTTTTATTTCTTTCCCAAACATTTTCCATGTAGTTAGGAACAATATGACCATAATTACCACGTAAGAATCACTTTTCATACATTTTAAGACACTCACTAGGGTTATTTTTACCAATCTTATCACAAGATGGTTACCTGATTTTCTAATCCCTACACAACATTGATTAATTCCTCCCATTTTCTGACAACGGGGATATATTTTTTCTAGTTGTCTTCATAGAATACATGATTATTAGAGAACTCTATTTCTACCCTCTCAACACATAAAAAAAACTTATATTTTAAATTTATGAAATTCCAATAACATAATATATCTTCGATTCATTACTGATTAAATGTAATGACCTGGATTTTACCATGTAATTGTTTTTAATTATATGGAAATATTATGAGTCCATGAAAATTGACAAGGCCTGGTTCTGAGGCCCGGTGTTCCTGGAATGAATTTCTGAAAAAAATTAGGTATGATTAGTAAATTTTCGAGTAGGTTTTTTTAACTTTTGAGCCACCCCTCTGAATTGAAAACTGAGGGAACTGTTGAACTTGCAGCATCGATATTTGCTTAAAGAGACTTCGTCCTCGACCATAGTAGGTCGAGGGTTGACGATAGCTTTTCATTTTTTCGTGGAAGAAGAAAAATAAAATAAGTAACATTTTATTTTTCTTTTGAACCCTCTCTTTGTGAGTTATGGAGGTGGGGACCACCGGATATAGGAATCCTCCCAATTTGAATTTTGTGGTGGGGACCACCCCTACCCATCTTAATGTGAAAAAACCATTCATCTTTTCAATTAATTAATTATTACAACATCAAGTTAATTAATATCCAACACTATTTAAATTAATAAAAATTAATTTATTAAGTTGATGCTTCTTTTTGGTGGGGTTGGGAAATTTTTGGCAAGGGAGAGCTTGGGGGAATTCTAGAGAAACGTCCTCTCCAATGAAGAACACTTCTCCTACAATGAATAATTCTCCAACAAAGAACTCAGTAGAAGGATCTCCAATGAGGAACATCTTCAATGAAAATGAACCAACGTCCGTCTTTCCCTCCTCGACAACAACAATGAAACCTCATAGTAGGGATGGTTCTTAGTATACCCATTTCCTGGTTCATGATGTTCATCTTGATTTAAGGACAATTATGTCGCTTCCTACCATTCTAATACGGAGGTTGTAGGCCAAACGAGCACGGCCTGACCCCTCCACAACCTTTTTTGGGATTTTAATGGTCTTGAATCGATTGAGAAATATTCAGGCAAGTTCGGGAGTCTATGGAATGAAGAACGGGTCACCAGGGCATGCCGGGTTACCCGAGGAACGTTGCAGGAAGGGCGAGGGAGTGGCGTCCGGCACTCCGGTCGGCCGCAATAGCACCGCAGAAGAAGGATCGTGGCCCAAAGGCCGCATCGGAGCAATGGCGGTGGATGACACAAGGTTTTCTATGCAAACGGGTGGCGGCACACGTCCATGCCACTGGGCGTGCAAGAGCCATGTCATGAGGTCGTGGTAGTGAAGGAAGGGTTGTTGGCTCACTGGCGGCCATCGGTGGAGGCGCGACGTTAAACCGCACCACGAAGGAGGGCTGGTCGTCTAGGAAGCCGCATGCCACACCATGGGCAACCCATCATGGGCCGCACCATGGGCTGCCCATAGTGGACCACACCGCGAGCCTCCCAGCGGGCCGGGCTGCACAGGCGGGCTGGGCCGGACCCAACGGGCTGGGTCTGACCCAGGGTCGGACCCAGTTCGGGCTAGGTTTACCCGTACAATGTCAAGTTAACCTAGGCTAGGTTGGCATGGGTTGACCTGAACCATGTCGGGTCGGCCCAGGCCAGGTCTGTCTCGGTCGGTCCGACTGCGTCAGAACGGATCAGGGCCGATGACGAGCCTTTTTCGATCTTTTGACCATAACATGAGTTATATGTGTCTGTTTGATGAACAGTATTTGGTTCCGGAAACCTTGGATCGAGATGGTAATTTTGGTATACCCCACTTGAGTTTTTCAAAAAGTTGGGGTAAGGGTGGGTTGGATCGAACACGAATCCTACCTGGCCCTCAGGACTAAAAGGCCAACAACTTGCATACTGGGCATCCGATTGACGCACCGTCTGTTGGGTTGAGACCCCTTTTACATGGAAGTCCACTGGGATACTTCTTCTTGGTACATTGTGGATGTTGGAGTATTGACATGTGGCTTGACGATCAGACCCTCTTGGAATCTAGCGAGCTTAGTGCGGGACTCTGTGGCTGGTTGTATCATGTGAATGATATCCAATGTGGGTTTGTGCTTTGGGATCCTACGTGGGTCTATGTTCGAGGGTCCCACATGGATCCACTCTAGGAATTCACGTGGGACTACTCTGGGATCCTACATGGATTTGTTGTATTAGGATCCTATGTGGGTCTAATGATTTATGATAATACGTGGGTCTGCCTCTTAATAGAGTACGATGATTCAGTAGTTACATATAAGTGTCTTTGCTACCGATCCTAAGTTATACCTAGTTTGAGTTAAGTATTTACCATTATGGTAATCTTCTGTGTGGCGTACCTGTGTGGTACTTACATTCATGGTGATATCATTGTGGTATTCTTCTGAGTGGCATCACCTTTGTGGTATATATCTTTTTGTTGTTACCTTTGGGGTATTCTTTCCTTTATAGAAGAGTTGAGATTTGGGCTTTTGAGTTGGACCTTGTGTTTCCTCATTAATGATATGGGTTTACTTGATATCTTAGGTATATGTATACGCATATACCTAAGTAGGGCTTTCAATTGTTTTCATGCTTTTTGGTTTATCCTTTTTGTATTTTGTGAGACCTTCGGGGGTCTCAGGGTCCATACTGAGTATCATTATACACTACCCATCATGGGCTACGCCCACACCTTATTGTGTTTGGTGCAGACGATGAACAATGTTGACTGAGGAGGAGGGTACTAGGACTATAGGTAGCTCGAAGGTGGACATTAGTTGAGGTGTACTGTAGAGATGACCATTCGAGAGCTGTACCAACCCTTCTGGTAGGATCCATGGTGGGTTTCCATAGGATTTGTTTCAGTTTACCTATACTTTTCAGTTTCCTTGTACTTTCCAGTTGGGCTTGTGTCCTAGCCCCTTTTTCCTTAGTGTACACATGTTTTTAACAATACAATTTACTTGGGTTCGTATCTTGATGTGTTCTTGGTTATGTGTGTTTATAGGTAATAAAGGAAATTCCTTCCTGGTTATAGAGAATATGCCTTTTAGTGCTAGTCGCCAGCCCCTGGACTTTGGATGGCGGGCTTGTGGTAGTAACGACATGGCCCTCGGGGGATGGGACATGACAAATTGGTATTAGAGAAGTTGGTTCTATCATAGAACATTTGACGGTAATCATTTTTAATGAAAATAGTGTAATTGTAGTGAGTGTGGTTATCAGTTTAGGGAATCTAGTGTTGGTGTGGCGGGCGACGTATCCATACACCAGGACCCTAAAATCTGATTTCTGACTCAGTGTAGGAAAAGTTAGATTGCATGTGTGTTTTTAAATGTTTTCTTTGTGATCATTTTCAGTGAGCTCACCAGTTATAACTTATTGACCATGGAGAACCTTTTTCATTTTAGGATGCCTCCCTGAAGATAGCCAACTAGGGTTCCGGTTATAGTATGAGATGATAGCACCGAGCAATGAATCCTCGGTGCAGGGCCCTTTATCAGTAGGGGTACTAGTGGAAGAACTAGTGGTACTATTACAAATTGGGACACCGATTCCACCATCCCCAATATCAAAGGGTTCATTCTGCTTGAGCACATTGCACGAATTCCAACGCCAGTGGCCACCTAGGTTCCGGGGTGAGATTGACTAACAACCGGTTGAGTATTGGTTGGAGGTCGTGGTGAGATTATTTCGACTAGTAGGGACACCGGCTGATCTCATGGTGATACTTTCTGTCGGTTTTCTATAGTCAGTAGCAGGAAGATGGTGGATCTTGATGCTCTTGGTTCACGATGAGGTGACACTTCTCGGGGATGATTTTGAGAGCCTATTTCGGGAAAAACTTGACCCATCAACCCTTCACACAATGTGCATACAGGAGCTTCTTCATCTGCAGAACGATAGCATGACTATGGCTAAGTACTCAGTGAGCTTCACTGACCTCTCATGCAACTCCACTAATATGGAGTGGGACCCATTCATCAGGGCTCATACCTTCGACCATGGACTCAGCTGGAGTTTAGGGCTTCAATGATTTCTCTCAGCATCCCGATATAGGTGGGGGGTGTTATAGTGAAAACTCTTAGTGGAGAGTTTCCTTATTGAGTAGTCACCAGCAGTGAGACCCACCACCATGCATCACATAGAAGAGTCGTATGAAACAGGAAGTAGAAAGATGTCATTGTGGTCTAATAGGAAAAAACATACTGGTTGATGACCGCAGGATTCAGGTTCGGTTGTGCGAGGCACCTGAGACAGATCCAGTCATGCAAGGAGAAGACAATGTTACGCATGCGGCGGGCAGGTTCACATGGCCCATGACTGCCCAAATCACCATACGGATGATCAATAGACAGTAAAAGGATAGCCTAGGCAGAGATAGAGGTTCGACCGAGGAGGTTCACTTGGAGCATGCTGATGAGGCAAAGGAGCTGTTCATGCAGCTGGCAGTGGGTGACGATTTGAGGTATTACCACCATCACCACTAGGTGGTCCCCCCCAAACCATAGGGATCTAGTGGACACGGGCGAGCTCAGATCTAGGCAGCTGAATCCTTCGAACATGGTGCTATGGATATGATAAGAGGTATGATTTGTGTCTCCTCCAACTTAGTTGCGGTACTTATGGACATAGGTTCATGTCATTCTTTTATTTCCACTTCCCTCATTTGGAGCTCGGAGATTCAGGAGGATTCGTTGGATCAATACATACAGTTAGAGACTCCAACGGGAGAGGATTTTATGATTACACACTAGTACTGGAAATGTGAGCTTACTCTAGGAGTTGAGAGATTTCACTGGGATCTCATAATAGCGGCATCATGGCCTAATGATTTCATCTTGGGTATGGACTGGTTATCTACTTTCCATGCTAAGATTGACTATATTAGGTACAAAGTGTCATGTGTTCACAAGGATGGGACTACGTTTACCTTCACTAGCGAGAAGGGATCCTTTGCAGTAGAGGATGGACTTACACGGAAGAGAGTTCAGCCAATCACCCCAATGTTGGCTAGCCTTACCCTCAGATCATTTGATGTGGAGAATCCGATCTATCATGTAGTGGGGGTCTAGTACGTGGATGTATTCCCTGATGATTTTCTTGGTCTACCTCCTCACAGAGAGGTGGAAATTTACATTTACTTGTACCCTAGGATGACATTGATATCTACACCAGTGAATCAGATGGCTCCCACGAAGCTTCATGAGCTGTGGGAACAGCTGGATGACTTAGGGGGGGTGGGGTTTATCCGGCCTGGTGTTTCTCCATGGGCAGACCCAATTTTGTTCACCATGAAGGAGGATGGATGCTTGAGACATTGTGTTGACTATCGGCACCTGAACCAGGTTACCGTGAAGAACAAGTACCCACTCACGATGATTGATTATCTCATTGATCGGCTGAAGGGAGCATGGAGGTTTTTGAAGATAAACCTCAGATTAGGCTATCACCAGCTCAGAGTATGAGACATGGATGGGAAGAAGATGCCTTTTAGATGTCAGTACATCCATTATGAGTTTTGGTAATGTCATTCGGTGTGACCAATGCTCTAGTAGTATTCATGGGAATCATGAACAAGATCTTTTTGTCATACCATGATCTCTTTGTAGTAGTCTTCATCAACGACGTTATGATCTACTCGGTTACCAAGGAGGAGCATGCTTATCATTTGCAGATAGATCTGGACACACTCTGAGAGTACCAAATTTATGTTAATATCTCGAAGTTATACTTTTGGATTCTAGATGATCACTTTCTCAGACATTTCCTCTCAGAGGCTGGAGTTGTGGTGGATCTAGCGATGATTGAGGTGGTACTTCCTTGGGATCCACCCAGGAGTGTGACAGTGGTACAGAGATTCCTAGGTTTGGATGGTTACTACCAGAGGTTTGTTCCAGATTTATCTAGAGTTGCTGAACCTTTATCAGTGTTGATGATGAAGGGGTAACCCATTGTGTGGTTGGAGAGATGCAAGTGGAGTTTTCAGGAGCTGAGGGAGAGGTTAACTACTGCCCCCATCTTGAGGATTCTGGAGGAGGGAATTGGGTACATAGTCTATTGTGATGCATCTGGGACCGGTCTCAAATGTGTCTTGATGCAGGAGAGAGAAGTTATTAAATAGGGTTATCGACAACTGAGACAGCATGAGCAAAACTATTCTACCCATGACCTTGAGTTAGCAGTAGTGGTCTTTGCCTTGAAGATTTGGAAACATTACTTGATGGTAGAGGATTTTACGGTTTACTCTGATCACTAGAGTCTCAGGTATATCTTCTCTCTGAAGGACCTGAACCTGAGACAATGAAGTTGGGCTGAGTTCCTCTAGGACAATGACTTCGAGATAGTCTATTCTCTTGGAAAGGGGAATGGTGTAGCAGATGCACTCAGCAGGATATCTGGTATATAACTCCTAGGTGAGGTGACAGAGTAGTTGTCCGCATTATAGATATCCTTTGTGGAACGAGATGGAGAATCCTTTCTTTAGTCTCTTACTTTCACTACCCCACTTCTTCAGTGAGTCAGAGAGGTGCCGAATGGGGACACTGACTACAAGGCTCGACGTGCTCAAATATCCACAGGATAGGCACCTGATAAATTTTCTGAAGGTGGGGAGCACATTATCCTCTTCATAGGATGTACCATGGTACCAGTGTGACTTCAGGAGGAATTGTTGAGGGAGTTCTACATATCTACTCTATTGTTACATATAGGAGTGGCGAAGATGTACCAATATCTCTGATGACAGCACTGGTGGCCGGGAATAAAGAAATCAGTAGAAGAGTTTGTCTCTCGGTAACTCACTTGTCAGCAATTGAAGGTGGAGCATCAGGTGCCAGTAGGAATAGTTCATCCATTAGGGGTCCCATAGTGGAAATGGGATGTAATATCCCTGGATATCAAGAAAGGACTTCTACGTACATCCAGTGGTCATGATTCTATCTCGTTGATCATCGATAGGCTCACTAAGTTGGCCCACATCCTACCGATCATAGAACAGGGTTAAGAAGAGGGCCTGGGATGTCTATATGTGTATGAGATTGTGCGGATACATGGAGAACCCTCGACGATTGTCTCTGGTCAGGATGCATGTTTCAATTCCCGGCTGTGGAAGGGGTTGCAGGAGGCTTTTGGGATGAAACTTCATTTGAGCACCACCTTTCATCCTCATACGGATAGCCAGACTGAGCTAATCATTCAGACCCGCGAGGACATGTTGAGTTCTTGTGTCGTAAACTTTTATTGCAGTGGGGAGGATCAATTTCCCTTGTTAGAGTTTTCATACAACTAAAACTATCACTTCACCATTGGGATTGAACCATTGGAGGCTTTGTACGGCTGACCTTACAGATTTCCTTTGTACAGGATTGACCCAAGGGAGCCAGCACTTGTGGGACTAGATATGTTATGGGCTACCACAGAGTAGGTGAAGATCATCCAGGAGAAGTTGAAGACACCAAATAGCAGGCATAAGTCATATGTTGACAGGAGACGGAGACCTCTAGAGTTCGAGGATGTTGACCACGTCTTCCTACGGTTCTCACCCCGACGAGGTTTGCGGAGATTTGGCCGAGGTGGAAAGTTATCTATGAGGTTCATCAGACCCTTTTAGGTCCTCAGCAGAGTTGGAGAGGTGGATTACCGATTATCTCTTCCACCTCAGTTGCACTAGGTGCACGACGTCTTCCATGTATCCCAGCTGAGGAGATACGTGCATGACCATTCACACATCATTGACTGGGGGGAGTTGCACGTCGATGATAGGGCGACATTTATGAAGTTTCCAGTGGAGATTGAGTATCAACAAGAGTGGGTCGTTCATGGGTGGTGGATATCTTTAGAGAAAGTACATTGCCAGCATGGGAAATTCTATGAGAGCATGTGGGAGAAGGGGGCTCAAATTAGTGCTCTTTACCCACAATTTGTTTCCAAGTTTTTTTTATGTGGCTTTCAGGGATGAAATGCCCTAAGGTGGGGAGAATGTAAAGACCTAGAATTTTTCATGTATTTTTTTAAAATTATATGGGAACATAACGATTCTGCGAAAATTGAAGTCACATGACTCTGAGGCCCGGTGTTCCCTGTATGAATTTCTGAACATTTTTTTAGGTATGTACAATAAACGTGTGAGTGGGTTTTTGTAACTTTTGAATCCGTGCTCCGAATTGAAAACTGAGGGCACCGTTGAACTCGCAGCCCTGATATTCTCTTAAAGTGACTTTCACCTCGACCATAGTAGTTCGAGTATTGAAGATAGTTTTTCAGTTTATCAGGGAAGAAGAAAGAAAAAATAATTAACATTTTTTTTCTTTTGAAACCTCTCTTTTTGAGTTATGGTTGTGGGACCACCTGATCTAGGAAACCTCCCAATATTAATTTTGTGGTGAGGACCACTCGAACCCCTCATAATGTGGGAAAACCAGTCAAATCTTCAATTAATTAATTGTTCCAACATCAAATTTATTAATGGTCAACTCTAATTATATTAATAAAACATAATTTAATATGTTGGCACTTCATTTTTGTGGGTTTTGGAAATTTTTTTCAAGGGAGAGCTTGGGAGAATTCTAGAGAAATATCGTCTCCAACAAAGAAATCTTCTCCTTCGATGAATAATTATCCAACCAAGAACTTCATAGAAGGATATCCAATAAGGAGCGTCTTCAAAAACAGAGAACTGACACCCATCTTTCCCTCCTTACTGACATAAATGATCCTTTGGGGTACGGATTGTTGTTTGAATACCCCTTTGACCCGTTCTTGATGTTCATCTTGATTTAAGAACAATTATGTCGCTTAATACCATTCTAACATGAAGGGTGCAGGCCAAATGAACACGGCCCGTCCCCTCCACAACCATTGGGGTATTTTAATGGTCTTGAATCTATGGTGACATCCCGTGGTGAGTGCGGGAGTCTACGAAATGAATAACAGAACACCGGGGCGTGCCTGGTGACCCGAGGAACGTCACTCAAAGGGCTCGGGAGCGGCGGCCAGCACTCCATTCATCTGCGATGACAGCGGCCAGTGCACGATAGGCCGTGTGAAGGGGCGATGGCATGAATCCACACCGTCGGGCATGTAGGAGCCCTAGCACGAGGCCGCATCGATGAAGGGAGGCTGGTCGAATCACTGCAGGCCGCCGGTGGAGGCGCGACGCATGACCGCATCGTGGACCGCCCAGTGGGCCACCCATCACGGGCCAGGCCGGGCTGGACCTAGCTGGCCAGGTCGGTATGACTGGGTCGGATAAAACCCAGACCAACTTCGACCCTTTTTCGCTCTTTCGACCATAACTTGAGCTATGGGCGTCCATTTGACGAACCTTCTACGGAAAAAGAAACCATATATCAAGACTGTCCATTGGGTATTCCTTACTTGGGTTAAAGATAATTTTGGGGTACAGATGGGTTAGACTGAAAATGATTCCAACGGGGCCCTCGAGACTAAAAGGCCAATAACATACAGACCGGGCGTCCGATCGACGCACTGTCTGTAGCGTTGAGACCCCTTTTATGTGGCGGTCCATTGGGATACATCTTCGTGGGACTTCGTGGAAATTTTAGTATCGACCTACGGCTTGAGGAGCGGACCCTCCCAAAATCAATTGAGCTTCGTATAGGATCCGAGTGGCTGGCTGTATCATGTAAAAGGGATCCTATGTGGGTATGTGCTTTGGGATCCAATGTGGGTTTGTGTTCAAGGGTCCTAGGATTGGAGGTACCTCAGAGGTTGACATTAGACCATGCATACAATAGAGATAAACATTCGAGAGTTTTACATACACTTTAGGTAGGGTCCTAGGCAGGTGTCTATAGGAGCTAATTCAGATAACATTTACATTTGAGTTTTCTTGTAGTTTCCATTTGGGCTTGTATTCTGGCCCTTTTTTTCTTATTATACACACTCTTTTTACTATATAGTTTACTTGTGTTCATATATTGATGCGTGCTTGGTTGTGTACGTTTACAAGTTATAAAATAAATGACTTCCTGGTTTTAGGTAATATGCCTTTTGGTGCAAGTCGCCAGCCCCTGGTCTATGGAAGGTGGTCTTGGGGCAATCACAACACAGACCCCAGGGGACGGGTCATGACATTAAAACATATTAACCATAACATCATGTTTTTGTATAAAATCTAGTTCATACCTGGTCTATATTTTAATATTTATTCATTCATATCTAAATAATAGTTATACTTTAATCTCAATTCACGAATATTGACTTCATATTGAGTAGAAAAACCTTAGGGAAATATCTCCCAAGGAAAAGATTCATAAAGTTGTCTCATTCCATCGAATAAAGATCATCCTTCTTTCAAATATTCTTAACCAAATATCTCCAGTGACTAGCTTCACATTCAAAATGAAAAATGTAAATGGTTACATTTTGAGTTTATGAATTCCCCAAGAATTATAATACCATCTAGGGAAATGATCCATCCTTCAACAACCATTGGGTAAGAAGATCCAATAAATTTTTAATGATGTTGTCTCATAAAATTTTCAACTATTTACATATTCATATGTGAAAGATCTCAATGCCCGCTATCCTGAATTACACCACTATTTATATCTTCTTTCAATGGATCCATTAAAAAAGCTATTATGTACCAATTCCATCCATCTATGTATGCCGATTTTGAAGGGTATTTTCCTCATGGTGCCTTCCCACTATATATTCCTTGTATTCTATATGGAAAAACATTCTAAATAGACCCGGATTGCATGAATCAACATGGTAATATTAAAATTATAAACAATTTCAACATAACCATAATGTAAAATCTTACCAGGGAATTCTATTAACATTATAATAGTCTAAAAAGTTATATAAATCATTCCCTTATGTGAACTATAAATACTCTTCCTCAAACATGACATATTCCATTTTCTTCAAACTACAGTAAAAATTCTTTGATTACCAAAGGTCTTTTAGGAAAATTGTTTTATATAATTAGGTAATAAATCATAAATACAATGTTCCCAAAATTACATGGTGGAAACTATGTATTAGTATCCATTTTTCATAATATAAAACTTTAAAAATAAATAAATTTATCTTTTTGTGAAATATCATTACGAATTTCATGTTGCCTTCTCCATATCCTTTACCCAACCCTAAAACCTATGGGTTTTATAAATGTGGTATCAAAATAAATCTACCAAAAAAATGAAAAAATAATATCATTTTATTTAAAAGAGTGTGCAACAAAGAACTCAATCTTAAATAGTCCACAAAAAAATATTTCATTAAGTTCATTCTCTTCGATACCTTATGAAACTTGCAACCTCGAGTCTAAATAAACTATAATATCATACACCATTATAAATTAGATGTTAATTTTTCTTTATTATTATAACTAAATAAATTTTAAAAATTATGGTCATATGTTGATTGGAAATAAAATAAGAATAATTTAAATGAAAATTAAATCTTTTCTTAAAATTTGTATTTCTTATAAAAGATATTATGGTCCCGAGTTGTGCATCAGATATAAAACTTATTTTTACCACATATAGAATATTTTATTTTTTAAAATATATTAATATTTTATTTAATAATACCAAAAATAACTAAGGGTTAATTTTTGAGATTTTTTTAAAATATTATATTTTTTTAATGAAAAGTGAAAAATATCAATTTTCATTTAAAATAACATTTACATTAAAATAACTCAAAATGTTAAATTACATTTTAAATTTGTTTTAAAGTAAACTATTATCAATTTTACTAAAACATGACTACTTTATTTAATTATAAATAATCTCATTTTGAATTTTAATATAAAAACATTATATATTTATGGGTATTTTCTCTTTGAAACCCCACTTATCCTTGCATAGATGGGTTTATATTTAAACCAGATTCAACCACTAATGTGAATTGAATTTAAAAAAATGGACTGAAAATTAGGAATAATAAAAATTTATATTATCTTAAAATTTCAAAATTGTTTTTTATCATTAGTAATTGTAATGGTAATAAAAATTAATTACGTTGGTTAATGTAAAAAACGAATTTATTGAGGGTTTAAACTAAGAAAATATGGTTTAAAATGACCTAAAAACTTTTAAAACACAATTTTCATATAAATGTTTACACCTAATAACCTCTACTGTTTGCGAATGAACCATTTTGTAGGATATTTTCATGATAAACATTGGAATGAAATTGAATCATTTCGAATATTTATTATGTGTCCTCTCCCCCTCTTATGAAAAGGCCACCACCTCTCCTATACTATTCACACATTCAAAACCATTTGTATCATCAAATACATTCCAAAATAAGTTCTTTAATCAAATAACAACATCATATATCCCTTATTTTGATTATAAATCCATTCTTTGAAGTATTTTGATGCAAACCTAAACAAGATGTAACATTCATAAATAATAATTTTTATTTTTTTTCTTCTAACACCTCCTCAAAATATTAGTAAAAAATATTTATATAAGAATCACAATATCTTCCATATGATAAGATGTTATTGTGTTAATTGATTACTTATATCCATCTCCTCTTCCAAAAAATGGTAAATGAAACTATCGATCAAATTTTGGGAAGAATACCTCCTCGTGAAATGATATAATTTGTTTTCTATAACAACAATTTTGGGATATAGATAATAATGGATTTAACAAATTTATCGTAAATTTATGATATTATAATAATTATGGAATTATCAAGTTGAAAATAACTTCTTAAATTCCATTCTGTTTAAAATATGATAATTCCACTCATGTGTACGTCAGACTACTGCCTCGTGAAGTATTGTGAAGTAGGTTTCTATTACTAGTTACATGAAAAACACTAAGGAAACATTTAACTAATTTATATGATGTATATGAAATAAAAAATATTTTAGAAGATTAATATATCACCCAATTCCTTATTCTATACTAGTTAATTGAATTATATCATCGCTCGTGTTTGTGTAAGAATTACCATCTCCACGAAGCGATGGGATACATTTTCCTTGCCCATCTATCGAAAAATGTAAAATAATATTTATAATGAGGATATATGATATTGTAAACATTAATATTATTATATTGATGTATCTATATTTTATACTCATGAACTAGAATATTCATGACAAAAAAATCATTTGAAAACAAGGAAATTAATACATAAAATAATAAAAATAATGAAATATTATTGGAAAACAGAAGGTAAAATGCTATAATAGGATATTATATGATATTCGAAATATTAATATGGTTATGTAATAAATTAATAATTTCCTTAAAACCTTTATATACAAGGTTAAATAAATTTACACCAAAAGTAATCACTAGGTATTGGATTTCATCTAAATTTTCCTTCATTGAGTCATATTTTAAGGTTATGAACCCCATGTCCTTTATATGGGGTATATGATCTCATATTACATGTAATTTCATTATTCCATCATGCCTAATTTTATCTTCAGTATCAATTTTAATTATATCATCAACGGGGATATGATATGAAAATCACCATGTGTTAATGAATTTCTTAAGTCAATTGCTTTTTATCAAATATATTATCTAAAGATTATTTTAATTTATAGTTTATTGGTTAAATGGAATTTATTTTCAATTATTTACCTTTCCACATTAATTATTCCTTATCCAGTTGTGATAGTCATGATATTGATTCAATAGAATGTTGTTTCAATTATTTAAATTTTCATATAAATTATTATATTCATGTGATTTAAATGTAATTTGTATTAAATTATTTATCTTTCTATAGTTATTATGAAAGTTATATTACTTATATGGCATGTGTGTTTAGTTACATACCATTCCATGTCAATTATTCTAAATGATTCATGATTTACTACAATGTACCTAACCCTTAATAACTATTTTATATAAACATATTTTTGATTCATTTCAATGGAATCCCTGAAATATAATATGATTGGTATGTAATGATATGGTATAGGTAATAATGTTATCTAAAAATAATATGTTGTAATTTTTGTTTTCAAATGTTATATTCGAATTATTTGTAAATCTATTTCATCCAGACTACTAAACTGTTTTTCCCTCTAGGGTGTGATTCCTTGAATCTCATGAAAAAGTAATAAATTTGAAACCATTTATGGCGTACTAGTTTCTATTTCATTATAGTTGTATCAATGGAAATTTAGTAGAAAACATGGGAACTAAATTTATAAAAACATATATTATAGATCTTAAACCTGTGATATACTTTGAGGATAAGTATAAAAGAACAAACTAATTGTTTGGTAATAAACAGTTTGTGTGGTATTTCCTTAAAATACATAACTATCTAGATAAAAATGTTTATTTTTTTCTTAAATAGTTGTAACTAATGTTAATAACACTAAAAATGGTTTATTTTTATATACCTGATCATCACCTAGTTCGTGACAATAGGCCTTAATCTACACTCATTTTGAAACATTTTTGGAATACTATTAGGATAATTCACATTTTAATTACAAAACATTAGGAAGGAATAGAATAGATATTGAAAATTAATGAAAATAGTAAAATTGGTGGTGTCATATAATGAAACTAATGTGTCATGATTTAGACTTCCTATATTTTATAATTTACTTTACCCATGCTTATTATTATTTTTTACACAATTATTGTTTGGTTTATTCAGTAGAAGGAACCGAAAGGAATATGATTAACATTGAATATGAAAGAAAATATTTTAACTATGAGAAATAAAATAGGATCATGACTTGAGTGAAGGATATCATGATTATACATATTCAGTTATCCAAAAATATGATTAAAAACATATACCTTAACCGACTGATGGACTCAATAATGAAGAGAATGATTAAATTCAATAAGATCTGTCTTGGTGGAGATTATGGAGGAAACAAGGCTCGATTTCTATTATGTCAGAAATGTTGAAAGAGACACCATGGGAAGTTCTTTAAAGTAGTGGAGAAACATATTACTTATAGAAAATAAGGGAATAATGAAATGAACTATCATATAAAATGATAATTATGATGGAATGAAATAAATTATAACATATGGATCCATTTATAGTTAATTTTCATAAATATATGGAACCTATGAATTATCAAATTTAATTCTCACTTCTAATGGTTAACCCCAATACCAAAGATGGAATTATGTTTAAATAAAATTGATGAATTATTTTTTTATTGGGATGTAAGGATTAAATTGTAAAAGTATGTTTAAAACTTTTATCAAGGTGATATGATTTATGAAACATCTAAGGATAGTGTAAAATTTTAGAAGAATATATGTCTTCAATAACATATTATTTATGGACAATAACTTGGGTTTATGAGTGTAGGTTTGAAGAAATTTATAATTTCATAAAATAAAAAACCCTTTTAAAGAAAATTCATTGGAATATAACATGATTAATGATTTCTTGAGAGAAATTTATAACAACACAACCCAATATATTTTAATATGTTTTACTAAAAATTTTATTCAAGGATGAATGAACTTATTTTGAAGGCCATAATTATATAAGTATTAATAACCTAAAGGGTTTATATTTTCTTTTATTTTAACTAATTATGGGTTATTACACTTTAGCAACAAAATAGTAAATATAATAACATTTTTTTGGAAAATGGATAATATTGGGTGATAACCCACTATGTCTGGTATGGTCACGAGGCTTGAACCAAAAAGAAATGAATGATAAATCTAAGCACCTACCATAGACCTACATGACGTTCTATTAAATATATATTTGTTTTTAGTTAAACATGTAAGAACATGGTTTTTCATTAAGGTATTTGACATTTTAATTTTTGTTTTAATCATATTTATATTTTTTTACTAACTATGTGGAAAAACCATGTGAAATTTAAATTTTAGGAAAAAAGTCAATTTTATAATTTATTTTAAGGAGGCTAACCCCACTTCTTTTCTTTTTTTACTCCAGTTTCCTACACACTCTTCTCATGATTGATGTATCTTGGTCTCCAAGCATATCAATTGATGAAACTTCTATATCTAGCCTCTGTTTCTGATACCATATTTCATATTTGATCAACACCTTTAAGATATTCAGTAAACTTTATATTTTTCTTAGTTTATCTCACCGTATTCAGCACCATTTTGGTGCATGATAATAGACCCTATTTTATTTTATTAATTTATTTCTCTCTTTTTATATGATATGGAAAAAAGAGAAGGATGATGATGGATGAGTTTTCTTCTATAGGCATGACGTAGGTAGTATCTATATTTTCCCATAGGTTTTGTGGTCAATTTAATAATATTCATTGTGAAAAATGGTAAAATATATATCTTTGATGATAAATTAATAAAATATATTAATTAAATTATTGGAACATTAATGTGTTCCCCTATTATCACCTTGACATGTTTGTATGTTTTCATTCTCAATCTCAGCCACCTCTACGGTGACTTCTTTATTCTTCCATGTGATAGAATTACACCATTGTGTGTGTGAGATCGCTATATTTTAGTGGGAGACTTTTTAAAAATAAATGAGATAATTGAAGATGGACATGCCTTCTTTTACCTAATATTAAATGCTACTAAATTAAATAAATTTATTAATAATATAAAATATTAAATGAGATGGATATTTTTTAAGCTTATGCCTTTTTATTTTGATAATTGTAATTGGTTATGGTCACTGCAACATCTGTTGTCTTAATTATATTACATGCATGATGTTTGATTTCTCCGTATGGAACCAGCACATGATCCTTAGCCTTGTTTCTGAGGTATCCTTTAGTGCACCCATGAGACCAAGGTATGAGACTAGGCATAGGCATATTTCTGGTACTATAGAAATACGGTAGCAGGCACTGTAGTAAATATTGTAGCAAGTAATGTTTGGAACTGTAGATACTGTAACTATTAAACATGGGCCACTAATTCAGACTTAGATTCATTAAGTCCTTCGTACCACCCAGGCCTTCTGGTCAGTAGGGATTTCCGGCCACCCTTAAGGCCTTCGGTCCTCCTCAAGGCCTTCAGGCACCATGCAGTTGCCCTAGAAAAACACTACAAAAAGGTACATCCTCATAGGAGGAATCAGATCAGGCGCACTCACCAGAGTATAACTAATGGATTTGGGTGAATGAGTGGGTATGGATATGCGATCATGACCATCCAGTGCTAGTAAAAGAAGCTCAGCAAGAATCCTTGCAAAAGAGGAGATTTATCATCACGATTCAGATAATGGGGAGGGGAAGTTCCTTGTATTTATAGTTTGGTATAATTACCTAAAACCATGTGTTCATTTATTGTCTCTTAATCCTATGGTCCAAGTAATAACTAAGACTTCAAGCCTTGTAAGGGATCCACCTCATCCCTTGAAAGGGGGTTATCAAAAAATCCGAAAAATATGAAGGTTGTCGGACCATTAAGGCGGTATGGAACTAACTTCCTATGAAGTTATAACACTAATTTCATAATGTTATGGAACTGAATAGTAGATCAGGGAATGACACCTACGACCTAGAGGTTTGTTTACCTATGATATGGGATCGATCAGGGTGATCAAGGTATGGAACCTAAAACTTATACATTCATTCATATATTTGAATATAGCTCTCTTTGCTTATACAGATTCGAACTTGGACATTGTAATTATAATACAATTTAGAGAATTCCATTGGACAATATACATAGACTCGATGAGGCCGACATAGTTATCGCCTTACGATATAGCCCATATAGGTTTGTTATAATTCTGATCTTACTATTGGATGAGAGCATTTGTCTACATGAGGTCTCCCTAGTTATATGCCTTAGGACCTAGCCCATGAATGCCAGATACCCTTTAATCATGTGGAGTATGTTGAGATAGAATTTAATTTATGATGAAACATCACACACACACACAAACAAACATATATATATATATATATATATTGATTCTATCATGTTATATCTATCTCTTATTGCTTCTTATTTTTAGGTAATTTTCATATTTTTATTCACATTACATATTTGTCAGTTATACGTGAACAATGTATATATTATATGAACTTTTTGTAACTGTTATATAAATAATTGGTGGTGGCCTATTAAGTATATAAAACACCCTATTAGGGGCTCTTATTTTTACTAGATATACATCATGGATGCAGGTAGGCAAATGGGAAACTGACTGATTTTCAATGATTGATTTATTGTAGCATGGGAGCGTGGAATCATAGGATCAAGATATGGTTTTGGATTTTATTTGGATATAGTTATTGGTATTTTTACTTCCTTTGATATACATGAATATATGTGTTCTTTCTTCTATTTTTTACTATTAATTTTGTTTAGAGACATGAAATTGCATTATATTGTATAGGTACTTGATATTTCTATTTAGAACTATTTATTATTGTCATCTGGATGAATTACTTCAATATTTCTATTTTTCATTTATTATGATTCCACTATTATCCAATTATTACAATCCTCTGGTACTCTAATTATAAGGATATAGTCTCCCAACATTACCACATTGGAAAATCACTACAAGTAGGTTTCCTATTGCATATGGGGAGGTACGCTCGAGGCCATGTGGAAAACTAGGTTTGGTATCTTATGAGTAAAATATGCCAAAGATGTAACAAATTAATATCAAAGGTGTTTATTATTAATTAAAATAATCTTTTAGGGTGGTAAAAAATTGTACTATGACAGTTTAGAATTTTTTTAATGAGAATGTACCTTGGAATTGGGTGCCCGCATACTAGAGAAAAGCAAAATTGCATAATATGTAACTTGATGTTTTGGATTAGGATTGTTATAGTTGTTATGATTCCATTTTTGGGTGACAAACATGTTATGTGATATTATTATTATTATAATGTTAGATTAAATTTTATACTTATCTTATTAAAATATGGAAACATTAATCTGGCATCATTATGTTCACCTAATAGGATAAATATTCCATGAATTATTTCATTCCATGTAGGTTGCATTTCACACCTAAATGATATTTTTTATATCTATGTTTTATACTATATCAATTATGAAAATAATGTTTCTAAAGGAAAAATGGGGTCTGATTAATTGTTTATTATTGTGTATTCATAATCCTAATTGGTGTTGTCCCTTATAGTTGATGACTGAACCTTAATTAACCAATTATCCAATATTTGAGTTATGTAATTGAGGATACATAATCTGAAAAATTAGTTGATTTTGAATACATGATTTTATTTTGTAACATAAATTGTGGATATACAAATATAAATTGAGAATGATGATTCATTTAGTAAAATAATCTTACACTACCTCTTACATTCTTCTATCAAATGAAAATTTCATGTACATTTAAATTAACTACCAATTATAATTTATAATGAACGTACATGTATAAATTGTTAATGGTACACATTTATAAATTTCTAAAATTAAATAAATAAATGATAAATCATAAATTATATTATTTTAGATGTTAAATGGTGTCTTCATTTGAAATATAAAGTGTGTTTTACAGTAGAACGTGCAATTCAAATCCATATACCAGGTCTCTTATTGTGAAATGGAGAACCTGGCCTAGTCTCGACATTAGCAGCAGTCAGTAGGCAGTGTATATTTTACTATTTTTGATCATTCCTATCTCCCATACTTGAATTTTAGATCATGCATATGGTAATGAATACTGTATAGTTAATCTTTTACTTGTTATATTTTTATGTCTATAATAGTACATTAATAAAATAACATATAAGGCATGTGATTTAAATTTAAAATTTTTTCCACCACGACATCGTCAAGTTGTGTGTCGGGAGGGTTTTAGAAACTGTGCTTTAGTGGTGGTGGGACTTTAGACACCATTGTTACCCCTAGTGGTTCCCTTATTCCACCTCCTAAAATTTCTATCTTGGGCGAAAATTCACAGTATTGAGAGGAATGACTATATCTTATAAAGACTATATATGAGCTTCAATACCTATAACTTCTGTAGAAAAGGTGAAGTGAGAGTTTTACTAGTAGAATACCCCTAATCATTCATGGTATAGATTCCATAGGCTATAGAATTATTCCATCATAATATCATATCTCTCATAGAGTACTTGGAGATACCTCCTAAGAAGAGAGTCATGGTAACATTATATATTACTTTAGGATCCATAAAATGTTGTTGGGAAAATAATAACCAATCATATTGGCATCATGAAATGATTTTATGGGAATTAAAATATAGCTCTTGGGACTACTTTTCCACTTTTACCTTGAGGTGTGATCATTTAAGAGGGTTTTTGATCCTACAATAGGGTTACATGTCTGAAATAGTTTACTCATCTCATTTGATGAAGCATTAGGGATTTTTTCCTATCTATACCAATAATGGGTCAGTGGGAGTGAGATGTTTTGGTGATGGGATTTGGAATCCTATTAGACCTCAAGTGAATGTTTTCTCTTTAACTATTATTCCTCAAATAGTAAATTGGGCTCTTATTACTTAACATATCCTGAGGGAAGCTAGAAGTCTGGATCAGAGTAGACCATCTTCTTGACCAAGTATTCACTTCAAAAAAACTCTAATTAGAGACATTATAAATTGTTACTACTTTATTTACCAAAATTTTATAGAAACATTAGTAAATAAACATCATAAAATTTATGAAGTGTATAAATGTAACCATTTAGAAACTCCTCAATTACTGACCTCTCTAACAAACATAAGAATTTTTTTATGTTATAATTATTTGATAAATATTTTATTATTTTTATAAAAATATATAATTTAATTGCCTCATTTACTGACGATTCTAAAAATATTTTATTTTTTTCAAAAAATTATAAATTTATTTAATATATTACTCTTTTATAAAAAAATTAGTATATCACCACCAAAAAACTCCCTCAGGCTCCATAGAAATGACCACCCTCCCTCATCCTATGGTTTCAAACTCTACCATTAATCCATGGACACCCCCCCCCCCTCAGCCCACATATTCACATTGAAAACCAAAACAAAAACTTCCACCCTACCTCACACCACAAACATTCCATCACAATCATTTTACTCATATGCTTCATGCTGCACGGTAAGGAAGAAATAAATCTGATTTCAACTCTACAAGAATTTGAATAAACAAGCTACATAATTTTACCCAAAAACCTAACGAACACTCTTATGGAAATTATTAATATAAATTTTATTATGTTATATATATATAAAAATATATATATTAGTATTTAAAAAATTAATATACTATATATAAATAATATTTTACGTTAATATATTAATATATTTATTTTTTATATTTTATATTTTATGCATATATATATATTCTATTTTATATATGTACTTAAAATTTTCATATATCTTTATATTATATATATATATTTGTGTTTGTATTTAATATATGTGTTTATATATCTATATGATAATATTATATATTATATATATGGTTTTGTTATATATATATATATATATATATATTTAGATGTGTGTGTGTGTGTGTCCGTCCATACATATCTATGTGTGTGTCAAAATATATATGTGTATGTATACATACATAAAAATGAATATATAATTAACCATGTTTTAATATACGGGGAAAACTGTAACAAAATTAGCCATGTTTTCTTAAAAATTTGACTAAATATAAAATATTTTTTTTTTCTATATAAATTTATGTATTTTTATAATTATATATTTATATAAAAGTGTTGACGTGTTTATATATATATAAATATATATTTATATATATATGTTTATATATATCTTCTTGTGTTTATATATATTAATATTTATATTTATATTTATATTTATCTAAATATATGTGTTTTTATTAATGTATGTATATATATATGTGTCAGTATTAAAAAATAATTATATTGTATTTATAATTATATTTATATTTATGATATATATATATATATCTATGTGTGTGTGTTTATATTTTATAATTTGTATTTTATATTATATGGTAAAATATATGTCAGTTTATATTATATTATATATATTTTTATATTTTATATATATGGTTATAATATTATATATATAAGTATGTATGTATGTATATATTATGTATATATATATATCTTTATGTGTATACTTCATATTTTATGTACATATGTTTTTTTATGTTTACATATATGTGTGTTTATATTTTATATTTTATATATATATGTTAATACATACAAATTTTTACATATACATCTATCTGTGTGTAAATATATATATAGACACACACACACAAACAAATATACATGATTATAATTATAGGTATATGTATATATATAATTAGTCATGTTTTAAAACCATGAAAAAAATTGTCCCTAAAATGGCCACAATTTCATAAAAATGTGACTAAATTTAAAATATATAAGTGTTTTTATAAGTAAATATATAAATATATTTATATTCAAATATATATATGTGTGTGTGTGTGTTTGTATATATGTAGATTTTTTATTATGTATATATATATGTGTTTGTGTTTAAATATTTTAATATTTATATATATATATATATATCGATGATGGGAAATGAGCTAGATAAATATTTCTTTTTTTAGAAATGTTCCTAAAAAATGGTGCTAATTTAGCAATATTTCCCCCAAATGTCACAAAATTAATGATCTTTTCAATAAAAATGTCACTATAATTAAAAATTATCAATGTTTCAAAAAAATCGCCAAAAAGGTCACTAAATGAGAATTTATTTTTGTGATTATAACATCTAGTAAAAGGAAGTGTTACCTTGAGATCTATTGTGAGAGTAGTAATAGTCAAAGAGCATGTAATAGTAGTTTTTTAGTATGTCATAAGAGCGGGGATCTAGATCATGTAAAGAATCTATATGATAGGGGCCCATTTAATTGACTATCCTGTAGCTGGATGGGTCACTTATAGCAGTTTTAAAGAATCTTCCCCCCAATAGTAGTGAGAGAGGATCATAATCGACTCCAGGACCCGAGGTTGGATCACAAGATCCATGCTAGTTAAGAAGATGGAGTTATACCAGCTTGATATGCTGAGGAGGTGGTCATGAATGGGGGAGACAAACACTAGTTGTGTAGCATCAGCATAGCATGCCAGATTGTGGTAGTGATGTTTATCTCATGACTAAGGAAGAAGCTTGTTTTATGTAGTGCAACATGTGTCAGTGTAGCATAGTCCTGGTGATCAGGTTTTCTCAAAGATTAATTTTAGGTTACTCCATCACCATATACATGATATACATTAAGACATACATCCTAAAATGTCTAATAGAGGGTATGGTCTATACGAATATCTTTGTAATTCGTTCAATCTTACGAATGCACTGGCCATTCTCATGGATCTAATGAAATAGGTTTTCCACAGATGTTTGGATTAATTTCTGGTAGTCATTGTGTATGAAATATTTTTGTATTATATTACTCAAATCTATCATGAAAAGCATCTTAAAATCTTTAATAATACACTGAAATAGAACATTTTTTAGGATATGGTTATAAACATCAACATTAGGATCGATAAGGTCTGCTTTTATTCCACATTAGATCAAAGTCCATTGTTTTTGTTTACCCATAGAAGGTGACAACCAGATTTTCTTAGGAGTATATGAATAATTTATTTTAAATATGTTTCTTCTTTGGTTTTTCTAGATATTTCAATATTTTTTATATTGGAATTTTTATGGATAGAAGCACCTTTTATGTGGATGACTAAGAAGGGTTTTATGTTTATATGCTAAGCATCCTATGATACATCCTTCCATGACGTGAAAGGGTGACTGAAGTCCACATCAATCCTAATTATTCTAGGTCAAGGAAGAAGCTATATAGTATATTGTGATGAATCATGTATCATCCTGGGATCATTTATGATGTTGGAAGATCGAGTCATTGCATATGGATCAAGATAGTTGAGGCCTCAAGAGTAGAACTACCTAATGAATGACCTCAACATGAATTTGTATTTCACACTTTATATTGTTGTAGGAATTACCTTATGGGAGAAAATTGTTTGGATTATACAAGACACCAAATTATGACGAATATTTTTACATAGTCTGACATTACCCTCTGGAAGAGAAGGTGGGATGAATACATACAGTCCTTTAATTTTTATATTCCATGTATGATTTGGGAAGGAAATTCCTATTATATTATATGACATTATGGAATCAAAAAAGGTATTTATGGAGCCCACATGTCAGTGGAACTTGATGGACTAATTTTCTATGTAACACTTAGAGGTCTAGGAGAAACCCAACCAACATAACCTTACAAATTTGGTGATGATCTCATTAATTTTAGAATGACTAAAGATGTGGAAATTATCCAATACTTTGGTACTGGTCCTAAGGGAGATTAATGTAGGTTATGATATGCCTCTTAAATTAATCATGGATGATAATGCGGTTTTTACATCCATTAACCTGTTTGGGAACCTATAGTTGTTAGAGACTAATTGATATAAGTGTCTCATTCATCTATGTGGATAGAACAACCGAGTATTACCATGACGATTAGTGAAATACCCCTTCAATATTGGAAACCTTGAATGAAAATGATATTTTTGGGTTTGTTACTTGATGTTCAACCATTATTTAGATGAATGTGAATCACCAATGACTAGTAGGGATTTTAAAGCTGCATCACAATCCTTTTTTGAAATGGGATGTTGTCACTATGGATTTTGTGACTAGCATAACATAATTCTCTTAAGGGGGTAACAATTTATCTTAGATCATTGACATGCTCACAAAGGCCTCTCACTTATTACCTATTAAGGAGACTATTTTAGTGGATAATCGTGGTAGGATATATGTTTTTTATATTTTCCAACTTCAATGTGTTCTGTGGAATCTTTAATTAGAAAGGGATTCTTGTTCTACATCATGGTTCTGGTGGGTGTTATTAAGGGAACTGGTTTCATAGGTACTTTTGTGTACATCCTATCACCCATAGACTAATGTCTTGTCAATAAAATGATACATGTTTTAGATGACATGATTCAGGAGTTTTTCATTGTTTTTTTATTTTCTAGGGAGAAACATATACCCCTAACTATGTTCTCCAGTAATAATAGTTTTTATGAAATAATATAGATGGATTATTATAAGGATTTATATGGTAGGCCATGTTGTTCACTAAGATCCAGGTAAGAGGTAGCTGAGGAAAGACTACTCAGACTTTATCTTATTCAGGAGACATCAGAGCAGTTTTAATTGATTTTTAAGTGAATAGATATTGCTCAGTCTTTAATGAAATCATATGCTGACAATTTTTAAAGGCTTAAGAATGTTTTGTGAGGGATCTTGATTCTTTTGTGCATCAATTGGATTGGAGAACCGAAGTTTCAATTAGCAAGTAATGTTGTTGACTCATTTTTTGGGTCCTTTTTAGTTTTTTGGGAGGGTTATACCTATTTATTATTTTATAGAAATCCCTAAAATATTTTAGCATATGAAAATTTTTTTAATATTTATTATTTATTTTGATACTATTATGATCCATCTCATTTGTTTCATCCTACTGAGGTGGAACTATATGTTGATGCTTATTTTTAGGAGAACCATATTCATACTATGAACCAAAACACAAAGGCTCCCTAAGGAATTTTGGTTCTTATGTTTTGGGAGATATGGTTCCAAGACCTCATATAGTAAGATACGTGAGAGTGAGAAGCTAACAAACATTCTCATTGGCAACTGATTTGCATAGAAGAAGTATTACTTCCATTTGAAGGGAAACATGGGGATAATATTCTTTAAGTGGGGAACACGTTAAGAAACCAATGATTCTTTATAGAATTTTTTTTTTAATCTCAATTTTAATCCAATTTTTTATCCTTATAAGTCTTCCTAGTCACGTAGAGGTGGAATATGGATTGTTTAGAGATTTTTTGGGAGATCAGATATTTGAATTAAAGACAAAAGAGGAAAGAGTACGATTTGAACATACATTGTGCTAGAGGTTTAAATGTTTTTGAAAAACTATATACTGTGTTTCATGTCATCATAGAGAGGAGTGTATAGGCAAATTAATTGTAAACAAATTGTTCTCCCCATTAATGTGGGATCACTATTCATGGATAATGGTTGTCACATGGTGTCCACGCAGTTTGGCCACCCATGAATCTAATCATCTTCCCTTTTAATGTTAGTTTGAAAATATCATTTTTACCTCCATTTTTAAAAGATGATGACCACTATTCATTTGTTTTTTTCTCTATATTCTGATCCCCACTTCTCCTATTTGACACTTCCACCACTTTTAACATATATAGTTATGTAAATTATTAAATTACACTCCATTTTTTACACCATATATTATGTTAGATCACCACATGTATTAGCTTTGATCTAATTTATTCTTTTCTGTTTTTATCTCACCATCTCTAGTTGTATTTTGGTTTAGGATAATATGATATATTTTTAGTTTATTCAACTATTTTTTCATTATATTTTGATCTATACAATATCAATGGATGATACATGAAAATGTTTCCTCCGCATATATATTGTAGGTAGTCTATAACATTTCGCAATGCTTTCTTATTCAAGTTAATTATCTATATTATTCAACCTATACAACCTTATATAAACTTCTCCAAAGCTAATTAATTTTATTAATTAAATTTTTTTATCCTTAATTTGTTTCCCTTTTAAAACCATGACATGGCTAGAGGTTGTCAACCTCAACCTAGCTAATCCACCTCTGAGGCGAGTTATTTAATTTTCTCTGGTATAGAACCACCTGTTTTGGTGTGTGAGCTCACTATATTTTAATTGAAGACATTTTAAAATTAAATTATATAATTTGAGATTAATATTCCTCAGTTTCCCAAACATTATATGATATTAAAGTAAATAAATTTTCAGTTAAATGAAAATTTTGAATGAGATGGATCTTTTCCTTTCTTGTGTCATATTATGTTGATAATTTTAATTGGGATGGTCAGAAAAATATCCCTTGTCATTTTTATATTACTCGCATGATTTTGGACATATTGTAATGGAACAAAATCCTTAGAAAGTTATAGAACATATTTCAAAATGGTATAAAACTGACTATGGGATTGAGGTATGGAACCTATAACCCCTAGGTATGATTTCTTATGGTGTTGACCCAATAAGGGAGATAGAGGTATAGAACGTATGACTTCCCTATTCATTCACATATCTAGATATATATCACCCTAGTTATACACCATAGGACCCAGCTCATATAGGTCTAATACTTTTTTGAACATTCCATTGGATGAGATCCTTGGTCTCGATGAGGCCACCCTAGTTATCACAGTGTGACTCACCCCATGTAGGTGTGATACTCTTCTAAGCATACCATTTTATGAGATCATTGGTCTTGATGAGGTCACCATGGTTATACTCCTTGGGACCTGGACAGTTTAGGTCTGATACTTTTTTCTCATGTTTCATATTCCATGCTCGTAGATATATACATTTGACACTTCATATATATATATATATATATATATATATATCAATTCTCACTTTTTGTATCCTACACTTATTACAATATTTGTTCGTGGACTTTCATATGTATTATTCACATTAAATCGTTGTCTTCTATATCTACGCATGGTTATATTTTATATGAACATGATGGGTTTTTAAAGACACAATTGGTGGTCGCCTACTGAGAATAGCTCAAAACCTATTCATGATACCAATTAGTACCTGAATAGACTTCATGGATGCATTTTGGGATCGGGGATAGTGCCCAATTTTCGAGGATTCATTGAATGTAGTTTGGGAGTAGGGAACTATAAGACATATCTTTGGATAGTGATATTCTGTAGAGATAGTCATTTAGTGTTTTTGGTTTTTCTGATATACATATATCTATGTGTTCTTACATCCATGTTTTGAAATTCCTTTTGTTTAGAGAATTAAAATTAACTAATTTTTTATATTGTACTTCACATTTCATTTAATGAAAAATTAGAATTATTGAGGAAACATCGGTGTTACTATTGAGGGTTATATATTAATGTATTATATTGGATAACATATGCTAACCATATAGGATTTGGAAAAAATTATAGATATATGGAAATACTTTCCGCTATTTTATGGATCATATAATCCATTAAAAGTGAATTTTAGAGCTCTAGTAACAAAAAATTATTTTAGGATATTCAATTCTTAGAGTAAGTGATTAATTAGATATTAATATAATGAAATAATAAGGGATGAAATTGTACACAAGAAATTAAGCATTAAAGTATGTATATTCTCTTGTGTTCATAGACAGTTAATAAATTCATCAACATTGGGAAATTGATATTGAAAAAAAGTAAACTATTACCTTAATATTCAATGAATAAATTGTACATTGAAATCATCAAAATTGGGAAATTTATCAGTGATCTCTATAAATCTCCGTAATTATTTATTATTTTCATCCATGTCTATATATTCATATTCCAACTATTTTCTCCTACTTGAAAACCTAGTTATGTGTTCTTCCAGATGACCACTGTACTTCCATTCATCTCGTTTATGTGCATGTTTTATTAAAAAATTTATGATACAGGTTTTCAAAAAAAGAATTTTCAAATAAAAAACCCCTAATTTCTAACCACAAGATCAAATTATGAGGAAAACAAATAATTAATGTGAGGATAATGAGACACCCCAAAATGAAAATTTTAGAAATTATATTCACACGTGAGCCTTATCCCAGTTGGTTAGTACTCGTTAAGAGCATCCAAGAGACCTGAGATCAAATATGTGTGGAGGAATATTTACAGGTTACAATAGATGGTACTATAGTTGGAACTATAGAAGGTACTTTTTGGTAATATAGCTTCTAGATCTATTCATCTCTTTTGGTCTTTAGGCCAGCATTTTGGTCCTGAAGTCCTTTAAGGCCTTCGTGCCACCTAAGGCCTTCAGAATAGTCAGGAATTTGGGCCTCCATGATGAATTTGGGACACTTCAAGGACTTCGTCCCACCTCAAGGCCTTTGGGCCAACTGAAAATGAAGATGTACCTGACAGATTACAGGGAATAAGACTGTACATAAGGATTCAAAGCAGGCACATTCAGTAAAACAGAGCTAACAAAACATAGAAGAAAGACAGGGTATGACATTTCCATCACTACCAGAATATTTTATCTCTTCATAGTGTAGATATTTGACTATATATTTGAAGGTGGAGAGGTAACTTCATGACATTTTCTACAGAGGGGCAGTTCCAAGATGTCTTATCTAGGTTGATTTCCATAGACCTAGAGGCCTTGCAATTTCACTTAAGAATTAGGTCCTTGTAATGGTTCCACATCATCCTATGGAAGGTGTATAATCAAATAATAATTAAAATTTGAAGGCCTTTGGGCCATTTAGGAATAAATATATATCATAAGTTATTTTAGGATACCTGAATCAATTATCTTAATCAACCCAATAAACGTGTTTCTTTAAATTTATTCTCTTCTATTACTTGATGAACATGAAACCTTGAGTCTAAATGAATGGTAATATTTTACACCATTATAAGAGAGCAATTAAATTTTTGGTTATTAATATTAAAAGATAAATTTTAAAATTTATTATTACATATTGACTATAATTAAAATAATCTTCATTTAAAAGGAGATGTTTTTAAAAAAATTGTATTTTATTTTAAAGGGAACTTTAGTTGCGCTAGGTGAACATAATTTAAAATTAATTTTATGAAAAATTAGAAAATTTCTTTAATAAATTTAAAGTAATTTTTTATGTTTTAATATCAATATTATCTTAGGGTAACGATTTGGGGTTTTCATGAAATTATTCATTTTACAATTAATAGTGAAAAATACTTACTTTTATTGAAAAAGTATATTTCATTTAAATAAATCACTTGGATAATTTACATTTTAAAATGGTTTTAATGTAAAATAAGTTAAATTATATTACATATTTACCAGTTTATGTCATTGTATTGAATATAATATTTAATTTTGATATTAAAACCTTTTATAATATTGAGTATTTTCTCTATAAAAACCCATTTTTCATCACCATTGTGGGTATAGTTTTAATATGTTTTCTACCACATAAATCAATTGAATTCAAATAAACAGTTTTAATGTTATTAAGAATAAAAATTTATATTATCTAATATATTAAACTTAATTTTTGAAAATTATTAATATTAAAATCACTAAAATGTAATTAATGTGGTCAATGAAAAAACTAATTATCTTATTGCCAAAAATTAGAATATATGTTTTTAAAATGACCTAACAACTTGTCAAAAATAATTTTTATAGAAGTATTTATATATTATAACCTATAAGGGTCGATTATTTCACTTTTTTTTAATATGTAATGATAAAAATAATGGTGTAACTGTTTTTTTTAAAAATTCCATTTGCGTCCTCTCCCCCAGCTATAACTCTTCACACATAAAAATCAATTTTTATTGGTAAATATATGACAAAATCACATCCTTACTCCTCTATAAATTTCCTATATCAGGTATTTATATCATAAATCCACCCTATTATGGATGTTTGTGAAAACCTAAATATGTTTTCAAAAGAATAGTTAATGTTCGTAAACATGCATTATTATTTTGTTTCTTCTTCCAGCTCTACAATATCTTTTTAAACCATGTTTATATAATAAAATAGTTGTTTTAAATATAATAATATTATATTTATTTATGTCTATGACTTATATTAATCTTTTATTACATCAAATGGGATACAAATCTGTCGATCATGTGTAAAACAAACTACCAACTCATGAACAAATTTATATCGTCTTCCATCACTGCCTTTAAAGGATAGATATAATGGGTCATTTAACAAATTTTTATGATATGAAAGATATTATTATAATTTTTAAATTATAATAACTCATATAAATTCATAATTTTATTTCTATATAAAATATAATTTTTTCATTCATGTGTTGCTTGAACTATCACCTCACAAAGCGATTTGATTCATTTTTCAGATAAACATTACATGGAAAGTAATAAGGACATATTTAATGAATATAATGGATATATATGACATTATATAAATTCTATAATATTAATATATCAACAAATTAATTATAAATTTACTTTTTAATGAAATTATATCATTGCTTGTGCATAAGTACGACCTGTAATCTCAACAAAGAGATGTGAATCATTTTCCATCTATAACATTAAATAATGATTATAAATATTAAAATAAGGATTAAATATGATATTTATCAAAATAATATAATATTTGAGATGATTTATCTATATATAATTAACAGTTAACATAACTTTCATTAAAAAATACACATTAGAAAACAATTAAAGTAACACCCAAAATAATGAAATTAATGAAATATTATTAGAAAAAATGTGGTAAAATGTTATAGGATCATATATGATATTATAAATATTAATAGAGTCATATTATAAATTAATAACATATGTGAAACCATTCATCTAACGGTAAAATCTTGTTCAAATAAATGGAAGTGGGAGGTAAGGGAGTTCATTTTAGGTTTACTTCATTGAGGCATATTATAATGAAATGAAACTATTTTACATTATTTTTTTTATATAATTCCCCTTTAATATGTGATTTCATGATTAAATTATAATTAATGGTATTTTATGTTTCAATTTTAATTATTACAACCCAGGGGATTTGACATTAAAATTATAGAGTGGTAATGAATTTAAAAACTGAATTTCCATTAGTTAGTTTATATTACTTTTTTATTGGATTTGATAATATATGATTATGTGTTTAATTAAATTTTATGATATTTTTCGATTTATAATTTTTTAGTTTTATTCACATTCACCACACATAATTGATTCATTTATTACTTATCACTTAAAATTTATGATCTTTTTGATGGTCTATTTCACAATCTCATTTTAGTCAGGATTATTTTACACATAAGTCCCCATTCAAAGGAATTGTTTGGAAAATATTTAAAAAAACAATTCCATTTTCTTCTACAGAAGTTATTCCTGAATTTTTTTAAGTAATAGTACCATTTTACAATAATTTTGTACTTAAAAGTATTGAGAAATATTTTTTAGGTAAACCTGACTTCATTTATCTCCTCGGTCCAAGATACTTTTTAATCTATACTTTGTTTTATGAAACTATTTCAAATATGTTTTTATAAATGTTCGAAATGATTTTTTTACGAAATTGTTACCCATGTTTTACTTATTTCAAAATTCATTTTATTAAATCGTCATGGTTTTTTCCAAATAATTCCCATTTGGATTTTATCAAAAAAGTGAATGGAATCATTATTTTAAACTGTACGACATGTACATATTTTCATAATGTCATTACCATAAAATGATTTAAATAGTATTTTATAATATTTAGTTTTTATTTTAAAATAAATGTATTTTCAAAAAAATTGAAATTCTTTTTTTAAATTGTGATTTTTATAATGAAAATAATGTTTTCCTAAAGAATTATTTTATTGATCGTATTATGGAAGTTATATACATCGTCAATAATAACACTTTATTATATATATATATATTAGGTAGAAGTGTTATTTATAAAATACCTATTTTCCATTACATATTTTATGATTATTTTGACTAAGGGTTTTATTGAAATTCATTTCCTTAATTCATTTTTTAGTCATTAACATTCTAAAAAATTCATCACCTTCCTGTTATCATTAGACATAAAATTTCACATAAATAACCAAGTTATTTGTCATATATTTTCTAATTGACATAACCATGTCTCATTTATATTTATTTTTTTTTCTACTTTAAAATTTATTTGATTGATTGGAGAAATATTAATAATCTACATTCTTTCATCAAAATATATTTAATAGTAAGGAATTTTGGTCTTTTATTAAATAGATTATTCAATTTTTGTGGAATTATTTTGACATTAAAATATAGGTGGGGACTAGTTATTGATAGGGCCTCAATTAATCATTTTTCGCGTGAGAAAAATTTGTTGGATAAACATAGTGAAATGGGTTTCTAGTGTATATAATCTCATCAATTTAATATTTTCTTAAGGAAGTTATTGATACTAAATGTTTTAATTCTGCTTGAAATTATAATGTACAATAATTAAGTCATTCCATTATTGAGAATTAAGTTATTATTATTTAAAAAATATTTATAATGACATTATCCCCTGATAAATTTTATTCTCAATTTATTTATTAACTAAATTTCTTTCAGTTTTTTAGCATTCCATATTTATTATTCCTTATCCAATTATGATTTCCAGGATAATGATTTATTTGGATTGTGTTTTTCATTAATTTCATTTCTATAGTGATTATGATATTCAAGTTAGTTAAATTTAATGTTCGTTTAGTTAATTACATTGTCATATTGATTATTCTAGTTATATTATTTAAATGGAATGTGTGAACATTTATTTACATTTCTCTATTGATTATTATTTTTTATTAGTGATAGATTTTGTTATGAATAACCCTTACCGATAATTTCAGCTCATTTTATTGTTTTCCATTTCCAAGGATTTGATTCAATGTACTATGAATAATATTCAAGTATATTCTAGAGAGAATAATGTAATTCTTGGAAAACAATATGCTGTACTTTTTTTCAAATGTAATATGAGAATCTTGCATGTTCCTAGTTTAAAAAGACTAATAAATTAATTGGGTCCACCATGGTGATATTTCATATATAATATGCCAATGTAAGAAAGCAGACACCATATCTATGTTACTAGGATCATGTTTGTTATATAAAAAGCTCTATAATAGAAAAAAAGAAGTCTATTAGTCCACTGGAAAACATGAAACTCCATGAATTGTTGACCTTAATCTCAATATTCATTGATTTATGAAATTGATCACTTCCATGAGAAATATTCATAATTTTTTTCAAATAAAGCAATTAAAACCCATAGAAATAAAATCAAATATCTTTTTGGAAGAATAGAGAATCCCATTAATTTAAAATTTTAATCAAATTTCATAAATAATTATATTCTGGATATTTCTATAAGAGAAACCATGTGGTTACTCCCTCATTATTTACTTTTAATATAAGGAATGATACCCAATGCATTATGGCACTATATGGGAGAACCCATCATATAAGCTATAATGGGCTCACCCAATGGAATAAGGGTGAACACATCGTATAGTCTATTTCATTATTACACAATCCTATTTGGATATTCCCATTATATAAGCTATATCTATCTCACCTGTGAGATATAATAGACCTATTAAAATTATGTAGTATATATTTTGGAAAACCATTTCAAATATAATTTTCTAGTCCAATATCTTGAATAAAATTTTTATAATTTTACATTTTCATCATAAAATATTTGAAAAATAAATATAAACCTCTATGCACAACACATTCAGATATCAAAATATCATTTTCGGTGAAAACTCCCTTTTCATGTCGACAATACCATTTTATTATAAAAAATATATTATAAATACTAAAATACACAGAAAATGGTAAATCGGGTATTGTTTTAATAAATCATCATATATCATAATGTAATAGAAAATTAAAATAATAGTTTCGATGTTGATAAAATTTGTTGTTTACATATACGTTAAAATAGAACATTCCCTTTGTCTTATTTTTTGAAAAAAAAATAGGGAAAGGTAAAATTTTCAGTTATAAAACTATCAATTCGACATCTTTAAAAAATAGAATCATTTTAAAAATATGGAAAAGGAAGAATAGTTGAGTTCTATGGAAACATTATAATATTATTTTTTTTAGAGAAAAGTGCCTTAACACATTGATAACATTTAAAACATAACCCCCTAAAATAATTACAATAAATAAGACATTAAAAATCATTATAATAAAGAAATTCAATATATAACACATCTTAAGGGTTTTATATACACCTCATAAAATAATATTGGTGCATAACATCAAAATATGCTTCAACGAGTGGAAATTTAGATGAAGTCCATTACCTTGTGTCTGAATCAGAATGTACATTATTTATCATCATGACTAAAAAATTTATATTAATTATTAACATATTTTAAAATTATTTTCAATTTTATTATTACTTTTATATAAATTATTACAATGTTATGAATAATTACTTAATAAATTATTTTTATTTCATATGTTTTGATGATATTCAGGTTTTGTGTCAAAAAGTAATCTAGATAGTTGAATATGGTCAAATTGTTAATTATTTAATCATATATAGAATATAAATAATTAACTTTTTATCATTTTATACATAAATTTTAAATTTAAAAATCTATAATTAATTAGGGTTACGCAAAATGACCTATGTTACAATCACCGTGATAGTGGGTCATATATAAAAATGAGTAACATTTTCTGTTTAAAATGATCATAAGGAAAGAATTTATGTAATATTTTATATTTAAAAAATAATATTAATATCTAAAATATACATTATTTTATTATATATAATTATATATATATATCATCCATTTTATGTGGTGATGAAAAAATTCACATCGCTTTGTGGAGGTGGTAGTCTACGTGTACGCACTAATGACATTATAATTTTTTTGTGAGTGGAAATAAAAGAATAAAAATTATATATTATGACTGAAAAATATGTCATTAATATCATATATATGTCATAAGTATCACATATGTTCATTATATATAACCTTATTACCTTCAATATGAGGTGTTAGTGAAAAACGTATCACGTCTCTTCGCGAGGTGTTAGTCTTCCGCACACTAGAATGATGTTATCGTATCTCAATAAAAATGTAATGTAAGAATTTAGATTTCATATAATAATTAAATAAGTATAATTATTTTAAAAATATAATATATATAAACATTAAATCCATAATTAAAACATGTCATGATAGGTGATGATGAAAAAAAATGAATCACATTGGTTTGTGAGGAAGTTGTCCTTTATTCAAAAGAATGATAATTTCCTTTCCCATTTGATGGATAAAAAACAGATTTAGGATATTAAATTAACATAATAATATATTTATATGTCTTAGAATCTAGAATTATTATATTAGGATAACTGAAGAAGGTTTTATAGAGGTGTAAGAATAAATAGAATAAAAATACCCAACTAAGCATGATACCTCTTCTTCAGAAAACATCCTTAGGTGTGCAAAAATAGACCTCATAGGATGGATTTATAATAAAAAAATGGGCTCTAATTATTTGGTAGAGAATTAAGTATTATTTTTAAAAAAATAATGGATGAGGAAAATTGCTTTGAATGTGAGAAGATGAGAGAAGAGTGGGTGTCCTTATATAAGTCAGGTGAGTGGAACACATGTACTTTTTTGAAAAGAAAATGGAGTACCAAAATTTTTCACAAGAAAATAGGATCCAAAGTCAAACATTATTTATCCTTATACATTATAATGATTTACTATATACATAAAAAATATTTTATGTATTTTTTTATTTCATATTAGACCTTATCAATTTTGTTTATCCCCCAGTAAATCTGTTTATATCTTAACAACGGTAATTTGTTTTTTCATTATTAGTAATAAAAAAAGTTGTATGAACATGCTAAATGATATATATTATTATTATTATAATTATATAATATTTTTTTCCAAATAAAATTTTCATAAGAGAAATAATGTAAATCAAAATTACACCTACAAATGAGATGAAAAAGTTGTTTTCCCGGAACTGGTATTTTTCTGGAAAATGATAATCTTATATCAACTCCATAACTATTAATAATCATTATATAATGTTATATTATTATTTATAGTTATATAATATATAATTTGAATTTAAATAATTTTACATTATGGGTTTTCAGGAATATTGAAAATAGATAATCATTATAAACATCAATATATTTTTCATAAAAAATTGCTCATTTCTAAACACAAGAAAATCATATTCTGAAATAAAATATAATTATTAATAACAACTAATTAAGCGGGATAAATATAATTAATGAATACTTTTTTTACCTAAAATTATATTTAAAACATTTTGTAACATTAATGTTAATTTATTTATTCAAATTAAATGATATTTCTATAAATTGGTATTTTCCACCGTTCACAAAAAACTCAATATTTTTTGAAAAATCCAAAAAAACATCACCCAAATGTTTTTTTTATTTACAAATTTTAAAAATTATAATCATTTTTTAAATTTAAAATTATAAAATTACGAAATAAATATATTAAATAAAAAATTATCATATAAGAGTTTAATTAAAACTTTTTCATTTTTTGATTTAAAAAATAACTTAATATTTTTCAAAGGAACATAACAATAAAATTAATCTTAACAAACATAGAAATTATTTGTTATATCATTACTCATGTTATTAAATTATTCCACATAATCCAAGTCTTCATGATTGTTGGTAACTTACTACAATAGTATTTATCATATCATTTAATATTCATGATTCCTTTATAGGAATCATTATATAGTCACTAACATGTCTTGATAACACTCAATGGATTTCTTCAATTTTAACAGGCCATGTGATTTACATTGTGATTTAAAATATTTTTAAAATTAAAATTATTTAATTTTCAATGAAATCATCACTAATCATGAATCATGGTTTGAATATAACACATATATAATAAAATTATATAGATTTAGTAAAATTAAATTATAGATAATATTTTTTAAAAAATATATATAATATAAAATAAAAAATACATTGTATAAAAAATAAATATTAAAAAAAATGTACTAGTTTGAAATAATATTATAAGATAATGAAAAAACAATACAAATATATATAGTCAAAAAAATTTTGGGTAATAATTAATCTATTGGAATAATAAATATAATTAACTTTCAATGTAACACACTAAGTTTGTTGAATTATATTTTTGTAGAATAAATTAAAAGTATTTGATGTCTTGCATTTCACCTAACACCGAATTAATATTTCCTTACCTAAAACACATAACAATGTTTTTGGTACATGAAACACTGAATTTGGATTTTGTTTCATTCAATACTAATTTTTGACTACATTATACACAACACCAAGATTACCTTGTGTTACATGTAGCACTGAGTTGAAACAAAACAAGACATATTATTAAAATTTATATTTATCACATTGCATTTGGAATATTGGGTACGAAAAGGATTAACTAAATTATTAAAATATATTTTATTTATTTCCCTAATGTGATTTATTTAGAAACAAATTAATTACAAATTAAATTAAGAACCATTAGAAAATAATGAAATTCCCTTTCTGAAAAACTATTTTTCTATAAACAAATACAATTCATTTTAACCAATTGAACAAATTAATTTTCAAGAATTATTTTCAAGAAATATATGTATATATATATAATATTTAATCAACTATTAAACATTCATATTATGTACTTTCTATAAAATAATTAAGAATACATCTAATTTTACTCATAAAAACATGTATTTTCTTAAAAGGCATTTTACCACCTTTTAACAGTGTACATACTTTAAGTCCAATTTTTAAAATTTTATAAATTCTATTGTTAAAAAACATAATTTTAGAAATAGTAATGTACAAATTATTGGTGGATGAATATTTGGTATTTGTCTGAAAAGAGGATTTTTTTTATGAATAGTGAAAAATATAGATTTCTATTTGAAATCTACAATTTTGTTCAAGTTATTTATAAATTTAATTACATTTAAAAATGGATTAAAATTATAATAATTTCAATAATACGTCAATAACTCCATTTAGTTCATTGGAATCTTCTTTACATTAAAATTTGATAAAAATTAATTTCATATTTTTGATGATTTTAACTTTATAAACTTGTTGCTTCATCCCATCTATGGGATGAATTTTAAATTAATTTATTCCACTTATTTGAATTTAATTTTGAAAAATGGTAACAATATTTGGAATAATAATAATATAGAATGTATAATATGGTGAACATAATTTATGATCAATGTGATTAGTGAAAACTGTTTCAATTAACCACAACGTTTAAGAGAAAAACGAGTTTACCAAGGTACTAAACTTTAAAATTATACTGAAAATGTTCAAGAAACAAGTCCAAAACTCATTTTAGGGCCATATATAGACCTCAAAACTCCATATATCAAATTATTTTCATTATTTATGTTTTTTCTTGTAGAAAAGTTTGTAAAACACATATTTTAATAAATTCCATGTGTATCCTATCCCCCACTTATTAAGGACCACCCCTTATTCCCCTCTCCTCACACATTTAAAAACAATTTTATTGAAAAATACCTAAACAATCAATTCTCTACTTCCATACTCCCACAAAATATGCCTTACATTTTTTATTAATCTAACCATGTAATTCCTTTGGTGAAAGCAAAAAGGATATACCTGAAAAATAAGTAATGTTCATCAATGAACATTTGTGTTTTCTTTATTCCAAAAATACCTTAAAATATTTTTATATAATGATAAAATTATTACCTAAGTATATTAAATATAGTTATATGATTTTTGTCATTTTTTGAACTTATAATCACATACACTTCCAAAAAAATGGTATTTGAAATCATTGTTTATGTGTACAACAGACATCCACCACCCGAACCGATGTCGTTCATTTTTCCATTACAATTTCATTAGGTTGGTAATAATGATGTAAATTTAGATTATATATGATATATATTATATTTATGATTCATTTATGTTTTTTTTAATGATTATATAACAAATACCTTCATGCATTCCATTTTGTGAGAATGCGATAACAACGTTTCTGTGTCTGGCGGACTACCGCCTAATTAAGCGATGTGATTCATTCACAATTTACATGGAATGTATTAAGGGTGGGTTTAATATAAATATGTGATATAAATTGAATAATAATTATAATTTAATAAATTATATGAATATATATCATTTTATTTTTATTCCTTCAATGTTATAATAAAATTGAAAAACATTCATGTGCTTGTATAGCATACTTTCTCCTAGAATGAAGTATTTTGTTTCATATTTATGTGTTTTATAGTTTATTATTAATACATATATAATTAATAGATATGATATTTATATCATTATTTAAATCCATTAAATGATGAAATCATTATCTAAGTAAGATGACCAAAAATAACAAGTCTAAACCTAAAGGAAAATAAAATTGGTTATTACCCAAAATGTACCATTAACATGGAATTGGAAAAATTAAAAGTTATATAAAGTAATAATAAAATAATATTTCATATAATATATATAAATATGGTTCTATGTAATATTTATAATAAGCTAATATTTATTATACAAGAGTTTTGAATGTGTATGAAGGAAGTTAAGACTTATGGTAACCAGATTTCTTGTCTCACTTTTATTTCTATGAGAATTATCCAATCTTCAGCACTCATTTAATTTTTATGGTATTTATACTATAATATGATGTTTTATATAATTAATTTCGTTTATTTAAGGATAATAAATTTTTAAATTCATTAAAATAGTTAATGGATCTCATGATTTAATTTGTACACATGTCATAAGGGATTTATGTCCCACTTTTATTTTTCTTGAGACATAGGCCATGTTCACCACCTATTTATTATATGAGGTATTTTTTGTTCACATTGATTTATTAAATTAATATTATACTGAGAATTATTTTTATTTATATATCTTTTTCAGGATATATATTTCATGGGGTCTATAATTTAAAAGTTACTTCATTGGTAGAGGACTTTGGTCTCAATTTCCCTACATTGAGACGTATGCTATGATATGCACCACTAATCATTCATGAAGTGTATATAAATACCCTTTAACATGTAATATAATTAATGTTTATATCCTAGTGATATTTTTTGTTCCATTTTATATTATTCCGACATGGATATTATTATTCAAGGTTACTAAAGTGGTTATAATTCTGTGTTACAATCTCATTGTTTATCGAGATTGTTTATGAATATAATTAGATCGGTAAAGTATTTTGATTAGTCTATCAAGAAATATTATTATGTTGATCATCCCCTAGTTATAAATTATTTCATGTAACTGTACTATTTTCCACTCCTTGGTATATAAGAAAAATAATTAATGTTTTTCTTGGAAAATATGATTATTTTTTCTTCTCGATCGGAAATATGTTTTCTTTCACAACAATGTTTTAAAAAAATTAATTTTTTTAGAATATTCAAAATGATTTATTAAACTCATTTATATGCATTGTTTTTTTTCAAATGAATTTTCTTTTCATTTTATGATTAAGGAACTTTAGTAAACTTTTAACTATAAAAAATGAATGTTCATTTAACATGTATGGAGGGTATGGACTTACCTACCATTATAGCCCTTATTTAGTTAAAGTTTACATTGAAATTACATAAGTTTTTTAAAATAATTTTTTCTATAATATTCTACAAGTTCATTTTCTTATAATATGATTTAGAATAAAAATTCAAAAATGTTTTATTTTTTCAAATGTTTTTTCAAAGTAGAAAGGAAATGTTCTTAATGAAATGTTTTATTTTATATATCAAAATTATTTTCCTTCTAAGATGAAATTTTTTATAGTTTATGATTTACTGGGGATATTATCCAAGGAAACCACTCTTATTGTTATTTTAATTGTTTATGATTAATATGTATTGATTTTTATGAAATCTATTTCACTTATATAGGTTATACCAAGATAAAATGATTTTGAAACCTATTAATTTTGAAAAGTTATGCTATGATTATGAAACGTGTCTCATTTCTAAAGGTTGTGATATGATTAAATTCATATGATACCAATTTAATTTCATTGTTAATGATATGATGAATTTTTATGATATATTGGAACAAATATGTATGATTTAATTATGTGATGGGTGATACCTATATCTCTAATCAATGCATTTGGTAATGATAAATGGTCTATGAGATAAAAGGGTACATGTGAGTTTATCTGAAGCCTGTAACAAGAGGATATATGGGAGGTCAACCCACGATTTCCAAAAGAGGGTATAGAGGAGGTTTTCCCAAGCCTGTAATAAGAGGGTACATAGGAGGTCATCTTAATAACACAGAAATAGAGTACATGGGAGGTCATTCCAATCCCACCACAAAAGTATATACAGGGGGTCTTTCCAAGCACACAATAGGAAGATATAGGGGAGATCGTCATAAGACCAAAAAAATATGGTACATATGAGGTCATCCCAATCCCAAAGTAGGTACACTGGTGATTTTAACAAGACTAACGTGTTATGAATGTCTTGTCAGGTATCCTTAAAAAAAATTCTTAGACTATCTGTATTCCATAAATTCCATTTATTATTCCATTTTTTAATCTCATTGCCCATGTTCTTTGATTATCTTATTATTAATGTCTTCTGTACAACTAATACTTTTTCCATGATTCATGGTTATGATCTTTGATATATAGTGTATGTTTTTAAAATTTTATTCTCATGTTCTCATACAATTATGATCATCTTAGGTTTATATATCTCCCTACATTACCCTTAATGAGAATCTGAGCTCAACCTTTCTTAGGTTTCAATTCCCTAGGTCATAAAGATTACTAATAATTATGAGTTATAATATTCAATATATATATGGGAGATATTGTAGATATTTCACGAAATTAAAATAATGTGTTCCATTATTCAAAATAAACTAAACAATTATGGTCCTCGGGCATGTGTTTGTATAGTATAATGGATTTTAATCTGAAAATTTGTAATATCTCGATATGAGAATCCTATGTCACTATAGTTGGTATCAAATGAAATTTTTAGTCAACCATTGCAATCTTAGATGATAAAACTATACTGATTTCTCTATGGAAATATATAAGTAAATGTCTAGGGATGTCACTATGTACTTGTATAAGGATGAATCAATGTTTAGGAAATTCCCTTGAATTCTAGTAAAGGATCGAGTGAGTGGTTTTCAAGTAATTACATCTCTGTATATATAATGCATGTGGATGTGGATCTAGTACAGATATACATATATTGAAATCCTATAAAACATCGTATTAAGATAAAATATATTAAAAATGGGTGCCAAAAAACGAGGCTTGGTGAACACCAAGTTTAACTCCCCGTGGGATATGCTTTGGAAATTCATAGACTCATTATAGACAATCAAGAATGATTTAAATAATATATGACTAAGAATAAACTAAGATAAACTTAATTTATTCTGAATTAAAGAAGAAGGTCTTGTAATTTATACATATTATAAGTTATTTTTCATGATTATGTGGTTCCCCACAATTATTATTCTTCTTCACACGGTGCTTTTAGTTTTAGTTAATGTCTAGAACCCAAAGGAACCATGTTAATTATTTATTCGATAGAGAATGAAATTATTTTCTTCCTGATAAACCTAATGAAATGGGATATGGAATGAACATTCATGGGGATATTCTAAAAAATCATTCTCACTCTATGAATAATGTTGACCTTCAAAATGAGTGAAGGAAGAAACAATGTTCTATTGTGTACATCTTGAGGCAACATCCATCATATTTTAGTGGTTCTAATGAGAAACTCTCTATTGATAAATGTATCATCACCACTAGAAATATATTTTTTATTCATCAATTTTTTGGATATAGAAAAATTAATATTGTTTTTTTATAATTTAGAAGTTGAAGCAGATTAGTGGAGGACACTCATTAGGAAAATTATTGTACAAAAAGAAATTTAATATATTGAATGGGAAAAATTTTAGGGGATATTTTTTGGTAAATGAATCTTTAGTATTATTAGAAAAAATATGGAGAACGAATTATTTGTCCATATAAAAATTATAATGAATCTATTGGTACCTATGAAGAAATATTTACAAGACTTTCATGGTATTATTCTTGGTTAATCATCATCCCTGATTGGAAAATTGACTAATTCATTAGTGTCTTAAAAATAAGTCTTTTGAAGGCCATATATATAAGATAATTTAGTAACTATGATGAATTCATTTGATGTGCACTAAAGGTAGAAATTTAATTTTAATATTCGTAAATATACCCTAGTTTTGATAACAAATATCAGATCTATTATCATTAAAAATTAAATCATGTAGAAAAATTCTAGAATTATATGTTCTAGAAATGTGGGAAGAATAACTCCAGTTAATTCCTAAATAGAACAACAGGTTGTTACAATTGTGGAAAGGATGTTCATCGAGTATATAAATTCTAAATTGATGGGAAGAAGATATCTAATGAAACTAATAATGTGAAATCAGAACAAAATATTCCATGCACGCTTTAGAGACTCAATTGCGTGGAGTTTGGTCAGCATGCTTACCAGTTCCCTAGTCTAAAGACTAATGTGGACAATAATCCAAAAAATACAATGAGGAAAAAGGAAAATGGGAATAGTTATGAAGTTATAATGGTTGAAGTGAACCATGATAATTAGAGAATAAGTATTTTCCTCTCCTTATTTCGGAATTTCATGGTTTATTTTGAATTAAATATCCCTATAAAAATGTTAGTCTTTATTATTTAGGGAAATTTCACGTGATTGTCTACTTGTATTTTTGAATAATGAAATAAAATATTCTATCACTATAATGGTGAACCCATGCATCGAATGAAATTTTTGTATGGATTGAAGAATAATGTATGTTATCAATATGGTTTTATAAAAATTCATGTTATTTCCACGTTTCAAGAGAAAAAATTAGAAGGTATTCACATGTATGGTATATGTAAATCAAGAGTTACTTAATGATGTTTAGTGGATTAATTTTATGTTGATTTTTAAAAATTTAGTAACATTAGTTATTGAATTTGATGGTGGAATGGGTTATAATGTTAAAAATTTCCTAAAAATATTATGTTGGAAAATGGTTTAGGTTTTTAATATTAATCCATTACTCCAATATATAATTATTTACTCATATTGTAGAATCCATTCCATCAATTTTGTAGGGATTATAACAGAAGATAAAGGAAATGAATTATAATTTAATTTATTGTTCTTATGATACATTAGTGTTTCAGGCACAAAACATTCACCGTTAATTATTAGACTAGGAAATTAAATGAAAATTTATCAAGTCATGACTGATGGATGATATTGTTCTTAGATAATGTAATTGTATTAATTAGGTATATCTTCTTGTGAAAATTCTTCAACATTAATAAATGTATCTTGAAACAAAATTTTTGTCTTAGTACCAACATTTTTTATCAATCAAATGGTCCCTTAGATCAATATAAGTTCATGGATTTGTGATTGTTAACATTTTATATATCACCAACGTTCTTGTGATAAGTGATTTCAATCACTCTCTATAATTATTTATGATTTTCTTTCATGTCAAACTATTTTATTCCCAATAGTGTCCTCCTACATCAAAACCTTGTTATTTGTTACTTTGGGTAACCGTCATGATTCCATATTTCTTATTATTAAAGGTATTATTATTATTCATTTTTATGATGTGGGTTTCTATGAAAGAAAATTTAATGTATTACATATTTTATTACCATGAAAACATTCTTGGGAGAAATTCATTTTAAGGGGGGGGGGGCACAATGTAAAACCCATAGTATTTATGAATAATTTTTTTGAATAAATTAAAATCCATTAATGGATTATATTTTGTGATACATAAATTTAATATTGATTTATAAGAAACCCCATGTTTATATTGTGGTATACAAAACATTTATTTTTTATTTTTTTATATGAAATACCATGTTTAGACTACGTTACACACAACATTGAGCTTAGCTTATGTTACATGAAACAATAGGTTTAAGAAAATGTGAAAATTTAAAAAAAAATGTTATAGTCATCACCTAGTCATTGGAATGTGATGTATTAAAAGGATTAAAAAATAATAACCATATTATGCATGAATGATTATAGAATGAATTCTTGGATAACCAATTAATTATAAGTGAATGTATGAACTACTTGAAAATAATGAAAATCATTTTCTAAAAAATATATGTTTCTACACAAAAACACTTTTTATCTCAATAAGAAAAAAAATTCATGAAATATTCTAACGATATTTATATATCATTAAATCAACTATCTAACATTCAACTTATGTATTTTCTAGATAGGATAATAGAATAACATTAATTTTATGTAGAAAAACACGTATTTTTCTATAAGGTAGTATTACGACATTATAATGGTGAACTAATTTTGATACTAATTATTGAAAATTTAATAATTTATATATTAAAAAATTTATTTATTCAATAGGGATTTAAAAATAATATTAGTATTATTTTGTTGGATTTGTTTGAAAAGATTTAATTTTTAATGAATAGTGAAAAATACTGATTCATAATTGAAAACTACATTTTTCTTAGAATTACTTATATATTTAAAATAAAATTTAAAATTATTTAAAAGAATAATTACATAAATTATATATAAATAAATAAAATTTAGTTAATTCTAATCTATTTCAAATTGAAAATGGACCTAAAACATTGTATACATTTAAAATTTTTCTTTTTAAAACATTGATGTTTCTTCCCATCTCTCAGATAAATTTAAAATTAATTTCTTCCACTTATGTGAATTGAATTTTTATAAAATGGTTCCATATTTTGAATAAATATAATTTATAATCTATAATAACTGAAAAATAATTTTTTCCAATGATATTAGTGAAAAATGTTAAATTTAATCATGATTATTAACAGAATAACGAGTTTATGAAGGGATTGAAATTTAATCTTATGGGGGTAAATGACAAAGAAACTAGTCCAAAACAAACTGGATGTAAATATTTTGACCTTAAAACATCATGGATCAATGTTTTTCCATTATTTAATCATATTGTTAGGTAAGAATGTTGGTACACCACAATTGTTTAGAAAAATGCCAAGTGTTTCATTTCCCCCACTTATATAAGTCCACCCCCTCTTCCCCTCTCTTCACACCATATAAAATATTTTGATTAGAAAGTAAAATAAAAATGGATTATTAAATTTATTTATTCATCCTATAGGCCTTAACTGAGGTATAAATCCAACCAAGGATGTCCTTTGCTGCAAACCAAATGGAGATACCCAAGGAAGAGGAAACGTTGAAGAATGACTGTTTTTATTTTTTTCCTATGACCCATTAAATTATATTTATATCATGATTATATAATAAAATAATTTTCTAAATTATACTAATAAGTGTTATTTTATGGTATTTAATTAAAATCACACACACTTCCATCAAATGGGATAATAAATCATGATTTTTATGTAAGGCGACTACCTCCTAGCGAGCGGATGTTATTCATTTTTCCATTACCATATCTTAAGGTTGGGAATAATGACATAAATTATATTTATATATGATATTTATTACGTATTTATTCTTTTTTTATTATAATATAAAACATACCTTTACACATTCCATTTTGTGAGAATACGTTAATAGCGTTCATGTGTACAACGAACCACTGCCTCACGAAGCAATATGATTCGTTGACACCTTACATCGAATTCATTAAACATGTATTTAAAAGAAATATAATATAAAAATAAATAATAATGATACTTTAATGATAATATATATATATATAAATCATGAAATTTTATTTCTTTTAATATGAGAAGGATATGCAAACAACGTTCTTGCATACGTACAACCTACCGTCTCCATGAACATAACATTTAATTTCATAATTCTATCTTTTATATATTAATACATGTAAAAATATAATTAATATATATGAAATTTATATCATGGTTTACATTTTTTAAATGATTAAATCATGTTCTATGTAAGAGGAACAAAAAACAATTCCGAATATATATGAAAAACAATGATATTATAACCCAAAAGGTAACATTAACATGGAGTTGTTAATAAATAGGTAAAATAATATCATAATAAAATAATATATCATATTTTTTATTTGAAATTTTTTAAATGGAATATATATAAAAAACATATCTTTATTATACATATGGTTTGAAGGTTTACTAAGGATATCATGACTTAAGGTAAGGGGACTTCTAGTCTTACTGTTATTTCTGCGAGACATATACCATATTAACCACTCCATTATTTTTCATGATGTATATACATAACTATAACATATTATATAATAAACTTAATTTATTTAATTATATTAAATATTTATATTACTTTTATTCATTCATGGATATCAGGATTCAGTGGTTATTCATGAAGGGATTTCTATCTCACTTTTTTCCCATATGATACAAAACATGTTAACCACCTATTTCTCGTTTATGGTGTGTATAATTTCCATGGATGTATATTATGATTTTTATAATAAGAATTATTGGGATTTACATGTCCATTTTAAGATTTACCTTTCATGGGTTTTATGGTTCAAAAATTACAACATCAATAAAGGACTGTCATATCAGTTTTCCTTCTTTGAGACATATTTTATAATATACACATATATTATTTAATAAACTATATATATATATCTTCATGTATGTTTCTGTTATATTTTATGTTATTACTTAATGGATTATATGAATCAATGCTACCAAAGTGGTAATAAAGTTGTGTTACAATATCATCATTTATGGGGATTGTTTATTATTTTGATTCCATTGATGAAATATTATAATCTATCTCGAAAAAAATAATTATGATTTTAATTATACTTTGTTTAATCATGAAATATTAATGTAATGATACTATTTTCACTAATTTATACACAAAATAAAAATTAAAATATATTTAATAAAATCCAAAATTATTTCACTCTTTGGATGAAATTCAGTTTCCTTTCAAAACCATGTTTCATAATGAAATTTAAAAAAGGGATTCTATCCATTTAAAAAAATTATTTAATAATTTTATTAAAACTATGTCTTTTTAAAAAAATAAATTAAATCAACTTATAATTTTATGATCAAGGAACATTTCTAATAATTTTACTATGAAAAGGGAATGTCCATTTAAAATATAAGACATGTTCATAGTTACCGACATTTATGACAATAATTTTATTTAATCTTAATTTTTATGTTTAGGAAGGTTATTTTATTAGATAAGTATGTTCCAAATAATCTTGAAATTCATTCATTTTAATATGGTTTTCAGAAAAAAGGATTTATAAAATGTTTTGTGTTTTGAAAATCATTTTAGAAGAGGGAATGATATGATCTTAAAGAAATGTTTCAAATGATGTTTTAGACTAATTTTCCATTTAAGAAATAATTATTTGATTTATTTTGTGATTTTCAGGGTATATAAAACTAGGATTGCATTTTTTTATTAAATTAATGGGTGATGTTAAATTTGAAATGTTTTTTATGAAACTTGTTTCTATTCCAGGGGTTATACCCTGATAAAATGATTTTGAAACCCATTTCTTTTCATGGGTTATTATATGATTATGAAACATGACTCTTTAGGAAAAGTTGTGATATGATGAAATGTTTATGTTACCCATTTCATTTCATGTGTAATGATACAATTAATTTTTTTGATCATGTGACACATATATTAATGATTTAGTTACGTGAATGGTGGGAGCTATATCTCCATAAAATTCATTGGGTAATGATAAATGTCCTATGACCTCAAAGGGTATTCATGTGGTCAGACCAATCCCACAACAATAGGGTATCTGAGAGGTCATCACATTCAAATAACTTGAGGTTACACATGTGGTCATCCCATGATCTCAACAACAAGGTACATATGAGACATTCACATGCCATAAATAAGAGGGGTACACAGGCGGTCATCCCAAGCCCCAATACTAAATTTTAATTTTAAACATCCTTTTCATATAATATGTTTATTAGGATAAATAATATAGTAAATTGAGTTTTTAATGAAATTAATAAAATTAATCATCAATTAATCAAATTTATATCATTATTTTAAATTTCATATTGAATTTTGAAATGAAAACATTGTAAACTTTTGATCATTTTCTCTTCAAAAATTATGATCCCGTCACATCTGTAGGATTAATTTTAATTTAAAAATTTCCACTCATCTGGATAAAATTTAGAAAATTGGATTCTATATTTGGAATTTGAATAATTTAAATTATCTAAAAAGGTGATTATAATTTTTAACCAAAATTAATAGTAAAACAGTAAAATTTATTTAACACTGATAAACTAAAAAATTTCTTTATAATGGGTCAAATTAAAAGGATAATGATTAAAAATAAACAAACATGTAAAAATACATTATATTTCCATATTTCAAACATATACATTCTATTACCAAGAAAAATAAATTATTTTATCCTTCTTACTTAAAGGAGAACTGGGATAGAATTCATTCATTCCAAAAATTACATGTGTGACACTCGCCTCGCCTATAAAATGACACTTCTTCTCCTCTACTCTTTATAACTTCAAACCCCTTTGGATCAGCCTATCTATTCCCAAATGACATACCAACATCTCTCTTCTCATTCTTGAATCCTTATTCTAGATATTAATTCAATCTATGATGGATTTTTATGAAATATGGGGGAGGATATCTGTATAAGTGGAAGATTTAACATGTATAGTAGAAGTCAAGACATAATGAAAGGGATTTCCATCTCACTTTTTCCTATATGAGAAATATTACTTATTCACCATATTTTTAATTTATGTGGTGTATATACATCCAATAAATTTATTTTTTTATGCTTCTCCTAAACATTATTTGGATTTACATATGTAGTTAAGGATCTACCTTTCATGGGTTTTATAATTCCAAACTTACAAATTTAGTAAGTGACATTTGTCTCAATTTTCATTATTTGAGATATATGTTGTGTTATACAGCAATATTCTTATGGTATGTGTATGTAACTCTACTATAAAATTTAATATCATGAATTTATTTATCCTCATGCTATTTTAAGTTCCATTGTATCTTATTCATTCTTGGGTCTTTTTATTCAATATTAACGAAGTGCTAATTATTTTAGGTTACAATCTCAAATTTATCAATATTTTTTATTATTATGTTTCTAATGATAAATTATTGTGATATTTCTCTCAAATAAAATCATTAATTTTCTTACACTTTTTTTATTCATGATATTTTCATATAATAGTACTAAATTCCCACTCTCTATTACTTTAAAATAATTAACAAAATGGTTATAAGAAAATCCGACATTATATCTCTCTTTGGTCAGAATAGGGTTTTTTTGGAAACCATGTTTTCAAATAATGTTTTCAGAAAAAAAAAATTCAACTATGATTTTTAGAAGACATTTACACACATGTTTGAATTTGTACCAAAATGTTTTGGAATGAATGTTCATGTCCCTTTCCAAACAAAAACCATTAATATTTTACTAAAAATATGAAAAGAATATTTGTTTAATGTGCATGAAATATATGAAAATAAAAAATAAATAACCAACCATTTTATCAAAGATTACAAAATAATTTTTCAATTTAATTTTCAAAGACAGTTATTTTCAAAATGTTTTTTGTTTTAAATAGAGTTTTTTAAAGAAGAAATTATATTTTCCTTAAGAAATGTTTTAAATGATTTCTCAAAATCATTTTCCATCTATGTGGACATCTATTAATATTACCTATGCCTAACTGGAGATATTGTTCAATTATATAATTCTATATATTTCTATAAATGATTTATTCATATAAAGACCTGATTTTTATGAAACCAATTTCACTTTCACAAGATATAATAATTTTGAATTATTTTGAATCCCACATATTATATGGGATATTCTAGGATTAAATAATGAAATGATTATAAAATAAATCTCATTTATATAGGTTATTATATGATTAAATTTTTATTAAACCCATTTCAATTCATAGATTCTGATATGATGAATGTTTTTTAATTTTTGGAACACATAATTATGGTTTTCCTTTTGAGAAGGCTAAGACCCATATCGCTATGCAATGAATTGATCAATGATTATTATTATATGTGCTCAAAGGGTAAAAAATGGTATACCCTAACCAAAAGAGGGTATGTCAGAGGTTATCCCTAGATTAAATTCAGAAAATGGGTGGTTATCCCAATAATTACATGTTATGAATGTCTTGGTGGATATCCTTGATGTAATATTTTCAATTATTTTTTGTTTTTAGGACCGAGTTTTTAGGTTCTTGACCATTTATTTATGTGTATTAAGTATATATATAATGATTGGATTAACTTTTGGGTGGTTTTGATATGTTTTAGAAATTTCTATAGGATTTTATAGAGGTACATGGGTTGATCACTATTAGTAGAAACCCTAAAACACATCCCGGAAACTGCGCAATGGAAAATACAGTTCACTGGGAGGGTGCATAGTTGGGGCATGGTTTTTCCAAACCATGGGGATTACCTAGAAAAATTTTGTGGGCCTAGTATAATTTCATATAGTGGCTAATAATTCGTTGGAATATAGTTTATCTAAACATGTGAGACAACAATGTATCAAGTTTCATGAGTTAGTATATCATGTATAGTTAGCACATGGTTTGTCTAGCCATGTTCCCTAACCATGCACTATGAAAAACTAGATCCAAAAAATTTGGAGCTAACTCAGTTAACCTCTATAATCACTTTTTTCCTTTATTAGTTTTATAACAAGAATTACAATTCATCCCAAGGCTAGATAGGTGATTCCCATTGGTCTGGGAGAATTTTATAGAAGGTTGAAAGTCCATTAGAGATCTGTATTCACTGGAAAGTTCTTTCTCTTTATCATTTTACTTAAATTTCTTCCCATCATCTCTCTTAGAACGTTATACATAATCTACTACAGATATATCTAAGATGATTGTTGCAGTTTTTTATGAGATCATCTTAATTTGGTTGAAGAGAACAAAATCTAATTTTGTTTCTAGAAGAACTATGCCAAGATTTTTAATTCATTGTACCATTCATTGTTTTCACAAATTCTTGGGAGGTATGTGGTTTCCATCTCGATTACACTTTATTATAACTTTATGGTTTGGTTTAAAATTTATTTAATTGATTTTCATCATTGTGAAACCATTTTTTGATTTGGTGAGAAACTAATTAATGATCATTACATAAAGAATTCTTGAAATTTAGTGGTTTATTGAAGGTTATTTTGTTCATGATTTTAAAATGATGTTTTTAAAGTGATTTTTTTGGATTTGAAGCATGGAAATTGGTTATAGGATTCTTTTCAATAAAATAAATTTATTATTGAATTTTTATGTCACGATTGGCTTCGAATGGGTTTTGGAATACATGGTTGGAGTGACTATTTTGAGATTAGACATGGCTATATAGAAAGGTTTCATGACATTGGGTTACCTAGTATAGGTTTCCATTTGAGAAATTGGTAGATTGAAGAGTGAAAAATCAAGAGTACGGAACTATCTCCTAATAATTCATGTGTGTGTATGTGTGGAATCATGGAATGGGTATGCCAAATGGAAATGTGAATTTTTCTAAAAGAATTATTTTATAGATTTCCATGGAGTTTTGTTTTATATTTGATATATATATCTTAAATTGTATTTAAAAATTTTATATAAATTTTATAACATGTTCCATCATAGTGGAATGAGTTGGGAACTCATTGGGAAAATCCAACTGAGTTTAGAAACACCCCCTGGTTGGGAAATATTGTGTTTTTGTATATTTCATTTATCAAGACACGGGTAATGGAAATGTATATCAGTTCTTTAGTGTTACATATTTATACCATAGGCATGCCCTATTGAGTGGATCTTTGACTTGGTTGGGAGTTCCTGAGCTGGAATCGTTGGTGTCTTTGGGTTTTTTGTTTTTATTTTCATATTTTACTCTAATATTGTTTTTCATTTTGTAATTCTTTGAGTTTTATATTAATATACTCTTGCATCATGTAGTAGTTTTTTTTACTGTCTTATTGTTTAGTTATTTTATCTTTCAAGGGAAAATCATTCCCTAATTCTTTATGAATCACATGGAATTTATTTTAATCCATTGGTGTCATAGGGATTTCAACAAAGGCTAGTAACACCCACGACCTCTTCACAAGACAATATGAGAGGGGTAGATACAGAAAATGTTATCAGCTTGTTTATTCCATCAAAAATAAAAAGTATCATTTTCTATGCACTTGAGTTGGGTTTGTAGAAATGAGTAGGATTTTCAGAACATGGAATTTATAGAATAAAAAGGCATAGCTAACCAATTTATGTTGAACATCAAGTTACAAGGGAGTTTGGGTACATAATTACTCACATAAACTTGAAGGAGTTTTCACATCATAATCATGGGATTAGAAAATGTGTATAGAATAACCTGCATTGATATTAATGAATTCTTAATAGGAGTGAAAATATTAATATTGACTATTGATTTTTAATTTGTTGATAAGTGTTAATTTTTTATAATTCTTAAACATTGATTGATTTTCAAAAATCAGTGTAGAATTTTCAAAATGGGGTTGCAAGTGGAAATTTTTAAATTTTTGAAAAACGCTTGAGGAATATGTGATGTAGTAAATTTTAAATTATTAAGCTTTCAATTCCTAGTAAGTGAGATTAAGTGGAATTTTATTTTTATAGAAAATAGAACTGAGTTGGTTTCATTGAAACCATCTGGAAGAGATTTATGAAAATTTGGTTTCACCTGAGCCATGAGTGAACAAATAATAGGTTCATACTATTGTACTAGATTTTCATGTCATATATAGAGGGAACAGAATGGATTGACAAAGGAAATTGGTTCATTCATTTCAATTCTATAAGTATAATCCACCCATCATTTGAGTTGATACAGAGCCCTTAAAAGAAGAAGTTTGGCTAAATAGGATGAATTGATTATTAAATTTATTTACCACACTAACTAATTTGGAGGTGATGCTTGAAACATACAAGTTAAAGGATATTACATACTAGTGGTGGGATTTAATAGTAAAATAGACATTAGACCAATGTATTTTATGGGATAATTTTAAATATTTTTTAATCAAGAAACTCAATCCTCGCAAATTTATAATTTCTAGAATGAAAATCATCTTCATATTAAAGTAGGAGAATATCTTGATAACAGAATATTAAACTAAATTTTTAAATATAGTCCTTTTTTCACAAGAAATTTCTTTAAGTACATCCTTTTAGGCACAAATATTTGATTCATGGTTGAAAATAATGATTCACTAAATGATTGTAATGATTTATATAACATATTATAAAGATATATTTCATAGAGAGAAGGTGGAACAAAGAGACCTATTGGGAAATATAGTTGGAAAAATTAGGTTTATTCCTAAATAATGGGTGAGAACACCATTTTTGGAAACCTGAAGAGGGGTAATACTTGTTATCAAGTGGGGGAAATATCTCAAAAATAGTATATTGGATTAGTCAGCTTACCTCCTCTGACAAAGTGTAATTGATTATTTTTTTATTTTGGTTCTTTTCATCATATGTAGTGAAAATTTTCATTACCACTTAGAGCATGCAACAACTAAAACAGGGTAGAAAATCTTCTATTTTACTGTCACAGTGCTCCAAGGATCGATTATAAGGAAACATCTCATGCTTCACATTCATCACATGCATTGAAAGGATGAGTGATGTAGAATATATCATAATAAAACCCAATCAATCCATGGTGATTGTAGGAATACCAAGACTTCTCAAGTAGTAAAATATTAACAGTTTAATAAAAATAATGGTGAAACAATTACTCCATTATATAGAGCTAGGCATATGATTATGGATGATTAGTCAGTAAATTCCATAGTATGAGGTATCATTCTTTTTAATTATACCCATATAAAATCTTTTTTGATATAGGAGCATCTAGTTGTTTTATTTATTCTCATATAGTTGAAAAAAATGGGCTTACATGTTTATATTATGCCTTATGTGTTGACACTCCAAACACATTTGGGACAATGAGAGTGAGGATTAGGGAAATATGAAACATGTTCAATAATGATCGATGATACTAGATTGTATGGGACATCTTTTTGAAATAGGTAGATTTATTTGAAATTATTCTAGGAATGGATTAGATCATAAACTTTTAGTCCTATATTGTTTTTTACGCAAAATATTTGAGTTTCAAATCATTTGATGGTTTTAGACATATCTTCAAAGGATATTTGGAAGTGGATGAAAGTAGAGAAGAACCCATAGTATTGGTGATTGGAACACTCTTTTACCAATTGAAACTAGTTTCTTTGGAATTGGTTAATGATACTTGGATTAGATATCATCCAACCATAGTGGACCAATTATTTTATGTTTTTCCTAAAAAATTATCAAAAATTTCTCATAAAAGACAAGAACAGTATATGATTGATCTCATACCAAGGACAAATCTAATTTACCTACCATATTATCAGATGGATGCAAAAATAATTATTGGATTTAAAGGATCAGTTGGAAGATTTATAATATAAAGGGGTCATCTGAATGAGAATGTATCTATGGGTAGAAACTAATATTTTTGTGAAGAAGGAATGTGTATCTCTTATGTTTTGTATTGATCATCATAATATTATCCATGAAATGATAAACAATCGGTATATTATTACATGAATTGATAACCAATTTGATCAATTTAGGGGATATCAATGGTTCTCTAAATTTTAATTACATTTGGGATATCATATATTATTGGTTTAAAAGGAGGATATTATTAAAAAATATTTTAAAAGGAGATATAGTCATTTTCAGTTTGTTGTTATGCCTTTTGGTCTAACCAATGTACCATCAATATTTATGAAATTAATGAATCAAATATTCCAAACATATCTAGAGTCATTCATGGTCATGTTTGTGGACAGTATACTTGTTTATTCATAGACAAAGGTTGTTCATGAGATACACTTAGTTATATTGGTGGGTATTTCGCAGGAGCATTGTATGTATGTTATGTCATCACTGTGTGATTTCTAGATATAATAGGTATATTTTCATGGCCATATAATTTATGAAAATGGTCTTCATCTGGATCTTGAGAAGATATAATAAGTTATCTCTCAGAAACCACAAAATAATTCCTTTGAGATATGTTGTTTCCTTTAATTAGTAGGTACTACATACATTTTGCATGTAACTTTTCAAGTTGGTAATCACTAATGAGAGCATTGAAATGGAAGGATTCTCTATTACAATGGATTAAGGATTATTTGAAATCCTTTTAATGTAATATGATAAATATTACATTATCGTGTTTTCTCACATTGATAGAGTTCTGATAGGGCTATGTAGAATATTTTTATGATTAGGGATCTCCGTTGGGATGAGTTCTCATACAATGGGATCTTGTTATTACTTATGGATCATAGAAATTCTGGTCACCTAGTAAGAACTACCCAGATCATGATTTAACATTAGATGATGTGGACCATGATTTAGTGACCTAGAATCATTATCTTCTTAGTAATATATTCACAGTGTTTGCGGACTATAAGATCTTCAAACACATTTTCTCACAAAAATATTTGAATCCATGGAAAACTATGTTGTTGAATAACTTCAAAGGTTTGAAATCAACTTCATTTATACACAGGGTAGAGGAAATTATTTGGAAGATTAATTAAGAAGGAATTTGTATAATGAGTTGGAAAAAGAATATTCAGATTAGCTGAAGCTGGTGTCTTTCATAACAGACATGAACCAAGATTGTTTTAACCAAGGTGATGTTACAGTTTTCTACATATTTTTGTGTGTTCCTATGTTTCTTTAGAAACTGAAAGAGGATCATATATCTAACTCTCAATGTTTTTATTTGAGTTCAAAACTCCATGGTGGGGAGACCATTAAGGGATGGAAGCTAGATAAGAGTTCATTTGTGTAGATTAGAAACATTTTATGGCTCCTTTTCATTATTAGGAACAAATTATTAATTATTACACCATTTTAAATGGGATGTTCATCCAATAATTAAAGATATTTATAATGCATTGAAGGCATAGTATTTTTTGGTTGGAATGAATAGGGTAGTTGCTGATTTTGTTTTGAGATACCTCTCCTATTAGAAGGTCAAGGAAAAATTCTAATGACCAGTGGGAATATTTTGATATGCACTCAATTCTATATGGAATTTGGAGAATATTCAGATGGATTTTTTGAATGGTCTCTCTAGGATGATTTTGAAAAATGGTTCTAAAAGGGTAATTTTGGATTTACCCACCATATCATCTCATTTTATCACTATTTTTAAATCTCAGCCAGTGGAGGACTTGTCCAAAATCTATATTTGAGATGTTTTAAGGGGGGGTGGAGTGACTAATGTGATATTTTCATATAAATACCTCTGTATTACATATCATTTTTAGAAATCATTACAAAAATCCAGTTGGACATTGTTAAATATGTTAAAGGCGTATAAATGTCAAATATATGGACAATAAAAGAGTACAATCCAAACGATGGAGAATATTATTAGGGATTATGTAATGGATTTCGGTGTCTCATTAGAGGAAGTAATATCATTATAAGAGTTATAATATAAATATTGTTTTCATGAATCAATACATATATAACCTTTGGAATGATTATTTGAGATTCCTTGTTGTTCTCCACATTATTGGGTGGAAACATTTCAGACAATATTCTTTATACCATGACTTGTTCAATAGACAACAAAGATTATTCCATTTATCATAAATATAATGGGGAAGACTCAGAGTCATCATAAGTCATATTTAAATCGTCATTGAAATCCATTTTCATTTTAGGTGAGTGATAAAGTGTTATTAAAAATATATCCAATCTAGGGAATCATCATTTTGGTATATGGGGAAATTTATATCCTAGATATATAGGCCCTTTTGGGATACTTGAATGGATAGGTGCTATGGCATATCAGTAGGATTTTCTACCAAAGATCAGCTCATTGAATAATGTGATTCATGTATCTCAATTAATTAAGTACCAACATGATCCTAACTATGTGATTCAATGAGATCGCATTGACCTATTGTTGTATGATACAAAGTCTCATGGGGCTGTAAATATTATTGATTGAAAAATGATTATTTTAGTGTAAAGTCATTATTTTATTTTGGTTTTTATTGTAACATAGTCATATTTAAGAGGAAACATTATAGAATCAAAAGGAAATATTGGACCTCTGGAAATAAATATTTTAGGAAAACACCAAAAATATATTTTCTAGTGATTGAAAGACTGCTGGTGGGGAGAATTTTCTACCCCCCCTAATTTATGGTAATTTCCTTTTATTTATTTATTTTATGATCATAGAATGATTCAGTTATGTTTGCGGTGTTTTTGATTGGTAACAGAACTTTTGGTAGGGTTTAATAGAGCTGCATGGTTTGACCATGGTTAGTACAAACTATGAAACACCTCTATGAAATCATGAAAATGAAAACAGAGGACACTAGGAAGGTTTACAGTTGGCGTACGGTTTTGAAAAACCATGAAGATTACCAGGAGAAACCGTGAAAGCCTAATTTCATTTAAAATAGTTGCTAACACTTTATTGGGATTGTTTGTTTCTAACTGTGTGAGCCAAATGTGTGAGGAATTTCTTGAGGTAGTATCCTTGCACAATTAGCAGTTTGTTTTCTTATCTATACACTCTAACTATACATAATAATATGTAATATCAAAAAAATATGGTTCTAAATCTATTTTCTGCCTTAATCACCCTTTTTAAAAAAATTTAATAACATGAATTTCAATTCATTGATAGGACTGAGAATAATTTTCATTATATTTGTGAGTTAGTTTGATGTGATCCAAAGTCCATTGGAGATCTAGATTCAGTGGTATGGGCATGTGCTTTATCATTTTAAATAGATCAATTCTCCTCTATTCTCTTAGACCCTTAGATCTAATCCTGTAGTGATATATCATGGATTATTTTTTTATTTCATAATGATATCTTGTTGATTTTATTGTGGGGAACATAATCTTTCTTCGGATATTGAATAACTAATGTTTTTTTAATTTTTTGTGTCATTCTTTTGTTCACTATAGTTTGAGAGGTAGGGGAATTCTCTCATGATTCCACATTATTAGAACATAAAGTCATAATTTTAAATTGAATGAATTTATTGAAATTGTAGTGAATCTATCATTTGATTTGATGGAAACCTCTTTAGTGTGGTTTTCTTGGAAAAATTTGGAAATTGTATGGTTTGTTGAATGTGTTTTTGTATTATGATTTTAAATTTATGGTTTGGTTCTGATTCATGGAAAATGTTTGTAGTAATTTTTACAATAAAATAATTGTTTTATTAAAATGAATTGGAATGATTTTCTTTGCATGGTTTTCGAATACGTGGTTGGAATGTTTTCATTTTCATTAGATGTGACCATTTTGAAGGGGTATGTTCTATTAGGGAACTTTTGTATTTGTTACCTTTTGATGACTTTGTAGATCGATGAGAGAATGATCATGAGTATATAACTATCACTTGGAAAAGCGTGTGTGGGTATATGAGGAATCATGGAATGGGTAGCCCATGTGGAAATGTGAAATGTTCTAAAAAGAATTTTTTTTTATTTTTTTATGGAAATTTTATTTGTATTTTCACACAAACTATTTATAAAATTAAACAATTTTATTTAAATGTGATAACATGTTATATCCTAGAGTAATGATAAGGGGTGTCATTTGGTAAATCCTATTGAGTTTAGAATCACCCCCTTCATGGAATATTTTATGAATTTAGAAATATCAACTATCATATAATAGGTAAAGTAATGGTATCCCTATTCTTTATTAATTTATTATGATACCCTGGGATTAGTTTTTTGAATTCATCTTAGAGTATGTTTGGTGTTTATCAGTTGATATCCTTAGTATATTTGAGTTTTATTGGTTTTGGTTTCCACTAATACATTTATATATTTAATGGTTTGACTATTCTTTGAGTTCTATTTCCTTTTACACATGCATCATATAGTATTTTGTTTGGTTATAATCTTATGGTTTGGTTATTTTATCTTCAAAGGGAAAATCATCACCCATTTGTTTTATCAAGAACATGTAATTTAAATCTAAACTTCAGTGTCTTAGAGATTTCACCTTAGTGATGTAACACACACCACCTCTTCCCAGGATAACGGGTGAGGGGAAGGATGTTATAGTATATGTTATAAATCCATGTATTATTTTAATTTTGTTCTCTCATGGATAATGTTCTTTGATTCCCTTATGATTTATTTAATATAAACTTCCAATATTTATTTCATTCCTCAACATTATATTGTTCGATATGAAAGTTATGATTTTCAAATTTTATTCACATGTTCACATACCGTTATGGTCATGTTTTTTGAATAAAAGCATATAACATTAATGAAAAAGATCAGTAGAAGTACATGTGAAAATCCATGAAGGAAAATTGTCCAACCATAGCTGGGTAGTATTGAATGGGCATGAGGCTGCTACCTGATGCGCCGCGTTGTTACCTTCCCTTTTGGTGAAGGAGAAGGTTCGTAAAGAGAATCATTGGTGATGTGAGAGAATTCTCCTGATGATGATACTAAAAGACTGGAGTCCCCCTTCGTTGTGATTAATATCATCGATTATGGTAAGATAGTGAGACACATTGATGATATCATCCCGTCCACATTATCTAGCGAACATCAAACTAGCAAAAATGTTAGTAGCTTCAGTAACTGTCGGTTCCTAGAATGCCTAATGTGGTTCATATTTAGCAGCAAGGATTTTCCCCAGATCATTTCGGAGAAGGAGGCCGAGGGAAACAAAGCCATCCTTTTGAAGAGACACGCCCATGTTAATATATAGAATCATGTTCATTGGGGGATTCCAATGAGCGGGATGAGAGGGGAAACACTCGGAATAGAATACCCATTGTGGTCTTTCCATCCCTAAATCCAAGAAGTTTCCTAATCAATCTAGAATATGGTGGGTCTGTCAGCATGAAGTAAAACAGCATCGTTATGCAGGACCCAAATAAACTAAGCCAATGTGAAAAGTGAACCAACATCTACCGAAGAGAGAGAGGAGCACCAACGTGTCAGATGATTCGGATGGTCGGAGGCCAATTCCAGAGAAGCAACTGGAGTTGGGCCCCATTGATTCTAAATTTCCTTAGCCCCCGGGCAGTAAATGATAGCATGTAGAGGGGTTTCTGGAGTGTTTGGGAAGAAAGGGAAAAAAATTGTACTGGCCATATGTCTGTAAACAAGAAGGCTCATTGTTGGAAGAGTGCTCGTACAAACCTGCCACCAAAATTGACGAATTTTAGGGGGTACATTGAGCGTCCAAATCAATTTCCATGGTCCCTCATCTCGGCCGACTGAGTGGATTCCAAGAGAAAGTCTATAGCCGGATCACACCGTGTAGTCACCCAGGATGTCATTGATCCAGAACAGATGGTCAGGGCCTGCATCTGGAACCCAGGGAATGCTAAGGATAATTCTCTGATCTCTTTAATTAAACCATCCAAATAACTTTTCCAAAAACAACCCTAGACCCTAGTCAGAAAGGAGACAGCTTACAGTGGCGTCTTAAAAACCTTTCTGGGTAGGGGATGTAGCCCGTAAACCATCCTTATCAACAAGCCAGGGATCAGACCAGATTTTGACAGATGAACCAGACTCAATCCTCCAGCCCAGTCCTTTATCCAGGAGATTTTTATCCCCCCAAATGCTTTTCCAGAGGAATCTAAGATGTGGACCAAGAAAGTAATCCTGAAAGGCCGTGCGGGGAAAGTACTTAGCTCGTAGAACTCACATGTAAAGAGAAGATGGCCGGTTAAAAATGAACCATCTTTTCTTGCTCAGTAGTGCGTCATTGAAGAGAGAAAGATTCGGGAACCCCATCCCACACTCTGATTTGGGTTTGCAATGTTTCTCCCAGGAAATCCAGTGGGGTTGATTCCTTCCATCTTTTTTACCCCACCATAAATTGGCAGTATGTTCGTCGATCTGGTCGATGATGGCCGCTGGGAGCTTAAAAAGGGACATAAAGTAGCTGGGGATAGATTTGAATGACATCTTTGATGAGGGTCTCTTTTCCAGCTTTAGATATTCTTTCTGGGGTCTAGCCATGAATTTTTTCCTCAATCCTGTCCACCAGGGATGCGCAGATTTCTTTTCTGTACCGTCCAATCACCGTGGGAAGACCGAGATACTTCTGATGTTTATCAACCATATGGATGCCAGCTATTGCTAAAAGTTCATCCCTCTTCGAGAGAGGAATCCATGCACTGAAGGATATTTCAGATTTAACATGATTGATTGTTTGGATAGACACCCTCTCATACTGATGGATCGCTTGACAAATCACCTAGAATTCATTAGTTGTTGCTCTATAAAAAAGTAGGCCATCGTCCGTGAAGAAGTGATGTGAAACTGGAGGGCTATCTTGGCATGCTTTTTCCCCATAAATAGACTTAGAAGAAACATACCTGGAAATAAGATTAGAAAAACCTCAGCCACCAGTATGAAGAGAAAAGGGGAGAGGGGGTCTCCCTGGGGAAGGCCTCGGGATGGGGAAAATTTTCTAGTAAGCTCCCCATTGACCTTGATTTTGAAAGAGACGGTCGAGACCCAATTCATGACCATATCTGTCCATTTAGCATTAAAACCCATTTTCTGCATAACGACTCTTAAGAAGTTCCATTCAACTCTTTCATAAGCCTTGGTCATATCCAGTTTCTAGGCCATGGTTCCTCTTTTCATAGAGTAGCGTTATTTCATAAAATAGAACACTTCATGGGCCACAATCGCATTATATCACTTATTTACCATTTCTAAGAATTTCATGTAACCCTTTATTATGTTTCCCTTCCCTAGGTTATGAATAATTGTATTACATATGATATTTATAATAATGGTTCTATTTATGAACATCACAGTGGGATATTATGTATTTTACCTATGGATTTTTTTTTGTTTCCAATATTCCAATGGAACAAAACTATTATGATCCTTAGTCATCTATTTTTGTATGCAAATGAATATAGATAAAAATGATTTAATATCTATCTACTTTAAGTATGGTGCTCTATATTTGGTACCATATGAAAGTTTTAGTTATCCTTTGGAAATTAGGATAATAAAACCATACTGAGATCCCTAAGGTCATGTCTAAGGATAAGTATATAGATGAGTCAAATTATATGAAAATTTCTGAGAATATTAGTAAAGGATGGAGTGAGTATCCTCTAAGTAATAATATCATTTTCTTGTTAATGGAATTAGATGAAGATCTATAATAGAGGTGCCTAGGGGTAATAATTCCATAAAAGGACACATTGAACTGGACTCGATCCTCACCAGGTGCATGAAAACTATCCTTCAATCATACCTAGTTTAACACTCCCGCATGATATACATTAAAATTTCACAAAACCATTTTGAACCATAATTATATATTTAAATATATTATGATGATTAATGACCAAGTATAAACCTAAGGTGATATATATTATAGAATGATTCATGATTTAGACATTATATTAGTGATTTTTTATGATTATGTGGTTAACTGTCATGATTTTTGTTTCAAACACTAGGATGTTTGGTTTTAGTCAATGATAGGAACCTGCTGGAACCATGTTAATTCTGATTACAGTGGAAAATTTAATGATTTTCTTCTTATCAGTCTAAAAGTTATTTGTTCTAGAATTTTAAACCTCATTTATATGCTCCCAAAGCATTCTCAATATTTTAATCATGCTGGAATTCCAAGATAAAAATAGAGGTAAGAAAATTATTTTTAATCCATCATGAAGAAATTTCCATTATAATTTAGTGGTTCCTTTGATCCAATAGTTAATGAATAATGGATTAGAATAAATAAAATATATTTTACATTCTCCAATTTTCATATCATGAAAATATGTTTTTTATTATCTAGCGTTTGATTGGGGAATTTGGACAATGTTGGACAATAATCAAGAATACATGGAAACATGATGAAATTGACTCCATATATTGGTAGTAGAATAAGAAACAATTTTTCAGTAAATAAATCCCTCATATTCCTCATACAAAAAAGGATAAATATTTACTTAAACTAAAGTAAAAGGAAGATGAATATTTTCGTACCTATGTGACACATTTTAAAAGATTTATGAGGTGGTATTTTCGTGTTATCATCCAACCTTATAGTAAGGTTGATATATTCATCATTGTAGTAAAACCATTTCTCTATAAATATTTATTCATAAGATAATTTAGTATCAGGGAAGTGATTTTATGATGCTCTATCAAGGATTAATTGGTGATTGGAGTTATGTATCAATCTCATTTTATTAGTACAAAGATAAAAATGGAATTCAATGGAAACACAAAGAACAATGGAGTAGAAAATATAAGCTTTCCATTATTCTCAATGTGTGGAATTAATCATGGTGAAAATGGTCTTAAGGGGACTACTAAATGTTTTATGTGTAGAAGGGAAGGCCTCTTGGTATCTCAATGATGAAATAATGGGAAGAAGTTAGAAAATGATAAAAATAAGGAGAAATCTCCGTAGAATGCACCACCCACACTTTAGTGTTCAAATAAATAGTGTTTTCACATTATTCTAGAAAGTTCCCAAATATTAGGAGTAATTATGGTGATCAAATCTATTAGCCTCTTCAGTTGAGGGGAATGGGGAAATCTATTGTGATCGTTGTTTCTCATGAAGGGTGTGAAAATGATTTGGAAAAGGTTCACTTATCATCTACTCTATGGAATGTGATGTATTATTTGACTCTGGATATACGGATTCATTTATATTGGAAAAATTCTATAAGGTTATTAAGATTCCACCTAAATGATTAGATGTATTATTTTCAATGAAAATATCTAATGGAATAATTATAACATGTCATGTCTATTGTTCTTATCCTATAGAAGTTGAAGGTAATGTGGATTATGAAAATATTTAATTCTTTCTATCAGTGAATTTGATGTTATATTAGGAATGGATTGAATTTAATAACATAAAGTACACATAATGTTTCAACTAAAGGATGTTATAATTTATACTCTAAACCAACCAATAAATATTTTTCAATGTCATTATAAGTAAAAAAGTCCTGATGGATATCACATCCATTTTATGGGTCATAATTTCCATTAATAAGGGGTTTTTATCTCAAATAGTTGGGGAAGAACTAGAAATTTATGATATGCCTATTGTGTAGTAATTTTTTGATGATTTTATGGAAAATTTTCTCGTATTACACCAAAACATAAAGTTGAGTTCTCAATAGAACTCATATCTAGCACCTTTCTAATTTCAAATAGTCCATATAAATTAGACCCAATTAAATTATAGGAATTAAGAAAGACACTACAGGAAATACTTGACAAGGGATTCATTCAGCCTAGTTTTTTACCTTGTGGTGCACCTGAACATTTAAATAAAGATGGATCAATGTGACTTTTCATTGATTATAGCGATCTAAATAAGATCACAACTAATAATAAGTATCATATTTCCCATACTGATGAATTTTTTATTAACTACATGGATCTCAAAACATTTCTATGATTAAACTACATTTTACATCATTAATTGAGCGTAAAGAAAGACGGATATACCCAAGAAAACATTCTATACAAGGTATGGACACTATTAAAATATATTAGTTCCATTTGGTTTTAATAATTCACAAGTAATATTAATTTTTAAATGAGTAGAGACTTAAGAGATTTCCTTGACCTCTTAGTAGAAGCCTTTAGAGTTGACATACATATCTATTCAAAGAACAAGGACAATAATGAATACTACTTAAATATTATTCTAAATATCATAATGAAATATAAACTATTTAAACAATTTACACAGTGTGAATTCTGGCTAAAAATGTTTTCATTTTTGTGTCAAATAATCTCAAGAGAGGTTATATCAACTTTTATCAGAGAAAAAGGTTGTTTAATGATGGCCTAAACCAACTATAGTGACTGAGATCTAGAGTTTTCTGGGATTAGTTGGGTATTGTTGATGGTTTTTGGAAAGTTTATAAAGACTATCTATTCATATAACTATGTTAACACAAACATGATCCTAGATCATATAGATGGATTAAAGTGCATAAAATTTCAAGGAACATAAGGGAAAATTAGTCAGTGCACCCGCCCTTATATTACCCTATAGTGGAGATGAGTTTTGATTCTGTAGTGTTACATCCATGAATGGATTGGGATGTTTTTTTATATAGAATAGAATGGTTAAAGATCATTCTTGATGAAAATTAAATATTCCATATACAAATTATACCACTCAGGATTTGGAGTTAGTCATGATAATTTTTGATTAATGATAAGAAGTAATTATATATATGTAATTGTGTTTGATATATATACCAATTATAAAATATTAAAAAATATATTCACATAGAAAGAGTTCAATATTGTCCAAATAATATTGATAGATATGATTTATGGTTATGGGTACTGAATAAATAACCACTTTGGAAAAGAGAGTAATGTTTCTCATGATTTGAGTCGAATGGATCGTACTATCATATCAATGATGAAGATTAGAAATGTTCCAATATTTATGGTTTTAAAAATGATGGATATAGAAAAATGAATAAAGGAGGAAAATCATATCTTGATTAATTTAATTATCAAACTTCTATCCACGTGATGACTAAATATGTACAACACAAAGATATTGAACTGAAAAAGAAGGCTAGAAATATTCATGTGTTTAACATTGAATATGAAGGAATTATAAGGTTTGGAAATATTTTTTTCACTCCATTCTTACCAGATTTGAAGGAGTTGTTATAGGAAACTCATGGTTCTTAATTATCAAATTATCTTTGAATTTTAATAATGTATATAGATTTGAAATAATCTTTTTTATGGGATGATATAAGGAAGGATATCGCATAGTTTGTATCATGGTCCATGGTCTATCAGAAGGATAAGGTTGATAGTAAAAATTATGAGGGGCTATTACATCCACTACCCATACTAGAGTGAATAATTATAAGGTTTTATTAGAATATTAACATGGATTTTGTCATTACACTTCATAAAACATCTAATGGGAATAATTCTATATCTCATAATATCTATCTAGGTGCTTTATCTATTAGAATTTTAAGGCTGATAGTCAAAATTATATGGGGATTCTATATCCATTACACATACTATAGAGAAAATTGGAGAAAATTACAATGTATTTTTTCTTTGTACTCCGTAAAAATCAAAAGGGAATAATTCTATAAGTTTTTTAGTCGGTCTCCTTAATAATTTTTAACACCTCATTTCTATTAGAGAAGACTTATAAATAGATTATATTTATAGGATACTCATTAAGGAAATGGTAAGGATAGATGGAGTACCAAAATATATTGTGTCTTATCCGGATATTAGGTTTAATTAAGGTTCTAGTGAAGTCTTAGTAGGGTCTTGAAATTTTTTTGAGTTTCAGCACTACGTATCATCCATAGAAAATGGTCAGCCTGAGAAAACAATTCAAACCATACTGTAAATGTTGAGATATTATTCCTTGGATTACAAATGTATTTGGGATTGACACCTTCCTCTAGTTGATTTTTCTTAAAATAAAATCTTTCACTCAATCATTCATATGGATCCTTATAAATCAGTATATGGAATGAAATGTAGAGTTCCAATGTGATGGAATGAAGATGGATAATGAAATATCTTGTGACCATAGATAGCTGATGAAATGGTAGTAATTGATAGAGACATTCAATGAAACATTAAGACATCATAGATTCAAAAGAAAAGTTATGCTGATAATTTCCAATGTGATCTAGAATTTGAAGTTGGTGACAAGTGTTTTTTATAATTTATCAATGGAAAAGGTTTTGTGATTTGGGAAGAAATGGAAACCAATCCTTGGGTATATCGATCTCAATCAAATTATTGAATGTATTGGGACCATATCTTATCAATTTTTGCTTCCACCAAAACTATATAAATTCCATAAAATTTTCAACGTAGCTCTCCAAATAAAGTACACAGCAAATCAATCACATGATTTAAACTCAAAGGTTATACCACTGGAGAAAGATCATTCTTATAAGGAAAAACCAATCGAGAATCTGGATGTTTTATGGAATGGTTTGTGAAATAATACCACATAACTAGTCATTGTTTTTTAGTGAAACCACTTGTTTTAAGAAGCTACAAGGGAACTTGAAGATATGATGAGGTAAAATAATCCTCATTTTTTTATTAGAGTGATGAATTTCAAAGGATAAATTCATTTTAAATGGGGAAGAAGGTATCACCATGAGTTTTTATGATTTTTTCAAAATATATTAATTTTCATTAACACATTACATAACATGAAACACCATGTAGATATTTTACTATAAGAAACACAGGGTTATATTGTGTTACACACAACACTATGTTTTAACAAAAACACCATTTATTATTAATATAGTTATTTAATTATCATTATTATGAACTAGCTGTTAAACAACGTGATAAGAATATTAATACCTACTTTTTAAATATTAAATATAATTGTTTTATGTATATGAATCAAATTGAGGAAAATGATTTAATTTTATGTAAATCCTTTATATGGTTTTAAGATACCATTTTCGTGGAAATTAATAAAATAAGTTTTTCACAGTTTTATAAAAATTAATTTGATAAAAAACAATATTTTTGATATCATCATGTCAAATAAGGACTAGGTTGAATTATTGAGATTTTTTTAGAAATTTTCGGTAACACCCCAAACTTCTACGGTATGATTCTCTTTGAATAATACAGTAGTGTTTGTTGTACGCAACTTCGAGATTATAACACACTGTGGCCAATCAAAGTAGCTGTTATGAATAGTAATACCCAATTTTTGAAATTTTGTAAATTTTTTCATTCAAAATGGGCTTCATATTAGGATTCAGAATATCGAAATTATCCTAGGGTGAATTTTTTGTATTTTTCTGAAAACTTTCAATTTTTTGATGAATAGTGAAAAAAACATTGGGTTATTGTTTAAAAATGAATTTTTATTTAATTAATTATTAATTTTATTTAAATTTATTTAAGGAAAAAATAGATACATAATACCTATATATGTTCAATGAAATTCATTGATGTTAGTTTAGAATAATTTTAGATATATAAAAAGTTTATTGAACTTTTACCGTCTTTTACCGAACTCCTAGGAGAATTTGGAAATTCAAATAAAAGTAAATTTTACCAATTATGTGAGTGGAATTTAGAAAATATTAGAGACATGGATAATATCAAGTAGTAAAATTTGGTTCAATATGATAAAAATAATTTTTGGTGAATAGTTACTTTTTACTTTTATTTACAACGGTTAAAAGTAAATAGTGTAATTAAGGGTAAAAATGATATTAATATTACCCTAACAATTTCCTAATTCTATTGGACAATTTTATCTCAACCAAAACCAACCTTAGGAATAAAATATTATCATTTAGGTCAACTTGGATTAGATTAGGACATTTATTATTATTTAATTCAAAGAAGAGTAAAAAGAGTTAAAATCAAAGTTTAATTATTAAAAAAATTAATATTGGGATATAAATAGGATAAATTCGATTGTAAATATTCATTAGAAATATAAAAATATTTCCTAAATAATTTTATTTTATTTATAATTTTTAGAAATTAAATAATTAAATTTATTTTTGACACAATGGTGATACAGTAATTACCTAATTAATGAAATAATAACGTAATTGATATTATAAATATTCAAATAAATGTAATTTTAGACTATTTATGAATTACACTAATTTTATAGGTTAATTTGAAATGTTAGTATATTTTTAATTAAGTTTTTTCTAAGTAATAATGTTGTTATTATTTTCACAAAAATCAAATTCCCAATAGTGTCAAAATTGACATAAAAGAATTTTTAAAACAAATATTATATTATTAATTGGTATTCTATTCCTAAAAATCTAAGGTTCGGCCAATGGACATATATCATGATTGGTGCATCATTAATGGACCACTTTGGGGTCCCTTTAATGTTTATAGTAGGTTTATTAACAATATAATATAAAAATACAAAGTGACACAGTCAGTGTCAATCTAATTAACTAAGAGTTAGAACTAAAAGATAAGGTTAATATAATGACCAAACCCTATATAAAATCTATTGGTTGAAAATATTTCCACCCATAACTGCCGTATACTTTTAATAATCCACTTTAGAGGCATTAAAAACTGAATATGAATTTATTATAGAATAATATTTTATGTTTTTCCTAAAGAACCCCTCCTCTCCCTTATAAAAGGACACCACTTATAACCAATTCCTCACACCTTCAAAGCCTTTTTGTTCGGCCCAAACCTGCCCAAATATCCTCCCAACGTCCCTATATTCATTCTAGAGGCCTTAGTTTGATTAGAAAGCCAACCTACAGAGCCTTTTTGATCAAATCAAAAGGAAGAACCCGAAGAAGAGGTAATGTTTTCACCACCCTCTTTCAATTTCCTTTCTTCTTCAACATCTTCTTTAATTTTTATTTATATTCTAAAATAATAACTACAATATCTCCTTTATACTATTATGATATTATAAATATAGTATAACCATATTCAGTATTTTATCCATCCCTTGAATGACATATCACCATACGTGCGTATGTACGGCTTACCGTCTCCACGTCGTGGTGTAATTGTTATTAAATACATTATTATATGGATGGGTATAATAATGATGTGTAATTCATGTAAATAATAAATATTACATGATAATTATTCTGTATATATGATACTCCACCCAATTATATATTATTTTAATATAAAAAGAATGATATTGTCGCTCATGCGTACGTACGGACTACCGTCTCCACGAACGTGATGAGATTCATTTCCCATCGTATCCATTCAAGTATAATTTTCATTTGATTGTTAAAAATAATTTTTAAAGACTTAATATCATTATTTATATGAATATGATACAACCTATCCATAAAAAACATCTTATATAACAAAACATATAAAATAAAATGAGTAAGTTGACACCCGAAACGATGATAACACTATGATTTTATTAACAAAGCAATGTTAAAAATCATATATGATGTCATATTAATATATATGATTCTGGAATAATTTAATAACAATTATTTCACCATTATATAGGAGGTTAACCTACCATAAACCAAGGAAAAGTACAATTTAAGGGGTTTTCTTCTCACTCCTTCTTCCCGTGAGATTCATCTCATATTTCCACTATTACCTTTTCTATGGTGTATGTACTGCCCATAATTGTATTAATTGTGTAATACACTTTAATTTATGTTTATTTACATATTAAATGTATGATACCTCTTTCATGGGGTGTATGTTTTGTAATTTACCAAATTGGTAAGGTTTTATTTCACAATCTCTTCATTATCTGAGGTTGTTTATACGTAATTATCTACTGGGACCTCTTTATCATCCACTTCCATGGTTCATAAAAATGTAATTAAAAACATTATTAATATTTTAAAAAATATGGGTTAATGTCAATTATACCATTGTTTGAATTTTTATAAGAGGATTATAAAATAATCTTTTTGTCGTTTTCCAAACAATGTCCTTTTTAACCATTTCGATAGAATTAAGGTAAGAATGTCTTTTTTTAACTTATACGGCGGGTACAACTATTTTCGTCTGTTATAAAATATTAAAAGCCTAAATTACAATCTTATAAGTATATTTTCAAAGTAATTGTTTTATTTTATAATTATTTGATTTTCAAATGATTTCAAAAAAAATAGATATTTCTCTCCAATAGTTTTGATTTCATCTATGTCAACGTCCTTTGATGGATTTTAAGCTTATTTGAAGTTTATTTATTATGATACAAAACTTCCATATTTTATTGAAGGTTTTGTGATATGTTTGACTATGTATGTTTTATTTTTATACCATTCATGTTTTATGAAGAAAGTATTGACATTTCTTATGCTGGTTTTAATACGAATGTTTATGTTATGTTTAAACCTATTCATATGAGGAATGAATTGGACTTAATAAGTGATGGGTGGAGCCTGATATATCTCCTTGATGCATCGGTAGGTCTCATGTGATAAAATAGTGTCTTGGCAAAAGTCCTTGACAAAATCATATTTTTTGTCTTAGCAAAAGTCCTTGACTATGTGGTTATGATAGTCTGGCATTATATATTCCATCATTATGAAAGTTATTATTGATGTTGCATGTGATTATTAGACTAATATAATATCCATGTGAATAAGGAAATTGAATTATTTCATTTTATCTTTGCCATATTATGCTAATGTTCAGGTTTAAAAGACTTTTTTTTAGTTATACATTGCCTTAAATGTTTATGCTTATTTAAGAATGTTTCTGCTATATTGTTATCATTACTGAGCATCTGATCTCATGCCTTTAAATGTTTTATTTTTCCCAGGATGTGAAGAAGTATTTTATTAATGTCCTACAGGGATAGTATAAGGAGATATGATTGTGAAGACAATATGTTGTTGCAGTTTTCACTTTTTTATGTAATGTCAACTTTATGAATGTATCTAGTGATTCTAAGGCTACTAAACTAATCGGCCTTTCGAGACTTGATCATTTGGGATCATTCCAATGTTTTGTAATAATGCACCGACTCTGGGTAACTGGGTTCAGGGCGTTACATTTTCTCTTTTTGATGAATAGTGACTATTCTGAATATTAATTTAAAAATACATTTTTGGTTGATTTATATATAACGATAAAATTTATTTTAAATTATTTTTAAAGTAACACGAGTTCCAATATGTATCTTGTAATAAAATATAATTTATTGGAATTAATTTCATATTATATGTTGATAGAAAAACATTGTAATAATCTGAACATTGTCTGTTTAAAAACAAGTGCACTCATCCCATTTTTGGGATTAATTTTATATTAAAATTTTCAACTTATGTGGATAAAATTTCGAATAACAAATTCCATACATCGACTCATAAAAATTTATATTATCTAATAATGTTAACATAATTTTTACTAAAATAAATTTTAAGGACAAAAAAATTATTTAATACCGTTAAGGTAAAAATTGGACTATCACAATTGGAAATCTAAAAGGATAAAAGTTAAAAATAATCGGAAAATTTCCCAAAACCCATTTTATGGACATATTTCTACATTATCACTTATAGTGTTGAAAATTTTCAATTATTGGACCCTTTTTAAATCAAAAACAGATGGGTGTAATATTATATTTTAAAAAATGAAAAGTGTGAAACTCAACTCACTTATGAATGTCCACCCCTTATCCTCTCAACTTCAAACACCCAAACCCTTCTCATTCAGAAAATACTTCCCAAATAACTTCCCAACATCCATCCTCTCATTTTATATGTCTTATTTTGACATCAATAAAAACTATGATATATTTTGTTGAAAACCTATAGATGAAACAAGAATAATAGGAGGTTTGAATTTCTATGATCAAAGTCAAGACGTAAGTTAAGGGATATCAGTATCACAATTTACTTCTATGGGACAGATTTCCTGTTCAAAAAATATTTGTTTTATGTGGTGTATATACAACCCAAGAATTTTTTTTTCTGATTCTCCCTGAAATTCATGGGATTTACTTAACCATTTGAGGATTTATGTGTCTTATGGTTTACATTTAAAGAGTTACAAAATAGGTAAGATATTTATTTCAATTTTCATTATTTAGGACATACATTAAGTTATGCACCTATATTCTTTCACAAGGTTTATTTATATCCCCTTTGAAATTTTATATATTGAATTTATTTATCCTCAATATAATTATTAGTTCGATTTTATGTTATTTCTTCATAGGGATAGTGATTCAATGTTTTTAATTGGTAATAATTTTATGTTACAATATTATCATTTTAGGATTGTTTGTATTACTTTTATTGTTATAAAATCTTATGGTCCATCTCTCAAAAAACTGAATAATTTTTTTAGCTCTTCAGTTTTAATGTTTTTTTTCAAAACCATGGTGACTAATAGTGTTTTGAATTTTTATTATTTTTATTCTACGAATTTTAAAAGGAATTTATTCCAATGGAATAATTTTTTAAAAAAATATTTCAAAATAATCTTCATGTCTCTTTCCTAACAATTCCCACCTGGTGTTTTATGGAGAATTTTAAAGGAAAATTTTATCTAACATGTATAGATTTAATAATCCATCTTCACATCATGAACCACCAATGTTTTGATACATTTATTATATGTTTTCAAAGTTATTTTCAAGTGAAATTATTTTCAAATTGGATTAATATTTAAAAAGTATTTTTCAATGTCGAAAAGCTATTTTCATTAAAAATGTTTTAAATGATTTCTTAGAATACTTTTACATCTTCATAGGCATCTATTTATGTTACTTATACCTTACTGGTGATATTATCTGAACATATCTTACTTATTTTTTATGTGAATTTTTTATTTTTATTATCAAAAAATGTTCTCAAAACCCATTTTACTTCCATTGGTTAAAATCAGATAGAATTCTTCTAAAATATGATTCTTACATGGGTTATGCTATGATAAATTGATGAAATTATTATGAAACCTCTCCCTTTTTTATATGGATTATGGTATGATTAAATCATTATAAAATCCATTTCATTTCATTGGTTATGATATGATGAATTTTTTATGGTCCTTTTTAATACATATTTTCTTTTCATAATGAGATATGTGGTACATATATCTCCCTATAATGCATTCATTAGTGATTAATGTTATATGAGCATAGCGGCTACATGGGAGGTTGTCCTAATCCTAAAATATGATATACAGGAGCTAATCCCAAGCCCAAATCAGGCTTACAGTTGGTTTGTACAATCCTAATATGTTAGGAAGGTCTTAGTTAGTATCCTTGACATTAGAGTTTCAGTTCTTATCTGTAATCATAAAATCTATGTATTATGACTATGTCATTCTCTCATAGCTAATACTATTTGATTACCTTATGATTCATGTCTTATGAACCTCCCATATTTTTTTCATGAATCTATATAATGATCTTTGATATGAAAGGTATGGTTACAAAATGTTATCCTCATGTTATTATACCCTTATGTTAAAGTTAGGGTTAGACATATCTCTATTTTAACCTTACTAAACATTTTGTCTCACCCATTCTTATGTTTTCCATCACCAGGTTATGAAGAAAAATATTTCATATGATATCTTTAAGAATGGTTCATGTTACGAAGATCATAGTAGGATATGATTTTGTTTACCTATGGACTAATGTTTTGTGTTTCCATGTTTCCATGGACAATAAAATATTATGTTCCACAAGCATGTGTTTTTTTAATTAGATGAAAATTCCTAAAACAATATTTGATATCCATGTATGATAAGCCCGGGTCACTATAATGATATTGATTGTGTAAACTTCTATTATTACTGAGATGGTGGTCCACATATTTATACACTATTTTTATGGGTTTTTGTAACATATGATGTGATACTATCATGAAAAACCCCACTTGGCCTTTTTAAGCTGGTGGAAATCCAGTTAGGACACCCCAATCCCACCTCTAATAGACTATGGGATGGCGAAATTTCATGGTTAGGAATATCAGACAGATGGGATTCCTTATCTTAAGGTACCTTTACAAAAAAACATCCATAAAATCAAAAATATTACAGAAAAGAATATTATGACTAATACCAAGATACATGCATATAGCAATGTCCCACATAAGTGTATAACACAAGTATGTGAATGTATAAAAGATCAAATACAAACCAACCAAATCTATAAAGGGGAGTAACTTTCTATTAAGAAGGGGAATGCTCCCAAGATGAAACTCCTGGAATTGACTATGGTTTTTCTAGGTCAACTATGGGCCACATATTCCGAATCCACCAATGATATTTTTGAAATTACAATCATCTACATAAGAAATAACACTTGTGGGAATAGTCCATATATGGTTGACTATAATCATACCTTGTAGGGCACCTTGAAATCACCACACCTAAAGAATCATGAGATTTATTTATTAAGAAATGATAAAATAAAAACCCAGATATACTCATGATAGACTCCATATAACAATGATTAATCACAACCACAATCCAAGAGTTTTATTTCACATTGGGATCCAAGATAATGTTCATCTAGGATAACTCACTCCTTCGGTAATTCTAATCTGAATTTATTGTATATAAGAGTTTATTCTTGTCATGAATCACCATGAAGAAGTACATTTTTGAACTCAAAAGATACTAAAATATTGTTAGGGGATCACTACTATGGCCAATGTGGGATACGTAACCCGCCAAAAAGTAAAAATTCTAGGATGGGGATCACATTCCTTGGAGAATGATAACTGTATACCTAAAAAATCTAAGTAAAAAAGGATATTGGATCATAGAACTGTCCACATTGAGGGATACCTGACTCTATTTGAGATTTTCCCATAGAAAAGATGACCCATCCATTACTTAGGATGGGATTCCACATTGTACCCTCACATATAAAAACCTTGGGAAACCACCCTATATATACTTTTCTAAAATAAAGGGAATCAGGGATCAAACATTCCCTGTATGAAGTTAATAGAATGTGTTGGGTGTATAAGCAATATATCACTATGTTCATGAAATCTGGAGTCCGTGATGATGTTTGTCAGCCAGTTTTAGTATACACTACTCTTTCCCATGTAAAATTATTATTTCAACATACCTGACTAGGTTCGATTACTCTAGCCATGAGGGCATAGCCTGGAAATTCCCATGTACCTAACCATTCCCACATACTTAGATTGTTCCTATTCCCATAAACTCAAAGGTATACACTAGGCCCACAGTTACAGGTCACACATTTTGTTATGTGTCACAAAGTATGTGATAATTTTATATATTCATAAATCATATCCACTATAGAAGGGCACCACATGATTTCTGTTCATCCAAACAAAATTCCATATAACTCATAATATTTAACACACTTTTAGTCTTCACATGTATCCTCCCACAATACCTCATCCTATGATCTAGCCACAATATCCACTAGGGATCTCTTTTATGATATTAACTGAACATGAATCGTCATTGTGTTCATATTTAAAAAATTAAATTTGTGTGTATATCATCCCCCATCACAACCCATATTTGAACACTAAATTACCTATGCTAAAGAACTTGGATCCATATCCTATCTTCCATCACACCGTAGTATGCATTAGTCATGCACTCAATCCCGAATTTTATCATATATAAATAAACCATTATTCCAAAGTTCGACGTCACAATGATTTGTATCTAGGTATTTTTGAACCGTACTACAAATAGGAATAACAATGATGAAATCTTGAATAATGGGGTGAATAAAATCATGATCCAATAAAGTGTGGCACATATATTTGACATTTCTCAAGATTTCCTCAATCTAATGAAATATAAAACATCAGACAAAAGAATTATCTAGGATTAAAAAACATTATCACTTCCAAATTCTATCAATATTAATCCATACCCAACTCACGAATCAATTTTTTAAAAGAATTTATTTATATTTGGTCTTGAATAAAAAACTATGTATTAAACCAAAAAAATTGTACCAATATATTGTATTGCTCATAGAGAAAGATTGATTATATGACACTATCATTGGTGAGATCCAAGAGCAATATTTTGGAATAAAATTCCTTGTTAAAATGATTACTTCTCCATGAACATATTTTTATTTTTCTGACTATCTCCTACAAAACACCTCTCAACTACCATGATTTATAGAATAACCTAGGTATTTAGCCAGAAAATTGTTTCAATATATGATAGGGATTAGTTTCACATATAATAATGAATAAATAACTAAATTAATTTTATTAATTATTAATTTTTCTAAGTATTATATTTAAATAATTACCGACATTAAAAAAATGTATGTCATGCCTAGGGTAAAAACCACACAATAGATTTAACAATTTTTACACATCCCATCCAAAACTCTATTCAAGAGATATTTATTTATATCTTGAAAAAATCATGCACATGAATTTATATTTTTAATATTTTTACTATACCAATAATGAGACTCCTTCAACCTTGGAATCCTGTGAGGACTCCATGCTTGTCTCTAATAAAATTAACTAAATTATTTAAAAAATTATATTGAAAAAATCATTCTATTATATTTTCCCCACATTTATGATTCTCAAAATGAAAATAAAAAAATCAAAAATAGGTGGGGTACTAAACTGGTATGGGGTTCTCCCACTCCCATATACTCTCTTGATTATTCTCGTGCTTCCCTAGGACATAGACTAATGAAATCACCCGCCAAAAAATTGTATTCTCTTATCAATACTAAATCTCTAAAATATACTCTAAGAAGGTATATAAATTTCAATATTAATATCACCATCTTCGGAAAAACATAATGGGTTTTACACTTACCTTCTCATCTCTGACATGCAGAATACATCATGTACATAGTGTAACTATAGGAGTATGATAAGCGGTACACCACCTCGCCAACCCAACACTATGTATAGAAGGGGATGGTGAATCTCAAAGATAAATTTCCTCCCCTAAATATTTCCAAAATCTATTTCTAGGTGAGACCTTTAAGAACACTTGGACTCCCAAAAAGAACACAAATATCCAATAATCTTGGTCATTATAATAGTTTTGATGGAATTAGGTAGTCATCGTATGATTCTTGATGATGTTTACTTTTTCTTTCTTCACTCTCCGAAACTATGATCCCCTGAGTATTAAATCATCGAGATTATCCAGAAACTATAGTTACCTAAAGGTCCACCCATACATAGTCTAAAATGGAGACATACTGAGGGGTCAGTGTTAGTTGTTTTTATATAGAATCTCCACCAATTATAGGTAATCCTCCCAACTATGAATGAAGTATATCATGAAACCCCAAATCATGACCTCTAGAAATTGAATGGTCTGTTTAGTTTAGAAATATTTCTATGGTTCTAATAACAAGAACAACTAAAACCGATTCACAAAATAATATAGTAAGTATATCCAAAATCATGAAATGAAGCAAGCATCACAATCTGAGATGATCACCAAGGGAACTTCATGAATCCATACTATATCATACACAAAATGGTGACCCAATATCTCTTCATAACTCCTTTCTCTGATGGATATAATGTATGAGGTCTTGGTGAGTCTGTTAAAGTTCACAAATATAGGGAGGTGACCTTAATATGACTACATAATTACTAACATAAATTTTATAGAGACATCATCCCACTTCCTCTCTGAAATCTCAATGGGTTGATCTATTCATTATTGAAAATACTACTTAGCATTTATTTTATGAGAAGTTTTAAATTGAGAGATACACTTTGTTGTGTTCCTCTTTATCCCTGGCCACTATAAATGATGTTGAAGGTTTTGTTACATGTTTTCAACACCAGGATGTAATTATAAGGAGGAAATATTAATCTCAAAATGTACATCGTGTTGTATATTCACTAGTAACATCATGTTCCCTCAAAAAAAATGAAATGCTCTCCACCATCATAAAATCCATCAAGGGCACAACCAATTGATATTTGACCACACAAGGTATCCAACAAATATCTATATCTTTTTCAGCCCCAAAACATTTATGAAGGGAAAGGATAATAAAAATCTACAAGATTTAAGTTTCACCACACTATTATACTATATACAACTTCGATGAAGATAGTTAATCTACTGACATTCTCAACTATAGAAAACAAGGTCTCCTAATAAGATAATATTCCACCACATTCCCCTTTATTGAGTGTATACTATCTTAGTGTAATAATTAAGGAAAAAATATATATGTTTCATTTATCTGTTGTTAATATCATGCTTTGAGAAGTTGTACTCAAGACTCTTTTAGATATAATATATGATAAAATAACCCCCCAAAAAGATATTTTTGCAAAACTTCTAGGAGAATACTATTGTTTCCATTTCAAGATAATTTGATTTGTATCTCTATCTATAGGGTTTTGGTTGTTGGGACCCATAGGAAATCATCACCTGACTCTTCATTAGAATAAATCCAATCCCAGTTCTAGAGGAATCATAGAAAAATAAACACTCAAAACCATCCTAAGGAAGTCACGTTATTGGGGAACTAATAATTATCACCCAAAACAATCAAATAGTTAATGGAACAAATCTATAAAAATGAAAGGATTTTCCCTTCTGGTCAATGAGGTAAAGGGTGCCAAGAATTGGGAATATCAATCATTAATCTTTGATAGTATCTTACAAATAAATGAAGCTCAACACCATAGATTCAATCTACAGTGGGTTAAAATAAACCACTACCTGAACCATTATTGGGTCCAATTCAACTCACAGTTATTGGATTACAATTATTATTAAGTTTTCTTCTTTAATACTTAACTAAAACTTCAGAATAATTCTATAAATTTTGGTCATTGGAATTTGTCTAGAACAATTCTCAAATATCTCACATACTCCACCTCTGATATCATGTACATATTGATTTTATCAGTGAACATTAACAAAATTTGGTTCAAGAAGGGATGAATGATTGGGTTTATAAATCCCTTGAACACAACTAGGTAGTTCATTATTCCAAAGGGTATCTCTAAGTACTCATAGTGATAGTAGCTACATCAGAATGTTTTCCTCAGTATATCATTATCTTGAATTCAGATCTAGTCATATCCTCACATGAGTTAGTATTCATGAACCATCTATCCCCTTTTATTTTTTCTATGAGTCCATCCATTATCATATGTGATAAATATACATGATGTTCACCCAATTTAAGTGAATTTATTCCAAACCTAACCTCAATATCTAATGTTTTTCTTTGTGAATGATATGGAGATACCCAAGGGGATACATAGGGTATGAATAACCCATTCCTATTAAAATACTAAAACTAAAATATCATTTATTAATTCTATATAAGGGTTATTAGATATGATGGAAGAGACATTGGGGTACTGTCTTGGTCAATCTCTATGAATAAATCTATCACTCGGTGTGGACGTTTTCTCAAAACATCCCTAAGGAAGGAATTCTCAAACCTTTCCACCATTGTAGGATGTTGAAATCTAATAAAATATATTTATGTAAGGGTAATAATATTAAAATTTTGATTAATCGATTTTAAAATCCTATGTATGATCCCATACATCTCTACATGAATATTCTTATCACCAATAATCGAAAACACCATCCCATAGACTCAGACACACTACATCCTTCACCTGAAATAGTAAATCTATGCATGAATAGTGAAGAACCATTACATACCTAGAATGATGTCTTATGGCCTCATAGAAGCTACTAAAATATAGAAAATTAAGTGGTCTCCTCTATGATTTATTTTACACTATTGATAGATATTCATTATAGCTGAAAATATAACACTTCTAGTCTCAAAATACACAAGTCGAACCACGGGATCTACTGGAATATAGAGATCCCAAACAGGGGATATAGAAAAAAATGAGTGGATCATTCCATGGTTTATTAATACTTCAGAAAATGTAGAGAAGATATATCTTATATCTCAAATTATCCATGGAGACTCTTGGTCAGAAGCCTCTATTTACTACAATTACCCTTATCCCTAACAACCATCTCCCAAAGTTATGCATGGACCAACTAGTGTTGGTCGTAGAAAAAAACATATTTTCTACCACATCATGTTACTCTCCATGATCCTGTACAATATACACCAACCTATATAACTCACTTATCTAACTATATTCTCTCTCTATAATGTCTATTTATTGACTCCATGTCTCCTACTGGGCTGGTCATATAATCATACACGATATATCCTCTGCTATCACATGAGTATACTCCCCTCACCATTGGATTATTGAAACAATATTGAGATCCATTAATATAAAACCCTCTATCGTGATCCATTTTCTAGAAATCTCTAGAATGAATGGATCTGAGAGTCTACTATCAACTACTAGCTATCAAAGTATCAGCTCTAGATTACCCACTTCTAGAACTAGATATAGCTTATACTCAATAAAAAGTCTCTACACCACCATGGATCAATCAATGATCCTAGAATGATATTAATAAAAATAGAAACCAAACTATATTTAATATCTCTAAAAATAACATGAAGGGAGTCTCTCCATTAACCTTATGCATCAATAAGAATAACCATAGATTATCGTGAGAGGTTAGTGAAAATCAATGCATAATATACTACTGTATTTCTACCCTACTCTAGATATAAAATCTCTTGGATAAATACTTCACAAAATTTAGCTAAGATGAAATCCTCTTGAAAGAGATAATTGAGATCTATCTAAGAGATAATATCTTCACTAAGAATCTTATTCACCAGAATCCACAATCACCATGTGACGACATCGAGTAGTTACACTTATAGGACCACCATATAATATGGAGGGGACCAAAATAAGTGGAAAAAATATTTCATGCTCCTTGATTCATCCCTCCACTATCTAGGGGTATAGATCATCCTAAAAAATATGGAGTCTCTATGTTTTGTACTTTGGATATGCACTCAGCCAATGTAAATAACCTACCAAGGAAATTGAATAATCAATAGTCGTAGGTATGTTTAGAAGACCATACAATGGAAACACCTCCTACAAAACACCCTCAATAAAGGAATGTTCATTATGTGGATCATTATCATAATTCTATAGGTGAATCCTAGGTGGTTGTAAACATAAAGGAAAAATAAAGATTTCCAAATACATAACAGTTGATGAGTATATTTGGGGAGATGATTCAATAATGTAAATGAATCCAAAAAACATTAATATTTGATTCTTGTATTTATGTTATGAAAAGGTGGTTATTTTATGTACCAATTCATCATGTAGTTTTTCCAATCCATGGTGAATGGAATGGTGACCACCACACCAATAATGGATTTCTGAGTGCAGAGTCAAACTCGAGCCACATAACACTATTTCTATAGATACCAATAGATAACTCATAGGTATACCATCTCCAAATATTGGTACTAAGATAACATCACTCGGAAACAATTTATTCATTACCCAACACACCAGGTCTTACATGACTAATAGTTAGATGAGTGTGACTCCCCAAGATTCCTGCAACATACAAGGTGTTAGAGACAAGCACCGTGTAGGAATACAACACCCATATGAGATCTTATCCAAACATAAATATACATATAAAGACATACCCAAACAATAACATAATATTTAAAGGAAATATATAATTACTAAATTCATTTCTATAATTAAATATCTCATTAGAGTTTGAAAAACATTACCAAATTAAATAGGACCAATGACAGGAACACAAAAATTGTTATTGTGCAATATCCCTGTTATGTATAGGATTCTATCATAATGAAAATACAAGATACGTCTATTGTTATTCTATCTCAAAAATGATCCACCTACTCCAATCCCACAAATGAATATATTGAGGGTGTTTTCCTCTATAAAATACACAATACATATGGGCATAGCACATTATGGGGTGAGTATAAACATAACTACTTAGATGCATCAAATTCATTAAACATATATCATGATGAGAGTCAACTCAAAATAAAGGATATAATCAGAAAATTGATTTCATAAATATAGGACCATGTATAAAGGTAAGGTTACAAATATATTTCAAGAATAGGATTCCACTTGAGGCATCAAGGTAATGATATATTATGAGAACTCACTACTTTGGTATTTTTATCTATGATTGTTCTCATTTTATTGGTAGTTATTTTCAATAGTCACCATGATGAAGAACACATCATAACATAGAATATTTCAATACATATATATGGTACTACACCTTAGCCCTATAAGGGATACATAACCCAACCAAATGTAAACCCTATAGTATGGGGCTCACACACCCTGATAGTTGGTAATGGAATTCCAAACCCAACCTTGGGATGAATGATATAAGTTCCCACCTCGGGCAACATTGTGAGATACCGAACTGCATGTAAGACTAACCAATAATGGGGATCACTCTTCCTATGATCAGAATGGGATTCCATACTATACCTTCATTAGGATAGACTAAGGGAACACAACCAATAGATATTGGTCTAAACTGAATAGATCACAGGAATCAACCATCCTATGAAGAAGTAAACTATTGGTACATGGAATACATGGAATTTACAGGAATGTCGAGACTATCTTAATTATATGCCCATGATCAGCATAAATTTCTCATGTACTCTATACATTCCTTTTTACAATTGATGTGTCTTTTTACCTAGAATAATTTGAGTACTCTAGTAAATTCCACGATGAATTGTCATCCCCATGTACCTAGATTTCCCATCGTACTCTTTCCATTCTCATGCCAATGTACTTAGAGTTATAAATTGGTTCTCTATTTATGGATTAAAGTGAAAGTGATGTCTCACATGGCATGTGATAATTATATTTTCCTGGAAATAATAGTGAACGTAGAATGGAACCACATGGAATTTTTTCATCTGATGTACTTGTTGTGTATCTCATAATTTTTTTGAAACCCATACTATTCACATGTATCAACCGACAACAAATCATCCTAAAATAAATCCATAAATTCTACAATGAAACTCATATTTGATATTGTAAAAACATGATTTGATTCCAGTGTATTGATTCTTGCAACCCAATGAGCATCCATTCCATTCCCCATTTCACTACATTACCGAATACCAAATTCGGTGATCTTTAGATCTCCAATACATTTATGATTTATCATTGTGTTTCATTATTCCCTAATTATGATCTTAATCCCAAAAATAACCCCTGTAAATTATCTATTATTTCAATGGTAGACTGTGAAGTAATCAGTTTCCTGGGATTTCTAAACTGTCAGTAGAATGGGAACAATGATGATGAATGATCTAATAATCGGGTAGGAAATCAAAAAAACAAATAATAGAGGAACGTAAAAAAGGAATTGTTTGAGTGGGTATCAAACCATTCACAATGAAATGGTCGAACACAAGGAGTGATCAAGGATTAACAAACACTATCAATTTATAATTCTATGAAGATATCTAAAAATTTACTTATAAATCAATTTTTTAGAAGAATGGTTTGTATTAGATGTGGAATAATAAAACCATATATTTAATAAATGAAAAGAAATGTACTATGTGAGGATTGGATAAATCACTAATGAGTTAAATTCATTTTCCCATGGCATTGGTGAAAAAAAAGATCATTGTAAAAGGAATCTCATTAGAAGAATTATTAATCCTCTAAGATATTGTTTTCGTTCATCCAAAAAGACTCTTCCATCGTCTATATCAAATACCATTGGTTATGTGGATAACATTAAGATTTTTTTATAAATTGGTTTTAATAGTGGAGTGGTATTAGGTTAGAAAATAATAAATATTTATTTTTTTAATTACTATATTTAATTATTATTCCTCCCACATCTACTACTAAACAAAATTGTCGACACACGCAGCAGTTATGTCATATGTTGGGTAAACCCATATTCTGGATTTAATGGTGGTCATAGATTCCCTATCTAAAACACCATTTGGGACATATTAAATTTTTCATGAAAAAATACTTGAACATGATTTAATATACTTAATATTTTAATAATATCAATAATGTTTCTCCATAGGGTCGGGAATCCTTTTATGACTTCATGCCTAGCTCCAAAAATATTCTTTAAAATTTTATAATGTTTTTCAAGACAAAAAATAGTGTTTTTATAGTTATGTTGGGAAATAAAGTGTGAGGGACTTAAATGGGGAAAAGAAGTAATTTAATATATGAGAGATAATAAATGAGTCACATTAGTTCCAATATATATGTTTAATACATATAAATTATAATTGAGAGTCATCCTAATACTATCTATATAATTATGAAAATTTTAGAAATTAAATGAGAATCCAATAGAGGGTGTCCTTCAATGGGTTATAACTTAATATATAATTTCAATTCATATGTTGTAATTTATAATTTTTTTCCAAGAGTGGGGATGAAACAAAATGACCCCCTAGGACCCCAAATGGGATAGCAGTATTCCAAGTGTCCTTACCCCAATCCACTCGAGTAAGAGGTAAGCTGATTGTGCTTATCTAAGAACAGCTTCAATAGGCCATAAGACAATGAATAAAACTATAAAAGAATAAAAATAAATAGGATTACTTAGAATATATTCACCTAAAATTGATATGAAACTCAAATAACATGATGTATCTGAAAACAACAACAAACATTCATAAATAACTAAAAATTCTATCGAATCCATTTATTAAAACATTGAAAAATAATAAACCACTGAAAAACAATTACATTGAATATACCACTAAAATAGACACATAAAATGGGATAAAACCTCTAAACAATAATAACTTCTTAGAATATAAAACTAACAAAATATTTCAACAACCAAACTCACCATGTTCTACAAAGGAATAACCTCATATAAAAAATATAGCTCTATGTCTATTAGAACCTTAAGAAATTGATGTTTCATCTATGAATACACAATATGTGTGTGCACGATTTCCATTAATGGGTGAGTATAAACATACCTAATAGGTTACCTTGGATATATGAATGTAAAATATGACAAAAAATCATCTCGAGACATCCTTATATGATGGAATTTTATTGAATCATAGGGATAAAGTGTAGTCACTGCCATCTCAATTTAACTTCATAATGATTTATGTCTCAAAAAATATAATATGTCTTTTGATACTAAAATATCCAATATTCATGATTTAATTTTACAAAATGTTATCTTCACCCAAATATATATCATGGGTATAGTAAGAATCCCAAAATCACTTTTTTTTATCTCTACAACATTCTAATAATGAAAGGATTGTCAGAATATCATTGTACCTACACTATAAAAATAACATACCACGACATTACTTCTATTTCACCTCATAAAAACAAAATGAGTGTAAATATACCACATTGAGGGAATATATATCGATCAAGTGAATATCACCACCTATAAGGAAAAATTCCCACAATGCAAGACCACGTATTTTTTTATTAAGGAGTACATGAATTTCATCAACATATCTCCAAAACATATACACCATATCTAAAACTATAATAGGTGACCCAGGCTATGTTGAAGAGTGTGATCCTGTTGAGAGGTTTACAGAACCCTATAGTGGTCCCACGACTCCTTTTGTCAAACACACTCTATATAATTTGGTTACATCATCTATAATTTTATGACACAAATGACATATTTAAGGGAGGTGTGGTTACCTGGTAGAATATATATTGAAAACCCATGAATTTTTAGCAATTTCTAACCATGTTGTCTAACGACATTGTATGTGCCATTAATTTTCATTCCCTTACTACAAAAAAATCTACATGATGATGAGGAACATAAAATACCCAAAACATCTCCAAAATTTAATCCTATGAGGAAGAGACAAGAACCATCATCTTATATATTGAAACATACAAAAAATACACTATTTTCATTTATTCATCTATAAACCATGTGAGAAAATATGGTAAACACTGGTGGACACATAATATATGGTATGTATTATTACTTCTATGCAGTACATGAAATCTTGTTATGTTCTTCCATCATCACACTATGTGATGTAAAAATATTGTGAATGGGAATTTATGTATATGTCTTGTACATATCATGGATTAAATTGGAATAATTTTAAGTATACCCCAAATCAAGCGGTACTATAGTTCACAAAAACTATTTCTAGAATTCACACAACTGAATGTTGAAGCCTTAAATAAGTAAACAATGTACTCTACTGGTAACAATACACAACATGTACATTTTAGTAATATTTCATTACATATATTTTACAACAGAAACCATAGTCACCACAAGGAAAAAATATTTACACAGTTTTTTTATAAAATACATACTATGTCATCCGAAAGGAACAAAATTAATCAAAGGACATATGTATCCTTGTATTTCCCAACACTTATAATGATAGTCATGAATAATGCATCATTAAATTTATTTCTCTTGTTATCCAAAAAACCACTTAGCATTGGTGATTATAGTTTCACCATATGTTACCACATCCACATTTTTCAAATCTTTTTAATAACATACCCCACATTGGAAATTTTTGGAAGTCCCTAAAGAAAATATTTTCACCACTTAGGATGTTTCATTTTGATTAAATACTACTAGGTCACCTCACACCACTATAAGAATGAAAAAAAATTCGAAACTCCATTTTTTATCTATTATAGTGATCAAGTAATTATTTCTCTTCACTTTTATAATACAATCCACTACTATTATCCATTAATCTGAAACTCCAACTAATGCGGAGTAAAACAGTGATAATTAAATATGTAGGGAACATATGAATTGGATAGGTTCCAGAAAATGGTGTTCGGTGAAATTTTTACAACCCATAAAATGTTTTATTTTTTTATAATCAATTAAGACTTTTATTGATTCCAAAATATATAGTGGAGTTCAAGTAATATAACGTAAATCCCATTAAGATTAGATAAATTTATATTAGTGACCATTGATATTAATTTTCTCCATTTTCTTATAATGTTCCAAATATAAATTAATGATATATTAATTCAGGAAATATAATTATTTTAAAATCTATTAAAAATATATATACGTATATTAGAATAATATTAACTATTTTCAAATGAATAATTTAAAATAATTATAAAGATAAATACCTCATTATTCATTGAGTTTCTATTTATTATTCATGGTATAAATATTTCATTATTAAATCAAATTTAAATATCTTATAAATATTCAAAATCTGAATATTATGTGATTCCCTCTGAAGAATGCTACAAAAATATTATAGAATTTGAATATTATAGAATGAGATCAAGGGAGCAAAGAAAATGTCTATAAATGTTGAAAAGACCTACCATATAGGGATCATTTTAAAGAATTATAATTCCTTATCTATTACTTTTGAATATATTGTTCTCTTGATGTATCATTAAATATTCGATGCCTCCACTCAGTTCACGGAATAAAGATTCACTAAATCCAAAAAAAACTAACATAAATATTATATATGGGAATCCATTATTTGAAAAAATCTATTACCAAAGATAAATTGTTATAACATGAAATTATAACATATAATTATCTTAACTATATAAAAATATTTAAATATATGAAAATTATTAGTCGAGTAACTATCAAATGGGAACATAACCTATCCCTAAAATAATAAAAATACTCTTCTTGATTTCAATCATAATGTGAGAATTTCTTTTAGAAATTTATTTACCCTAATGATAAATAGAACCATAAAATCTAAATAAATCCATAAAAAATTTCCATGGTCATTCTCTAGGGTAATTATTCTATTTTATACTTCTATATGCCCTATGAAATATAATAATAAAAGCATATGAATATCATCATTTTAAAATATGTGGAAAACAATAATAAACCAAATATATAACTATTTTTATTCAAAAAGAATACCTAAGGGATGCTAAACACAGAAAATCATAGGATACCCCCATGTGGAAGGAAAATATATCCTCACACATAATTCATTCATTATTAGACCAATTATATCAATTAAAATATGGGACATAAAAAAGAGAAAATTTCCATTTACATATATTGTATTTCAATTAAATTTAATGGATTTTAATAATATGAAATGAATCCTTCCACACTATCAATTTTTAGCAAATCCTAAATAAAAGAATGAGATTATACTACGGAACTGCCAAAAATATTCTATGAATAGACCTTTTAATCCTTATAGGAACATAAAAAATATAGAAACATATATAATCGTCTATAGAATCTTATTTTAAAAATTCTACCACTTATAGGATAATTAAGTTCCCCTCTTTTAAAGAGAACCCAATAAGCATAAACATAAAAACCATCATTCAATATTAGATCCTACAATAAGGTGAACCTATTAAAATTTCACACTAACCTAGTAAGTGATAATATGGGGAGAGTTTTTATAGGTTTTTCAACATCCCATTGTAACCTTATTATTCATACACACGAACACCATGATTATTGGTGAACCATTCAACCAAAAAAGGAATAGTATATTTTTTACACATTTAGATAGACAAGATCTATTGGCTCCATACAAAATGATAACACCTAATAGAACACAATAATAAATGAAAAAAAATATAGATAAAAATCCTTCATATCATTAATGATGATTGCACACAAGAAACATCAATTCATAGTTATTATTACACCACGAGGGCTCCATACCCTAATAGGATTCCTTGGCTAAAATATGTTCATCAAACATCAAAAAATGATCCTTTAAAAAATATCAATCTCAAAACTTAATTAAATGTGACATAATACCCACCCTTTGCTTCTTCTTCTAAAATACTATCCAAAAACATAATAACACACATAATCTAAAATACAATTCTTCTAGACTAGACCCCCAAAACAAGTTTATATATAAGGGTTATCAAAAATAACAAAATTAATACAACATAACCGACTTTCATAAAAAATAATAACACAATGGTCACCAGATCACACATATACTTAAATAAATATGCTTGAAGTTCCTTTTAAAGGTATCTACTAACAAACCATCACTATTCCCTTTAGATCACAAAAATCATCAAATAGTAATGATTAATAAAATAAATATATAATACAAGAATTTTAAATTTCGTGACTAAATGGATGGATATATCACATCCAAATAACAAATCTCAAGATCTAATGATATCAATGGTTATATCAATGTATATTAATAATAATATCTAAATTAATAGGTTAATCAACCTCTAATTCAGAATAGTTAATGTGGAATTAATCCAAAATACAAAAAAAATTAATGGGTCCTATAATCCAAAAAAATTAATTAATCTAAATCACATCACTATGATCTCATTATTTTCGTAGTGATTCCTAAAAATTTCTCATGCATCATCATCATCGTGAATATAAAAGTGGTTATATAAAAAACATGGCTCAAAAATCAAGAATCATTATTTTATCCCATTAATGAAGTAGTGACATGGATACAAATGAAAGAAAATTCTCATTTGGGTCTCCCAATTATATTATCAAATCATTGATATTGACAATGATATGAGATAATCTATAGGATATATTAGTTTTTCATGAATTCTTTACTCATATAAAATCCAATGACACAATAAGACCAACCTAAGTATTCCCTTATGAAAACAATCAAAAATTTCTCACCCATTAAAGGTAACCACTAAAATATCGAATCAATAGTAGTCCATGATATATGAACTATATGGAGGATAATATTCTATAATTCTTAAAGTTATAGCCCCATTAATAATTATTGGCGGTCTCACATACCAATGAAGGTAATCCATAACCCAAACAACTTGAATACACATAAAATGAAACTAACGTAGAAAATACAACCCTTATCATTGATGATTTCATGTAGAATCATTCTATAATTATGGAACCCCAAAAAATTTAAATCTTACTAGATGGAAAAAACCACAGTTTCAACCACTGAGAGTAGAGATACAATCTATATATGTAGGATCCTTCTAATAAAGTGTTATTAATTGGTTCTCCAATAAAATCTCCAAATCATGATCAATAATATAGAAAAATATATATAGTTCATTAAATTTCAATGTGTCTTCATGTGAAAAAAGAATGAAAACCCCATAACGGGAATCATATAATATTTTTTTTGATTAATAAAATCCCCTACAAGAAACTATATATAGTCGAGCCATCGGCTATCTATGTCTAATAATAACCCCTCAACAGATGATAATGGACACAAGGGTGAATCAAGAAACATTGTATGCTATATCACCTCAAAAAATGATGAATCAAGAAACACAGTATGTTATATTACCTCAACTTGTGGTGTTATAAAACCAAAATCTCATCTTACTATTTAATGAATCATCACTCCACTCATCAATTTTGAGAGGTCTGTATACTGGCATGGAAATATCATAACACTATGTCTAAATTGAATCTAGATTCTTAGGGGTTGCAATTATAATTTCATGTTATCAACCTATTGTTACTAGAGAATATCAAGGTAATTAAACATTTGAAAAACATGGAAAAATTAATTGAAAACTATATGATATATTTACCCTCATGAATATACCCTGATGCAACTTCCTCATATATTTATGTCTTCCAAATAAAATTAGTGTCTTGGTTAGTGGATATCGCTACTTTGATATCTTGATTTTTGGTTTTTATGGTTGTTATTGACAAAAACCACTAATGTCCCTCTCTTACCATGGGGGTATAATGAATTAGTGTACACACACCTTTTCCTGATAATGACATCCCCATGCGTTCATGCCCTTCAAAAACCATGAATTTCATCCTCATTGTTGTTATTTCACTTTATTATAAATCATCACTCTCTTCAACAACTATCTGTAATTATAAATAGATCAACTAGATCTTCCGTAGTTGTAATACACTATTAAATAATCCATGATATCACCATTAATACAAAAAAATCTTGAATTTATGTTTTTAAATGTTTTTCGATGAAACATGGGGTTTACAGATGCATGAATTGTGGGGACTAGTTGATTCTCCAAGATTTATAATTGATTTATATAATTTAGAAGAATTGATTTATTTGTATTCCATATGTCCTATGGTATTGATCTTTTCTTTCAATTATATAAATTGATGAATAATTAAATTATATAAAAATAATGATTAAAAATCTCTAGAGACTTTGGTAAGTCTTCTTGGGCCACCATTCCAATTTAATAACTTGTTTATTCTCAGAATGTTCACAAATATATAAGCCATTATTTATATATACACTGATGAATTCAATCAATATTTCATCTACTCTCCCCATGTATCTACATATTAGATGAAATTTTGAATATTAAATGAATTTTTATAATTAAATCGATATTCATTTGATGAAAATACATGAGTTGTGCTGTAAAATAGGTAATTAACATTATGTGGTTTATAAATAGTAAGGGAATTAATCTCAGAGGTGTCATATATGTATGATTGATATTAATTGGATGACAAAATTCCTTTTAGGAAGGATACATTTTATTTATTATTGATTCGAGAGTGATTTCATTTTCATAACCATTGTTAAGCAGGGATGACTCTCTATTTCTGGTAATGAAGATCAAGGCTAAAACAATGAATAGTTATACAAATCCTCTTTCTGTTCCAAATAATGATGTCTCCTCATAAAAATATGGGGTTGAGAAATATATTAAATAGGAGGGAGACACATAGGGTAGTTAAATTTACTCTAGTGGTATTGGTAAGGCTCCTATAAAATCTCTTCATGATAAAGACTTATATTGTTCTAAAGGTTGTAATTAAACCACCCTCATAGAAGATATGTGGATACATGAAAAATCATAATCATCCCCATTATATTCATACAAGGATTATGGTGGGTATTCATAGTTTCTTCTAGGATATGGATATGATAGTGGATGAATGATCTACCAAATTTATTTGAATGGACATTGATTATAACTATATTGTGCTAATAATACCCATACATCGTGATGCAGGGTGAATAATATAAGATATAATTATTATTGTTTAAATTTTTGAATGGACTACCATTTTTTATATAGTAGATATTATCTGTAGTTAGGTAATATAATCATTTTAAAATATTTGGTAATGATTCTATAAGAAATAACTAAAATGGGATATTTAATAATTTATAACCCCTATGGAATTAGAAGCATGTTTGAAGAAAGAACAAATAGGATTTATTTATGGATGTATTTCTAAGAGGATAGGCATATGGTGAATCCATTGATGAAGAAAAATGGATTGATAATTCATCCAAGGTTATGCTAGATTGTGAACAAGAAATATTGACTAATGAGTACATCTATGAATTTATTAAGAAGGCTAAAAAATGTGTCATATATTTCATATATTATTCTTTTAACAAAGATAAGTGAATTAGGAACCAAAAATAGCATTCCAATATTCTGAAACGATAGTATCATGTTTGTTGGGTGATATGATTTGATTCAAGTTTTATGGGAAATAATCTAGAAATTACAAAAAGGAGATAATGGAATCATGCCATTATGATATGTTAGAACCAGTGAATCTTTTAATAGAATAATATGATTATCCTATAATTAAAGTGATATGTGATCTCATAAAAGGAAATAATTATAGGTATAGCTTCCTCACATGTATATTTGAGAAACTAGTAGTCAAAATTATAGGTTTGGAATAGAATCAAATAAATATTATAGTAATAAAAGGAAATTTTATAATAACTTTTCTATAGAGGATGATATAAAATTAAAGATTCAAAGACAATTATATCTCTCAAATGAAGAAATCATGCAATGTTTGAATGCTCAATTGAATGTTATTATTTAGGATTTTCATTTTTTTATGTTCCCATTAGATGAAAATATTTTTCCCATATAACTAATATTTTATAATATTGGAGACTGTCATTGACATCAGTTTGACCATAATATCAGAAACATGAATTTTAAATAATATTACGTATGTCATTGCTACAAATGTGAGATGGTTGTTCTTGATTGTTTCCATTAGATAGGTTACATAGGAATCGTTGTTAAAAATGTTATTGTTTCATGAATATGATTAGATTAATTAGAGGTAATTATATTGATGTTAATATTTCAATTGTATGTTTCCCCACTCCACAAAAAGTGTATTTTTTCCATAACTAAAAATATAATATTGGGGGGTTAATTTATCCAAAAAAGTAATAATGGTTTTCAATTTTTTTATGAACTAAAAACCCATTAAAATACCTTCAATTACCAAAACAAATAAAAAAAGGAAAAAAGAAAAACTCCATAAGTAGGACTTGAACATAAAAACTCCTTCAGTGCCACTCGAATCGTAACATTAATAGGTCTAGGGATGTACACAATTAGAAATATGATATACACATAATAGTGTATCCTTAGTATCTATAATCATGAAATTTATATTCAACTAAAATAATAAGATATAAAAACAAAACACAATGAATCGTGAAAAATAAATGATTTATATATGAAATTAATTAATGAAAAATTTGTTGTCTTAAATAACTCTTTATAAGTGAACACTGATTAAAAATAAATAAAAATTATTGGACATCATTACGAATACAAAAAATAATAAAACATACCTAAATTAGGAAAACTCTTTTTATGATCCAATAAACATAATGTTTTCACCAATATATATCACTAAAATCCACATAGTACCATCCTTATATAAGTATCATCATCTACAAATCAACTAGGGAATATTAAAAACAATTATTCATTTATAGAGACATAATATATGTGGGTATTATGGATATTAAATGGTTAGTATAGACATGTATTAACGAATTCTGTGGAAATATAAATGAAAAACAAAACATTAAGAGTTCTCAACAACCTATTATAAGTGGGAAAGTAGAATTGAGAACTTGTATATTGAATATTAGTTGGAAATTAATATTCCATGATAGTTCCATACCATATCATATTAGCTCCATGAATTTTCATATCTCATAAGTAACATGGGTTTCATGGAATAAAATAAAATCACCAATGTTTATATCCAACATTCAAGGTGTAATGCATAACTAAATAAAACACTTGGTTATAAAAAGAATCCATAAGCCAAAATAGTAATACTCTGTAATGTTATCATGTTGAATGGATAATTTAAATATCATAAAACCATTAATTACTTAAACAATACCACATCGTAACATCATATTTACCCCTAAAACCCCAATGAGTTGAATTGCACCTCATTGAAGGAATTAATATAAATAAAAGGAATATAATCCAAAATATTGAACCACACTTGAATATATGGGAAAAACAAGCTCCATGGATAGTGGAATATTACTTCTTATATAGTATAGTACTATAAAATCATATTATAAACACATATCCCCCATAATAACTCACTAACTATTTTTAAAGGAGCACAACTCACAAAAGATTTTAAAATAGTCAACTTGGGACTGACCCCACTATAGAAACCATGCCTCATTATATACAATACTCATTGTTTCAAGGGGACACATAATCTATATGTGGAGTAACTAAACCCCATCACAAATGGGGTTACCAACTCTAATAAATGTATAGTGTAACCGTTTAAAAGGTAGATTTATTTTATGGTATTAACAACCCCAAATATACTCTAACTATATCTCATACAACCTTTATATCTCTCTAAATATTAGTAAATAAATAGAAACAAATTATTATAATATCCTTCTCATGTTGGAAGGTAATTCACCATAACCTTATTTATAAAAATATGATTTCAATGAACTAGTAAAAGTTAAATTGTAGCACTAAAGAGAGAAGATATGGAAAATATAGATGGTCAGAAACTAAAAAATATATACATTTACTTACACGGATTGTAAGTCCATTAGAATTTTACTATTAATATATTTCCTTGTGCTTCCATGATACATGGTATAAAAATTTATGTAAAAACTGTATTGATCTCATGGGATTACTATGTGTGTACTATAGTACACATTATTTCATGTTTCCTAGAACTACTCAACATGTACTTATAAACTATATTCTATGTGATATTTAAGGATCCCAAATCAAAACCCAATCATAAATATATAACTATACATGGAATAAAATTTGGATTTGTATATCCTTGGATATTTTCCAATATTGAAACCATAAAACCATATAAAAAAATTATATAAATTGGAGTTATGAACTATATTCCATGTAGTTAGGAAATTTTTTAAAATCATCCTAAAATAACATTTCCAACCACCATGCCAATGTTTTTTGGTGAAGATTACATGGAAAATTTTTTCAAGGTTTCTCCCATTCATAAAAACATACACCTCACCTATTACCCTTTTTTCGTCCACTTATTTTCCACCTATATTGTTTGATCATCTATTTATTATAATATCCCACTCATATCATCACTGAAATCCTCCACAATGAAATTTGAAGCTTACAGGATTTGAAATGTATATTTTTCTATTCTAGATCACCCCACCCTCTAAGAGTTCATATATATATAATTCAATTTTTAACTACTAAATTCCACAATTTATGATCTCCCTTCCAAGATTCCATTTGATAAATTTACCCCATTTGTTATCATTATAAAGTCAACCAATAAAATTACTAATGATGACAATTCATCATAAGGGAAAGAGGGGAATTAACACGGTTAATAAAATTGGTGGTTAATTCATTTTTCACAACCCAGAAACCTGATTCCAAATGATTTCATTGAAAAGTAATTATAGTGACTTTAAATATGAATAGCATTTTTAGTGAATATTAAATAAATTCAATATATTTTATATAATGGGGTTCCATGGATGATTGATCAACTGTTTCCACAGTTTTTCCTCATAGGTCAAAAATGATATAATCAGAAATTAATATTACAAATATTAATATCATTCAATCCATTATAAATTGTGAGAAAAATATGATAAAATGATAATATTTATTCCATAAATATTAATTTAAATCAAATCATAACAAAAAAAACTTCACATTCATCCATGTGTTCAATTTAATATGTATGGAATAACTAAATAACTATTTAATGAAGTTTGAATAATTTATTTATACATAAAGAAGAAACATTCAATAGTTTTATCAACTCAGCACCATAGAAATATCAAAGATCATGATTATGATAGGATAAGTCAAATAACATGAATAACATTGTTAGTATAGATGAATGTTTTATCCAAAAATAAATAAAATCCAAGATTATGAATCCCCATACTCACCTGTAAAATCCATTTGCCTCTATGTTTTAAGGATGACAAGTAACCACAACATGATTCTTAATCCAATGATTCACTATCTCCATAATGAACATCAATCTACCACATTTTCCCATGTATTCTATAGTTTATATAATCAAATAAAAATATATAAATGGTTACATTATAATGATATAGACAAAAATTGGTACACCAAATAGGATAAATTAAATAGACAAAAGGCTTAGTATAATACCCATTAATCAAGCACATAACATAAAAATATCTAAGGAAAAACCACATAACATTTAACACGACAATAATGATAAAATTTTAATCTTATCATTTTCAAAGGAGATATTAATATTCATACTTCAAAGGTATTCATTTTTTAATATATAATATTTATTTGGGAAAAAGAGAATATTGGATTTAAAAAAAAATAACAAAGGGTAAACACTAAGACCCAAAACCTATAAAACCATCTACAAATTTTTCTATGGTCATTGACTTAGTAAAATTTATAGTCATAGATTCATAGAGGACACAAATATTCTTAAATAAAAAAATGAGCAAAGTCTTATCTATGTAAAAATGATGGTAACTATAGATGATTAGCATGAATTATTTTTTATAGGTTTAAGAGATCCCACTTTTATGATTTGGGTTCAGTAGAGGACTGAGTACTGAATATAAAATGTGATATATTATATGAGGCCTTATATATGAAATTATGATAAGAATATGGGTTCTACCATGAATATACAAGTGGGGTTTCTATCTAAATTTTTTTCTTACATGGCTGTTAGTCTATAATAAAGATATATATTTTCAATATGGACTATATTACACTGTAAGTTGTGTCTTTTGAAATAAATAAGAAAAATTATAAGGGACTGAGTGTATCATACTAAAACCAAGGTTGATTAAAACCCATTGTAAGGGTATCATATTTAATATTGATATATATATATATATACATTCATCATATAATAGAGGATATAGTAGTAATTAGTTATTTTTTAAGGGGACTAGTTCATGTAACATGTGATCATTTAGTGTAGTTTTTTATTCCTCAGATTTATTTGATCCATTTCAAGTCTATTTTGATATTTTATGCATGGGATGTGTTTATTTTTATCAAAGGGATTTGATATAAATATGTTAGAATATATAGAACGAAATTGTTTTTTGATTTTCCACTCATGATCTATGAAATAGATGATGATTTTATATTTGATTATTACATATTATTCGACCATTGTGTACATAATATATTTTCTATAACAACCATCTCTTTATGAAGAATAAATTAATTTTTGGAATACAATTCATGGGACCATTGAATTATTGGATAAATTTATTTCACCCCAAATCATAATGATCTTCATTGGAGATGTATATTTATTTACGAGCATATTATTTTTCATTTTCATAACACACCAAGGATTTAGAATATTAATTTTTCTTTAAAACCTAATGTTCTTGATCTCTTGTGATGTATGTAACACCAAACTAAAATAACAAAATGACATATTTTATTAATCTAAAACCATAAAAAATAAATATGACAATTATAACATAGTAATAAAATTATTGGGTATAAATATAGGTTACCTCATGAGGAAATAAGAAAGAAAATATAGCCAATAGTATAAGGAACCCTTATGAAAATAATTTATGTTACCATATAAAAGAGGAATATTCATAATAGTTTTTCCTAGAAAATTTCCATGAAAAAAAGAATAAAAATATTTTATGTGAAAAATAAAAATTATAAGGGAAGTTACAGATCAAGGAAAAATACCCAAAATCCATGCTAGTTGAATTGTAACCCTCAATAGACAACATAGATTATTTTGTGATTTGGACATATATGGAGATCTTAAGAGGTCATATATGTATTAATTCAGAAGATATAATGATTTAATTTTATTAATAATAGATTTTTAATCATTTGTATCTAATAAATTTCAAATTTTTAAATTTAAATAAAAACAATTTCCACTTTTTTATACAAATGCATTGTCATAATTCAATTAATGTGGCTAAATAAAAAATAATACCATTTTATAGAAAAAGAATAAAAATAGTAAATACTATGAATAAAAATTTCTTATTAAAAATTATCATTTGATTTTCTATTTAAAAGTTATGTTTTAAATTTATGATTTTAAATTTGGAAAATTTCATTATATAATTTAATTATCATAATAATATTCTCATAGGGTAAAATCTATGAATTATTGTTGTTGAAGTGATTTTAGTTGAATAGTGAGAAATAAATATCCCACTAATACTATATGTTTTATCACATTATCAAAATCTTTTCATGAAATTAAAAATCATAATATAATATTCATGAATTAATGTATATACCTAGACTAAATTTATTAATTTCAATTTTCTATGTTGAATAAAAAACTAATCTTTACCATTTTGAATCTTATGGATACTTTTATATTAATAAAAATCCATTTTTATATTATTCATGTATGTTTTTTTCACTCTATGGAATTTAACTTTTGAAAAAATTTAGAAATATAAAAATAGTAATATTTATTAATAAACTCTTTATGTTCATATAAATGATGAGTATTGATAATTTATCCTATATTTAATTTTTATATGGTCTTATAATCATTTTCAAAAATAATTGTACAGTTAATGTGAACTATTATTAAATTTTATTTTTATTACCTACAAAAATTTTATTATATATAATGGATTATTTACTTTAAATTTGAATGTAAAAATCATGATTTTTTGGTTTTTTAAACTTTTTAATAGTTAAAATTTATTTCCAAGGATAAAAATGTGGTTACCATAATAACATTAAATTTAGGGAAAAAAATAATGAATTGTATATGACATATACTATTCTATTAACATGTTTCCAGATGATTTTTTGAGCGATGGATCATCTAAAAAGTAACTTTTATCACTTATCTTCCACCATTGAATCCACATTCCTTGTGAAACATGTATTATTTTTTATTTAGAGGTTATATTTATAAAAATTTTATTCCCTCCCCCTATAAAAGGGGTCTTCTATCAACCATTCATATTGACTCTAAAAATTTAAATTAATAATGAAACGATACATATATTACTACTCATATAAACCTATTAAATTTTAAAAATCCTCTTATTATAATAATATTTGGTGATTTCTAAATTTCAAATAAGTACATAAAGGGAATTTTCAAATTATCAATAATGTTTTAGTGTGTTCGAATAAGATTGAATAAAAGTAATAATGTTTCATAACACAATACTCTTTCATTGAGATATATTGTTTCTTCATGAAAATAATTTTTATAAGTTGGGTGAATAATTCTGAAGTATTATATTATGGTGTATTTACTCTTTTATTCAAGTGAATTACATTTTACTACTATGAAATACATTTGAATTTATTATTACTTAAAAAATATAGTTTTTGTATGGGATTTCATATCAATTTACACTCATTGAGGCATGTTTTATGTTTATTAACTTATTATTTTGTTGTATGGTGTTACTATGACCAATTAGAATATAATATTATTTTTAATGTTTTTTTGGAATTTAAAATCCATTTACGTGGATCCCTCCATCCAATTGATTTTATTTTATTTTTACTAAATTTTTATGTGACATTATGGACTGAAAGTCACTTCCTTAGTCAAAATTATTCCACTTTGAAAATATTTTAAATGATTGACAACTTATATCCTATGGTTATTTTATACGTTAAACTATCTATATTTTTTGTGGAATTATATTATTACATCAAATAAAATATCTAAATGGATTCACTTCATCCCAAAATGTGATGATGTTAAGAATAATTCTCATTCTCACCTAACAAGATCTGTTATTATTAATGTCCATATTTCTTATTCCTTATAATGTTATCATTTATTATCGGAAACAAAATTATGGGATATCTCTTGTCATCCTCACATTTACCCTTTCTGTTTTCAAAAGAAAGTTTTAATACACCTTTATTTTATGTTCATTTTAAAAAATTTACTATGAAATACTAAAAGGTGTTTTCCATTAATAATTATAAGTTTTATCTTACACTACTCATTTTATTGACAGTACATTTGTGTAATTTTGAATAATTAAATATTTACATTTTTTAGCATAAATGTTTTTAAAAATATTATCCCATATTTTCCAAGGTGACATATGGAAGTGACCCATAACATTTTATTTTATGATAATGTTATAAAAATATTTTAAAATTCCATTTATGATTTCACTTACATTTTATAATTTCTATATAAATGATTTATTTACCTTTAAATTTATGTTTTTAATGAATCATCCACTAAATGAACTTAAGAAATTTTATTTTTTACAGATTAAATATTGATTATTAATTGATTACATTCATGAGGTTAATATTGTTGATACATTAAATAAATGTTATGAAACCCCTTTTCATTCCAATCGTATATTAATATATGATTACAAATTGATTAGTTATGGTAAATATATGTGTGGACGGTCGATATGAGGGGTCCTATATATCCCTCAAACAATATTATATGGATTTATATCTAATGAGATAATTATGTTATGTGGGGAAATTATTTTGTTTAAAATGTGTATTGTATTCATTTTTCGTTCACAACATGAATCTTACACATTTTGGGATTTCAGAAAATGAAGCATGGTTATTTTCTTAACACAATGAATCATGCAATACTTTTATTCATAAAATATATCACTCAAATTATTTTTAATCATAATAGGATTCATAGAACTTATATAGACAACATGATATGTGGAAAAAAATTATCATAATATGAAGCATTCTAATTTTTAGAAACATACAATAAGAACATTTAGTTTATTCACAAGAAAAAGTATGGACATAACGGTTATTCTAAATATGACATTTGAATTTTTTAAAAACATTATTATATATTAGTGGCTGATTTAGTTCCAAAATTTATTATTTTCCTTTCGTTATGTTTGTCTTATAGTTCATTATTATGATATTCTTCCAGGACAAGATATAATTAATATCATATGCCTATGTTTATCTTCCATAAATCATGTGAATTACATGATGCTCATATTACATGGTAAATAATTATTCCTTTGGAATTACACATCCATTTATCCAGAATTATGGAAAATAATTATTTTGCCTTGTTTTTAATACTTTTTTGATCATATCCATATTTTTTCACATATTCAATTAATCTAACACTTTAATGATATGTTGATATGTTTTTCTCTCATTATATGTTTTACCTCACACTTATCTTATGTTTCCATTATAGAGTTTATGAATACTAGAATAAATCATGAGGATTCCATATGTGATTCAATGCTGGCTAAATTATGGATAAATTTTAAATGGTATTTAATAAATAACTTTCTTATATTGGTATTCCACAATGACACTAAACCTACTATTCTTAGTATTATGAAATTATTTGTGAGGTATAATTATTTTTTGATGGAAATTTTTTAATATAAAGATATGATTATATTAGATTTTATTTTCATGTTTGAAAATAAGGATATATTTATTTTTTGGATTAGTTTATTTATTTTAGGGATTAGTATGAGAAAAAAATTGAAAATCATAGGGATATGTCTAAGTGAAGGGAAACATTATGAAATTTTAATAATGTTTTGATTGTGTAGTTACCTTGAAATGAGATCCTTGTGTTGGTATTAGAATTATATATAGGCTCTAAAAATGATGTATCAAAGGGTAACAATCATGGAAACATTGGTTGAGTTTTAGCTTGATCTTTAAATGGTTCATGAAAATATACCTAATTGTAAAACAAGTTTCACACTCTTCGAGGTTATGATTTTTTGATTCACATAATCAAAATAAAACAATACGAAGTATTTATTTGATGAATAATTTTGGGAAATTATGATAAGTAGTTTGATAGAAATCAATTTAAATAAAACTAGTTTGAAATAATAGTGATGTATAAATAAAATAACTATAGACTAATACGATTGTGACAAAGAGTATAAAATTTTTCAGTTTAATATATTTGGAAGTTAATATAAAAATAATAATTTGAAGATTTTAATTGAACTGAAATATTGTAAATTACATTTCGTTTTACTAATGGATGGATATAAAAGGAACCAATTTAAGAAGGTTTTCCATGGGTAATGCATATATTGTACTAATGACAAGCCTAAAAGGATAAGAGATGGAGTGAGAAATCATCCGATTATTAGAAACAAGATATCATGAAATATGATAAACAAAAAGATCTTATTTAGGATTTTAAATGCATATAATAATATAAGGATATATTAACATCAAATTTTAGGTGTAAATATGATGAAGGAAATAATATTTAGTTACCTGAATATAAAAAATGGTTTGAAGAATCTCCAATGGACATATCTTAATGGAAATTGATGGTGTTATATTTTATAAAAATGTGTAAATATGTCAAATAATTAATAAATAAAAATGAAAGTCTATTTAACAAGATGAAGTTAAATAATTTTCATCCTATGGTAGTACTAATATATCAAGGCAATAAATTTATGGATCTTGTAAATTATCTATGTAAATTACCTGATCCAAGGGAAAACTAGGGTAATAATCATCAGTAACTTCTAAGCCTGATGAAAAAAGTCAAATAATATGAAATCAATACTACTGATATCGGTCCAAAATATTAACTAGTCCTTTTTACATTTATCATCAATTCATAAAAATTCAGTGTCATATTTGAGTCTTATTCTAGCCACTCATTTATATATAAAATACTTCCAAAAAGAGTTAAATCACCACCTAAATTTATTTATTACCATTGAAACCACTTAATTGTATTTTTATTGTATACAATATTGATTTTAATGGTAATATTCCTCAATAAAATATTATCAATAAAACTTTTGATGAATTTAATCTAGTTTTGGTGAGGTATTGGTTCTATATACTAAGAGTAAAAAAATATTTGAATAAGGAAATCCCATTCTTAAACTAAAGAAGATATTTTTTCAATTATATGATGATTATAAACACCGTATTAAGGATAATTATATATTTCGGGCTAGATACCAAGGAAATATATAATCCTGTACCAAATGGTTGTAGAAAAACTAAATATTTTTTATAAGCTATTTTTTAGGGGAAAATATATTTCATAAGTTTTTAAAGTTGACATCTTTCTATGAATTTTATCATGAGTCATATGAATATTTTAATTTCTATTAACTATTTTTATTATTTATGGATAATTGAAATCGTGAATACACAATTTATTTAGAGAGAGAATGTAACAGCCTATGGTTTTAAATTATATATTATCCATTATAACCTAACATATTTTATATCATGTGATGCATGAAACAGTGATCTAATACTTAAAAAAATAATTTAAATTAAAAATTAATAAATGATACTATTATAAAATAAGTATTAAATTAGTATCTATAAATAAAAATAACCACATAATGAAATCGATAAGAAATGAAATCCAATAGTGGAAATATTTAATATAAATATAATTTATATGATCATAGAATGATTATAGATTTACTAGTTTTTTCCTGTGATGTATTCTATATTGTACTCCAATAATTACAATATAATGGATATGAATTAATAAATATATGAAAACTAATTGAAAATTACATTATATTTTTTCTAGTGGAATTATAACCAATGATATCCATTATTGGATAACAAATACATAGGTCTTACAAATAGATCTTGATAGATTTTGTAAGTAGAAATTATTAAAATATAAACATTTGATTATCAACATAATAATTAATTTATCACATGTATTTTTTATGTTTATGTTTTTTACTAGTAAAAAACAAAAAAAAATTAATGCCAATCCATTGATATAATTCAGCTAATGTTGCAAAATTTCTAATGTGATCATTTCAGAATAAAATTTTATTTTTAAAAAATTGTATTTTTATTAAATTTATTTGAATAAAAAATATATAATATAGATATGATATATAATTTATTTCAATAATATATTAACATCGATCAAAAAATAATTGATATTAAATATAAATAGGAATAGAAAATATTTTATTAAGTTATTTTCCATTTAAATGTGATTTCATTACATTTTATATTAAAATTTATAATTCTAAAATTTAGGAAATATAAATTTACCAAATAAATATAATTTTTAGATTTACCAAAAACAATATTATAATGTGTAAAAAAAGGGATTTTTCTGGAATGATTAATTTTAAGGTGTATAGTGAAAAAAGGCAATATTCGCTAATATACTGGATTTTATAAAATTATCATAAACTATTTGTGACTCTAAAAGTAATAAAAATTATAAGGAAAAAATTTTAATTCAAGGATTAAAATGAAACCATTATAATTAATATATTTAATTTATAAAATCACTTTTTAAAAATTTTGCAAAATTATTTAATCTTTTATTCTAAAAAATATTTTTACAACTTTTACTTTTAATTCAATTTTTATAAAGCATAATACAAATTATCTAATATTGAAATCCTTTAAAAAATAATTTTTTTATGATAATCCATATAATTTCATATAAAACAATTTAAATGATAAATTAATCCTAAATAATTTTTTTATGCTTAAAAATAAACATTTTATTAATTTATTTTTACCCAAAATTTATTCTAATATTAAAATTAAATTTTTTCATAAATATTTTTTTTATAAAATGGTTTCCATATTCAAAATCATAATTCTTAGATTATATAATAACGGTATTTTAATTATTATTAAAAAATTAGTTTGTATTGTTAGAAATGTAGTAACCATAATAAAAGTAAATTAAGTTAAACAAATTGTTCAAGTGAGGGTGAATGTGAAAAACATGAAGAAATCAGTCTCTAAAAGTTTGTTATAGTTGCGACATGGCCAAAACATATCTAAAATACAATATTTTACACATGATAATCCACATTTAAAGTAAAATATTTTTTCATTTTATAAAAAGGTTTTTTTTTATTAACAAAAATCACATTCCATATACTTATAAATGGGGTCATCCTCCAACCCATAAAGGTAAATATAATAATTTGGTGTCCTCTTTAAAATATATCCATTTTAATTTCATTGAATCATATTCCATGTTCCCAAGACTACGTTTATTATAACATTTACTACGTCTCAATTTCCATGAATTTTATTAATATATAGATAAAATTTACAAAAAATATATTTGAGTGTGTTCGGCTAAGTGAGAATAAATGGGAATGATGTTTATTAACCCAATAGCCTTTTATTTAGTTATAATTTTTTTTATTGAAGTAAATTTTTATAATATTATTAAAATTTTCCCTTTTATTGTATTAATTGTTATTTCTTCTATGATTTTTGGGGATTAATATTTCTTCAATATTAAATCTCTCTAAAAATATTCTTAAATAACAAATTTGTTCCTTGTAAGATATTCTATCTCAATTTTCACTCATTGAGGCATGCATTGTCGTTATGTGCCTATTATTATTTTAAAATGTGTAATTTCATCCCACTGGATTTTTTTCTTATTATTAATTTTTTTGAATCTTTTATAATTCCTTTTATTTAATTACACCTTACAATTTAGTTATTACTATAGTTAAATAATTTTATGTTGTTTTCTTGACTCAAATACATTTATTTAGTCATAAATTCACTTCTCTGATTATGTTTTGGAAGAATAATTTTTTATATCCAATGATGATATCATATTCATGATCCTACTCCTTATTGGGGAATTATAATATTACATTAAATTAAAACTATAAATGGATTCCATTTAGAAAAAATATAAAGTTAAGAGTAATTTGTAACCTCTTTAGGTGACATACTTTTCTATGTTTTCCATGTTTTCACATCCTGTTAATATTACCATTCCTATTTGGAAAGCCAAATATGATCCATCTCATGTGATCATATTATTTCCCTTTTCTTATTTTAAAATGGTTTCTTTACAAACCCTTTTTACGATTCCAATTTAAACATTGGTTTTTGGAAGTACATAAAGGGATTTTCAATCCATAAAAATATGTTTATTTTATGCTACTTAATTCAATGATATTTAATTTTTTCAATTTTAAAGCCAGAACTATGAAATATATTTTATGTACGGTTTTTTTGACAATTTTCAACTTTATTTTACCTAGTAAATTTTAAATTTACATGTTAAGACAAAACTTATTTCAATTTTTTTAACATTTTAAAAACACTCTTACTCAGTTTCACATAAATTTCTTATCTTACTATAAGAATTTATTTTCTAATGAATTTAATTGTTATTAATCAACATATAAACTAGATTATGAAATAATAAATTAGAGTAATAAAATTTTATTTATCTATTTACTATATTCTTGACATCATCTATAATGATTATTTTGGAATCAATTTTAAATCTATTTTCATTCTAGTGGTTATTTATTACATGATGAATGATTTATTTCAAGTGGAACACATTTCATGGTAATTTTTGTATTCACAACCTAATGTATAGTGATGATTTAATTCTTTTCAAAATTTTAGGATTTCCATCTTCTTCTGTTTCTTCCAATGCTCCTTATAATGATATGTGTCCTAGATATGCCACAATTGATTTCACATTTCTCTATTTATTATCTTGGGATAATTTCTATTGTCTCGTAATATTATTAAATAGAATATTATAATTGATTTTATAGTATGCATCCTTATATCATGGTTAATATAAAACCCTTATTTTTCAATGTTATTTTTAATAATATATACTCCTCATAATTCTATATATTCTTATGAAATAATATTTTGAGTAAATATTAATACATTTCCCATATATAGTGTTTGATCTCTCCAAAATATTATGTTCCCATTACCTATAATAAGAATATATATGATTAACTTATACTATGTTTATAAGGAATTATATTGTAGCACATCTATGAAGGAATCATAAAAACTATTTTAAAATAAGTTGCTTTTGAAGAAATTCCTTAAGACACTAATTATTTTTTCACTATAATGTGAAATTTTCTTTGATTTGTTGAGTTATATGTATGTAAATAATGTAAAATTAATATATGATTATTCTGTGACATCTCATATTTATTAATAATATGATATACATATTATAAATAATTATATGAATCTACTTTTTAAAGTCGAAGACTTGTCATTGAATTTACTAATCTGAGGATTTGTCAACGATGGGTATGGGCCTAACATAGCAATAATGGTTGTTATATATCATATAGTTTATATGTATATAAAAATGTGGATTCATGTAAATAAAACAAATATAAATTTTACTTAAATAATTCATTAAACTCAAATTCTATGTAATACAACAAAAAAATAGTTCAACAACCCAAGGACCTAAATAATTAGTGCCCTGGAGATTAAACACGGATAATTTTTTTTAAAACCCATGAAACCATTTCTGGGTAATAATGCACATGTTGATCCTTTTATATACATCTCAAATTATATAAAATTATTTATAAAATGGGGAATTTAAATATAAGAAAGGGGTGTGTTAATATGATTAGTAATGGAAAATTTTCATAACATGAATGAGATAATGAGGATGTAATAAATATTATAATAAAGGATCAATAAACCCTAGAGGAAAATAATTTAACATGTTAAATTAACATAAGACCATAAAATTATTTCTAGGAAAAGGAATTATAAAAGATTTGACATGGTTAAAAACACATCTCAACATTCATGTAATATATGATAATGATATAAAAGTGTTGAATACATGAATGATAAGTCACAGTCATGAACAGTTTTCATTTTCAAGAAATTAATTGTAAGTTGAATATTTAGAGTAAAATAATAAGAATTTGATAATTTAACAGCTAATAATCAAAATAAATACTCTATGAGAAAATCAATTATTCTCATGCCTATGTGAACAAGATATTAATAATTTTTCATAATCATCCCCTCAAAAAAATTGGGTTTTATAAAAAAAGTATAAACACATTAGGAATTAAATCATTTGATAACAAAAACAATATCAAAAAAATAATAACATTATAACGGAAAGAAAGAACATGGTGTAAAAAATAATTGGGGATAGATCATTTTAATATAATGAAAACAAACTCATAAAATGGGGTTTTTGAAAAGATGTTGTATTCTTCATTTGAAAATTCATACATACAAGTTTCATTTCCAAATGGGTCATTTGTATTTTTAATAAAAATAATTGATTATAAAACCTTTCACGGAAATTGATTTCAATTCAAATCTCATTTTTTCTGGATATAAAGATATAAAGTCATTTAAAATAGATAATTTATTGATTATTGGGGAAATAAAATCGATTTTAACATGTATAACTCAATTGAAGAAATATTAGCTACCAAGGCCCTTATATTTACCGTATATTTTAACAAAAATGATATATTGACTTATATAATAAATCTTAATAACTTAAATATCTATTGAAAAATCTTAATTACATAAATTTATATTTAAGATCTTTATTAATGATAATTCTCTTCATTTATTAGACCGGTATAATCCTCTTTTAACATCGACTGATAATAATCTTAACCATGTTCGACTAGGTTTGTTAAAGCATTGTTCATCATCCATTTTCTACCTTATATCCTCATTTATATTCAATTAAATTCACATTATGTTTTTTTAATGACCTATATGTTATAGTTCAATTTCATGGGTGTTTTAGTATTGTTTCATGAAGTCAAAAATAGTAATGAACTCATTTCGGGTTATTTAAAAATATCGAAGGATTATATTACAAATATTATTAATTTTTATTTAATCAATAAAACACTATATTAAATATATATTACTTAAATATTATATATATATATATATAATATATAATATAACCATACATGGTGATTCTAGTGAAAAATGGAATATTCTAGTCCATGGAGTCAGTAGTCCGCTCATACCCATGGGAGATGATTTCATTTTCATAGAAAAACAGAAATGAATTTATATAGATTTTCATTTTAGTATAAAAAGTATTATATAAATTTATTTTTATATATATTAAATTCTATACTAGGAACATCCTTATAATGTGGTGAAGGGAAAAAACATGTCATGTTGTGGTGGCAGTTGTCTATATGAGGTACGATTCATGATTTCATTTTTCATAACGAAATGGGGGAGGGTGGTAAATACATTTTCCTTATTTATAATAATCTAAAAGTTTAATAATGATAATAATTCTATAATTATATTGTTTTTATATGAACATTTTTTAATATTAAAACAATATAAATACATAAAAAGGGGGAGAGGTTAGTTATAGATACCTTACTATTTATATTATATCCTTTATGAAGGCGATTAAACCTATAGGGATACTCTTGTGAGAAGACTATACGATCATTAAGGTTTATATAAGTATTTATGATTCATTTTTTAAAATTTTGGGCGGAAAATTGTGTCTTTTTTATGATGATAAGTGAAAAGTAATGTTTCTCTTTTATAGGTTAATAGGTGTGACATTTTAGAAAATACCCAAATCATTTCTATAATCGAAAGTCTCACTAAACAAAATTTGTTGTAAAATGGTCAAATAATATAGAAGGTAATATTTATTTTCTAAAGAAACATGAGAAACTCAAATATTTATTTTTTAATATTATATGATAATTAACTCAATGGTTTCTCATATTTACCATTTTTTCAACGACAATTAGTTTTTACTAAAGTAATTTTTCATTCATACTCAAAAATAAAATGGATGTAATTAGAATATTTTGGCACAATTATTCAAAAGTATAAATCAATTTTTTATTAATTATTTAAAAGTGATGAATATTAATTCTTAATTTATATATATATAGTGTATTTTAAAAGAATTATTTTAAAAATATATTTTATGTTCTAAAAATTCAAAAATGGGTTCTAAAAATAAAATAATGAATTTTAAGTTCATCAATTATATTATAAAATATATATTTATAACTTTTTTATGAATATATAATTCATAAATATATAATAATAATTTTATAAATCTATATTATTTTTAAAAGAAATATTTTCCACTATGAATCATAAAAAAATAGAAAAAATTCAAAAATATTCCTAATGGATAATGTACATGAAAAAATTAATGTTTTTTTTCAAATTCAAATAAAAAATTTTATTTTTTTCAAAAAAGAACAAAAAATATAGAAAAAAAGAATCAATAGAAAAACATTAGGTATATTAAATATTATTTTCCCTATAAAATACTAACAAATATAGTGTGAATTCTTTATTAATGTAGAAATATATTATACCTTAAAATAAGTAAATTTTAGAAGAACATTTGGTAGTTCCAAATCTATTATAAATGTGTTAATATAAGTTTTTATCTGTAAATAATATTTACCCAAAGTAACATAATCGTTATGCCTAAAAATGAAGTGGCACTTTATAGATAATTAGAACCCATAGATTTTCAATTTAATATTTATTTTAGTTTTTTTAATAGATAAAATTTAATTTTAAAATAATAATGAATAAGGTCTTTAAATTATTTTTGAGAAAATATGACATATGTTATAAAATAACAAAGCGAAGTTCGGAATTCAAAAATGATAATTTAAAATATATAATGTTACATAAATTAAATATATTTGGTTAATAAATCATTTCCTACATTTTATGTTATAAAATCCATGGTATTTAAAAAAATTATATATTTTCTAATTCACCTAAAAACCAATTGTTTTTAAATATATATTTATATTCATTAAGATAATATTAATATGATAAATCAAAAATAATATTTTCACTTAGTCAAATTGACCTCATAAAAATTATATATTTAACATTAAAATAAAATGATAAAATATCCTCAAAACATCTTTCTAAAACGGGATATTTTTTCTATATTAACTATTCTTCAAAAATTAGTTATAAATATTGATATATCCATCATGGAAAAATATCAATTTTATAAAATAATGTTAAAGATTAAAAAATTTATTATATGTATAGCTATACTAATTGAGTTCAATATTGAAGGAAAATTATATTTTCTTTAGTTTATATGTATATAAATATATATTCTTTTATATATAGATCATAATTATTTTACAACATGTTATACATTATAATTATATAGATAAATTTTGATTTACTCTATTGTTTTGGTTTTCTATGTTGTGTCTAGAGAAAACCATAGAACACAGTATCAATTTAAGAACAAATAAAAAGGTCGATAAAAATAATTAATTTACACTGCACTAACCCCAGTTCAATAACGATTTGGATAGATGACCACCAAAATTATGGTGGATGTTGTATCCTAAATGTCTCTATAACGGGTAACTCATTTCATGGATTGTTTAGGAGGAAAACATGATTTGTGTTATTTCCCATATCTTGAGACAACTATGCGATAATTTCAATAGGGTTCCTCATTCCATCACTAATTGCATTAGTACAGTAATTAGGAAAATATTAAAAAAAATTATTTCCCTAATATTTAACTAGTTTTATTGGACTTCCTATCGTTACCTAGACTAATGTAAAAGTGGGAATGAGTGTTCATAAATTAATGACTATAAATAAAAGGAAACGATAAAATTATAAGGCTTATTTCATAAATGATGGGTGAACATTATCATATGACTTTATATGATTTAATGTTCATTATACATGGTTAACATTATTATTTAACTAGTTATAAATATTAAAAAATTCTTCTATTGGTCAATTTAGATAATGTGATAGAATAAAGCACATCACCAAGGACAGTCAAACCAGGTCTGTTGTTAGGACGTTTTTCATGAAACTAATTATAATAAATTTAATACTCTGTTCACCTTTTTAGGGTTAATACCCATAGGAACATTCATATATTTTCTAACACCCACTTATAATATCCAAACAATAAATTAATTTCTTAAAAAACCACACAATTTCCCCATTAAAAAAATTCAGTATGTTATCCAATATAAAGTATCATCTTGATAGTTTTTACTCTGTTTTTCTAACCCAAATACCAAAGAAAACTATTTTAATGTAAAAAAACAATGAAACAATAATTGTATACCCATTATAAAGAATTGAGAAAAACCTAACTTAAATAATACACAAATATCGTGATTTAAATTATAAATCTCACAAATAGTCACACAACCCATGGACATAAATATTTATTTTCATGAATACTATATAACATAACATATTTTTTAAAATACCTTCAATCCATTAAAAATAATCATTCTCCTCTAGATTATTTTCCAAACATCTCACTGATATAATTTTCATCATAACTTAGTGATTCGAAATTGAACAAAGGGGTGACGTTAGATGAATTATAAGTGAAAAAACATCATAGAATGAATAAATATATTAAAAATAAATGAATATAACAATAAAATATAAATAGAAATTAGATGATAACATTATAACATGTTAGATTAATATAATAGTATAAAAAATCAATCAGAAATAATAAAATATATAAAATGGATTAAATACATCTCAATAATTATATAACAGGTTATTATAACATAAAAGTGTAGAATCAAATTAAAAGAAGGAATAATCATGAAAACATTGTATTTAATCAAAATGAAATTCATATTAAAATTTAATAATCACATGATAAATAACATATAAACATGGATTAACCATAAGCATAGTAATAACTCTATGAGAAACCACTTTTCCAATTTCAATGTGAACAAACACATTATGTCCATGCCCAAAAAATTGATAAATCCCAACATTCTCATGCCTCTTCAAACAAACTAATTATTCCCACACCAAACTATCGCATGACATATAATCTTAAAGGAATGCATTGTCATGAAATATAAAAACAAAATTTTCCTCTTCTTGCATATAATTTCCATAAGCATAATGCATCGAGAAAGCCAAGTCCACACTTCCCCTAGAGTCCCAGACCATGCTGCCACCACGCATTTCAACATGCATGCATGAACTGTCAATGTTCAATTTGAGGCCAACTTCATGAGCACTCCACCATACCCACTGACCCTATTTCCTATTAGCTAACTATTGAGCCTCATTTTGGTGCACATAATACTTGTGAAGATAGGGGTTCTACCTCTAGTAGTAATTTGTGCCACAAAAAATCGACCAAGATACATCTTACTCTGGAAGTAATGGATCTACTTGTAGATGTGATCCCCTCAAACCTAGCCTAGTTCCTTGCTTTCCATACACACCAACAACTCATATTGAAGATGATTGATCTCTCCCACCTTTCATTACCGGAACAGTTTCCCCCTGGAACCAACACTACATGAAAGACACAAACATCAATGCATTGGGGGAGTACACGGTAAATTTGATGAAGACTCTCCAATCATGGTGGGCCAAGTCACCCTCAAAGAAGATATGGGATATGATCAATTCATTCTTAAGCATGAAATAATGTTTGCAAGAATCCATTCTAATTCCGAGTCTCATGATGTTATCTTTGGCTGGTAAGGCTCAGATCTGGATCCTTTATTTTAGGAAATAAAATTTCGCAGGGATCCTCTTACACCAAGACAAACCGTACCCACCTCCATGGTGGCACTGATGCAATATTAACCTATAAAAATAATTATTGTTGAACCTACACAAGGTTGAGGAGGTGAAGAGACACTGATCCATATTTGAGATCATAATAATAGATTCAAAAACCTCTTGTTGATCCACAAACAGAATAGTTCCTAAAAAATGTGGGTACTGACTCAGCTCCTTGTATGTGATCATAGGGGTCGGGCACCCTCGATAGCCAATATTCCTTTCTAACATGTTGTGGTACCAGATCTAGATGTCCACCTCCCTAATGATCCACTACCAGCTATGGAGGATGGAAGAAAAAAAAACTGCTAACAGAGGACCAGAGTGGAGACCCACTAATCGTAAAATATTCAATGTCTACCCGGTTTCTACATGACAATAGTCTACCCCACAATGATTGATGTTCAATTACCTCCCATGTCTGCTTCGTGTTCATTTAGTGTATAGTTTTTGCAAGGATTTTAACGTATATCTGTCCCTCTAATATCGGATGAGCCATCTTACCATAACAAACACAATGTATCTTCCATCCGAAGATGATTCCCAAATGAAATAGGCCAAAAGTATATCAATGACCTTTATAACCCCCTTTTTCACATTGGTGTATGAAAGATCATATACTAATATGGCTGAGAGGACGTTATTAACAATAGTAATAGAGCCAAAAAATTACAAAAAATGGTTCTTCCAATTGAGAATGTCCCCATAATCTTTCTCAACATGGGGTAAAAATCACTAATGTGCATTCTTCCTAGAGACACAGTGGTTCCAAGATACTCTATGGGAAATTAACCATGCCTCATACCCAAACTACAACCCATATCTATCACCCTACTCGAAATCCATTCCTGGGCCACATATAAGCCACTCTTCTCCCTACTAATTTGTTGACCACCCCAGTGTTAGTACTACTCAAGGATCATTATAGTCCCTTTCACAGACCACCTTCCTACATTGATGAATTTGATTGTATCATATTCAAACATAAAATTAGTGATGGGTGGGAGCCTCAACCTCCTTCGGTAAGGAATAAAATCCCCATTATAGATGTCTCTATTAATTTTCCTAATTAAGGTATCCTATATATGAATGAAAATAATCAAGGGTAAAGGGTCACCTTGATGAAGGACTCAAACTATCTTAATGAAACTGTGAGTTTTCCCCATAAACGACATAGAAATCCAGGCCGAAATGAAGCACCTAAACATAATATCACAAGACTATCTTTAGAAACCCATCATGTTCAGTACCCTATTAACAAATCCCCACTCAATCCAGTAATATGAATTATTCATATCTATCTTGATAGCTATATTAGATCCATGAACCTTCATATTAATATCTCTCATCATCTCCTAGGACAGCGCTATAGCACCCTAATTAGAGCGGTCTTTCACAAAACCATGTTGTTCCTTGGAGATCCACTGATGATGATTCCCAAACAACCTCTTATTAATGATGCTCACTAGTATTTTATATGTAAAGTTACACATAATCACAGGACTATAATGAAGGATGGATTAGGGTTCCTTGATCTTTGTTAAAAGGAAAGGATTCACGGTAGATGTAATCAATTGTAGGATACCCCCTCTGAAAATTTCCTGGATCGCATTGACGATATCCCTCTTCACCACCTCCCAGGATCTCTTGTATAATGAACCATAAAATCCATCGGGACCTATGACACTCTCATTATTGATATTAACCATAGGCGTAATAATATCCTCCTTTGGAAGAACCTCCATCAACACATTATCCTGAAGAGATAAAAGGTGTGAAATCTCCTCCTAGAACTCATCCCCCCCCCATAGGGTAAACCTATAGCATGTTTGGATTGAGTCCTGCAAGAAGGTCCTTGAAGTATGAATACACCAATACCCAGACCACTTCACTATAATCAATGAAAGATCCATATTCTAATGCCAGGTTTGGTTGGATGACACAATACCTCTCCCTTATACATTCATGAAAAAAAAGTATTCTTATCGCCCTCCTTAAGCCATTTTATTCTCGAAAAATTTCTCACTCGATATTCATGCGTGAGTATTGTAATTGTAAAAGAATTATTCATCTCAGAGATCCCACCAATGATAGAATTGTCCACGACCTCCTCAATAATATCCTCAATCTGTTCAATATACTTTTTGAGAAAATATGTCTCATGATTCATGGGGGAATGCCTCTACTCCATGAATGGAGGGATTTCTTGAGATGCCTCAACTTGCAGTACAATGCTAGCCAGGTGTTCCCCTAGCTCAGATCCTCCAAGCATCTCCTCAACATCTGGTGATAACCTGGAATACTTGACCAATGGCTCATCTACCCAAAATTTGAATGCGAATCCTCCCACATTATAAGATAAAGTAGAAGAGGATAATGGTCAGAGATATTGCAGGTCGAATGCTCAACATTTTCCTCTAGAAGCATATAAATCGCTTGTACATTGTCTAAGCACCGGTCGGGCTAGCTATAGAAATGACTATCGCCCCTCTGGTTGTCACACCATGTGAAGGGGTCACCTTAATAACTCAAATCCATTAGCCCCTTACCATCCATAAACTGACCGAAAGCCCTGCTATCCCTCATTGGAAAATCACATCTCCCATTCTTCTCCTCAGGGTATGCTCTAATATTAAAATCCCTACCCACCACCCACGGTTGATCCCCACGGTCAAAAGATCATAGATATATACATAAATATTCCCTTTTCCATGCATCACAGCTGCCATAAATGAAGGAAACAAATAAAGAGTCCCAACTTCATGACACCCTCATTGTTACATGATGATCTCCTGCTTCGATTAACTCAACTGAATCCTCAATGTACCAGAAAATCTAGATAAACTTATTGATTGCCTCTGCATTAATAGATGCATGTAGCTTCACCTTGAGCATGAACTCATTGATCTTCATAGAGTTATACTTATGCTCAAGGATCTAAACCACCTTGACCATATGTTTCTTAGCTTCTGAGACAATAAAATCAATTTTAACTCTCAACCTGAATCCTCGAGAGTTACATATGAATATGGGATTCATGGAATCAATTTTTTACCGGATTTGGCCCCATGAAACAGAGTGTCTTGCACAAGTGAAACAAAGAACTCCTTATCATCTATCCACTTCAATGACGACCTCATGCACACTCTTAAACCAGTACCAACAGGGAGTGATAGAGAAGATATAAGACTTGATGAACACTTAGAGGAATTTCCTTTCAATTATAAAGTGGGAGAATGATCAATATCATATGATTTAGAGTATTTCTGAACACTTGGTGGGGGTGCACTAGAATCAAGGACAATACTGACCAACACAAACCATCCTCTGTAGGGGACCTAGTTTCATGATATTCTGCTTTGACAAGACATCCAACTCTGTCCAACTACCTGTAGCTAGTAAGAATATCTACTCCAAGAAGAGAGGCTCCTTGTCCTGTATCCTCCTTCTGTAGCTTCTCATCACAAGAGTATAGAACTGGTAGTGCTCAGGGGAGACCCCAAGAAAAGGAATCCAATAAACTCAGTGCAACCTTCATAAGAGTATCCAATAAATCACCTTCCATGATCATTCGGGGTTTGAAAGCATGACCATACCGAGGGAACCAGTGGATCAATTCGATTAACTTGCAGATCATAGGGAACTAGAGACTCACCTTGGAAAGCATCTAGGCTAGGAAAGGAAGGGATAAGCTCTTTGATAACTAGATGCATGGGGGGGTTCTATAAGATCTAGAATATGCAGAAGCATTTATGGACTCTAGCTAAACCGGGGCTGAGCTAGGATCTCCACCCACAGATAAGAATGGGCCTCACGGTGGGGGTCCTCTGCTAGCTGGTGGTCGCACACCAAGATGTCATTTCCTATAGTTCAACACCGAAATCCCCTATAGAAGACACTCTGAACAAAACCTATGAAAAACTGAATAAACTGTATCTTGTGACCAGACGATGGAATCCATCACCTTTAGGGAAAATTTATCTGGGATAGGAATGGATAGATCCAATTCCATGTAGATAAGAGGAGCCATAATCTCCTCACCTCTACGAGTGTGTGCATCCACACAAAGGAATCCCCCCAGCAAGTCACTGATGACCCTGAGGAATGTACTATTCTGAAAAGGGAGCATGAGGCTAGGAAGAAATACCTGAACTACAGCACGAGGATCTTCTTTCACCTTATCAACATTTATCAAACATCTAGAGACGTTGAAGCATCATCGACCCAAGACATGGGGTTAATTACACTAGGCCATGACGAGATACTCTTCTGAAGATAGCACCAAGTAGAACTAGATCCTATGAAGCACCGAAATGTGAACCTCTTCCTTCAACCCCCATGAATTCACAAATTGTTGGAATACATGAAGTGAAGGTTTATCAGCATGGAAATGTGCCACCAAAGACCACTTGAGGATAGGAATTGTCTTTCTTACCATCGAGGAAGGATCACACAACAAAACATGGGAGCCTTTCCGAACCACTAAGTGAGAGAATAGATCGATGCTTGGAAAACACGGATCAAAAACCCTTGTACTCAGACCGAAAAGCACTTATTTAAGGATATAACTGGATTCCATAGATGATGAGGCATATCAGGAGACCCCCAGTAAGGAGAAGAGACACCAGTCTAATCCACAACCCAAGCATCAAATGTCAATGGGGACAGATACACCGCCAGAGGGTGGGATGACTGGACAGAAACGGGCGGAAGAATTTGAAAGTCCATGGGTGTGTGTGGTGCGTGATTTTTTAGGGAATCCATAATCCACATCCTTGATAAATTTTCAAACCATATGTATAATAATATAGTTTTATTATACAAATACTTGATAACCATATATATCAAACAATATGTTATTTACTTATGGCCTTTTATTACCTATTTATTTAAAATTTCTTACTAAATAATAATTATCTGTTATAGTACAGTTATGATTATATATATCACTTATATTTATGAACATTATACTTATTATATTCTATTAAAATCATTAGTGAAAAAATATCATATCGCTTTGTAAGGTGGTAATCTTCTGTACACACGAGCGACATTATCATATGCCCCCAAAAATAAAATGTAATAATTTTTATGTGGAAAAATTATTTTGTAGGTATAATAAAGTTATAAATATCATAAAAATTCATTCCCTCTATCCTTATAACCATCCAAGTAAATTTTAAATAGAAAAACACATCACAATGATTTGTGTGTCAGTATTCCTCCATACACAGGAACGATATTATGTTTTCCATCAGGTTGGAAGGTAAGAAGGTAGCTGTAACATTATACTTGGATAAGAATAATATGATAATATATATAATATAAAAACATTAAACAAATTATTATTTCCATTCGTAATATGTGGTGATATAAAATTAATAATAATACTTTGTGAGGTCATAGTCTACTGTACACAAGATCGATGGTTTTATTTCCCATTTGATGGATATGGAGATAGATATATGTTATTACATTAAAATAAAATTATATTATTGTGTTATTTATATATATATTTCATTATATCAACATATTTTAATGAGATTAATGTTGGTGGAATAAGAAATTAAACAAAAATGCATGTTTAAGAATTTTACCTCTTATTTGGAGAGCCTCCTTAGGTTTAAACATAAATCCATCATATAATGGATTTATAACCAAACTATGTAACCGAGGATGAGTTTTGGGAAGTAATTAATGTATTTTTTTGTTATTTTCTTAACCAAATGTCTTTGGAAGGGTAAATATGAGAGAAGATGTGGTGGGCTTTTATAACTTGAGGTCGGTACACACAAGGTCTTTTCGATAACAATAATGTGATCCAAATTTATCACATTACAAAAGGATACAAAATGGGTCATTTCCAAACCATAAAGGTGATAAATTAAAAATATTTACGTAAAATGGGTTTTTTCAAGTCTCTAAGTCATTTTACCCGTTATCCTTTTTGTTTGACCCCTTGATAAACACGTTTTAACCTTACCGGTGATAATTAGCTTTTTCTGTTTGAACTATTCATTTTTGACCAAAAATTAAGTGGGACATATTATATAATATAAATTATTTGGATTAAAAAAATATTTTCCATTTTCTCTAATTCCCTTCATAGAATATGGAAAATATAATTTAAAATTAAACCCACATATGCGATGAGAACTAGATTTTCCAAAGACAAAATGATTAAAAGTTAAAATAGTTTTTATATCAAAAATCTATATTAAATTTATCTAGATGACATAAATTAGATCAAAAAATTTATTATTTAATAATAATTAACTTTAAAAGAATCTTAAAACAAATTATATGTTTTTTAAATCTTTAAAATAAATGAAAATTCTTAATTAAAATGAATACATTTCACTATTCATCAAAAATTTTACTTCTCATAAAAGTCTCAAAAAATAACCCAAAGATATTTTTTAAATTATTATTTAAATAATAAAATTAATTTTTTCAAATAAATTTTATAATGGTGGAAAATTAAAATTTTAAAAAATATGTGCGTAAAATACGATAAAAATGATTTTTAGAAAAATAGAGTTTGTTAGCATAAAATTTTATTTATTTTTATATTATGCCTAGGAAACACCTAATATGAATGTTAAAAAAATGATTGAATAAATAATATATAAATATCATTAAAATAATTTACTTAAAATAATTTATTTAATTTATTAAGATAAAACATGTTTGTGCGTATAAAAATAGTTTTACATAAAAAAATATTTCCTTCATTTTAAAATGGAATTTCATTATAATATATAATTAATTGGTCACAAATGAATTAAATTCATATACATGAGTAAAAAATAAAATTTAATAACATTAATACCCTCCATTCTAATATCTAGGTGATAACTGTTATATTAAATAATAATATTTTAATAGTATGTCATATTTCATTAATACTAAGTGTTGCGTGTAACACGAGGTGTCAATGGAATTATATTAATTTGAAAAAAATATTACATAAAATATTATGTATTAAAATATTATATTATTAAAAAAATTATGATTATGTAAAATTAATATATCATATATTTTATTACCATTCAATTTTTTGAAAAATGATAACATAGTTTTTGTGTACATGTGGATCCCACGTTAATAAAACTATGTGATTCATTTTTAACTACTACATCATAAAGATGGTATATTAAATAATATTTAACGAAAAAATATGAAATTTATAATATTATTATAATTTAGAATGTTAAAATAACATTTAAATTTTTTCACCATGATCAATAAAAAATGGGACGGTTACTCATTCGCATTCAAGGCCTAATGTCTCTATGATTGTAACATAGTTCATTTTAAATAAATATATATATTTTTAATTTTTTTTATTATAATCTTTATTTAAATTGTTTTTTATGTAATTATTAATATTCTATATATGATGAAATAATGAACTCATATACTATATTAAGCAGACTAATTTCATTTTGGTCTTACGAGCTGAATATTATCAAAACATCTAATGTGCACGTGAATGGTTAATTATTTAAATATAAAATGATAATACATATATTAAAATATTTGATTTAATTTCAAATTTTTCCTAAGAATTTATATAATTATCATAATTTCATTATTTATAATGAAAAAGAAAATACGTGATAATTTGAACGCATAGTAAGGGACTTTCTTTTAAAAAATAATATTTTAATGTATCCCTTAAATATCTTTTTCATCCATGTTTATATTCATTTATAGTTATATATAAATATCTTAATTATTCTTTAATGGATGATAAATGTAATTTTGACCATATTTTACTTTAATTATAATTTTTTCAAAAAGAATTTTTTTATGGTTTTATACAAGGGACACGATAGTTTACAAACCTCATTTTAAATGTTTTAGGGATCCATTTATGAAATATTAAATTTCCATATACATATAATTAAAATTATTTTCCTGATGCATTTATTTAGAAATAAATTAATTATATGGCTCATTGTTTGTCTCTTCTGATTTTCATTCAATGCTTTTCAAAAAGAATCCTTTTTACCCAAAATATTTTATTTCCTTAAAAAATATGAATGGAATGTTTTATTATAAAAATTAATACAACAATGTATTTTCATATCACCTTAAGTATTATTTGAAAATTTTCATTTATTATAATATTCATTTTTTAATTAAATAAATACGAACTTTCCCTTTGTTCAAAATATTTTTAAAAAGGATTTAAAATCGAAAAGATATTTTAATATCTTAAAATGTATTCTTATGGTCGTACTGGATCTCTCAAATTCACCATTTCGATTATGTTATTTCAATTTTATCTCAAACTCACCTAATATCTCTCTATAATGTTGTTAAATGCTTCTAAATTATGTATATATATATGTCACTCGCATATATACCAAGATAACTCCATTACTTGGATTGGGTAGTAAATATATTATATTTTTTAATTGTTTCTGCCTTCCCAGTACGTTAATTTTCAATTTTCATATTTGGATTTATTTAGAGGTGGTCAGAGGGCTCAGTGAAGATGGATACATAGTGGTACAATATGTGGTAGTTAATGACATAAACTAGATTCATGATGTGAACTGTTTATTCAGAGTTTGTATAGTCATTCTTCTTCATGTCCTATATGTGGTTTTGGGGGGATTCTATGAAATGGATTCACATCATTTAATGTAAATACATAACCTATAATTATTAAAAAATTGTGAGAATAAGAATTTCTGTGGAGCTTTGAAAAATGGTAATTCACATCATGAATGTGTTACATGACATTAAAGTGTTAGTTTCTAGGTTGTTTTATAAAGATTTTAGTGCTTTTTATATTTTATTCATCCACTCTCCATATCTATATCTTATCAAGAGAGCCCTAGGATCCCCGAGGAGATCTTATAGACCCCTTCTTCCACCTTTGATCTATTGGTTATAGTGGATGTGTATGGGTGATTCGTCGTTAGTTCCCCACTATTTCCCATGGGTTTTCTCTTATTCTTCATTAATGATCCACTAAAGTGGTGTGTTATTGGTTTATACTGTGAATGTGTTTCCTTATAGACAACCCCTTCTTTCAGTTTAGGTTTATCCATGAGTTCCTTGTGTTGTAGTAGTTTTTTGGGTAATTTCATCATCACCTTACGGTGCACGATGAGATCGAAAAAATCATCATGGTTATGGATCCCCATTCTCATCTTCTTATGTGTATTGTGTGAGATATATATGTTATTGATTTACATTGGTGGAATAATAGTGTTTTGAATAATGATATAATAAATTGGAATCTCTAAAATTCATGTGTATGTGGAGTTATTTCATGATATACAACATTAAAATATGTTTTTGATGTTAGTATGCATGTATGTTACTAATTATATAAATGTCAGCTATTGGGGGCCTTATTTCCACAATTTTTTAATGTGTTATAATGAACCTTTTTGTGTGATATAACCCGGAATAAAAGGTTAAAGGTCATATATTTGACTAATAATTTGTTTCCCTAGGACATGTGGCTTGTGTGATAAAACTCGTGATAAATAAAACAAATATGTCATAATCCCACTGTATAATTATGGAAGTCATATTGTGTTGTTTTTTGGATTTTTGGATTTTTGTGTTTTCCCTTCGTGGTTTGGGATGTTGTGAAATTATTTTTGTGACGAGATTTCATTTTTAGTACTTGGGGAAATAAAAAATTGGTTGGTCAAAAGGGAAGTGATATGTGATGTTGTGAGATGTGGTTTCAATGAGGTTGTGGAAGAGAGGTTGTTGTGTTGTTGTTCTGGATTTGTAGTTATACTGCAGTAGTCGAAATGTAGTGTTTATGTAGTTGTGGTGCATGGTGCATGGTGGTTGTGTCTATGTAATTGACGAGATATGTTTCTATTGTGGTGAGATTTTATTGGAGATGTTACTTAAGTGAAATGGTGGATGTGTGGTCCTATGGTGGTGGATGGATGAGTTGGGTTACTTGTCGGTTGGTGTGGTAATTCTAGTTTCCTTATTATCCATGGGATGATGTTTGATGATAAATGAAACAAAATTGTCTTTTAAATAAACAAGGTGTAATTGAAATTGATATATGATAAATTTCTTAAACTAAATTATATTAGTGAATGTGTAGTGTAATTTGAAATAAAATGTATAATCAATAAATGTAGAGAAACATGTAAATGGTATGTGGAATGTGGTGTGTCTTGTGACGTGGGTCTAGGGTGTTGCATATTGTGGTGGAAGCAAATGATACATATTATGTGGGTTATGTGGTGGTGATGTTGGGAATTCTAGTGTTGTTAATGTGAACACATAGGTTGGGTATTGTCTTCCAACTGTATATCATTTATATTTATGTTATATTATACATTCCCCACCTGAGATGGGTAAAAATATCAACACTCAGAGGTAATAAGTTCTGGGTGTTATCCTCAACATCCTAGATGGTAGTGATTTGATTGTATGGCTACCACCTCTCCCATTATCTTACATATATAGTGATTTTATGTCTAATGAGTCTATTTGTTAGATTTTTTGAGAGGCACATGTGTGTTTGGGAGAGATGTGATGTGTTGGACCAAGGGTCCACGCATAGGATGTGATGATATTTGATGTGTGGACCAGGTGTCTACCGATGGTATGTGAGGATATTTGATGTTTTTTAGTAGGTATTTGTAGGTGGGATGTGATCTGATTAACAGGATCTGAGCTTATTGAATAGCAAAGTAAGGCAGTCCTATTAGTAGGGACGATACATTGGTGAGGTTCATGAATAATTATTATTTATGTTCATTTTTTAAATGGGTTTTTATCGGAAAATAAAATAAATAAAATAAATAATACCAGATGTAATTCCAAGATACCTGACTTAATATGTTTTCATTTTTTTCAGGAATATCTTGTGTTTATAGTATATGAGTCACTTAGGATGTTGTGGTTAAATACACTGATCTGGTTGATAATTAGAGGGTTGACCCGATAGATGAGGATGAGGCTTGGATGTGGGTTATTCATGGAAATCAGTGGAAGATCATGGGGATGTTTGTGGGGAGTGTCCATGATCTAGATATGAAGTACTAGATGGAATAGCTCGAGATAACTTTTTTTCTGATATTAGAGCTAGATGAGTCTTGGGTACCATTAGAAATTAGTTAGATTTTTTGAGCTATGCATAAGTGGTGGAATATTTTTCTTGGGGACCACATTGAGGTGGATGTGTTCTATCCAAACATTCAGAGGGATATTCAAGAATACTTTCTGCTATTGATAAAGAGATAACCTACGAGATGGGTGCTTCTTTCTTTTTAGATAGAGAGTCTGAGTGTACGGGGTCAAGGGATTATGTTCAAGGACCTTCTACACATTTCTCTATAACTTTTTCCATGAATATGATTCCAAATCATGATTTTCGGATGATGCTTTTTTCCTTTTGAAAATGTAGGCGGTCATAATGTTTAATTTCCTTACATATGTTAAGATGTAGAAAAATGATGAGGTTATCAATTGTATTATATCCCTGAGAGTTGAGCGTTAGTAGGGTGGCAAGTACGGTGTTTCGAGGGGCAGAGCTTCAAGAAGTGGGCCATAGGTGTTCAATGATTTATGGTTTTGGTTAGTAGGGGACCATCCAGAGAATTTTCTCTCCCAACCACCAAGGATATGTGGTTTCTGAGCACCTTATGAGGAATTTATATTTTCATTCAATATATGTGAGAGATCTGGGAACATTCAAGATTAGTGTCTAACTGATCAGGTAGGTCATCCTCATATGGGATATCATACCACTAATTACCCATAATAGTTACCTCCAAGGCATTTTCTATGAGAGGGACTAATTGATCTTGTTTAGAAAACAATGCATGTTGTAATTGTCATATTGAATCCTCATGATGTTCTCTATCCACATATACCTCAGCTATGTCACAAACATAATGGTTGGAATCTATGAGGTAATGGAGCTAGGTGTGTTCAAATGCATTTGTTATAGGCATCTATTCCAAAGTATTTTATAGTTACTCAATGTAGGATTAGTTTCTCAACACCTTTATGTGTACTTTTTTTTATTCAGGATCCTCTCAACCCTTTATTTCTCCATCTTCGGTGTGTATGTTTATATGTGATGAGTAGATATATCCAATTCCCTAGAGTAATCTATACCGAATGGATGTCATACATAGTTCTTTCATGTTTTCTGAGGATATAGATTGGTTATGGGACTACACCAATCTATGGGAGACTTCTTCTTTTTTAAGATATAGTTATAATGTATTATTCTTAGTACGGATTATCTATTTTTAATGCTTGAAATCAGTGATTTCATTGGGAAAATATTCTCATTTTCTGATGTGGAGAACCAATGAGTGCTTTTTGTTGGTGAGAAACGTTATTATTTGGTTTGTATGTAGTTGGAGTCTATTCTTTGGTACCAAGTTGATATGTTAGAAGAAGCTCTTGTTGTGGGCATTACAAGGGTTTTGAAGGAGTTTCATGATTTTTACTAGTATAGGTTACATAACTACAACGTTAATGTGATATCAAGTTCAGGATAGAGTGGTAGCCAAGTCCATCTCCAATTTCAAAGGATCACAATTGAATAGAACATATGGAGATATTTGATATGAGGAAGTTGGTGGATGATCTGATGTATAGTGGTTTCATCTGACCAAGTGTGTCACCATGTGGTTCTTTATTTTTTTCTCCAAGGTGGATAGAAGTATGAGATTTTTTGTTAATACATGTGGTTGAATCAAGTGATGTTCAAGAATTTTTACCCCCTTCTGAGGATTGATGATTTTTTTAACCAACTAAGATAGGCATGTTGGTTCTCCAAGATCAATTAGTAGTGTGGATATCACCACTTGAGGCTAAAGGATAAGGATATCATGATGTCCTCCTTAATATGAATGTATAGAAACTTTGAATTTGTATTCATAACATTTGGTGTTACAAACCCATCAGTCGTTTTCACGGGGAATATGAACTCCATGATACAGGAGTTCATGAACCGGTTCACAATCCTATTCCTTTATCACATCTTTGTTTATAAAAATTAAGAGTTGGAGAAAGATGATCATCTCATAGATGTATTTCATATTATTCGACACCAAAAAAATTATGGGAAGTCATAAAATTATGATTTCTGGATATGAGATGTGTGATTCTTAGTATATGTCATGTCTCACCAGGGTCTGGTAGTGTACACGTCAAAGGTCAAAATTGTTTTTTGTTGGGAAACCCCAAAGAATGTGGTAGAGGTTCCTGACATTCTATCTCAGATAGTATATTATCGGAATTTTTTTATCCAAATTCTCTCAATTTACATCCATGTTGACAATATTGATGAGGAAGGGCCATGACTATTGTGGAAAGATCGATGTGAAGAGGCATTTAGTAACATGAAGGAGAAGTTGGTCAGTACTCCAGTGCTTTAGTTTCCTAAGGAAGGTGTGTTGTTTGAGGTTTTCTATGATGAGTCACATCTTGTATTTAAATTTGTGTCAATGTATTATGGATTAGTTATCTATTATGGAACTAGGTAGTTATTTCCCCATGAGCATAACTTTTCCACCCACGTTCTGGTGTTAGCTTTAATTGTGTTCCCACTAAAGTTGTGGCGGCATCATCTCATCTATGAGAATGTTTTTCTATTAACGGACCATAATAGCATGAGATATATTTTATCTTAATTATATTTTAATCTAGGTTAGTTTTGGTGTATGGATATTCTTTAGGATTGTGATAATGGGATCTCTAACACCCTAGTGATGGGTAATGCAGTTCCCTATGAGTTGACTCAGATGTCTTAAGAGGATGTGTATCAAGAGTCTCTGGATGACTAGAAAGGAATGTAGGGACATGTAGCCATGCTTCATGCTATTGGGGATGGTAGTGTCCAAGGTTTTCTTCATCAGATGAATATGGAGTCATATTTTACCTATCTGGGGAAGGAGTCTCAGTGGGGAGACTCATAGGTGGAAGTGATGTGAAATAATATTGGCCATGGTGATGCTCTTAAGGGATGGTCATAGGAAGATAAAAACTAAGTGTTTCTCAATGAAATGTTTCCTATCTCAAAGGTGATGCATGAAGTAAATATCCATGAGTTTCATATCTCACCTTTAGTGGTACATCCGGGTGTGAATATGATGTTTCATGGCTTGAGGAGATGACTTTGGTAAACCAGGATGAAATAGTCAGTGGCAGTGTTAATAGAAAACATTTGTGGTTTGTTAGCAGGTGAATGTAGATAACCATGTTATGGTAGGTTTATTATAGTTCATGGATTTCCCAGAGTTAAAATGGGTGTAAATATTGATTGAATTCATCAAAAGGTTACCCACAGATTAGGGAATATGTGATGTGATTTTGGTAATAGTAGACCTACTAAGGAAATAAGAACACTTCCTAGTGATATTTGAGTCGAGTGCTAGGGATTTCTTAGTGAGGAGGTAATGATATGATGTGTTTAGGATTTATGGGTTACTAAGAAACATAATCTTTGATTAGAATCCTTACTTTACCTTGCGAATAAGTAGGGGATGGCAGCATTATTTTGGCTCTCATTCGCAACATAGCACTACATTCCACTCTCGGACATATGGGAGGATGGTTTGAACCATCTAGAATCTAGAGGATATCTTTTTGACATGTTCCAAATACTTTAGTGGATTATCTGTATGAAAATTAACTTTTTTCTATTTTTTGTAAAACAATAGCTATTACGCGTCCATTGGTATGGCTCCATTTGAAGCATTGTATATAAAACCATGTTATTCCCTTTTAAGTTGGATGAAGGTTGGAGTGTCAATAGTTCAAGATCTTTATGGCAGGAGGAGTATGATTAAGAAGATCATGTTGGTTCATTAGTGGACAATGGAAGAGAAATACCATTAGAGGCACTTTTCTAATCAAAACTTTAAGCCCCTCGAGTTTGGTGTTAAGGACAACATGTTCTTGAGAGTCTCCACTAGATGTTGAAAATAGAGGATTGGTTTGGGGAGTAAGCTTTAACCTAGGATTTGTAGTCTCATTAAGGTATTGGGGTGAGCTGGAAAATTGGAGACTCAGTTGGAATTACAACCATTATTAGAGAGGATCCATGACACATTTCATGTGTCTCATATATGTCAATATCTTCATGACAACTCACAAATTATTGAATAGGGAGAGTTAGATATTGAGGATGATTTTGTGTTCCTAGAGTGTCCAATAAGGATCTAGGATCATCAATTGAAGGTTTTATATGGACCGAAAATTTCATTGATTTGTGCATTTTTAAGGAGAGTACATGGTAGTGAGAGACACATATACATTCCTTGTACCTAGAGCTATTTTTATTTCTTTTCTACTCATTTTTTCTTGTGATTTAATGTTTGGATCAGGATTTTTTATTATATCTAATATTTCCCTTGATGTTGGATTTTTAGTAAAACCCCAAATATATGAAAATGAGAGGACATTAATCCTAATCAAGATGCATTATACTATCATCCAATTAAACCCATGATGGAGAGTCAGGGCTTCGTAGAGTGGATAGTGTCTCGACATAGAGAACAGAATTTCATGTTTTATGTGATTAGTGAATTTATATGTGTTGGTTGTGGAAGTGGTTATTTTGGTATATATGGAGGTATGTACAATTATGTAGAAATGTTTCAAATGTGGTTGGGGCTGGATGATGCAATGTTTTGCCCTGTGATAGGTGGTGATGTAGCTTTTTAGTGTGTTTAATACGTATTTTGGATGGAATTTTGAGAAGGTGGAAGCATTGAGGAGTAACGAGATCGTTGAGAGGTATCTCACCTTGTGGTTTCTCATACCCCTTTCCTTATAGGTTTGGTTTTGTATTCTAAAGGTATATAATCATTGGGTGGTATATAATGTAATGGTTCATACCTCCTAGTCCCATTAATTTTATTTTTAGGATGTCAATGGTGTTCAGAGGAGTTATAGAGTATGTGGTGGAACCAGAGCTATAGGAGTACTATAGGTGGTGGTCCACAATCTAAAACAGATTCACGTCACGAAATGGTTATTCATGGAATATATAGTCGGCCATTTTCATGGCTTGTATATGATATATGGTGGATTCCATGAAATATATTCCCATTATTAATGGTGAATTCATGATGTGTAATTAATAAGACATAGGTGATGTTAATTTCCATAGAAGATAGAAATATGGGAATACTTATTTTGAATATGTTAAAAAAAGTGAATGTGTCCGGTTCCATGTTATGTTATATCCCTTTTTTCTATTTTATATTCATTTATCATCTATCTTCCTATCATTCCAGGATAACCCATTGTGCACTGAAGATATCCTTTATCCTCCTTCTTACTTATTAGATGTTTTGGTTCTCAAGGATGCCCATAAGAGATCCGAGATGAGTTATTCTCTCTTTATTGTGGGTTTCCATATATTCTTCTTTAGAGATCTATTGTGGTGGTGCAGTTTCATTTTGTGATGTGTATGGGATTCATTTTTACAACCCATTAGGGTGGTATAGGTTGATCCATTTGTTCCTTGTGGGGTAGTGGTTTCTAAGTAGGTTTATCTCTTCCCTATGGGGCTAAGAGAGATTGAAAAGATTACATGGTAGAGTGTATCCTCATTCTCACTAGTTTTTTCTCTATGTGTGGCATTTAGATTATTTTTCTTAACATTGGAGGAATAATAATGGTCGGTTTCATGAGATAATTAATTTCAATGTCTAAAATTGATGGTTATGGTGATTTATCAATTGATTTACAACTTTGATATATGTTGTTAATGTTAATAATCATTCATGTTTCCAATTCTGAAAATAACATTTATTGGGGGCCTTATTTGAGATATTTTAATTAAGTAATAATGATATTTTCTGGGTTGTTTTGTGATCACACACTGAATATAATGTCAACTAACATATATTTTGATAATAATTAGGACCTTCATGAAAATTATGTGTCCCCATTTTTATCATTGGGGCATGGCCCATGTAGGGATTCCATATCATAATAACTATATATAACATGATTAATGTTCCTTTATGATAAATAGCAATGCCAAGATCTCTAATCTGAGGCCATTCCATAAATTTCAATCACTCAAAACCTCCCTTATCTACATGAGTGTCAGCTTTTTTTAGAAATTATTATTTTTATAAAGATATAAATATATCCCATATGTTCCCTACAAGGAATACTCCTATAATACAAATTATTTATATAGCAACCCATGATTTCAAAATATAAATATTATATCTTTTTAGATTAATATTCAATATCTAACATTGTGATATATGCCAAAAACATGATGGTTTTGTGTCTTTATAGATAGTATACATAAATATATTATTTTAGATAATTTCTAGTTATCTATCATAATATTATACTGACTTTGTACCCATATTTACATACAAAAATTAAAAAAATTATTCATAATCGAGGGAAGTTAAACATAAGAAATGGTGATCTTAGATGATTAGTATTACTAATACTGGGAGACATCAATCTATGATCACATGAAAACATAAGATAACCATAAGGGTATGAGATCATGATCATAACATACAAAGATCATATCCAATCTATCATGGATCAAAATCTTGAGTAATGGAATAACACATTATCGTTTCACAAGATATGAATCATAAGGGTGAGTGATCATTACTAATCATTCATGAACAATGTGTTTAAAGGATAACCATAAAACATTTCATTAAAATTGTGACACTATAATATGTATAGAAAAAATAACATATGTCATGATTAACATATGATACCATCAAATAATATTGGATCTATAATCAAAACCAATTTTCCATATCATAAACGATCATGAATCATCTTATATTTCTCATAGTGGATCAAGAATCACTACCTTTTTTCCCATAGTGGATCAGTAATCACTACCTATCTATAATAGCGTATGAATCTTATCAAATAGTTTCCCATGTTTGATCAGAACCTAAAAAATTTTCCCATAATTTTACAATAAGATATAAAATTTTCACCAATTAATTAGAGGGTTATATAATTTTGGGTGCACCCATCACAGTAGCATCCCAAACCTACACTCCCAGATCTCTAGCTAAAAGAATAAATTTTACATTTCTAGATTTTATACCAATAAACAAAACCCAATTTCTTCCATCAATACCCTAAATCAAAAAAAGTATATATTTTATTACTTAAATGACCAAAAACATTTTATGTTTTTATTTTTGGAGAATTAGTATTGTTGACCTCACCTGTTTTGATAATCCCAATTATGATTTCATATACTTTGATAATCCCAATTAATGTTTATCTATATATTAATTATTTAAATCTATTATATTCAATGATCAAGATGATAATAATATTAAAATAGTCTCTGAAATGTGTTAATCATTGTTTATCTATGTTTACATGAGTTCTGAAGTAATTCTAATCCAATAGAATGTGGTTTTCATAAAATAGATAAGTGTTAAGTCACTGATCTGCATATAGCTATTGATAAAGAGCTACCGCTACTCAGTCTACCGATAGACTTAGTCTACTGATAGATAGAGTCACCGATAAAATAAGGTTACTGATATGTACAGAGCTAACGGTAAGCACATAGTAAGTCTATTTATAGAACAGAATGGAGCTACCGATGTGCGCAAGTCTACCGAGCTATCGATAGAAGTATACCGATACGAGTGAAAACAGCTACCGATGCAAGTAGCTACTGATAACCAGAACTATCAATACAAGTACAGTGACGGATACATCAAGCTACCGATAGCCCAAGAGCTACCGATGGATCAAGATCTACTAATAACAAGAGCTACCGATGGAACGAAGTCACCGGTATATATAGCTACCGATATAAGTTCAAAAGAGCTACCAATGGAAGGTCTTGCTACAAAAATCCTATTGTACACATCTACCAATAGAAGGCTACTAATTATTGACCAACCAGTCAAACCCTATACTCTAAATACTATTTATTTATTAACCTAACGGTTACATTTGATGGTTTTAATGCCGTTAATGTTATTTAATGAATTATGTTGCCATGTCAGGGAACCGTACCTAGTACCCCTGAAAAAGTTGATCATTCCTTTTTCCGGGGCTGAAAGCTATAAAGGGAGGGATAGAGAACACGTAGGCACATACATAAAAAATAGAACAATGTAAGGATATGAAAAAAAATATACGAAAAGAGAAGAGATCAAGGAATCAAGGAACCAGGAAGGCACACGAAGTGTGAAATAGACAAGAGCTCAACATCATTAAAAACCTGCTGCATTCACACAAGGCTACATCCAGACTCTAAGAGAAATGAATATACATCAAGCAAATCTTTTCTATAGGAGAACACTAGCTACATACCTAGTGAAGAACTAAAAAAAACATGCACTCGGGCTGATTAGCTGAACCTGGAACCAAAGAAGAAAACGATGCTCTGTTTTTGAGACAGAAACCAGAAAAGGACTCAGAAGCTTTTCTGACCAACTAAACGAGTCCAGAGCTACACTACCAATCACTAATGATTTTATAAACTCATCAATAATTTCTTTTAGTGATTCATTCTTTTATATTTTGAGCAGTGTGTGTATCCTCTTTGTTTTACACACACGTTGTCTCCTGTGCTAAGCTGGAGGATTCTCAAATCCTCATTCAAACACTATAACTCTTTTTTTCCATTGTGGATAATGGTAGAGGTCGAGTAAGACCGGGACAGCTATGAGCTATTGTTAATTTTCCCACGTAAAACTGTGGTAGAGGTCTTTGGACCTGGATAGTGTGGTCACTGTTGTTTACCCCGATCCAGGGTGTGGATCAATTTATATAAATTGTTGAGAGGACTAAGTGTCGTCTTGAGACTGGACCTCTTGGTTACATCTGCTATGGTTTTTAGTTTAAGTCATAAGTATACTATATATATTTCATATTCCGCTTCTAACTACTTTGAAATACAAAATTATTTTAAAGCTACTTTGACAGTTAAATTAGCAAGTGTTTATATTTATTATAAACCAGTAAGTTAATTTCAGAAGTCAATTTAATATTGAGATTAAATTAACTGATAACTAATAAATCTTTGAGAAACTAATTGAACATTTATAATCTATATAAATTCACTATAGTTTAACATTGTTCATAAATTGATGGATTTTAAGAGAAATATTTTTAACAGAAATTTTAATTGGAACTCAATTCACATCACCCCCCTCTTTAGTATCCACTCCGACCAACAAGTATAAACTCATAAATAAATAATACAAATGATGTAAACATATTTTATTTTCTACTACACCTAAATTTTAATATTCTATGTTATGTCTTCAGTATCTCCCAAAAAATTAATCACATATTAATCCCTTCACAAATCAATGCATTTAATATAATTCTTCATAGGATAAGGAAACATGAATAATAATAAGGGTGAGATCAAATTCTAATTAATGTTTGACATAAGAATTTATAATTTAATTTCATTAGTGATAGTGTGTTGATCATAACGTTTTGATGATAAAATCATAGTACTCAATGATAAAAAAGGTAACTCATTCCCATCAATACATGGATCATCGATCGTGAAATATGTATTTAAGATTTTACAAGGAAAGAGTCATTATAATCAATAAACATGATCCATAATACATTAATCTTGATCAAATAATAAATAAATACCCATATCAAGTTGTAGGTTCTAGGTGCAGTGGAAGCGTGTGATAGATCATGCCCAAATTTTATTTTTATGATGATCAATTATCAATCTGTCATATTCATTATGATAAATACTAATATTAATGGAATTGAATCAAAAAATTAAACAATAGAAATCAATTCAGAACCATAGGGAGAATTTGTAAAAATACCTTGGTTCCTTTAATCTGGAGGGATTACCTTGGTTTGTTGGTGGGGATTTTAATTCCATTGTGGACAGATCCTAGAAGAAGGGAGGCTCCACGATTTCCAATAATGGTATTCTAGATTTCATTGGCTGCATCTCAAGTATGGGACTCCTGTATTTGTGTTTCTTGGGGAGAAAATTCACCTAGTGTAATAATATTCGTTGGAACAATCGAATATGGTGTAGGTTGGATAGATACTTGATGAACATGCAAGGTATCGAAGACCTCCCTAGGACCATGGTCATTCCTCTTTCGTGCGCCCTCTCAGACCACTCGTCGTTTCTTATCGACCTTAAGTAGGGTAATCTAGAGAGCAAAGGCTTTCTAAATTCATCGGATTGGCATCGCAAGGAATGATTCATGCAAATGATGGAGGAATCCTGGGTTCAGGAGGTTGAGGGAAGATATTGGGTTGCAATGTCCAGTCGCCTTAAGGTCCTCATGTCTGATATCGGCAGGTGTTTCGCTTCTAATCAAACAGTGAAGCACTCCTTGGGGTCGCTGCAGATGGAGATCGACAACCTGGAAGAAATTCTTGAACACAGTTTGAATGAATCCTCCTTCATTATTCTTTGTGATAATAAATCCTTACTGGTGCACAGGATTCTAGATGTGGAGAGTATCTTAAGACAGAGATCGAGAGTCAGGTGTCTTAAAGAAGGAGAAAGAAACAATGGTTTTTTCCACTCTTTCTTGAGGGAACACGAAAGTTCCAATGTGAACATAAGACTAGAGGATGGGTCTTATTCCTCTGACGTGAATGTGGCTGGAAGGCTTGCTTTGGAAAACCTAGAAAAGCTTCTGGGGGGAGGGAAACCGGAACCTTATGGAGGGGATACTGTACAACATGATCAAGAGTTATTTATGGGAAGTGTTCCTCAGAGTATTAACTCGATAGAGAATGAGTCCCTAAGGTCTCTGCTGTTAGGGGACAAGATCTGGGAGACAGTTAGGTCAATGCCTTTGGAGATTTCTCCATGTCTAGATGGGTTTCAGGGCTCCTTCTATGTGGTATCATGGGACATTGTATGGTCTCAGGTCACCGAGGTGATTTAGGAATTTTTCAGGGGAGGATCTCTCAATAGGGGTTCGTGTACCTACAGGGTGGTGTTGGTGCCGAAAAGAAAAGACCCATCTGATGTTAACCATTATAGGCCTATTTTTCTGTGCAATGTTTCATATAAGATCTGGAGTAGTATTTTGTCTAGGATATTGAATAATGTGATGCCAAAAATTATTTCCAAAGAGAAGCATGGGTTTATTCAGGGTAGAGTCATTCAAGTGGATGTGGGAGTAGCCCAAGAACTGACAGTGGATTTGAATAAAAAAATGGTTGGATCCAACTTCATAATTCAAATAAATATGGATAAGGCTTATGAAAAACATTAGTTGAGTTTTCTAATTTGGGTGATGAGAATAATGGGATTCCATGAATTGTTTTGTGACTTATGCTTCCGATTCTTCACTTCCCCATAGCTTACTGTATCATTGTTGGGGAAGGGCTTTGGTTTTTTCAAGGGTGTATGTGGGGTCCACCAAGGGGACCCCCCCTATCTCCCTCCCTTTTCCTTATTGCACATGAGGCTCTTTCCTATAACATTCATTGATACTTGAGGGATAGGAAGATCTGGCCATATCGGGCCCAAGCCTCAGATGGTACCTGATCACATATTATGTCCTCAAATGATATCATCATTTTTATTAATGGAAGGAGGTCATCCATAATCAATGTTGTGTCATTAATGAAAATATAAGTTGGCCTCAATAGGCAAAAAATCAATTCTTGAAAGAGAAGCATGTTTATCTCCAACAAATGTTCAAGACAGAGGGCTCTGAACATTCAAGCCATCCTGGGTATTCAAATGAAACAGCTACCTATGACATAACTCGGGGGGTCCTATTTCGAATGGTAGAGTTAGAAAGGTATTATTTGAATACATTTTAAACAAAATGATGGGAAGGATTATAAATTGGAAATCTAGGTTCTTGGCCTATAGAGGTAGGGTGACTTTGACTAATAATGCGGTCTCCTCTATTCCAATGCACGTCTTGTTGGTCATCACCCCTCCTAAAAGAAATACTGATGCTATGGAGAAGATGATGAACAAATTTCTCTGAGATGGAAACCACTTAGGAAGAGCACATTGGGCTTCCTGGTCTCACTTAGAATTACCGGTGGAGGAAGGTGGTGTCGGTCTCAGGGATATTTCGGCCTCAATGCAATCCTTGAAAGTGCGGTTAGCGTGTGATTTTCTGGAGGGTCATTCATTATGGGCCAAAATTATGAGGACTAAATACGGTCCAAATTGGGAGGAGTGGGAGGTTTAGAAGCTATCAAGACTGGGGAAAATGGTTATACATCATTTGGAAATCCTCTAGAAATCTACTTGTTGGGTAGTGGGTCATGGGGACATTAACATGTGGAATGATAATTAGAATGGGGAGAAGCTCTCCGTCCCTTGCTGTCAAGTCCCGGACATCACTGTCAAAGAAGCCAGCCGCCACACTAGATTTCATGAAGAAATTCCTAGCCTGGAAAATATGGAATTCTGTAATAAGATAATGTTCTCAGAGGATGTCGACAGACTCTATTTTACAGAATTCTGCTCCAGTGTATTCAACGGGCAAGAATACCGGCGTATGATCAGCCAGTGGAGCGTTCGTGATGATTGGGGAACACGTCTATGGTGCAAAGATCTTCCCTCCAAGATGTAATTTCTAGTATATAGGGAAAGGAAACAAGCTCTAGAAATTGATGAAAACATCCAAAAGAAGGGGATAAATCTAGTGTCAAGATGTTTCTGCTGCCCTCACCCTCAACAGTATTCCATTTTGCACTTATTCATTGAGATTCACTGGGTTGTTTATTTATGGACCTATTTGGATGTTAGGGGCCGGTTCAATTCGACATGATCCTCCATACAGGAGTTTCTTACAAGCTAGTTCTTAGGTATAGGATAGGATGATATGGAGTCTAAAACTCGTGGCGTGGTGCTGACTGTAATCTTCTGGACGATCTGGGAGGCGCAGAATAAGGCATGTGTTGAGATGCGGTGGTCCCTTTCCATAATGTTGGTGAAGAAGAAAGGAATGTTGCATGAGTTAGGCAATCTGTTGAAAGGAGGGTAGAATTCCCAAATGTTATGTGATTTCCAGAACAGACTAAATGTATGCTCTAGGTTGCAGGGCTTCTTGGTAAGGTGGGCGCCTCCTTCAGTGGGTCTCAAGCATAATGTTGACGTCTCACTCAAGGATGGACTTATGTGAGGATGTGGTTTGGTGCGTGATGGAAACAGTTCTATTATTATGGAATTCAGCATCTTCCATGGCCCAGGAGATTCCTTAGGGGTGAAAATTCATGTGTTGCTCACAGGTGGGGAAATTTGTAACAATTTATCCCTGGTTTTCTCAAAAGTGGAAACAGATTTTGAGATCCTGATTCGGGACTCTAATGGGAAAGTGAAGGTGCAGTGGGCCTATAGTTACACTGTTCCTAGATGTGCTGCTATGATTCCTCAAGACTGTACTATACGCCATATTCCGAGAGAAGTTAATTTTGCGGCAGATGCTTTATCTAGAGAGAGTGGTCTAGAGGATCCTAGAAGGGTGTTCCTAAATGTGGGTTCCTTACCCCAGGTATGTAAGAACTTTGTCCAGGGGGATGCCCGTGGGCTCCATCACATTATGCCTCCCTGAACTCTTCGGGGAGGGGGTTTGTTCCCTTTCTGAACTTTAACTAAATAAAAATGCAATTTTCAGCCAGTCATTAACTAAATAATTACCTTATTTGAATTATTTCTTCTTTGATGGATCAAGAAATAAACATGTGTTTCTCCATTTGTTTCATTTAACGAATCAAGGTCAGATTCCCTATCGTGGGGATCTATACATATTCCATGAATCTCTGGATGTCGTTGAAGTAATCGTTGGGTTCAATTTCATAAGATACATTTTAAGGGTGTTATGGTCAATGGAAGTTGGTGCATATCAAATGGATCTCTCTTTACTCACCTCAACGTTGAACTTTCCTTTGATAACACTGATAGTGGTTTTTTTCTAGTGGACGCAGTTCTCACAATAACTTCTCTCAATAATTATATTCTTAATACCTTTGATACCACTGAAGGGGGATCTATATCCACATCGGAATAGAGGAATAGTGAATTGAAAAGAAAGGGTTCTTGACATGTGTGGATCTAGATGATTTTGTGGAACCACACCATGTCTATAGACTTGTATTTATGAATGGTTTTATCCCTGGTTTTTATTATTGTATTCCTATATACCTATGAATAGGGAGAGTTGTGTTTTTTAATATTATTTAAATGTGAAGAAATAAATATCATTATAACACTGTTATATTTGTCTTGTAGCAGCCACCTCTAGTGATCTGTGTCTTCACGTTTTTGTTTTCCAATATGAGATCCTATAGTAGTGGTATCAAATGGATTAGGGATAACTATTTCAATGGATCAATGAGATCCATATTTTCTTCCATTTTTTCTGATTAAAACCACCTTTAGTGGTATTTGAGTGTCTAAGGTGATCTTTGTTGATATTTTCTTAGAATATGTTGTTACAGGTGGAAGGTGGAATAAGATGAATCGTTAAGTTTCATCTTTCCACCAATTTTTTACTCGATCACATTTTGCGGAAAAATAATAATAGGTTCTCTCACTTTGCAAATTATCAACAGTGACTTAATTTTGTTTTTAAATTTTTTAAAAATTATATTCCACCTCTATTTTTTCTCCCCAAATTTACACATTTTAAGTGGAATTTTTCCCCTCTCTCATCCATAATCCTCTCCCATAATTTGGCTTTACACCTCTTATTTTTACTCCCTTATAATGAAAAATCAACCAAAATCCTTTCAGTCCACAACAAAAATTTTACAAATGAAATCTCCATTTTTTTATTGAAACAAAAATTAAAAGTGCACTATTCTAAAAAATATCATTGCACTTACGAGGAAAAAATATTTCATCTCCCATTCTGAAAAAGGTAGTTTCCAATTTTGAAAAAATAATTACAATATTCAGTATCCAAAAAATTATTTTCCTTGATATTGAATTCAATTTCATAAATGATCCATTTGACTTATTTACATATATCGATGATGACAACCGACACCCCCTCTATCTTCTCATCTCTTGAAGATGAATCAATTTTCTGTATGTGAAGTCATTGAAGAATAGGTGTTGATATCTGATGTAAATGAATTTCCAAAAGATGAGGCCTACATCATCATAGTACCAAGTGAACCATATTCTAGTCCATGATTCATGATTAATGAAAGACCTATTTCAATCCCCTTTCTAAAAAATAGTGATGTATCCTTCCAGTGTGCCCAAGTCCTGATTAAGTCCCACACCAATGGGGAATATTTCGAAGAACCCAAGGTAGAGGATTCCATGGAAAAAAATGTTACGAGAAGATTATACAATCTATAAGACTTCTTAATCGAAGCAGTAAAATCTAGTTTGATAAATTGTGATGTTATTTTATTCCTATGATCACCTCCAATAATCTTCTTATCATCTTCAGTATGAACTATTTAATTTACTACTTCCCTTAACTATGATGAATAAATTATAATTGATGTCTAGCCACCAGGATATTATAAAAATTCACGGTCATGATAAAAATATGTTTAATGGAGGATTTTGGAATATTATTCTTGATTTTCTTCTCCGGAGTCACCTTCCATCACTGCTATGATTGTGGATATACCAACATCAAAAATTCCTACTTCATGTGTGTGGATTTGGATTCTTGGGTGGCACCTACCACACGAAAACTATTGACTTTTACTTCAATTCAGTTTTATTCCTGGTTTGTTTTTCTATACATTTATATCCCTATTTATATGAAATGTTGTGTGTTTTAATATAAAATTTTAGTAAAGAAATATACATCATTATATAGCTTTTATATTTTCATAGTTGTTATCTCCTCCAATGATCTATGTATTTGCGGTTGTGATCGCCACTATGACACCCTCCATAACCTTTCATTGTGTCATCCAACTTGGATCTCCATAATAACAGCTTCCAAAAAATTATCCTTGATTTGGTGGAGGAAGATCACTCTCCGTTCTTGGGAGAATTCTTGGAGAGGCAGTCTCTTTAGGGCTTGAGTGGATTCTCCAAATCTATTATGCACAACCAAAACAAATGAATTGGATATATAAAAAAAATAATATAAATGCCTTTATATATTACAAGGGATAAAATAAATTAATTGAAAAAGTTCCCTATATTATTTATTTAATACATGTGGAACCCCATGTCAAATAATAATATTATTATTATTATTTCTGTAGATGTTCTTAACATGAGAATTAAATTAAATATTATTTAATAAAATTATATTAAATATTTATTATTACTCACCAAACTATTAAACTTAGTGTGTCATTCCCCCACAATATTTATTGGGTCTTGAATAATGACTATTTATTTAATAAATAAATATAACTTTACTATTCTATAATAATTAAATAAAAATTAAATTCAAAAATTTAAAAAATATTTATTTATTAAATATTCTACTCTCATTATATTCTCACGAATAACTAGTGATGGAATATATAAAATTAGGAAATCATGAATACTTTTTAAACCATAAGCGGTAAAAAAAATATTGCATTGTTATATAAATATCAACATTCTATTTTACTGATATCCTGGACACACTTAATGTGTGAACCTCTAGGACTCTTTCTAAGTGGCATTAGTCAAAGCAACCTAATGTACAATATTAGCATCTAGAAACATGCCGAAAAATATATATAGAAAGATTTTAGTGGATAAATGACATAATACCTCATACGGATGCTTACTATGTAATATAATCCCTTTATCAGAATGTCTCAAATCAAGTATCTTTAATGCTGGTGTCATCAATCTATGTACTCAATTTCTCTTTGTTTGACTTCCTGGAAATTGATCTTGCCCATTGAACACCATGGCCATGGATTGATTTTGGATATATCATTTCCATCAAAGGGCATGTTATTTCAACTACCATTAAATAAAAAAAGGGACAAATACTTTCTCAAGTTATTCATTAGTGCAATATTAACCATGACGCACCCAAAATATATCCTACATCACCCCAAACATATGTCATCACAATTTTCATCAACACGGAAAATTAAACAACTCATAATTATCATTAATAATAATATTAAAGTCTAAGGATCAATACACCCATCGTTAGATAGGCACGTCCAATGACACATATAAATGTAGGTTTGCTACTAGAGGCTCTCATTCTCATAATAGCCTACTGAATATTACCAAAGGGCGTACACCATAAGAAGGTGCCTCAATGTCATCTGAGTCTCTAACCCTGATATCATGTATCATTTTTGGGTCAAAAATGATATCATCTAACTATATGACATGTAATTATGAATAGTGTCATTGCAGTTCTAGGTTCACATCATAGTAGGGAACTACTTTGACATTTAAGTGTGATTTCTAATTTTAGGTTATTATCACATGTATTGTTATGCAGCAGAACAATCATGATATGATAATACGTTTGTGAATATTCAAAACAATGAATACAGGTTATCATAATGTATATAGAGGTTGGTTATAAGGAACCAAATCCATAATATTTCAACCATAAAAATTAAGAAAATACTATTATTTACAAATACATGCATTTTATTACCTTGTGAAATCGTAATATTTAGATAAAATCAAATAGAAATAATGAGTATATGTAATATTTATCATGGGGAATCGTTTTCATATCACTCATACATATTGTGAAACCTTCATGTTCAGACATTCAGTAATTATAACATTGACACATTATATAATCATCATGGATATACATGGATTATCCATCCCAATAGACACACATAATCTCATAGGAGTAATCATGATGGTTAACTCCATCCCTTCACACAATGCATTGGATATCTAAAATAAGATCACCCATTTTTGGTTTAAAATATATCCACCTACCCTCATAAATAATTTCCAAGACCTATGACATAATCATTACACATAAATAAATATATTTTTTAAAATAAAAATTGCTCCTACAAGAATAAGTTTCTAGATATCGAAATATACATTCCTTGTAAAATTCCATTTTCAAAACATGAGTCACACAGAAAAAGTGATGGAGGGATATTCTTTATGGAAAAAAATAATTCTTATATGGTAATCCAATCATTAAATAATGTTTATGGTGGAAAAAAGTTATTGTCACCATTTATGTTAAAATATATTATTCATTTCATAACATGAATGACCTTTGGAAAAAAAAAGTTCCCTTAAAATATGTCTTAATCTATAGTAATCAATTAAGAGAATAAATTATGATGGTAGAATTAAAAAAATATCCATGGTGGATAATTAGTATCATCAAGGATTTTTTGTGTTAGTGAATATAAATCCAATTAAAAATCTTGAAAAAAATTTATGAGTAAAAAACAATTTTTACTATAAATTTTCATTTTTAAAACATATAAATAATAAAATATAATGAAAGAATATTTTTATGATAATACTCATGGAAAAAAATATTATAAGAGTTAAAGAAAATAATATTCATGATGTGGGAAAATCTATACATGTTTTAATTGTTTAAAATATACTTTCTTTCCAAACATTTTGTAAAGAATGTCTATATTGGACCATTTGAAAAAAGTTAATAGAGTTACATTTTAAATACTTATATATTAATTTATAAGATATTTTTTAAAATTTTAAATACAATTTATATTTTTAATATTATATTCAATAAAATATTTTATAAAAGATAGATATGGAAAAGAAAGATTACTGATCTAAATTATGATAAAAGATAGGTTTCACTTACAGAAAACATTAATAATGATTCATTAATCAATAAGGGATGAATTATAAATTAAACATTTAAAAAACATTTAAAACTAGATTAGAAACAAATATAGATGGTGCATGAAAATAAGAGTATATTATTTCCCCAAAAATAATCATTAAAATAAACAATCTTGGAATGAAATAGATTGTAACAGATAGCCTTTTCCACATTGGTACCTATTGAATAATAAACCTCATGAATGAATGCCATCAAATTAAACATTTAATATCATGAAAATAAGTATATTCATTATATAACTTATCAATTTTTCAATATATTTATCATATAAATGAAATTAGGTTCATAAAAATTAATTGTGGCTCAATGAATGTAAATTGAGACTAAATCCATTACCTTGAGTACAAAATTTCTATATATTCACATTATGAACTATATAATAAACATATATAAATTATTTTATTTAATTATTTTATTTTAAATGATTAATAAATTATCCTTAAATCGTTTATTTCATTTATTTTAAGAGATATTTAAATACAACGTCAGTTAAGTCCACGTCGGTTGTTTTGAGGACATTTAGTCCATATTTTCAAAACGACTTCAGTATGTTGACTATAGTGAAATGGGTTGTTAAATATTCATAAAATAATAATAATTAAATTATGATCATTTTTAGACATAAATTATTATTTTAAATCCAACCATTAATTGTAGTTATGAATAATGAATTATGATACAATCCAAGAGATGCTAGGTTGTACGTACGCATAATTAACGTTTCCATTTGTCAAAAATCATTATTGAAAGTAGCTATGTATTGTTTTTAACTTTATAAAATGATAATAATATAATATATATATATATATATATATAATATTAATTATTTAAAAACACTTATTTATATCATATATGTTACATGGTAATGAAAAATGAATCATATCACTTCATGTAGGTGATAGTCCACAGAAACGCACAAACGAATTTATAATTTTTCAGTGAATGTAAATATAAAAAATTAAGTGATATATTATCTATTAAGGATGAAAAATATTTTATTAATTTCATATATAAACATTAATTATATCATTATAATATTTCATGAGAGGTGGTGATCAAAAATGAAACGCATCAATCTGTGAGGTGGTAGTCCATTGTATACACAAAAGATGGATTATTTTCACATTTCTTGGAGGTTAGAGATTGATATAGGTTATGTTGAAAACCTAGTAAAGTCTCAATAAATTTAAGATACACATGTTATTGTCTCATCATGTTTGGATAATATTTTAATGTGGTGGTAGATGAAATATAAATAGAACATATGGATAAGAACTATACCACTTCTTCAAGCTGTATCCTTTTCTTTATAGCTTAAGGCCTTTAAAATTTGTGTTATTCCCAATATATGGCCTTCATAACATAGGAAGATATTTTTAAATGGATTTTGGAAGATATTTTTGGATGTAAATTGGTTTTTTTTGAAAACATAAGAGGTCGTTTCCTTTTATAAGAGAGGGGAGGGTCACTTTTTGTATTTGTTAAAATATTAAATTCAAATAAATTAATTATGCTTCCAAGTTGAACCAAATTTAGAATATTATATGTTAATATTTTATTTGTTCTTAATAATATCAAAAAATAAAATTTCGATGTTCTTGTATTACATTTTTACCATTATAATTTTCTTTTATCCATTCATTAAACTTTTTCACGCTTACTACAATAACAAGGTTTTTTACATACTGAGTGTTATGATAGTTACTATAAATGGGAAAAAAATATAATAAAAATACCATGGTGGATATTTTAAACCATATACTAATCAATTGGTAGAATATAGAATATTTTTGGAATTCTTATCACATAATAAAATATTTTCATCATAAAATATCAATAAAGACAATTTTAGAACTATTCATATACTATGAATTATACAATACCAAGAAATAAAATAAAATCTAAAACTAAATTTTAATATATCCCACATATGTTATGTTTTTATAAAAATGGGTTACATTAATTCATTTAATTATACTACTTTAAATATTTTTAATATCATTTATTTTTTCCTATTAATTGAATAATTAATGCACCAATGTTTTGTAAGCAGTTAATGTAATTATTTCAACTATAAAAATAAAAATATAGTTCCATTATGAAAACTAATACTTTAGATTTCAAATTAATATTAATAACCTAACATATCATTTATTTATCCCCAACTTAATAAAATTACATTTACTAAAAACAAGACTATGATATTATTTACACTTCCAAATTAAAATATTATAACGGTTTATATTACATATAAATGGAATAAAAAGGATCTATAATAAAATATAGTATGAGTATGGATGAAATTGAATATTAAAATAAAGTAAAAAAAATGTATCATGGTCTTTTTTGAGTCCTCAACATTTTATTTTTACCCTCAAATACCATATTTAGCCTTTACCTTAGGGTAAAATATTATTATGTTTAATATTCATATTAATAAAATTAAAAGGTTAATATTATCCAAATTTTGACCCAGTAATTAAAAATATGGAATCCATTTTTTAAAATTCAAAACATATAATGGTCTAAATTTAATTAAATGTAAACTTGGAAAACATGATGAAAAACATTTCTTCAGAAAAATGATGATTTTATGTTAAAAATGTATTTATACTAAATTAAATTATGAAGTTAATATTTAAAAAAAATTATATTATTTTAAAAAAATTAACTAATTAAATTTTAAAACATTTCCAAAATATAATTTTACTTAATAAATACATTAATTGAAATTCTATTTTTCATTAAAATTTTGTAATTTTAACTATTCCATTATTTTGATAAGGTGGTTTCAAAAATGGATTCCATTTCGTAAAATATTATTTATAAATTTTAGAAAAACTTTTTATAATATTCAATCATAAAAATTAATATAAACCATTTTGAAGAAAAGGTTTCTTGGATGAATAAAATGAAATCAATTAAAATTGATTGATTATATCCTAATAATTAATATATAAATTAATATTTAGCATGACCATTTTATTTATTTCATAATATAGTTATTTATAATCATACATTCAAATTTGTCTAGGTTGTAACAATCATATTTAAAAAATAATATTTCATTATTCATATATGATTGGGGTTTTGTATCTTGTGTGTTATCCATCATAATCATTTTTTATATTCTATTGATATTAAATTCTCCCCCCACCACTATAAAATTGAATTTTAAAAATCTTATCCTCTTCTCAAAATTTAAAATACTATTGGTCAAATCCTATATTGGAAAAATAGATAATAAAACATCCTCTTGAAAAGAGGTAAAATGAAATACAAATTCCATTAGAAGTAACACCTAAATAGGTCTCTTGATAAGAACAAATTAATGGGAAGTGAAAATATGGACATGTAAGAGAAAAATATTTCTCATTTGTCAATAGATAGTCATAGAGAACATGGTAAGGATAAATTTAGCCATCAGAAAATATAAATCTATCATGAGTTGAAATACCATTGTATTCTCGATAAGAAAAGTAAACAAAGAAAATTTTTATTTCAAGATCCTTTTCCATGTTTCATGGAATTATATTAATATAAAAACTATGGTCATAAATAAATATACATAATTTCCATGTAGAATATAAAATTTTAATCAATTTCAACCAAATTCTCAACTTTTCTTCCAAATGATGAGTATTCAAGATGAATGTGTTTTATGCTTGAATTGCTAAAATAAACTTATATATAATCACATAATCCAAAAAAGGATAAAAATATGTTACTATTGTCTTTATAAATTACGAAACATAGAAAATTTCAAGAATAAGACAATATAATTCCTAAAATGATGAAATTATTAGACTAATTATTCCACCAGTGGTATCCAAAACTCAACATTAATAACCAAAGTTTAACCTAAATCACTCTATATATATCTATCCTTAAAATTAATCAAAATATACACGACCAAGCATGAAACCCAAAATTAGAAAAGTTATTTCCATATATTTTTCATTGTTAAATTTATCCATTATCTTCAAATAACATTATTTACTCATAAAGTGTATACAAAAAATAAATGTTCATTGACTTCAAAATCCCCAAAATATGCTAAAAAGTTCTATAAGTAACCTAAATCACTATAAATTCTCATTATGATCATATATGATTTGAAAATATTAATGATTTTGGATCAAAATTTTTATATAGATTGCCCAATATAAGAGGGGGAGAATTATAGTTTTAAAAACCTTTTTCTTTTTTTTCCTAAAGTTTTTTTATTTTAAAAAATATTAAACTAAATCAATTCACTAGACCTCATATTTTTATAAAACCATTAATAGGACATGACCTAGGTCTGGTAAATATCTTAATCAGGTTGATTGTGAAAATTTATTCCACATCTGTAGATTTATATTAACCGTGTTCGCTGCAAAAACAATTTAATTAGAGTGAGAGTGTGTTATATCTTAATAAAAATGGTTATGATAATCAGAATAAAACAATTCAATTGATTATATCATAAAGAGTATAGAATCATACTGGATAAATTAACTGATCATTATCTCAAAATATTGTAATCAATGTATTATAGAGTTATCGAAATAAGAATCGTTATGATAAACAAAATAATTAATAGAAAGATGAATAAGTAAAACAATTCACTTTTTATTAAAATGTTGTAGAAATGTAAAATAATAAAATTATTTTATCCCAAAGATAAGGGTATGCTTAACCCTAGGATATATGTCCTTGGATTTACACTACCATGAATTTCTATAATTCCCACACAAGGGGATTCCCTTGATATGATGATCAACTTCTATCATTCTGCATATCCCTGTAGCCCTAGATTAAGTAGGTAATTGAAACCTATGTCTTCCTATACCTGGAATCCCTCGATCGTAATCAACAATGATCAGCATTACATGAATAAAAATAAAGCAATTTGATATTAAATGTATTTCGAACAATCTGTTCACAAATTTATTACTTCAAGGATTTGACACAAAGTAATTTTTTCATAGGTCTCATAGAGTATCAGTTCATCATAAAATTCATCATCTTTGATCTGGTTCAAATGATCTGGTATTTATAGGTTTTGGATCTAACGTTCATATTTTCCTCCAATTATCATATTTCTTCCTAAAGTATTATAGGAACATGGATAGATCGCACTCCAATGGTCATATTGTGACTGAAATAATGAAATAATTTTATAAAACATATAAAAGTAGAATAGAAGAAATAATTTTGATGAAAATGTTTTCTATTCGATACAATACTATTTTTTGAGAACGATATTGTGGGACTAAAAAGAATATGGATATTCCGATAAAATATAGATTTAAACAATAACTGGTATAATAAAGTGAGATCGAAAATAATATGTGTCTTCTGATATAATACATGAGTAAATAGTAAATGGGTACGATGGATTTTGTAAATATAATGAATACAATTTATTCTGTCAATGTAGTATTGAATGGTGTGTACAATTAAAATCATAATCGGTGGTACTGATAAAAATCATAATTAGTGATACCGTTGAAAATCATAATCAGTGAAACCAATGAAAATATTAATTAGTGATACTTATGAAACATGGGCATGATAATAATGGGTATGATGATAATCAGTATGAAAATAATATTATGCATATAGAAAACCATAATGATAGAATGTAAAAAAATCCATGATAAAAAATATATGAATTTTTATGAAAAGAGAGTTGGTGATTTCCAAAAAAAATGGAATAGAAAATTCAAAATAATAATTTTGACTCAACAAACTCTCCATTTTTTAAAATCACAAACCATAAGTTAAAACTAATGAGGAATTAAAAATCTAAATAAATTTCATATTCTGAAGACTTATACTTATCTCCCTTTTATTTCTAAGACTCTTTTAAATATAATTAGAATATGACTAACCTCCCCCTTATGATAAAAATAATCCCCAAGGATTGTATTCTATAATAATAAACTCCCTATTAGTAAATGTATTCTACTTTAGTGACTTCCTCCCCCTTTTAAAAATATTACCCCCTTTATAACTCATTCTCCCCATTTAATACATTCTCCTCCATTTTCATTTACAAAAAAGAAAAGGGAATAATTTCTAATACCTGATAAAAAGGTTAGAAATAAAAAATATAAAATAAATAGAGAATCTGAGAATATATATTCAGCGAAAGAACACCAAAAATTGAAAATATTCAATGAAAATATTTAAAACGTCCATTAAATTCAATACAGTTTCAAAAATGATACAATAAGAGTTAATAATATCATTTCTTTTCTTTCCCCTTGTCTTTCTTCATGAGATTCAAAATAGTCATCTTCATTTTTATAAAATATTCCTTTTCCTCAATCATCTTAAAAAGGGATTCCTTATGACATCAAAAAAAATTTCTTCGGTTATAAAAAATTGATCTTTATTCTGAATTGTTTCTTCATGAGAAAGAAGTTTATCTTCCTGATACTGAATCTGAGCTTCCTATGCCTGAATATTTCCTTCCTAAGTGAGATAATTTTATTCTTAAGCTTTAAAAATCTCTTTTTAAGACTAATACATTTCATCTTGTACTCTGGTTACATTCTCTAAGATTATAACTCTTCTTGTCAGCAATATATTTTCATTATTTAATTCAGCACTTTGTCCTTGATTAAATTGATATCTCCAGAGTGAGTATCTTTTGAGGCAATAGGATTTTCAAATCCCTTAAATTTAGCATTGGTTTTATTTACCAGCTTATTAAAGTCTATAGATAGATCATTTACCAAACTCCTTATATCATCAATATTATCCTCATGATACTTGAAATTACCATAAATATTATTTTACCAATTAACAAATTTTTTGCAAGCCTTCATATGTTCCTCAGAATATTCTTCAAAAACATTGAAGTTGGCTTCATGTTTTAGGAATATCTCCATCAAAACATTAACTGAGTTCGTTCTTTCACTATGTTTATTATAAATAATATCACTCATTGCGTTAGGTTTTAGAAAATAAGGAATGTTCATTTCCAGTCTTCTTAATGCATGTTTAATGTATTGAACTCTTTTTATTGGAATAGTTCGATCAGAATCGGTATCATCCATGAAGTCAAGAAGATCAACATAATGAGTTCCTACTTTCACATGCTCTATGTTTTGATTATCATTCTCATTGGGACCTTCTTTTTACTATTCATCTGAAACATGAATCTCATTCTCTGATATGGTTTCTTGATCAAAATTCATCGATGATAGTACTCCTGAGGATTACAATTTAATAAATTTTATTCTGAGTATCAGACCAGTATAGTGTCATATTCAGAGTTTTGGTTCTGATCAATTACTCTGTCTCCTTCCACCTTTTCTTGTTTCTCGTTTTATTCACTTTTCTCATCACTCTCTTCTCCTTCCTAACTGACGTATTCATCTATCTAACAAAACTCAGTATATTCACCTGATCCTTGTTCTTGAAATATTTATTGTGGCACCATTTATTCTCTATCTTTTTGTTTCATATTTCCCTTGTCTTTGATAGAGGGAGTTATGGATTCTTTTGGACTTTTATCTCTTATATTGATTCCAGAACTAGATCTTTCAATATACATTCACAAACTATAAATTTCAAAGCTACTGGTCTTTCTCTTTTTTCCATTTTCCTTTTCTTTATTTTTGAGTGCTTCATTGGATCGAATCTTTTCAGCAAGAGCATCAATCAGATTGAGACCTATTTGAGGATCTCTTTCTTTCCTTTCATAATGTTCTTTTCTCAACTTTTTAGCCATCCCTTAACCATAGAAACTTTTATTTTTTGGATTTATAATGGTGTCAAAAATTTCATTCATTTTTTTCATTATAACAATCATTATTGGGTTTTTATAAAAACACATGAGTTGATGTAGTGATTATTTTGGGTCCTCTAGTACAACAACCTTAACAAATTTCATATATTAAGAATAAAAATGAATCTTTATCCCCTTTATAGTGTCATTACTAATCCAAATTACTTTTAGATTTCTTGGTACTTATTGAAGAGCATTATACAAAAAATTGAGATTTCGTGAATAAACATTCCCAGAATATCTAGAAACAATATCAGTTGGGATTTTATTGCTCTGAATTTTATATTGTTGAGATTTTAGAAGTTATAACCCATTAGGTTAATTGTTCTCATATTCACAAGATAGTCGACAGTGAATATATTTGAAACTATAAGACTTCCCCTATTACCAATCCTATGAATTAAGAAACCTTTCATCCAGAGTGAAATAATTTTTTTCTCTACTTATAAATGTGTATTTTTCCTCTTATCTTTAGGAGTCTTAAAAAGATATTGTTCAGCCCTTTATTTAGAAAAGTTACCTTTTATTTTGGAAGCTTATGTGAGGAAAAAATACATCTCCTTCCAATGGAACATTTAAGATATGTGTTTCTTCTCAGCTGACATACTCATCTCATAATCATACATATGAAATGATACTTTGAGGTTTTCTTCATCAAATTTCATATAATTATATAATTCAATGATTTCTTCTACAATGACCAGATCATGGAATTTCTGTTTCACAACACCAACTGACTCCCATCCATGGAATTGAATGATTCTATTTGGAGACGAATCATAATTTTCATAGAGTTTTTTGGTAATCAATAATTCCCTACAGAATGTCTTATTATATAAATATTATTGTGACATTTCTTTTGAATAGGTTTTTGAGAACTGAGACATGAGTCTGAGGGAAGAAACTAAGGTAGGAAGATGTCCGACTTAGTTTTATGAAAAGGAGCAGATCATTGCTGAAAATTAGAGGATAATCAATGTGGTATGAAGTGTAGGGTCCCATTATATAGGTGACGAGAAAATAACAATTGAGTTTTTATGGATCATATTAGATCAAGGAGATCAAACGGTTGAATATATTTGAACCACTGAGGTCTTTTTAAAAAAAATATTAAAAAAATGAGACTGATAAAAGTTCAAAACAAATGCCAACATACAGTTACAAATTGAAAAAAAATTAAAGGTAATAAATTGTAACTTTTTAATTCTCAATATAGATTGTTTAGTTTCAATAAATCATTCGTAAAAAATTGGTTCTGAATAAAATTTCTGGTGAAGAGATATTTTTTGGTGTTGATAAATTTACTAGTATATAAAAATTTATGTGGTGCGGAAAAATTTTTGTGGTGCTGAAAATTTTGTGTGTTGTCAAAAAAAATTAGTTCCAAACATTTTGAAGAGAAAAATGTTTTATAAATGCGTACACATATGTACTCTCTAATTGAAAATGAGGAAATTAATGTAAGGAAATAGTTTAAATAGAACGTGGAAATGAATTATTTCTTTATAAATATCATTCCTAACTTTTTTTACTATATTAAAATATATTATAAGATAATTTATTTGTAAATATATCATAAATTTTTTCTTCCATTATAATAAATTTTAGAATCATATCTCCTTTAAGTGTGTGATCACTAAGAAAGTGATGTGCAATATGTATGTGTTTTGTATGTGAGTGGTGTGCAGGGTTTTTACTTAAAAAATTGAACTAATGTTATCACATATTATATTAATTTTATTAAAACTCTTTCTAGATTCTGTGAGTATGTGTTACATTTATATTTTGATCCAACAATTGGTATGAAAGCTCTTTGAGTGTAATAATTCATCCACAAATTCAAAATATTTGAGCTCGTTCCAACGATCTGTTATTTATAGGCGTTGGCTCCAAGGGTCATATTTTCTTCAAACAATTGGATTTCATCCTGAAATCCTGGAAGGGCTTGGATAGTTGTCACTCCAATGGTCATATTGTAAATGAAACAACAACATCATTTTATAACACATATCAAATTAGAATACACGACATAGTTTTCATTAAATGGTTTTCCTTTTAATTCAACATTGTTTTTTGAGTATGAAAAAGTGGGACTGACTCCAATATGGATATTCCAATAAAATAGAGATTTAAATAGTAAATTTGAATAATAAAGTGATACCAAAAAGAATATATATCATCTGATAAAATCCATGAGTGAACAGTAAATGGTTACGATGGATTTTGTAAATATAATGAATACAATTGATTTATTCAATATGGTATTAAATGGTGTGTATGAAGAAAATCATAATCAGTGATACTAATGAAAATCATAATTAGTGATATCGATGAAAATCATAGTCAGTGATACTGATGAAAATCATAATCAGTGATACCGATGAAAATCATAATTGGTCATATCAATGAAAATCATAATTGTTGCAACTGATGAACCATGAGCATGATTGGTATGATGATAGTCGGTATGAAAATTATCATAAGCATATACAAAATCACAATGTTATAATATAAAACAAAATCCATGATAAAAAAATATAAACTTATTTGAAAAGAGAGTTTGTGATTTCCAAAGCAAAAAGGAATAAAAAAGTCTAAAGAAGACTTTTGACACAAAAAATCAATATTTATTACTCAAAATAAATCTCATAGTATTATGTTTAACTTAATCATATAATGCATTCTAAATAGTAAACTTATTCTGAAAAAATTTTAATCACTTAATCAACAAATAACATTTCAATCACAGCTTTATCTACATCATAAAACATATATTCCCAAAAATAAAATTAATCATCACTTTTTAAATCATTGAACTTGAAAAACAATTTAATACTAACTAGTAACTCATGTAGGCCAATGGTATGGATTTCTCCCTTGTCACCAATCAGTTGTGGGTTCAACCATGTATCCTTTTCAGATGTGATGAGTTATAGCCCGAACTATGGGATGAACTTTCTCTAAAACTATATAATTATTATTACGGTCCCTAAAATATAACATGATTCATTGAAGATCATATAAACCCTAACTATTATGAATTTATATTAAAACTTATTTCCAAAAAATTAAAACACATTCATCAAATAATACTTCATGTTAAAACTAAGGTTCAGATATACCTCAAACTAATAAAACTTCTCCCAATATATCATATATCACCTCAAAATTCCATCACTTAAAATTTTAAAAGGGCGTATCTCAGACATTGAATTATGATCACCCTCAAACATATAGACCCATGATGGTATCCACAGATATTAGGATAACAAAAAATGAAATAATAATAATATTCAATGTTATTTAAACCCTTGTTTGTTACCAATTATTATAGAATAAAACCCACACTCCCAGTTTTGGAGATGATAGCATATACATTACATTTATATCATTGATACTAAGAAATGTGACAAATATTTTCCAACCAAACCATGAAACATCAAAAGGAAATATTTTATTTCTTACATACCAATTGTCCTTCTAGGATTCGAGTTTTAGATAATCAATACAAACTCCTACATTAACAATACTGATGACTACAATAGAGAATGTTTCCTACTATAAAAATTATTACATATTCCATTTTATAAATTCAATATCTCCTACACAATATTTTATCTATTCAAATATTTTAGACTTAATTCATTTAACTTTAATCTTCACAACCATTGTAAATAGGAAACTTAACATGGTTGAGCTCAAATTCCCAATAAGGGTAGACATAAGAATTTATAATTGAATTCAATCAGTGAGAGTAAGATGATCATAAGTATATGATGACATAATCATAGTGCATGATCATATCATATGGGAACTCATACCCATCATTACTCGTATCATTAATCATGAAACATTTGAATATTATTTAATTAGAAAAAAGTTGTTGGAATCAATAATAATGTTCCATGTGATGTAAATAATGATCAATTAATTGTTAAAACACATGTTTTTTCACGTATAAGAAGTAATAATAGCTATTATTTATACATAAACTCAACTTATTACCTTCTGAAATCAAAATATTTTTATAAAATCCTATTGAAAGAATAGATAAATCTTATATATATCTTAGGGACTAATTTCCACATCACTCATACATATAGAGTAATTTTAAAGGTCACACATAGAGTAATTATCATAGTTACACTTGAAATAACAAAAACATTAATACATGAAATAACTGTCATAGTATATTCCCATAATATCTTAGAAGGAAACAAATCAGTAATTTATAATCCATTAACCAATTCATTAGAGATATATAATCGTATCACCTATTATAGGATTCTAACAGAACCTTTAATCCACATAATCAATTCCCAAGAATCAAAAATAATCAAAACATATAAAATCTTATAATTTTTAAAATTGTCTTCATGCCAATAACAAATCATTATCACATAATAAAATATATATTCCTTTTAAAAATAATTTTCAAAATATAAATCACCCATACAAAGTGTTATAGTATTTTTCTATTTTGAAATCATTATTTCTTATAAAGGTTTCCAAAAAACATATAAATTTTATGGTGGCGGGAAAATTCATTATCACTATATATAATAAAATATAGAATTAACTTAATTACTTTATTAACCCACGGAAAATAATTGAGTTCCATAACAATATATTTTAAACAAAAATTAATCCATTGAGAGAAATAATGAGATAGTATCACTAAACAAAATCTGCAACTGACTATCTATAACATTGATTGTTCTTGGGGGTGATGAATGTAAATACCATTAAAATTTCAAGAGATTACTTTTTGATAAAATTGCCATTTTCACTTAGAAAATCACATTTTAAAAATAAAAGTTTAAAAAATATTATTAATTTAATTTTTATTAAGATTAAAAATGGAAACATATAAAGGAATATTCAATGAAAACAAAGGTTATCTTGGTGTCGAAATCAATTCAAGTTGTAAATGTTGAAAATATATATTCTATTTAAACATTTTATAAAGGGAGTCTAATGTGACCCATTTGGAAAATTTTAATAATATAAATTTTAAAATAATTTAAAATATAATTCTAAATATATTTAGTATTTAATTAACTTTAAGAAATATTATTCATGAAAACAATTAGGAATGCCCTGATATAAAAGATAATAAATATTGATCTAAAAGAAGATACAAGATCATAATACCTTATAACCAATTATCTTTATTTTTAAATTATAAATAGGGGACAATTTCTAAATTAAAAATGTAAACAATATTCATTACTATAGTATAATAAAATATATGTGGTTCATGTAAGATAATATTATTTCCCAAAAAAATAATCTTGAACATTACCAATCTCAGAATAAAAGAGAATGTAAAATAAATCCATTTCCACTTTTGTTACTCTATATTCATAAGTCTCATGAAATAAAAACAAAAAATTACATTTACATATAATAAAAATGAGTAGATTCATTATAAAAAATTATTATTATTATTATGTATATACATTATATTAAGTAATGTATGTTCAAATCTATAATATGTGCCTTAATAAAATAAAATTGAGAAGAAATCACTTAATTAGAGTCAATAAATTCATTGTATTATCATTCACATATATTAAGAACCTTTTCTAGTATTAATCCATTTTCCTTAAATAGTATTTTTCATTTATTTTATGGATGTTTTTAAATACATAGTTTGTTAAGTCAAGGTTGCCTATTTTGAAGATGTTTGGTCCATATTTTCCAAACAATCTTAGTATTTTGACCATGGTCAAATGGTTAATTAATCCATAATATCTAGAATAATTATCATGTAATAATTAGTATTTTTATACATAAGGTATAGTTATAAATCCAACCATTAAATAAGGATTTGAAAATTGAACTACATTTAAATCATAGTGATAGTAAGTCGTACTAATGAATGAGTAATGTTTCCTTTTTTAATGATCATTATGAAAAGAAGGTATGTATTATTTTATAATTACATAATTATAATAATATAATCAGTGTAATATTACTTATTTACAAATACTCATATACCTAAACCATGTGATTGGTGGTGAACAATGAATAACATCTCTTCATTGAAGTGGTTTTCCACAAATACGATAAATGAGGTTATCATTTGTCGTTGAATTTAATGTTATGAAATAAATGATACATTATCTTTTAAAAATGGCAAATAATTCATGAAAATCATATAAAATCCTTAATTCAACAATTAAAACTATCTTTGATATGTGGTTGTGGGAAATTAATTACAACGATCCCTTAAGTTATAGTCCACTATATTAACAAACGATGGATCCATTTCCCATCTAATGGAGGTTTGATATAGTTATTAGTTATGTAACTAAAAAAAGAAAATACTAATATATTTATTTTCCTATGATATTATCATTTCTAGGTTTTATAATATTTTTAGTAGGCTGACAAATAAATAAAATCAAAATGGCTGTGTAATACCTATACATTTTTAAGACAACATCCTTTTCCTTACACCATAAGACCTATAATGTCGGTATTATTCCCAAAATAATTAACATAGAACACGGGTGGGATGGATTCGAATTTAAATTGGTATATATTGGATGAGTAAATGGGTATTATTTAGTGGAAACAAATGAGAATAATTGGGGCCATTTTATGAGAGAAGGTGAAACTCTTAAAATACTTTAAAATATTAATTAAATGTGATATAAAAATAGATCCAAATGTATATTTTTAAAATATTAGGTGTTTATGAGTTGTAATAATCTCATATAATCAAATTTTAAATTTTTTTATCACATTTTTACACATATTGTTTTACATTAACACTTAATTAACCCCTTTCTCACTTAGATGACAGTAAGAGTTTTTACACATTGAGAGTCATGATTTTCACTATAAATTGAAAAACATAGAATAAATGGATAATGGTTAATATTTTCAATCATATCCTAATAAAAAGTACAATGATAGGATTTTTATGAATTTTATATATTTTAATATAATATTATTTTCATAAAATATCAATAATGTCAATTTTTTAACTATTAATTTACATTAACTTTTATAATATCAATTCAACAAACTAAATTATAAAAAAATATTATAATACAACAATATCATTTTATGTTTGTATAGAAAATTCATATATACATTAATTATTTAAAATTTTATTAATTTAAATATTTTAAATATTATTAATTTTATTTTTCTATTAATTGAATAAGTAATGTGTCAGCGTAGTGTAAAAAATTATTATAATTATTTATTATCTAAAATTTATTAATAAAATAACATTATTAAGATAAATAATTTATATTTAAAATAAATATTTATAACTAAACATATCACACTTTTATCCCCATGATAAAGATGATATATTTGGTTAAGAAAGAGTGACATTTTTTACTTTTATTTTGGTAAAATATTAAAAATGTAATAATCAAATCTAAAAGGAAATAAAAGGACATATAACTGAATCATGGATGAGTATGAAAGAAATAGAGTCATCAAAAAAATTATATAAATTTTTATGGTGACTTTCTGGTCTTGATCATTTTATCTTAACTTTAATTATCTAATTTACCCTTTACCATGGTAGAAAAAATTACTATGTATACAATTCATATTAATAAAATAAAATGGAGATATTTAACTTATATAATCCAAATAATTCTGAATATGATATATAATTATAAAAATAGAAACCACATAAGTGGAACAATTAAATTTTAGATTAAACTAGAAAACACCATGACAAATGGGTTTTTAGAAAAATACTTATATTATGAATGAAATGTGTTTATAAGAAATTAATCTAAAAAGGTTATTTAAAGACACATAATTGGATTCATATAAATATAAATAAACTAAAAATGTTAAAAACTAATAAAAAATATAATTTCATTTTATAAATACTTTAAAATAAAATATAGTTTTTAATGAAAATTAGTATTTTTCACGATTCACTTTAGAATAAAAATTTTTAGTAAATTTTAAATACTTAACTATAAGATAATTTTCATATTAAGATTTAAAAATGATACCATTTATAAATGTTCCAAAAATTAATTATAATATTTTCTATAAAAAATAAATACAAACCAATTTTGAATAAATCGGGATTATAAAGAATAAAATGGATTTAAATAAAATTGAGTTATTATTTAATAAGAATTAATCAATAAAATAAAATTGAATATGAATATTATATGAGTTTTATAATTTTTTTACTTCTATTCACACCCTAAAATCCATTGGCGGGGTTATAACAGTAACATTTAATTAATATATTTTTTGTTTTGTTTAAGCTTAGTGTTGTGTATCTTGTTTGGTATAAATCACAATATTTATTTTGAAATATCAGGATATTACAGGGACTTAATGAAAACATTATTTTTATTTTTTAAAGGATTATAAAATTTTCATCATGTCCTCATAATATAAATTATGTGAATGAAATTAGTTTCATAATCTATTATTCATTCCATCATAGAATAACAGATGGAAAATAAATTAGTTTCACAAAACTATCATTATAAAAATCATAAACCATAAAGAAAAATAATAAGGATGGTATTATAGGATCATATCCAAATTAAAGAATAACTAACATCAAGTATGTTTTCAGGGATTAAAATTCCCATAAAATTTACTATTATATTAATAGAATAAAATAGAATTTCTGGAAATTACATCATTAGAATATTAAAATTTTCAAAATATTATAGAAAATTTGGAGTTCAAAACAACATTTAAAACATGGTGGTGGTAAAGAGGTAGGATTAAATCTCTCTTCATCTAGTTAGAATGTCAATGCGATATTTCTGAATCATGTTCAAAAATCATTCATATTTCTTCATGAATCATTTTCTTAATGACCAGTTCTATGTGTAGAATCTTGAGTAGTCACTCTATCATTCAATCTAGATATAAGATACTCCATTTACATATTCAATATATCTAAATTTTCATAAGAGTATTTAGGTGGTTGACCAGATGTACTCATGGTGAGGCTTACCACATGAGTGGAACCAGAAGGGTTCCCCATGGAATAGAGTTTTTTATAGTAATTCATAGGTACCATGTTCTTCTGGGATTCATCCTGTGGAGTCAAATACAACAACTTCCCTTACACCCTTCTGGGTCCAAATGAATTTTATATATTTCTAGGCTCTTAGGGATGGGTATATTTCTTGGTGTGGGACATGGTGATAAAATATATTAGTAACTAGTGGTTCTTGGAGCTCCGTATAGTAGAGGTGGTCTGGTTTACTGTCAGCCTTTGAACAATCCACCAGTGAGGCCATCTTAGTAGTAGTTGAAACATAATTATTCTTTTATTATTTTAAATGGATTGTGAATAGAATGACGTAAATATGTTCCATGCCATTAAGGACCTCAACATTATTTTGTTCATAGTGGTGGTCATCGGAAAAGAGGCAGAGGAGTTGGGTGTGGTTTGTTGCATATAGTGGGGGTGAAAACACTCAAGGGGCTAGAGATTATTAGAGTTATTATAAAATTTTAATCTTCTCATGTTAGGTCCTTGTTTTAATTAGTATCATTTTATTCAATTATTTCACACTCCCTAGTCCTTGGTCTATGAAAGGGAAGAAAAAGGCTTCTCATGCCCATGTGGTTTACAAAGCCAGTCGGAGGCCAAACCAGCTTTTTTGAGTGTGTATGGGTGTAGGAAGATGTTGGGATCACATCAGTCATGTAGTGATGTTTTGTTTCAATATATTCATTTATAAAATATATTTATCCTCATAAACCGGTCAAATTATATGGATCCTATTATAGGTAGCTTCTTGAAAATAATCATGTTCAAATATGAGGATGAACAATATTTGGTTTTCATTAGTGATAACCGATTTTAAAAGGGAAGTCGACAATTGGAGAGATGATGCTCCTAGTGTTATGAGGGATTTTTAGGATGGTTTTACAATGGAGGTTCTAACACTTCCCCCTCTAAATTATATTTATTTTGGGATATAGTCACATACTTGTTCTTGTATGATATAGATGGATCCTTATCGGATGGAACCTTTTGGGTTCTAGGAGTTGAAGATTTATAAAGATGATCTAATATAGAGGGATTTCATCCAAGACAATGTGTTTTCATGGGGTTCTAAAATGTTATTCATTGATAAGGAAGATGGTCATCTAAGGTTATGTATATACTATAATGGGTTTAATCAAGTGAAAATCATTAATAGTTACCATCACTAAGGAATAATGATATTTTTGACCAGTTGGGAGGTGATAGTTAGTTTTATATGATTGATATATGGAAAGGAAATCAATAGATGAGTGTGGAGTAGGATGTGACAAATATTACCTTTATATGTGAGAATGATAAAATCATTTTTGTGTTCATGTCATTAAGTTTCATAAATTCAAGAGTTATGTTCATGGGTATCATCAACTCTATGTTACTTGAATTCCTAGAGTAGTTTTTTGATGTTTTCAATGCCAACATCATGATCCACTTGAATTCATAAGAGGAACATATCGATAATAAAAAATATTTCTTTATGTTTGAAGATTACACAAACTATATTCAATGTTTTTAAAGTGTATGTTATGGACATGATAGGTTCATGTCCTTGAGTTTGTGGTGTTCCAATAGGGTGTGGATATGGACCAAACAAGGATTGAGGTAGTTTTTTCTCATCAATCTCCAATGAATTTGGAAGTGGTTCATAAATTTTATTGTCTTAGGTGATATTACTAGAGGTTATTATACAATTTTATATGGATTTAAATACCATGGGCAACATTGATACATAAATTCCATGATTTTATATATATTAATCTTTTTCGACCTGTGTTTGACTATTTTAAGAATAGATTTATTGGTATTCTAGTCCTTATATTTCCAAAGGAGGGTTGATGTTGGTGGTGTTTTTCATGATTCCCTTTGGTCTTGGTATGTGTTGTTATATAGTAGATATAGGTTACATGTTTTGGTTCTATGATTTTATTCCCCCATGAGCATAAATATTCCACCCATGATCTTAAGTGGGTAGTAGTTTTGTTTGATATGATGTTTCGAGGACATTACCTCATTTGGGAGTGCTTTTCAATTTTCATGGATCACAGGGACTTGAGGTGCATATTTATTTACTGTGAACTAGATATTTGGATATGTAGGGGGTAATATATATTTATTAATTTGACCATGAGATCAATTAAACATGAAAAAATTGTAATAATGTGGAAAATTCATTTTGAATAATGGAATAGAAGTATTCTATCCATGAGTCTATAGATTCATGTAGTGAAATGGAGGAGTTAAAATCCCTACACCATGCTGAATGTGTGGTTAATGTTTGAGGTATCTTATTTCAAATGATTATTTAGTCTTCTATGAGGTGGTTTCATGAGGATTCTTATTGAGGAGACTCATAAGTAGAGGTGATTCTTGATTGCGTTAGATGTTGTGTCGCTTAAAAGGGATGGTCATAGAATTCTTAAAACAAGATTTTGTTTTATGGGATAATTTTTTCTATTAGTAATGGTTGATGGAGTCCTCCATTAGTTTCAAATCCTAAAATTATTGGTAAATAAAGGTGTTCCAAATATCTAATATTAGTTGAAGATTTAGTTTTTCTGACCGAGATAAAATGGGAGATGGTAGATTTTGTCACCCAGTTTCTAGTTTTCTAGAATATAAAGGATGATAATAACGTTGTTAAGTTTTTTTTACAACCATTGGATGATCCGAATTGGACGTTGGACGAAATATCAATGTAATTCATACTAGGGTAAACAAGGGATCTAGAATTGTATTATGAATTTTGTATAATTAGGGATTTTTTAAGAAATATTCCCACTTTCTAGTGATCATGAAATTCAGTACCATGGATGTATTTTTTAAGAGGTATGTGGATGAGGTTGTGTAACTACATGGTTTTTCATATAAAATTTTCCTAGATCAGGATTAAAATTTTAATTTCTGAGTCTAGACGGGATTATTTAATTTCTTTGATCCACAATTATACCTCAACACTTCATTACACCCATATAAGGATGAAAGGATGGATCAAAATATACGGACTCGAGACAATATATTATGGGAATGCATCTTGGACTTCATCAAATATCAGGAATGTAACATAAATTTGGTTGATTTTTATTATAATAAGATCAATCACACATCTATCTTCATCATCCCTAGATGTGTGACATATACCTTGGGTTATTTTAATTATTTCCTTGTTATTTGTTTCTTATTGTGTCATAGATGCTTGGATGTTTTTGTTTTTTTGAGATTTTATTTTTCCTCAATGATGTGATGTGGGATTAAGGATTTAATCATAAAAATAGATGAAAAACTGATTAATATTCAACACATAATATATATTGAACTAATTAATGAAATTTGGGCAATTTATCTCACCCAAAAGTGGATAATATCTCAAAATGGGAGATGGAATTAATTAATTTTCATTTCTTGGGATCCGTTTTGTGGTTGTTATGGTAATAACTTTTTTGGGATGTGTATTAGTTGATATAGTTATGTATATGTTTATGTGAAAGGAAGGATTATTGAGTATTCTATGAGGTGGAATGGTAATGTGGTTGTGATAGATGTTTTGTCAACATTTTTTCCTAGGTTTTGTGTGTTTGGATAGTGTAAAGGTTTTATTGTAATGATATTCTTGAGAGGTGACTCATGTTAATTTATATTAGACCTTTTCTCCCCATCCATTCTAGGTTGTATTTCATTTGAAATGATGAGAATAATTTTAGAGTTTTGGGATATAATGTTCTAGTGCTTATGACATGTTACACTTTGGGATTTCTGGTGATGGTGGTGTATGTGGGAGGACCTGAGGAGTTTGGAGGGCTAAGGGAGTATATCTAAATAACATTTCAACATGAGATATACATATATTTTAGAACCTAGTGTTGTGTAATAAGGATATTCAATGTGTCATGGAGAGGTTGACGGTGGGGTAAGGTGGATTAGAGTAGGAGTTTTTTAATACTAGAAACATTTCCATAAAAAAATTTGGAGAAAAGTTTTGACATTGATATGGAATTATTAATAAAGTGTATATGGTATTGTAAAAAATGTAGTATTTTTTATAGGTTCTTATTATTTAAGCCATATTGATCCATGGATATAGGGTTACAATGTAGACTTCTTTCTATAATGGTATTATAGGGTGTATCCATATTGGAAATATTGTGGACCCTTCTGCAGTTTTATCTGATCTATATTCAAGAGATAGCTATGATTCGTAGAGTGAACATTGAATACATAGTTTATTATGTGGTTCTTTCCTCTAACACATTTTCATACAATTTTTAGTAATTCTACATCATGGTGGTAGGGGTTGTTCCATGTTTTTATGTTTTTTAAACCACCCATGTATTATAAAATCCTATCAAATGAAATAATTCCCCCATCAATTCTACAGATTTATGGTCATCCCAAGTGAATCTCAATGAGTAACATCATCCCTATTTTAGTTCCATTCAACCATGATCTAAAAAGATCTATCCTTGGTATTTTTAGGTGAGTTCCCTCTCTCTATACCCATAGCTATGTCAATGTTTCTAATTTGGGATGGTTTTTTGTTTGCGTATTATTAGTGTTGTTGTTGTCTTTGTAATATAATTTTCTTCGGGTTTTTTAGGCAATAAAGGTGTTCTCCATCATCATGGTTCATATTGGTGGCCTTCCTCTCATTATAATCATGTGTATTTGTTTAACAATCTCCATCTAAGGTAGGGGAACCTTTGTTTCTCTATTGGTTGTATCATGGGGGATAATGTTTTCTCTTTTTATCTTTTTGAAATGTATTATTCACTATCCTAAAAAATATAATTAATTTTTTTATTTAAATTTAAAGGGGAAGTGAAATTAAATAGAATGTTTTGATTCATAATAGAATTTTTTTTAGAAATCCACTAATTGGGATTATGTGTTGTTGTATATACTTACTCTGTCTACTATTAGGAACTTCAATATGAACCCCACTAATGTAGAAAACTATGTGATGGAAACAAACTGTTTGGGTTTGTTTACCCCAATATCTAAATGGTGATTATGGATGGTTGTCTAATATCTCTTACCTTCTCTATCTTACATGAAATTTAGACATGCACATGATATGGTGGACATAAGTCAAAAGTCCATTTTGGTGGTATTTTATGAGGTTTCATATGATGAGGTTAATATAAGGTAGGATGATGGGATGAAGTTGAATCCCTTTACATTCATGATACCCCACTATTCATATTATGAGTGTGATTATGGAGTGATCGAATAAGTGTCCATAGGTTAGATGTGATGTGATGTGATATCCCAGGAGTCTACAGTGGAGATATAATGTGATTATATAGCTCAAGTGTCTTTGGGTTATTTGTGATAACCTGTGTTGGATCAGGATTATTTGGGAGATATGTGATGTGTTGTGATGGCCCATAAACATTTGGGGAGGATTTTTTATCATGTGATGGACCTGGTGTTCTTGGAAGAGATTTTATGTAATGTGATGGCCTAGGTGACATTGGGAATGATTTTGTGTGCTCTCATGTGATGGACCTTGTGTGTTCATGTAGGTTTATAATACAGAAGAGATTGGAGTGCGGGGACGTTCAACGTTGGGGTGTGAGAGAAAAAAAATAGTTATAAAGTGGTGCATGTGACCTTTTTATTGGTATGATTCTAATTATGTTATAATACATGGGTGATTTATTTATTTATATTATAATTTCAAGGACAAGATTGGTTATTTTATTTGTAAAGGTGATATTGGTTCTATTGTTTTATCACTAGTTAGTTAGTATTCTTCATTCACATGTGCATATTAGAGATTGGGTATGATCCTATTGAGTATAACTGTATGTTCACCCTACATATTTAAAAAACTATTATCAGGTTTAGATAAGTACAATAGGGATCATTCTAGACATTACTTCCTTGAACCATTGTAGGGGATTCTATTAGATAATTCTTTTGGATATTTAATAAGATCTTCTGAGTATTTCTATATAATATTCAAGTATTTTGGGATGTCCATAGTTTCCTTTCATTATATTCTATCACTGAGTTGATTGATCATTAATATCTGATCTCTTTATCCCATTAGTATAGAGGGTAATACCTTCCATATGTGATATTTTTATACCCTTGGTTCTATTCATATTTTTAGGTCCTATCAGAGGTGGATCTTGGGGGTCATGATCTATCTTCCATCAATTTCGACCTAGGATGGGTACCTTTTGAGGGAGGGGTGGTGGAAAATATGTATGCTTTAACACAGATTTCACTTTTTGACAAATTGAATGAAATAATGCAAAATAATAATTCACAGTATCAAAGTATAAATTATATCTTATATATCTTATATATATATATATAATCAATCATTATTACAATTCATGTAAAGGGAAAATGAAAAAATGAATCGCATCACATCATAGTGGTGGTAATCCAAATGTATGTGCAATTGACATTATCATTTTAATATAGATACTAAAATTAGAGGTTATATATGATATTATAATTATAGAAGCATAATAATCTCATAAAAACCATATATTATTATTAATCCCATAATTATAACCATCCATCGAAGGTAGTGATGTAGAATGAATTTTATCGATGTATGGAGGTGGTAGTCCACACGTATGAATGAGTGAAACATTCACATACAATATGATGAAATAGAGGGTGGATATGGATTTTTCCATATTTAAATTAACATTTTAGTAAATGGATAATACTTTTATTATTTATTAATGATTAATTCCATATATTTATGGGATTTATAAGAATAAATAAATTGAAATACATTGGGTACGATAATTACCTCTTTTTTGATGGACCTCATTTAAATCCCTTATTAATGAACCTTGAAGTGGGAATTCAAAAAGACCAGTACCTGTAATCCATGGATTGTAATTTTATAAGATAATTGGGCAGAGATTTTGTTATATATTTCTCATTGAGGTGTAAATAAAATAGATAATAGATTTTTTTCATTGGTGAGAAAAATGAAATACTTCGAATTACTAAATTATTTTATATTTAATAAATGTATTTACCAAATAGAACTCTTCTAGATATCCATAAATTCATATTAAAACGTTGTTATGGTTGTAATATCATCATTCAATGAAACATAGTTAGGGTTTTGTTTCACTATAACTGTAATCGTTTGGTTTAAACACTAAATTATGCAATTTTAACATTAATTGTTAAAATGTCTTCGTCAGCATTAAGGGGTTATGATTTTTCATATTTTGTGAAAAGAGTATCTTGAATGGACATGGAAGGAAATTTTTTTTATCATTTCTCATCCTAATTTTCAACATTCATGATTTTCAAGATTTTTAAATAATTTACTGTAATATTATTTATCATAAAATATCATTAAGGTCATTTTGGATCCAATTGAATTAATTTGACATTATGTACATCAATATATTAGTGGGTTTTTAATATAAGAATAGAAAAAAACTAATATATGTTATATTTATCTAAAATATTTGTGGAATATAATAATCCATCAATATGAATTAATTTTATTAATATTAAAAAAAAAATTTATATATCAACTAATTTAATAAAATTAGGTCAGTAAAATGTAATCATTTTGGATAATTAGTCAATCATAAAAAATAAAAATGAAATTACCATTGTAAAAAAATTAAATAATATTTCAAATAAATATTTGTAAAAAAACTTATCCAATTTTACCATTATGTAAAAATTATATAGATTCTAATATTAAGGGATTGACAATTTAAATATAATATTTTCTAAAATTAATATAACTATCATATTAAAAGACAAATTGAACCAAGTGGTAATATATTTGGGACTTATATAGATATGTTCAAAAAACACCAATAAATTTGTATTAATGAAGCTATTTGTGGAATTTTAATTCCTTACACAAATTGTTTTATCATAATTTACCCTTCTTACCCTAGCCAAGGTGAAAAATATTTAAATAGGTTACTATTCAAAATGAGAAAAAAAATGGGTCTATCTTCCAAATTTGGATATCTTAATTAAAAATATAGTATCCATTTGTAATTTTTAAATTCAAATAAGCGGAAGAATTAATTTAAAAATTAAACCAACAAGATGAAATGAGGAACATTTTTCATGAAATAATGTTTTCTAAAGTATAAAAATATTCTATTCCACAATCTAATGTGAAGTTAATTATAATGAAATTAATTGAATTATTATAATTTAAATAAAATAATTTATATTTAAAAACATTTTAAAAAAAATACATTTTTAATTTATTGAAATGAAAAGGTAGTTTTCATTAAAAATTTGTAGTTTTTAAAATTCATTGAAAATTAAATCCTTTCAGTAAATTGTAAAGAATTAATCATATGCTAACAATGACTTCATTATTACAAAAATTAAGTTCTATTTGTTAAATAATTTTTCTAATAATGGAATAAATTAAATATATTTATTTCACACAAAAATAAATAGAACCCATTTTTCAGGAAGAGATTTTATTTATAAAATATATAATGAATTTACTAATCTGATATATTTTTATGTAAAACCATTAAACACATTTGTTTTTGAAAATATTTTTATTCCTATAAATTTTTTCTAGTAATTTTATATTGGAATGATATATTAAATATTATTTATACATGGGGTTGTGTGTATCAAAAGTTATCAAATAAATTAAATTTATATCATAAATTATTGAGGTGATATATATTCCTAGTTAACTCTTATTTCACACACCAAATACAAGACATGTGTGATTATAGGTCTTGGTAAATAAAATTTATATACCTGAATGAGTTTCAATATTTTCTAAGGTATCTAACCAAGACCTGGTTTCTAGATATTAAATTACAAAACAAAAAATACCCCATATGTGGCTTTTCAAACAACATGAGTTGGTTTGTCTATAATATCTCATTCCCATGAATTAGAGAGAAATATATGTAATATACATGTAGCATTAATACACATATCTAAAAAATTATTCCATTCAAAGAATTATTTAGGGATTTATTTTTGTTATCATAGAATATGTATTAATGCATGGATATGGGATCATTGGTCAAACAGTGAATACAGTTAACCCAAATTCCCCTCTTATATCTAAGAAAAGAATCTATGTATGATCCTTTAAAATATAAATAATATTAAATGGGCATATTCTAATATTTCCGCATTCAGTAATTATTTATGGTTTAACTTCAATAATAATGAGATACTTAGGAGCATTTATATTTTTTAATAGGCTTAACCGTAAACATTGTATATCTTGATCCTTGTAATAAGGTTTCTCTTCATTCCTGATAGATTTATTATAAAACCTTGAGACACTAGTGAAATGACCACAGCATTTTTAATTGAATGTCAGTTTTATCTATGAAATAGAATTTATAATATTGATATGCATCTTAATTCCTATCATAGTTGGATACAAAGTGACCCCATGATATCCTACCATAGGTGAAACCATGAATCCTAATTTGCACCCCATAATGTCTATGTGTTTGAACCCCTTCATTTATATTTGGATCCCCCTCACATGTCTATTGATAATATGATTATATCGATGACTCCTCATGATATGATATTAAACCTCATGATATATGGTTTATCATATAGGACGTCAATATTTGTATTGTAACTTACCTTTAATTTTTATTTATTCTTACAAAATTGAAAAATTTGTGTATGAACATCGAAATAACAAATATCTTCATCCATGATTTCATGGTGGAATAAAAATTCATCGCCTTTCTATGAGCCAATTATTAATAAAAATCCCTTATATATATCTATTAATAAACCATTATAATGGAGAATGAAAAAAAATCATATATAGGTATTGGAGTACTCTCTATTCATATTGGGTAATTCCCAATGTATTTAAATTCTATGAATTTATATGAATTATGGGTAGATTGATTCCCATTACAATAGCATGGGACGTTATTCCTATATCTACTCTTTTTGGACCATTCACATATAAATCCCTATAATATTATGTTAAACAAAGTGGTCTATGATATTTTAGCATTATATTAAACTAAATGAAACCATAGTCCTTGTCACATGTTGTTATATTTCATGACATGTGAGTCCATATCACCTGACATTAAACTACACAACATCTGAGCCCTTATGAAATATCATTACATTATTGGGTATCAGTGTCCTTGATGAATGATGTTAAACTACATTAAATTTGAGTCCTTATCACATGGTGTTGACCTACATGACAATCAATTCCCAATAACATGATATTAGACTACAAAACATCAAGGTATTCATAAAAATACAATAAACATAATGAAAATTGGTTCATCAAACTTGACCATAAACAAAATAGTGTAACTCATTCCATATCACCCAACTTATCACAAATGAGAGCTAGATACATGATGGAGCACCCAACATGCATGAACTTATATTAGAAAAAAAATGGCCCTTTATTTTTTCATGTACTATAATTTGAGATTCATACATTTATGTACACAGAATGTACCATGATATTTTCCTAGGGATAACCATAGAGATCCTAGCGGATCTAATTTATACTATTCTAAAATAATTATCTCTGTCATTGGAGTTAGATCTATACATAGACTGTTAAGAGTTATGAATACAATTAATATTATTATGTTTTGACACATAGATACATCTATACTACACCATATGGACTCAACCAAATGACATAATCGACATTAATTCCAATTAAATGCACAATAATAAATTAAACATTGAATAATATGTTTTGGATTTCCTACATTAATTTCCCAAATCATGAATTTTCTACAAAATATTTCAATATTCTCAGTTGATCGTGATTTCAATTTTCCTTCAATGGAAATTAGTAACTTGTGTATTTGAATCTAAGGGATACCTATACTGTGTTATGAATACATACCGCCAAAATTGATCCACATATGATCCCCCAATATGGATTTATAAGAAGATACATGCACACATCCTAAGGAGAAGTTCATATAATCCGTTTATTCTCTAACTACATTATAGTGGACCCATCATTCATATATAGTATATAGTAATCCCTTACAAACCTATATCCCACCATCAATCTGAATCCTTAAAACTATTATTATAATTTAGAATATTTTCATTACCTATTTAAAATGTATTGTGGCGTTCGTGGATCTCTAATCCAAGATATGTTATTGTTTTAAACATGGACCTTCCTCCAATGGTCCATGCATTATCACATTAAAAAATAAGCACTACATTAAGGTTATATATGTTACTTGTGGACCCTTCATTTAAATTATGTTTTATATTTCCCAATATGTATGAGTCTCCTCAATTTTGGAAAAATCTATATAACCATAAAATCAGCATCTATTGGTCAGTTCTATATGAAATTAAAATATATCCCTTAGTAGTAAAAATAAAATAATTTCAAACAATAATTGAAAGCGGAGTAAAACAAGTCATGATGAAAGAATAAAAATGGAAGTATGAGAAAAATTATTTCCTCTAATTAATAAGTTAATAATTTTTTAGAATTAAGAAATGATTAGATAATAAATTGAAAATTTGAAAAGCATGTGGGGACAATTTCATGAACCTAGAATAATTTTTCCCATTCCCACTGATGACACTTTTCTTGTAGGGAATGGAAAAGGAATTTTATTTTCCTAATACAACACAATGGTTGACTAGGGTCTTCTCACTTGGGAAACTTCTCAGTTTGTTTATTCACTTAATCTGATTCACCAAAATCAAGTATTTTTTGTTGTTTTTATTATTTTATAAAATAAATATACAAATTATTGGGTTTTTATTAATTAAATTTATATGTAATGACAAGAAAAAAAATGTAAATTTGAAATATACAATCTTGAAATTCTATACAAAGTGTAATTAGGAAGAAAGAAATTTGTTTTAGATTTAATCATTATTCTGTGTAATCTATTTAATTATATTTCAATAATACAAACATGAAATATCATGATGAATTATTATCCTATTATTTATAAATTTTTATAACTAAAATGGTTTTTAGAAATCTAAATTCCACCTCCTCATGTAATCACGGTTAATGGAAAATTTTAATCTAGGGTGTGACATCGTCCAAGACCCAGCTTATTTGAATATTGTTTCATCTATTTATTGGCTCAACTACATCATGAAAAGAACTAATAAATTAGATAAAGGGAATATAGATTTAGAAAATAATAATAAAAATAGATCGAGTTTCATGCTAAAGGGGACATTCACCACACCCAAACATGCCATCTATAGCTTCCACAAACATAATGTTAATAGTACGTAAGAATTCCAGAACACCTTGACAACCCCCAAACCAAGACTCAAGTCAGCACCTCATTGTCGAGGCTAAGAGATCACTTGGTGGAATAGTAATGAAGATAATAAAAATAAAATAGAATAATGCAATAAGAAGAGAAGAAGATATGAAAAATTAAATAAAAATATTAAAATAAAAAAAATAGAGAGAGGGATAATATAAGAGAAAATAAAAATAATAAAAAACATATAAATTATCCAGAAAGTTAAAGGCTTTCCCATAATTCTACATTAGACTGACGTTCAAATCCATGTGGTTGAATGTACTATTACACTACTATGTAGGCGGTGACGCATGCTTGGTGACGCAGGAAGTATGATATAGGCATTACTCTGTAATAGGATTTTGTGGCATGTTATAGTTTTCATGCCCAATCGAACAACAAGACATGTATCAAATAAATAATGCTTTATTGGTGGGTTATCCCTTGGAGAGGCTATGCCCTGCCTTTCTGGTTTGTGTGTGTGGTGTGTGTGTGTGTGTGTGTGTTTGAATGTAATTGTACCAAAAAGAACCTAATATAGATAAAAACTCAAGAAGATTAGAAATTGGGAAATAATATTAAAAGAATACGAATAATAAAACAAAAAAACAAATAAATAAAGTTAAATTAATTAACTATAAAATATATATAATGAAGAAATTAAAATTAGAAGAAGAATAAGTGAATAAAAATAAATAGAATGAGAATAGTATAGGAAAAATTGGTGGGAACACTTGATGAAAAATGCATGTAAAATTATTATTTAACATAATAAATTAAAATAAAAATTATAATAAAATGAAATTAAACAAATATAAAATAACATAAAAATAAAACCACGAAGAAAGGGTATGTGCAGTATTTGGCCTTAGCTTCATTTGGTGGGTGTTGACTCCCCTTTGGCACGGTAACACCTTCTTTTATTGGTATGTATTCATGCCTCAGCCTCTCTTCAAATATTATATCATAATATTTTCATTTAAAACTTCCCTAAAGACCATGTGAAAGATGAATTGAAAACCCCATGATGAATGTGTGTTTGAATACCATGTTGACAGTGAAAGATATAGGGAAGTCTTGAGCTTCCCCTCCGATGGAGTCGATAATGGATTTGTTGGAAAAACTACATGGAGTATATAGCTCGGTGGAATCGATGCATCGTGAATGAAAGTTGTGAGCAGTGGGGGCCTCCTCTTCCTCCGACCATTAATGTGGATAGGGGATCCACTGAAAAAACTCATGGTGATCATTCATGGTTGCATAGATGATTAATTATGGTAGTGGATCATAGAAGTGGAACATTCAGAGTATACAATGTAGCATAGAACTATGGTGATTCTCCCTCTAACGGACTTCTAATTGACTAGATGATGCTTCTAATGATGCTCCATGGTAGTCATATTGGGACTAGGAGGTGATCATAGGAGGCCATGTGCTTATCCAGTGGGAAGATGATTATAATCGAGATCTTGAGTGGTCACCCATGTCATTATCCAGTGATCAGGAGTAGTGTGATTGATTCAAAGGTATCATTGACTAGTAGAGAATGGTGGAATGTTTTGTAAATAAACAGTATCAATATATATTCTATCCAATATAGAAATAGTGATACAGGAGCATGATTATTTTTAATATAGACCATGGAATGACCACTTAAACAGACAAATTTTAGGATGGATCCTACATAACACATTCACACATATACTTGGGTTGATCTACATCACTCAACCCACACAATACTTTAGGCATTTTATAGACTGATTGTTCTTCACAGGCTCACATGTCGGGTGGTCGGTTCTACATTGGGTGTACTTCTCCATCCTTCCCAATTGGGATAACTATGAGGCTATATGTTTTGATGTTGATGCATAGCCTCATTGTCTAATTTTTTTGACCTATTGAAATAATAAAGGGGAATATTTCAAACTCACAAATTAGAATATCAATAAAAATAAAATAAAACATAAGTAATATCCACATCCAAAAATCAACTCTATTTTATTAATTTTCCACAATTTCAATTCTGTTAAATATAAATTCCAACATTTGATTCAAACATTATAATATAAGGAATTTATCATTAAAAAAACTTCTAAAATCATGGAAAATTGATTAAAAAAGCCTAAAATTTGAGTTTTTCAAATACCCCCATTTTTAAACCATGATTCTCAAAAAATATCACAATTTAATTTAGAGGGAACCACTGTTACCAATATTCATATTCCAAATCAATAAAATCAAACATTTTTCAATGTTAAACAAAATTTTGAAAAACCAATATAAGATATCAATTGAATTTATCGATTTTAAATAAAACTACCAATTAAATAATTTGTTTTTTCTCTTTTTAAAAAATCATGTAACTTCTATTTTTATTCATTTATTTTCTTTAATTTATTATAATTAAACATTACAAAGTAGGATTTACTTATCTTTTGAATCTTCTCTATCAGTACTGATGATACCATTAATAAAGAGTTATTATCTTATCATGATAACATTATCCTTATCCAGAGGCCTGTAAGGGAACTAATTTCTCGACTTTTTAAAGATAAAATACACATGAAATCATGAGTGACTTTCAATTTTGGTTCATATGACACTAAGTCTTAATGTTGGTAGTAATTTCGGTTTAAAAATTAAGGTAAAATGAGTATAATTCTATATTAATGTGTAAATAATTATATTATAAGTAAAAGTGTCATAAAATTATCCATTTAAAATTCCAACAACTCCCATATTACGAAAACCTCATTGTAAAGGTTATGATCAAAATATAGCGTAATGACTTATTTTTTGCACCCACTAGAAATTTTATCTACTATTATATTCTTTTGATCTTGTTTAATGAACCTTTTACTTTTTCTCTATTTTGAAATTTATTCTTAGAATAAAACTCACATATAACACCTAACCACATATGATAAAAATCAGTGGTCAAGTAATGATGAATTTTTTTCTATCCCAATCAACATCACCTTATTTTCATTTTTTTGGGTCTTTTTTTTCTTCAATAAGGGAAAAAATAAATAATAAAATGAATATATTAAAAAACATTCATAACACCCTAAAATACCACCCCCAACACTTCTTCCTGATAATGTATATCATCCCTCCTACCATGACCTCGGTCATCCCCACACTTAAACTTAAACATATCATGCAAATACTAAGATGATTGTTGGAATGGATAAATAATTTCTTGAAATATGGATCATCTATAACAAGCCCATTCATGGTCTCTATGGGATAAGAAATTTTTAGTGTAAAGGATTCCTTTAAGGATAAGTTATTTTAAAAAGATTCCTCAATCATTTTAAATGGGAATTTCATATTAATAGCTTTGAAAATTTCAAATTAATGTTATGGTTAGAAACATGTCCCAATACCAATCAAGAAATTTTCTCAAGAATATAATATGAAGTACATGATCTTAAAATCCTCTCATGAATGAAAATATGATATTGGATAATCAATAAAGACATAATAATAAATTCAAATAAATTCACATGGGTTTCATAAATTCAATGAATGAAAATTAATAGGTAAATTTTATTAACATGATTCAACCAATTCCCTCAAATCATGATTCCTCATTTCAATATAAATTATTCAGTATAGTCATCCAAATTCTCATTTTGCACATTAAATTCTAAAAAAATGAAATATATAACATGGAATCATGGGATTCATAAAGAAAAATGTATCCAACAAAGTTAAATTAATTTCTAAATCAATCATGGCCATTCAATTCCAATTTAAATATAAAAATAGGTTTTTGGATAAGAAAAAGTTTCAGGTTAAAAAGATAAACAATAAAAGTGAACTCCCTTTACCATGAATCTTATTCCAACTACCTCATTGGTAGTTTTGGAATTCCTTCTTCCATCATTAATTATAAAATAAAATTACTCAATTAATCACAAAGATAATATCATTTAAGATCTAAAAGATAAGAGAGAGTGGGATGCAAGCTAGGTTAATACTTATAATGAAATATAAATCCTAGAAAGATTGTAAAATGGGTAAGTATTGGTCTGAATTCCAAATTAGGACTATAATTTTTACTTCCTCTAGAGGGAAGTACCAGCACTTATCCAAATTCTTACGGTGGATGAAGCTTCATTAACTTGAACAAGCATATGTGGATTTTTCTATCTTATAATTCTTTATTGGTTGTGAGGAATGATCCTTATATATGGTGTACCAGATCCTCTCCCTTCATAATTAGTTACAAATTTCATAGAGGGGTTATGATGAACTATAAATTATCCTTATTCTCCATTCGTACTTATACATCCTTATGTTTCTTTTCCAGTTTTATCTCATCATGGGATGCATGAATTGACTTGTCAAAGGGAAAGTATGCCAGTAATTTTACTTGACTATAATTTGAATTTGAATTTTTAATAATAAATTTCTCCCTTTATATATAAGAATCATTGGTCTATATTTCCTTAGGATTGGATAATTATATCTCTTAATGGGCCTCCTCAAATTCATGTTCAATAAAGTTAGGGAGATACTTGTGTTCCCCAATAAGTGCATTTTATTTTCCATCGTCATCCTCTAAGGAATAGAAAATATTTTTTGATTCATAAAATTAAATGAAGTGTAAATTATTATTCAATTTAGATTGAATAAATTAAAATAAAATAGAGTCTGAGAAAATATCAACTCCCTAAATTGGTTCAGATTCTATATCTCTTTCAGTATAGAGTTCCGCTTGTAGTTGGATGGTAGTAAGTCGAGGTTGGTAGTTGGGCTACCTTGTATTTTCATCAAATTCCAACACTTTGGTTGTGTCTTCTTCCACGTATAGAAAAATATGAAATAGTGATGGCTCTTATAACTTTTAGGGATAAGGGAGATCATGTTGTACCTCAAACTCATTCCAGAAGCCATCTAGATCATGTTGATCTCCCACACATAGCTCAGTAAGAAAGTCTTACTCATTATGAATCCACCCTAGCTCAACATGGTAATATTGTATATGGTCCCTCAAATGTATGGGTTGTTTAAGTTCCTTGAGTTTCGACTCAACTTCTTGGATTTCATCGGTGAAATTGGTGAAAACTCATTAAACCTCATACTTTCCCTTGAATATTTGATAATTATCTCAGAGTTCATCGACCATGTTCATTAAACATTGATGTGATATGCCAGTCTCTTTGACTCTTTTATTCTACTTGTAAATAATCATAAGAGTATCAAATATTAATTATAAGTCATCCTCTATATAATATAAGTCTTAATTTTTCACCTATTTGAAATTGTTCCATGTATTGAAAAAATGACCATTTCAAAACATCATGGGAAAAGATTTTTAAAAAAATATATTTTAGTCAATGAAATATATCTAAAATGTGAAAATAGAAATTTTAATAAGAAAATGGATGGATACAAAATAAATGATGCAATTTTTGATAGCATTCCTATCCTGGGGCACATTAAAAAGAAAAATATTATCCTAAAATAGCATACTGACTGACCAAGTTCATATCTCCTGAGGATATTCTCAATTTTTTTACTCACTTAATCTAATTCAGTTAAATATAATTTTTGTTTAGTATTTTATTATTTTATGAAATAAATGGAAAAAAATTGGTTTTTTTATTTTCTAAGAAATAAAAATACATCAAAAAAGGGAAATTTAATCTAAACTATCATTCTATATTAAATAAAACGTTATTGGGAAGAAAGAACTAGTTTTGGGCTTGGGTTTGGGTTCAATCATTGTTCAAATTTATTTGTTTTCTTTTTTTTTGATAATCCAAAAAATAAAATATCATGACGACTTAGTATCATTTTATTTATAAATTTTGAAATCTATAATGATTTTATGAAATCAAAATTTCAACTCCTATAATTAATATTAATGGAACACCTTGGTATAATTTGTGACATCTTTCAATACCCAACTCAATCAAATGTCATTTAATCCATTGATCTGATCAACTCCATTGTGTAAAGAGATAATAAAATAGATATAATAAAAATATATTAAACAAACTAATGTAAATAGATTTAGTTTCATGACATGGGGACGTTCGCTAAACCCATTTATACTTCTCATATCTACCACAATCATGAAGTAAACATTAGGTAAGAATTAAATAATATCATGAACTACCCTGGGTCCATCCTCGGCTTATCCATACATTATTGAGGGTATGATAACACGGCGAAGAATGGTATAGAACAGAATAAAATTAAAATAGTAAAATGTGAGAAGAAAAGAAGAAGAGAAGTGAAATAAATTGAATAAAATAAAATAAAAATAATAGAGAGAGAATAAAATTTAAAAATAAAAGAGAAGAATAATATATAAAAATATAAAAAAAATGATAAAGAGGAAAGGATATTAGATGAATAATAAGAAAAAGATTATAATAACATAAAAAATTGTAATATATATATATATATATATAATGAAAAAATTAGAATAAGAAGAATAGAAGGGAAATAAAAATTAAAAATAATGGATAAGGGTTGAAGAATTAGTGGGAACACTTGGAGACAAATTATTTTATAATTATTATATAATATAATAAATTCAAATGAAAATTAAATTAAAATAATGTTGAACCAAAATTATACGAAAATAAAAATAAAAAAAAGTAGAAAGGGGTAGTACAGCATTCTCCCTTTGCTCCCTATGGTGGGCTTCAACTCCCCATTATCATAGAATCACATTATTTTATTAGAAGGTATGTAAGACTCTTCCACTCTTCAAATATTATATCTTCATATATTTATTTAGAACTCCCAGAGAATTATTTGAATAAAGAATAAAAACACCCATAAGAATTGTGTGTTTGAATATCATGTGCGTAGTGGTATATGTGGGGTATTCATGAGCTTTGACTCACTCAGTTTCTAGAAAGGATTTGGTGGCACAACTTCATGGAGTGTATGGAATAGTGGTAGTGGAGTTTGGTTCCTAAAATTGGTGAGGATCGGCGGCCTCCTCTTCCTACAACATTTGATGTGGCTTCAAAAGCCTTCAAAAATTGTTAATTGTGATAAGATGATGGGTCATAGAAGATTTGTGGTGTAAGATGATCTTGAAACTGGTGCATTCATATTAGAGAAGGAAGAGAATATAGTAATGCTTCTCCCTCATATATCCTTTAATGTAGCCGAATGATGATTTGAATGAGGCTCTAAGAAGGATGTATAGGGAATAGTATGTGATAAAAGAAAGTCGTGTGCTTTACATGTGGAAAGAATATTGAGCTCAATATCCTCAGTGGTCACCCATTGTGTTCTTCATTGATCAGCAGCACCATCAGTGAGTCAAAACTGGAGGTCAGTGGTGAAGCATGGTGGTGTGTTTGGTAAATGAATAGTATGTACAAATATTTTTTCCACATCAAAATGGTAATGTTGGAGCCTAATTTTCATTAATACATAGCATGGGATGACCCCTAAAATGGCCATTTGTGGGGATGGTCTCCCACATACCACAATCACACACATACCTAGGTTGAGCTGCACCGCTCGGTATGCACTGGCCTTTAGGCCAATTATTCACCTGCTACTCTTCATGGGCTACCCTTAAAGGCAGCCATCATTCCCCAATCTATTCTTGGATTTCTAGTCCTCTTAGACTAGCCATGAGGGTCCATGGTTTGAGGTTTAGGGATAGACTACTTGGCTAAATTTTATGTTAAACTCTTTAAAAAGTGTGTGAGAATATTTAAAACTCACTCATATATATATGAATCAAAATCAAAGAAATAATAAAAAACATTCATGTCCAAAAATAAAATTTATTTTATTAATATATCACCATTATAATTTTGTTATATATAATGTTCAACATTTTATTAAAATACTGAAATATATTGAATTAATCATTAAAAATCATTCAAAAATCTTTGAAAATTGAATAAAAATAGGCATGAAATTTGTCTCTATCACTCATTAAATGCCCTTGTTTTGGAAAATGTTAGGGAAATTATATATCATACTACATAACCCCAATTATGTGTCAAATACATGGATATGTAACATTTAGTGTACTAGAATCCTCCTTGTACATCTTCTTTCACATAGAAAATTTTCATTCACAACTACTAAACTCATTAAAAAAATATCCTAGTAATCAAAAATGAATATATTTGACTCCAAAAGATATGTATATTTTACTATTCCTATATTTCATTGATGTTTCTTTACCATTCACCCCTATTAATTCTTCTAGCCAAAGGCTTGTATCCTATTAAAGGACAAGTCCCAAGAATCAATGTACTCATTTACACCATTATAGTGAAACAAATAATTCAAGTATGGTTAGAGGAATTCCAAATTATACATTTACCATATCATCATCACTGATTCAAATGCCTTGAGTTATGAATTTCAAAACACATAATCCATATACTCTAGAAAATTTGATACATTTTATGTCATTAATTACTATATAGTAATAATTTTTTATATAATCATGAAATATTGTATACCTAACACTATTCACTCCTCATCATGTGGCCCTAAAGATCATTAAACAATAGTATGAGAATAATTACAATAATCTAAATTACCCATTTTATATTATATTCAATATTAGTGATGGGAACTTTATTTATAAGGTCTTTCTATAACAATGTTTTATATAGAATACCCAACATTTTGGTCAATATTGATCAATATAAAATGTTATTTCCCATTAGTCAGATATACATAAACTAAAACTATCTATATAAAAAGTCATAAAACACATAAGTTATAAAACCATCAAGAGGAAACATAGGAAAAGGTTGAATCTCTACTCACTTCAAATAAAACATACATTATTTTGGAAAAATAAAAATCATAAAATGATGAATATAAATAAATCATTATTTTGATGAAAATAATAAAATAGTGTCCTAAAACAATCCATGTTTTTATCCACCAAGCCTCATTATCAATTATTTTGAAAAAACATAGTCTTGTTAAGTAGAATAGTTTTAGATATTATGTTGACCATCATATGATCTTGCAAAAGAATCATTATATACTCACAAGGTCCCCTGATTAGGGAACAATATAGAGCAATTATCTATTCCTCTTGTATTTTAGTTCATATAATCCATGAAAAATTTATCAAGATGCAAATCTTGGGTACTCGTGCTGTAACGAACATGGGAATACTAGTTCTATGTTTTTCCATTTTAATCATTATAATATTGAGTTATTTATTTTAACATTTATATGGGAAAAATCAACTGTATGGTGATTTTACATGTTCATATACCTATCCATGAAACATGATTAATAGGGAACCATTTAACATAAAAATAGACAACTCTAGATTATGGTGATGTCTCCATTAGCTATACCTTTTTAGGATCTACTCCCATGTGAAAACAATATTCTCATCTGAATGGACCAATTATAGAGTATAATGATATTATTTATGCTTATACACATATATGATTACTACATACGAGAAAATCATTCTATCTAAAGTATATGGAAATCATGAACTACAAAATTTATTTAGTTTAATGTTCATATTGATTCATGTTAACCTATATGTTGTAAAGTTGAAATCATATTGATGAAATGGAAAAGTGATTTATAATAATATTCATTTTCATTCCTTACAGAATATTAATAGAATCATCCATAAGATGGATCCTCTCATCATGATAATGTTACTTTAAAATTATCTCCATGTTGACATGTTGATCAGTATTTCATTTTTAAGCCATATCCTTGTTGTTTTGAAGTTTTTCTAGCCTTTTCGACTTGGAATATTCATCAGGGTGAGGCATATCTTTGTTATAACCATTAGTTTCCTTCTTGGGTTGGGCTAATTTAATTATACCATGGTACCCAACCAACCATTCCATAGTATTATCTAATTTTGGATAAAGGATATTCACCTATGTATCTTCTTCATCATATATTCATTTTCATTCCACCATCACCTCTACATAGTATGAATAATAATTGGATGTTATGAATGTAATGTATGAAAATTGAGCTACGATGTTATCCTTGATAAGAAGACTTTCAATTCATTACACCACTATATTCTTTAGATAATCTCATTTATAACATAACAGATTACACGATATTTTAACCCTCCAATTCCCTATTCTATGAACTTAAATTAGATATTGTGATGATTTATAGAAAATAATTATTATAGGTTTTATATAATTATATTATATATTTACCTTTATACAAATCAATGAGAATTTAACAACATACAAATGACCTTTTTATGACATTAAAATACACTCATATAAGTGGAAATATAGTTAGAGGAATGTTCAATATAATAATTTTATTGGCTTTGTGCATACTGAACATGTTGTCCCAAAAACTGTATCAGCCTCTATGGGTTTTAGGGGTTTAGTTAGGATAATAGAGGCTTCCATCATGAGCTCCAATACATTATCCAATAATTTTTGGAATGGATAGTTAAAATATAATTTATGTGATTGCACACACAGAGTAAATCAGTGATGATATCAAGAATCAATGACACCTAGAGTGTGAGTTGCTTTGGGGGCTACTACCACCAATAGGGTTGTGTCCTACCATATTGTTTGAATATGGGTCTTTTCACTTTCTATAAATGGATCCATGGTCAATAAGTCTTCCATATAATTAGATGTTGTAGAAACCCCAACATATCCTTCTAGTACTAGACCTACTAGGGGTTTTATATTCCCCATCCCCCCCCACACACACATAGTGGAAACCATAATAGTTTGTAAAGAGAAAAAACCATGATTGAGGAGAATCTCATGGGATCGATAAATAAGTATCCAATATAGATTTTGGGTGTTATCCTCTAATGTTTCCCAAATAGATTATGTTTCCAACTATATGGGAGGACCAAGTAAGACCTCCCCAATATGTGTTGAAATAGAAGGATTACTATATACATATTGTGTATGATATGTATTTCAATGAGAGCTCAATAAAATAATGTAGTAAAATTTAGAATCATTGAATGGATCAAACATTTTCCTAGATCATTAGGAAGCATATAGATTCAGTCTAGAAAAAAAGGTACATCTATGTGATCAAAGAGTTCATCCACAATAACATCATCCTACAAAAGTGAAATTATGTCTATTATAATAATAAATTTTATTAATAATGGTGGAAAATCATATTTCTATTTAGCTATCATACACTATATGGAACTTCATTCATAATTATAAGTTATTGAGGAAGCAACTATTTTCATTCCTCCTACTATGGGAACCTCTATAGGGGATGGAATCATTCTTTATAATTCAATATTATAATCCTTTGGTCCTTTTTAGAGATTTTTCGTAATGTAGAGACATTGTAATGTTTCTATAATAACAAATGGAAAGGATTTAATGAATTATTCCAAAAAAACATCTCTTTTTAGGGAGGATATGCATTGTTAGATTCATTTCAATTAATCATTTCTTAATTTTAGAAGCTGATGAATCGGACTATGCTTCCATAAAGATTTGTAAAATAGGAGGTAATATTTGTTGCAGGTCTTCCCGAAAATAAATATATCTTTATCATAATCCTCGGTAAAATTATACATCATCCAAAAAAATTACCCTTATAAGGTTAATATGATATTCCCATTTATCCTCAACACAGTGGTGTACCTATGCATTAATGTTTCCATAATCTATAGGGTCTTCAAACCATATCATGATGGAAAACTAGTGATACGGGGTACATGATTGAATCAGTAGATCATATATATGTATATTCAACTTAACTCATTTAGATTGATTGTTAAATTCTAGAGACACCATCAAATTTCCAAACCAAGGAACATGAATTCCAACTTTAGAGACATCCAAGAAATCTCCAAAAATAGAAAAAAAAATACCCATTTTCCAAATATTATATGGCAAAGAACATATGTAGTTTTATTATTCAACATACATCCCTTCAAATAGCATAATTGAGGATAAATGCACCTTTGTTATTATCTGGTTTTCGGGCCTTTGATCATATATTGAGGTCTCTCACTCCCAAAATTTTACACAAGACCTATGTACACACTAAAGGTCCATTGTTTCCATATAAATGGTTTTCACTATTGACTTAGGGATTTCATTTTGAAATGACTATTATGGGTATTCCATATAAATCTAAATCCTTTTGTAGAGTAATAATTGGCTTCTAATCAAGTAATATCACCTAAATTCATTCCCAATGGGTCGGAATATATCAATTTTTTGGAATATCATGTAGATAATATGATGATGGTTTTTCAGGAGGTTATTTGTTCACAACCAAGGCTTTTTATTTTAATATCATTTCCCAAATTTATTGTTTCACCATGTGTTGTTTCCACACCCTGAAGGGAATTGGTGAGACATTTATAAGAAATTTATGACAATGAAATTGGTGTGAAAATCAATAAGGCACATTTTCCCCGTATATAATATCATAGTCCACTTGATTTTCTAGAAATACTTCCCATGACACCATTATATATGATTGATCCTTTTATTTTACACTTTTATCACCAATATTCAACTTAGAAAGGGACTAATCGTAGGTATAAAAGATGAATTTTTAGTGTAATGATTGATTCCTTGATCTTTGACCATGATTTATTGGGAGATTATTTATGAAACAGATAGATTGGAAAAAAAAGTGCCCTAAATATTAATTTCAGGATACATAAATCACTATAATGGTAATACATATAAAAATAAACTTCCAGTCATCCGTACAATACTTGAAATATCAGAGAGAGAGATAATGGGACCATCCCTTGTTGATGTATTGTTTTTATATGGATCTTTAACAATGGATGTACTAAAAAAATTTATGATACTAGAGAAAATTAACCACTTATCCATATTTTATGGAGAATTTTTTGATTTTATGTATTTAGTATATCAACAATTAGGAACTTGGTTGATCTTTTTTCATATTTACAACAATTCCAACGAAACTAAAATATAAATTACAATAGACCACAACAAATCCTAAAATTAATCTCATGATTTTCACATCCAAGATTCCCCCATCTACTCGTGATTTTCACTACCACTGGATATTATGTCCTAGTGTTGACCAAACACTTATGTGGGATTGTTGAAGAATGATTGAAAATAGTGGTTCTATAGTTTTTTCTAAGTTTCATTGTACATAAATGCTAATTTTGGGTCAATATAGAGTGATATAGTATGTATTACTGATTATTTATCTCCTCATTGATGCACATACAATTTGATAAATTATTTTCCCCACCTAAATGAGTTTACATAGAGATATATGAATGTGAAATGTACCTATCCATTTTTGGAATTTTATGTTAGTCTAAAGACCATTCTTATATGATGTAATTCATTCTAATGAAGAATTATCCAAATAATAATTTCATAGAGACTTGATCAGAAATGTTAAAGGGGATCCACGGTGCTCAAAATAATCATGCTCGATAGCATCAATCATTGCTCCAATTATGATAATAGCATGCTCATCTGGTATAGTAGCATTATTATCCATCACAATATTATAAAGGAAAATCAATTATTTACAGAAATGGTTAAACTGGAAATGAAAAAGGAGGGGGATGTGGTAGAGGAGTGTAAAGCCTTGAACCATAAGGTGAGGTAAATTTATTTCAAAGGATATATGTTTTTTCATGTGCTTTAACCTATCCTCTCTATGAGGTTCCTTTTTCATAGTCTTACAATAATTTATTTAGCACTATGACTAGGGTAAAGTGAGGAAAGGGATCACTTCCCTTAAGTTTTATATATTATTCTAACCAAATTGAGAGTTTGGAAGATATAACAATTCCCTCAAGAAAATATTTGATGATGGAGAGGTCCTCCACTATTTATTAGAAATTTATGTTGGTTCAAAGAAACCAAATACTATATAACTGATATCATGAATGTATCTACACACATTCACTAAAATTTAAAGTAACTCATGTGGGAAATAAAATAGTGGATACAAAGGGAACTTATAACAATAATTCTCATCCTTTCCTCAAATTTTCTAGTTTAAAGTATAGTCTACACTAGGTTCACATTGACCTCAAAATTAGATGCGTCTAATTTTAATAGGATATAATCCTGATGGAATAATTTATTATCCCTCTCATTTAGAAATGGATGAATTATAATAAATGAATTTAAAAACCTATGAAGCACATTGTATGTCTTCTATGTTCCACTAACAAATACATAGGACATGGTGTCTAAGCCTCTAAAATTACCTATCCTACTTTTATTAGGCCCCTAAGGTGTACCCAATTAGAATATACAAGGACTAAAAGGTATAAAAAATACTCATACCAAACTCAATACATTAAAGATAACTATGCACTCTATCTTATCAGATAGATTGCATACACAAATAACTGCAGTGTTTTCTATATTAAGGACCCAAGGGTGTCCTTATTTTAACTATTTGAATAATGATGATTCATTTAGAGATATAATCACCCATATATATTTTTCATCATTCATAAAGCTTACCTAATACTTAATAAGAGGGTATTAACCATGATATATTCTTATTTAGTCACCCAAAGATCAAATATTTTAAAAAATTCATAGGGCACCACTTTTCCCACATCCATCTAGAGCTAGGGTAAAGTACCACACCAATGGAAATGAATTTGGTATAAACTAACCTATGTGACCCCCGAGAGTGTACTACTAGGTTGATCACATATAGGTCCCCTTGAGGCTCAACCACAATGGAGAGTTCAAGAATCCATCTCCACAGAACAAACACGTGGTTTAGGTGGCCCAGACATCTGAAAAGTATATATACAATGTTAAAACATTATTATATCTATCCCAATCGTGTATCACAAGGTATAAATCCACTAGGTCCACTAAATTGATTATGTTATGGGTTCACCCTTTTTCCAAACCAGACACTAAGTCACAAATCTCCATAGTCTCTTCCTTGTGGAATCACTCTCCAAGGTCTCTCTTCTAAGGAGCCACTCACCATAGTCATCCATATGAGTAGAAACACATTTCAATCCATCAATATGTCTATGATCTCCCCAGACATTCAATATAGTACAAACCCCTATTCCTATCCTTTATTAATTATAATCAACCAAGATGATTTATAAACAATTAAACCACTATTCAAGGATTCACCGGTGATATTTTACACTAATCCCTCATTATGATGAAATCTCAATGGAATTCTCTCATTGTGGTGAAGAATACATTATTCACTTATTTTGGTGAATACAAACTCTATTTATCACAATCATAGGTTTCATTAACAATATAGATTCAGTGGAAAAGTATCCACTAACGTAGTCTTTTACATAGGTATCCATTTATCAAGGCCTCCTATGAAGCTTCTAGATTCTTATAATTAGGGCATGGTCACCTATACATATCCATTTGATAGTGAATTCCATTAACCAAATAAATTAAGGTAATTTATCCCCAAGATTGGTCAAATCCTTATGGTGGTCATAATCATGGATTATCTTGATAGAGAGGATCCCTATATGGTGAATTTGGAGTTGTATCTCCTCGATCAATATAATCATCCTTGATCCCACTTCTAACCATTGAGATAGGAAACCCTGAGCATAATTTTTACGTATAAGTCCAATAAAATTTATATTGATTTTTTCTTCTCCTTGAACCATGAATAAGCTATGGATAACCATATTTGGAAAAAAAATAAAATGTATGTTATATCCATATTATCCTAGTTATCGATTAGTTACCTACTGAAAGACCATGTTTAAGGCCAAACCATTTCCTAATGTGGAAATATCTCATAAGACTCCAATAATTCCACCTAGTATAATTACCAAATAATAGGTGATCGAAACCCATATTTATAGGATTCCTTTTCAAATAAAATACCCAAATTTTTCCCGTTATATACATCAAAACTAATAGTAAATAATGAAATTAAAAAACACATATATCATAAGATTAAATTCATAATCCCCACAAAATACACTATTTTTAATCCATTCCCATACTCATTGCCTCCTTCATGATGTTAAAATTAATGGTATTGTTTAGTCATACAAAACTAAAATGTGTTATAAATTCAATGTGGGATTTGATACTTGTTAATAAAGATATAATGGAAGCCTCTATGAGGATCAATAGCTATATCATTATCCTTTTGTGTTAACTTGTATGAGGAAATATATATTAGAATCCATTTATATCCTCCTTTCCTAGGCTATAATCCCAATAGGGTTAGGCGTCCCTTCATTGTGCCATATTTTAGATGAAATTATACCCCTCTTTTAGAGATTCATATTCCATCAAGGCATTTCCATAACATTATAATCTATTCCATATTCCCTGTGAGATTATATATTTCCTCATGGGTCTATATCCCTCATGAATCCATTATCATCCCACCTCAATATGCTTTAATCCTTGCAAGATCATATGTCCTTCTATTGGGGGAACATTCCCTGAGAGCCATATTTAAATTTTTATATTCCTAATGAGGCCATATCCAAATCAATGGTCTATATCCACATAATCCCACTCAAACATTTCACATATTAAAATCCCTTTATAAATAAATTCCTTCTTCATTGGGACATATTTCTTTTCAAATTTTCATAAAAGGGCCACTTATAAATAAGTAACACACAAGATTTTTCTAGAAACATTTCTAATATTTAAATAGCCAACATGTCCTTAAAATTATTTAAATTGATACTAAATGCGTGAATATGAAAGTAATATCACATGGTCATGGATGCATGACATTGACATCCACCATAACATTCCATTTAAATAAACATTAAACATGTGATGTGTCTAATTAATATTATCTGGACTTTGTGGGTTCGGATTACCTTTATATGGATACATTGGAAGATTATTTCATGGTCCCAATCCCAACTGCATAATAATCCCTACCACTACGCATGGTGTCAAAATCAATAGATCACAACTACATGACTAAAAAACATATTATCATACATTAAGAATCACTAATCCATTAATCAATGTTAGATATCCTTTAATAGATACAAATGTCTATAGGATTGAATGGATTTGGTCCATTTTTTAATAGGAATAACTAGGACCATAAATAAATTTGGGGACAATTAATGAGTATGTATTAAATATATATGAAATTATTAGTGTAGTAAATAATTCCCCCACAAAGGTTTCTGATGAACTGAACCACCACTCATCTTGACCAACGTGCATTCCTAAGTGACATCGATAATGTCCCAACAATCATATTCCTTTGTATAGATGTTTGGTATAAAATAAAAACATTGTGGTTAGGAAGTGAAATTGATTTTTTATTCCTCAATTTCAGAAATACTTATGTATTAAATTTATGAAAGAATCAAAAATTATCCAATCCATATGATATATGAAAACATTGTATATGATATATTAAAATTTTATAAATACAAAATCCAAAAAAGATTTAGCATGATGTGATATGTTACCAAGACCAGTATTTAATGAAAGAGCCTATACATCCAGGATGATGAGTAGTTAAACCAAAATTCCAATCATTCAGTTATCAATACCCAATAGTGTCCCTAATTATAATACAGTACTAGATCCTAATATATATAAATCATAACCAACATTTAATTTCAACATCGTAACCAATAAAAAAATCATATTCATAAATGAAAAAAATAAATCTTTTTTTTTACCTATCATTTGACTTCATATATAAAAGGTATGAAATTTAAAAACAAATATTTGACATAAAATATAAAATAAATTCAATAAAATTTTAAAAATACTAAATTCATCAATAAAATTTAGTGAATAAGCTAAATTAATGAGTAATAATAAAATTAAATTAAAAATAAATACAAGGATGAAAAATTCCTACGTAAAAGTATTAATACTTTTTAATTAAACATGACTTACAGACATTCCAAAAATTTATATATTAACATTTTATATTTATATAAAAAATATTAAATCCACGAATTTTTTTCAAAATAAATGGAATTTAATATGAACTCATTTCTATTCCAAAATATATGATATTAATGAAATAATTTATAATCATATAAACCTTTCATAATTTATTTAAACATTTTTTGATTACTATATATCAAAGATTTCATTTTATTTGAAGCTATATTATATCCCCCAGTAGTCTTATTGGCATGGTTTATCAAATTTTAAAACAATTCCATTAATATAAACATGTCATATTACAATATAAATATTTTTCTATTCACATAATATTATAATTAAATATATGGTTATAAATTAGTAGACCTTATAAAAACATAATAAATATAAATTAATTCCCCCAAATAATTTTTTGTATTTTGAAAATCCCCATTTCAATTTGACATGGGTCAATATTGATAAAAGTTTATGATAATTTTTAAAGAAAAATATATATTTAAAATTTAAAAAAATTAAAAAATATTTATAATATAAAACACCATGGTCTCTCCCATGTTTAATCTATTTCCAACGTGAAAACAATAGTCATTTTTACTTAGGTGATTTCATTTTAGAATGATTCATCAAATATACTACTTATAAAACCATAATGCAGATCAAATTGCCTACATCATGGTTTTCTTAAGGAATTCACAATTCAATACTAGAAATTAAAAAATTATTAGTGAATAATGATATACTATACTAATTTTACATTTATATATTTTTCATTAATTTTTTTCCAACTCCTTTTGATAAATAGTGATAAAATTTTATATCATTAATACAACCGATCAAATTTTATTCATGAAATACTATATGATATGAAAACATAATAACCTTGAATGTTTTATAAAATAACATCATGGTTCAATAAAATTATATTCTATAGTTTATATATATATTTAAAAAATCAATCCATATAATATGGATGTCGATTAGATACCACTAATGGGTTTTGAAGGTGATAACGCTTTTCAAAAAATATAGAAATAATAAACCAAGAATCTATATATAATAGGTTATTTTAACTAATTTTCATAGTATTAAATAAATGAATAATTTATACATTTTCTCAATCGATCTAATTAATCAATGGTTTATCGTACAAACATTATATAGAAAACTCAAAAGTAAGTAATGGACTAATTCAACCTACAGTATCCAAAGGTAATGTGAATATCACAATTCTTTAGAAGTATCATAAAATATCCATGGAATATTAGAACCATTACATTAAATGATTAAGTGATGATATTTATAAAAAGTACATTGAATTTAATAGCTCTAATAGTGACCAAGACATATACTATGACCTAATTTATATTAAAATACAATATTAATACATGGATTCCCAACATTTTAAAATAGTATGACTATTTAATAAAACATTTAAAAAATGTTTCTTCTTTTTTAAATCCATGTTACAATTTGATTATAAATTTTCAATGCATAACAATTTTTTTTTTCAATTTTCAAACATATCATATCAATATAGTATTATTGTCAAACATGATATTATAGCTCAAATAGATTAAAACTAAAAATTTCAAGTGTTACCATATAACATGTTAATTACTATAAGATAAAAAACATAATAATGACCCTAAAAATTTCATGGTTTACAGATAATAAAAACAATTCATGGTTTATATAATGATGTTTTGGTTTGATCCTTATTGTATAAGAGATTTCAAATTGGGTGTGATTTTTCTAAAGACATTTGATTCTTGCACAAAGAATGTGATGATCCTGTACATATTTATGATATTGACTATTAGTGTTTAATATTGTAGACCTTATTCATTAATAGTGTCAATGATATTTGGAAGTAACTATTAAGGAATAAAATATAGTTTTCATTATTGTTTTATGCAATTTTATGTTCCACGAGAAAGTCAGTACTATGTTCCATAGAATGGAACATCCTCTAAAATGTTAGTGGAATCAAGTGATGATATATTTTGATGGAGTAAATTATTGAAGAATTTATATTTTTATCATATGGATCTTGGGGAGGAATACATATATATACATATGGAAGTATTATAAGGATTTATTGGACATTGAAAATTGGAAGAAAATTAAAAATAGAATTTTGGGGGTTATATAAATGATGGAAATTTGGTAGGCTATTAATATATCCCCTAGGACCATAGTAAAATGAGATATTCCAAAAATTAAATACCTAATTATTAAATCATTTGACATGAAAAATCAATATATATCCCAACAATTCATTCCTAATGACCAAAAATTTGAAATTTCATTTGAGACTAGTAATAATCATCTTATTTTACTAAATATGGTTTGAATATCTTACAATTTTCTCTCTTGTAGAACACTTCATTGTTATACCCTACTTAAAATTGTTCTTCATAATATTGGTAATGTAAAATAATGATGGGTGAGCTTAGATACTCAATAAGGGTAACCATTTGAGATATTAATCAATAAACTGAATTGAGTATAAGATAAGTATAAGGTTATGGAAGCATGATCATAATAATATTAAATTATATCCAATAATTCATAGATCATTAACATCAATCATAATATAATTATTTGTAATTTTAAAAAACATAACTCATAAAAAAATATGAATCCTTATCTAGGATATTGTAACATTAGTATATGAACTTTTCAAAAAAGTGTGGCATAAATTATGGAATAATCATAATATTAAAAATAAGTTTTTAAAGCTCACTGTAATTTTATTTATTAAATGGTGGTCTTGGGATAAACATTAGGGCACCCAAATTGGTTTTGGGAAAACCTCTCGTGTACCCTCGTTCAGTATTTTGATAACACCCTATGTACCCTTTTTGATCATAACCATTAGAAATTACCTAATTAATTTGATGTTCTATAGTAGAATCACCAGAAACATAGTTTTATTGCAATAATTTGAATTAAAAACTTCATGAAAGCATTTATCATTTCATCATAGCTTATTCTCTTGGGAATGTTGGTTTTATAAAGATATCATCATCACAAACAAAAACCATCCAATGAAATAATTTATATTGTATTGTTTAATCATTTACTAATTGAATAATAATAAACATAAATGGATGTTTTTATAGATTAAAATACCTTTGATAGATCACTGGATTAATTCTCGAGGAAAATCTACCTTTCATTAAAAATTGACTTATTTATAACATACTTATTTCCAGAATATTAAGGGAAATAGTTTTGTTGAAAAAAACATGGGAACCTGTAATTGTACCTTCAAAAGAAATATTTTCTTATATTTTAGAAAAATCTGTTCATTTTTTCATGGTTAAAACATTAATTTTATTCACACTATTGGAAAAAAAGTGCCCCATTTGGAAAACAATAAGAAGACATCATGAAGAAAAAAAAGGGTAAAATGATATTAATTAATCATTAGAGATTAATAAATAAATTATTTAAAATTTTCAATGAAAATATCAAAATGGATGGATAATATTCCCAATGAATAGAAAAATAAAGTTGGATTTCCATAAAAACTATTTTTAAAAATATTAAGTATTTAAAGAGATAAAAATTATAGTTAAACATTAAATTTTTATAAATAACTAGAGGATATGAAAATAAATATTATTACTGATTGATAGATCCCAAAACATCAAAATTGGACATTCGAGTAATAAAAAATGTTATAAAAAATACATTGTACTATAAAACTAATACCATTTTGTAACATTTAAATCATTAACTCCAAGAAATATATAAAATTAAATGAAAAATTAAGTACCACTATTATAAATTGAATCATGATATAACATATTATTGGGTTATTATATAATCCATAATAAATAAATAGGTGGTTAATTTGACATATGTATTGGAGAAATACAACATTGATGAGAAACCCTTATGTTTGGTCAGACATTCTTCATAATTTCCTTTAGAATCCTATATATTTAATTAAATTTAATAAAAATCTATACTAGAATCAAATTAATAATTATAAGAACATACATGGGTAACTTAAAACATATTATTAATTTTAATTTATAATACTTCATTATCATCATCATTTTTGGTGTTAACTATTTCATTTTTAATGTAGAACTCAGTTCAATAGTTATAGTCCTTTTAGCATGATCATTTTCTCATCATATCACTAATTTTAATATGGATAAAAATAATATATATTCATTATATATTTTTTTATAACCATTCACATAATGCACTGATGAAAAAAGACATCACTTAGTAGATATGGTGATCGGTATGTATACATGAGTGATGATGCATCTTTTCAATAGATGGAATTAAATAAAGTATAATTGCAAAAACTTTTACTTTAGTACCTCGTAGTAATTGGATACATAATTATTTTCTCAAAGATATTAGTTTTATAATCCCAAATTAATGATCAGTTTACTAGTCTCAAATATTGATATATATACATGATTCCTATATTATATTTGGAATAAAATATAAATAATAGTAATAGTAAATATTAATCATCCTTGAAATCATTGAAATAATTGTTCTTAATTTAATGTGGAAGGGAAACCAAATAAATCGTGTGTGTAAATTACCATGAATGTCTATGTTTAGAGGAAGCTGTCATGAGTAAATAAGGATAATAAATATGGAAAGGTAAATAATTGAAAAAAAATATAATCAATAACTTGATCACAAAAATTCATCCATTAATAACCTAAATAAAGTCATATAAAGGGTGATAATAAATAAATTCTTAATAATAGATATGTACTATATCGTATTTCATGATATGAAACATCATGATATCTAAATCGTAAAACCTTATTCCAACACAGATTAGTCGATGGGTAGTTATACACCAAAACTTCATTTAATTTCTCCAACTGATTTGTCTAATGAGTTATGACATTTCATTGGGGATATATCTTTAACCAGGACCCACCAGTTACTGTACAACCAATGAATTCCTCATATATTTAATGGATAATTAAATTCATAAATAATATTCAGTATCCATAATTTTAAAAATTGAGTAATTAATATTGAATTATCATGATTTACCATGTCCAACACTTAACATTCATATTAAAAAACAATATCAAAAAATGGTAAATGTTTTAGGAAATAATCATATACATGATTCTAATAAGATTTAAATATATTATAAATTAAAAGTATAATGATCACAAAAAAGTGATTCATTCAAGAGATTGTTAATTACTAAAAATTGAATAAGAGATAAGAGATGATCATCAGTCAGTCAGAAATTTACTTTTTTTAATAAAATCATGTCTACTGGAAAATTAAAGAAATAGAGGTGAAATATTAAACAAATATTTAATTATACATTTTTCACTATAAAAAATACAAAATTGTGGAGGAATATAAGTATAATAAAATAGTTACATTTGTGGTCAAGTTTGTAAGTGCAATATATTTCAAAAACCTTCATTTTGAATTTTTCTAATGACGGTTGAAAAAATAATATTACAAAACAATAGAGAAGTAACTTTCAAACCATTTAAAAGTTATAGATAACATAATATGTCTTTAATAAATAAGATGTGTAAATTAAATGAATTTTTAAAAAAAAGTTTGATAAATTCGGACATTGAAGAAACATATACTCGTTCAAAGAGACAAATAATATCAAAGTTTCTTTTAAACATTTAATTTCATGATAAAACTATAAAATAATTGAAATTTTTTTGAAAATATAAAAAATCCTTAAATATAAATATTATAATAAAATATATGGATTTTCTTAAGGATTTATTATAATGTTACATCAATGAAGATTGACGAAATCCAAAAAAAAATGTGATTTTAAAATTTTCCCCTAGCGCTTTAATAAATTTTAAATTGTAACCCCTTCAAATAATAAAATTTCAATTAAACATTAATCATCATGAATAAATATTTTTTCATGTCAAATAAATCTATGGGGCATTATATACAACACATAAAATTAAATATGTTCATAAAATAAATATGTATGACTGGAATGGAAAGGGAGGATAATTCCCTTACCACACCATTCCCTTTTGTTGAAGATTATTTATACTCTTGTTTATGATTTATAAAAAAATTATTAACTTATATAAGAACAATATTCAAATTTTTAATATAATAAATTATCCTCTTATAATATCTTATATCACATTCATTGATAACTTTTCATTATTAAATTTTTTTTGACTGTTAATTGCTCTATTTTCTCATGCATGATTTGTCACAGAAGTTAAAGTTCATGTTTATAGGATTTAGTTCCATCATACATAGAATTATATTAATTTATTAAATATCGTATTTACTCATTAGATACATTTTAGAACATGCATGAATATTGAATAGGTAAATTGAATCACTTCATTTTGTTGTGATGGTGGGACGTACGTACACAAGAGTAAGATTATCATTTAAAAAAAGAGATAATGGGCAAAGAATTAAAAAATATGTTAAATTTAAAAAATAAATATAATGTCCTATAATTCATATATATTCATTATTTTCATCCTTATGACTATACACATGAGTCAGGGATGTAAAATAATTATGTTGATCTGTAAGGCCAAAGTTCATAATACACATGGGCAGCGGTTTTGCTTCCCATTTGAAAAAGAAGGATACAGATAAATATTATTAAATAAAAACTATAAAATCTTTTTATATGTTATTTATTAGTGTTATTATAAGATAATTATTAATACATAATTTATGGTAATAAAATAATTCAAATTAAAGAGTGGTGAATACATTTACATTTTCTTAGAAACGCCTTCATTGGATAGCATATTAGGTAAATTATGGATTTTACATTGGGAATAAAATGAACTATAGAATGAAGATAAGGATTTTCGGGATATATGTTCTAAAGTGTTTTTAAATATAAATTTATTGTGAGGTGTGATGAAGTTAGGGGAGGATGTCCCCTTTTATAATTGAGGTGAGTGAAACACTTGTAATTTTTCAATGTTTTTCAATAATTTCATACCCCTTTCTTTGAAAATGTGAAAAAAATGTTCATATTAGAAGGGGAGAATGTTAAGGACTAAATAAAACCAACCAATAAGTTTTTATCAATATTTTGGTTCATTTAGAGCTTATATTTTTCTATAAACCAACTAATAAACTAGTTTTGACCTTAATAATAGTAATTAATATTTTCATTTTTTGTTATTCATTATAATAATAATTTATGTTCGAATTATTTCCCAATAATAATTATGATGATTTTCAATGTAGAATCAAATTTAAAAAATTTAAATCACAATATTATAAGAATTTAATTTAATAATAATCACAAAAAACTCTTTGAAAAACTGTATTTAGAGAAATGCATTTTTCAAGAATATGATGATCTTGTATTAATAATACGACTAGTGATAATAGATATATATATATTTATATTATAATATATATATATATATTATATATATATATTATTTAAATATTTCATCATTAATTATTATTTTGATTAATTAAAATGGAATAACATTATGCCTTAAAAATAGTTCTCTAAATAATATCTCATTTTTGAACCAAGTGATATTATCTACATTTAAATAAAATATATAGTTAATAAATATATAAATCTAAAAATTATAACCCAAGATTATAAAAAAATTATTATTATTTAAATACAATAATTTCAATTTTTATAAAGGATTATTTCTATTGGAAATTTCAAAAAATTAATATTGTCTTAATTTAACATAGTATGTTCAAAATTGATATTCATATTATGAAATTAGAGTGTTTGTTCTATGAAATATTAAAATGAACATTATATTATAATTTTATTAAAATACAATATTCACATACAATAATTTAATCATGGGTGTTGCATTCTCCCCACCCATAAAAACATCACACTCATAATATCCAAGGATATTAAATTCTAAACAAATGAGGAAGGTTTATCTTCATAACATTATATCATTCACATTTTTCATCTTCCAGTTCATTATTTCTCCAATTTACCATTAATAGATGATTTTTATGATTCCTCAATAATTTCTCTATATTTTAATGAATTTGGATGGGCTTTTCATAGTATTATCTATGAGGTTCCAATTCTACTTCTCTAGAGGTGATAAAATGTGTTGGGTTTGGAATGTAGATTCTTAAAAATGCTATATGGAATACATATTGTACGTTGAAAAAACATATCGTCATTTTAAAATAGTAATCCAAAAATATAATTATTTCTTGTATTTCAAAAGGCCTAACATGACTAATAATTAGTTTCCCACTCTTGCTGAAAAATATAACACCCTTCGATAGTTATTCTTTCAAAAAAAAGTGACCTGTCACATGAAATTAAAAATCCTTAATGTGGTTATAGGTAGAAGAATTTTCCATTATATGAGTGGAAATAATATTAGTTGTAATAATATATAGTTTTTTCATTATCATTTTAACATGTTTCTTGACAAAAAGCTTCCTCTCACCAACTGTATCCCATCATTTTGGGGTATGAAATATTTTTCCATATAATAATTTTTATGTTTCCATTTGAATATTTCAATGGAAGCTATTTTATTATGAAAACTCAACCAAAGGTAAATAATGATCCCATATACCTTGAAATTCAAGTGATCATGATCTCAATATGTTTCTTAATGTTTGAATTGTACTTTCAAACTCTCTATAAGATTGAGAATTGTATGTGGGGATCAAATGAAGCTTGGTATCAGGAGCCTTCTAAAAATAATTCCAGAATTTTGATGTAAATGAGGGGTCAATATAATACACAATTGAAAGAGGTTCTCCATTAAGTCATAAAAAATTAAAATAAATACTTTTAAGGAACATAATAGGTAAATATTATCTTATAATAAATTGATTTTTTATATTTAATTCAGTGTTAAATAAAAACCCATATTGTATCATTATTTATATGAGTATTTGGTAATACAATAAAACTTATATATTAATGTGATATTATTTCCTTTTTTTAATACATTGAAGTTTCATGAATCCATTATGTTGATTTATATCATCATTAACCTACAGAATAACCATACACATGGAAAAAATATGAGAATTTTCCAACATCATATTATCCCATATAAAATGTTAATTACAATCCAAATACATTTTACTGTTATCATGGTGTATATATAAATTTCATCTATGAGCATCATCCTATAATTCCCATTTCACCTCAATTATAGTAGAAACCAATTTTATTTTTACAAATTGTAAAATTCCATTTTATCAAATGAATTATATCAATTTTCTATCATTCATAGCATTAATTTTTTTTTGGGGATTATAATCATCGGGGTGATAAAATTTAATAATTTCTAATAAAGATTCTTTGAAAATAACTTTTAAAAGATTCAATTTATCACATTCATTTATAATTCACATAAAAATCATTACAAGATCCATGACCATAGGATCATCATCAATCCAAATTTTGGTAATAAACCCATAATATTTTCTACTCAATGAATCTATGACCATATTTTCCTTCCCGGGGTGGTAGTGTATTCCGAAATCAAAACCCATGAGTTCCTCGATCCATAACCTTTTCCTCTTATTTAGTTATTTCTATTATAATATTTATTTTATGATCTAATGGTATTTTTATATCTCATAACTTTTACTATAGTGATAGTGGATCCATATCATTAAAGAAATGATTATGGAAACTAATACAATATAATGAGTTGGATAGTTTTGTTCAACATCCTATAACTACCTTAATGTATAGGAAATAAAATTATCATTCTATATAATGAAAAACATTGAACCATTATTGATGCATAACTATGTATAAAATTTACCTCCTTTCCTAATGGAAGAGTAAAAATTTGATAGTTGACCATTCTCTTATAATATTATTCAACAAAAATTCACATTCTTATGCCTATACGAACATAGCCCTTTTATGTGTAAGCTTGTTAATGGGTCACCCAATTGGGGAAATTTTAGAGAAAATATCCAATAGTAACCCACATAAACAATGAAATTACATACCTATATTATGTTAATTGTTATATGGAACTCTTTGAATGAATCTACATTTACAAGATCGACAATGATTCCATCCTTAGAGACAATATTTATATGAAATAGAATATTTCTAAATCTATAATTTAGACTTTTTAAAATACACATATTACTTTTTTCCTTTCATGAAGATCTAGAATGATCCAAAAATGATTCTCATGGTCAACATATCTTTTATAAAAATCCAATATATCATTATTAAATACCATAAAAAATCATCAACATATTCCATGAATACTTTTTTCATTAGGTCCATTAAAATAGTGGCTGAAATAGTCAGTCCAAATGGAATCACATTAAACTCCTTATGTTTGTACATTATCTAAGATGTTATATTTAGAATATCTTCCTTAATTAATTACAATTGATGTTACCTAGAATTAATTTCATTCAGTTAGAATATTTATCTATGTGATATTTATCGAATGTTTTAGCAAGGTGAGAAAGTGGATATTTAATCATTATCATAATAGCATTGATTTCCATATAATCAATTAGTAGACTCTGGGATCCATTAAACTTATTAAAAAAATTAATAGGGGTACCCAAAGGGAAACACTTGGGAGTATAACTCCTATATCAAAAAAATGCACTATTTGTAATTAATCTCAGTAAATTTCACATTGTACATTCTATAGGGTGTCTTCGATATAGGACTTCCATCAAGGATTAAATCAATGGAAAAAATAATTTCACACTCAAGTGGATATCCAGGTAAATCCTCAAGAAAGACATCAATCTATTCTTGTACAATACATATATATTCAATTTGAATATTTCATTTTCAATCCACAGTGTATGTTTTATCATCTTCCCCAAGAATATCATTTAGAATAACTCTTATTTTTGGATATAAATATGACACAAATAATGAATTCATCATTCTAATGATATGGCATTCCACATATTCATCATGAATCATTATTTATTTTTTATTTTCAATATAATTATGACTTATATTTTGAAATCTATTCTATATAAATGACTATATCAAGTTCAACCATAGGTATAATAATAAATTATATATATATAAAATGTTTGTGTGTAATATTGGGATCTTCCTAACATTTCATTATTGTAACAATATTTTAAATAAGATTCTGGACTGATAACTATCTTTTCAAGGTTCTCGGGAATAATATAAATTTATTAGAAAATATGGATGATATTAAAATTATAGTGATTTATAATCAAAAAAAAGGAATTAGATAAATTTTATGTTGTAATTAAATTAGTTTCCTCATTATCTTTGGGAACATTGACCTCAACTCTAGTGATTGCATAAGCTTGGCCATCTTTCAATGGATATTTTTTTTGGTAGATTCCCTTGATTCTTCAGTCATTGGTTAGAATAATGAAACATTTCATTTCAATTTAATCCTTTTATATCAGTGGTATATTTCTCTGTTTTACATTCATGATCGATATGAACCTTATCCTTGAGCTTTTAACAAACCTCCATTCCCATAAAACATTTTCCAGGATGATTCAATTCCCAATTTTCACATGTTGGAAATTGTTTCACCTTTTTATTATCCTTTGAAACATAACAGTTTTATTTTAATTGAAAACGACACTTTATATTTTTATTTACCTTGAAATTATAGGATATATAAAATCCCTTATCTGTTCTGATGGTGGATAAAGTTATTTAATCATATGATGATTTTTTTTTAAAAAACAATCCCATTAAGATACTAACATTATGACCTTAAAATAAATAGTCAATCATTCATTTCATATTGAGTATATAATCCACAGAATATTAGGCCACTCGTGTAATGGAAACCTCACACTAAAAGAAACATTTTTATTCATATTTCATTAAGTTGATAAAAATTCTCTTTATTTTAGTTCATTGATCATGAGGGAAATATGTATCGAAGAATGTTTTATTAAAATCTCTCTATTCCATGTGATTTATTTCTTTTCCCCCATAGTAATCTGGATCAACATCCACCATTCATTAGCATCACCATTGAAATAATATAATTTTAGTATAACATTTTTCCTCTAATCACATCACAAGGACCAAAAAATATCATTTCAAGGGACTTATTCATTTTTTCAGATATTACTGGATTAGTAGTACCATTTAATTATATAGGATTATGTTTTTTGAACTCATATAGCATAGGATGATAAAATTGTGGAACAACAATTAACTCAATTCTAGAAATTTTACTCTTTAAAACCTAATTATGCTATCATTATGATCATATATGTAACAGTACTAGCTATATTTCCTTGATTAGTAGGGAAATAAATAAATTTTCCTTGAGTATTTATTCCCTTAATTACACCATATTCCATTCATAAAAAATAGAAAATATTTTATTATCTCATATCATTATGAACATTATATACTAATTTATAATTCTCTATCTAGCTTAATAAATAACTTAAATTGAAAATTGTTACACTTTTTACCTAAGAATAATAAACATGGTTTCTTTATGAATGTCATTAAAATGAATTTAAATTTTTCATAATGATTTGTAAATAAAAAAAAATTTCCAAAGAATATCTACATGGAGTGTCAAACCAAGTACACCGTAAGAGAAGACTCACCGTGAAAAAAATTATGGTTGAGATATACTTGACCAAATCATTTTGGTTTTATCACCCCTATATGCATATTTTCTAAAAACATGTCCACATGTAGTATCTACAAAGTGATGTACTTTTAGGAAAAACCACATATCCGCTACCTCACAAAATTTTTTTGTTATTACCATATAATTAGAAAATATTAATAAATATTATCATAGTATTATTTTCCTCAGTCTAGGTTTTAACAAATTTTGTTCTCAAATACTCTACTAACATTACTCATATTCCAATTGTAACAAAACTCACTGTATAAATCCAGTGTTGGTGTTCACAATATTACATTGTAAAAAATAAATGGGTTTAATCTCAATCCTCGATTATCCTATTAGTCTTAGAGATCTAGATAAATACATGATGTCCATTTTACATTGGGAATCAAATGTAGAGAACAAAAATGGAAATAATTCGATATCCTTTAACTCATTCGATGAATTCCTCTTCATATATAGGTTAAAGTAATAAAAATATACAGTCATGTCAAATTATTATTAATATTTAGGTATAAAGGAATCTATCCTAAGTATATAAGTCATAATAAATATGTTACATAAAATAACTTAAACACATTCCACATAATCAATAAGATGTTCACAAAAATGAATCCAAGAATAATATCATTCTAGTAATTTCATGTATAATAGTAAATAAATTATCTAGTAAGGAACTACATTATATTAGAAATAATTATCTCAGACATCAAAATTTATATACCATAAACGTAATGTTCCAATATAGTTTAACTAATGCATAGGAACACAATAAAAAAAATTTAATTTTGGACAACTAATTTGTATAATCGTACATATCGATGAATCGAGGGAATATCTATAACTAGGAAACACCAATTAGTACATGTACAATGAAGTCCTTGTATTTTTAATGAACAATTCAATATAATAAAAATATTCCTTATTAATAAATATTTGTATTGAGAATAGAATATGGATTTATAAAAAATTTCACCCATTAAACACATAAATTTCATAGTAAAACACCTTTTTTAAAAATGGTATACCATTAAGAAAATAATTATATATATTATAAAAATAATATTGATATTTTAGAGAAATTTTATTTCATTTGAACACAATAATATAAATTTTTCCTAATAAAGTTAACGAATTCAAAATTAATAATATATAAGATATTACCATCAGTTTAATGGAAATATAGTTTGTATAATAAATAATATCCACAAAAGAAGTCCAGAAAATTGATGTGAAATATCAAATTTAGATATCAAAATAAGTTTTCATTATAATATAAATATAATCATGTATAAGAATATAAATATTTTATAACTATTATGTTGTTGTGGAACTCCATTATAGCCATATATGTTAAAAACATTATTTTTAAATTTCTATAAGGATATTCAAAAATGAACATATCAAAAAAAATTCCCTTAAAACCTTTTAAAATTCAAAGATAACAAAAAAATTATTTATAAATCATTGGATTAAATAAAAGTAATTTTTTAAAAAATAAAAATATAGACAGGGAATTGAAATATATCCAATAAAAAGGGAAATAAGACTGACTTTTCTTATCCATATTTCATTTCTTGGTATAAGATTAAAAGTGGGGAAATGTTTTATGAAAATATTTAAAACTACTTAAATATTAAAAGGATAGGATAAATTTTATATATTACGAAGTGTGGATTATAATATTCCTTCAATTCAAATTAAGGAAATCCATAATAAAATGTGAATGTAAAATAAATTCTTTTCCCATTTGGGGACATTAAAATTGTAATGAATTGAAATAATTAACATAAAATGAAGCCATAATTATATTGAATAAATATGTTTTGAATTTATAGAAATCAAAGTGTCATTATATACAACACATAAAATTATAAAGGTGGAAAATAACAAATATTACTTAACGAAGTAAAAATTGAGATGAAATCACTAAACACATATTTCCCTTTAGTTTAAATGATTTAAACTAATTTATAATTATCATAAAAAATTATTTATTTATATCACAAAAATATAAATATTTACAATTTCATATATGATCCTCTTATAACATCTTATCGCCTATTTGTAAATAATAAGTCATTATTAACCTTATTTCATGTGCTAACTTATTCATATTATCATTCTTGATTTTTCATGGATATTTTGGTTCTGGTGTATATGATATTATTAAATCATATCTAGAATGATATTAAAATTAAAAATTTGATATTTAGTCCTTATATACATTTATAGAATGATTCTTAAAATTTTTACATGGAAGTTTAATCACATTTCTTCATGGAGACAGTAGGTTGTATATTCACACAAGTGATTTTATAATTTCATTAATGGTATAAATTGTAAGTAGGTGATATTTTAAATTTTAATAACAATATAATTTCATAAGTATCATTTAAATTTATTGTTTTCATTATTATGACTATCCATATGAGTCGGTGATGGAAAGAAATCAATGATTCAGGAGGCAGTAGAAAATCGTACACGTGAGTGATGTAATTATTTATGATTTGATGAATTAGGATATGGAAAAATAATATGAATTCAATATAATAAAATGTAATTATATGTTATATAAATTTCTTATTATATTGGTACTGTTAAGACATAATTGAATGTGATAAAATATGAATAAATGAAACATTTCTTAGTAAAGACAATTATTATTCCTTAGAAAATAACCCTTTATATATCTTATTAAGGACCATATAGATAGTCTTTTGGGAATTAAAAAAACACTAGAATGTGGATAAGAATATATGAGATAGATTTTGGAACAGTTTTTTCATGTAAAATGGCATGAGAACTGTGATGAATTGAGGGGAGGAGTTGCCATTTTATAATTGAGCTCAATGGAAAACATAATATTTTTTAAATTTGTTCAACAATCTACGATCACTTTATTAGAAATATAGCTCCAAAATTTTCATATTCAAATGAGAAATTTGAAAGGAAAAATAAAACCATAAAATGGGGTTTTATAATATTTTTTGCTCATTTTAACCATTATCATTATTGATTAACCCCTGGTAAACTTGTTTTGACCATCACTACAATAATTAATTATTACGGCCTTTAATATTCATTCTGAAAAAACATTAGCTTGAATATATTATGTAATATTAATTTTTTTGATTCAAAATTTTTATCCATTTCAAAAAATTCAAATCACATAATTTTCAAAAAAATAATTTAGAAAATAAATCCTGGAAATTTGTCAATTTTTTTTCAATTAATGCGTTTTTAAAGCTTAATATGATAGTAAACTAACTATATAAATACTAATAATATTAATATAGATTTAAATTAATATATTTTTATATATAATATATAATTTTTTTAAAGTAATTCATTTTTAATTATTATTTAAATTTATTAGAATGGAAGGACATTACGTCTTTTTAAAAAAACGTTTTTTTATAAAAAGAATTCATTTTCACCTCAACATGATCTTATATTTATTTATATCAATTTTATAGTCAAAAAATTATTATTTCAATATATTATATCACATTATTATAAAAAAAATAAGATTAGTTAGATACTACACTTTAATAATTTAAAAAATATTATTTCTATGGTAAATTTTAAAAAACTCATTCTTATATTATTTTTACTATTTTTGTGAAAAATAAATATTTATCATATCAAATTACATTTATAATGAAGTTAAATATTAAAATGTGCATTTTATTAATATTTTATTAAAATATGATGTTAAATTATTATAATTGAAGATGGGTATTACATATATAATAATTATTATTTCCAAAATATTTATTATACGATAAATTTGATATATATTCCCTAAATTAATCCTTATTTCATTCCATATAAAGTAGAATGGTGAATCGAATAACAATGTTTTTGGAGGTGGTTGTCCACATGTACACATAAGTTAAATTAATATTTTCCAGAATATCCGAATTTATAAAGGCTGATAGGATCATATAATTATTGAAGCATGATTCTATTATAAATATCATATATAAAAATTAAATCCATTATAATAACCAGCCCTGAATGATGGTGATGGAAAAATGAATCATATATCTATATATATGTGGTAGTCCAGATGTATGCATGGGAGATACATTTATTTAATAATATAATGGAAGTAGGTTGAAACTTTTTTTCATATAGTCATAACAACAACTTAGTATATTTATTATATAGGATTCATTATGTTATCATGCATAAATTTCATTTAGAGGAAGTAGAAAATTAAATAAAAATTGAAAGATTAATTTAACAAAATTGAATTTTCTTTGAGATACCACCATTAGATTCTTCTTTAAACATTCATAGGATGGCTATAGGGTAATAAAATCATATCATAAATGAACGATGGGTTGTTATGAAGGGTTTTTTGTAGGTCTTGAATGAGGTAGAGGAATCAAATTTTCTAAATAAGGGAGGATAAGAGGTCCACTTTTATAAGTGAGGGTAGGGGAATCCATGGAATTATATAAAATAACAAAATTATATACAATGAAATTCATGTGAATATGGGGAAAATAGAAAATATAGAGAATTTAATATTATATAACGTAAGTATCTCTTCAACCTATGATATTTATATATGTTTAAGGGTTATTTTCACACTAATCTCCTACTATAACCATCGGGTAAAATAATTTTAATCTTAACTGAGGTAACTAATTGTTAAAGTATTTACTATTTATTATGAAAAAATTGAAAGTGTCATAAATTCAAAATTTGGAAATTATGATTCTAAATTTAGAATCCATTTTATTATATTAAATTTATATAAATGATAGTAATTAATTTTTAACAAATCGTGCAATTGGAAAAGAAATACCTTTTATTGAAAATACATTTTAAGTGTAATACTCAGGTGACATTCAATAAATGCATAGTAAAAACTATTTGATGAATGTAAAAACTAATTAGTAAATTTATATTCTATATATTTTAGTATCATGACTAATAAATAGTGATTTTTTATTTTATTAAGATAAAAACACATTTCTCACCAAAAAACAATTATCTAAAAAATAAACTTTTTACATTAAAATGATTTAGTTTACATTACTCAACCTTAAATAACTAATTTATGAGTTATTATCTGTAAATTATTAAAAAATTAATATATATTTTAATTTTTTATGAATATATTTTTTTATAAATATTCATAACACCTTGGAAAATTAATTTCTTCAGAGAAAATCGTTTTTTAATCATGGGACGGTTCTCTTAATAAATTTAATGATGACTTTTTATGAAATAACCAATAGATTAGAAATAAGGAAGACAACTCTATATATATTTCCGAATTTTTTAATCCTTTTTACAAACTCCAATCAAATTTAATGGTTATAAATTTTATAATATACCATGTCTCATTTATAATTAGGGTTTCATGTTATGTATGATATCAAATACATCAAATTTATTTCAATGGAATACACATAATATCTCATGCTGTTAAATTATAATGATATTAAAATTAATTTTTCCTATGATATTTCATCACATTGATGAAAAATGTTTATTAATCTACTTCGTCACATCCATGGGTTCCTATATATCTTATATGAATTTCTCATTCCTCTAAATGACCTTAATCATGTGTATATTCTAATTCTTAAGAACATTTTCTCTATGAAAAAAAATATATAAAGGTTTTTATTCATATGTAGGATCATTTTCAAGGGTTTAAACCTATGATTTCAATATATGTTAATGATTATATATTTACTTTTTCATAAAAGACGCATGTATCAAATCCTAAATTTGATAGAGTATTGGTGGAATCACCAAGTGATTATATACCATCCCTTCCATATCAAGAATATGGAAAGTTTAATTATAACATGGCTAGTATTTTCCATTTATAACAAATCACATAACCTTATTTCATATATAAATCCATAAGAATAATTTTTCACCAATATCTTATTTGATATCTCATTGATAATTTTTAGTTTAACACTTCTATTTACATCGAGTTAACATTATGTGTAGTTGAACGAATCTAATATTCTCATTAATTTACTCATCATTATTAGGTAATAATATATTATGTTTTATAACTTCATCCCATAATTTTATAGATCTATATATCCTTCTGTAGATTCATTTGTAATGATTTTTGTAAAAATGTATGTTGAATCTACTGTTATATGAAAATTCGATAAGACAAATGTGTCAATCCAAACTGACATTGAAACCTATAGAAAATCATCATATCATAACCGAAATATTTTTAATGGTTATAATAGACATATAATTCATCTATGGATGATTTTTAGTATATATACACAACTTCATATCCCAAACATCCCAAATATTTCTCAATATCATCTAGAAAAACCATATATACAGATTAGATACAATAGAATGTAGTACACCATGAAACCATAATTATTCATTAAACAATATTTATCCAAACTGTCTGAGGGGGAAATATACTCTAGTATCAATGAAATTTTCTTAATTCGTAAATAGGTTGACTACAATCCAAAAAAACATTATTCCATTTATGTTTTTTGGGGTGTCCAATTAAAAAATCATTTCTGATGTACTTCTATTTACAAACAGGTATAGGTAATTGTGGTCACATCTCATTAGCCATCTACAAATTATCCTTGTCTTGAGGGAGTACCTATAAATGAGATTAATATTCCACAATATCACTCTTTATGTTAAAACACATTTAATGTTCCATATATTCTATATGCATCTCGGCAATTCCAGGATAGAATGAATTGATTTTAGCTTCACCAAAAATATCATTCTTCCTTTCTGATATAACTAGTAAACACAAACTTTTTTTTAAAATATTTTATGATCCAATATTTTTTCATGTCAATTACTATTTTAGATTTTCATTAAACATCTCTCATTGGGTTTTACTTTGTCAATAGAATTTGGTGGTTGAGTCTTGTTCAGAGATGGAGATTCTTTTTTGGGAAAAATTACCTAATGTTCAGATATATATAATTTTCTAATTAATGGAGTCTATGTATAAACATGTTAAATAGAATTATGAGTGTTTTCTATAATTTTGGGTTGATTCAGAGTTTTCTCGGTCTCTTTCATTGAATATGTGATTAAAATTTTCAATTGGACAATTACATGCCATGTATAAGTTACATAATGTGTAACTATCTCCAGAAACATGTCGTGTAACGGTTCATGATATGAAGTGGCTACAAATCGTGTACCTATTCCACATCATGCAACTCTTTATTAGGATAAATATTTTCTTGAAGTTATTCATTTTTTTGTATCTCTTTAATCAAGAAATAAATGATGTTAAAGGGTTACACAGCATGTATTTCTCAGTTTCAGTGGTTTTAAGTCTTCCCATGCATATTATTTATTTCATTCTATTAGTGAATCTCTCCCCTCTCTACCCTATGATGATTTCAAGTTGATTTTGGAGTCTTTTCTTCCTTTATGGATATCCTGATCATGCATTATATCCCCTATGAGTGGTTCTTATTAGGTTTTCCCTTCTTTTACATCATTCGGTGTTATGGTGGTCGAATCACTTTACTAAATTTTAAATTATATGTGGACATATATTTTCTTTTTTCAAGCATCCTTATTGTTAAATTACTTACCTATGTTATTTTTGGTGACTTTGGTAGGAAGCATTTCCTAATCACCATATTATGGTATGGGTCTAAACCTAACCATATGGACTATTTAATTTTCAAATCTATGTAATGTTGTGATTGTGATGATGTAATGTTCCCTCTAGTAAATTAATTCATTTATTAATTTTAAATCATATATTTGAATAATTTTTGGATTTATTTGGAATCAATTATTGATGTGACTTGTATTATTGGTACCCATTGGGTGTAAAAAACATTGAATAATGAGATCTTGGATAATGATTTAATTTGTGACTAGCATGAAAGGATATTGTTGGTGATTAATTGATATAGAATCACTTTGGTAATAGCTTATGGGATATTGATATAGCTCTAGATAAATATATATATACATGAATGTGTAATTGAATGGAAAATGTTAATATGCATAGTGAACCATTGAGGCGTATGATGTTCTATTATGATATCCTTACATTATGACTTACTGGGTTGATATTGTGATGATTATACAGTGTTCACTGCCTAGTGATACTTCATGTAATTCTCATATAGCGGGATATTCCTAGTGATACATGATTTAATGATTATATAGTGTGACATGCCCTATGAAACTTGTTGTAATGCTTATATAGTAGGCTATTCCTGGAGATATATGTTATAATGCTTATATAAAAGTCTATAACCACTGATACATGCTAAAATGATTATATAATGGTCTATTTTTAGTGACCCATGATGAAATTCTTATATAGTAATTTATTCCTAGTGACATATGCAAAAATACTTATATACGAGGATTGTCCTAGTTAATCATCAAATTTCAATACATATGGCAATTCCCAAAGGCTTAAATGATTATATATAGGGATATTCAAAGTTGATTGATTATTCCATGGATAGTGGTTATGGATGAAAATTTTACGCTACATGCTCAGAGAAATTTTAGAATGGTGCTAAATCATGTTGATTTTGTATTATGTTAATTGATTACTTAATACACATGTTTATCACATTATTTCATGCACTTATTATCCAAATTCTTTTGTTCATACATAGTGGTTTTGAAATACTGGTTTTTACTCACACCATAGTCAGGCCACTCCTTGTTACTTTAGAATATTACATGGATATTGGTTTCAACATCACAAAAGGACCATGTTGCAAATTGTTTCATGTAGCATGGGTTTGAGTTTAGAGACAATACATACTTGGGGTTCATGAACAGGGTCTTTTGGGATTATATTGTGTCATATAATTCTTTTACTGGTATTATATTCTATTTAACATTTAGATATATTTCATCTTTTTAATACATGATTCTACATTATTGGTTTATTGGTTTCTACTTTACTTTATACTTATATTACATATGGTTTATACTTTTCTTCATTACATTGATATTATTATTATCTGATTATTAATCTCTATTGTGACACTATAGCAGGGGGGGTTATAGTCTCATCACTGTAACGCCCCGACCCCAGTTACCCAGACTCGGTTCATTATTGCGTAACATTAGAATGATCACAAAGATCAAGTATCGAAAGACTGATTAGTTTAGTAGCCTTGAAACACTAGATACATTCATAAGTATTACATTACATCATAAGTTAATTCAAAACTACAACAACATCTTGTCTTTATATCCCCTCATATTATCCCTGCAGGTCATTCATAAAATACTTCATCACCGCCTGTAAAAATTAAAACATTGAAAGGTTTGAGCTTAGATTCTCAGGAAGGATGACAATATAGCGGAAGCATTCATAAATAAACATAAACATTTAAGGAAATTTCTAACTAAACAAAAGCCTTTTAGACATGAACTTCATCATAATATGGAAAAATAAAATTAAATAATTCCATTTACTTATTCACATGGATATTCTACTATTCGAATAATCACATGCAATATCAATAACAACTTTCATAATGATAGAATTCATAATGCCAGACTATCATAACCACGTAGCCAAGGCCTCGTTCCAAGACTACAAATATGATTTTGTCAAGGCCTCGTGCCAAGACACTAGTTTGTATCATGAGACATACCGATGCATCAAGAACCTATAGCGGGCTCCACCAGTCACTTATTAAGTCTAAAGAATTCCTCATATGAATAGGTTTAAACATATCATAAACCATAACATTATCGTATCACATAAAACAGGCATAAAGAAAACATAAAATTTCCACATTACAATCACAAGATATCAATACAACACTTTGATATAATAAAAACAATTTTAAAACCATTATAAATACCAAAATAAAAGAAAATTAAAACTTGGTATTTATTTTTCATTTTAAAAACGTTATGGCTTGTAGAGGAAACCGAAACTCAAATAATGGTCACGGTGGAAGAGAAGTCATTGTCGCCGCATACGTAAGACAAAAAATTCCTTTTGTACTTTAGTAAAAATACTTCATATAAAAATATTCATTTTGAATAAATGTAAAATTCAAAGGGTTTTATACACCGTATAAAAGAAAGTTGTGTATAAAACAAAAAATTCCTCAATGAAAGGAGATTGAGATGAAATTCCTTACAAAGATCATTTTTTAAATAAAATAGATCTATTATGTGTATTCACTATAAGTACACATAAATAAAGTAAAAAATACAAGATAGGACATAATAATATCATGACATAATTTGAAAGTAGGAGATTAACCCAAAGAATAGAAATTGGGTTAAGAAGTTCTCTTATAAAGATCATTTTTTAAATAAAATAGATCTATTATGTTTATTCACTATAAGTACACATAAATAACGTACAAATAAAAGATAGGACATAATAATATCATGACATAATTTTAAAGTAGGAGATTAACCCAATGAATAGAAATTGGGTTAAGAAGTTCCCTTACCACTCATCTATTCTGATTTGTTTTGAAAATGACGGAAAGATTCCTTTCAAAAATGTATAAGATAAAATAAGTGTATAAATGTCTTTAAACCATTGTCTAATATATTGTAAAAATGTTTTGAAAGAAATTTTTAAGAAACATGGATGTGGATGATAAAGAGGTCCCAGTACATAACTTCATATAAACAACCATGGATAATAAAGAGGTTGTAGAATTAACCCTTACCTCATGTCCGACTTGACTCGATCATTCTCTAACCTCTTGAATAATAAACTAGAGTTAATTTCTATTTGCTTAAGAACCTTTTTCATGTTCATTATTCCTTTTATATCACTTATTCCCATGTTATGAACATTATGTAATTATTTAAGTTAATAACAGTCATTTTGTCGATCTTTGGTACTTGAGTCAAAAATAAAATTCTTATAATTACAAGTTGTTCATGTGGTGAAATATCCATTATATCCAGAATTATATTCATGATTTATATATCATATATATCATATATATCCAGTATATACATGCATTTATAATATTACATAACATTTAGAGGTAAGAAATGAAATGCACCGTTCATGGAGATGGTAAGTTGTACGTACGCATGAACGATAATTTCATTTCTATTTAGTATTTAATGGAATGAAATAATAAATATATAAATTTATATTATAATTCCAGTATAATATCATATATAATATCATTCACTCCATCCTTTATACATCCCATATATGGAATTAACGATTCAAATCACTTTGAGGGGGCGGTAGTCAGCACTTCCTAAAATGAAATTATCGCGTTTACCCATAATGGAAATCATAAAGGTATGCCATAAATTAGAAATACAGAAGAATAAGGAAAACATATATATAATATATATCATATATAAATATATTGACATCTTAATGTCCACCATGAGAGGTGTTAAAAGAATATTGAACAATCATCGTTTCGTGAGGCAGAAATTCGCCAACAACAGAAACAGTATGTTCTTTAACCATTAGACGAAGGTGTGTGTAAGTGTTAATAAAGTACTTCTCATAAAAAAATTCTAGTATATTGAAGATACTGGTGTTTTTACAAAATAATGGAATAAAAATAGTTTAAGGGGTCGGATAATCAAAATAAAACAAAATAACATAAGAGAATACATTACCTTAAAACCAGGTAACTTTTTTTGATTTGAGCCAAAGGATTCCATGAGAAGACTTCTTCCAAAATGTGAGGCTTCTAGTAGTAAGAGAGGGAATTTTATAGAGTATTTAGGTAGAGTTCGGCTGATCCAAATGTCTTGGAAGGTGTGAATAAGGTGGAAGTGGTGGGGGCCTTTTATAAGAGGAGAGGAGGGGCACTCTTGGAAAGTAATGAAATGTTACATTATTATGAAGTGCTTTTCGGATTTCAAAGGTCCCAAAATTATATATTTCTAGGATAAGGTGATAAGGGTTCTAAATCTACCCATCCAATAGGTTTTTGAAATGTTTAAGTCTTAGAGTTTTCATTATCTTTTCATTTTTTTACATCGTTAATTAATGAGGAAATCGATGCATCATCATGGTGTCATACAAATTTTAATTTATTTATTGTCTAAAAATTATATAAAAAATATCATGATTTAGGAAATCGTTTTAGCTTTCCAATGAGTATTTATAGTCGAAAAGTTATCTTATATAACACCATTTTATAATTATTTTAGTAAAATAACACATGTTTGTGACAATTTTATTTTTACTTTAAGTAAAAAGTTATTAATGTCATTTTCTTACCCAAGTGGATCCATGGGGTCCCCAAGTTGACCCATGGATTTTCTCGGTCGGACAGGACTCATCCAATAAGTGTAGGACAAGTGTAAAGGTATTTTAATATTTTCATAATATCTTTTTTACCTTATGTTACAATAATTACCTTTAATCGCGATTAACAAAACTTAAAAGTTACTATTCACCAAAAAATTATCTTAATCCCATTGAACCACATTTTACATCCTAATGACAACCATGTATGTCGTATTTTTGAAATTAAATTCATAGAAGCGGTAAATTTTCATTTAAACGAAAAATCAGTTTTTTAACTACCACTTAGTGGTTTCGCTATTCATCAAAAATTGAATTTTTACAGAACAATACCAAAATTTCACCCTAAGCTATAATTGATATTCCAAATTAAAAAATGATGTATATTTTAAATAATTTAAAACATATATGTTGAATTAATTAATTTAATAATTAATTCCCGTTTTCACAACAAATAGCTTGTTTTTTAGAAAGAATATCAATCAAAAGATTGGCAATTGTTTATATCCAATTTCAAAGTGAAATTAATTCTAATGACCACCATTGGATAAAATGGTAAAAATATATTATAATTACACTTCAGAACCACTCAATTATATAATTTATCACTATAAATTATTTTGATTAAAAAATTTGTTTTTAAGTATTTTTCACTATTGATCAAAAATTGGAAGTTTTCAGAAAAATACCAAAAATTCAACATATGCTAATTTCTATATTCTGCACCCAAAAATGAAGTCCATTTTGAAATATAAAATTTATATAATTTAAAAAAGTGGGTATTACTATTCATAACTGATACTTTAATTTTTCACGGTGTGTTAGAACTCGAGGTTGCGTACAACACACGCTGCTCTATTATTCGAAGAGGAGCGTACCATGGAAGCATGGGGTGTTAAATTATACCCTCCTTCAATAAATTTCATCCTCGCTATTTAAAATTTCACTTTGAAAATAAATGTCTGAAAATAGAAAATACTATTGTGGAAAACCCACATCAGAAATAATGATAATAACAATATAACATTAAAAGAAAGAAAGAGAAGTACAAAGGTCGCCCGAGATAGCCCATACTAAGATTATATGAAAATATGGATATGGAGGAAAAACAAACCATCAAGGTATGATGGAGAGTTGTAGAAAAAAGGATTAGAAGAAAGTTAACCACAAGAAAATCACAAACTTGTGATTGGTTAAACGGTCATTTAATCCCCAGTTGGAAAAGTTAACTGACAACACTTTTGTTTTAAGTTACCTTTCATAAAGTTGGGGAGTTTATTTAAGATATTTACTAAGAACGTAAGGAAATATACTTACTTGTCATGTATACTTTCATTCATTAATAAATTTTTACCACGAACTCATCTTTCACTCCAAATGGTAACAGAACTAAAAAATATTCTATTTATCCTAATTGTATAAGGTTCCAAATTTTTTCACACACCATTTAGATTAGGAAAACTATTTTGTAATAACCAAGGACTTCTTGTAGTCTAGTGGTAGGTAATAAAGGTCTGTCTCACTATGGTTGTGGGTTCGATTCCTGCAACTTTGTCTGACGTGACGGGTTATCCCCCAACCTGCAGGTTATCCTTTTCTTAAAAGTATAGTACTATAATATTCCAAAAATAATCTTCAGAAATGTTTTAACCATAAACAATACTATCCAAAGTTCAACTTAATTCATTCCAACCTTTACAGTTATCCAAAATACCTCTATCCAGACTCTCTCTAAAAGGTCTCTAAATTCCAAAATCAATTGTAACATCAGATTCCCAAAACAAAGTAAATTTTCTCTTATTGTCACATAATAAAAATATTATTACCTTCATCATATAAAATCCTTAGTGAAAACAACAAGTACTGCAGTACAATACTTATATATATATCACATTATCCTTATAACCAGAATATAATCCTTGAGTCCAAAAGCACCAATACATTAATTATTCCACTTCAACTATAGTAACAGCATAAGATTTTCCATGATCCCTTGGCCTTTTCTAAGGTAAGTTTCTATAATTCTTAGGACATTCATTTGCATAATGCCCCATTTCCCTATAATTGTAGCATTCAACATTGTTAGCCTCTTTCTTTCCCTTGCAATCATGAGCCTAGTGACCTTTTTCTCCACATTTATAACAAACTCACATTCCTTTTAGGCATGTACTGGGGCGATTCTTCTCACAATTATCACATAATGGAAAATCCTTCTTTACCTTTTTCCCTTTATCTGTCTCTTGTTCCACTGTTCTCTTCTTCTCTTACATTAATTTTTTGTCATTAAATTTAGAGAATTCGTTTTCTGACTTGATATCACATGAGATAATATCTTCATACGACGAGAAGGTTTGTGAGACTAATGATCGATAGAGAAATGGTTTTAACCCATCAAAGAAACGATCAATATTACTTCTTGGGTTACATATATAATCTACTGCATTCCTTGCTAACCTTGTAAAGTTAGCCTCATACTTTGAAACATTCTCATCCTCCTTATACCTGAGACTCAGAAATTGCCTTTCCATATCTGCTCGATGGTCATGTAGAAAGTATTTTTATAAGAAAATTTCCTTAAACTACCTCCATTACATACTTGATACTTCTTCATATTCCTTTGTGTTTTGAATCAACAACCATCATTGATCGGCATCTCCAGTGAGGCGGTAAACTGTAATGACAACCTTTTCCCTTTCACTACTCCCCCAGGCATGGAATATTTTCTCTAAAGAGTTTATCCATTGCTCGGCTATTAATGGATTTGTACCCCCATTAAATGTTGGTGGTTGTTTCCTCATGAAGCGGTCTAACATTGATCCTCCATGTTGCAGATCAGGGTGCTCCATACGAGTAAGGTTATTACTCATAACCAGAGTGAGTTGCCCTAGTATGGTGATAAGCTGATCAGCACCAGTTGTATCACCAACTCCATTATAATTATCTTGAGCAGGAGGTAAATACCTATATGGAGTGTGTTCATTGATATAGTTTCCATTCCTCCCACTAGCAACCATTTCTAAAGAATTTCATAAACTATATTAGTTTATGAATCAAAATACATAATAACAAGCTTGAAAACACTTAACATAAATTGAACTATTTATGGATATAATCCATAATCATAAAAATGTTTTCTTTGAGGAAGTATATACTCATAACCCTTCATAGTGGTTTGTAAAGAAAATGATAATTATCCAAAGCATATCCCCCGAGAGTGTCATAACCAAGAGTGCCACAAGGCCCGTTGTCATGCACCAGTTCTCGTTCGAGTCTAGCTCAAAGGGGTGTTTTCGGGTTTTACCCCTAGGTACATGTGTGCCAGAGCCACCTCTACCTGCTCGTATCCAGACAGGGATTTATTTCTCATAAAAACTCACAAAATCTCTATAATACCAAAATTCTAGGATGTTCTTATATACTAATCCTCAATGTCTATCTTAGAGCTATGTGCTCTAATCAGAGTTTATCTAAATCTATCTTCCAAGTTTAGTACTAAACTGCCACTGATACCAACTATAACACCCCAACCCCAGTTACCCAGAGTCGGTGCATTATTGTGTAACATTGGCGTGATCACAAAGATCAAGTCTCAAAAAAACTGATTAATTTAGTAGCTTTGAAACACTAGATACATTCATATGTTTTACATTACATCATAAAGTAATATAAAACTACAAAAACATATTTTCTTTATATCCCCTCATATTATCTCTTCAGGTCATTCATAAAATACTTCTTCACGTCCTGTAAAAATTAAAACATTGAAAGTGGTGAGCTCAGATGCTCATTAAGGATAACAATATAGCGGAAGCTTTCATAAATAAACATAAACATCTAAGGAAATGTATAACTAAACAAAAGCCGTTTAAACATGAACTTTAGCATAATATGGAAAAATAAAATGAAATAATGCCATTTACTTATTCACATGGATATTCTACTGGTCGAATAATCACATGCAATATCAATAACCACTTTTATAATGCTGGAATGCATAATGTCAGACTATCATAACCACGTAGCCAAGGCCTCGTGGCAAGACTACAAATAAGATTTTTTCAACGCCTCGTGCCAAGACACTAGTTGGTATCATGAGACCTACCGATGCATCGAGGAGCTATAACGGGCTCCACCCATAACTTATTAAGTCCAATGCATTCCTCATATTAATAGGTTTAAACATATCATAAACCATAACATAATCGTATCACATAAAACATGCATAAAGGAAACATAAAATTTCAAAATTTCAATCACAATATATCAATAAAACACATTGATATAATAAAAACACTTTCAAGACCATTTTAAATACCAAAATAGAAGAAAATTAAAACTTGGTATTCATTTTTCATTTTAAAAAGGTTATGGCTTGTTGAGGAAGCTGAAACTCAAATAATGGTCACGGCGGCAGAGAAGTCGTTGTCGCCGCATACATAAGAAAAAACATTCCTTTTTTAGTTTAGTAAATATTCTTCATATAAAAATATGTCATTTGAATAAATTTAAATTTCAAAGGGTTTTATACACCATATAAAAGAAAGTTGTGTATAAAACAGAATATGACTCAATGAAAGGAGATTGAGACGAAGTTCCTTACAAAGACCATTTTTTAAATAAAATAGATATATTATGTGTATTAACTATAAGTACACATAAATAAAGTAAAAATACAAGATAAAACATAATAATATCATGACATAATTTGAAAGTATGAGATTAACCCAAAGAATAGAAATTGGGTTAAGAAGTTCACTTACAAAGATCATTTTTTAAATAAAATAGATCTATTATGTGTATTCACTATAAGTACACATAAAGAACGTATAAATACAAGATATGACATAATAATATCATTACATAATTTGAATGTAGGAGATTAACCCAAAGAATAGAAATTATGTTAACAAGTTCCCTTACCACTCATCTATTCTGATTTGTTTTGAAAATGACGGAAAGATTCCATTAAAAAACGTATAAGGTAAAATAAATTTATAAATGCATTTAAACCATTGTCTAATATATAGTAAAACTGTTTTGAAAGACATTTTTATGAAACATGGATGTGGATGATAAATATGTCCCAGTAGATAACTATATATAAACAACCATGGATAATGAAGAGGTTATAGAATTAACCCTTACCTCGGGTCCGACTTGAATCGATCGTTCTTTAACCTCCTGAATAATAAACTAGAGTTAATTTCTATTTTCTTAAGAACATTTTTAATTTTAATTATTCCTTTTATATCACTTTTTACCATGTTATGAACATTTTGTAATTATTTAAGTTAATAACAGTCATTTTTTCGATCTTTGGTACTTGAGTCAAAAATAAACTTCTTATAATTACAAGTTGTTCATGTGGTGAAATATCCATTATATCCATAATTATATTCATGATGTATATATCATATATAACATATATATATATATATATATCCAGTATATAAATTCATTTATAAAATTACATAACATTTAGAGGTAAGAAATGAAATGCACCGTTCATGGAAACGGTAAGCTGTACGTATGCATGAACGCTACTTTCATTTCTATTTTGTATTTAATGGAATGAAATCATAATTATATAAAGGTATATTATAATTCCAGTATAATATCATATATAATATCTTTTACTCCATCCTCTATACATCCAATATATGGCATTAACGATTCAAATCACTTTGAGGGGGCGGTAGTCCGCACTTCCTAAAATGAAATTATCACATTTACCCATAATGGAAGTCATAAAGTTATTCCATAAATGAGAAATACAGAAGCATAAGTAAAACATAAAAATAATATATATCATATATAAATATAGTGACATATTAATGGCCACCATGAGAGGTGTTAAAAGAAGATTGAACAATCATTGTTTCGTGAGGTAGAAATTTGCCAACCACATAAACAGTATGTTCTTTAACCATTAGACGAAGGTGTGTGTAAGTGTAAATCAAATCCTTCTCATAAAAACATCCTTGTATACTGAATATAGTGTTGTTTTTACAAAATAATGTAATAATAAGAGTGTAAGGGGATGGAGAATAAAAATAAAACAAAATAACATAAGAGAAGACATTACCTTAAAATAGGTAACTTTTTTTGATTTGTGCCAAAGGATTCCTTGGGAAGACTTCTTCCCAAAGTGAGGCTTGTACGAGTAAGAGAGTGAAGTTGATAGAGTATTTGGGTGGAGTTTGGCCGAGCCAAATGGCTTTAATGGTGTGAATAAGGTGGTAGTGGTGGGGGCCTTTTATAAGAGGAGAAGAGGGGCACTCTTGGAAAGTAATGAAATGTTACATTATTATTAAGTTATTTTCAGATTTCAAAGGTCCCACAATTATATATTTATAGGATAAGGTGATAAGGGTTCTAAATATACCCATCCAATAGGTTTTTGACAAGTGTAAGTCTTATATTTTACATTATCTTTTTATGTTTTTTAAATCGTTAATTAATGAGGTAATCGCTGCATCGTCATGGTGTCATAAAAAGATTAATTTATTTATTATATAAAAATTATATAAAATATATCATGATTTAGGAAATGTTTTTAGCTTTTTAATGAGTATTTATAGTCGAAGAGTTATCTTATATAACCCCATTTAATAATATTTTTAGTAAAACAACACATGTTTGTGACAATTTTATTTTTACTTTAAATAAAAAGTTATTAATGACTTTTTCTTACCCAAGAGGCTTCATGGGGTCCCCATGTTGACCCATGGATTTTCTTGGTCAGCCATGACTCATACAATAAGTGTAGGACAAATGTAAAGGTATTTTCATATTTTTATAATATCATTTTTACCTTAAGTTACACTAATTACCTTTAATCACGATGAATAAAAATTAAAAGTTACTATTCACCAAAAAATTATCTTAATCCCATTGAACCACATTTTACATTTTAATGACAACCATGTATGTCGGATTTTTGAAATTCAATTCATAGAAGTGGTAAATTTTCATTTAAACGAAAAAATCAGTTTTCTAACTATCACTTAGTGGTTTCACTATTCATCAAAAATTGATGTTTTTCAGAACAATGCCAAAATTTCACCATAATCTATAAATGATATTCGGTATTAAAAAATGATGTCTATTTTATAAAATTCAAGACATATAAGTTTAATTAATTAATTTAATGATTAATTCCCACTGTCACAACAAATAGCGTGTTTTTAAGAAAGAATATCAATCAAATGTTTGACAATTGTTTATGTCCAATTTCAAAGTGAAATTAATTCTAATGACCACCATTGGATAAAATGCTAAAAATATATTCTAATTACACTTTATAACCACTCAATTTTATAATTTATCACTATAAATTATTTTTATTAAAAAAGTTGTTTTTTGGTATTTTTCACTATTGATAAAAAATTGGATGTTCTCAGAAAAATACCAAAAATTCAACATATGCTAATTTCGATATTCTGAACCCAAAAATGAAGTCCATTTTGAAATATAATATTTATATAATTTCAAAAATTGGGTATTAATATTCATAACTGCTACTTTTATTGGTCGCGGTGTGTTAGAACTCGAGGTTGCGTACAACACACGCAGCTCTATTATTCAAAGAGGAGTGTTCCATGGAAGATTGGGGTGTTACATTCTCCCCTACATAAATAAATTGCATCCTCGCCATTTAAAATTTTTCTTTGAAATTAAAAGTTTGAAAATATAAAATACCTTTGTGGAAAACCCACATCGGAAATAAGGTTAATACAAATATAACTTTAAAATAAATAAATATAAGTACATAGGTCACCCGAGATAGCCCATACTATGATTCTATGAAAATATGGATTTGGAGGAAAAACAAACCATCAAGGTCTGATGGAGATTTGTAGAAAACAGGATTATGAGAAAGTTAACCACATTAAAATCACAAACTTGTGATTGGTTAAATGATCATGGAATCCCCTGTTGGAAAAGTTAATCAAAAACGTTTTTGTTTTAAGTTACCTTTCATAAAGTTGGGGAATTTATTTAAGAGATTTACTAAGAACGTAAGGAAATATACTCACTTGTCATGTAGACATTCATTCATTAATACATTTTTCCACGAACACATCTTTCACTCCAAATGGTAACAGAACTCAAAAATATTCTATTTATCCTAATTTTATAAGGTTCCAAATATTACCACACACAGTTTAGATTAGGAAAACTATTTTGTAATAACAAAGGACTTCTTGTAGGCTAGTGGTAGGTGATAAAGGCATGTCTCACAATGGTTCTGGGTTCGATTCCGGCTGCTTTGTCTGACGTGATGGGTTATCCCCCAACCTGCAGGTTGTCCTTTTCCTAAAAGTATAGTATTATAATATTCCAAAAATAATCTTCAGAAATGTTTTAACCTTAAACAATATTATCCAAAGTTCAACTTAATTCATTCCAACCTTTATAGTTATCCAAAATACCTCTATCCAGACTCTCTCTAAAAGGTCTCTAAATTCCAAAATCAATTGTAACATCAGATTCCCCAAACAAAGTAAAGTTTATCTTATTGTCACATACTAAAAATATGATTACCTTCATCATATTAAATCTTTAGTGAAAACAACAAGTACTGCAGTACAATCTTTATATATATATCACATTATCCTTATAACCAGAATATAATACTTGAGTCCAAAAGCACCAATACATTAATTATTCCACTTCAACTGTAGAACAACATAAGATTTTCCTTGATCCCTTTGCCTTTTCTAAGGTAATTTTCCCTGATGCTTAGGACATTCATTTACATAATTCCTAATTTCCCTACAATTGTAGCATTCAATATTGATAGCCTCTTTCTTTCCCTTGGAATCGCGAGCCTGGTGACATTTTTCTCCACATTTATAACAAACTCACATTCCTTTTATGCATGTACCGGGTTGATTCTTCCCACAATCATCACATAATGGAAAATCCTTCTTTCCCTTTTTCCCTTTATCTGTCTCTTGTTCCACTGTTCTCTTCTTCTCTTGCATTAATTTATTGTCATAAGATTTAGAGAATTCCTTTTCTGTCTTGATAGCACATGAGACAATATCTTCGTACGATGAGAAGGTTTGTGAGACTAATGCTCAACAGAGAAATGGTTTTAACCAATCAATGAAACGATCAATCTTACCTGTTGGGTTACGTATATAATCTATTGCATGCCTTCCTAACCTTGTAAAGTTAGCCTCATATTTTGCGACATTCTCATCCTCCATCTGCCTCAGACTCAGAAATTTTCTTTCCATATCTGCTCAATGGTCATGTTGAAAGTATTTTTCTAAGAAAATTATCATAAACTACCTCCATTCCATACTTGATACTTCTTCATATTCCTTTGTGTTTTGAATCAACGACCACCATTGATCGGCATCTCCAGTGAGGCTGTAAACAGCTATGACAACCGTTTCCCTTTCACTACTCCCCAAGGCATGGAATATTTTTTCTAAGGAGATTATCCATTGCTCAGCTACTAATGGATTTGAACCCCCATTAAATGTTGGTGCTTGTTGCCTCATGAAGCGGTCTAACATTGATCCTCCACGTTGCAGATCAGGGTGATCTATACGAGTAAGGTTATTATTCATAACCAGAGTGAGTTGCCCTAGTATGGAGATAAGCTGATCAGCACCAATTGTATCACCAACTCCATTATAATTATCTTGAGCAGGAGTGAAATCCCTACATGGAGTGCTTACATTGATACGATTTCCATTCCCCACTTAAGGCACCATTTCTAAACAATGTCATAAACTATATTAGTTTATGAATCGAAATACATAATAAAAAACTTGAAAAACACTTAACATAAATTGAACTATTTATGGATATAATCCATAATCATAAAAAAAATCATTGAGGAAGTATATACTCATAACCCTTCATAGTGGTTTGTAATGAAAATGTGAATTATCCTAAGAATATCCCCTGGGAGTGTTGTAACCAAGAGTGCATCAAGGCCCGTTGTAGTGCACCAGTTCTCGTTCGAGTCTAGCTCAAAGCGGCGTTTTCTGGTTTTACCCCTAGGTAAATCTATTTCAGAGCCGCCTCTACCTGCTCGTATCCAGATAGGGATGTATTTCTCGGAAAAACTCACAAAATCTCTATAATACCAAAATTCTAGGAAGTTCTTCTATACTAATCCTCAAAGTCTATCTTAGAGATATGTGCTCTAATTAGAGTTTATCTAAATCTAGGTTCTATGGTTAATACAAAACTGCCTCTGATACCAACTGTAATGCCCCGAACCAAGTTACCCAGAGTCGGTTCATTATTACAAAACATTAGCATGATCACAAAGATTATGTCTCGAAAGACTGATTAGTTTAGTAGCCTTGAAACACTAGATACATTCATAAGTTTTACATTACATCATAAAGTAATACAAAACTACAACAAAATCTTGTCATTATATCACCTAATATTATCCCTTCAGGTCATTCATAAAACACTTCTTCACATCCTGGAAAAATTAAATCATTGAAAGGGGTGAGCTTAGATGCTCAGTAAGGATAACAATATAGCAGAAGCTTTCATAAATAAACATAAACATTTAAGGCAATGTATAACTAAAAAAAAGCCTTTTAAACATGAACTTCAGCATAATATGGAAAAATAAAATGAAATAATTCCATTTACTTATTCACATGGATATTCTACTAGTCGAATAATCACATGCAATATCAATAACCACTTTCACAATGATGGAATGCATAATGCCAGACTATCATAACCACATAGCCAAAGCCTCATGCCAATACTACAAATAATATTTTGTCAAGGCCTCGTTCCAAGACACTAGTTTGTCTCATGAGACCTACCAATGCATAGAGGAGCTATAGCGAGCTCCACCCATCACTTATTAAGTCCAATTCATTATTCATATGAATAGGTTTAAACATATCATAAACCATAACATAATCATATCACATAAAACATGCATAAAGGAAACATAAAATTTCCACATTTCAATCAAAAGATATCAATAAAACACATTGATATAATAAAAACACTTTCAAATCCATTTTAAATACCAAAATAAAATAAAATTAAAACATGGTATTTATTTTTCATTTTTAAAAGGTTATGGCTTGTAGAGGAAGCTGAAACTCAAATAATGGTCACGACGGCATAGAAGTTGGTGTCGCTACATACATAAGACAAAACATTCCATTTTTACTTTAGTAAAAAAGTTTCATATAAAAATATTACTTTTGAATAAATGTAAAACTCAAAGGGTTTTATACACTGTATAAAAGAAAGATGTATATAAAACAAAATATGCCTCAATGAAATGAGATTGAGACGAAGTTCCGTACAAAGATCATTTTTTAAATAAAATAGATCTATTATGTGTATTAACTATAATTACACATAAATAAAGTAAAAATACAAGATAGGACATAATAATATCATGACATAATTTGAAAGTAGGAGATTAACCCAAAGAGTAGAAATTGGGTTAAGAAGTTCCCTTACAAAGATCATTTTTTAAATAAAATAGATCTATTATGTGTATTCACAATAAGTACACATAAAGAACGTAAAAATAAAAGATAGGACATAATAATATCATGACATAATTTGAAAGTAGGAGATTAACCCAAAGAATAGAAATTGGGTTAAGAAGTTCCCTTACCACTCATCTATTTTGAGTTGTTTTGAAAATGACGAAAACATTCCTTTCAAAAACGTATTAGGATAAATAAGTGTATAAATGTCTTTAAAACATTGTCTAATATATATTAAAAATGTTTTTAAAGACATTTTTAAGAAACAAGGATGTGGATGATAAAGTGGTCCTAGTAGATAACTACATATAAACAACCATGTATAATGAAGAGGTTGTAGAATTAACCCTTACCTCGTGTCCGACTTGACTGGATCGTTCTTTAACCTCCTTAATAATAAAATAGAGTTAATTTATATTTGCTTAATAACCTTTTTCATGTTACTTATTACTTTTATATCACTTATCACCTTGTTATGAACGTTATGTAGTTATTAAAGTTAATAACGGTCATTTTGTCGATCTTTGGTACTTGAGTCAAAAATAAACTTCTTATAATTACAAGTTGTTCATGTGGTGAAATATCCCTCATATCCAGAATTATATTCATGATTTATATATCATATATATCATATATATCCATTATATACATGCATTTATAATATTACATAACATTTAGAGGTAATAAATGAAATGCACCGTTCATGGAGACGGTAAGCCGTACGTACGCATGAATGCTACTTTCATTTATATTTTGTATTTAATGGAATTAAATCATAATTATAGAAAGTTATATTATAATTATAGTATAATATCATATATAATATCATCTACTCCATCCTTTATGCATCCCATATATGGCATTAACGATTCAAATCACTTTGAAGGGGCGGTAGTCCGCACTTCCTAAAATGATATTATCGCGCTTACCCATAATAAAAATCATGAAGGTATGACATAAATGAGAAATAAATAAGCATAAATAAAAAAATAAAAATAATATATATCATATATAAATATAGTGACATCTTAATAGCCACCATGATAGGTGTTAAAAGAATATTGAACAATCATCGTTTTGTGAGGTAGAAATTCGCTAACCACAGAAACAGTATGATCTTTAACCATTAGACGAAGGTGTGTGTATGTGTAAATCAAATCCTTATCATAAAAAAATCATATTATATTGAAGATACTAGTTTTGTTACATAGAATGGAATAAAAACAGTCTAAGGGGTTGGAGAATTAAAAAAAAAAACAAAATAACATAAGAGAAGACATTACCTTAAATCGGGTAACTTTTTTTGATTTGAGCCAAAGGATTCCTTGGGAAGACTTCTTCCCAATGTGAGGCTTCTAGGAGTAAGAGAGGGAACTTTATAGAGTATTTTGGTAGAGGTTGGCCGAGCCAAATGTCTTGGAAGGTGTGAATAAGGTGGTAGTGGTGGGGGCCTTTTATAAGAGGAGAGGAGGGGCACTCTTGGAAAGTAATGAAATGTTACATTATTATAAAGTGATTTTCGGATTTCAAAGGTCCCACAATTATATATTTCGAGGATAAGGTGGTAAGGGTTCTAAATATACCCATTAAATAGGTTTTTGACAACTGTAAGTCTTATATTTTACATTATCTTTTCATTTTTTTAAATCGTTAATTAATGAAGTAATCACTGCATCATCATTGTGTCATAAATATTTTAATTTATTTAATGTATAAAAATTATATAAAAAATATCCTGATTTATTAAATCTTTTTAGATTTCAAATGAGTATTTATAGTCGAAAATATAACTTATATAACCCCATTTAATAATTTTTTTAGTAAAACAACACATGTTTGTGACAATTTTATTTTTACTTTATATAAAAAGTTATTAATGTCATTTTCTTACCCAAGTGGCTCCATGTGGTCCCCAAGTTGACCCTTGTATTGTCTTGGTAGGCCATGACTCATCCAATAAGTGTAGTATAAGTGTAATGGTATTTTCATATTTTTATAATACATTTTTACCTTAAGTTACACTAATTACCTTTAATCGCGATTAATAAAACATAAAAGTAACTATTCGCCAAAAAATTATCTTAATCCCATTCAACCAAATTTTACATCCTAATGACAACCATGTATATCGGATTTTTTAAATTCAATTCATAGAAGCGGTAAATTTTCATTTAAACGTAAAAATCTGTTTTTAACTACCACTTAGTGGTTTCACTATTCATCAAAAATTGAAGTTTTTCAGAACAATTCCAAAATTTAACCCTAAGCTATAATTGATATTCCAAATTCAAAAATTATTTCTATTTTAAAAAATTAAAAACATATAAGTTGAATTAATTAATTTAATAATTAATTCTCATTTTCACAACAAATAGAGTGTTTTTAAGAAAGAATATCAATCAAAAGATTGATAATCGTTTATGTCGAATTTCAAAGTAAAATTAATTCTAATGACCACCATTGGATAAAATGGTAAAAATATATTCTAATTACACTTTAGAACCACTCAATTGTATAATTCATCACTATAAATTATTTTTATTAAAAAAGTTGTTTTTAAGTATTTTCCACTATTGATCAAAAATTGGAAGTTCTCAGAAAAATACCAAAAATTCAACATATGCTAATTTCGATACTCCAAACCCAAAAATGAAGTCCATTTTGAAATATAAAATTTATATAATTTCAAAAAGTGGGTGTTACTATTCGTAACTGCTACTTTTATTGGTCGCGGTGTGTTAGAACTTGAGGTTGCGTACAACACACGATGCTCTATTATTCAAAGAGGAGTGTACCATGGAAGCTTGGGGTGTTACAATCACTATATTCATCACACCCACCCCCCCCAGTAGTTCTCAGCCTCTAGTTTATGGGGAGATGCGCTTGAGGCCCCATTACCAACTTGATTTTTCTATGTGAGAGGATTCTGGATCAGAGGATGCCATAAAGGGGAATCAGAGGATGGTTTTTATATTTTATTACAATTTGGGAAAAGTATAAATGAGACTAGGTAGTTTCAGGGAAGGGTAATTATCTTGTTATTGGGAGTATATAACCCATGTATGAGGAATAATCTAAGTGCTTAGGTATGGGATTTTTTTTCATGATGTTAACTTTTGATTGTTGATGTTATTTCACCCTGAGTGACACACATATTGTGTGATGTTATTACCCTCATGACTCAGTGTGGAAAGAGATTTGTATGCCTGAATCATGATAGTAACATAGAGATAAATTGACATTCATTGTTCTTGGTGGAGAGAGTTTTATTTATTGTGATATATATTTTTTATTTGGACTATGATATGAGATAAATGTTATATCTGATAAAAGAAAATGAATGAAATGTTATTTTATTATTAAACACTTGTTAGAAATGTTTATAGATTTTAGTAGTCTATGGTTCTATATTGTTATAACCTATTTAGGTTGAACATGTTGTTGTAGGAATCTATCTTGTAGATAAAATCCTATATTGTCACCATCATGTTGAGAGTCAAGAGAGTGGAAATCAGTAATCGTCTAAAACAGTTGAGTTACAGATTCATATTTTTCATGTGGATCAGATGGATCAATATAGATTCTTGAGGGTCATGTTATCCATGCAATGTGAGATTTTTTACTGAGTTCCTTTGAGTTCTAAGATGATGAGAGTGTTTCAGTTATAACATATGCCTATGTTCACTGGGGAGGGAAGGGCTCAAGTTGTAGAGTTAGGGATTGCTTCAGTCTAGATGATGTAAATGAATCTTGAGACACCCACGTATAGGAGGGTTAATCAATCTACGTATATACTCCATGTACCTGGAAAGCATTGGTAGGAGATTATAAATAATACTAGCCAACAGGAGGAGTTATCTTTTAAGGACATCAAGGTGATGTTTCTGAGCCACATATATCCAAATAAATTGAGGTATGATAAGGATAAAGAGTTTATGCACCTGACATAGGATTGGATTTTAGTGATGGACTATGTTGAACATTTAACCAACCTATAGCACCACGCGATATCCTTATCTACTTTTGAGATCTCTAGGGTTAGTAATTTTAAAGACTAGATTCACTATGATATTGGTTAATAAGTGAACTTTTTTTATCTGATTAGATTTTATAGACATGGTTCATTAGGAACTTATCATCGAAGGAAATATAAGAGAGGGCCTAAGTAGAATCCATTATATTTCAATAGGTAAAACTGATAGCACATATTCTAGTGGTAAGAAGGTCCACTATGATACTTTTCACCAAGAAAACAGTGGGAAGATAAATTTGTGTAGTGGGAATACATTTCCAGAATGTGTTCCATTTCAATTCTATCAGTGTGGCATGTTATTCAACAATCACCATCTAAGTCCATACACCTCTTTGGAGTTCCATGCATGCAGAAGGACGAGCTACCATAATATTTTTATAAGAACTTCTCAGAGTAGAATAGTAGTAGGGGATCATGACAGGTACTAGAGTCTGGTAAGAACTCAGCTACTCCTTAGTATAAATTTAGTTGTAGTTTCATAGAACATTCATGTCAAGTCAGTAGATGTGGTACCAAAGTATAGTAAAAATAGTACTAGGAAGAAGGGATAACTCAAGGGTGTTAGTCTAGAGCCCCAGACTAATGTTCTATTCTGCTGCACGATATTCGGACTACTTAAGTTATTATTGATGTAAGAACTACAACCATCAAAGGTATGATTTTGGTATCATCTACCCTTACTTTTGATTTTTTTGATATAGGATAATAAATTTTTTTAATATTCTATTTTTTATAATCATTTGGGATTGGATGTGGAATTATTAGATGGTGTTTCAAGAATATAAAATTTTAAGATGTGTTCTCTATATATTAGTGGTTTCTATTTATTTTGGGAACCATTCATGAATGAAATTATAGGTTTAAATTTTATTCAGAGTATGGATTGAATATTTCTATACAACTATCATATTTATTGTCACATATGGAGAGTTACCTTTCTATCTTGAGAAGAAGATAGCTATCCACACCTAGGTGATTGGAATCTTTAGGTTGGTCATGCAGGACCAATTCAGAATAGATTGGATTGTCTCATAGATCATATAAAAAGTCTTGTTTTTAATGATAGAGGAAGGTTGTAGGATACTTTTCATCTAGTGGTAGACCATTTTCAAGATGTCATTCCTGTTTTGTTCTATTACTTACCAAATAATAAAGAGATTTATTTCATGATCATGTTGATTTTGGGAGTAGATCTAGTTTCAATTATTACTTATAATAAAGAAATATTAGATATTTGAGAGTTCAAAGTTCAGTTGGAAGATCTAGAAGATAAAGTTTTCATACATCCTACTACACCACCATGGGTTTATTTAGTTATTTTCGCTATGAAGGATGATAGGACATTACACATATGTTTAAATTATCATAGATTTAACTATATGAAAGTCAAGAACCAGTATCCCCTTCAAAATATTGATGATCACTTTGACTAGATGGGAGATTATAAGATCATCTATAAAATTTATTTGAGATATGTGTTCCATATGTAAAGACCCGTAAATTTCAAGGAAATTTTTTTCTTAATTTTCATTGGAATTTTACAAGAACGCAGTTTCTGACGGCAATAGATTCCGAGGCCCGGTGTGCCCGGAATCATTTTCCGAAGTTTGGCTCGGGTACGTTCAATGAACGGATGAGCGGGTTTTTATAACTTTTGAACTGGTGCCCGGAATCGAATTCCGAGGGCACCGATGGAATCGCAGTGCCTGTATTTGCTTAGAAACGCCTCTTCTGGAGTTGCGTTTGCTCGGTTGTGGTTTTTAATTTTTGGGCTTAAAGTTAAGAAATAAAATAATTGTACGACAAACTTTATTTTATTTCACTTAAGCCACATGGAAGCCACTTGAAGCCACTTAAAAGTGTCTTAAGCTGAGTTTATCCGGATAGGATGCTATCCAGAAATATCCTACCCTCTTGGTAGGATATTTGTGAGGTGGGGCCCGCACAAGCCCCACCGTTTCTTTTCCGCTAAGTAACGCACCCACGAAAACCCGTCATTATGAAAGTCAATTGACGTGTTTTCTTAAATTCTTAATGAACCATTTAATTGGGCGGTTTTATTCGTTCATTAAATGGGAAGTTTCTTTCGTTGAATTAATTCTACAAATTAATGGGTCGTCACTTACCTCTTTTTCGTTTGTTGGCGTAATAATAAAATAAGACCTACACGACATTTGGAGGATTACACGTTGAGAGGCTTTGACAGAATTCTTGTGCCGTCACCCTTCTTCGCGAAGAACGACGGCCGCCGACGAAGAACTCCGAACCCGCGGAAATCGACGACGTGACGTCGTGTGCCGCGACGCCGATGTTTCCTCTCCCACGACGTTCATCTGCGGCGTTCCTTCCTCCGCGACGAAATCTTCGATCTTCTGTTTGAGTTAAGAGATCTCGGTTTTCTTTTTTTTTAACTTCTTTGTGGTTTAAAACAACACATGGATTTAATTATTAAAAATTAAATCTGTTGTTTCTTGGACCTCGGAGTTCGTCGACGCAACGCCAGATACCGCGACGACACGACGATCGCCTCCTTCCGTGGCGACCAATTCTGCGAAGAACCCACGGGCGATGACTTGACGAGGTAGGGATTTTTATTTTGGAAATACCCTTTTTTTATATTCCCGTGAATGTTTATTTAAAATTAAAGAACCGGATTCATATGAACAATTTTAATTTTTTAAAATTGTTTTTTCTTGTGTTGAATAAATTCTCCCGTTGTTTTTATCTAACGCGGAGTGTGTGGGCCAAACAAACACGGCCCGACAACCCTCCATCGTTCTTCGTGGTGGTGCGGATTTGGCGGGCGACATAAAAATGTGACGCAAGGGCGTTTTGATGATCCTACAGTGGAGAACGGAACCCGAAAGGACCAACGGCACAGACGGGACGGAAAACGGACCACTGGAGCAACTCCGGTGGCCCGCGGAAGCCACCGGCGGCGCGGGTCGCCGGCGGCGCCCCGGCGCACCACCGGACAAGGCCACTGCAGCTGAAGCCGTGGCGGCAGTAGCACCAGTGGACCCGCGGTCGCGCGGGTCTGGCGCACACGCGGGACGCGGCTTGTGCCGCGTTCGTTGACCAGGGCGGCCCCCCACGGGGGCCGCAGTGCTGACACGCGGGGGCAGCGAGCCCCCCGTGCTGCTCGGCCACTCGGCCGAGCCGAGCCGGACCAGCCGGCTGAGCCGGGCCGCACCCTGGCCCGGCCGGACCGGGTCCGGCCGGTTCGGCCGACCCAGGGGGGGTCGGGCTGGGCGGCCCGGGCCCGGACCCCCGTCTTCGGACCATTTTCAGTCTTTTGCCCGTAACTTGAGCTACGGGCCTCCGAACGATGCTCCGTCAGCAGCAACACGATCCTTGGATCGATACAGTGGTTTCGGTATATCGCACTCAAGGTTTCGGAATACTTTGGGTTCGGCCGGGTTGGTTCGTACACGAAACCAACCGGGCCCTCGGAGCAGAAACACTCATATCTTGAGCTCCGAACGTCCGATCGACGTGCCGTCGACTTCGTTGAATTCCTCTAAGTGAGATGGATCTTTTGGCTCACTCCGTCCGAGGTTTGGATGCAGGTTGAGTACAGTCAAGTTGGTTTTGCCTTAAAAACCAACCGGGCCCCTAGGACGAAAAAGCCAATAACTCTCAGACCGGGCGTTCGATTGACGCGCCGTCTGCGACGTTGAGTTCCTGTTGATGATACGGAACTTTTGGATACATCAACTTCGGACTTTGTGTCAGTTGATGTATCAGCCTCTCGGCTCCTGGAGCGGACCCTCCTGAACGAGCTTTCTGTGTGCGGGAACCCTAGAGCTGGCTGCGACTGCTACATCGACGACTGTGCAGAGATCCTCAGTGGACTGCGACGACGACTGTGCAGAGATCCTCAGTGGACTGTGACGACTACATCAATCAGCGATCCCTTGCGGGTCAGTGCTACAGGTCCTGTGTGGGCCCGATCCTGTGTGGGTCCGATCCTGTGTGGGTCAGCGCTCAGCGGTTCTGTGTGAGCCAGCGCCTACAGGTCCTGTGTGGGCCCGATCCTATGTGGGTCATTGCGGGGGTTAGTTACCTATCAATCCTTTTTGGGTCCGACGACTTAGATGGATCAGTGATCATCTTTATCGTCATCCGAAGAAGTATACCTGTGTGAGCTGAATCCTGTGTTACTCTCCTTTGTGGATTGTGTTGAGCTATCCTGTGTGGATTTATTGTTTTACTCTACTTTGTGGATTGTGTTGAGCTATCTTGTGTGGATTTACTGTTTACTCTCCTTTGTGGATTGTGTTGAGCTATCCTGTGTGGGTATACGTTTTTTATTCCTGTGTGGACTGGGTTGTGCTTGGGCTCGGATGTTGGAGCCGAACGGGAATTGATGACTTAGGTATATGTATGGGCATATACCTAAGTAGTGTCGGTTGTTACTTCGTGATTGTATCTTTTCTTTGTGGATTATCCTTTGTGGATTTCGGGAGACCTTTGGGGGTCTCGGTGTCCCTACTGGGTAGCTTATACTCACCCCTGCACGGGCTATGCATGTACTTCATTCTGTTGGTTGCGGATGATGGACAGCACTGATCGTGGTGGGGGCGTCCGGAGCTGGACGGTACCTGGAGGTGGACCACTGGGCGGGACGCACTCGGAGCGGTCAGGTGGTCCCGAGGAGCAGTGGAGGCTATCTTTACCCACCCTTCAGGTGGGACTTCCAAAGGACGGATCGACGCTGTGGATTTTCATTTCAGTTGCTATTTTTCCTTTTCATTTGTACTTTACAGTTGGGCTTGTATTTCCGGCCCCTTTTACTTTCATAACATCTTGTTACAGTTTTTACTTAGTTTTTACTTTTCTACTTGCTTACTCTGTGGTGCTTGTTTTCTTTTCAAAGGCAATGCCTTCCCTTTTGTTGTGATTTACGCCTTGGTGCTAGTCTCCAGCCCCTAGCCTATGGAAGGCGGGCTTGGGGTAGTCACGGCACGGGCCCCGAGGATGGGTCGTGACAAATTGGTATCATAGGTGGTCGGTTCTACCGCAGACTCTGATCTTTCTTCTATGTGAAGCAATAGTGTTTAGCATATTGAGTGTGGTTATCAGTCCAGGGAGTCCAGTGTTGATGCGGCGGCCAACGTATCTGTACATCAGGACCCTGAGTTCTGATTTCCGACTTAATGCACGAAAACATTGATTGCATGTGTGTTTCAAGTTTCATTTGTGATTACTTGTGTCAGCTCACCAGGTATACTGTTCTGATCGTGGCACACTTGTTTCCTTTTCATGATGGACCTACGACGGCAGCCAGCTAGGGTTCCGAGAGTAAAGCGCGATGACAGCCCGCCGAGCGATGAGGCCTCGGTACATGGCCCGTTGACAGCAGAGGCACCGGCGGTACCTTTACCCGCCGAGCCCCCGATGCTACCAGCACCGACCGCTGACAATGCACGTCGCCTCGGAGCTCTGCACGAGTTCCAGCGCCAGCGAACACCCATGTTTCGTGGGGAGATGGACCCCTAGGCAGCCGAGGACTGGCTGGAGGCGGTCGTTCGAGTTTTCAGGCTAGTGAGTACACCAGCAGACCTCATGGTGATCCTCGCAGCGAGCCTACTGCACGCAGCAGTAGGACGATGGTGGAGCCTGATGCTCCAGGTGCATGATGAGGCATCTCTTCTCTGGATGGACTTCAAGAGCCTCTTCCGCTCAGAGTTCGTCCTGGCCACCCTCCGTGCGGTGCGTATTCAGGAGCTTCTTCAGCTGCGGCAGGGCATCTTGACGGTCGCCCAGTATGCGGCGAGGTTCACCGATCTTTCTCGCTACTCGACCGACATGGTACGGTACCCCTTCTTCCGGGTAGGGACCTTCGAGCAGGGATTGAGACACAAGATCAAGGCATCGCTGATCTCCCTCAGCATCCTGACCCAGGCAGGAGTACTGGAGCGAGCCCTTCTGATCGAGAGCTTTCTGGCTGAGTCGACTTCTGCAGCGAGACCTACGGCAGGGCGGCAGGTAGCGGAGTCTTCGGCAGCAGGTAGCCGACGGATGACACAGGGTTCCAGGAAGACCAGACCCTCTTGTAGACGACCTCAGGACACTGGCTCAGCAGTGTGGGGAACACAGCGCGGAGCTAGTCTTCTGAGAGGCAGGTCGTGCTACACCTGCGGCGGGCAGGGCCACATGGCTCGTGACTGCCCGACCCGTCGTATCGAGGAGCATCAGACGGTGGAGGGGCCACCTAGGCAGAGGCAGAGGGTCGACCGTGGCGGTCCACAGGGAGGAGGCGGACGAGGCAGGGGATCTGGCCGAGCAGCAGGTGGTGGGAAACGCTTTGGGGCTTTTCCACCACCACCACCAGGAGGCTCGCCCCGACCACAGGGAGCTGGCGGGCAGAGACAAGCACAGCTCCAGGCAGCGGAGGCCTACGACCATGGAACGCCAGAGATGATTCGAGGTACGATCTGTGTCTATTCCACCCTTGCTGCAGTTCTTATAGACACAAGAGTGAGTCACTCTTTCATAGCCTCTACCCTTGTTCGGAGCACGGAGATTCCGACAGAGCCGTTGGCTCGATCCTTATGGCTAGAGACTCCTACAGGAGCAGACTCGATGATTATGCACTGGTTTTGGCAGTGTGAGATTACTCTAGGAGGCGAGAGCTTCGGCTGAGATCTTCTTGTAGCGGCGTCGAGGCCTTACGATGTCATCTTGGGCATGGATTGGTTATCCACAGTCCATGCTCAGATTGACTGTTTTAGGCGCAAGGTGCGATGTGTACGCACCAATGGGAGCAGGTTCACCTTCACCGGCGAGAAGGGAGCCTTTGCAGCACAGGAGGGACTCTCGCAGAGGAGGGGACATCCCATCACTCATCAGTTGTCTACCTCATCCTTGGATCAGTTGACGTGCGGAATCCTAGTTTTCCTGCAGTTGTGGATCAGTATGCAGACGTCTTTCCCGATGACGTTCCAGGGCTACCTCCCCGCAGAGAGGTAGTCTTTTAAATTGATCTGTACCCCAGGACAGCCCCGATATCCACTCCAGTGTATCGGATGGCCCCCGCTGAGCTTCTAGAGCTGCGGGTACAGTTGGAGGACTTGCAGGGCAAGGGGTTCATCCGACCCAGTGTTTCACCCTGGGCTTCCCTGATATTGTTCGCCAAGAAGGCAGACGAGAGTTGCGACTGTGTGTCGACTATCGTCGCCTGAACCATGTGACAGTGAGGAACAAGTATCCTCTACCGAGGATTGATGACCTCTTCGATCAACTCAAGGGAGCACGGTGGTTCTCGAAGATAGACCTCAGGTCAGGCTATCATCAGCTCAGAGTTCGAGACGAGGACGTGCAGAAGACGGCCTTCAGGTGTCGGTATGGCCACTATGAGTTCTTGGTTATGCCTTTCGGCGTAACCAACACTCCAGCAGTTTTCATGAGCCTCGTGAACAGGATCTTCCAGCCATACCTCGATCGATTTGTCGTGGTCTTCATTGACGACATTTTGGTGTACTCGACCACGGAGGAGCAGCATGCCTACCACTTGTGGGTTGTACTAGACACACTCCGAGAGCACCAGCTTTATGGAAAGCTCGTGAAGTTCCAGTTCTGGTTACGTGAGGTCCACTTCTTAGGGCACGTCATTTCTGAGGTGGGAGTTGCAGTGGATCCTGCGAAGATCGAGGCAGTGCTAGCTTGGGAGCCACCCAGGAGCGTGACGGAGGTGCGGAGTTTCTTGGGTCTAGCCGGATACTATCGGAGATTTGTGCCAGACTTCTCTAGAGTTGCGGCGCCACTCTCAGCTTTAACGAAGATGGGGAAACCCTTTGTGTGGTCAAAAAGATGTCATCAGAGCTTCCAGGAGCTGAGGTAGAGATTGACCAGTGCACCTATCTTGAGGTTGCCTGAGGAGGGAGTTGGATACGTAGTCTACTATGATGCATCAGGGACCGGACTCGGGTGTGTCCTGATACAATAGAGGGTCGTGATTGCCTATGGATCACGTTAATTGAGGCCACATGAGCATAACTACGCTACCCATGACCTGGATTTGGTAGCAGTGGTCTTAGCACTGAAGACTTGGCGACACTATCTGATAGGCGAGCACTTTACAGTCTTTTCTGACCACCAGAGTCTCAGGTACATCTTCTCTTAGAAACACCTGAACCTGAGACAGTGGCGATGGCTTTAGTTCCTCCAAGACTATGACTTTTAAATAGTCTATACTCCTGGGAAGGGGAACGTAGTAGTCGATGCCCTCAGCAGGAGGACGGGCATTCAGCTACTTGAGGAGGTGACAGAGCAGCTAGCCGCCTTGCAGATATCCTTCGTGGATAGGGACGGAGTAGCCTTCCTTCAGTCTCTCAAAGTCACCCCTCCACTTCTACATAGGGTTAGAGAGGCACAGCGTGGGGATGCTAACTATGAGATGCGGTGTGCACAGATATCCTCAGGAAAGGCACCTGATGGTTTCTCCCTTGGAGCAGAGCACGACGTCCTTTTCAGAGGACGTACCTTGGTACCAGTCGCTTTACGAGAGGAGGTGCTGAGAGAGTTTCACACTTCTCCTTTGGCGGTACATCCTGGGGTGGCGAAGATGTACCAGGATCTCAGATGACAGCACTGGTGGTCGGGCATGAAGAAGGCTGTGGAAGAGTTCGTTTCACGGTGCCTCACCTTCCAGTAGGTGAAGGCAGATCATCAGGTACCAGCAGGCTTGGTACAGCCCTTGGAGGTCCCGGAGTCGAAGTGGGACAGGATATCTATGGACTTCGTGACTGGACTTCCACGCACTTCCGGAGGTCACGACTCCATTTGGGTGATTGTTGACCGACTCACCAAGTCGGCACACTTCTTACCCATTAGAGAGCAGTGCTCAGTGGAGAGCTTGGGGCGTCTCTACGTTCAGAATATTTTACGGCTTCACGGTGTGCCATCGTCTATCTTCTCCGATCGGGACGCTCGCTTTACTTCCCTGCATTGGAAGGGGTTGCAGGAGGCGTTCGGGACGCAGCTACGTCTGAGCACCGCCTTTCACCCTCAGACGAATGGTCAGACAGAGAGGACCATTCATACTCTCGAGGACATGCTCCGCGCATGTGTCCTCGACTTTGGTCGCAGCTGGGAGGACCACATACCCTTGGTGGAGTTCGCATACAACAACAGCTACCACTCCACCATCGGGATGGCACCATACGAGGCGTTGTACGGCAGACCTTGCAGATCTCTTTTGTGCTGGACAGACCCTGGGGAGTCAGCACTTGTGGGACCAGAGATGGTTTGGGCCACGACAGAGAAGGTCCAGGTCATCCAGGAGCAGATGAGGACAGCTCAGAGCCGGCATAAGTCATATGCTGACAGGAGGCGGAGGCCACTAGAGTTCGAGGATGGCGACCACGTCTTCTTGCGGGTCTCACATCGACGTGGTTTACAGAGATTTGGATGAGGCGGCAAGTTGTCTCCACGTTTCATTGGACCTTTCCAGGTCCTCAGAAGGATTGGCGAGGTGGCTTATCGCATGGCTCTACCACCTCAGTTGCACCGGGTGCACGACGTCTTCCACGTATCTCAGCTGAGGAGATACGTGCACGACCCGACACACATCATTGACCATCGGGAGCTAGACGTAGATGATGGAGCGACTTTTGCGGAGGTCCCAGTGGTGATTGAGGATCGACAGGAGCGGGTCCTACGTGGACGATCGATTCCTCTTGTGCGCATCAAATGGCAGCACGAGAACCTCCAGGAGAGCACTTGGGAGCGGGAGGCTCAGATGTGTGCTCGGTACCCACATTTGTTTCCCTAGTTTATGATGTATCTTTACAGGGACGTAAAGCCCTGAGGTGGGAGTAATGTAAAGACCCGTAAATTTCAAGGAAATTTTTTTCTTAATTTTCGTTGGAATTTTACAAGAACGCGGTTTCTGAAGGCACCTGATTCCGAGGCCCGGTGTGCCCGGAATAATTTTCCGAAGCTTGGCTCGGGTACGGTCAGTGAACGGACGAGCGGGTTTTCCTAACTTTTGAACCGGTGCCCAGAATCGAATTCCAAGGGCACCGATGGAATCGCAACACCGATATTTTCTTAGAAACGCCTCTTCTAGAGTTGAATTTGCTTGGTTGTGGTTTTTAATTTTCGGGCTTAAAGTTAAGAAATAAAATAATTGTACGACAAACTTTATTTTATTTCACTTAAGCCACTTGAAAGCCACTTGAAGCCACTTAAAAGCGTCCTAAGATGAGTTAATCCAGATAGGATGCTATCCAGAAATATCCTACCCTTTTGGTAGGATATTTGTGAGGTGGGGCCCGCACGAGTCCCACCGTTTCTTTTCTGCTAAGTAACGCACCCGCGAAAACCCGTCATTATGAAAGTCAACTGACGAGTTTTCTTAAATTCTTAACCCACCATTTAATTGGGCGGTTTTATTCGTGAATTAAATGGGAAGTTTATTTCATTGAATTAATTCTACGAATTAATGGGTCGTTACTTACCTCTTTTTTGTTTGTTGGCGTAATAATAAAATAAGACCAACACAACATTTGGAGGATTACACGTTGAGAGGCTTTGACATAATTCATGTGCCTTCACCCTTCATTGCGAAGACTGCGAAGAACGTGAAGAATGCAAAGAACGCCGGCCTCTGACGAAGGACGCTGAACCCACGGAATTCGAAGACGCGACGCCGTGTGCCACGATGCCGACGTTTCCTCTCCCGCGACGTTCTTCTCCGGCGTTCCTTCCTCCACGACAAAATCTTCGATCTTCTGTTTGAGGTAAGAGATCTCGGTTTTCTTTTTTTTAAACTTCTTTGTGGTTTAAAACAACACACAGATTTAATTATTAAAAATTAAATCTGTTGTTTGTTGGACCTCGGAGTTTGTCGACGCAACGCCGGATACCGCGACGACGCGACGATCGCCTCCTTCCACGGTGACCAATTCCGCGAAAAACACGCGGGCGACGACTTGACGAGGTAGGGATTTTTATTTTGGAAATACCCTTTTTTTTATATTCCCGTGAACGTTTCTTTAAAATTAAAGAACCGGATTCATATGAACAATTTTAATTTGTTAAAATTGTTGTTTCTTGTGTTGAATAAATTCTCCCCTTGTTTTTATCTAACGTGGAGGGTGCGGGCCAAACGGACACGACCCGACAACCCTTCGCCATTCTTTGTGGTGGTGCGGATTTGGCGGGCGACGGAAAAATGTGACGCAAGGGAGTTTTGATGATCCCGCAGTGCAGAACGAAACCTGGGAGGATCAACAGCGCATACGGGAAGGAAAACGGACCACTGGAGTAACTCTGGTGGCCCGCAGAAGCCACCGGCGGCGCCGGCGGTGGCGGCGCCCCGGCGCGCCTCCGGACAAGGCCGCCACGGCTGAAGCCGCGGCCGCGCGGGTCTGGCACACATGCGGGACGCGGCTTGTGCCATGTCCGTTGACCAGGGCGGCCCCCCGCGGGGGCCACGGTGCTGACACGCGGGGCCAGCAAGCCCCCAGCGCTGCTCGGCCACTCGGCCGAGCCGAGCCGGACCGGCCGGCCGAGCCGGGCCGCACCCTGGGCTGGCCGGACCGGGTCCATCCGGGTCGGACCAGGTCGGGTCGACCCGATTCGGCCGACTCAGTGGGGGTCGGACCGGGTCGGCCCGGGCCCGGACCCCCGTCTTCGGACCATTTTCGGTCTTTTGCCCATAACTTGAGCTACGGGCCTCCGAACGATGCGCCATCAGTGGAAACGCGATCCTTGGATCGAGACGGTCGTTTCAGTATATCACACTCAAGGTTTCGGAATACTTTGAGTTCGGCCGGGTTGGTTCGTACACGAAACCAGCCGGGCCCTCGGAGCGGAAACACTCATATCTTGAGCCTCGGACATCCTATCAACGTGCCGTCAACTTCGTTGAATTCCTCAAAGTGAGATGGATCTTTTGTCTCACTCCGCCGGAGGTTTGGATGCAGGTGGAGTACGGTCGGGTTGGGTTTGCCTTAAAAACCAACAGGGCCCCTGGGACGAGAAAGCCAATAACTCTCAGACCGGGCGTCTGATTGACGCGCTGTCTGCGACATTGAGTTCCTGTTGACGATACGGAACATTTGGATACATTAACTTTGTACTTTGTTTCAGTGGATGTATCAGCCTCTCGTCTCGTGGAGCGGACCCTCCCGAATGAGCTTGTTGTGTGGGGGAACCCTAGAGTTGGCTGCGACTGCTACTGCGACGACTGTGCAGAGATCCTCAGTGGACTGCGACCACTACAGCACTGAGTGATCCCATTGTGGTTCTGTGCTACAGGTCTTCTGTGGGCCCGATCCTGTGTGGGTCTGATCCTGTGTGGGTCAGCGCTCAGCGGTTCTGTGTGAGCCAGCACCGACAGGTCCTGTGTGGGCCCGATCCTGTTGGGTCATTGCGGGGGTTAGTTACCTATCGATCCTTTGTGGGTCCGACGACTTAGATGGATCAGTGATCATCTTTATCTTCATCCGAAGAAGTATACCTGTGTGAGATGAATCCCGTGTTACTCTCCTTTGTGGATTGTGTTGAGCTATCCTGTGTGGATTTACTGTTTTACTCTCCTTTGTGGATTTTGTTGAGCTATCCTGTGTGGATTTACTATTTACTCTCCTTTGTGGATTGTGTTGAGCTATCCTATGTGGGTATACGTTTTTCTTTCTTGTGTGGACTGGGTTGTGCTTGGGCTTGGAAGTTGGAGCCGAATGGGAATTGATGACTTAGGTATATGTATGGGCATATACCTAAGTAGTGTCAGTTGTTACTTCTTGATTGTATCTTTCCTTTGTGGATTATCCTTTGTGGATTTCGGGAGACCTTCGGGGTTATAGGGGTCCCTACTGAGTAGCTTATACTCAACCCTGCACGGGCTATGCCCGCACTTCGTTGTGTTGGTTGCAGACGACGGATAGTGCTGATCATGGTGTGGGCGTGTGGAGTAGGACTGTACCTGGAGGTGGACCACTGGACGGGACACACTCGGAGTGGTCAGGTGGACCCGAGGAGCAGTGGAGGCTATTTGTACCCACCCTTCAGGTGAGACTTCCAGAGGCCGGCTCGACGCTGTGGATTTTCTTTTCAGTTGCTATTTTTCCCTTTCAGTTGTACTTTACAATTGGGCTTGTATTTCCGGCCCCTTTTACTTTCATCACAGCTTGTTACAGTTTTTACTTAGTGTTTACTTTTACGCTTGCTTACTATGTGGTGCTTGATTTATTTTCAAAGGAAATGCCTTCCCTTTTGTTGGTATTTACGCCTTGGTGCTAGTCGCCATCCCCTGGCCTATGGAAGGCGGGCTTGGGGTTGTCACGTCACGGGCCCCGAGGACGGGTCGTGACACCATAGTTTGAGGGTAAGACAATTAGACATGACTGAGACTATTTTTTGTAGCCAGTATGAATTGAATGAGTTCTTAGTGATTTATTTTGGTCTGATGAACACACTGAATGTATTAATGTCCTTGATGAATTGGGTATTTCATCCTTTTATGGACTAGTTTTTGTTCTATTCATCAATAAAAATATTTTACTCCCAAACAGCAGATGATTATTTAAAACATATTAACATCTTCTAGAGTACATTAAGAGAGCACCAAATTTACACCATTCAAACCAAATACTATTTCCTCATTTATAAAGTGAACATATTATTCCATGTCATCTCATGGGAAGGAGGGCTAGTGTACCAAGAGATGGTTATAGCAATGTTATTAGGGGAGATACCTAAAAATTTGTTATCGATTCAAATCATTCTAGGTTTATTATGATTTTATTTTTGTTTTATCTAGGACTTCTCCCGTCTAAAAGCACCATTATTTGGGATAACCAAAAAAGGGGATGATATTTTTTGTTCAGATGTTTCTGAGAGGTATTTTCAAGATAAAAAATGAACGTTGGCCTTTTCACCAATCCAAACTTTACCTATATCCAGTAAATTATATACCATGTATTGTGGTGTATATGCAGTTGGACTCAGATTTATTCTGATGTAGGAGGATCGAGTAGTTTCCTACGAATCCGGACAGCCAAGACCACATGAGTTGAATTACCCTACTCATGATCTAGAGTTCACAATTGTGTTATATGACATGATATGGTGGAGGCATTATCTTATAGGAGAAAGGTTTTTGTATACTCGGACCATAAGAGCCTTAGGTATGTCTTCTCTCAGTGGGATTGGAACCTTCGGCAGAGGATGTGGGTAAAGTATCTATTGTATTTTGGCTTCTAGTTAGCTTATACACTATGACACTAAGAATTTGTTTCCAATGCCTTGTGTTGTAATATGTTGATAGAGGTAGTGTTATAGTCTAGAGATGAGTGGCGGATGATAGAACGCTTTTCATACATGCATAGAGATGTTTAAATTCCCTAGGGATGAGTATCAATGAATTTGACATCTATTATATCCATACTTTTGGAATGGATCATGACAAAGTAGTTATCTAATATAGAGGGAATAATTATGAGACATAGCATATATGGTGGGGATACACCATCTGGATGGCCTCATGGAAATGGTAATTCTCTTGTTTTCCATGATTGATTATGGGTTCCAACATTCTTGCTTCCAGATCTGATGAGAAATTTTCATGCTTCTTGATGGTCGGTATGTCCTATTCTGACAAAGATGTTTTAGGATATCTATAGAAAATAATGGTGGGTAGGATAGAAGAAGGGGCATCATAATTGTTTTTGAGATTTTTCATCTATCTATTAGTGATGGCTGAGTATCAGAGGACAATAGTGACATTGTATCCTCTTCCAATTCTATAGTAGAAATAAGATGATGCCACTAGATGCCTTGTCAAAAGACTACCTAGGACTGATCCTAAGAAATACATTGTATGGTTCATGGTAAATGGACTAAAGAAGGTAGAACATTTTTTCCCTACATGGGAGATCTTCACAACTGATGATATGGGTAGTCTCTATGTGGCAAAGATAGTTCAGCTGCACATTTTTTCAAGGATTATCATTTTTGACAAAGAAACTCATTTCACATCACTATTCTGGAAGGATATTCTAAAGGATTTAGGATATCATGTTCTTTTGAGTATTTATTATCATCCTTATACTGATATTCAATATTATATTATTATTCATGTTTTTGAGGATATCTTTGGACCTTTTGTTTTTTATTTTTGTGGTTCATGAGAGAAACATATGAAACAGGTGGATTTTTAATATAAGAATAGCATTAAGGGATTAATGTAGATGGAACCTTTCATGAATTATAATCTAATGTCATTTTATTCACAACATTGTTGGTTGGAGGCTAGTGATTCATCATTTTTAGGCCTAGTCTCATGTAGGAGACATCTGAGAAGGTTCATATGATCATGATGTAGTTGGGAACCACATAGAGTAGAAAGATATCCTTTTCTGATGATTGGAGAAGACCAATGGAGCTTGAGGATGGTCATCATGTTTTCCTTCAGGTTTCACTTAGATTGGGGGAATTCCATATCTATAAATAAGGTAAGATAGCACCCAGGTTTATCTATCCATTTGAGATAGTTGATAAGGTCAGTCTAGTTTCATATCGATTAGACTTTATGCGGGGATCTAGTTCCATGAATGATGTGTTTCACATGATACAACATCAAATAAATTATCCTAACACATCTCATGTGGTAGATGTCTAGAGCATCGAGCTTTGTGATGATGAGTCCTTTGATGAGAATCTAATGTTGATTATTGGCCAGATTGGGAATTACCTTCAGTTTTATACTATACCTCCTATTTAAGTGTAGTGGAATCATGTCCATGTTCAAGAGCATACCTTTGATAGGGATTTTGATATGAAAGCACAGTGACTATACCTGTGTTCTAAGACCCCACAGTGATGCTTGGTGAATCTCAAGAATGTTTTTTAATATAGTGGGGAGGTTTTGGTTTTTTCATTAAACATCTTTCTTTGGGTCTTCCTTTGTCTTTTATCCTTGGTTGATGAGTCTTGTTTAGAGATGTAGACAATTTTTTGTAGAAAATTACCTAATGTTTTGAGATTCATGTTTTCTTCAATGAAATGAGTCTAGGTATAAATTTGTCAAATAGTCTTATCAGGGTTTTTCATGTGTTTTGGAGGCTTCAATGGTGGTTCAGGATCTTTCATAGAATCTGGGGTGAAAACAATCTACTGAACAATTCCATGCCATGTATATGTTACATAATGTGTATGTATCACCAAAAACATTTCTTAAACTGGTTTATGATGTGAAATAGTTATATATCATGTAACAATTTCATATCATGTAATTATCAATTGAGAAAAATATAAACCTAAGGGGACACATTTGTTAACATATATCATTAATTAAGAATTACAGGATGTCAAATGGTTACATTCCATGAATTTCTAGGCTACAGAAATTATGTCATTTCATGACTATAATTAAATTACTTCATTTGATGTACCTATCTCCACTCAACCCTAGAAACATTTATAGGTGATTTTAGTGTGTTACCTTCCTTTACAGACATCTCAATCATGGATCTATTACTTGGTGAGTGGTTCTGATTAGTTTTTCCCTTCTCTTGTTTTATTTTGTGTTGTTGTGGTGGAATCGTTTTACCGTGGTTTATTTTGGGTGTTTATCTGGATCTTGTTTGAACTAGGTTCTTTCTTGGGATATTCTTACCCAAATTTCTTGATGGTGATTCTGGTTGGAAATGTTACATAATCCTTGGATAAAGTTAGGGGTATAAACATAACCCTATGGACTATTTAATAGTCAAGTTTATGAAATATTGGGGTTTCTCTAATGTAACATGTTCTTTAATTAATTTATTCATTGATTAAAGGTAAATAATATATTTAAATATTTTTTTGATCTCTTTGGATTCAATTTTTGATGTGACATAGATTATGGCTAAACATTTGGTGAGAGAACCCTTGAATAATAGAAACATGGATAATGAATTAAAGTGTGTTTAGTATGACATAAGATTGTAATTGATCGATTGATATAGAATCACTTTGGTAATAGATTATGGGATATTGATTTGCCTATTGATTAATTGATATATATGTGTGTGTGTGTGAAAGTGTAATTGAAAGGAAAATGGTAATTTTCACAAGTATCCATTGAGTGTTATGAAGTGGTATTTTGATATCCTTGTTGTTATGACATGTTGAGTTGATGATTTAATGCTTATATAGCTAGATATTCCAAGTGATACAAGTCGTAATGCTTATATACTCAGTTATTCCCAGTGATATAGGATATAATTCTTATATAGTGGACTCTACATAGTGATACTTTCTGTGATTCTTATATATAAGATTATCCCTTGTGATACATGTTGTAATGCTTATATAGTAGAATCTTCCTTATGATATATGCTAAAATGATTATATAGAGAGCTATGCCTAGTGAAAAATTCTTAAATGACTATATAGAGGGATATTCCTAGTAAAACATGTTAAAATACTTAGATATCAGGCCTATCCAAGTTGGGGCTAAAATTATTATATATAGGGTGACATCTAGAGGTTGGAATTACTATAACGAGGGATTTTTGGGATTTTTTTTATTATTCAATGGTTTTTCGTGATGATTGACAAGGTCGTGCTGCTTTCTTAAAGACATTCTAGCATGGTGCTGAAGTAGGTTGATTTTTTATTATATTAGTTGATTAATTAATACACATGTTTATTTCTCTATTGCATTCTCTTATTATCATAATGGTCCTATTTAAACTTGTTGATGTCGACCTACTGAGTTTTACTCATACCCGATTTGGTTCACCATTTGGAACCCAAGAAGATTACATGGATGAAATTTTGGGAAAGGGAAAAGGACCTTGTTAATGACTTTTTCTAATGGGATGGTCTTTAGTTTGGATATGGGAATGACATGGGGTTCATGATCAGGGTCTTTTGTGATTATATTTTTCTAGTTTATTTTTTATTTGTATTGTTTTCAGTTTTACATTTAGATAAATATCAGCTTATCATTACATGATTATTTATTATTTTTGTATTGGTTTCACATTCACATTCCAGTTTATGATATATGGTTTCCACTTTTATCTATTAATATAATATTATAATTTTTTAATTATTCTACTGTGTTGTAACTCTATACTAGGGGGTATAGTCTCCCAATAATATTCAGATCACTCTCGCTACTAGTCGACATCCACAGACGTACATAGAGGAATTATTGAGGTCCCATAACCAACCTGATTTGGCCATGTGATAGGGTTTTGGATCAGGGTATGTTACATATATTATATCAAAAAAATCAAAGTTGAATTCAGGGATATTTATGACCTTATTTTCTAGTTCTACATCTTTTATTTATACCTCTTTGGTATTAAAATAGATCTATCACTGAACAATATTTTGAGCAAGATATTATTTCTTCCCTTATATGAAAATTTCAAGGCCCTTCATTTGAAAATATAGAAGTATTGGATCATTAGTTATTATCTTTAAAAAAAGCTCGCATGATTGTTTAAACAAAATGTATCATCCACCTTTTCTTGATTATAAATTTAGTGATGTATTAATATTTTATAAGCATTAATATACTCAAACCATCTTCTATGTCAATAATTGACCAATTTATAGGTGAATATATACCTTAAACGTTTAGTATTAGCTAATATGTCCCACCATTCTCAAAAAACAATGTCTCGCCATATATTCTATGAAAAAATTACCACTTCAAATTCTAATTTGTGTGTCTAGTTGTTTTTCTCCTAGTTTGATAACTGAAGTGGGGCATAATATACCACAATTTCTTAATATAAAATAATCCCTTATTTTATACATAAATATATATTGAAAAACCTTTTACATTGTAGGGAAGTGTGATTATAGGTTTACTGACTACCATTCTCATTATGTCCTTGAATTTTTCCTTATATTCATCAGTATAATGAAACATGAATCAATTTTTTGTTAGCATAGTGAGTTCATTAAATATATAATAAATTATTCACAAATCATTGACAATATCCAACTAATATAATAACAAAATGGATTTCAATAATAGTGGGTTTTCTCAGACAATGTTCAATGAATTCCATCTTAGAAGTACCTATTAATATACCCCCAGTTGTGATAATTTTTCCAAATAATGATACTATATGTAACTATATTTCAATGTTATGTAATTTTTATTATTTTTTATCCTTCATGAGTGACTTTTAATAAAGTATCATGTGATCTTCTTGATCATCCACTCTCTAATAGTATATAAGTATATTGTCTATAAATACCACCAAAAAATGATTGAGGTAATATCTAATGACTATATTCATAAAATCCACAATGTTAGTGGGGGCATAAGTGTTGGAGTTCGTGCCCTAGAAACCAACTTCATAATACATTATGATAAACCTGTATTAATTGGATCAATATTAATAATCTACTTATCACATCATGATTGTTCTTCAGCATGACATGATATATGATAATTTCCAAATAATAGGTATCAGATTAAAAGGTCGTAGAATATCACTACAATAATGAGAAACTGGATGTTCCATGACACTATTATTCAATATATATACTATGACCATATGATATCATTTTATGGGACACAAATGATACAGGATATAAGGAGTGGTGACTCATGAAACTTTGAGGCACCTTCTCATGGTTTGCTCCCTTGGTAAAATCCATGAGGATATTATGAGAAAAGACATGCTAATAGAAAATCCACATTCATAAGTTTCAATGGATATTCCTATCTGAAGATGTCTGTATTGGTCTTTAGACTTTAATATTATTATTATTGTGTATTATGACTCCCTCACGTATATGTATTGATGAAAACTATGATGATAGATGTTCATATCAAGGTAGTATATGTTGGGAGCATCACAAGTAACAATGTGTTAATGAAAAATGAAAGTAAGGATTTTACACTTCAATAGAAGTAGATATCTCAGGCCCTTTGATGGAGATGATATAACCTAAATAAATCCATGGCCATGGTGTTCTCTAGGAATGCTCAATTCCAGAATGTGAAAGAATGAGAAATAAATCACATGGGATGAGTGTACTTGCATGCAACTCGCTTGATTGGAGATATCAGGATAAATGGATTATATTTCACGGTAAGAATTCATATGACGTTACATGTCATTGTGATATCAACTTATTTCTCTTCGGTGCCTAGACCCATTGCTGGATAGTAATCTTGGACTTTAGTCATGCCTTCCTAATTCCAATGAGAAAGAGGCCTAGAGGGTCACACACTAAGTGTAGCTAGTATCCTAGTTAAATAATTTATTTATTTAACAATTTGAATAAATATTATTCCTGGATGTGGTTTAATAATTATTTAGGTATGCCTGATCGTGTTTATTTTTTCACTAGTTATTCGAGATAATATATTTCAGACATAATATTTATTTATTAGTGAATAATGCATCAATATTTATTTAATAAAAAAATAGTCATTATTCAAGTCCTGATAAATTTTAAGGGGGATTGGCGGACCATGTTATTGGACCAATGAGAAATAATATTAAATATTATTTGGGTAAAAAAATATTTAAATATAACGTGCAATTTAATCACATGTCATGGAAATAATAGCATTGGCATTTATTATTTGACATGGGGTGTCACATGGAATAATAAATTAAGTAACATAACCTATACTAATTATTTATTATTACCAGGTGAATGAAATTCCACATTGTTTTATTATTCACTAATTACCAAAGGGGTCATTTGACCGGATAACGAATATTTGTGTGTATAACATCCTTGGAGAAAATCTCTCAAGCCTAGAGAACATTTCCCTCCCCAAGAACTCTCTCAAGAACTACAGAGATCGTCCTCAACCGGATTTAGGAGAATGCTTTGGAAGCGATTCTCAAGGCGATCGAAGGCAGACATCACAAGCACAAGGATCTTCTGTGAAAGCACCTGGAGACTCCTTCAGTTATGTTTAGAGATACGTATATCATATGTGGATTGCTGCTTGGGGATTCATATCCAAAGATTCAACATCGTAATGAAGATAGACCTCAAACCTTTGGTCGGAAGCATCAACGAAGAAAGAATCTCCATGGAGGTAATTCTATAATTAAGTTAAATTAATTAAAAATATTATAATTAGATCATCTCTCCTCAATTATTGGTTCTCTCATTTGTCTTTTATCTTTGATTCAATTCTATGGATACCAGTGTTCATCATCTTATTGATCTCGGATTAATCATCGATTATGAAAATTTTCAAATTTGGGTACACACCCATTCTATGATTCCATTGCTCCTGGAACATATATGTGGTATCAAAGGGATATTATATTTTATTTTATAATTATTTTAATAAATAATTAATGATTTATGCTTTAATAATTTATTTTGTAAATTCATGTTTAATCATTCTTATTCTCTAAATTTTGAGATATATTCCTCCCTTATCATTTCTCATTGATCTAATATAAATGAATAATTTTATGATTAAAATTAAATTGAAGATCTCATTAAAAGGTGCCAACAGTTTTGTCCATATAACACAAGAATACATGCCGCGTTGTCAAATATGCACGTTATGTTTTTGTGTTAAATGTATCAGGAGTAATTACAAAATTACTCAATCTGTGTGCATTAATGACATGTGGTATAGTTAATTCTAACATCATGTGTTGATTTGGATAGACCAATGCATGTTCATTTGTACTACATGTCGTGTGGCCCACTTGACGCGGCATGTAGTCCCTTCTGGTCAGGGTCAAGTCATGTGTCCCATACACAGCTTTCCCTACCAGTGACTATGTGAAGTGGATTCTAAATTGCATATGGCCCACTGGACATGCTGTGTACTCTGAATATTTCCAAAGTACACTTCACACATTTTTTCCCTAGGTTTGTACTTTGGATGCACGGTGAGGAGGGTGCACTCCTTGCAGTCAGATCTACACATTTTGTACTATTTCTAGATTACGAAAATTTAGAAATTTATTATTATATTATGTATCCCTTCAGACATGTACCTTCTTCTGGTAATAAATATGGTACATAACATTTGATAGGTGTTTGATATATGTGTGTGTGTGTGTGTGTTCAATTAACATCTATCTAATGTTCAAAGATCTTTACATCATGTATGAGTGGTATTACAATTATAATTCTCCATGTATGCTACATGTCACAAAGAATAAAGTACATACCAGTATAAATACATGTTTGGTAGTTTTGTATGGGTATTCATCAGATTTCGTCGAAGGTACATGTTATGTACAAGGTTATGAATGAGAATCTCAAGAAAATTCAGTAATTGACTAAGATTAAAATGATTGATTAATTAAATAAAATGATTAATGGATTTGAGCATAATTTATCATAATATGAATGATTAAAGAATTGAATAATAGTTTTATTAAATGTGTAATTCGTTGCATGTATGTGGATGATCATGAGCTAGACCAGACCTTTAGATGTGACTGGTTCCCTTTTAATTTATTTATTAAATTAAAATTGTTGTCCTGCATGCATTCTCATCATTAATATGTAGGGCATTCATGACCATGGTTTCTTTTATGTAAATCCACTTTTACCCCTCACCTACATGTAAGTTAAATGAATATTTAATGTATATAGCTCCAATGCTAGATTAGACGGTTCAAGATAGGATCTGAGAAGAAACCAATCCAAGGAGATACAAAAGGTGGACAAGTGGAAAGATGTAAACATGAAACTTAAATGGTTCAAGATATTTCTCCGCTATGTCACAGTTAGTTTATCAACTACTAGATAAACTGATCATTAGTAAATCTCATGATCATATCCTTTTTTCTGTCAGTTGTACGGTTATTCATTATGGATTTTTAATGCGATCAAATAATTTATAAACTAACAATAATACAAGATAGAACTAAAATAAAAATTTCTCATGAATAAATATTATCTATAAATGGTTAATCACTTTATTATATCACACTTAACATTAATAAGCATGTAAAAAAATAATAAGTGAAAATTTACACTTAAAGGATAAAATCCCTCAACTAAATATTAAGTTGGTATGGCCTTCCATTACTTCACTTAAAATCAAACTATAGTTCAATGTTCTTGACCAACCCTTTTTGGGGTGCTTTCAATTATTAGGAAATTCTAATTTGAAGCTCTGGGTTGACATAACATAGGTTACATCAAGGGTTTAATTCCCTAATAATATTTTGTGTAACTAAGTGGAAAAGGTTGAGGAAATCCAAAATTAAGGATTTCAAGATTGGGGATTCCACAAAACTGATCAAGGAGATGAGATTTAATGAAATTGGCATTGGTAATTCTGACCTAAAAACATTCAAGTTTATTAACCAACCCTATTTGGGGTAATGTGAAGGGAAATATGGATCATTGCTGCTTGAATGTCTAAGAAAATGAATATTATGAAACCAATAGTGAAAGATATTAGGTTTCAAAAAAATAGGGGGAGACTAATAGATATTAATTTATTTACTTGTCTATATTTATCAAGATAAAGTACTAAAACTTTGTTAATCTTAATTTTTAGAAACAATAATTAATATTACATCAAATATATCACTATGATCCATAATCAAGAAGAAAAACCTTCCCACAAAAACTAATTTCCAAGAGTGGAAAAGGTGCATTCGTGTTATCCTTCTCTATGAGAGAAAAATTTATGCGCTCGAAGAACCTTTACCAGTTGTTCCTTGAAATGGGGTGAGTGATGAAGAACTCTGTGTGTACAACAAACATATGAATGATGCTACGAATGTTCAGTGCCTCATGCTATCATCCATGACTAATGAGATCTTGAAGCAATATGAGGAAATAGATTCTTATAGCATTATGTCTCACCTTCAGAATATCTATCAAGAGAAGGAGAGACAAGAGAGGTATGATATATCCAACGCTTTGTTCACTACCAATCTTATAGATTCTGTACTATCTTGGACACATTTAGTCAAGATTATTGGATACATTGAGTGTCTGGACATCTTAGGGATTAAATTCACACATGAGTTGTGTACAGATCTCATACTATTATCACTTCCTAAGACCTTCCCTATTTTTATTGTGAATTACAATATGGGCAACAATGAGAAGAGTCTATCAGAGCTTCTTAAATATACTCTCCAAGTTTATAAGGACATAGGGCATGAAAAAACCGCATTACTTATGGTGAATTGGAAGAGGAAGGACAAGGAAATGGGGCCTAAGATTTATAAACAATCTAAAGCCTCTGAGAATCATCTGACCAATGAGAAGAAGATCGATAGGCAGGGCAAGGAAAAGGAGGCAGTATGCTTTTCATGTGGGAAGTAGGGTCAATGGAAGAGGAACAACATTGAGATGAAAGGGGAAGCCAAATTTGAATTCCTTATTGAGTTCAATATATCCATTTCTACACATTAGATATTAGATATAGCTTGTGGGGCTCACATCTATATTCAAATACAGTAACCAAGTAGGTTCTGGAAAATTGATAAAGGAGAGGTGGATCAGTGAGCTTCCAATAGTGTGTGGTTGGCTACTCTTTTCATTGGTGACTTCCACATTACATTTCCGATAGGAATGATTTTGGTTTTACGTGGCTGTTATTATGTACCTATTTTTACCAAAACATACTTTTTGTATCGAGTTTAGATACTGATGGATTTATTTTCATGTTTAGAAATAAATATTGACACATTTATAAGGACAACATATGTTATGGTATGGCGCATTTAAATGATGATCAGCATGCGTTAAATTATGGGAACCAAGTGTTGGAAATTGATAATGAACTACGTTCTCATGACTCATACAACAACCATTTGTGGAATCACCATATTGGTCATGTAAACGAGAAGTTACTGATAAAGATATATCAAGATGGTTATTTAGAATCTTCTGACCTAAAACCACTTGATAGATGTCATGATTGATTACAAGGGAAAATATCCCAACCGCCATTTGGTGGATAGGTTCAAAGGGCCAAAAATATTTAAGGATTGATGCACACTAATTTATGTGGACCATTTATAGTAGAAGCAATAGGTGGATATTCCTACTTCATTAACTTACTGATGACTTGACAAGATATGGATTTTTCTACTTAATGTGGTATAAGTATGAGACCTTTTTAGAAATTAAAATTGTTCTTGAATGAAGTATAGAATCATCATTGTATTAAAATAAAGAAGTTTCGATCAGATCCAGGTGGATAATATCTTAACCAATATTTCATCGACCATTTATTGTAGTCTTGGATTCTATCTTAACTCACTCCACCTTATACACCACTGTGGAATGGTGTTAGTGAAAGGAGGAACCATACCTTGTTTGAAATGGTAAGGTCGATGTTGATTCATGAATATCTTCCATTACATCTTTAAGGATATGAATTTCAAACTGCATCATACACATTAAACCAATTACTAATTAAAGCAGAAAATTGGATTCCCTTCAATCTGTGGAGTGGAATGAAACCCACTTTATCACATACACATGTATGGGGATGAAAGGAATTTGTTAAGGATTTCTAAGGAAAAAAACTAGAACCCCAGGGAACAAAGTGTATCTTTATTGGGTATCATAAGGAAACAAAGGGATACAACTTAGACAACCCGTCAGACAAGAATGTGATTGGTACCAGACATGTTGCCTTTCTTGATAGGGATCACATCATCAAAAAGGATAGTGAGAGTAAGATTAACTTCAATTAAGTTGATGCTCAAGATACATAGAAGTTGGTATAGGAACAAGTTCCATAGGTCCCCATAGAAGTGGTAGTTCTTGATAAAAATATACTTCATATGAGAAAAAAAGAGGTAAGGGACACATAGATATATGGTTTCCTTATCACCGAGGAAGGTGACTAATTATTATTAGACAATGATGAACCTATCTCTTATAAGGAAGTAGTAGAGAGATCATAACATACATGATTTCTAGAATCTATGAATTCTAAGATGAATTCCATGTATCATAACCAAGTTTGGGTTTAGGTCGATGCACCAGTTTATGAAATGATTGTTGGGGGTAAATGGGTATTCAAAAATAAAATGGTTATAGAAGTTCATGTTAGTAACATTAAAGAAAGTCTAGTGGATCTTCCGTCCTAGCACCCGGAGACTCCTTCAGTGAATCCTAGCGATACGTGGAGCATATGTGTATCACCACTAGAGAATTTCTATATTTGGATTCTACATCGCAATGAAGCCTCACCTCAGACCACCGCAAGTGGAAGGATCTATCATGACCTTATATAACTGATCATGGTAGCTAGAAATCACGCAGATCCTAGAGAACACCATTGGACTACTGTCAATACTATCCTTAAGTATCTAAGAATAACTGAGAAAATGTTCTTGGTGTATGGAGGAGACAAGAGAATGTCATTAGAGGGCCTACTGATGCTGGCTTTCAGATAGATCAAAATGATCCGACATCGCAATCAGGATATGTTTTTTATCTCAACAGAGGATCTATGAGCTGAAAGAGTTCAAACTACCAGTTTTCACTAATTCTATAGAGGAGTCTGATATATATAAACTTCTAATGCAGCCATGTAATCCATCTAAATTAATAACTGTTTCCATGATCTTTATGTGGTGCTTATTAGTAATGATCCCATTACATTGTATTCTGATAATACTAAAGTGGTGGCCCTTGAAAAATAGCCAAGGTCACATCAATGGACAATGAACATACACTGAATGTATCACCTCTTGAGGTATTTCTATAAAAGGGAGGAAGTTTCAGTGAGAATATTGTCCACGGAAGAGAACATGGTAGACCCCGTGACTAAAGGCATGTCCTAGAAGACACTTGAATATAATGAGAGAGATAGTAAATTCAAGGTTGTCATCATTTGGCTCTAGTGAAAGTGGGAGTTGGTTGGTATTGGTGACCTAGAAACCAACTTACTTGTACTTTATGATAAACCTATATTCATTGGATGAATATAAATAAACTACTTATCAAATCATTATTTTTCTTCTCCATGACATTGTATGTGATAATTTCCTATGAATAGGTGTCACATTAAAAGGTCATAGAGGATCCCTACTATGATGAGAACTCAGAAGTCCTATTACACAATTATTGAATATATATTCTATGGCCATATGATAACATTTTAGGGGACACAAAGGATACATGCTATTAGGTGTAGGGACTCATGAAACGTTGAGATACCTTCTCATGGAGTGCTCCCTAGGTAAAATTCAAGAGCATATTATGACAACAAGACTTGCTGGTAGGAAATCAACATTTATAAGTGTCAATGGATGTTCCTATCTACAGACATGTCCATTGGTCCTGAGACTTTAATTTTATTATTACTGGGTATTATGACTCACTCAATTAGATGTATTTATAATAATGGTGATGATAGATTTTTGCAGCATTGTGGGATATGACGGGGGTATCATGAATAAGATGGAATTAATGAATAATGTGAGAATTGATTTTTCACTTCTACCAAAGTAGATGGTTCAGACCCTTTGATGGAAAATATATGGCTAAACTAAATCCATGGCCATGGTGTTCTCTGGGAAAGATCAATTTTGGGATGTCAAATAATGAGAAATTGAGCACATGGGTTGATGGCACATGAATGAAACCTGCTTAATTGGATATATCTGGACAAAGGGATTATAATACATGGTAAAAATTTGTATTAGGTGACATTTTTTTGGGGCATAAACTTCTTTTCCTTGGGTTCCTCGACCCATTTATAGATAGTAATATTTTACTTTATGAAAGCCCACCTAATTCCAATGAGCAAGAGGACTAGAGGGTCCAACACTAAGTGTACAGAGTATCTTAGTTAAATAATTTATTTATTTAACAATATGAATATAATACTATTCCCATTCTTTGTTTAATAATTATTCATGTATGCCTGATAACATTTATTTTGATGCTAGTTATTAGAAATAATATATTGTGGATGGAATATTTATTTATCGGAAAAAAATGCAGTTATATTTACTTAATAAATAAATAGTCATTATTCAAGGTCTGATAAATATTGAAGAGGATTGGCAGACTAAGTTATGGGTCCTGTGAGAAATAATATTAAATATTATTTGGTAAAATAATATTTAAATATAACTTGATATTTAATAACATGTAATGGAAATAATAGCATTGCTATTATTATTTAACATAGGGTCTCACATGGAATAATTAATTAGTTAATGGAAGGATCTTTCATCCTAGCACCTGGAGACTCCTTCATTGAAGCCTGGAGATGTATGGATCATGTGTGTATCACCACTAGAGAATTCCTATCTTTGGATTCTACATCGCAATAAAGCCGCACCTCAGACCATTATCCACTAGACGTTCTTTAAGGTTACTAACATGACCTTCCATAACCATTTTCCAACAACAATAATTTCATAAACTGGTGCATCGACCTAAACCCAAACATGGTTATGATACATGGAATTCATCTTAGAATTCATAGATTCTAGACATCTTTCATCTTCTGATCTCTCTAATACTTCCTTATAAGAGATAGGTTCATCATTTTACAATAATAATTAGTCACCTTCCTCGGTGACAAGGAAACCATATATCTCTGGATCCCTTACCTGTCTTTTTCTCATATGAAGTATATTTGTTTCAAGAACTACCACTTCCATGGGGACCTATGGAACTTGTTCCTATACACATATGCTCCACATATACTCCACAGGGTATAACACTAATCATAGTAGGCAGATATCAAGCCGATCCCAGAGAATAGTATTGGACTACTGTCAAGACTATCCTTAAGTATCTGAGAATAACTGAGAAAATGTTCTTGGTGTATGGATGAGAGAAGAGAATGTCATCAGAGGGCCTACTGATGCTGGTTTTCAGACAGATCAGAATGATCTGACATCGCAATCAAGATATGTTTTTTGTCTCAATGGAGGATCTATGAGATGGAAGAGTTCAAAGCACCAGTTTTCACTGATTATATAGAGGATTATGATATATAGAAACTTCTAATACAGCCACCTAATCCATCTAAATTCAGAACATTTTCTAGGAGCATGATGTGGTGCTTTGTAGTAATGATCCCATTACATTGTATTCTGATAATACTAAAGTGGTATCCCTTGAAAAAGAGCCAAGGTCACATCAATGGACAAAGAACATACTCTAAAAGTATTAACTATTGAGGGATTCCTATATAAGGGGTGAAGTTTCACTGAGAAGAATTTCCATGGAAGAAAATATGGTAGACCTCCTGAATAAAGCCATATCTTTGAAGAAACCTGAATATAATGAGAGAACTAGTAAATTGAAGGTTGTTAGCATTTGGCTCTAGTGTAACTAGGAGTCAGTTGGTATTGGTGACCTAGAAACCAACTTATTTGTACTTTATGATAAACCTATATTCATTGGATGAATATAAATAAACTACTTATCAAATCATGATTTTTCTTCTGCATGACATTGTATGTGATAATGTCCTAAGAATAGGTGTCACGTTAAAAGGTCATAGAAGAACCCTACTGTGATGAGAACTCAAAATTATTTTACACAATTAGTGAATATATATTCTATGGCCATTTGAAATCATTTTAAGGGACACAAAGGATAAATTCTATCGGGTGTGGGGACTCATGAAACGTTGAGATACCTTCTCATGAAGTGCTCCCCTGGTAATATTCAAGACAATATTATGACAGCAAGACTTTACGGTAGGAAATCCTCATTTATTAGTGTCAATGGATGTTCCTATCTACAGACATGTTCATTGGTCCAGAGACTTTAAGATTAATATTTATGGGTATTATGACTCACGCACATAGATGTATTTACGATAACGACGATGATAGATGTTTGCAACATTGTGGGATATGACGTGGGTATCATGAATAATATGGAATTAATGAATAATGTGAGAATGGATTTTTCACTTATACTGAATTAGATGGCTCAGACCCTTTGATGGAAATTATAAGCCTTAACTAAATCCATGCCCATGGTGTTCTCTAGGAAAGATCAATTTTAGGATGTTAAATAATGAGAAATTGAGCACATGGGTTGATGGCACATGAATGAAACCTGTATAATTGGAGATATCAGGACAAAGGGATTATACTACATGGTAAGAATTAGTATTGGGTAACATGTTGTTGTGACATCGACTTCTTTTTAATGGTTTCCTTGACCGATTTCTAGATAGTAATCTTTTACTTTATGCAAGCCCGCTTAATTCCAATGAGAAAGAGGAATAGAGGGTCACACACTAAGTGTATAGAGTATCTTAGTTACATAATTTATTTATTTAACAATTTGAATATAATATTATTCCCAATTTTTGTTTAATAATTATTCATGTATTCCTGATGACATTTATTTTGATGCAAGTTATTCAAAAGAATATATTTTTGATGGAATATTTATTTATCGGCAAAAATGCAGTTATATTTATTTAATAAATAAATAGTCATTATTCAAGGTCTGATAAATATTGAAGAGGATTGGAAGACTAAGTTATGGGTCCTATTAGAAATAATATTAAATATTATTTGGTAAAATAATATTTAAATATAACGTGCAAGTTAAAACATGTAATGGAAATAATAGCATTTCTATTATTATTTGACATAGGGTCTCACATGGAATAATTAATTAGTTAATGGAAGGATCTTCCTTCCTAGCTCCTGGAGACTCCTTCATCGAAGCCTGGAGATACGTGGAGCATATGTGTATCACCGCTAGAGAATTCCTATCTTTGGATTCTACATCGCAATGAAGCTGCACCTCAGACCATTATACACTAGACTTTCTTTAATGTTACTAACATGACCTTCCATAACGATTTTATTTTTGAATACCCATTTACCCCCAACAATCATTTCATAAATTGGTGCATCGACCTAAACCCAAACTTGGTTATGATACATTGAATTCATCTTAGAATTCATAGATTCTAGACATCTTTCATCTTCTGAACTCTCTACTACTTCCTTGTAAGAGATAGGTTTATCATTGTCCAGTAATAATGAGTCACCATCCTCAGTTACAAGGAACCCATATATCTCTGGCTCCATTACCTCTCTTTTACTCCTACAAAGTATATTTGTTTCAGGAACTAACACTTCCATGTGGACATATGGAACTTGTTCTTATACACATATGCTTCACATATGCTCCACGGGGTCTACCACTAAGCATGGTAGGCATATATCAACTAGAACCCAGAGAACAACATTAGACTACGGTCATGACTATCCTTATGTATCTGAGAATAACTGAGAAAATGTTCTTGGTGTATCGAGGAGACAATAAAATGTCATCAGAGGGCCTACTGATGCTGGTTTTCAGATAGATCAGAATGATCTGACATTGCAATCAGGATATTCTTTTTGTCTCAACAGATTAGCTATGAGCTGGAAGAGTTCAAAGCACCAGTTTTCACTAATTCTATAGAGGATTCTGATATATAGAAACTTCTATTGTAGCCATTTAATCCATCTAAATTCATAACATTGTCCAGGATCTTGATGTGGTTCATAGTAGTAATGATCTCATTACATTGTATTCTGATAATACTAAAGTTGTAGCCCTTGAAAAAGAGCCAAGTTCACATCAATGGACAAAGAACATTCTCTGAAAGTATCACCTCTTTAGGTATTTCTATCAAAAGCGTGAAGTTTTAGTGAGAATAATGTCCATGGAAGAGAACATGGTAGACCCCATGACTAAAGGAATATCTTAGAAGAAACCTAAATATAATGAGATAGTTAGTAAATTTAAGGTTTTTAGCATTTTAATCTAGTGCAAGTGGGAGTCGGTTGGTATTGGTGACCTAGAAACCAACTTATTTTTACTTTATGATAAACCTATATTCATTGGATGCATATAAATAAACTACTTATCAAATCATGATTTTTCTTCTGCATGACAATGTATGTGATAATGTCCTAAGAATAGGTGTCACATTAAAAGGTCATATAAGATCCCTACTATGATGAGAACTCAAAAGTCCTATTACACAATTAGTGAATATATATTCTATGGACATATGATATCATATTAAGGGACACAAATGATATATTCTATCAAGTGTGGGGACTCATGAAACATTGAGATAAATTCTCATGGAGTGATCCCCTAGTAATATTCAAGAGGATATTATGACAACAAGACTCATAGGTAGGAAATCCACATTTATAAGTGTCAATGGATGTTTTTATCTACAGACATGTGCATTGGTCCTGAGACTTTAAGATTATTATTAATGGGTATTATCACTCATTCACTTAGATGTATTTATGATAAAGGTGATGATAGATGTTTGCACCATTGTGGGATACGACAGGGGTATCATGAATAATATGGAATTATTGAATAATGTGAGAATGGATTGTTCACTTCTACCGAAGTAGATGGCTCAGACCCTTTTATGGAAATTATATGGCTTAACTAAATCCATGGCCATGGTGTTCTCTAGGAAAGATCAATTTTGGGATGTCAAATAATGAGAAATTGAGAACATGGGTTGATGGAACTTGAATGCAACCTGCTTAATTGGAGATATCAGGAAAAAGGGATTATAATACATGGTAAGAATTTGTATTATATGACATGTTATTGTGACATCAACTTCTTTTTCTTGGGTTCCATGACCCATTTCTAGATAGTAATCTTTTACTTTATTCAAGCCCACCTAATCCCAATGAGAAAGAGGACTAGAGGGTCACACACTAACTATAGAGGGTATCTTTGTTAAATAATTTATTTATTAAAAATTTTGAATATAATATTATTCCCATTTTTTGTTTAATAATTATTCAATAATGCCTGATAACATTTATTTTGATGCTAGTTATTAGAAAGAATATATATTGTGGATGGAATATTTATTTATCGGAAAAAAATGCAGTTATATTTATTTAATAAATAAATAGTCATTATTCAAGGTCTGATAAATATTGAAAAGGATTGGCAGACTAAGTTATGGGTCCTATGAGAAATAATATTAAATATTACTTTGTAAAATAATAATTAAATATATCTTACAAGTTTATAACATGTAATGGAAATAATAGCATTTCTATTATTATTTGACATAGGGTCTCACGTGGAATAATTAATTAGTTAATGGCACCTATGCTAATTATTTATTATTACCTAGTGAATTAAATTCCTCATTATGTTATTATTCTATATATTATCCAAGGGTTCATTCGACCATCTAACCAATCGTTGTGTTCACAACATCCATTGAGAAAAGCTCTCTAGCCAAGAGAAATCTTCCTTATCAAAGAACACAATTAAGAATGGCATAGATCCTCCTCTACCAGATCAAGTAGAATGATTTGGAAGAAATTCTCAAGGTGATCGAAGGCGGACATTGCAAGTGGAAGGATCATTCGTCCTAGCACCCAGAGACTCATTCAGCGAAGCCTGGAGATACGTGGAGCATATGTGTATCACCACTAGATAATTCCTATATTTGGATTCTACGTCGCAATGATGCCGAAACTCAAACCCATGGTTAGACGCATCAACAATGAAAGAATCACCTTGTAGGTAATTCTATGATTTAATTAAATTAATTTTTAAAAAAATATGTTTATCCTCACATCTTGGTTCTGGTTTCTCTCCTTTCTATTTTTTCTTTGATTCTATTCTGTGGATACTAGCATTCATCATTGTATTGATCCCGAATTAATCATCAATTATGAAAATTTACAAAGAAAGGTACACGCCCATCCTGTGCTTCTGCTGCACCTGGAACCTACAATAAGAAAGTCCAAATGGAATCACTATAAATTCACCATGTCCATAAATCATACAAAATTTTCTTTAGGTATATTTTCCTTTGAAATTAATTGAATGTATGTTAAATTATGATCGTTCTTGTAAAATTATTGAGCACCTAACAATTGATCAAAAAAATCATCAAAAAATCGAATATGATACTAATTATTTAAAATGAACATGTTATGTTACTGATAATAAAAGTAGATTCTCATTCATCCATCTTTCTTGTGACCAAAAATATTGGTGAGCCTCATAGTTATTCACATAGATGAATGTATCCCTTATCTTGGTTCTCGTAGATTTTCTTCTTCAAATCATCCATATTAATTAGGGTTGTTCCATTCATTTTAAATGAATAAGGATTAGGACAAGGTATGAATTCTATTGAAATGTCAACATCATGATTTTGAGGAAAACATGAAATGTTTTTAAGAATGACATCAAAAATCACCCCCATAATAGTCATATAATTTATGTTGACTTTATCCACAACCAATAGAGATAAATACCATTTATGAAAAGGGATCATGATTCAATAAATAGAAGTAATTACCATCACATTCTCACATTCAAGATGACACTAATAAGTAATCAATGGTTTATTTAAATTATTAAATGTGACTTATTTATTGTATAAATATATTTTGAATCTATGTAGAGTGAGATAATCCATGGTCAAAATCACATAAAATTTTATTGGATGATGAATAATAAGATTCTCATTGGGAACATTCATTCAAAAATTAATATGACCTACCCAATTATATAGTGAAGTATTACTGTACCTTAACCATCATAATCTACTTCAAAGACTATCATAGCATATGTCCATCCATGGTCTATGAGTTATCCCTTGGATTATGAACCTTACTCAAATAATGTTCATAATCTCTAAATATAAAATGTTAACTATAATTTATAACTATGGATAAAAATTATTCTCCGCCATTAAAAACATAATTTTTTCACATTTATTATATTTATTCAACCATTTTCTACAATTAAAATATCTTCCCTTTCTACTGAGAAATTTCTCTAGGAACATTTTCCTACATTATCTCATATGGGAAGGTGAATATTCCTTCCACCATAAACATTATGAATTAACTTCCATGACACTCTATTTTTTATTAATTTTGAGTGTTAGGGATATCACCCAAGTTGAGATTGTTCATTATATACAGATATATGTGGTTAGGAATAGTCACAAGAAATAATATTCCAACACCCATTTTATTTGGTTTATAAATAGTACAATCATTTCGTTGTCCATCACAATCAATATTGACATGATTTAATTTTTTCAAGCCATTTCCTAAAACAAAAAATTATATTGTGCACAAAACTAATCATATAGGTAAATTATATAATATTTAAAGATCATTAATCAGATATCAAAATCACGAAACATTTTTTTTTTCTATGACAAATTAGGTTTAACATAGTTTATACATGGTTATAATCTATTAAACTCTTTTATAATAATTCATAATGATAATTTGAATAAACCTATGTATATCCCCTGAGAGTGTCTAGACGACTATAAAATATTAGTCCCACTCATTGTTCCCTACAGATGATTGAGCTAATAACCAATCCAAAACTTTTAGAGTTGGTACCCATAAGAGTATTAATTCCATAGCCACATTAATGTTCAAGTATCTAGATATGGTTATTTCTCTAAGATAATGACACTATTTTATTCAAGATATCATTGTAATTCATCTTATACGTAGGCTTAACAAAAGGGTTCTCCAAATGTTTTTCAATCCCAATCTACCAAAATAACTAAAAATTCCTATTATACTAACTATGTTGACCCAGATATTACATATATAAAGATTATATCATGTTAATTTAATAAAAAATAATAATAAAATATTACTTGCTCGAGGATGGTAAAGGATTAGTTTCTTTAACGACTACTTACACAATCATATTATTTTTTTTAATTGTCTTCAACATCTCCCAAAAATTCATCTCAGGGTTAAGAAATAACCTTAAACATTATATTTTCTACAAAATTTATAATTTCATTCACTTTATTACATTCCCACTTATCATTTATTAATAAGGTATTAGATATTTTATTCATAAATATTACATAATAATCTCATTTATTACATACTATACACTTCAAATAAGTGTCCATTTTTCCATAATATAAATAATTTATAATGAAACACGTTTTCTTTTCATGAAAAATATTTATGTTTTTAAACATGACTTTTTCTTTTCCATTACCCATCCTTAAACCATATGAAAAATATTTTAAAATGTGATGTGGCCCAAAAATCATAGTGTAGGATGTAAAAGTAAAGAAATAAATAAACTATTAGTGTATGAATACTTATAACATTGTTTCCTTTTTCAAAATAAACTACGAGCTCAGAATAAAAATTTCCATACCTAATAAATCACTTTCTCTACCGAAATATTTTCATAAAACATTTCCTATTGAAATTTAATGGAAAATAAACCTCATAATGTATTCTTTGAAATAATGAAAAAATCATAATATATTTTTCACAAGGATATACTTTTCAACCATATGAATTAACATATACTTTACTTTACCTCATGTAATCATAATATTTCTATAAAAACCTGAATCAGGAATAGATAAAACAAATAGTTAACATGATGCATCATATTCATATCACTATTCATTACACATAGAATAACCATCATTGATTGATTGGATTAACCATCACAGATACACTATAAATAACCGTCATTTTTATGGTTGATATGAAAATCATATTATATTCCCATAATCTCTTAGGAGATATTGATTCAGTTAACTTTTCCTATTTATACAATGCATTTGAGAGCTATGATGGGATCACCTAGCCATTTTTTATCATGAAATGACCAATTGTTTGTTAATAAAATAACCACAAATCCTTGGTTTATTCAGAACCACACATCATCATAATAAATTCCAATTAACCATAAAATAATCAAAACACATAATAGAAAACATCATAAAAATATTTTTTTACAACCATAGGAAATCATTTTAGGATATTGATAAATCTCTTTTATTTAAACACCAATTTTCAAAATTAAAATTGAAATAATAAAGGAAAAGGGGGGATTTATTTGAAAATAACATAGAATATTATAATGGAATCCCAATATAAAATAATAGGTAATTTAGTACGAAATTCATTGTCACCATACATATAAAAATAGAATATACTTTTTATCTTCTTATAAAGAGAGTAAAAACAATTTTTTAAAATATAACTTTTGAATAACATTGAAATAATATCAAAAGAGACATGAATTTTAATTTTTAAATATTTTATGAACATATAAAACATTAAAAACTTTAAAAATATGTATATTAAATAAAAATAGAGTTCTAGGGGAACGTTTAGAAGATGATTCTAAAAGGAATGTATTTTACCATGAGTTTGACTCATCAAGTAAATTATTTATTTTCCTAAATTATAAATTATGTTATTTTTTCAATTTGTTGAGAAAAATTTTCATTTTTTATTATATTTATCTCACATATTACAAATTAAAACAACTAATTATTTATTTAATTTTAAATATTATGTTTTCATGATATTTGGTTCATAATTCCAAAATGACTTCGGTAAAATTACTATGGTCAAATTAGAAATTATTATATCATATCTAGAATAATAATCCTGGAATAATTATAATTTTTAGATATATATTATTCTTTAAAATCAATCCCTTATATATGGTTAGGAAAAATGATGTACATTACATTCAATGAGACGATATACCCTATATATGCATGAGTAATGTGTGCATTTTTCAATGATTATTATGGAAATGAAGTAAGTATTATTTTATAATTAAATAATGATAATAATATCATAAATATAATATTACTTATTTAAATATATTTATTTATATCATACATGTTATGTGGTGATGAAAAATGAATCACATCGCTTCGTGGTGGTTATAGTACACACATACGCATGAACAACGTTATCAATTTTCTGTGAAAGGAAAGGTAAGAAGTTAAATGTTTTATAAATATTTCATAATGATAAATATTTCATGAATATTATTTATAGACATTAATTCCATCATTAAAATTATAAAATGAGAGACGGTGATGGAAAAACAATTACATCGGTAGGCGGTATTCTATCATACACACAAATAATGGTTTGTTTTCCAATTTTATGATAAATTATATAGATATATGTTATTAAATTAACTAAATAAAATATTTTTATGTGGATGATAATCCTTCTATTATTTTATCATTATGGAAGAACTTTTTTATGAGTTAGATGAAGAAATAAAACTAGATTATGTAGTTATAACTATACCACAGCTTTGATAAATTTAGATTACTTAACACCTAAAGACCACTAAGATTGGTATTCTTCCCAATCTAAGAAAAAATAAATTTTTATTGGAATTTAAGGATTTATTGGTAATATAATTTAAAATAATACATGTTTTCATGTGTGATGAAATGAGATGAATTGGTTCCCTTTTATAAGAGATGGGAGGGGCACTCTTGAAATTTCATAGAATGTTAATATAATATAAATTAGTTTTCATATTCAAATATATTTAAATAAATATAATATTATAATAAAATATGATGCTGATTCGAAATACCCACATCTATTTTTTTCATGTTTATATCATATTTGTATTCCAATATTTTGGTTTTAAACCCCCATTAATATGTTTCACACTTACCATGATTGCAAGGTCTTTTACTTGTTGAGGGTCAAAATATTTACTATAAATGTTTAAATGGGCCATAAATAGAACATGGTAAATATTTGAATCCATATATTCATAACATGGATAAATATATAATTTTTGAGGATTTTTATATCATTTAATAAAATATTGTTTTCATAAAATATCAACATTTTCAATTTTAGAACTATTCATTTAATTATAATTGTATAACATAAAAACAATAATTGGATTAAAATATACTCAATTATAATATTCATAAAATATAATAAATATCTAAAAAATGTTTATGAAATTAATTATTTCAAATTATCTTACCTTTCATATTTTTAATATCCTTTATTTTAATTTTGTATTTATTAAATAATTACTGTGTCTCCATTGTCTATGAATTTATGTTAATTATATCTTATCCAAAAAATTAAATAATAATAATTAATATAAATAAGTTATCTTTCAATAAAATATTTTTAAATGAATATATCCTTTGGTTATCAGTATTTTTGAGCCTTAGAAATTTCATGGGATACTCTCAAATCTACCTCAATCCTTATCACAGTTCATGTCAAAACCATTAGTGACACTGTTTTCTCATTAATTTCTTCTTGAAGCATCTTAAACCTTGAATCAATGTCAGTAAAATATGGAACATGGTCTATTAATCTCTTCAAACCAAGAAATATGAAGTTAAAACCTTTTTGGGTTATTGTTCCTTAGAAGTTTGAATGATCGAGCTCAGCCTTGGGAGGTTTTAGTCTACTTATTTTGGTGTTAGCTCCTTTTCCATTCCTAAAATTCATTGAAACTAACTTTTCAACTCCCTAAAAAATTTATATATCATCTATTATTTTTTTAATCTCCAAAACCACATCAGTTTCAATTGTTTTCATTAGCATTCAACTTTGATGGTTGGTCACCTTTTTCTTTCTTTGAAGATGATTCCGAATCCTTTTTTAATGATATTTCTTCCTCCTAACAACATAATAATTTTCCACCCTTATCGGTCATGGAGGGTAAACATGATGAGAATGAGGATTCTGATGAATCCTTTTTGGGTTGAGTTTTCTTATCATTAGCTTCTTCTTTCTCTTCCTCTTCCTCTTCCTCTACTTCTTCTACTTCAACATCTTATTATACTTATAATTATTTATACTTTTCTCATTATTATTATTAATTCTCTTATCCTTATTTCTATTCTTCTAATTTTTCTTACTTTTCTTCTCATTATATTTTTAATCAAGATCATATTATAGTTATCTTTTCATTCGAAGCACTCTTTTTCTAGTTGGTTCTCATTCTGATTTTTTTTCAGGAACATTTGGGGCCGATTATTCTACATCAACAATTATTTTTTTCCTTTCATTAAATATAAGGTATTTTATCTAGGAGAAAGTAATTTTCATGAAAAAATAATCTTACTTCCAAAATGATCCGATCCATATGGGATTTCAGAAGCACTAGATTATCTTATGATCTTTCAACTCCTTTCAATATACATTCACAAATATCAGCTTCTTGAATTGTTTTACTTTATTTATTTCTTTTTCATTATTCTTCCAACTATTTAGAATCAAAAATCATCATATACTTAGATTTAGTGGGGCCAATACCAACTTCTGGATCCCCTAGATTTTTCTAATATTTATGTTCCATCATCTTCTTGAAAACTACATTAGGTGTCTTATTTTCCATCAATGTTTATATAGGAGTTGAATTATCTAAATTTAACTTATTATTATTATCCTCTTTATCCTTTTTTGATGTGTGTGCATTGGACACAACACCATCAATCATTTCTTCAAACTTCTTTGATTTTGAATCAAAGACCAACCTCATTTAGGACATTGTATCCTCACTAATAATGGAAATCGTTTATCTAAATGGATGTGATTTGTTTTCAAATTTAAAAACCATTATAAACTCAGAAAATGATGTGACTTTTTACATTTAGTAACATTTTAATAACACTTCATTGAGGAGGTTCTTATTTTTTCCATGGTTATAAATATGAACATGAAAATGTCAATATTTCTCATATTCACAAAATAATCAAGAACAAAAACATCTCACACATTAAATATATCTTGATATCCCTTTCATAGAATTAGGTACCTTTGTATCCATAAGGAAATGAATCTTTAGTCCAGAGTCAACTGAGAGACTTTTCAAGTATCTGCATATTCATAGAACAAATAATCTTCTCACCTATTCTTATTAAAATATCTGATATTGTTTGGTGGCTTATGATAAGGAAAATACTCTTCTCCTTAGGATATAATTGTTACGAGATCAAAAAAAATCTGAAATAAATCTTATACCTATTCCCAAACATTAAAACACTATTTACATCCATCCCACTTTCTAAAATCAAAAATATGCATAAAATTATAAATATACTTCTGCATAATAATTACTAAAGTCCTTCTTAGGCTTTTTGACTCATATTGATACCCATCCTTGGAATGAAATGATATTCTTTAGAGATGAATCATATTTTTCAAATGACAACCATTCAACCAACCACTCAATAAACAACAACCACCTACAAAAATCACCCCTGGTTTCCATTGGATCTAGAATCAAAATATAGTGAACGGATGTAAAGGAATGTAATTGGGTTAGATGATTTAATGGGTGTAGTAGCTTGGGGAAAAACTTCTGAAGAATAGATGTGGGACAGAGGCTGACCCACCCTTATATAAGCTTTGGGGGAGATGGTTCGACATTCCTATGAAAACCAATGGTTGAGATGTAAACACTTTCTAATATAATGGTCAATATTGATCTAAATAATGTTTAATTTTTTTAACTTCTTGAAATTTTTAAAACATTTATCATAGTGAGTATCAGTCTGATTAGAAAAACATTTGTATTTTCAAAAAAAATGTTTTTAAAAAAAAATTATAACAATAATTAAAAAATAATGTAATGAAATAATGAAAATAATATAAAAGGAAAGAAGTGTACCTCTAAAATAAGTAATTTTCATCAATATGTTTACCTAGTTCTGCTTAGTATTTTTAAAATAATATCATTATGAAAGTTGTGAAATTAAATAGAATATGAGAGTTTTATGAAAACTAATTATGAAATATTTAAGGAAACTAATTATAAAATCAATGTCCATAAATTTTATAATAATTTCCTAGTCTATAGAACATTTTTAGAATTCAAAATATGATATTTTATAAAATATTGAGTCTGTAAATCTCATTATTATAAAAGTTTTTGAAAAACATAACAATTAAGAAGAAATTTTTTTTAGGAAAATATAAAAAGTTTTCAAAAAAATGCAACCTCCATATGAGATGGTGTATATAAATGTAAAGAGTTGGATAAAAAATAACTATATGTGAATAATCATTTAACAATGTTAATTATAGGCTTCTATTTAATATATTCAAATCTATTGGAACTAAGAGTTTCAGTAAAAATATGATCAACTTGTTCTTTCATTTCGATGAATTTTAAAATTATTTCTCATTTAAGTGTGCGATACCAAAGTAAATGGTGTCTTATATCTATTATCTTACCATGTTAGTGATGTTTTAGGTTTTTACGTAAGGAAATGGCACTTGTATTATCACATAGTATTATAGTTTTAGTTAAATTCATTCCATAGTCAGTGATTGTGTATTGCATCCACGACACTTGAGCATGACAACTTCCAATTTCAACATATCATGATTTAGTGGTTGAATTTTCTAATGAGGGTTTTTTCTTACATTACCAATAAAATATTTAATCTCCTAAGAAATTAAAAGTTCGAGATGTAGATTTCCTATCTATTCTACATCCACCAAATCCATCATTTGAAAAAAAAATTCAAAAAAAATCTAGACGAATAGAAAATACCTATACCCAGAGTTCCCCTACGATAATGAAATTGAATTTAACATCATTTGAATGGTATTATATTTTATTTTCAAGATATCATTCACACTAGAAAACTAAGAACATTAAATCTGGATAACTAGATGTTATGAAAATTGAATTTCCTATCATACCTCTAAAAATATTTCGATAAACTTGTTGTCCATAATTATCAAGATCAATGGTATTTGAGGTACAAATAAGAGTACTAATACTTTTAGTATTGTCATATCAAAATTTATTAATATGATATTTTGTATTCATAGGATTAGATATAAAATTTCCATTAGGTATTTATGATATTTGAAAACCAAAAAATATGTTATCTCACCCATCATACTAATTTCAATATAAAATTTTATAAAATCATCAAATGAATCTATTAAATATTATTGACTTAAAATAAACATAATTTCATAAACTCATATATGTGAAATCATTATATTTTTTTAACATATTTTATTAAAAGTGTTGGATCTACAACTCCATTAATAAAATTTTATGGAATAAAAAAAACATTTAATCTATCACACCAAGATCTAGGGGAATGTTTATGTATATATAAAGATTTATTACGTTTATAAATATGTTTTGGATGTTTTTATTTTCAAAAATAGGTGGTTTTTAAACATAAACTTCCTCTTGAACATATCCATTAATATAATAAAACTTCACATCCATTTGAAAAAGTTTGAAATTAAAGAATGATTCAAAGGATAAAAGTATTAAAATAGATACAAGTCTTGATAATAATGCATCAGTTTCTTTATAATCTATTGACTATTGTTTATTTTATCCCACAGAAACATGTATATATTTATTTCTAAAAATTATTTCATTTTCATCACATTTGTTCTAAACACCCCCATTTTACTCCAATTATTGAAGTTTCTTTAGGCCATTCAACACAAGTCTACACTTTGTTTCTTTCAAACACATTGAGTTTATCTTGATTTTCATTAATCCAATCCTCATAACCTAAATAATAATCATGATTATATGGTTAATATTTTTATATTAAATTTTTATCCTCAATTTCACTTCATAAGGAACTTTTAGTCATAACTGATTGCATAATATCATGAATGATACTTCCACTGGGATAATTCCTAAGAAGTAAGTCACTTCTTGGATTTTCAAAAGTCTTTTCTTTATTAATAGGTATAATATCTTCCTATGTTGTAACATTAGAAATGTATTCTTAGGTTATTTCATTATAAGAAGAACTTTTTAATAATGGTGGAAAATTAATTTTATAAATTACATAGGAGGATGTGGGTTGAGATCATTTGAAAACAAAAGGATCAGTTTCATTAAATATTACCTGCACTATTTCCTCAAGAGTATAATAATTTCTATTAAAACTATATAATCCTTAGAAGTAGTGGAATAACCTAAAAATATTCCTTCATCAGATTTGGGTGAAAATTTATATAGATTATCTTTTTTATTCAGGATGAATACATTTCTACCAAGACCATGACGTAAGAATCTTTTGGTTTTATTATGGTACAAAATTCATAAGGATTTTTATCAATAAAAGATCTAATTAAAAATCTATTAAATTCTTAGAAGGATGTACTAACCAATTCATCCCAAGAATGTTTAGCAACTAAGCATACACTCGACATGGTTATAGTTATTTCTTCAAGAATTCATTTTATTCTTTCAAGAAAATGATTTTTCGAAGGAGTTGTTGGTGTCAAAATTTTATGTTTAATATATTTTTTACTATAAATATTTAAAAATAAGAATTTATAAATTCTCCACCATGATCACTACAAATATTTATTGAGGATATGTTTTTATCATTTTCAACTATGGATACAAAAGTTTTAAAATAACTAAAGGATTAATATTTTCTAGATATAAAATAGACGCATGTACATATAATATAATATTTAACTAAGACATATACATAGTATTTTCCACTAATACATCCAGTTTATATAGGACCAAATAAGTCCATGTGCAAAAATTTTAAAGAATCAAACATTGAGACTTTACAAATAGACTTAAAACCTGACTTTTATTTCTTATCATACTGAAAGGGGTCAAAAACTTTGGAATAACCCAACCTAAGTTCCAGTAAATCCTTAATAAGACCTTTCTTTGTAAATTTCAAACATTTTCTTAGGTTACATTGTCCTAACCTTCTATTCCATGACCAAGAATGATTTTCTATTTCACTATGTTGAGGTAAGTCTTAGCAGCTAATGTCTTTTAAGATAAGTGTATAAACACTCTCATGTTTATGGGAATAAAGAATCAATTCATCCTTGGTACTATATACAATACACTTATCATTCCTAAATTTCACATGGTAACCTTGATAAGAAAATTTTCTTATGCAGATAAGGTTATGCTTATGTCCTTCAAAAAATAAAACATTTGAAATAAGAGTTTTTACAATAAGAACAATGTTACCTATAACAATGATTTCTCCTTGAGAATGTTCTCTAAAAGTTACTTTTCCATAATTCATCTTTGTAATATTCATCCATAAGAATTTTTTTCCAATCATATGCATGGTATATCTACTATATATAAACCATATATTCTTGTTGTTGGTACTATCATTGTTTTCCAAAAAATAAAAAAAATAGTTTTTCAGAACCCAAACCTTCCTAGGTCTAATGTTGTTAGAAAAAAACATTAGGTAAAAAAATTCTTCCAATTGTTTTTAGAATGTTTCATTTTCTTTGGAATATAATATTTATGAAAACCTAACGATTGAATTTTATTTGAGGAATAATTCTTTTCCTAAATCCCTCCACTTTGACGCATAGTGAAAAGGTAAAATTTTTGGAACAAAGTAATTGTTACTAAAAACATGATTTTTTTATAAAACCCCATTATATAACTATTACCATGAAGTATATATTGTTTTAACATTTTATCGACGTTTTCCATTCCAGTGGAGAACATTGACAAATTTTTCATCAAACTATAAGTTTTAGATTTTATTTTAATAACTACATTTTTATCCTCATTAGTATTAGTTTCAAAACTAGGTTTATCAAAACAAGTTTGAAAAAAAAATTCTCCGAAAAAAAAATTCAACATCTTTTTAAATAGTTACTTTTTCAAAAATACTCTTATAAATATATTGCTAAAGATATGGTGATCCTTTTTTTAAAAGGTTTATTCTTAAATATTCCATATTTGGTTTGGATTTAACATTATAATGTTTTTTAAAATAATACAATTTTCATTTTATAAAAGTTTTCAAAATCTATAAACTTCATCATAAGAATGTAGAGTATTATCTTCTCCTAAGGAATATTCTTCATTTGTAGATGTAGAAATTTTCTCATCATCAGGATAATTTTCTTATAAATAACTTTTCATAAGGGCTTCAGTTGATTATAACTTTTCTATCAGACATTTTTTTCATGGGTACTACGGAAAAAAGATATATGTTCATCTATCTCTAACATTCATTATAATATGTATTATATGAAGAATAAAAATAATTGGAATTCCACGTGTTTAAATTATTTAAGACATTATTGAATTTAAATTTATAATAATTTTTGGAATTCAATTTAGAATTTCATTCTTTTCTGTACTGTTTCCATCTTAGATCAATCAAGTTGGATTTGTATAGCTTTCTTACATTCATAGCTTGTGGCTTCAGAATCTTTCTTATCACCATTATCCTTTTAATTTTTATTGTAATAATACTAAAAATATTTCTTTCTCATTATCTTGTTAATTCATTTGGTGACATTTTCCAATTCAATCTCAGAATGTTCAAATGTACTAGAATCTATTTAATAACAACTTTCTTCTTCTATGATGGTTTAAAAACATTCTTATGTGTTTGAATCTTTTTATAAATAGTAGTAGTAGCAAAAGAAACACCCTCTTTTTTCTGCTTAGATTTCTCATCATCTCTCTTGAGTCTTCCCTCACACTACATGATATTTCCAATAATATTATCCAACGTAAGATTATTAAACTTTATTGTCTCATCCTCTACTATTATTTTGGATTCCCACTCGTTATGCATGATATCAATAATATTTTAAACAAGATTTCATCATCAAGACCATTTTTAAAAAATATATTGTAAACTATTTAAAATTATCATGAACCAATGGTGAATTATTGCAGATAATTCTATAAGTAAGAAATCAAAGGACTGGTGGTTTTCTATAATCATAGCTCTTCTGGTATCAACAACTTTATAAATACAGAAGTGTGTACCTTCAGGATTTTTCCATTACTATTTACAGCTTCACATGAAGATATTTGACAACATATACTTCTTTATATGGAACACAAACGTGTATTCCTTGATCTTTAGTTTAACTCATATTATTTTTTTTCTTGATGAATAAATATACTGGCTTCCTTATCAGTAATCTTTTACTCTTACATAAGTATTAAAAAATTAGCAACTCACATATTGATAAAAAATGTTTCTTTATTACAAATCCATTAATTATAATTAGCGACATCAATGATAGTTGGTCTGTTGGTATTTAAATTTTTTATAGATTAACCATTAAGACCTTATATCTTAAAAATAATAGAAGAAATTTTTTTATAAAGATGTTAGTGTAAAACAATTTATAAAAATTAGTTTATAAAAGAACATTACATACCATACGGTTGATAGAAGAATTAAAAGATCAGGAATTATAAGCAGTATAAGTTGCACTGATACCAATTGTTGGATCATAAGAATATCTTATGATGGATATACATACATGAGGGATGTGAAATGTAGTTTAGAACTATAGATTAAAAATTTTAAACTAGGAAAAACACAACACCTCTTTAAGTAAATTTATCAGAATCAGGCTTAGTCTGATAATCAGTATGAGTAAATTAGAATCACATTGGATTTGAATAATATTATATTATTTTTATATTAATGAAAATTATACATATAAAAAATATTTATTATAATGGAATATAATAAAAACATTCAATTTATTAACATGCACAGAAGAATAAATACTATTAAAAACATGAAAACCCTCCATAAATGTGATATGGCTTACAAGATATATTACAAGATTTACTACATTTAACCTTAGGAGTAAGGTAGTCTACAACCTTAACTAAAGGTACACATATTTTTATACTTACTATCAAGTTTATCTTTACTTACTTGGAAATCCCTCGATACAAAGATTGAAATACTCTCTCTTCTTATCCGTGAAATCCCTCGATTTGAATATCGGTGTCTGTATTCCAAGACAAAAAATCCATCAATCTGATGGATCATATTTTCCGGTTTCTTATCCACAAAATCCAGATATCATAACAATGATCTGACATGGATAAAAATTCAAAATTACCTTAAGTAAACAACATGAAAAGGATCCCTTTAGATGGACAACTCTCTAAAGAACTACAAACACTAAGAATGAGTAGTTCACACTAAGAAATCATCAAATATCTCGTAGAATGAATCAGCTCCAAAATCTTCAAATGACCAGGTATTTATAAGTGATCTCCCAATAGTCATATTTAAAAGTTTGTTACAATGACCTTGGATAGCTAGTGCTTGATATCTCAATAAAAACTGAATTTACAATTTCATTTTAATTAACACCATTTGTTTGTTAAAGATATTTTTGATGATAGAAACAAGTCCCGGAATTACTATTATAAAAATATTATAAATGTTGTAATAAAATCCCAATAGAAATTAATATATATATATTAAAATTTCGAATGAATAAGGACAAAATATTCTAATAAAAAAATTATACAAGTTTTATGGTAATTTTTTAGTCCTTATAATTTTATATTTAATTTAATTACTCAATTGAACTCCTACCATTCTAACAAAATTACAAACATTAATATTCATATTCACCAAAAATAAAATGGATATACTTAATAAATTTTGACCCCAAATTCCAAATATGGAATCCATTTATCATGATTGATGAAATTGAAGTGGGTGAATTAAATTTACAATTAATATGTAAATACTCTATGAAAATGATTTTTCGGAAAAAATCCCATTTTTAGTATAAAATATTTTTATATTAAGTTCAAGTATAAATATAATTTCAAAAAACATTAACTATATAATTTTAAATTAAATGGAACTAATTAATGTTTTATATTATAAAAATTTTAATTTCACTTTGTAAAAAAAATTAAAATAAAATACAATTTTAATTAAAAATCTATATTTCCACTATTAACTTCGAAATCAATATTTTTAGATAATTCTAAAAAAATCCTGAGATTATTTTTACATGTTTTAATCAAAATTAAATTAATTTTATCAAATTATAATTCTAGAAATTGAAAGTATTTATATAAATAAAACCATATAATAAATGATTTTAATAAATCTATTTCCTTTTTGATATATATATTTAAAATGAATATAATTATCTATATCATGAATAATAAAAAATATGAAAGTGATTCATTCTATCATTAAATGGGTTGTTATATTTATTAACCCTTTTGAAAATAAAATCCTTGAAATTTTATTCCCAAATTAATTTATTGGGGGTATATTTCCCTCCAAGATATTTTAGATCCCCATGTCACTTATTTAACAATATGGTTTTCCCATAAGACATTAACCATTGGAATTACATTGTTCCATAATAATTTCTCTCAATAATTAAGAATATGAACAGGGTAATCCTCATAATAATGATTTCATTACAACAAACCTACCTCATGGCTCAAAATATTTGGTGAATCTAGAACATACATTTTAACATCAAAACATTAAAAATATTGTATGTTGGGGATAAATGAGGAGGCAATGATACTCAATAAGAAACAAATAAAATTTCCTCCATGATTTAATATGTTTTGTTTAACCATGCACTTAGCTTCCCAGTTTTTTCATAATGCATAACACTTTTCCATGGAGATATTTTATGAAACACCTGATCACCTACCTCGGTAGAATGATATTTCCACCTATTATCTGCATAATTTTCTTCATACACTAAGTTTTCCTTTTATATTATTGAATTTCCTTCACCTTATAAATGATTTCCTCCATCAATTCTCATCATATAAACTTATGTTCACCTATTTAATCCTAAATATCTAAAAACATACATCACTTACATTATAATACCTCAAAAGGTGTCATATATATTGGAATAAAAATTGTTAGGATAATAAAACTCCACTAATGAAATATGGTCATAAAAATATCCTTGGTAATCCATTGAATATACATTAATAATTCCCCCCAAATTTTTGAATCATTTTTATAGATTTTCTCTATGATCGATGATGAAAATATATATTGAAATTATATTTAGTACCCAATTAATTCTAATGTCCATTAAAAAAATTAAAAGTAACACTAGGATCTTGGTTAGATACAGTGGATAGAGGAAATCAATGTAACCTAACTTTCTCCATGAGATATAGATGAGTATTTTATATAAATATAGATTATCTAAAATGGTAATTAACTATGAATATTTAGTTAATTTATCAAAAATAACCCAAATTGAATTATTACAAAGAGATATCTTTGGAAATACCACTATGAAATACATTAATATATTTCCCTCATTCCGATGGTAATATCCTGAGATTTTTTTGTATATTTTAATTTTTTCTCGTCTTCTTGATATGTTATCAAAGGTACGGTTTCATTACTCTATATAAACTAAAACACATTATAAAAAATATATATATGTTATATTCTCAGGGTATATTAAAATCCAATATAGATCCAAAATAACATTATACAGTAATAGGGGAATAAAAACATGGTATTCAAGTAATGTATTTCCATATACAATGAAAGTGACATTACTATAATTTCTTTTTTCCTTAATACTACCCCCATGTGTTTTTAAATTATATTCTCGATTCAGTGACTAATGTGGAATTTCTAATTTACAATAAAATTTATAGGAAATTAATGAATTTATTGAACCCAAATGAGATAAGACATTATCATAATCTAAATAAAAAAGTAATGTACTTGATACCACATTCTTTAATGGAAAAACATTTTCTAAATTAGTTGTGAAGTGCCCAGATCAGTGTGAATCACTGAGAGGGGGAGGGGGTGAATCAGTGATACCTTAAAACTTTTTACTAATTGATTCTTAATCAATTAAACCTCTATGGCTGGTTAAAGCCTCGATCCACTCTTCTTGTATCTCTCAACCTTTCCCGGATAATGCAGTAATGAAAAGGCATAGGACACAAGGATTTACAAGGTTCGGCACCAAAGGCCTACATCCTTGCCATGCTCTCCAAGCATGGATTCTCCATTATAACCTGTTAAAATTACAATGGTCGATACAGAGTCCCACTGTATCTCTCCTGAGTCCCACAGGAGGGTCTTTATACTGCGTCCCACAGTGTTACCAGAGTCCCACTGGCCTGCTCCAGAATCCCACTGAAGACTTCTTCTCCCTGAGTCCCACAGGGTCTTCTCCTGGCTCCTCGAGTCACACGAGTAGCTCTTCTTCACTTTAAGTTCTTCAAGTAACTTCAGCAGCCTGGGATAAAGGCTGCTGGCCTTGCTCGGTACCTCTGATCACTTGTGATGATCAGGTCTTCTCGTCTTGCTCGGGCTTTATCACCTTCTTCTAAGAATGCCCCGGCTTCTCTCCAATTACTGAATGCTCAGACAAATAAAATCTTTATCTTCGATCTGGTCCAGTCTCAGTTCAAAACAACTTCATGCACTGAGTGCATGGCATCTCTTCAAGATCTTCAAGTCTTGGACTCCTCAGATTCACACCACTGATTTATCACTGTTCACGTGTGCACGTGCATGCATGCATGCATGCACTTTCCCTTTCTTCTTCTTGGTGCAGTAGACCCACAAAGGGTGTAATCAATTATAGCACACACCTTTTCCACAATCTTCACACACTATATTCAAATTTCTCACACACTAAGAAGTGTGTTTTACTTTAGTGTGAGGGTCTCCTCAATCTTCCTTCTTCTAAGTGTGTTCACTTCACTTAGTGCACACACACTAGGTTCGGCCTCCTTATCTCATTGCACACAAAACTTCTTCACTTTGGGAAACACTTGAGCTTGGCCTACTTCACTTGCAAAGCACACTCACTTTCTTGTTCTTATAATCTTCTTCAAAGTGTGCACTCTACTTATGCACACACTTGGTTCTTCATTTTTCACACACAAGGGCTACGGCCTTCTCTTGTTCTTTTTGCACACAAAGGCACAAAGGCCTCGGCCTTCCTTCTTCACCTCTCACACACAAAGTGTGGTCTTCCACTTGGTGCACACACACAAATAGTGTGGTCTTCCTCCTTATGCACACACTCGGCTTGGCCTATTCTCCCACTGTTCTTGTTTGCACATTCACCCAAAGGGTGTGTTCTTTTACTTCACACAAGGTGTGGTCTCGGGTTCTCCTATTCTTGCACACTCACGGCCTCGGGTCCTCTTCTGTTTTTGCACACACTTAAGTTGCGGTGGTCTTCTTGTTTCACACACACCCAAGGCTACTGCCTTAAGCAAGCCGTGAAAGAGGGTGCGGCCAATTCTTCTTCTCCCACTGCCGCATAGGTCTTCAAGATGCACAAGGGCATGCAAGGTGCGGCATATCTTCACTTCTTGTCCGCGCAAGCACAAGGCACAAGGATCTCGGGCGTGGGCGCGCAAGTGCAAGGGTGCACTTGGCCGTGCAAGCGCTCGGGTGTGCAAGCTTGCAACACCGCGGGGCTTCAACCGTGGGCGCGCAAGGCTTGGTGCGACCCCGGTTCTTCCTGCTGCTCAAGTGAGGAGCGCGCAGGGGTCTTCCCCTTTCTTCTTTCACGCAAGGAGTGCGCGAAAGGGACTCACGAAGCCAAGGGTGGCTTCGGGCTGCTTCATCGCGCAAGTGGGTTGCGCGGAGCTCCAAACTTCGTGAGGCACATAGGCTCTCACGGGACTTCAAAACATCAGCGTATCAGCAAGCTACTCAGAGGTCTCGGCCTCTCCTTTTATAGGCAGAGATGCCTCAGATTATCCGCGTGCAATAAATCTTGAATCACCGAAGATTTCGGTTCTTTAAAAATCTTTACGAATCTTGCTTTTACTCTCTGTTTCACCGCGGGATTTCATTTAATTTTTCTCTTCCTCGTGCATGCGATTTCGAACGCATGCACGGCCTCGGTTTGGCTATCCCATGCAAAACACAAATACCCCGATGCCTCGGCAACTCCGTTTGCCTCGGCCTCATTCGAAATTCTCCATACACTGCATGCATGGTCATTTTTAGGCATGATCCTGTTCGTTATGGCCAGACGAGCTCAATGGAGGCTTCAGATTCGAAAATAGTGGCCGGGAGCTCAAGATAGGTCGTCGGGTTGCTCCTGGTTCAGCGGCTGCTCGCGGGAGGCTTCGGCTCGAGCTCGAGGTAGAAGATGGACTCAGCACCGTTGGATGCGGTGATCAAAACTCCTCGGACGGCCTGGATCAGGAGATCTCGCGCGGGATGCGATGAGCGGCTGTGATTAGCCGCGCGATGAGTCGGACGGCCGGGATTCCTTCCGCGGGAAAAATCCGCGTCCCACATCGAAGCCGCGGCCGGTTTTCTCGCGGCTTATCAAATAAGCGCTGGGGGAAAGCGCTCAGTTGAACTTCCCCCCTCCCGGTGCCGCCCCGCACCGGGTTCTCTCTGCGGGCGCGCTCTGCGCCCACTCTGCCTCCTGCGGGCGCGCTTCAAGCGCCCACTATGCTCCCTGCGCTCCTCCGGGCCTGCCCCTGGCGCCCTTGCGGTGTCCTTGGGTGCGCCCTGCCGCCCTGGCTCGCCCCACGGGGTTCCCCCGGGCGTGGTGCCCTAGTGCCCATGCCTTGGGGTTGAACCCCCCAAGGTGCCTCGGCTGGCCTATTTTTTTGGCAAAGTCTTCAAATAAGACTTTGTAAAAACAAAGTCCTCCTCTATGTAAAACATGCCAAGTGCCAAGCCACTTCTTCCATTCTTCTTCTCAATTTCTTCCCTTCTCTACTTCTTAAGAATTCCTTAATCCTCCTCAACATATAATCTTCACTTAGGATATGGAATTCAAAAGGTTTCTTCATCTTCAACCGAGCTCCTGAATCAAATATTTCTTCAATAAACTTCATTGATCTAATCAGAGATCAATTGGAACATATTCTGATTCACATGCACTAAGTGATAGTGCATGGACTTCTTTAGCTCACTTCATCCACTTAGAAGTTGTGGATGGCTCTCTTCAACTCCTCATGCATTGTGAAGACAATGCATGGTCTTCTAATGCTTGTTGTGACATTGTATCCAGTTGATACAAGTTCTTGGAACTTTAAAGATCAGTTCAACAATCGTCTGATGTACATGGAGAATGTTTCAACCATATTCTCCAATGCCACTTAGTGAATCTCCTAAGTGACACTCCTCTAAGTTCCATGGCCATTCTCCTTCACCACCAACACCATCACAACCTTTTTCATTCACATCTTGACAATCCTTGACTTCCATTCATTGTAAGACAACAACATGCCTCATTGACAACCTCATTGACAACAAATGCAACACAATGCACTTCAATCTCCCCCTTTGTATTTGTTGTCAATACACTCCTTCAGCACATATGAATGGGTCAATATGTGTGTCAATATTTCTCCCCCTTATTGGCAATCAAATGCAAAGGTGTGGTGTGGTTCTCTTCCAAAAATATCTTCCTCCCATTGAAAAGTATCTTCTTGAAAAACACTAGGAGAGGGATGATGTCACATGTTCTCTTTAGCAAAGAACCTTTAGTAAATCAGCTCTAAGTCTACTTGGGCTAACCCGGTGTAGAAAACAAGAGTGATATAACCAAGGTACACAATGCTGTCCAACATTCTCTACACATGTGAGATCATGCTTAGGGGTTTGAAATTTTTCAGATATAACAATGAATTGCTAAATCCTGCACATACTTCACCAAACACATTAGAAAGTTCAGTGCAAAGATAAAGCTCCCCCTTTCATCCATTTGTCTTCAATCCATACTCCCCCTTAATTGACAAGATAAACTCAATTAAGAAACAAGGGATGAAAGTATGATTGGAATACCTTCACTTTCTCAAGATGATATTAATTTTTAGAACATCATCTTCTTCAGATTTGCTCCCCCTCAAGGGGTGCACTCCATTCTTTTCAAACCATCCTCCACTTGAGAATGATCATCATCTTCAATTCCCTGCAATGTCAGCACATGTAAATACCAATAGTATAAGGGAATAAGATGGAACCTCCTTGGTTCATCAATGTGAACAACAAGGTTGAGAAGATTCTCTCAACCGAGATGTCCCATTTTCACCAGTCTTCACACTTGCACATTTGATCTTCATTGATGATTGTGCTGGTGTGGTTCTCAAAACATCTTCATGTGAAACCTTCTTCTTCCCTTTTGCTTTAGCAATTGCCAGAGCTTCATCTTCAACTCTTTGTAGTTCTCTGGCCAGTTGCAACTGATGTGGCCATATGACAAGTAAATCATTTGGAAGAGTGGCCTCAGTTCTGGAAGTTCCACATGGTTCCTTTGATGCTGTCATGCTACCTCTCTTAGGCAACTTGTTTTCAATCAATCCCTTCTGCTTCTTCTGGATTGATTGTCTGTTTGAGTCCAGTTGGCTTCTATTGAATTTCATGGCTTCTTTACAAAGATCCATGGTATGACCATTCTTCCCACAGTAGAAGCATGTCTTCTTGGTGGCTCTTCTTGATGCATCACCCTTCTTGGATTCAGACTCCAAGGACTTCTCTTCATTTCTCAAAATCTTCTTGGGAGCATTTTCCACTTTCTTCTTCTTGCTTCCCAAGGAATCTTTTTGAGCCAGGTTCTGTGAACTTTTCTTCTTTTGAGCTCTGGATACAGTTGGAGATTGACATGTATCTTTTTGTTGACCACTTTTGCAATCATCCCAGATGTTGTCAAGTAATCCAAATCTATTTGCAGTAAACAGATGTCTCTGGACCTGTGGATGCTGCTTCTTTTCTTCTGGCTTGCTCCCCTTTGGCATGAGCTTCCTTTGTGCTTTGACATTTAGTGGATTGTACCAACAATCCTTTGCACAGTGCCCATACCTGTTACAACACCAGCATTGTCCCACAAATCTTGACCTCTTGAGTCCTTCTGATTGTTGGATACTTTTCTTGACATGTTGTGCTGCTTCAGGAGAGCTTTCTTTCTTCATTGTCTTCATCCATACTTGTTTGGAATTATTTTTCCATCCTGCACTTTTTGTGGAAACACAATTAGAAGCATCAGTACAAGATGGTATGGATGGTACCTTCTTTCTAGAAGTTGTTGCACTTTCACTAGAGGATGTCTTGCTTTTAGAATCATCCTTCTCAAAGCTCACTTGAGTAGCAACATTTCTTCTTCCAGCTGACTGGGAGGATTCAGCTTTAGGTGATTGCAGATTTTTCAGTATCACCTCTAGTTCTAAGCATTTCATATTGAGGGAGTTCTTCTCATCCTCAACAGTTCTTAGCTTTCCTTCCCAATTCTCCACCAGTTGTTTCATCTGGTCTTCATGCACCTTCTTCAATTCTTGCAATGAATTGTCCAGCTCCTTCACCAATTTGACTTTTTCTTCGAGTTGAGCATCTCTAACATTCATTGACACTTTGTACCTCTTCTCCAGTGCATGGTAGACATCTTTGATTATTACTTTAAAGATTTCTTTCTCAGAAAGACTTCTTTGCAATTCTTCAGTAGTGTCTTCATATCTTTCATTGCAAAGAGATATTGTTTCATCTTTGGCATTTACCAGCTTTCTGAGAGTGTTGGTTATGCCAACCCTTTTAGCCAGTTGATCTTCCATTGCATTGGCTTCTTCTTCTAACTGTGATTTTTCTTCATGAAGATCATGGATGCCTGTAGCTATACACTTTGCCACTTCCATGGGAACTGTCTTCTGAAGATATTTGAGTGCACTCTGAAGATCATTCATTGTTTCGACTTCATCACAGCTAGGACAGGCTTTCTTCATCTTCTTGGCCTGTTTCTTCTTTCTATTTTTCTGAGTCTTGGCAGATATCTCCATTTGAGGCTGGTTGCTCATTTCCTCAAATCTGCACTTCATAAAGACTCCCTTGGATCTTTTAGAGGTAACCTCCCTCTGATACCAATTGAAGTGCCCAGATCAGTGTGAATCACTGAGAGGGGGAGGGGGTGAATCAGTGATCCCTTAAAACTTTTTACTAATTGATTCTTAATCAATTAAACCTCTATGGCTGGTTAAAGCCTCGATCCACTCTTCTTGTATCTCTCAACCTTTCCCGGATAATGCAGTAATGAAAAGGCACAGGACACAAGGATTTACAAGGTTCGGCACCAAAGGCCTACATCCTTGCCATGCTCTCCAAGCATGGATTCTCCATTATAACCTGTTAAAATTACAATGGTCGATACAGAGTCCCACTGTATCTCTCCTGAGTCCCACAGGAGGGTCTTTATACTGCATCCCACAGTGTTACCAGAGTCCCACTGGCCTGCTCCAGAATCCCACTGAAGACTTCTTCTCCCTGAGTCCCACAGGGTCTTCTCCTGGCTCCTCGAGTCACACGAGTAGCTCTTCTTCACTTTAAGTTCTTCAAGTAACTTCAGCAGCCTGGGATAAAGGCTGCTGGCCTTGCTCGGTACCTCTGATCACTTGTGATGATCATGTCTTCTCGTCTTGCTCGGGCTTTATCACCTTCTTCTAAGAATGCCCCGGCTTCTCTCCAATTACTGAATGCTCAGACAAATAATATCTTTATCTTCGATCTGGTCCAGTCTCAGTTCAAAACAACTTCATGCACTGAGTGCATGGCATCTCTTCAAGATCTTCAAGTCTTGGACTCCTCAGATGCACACCACTGATTTATCACTGTTCACGTGTGCACGTGCATGCATGCATGCATGCACTTTCCCTTTCTTCTTCTTGGTGCAGTAGACCCACAAAGGGTGTAATCAATTATAGCACACACCTTTTCCACAATCTTCACACACTATATTCAAATTGCTCACACACTAAGAAGTGTGTTTTACTTTAGTGTGAGGGTCTCCTCAATCTTCCTTCTTCTAAGTGTGTTCACTTCACTTAGTGCACACACACTAGGTTCGGCCTCCTTATCTCATTGCACACAAAACTTCTTCACTTTGGCAAACACTTGAGCTTGGCCTACATCACTTGCAAAGCACACTCACTTTCTTGTTCTTATAATCTTCTTCAAAGTGTGCACTCTACTTATGCACACACTTGGTTCTTCATTTTTCACACACAAGGGCTACGGCCTTCTCTTGTTCTTTTTGCACACAAAGGCACAAAGGCCTCGGCCTTCCTTCTTCACCTCTCACACACAAAGTGTGGTCTTCCACTTGGTGCACACACACAAATAGTGTGGTCTTCCTCCTTATGCACACACTCGGCTTGGCCTATTCTCCCACTGTTCTTGTTTGCACATTCACCCAAAGGGTGTGTTCTTTTACTTCACACAAGGTGTGGTCTCGGGTTCTCCTATTCTTGCACACTCACGGCCTCGGGTCCTCTTCTGTTTTTGCACACACTTAAGTTGCGGTGGTCTTCTTGTTTCACACACACCCAAGGCTACTGCCTTAAGCAAGCCGTGAAAGAGGGTGCGGCCAATTCTTCTTCTCCCACTGCCGCATAGGTCTTCAAGATGCACAAGGGCATGCAAGGTGCGTCATATCTTCACTTCTTGTCCGCGCAAGCACAAGGCACAAGGATCTCGGGCGTGGGCGCGCAAGTGCAAGGGTGCACTTGGCCGTGCAAGCGCTCGGGTGTGCAAGCTTGCAACACCGCGGGGCTTCAACCGTGGGCGCGCAAGGCTTGGTGCGACCCCGGTTCTTCCTGCTGCTCAAGTGAGGAGCGCGCAGGGGTCTTCCCCTTTCTTCTTTCACGCAAGGAGTGCGCGAAAGGGACTCACGAAGCCAAGGGTGGCTTCGGGCTGCTTCGTCGCGCAAGTGGGTTGCGCGGAGCTCCAAACTTCGTGAGGCACAGAGGCTCTCACGGGACTTCAAAACATCAGCGTATCAGCAAGCTACTCAGAGGTCTCGGCCTCTCCTTTTATAGGCAGAGATGCCTCAGATTATCCGCGTGCAATAAATCTTGAATCACCGAAGATTTCGGTTCTTTAAAAATCTTTACGAATCTTGCTTTTACTCTCTGTTTCACCGCGGGATTTCATTTAATTTTTCTCTTCCTCGTGCATGCGATTTCGAACGCATGCACGGCCTCGGTTTGGCTATCCCATGCAAAACACAAATACCCCGATGCCTCGGCAACTCCGTTTGCCTCGGCCTCATTCGAAATTCTCCATACACTGCATGCATGGTCATTTTTAGGCATGATCCTGTTCGTTATGGCCAGACGAGCTCAATGGAGGCTTCAGATTCGAAAATAGTGGCCGGGAGCTCAAGATAGGTCGTCGGGTTGCTCCTGGTTCAGCGGCTGCTCGCGGGAGGCTTCGGCTCGAGCTCGAGGTAGAAGATGGACTCAGCACCGTTGGATGCGGTGATCAAAACTCCTCGGATGGCCTGGATCAGGAGATCTCGCGCGGGATGCGATGAGCGGCTGTGATCAGCCGCGCGATGAGTCGGACGGCCGGGATTCCTTCCGCGGGAAAAATCCGCGTCCCACATCGAAGCCGCGGCCGGTTTTCTCGCGGCTTATCAAATAAGCGCTGGGGGAAAGCGCTCAGTTGAACTTCCCCCCTCCCGGTGCCGCCCCGCACCGGGTTCTCTCTGCGGGCGCGCTCTGCGCCCACTCTGCCTCCTGCGGGCGCGCTTCAAGCGCCCACTATGCTCCCTGCGCTCCTCCGGGCGTGCCCCTGGCGCCCTTGCGGTGTCCTTGGGTGCGCCCTGCCGCCCTGGCTCGCCCCACGGGGTTCCCCCGGGCGTGGTTCCCTAGTGCCCATGCCTTGGGGTTGAACCCCCCAAGGTGCCTCGGCTGGCCTATTTTTTTGGCAAAGTCTTCAAATAAGACTTTGTAAAAACAAAGTCCTCCTCTATGTAAAACATGCCAAGTGCCAAGCCACTTCTTCCATTCTTCTTCTCAATTTCTTCCCTTCTCTACTTCTTAAGAATTCCTTAATCCTCCTCAACATATAATCTTCACTTAGGATATGGAATTCAAAAGGTTTCTTCATCTTCAACCGAGCTCCTGAATCAAATATTTCTTCAATAAACTTCATTGATCTAATCAGAGATCAATTGGAACATATTCTGATTCACATGCACTAAGTGATAGTGCATGGACTTCTTTAGCTCACTTCATCCACTTAGAAGTTGTGGATGGCTCTCTTCAACTCCTCATGCATTGTGAAGACAATGCATGGTCTTCTAATGCTTGTTGTGACATTGTATCCAGTTGATACAAGTTCTTGGAACTTTAAATATCAGTTCAACAATCGTCTGATGTACATGGAGAATGTTTCAACCATATTCTCCAATGCCACTTAGTGAATCTCCTAAGTGACACTCCTCTAAGTTCCATGGCCATTCTCCTTCACCACCAACACCATCACAACCTTTTTCATTCACATCTTGACAATCCTTGACTTCCATTCATTGTAAGACAACAACATGCCTCATTGACAACCTCATTGACAACAAATGCAACACAATGCACTTCAAGTTGTACTCTATTTTTCCACACAAGTCAAATTTTTGTCTTGTTTCAAACCATCATTAATATTTATATTTAAGAAACACATGTGTATAATGAACCATCTTGTTTCTTTTAATATATTTAAATTTGTTTTTAAACAATTTGTTTTACCACTATAAAGATATTTTCCCTTTCAATTATGATGAATATTCCCAGTCTTAAAAAATATAAAAGCAATTAAGAGACAGTATAATACATTCTTGGGTCTTCATTTTTTCCATAACTCTATAAAAATTAAAACATAATTTTATTACAATTAGATTTATTTAATCCTTTTTTACTATTTTCCTATCACTGGGACCACTTTTTATGCTGGTTTTGAACATATTCACTGGAAAATTCCATTTATACCATATTGGGATATCATAAAAGTTTCTCAAAACTAATGAATTCATGGGAATCCAATTCAAATATATATTTTTCAATAAATCTTTAGTAAAACTGACTAATCATACTATCAGGATCATGAATGAAATTTCATCGATCAAATTCCTGTTGTGCGATGTTTTCTTCGTACGTTGCCAATGAATCTTCCTCACTATACCTCAAACATAAGAATTTATTTTATATTATATGTGTAATAGCTTTATGAAAATATTCATCAAGGAATATATTCTTTAATGAAACTTTATACAAGGAATAAAAATAATATCTTCCACTGATATTCATTACTATTAAAAAATAATGGTCGGATTCACCTTAAAAATAGTAAATAAAAATACTTGTGTTGTAATGATCCTAAAATCCCATGAATAAAAATATTTTTTACAGTATATTACTCCATGATTTATATTCTATTTACACATAAGATCCTATAAATGAATGAGGGTATTGTAACATAAAATGTTCCATTATTGAAATGTTCCTCTAAGTAATACCTAGTTGTTCTATACTATAGATACCACCACCATTTATAGTGTGAATCAATTGAACCATCATAATGACATATAGATTCATTCCTGTTATAACCATTTCAGTATGGTGACTTGGAAGGATATATTACCCTTGGTGACTTCTTAATTCATCTCCCATGTTCCCAATCCAGAAAACCATTTTGAAAAAAAAACAAATTTTAGAAGAACCAACATTGTAATCTTCAAATTCTATATAATTTCAATATAAAATTATCATAAAATTTATTAAATGTATTATATTAATATTATCCTAACCTAAACTATTATCCAAACCATTAGATTATACCAACTGTAAGGACACGGTTATAAACATCATATATTCCAGTAACCTTAAGCTAGAATTCATTTTTTTATATTCCAAAATATTTTTTAGATTTATAGTTTTAATGTGTTAGCTTATAGATCTTATAATAAAAACTCATATATTATAATGTGAAAACTTATAATCACTATCCATCTTTCCTATAATATAAAAAAATTAAAACTAAACGCCTTTTATAATCATGAAAAGTAATTATGAATTTCAAATTGAATTATCCTATCCCTTACCCATTCTTAAACACTATGAAAAAACATTTTTAAAAATAGATAAGCACGAAAATATATGTATGTGAAATAAAAACGAAAGAAAGAATTAAATATTTAGTTCATAAATATATATTAAAAATTTCCCTTTTATAAAAATAAAATTTTGGATCAAAATAAACATTTTAAAAACCAAGAAATAAATTTCTCTTCACAATTATTTTTATAAAAAATTTCTTAAGAAATAATAAAGTATATATAAAACAAAAAATGGTTTCATTGAAATAATAAAAAGCTCCAAATAGTTTCCCAAAAATGTAGACTTTTCGTACTTATTATGTATAATATAATTTCCTTTAATTTTTTAAAATATATGATTCCCAAAAAAACCCATATAAATCGTAGAAATATAATATAGGTAACATGAGGCACCATGTTTATATCACTCTTACTTATACAAGTAATAACCGTTAGAGTTATACATGGAGTAACCAAAATATATACACTTGAAATTCCCATCATAGTTATACATGGAATAACCATCATAATATATTCCCATAATCTCTTAGAAGAAACCAAATCAACTAACTATTTCCCTTTAATAAATGCATTAGGGAGTTATAATGGGATCACCTGACCATGGCTTATCAACCCCCCTACTTTGTCCACAACATGACCACATGTACATGGTTTATAATAGAACCACCCATAATAATAAACATTCCCAAATAATAAAAACACTATCATGACACATAAATTCATTCATCACAATTACATTATTTGAAACCATAGGAAAGTATTTTCTATTATTGATATATCCATTTTAATTGAATCCTAATTTTCAAAAACAAAATTCATACAATAATGGGATAGGGGGTTTTAATTTGACCAAATTATGGAATCTTATGAATGATTTTGAACATCAAATAATTGATATGATGGAGGGAAAATTCATTATTATAGTGTATGTTAAAATTGAATTTTTTATCATCTCATAATGAAAGTAAAAACATTTTGTAAAATTAATCCTCAAAAGAAACAAAAGAAATTTAAATGTCAAAAAAATTACATTAAAAATAAAATGGTTCCATATAAAATATCCATAACATTAAAAATATGGATACATAAGAAAAAGAGTGTTTTAAAAAGAATCATTAAAATATGGAATTTGATGGAATGTGCATTACCTTGATTGAAAATCATAATATAAATTTTTTATCTTGATAAATAATAAACATATGCATATTATATATATTCTTTAAAAAATTAATTTTTATTATTACTTTTATATCACTTGTAAACATGTTATAACAATTAATTAATCATTGATGATTAGAGAATATGTATGGATTATATTTGGTTCATAAGTCTAAAATGACTATGATAGGTTGAATGTGGAAAATGAGATTATAATTAAAACATATATAGAATAATAATAATTAAAGAATTATAAATATTATAAAACAATTATAATTTTTAATACAACTATAAAAAATGGTTATGATAAATTAACTATGTTACAATCATAGAGAAGGTAGATCGTACATATACAGAAGTAACATTTTGTTCATTCAATGATTATTATTGAAAGAAGGTAAGTATTTTTTGAACATTAAATAATGGTAATAATAATATAAATATCGTATTACTTATTTAAATATACTTATATAAATCATTAAAGTGATTTGGTTATGTAAAACAAATCCCAATGCTTCAAAGTGGGAAGTCTATAAGTACGCACGAACGACATTATCATTTTCCAGTGAATAGAAAAGTAAAAAATTTAAATGATATATTTTAATTTAAAAATGAAAAGTAAGTTATCAATATCATTTATTAACATTTATTCCATCATTACATTAAAATAATGAGAGATAGTGATGGAAAAATAATTACATCAGTTCACAATGTGGTAGTTCACCGTAGACACAAATGAATGTTTCATTTCAAATTTTATGGAATAGGAGATGGATGTTGGCTATGAAATTAACATGAAAGGAAATTAATATATTTAGGAAACAATTTTTGTAATTTTATAATGGTTTAATTTAATTTTATGGAGGTGGAATATGAAATAAAACTAAATTATGTGGTTAAAACTATACTGCTTATTTGGAAAATCACTATTTCATAACACTGTTAGACATCTAAGCCTATTATAATGAACAAAATAATTCATATAAAATGTGGGGAGGAATATTAGGAAGCTATTATATAAGATATTGTGTGAAACAAATTGGGTTTTATGTGTTAATAAATTAGAATATATTATTTCCCTTTATAAGAGAGGGGAGGGGAACTCTAAAAATTTCTTAAAATATTAAATTAATATAAATTAATTTTGATATAAAAATAACTCAGAATTGATAATATTATAATTATATATGAGTATTATTCATCATTAACTCTTAAAATTATTTTTGGATATGTTTTGATCACATTTTTACTGTTACATTTTGTTTCTAACCCCCTAGTTATCCTTTTTCACTCTTATCGTGACAACAAGGATTTTTTCTCTTTGATGATAAAGATAATAACAACAAATTTAAAAAATAAAATTAATGGACCATGGTTGATGTATTTAACCATATCCTTCTCACTTTGTGAAATATAGTATATATTGATAAATTTGACATCATTTAATACTGTAATATTTTCTTAAATATCTATTATATCAATTTTGGATATATTCATTTACATTAAATTTTATAACATCCAGAAAATTAAGGAATTAGAATAAAATATATCCCCATACCAATTAAATGTAATATATTTCTTAAAAACAATTATATTAAATTAATTAATTTATATTATTTTATTTTAATATTTTTAATATCATTTATTTTATATTTTTTAATAATTGAATAATTTCTATGTTAGTGTTTGTGTAATAATTTAAGGTAATTATTCATTCAATAAAAATTTAATGTAAATTACCAACATGAATATAAATAATTTATCTTTATAAATAATAATTATAACCTAACATAAGCTCTTTTTATCCCTAGGTTAAAAATATTATAATTATTAAAAAAGAGTGTGACATTTTATTCTTTCCTTTACATAAATATTTATAAAGGTTGTAATCATATTATAAGGTAAAATGGATATATATTCAATAATTTAATGACCATTTATGACATATATTCATTTAATAATATTTTGGGAAGTGTTTGGTTCATTTTACAGTACTTATCATTTTATTTTTAACATTAATTACTTGGTTTATTATTTACCAAGGTAATAAAATTACTATGGTTACTATTCATATTGACCAAATTAAAAAGGATAATTTTTCCAAATTTGGACCCCATGATTCCAAATATTTAATCATTTTTTAATTATTCCAAACATAAAAGTGTAAGAATATAATTTAAAATTAAACTAAAAAATGAGATAGAAAACATTTTTTCAGAAAACCGACTCTCTTGAAGTATGAAATATTTTTATATTAAATTTGAGCATAAATATAATCTTAAAAACAATAATTGGATTAATTTAAACCAACAATAACTTATTAAACATTTAATATAATAGAAAATTGAATTATAATTTTTAAATAATCTAAATGAAATTTCAATTGCCAAAAAATTGTTATATTTCACTATTCATTGAAAACCCAATATTTTTCAAAACTTCTCAAAAAAAATCTTGATAAAATTTTGACATAATGATTTAAAAACTGAAATTAGTTATTTAAAATTAAAATTGTAAAATTATATATTTAAATTTTTAATAAAATTCATATAATAAAATAGTTTAATAAAACTATTTCCTTTTTTATTTAAAACATTTAAATGAATATAAGTATTTCTATCATGAATATTATAAATATGAAAATGATTTATTTTATAATTTCCTAGTTTTTTATACTCACATTGTACTCATCTTAGTCATACACTACATAAAATCTTTCTCCATGACTCGTGGAAATAAAATGTAAGAAAGTTTGATCTCAAATGCTAAATAAAGGTAAACAAGAGAGACATCAGTCAATGATCAAATGTGATTATAAGATAACAATACAGATATTTTGGGGTGATCTTAACATTAGAAAATAATACCCACAAATTCATGCATAATAAATATAAATCATGTCCTAAATCATTTGTAGTTCATTGTGTATGAATCATAAAAGAATAAAGGATCTTGATCCATAAAAATAAAACATTGGACCAATAAAATTTCATAAGAGAGTGTCATAATGTGTGTCATAATAAAAAAAATCATTTGTAATGTTTATCTACCAATATAGTCATCACATATTAGTATTAGGGTAACTACTTTTGTTCCCTCTTTGGGCTTGGGGTAACTCTCTCATACCCTCTTTTTTGCTTCTGCTAACCACATTTATACCCTTTTATCTCATAAATAGTAAAAATTAACAATTTTATTGAGGGTATATAATAGACACACCCATTATATAATCATAATACATTCATAATTATGAAACAATATCATGAAAAAATTTAATATATCGTCATTACTTAACCCATGGAAATTATAGAGTGTTTTATAATGATTTTACCCTCATTATATACAACCACTGAATGAATGAATAAAGATGTTATAATTGGATCATATCCTAATGATGTATAAGAAAAATCAAAGTAGGTTTATATATAAAAACCCTTTGAAAGATCTCTCAAATCCTTATTTTAGAAAATACCATTTTTATTTTGAAATCACTTAATTAAAATTAAAAAAATCCATAATATTAAGAAAAAAAGTTCCATTAAAAAGAAACATGTAAACATATAATGTAATTTTCAAAGAAATTAGTAATCATTGTGGTGGAAAATTTATTTCAATTTGTTATAAGTGCAAATAATGATTCAATTCACACATATTGTAAAAAGTAACTCATTCAGAAAATGACAAGAATAGTCATTTTTTACCATTTTATAGACGTTGAAAAATAGAAGAAAAAAATTACATAAGTAAATCATTATAGAATATTAAAAACATTCAGGAAATTAGTTTAAAGAAAATATGGTCATGTATGGGAAATATTCCAGACTAAATAGTAAAACAAATGCATTTTTCATTAAAAACATTTTTTCGAATATTTATTGACTTGGAGAGAGGAAAAATAAAGGAAAATATTTAGTTCCCAAAAATAAATAGTGTATAAAATAGAAATTTTTTTAGAGAGATCATATAATGTCATTATATGAAATTTTAAGGCTAAACTATCTAATTAAAAAGTGAGATTATAACATAAAACCCTTTAAACTTTGGTAACATTTTAGTTATAACCCCCATGAATGAAATAAAATCATCTAAAACATTAAATATATAAAATATTAATATATTCAAGATATAACATATCCTTGAATAATTATATACTATATATTATAGAAAAATTAGTGAATATGGCATATGTCTCAAGGAGACAAAATTGAGGTGAGAAGTCATTACCTCGGGTATCACTTGTCTGGTACGTTCTTTTAACCTCCTATATGACAAATTTTAATTTATTATACATATATACCCTAATAATATTCATATATATAGTACCATACATGGTTTAATTACTCTATGTTATCATTATTTAATTAATAATTAATCTTTATTATCCCCATTTTGGGTGTTAACTACTTTTTTCACAAATGTTTTAGTTCTCAAGTTATAGTCCATGCATCTTGATCATGGTTTCATGATATAAATAATGTTAATAATGATATATATTATATATAATCATTATTTATATTTTTATATCCATTAATAATAATTTGTTATGAGAATTTAATAACATGACTTTTTAGATATAGTAGCTCGTATGTAGATACAAGTGATGTTTCCTTCTTTATATAGATGGAATGAAATTGTAACATAATAAATTTTTTTAGATGTATATAAATTATTGTTCCTATTAAAAAACTATTTTTTATGTTAATGTTGTCCTTTATAGACCATGGAGTGGTTAAGAAGAGTCTAGGGCTCATTTGGTGCCCATAGTTCCTAATAATGAGGCACAAGACTGAGCTGCATGGTTAGAACATGGTTAGTTCTAACTATAAACATCAACTATGTGAGTCACCTAATGCACAGAGGAGGCCTCATATTTTTTATACAATTGTGGGAGCTATCAAACATTCATGTGCAATGGTTTATTCTTTCTTTCATGTGGATTTTTTCATGGGCTATAATGGACAACCCTCATGTAGAGAGCCCTTCTTCCTCTTCCAATAGAAAACCCTCACACAGAGATCCCTTGTTCCTCCTCCATCTAGGGATTTATATTACTCCCTCATGTGATCTTCATTTCCTTTTCTATAAAATTTTTTAGTTCTCTCTTAGTAAGATATATACTCCCATACATTCAATTCCAAGATTATCTCCCTACCTCTTATGTTATTTTTGCATTAACATTTTCTCTATTTTTAGGGCATTTGATTATTCTTCTAATTTCTCCCATTCTAGCATGATTCATGATCCAAAACTAGATGAGAATAATTTTACATGTTTAAAGTATTTAGTCTAGTTCATTTTCCTCATGGTTTTTCCCTTTTATATCATGCACTATTATTCCATGCCCTGGACTTTCTCGAACCGCCTCTATTATGTTAAATTAATTATTTTAAAGAATCTTACAATGCATAATAAGACTGTTTCTACCTTTGATTCATTTCCATTGGGTGTATACCATGGCTTTGTCCACCCCTATGGATGTGATTTTCCACATAGGAATAATTTCCCATTATCAGAAATTTCTTAAACACCTCTTGAGGTATAATTTCCATTCTAATAAATGATTTTGAAAAAAATAAATTTAATTAAAATAATTGGTTGGCTATGTGTTTAGCCACTATTAATTACTCCATAATTTAATTTCTTGACATAATATTTTGAATAAATAGATTAATGTGTCATAAATTCCATTCACTGCTATATAAATTGAATCACGATTTCTAAGTCATACTTCCATACTTAGTTGAGGGCGATAAAAGGGATTCCATTTATGGATTCCCTGGACGTGCTCATCATTCTCTATAATTAATGATTGGGAATGATTTTCATATATGCCGGGAGCAGTACTATTAGTGCCTTGGATGGGCTTATCATGAATTTTCCTTAACTTTTTATGAGCAATATTGGTTCCCTAGGGGAGACACCATGGATGGGCTCAGTGGCTAGGTTGTTATACCAAGACACAAGTGATACTTTATCACCTATATGATATATCGTGGACAATCTCATAAGATTTTGTAAACATAAAAAAAGGATTATACTTGGGATTCCATTTATGCATCACCTTGATAGATTCTTATGGATTAAACTATTTATCATTCTTCTATTGTGATACTAGGTTTCTTTAAAATGGTTCTCCTTGGAAGGGCCCAACATGCTACATATTTCATTTCAATAGATAACTTTTTTATAAATCTAAGAAGTATAATTTATTAAATTAATGGATGCATCTAGCAAGAAAAATCGCATTATTATTATTGGTCTAATATTTTAAATTTATTTGTGATAGCTCATTACACATTATATAATACATATATAGGTCTCATTGGTTCAAATATTTCTATATTAGGCTAAAGTAGGAAGTATCAGTTGAGTATCCCATGACGAACTCAGTCTGAAGTATTTATGTATTTATTTCCTTGAATTTATTATTATTTGTACATTTATGATTTTACCAACCTAGTCTAAATTTATGTAGACACTGATGGAGGTGGCCTGCTATGTTTATCTCACACCCTACTCGGGTTTCCTTAGATACCCGAGCAAACTTAATGATTTCTTGTATTTATAAAGGTAAGTGTCTGACTTCTAATGCTTGGTTTTTAGAATGGAATTTTGGAAGGGGTTGGTCGATATGAAATGGAAATTAAAATGAGGAAAGGGGAGGAGAGGGGATTTCTTTTTTATAAGTAGGGGATAGGACACATCTATAATTTTTTAAAATAATAAATTATACCCATGATTTTCACCTACCATAAGGCTCCAAAATAGATCATTATCAAACCATACAAGATATATTATTTAAATATTTACATACAATATTATTTGAGTTAGTTTTTTGTTTATTTTAATCCTTATTTTTGTATTTTAACCCTAGTTAAACTCATTTTATCCTTAATCAGGATAATTATTTTTTTACTATTTTTACTATTTATTATAAAAAATTAATTTAAACATATTATATAATATTAATAATTCTAAATAAAAATGTGGAATCCATTTTTTTCAAATTTAATTCATATAATTGGTGGAATATGATTTATAATTAAACCCACAGACACTATAAAATATCTTTTTCCCAAAAAGAAACATTCATTAGTAGAAAATATTTTTATATAAAATTAAAAATGAAATTTTTTACAATGAATTAAATTGTATTAGTAATTACTTAATATTATGGATGCATATAAATTTTTAAATGACTTAAGAAAAAAAGGAAATTTTAAATAAAAACATGTATTTTTCCTTATTTATTAAAAAATTTCAAAATTTTAAAATAAAAAGAAATAATTCTAAGCTAATTTTGACATGTTAATTCAAAAAATAAATTTAAATTTTTCAACTATATTTTCAAATAGTGTAAAATAATAATTTAATTAATTTTTCAGAAAAAAATTATTTTTTGAGGAAAATTTATTATAGATGCATATAATGACTTTACCAAGAATTAAATAGTTTTTTGTCAATAAATTTTCTTTATCCTTAATACTTAATTTTCAAAATATGGTTATTTATATTCATATAATAAATTTTTTTGACTAGTTTATTGGAGTCATATTTATATAATAATAGTTTAATAGTATATTGTAGTTTTTTTAAAATCAATGTTTCATATTTTATATTTTATCAAATATAGTGTTATTTTATAATAATTGAGTATTAAATGACACTCCCCATAAATAAAATGTATCCATGAAATTTTTACTCTTACTTTGAAATCATGAGTTTGAAATCTAACAATTTCATTATGGAAAACCTAAATCGTAAAATGGGTTAATAAAACATCCACTTAAAAAGAAGCAAATGAAATTATGAAGGTCATTTGAAGTAATAAAATACTAGGTTTTCATATACACAGAGTATTGGTTGCAAGTGAAAACAAGGAATTGTAATGACGATCCATTTAGGAGGTAATGTTATACAACATTTCTAAGAGAGAAGAGACTATTTCTTTTTCAATAGTTAATAATATTTTTATCTCAATATGATTTTTTAAATGTTGAGGGTATAGAATAAGAAAATAGGTAAATATATTTACTTGAAATGAATAATTTAATACTTCAATATTGATTCACCAAAATGTCATCTATTCCACCAAAAAATAAGTAATAATGATGAAATTTTCTTACCTAAACAATTAATATTATTACATAATGGATAAAGTTATTCCAAAAAATGATATCAAGATATTCCTCCTATCCTTATACTTTATCCAAAACCAGAAACGGTTATCACATGGTAGGAAAATTCCCCAAATTAATGCATCTCTATATTAATCTTCAAATCCAATGTTCACCATAAATTATTCAATAACTAAATGGACCTACGTACCAAATAACTACAACACTCAAATATTTTATATTTTTTACCATATAATAATCAATATTAAATCACATGTTAGACCTAATGGATATGTCTACCTTAACCCAATGAATTTTTCCACAAAATATCATTAATCCTGCAAAATAAAAAAATCAAATAGATTTTACCCTACATTAAGATTCCCAAAATCAATGAAATTTTTATCTTTCATACAATTTATGTAAAAAAATGTCTCACAAACCATTACATCATATAGGCCAGTGGAAGGGATTTCACCCTTATCACCCTTCAATTTTGGGTTCATGCCATGTGGTGTTTGATATGATGAGGTCTCATCTGACATGTGGGTTGTCCTTATTTTAATACTATATTAAAATAATTCCTATAACATTCACAATACTATTATTAATGTACACCAAAAAACATTAATAATAAAAATCAGTTTTTAATCACTGCATCTTCTATATAGCATCTTTTTTCCACAAATTCAAAGAATCATAATTGACTATAATTAACTCAATATCAAGCACATATCAAAGATTATATTTTTACTAATATTGTATTTTTAAATAAAATATCACCATACCATTATATCACATTTCAAGTTCATTATTATCATTAAACAAATTCTTATAAATCCTTTAATAAAAACTACTGAAAAACAATCCTTAGATGTCATGTGGTTCTTATAACCAGAATAACATTGGAATAAATAATTAAACAACATGAATCATGAGTTCGAAAACATAAAAACTTCAATAATTACACAAAAATTATTATCATAACATATCAACCTGGGAATTAATCCTTCAATTAGGGAATTGATTTTGATAATGACCATGTTCCCCAAAATATATGACGTTGAACTATTTTTTGTACCGTAGGTTGAACAATTTTTCATAGCATCTTTTAAACCAGGCTCTACATTTTTTTAGGAATTATCTATTTTTCACTATTTTTCACACATAATAAATATTCATTTTTCATTATGTCATGTTCTAGGTTACCCATTCCCACATTTTTTATTATCATGTAATTTAAAATTATTTTATTTATTATATTTAGCACCTGAACCCCGCTTATACACCATTCTTATATTATTTTCTGTTTTTGTAAATTCAACTATATTCATGTTGTTAATTGTAATTTGATATAACTCTTTTGGAATGATAAAAATATATTTAACTTCATCCACTATTAGTTGAGTCATCTCATTAGGGAAATCAATACATTTCCCATAAAAAAAATTTGACATGATTTCTCCTATTTCCCATCATTAATTAAAAAATCTAAATTAAATAATATGATAGTGCAATAACATACAAAAATAAAAAATATAAAATCCTAGAAGGAATAGAATATAAATGATAACTATATCCGGACTTATGAGTCTTTAGGTTTAAATCTAGGTTATCACATTATCGTCCATTAGGTAATGATTAATTCCATATCAATTTGACATTTTCAAGGTTATTTACCTGAGGTAAAACTTTTCTAAAGCCACATTAACATGTGTTATCCTAAAAGAGAAGTAATTACATAGAAAACAATCTCTCTATCTATGACCAAAATTATAGGTTATTTTTAGATATTTAGAATCATCCTTATAATTATATCTAGGGTTCTCACTAATAGTTTGTCATCTTAGTTTCCAAATGATAACTAAACCCTTATATGATATCAAATATAGGTATATATATTATTATAAGATTTCTTTAATAAACATTTATCAATTACTTCCCAATAATCATGAGGCCTAATTTTTTTGGAAGACTAGGTCTATAAAACATCAAAAGAAACTAAAACATATCATCTTTATTTTCACACTCTATTGTGAGCTCTAAAATCCATTTTTTTCTCCTAAAATTATATAGACACATTGTAGAATACATCAAAGAAAGAGGTGATGTGAATATCCCAATGAATAAGTAAACATTATTAGGATTAATAGCATGTGAGTTAAAGCTATAACTTGTTATTATAAAGGATAATGATCCTGAGTAATCACATGGAGGAATAACATATTGAAAATGGTATCTTATGATAATGATAACATTTGAAATGTGGTTGTAATATATAACAATTAATAAATAGGTGTCAAGGATAACTACCTAAAAAATATCACATGATATTCAAAGTTATATAATAGTTTGGGTTTAATCCAAAATCCCAAATATTACACCTCATGAGACTAAATATTTACCCAATAAATTGGAGTACTATATAGGAACACCCATCATAAAATGTTCATCATTTATGCGTTACATGTAATATAAATCAATCATAGTGCATCAAATAATATTTAAACATAGAAATAAAATGGGATACAAATTCTTGCATCATCTCACAATCAAAAGAAATTTCATAATGAAAGAATTTGAGAAATCAATGTCATTTATGTATTACCCCATCAAGTAAGGATAGAATAAGATAGGTATATGTGTGTGAGAAGTATATACATAATTTAAAAGAAATACATAACATCGAATATTTTTCATTGTGATGATAAATCAATCATGGTGCATCACATAATATTTAAATTTATAATCTAATCTTTAATTAATAAAGTGGTCATGACCATGGGTAATTCCATAAATGTTGTGTATTTTAAAAATAATACCCTTCACACTTTTATAAATAGGATAAATGTACCTCATTCATGAAAAAAATAGAATATTACATTAAAACAATTTAGAATAATTCAATCAATGGTTAAAATTTCTATACAGAATCATTTTTAAAATACTTAAAATATTCTGGAAAATATTTCTAGAAAACATGGATATGGAGGAAAAATAAATTTCAACTGATGTGAGAAATGTTGTTAGATTTTATTGAAAATATTTTCTCAACCATTCAAAGAACCAATAAGAATAAAATATAATATTAAATATAATTTTCATGAATAATTAGAGGATAATAAAATGAAAAGGTTTTATTATACAATGGTCAACTAATTTTCTCTAAATGAAATTTAAGAATAAACAATCCAGATTAAAATGAGATTTCTATATGAATCCTTCCCACCTTTGTTACATTTGAATCATAAGTACAAAAAATGATGTCAATGTATTTTTACTCATAATATAATTGATATGAAGTGTCAGATCATAAGTTTAGCTTTTGATGGATATACTTACATGAGTGGGGTTGATTTGTAGTTTAAAACATAGTTTAAAAAGATTAAATTAGAAGAAAAAACAATCTCTTTAAGTAAATTTATCAGGCTAAGGCTCAGTCTGATTGTTAGAGTGTTTAAATTGAAATCACAATGGATCTGATTAATATAAAAGTAGGTTTATGTAACTAAAATAATATAGATAAGAAAAATTTATTATAAATGAAAGTAATAAAATGTAATTTCTATTAACATGCACAATGGAATAGAAACATGTAAAAACAGGAAATAGCTTTGTAAAAGTAAGAATGACTTACCAGATATATTACAATATTTACACCTTTTTACCATAAGAGTAAGGTAGTCAATAACCTTGACTAAAGTTATCCATAGTTTTATACTTATTATCATGTTTTTCCTTCCTTAATAAGAAATCCCTCAATACGAGGATCTGAATTCCCTATCTTCATATCCGTAGAAGCCCTTGACATGAGTATTAGTGTCTATCTTCCAAGCCCCCAGAATCCCTCGATCTGATGGATCCGATTCACTATCTTCCAATACCCAAAATCCATTGATCATAAAAATGATCGGAAGTGGATTTCAATTGCAAAATTTCCTACGAAAACAACCAAACAAGGATTCCATTAGAAAAAAGACTATATAAATAATTATAATGACTAAGTAAGAGTAGTTCATATTAATAAATCTTCATATCTCTAAAAAAGTGAACCTGATCCAAATTCTTCAAATTACCAGGTAATTATAGGCAATCTCCCAATGGTCAAATTTCTATGTTTGTTACAATGACCTGGGCTAGCTGGCCCTTGACAGCTTATTTGAAACTTAATGTTGGACGTCATATTGATTAACACCATTACAATATTAAAAATATTCATTACAATATAAACAATACATTTTATTCTAATTATAAATTTAATTCAGTCTATGGGAATTTCTTATGATTTTAAATATGATTATATTTATGAGTTTCAGTCTGGAATATAGGTACCGTAATCAATCCAAAAAGTTTTGACTTTTTTGGAGTGATTGATAGGAAAAAATTATAAATAATTGTCTGATTAAAGTTAAGTTCAATTAATAAGACTCATTCCCAATGTCATGATCATAATGAATAATAGTATGTTTGTATTCGTAAAACTTTATAACATTTTTATTTTATGTTAAAAGATAATTTTTTATAAAAAACATGATAAAACACTTAGTAAATAAACATTTATTAAACATGGTTTTATGAAAGTGTTTGTGATTTTTGAAACTAATGGAATGGAAAATAAATAAGTAAAACATCTAACTCAACAATCTCCCCCTTTTTAGAAACCAAAAAACAAAAACCATAAATGATAATAAATAGGAACAACATACAGTCCATTTTTTTAATAACATTGTATTCAAATTGATTCTACGAATCATTACTCACTCTAATATTGTAACTCTTTTTAAAAAGTTCTTCTTTCTTTTAATAAGTTCATATTTAGAGAAACTCGATTAAACTTTACTCCCCCTAAGTTTGAAACTCTTCTAAATACTATGGAGAGAGTTAGAATAGTTCTTATTTAAGGAAAATTTATCCCACTTAGGAATAAATCTCCCCCTAAGGATAATATCTCACCCTTGATAAAATAATAACCCCTTTTATGAAAACATTATCCCCACATTCTTATCCTTTGTAAAATATTCTCCCCATAAGTAAAATATTCTCCCCTTTCTTATTTTCAAAAAGAACAGGAATGAATTCAATGTTTCCTAAAATGTTACAAAAATTTAAGAAACTATTTTCAAATATCTAATCATCTATATAAATATGAAAGAATATATAAACAACCAAATTAGAAAAAATTTAAGAAAATCGGATTGGATGAAAATTATTTCATTAAAAAAATATTCAAATGTTTTAAAAATTATAAAAATATTTCAAAGTGAAATAAATCATTCTTTCTTCATCAAATTAATTAAAATTTCTTATCAAAACCATTAGTGACATCGTTTTATCCTTAATTTCTTCTTGAATCATCTTAAACCATGACTAAATTTTTGTAAAACATAGAACATGGTCTATTAATCTCTACAAACCTATAAAAATGAAGTTAAAACCTTTCAGGGTTATTGTTCCTTAGAAGTCTGAATGATCGAGATCATCCTTGGGAGGTTTTAGTCTACTAATTTTGGTATTATATCTTTTTAATTTCCTAACATTAATTGAAACTAACTATTCAACTCCCTCAAAAATTTGTATATGATATAATATTTTTTTAATATTCACAACTACATCGGTTTCAATTTATTCATTAGCATTAAACATTGACATTTGATCATATTTTTATTTCTTTCAGGATGATTCAGAATCCTTTTTAGATATTTCTTCATCCTCAGAACTAACTAATTTTCCACTCTTATCAGTCATAGAGGGATTAGCTTCTTATTTCACTTCCTCTTCTGCTTCCTCTTATTCTTATACTTCAATCTATTATTATAGTTCTAATTAATTATACTTTTTTTATTATTATTATTCATTCTCTTCTCTTTATTTGTCTTCTTATAATTGTTCTTACATTTCTTCTCCTTATATTTTTCATCAAGATCATATTATAGCTATCTTTTTGTTCTAATAACTCCTTTTTTAGTTGGATCCTGTTCTGATTGTTTTTCAAGAACATTTGTGACCAATTATTCAATATTAGCTTTTAATTTTTCTTTTTATTCAATATAAGGGATTTTATCTTAGAGAAAATATTTTTCTTGAAAAAATAATCCTACTTCCAGAATGATCTGATCCGTATGGGAATTTAGAAGCACAAGATTATCTAATTATCTGTCAACTCCTTTTAATATAATTTCACAAATATCAGCTTGTTGAAATTTTTTACTTTATTTATTTCCTTTCTCATATTCTTCCAACTCTTCGGAAGCCCAAATCATCAAAGTTTTAGCTTCATTGGGGCCAATACCAACTTCTGGATCCCCTAGATTTTTCGGATATTTATGTTCCATCATCTTCTAGAAAACTAAATTAGAAGTCTTCTATTCCTTTAATATTTTGATGGTAGATGAAGTATCTGAATTTATCTTATTATTATTATCCTCCTTATCCTTTTTTGATTTTTTTCATTGGACACAGCACCCTCAATCATTTCTACTAACATCTTTTATTTTTATTCAAAGACCAACCTCATTCTGAAAATTATATCCTCAATGATAAAGGAAATATTTTCTTAGACTGGATGTGATTTGTTTTCAACTTTTAATACCTTTATAAACTCAAAAAATGATGTGAATTTTGAAATTTAGGAACATTGTAATTTTTTACTTCGTTGGGGAGTTTGTTATATTTTCTATGGTTAAAAATATGAACATGAAAACATCAATATTTCTCATATTCACAAAATAATCGTGTAAAAAACATCTCACACATTAAATATATCTTGGTATCCCTATCATATAATTAGGTACCCTTGTATCCATAAGTAAATGAATCCTTTTTCCAGATTCAAGTGAGACACTTTTCAAGTATCATCATATTTAGAGAACAAATAATCTACTCACTTATTTTTATAAAAAGATCTGATATTTCTTGGTGTCTTATGATATGTAAAATATGCTTCTACTTATGATAAAATTGTTACAAGATCAATAAAATTTCTAAATTAAATATTATACCAATTCCCAAACATTAAAAAAAACTATTTACATCCTTCCCTCTTTCAAAAATCAAACAGATGCATAAAATTCAAAATAGACTTTTCCATAATAATGACTAAAGTCCTTTTCAAGTTTTTTGACTCATATTGATTCCCATCCTTGGAATGAAATGATTTTTTTACAGTAGAATCAAATTTTTCAAATGACAACCATTCAACCATCCTCTTACTAAACATGAACTACTTAGAAAAATCACCCTTGATATCCATTGGATCTAGAATCATAATCTAGTGAATGGATGTAAAGGAATGTAATCGGACTAGATGATTTTAAGGGTGTAGTAACTTGGGGAAGAACTTCTAAAGAATATATTTGGGACACGGGGTGACCAACACTTATATAGGATTTGGGGGAGATGGTTCGACTTTCATATGAAACCCAATTGTTGAGATGTAAGTTTTTTCTAATATAATGATGAATATTTATCTAAAGAAAGTTTCATTTTTTTTAAATTCATGAAATTTTTAAAAAATTTATCAGTGTGAGTATCAGTCCGATGAGAAAAACATTTTTATTTTTAGAAAGTGTTTTTGTTTTAAAAAACATTATAAAAATAATTCAAAAATAAAGTAATGAAATTGTGAAAAAAATATAAAAGGATAGAAGTGTGCCTCTTGAAGAATAAATTTTCATTAGTATGGTTTCCCGGTTCTGCTTAGTTTTTCTAAAATAATCTCATTATGAAAGTTTTGAAATTAAATTGAATATGATAGTTTTATGAAAACTTATTATGAAATATTTATGAAAACTGATTATAAAATCAATGTCCATAAATTGTATAATAATTTATGCATTCAAAGAACATTTTTAAAATTCAATCTCTGATATTTTTATAAAATATTGGGACCATAAATCTCATTATGATAAAAGTTTTGATAAACGTAACAATTTAGAAAACAAAAAATTTTACGAAAAACTAAAAAGTTTTCAAAAAAAAATGTAACCCCCCATTGAAATGGAGTATATAATTGTAAATATTTGGATAAAAAATAACTATATATGAAAAATCACTGAACAATGCTAATTCCAAACTACTATTTAATATATTTAAATCTATTGGAACTAAGAGGTTTAGTAAAAATATGATCAAGTTGTTCTTTCATTTCGATGAATTTTAAAATTATTTCTCTTCTATTAGTGTGATACCGAAGTAAATGATGTATTATATCTTTGCTCTAATCATGTTAGTGATGTTTATGGTTTTTACATAAGGAAATGGAACTTGTATTATCACATAGTATATTAATTTTAGTAAAATTCAGGCCATATTCAGTGATTATGTATTGAATCCATAACACTTGAGCACAACAACATCCAATTTCCACATATTAGGAATTAGTGGTGGAATGTTCTACTGAGTGTTTTTTCTAACATCACAAAGAATCTATTTAATCTCCTACAGAATGAGAAGTTCCCGATATAGATTTCATATTCATTCTACATCCACCAAATCCATCATTTGAAAAACTGTTTGATTCAAAAAAAATCCAGAAGAATAGAAAATACATAAACACATAGTTCCCATAAGATAATGAAAAATTCATTTAACATTATTTGAATTGTATTATATTGTATTTTCATGATATCTTTCAGACAAGAAAACTGAAAACATTAAATCTGGACAACTAGAAGTTATGAAAAGTGAACATCCTATCATACCTTTAAAAATATTTCAATCAATTTGTTGTCCAAAATCATCAAGATCAATGGTATTTGAGGTACTGATAAGAGTACTAACACTATTAGTATTTTCAAATCAAATTTATTAAGAATATATTTTTTATACATAGGATTAGATATAAAATCTCAATTTGGTATTTATGATATTTAAAAACCAAAAAATATATGTTAGCTCGCCTATCACACTCATTTCAAAATAAAATTTTATAAAATCCACAAATAAATCTATTAATTATTACTAATTCAATCTAACTATAATTTAATAAACACATATTTGTGCAATCATTATATATTTTTATCTTATTTTATAAAAAGGGTTGGATCTGCAACTCAACTAATAAAATATTTTGGAGGCAAAAACTCATTTAATCTATCACACCTAGCTCTAGGTGAATGTTTACGTACATATGAAGATTTATTAAGTTTATAAACATGTATTGGATTTTTTTTATTTTCAATAATAGGTGGTTTTTCAACATAAACTTCCTCTTTAACATATCCATTAAGAAAATAAAACTTCACATCCATTTGAAAAATTTTGAAATTAAAGAATGATTCAAAGGCTAAAAGTATTCAAATAGCTACAAGTCTTGATACTGGTGCATAAGTTTCTTTATAATCAATTCACTCTTGTTTATTTTATCCCATATAAACATATAGATTTATTACAAAAATTATTCCATTTCCATAACATTTGTTCTAAACACCCCATTTTACTCTAATTATAAACATTTATTTAGGTCATTCAAATAAAGTATACATTTTTTTCTCTTTTAAGATCATTGACTTTATCTTTAAAGTCATTAATAAAATCCTCAAAACCTAAATACTAATCAGGATAATATGGTTAAAATTTATATAATAAATGTTTGTTCTCAATTTCACTTCACAATGAACTTTTAGTCCTAACTGATTACTTAATATCAGGAATAATACTTCCACTGGGATGATTCCCAATAAGTAAGTGAATTCTTGGATTTTCAAAAGTCTTTTCTTTAACAATTGGTATAAAGTATTCCTATTTAATAACTTTAGAAATTTATTCTTCGGTTATTTCATTATGAGAAGAACTTTTTAATAATGGTTGGAAATTAATTTTATAAATTACATCAGAGGATGTGGGTTGAGGTTATTTGAAAACAAAAGGATCAGTTTCATAAAACATTACCTACACTATTTCCTCAAGTGTAAAATAATTACTATTAAATATATATAATCCATTGAAGTAGTGTAATGACCTAAAAATATTCCTTCATCGGATATGGGTGAAAATTTATATCGATTATCTTTCGTATTCAGGATGAATACTTTGAAACCATGACAATGAAGTAAGAAATGTTTGGTTTTCTTATGGTACACAAATCATAAGGATTTTTATTAATAAAAGATCTAATTAAAACTCTTTTACAGTCTTAGAAGGATGTACTAACAAATTGAAACCAATAAGGTTTAGCACCTTAGTATTTTCTAAACATGGTTATAGTTTTTTCTTGAATAATTATATATATTCTTTTAACCAATCTATTTTTAAAAAGTTTTTGGTGTTGAAATGTTATGTTCATTTTCTTTTTTACTATGAAATGTTTCAATATATGAATTTTAAAATTCTCCACCATGATAATTATAATTATTTATCAAGGATAGGTTTTTATCATTTTCAACTTTGTATACAAAAGTTTAAAAATTACTAAAGGATTAAAATTTTCTTGATAGAAAGTAGACCCATGTATATATAATGTATTATATAACTAAGGAATATACATATTATTTTCAACTAATAATTCTAGTTTATATAGGACCAAATAAGTCCATGTGCAAAAAATTTAAAGAATCAGGCATTGAGACTTTACAAATAGAATTAAAACTTGACTTTTATTTATTATTATACTGAAAGGGGTCAAAACTTTGGAATAACCAAACCTATGTTTAGTAAATCCTTAATAAGACCTTTCTTTGTAAATTTAAAATATTTTCATATGTTACATTGTCCTAACCTTATATTCCATAACCAAGATTGATTTTCCATTTCAATGAGTTAAGGTAAGTCTTATTAGGTAAGGTGTTCTAAGTTAAGGGTATAAACTTTCACATGTTGATGGGAAGAAAGAATAAATCCATCCTTGTAACTATTTATAACACACTTATCATTCCTAAATTTCACATGGTAACCTTCATCAGAGAATTTACTTATGCAGATAAGGTTATTCTTAAGTCCTTAAATAAATAAAACATTTGAAATAAGAGTTTTTTCAATAAGAACTATGTTACCTATGTCAATGATTTCTCCTTGAGAATTATATCTAATAGTTACTTTTCCATAATTCATCTTTGTAATATTATTCAACAATTATTTTATTCCCATCATATTCATGGTATATCTACAATCTATGTATCATATATTCTGGTTGTTGGTACTATCATTGTTTTCTTAAAAATAACAAAAATAGTTTTTTTAGATCCCAAACTTGACAAGGTCAACTTTTTTTTAAAAACAAAACATTATGTTACAACATTTTTCCATTTTTTTTAAGTATCATTTTATTTGGAAAAAATCTTTATGAAAACCTAACGATTGAATTATATTTGAGGAAGAATTATTTTTCCAAATCCCTCCACTTTGACGCTTAGTAAAAAAGGTGAACATTTTGGAACAAAGTTATTGTTACTAAAAACATGATTTTATTATAAAACCTCATTATGTAAAAATTACCATGAGGAATAATTTTTTTCTACATTTCATCAACGTTTTACATTCCAGTGGTAAACATTGACAAAGTTTTTTAAAACTAGAAGTTTTATATTTTATTTTAAAAAATAAATTTTTATCCTCATTAGTATTAGTTTCAAAACAAGGTTTATCAAAACATGTTTGTAAAAAAAATTTCTCAGAAAAAAAAAATTCAATATCTTTTAAAATAGTTACCTTTTCAAAAAATATCGTATAAAGATATTTCCAAATATTTAGTGTTTTTTTAAAAGGTTTATTCTTAAATATTACATATTAGGTTTGGATTTATCATTATATTGTTTTTTTAAATCATACAACTCTAATTTTATAAATGTATCGAAAATCTAGAAACTCCATCATGAGAATGTAGAGTATTATCTTCTCCTAAATAATATTCTTTATTTGTAGATTCAGAAATTTTCTCATCATCACGAAAATTTTAATTTAAATAAATTTTAATAAGGGATTTAGATGATTATACCTTTTCCATCAAACATTTTTTATCATGGGTATTACGGAAAAAATACATATGTTTCTCTATTTCTAACAATCATTATAATATGTATTATATGAAGAATCAAAATAATTGTCACTCCATGTGTTAGAAGTATTTAGGACATTCCTGAATTTAAATTTATAATATTTTTTGAATTCTAATCAAAATTTCATTCTTTTCTGTATTTTTTCATCTTAGGTCAATCAAGTTGGATATGTCTAGATTTCTTACATTCATAACATGTGGCTTAAGAATCTTTATTATCACCATTATCCTTATAAATTTTCTTGTAACAATACGAAAAATAATTCTTTCTAGTTATCTTGTTAATTCCTCTGGCGATATTAGCCAATTCATTCTCAAAATGTTCAAATGTACTAGAATCTATTTAATAACAACATTCTACTTTTATAAAGGTTTAGCAACTTTATTAATTGTTTGAACCTTATTAGGAATAGTAGTAGTAGTAAAAGAAACACCCCCTATTTTCTTCTTTCCTTTCTCATCATCTCTCTTGAGTCTTCCCTCATACTGTATGAGATTTCAAATAATATTATCCAAATTAGGATTATTAAACTTTCTTGTCTCATCCTCTACTATTCTTTTGTATTCTAACTCATTATGCATGATATCAATAATATTATCAACATGATTGCATCATCAAGGCCTTTTTTACAAATATATTGCAAACTATTTATTATTTTCATGAACCTACAGTGCATTGTTGAAACTAATACTCTAACTAAGATATCAAGGGACTGGTAGTTTTCTATAATCATTTCTCTTTTGGATTAAATAACTTTATAAATACCAAATTGTGTAACTTCAAGATTATTCCATTATTATTTACAAATTCACATGGAGATATTTGACTATATATACTTTTTTCCATGGAACACAAAAGTGTATTCCTTACTCTTTAGTATAACTGGTATTATTGATTTTCTTGATGAGTAAATTTATTGGTTTCCTTATCAAGAATTGATTAGTCTTACATAAGTATTATAAATTAGAAACTCTTATATTGATAACAAATGTTTCCATCCTCTAAATCCATTACTCATAATTATCAACATAAATGGTAGTTGGTCTATTTGTATTTAAATTGTTTATAGATTAACCATTAAGACCTTCCATCTTAAAAATAATAAAAGCACTTTTTTATAAAGATGTTAGTGTAAAACAATTTATAAACAAGTAGTTTTTAATAAAAAAAATCACACCTTATATTTGATAGAAGAAGTAAATGCTTGGGAATTATAAGTAGTAGAAGCTAATCTGATACCAATTTTTGGATCATAAGATTATCTTATTATGGAAAAAATTACATGAGGGAGAATAATTGTAGTTCAAAAATATATTTTAAAAATTTTAAACTAGGAAAAACACAACACCTCTTTATGAAAATTTATCAGACTCAGGCTCAGTATGATTATCAGTATGAGTAAATTGGAATCACATTGGATTTGATTAATATTAGATTTTTCTTATAGTAATGACAATTATACATATAAAAAACTTTTAATTAGAAATACATATAATAAAAACTATCAATTTATTAACATGCACAAAAGAATAAAAACATGTAAAAACATGAAAAACCCTTATAAAAGTTAGACTGCCTTATAAGATATATTATAAGATTTACCTATTTTAACCTTAAGAGTAAGGTAGTCCACAAGCTTGAATAAAGGTACACATATTTTTATATTTACTATCAAGTCTGTCTTTCCTTAGCAGGAAATCCCTAGATACAATGATTTAAATACTCTCTCTTCCTATCCATGAAATCCCTCGATACGAATATCGGTGTCTGTCTTCCATGAAAAAAAATTCATCGATCTGATGGATCATATTTTCACCCTTATTATACCAAAATCCATATATCATAACAATTATCTGACATGGATAAAAATTGAAATTTTTCTTAAGGAAACAACATGAAAAAGATCCCTTTAGATGGACAACTCTATAAAGAACTAAAAATTAAAAGAATGAGGAGTTCACACTAAGAAGTCATCAAATATGTTGTAAAATGAATCATCTCAAAACTATTTAAATGACCAGGTATTTATAATTGATCTCCCAACATTCATATTTAAAAGTTTGTTGCAGCAAACTCAGATAGTCGGCGCTTGATATCTGATTTGAAACTGAATTTACAATTTCATTATTATTAACACCATTAGAGTGTTAAAGATATTCCTGACGAAAGAAACAAGTCTTGGTATTACAATTATAAAAATATTATAAAGGTTGTTATCAAATAAAAATGGAAATAAACATCCATATATTCAAATTTTGAATGAATAAGGACAAAATGTACTAATAAAAAAATTATATAAGTTATAGGGTAATATTTTAGTCCTTATAATTTTATATTTAATTTAATTACTCGATTGACCCCTACCATTGTAACAAAATTACTAATGTTAATATTCATATTCACCAAAACTAAAAGGGGTATATTTAATAAATTTTGAACCAAAATTCCAAATATGGAATCTATTTTCCATGATTTAATAAAATGAAGTGGGTGAATTAAATTTATAATTAATCTGAAAATACTATATAAAAATGATTTTTGGGAAAAAATCCCATTTTAGTGTAAAATATTTTTATATTATGTTCATGTATAAATATAATTTCAAAAAACATTAATTATATTATTTTAAATTAAATGTAACGAATTAATGTTTAAGACTATAAAAATTATAATTTTACTTTGTAAAAAAATTTAAAATAAAATACAATTTTCATTAAAAATCAATATTTCCACTATTAATTTAGAAATAAATATTTTTCAATAATTCTAAAAAAATATCCTAAGATTATATTTGCATATTGAAATCAAAAATTAAATTCATTTTGTCAAAATAAAATTCTACAAATTGAAAATATTTATATAAATAAAACCATATAATAAACGATTTTTATAAATTTATTTCCTTTTTGAAATATATATTTATAATGAATATAATTATCTTTATCATTAATACTAATATATATGAAAATAACAGATTCTATCATTACATGAGTTGTCCCATTCATTACCCCTTTTGAAAATAAATTCCTTTAAATTAAATTCCCTCTTCAAATAACTGGGGATATCATTCCTTCATAGCTATTTTCGACCCCCGTGTCACTTCTTTAACAATATGGTTTTTTTATAAGACATTAACGTTTTTAATTACATTATTCCATAATAATTTGATTCTAAAATTAAGAATATGAACAGGGTAATCCTCATAATAATTATTTCCTTCCAACTAACCTACCTTAGGGCTCAAAATATTTGGTGAATCTAGAACATACATTCTTAGCATCGGAACTTGAAGAACATTGTGTGCCTGGGATAAACATGGAGGAATTGATACTCGTTAAGAAACTAAAAAACCACCCTCTAAGATTTAATATGTTTTGATGAACCACGTACTTAGATTAAAATTTTTAGTATAATGTAAAACACTTTTCCATGGAGATATTTTATGAAATACATGATCACCTACCTGTGTATAATTATCTTTCAACCTATTATCCACATATTTTGTCTTTCTACTATTATTTTCCATTTTATATTGTTGACTTACCTTCACCTTATAAATTATTTCCTCTAACAATTCTCATTATATCAACTTATGTTCACCTATATAATCCAAAATAGATGAATAATTACATCTCTTTCCTTATAATTCCTCAAAACGTCTCATATATATATTGGAATGAAAACTATTATGATAATAAAACTCCGCTAATGAAATATGGGCATAAGAATATCTTTGGTAATCCATTGAAAAATCATTAAAAATATCCTCCAATATCTAAATAGTTTTTATATACTGTCTTTTTGATTGATGATAAAGATATATATTCAAAATTCATTTCATACCCAATGAATTATGATGTCCTTTAAAAAAATTAAAATTAAACCTAGGATCATGGTCCGATACAGCGGAGAGATGAAATCAATGTAACCTGACTTTCTAGATGAGATATAGATGAGTAACTTTATCTAAATATAGATTATATCCAATTGTAATGAACTATAAATATTTAATTAATTTATCAACAATAATACAAATTGCATTATTTCCATGATATGTCTTCGGAAATCCCACTATGAAATCCATGGATGTATTTTCCCACTTCCACTCTCATACTGGAAGATGATAAAGCATCCACTTCATCAAATATTGTTCTGATTTAGCTTGTTCAAATGTAAATAATTTCATGGTAATTTTAAAAATATATTTTTTCATTTCATCTCACTAGTAATACTCTTTAGGGTCTTGGTGCATCTTATTACTTCTGAGATGAACGTAAAATTGGAAACGGTAAGCTTCACTTAAAAATTATCTCTTAAATTTGGGATCACACAACATACATAATCTCCTTTCTAATCTCAAAATTAATTATTTTTCAACATTAAATTCAAAAAACTAACCCTTCATAACCAATTTTATGATTTTCTATATCTCAGGGCCTTTATTGTGATCTTACTGAATTTTTTGATAATAGTGATGATTGTACTAACACATGAATTAAAAATAATAAATTTTGTGAAACCATAAATTCTAGAACAAAATTAAACAAATCAATAACCAATATTTCATGTTCTAAACATAACATTGTTAATAAATAATTATTTTTATTAAACATATAATTGGATACTTTTTTCTTTTCTATGATTTTAATGAAATATTTTGTCATAAACAATTATCTATTCCATCCATCTAATCTATATCATGTTCAACATTTTTTAATTGAATATATAAATCGAAATTTTTTATCCATATATATTTCACACATGGGTATAAATAAATTAGTTCTATAAAATTTTAATGAAAAAATCTTAGCATTTAATTCGAAATCATATGTGTGATAATTTATCTAATGAGGTTTTAGCTATCCTGATGCATTAAAAATCACCTATTCAATCTACATCATAATATTTCACCTCAATGAAGCATCACTATAGATGAAAATGTTCTTTTTCTAAATGTGATTTTTGAAATTGGAACATTCAAAAATCTTATTTTTAGTTCCTAAAAACAATCATCATATTATTTATTCTAGATTAATTTTACTCTATCTTCATTTAACATAGTCTATCGGATAGATAACCATACTTTTTTCCCTCATAATGATGGTAATATCCTAATAATACTAGTAAACTATGAATCTTATTAACATGTTTTGGTCTTTTTCATTTATCATACACTTTAATTTTGATAAGAACTACAGTTATTCAATATTTATTTACAATGCGTCCAAGGAATAAAATTTGATGCAAACAACAGTTTCATTTTCTTAATTTTCAGTATAAATTATTTTATTTTTGGGTTTATAGAACAATATTTAGTTTTTTTTCATAAACCTCATCCATTTTTGAATAAATCAATATATATTGAATACAAAAAAATAAACATATAAAAAAATTCATGGTAAACATAATTAATAAGATACATATATACAGATATGGAATTTCTCAACTAAATGGGAAAAACAAAAAGCTCATAATTCCCATATATTTTCCAAAAAAACATTTTTTTGTTATTCCAACCTCTTTCACCTTAATCTAAAAGTACTTGTACCTTATAAACCCATTAAAAAATATTTTTATCTCTGCATATGGTCAAAAAATCAATCATATGAAGGGAAATATTATTGTTCCTGATAGTGATTGTATTTGTTGATATTTAATCAATGAAAATGATAATGAAACCATATTTATTATCAGAAAATAATATTGGATCATACCATGGTGAAATGATAGGATGAATGAAACTTTTTCCAAGGAACGTTTGTAACTACTTTTAAAACACCAAATTCTATTCTTATCGATAATATAAGGGGTTTTAAAATTGTCTTACAATCCGGAACTAAATCAATATTAGATACAAAATCTCAATCGTGTATAAAAATAGACAAATCATCAAAAAAACGTCTAGGATTTATTTTAGTACTAGAAAATAATTAATTATTTAAGCTATATTATTCTCAAAAATATGAGAAATATTATATTCATCTCTATCTATTAAAAGTTTATCATCTTCTTGATATGTTATCAAAGGTATGTGTTCATTATTCTATATAAACTAAAACTCCCTCTGGAAAAAAACTATATCATCTCTATATGTTATCTTCTCGTTGTTAATTAAAATACAATCTAGACCCCTGATAACATCACACACTAATAGCGGAATAAAAACATGGAATTCAAGTAATGTCTTCCCATGGACGATGAAAGTAAAAATATTATAATTTTTTTCCCTTAATACTACCCCTATATGTTTTTAGAATATGTAATTGATTCATTACCTATAGTGGAATTTCTAATTTACCATAATAGTTATCAGAAATTAAGGAAGTCATAGACCCAAAATGAGATAAGAATTTATCATTATCTAAATAAAAAAGTAATGTACATGTTACCACGTTGTTTAAAGGAAAAAAGTTTCTGAAGTAGTTGAAAAGGATTTCACCACACTATTCTACTTGTAGTATTGTTTCACCCCATAATTAAAATTATTATTTAGAAATACATGTGCATAATGAACCATCTTGTTTGTTTTAATATATTTAACTTTCTTTAAAATAGAATTGGTCTTACCACTATAAAGATATTTTTCATTGAAATTGTGAGGAGTGTTCCCAATCTTAAAACAATGAAAGAACTTAATAGACATCATAATACATTCTCATGTTTTCCTTTTTCCATAAATCCATCAAAATGAAAAAAAAAATTATTACTATTAGATTTCTTTAATCTATTTTTACTATTTTCCTTTCACCAGGACAACTTTTTATAGTGGTTTTTAAACACGTTCATAGGAAAATTCTATTTCTACCTTCTCAGGACATCATAAAAGTAACTAAAAACTTTTTAATTCATTGGAATCTAATTCAATTTTATATTTTTCAATAAATTATGAGTGAAATTGACTAATAAAACTATCAAGAACATGAATGAAATTTCTTCTGCAAAATTCTTTTTGTGTGAATTTTTCTTCATAAATGGATACTGAATCTTCTTCCCTATGCCTAAAATATATGAATTTATTTTCTATTATATGTATAATAGCTTTATGAAAATATTTTTCATGGAATATATTCCCTAATGAAACCCATTACAAGGAATAAAACTCCTATATTTCTATGATATTCATTATTATTGATCAATAATGGTTGGATTCACCTTAAAAATAGTTAATAAAAATAATTTTGTTTTGATAATCCCAACATTCATTGATATAAAATACCTTTTCTAGTACACTAATCAATCCTCTATATTCCATTGGCTCAAAACATCCAATAAATGTACGAGGGTGTTGTATCATAAAATTTTCCATTATTGAAATACTCCTCTATGGATGATCTACTTTTTCTCTACCATAGACACCGCCAACATTTATAGAGTGCATCAATTGAACCATAAAAATGGAATGTTGATTCATTCCAATTATAACCATTTCAGTATGCTAATTTGGAAGGATATCTTACCCTTTTGGAATTCCAAATTCATCTCTCTTGTTCCCAATCTGGAAAACAATATAAAAAACCCATAGTTTAGAAGAACAAACATGGTAATCTTCAAATTATATATCATTTCAACATAAAAATATAATAAATTTTTTTAATTGTATTATATTAATATTATACTGACCTAAAAAGTTATCCAACCCATTTTATAATACCAACTATAAGGACAGAATCATAAATATCACATATTGTATTTACTTTAAGATATAATTCATTTTGTATATTCCCAATGATTTTTTTGGTTTCTAGTTTTCATGTGTTAAGTTGTAGATCCTAAATTAAAAACCCATATATTACAATGTGTACACATATAATCAGTATCCATTTTTATGATAATATAAAAAATTATAATGAAACACCTTTTATATTCATGAAAAATAATTATGACATTCAAATTGAATTATCCTTTTCCCTTACCCATTCATAAACCTTTTGAAAAAAAATTTAAAACTATAGATAAGAACAAAAATATATATATGTGACACAAAAAAGAAAGAAATAATGAAATATTTTGTCTATAAATACATATAAAAAATTAAACTTTTTAAAAATAAAATTTTGGCTCAAAATAAACATTTTTATAACCAATAAAGAAACCTCTCTTACCAATGCTTTTCATAAAAAATTTCATAAAAAATAATAAATAAAATATAAAACACATAATAGTTTAATTGAAATCATAAAACAACTCCAAATAATTTTTAAAAAAGGCATACTTTTTGTACTTATGATGTATAATATAGTTTCCCTTATTTTGGGAAATTATATGATTCTCATAAATCCCAATTGCAAGCATAGATAAATCACATAGGTAACACGAGAGATCATGTTTATATCACTCTTAATTACACATGGAATAACCATCAGAGTTATACTTGGAGTGACCATAATAGTTATACTTGAAATTACTGACATGGTTGTACTTGGAATAACTAACCTAATATATTCCCATTGTCTCTTTGAAGAAAGAAAATCAGATGACTATTTCCATTTAATAAATTCATTTGAGAGATATAACGGCATCACCTGACTGTGGCTTATCAAAACCCCCTTCCTTTGTTAAAACCATGACCACATGTCTATGGTTTATAATAGAACCACAAATCATTATAAACATTATCAAATACCAAAAACATAACAATAACAGTTAAAATATTTCATCACAATTTCATTCATTTTAAACATAATAATGTATTTTCAAATATTTATTTATCAATTTTTAATGAAACACAGTTTTCAAAAAAATCCAAGAATAATGGGATAGGGGGTTTTCATTTGATGATGTAACGGGATATTATGAAGTAATATTAAGATCAAATAATTTTTATGATTTAGAGGAAATACATTATCACAGTATATGTTAAAATTAAATTTTTCTACATTTCATAATGATATTAAAAACATATTAAAAAATTATTCCTCTTGAAACAAATAAAATAAACAGAAATCTGATAAATAATTTAATTTTAAAATAATTTATTTCCATAGAAAATATCCATAACATTAAAAATATATATATATAAGAAAAATAGATTTCTATGGAATCATTAAAATATGGTATTTTAAGGAATGTCCCTCACTTAGATTACAACTCATCAAATATATTTTTTATCGTTCTAAATAATAAACAAAATCTTATTATATTTATTCTTAAGAAAAAATTTAATTTTTAGTATTCCTTTTATCTCACTTGTTAACATGTTACAAAAATTAATTAATCATCTATGTTTATGGTGGATGTTTGGTTGATATTTGGTTCATAAGTCCAAAATGACTGTGGTAGGTTGACTATTGAAAATGAGGTCATAATTAAAACTTATATAGATTACTAAAAATGAAATAATGATAAAATTTATAAATCAATTATAATTTTAAATCTAACCATTAAAATGGTTATGAAAAATTAACTATTTTACAATCATAGTGAAGGTAGTTCATACATACGCACGATTAACGTTTCCTTTTTTAAGTGATCAGTATTGAAAGAAGGTAGGTATTTTTTTTAAATTAAATAATGGTCATAATATTATTAATATCTTATTATTTCCTTAAATATACTTATATTAATCATTCATGTGATGTGGTCCAGTAAAACAAACCCCAACGCCTCAAAATGGGAAGTCCACATGTACCCACAAACGACAATATCATATTTAGTGAATAGAAAAGTAAAAAAAGGTATATGATATATTTTCATTTAAGAAATAAATAAATTTCATTAATAACATATATAAACATTTATTCTATCATTAAAATATAGCAATGAGAGATGGTGATGGAAAACTAATTTCATCAGTTCACAAGGTGGAAGTTCACTATAGACAAGAATGAATATTTCATTTGAAATTCTATGAAATATGAGATGGATATTGGGTGTGAAATTAACATGAAAATATAATAATATATTTAGGAAACTAGTTTTTAAATTTTATAATATTTGAATATAATTTTAAGGAGGTGGTATATGAAATAAACCTAAAACATGTGGTTAAAACTATACTGCTTTGGAAAATCACTATTGCTTAACACATTAAGACATATAATCCTTCAAAAGGCACAAAATAATTCCTATAAAATGTGGGGAGGAATTTTAGGACGGTATTGTATAAGATATTTTATGAAACAAATTGGGTTTTATGTTTTAATAAATGAGAATAAGTTATTTCCCTTTATAAGAGACGAGAGCGGAACTCTTGAAATTTCATAAAATATTAAATTAATATAAATTAATTTTGATATAAAAATAAGTAGAAATTGATAATATTATAATAATATATTATTATGATTGAACATACTCTTGTAAAATTATTTTTCGATAAGTTTTGATCACATTTTTACCCTTATCTTGTTTCTAACCCCCCCCCCCCCCCTCGTTAGCCTTTTTTAAACATATCCTGACAACAGGGTTTTTTACTGTTTGATGATCAAGATAATTACAATAAATTGAAAAAAAAATCCCATAAGTGGACCAGGATTGATATCTTAAAACATATCCCACGCACTTTTTGAAATATAGTTTATTGAAAAATTTTACATCATTTAATACAATATTATCTTCTAAAATATATATTATATCAATTTTAGATATATTCATTTACATTAAATTTTATAACATCAAGAAAATTCAATAATTAGAATTAAATATATTACCATACCAATAAAATGTCATTTATTTATACACAAATCATTTCATAAAATTAATTAATTCATATTATATTATTTTAATAATTTTAATATAATTTATTTTATATTTTTTACTAATTGAATAATTTCATTATCAGGGTTTGTATAAGAATTTAAGTTAATTGTTCATTCAGTAAAAATTTAAAGTAAATTTACATTGTGAATATAAATATATTAACTTTATAAATAATATTTATAATAAAACATATCCTCTTTTTATCCCCAGGTTAAAAATATTATAATTATCAAAAAAAGAGTGTGACATTTTTTCTTTTCTTTACTTAAAATATTATAAAGGGTATAATCTTATTCTAATATAAATCAGTCATATCTTCAAGAATTTAATAAACATTTCTGAACTATTCTCATTTAATAAATTTTTTGAAATTGTTTGCATCATTTTATAATACTTATCATTTTATTTTTAACATTAGTTACCTTATTTATTCTTTACTAAGGTAACAAAATTACTAAGGTTACTATTCATGTTGATGAAATAAAAAAGGGGAATATTTTCAAACAAATTACCCCATGATTCCAAATATTTAACCATTTATAATGATTCAAAACATATAAATGTAATAATAAAATTTAAAATTAAACTAAAAAAATGTGACGGAAAACATTTTTTCAGAGAAATGCCTCTCTTGAAGTATGAAATGTTTTTATATTAAATTCATGCATAAAGATAATATTAAAAACAATAATTGGATTATTATAAAACAATAATAACTTATTAAATATTAAATATAATAAAAACTGAATTGTAATTTTTAAATAATCTAAATGAAATTTCAATTTTCCATAAAAATCTGTGTATTTCACTATTCATTGAAAACCCAATATTTTTTGAAACTTTTCATATATTTATATAGATCAAATTTTGAAATAATAATTTGAAAAATTAAATTAATTATTTAAAATTATAATTATATATTTATATATTTAAATTTTGAATTAAAATCATATAATAAAATAGTTTAATAAAACTATTTCCTATTTTATTTAAAACATTATAATTAATATAAATATTTATATCATGAATATTAATAGAAATGAAAATGATTTATTTTCTCATTGACTAGGTTGTTATACTCACATAGTACACATATTATTCATAAACTACATAAAATCTTTCTCCATGACTCATGGAAATAAAATAAAAGAAAGGATAATCTCATCTGCTTAGTAAGGGTAAACAAGGGAGACATCAGTCAATGATCAAATGTGAGTATAAGATAATTATAAAGGTATTTGGGAATGATATTAAGATTAGAAAATAACACCCAAAAATTCAAACAACATAAATATAAATCATGTCATGCATGTTTTGTAGTTCCTAGTTTATGAATCATAAGAGAATCAATGATCATATGCCATGAGAATATAACGTTAGACCAATAACATTTCATAGGAGAGTATTATAAAGTGTGTCATAATGAAAATAAGAGAAATAATTTGTAATTTTTATCTACCAAGTCATTCATCACATATTGGGATTAGGTTAATAACGTGTGTTCCCTCTTTTGTCTTGGGATAACCTCGCACATACCCTATTTGTGCTTGTGATAACCACTTTTGTTCCCTTTTAGCTTGTAAATAGTAAATATTACAAAATTCATTGAATTTATATAATTGACACACCCATTATATAATCATAATTAATTCATATGAATGAAAAAATATCAGGAAAACATTTAATATATCTCCATTTCTTAACCCATGTAAATTAAAACAGGTTTTATAAAGATTTCATCCTCATTATAAGTAACCACTCAATGAATGAATAAAGATAGTATAATTGTATCATATCCCAGTGGTGTATAAGAAACATCAAAGTATGTTTCTATAGATAAAAATCCTTTTAAGTATCACTCAAACCCTTATTTAGGAAAATACCCTTTTCATTTTTAAATCACATATTTAAAATCTAAGAAACTCCATAATATTAGGAAAAAGAATTTCTTTGAAAATAACCATGTAAAAATGTAATTTAATATTCAAGTAAATGAGTATTCATGATGGTGAAAAAATATTTTAGTGTGGTATTTTTATAAATAATGATTCAATTCACACATATTGTAAAAATTATATTGTTTCCAAAATGACATGAATATTCACTTTAAAAAATTGTATAAAAGTTGAAAATTGGAAAAAAAATGACACCGGTGAATTTTTAGAGAATATTAAAATGATTCCTAGAATTATTTTTAAGAAAATATGTTCATAGATGAGAAATATTCCTAATTGAATAGTAAAACCAAGCCATTTTTTATTAAAAACATTCTTTTGAACATTCAGTGGCTTAGAGAGATTAAAAATGAAGGAAATTATTTAATTACCAAAAAAATAGTATATAAAATAGAATTTTTTTAGAGAGATCATATAATGTCATCATATGAAATTCAAGGCTAGACTACCCTATGGAAGAGTGATATTGTACCATAAAACCCTTAACACTTTGGAAACTTTTTAGTCATAACTCCCATGAATTAAATAAAATCATATAAAAATTTAAATATATAAAATATTAATATATTCATGATATAACATATCCTAGGATCATTGTATAGTATATATTATAGAAAAAATTAGTGAACATAGCATATGTCTCATATAAACAAAATTGAGATGAGAAGCCAATACCTCAGGTCTGACATGTTTTGTATGTTCTTTTAACATCATATATAACAAATTTTAATTTATTGTACTTATATACCCTAATAATATTCATATATATAATACCATATATGGTTTAATTACTCTATATTATCATTAATTCATTAATGATCATTATTTATCATCATCAACATGGGTGTTAACTATTTTTTTCACACATTTTTTATTTCATATGTTCTATTCCATGATTCTTTATCAGGGTTTCATCATCTACAGAATGTTAATAATGATATAAATATGATATATATTCATTATTTATATTTTTATAATCATTTATAGTAATTTCTAATGAAAAATTAATTACATCACTTTATGGATATGGTAGTTCATATATAGATTCAAGTGTTGTTTCCACTTTTATATAGATGGAATGAAATTGGAACATCCTGAATTTTTATAGAGGCATAGAAATTTATTTTAATATTCAAAATATTTTTTTAATGGTAATGTTGTACTTTAATGAACATGGAGTGGTTCAGAATATTATAGGGCTCATTTGGATTACAAAGTTCCTAATTATGAGGTGGAAGACTAAGCCACATGGTTATAACATGGTTAGTTATAACTATACACCTCAATTTTGTGATTCACCCAGTGAAAATAGGTGGCCTCAATGTTTTTCTACAAGTGTAAGAGCTATCCCACATTCATGCACGATGTTTTAGGATTTCTTTCAAGTGGATTTTTGCATGGGCTACACATGATAACCAAAACCATGCACCTAGCCCTTGAGAGGTGTGTCTCTATGCAGTGAAGGGTGAATGGTAGGAGCATGGTTTGAAAAATCGTGCATCTAAACCATGTGAACCAAAATTTAAATGGTAGTTCAATTTCTTTTCCACCTTTATTTTTTAAAAACCTTAACCCATTTTCTTCATCCTCCAATTGACAATCATCACACATAGAGACCATCTTCCTCCTCTATCTATAGATTTCAATTACTCCCTCTTGTGATCTCTATTTCGTTTTCCATCAAATGTGTTAGCTCTCTCTTGGTAATATCTAGACACCTCTACCTATAATACATAGATTATATCCCTTACTCTTGTGTTATTATTTTCATTATAATTTTCCCTATTTTTAAGAAATTTGATGATTATTTTAATTTATCCCATTTCATCATGATTCATGATCCAATCCAAGATGAGAATAATGCTACAAGTATATGTATACAATCAAGTTCCATTCCATAAATTTTTTTCATTTATATCATGCACTATTATTCCATGTACGAGAGTTTCTGGTGTTGCCTCCGTAATGTAGAATTAATTATTTTAAAGGATCTTCCTATGAATAATAATACCATTTCTACCTTCAAGAAATGTCATTAGATATGTAACTAGACTTGGGCCACCCCAATTGGTGTTATTTTACATAGGTCCATAATTTCCCATTATCATAAATTTTTTAATCACCTCTTGAGGTATGATTTCAATTTTAATAAATAATTTTTAAATAATACATTGAATTATAGGAATTGTTCAGCCATGTGTTAGGCCCCTATTCCATATTCCATAATCAAATTGTTTGACCAAATTTTTTGAATAAATTGATTAAATTATCATAAATTACATTCCATTATAAATGAATTGAATCATGCTTTCTAAGACATACTTCCATACTTAGCTGATGGAGATAAAAGGGATTCCATTTATGGATTCCACAAACATTCTCATTACTCTCGATAATTAATGGTTGGGATTGATTTTAATATACGCTGGGAGAGTTACTGGGTATGCCTTGGATGGGATCATTGAGCATTTTCCTTACCTTTTTATAAGAGATACTAGTTCCCTAGGGGAGACACCATGGATAGGCTTGGTGGCTAGGTTGTTATACGAGGCCACAAATGATACTTTGTCGCCTATGTGATATATCATGGACAAGGTCGAAGGTTTGTGTTAATATAATGAAAAGGGTGATACTTTGGATTCCTTTTATGTGCCACCTTGGATGGATTCTTACGGCTTCGATTATTTATTTTTCTCCTATTGTGATACATGTTTTCTATGATATAGTACTCCTTGCAAGGGCCCAAGATGTTTCATATTTTATTTCAAGAGATACCTTTTATATAAATCTAACAAATCTAATTTATTAAATTAATGGATGTGTCCACTATGAAAAATCACATGCTTGGGATTATTCCAGTATTTTAAATTTATTTATGATAGTCAGTTAAACATTATATCAAACATTCATAGATCACATTGGTTCAAAGATATATGGATTAGGATGAATCAGGCACTATTATTTGATCATCCCATGAGGAACTCAATCTAAAGTATTCAATTATTTATTTCCTTGAATTTATTTTTATTTTCACTTTTCTCATTTTACAATCGTAGTCTAAATTGATGTAGACACTATTGGTGGTGGCATAATATGTTTATCTCACACCCTAATTGGGTTTCCATAGATACCCCATAATACTTAATGATTTCAGTTATTGATAAAGAGAATTGTTCTATTTTAATGCTTGATTTGTAGTTATAGGATGGAGTATGGGAGAAGGGGACTAATCTTATGCTTGTGTTTCATGTAGTATTAGTTTTTGTTCATTTTCTATTTTTATATAGCATGTGGTATATTAATTTTTTCCATGTATCTCATGTACATAATTTTATATATCAACATGAATTGATCATCGTCATTATTGTTTATCTAATATTTATTCAGTTTCTTCTTATTTGTTTATACTGGATGATTTATTAATCTTATTTTCAATTTTTATCTACTTTTATTGCCATTATTCAACACTATTATCCATGAATTAATAGGCTCTCTATGGTCAAGACCTATACCTGAGATGCTAGTCAGTAGCCTCTGGCATACTAGGCGGTGCACTTGAGGTATTTTGGCCAACCTTTGTAGGACACTACATTGCAGCTTCTGGGGAGGGATGCTATAAAATGGTATGAGATATATTTTTTTCCTTGGTATTATTGTTTGGGTATTAGAAATTAGACTTGTATGTAATGGAATTTGGTAATGAACCTATTCCTTGGTGTTGTTAACCCATGTATAAGTGAAACCTAAATTACATGGTACGGGTTATATCTGTTTTAGTTTTCTCCTGTTACAGTTTCATTGATTTCACCGTTAAGAGATTCGTTTTCTATGTGATTTTATTGTTGTTTATGTTTTTATTATTAAACTTATTTACATTGGATTGACATGATAAGTGTGTACTAATTCATGCATCATACTAGGAACCATAGTACTTAAATGTCATTAATTTTTATAGGCCATATTTAAATTCCTATGTGCATTTTCTATATAAAATGGTGATAGATTTGAGTGAATTTATTGTTATTTATTAAAATATGCTAAAAAAATTTATGGGATTACATAACTAGATTAATTAATGTGACTAAATCCGTCTAAATGATGTTTTCCCACATAGATTGATGGTGAAACCTTAATTAACAAATTCTACCACATCTGGTCCATGAACAATTAGTTATATAGAATGAAATGTTAATTGATTTGATTACATGAATTATCATTTTTAATTTAGGAAGTGAGTACTTTTATAAATTGATAATGGTAGATAAATCTATAAAATCACTACATATGAGCTATTACATCTTGATACCAGATATAATGGTTTTATCATAGTTACATAACACACTAATGGCAATTTATAAAGACAGCAGAACTTTATAAATTGGGAATGGTGACTCATTAAAATAGATTCAGATATCTATATCCATTTGAATTACAAATAAATTTGAAAAATTAAAATTTTGAATTTTAATGGTTGACTTTGAATGGGGATAATATTTGAAAATTAAAGGTTTTCTTCCTCTATACCATTAAATTGACACTCTATACACCAGAACCTCTACTATGTTGTATAAGACCTCAACCCTGACCTAGACTTTTTAGTGGTAAGTAAGTAATGTCACTTATGACTTTCATGAAGCCCCTTATCACTTAAACCTATATTTAGGATTAGGAAGAGAGGTTTGACTGGTTATATAAAGGCTATATACCTATCATTCCCTACTTCTTATTTCCTTTTATGTTGTTAAATCTTATCTGAGGTGTTCATTTGAAAATTTTAGAGTTATGCCACCATGAAAGCCTCAAGTAATATGAAAGGGGGGTTGCAACGACCATGCTCTATGTTTTTGTTCCCTAAGCCACCAGTATTACATATTATAGTTCCACCTGAGGAACCTCTCACTGATCTTTCACTAGGTACCGATGCTTAGTTCTGAGAGAATTTCTATCACTTTATGTAGTCTGTAATGGGTTCTCATCAATCATCCCCTACTATGGAAGAGTTGAATTGGGAATTCCAGTAATAAAATCCTCCCACCTTCTTGGGGGATATTAGTCCTCAAGCTTATGAGTCATGGATAAAGGCTGTTTTTTAACATTGAGCATTTGGAGATACCTACAATGAAGGGGGTTGAGATCACTACCTATAAGATGGGTTATTCTACTAAACATTGGTGGTATTTAATTACCCAGTTTATACATCATCAGGGTATGGTCTAGGTTGGCTTCCTAACAGCCTTATACGATTACTTGTTCACCAAGAAATTATGATCAGACTTCTCTTAAGTATTTATGCATCTTTGGAAGGAAATTATGTTGGTAATGAAGCATTCATCGTATTTCACTGAGCGTTAATGATTTTCATCGACACTAACTAATTATGAGATAATGAATTCAAGGAATTTTGAGGATGGTCTTGTATATACCTTATAATCTTAGGTGAAAAGGTTTCAATTGACTGCCATCTTCAATATAGTGAATCAGGCCCCCATCATAGAGTATAACCTGAGGGAAGGTTGCAATGTGAGTTAGGGTGGTTTAGCTTCTAGGAGGAGAGACGGTTTATCCAACGGAAGGAAGAATAATTTCAAGGGTACACATGGGTAAAACACCATCCATTTGAAACGTACTAATAGCTATGTGGGGTTTCACCATTATAACAGGGATGGGTATAAAAATCCCTAGTGTATAAGAAACCCATTTGAGTTTTGATCTTGTGGAATGATGGGCCACCTTCAACGTTTTCTCTAACATTTCCTCCTAAACCCATTGAGAAGGGATGTATACTAACACCACTTTCTGGTATTGGATCATTACCTCTACATCAGGTTGGGATTTGGTCTACTACAATCTGATCAGACTGAGGATTTGGTCATGGTGGAGGTAGTTAGAACACATAGGTTTAGTACCAATAGAGAGGATCTCCTTAGGTTAGTTAGGTTGCATCATAGGGACATGATGGAATAATTATGCAGTGTTATGAATCCAGAAACACTGTTAGAGGGTCTATTAGAGAGTTTGTGCTAGTTCAGATATTTTTCCCTTGAGATTAGAGGGTACCAATTCCAATGGAATTTCTTTATCCTATATATATCTTTATTTTATTTCATTCTTGGTGTGGAGGGGCTAGTGTCTTATTGTTCCAACGTTGACGGCTATCACCGAAGGGTGTATTTTACATAACCCTTGGGAAGAACATATATGCTTATGTGTGTGTGGGATATCCAAGTGAGTAAATATATACTTGACCATACTATGCTAGGAATGGTGGCATCCCATAGGGCTAGTCTCTTTGTGAATGATTAGGGAGTGCATCTTGTAGAATTACATTCGGCGGTGGATCTTTTCAAGGATCTATTCCCTAATGACTTCTCTCTCTTACCTCAAATGAGAGATATGGATTTCAAAAATGATCATATACTAGTTGTGGTACTAGTTTCCATTCATCCCTATAGGATAGAACCTACAGAGCTCTAGGAACACAAGAATATGTTGTACTACTTGGAGTCAAAGTGTATTATATGACCCAATACCTCATCATAGGGTTCACCATTACTTTTCTCCTAGAAGGTGGATGATACCCATAAGTTTTTCATGGATTACACATATTTTAACTAGATTACAATAAATAACTAGTATCCATTGTCTCTTATAAATGACTTCTTTGAATAGCTTTTATTTTCAACAGATTTCTCTGAGATCTATTTGAGTTCAGGCTATGATTAGGTGCATGTCAGATCATCAGACATGCCACATAGAGCATTCCAATGTAGTTAAGGCTTGTACAACAATATGGTAATGTTTTTCAGCCTTAAAAACATACCAATAGTCCATATGGATCTGAGGAATATGGTTATCCACCCATATCTAGATTCATTTGCGGTAGTATTCTTAAATGACATCTTGGTGTATTCTCGTACTAGACACAACCATTTCAACCATCTTGAGATCATGTTAAATACCCTAATTGAGAATAATCTATATACTATTCTCTGAAAATGAAACTTTTGGAACAGTATGGTTCACTTATTTGGTTATATAATTTTAGAGGTAAGCATATTTGTTAACCCAGAGAACGTGAGTGCCATGGTTTTCTAGGAGAAACCTAATAAATTTTTATATAAAAAGTTTCATGGGGATGAATAGCTATTACAAGAAATCCCTTTAGGAATTATCATTCCTAGAAGTGGATATTATATGATGACTAAGAAAGGTGTAAAATTATTCTCATCTTAATCTTGTGAGACATCCATTCTATATTTGAATAGGATACTGACTTCAACACAGATCCTGATTCATCCAAACTCGTATAGAAGATATAGAATTTTCTATGATGCTTTAAGAATCAATATTGGAGTAGTTATAATTAAAGGATATTGGTTTTTAATGTATAATTCCCACACGTTGAGGACTCCTGAGAATAATTACCCTATTTATGACCTTGATCTATAAATCATTGTTAATGAATTATGTTTTCGGAGGAACTACATTTTAGGGGATAGGTTCATTGTTTAAATGGAACATAAAAGCCTCAAATACACCTCCACAAAGAGAGATATGAATTGGAGGAAGTTCATGTGGTTAAAATACCTACATTTTTTTGATTCAAATCATTATTATACACTCATTAATGATAATGTACTAGATGAATCCCAAATCTAAAAGACTTATACATAGGCCATCCCTGAGGCTAGTTTTGAGTGGAGTTTGATAGATCTATTTTAAGAGATGAACCTAAAGGATTAGCAATTTCATGGTAAACCTATTATAATAGCTTTAGCAGTGAAATAATATCTTATAGAATGGGTGTAGTTGAGGCCCCTTTCAGACCCTATTGGCCTCATACTAATAGTGAGTGTCTCAAGTGATAACACACCTCTAGGTTTGGATATTGATGGAAATGGGATCCATCATTTCTATGGAAGTGTATGGTTGTCTGTTGACATATGGGAAAAAATGGTGTGTGAATCTAATGGATCTATTTGGGAAGTTTACACTGGGATAAACATGATTTATAGAGGCATACATCATTAGTATTGTTTCCCTTAAATGAAGAGTTGTATTGTATGATTCATCACTCAATGATTCACCTGACAATAGGAGAAGGTTGAGCACTAGCAACCATATGGAATTCTACAGAAACTATCAATTCTTGAGCTGAAATGGAATGTTGTCACCATGTATTTAATTATGTTCTTGCTGAGATCCCATCAATATAGTGACATAGTATTGGTGATCATTGAAATGTTGACCAATTTTTCACAGTTCCTACCTATCTAAGATAAATTCTTAGTTGACGGGCATCAAAGGAATTATATCTGAGACATTTTCCACCTTAATGGTGTTACTAATTCTATTATATTAGACTGATAAACCCATTTTATATCATGGTTGTGGCATATGATATACAAATTAATGGGTTTATAGGTTCTCATAAGTACATCGTATCACCCTTAGACTGACTGGTATTCCGAGCGGACAATATGAGTGTTAGAGGACATACTCTAAGTTTGATTCCTTGATTTCATAGGTTCATGAAAAAAAATATACAACCTTTTGAGATTTCCTAGAATAGAAAATTTTAGGAAATGATTCATAAAGATCCTTATGTGGCTTATAATGGTATTCCATGTCATTCCACTCTATGTTAGTTAGAGGTAGGTGAGGTAGTACTACTGGGTCATCATATAATTCTGGATACTTCAGAACAAGTATAGTTGATTCAAATATTTATAGCTATAGATCATGAAGCAGTACCCCCCGTTTGCGGTATGTAGCATTTTTTTATGATTTTTTATGTATTTTATGTTCATGGGATGAGTTGGTAAGAGATTGGGATAGTTTGGAATGGTTTCGAGTGATTTTGGAGGCTTTGCATAGGGCACACGGTTTGTGCAAGGTTAGTGGAAACCGTGCTGGTTCTCCAAGAAACTGTGCTGTGGGAGATAGTAGGCTTCGCACGACTTGTGCATGGTTTTCCAAACCATGTGAGGAAATCGTGCAAACCCTTGATCACGAGGCAGTATCATGCACACATTTAGCACACGGTTTTCCAAACTGTGCGGACTAACCGTGCAGCCACTTAAAAATAGTGTTTTAAAACCCGAGTTCACTCGGGCTTTCCTCATTCCTCTCCAATATTCCTCCCACTCAAGCCTCACTTGCGTATTTTAGTTCTCAGGGGTTGGAAGGGTTACCCAACTCATTTTGGAAGCGTTTTTAAGAGGTTTCTTGGCATTTTGAAGTTGGTTTCTCCCAGGTAAGTCTCTCCTTTTGGTTTTCTTTTGGTTTACTCTAGATCCACATCTCCCTCTCTCTCGATTTTATAGATATACACTTATTGTGTGTGTGTGTGTGTGTGTCTATAGGGTTTTGGTTTCCATGGATGATGATTTTAAGGCATATGAATGTTAGGTAAGGGGATCTAGAGAGGTTTCAGTGGTGCGTTCACCGGATTGGAGGTGTGGTTTCTCGTGGGTCGATTTCTCGGGAACCCTAAAGGTAGGTGGATTCTCTCTTGAATCCACTTGGTTAGAACTAGTGGTGTTTGATTACAATTAGTATTTTGAGCATGAAATTTATTGTATCACGTTGTGGGAAATTTTTTGGAAATCCCTTGGGTGATGTTTGGGGATTTTTGGAAAAAAGGGGGTTTTGTGGTGAAAAGGCTCTTGTTGTGGATTTTAATATAGAGATTTTAAAATGGGATGATATGGTTGATTTTTGAAAATGGTTGATGGATAATGGTTTTCAATAAAGATGTTGTTTTTATTGAAATGGGGTTTGGCATGGAAAATGGTTTTCAATAAATGGATGATTTATTGACGTGGATTGGTATACAATGGAATTGGTTGATTTCATGTAGTTGTGACATTGGTGGGTTATATTCTTGGCTGTGATTGATTGGAATGTTGTGTGGAAGTGGTGAGAAGTACCACTATAAAAAGGGCGTGGATAGTGGATGGAAGGGCCACCATCAAAGGATAAGTGGACGGGAAGTTCCACTAGCTGTGAATTGGTGAACGGGGTGGATGGAAGCTCCATCGTTTGGTTGTTTTGTTTTGTCAGTTATTTTTGTGTGAATGGGTGAACGGGTTGGATGGAAGCTCCACCGTTTTGGTTTTTTGTGTGAATTTATTTACAAGTTGTAAATTGTTTTTCTAATGTGTAAATGATGAATTGGCATGTGACATGTTTGGTTGGCTTTCCCTTGGTGGTTTGGTTTAGGTGAAATGGCTTGGTAAGGGTGTCGTCGGCTTATGGTAATGGTAGAACTTGTGATTATTTTATATAAACTGTTTTATATAAATGTGCTAATGTTTTTATCCTAGTGGCATGTCTAGGGAAGTCGTTTGGGGAAATCCTACTGAGTTTTAGTACCCACCCCCTTCTTTGGCACGTTGTTGTCTTTGCAGATGTTGTGTATCCTGACATTGGCAAAGATAAGGAATCACCCTCTTTTAGTGGAGCATTGTGATTCATTGGTGGAGCTTGGAGCTTGGAGCTTGGTGTGGATCTACGGTGGAGTCATGGCTTGTGTTGTTTGGTCGTTTAGTTTTTCGCATAGTACTTTGATTTTTGGTGTACATGTCTAGTTGTATTGGTTGGGATGTATTGTGGATCAAATTGGTTGTCTTTTGAGATTACATGCTTGAATGTTTTATTGACATGCATCATAAAGTGGTTGTTAGTGGATTTTTGGATGGATTTGTCTTAAGGAAAAATCATTCTGAAATTTGTTTAGAAGCCCTCGGCATTTATTGCCAGCCTTTGGCGCCTTGTGAACATTGCTTAAGTCCAAGTAACCCTCACCGCCTCCTCAAGACAATGAGGTAGGGGTGGGGTATTATAAGTGGTATTAGCTTGTTCAGTCCTTTGGAGTTTATTCTCGGATTTGGTGTTGAAATTTTTTGTGGTATATTCATTGATTTGGGATGGTAGAAAGGCGTAGTAATGTCAGAACTTGAAATTTATATCATAAAAGTATGTATCTAACCCTTTTATTTTGAAATTCAAGTTACCAGGGAGTAGGGTACATAAGGGTTTTGGAGACACTTATAGGCATTAGAAATCTTATTGTCGTGGGTGTAGCCAATGAGAGGTGCATGGCATATATGGTAGAAATGACTTCCCTCTAGGATGCATATTTCATTGAGGTATAATGATTTACGGTGTGATATGAATGGTTAAACTTGTAATGTAAATAAATTTGGTATTTTTAAAATTCTTTGGTCTTCAAAATGGTGAAACATGGAAAAGGTGGAAAGGTGGAAAGCCTCGTTGTGATAGTATTGTGTAATGTGATTTGAAATGGGATTTCATGATGTCTACAGAAGTGAGCCTCATCGTTTTTTGTTTTTTGTTTATAGAAATGGCACCAGATAGGCGTCGTAGAGACCAACCAGATGTGGTCGTTGAGAATGTGGTAGCACCTGAGCCTCAGGTGAACCAGCAGTTACTACAAAGTATAGTGCAAGCTTTCCAATCTAAAGAATGTCTAAATAAAGAGGATGAACAAAGGCATGTGGATCATGTGATTCGGTTTCAAAATCAGAATCCACCCATCTTCAAGGGTAATTCAGATCCGGAGATGGCAGAATCATGGTTGAATATAATGAAAAAGATCTTTGAGTTCTTGGGAACACTGGTAGAGTTAAAGGTGAAGTTGGCCACGTATATATTGGAAGATATTTCCCTTATGTGGTGGGAGTTGGAAGTTCAAGCGGGGAAGGACCATCATATGATGTGGGAAGGCTTTGAGGAATTGTTTAATAAGTAATTCTACACACATACGTTTAGAATTCAGTGCACGACTAATTTCTTCAGTTTGAAGCAAGTGAATATGCCTGTGACGGAGTATGAAGCTAAGTTTATGATCTTTGTGTGGTTTGCACTTGAGGTGGAAGGTAGAACATCATTGAAGTCTAGGATCTTTGAAGCATTTTTAAGTCAAGAAATCCATTCAAAGATAGAGGTACTGTGTATAGATGATTACACGAAGATGGTAAATAGAGCCTTGGTAGTTGAGTGGGATTTATTTGGTGCTCTAGGCGGAGGAAGCATGGTGGTACCAATGGTGAATAGTGGGAACTCTAACGCTGGGTTCAAGTGGAGGAGGGACACTTATTCCTAGGGCGGGGGCATGGAACATAATCCAATGGTAGGATCGGTAAATCATCCTTCAAAGCGCCAGACCAAACCAGGATGTTTTCAGTGTGGTTAAATGAGCCACATCAAGCGAGATTGTATGACATAACCTCGAGCATGTCATAATTGTAAGTAGATGGGGATTCTGCAGTGTTATTGTTGGAATGCTCCAAGGTTTGGTGTGCGTGACACACTTTAGAGATCATAGACTTCGTATGCCTCGATGGGACAGGGTCAGCAGCATACCCCTTGGCAATAGTGTAAAGTGGGTCATTGTGATTCTCCGAATACCATGATGCCACAGCAAAGAAACAAAGAGAAAAGTGTGGAACCAAAGGCATTGTTCGAAGCTAAGAAGGTTTTGGTGGATGATCAGTCGGGACCATCTATGGTGCGAGGTACTATTCTTTTAAATTCTACCGTGATGCAAGTGTTGTTTGATATGGGTGCTTCACATTATTTTATTTGATGCACGTGTGGTTGAGTTACTGGGTTTAAGGGTAGAAATGATGCATTTTGTTTGGAAACTTCGAAATCCTCTGGGTCAGAGAGTGTATCAAGCCTTCTTGTGTAGATCATGTTGTATCATTTTGGGCGAGGTTGAGTTAATGTGGAATTTCTCAATGCTTGAGATGGATGGGTATGAGGTGATCCTAGGAATGAATTGTCTAGTGGCTTTTAAGGCCCACATCGACTGTGATGCCCGAACAGTGGATTTTACGTCACATGATGGCTTTAGAAATCTTTTTAGAGGAGAGATCCATGAAATCCATAGTGCAATTGGTTTGTTGGCACGAGTAGTGGGCACATTATTTTATCAGTTTTTGGGGTTGTCATTATAATCGTTAGAGGGTATTGATCAGCGTGTTCTTCTGGTGGTGGTGGATCAGTTCATGGATGTTTTTCCCAAATAATTCTATGGGTTACCTCCCATAAGATAAGTGGAGTTTACGATTGATCTACTTCTGGGGACCAGTCATATCTCACTTCTGTCATTCCGGATGGCACCTACTGAATTGCGGGAAGTTAAAGTCCAGTTAGAAGAGTTAGAAAATAAAGGGTTTATTCTGCCTAGCATGTCATTGTGGGTAGCGCGGGTTTTGTTTGTGAAAAAGGTCAGATGGAAATTTAAGGAATTGTGTTGATTATCATTGAATTAACCAAGTTACGATAAAGAACAGATATTCACTTCCACAAATTGATGCTTTGTTCGACCAGTTTAGGGGAGCCCAGTGGCTCTCTATGATTGACTTGAGATCAAGATGTCATCAAATGTGGGTGAGGAAGGATGATATTCCTAAAACAACTTTTATAAGTAGATATATCCATTATGAATATGTGGTTATGCCCTTCTGTCTAATGAATGCACCAGCGGTGTTCATGGGATTAATGAATTGGATGTTTCAGAAATATCTAGACTCATTTGTGGTGGTGTTTGTAGATGATATTTTGATGTATTCAAAGACAAGGGTGGAGAATTATAAGCACTCGATGATAGTTTTGGGGATCTTGAGGGATCATCGGTTGTATGCCAAATGGGAAAAGTGTGACTTTTGGAAATAGGAAGTCCGTTTTTTGGGCCACGTGATTTTTGAAAGGGGTGTTTCAATGGATCCAGAAAAGATTGAGGATATTTTCTCGTGGCAACCGCCAACGAATGTGTTTGAGGTACATAGTTTCCTCAGTCTAGCTGAGTATTATCGGTGTTTTGTTCAAGATTTTTCATGTCTGGCTTCTCCGATGATAGCTTTGACAAGAAAGAATGTTCCATTCCAGTGGAATGAACAGTGTAAGCAATGTTTTGAGGAGCTAAAGGGTCTCCATACATCAGCACCAATATTGGTTTTTCTAGAACCAGAAAAAATATATGAGGTGTATTGTGATGCATTGGGATCAGGGTTGGGGTGAGTTCTAATTCAAGGGAATCATGTGGTTGCGTATGGATCACAGTAGTTGAGGGTGAATGAGAGAACTACCCAACTCATGATTTGGTGTTGGCAGCAGTGGTCCATGCTTTAAAAGTGTGGCATCATTATCTCTTCAGTGAGAAATTCACGGTATATACAGATCATAAGATCTTGAAGCACATTTTCTCACAAAGGGATTTTAACTTGAGGCAAAGGATATGGATGGAATATCTCCAGATGTTTGATTTTTACTTGATGTACACACTGGGTATGGGAAATTCAGTGGTGGATGCATTAACTAGGAAATTATATGCTCAGGTGGTGAAATAGGCATCAGACCAGTGTAAGTTGATGTCTATTATAGATAACATGCAGTTAGAATGTGAGGACCAGGGTGATAGATCAGTCTTCCTTCCGTTTTTGTTTATTCTAGACTTGGTTGGACTTGTTAAAGAGGAATTGATATCTAATTCCGAGTCTGTAAACATGGGTTCGAGACTCAACAGGGGGGAGACCATTGAGAGTTGGAAAATGAATAGAGATTTAGTTTTGTGTTTTCAGAATCGGATGGTTGCACCTGTTGCTTTTCAGGAGGATTTTCTCAAGGAATATCATCATTCCAGATGGTTTGTTCATCCTAGAATTCAGAAATTGTATAAATCATTGAAAGCACAGTGCTGGTGGGATGGTATGAAAAGATGTGTGTTTGAGTTTGTTTTAAGATGCTTGACTTGTCAACAAGTCAAGGCAGAGCATTAGAGGCCAGTGGGAATGTTTCAGTCTTTACCAATCCCTGTTTTGAAGTGGGAGGAAATAGAAATGGATTTTTTCATAGGTCTCCCATGAACGGTCGGAAAGCACGATTCCATTTGGTTGATAGTGGATCGGCTAACGAAGTCGGTCTATTTCAACCCGATTCGCGAATCTCATACGGTTGAGGATCTATCCAAAATCTATATTCGGGAGGTGGTAAAGAGGCATGGTGTTCTAGTTTTTATCGTATCAGATAGATATCTGAGGTTTACTTCTCATTTTTGAAAATCTTTGCAGCAAGTCCTTGGGAGACAGTTGACTATGAGCATGGCGTATCATCCTCAGAAGGATGTTCAATCCGAGAGGACGATACAATCTCTGGAGGATATGTTGTGGGATAGTTTCATGTACTTTGGTGGCTCAGGGGAGGAACACTTGTCATTGGATTAGTTCCTTTACAATAACAGTTATCAGGAATCTATACATATGGATCTGTTTGAAGCATTGTACGGGTGGTCGTGTCGTTCCCCACTATGCTGGGTGGAAATGGGTGAGTCCTCGATGGTTGGACCGAGCCTTGTCTAGGATACTGCGAAGAAGATCAAGTTGATCACAAAGAGAATGTATATGGCTCATAGTAATCAGAAATCATATGTGGATCATTGTCGACAGCCGTTGTCATTCGAGGTGAAAGATCATGTTTTCTTGAGGATCTCTCCTAGGATGGGACATCGTCGGTTTGGGAAGTAGGAAAAGTTATCTCCGAGGTATATTTGACCTTTTGAGATTCTTGAGTGGGTTGGTGAGGTGGATTATCGTTTGGATTTTCCACCTAGGTTCAGTGCAGTGCACAATGTGTTTCATGTGTCGCAGTTGAAAAAGTATCAGCTGGATCGTGACCATGTGATTCGTTGGCATCATGTTGAGCTAGAACCGGATGCTTCGTTGGTGCACGTGCCAGTGTGGGTTGTGGATAGGAAAGAAAATGTATTGTTTGGTAAAAGCATCAGTTTAGTTCGTGTTTTGTGGCAACATAGTCATATCCATGAGGAGACTTGGGAGTGGGAGAAAGAGATGATCGAGCAGTGGCCCAAGCTCTTTCGGCAAAGGGTGGGTTCACTACTTTCTGAGGATGGGAAGACCAATGGTGGGGAGAATGTAGTACCCCCATTTTGAGTTATGTATCCTTTATTTATGATTTTTTATGTGTTTAAAGTGCATGGGATGAGTTGGGAAGAGGTTGGGAGAGTTTGGAATGGTTTTGAATGAGTTTGGAGGCTTTGTATTGGGAGCACGGTTTGAGAACGATTACTAAAAACTGTGAAGGTTCCCTAGAAAAACATGCAGGGGGAGACAGTAGGCTTCGTATGGCCTGTTTATGGTTTTCCAAACTATGCGAGGAAACCATTTGGACCCTTTCTCTCAAGGCAGTAGCATGTGCACGGTTAGCACAAGATTTACCAAACAGAGCGGACTAACCGTGCAACCACATAAAAATGGGGTTTTAAAACCCGGGTTCACTCGGGTTTGCCTAATTCCACTCCAATCTTCCTCCCACTTGAGCCTCACTCAGGTTTTTCGGTTCCCAGTGGTTTTATGAGTTCCCCAGCTCGTTTTGAAAGTTTTTTGAAGAGGTTTCTTGGTAGTTGGAAGGTGGTTTCTCTGGGGTAAGTCTCTCCTCTTGGTTTTCTTGTGGTTTCCTCTAGATCCACATATCCCTCTATCTATTTTTTCTAGATATAAACTTTTTGTGTATAGATATAGGGTTTTGGTTGCGTTGGATTATGATTTTAAGGCTTATGAATGTTAGGGAAGGGGATCTAGAGAGGTTTCATTGGTGCGTTCACCGGATAGGAGGTGTGGTTGCTCGTGGGTTGATTTCTCAGGAACCCTAAAGGTAGGTGGATTCTCTCTAGAATCCACTTGGTTAGAACTAGTGGTGTTAGATTGAAATTAATTTTTTGTTCTTGAAATTAATTGTATCCTATTGTAATAAATTGGTTGGAAATCCCATGGGTGTTGTTTTGGGGTTTTTGGGAAAAAAGGGTTTTATAGTGAAAAGGCTCTTGTTGTAGATTTTAAAATGGGATGCTATGTTTGATTTATGAAAATGGTTGATGGATAATGGTTTTCAATAAAGATATTGTTTTTATTGAAATCGGTTTTGGCATGAAAAATGGTTTTCAATAAATGTATGATTTATTAAAGTGGATTGGTATGCGATGGAATTGGTTGATTTCATGTTGTTGTGACATTGGTGGGCTATATGATTGGTTGTGATTGATTGTAATGTTGTGTGGAAGGGATGATAATTAACACTATAAAAATGGTATGGATAGTGGACGTAAGGGCCACCATCAAAGGATAAGTGGATGGGAAGTGCCACTAGGTGTGAATGGGTTAACAGGTTGGACGAAAGATCCACTATTTGGTTGTTTTGGTTGTTTTGGTAGTTTAGGTGTGAATGGGTGGGACGGAATCTCCCCCGTTTTGGTTTTTTGTTGGTCATTTCTTTTTCATGTTGGAAATTGTTGTGCAAATGTGTAAATGATGAATTCTCTTGTGACATGTTTGGTTGGCTTTCCCTTGGTGGTTTGGTTTGGGTGAAATTCCGTGGTAAGGATGTTGTTGGCTTATGGTAAGGGTAGCACTTGTGATTATTTTATATAAACTATTTTATATAAATGTACAAACGGTTTTATCCTAATAGAATGTGTAGGGTAGTCATTTGGGGAAATCCTAATGTGTTTTAGTACTCACCCCCTACTTTGGCATGTTGGTGTCTTTGCAGATGTTGTGTGTCGTGACGTGGGAAAAGGTAATTCATCACCCTCCTTTAGTGGATCATTCTGATTCCTTGGTGGATCTTGGAGCTTGGAGCTTGTTGTGGAGTTGTGGTGGATTCATGGGTTGAGGTGTTTGGAAGTTTAGTTTTCCGCATAGTACTCTGATGTTTGGTGGACATGTCTAGTTGTATTGGTTTGGATGTATTGTGGATCAACATGGTTGTCTTTTGAGGTTACATGCTTGAATGTTTTATTGACATGCATCATATAGTGGTTGTTAGTGGATTGTTTGATGTTTTTTCTTAACGGAAAATTGTTTCCCAATTGGTTTAGAATCCCTCAGCATTTATTGCCAGACTATAGCACCTTGGGAACATTGCTTAAGGCCAAGTGACCCTCACTGCATCCTCAAGCCAAGGAGGTAGGGGAGGGGTGCTACACATGTTATGCATAATTCTTATACTAATTGTTATCATTGGCCTCTAAAATTTGAGGTGGTACATATATTATTTATTTAGGTTTCACCTAGATTTGATCATTTATGGATACTGAGATTGGGAAAGTTATCACCTCATTATATTGGTCATGTTGTGACTATGGAGTTAGTCAGGACGGTATCCTATTGGTTTCATTTACCTCAGTGGTACCATTCCATGCATGATGTCTTCCATTTATCGTAGCTTTTCTAGTATCAGGATGACCCATATTATCCATTTGACCCTGAGGACATTGAGTTTGAGTTAGAGGCATCCTTTGAGAATAATTTGATATGTATAATTGATCGGAGAATAAATTCTCTCAAAGGAAGGTTTTTACCACTCATCTTGGTGATGTAGTATCATAGCTATGTATATTAAAAGAACTTGGCGAGGGAGGACGATGTTCTACCACAGTGGGTAAATATTTTCTCAGACAACACTTTGTGAACCTTATAAGGGAAACTCAGAAAAGAGAGGAGGTTGTAACATCCTGCTTTTCAAAGAGGTTTGGATGTTTATATTTCTAAAAAAATCCTCTACTTTTATGATATTTTTTCACTAAAGACTAAATTGTGTTTCAAAATAGTTTGGGGCTCATCTAGATCTTTGAGTTTCCAATTTTGAGGTGGAATACTGAGTCGCATAGTTAGATCACGATTAGTGTTAACCGTACTCTCAACTATGAGGCTAGCATAGTGAATTGGGGAGGACGCACAATTTTTTTTTCAACCATGAAATCCATGATTCATGTCCATGTGGTGTTGTGGGATTTCCTTATATAGGATACTTTCAAGGGTTGTTCATGATTAGCCAAATAGTTCCCCTAGCTCATGTAGGGGGTATCCATAGGTAATGAAGGGTGCACGATTTGTTCATGGTTTTACTAACTGTGTAGCCAAATTGTGTGGACCCAAATTTAAAGGGGGATTTTACATTTATCCTCCTCTTGTTTTTTAAACCCTTCATACATTGTTTTCCTTCTTTAGTGGACATCCCACATGAACGAAGTCCTTCTTCCTCCTCCATTTAGGGATTTTATAACTTTTTCATACGAACTCTATTTCCCTATCCATCAGATGCATTAGATCCCTATCGGTATTCCCTAAACTCCACTCCCTTATATTCCTAGTTTATCTCTTAAATTATTTCACTATTTTGGTGTGAGATCATTTTCCCTATTTTTTATTCTCTAAAATCCTTTCCCTTATATTCCTAGTTTATCTCCTTACCTATTTCACTATATTGGTGTGAGATCATTTTCCCTATTTTCAGTTCATTTGATGATTATTCCAATTTCTCCCATTCTGTCTCATTTCAATGGCCGACATAGGATAAGGATAGCACTACAGGTCTGAGGTAGGTGGTTTAGTTTCTTTCCCTTGAGTTTTATTTCATTTATATCATTCACCATTAGGCCACACGACAGACCTTCTATAGTCCCCTTCATAATTTTAAATTAATTTAATTAATGGATGTTCCCAAGCCTCATAAAACCATTGTAACATATATGTTACTAACATTAGATATCGTCCTTGACATGGTCCACCCCTATATGTGTTATTTTCCTTAGGGGGGAAAATATCCCTTTAATTTTAAATTTTCTAAACACCTATGGAGGTATAATTTCCCTTTTTATAAATGATTTTGAGATAATAAATTTAATTAAGATAATTGGTTGTCCATGAGTTAGGCCCCTAAGCCTTATGTCATAATTGAATTTCATGAATAAAGGATTTGAATAATTATATTGAAGTATCATAAATTCCATTCCCTTAATAATGAATTCAATAATTCTTTCTAATCCATACATGAATACTTAGTCGAGGGTGATACAAGGGATTCCATTTTAGGGATATCTATGGATGTTGTCATCCTTCTATATAATTAAAGGTTGTGAATGACTTTCACATATGATGGTAGAGATACTAGTTATGATTTGTATGGGTTCATCGTGCATTTTCCTTACCGTCGTATCAGCGATACCAGTTCACTGCAAGAGAATCCATAGAATGGATCAATGGATATATGGTTACACAAGTCCATAAGTAATACTCAGTCCCTTATGAGAGAAATAGGGATATTCTTATAGGGTTGACATCACATCAAGCTGGGAGTGATAATTGGGATTCCATTTATGGATCACCTAGGACGCACTCTTTTAGATTTGAGTATTTATTATGCTCGGGTTTTGATACATGGAATCCTTAATATGGTTCTACTTGGATAGTCCTAGGATGCTTCTTATTTTAATTCAAGAGATTCATTTTATATAAATATGAGAAATCTAAGTTACTAAAATAAAGGATGCATCTGCCAAACCAAATCAAATGCTCGATATTGGCACAATATTTTTAAATTATTATGATGGACCATTAAATTTTATATCATAATTGCACTAGTCACTATGGTTTAAAGACATTTGTCTTAGGCTGAAGTAGGTACTATCGGTTGTTTATCCAATGAGGAACATGGTTCCATGTATTTATAATTTTATTACCTTTTATTTATTATTATTTCAACATTTCTCATTAGATATGCATGATTGGAATAATCTACCACCATTGCTAGTGGAATATTGATTATACGACACATCCTACTTAGGCTTCCTTTAGTACCCAAGAGGATTTCATGAATTTTAGTATTAAGTATGGGAAGCGTCCAAATTCTGATTATTGATTTTTAGATCTAGGATGGAGTATAGGAGAAGGGGGTCGAGCTTATGCTCAAGATGATAGTAGTATAATATTTTCTCCTTTTTTAAAAAAATTAGCATGTGGTATTTTACTCTTTCCCTTGTATCCCATTTACATAATTTTATATATCTAACTAACATGATCAACATCATCATTTTGTATCTACTGTTTATTTAGCTTCCTCTTATTTATTTATATTGGATGATTTATTATCCTTATTTAAACTATGTATCTATATTTATTACTGTTGAACTACACTCTTACTGATGTGGTTATAGTCTCCCCATGGTCACATAATATGACTTCACTTCTAGTTAGCAGCCACTAGTGTATGGTTAGGCACACTTTAGGTCTTATGGACAATTGTCTTAGTGCACCGCATAGCATATTTTAGGACTGGATGCTATAGAAATAATAATAAGTAATAATTTACCACTATGGAATCTCTATTATATCATATAAATTATATAAATATTTCTTTAATACTACCAACATAATAGCGAAATGAAAAAATAGTCACATCTTATCATGGAGGTTGTAGTTCACATGTATGCACGAGTGACGTTATTGTCTTTCAATAGATAAGAATGTAAGAAGATAGATGATATATTATACTTCCAGAAGCATAATTATATAATAACTATCATATGAAAACCTTAAAATTCCATAATAAAAATGATATATTTTGTTTAAAAATGAATCATATCACTATGTAGAGGCACTTTTAACCACACATAGGTGCAAGCAATACATTTGTTTCCCATTTTATGTAATGAAGGTAGAAATGGTTATAAAAATGAAATTGAAATATAAATATATGTTTTAGGACATATTCATTTTTTTAGAACTGATACATTAGATTTAAAACAAGAATAATAATAAATAAACATTAAATGATTTAGGTAAAATGATTTCCTATTCTTTGAGAGACATCATTTGGTTAGCACCTTAAGAATTAGTAGGGTTATATTAGGGTATGAATTGGGGATCAAGAATAGTGGGAATGAATCTAGGATGGACTTTCAGTATTTATTTGCTGAAATAGTGGGGGTTAAATTTTATTAATAAAGTAGAAGAATACGTTCCCATTTTTATGTGAGGGGAGAGACATAAAAGACATTACATAAAAGAAATGAATGATATAATGTCACAGTCATGTGAATGTGGGAAACATCTCATATAATTTTATGGTGTGATATGATAATGTCAAAATATCTTCCAAATAGTATATTTAAAAATGTTTCTGTGACATTTTCACCCTTATGTGTTAATTTAACCATTATTAAACTCGTCTTAACCCAAATCATGGTAAAAAATGTCTACAGATTTGATAATTCATTATAACAAAAAAATTATGGTTTTCACATTAAAAAAAAGAGAAATTATTATTCAAAATATGGAATCCATTTTATCAAATTCAATTTCAATAAGTATAAGAAATTATTATAAAAATAATGACACAAAAAGTAATGAAAACTGTTTTTTAATGAATGGATTTTAAATCTCAAAATTTATTTTTTTCATTCCTTTATTGATTAGTTTAAACTATTATGTGAATTTTAAAATAATTTATTAAATATATTTTCAATATTTCTTATTAACATAATCAATAAAAATTGATATTTTTTATTTATTAACATAAAAAAATATTGTTCATATAAAAATATTTCTCCAATAAATTATTATTTCTCTTAATGATTAAATCTTTATTTATAACCATTATATAACTAATTAATGAATGATTACACATACATTAATAACAAAATTAATTAAAATAAATTTTTAATATTGATCTATATTTTTTTATATAAAAATAAATAAAACCTATAGATATAAATTTCTTATGAAATATAAGTCTTTTAACCATGAAATGATTTTTTAAAAAAATTAAAGATTATTTTTAGGTATTTAAGAATATATTTTAATTGTATAATATTTATATATATATTATAATTTTTTTAATCATAATTATATCCTTAAATCCAATGAAAATGTTACAAAAGTTAAAATATATTGTTTTTCATTTAAAATTGAGTTTGTGTGTAAAGTGAGAAATCTAATTTATCAAAAAAATAAATGATATACATATAAAATAATATGGTGACACATTTAATGACACCAAGAGATATCGGTTTTCAACAAGATTATTTTTAGGTAAAATATTCTTATATTGGAGCCCCACCTCCCACTAATATGTGATAAAATGTTAGGAATTTGAGATCTGATTTTAAAGGATTACTCTAAAATATTCATTTACTAAATTGTGTTAAAATAGAATATCGAACATGGGTAACTTTTCATATATCCCATTATTCAAAATATTTTATTATCTTCTACAATGGTAATGGATACTATCAATAGTTATAGTATTTTATCACTGAGCATAAACAAACACACTCATTAATTATTGGAATTCATAACTATTTATAGGAAAATTTTCATAAATGAAAATTTTTGGTCTTTTGTTATGTTTTTAGGATATTTTTAAACAAAGTATTAATCAGTAAATTATATTGCAAGATTTAAAATTTATATATAATTGTAATGTGTTCAATAGAATATTCCCTTATTTAATAAGTTTTTTATAACATGTGAAATGAAAGCATGGTAATACGGGTGATACAGACATAAATGAGGGATGAGAAGGCTCAAATATACAATAGTTCATAAGTGAAATCTATTATAAATATAAAGGTTATTTCCAAAACATTACATCCAATTTAAAATCACTCAATTAATATTTTTAAAATTGAGAGAGTTTCTAATAATTATATGAGAATCCAACACTATGTTTCCTAAAATGATTTTAAATTTCAGAGTCCTTTTAGGTATCATATGTAAATGTTAGATATTCCTATAAAATTATGGATATACTTATTTATGGTAATTAGGTATAATTTAATATCTTTAAATGAATTCAACTGAATAAAGGATTTAATATTGAGTTAAAATTAATATAAATCAAAATATATCTCATGTGTTCTTCTGCAATTATAAGGGGTGATGTGTTTAAGGACATCTATTATTTCCTAATTTTGGTTAAATGGAAAGTGAAAACAAGAACATTTACAATGATATAATTTTATAAATGATACCATGAATGTGTATATGTATCATATAATCATAAAATATTTAAAAAAAATTTAAAAAGGATGATTCCAAAAAAAATATAGTAAAATTAACCATAATATTGATTTAAAACACCCCTTTGGAATACCTTCAAACTCTTTATAAATAAACAATCAATATATAACTCACTATATTATATTTTTAATGTTTAATTAAACATACCTTCATCATAATGACTATAATCTAACTGTAAATGATATGTTATTTTACCTATTTTGAGTAAAAAACTATAATATAACACCATAAGAACATATACATTTCTTAACATTTAAAAAATATATATTAATATGATAATATATAATATAATGATCATAAAAATGTTAAAAATAATAATATCTATATGAGGTAACCTAGAACCTCACACATGCGACCGGTGATGTAAAAACAATATTTAAACACTTTCTTTAATTGGATTTATGATGAGACTAACTTTATTTTATAACATTTCAATAGTATAAACAATAAAAATCACAAACAGTCTCATAATACCTTGAACAAAAGATTTAGTTTCTTTGATATTCATCCATATAAAAATAATAATTTTCAATATTTGTGTAGATTTATCTATAATTGGACCACAATATAGTCCCTTTAATAAATATAATTAGTTATACTCATCCTCATAACCTGGGTAAGTGGAACATATGAATGGGGTGAACTTAAACACTCAATAAGATAAAATTAATCAATAAAATATCATGGTATTGATCATAACCAAAATAGGAAACAATTTCATGTGTGTTATATCTTAATAAAAAGAACATGAAATAGTAAGATTCATCCATAACTCATGATAGAATGTCATGTAATCTATAATGAACAAATAGATACTATAAAGTAGGTTTTCTTAATACTAATACATTAGTCATCAGTTAAAGATATAAATCATTGGCACATGATTTTGATATAATAGGGTGGCATAAAAATAAGAACAGAAATCATATGGGTGGGAAACCTACCAAGATATTCATCGTATAGTAATCATGATATAATCACCTATGTATCTTCTTAAGCTGGGGATAATCCCATAATCAACACATAGGCATGGGACAATCCTCTCATTAACCCTTATGCTTTGTATAATTTTTCCAGGTACAATTTGACATGAGATATTTCCCCCATGCACCCCTTGGTGTTGTTTAATCCTCCAATATAGCCTTTTTCAAATAATCCTCCTATATACCCTTTGGAATCATGAAATCCACATGTTTTCCTTTGTTCTTGGGATAATCCAATTTAATACTCTTTGGAATGGAATGTTGTCTAATGTAAAATTTTGAGATAATGATATATAAATATTACAATTTTATTAAAGGTAGATATAGGACCTCACCCATTAATCATCCATACATATGAATTCCACTTGTAAACAATCATTCATCACATTAAAAAGAACCAGTTTAATGTAAAATGGGTTTTATAAAATTTCCTCACAATATCACTAATATTTTCCTCAAATATATAAAATGTGGATTATCAAAATTTTATAACCATAAAATAGTATTTATAATAAATTTTATTTTTTGATTCAGTAATAAAATAATTTCAATGGAAAAAACACCTTTATAGATAAAGGGGAACTTATAAAGAAACTATAATAATAATTTTTGAAAATGATTTTTGTATTTGGTATGAAATATTATGTTACAATCACCCTGAATTTTAGTTTTTAAAAATTTAAATTTTGATAACATAAATAGAAGGTATCTTCAAAATCAATATTTGGAAGATAGATCTAAATAATGAATACATAAATAGACATAATGGTTTCGAAAAAGTGTTGTGAAAAATCTTAGAAATATTTTAGCTTTTAAGAAATATTCAATAATGGGTCTTTAAAAATACATAATGGTTTCTAAATTAATAACTGAAAAATTTAGAGAATATTTACTTTTTAAAAAGAAAATTTAATAATAGATACATGGAATGACATATTAGAAATAAAAATAAATGTGGAGTTGAAAATAAAACACTTATTTATGAAAGGATGATTTTTTTAAATATTTTTAAATACCATTTTTGAAACCCCATATTGAAAAAAGAGTAACATAAATTCATTTTTTGAAGAGGATAATCTAAATGTGAAGTTCATGTGATATTATAAAAATTATTTTTTCAAAATATAAAGAAATACATTGGAAAAAAATAATGATATGGACATGGAGGGGAAACCATCTTTCAAGAGGATAAGAATTTTTCCTAACAATGATATAATATTAATAGTGAAGAAATTCATTGAGGATAAATATTTCAATATAAAGATTTATTTTATCAATAATGAATAATAATTCATCAAAAAATATATTCTTAGTATTGATGCAACCAGTCTATGAATAATGATGTTCATGAAGGTGCATTATAACTAAATTATGGATGTTTAGTTAACAAAATCCATTACAAATTTTTTATCTATTATATCAATGGAAATTTAATAAAATAACATAACATGGGTTTTTAAACCCCAATAATTATTTTAATTTGGTAAAATACATCCATTAGTGAGTAATAAAACAATATCAATGATATCAAGGTGCCCAATAAGAAATATATCTCAATAAAATAAATATTTTATGTATAACCCCATACCATGAATTCCCTATTACTCAAAAATGATCAAACCTCATTCGTAATAAAAATTTATACCTTAATAAATTATTAAAAAAAATTATTCAGACTATAAAATAAAATAATATAACTTTATAATCATTTAATATAGATATATTTTTCTGTTAAAGTTTATTTTAATCCTAAAATGTTCATAACTTTTGATTCTTTGTTTAAAACATGATTTAGTGTGATATAGTCAATTATCAATTATAATATTAAATTTCATCATTAAAATATTACTTAATATATAATAATCTTCATTTTCCACTTTTTTAATAAGTATCATTTTATTTGGTTAAAGACATTGTAATGGTTTATGTGAATGCAATATGTGTTCAACTAGTTTTGGAATGTTTGATGATCAAAATGTGATATATTAGTAAAAAAATTAATTATAAATAGAATATTTTTTGAATAATTATCATAAATTAATTTTTATTACATGATATTACTATTATTTTATATTGTATAAATTTTAATTATGTACATATTATAAAATCATTCACTTAGGTAGTAAAACCGAGCAAAACTTGAGTGCGTTATAATGATTTTATAAGTAAGGATATGTTATTGTATAAATAAATTAGAAATTTTATAGAATCATAATCCTGTCAAAGATATCATATATCTTCATTAAATTCACTATTCTAACCATCCATGATGGGTTGTGAGGAAAAATAGAAATCATCATTTGTGGAGGAAGTAGTCTTAAATATGCATGGTCAAAAAATCTATTTATCAATGAATGTTATCGACAATATGTATATTTTTATAATATAAGAATCATAAATGATAAATATTCATCATAATTTTTCATATAATTAATCATTGTTGGAAACCATGAATAGAGATTTTGATAAATGAACTACATCGCTTTATGGTGGTTGTAGTTTGCCCACGCGCATGGTTAATGTTTTTATTATTTTCCAAGAGGATGGAAGGTACAAAATAATTATAGATACATTAATAAAATAACATTATAATATATTATTAATTATTTTATCATTTTATTATGGTTTTATGGCATTTTTTCGATGGGTAATATTATATAGAAAAAACTGAGTAAATAATACTCACATTGATAAATTGAGATTTCTCTTAGAAATCTTCATGTATAATTAGGCCTTAGGTTATCTAACTAACACCAAGGGAATATGAAAAATGGTATGATTTCAGGATAAAATTAAATGGTATAGGTAAAATATGAATTGATGGAAGTGATATACTTTTATAAGTGAAGAAAATTTTATTTTTTGAATACTAAATATTTTTCAATAATGGAATGGAATTTTTCAATGGAAAATGTCTCCAAATGTGAGAAATAATTAATTTTGGGGTATGATGTGGTTAAAAAAGTATTTTATATTAATATTTACACACGTTTTGAACATGTTTCATGTGTTTTACAACTTGATTTTTTAATTTTACCATTTTTATTTTTACCTTGGTAAATAGTTTTTACTCTCAAGTAATTTATATTTGACATAAAAAATGTAACCACTATTACCAGATTTGAGTTTAATGAACCTAAATTTTATATCCATATAATATAAATCATATTATATATAAAAAAAATGGTGTTTAAATAAAAAAATTAATATATATACAAACTATTGTGTATAAAATGTTGTTTTCACCAATAAGTGTTATTAATATTATATGACTTTAATTAACAATTGAATGAGTGATAAATTTTTTTTATAAATGATAAAACATAATATGAGAGTCATAATAAAAAATATTTAAATTTTATTTATTATTTAGGATTTAAAAAATATTAATAAATCAATTCTTTATAAGTAACTCATCCCCCAATATTATGGTACATAACTTTAATACTTTTTTCCTAAGTTCTCTACCATAAATGAAATTGAAATTATAACCTTATATTAAAATATTTATCTAAAATATAAAAGCTAATTTTTATATTATTATTCTACATTTGAGGAAAATTATTGTTCAATATAAGCGAATAGAAATAGTTTTTAGATTAAAACATTACTTATGATTCCAAAATAGTAAATATGGGTTTTATAAATTCAACATGGTGTTTTTAAAAGAGATATTTTTAATGATATATAAATATATTTTCATATATAACATATTTCAATGAAATTTAATTCAGTATTGAATAATGATAATGACATTAAATTGGTTTTATTTTAAAAATTGGTATTTTTTACTTTTCTGGTAAAAATATGTTATTTTAAAAAAAACTCAATAAATCACCTTAATTTAACATTGTTATATTGAATTAAAAAATAAATTTCATATTGTAAAAGTTAAATTCTAAAATTTATAAATGTATCTTATAATTTAAAGTTCAGTATATATATATATAGATAAAAACTTCTCTTATTTAAAAAATAATTTTTAAGACATTAATTGTTCTTAATAATATTTTATAATCATTTTTAATTAAAAAAATATTTTTTATTTTTTATAGGTTTTATAATACATTAATTTTATTAAAAATATATATTTAACAATACATGTATTATTTTAGCTTAGGGGTGTGTGTGGAGAAATCTATCAAACATAATATCAAATTAGAGAAAAATATAGTCCAAAATCTCATGGTGTTACATTATCCCCCCATAAATAAGTTGCATAATTTTAATTTTATTTATATATTACTATTGAAACTATATAATGTAATATATGGGACAGACATTAATCAAGATAAATTTTTTACATACTTATAAACAAGCTTCAAAAATATATATTTTTCCCATATGATATTTCAATCTTCTTATTGATTAGTTCATGAATAATTTGAACTAATCATCCCCCATGATTTGGTATCATATCTACTATAATAAAAATATATTTCAAAGGTAAATTATTGTTATCATTGAATTGATTAAAAATCATAGATTTATATCAAATATGATTTTTATTTTTCTAATTTTTTGGATTTCTATTGTATCTATGTGGGATAGATAGTAAATTTTAAAAATATCATTTAATTAATCTAAGGGAGTGATAACATGACTTTCATTAAGAAAATTCACAATCCCTTGCAAGATATACAATAATAATATATGTTCTTTCTTGATAATATCATGTCACTTGGGTATTGATCTGAATATTTTACACAACATCCATGATATACCTGAATTTATAGAATTACAATAAAATAAGGCTTACCTTATTTATTTGTGGAGGGTAAGTATCATATATTTTTCTTGAACCACATTGTTATCAAAAGCTACATCAGTAATGATGATTTCATAGGATTTTCCTTATTCAATTTTCTTAATTGGATGTTAACATTTATTGTTTCCTACAACCTTAGTTTTAGTGTAGTTATATTCATAATATACATACTTATAAAATTGATGTGTTAGACTAGGTTTATTTATTAACCTGGGATTTCCCCACCATAAATTTCTATAGTTTCTCTCTTCATATATCATCATTATTCTTATGGTTTATAATATTATTATAAAAATTTTATGAACATACTTTCTCTATAGAGGAATTCTTCTATACACTTCTTGAAACATTATTCGCATGAACAAAGATGAATTTTAAATCCTCCATTGTATTTATGACTAAAATTTCCTTAGAAATCCATTTTATTTTCTTTTTCCAAAATCCTTGAGATTAATTATATCCTATTATTTCCATTTCCTCCTTATGTAGACATATAAACATGTATTCCTTGCATCCAAAATCCCTTTTAGCGAGATATTTTCAAAGACTCGATTTTAAACCATTAATGAAATGATTAACCATACATTCATGGTCAATAAAAGAACCAAAGGAATACCTTGAATGACTTGTGACATTTTATTCATAGGTACCAATAGATTCATATTTCTTTTTCTTATACTAAATAAATTCTCTACTGATTTTTATTGGAATATCTTATGGTAAAAATTTACAGAATAATTCTTATTTAAACTCTTCCTATTTTGAGAATTTAGTTTATTCTTTAGGCCTCATGTCATTGAATAAGGGCCACAATTTACCTGACTCGCCTTCCATATGATTTGAAGCTAAAAACCCATTTATTTCTCTAAGAAACATATAAGAAAATATTTATTTTCTAACATATTTATATGTATATAATAAATTAGTAGATAAGGACAACCCCTGAAAGACAATGGTCGGTGGTGCAATAAAAAATTAAAGGCAAGATTCTCCTTCAATGGTGTATTTGGGAGCTCCACGGGATTTTAATTATTGTTCAAAATTTGGAATAACATTTTCATGAAGTTTTGCATAGCATTATAGATCCCATTATCTTTATTTTGGGGAAAATATAAACATTTTATATTTTACATATTGGTTAATTAATTCATATGGGTTATATCTATTAAATAAAATAAGATAATAATCGATATAAGGAATTATTAAATACATCGTGATAGATAGTGGATTTCCAGAAAAAATCCCTCAAGAGTTCCTATCTAGGTGTGTAGTCTTAAGAAAATTTGTCATGAACTAGTTGTAAGATTGAGTATATACTTAAATATCCTTTTTTATGGTGATTAAACCTTGGTGCATTTGTTCCATAACTATATCAAATTCAAATTATATGAAAAGGGATGTAGTTTCATATAAACCCATATAATATCTACTTTTCCAAAACATCATGATATTATTATGTACATAAACACATACTATAGATATATTCCTCTGATTTTTCTCAAATTTTACCTTATCATTATCACAAACAATAACTAATCCCTACTCTAATACAAATTATGGTGTCCGATATCCTAACTATTAATTAAAATTTTGTAAACATGTTCCTTAGAAACTGGCATTTATAAAAAAATGTGAAAAACAAATATTTAATTTACAACACTTCTATAAGATAAATAATATAACTCAAAAGTCATCTAAAAATACCATGAATTTATGGTTTATTTTCTTTGAGGATCATATATATAAGAAACATAATTTTTTATACTTTTGAAAATTACTCTATAATTGAACCAGAATACACTCCCTTCTAGAATTATAATAATTTATATTCATATTCATAAAACAGAAAAGGTAAACACAAAAAAGTGTGATACCAAATACTCAATAAGGAAAAAATAATGATCATGTTTTCTATGATTATATTAGAATTATATAAAGAATCTTTTTCAGGGGAGAAATATATTATTAAAAAGAAAATGGATTAAAAATATTTGTCCTTATGTCACGATATGAGGACATTTTATCTAAAACTAAAAATAATTTAACCCGAAAATGTTATAAATAAATGTGAGAAAGTAAACATGAGTCAAGAAGAATAGTCATAGAAATAATACTTGGACAAATGGGTGTGTTATATACATAATAATAAAAATAATATTTCTTAGATACCCACCAGGAAGTTCATTACATAGTTGCCTCGGTACAATCAATAATTTTCCATCACGGGTTAATTAGAATCATCCCTTGTCCCATTAGGCATGGGATATTTCTAAAATATACCCTTGGATTGGAATAATCTTCCCATATACCATTTTTCTAGGGATAACCCTCCAATGTATGAATTTTTATAAGATAATCACCCCTTGAACACAATTTACTAGGATAAAACTCCCTTTTATCATTATGATTTGGTTAATCGTCCTATGTACCCATGAGATTGGGATAATCCTCATGTGTATCCTTTTCCTGGGATAATACTCATGAAAACCCTTTTCCGCTCATGATATTTCAAACATACCAACACATTTAAGGGAAATATATGTTCCCACCAGTTAATCATCCATACATAGATCTTCCACTTAAAAGAAATAATTTTTTCAGTATTAAGAATGAATGAATAGAAAAATATGTTTAATAATATTAATTGAGGGTTTCAATATAATTTATATCATGTAAGAAAATGGTTTATTGCTATAAATAAATAACCCAAAATAATATTTTATTGTTTCATTTAGAAGGTGTTTCATAAAAAAAATAATTTTCATTGAAATAAATACTTAACATATAATGGGGAATTCATAGAAAAGTAATAAAATTGTTTTTAGAAATTGAATTTATATTTTTCATAAATTATGAAGCTATAGTCACTTTGAAATGTCATATACTAAAAGTTACTTTTGAAAAATTTAAAATATTAAATTTTCCCAATCAAAATTTGTAAATAATTATGCATAATGAATTCTTGAAAATATATAATGGTTCCCAAAATGTGATGTTAATGAAGGTTTAAAACATTTACATTTAAAAATATTCGTTAATAATAGATCCCTGAAAAAGGAATAATTGTTTCAAAAATGGGAAGTGGTCACATTGGTAAAATATTAATTTTAAAAAATAAAAAATAATAATTGATCCTTGAAATGACTAAAATATTTTTCAAATAAATATGGATTAGAAGATAAAACATTTGATTTTGAAATTTTAGAGGTATTTTTTAATATTTTCAAAGACTAATGTTGAAAACCCCAATCAGAAATAGAGTTAAAAAAGTCCTTTTAAATAGATTATAATTAAAATATGAAGTTAATATAAGGAAAAAAATTATTGGATTGAAAATATAAATGATTACATTAGAAAAAAATGAAAATATGTACAATTATGGGAAAACATTTATAATTAGGATGCAAATTATTCATAAAAGAGATATAATATTTATGTGGATGAAATTATTTTAGGAAAATGGTTGTAATCAAAAGTTCCATTTTCCAAATAGAGAAAGATAAATTATCATGCTATAGATTCATTATTTGGAATAAATCGGTAATTTAATTTATAATCCCATAAAGGATTATTATAACTCAATCAAGGCTATTTAATTTGAAAAAAAACATTAAAAGTTTGTATATTTTGAATCAATTACAATTTAAATAAAAAGAATAATATCTTTATTAAATCCCGAATAATTAAATAAATTTTTTAAGTTGCATCCATTATACATTAATCATATCATGCCATGGATATCGTGGTCCACCATAATAAATATGTCTCAATGAATTGAAGTTGAGACACATTACCCTTTCCCATGTATTCTAACATACTCGAACGTTCTCAATACTTATTTATAAAAAATATAAAAAACATAAACACTTATTAAAAAACATTATTCATACCTATAAACTTCAAAAAACATCATTTATTATATTTTATTATAAATATTTTTTGTATTTTGTCATTAATTTTTATCAACAGATTTTTGTAATTTATAGGTGTTTGTTTGGTATGTGTTTCAAGTTGTAAGGGTTAATTAAAAGTTATTAGTTGAATTTTAAAATTTTCAAAATTATAAAATATATTAAAATCATTATGTTTAAATAAAACCATCTGTACTTTTTTAATAGGTGATAGTAATGGATACCTTCTATAAAAAAGGAAACTAATATTAACTATTTTTAGCATGATTAGCAATTGATATGTGACAAATTAATAAAATGAATAAATCTCCTAAAATAATTTAATAAAATAAATAAAATATGTTAAATATATTTTTTACATTTTATTACAACTATATAAAATTCCATAATAATTCTGTATTTTTCTTTTGAAATATTATTAGTATGGGATGTAAAAATAACCTAAATAGGAGAATACAATAATGACTTTCCGATTAAGGTTACATTTTTATATAATGATAATATAATATTTTAAAATAATAAAATCATAAAAATCATACATCTTTACCAAATTATTTATTAGTTCCATTAATAATGGGTTGTGATGCCAAATGAAATTCATCATTTATGGAATTTTTATTCCATCATACTCACAATTAACGATTCCACATCTGAATAAATAGTATAGATGGGATAGATATAACAATCAATTCAAAATTTTAATTTTGAAATATTAATCATATTCGTTTAGAAAATCCTTCATATTCCATTAATGAAATGTTGTTATGAAAACAAACTATATTGCTTCGTGGTTCCATAATTTTTTTATACAAATAATTAATAATTTTCTATATTAATTATAGAATGGAATTTAATGAATAGTGACTAATAAATTAATATAATAAAATTATAGTAAATTAATAATTAATTTTTCAAAGTATTAGGGTGTCTAGAATATTTATGGACGATGAATATTAAAAATAAAATTATAAGGAGTCAGAAAAACTCATGTTATAAAGAAGATATTTTCCTTGGAAATATCCTTAGAAACAGAGGCCATGGGCTATGCACTTCTCACCATAGGAATATGAATATGTGAGAGGGATATATTAGTATAAAAATTAATATTTTTAGGGTAAAATTTGATTCAATAGGTGAATTTCGAAGTGGGGAAATTGATGGGCATTTATATGAGATGAAAAGGGAAATTTTGTGGATACCCATTATTTTTCAAAAATAGTATGACACAATTCATTAGTTAACTGGACCAACAGTGGAAAATAGTGGAGTTATTAGTGATATATGTTCAATAATTCCTCTAAAACTAATTCTCACACATGTTATAAACATGTCACATTCCTTTCATAATCTAATTATTTATATTTTACCAATTAGTTTTTACCTTGGTCACTAGTTTTAACACAATTAATTTACATCTAATTAAAGAAATATAAGGTAAAAAACTATTCTTAAACATGGGTGTTTTTATACTCATTTTAATACCTATATAATATAATATAATTTATATATATTATAATATTATTAGTAAAATTAAAACATTAAATATATAGTAAACTTTCTTTGTAGAAAATTTATATTTTTACCATTATGTGTTTATAAACTTATATAACAGTAATTTATAATTAAATGAGAGTTAAAATATTTTAACACATGTGAAAACATCATATCAGAATATTTATATATAATATTTTCTATTTTTTATTGTCTAAAAATTAGACATCGTTATTGATATGATTCTATTAAAATAATGCATTGATCATTATCGTTGTCATTAACTTTTATCTTATTAATCATATATTTACTACTATAATGGAATTGAACGTATTAAATTATAAGAAATTTTTTATCTAAAATATTAATTCTATTTTTTTTATTTAGTTTATAAATTTGATGAAAAATAATTTTTATTACAAAGAATAAAACTATTTTTTAGACTAAAATATTACTTATGTTTGCAAAACATTAAACATGGATTTCATAAATTCAAAATAGTGTTTTAAAAGTATTTATTATAAATTAAAAATATATATATATTTATAATAAAAAGTTCTCAATGTATTTTAATAGATTATATTATTATAATAATTTCACCCATGTTGTCTTATTAGAAAAATCTATATATTTTTATTATTAACCAAAAAATCACTTATTTTATAATTATATCAAAAATTAACCATAGGAAAATTTTAATATTTAAAATTAAAATATATTAATCAATTTTTAAAATTATAATTCAAAAATATAAAATAATTTATTCTAAAATAAAATCCAATATAAAAAGAAAAAAACTAAAAATACTAAAAATAATAATAAAATGTATGTTCTCAGTCCTATTTTGTAAGAATGTTTAAATTATTAAAATATTTTTAACCAATTAGAGGTCTTTTTATTCATAAATTTTCAAAGTAATATTGATCATATATTCACATCATGTTTTACATAATTGTTTCGTGTGGATTAATTTTTTTAAAATAGTAATATTTTAGATATTAATATATTCCAAAGTCATAGAGATTGAAAAAATAAATTACAATTTGTTTATTACTGATACCCAATATTTTCTAGTTATACTATCCCTTTCATATTATAACATATAAAAAACAAAATATAGAACTCATATATAAATACAATGTTTCCAATATCATGGATTCACCAATATAATTTCATATCTAAACATATGGTTTAACTAACACCACATGAATTCCAAACACATTAATTAACCCTTATTAATATATAGAAAAAAAATTACTAAATAAATCATATGACATCTTAGAATTCTTAATGGATTCTCCCATAATACATAACTTCTATTTAAAAAAATATTTATTAAATCCTAAAAATAATTGACTAATAATAATAATTGACAAATAAATAATAAATAATTCAGAATAATTTTACATTACTATTAAATATATTTCAATATATCATAGAGGGTAAACATTTTTAAGTAATAAATTTATATATAAAATATCCCTTATATAAATTCTAATATATAACATGATGAATTTCAACACATAAACCATCCATTAAATTGTTAATTACATTATATTTATTATCTTATTAATTTTAATTGTCAATATATAATAATAAATCCAACAAAAAATCAATGTAAAACATATTTTAAATAATTTAAATTAATAAATTTATCCATAAATCATATATTATTTATTTAAAATTCTATACGATCTTGATTTCTAGTTATATTAATAAAAATAATTAAAGTCCTTGTTTTTTACATAACTTACAAAAGTGGTTTTTCATGTGCGGATTTATTCTAAAAAACTTAATAGTCCACAAAATTAGTATTATTAGAAAAAAAACTGCATTATCTTTGATTTATATGTATTAAGATAAATTCACACATCACTAAAACATAATAACCAATAAAAATGAATCAAATATAATAATAGTATTAATATCACATAACAAAACCCAAATAAAATATTCATATAAGAATATTAAGGATAATCTAATAAATAAATGAAAAATAAAAAAATTATCAAACAAAAAAAACTAATAAAATTTTATTATTGAAAATAAAAAATTAATAATTGATAAACATATTTATAAAACATATATCATTCTTTATTTCATGAATCTAGTGTGATAAATGTATTGGGATGATGTTAAAATTGTGATGTTTAGCGGAAAAATTATTGAAAAAAATAAGATATGACCATTTCAAAATTTCATTATAAATAAAATCTATCAAATTTAAACATAAATATTAGCCTATAAACAATCACAATACCCCTTTGAAACCATAGGTATATTAAGTCCATGTGTTCCATGTGGCCCACCATTTTATTTTATGTTTTTACAAGATTCATGGTGTCATAAACCAACCATCCTATGAAGCTAATAGTTTTATATTTACTCTAGTTAGTTTTCTAAATCCCTTATGTTCCCCAACTACATTCTTAGTGGCCTTTACCAACCCCCCAAAACCCCAAAAACCTATAATAGCATAAAAATTACCACTATAACTTTTGTAACACAAATAATTCATATTAAATAACATATACATAAAATTAATAATACTAAAAAAATAAAAACATACTAGAAAAGCTTAAATATATAAAAGATTCATGATCATAAGACTTCATATTTTTTTAGAGGTTTTATTAAGAATATGTCAGGAAAATATTCAGAAAATGAGACCTTGTTTTATCTCATTCACATGTCTCCACATGTAGTAGAACATGATACCATAATAAATAACTAATGGAATTATCATTCCCTATAGTTTATTCTCTCTTTAGTCAAAAACACCCATTTTATGTTCAATATATTACACATCTATTAGTTAGATACTATTTCAAGAGTGGGGTTAATTTACCTTTAAATTTAAATGATGTATTTAAAAATTAAAATATCTTTATATATATAAATAAAAATAAATTATATGATAGTTTATATTTTAAATTTTAGTTTATAAAAAATATGTTAAAGTAATTAAATCATGGAAATTTAGGAATCAAAATTACCCACATATGTGAGATGAGTTTTAAAGGTGTAATGTGGGAAAATAAATAGAATTAAAATAGTTTATATGGATATTTGATAAAGCATGGTGTGCTCCCCCACGTCTTTTCCCATTGAATTGAGTGGTCTATTGTATATATCCCTTTGTCTCAATGTTTACCAAGAACATGTCCCTCACACTTATGACTTGTGAGAACTCTATTTACATTTTCAATCATCAAATAACACTTACCATATTTTTTGGACTATGATCTATTGGTGAAAGGAAGTTGGTAGAGGTAATTTTTATTCGGGAAACCCCTTTACATAACACTCAAATATAACATTGATATAGTTATGTACAATGATTTAGTAAAATATTGTATGAATGGTAGAGATAATTAAAATCATATATAACATAATGGTTCTTAATATAATTTTTAATTGTAATGATTCTATATTGATTTATCATTGAGTGCACTTTATTGGGAGAATGAATAAAAAGTTCTCAAGGTGAGTCTTCAAGGACCCAAGGGGGTCCTTTTATAATCAGTAAAAGAAATGATAAACTTTTCGAATAATCAGGTGTATTGAACTACGAAAAAGATTTTATAATTCTAATCTTAACAATATTAAAATACTCTATGATGGACACATCCCAATTCCATTGGATGACTAGTATTCTCTACCATGTTCTGAGTGGGATTTTTATAGTATGGGTTTACTAGAAGTCCTCCACAGATGAGCCACTTTAAGCCAACAGTAGGATAGTGACCATTTTAATGAATGTTTTATTATCTAGTAAAGACACCAGCTATCTCATACTCCTCCATTGAGTAGTTTGTGGATCTTTTGTAGGAGAGACTTGATTCCAGCATTGAACCTGGCAGTAGGTGATCATCACTGTGTATCTAGTTTACTCTATATAGGTTCATCATCAACCGTATCATCATATACTTCAGTGTAACACATTGTATGTTTCTTATAATTTATTTCCAAGTCTTTAATGATGAGTAGTATTGAATTATAACTCTTTTTCATGGTTTCAATGGATATTAAAAATTCCATGAATTTTAGAACATTAAATTCAATCAATGAAATTTATAATCAATTAAATTATTATTTAATATATACCGATGAATGATAATGACCATGAAACCACAATAAAAGAGTGAGGTACAACAATCGCTCTATTTTTTAGGATCACAAACACTTAACATAAGTAAATAAACTAAGTAAAAAATAAATAATGAAGGATATTGAGTTGAAATTAAATAGATAAATAGATATGAAACAAGATCAAAATTTCAACATGAAAATAATTCTTATAAAAACTATAAATAAAACAAATTAAATTTTTTTAAAAAATATATTCCTTTATAAAGTAATTTAAAAGTAATATAGTAAAAAACAATAAAAAAATTAGAAAAAATTTCAAGGAATCCCAATATTTTAAAAAATATATTTAAGAAAAATATCCTCCTAAATATTTAATATATCCCCCCTAAGAAATTGTTATTATCATAAATTGAAAAACACCAAAACAATTAGGAAAACAAGAAGAATAAGGATAAAATCAGTAATTTTTTATTTAAAAAATAGAAGGGATAATTTTTAATAAATAATAAATTATATGAAACAGAGATAAAAACAAAACCATATTGAAATCACTTTTAATTTCCATAACACCATAAAAAATATATTTTAATATAGAGATATTAAAAAGATAAATAGAAGTAAGGAAAATGATGAATAATTTTAAAAAACATTCATAAATTCAAAACTCCTCAAATAAAATGATCATTATAGAGGGGGAGAGAAAAGTGGTACCATAGGTGAGATAAGTGATCCTTACCAAGAGAGATAAACTAATAAAGAAATAAATAATGATTTAAAAACAAGTTTTGTAATAATATGTTGAAAATATATTTAAATATAACTCGAGATATCCATAAATCACATGAATAATTCTACCAAATAATCATTCCAAGTTCACCTTAAATGATTTCAAAACAATAAAGGTCTAATGGTTTTGTGAAAATATCATCGAGTTGAAATTTTTTTGGGAAAATATTCAATATGTTATCACATTATTGGAAATAATATCAATGTAAATTATTTCATGAGTCAATATGTTTACTTAGATAGTGATGGAATGGATTTATAGAGAAATTGTTTCCCCTGGTATTTTCTTACAACATAGGTATATTTTTAAATATTAACCTAAATTCTAAGAGCGGGCACTGAATCTATAAAATTTGAGGCCAATAACTCTGAGTGATTATATATTCCTATTTTGTTTCAAAAAGAACGACATAGTTATTCTTATCACCTGTCCATGAGATAAGTTCTTTCCTTAGTAGATGAAATTTTCCCCAAGTACTTTTCTTATCTTATTAGAATCCACTAAAATCATAATCCTAAAAATAAGTAAAATAAAAAGAGTTTAATTTTGGATAAAATAAATTAAGAATTTTATATACTTTCAAATAATGGAAAATTCTTATGAATTTTTTTAAAATATATTTCATTTGATTTTATTGAAAATTATTTCAAATAAAAAAATTCAACATGATACCAGGAAGGTCAGAGTTAGGTAAATAAGACTATAAATAAAAAATATAAAAATATGTTTCTATTATATTACCAGATTCATCCATTACTAACTTACAAGACTTAGTCCTGAGATTCCTAGTTTCCTTAGTAATATATTTTACAAATTCTTATTATAAGTACATTAGTTTATTTTATTTGGTTTAAAAAGATTGATTTTTCATTTTTGAGAAATTTAAAAACCAATAAAAAAAGTGTTTTAATACATAAATATCATCCCAAATACCTTATTCATTAAAACATAAAATTTAATAAATACTTTTTCATTAGTGGAGCCAAAAGGAACATCATGAATAGAAATTTTTACATGTAACGGGTCATTTGACATGTGTTTTAAAAACATTGTTGAATTGGAATTTCCCATTTTAAAACCATTTGATAGATTATTGTTTAACATAAATTCATACAAAAACTGATGTGGTTGTATTAATCCATAAAGATATTTAGTTTTTTTTCAATTGAATTTGGAAAATAAGGAATTGTAAAACTACGTGGTTAACCCAAAAAATAATTTTCAGTAATACAACCATTTATAAAAGAAATTTTTTCCTCCATTTCAAATTGTTTTATATGTATATGATAAGTGAATTAAAACATGATTTATTAGGATTCAAAACGATCTTTAAGTGGAAAGGTTTTACCAGTCAATTCTGTAATCTTTTTTTAGAACCATTTATGACTAAAAGAAATTTTTTCCTATTGATATTTCAAAATTATTATAGTTTATTTCAAAAATACCATTTATATCTAATAGCATGATGATCATTAAGTCTTTATATGAGATTATATATATCATTTCATGTGAATTTATTAATTTACTCATTCATGGAATATACCGAATTTTCAGGGATAAAGTTTAATTATGTTTTTTGTGTTCATGTTTAGAAAAAAAGGATTGGAATTAATCCTAATTTATGGCTGACATATAAGAATGAGATCCTGATTTTATGCCATCAATTACAATTTCAATTGTATGGTATTTATATTTTTTGAAAATTATTGGAATATAATTTTATGGAGAATCTTATTCTTCAACAACTTTATTTTTTGAAAAAAAAAAATTAAAACAAAAATAATAATTTTTATTATATAATTTACAAATTATTAATTTAGTGTAAAAAATAATAATTTTACAACAAAAAACTTAAGGAATCCCACCAAATAGTTTTTATTATTCAGAGGACCATAAAACAGTTTTTTTATAAAAGGCCTAAGGATGAAAATTTTAATAATATATATTATAGTATTTTTGCCTCTACAAAAAAATATTTAGGAAGAGAAAATTCATTTAATATAGTTTGTAAATTATCTTGGATTATTTTATTTCACCTCTCGAATAACCCATTCTATGCATGGGTTCAAGGAAGAAAAATAATTATTATAACCTTATCAATAACACAAATAATTAAATTGATTATTAGTTAATTCCCTTATATGTTTACTATGAATGAAAACAGTTTGAATCCATTTTCATTTTCAACCCATTTTTAAAACATTGTGAAGGATTTATAAGATTTAATTTTCTGTGATAATAAATAACTACTTGTGAACCATGTAAAGATTTCATTAATTATGAGATATTATGTTCTTCCTCATATAGATTAAATTTGATTGGGACCAAAAATATAGGGTGGGATAATTCCAAGTTATTTTAAAGATGAAATACAATTGTCAGATTTAATTGAGGATTCTATTGATTACTATATTATACAACTGCAAAAAACATGTTTTCATTATAATTAAATTTTCAAATATCACATTATAGTTGAAATTTTCTATGTTTCACAAGGTAATGTTAATTTCAATGAACATGGCATCACTTCCAAAGGCAAAACTTATTCACATGTGTACTCATGAATTTGGTGTTTTAGCTAATAATAGATTTTAAATTAATTTTCTAAAAAATTTTAAAATGTGATGGGGTATGTAAAAATTTTTAATTTAAATTAAAAATAGTTTAAAAATAATTTTTAAATGGTATTGTAAAACCTCTACAATAAATTGAATAATATATAGTAAATTTTTCTTCAAGGAATTTTTTTATAAAACATATTTTTTTAGATTAATTTATGAATAGCAATGGTGCCTTCATAAATTATCATACCACTTTAATTATAGCCAAATGTGTTATGAGCACCTTCATATTTATTAAATTGATTAATTTAAGAGTGGTCTACACACATTAGTCTATAGAAACTATAGTCTAGCTACCACATTACTACTTGGATTCTTCATGTGATACACTTTTCTTTTAAATCTTCATCAACATATTCCATGAGTTACTTTGGTATAAAGACTCATGGTGTGGATGAAAAATTTGTACCCATGGATTCCTTTCTTTCACTCCATATCCAGATAGTGAAATCCGTTTTTTACATTCCATCACATCTTCTCATTTTTTATTCTATATGGACATTTCAGTTTTATGTGATATTTATCTTCTAAATTCTTATAACATTACCTCAAACTATTATTTTAATTTTATTTTTGGATTTCTTGTTGAAGTTATTTGATTATATGATTTTTTGCATGTTCCTGAAAATATAATTATATTCTAAAACATCACCTCTGGATTGTTTGTCATAGAAATATTTGAAGGTAATAGTATTAATGAAATATTTGGATTCTTTGTCCACTAATTATTTTTAGTGTCTATTCATTAGTTTTTATATCATTTAGAAGACAATGTCTCCCTCTTGATCTATCTTTTTATCATATTTTTTAATTATAAAATTTTCAATTTAGAATCCAAAGTGTTGGGTAGCATCTATAATATTTTTTATATAAGTATTTTTATAGATAATAAATCACTAAGGGAATTTTTACCATTATAGATTTCATTATATCTCATAATTATGCATGTAATAGATTCATCGTAATGCATATAAAATATTCCAAAATCTTCATAATATATATCTAATCATTTGTTCTTGACTTTATATGTGCCTTAATATATATATATAATAAAATTTTCAAAATATCATATATAGTTTTTCATGTATATTTTTGATTAAACAAATTTTTATCAGGAAAACTCTGTAAGAAATTTATTGTTTTGTTTGTAGAGACCTGGATTTCCCTGAATATTTTTTTATTATATGGAATTATTAAGAGTCTTCGAAAATTGAAGGAGTGTGACTCCGAGGCCCATTTTTTCCAGAATGAATTTCTGAACTTTTTTAAGGTACGTTCAGTGAATGCACAAGCAGCATTTTCTAACTTTTGAACCGGTGCTCAGATTAAAAATTTGAGGGCATCGTTGAATTCAAAGTGTCGGGATTCTCTTAAGGTAGGATTCTCTTTGAGCGTAGTAGGTTAGGAGAAAAAGTTACGTTTTGGGACTTTTAAAAAGAAATAAAATAAAATAACTTCATTACTTTGTTTTATTTTCTTCAAATCCTCCAACAGACAAGCGGAGGGGGACCAACGATGTGTCAATCCACTAAATGTATTGACCTCTCAATCTTATGTAATGACGTTGTTAGAGATTTTGGAAGCTTTATAATAAATGAGCCCCATTAACTTCCCTACGTCATTACTTACCCTCCCCCTATCCTATTTATATGGAGATTGGTGAGGGGTATTGGCATAGATTTTCTATGCAACAAAGTGTTGAAGGAGTTCCAAGATTCCAAACCCTTGGAGGATGGAGACGGTTCTGACAAGTGGTGATGAGCGACACTGAAACCCCAAAATGAAGAACGATGTACGAGTGGAATCATTGGAAGCCTGTTATGGGAACTATGAACACCGACCCACCTTTAACTGCATACATTCTCCATCAATTTTATGAGGTTGGGGGTTAATTCATTTTCACACTTTAAATTATTTCATCTTCCCCATTCTTGAATAATAGGAAGAATGCGGATCAACCAACTAACGGGTTAATTTGCGATTCATTCATTTTTGCAGGAGGTTTTTGCAGGGTATCTTTTTAGGGTTTTGATTTTTTTTAATAAAAGAAATTTTTTACCCCTTTTTATCCTCCCTCATGATAACAAGCTAATGAAGAGGGCGTGGGCCTAAGGAACCTGGCCCGAACCCTCCGCTACTTTGCTACCCTTACGCCCTCCGTGGAAGTCCACTAGTGCGGCAACACCAACTAGCTAAGAAGGAGGCAAAAAGATGACACATGTCGTAAGAGGAGGCCGCGACACAAAATCGTGGTGGTCATCAGAGCGGCCGGCACTGGCCAGCCGTGCAGGTGGAGTGATGCATCGTCGCACTCTGTTGGTGAGTAAGGGGCTACTGCTCGTCAGTCGTGGTAGTCGAAGAAGGTGGTCGGATCATCGGTCGTTTGCAAAAGGGAACGGTGGCGCATCATCACACACTGCCATTGAGTGGGAGGCTGCGACCAAAGCCACGGTGAAGGAGGTTGAACCCACGCCTCGGATGGGTTCCACGGCGACCAGGCGACACCCACGGGGCGTCATCGTTTCAGAAACCAAACGGCCTCTGGTCCATTCGGGGTATGGGGGGAACATCCCCCCTTTCCAACTTAGGCAGACCGCAACTAGGATACATGCTCTGCGGGTCAGGCTTCACACGGTCGGGCCTCATGCCTAGTGGTCCTCCGCCCAGCGGGCCGCCAGCCGAGTGGGTCGCACACCTGGTGGGACGCGCCCCCTTGCGGGTCTGGCCGCACCCCACCACGGGTTGGGCTGCCCCTTGCGAGCTGAGAAGCACCCCACCATGTGTAGGGTCTCCCCTTTGTGGGTCAGTCGAAGCTTGTCATATCCCAGCCCAGACTTGGTCGAGCCGAGTCAGTCTGACCGGGTAAGACCAAACCCATAGCACTTAAAGGGCCATGTCTTAAAATCTGAGCGTCCGTTCGACGAACCGTCTGTGGCACTGGGACCCTTGGATCGAGGAGATCCTTTTGGTGTAATCCAATTTTGTTTTGGATAATGTTGAATTATGGCCGGGGTGGATTGAACCTGAATCCAACCGGTCCCTCGGCATTAAAATTCTAATAACTCATAGACCGAGCGTCCGATTGACGCGCCGTCAGTCGCTTGGAAACCTTACAACATTGAGGTTCTTTGGGTTACTTATTTTTTGATCTTAGTGGATGTAGAGATATGACTGATATCTCATGGGATAGATTCTATGGAACTCGATTGCACCGAGTGCGAGGAATACTGTGGCTGGTAGTGAGGAGGAGGTTGGAGAAAAATCATACAGAGGTTAGTAACGAGCGATCCATTGTGGGTCAGTGCTTAGTGATCCTATGTGAATCAGTGAATACTAATCCTGTGTGGGTCAGATCATATGTGGGTTATCACTCAGTGATCCTGTGTGGGTTAGCGCTTAGAGATCCTATGTGGGTCAGTGCATATCAATCCATTGTGGGTCAGATCCTGTGTGGGTCGTTGCGGAGGTTAGTACCTATCGAATTCAAGTATGTCAAATCATGTGTGTGTCATTACTGGAGTTAGTAATTATCGACTCTAGGAGGGTCTTATCCTATGTGGGTCATTGCGGGGGTTAGTACCTATTGATCCTATGTGGATCAGACTCTGTATGGTCAGCAGTAGTGCCTCTTGATAGAATAAGATGATCTAGCTTCGCAAATAATCATTTGTACTTCTATACATCCTTGAAACCCGGTTTGAGCTAAGTCTTTTTCTTTTTTCTTTGTGATTGAGATCATGCTTTTTGGTTTTCCTCTGTGGAATTCTGAGAGACCTTCTGGGGTCTTAGGTTCCCTACTGTGTATCATTATACTCACCCCTGCAAGGGCTTCGCCCGCACCTCATTGTGTCTTGTGCAGATGACAAGCAGTGGGGCTGAGTCTTGAGGGAGCCAGGACCAGGAATTACATGGAGAATACGGGCTAATGTGGAGTTATGTGGAGACAATCTATACCTACCCTTTAGGTATGATCCTTGGTGGACAATCCATGAGTTTTTTTGTGCTTTTCAGTTGTATCTATATACTTCATTGGTACTTATACTTTATATTCGGTCTTGTATTTCTGGACCCTTTACTTTCAGCACTCTTTTTCTAATGTATTTTACATTTTGGATGTATCTTCTTGCATTCTAGTCTATATGGTTTCATCTTGTTGATTTCTTGGACTCTGTTTCAATGCATGTTAAAAATTAAATGCCTTCCTATTTTTGGATATACACCTTTCTGGTCCTAGTCACCAGCCCCTGGCATGTGGAAGGTGGGCTTGGGGTAGTCACGGCATGGGCCCTAAGTGACGGGTTGTAAAAATGTGGTATCATAGGATTCAATTCTCCTGAAAAACTAAGACTCTAATCTTTTCAATGTGGAATAGTATTAAGTGTTATGAGTGTGGTTTTTAGTTTGGGGAATCTAGAGTTGGTGCGGCATTCGACATATCCATACACCAGGACCTTGAATTCTGATTTCTGTATCACTGCATGGAAACACTAATTGCTTGTGTTTTTTAAAAGACTTTCTTGTAAACTCATTATGTCAGCTCACTAGGTATAACTTTTGACTCTGGAACACATTTTTTCTTTCAGGATGCCACCATGTAGACACCCATCTAGGATTCCTGAGAGAGTACGTGATGATGGACCCTCATGTGATGAGGCCTCGACTGAGGGCTTTCTTACGGCATTAGCACCTTCAGGTGGTGTGGTAGCAGCACCACTACCCAATGGGAAGACATTTCCACCTGCCCCACCAGTAGATGATGCATGACGATTGAGCGTATTTCATGAGTTTCAGCGGTAGAGGCCACCGAGGTTCTATTGAGAGACAGACCCATAGGCGGCTGAGGACTGGTTGGAGGCTGTGGCCAGTGTTTTTTTTAGTTGGGACACCAGCTGACCTTATGGTGATCCAAGAAGCCAGTCTTTTTCAATAAGCAGTAGGGAGGCGGTGGAGCTTGATTCTTCAGATACACGATGAGGTGACCCACATAAGGGCAGACTTCGAGGGTCTTTTAAGTGTAGAGTTCGTCCCAGCTACTTTATGCTCAGTGTGTATACAAGCAATGCTACACTTATAGCAGGGCATCATGACGGTGGCCCAGTACTCTCCGAGGTTCACTGATCTCTCCAAGTACTCCACCGACATGGTACAGGACCCTTTCTTTAGGAATCAGACTATTAAGGCGGGTCTCCAATGGGAGATCATAACATCGATGATATCGCTCATCATTCTGATGCAGGATGGGGTTCTAGAGTGGGCGCTTTTGGGGGAGAGATTCCAATCTATGTAGGTGTCGACAGTAAGAGCTACCACCGAACGTCTGGTAGCAGAGTCATCTGCTGTAGGTAGTAGACGGATGATGCAGCGGCCCAAGTGGAATAGGCATTCTGGTTTACGGCCTCAGGATATAGGGTCAGTGGTGTGGGGCTCACAGGACAGAGGAGGATAGACTAGAAGCAACTAGTTCTATTCATGCGGTAGGCAAGGACACATGGCTCGTGACTGTCCGACCCACCATACGGACGACTAGCTGAAGGTCAAGGGACCGCCGAGGTAGAGGCAGAGATTCGATCAAGAGGTTCATTAGTCAGTAAGTGGATGTGGAAGAGGAGATGGTCGTGCAACAAGCAGTGGGCGGTGATTCGAGGTTATATCACCACCACCTCCAGGTGGTCCACCTCGACCATAGGGAGCAGGTGGAGAGAGACGAGCTCAGGTCAAGGCAGCTGAGTCTTACGACCACATCACTCCAAAGATGATTAGAGGTATGGTCTATGTCTACTCCACATAAGCTGTTGTACTTATAGACACAGCTTCCAATCACTCTTTTATTTCCACAGCCATCGTTTGGTGCTTAGATATTCTGGTGGAGCTGTTGGCTCGATCCTTACGGCTAGAGACTTCTATTCGAGTGGATTTGATGATTACACACTAGTTCTAGTAGTTTGAGCTTACTCTAGGAGGATAGAGCTTCGGTTGGGATCTTATAGTAGTGGCGTTGAGGCCCTACGACGTCATCTTGGTTATGGACTATTTATCAACAGTCCATGCTCAAATCGACTGTATTAGGCACAAAGTGCATTGTATCTGCAAGATGGGACCAGGTTTTCCTTCACCGGTGAGAAGGGAACCCTTGCAGCATAGGATGGACTTCCTCGAAGGAGGGTATAGCCGATAACACATCAGTTGGATATCCTTATCCTCGAGTCAGATGATGTTGAGAGTCTGAGTTATCCTGTAGTGGTGGACCAGTATTCCGATGTCTTTCCTGATGATGTTTCGGGACAACCTCCATGCAGAGAGGTAGAATTTTACATCAAATTGTACCCTGGGACGTCACTGATATCTACACCATCATATCAGAAGTCTCCCATGTAGCTCCATGAGTTACGAGTATAGTTGGAGGACTTTCAGGGGAAGGGGTTCATATGGCCCAATGTTTCTCCATGGGCAGCCCTGATTTTTTTTCACCAAGAAGGAAGATGGGAGTTTAAGACTCTGTGTGGACTATCGGCGACTGAACAGGTGACCGTGAAGAACAAGTATCCACTTCCGAGGATTGATGATCTCTTATATCAACTGAAGGGAGATCATTGTTTTTCAAAGATAGACCTCAGATCATGTCACAAACCAACCCGGGATGGCCCTAAACCGATCACCCGAGCCAGCCCACAACATGGCCCATGGGGCATTCCCGATCCCCATGGGTTGGTAACTAGTTGCGGGCATCAAAACCTAACAAGAGGAAAAGATTTGGCCTAGAGAAAAATAATGAAAGTAGCGGAAAATAAGTAGATTAACACAAGGAAATTAAATGACATGAAAAAGGAAGAACAACCAATCAACAGAAAACTATCCCATCCATGACCAAAACTCCTCACGACTCTGAGAGTTGCTCAACAGTCCACAACCAACTCTCACCCGCTGCGAGCAAACTCAAGTCAAACCTGCCACAAAACTAAAAACAGGAAAAACACTATAGGCGTGAGTATTAAAACATAGTAGGCTAGCCCAATATCTATTCCCAATTCACTACCATTAAAATAAAAGAAACACCATTTCATGTTTGAACTACAATTTTTAAAAGTAAGGTTTTGTACATGTTACTCAAAAAAAATTACGAGTCATTTCCCCTAATAATTTCTCAAAAACCCAAGTCATTATTTTAGTGAGACATTATCATTTTTCAAAGGGGATGTGATTTTTACATTTTCAATTTTCACAAAAAGTATAAAACACATTTCTTTGGAAAAAAATTTCATAAACCACTTTAAAACCACCCATCACATTCTAGTAAAATCACTACACATTAAAATGCTACAGTAGTTACACAGTAAGGGAAATGAAAAGAAAATATATATAAGTATCATATTCATCAAAGTAAGTAACTGAAAGCCAACAGACATGGGTGAACCTTGGAGATCAAGAATAAACCTAAAGACACCAATACAAGAGAAATAATCTATGTAGACAGGTCATGCATGATGAAATCAAAATTCCCAATACACACGACAATCCTTTCTCAAGAAGGTAGAGGTAAAATCCCATAGTAATAATCCCAACATATCCACCTACTATGGGCCACTGGTCAGTACCATAACCTAACAGTGCAACTATAATTCTTAGAATATTCTCTCAATATGATAGATTCTCATGCCTCAAGTGTTTGGAACAGGGGTGAGCCAACCGATGCCAACTGAGCATCCAATAATTTATATATATATATATATAAAGCACAACAGTCATCACCTCGATCCACTCCATGGGACAACCTCTTGCCTTTAAACTACTCAAGTACTCGGGATCCTCTAAGCGCAGCCTCCCAAACAATCAATTGCAACCAAGGCAGGAGAGTTATCCTAGGAGTGGTTTCATGAAAAAAAAATTCATCATTTTCCATAAAGTTCCAAGTGGTCATTAAACACATTTCACAATCACCACATTAAAAAGAACCAAAACGCTTGTTCATGCTTGAGAAGAAATAATTTATCACTAAAATCAGAACTATAATTGAAATTACGTGAATTATGTTTAAAATCCAAACTGGCATTCTTTCACTACTAGGTGTCCATTCATCAAGAAAATATTTCAAGTGTCATGTATAAAATAAACAGCTCTTTTTACACCCAAAAATCATTTAAAAATTATTTATCTCATATTAATAATTAATTGGATTATATTATCACACATTTATTAAAACTATTAAAATATTTATTTTGAACAATTAGTGTGCACAAACAGCAATAACTAATGTAACATAAATTTTTAAAATCGGTGCAATGGGAACCTTCCTCGACTCGCAGCTCGAACATGACAACACGACAACACGACACACCTCACACAGGCGCACAAGCACGCACAAACTAATGCTCACGGTAATGTGGTGTTACCCTTCCAATGCGCTACAACCGCAAAGATAAATAAAATATAGGAAAATCGACTTCAAACAGTCGAAATGAGCAAATAGAACAAAAGAACCACCTCAACCTGCTTTCAAATCATGACTCACGCCAATCATACTATTTAATAAGTCAGTTTAAAATTTATAAAACAATTCTGAAGAGACTCACAGTTTTACACACCCAAAACCAATTTCCCACATTGTTCACACTATACAAACATTTTATAAATCCTTATATACAATTTATAAAATAGATTCAAGGGGAATAACAAAAGCTTTATATATAAAATCCAAACCATCTCCAAAAAAACATTTTCCAACATGCGCACACCTCCGCCCCTTTTCAAAAACACAATTCACACCTCATAACCAACCCACAACATGTAAACAAGAAGAAAAAAAAGCATTCTAAAATTATTAAACAACATCATGGACAACTATTTAATTAATAAGAAATGCACAAAATTCCATAAAACAATGTAGTTCTAAATTTAAATGGAAATGAAAAGAAATCCAACCTCAACCCCTAGGTGGAATGAAAAAGCATGCCTGAGACCGATGAACTATCCCATTTTCACCTACACTTCATGATTCTAAAGCTTAAACAAACTCAGAGGAGAGCTGGGGTCTGATGTTTCCTGGTGAGAACATGAGAGTCATGAGGTGTCCTTGTCAGTGGTGCAGAGGGTGGAGGCTGGAGCTAGACATTTGGGGTGAGGCGACATGCTGGAATGCCGAATGATGGAATATTGCTGCTGGCTCAGGAAATACTAGAATGAGGCATGGGGCGAGGGAGGTAGTGTGCGAGCGAGATCCAACGGCGGAGGGCCTGGGCAAGCCGAAGTGGGTGAGGCGGCTGAGGGCCGATTCATGGCAGGGTGAGGCAGTCGGCCAGAGGCGCGGCGGGGTCGTAGTGGGAGAGCGATGGCGCAGGATGTGGGACGTGGGAGCTGGAACGTGATAGGACGACGATGTCGGGGCACGTTGAGGAGAGGAGGAAGGAGAGAAGGGTGGAGCGTGGGGCAGCGATTAAGGGGCTGGGTGAAGGAGGCTAGAGCGCAGAGGGAGAAGTCTGGGGGTGGCGGCTGGCTCACGAAGGCTATGGGGAAGAGGGGGTTTGCTGCATTCAATTAGGGTTTCCATTGTTTTTTTCATAATATTACAATTATAATAATAAAACAACAAAAAATAATAATAATAATAATAATAATAACAATAATAATAGACCCATAAAATAATGCTAATAAAATTTACAATAATTAAGATGATAATAATAATAATAATTAATAGCATTAAAATAATAACACCTTAGTAAAAATAAAATTATTAATAAAATAATAATATTATTCTTATTAAAATTGAAACATTCAACCAGCTTTACTTATAAAAAAACATTATTTATTTTAGTCGTTAAACCATTGCGCAACCCCGGGCTAACGACGCGGCCACCGCCCACTGTGCGGTGACTGAACATGGGTCTGAAACCCACTGAACTTAGTAAATGTCGCCAAATTTAAACCAATACCCAACACAGACATTGGAAAGGGGACCCGGAGAAAAGAAATAATAAAATATAATTAATTTAAGAAGTCTGGGTGTGACAATTCTCCCCACCACAGACACTTTCTCCCCCCAGAATGTCATCCATTCGAATGATGGACCAAACAAGAATCCATGCCCAAATAAAACCAGAAGAAATCAAAACATAAGAGAATGGGAGAATATGAGATGGTTCTCCCCACCACAAGAACTCAACTAGTGTAGAAGTTTTAACACTCAAACATACCACCTCAGGATTGGGGGGGACACAGGAACTCCCAACTGATCTAGAATAACCTCTATAGCATGAGTGAAACAACACCTCCACCAAAACATGGAACTCGTGACTCATACCAAAGAAAGCCTGAACACTGTAGAAAAAAAACTCTGAGCTGAACTCAACCCACGTGGTAAACCCGATCATAACCGAAAGCATGGACTCCTCTACAGGCACTTATATCCCCAAACGAGCACCGCTAAACCAAGATAGACCCATAAAAATGTCAATCACTCTCTTATGAAAAACACATAGTGCAGAAAACCCTAATCCGACGAACAAAACTGTTTTGATTATAATAGATCATGTTCATAATAAATCCACAACAAAACAAGTAACTTTCAACAACGTTAAAACATTAACAGCATAAATACAAGAAAGAACCAACTTTAGATGTTCCAACACCAACACAGAACACGAATTCAGAATTGAGGCTTCACACCCCCGGCTACTCCTGACTGCGCACGAGATTCACCCCAAGACCTATGGTTGGGGATCTGATGGTTGAAGCATCTAATTCCACACCGTCAGGCACTGGAATCCTTCAGTCTCCACATATTCTTTAGGTGATGCTTCTTGTAAAACTTCTCTAGATCACCCAGACAGCCGCAAAAATGACTTGTCTTTGGAGGGATGTGACATGACGGCTTCATGTGCCCAAACCGACCACACTTGTGGAACACCACTAAACGGTCTGACGAACTAGAAGCCAGAACCACTAAATAGGACTTTTTCGAAATAGGTCCCTCTGGCACGACCTGTTCGCTAGATGGGGAACCTTCACGAGCATCTGGATACGCTGGATTTCCAACCATCTACACTTCAGAGACCAACTCAGTTAAAATCGCCTCACCCACCAGTTTCTCGAAACAATGGACCTTCAGAGGGAGGACCTGCTACTTGATCTCTAGATGAGGACCACCGATAAAGAGAGAAGTATTCATCAAATCCTTTGACACTACCTCTGGAGAAAAGAACACATGTTCCTTGAAATGGTCAACATATGCATTCACCATCTGTTGGCCTTATTGAATATGCACAAGCTCTTCCCTTTTCTTCACCTTCACTTATTTAGGTATAAAGAATCAGATGAAAAAAGATTTAAAGGCATCCCATGTCATCCCAACTTGCATTGACAGTGGGGCGAGAAACCCCCATATGTCCAGAGATGGACCTTCAAACAGTCCCAAAACAACAGGCACATTGATAGCTTTAGGAGTTCTCAACATCCTAAAAGCACACTAAACCTCTTCAATCCACATAACTAATTTTAACGGACCTCGATCACCGTGAAGGATAGGCAATGTCCAAGAAGGACAAAGAACTGGTTATGACTTGTTAGAAACTCTGGGGACCATTCTGGGTGACATTTTCTAAAAAAATATAAAACAAAGAGACAAAACTGATATTAAGGAGAAGCAACATCAAATAAAACGCCTTCATCCGAAACAACCAGCTCAAAATAAATAAGAAAATACTAACACAACTCAAAAATTCCTCTTCCAAAATCCCCTTTCCATTTTTGATTTCAAACTGCCTTCCTTCAAAGCCACTTTCTAAATACTGAAACCTTTTTTTCAAACCAAATTCAATTTCTAAAAATCATTTTCCCTTTATTAAACTCGCTTAAGAAAACATGGTCAAGAATTTAATACCAACTGCACACCCCAGTAATCACATAAACCATTACACATGTCTTCATCCTCTTTCATCCATACACACCAATATGCACTTCCCATGCATTCCCTCACATGTGCAAACGTTCATAAAGAGTATCTGAGGTTACACCCAAACCATACCTCTACCAGTTCCAAGCAACCACCGGATTTTTAGACCAAGATATTTTAGTTTAAAAAAATATTTTTCATAAATTTAAATCTATTTTAACGAAATAAATCCATTTCCAAACACCCTTTTTCATTTTCAAAAGTTCACTTACACCCACAAGAACCAAGACAAAAAACAATTGGCATCAAATTACCAAAGTGAGGGACTAGTAGTTACACTTAACCTGACGACATGGTAGTGGGCCATGCCCCAAGTAAGCATCAACAACATGGAAAAACATAAACCATGTACTCGAACTCCACATGGGTCACTACTTCATGTGAAATCGTGATGTAACATTGGCTTGCCTCTGTTGTCATCCCTCAATCCCAAAACCAAAGCAGAAGACTCAAAACCCAGACTACCCCTGGAAACTCGAGGTTTGGAATGGGAGAGGGTTCATGACGTCCTTCACGTACCTACCTATCAAGTCTTGATAGTCCTAAACTCCATATACCGAACAACCCAAATAACTAGAGCCTCCTCTGATACCATTTTTTCATGAACCATCCTGGGTCAACCCTGAACCGGTCACCCGAGCCGGCCCGCGACATGGCCCGAGGGGCGTTCCTGATCCCCTTGGGCTGGAAACTATTATCAGGAATCAAAACAAAACAAGAGGGAATGATTTGGCCCAGTGAAAAATAAATAAAGCAGGGGAAAAGTATAATAACACAAGGAAAATAAATGACACGAAAAAGGAAGAACAACCAATCAATAGCAAACTGACCTGTCCACATCCAAAACTCCTCGTGACTCTGAGAGTCCCTCACCAGTCCACAACCAACTCTCTCCCACGACGAGAAAGATCAAGTCAAACCTAAAACAATACTAAAAATGGGAAAAACACTATAGGCATGAGTATTAAATTTCAGTAGGCTAGCCCGATATCTATTCAAAATGCACTTCCTTTCAAATAAAATAAACACCATTTCATGTTTGAACTACAATTTTTAAAAGAAAGGTTTTCTACATGTTACTCAAAAACAAAGTCTGAGTCATTTCCCCTATTCATTTCTCAAAAACCCAAGTCATTCTTTTAGTGAGACATTAGCATTTTTCTAAGCGGATGTGATGTTTACATTTTCAATTAGCACAAAAAGTATAAAACAGCATTCTTTGAAAACAGTTTTAATAAACCAATTTAAAACCACACATCACTTTATAGTAAAAACACTACACATGAAAACGCTATAGTAGTTACACAGTAAGTGAAATGAAAAGAAAATATATACAATTACCATATTCATCATACAAGTAACTGAAATCCAACAGACATGGATGAACCTATGAGATCAAGAATAAACCATAAGAAACCAATACATGGGAAATTATCCTCTTTGACATGTCACACACGATGAAATCAAAATTCCCTATACGCCTGACCATCCTTTCTCAGGAAGGCCAAGGGAAAATAACATGGTAATAAACCCAATATATCCACCTACTATGGGCCACTAGTTAGTACCATAGCCCACTAGTGCAGTAATCATTCTTAGAATATTCTCTCAATATGCCATATTCTCATGTCTCAAGTGTTTGAAAGGTGGTGAGTCAACCGATGCCAACCGAGAATCCAATCATATATATATATATATATATAAAGAACAACAGACATCACCCCGAGCCACTCCATTGGACAAGCTCTTGCCTTTAAACTACTCAAGTACCTGGGAGCCTCCAAGCATGGCCCCCAAACAATCAATTGAAACCAAGGTAGGAAAGTTATCCTAGGATGGTTTTTATCAAAACATTTTCATCATTTTCCATAATGTGACAAACGTGAATTAAATACATTTCACAATCACCACTTTAAAAAAAACCAAAACAATTGTTCATGCTTTAGAAGAAATCATTTATCAATAAAACTAGAACTATAATTGAAATTCTATGAATTATGTTTAAAATCCAAATTGGCATTCTTTCACTATTGGGTGTATTTTCATCATGAAAATATTTAAAGTGTCATTTATATAATAAACGGATCTTTTTACACCAAATAATCATTTAAAAATTAATTATCTTATATTAAAAATTAATTATCTTATATTATCTCACATTTATTAAAATTAATAAAATGTTTATTTTGAACAATTAGTGTGCAAAAAATGCAAGAAATAATGTAGCTTAAATTTTTAAAAGCAGAGAAATGGGAACCTACCTCGAATTGCAGCTTGAACGCAACAACGCAACAACGCGACACACCTCGTATAGGCACACATGCACGCACAAACCGATGCTCGCGGTAATGCGGGGTTACCCTACCAACACGCTACAACCGCAAAGATAAATAAAATACATTAACATAGACTAAAAACAATCCAAATGAACAAACATCACAAAAGAACCACCGCGATATACTTTCAAATTAAGACTCACACCATTCCTACTATTTAATAAGTCACTTTAAAATTTGTAAAACAACTCCAAAGAGACTCACAATTTTACACACCCAAAACCAATTTCTGACATTGTTCGCACTATTCACACATTTTATAAAACGAAATAAACAATTTATAAAATACATTCAAGGGGAATTACAAATGTTGTATATATAAAATCCAACCCATCTCAAAAAAAACATTTTCCAACACATGCACACCTCTTCCCCTTTTTAAAAACCCAACTCGCACCTCATAACCAACCCACAACATGTAAACAAGAAGAAAGACAAGCAATATAAAGTTATTAAAAAATGTCATGTTCAACTATTTAATTAATAAGAAACACGCAAAATCCAATTAAACAATGTAGTTATAAATTTAAAGGGCAATTCAATGAAATCCAACCTCAACCCTGAGGTGGAATGAAAACGCACTCCCAAGACTGGTGCGTGATCTCATTCTCACCTCTGATGCATGCTTAGAAAGCGTAAACAAACCCAGAGGAGAGCGGAGGGTGGAGGTGGCCTAGTGAGAACCTGAGAGGTAGGAGGTGGCCTTTCCGGTGGTGAGGAGGGTGGAGTCCGTAGATGGACATTCGGGGCGAGGCGGCATGCTTGAATGCGGAAGGCTGGAGGTCAGCTATTGGCTCGGGCAGGACTGGCATGAGACAGGGGGAGAGGGAGGTGGTGTGTGAGCGGGAGCTGGTGGCGGAGGGTCTGGTCGAGCTGAAGGGGGTGAGGCAGCTGAGGGCCGATTCATGGCAGGGAGAGGCGGTCGTCCTAAGGCGCGGCGGGGCCATAGTGGGAGAGGGATGGTGCAGGACGCGGGACGCGGGAGCTGGAATGTGACAGGATAGTGGTGTCGGGGCACATTGAGGAGAGGAAGAAGGGGGGAAGGGAGGAGCGCAGGGCTGCTAGCGAGGGGCTGGGTGAAATAGGCTGGAACGCAGAGGGAGAAGTCGGGGGGGGGGGGGGCAGCTGGCGGCTGGCTCGTGAAGGCTATGGAGAAGGGGGGTTTTCTGGGTAGAATTAGGTTCAGATTAGTTTCATTTTTTTTTCTTTTTCATAATTTTTCAATAATAATAATAATAACAATAATAATTATTATTATTATTATTATTATTATAGAACCAAAAAATAATTCTAATATAAATTACAATAATTAAGATGTTAATAATAATAATAATTAATAGCAATAAAATAATAACACCTTAGTAATAATAATTTTATTAATTAAATAATATTATTATTCGTAATACAATTTAAACATTCCACACAATTTACTTATAAAAAACAATATTTATTTTAGTCGTTAAACCTTTTCACGGCACCTGGTCTAACGACGCGGAAACCGCCCACTGTGCGGTGACCTTGCATTGGTTTGAAACCCACTAAACTTAGTAAATGTCACAAAATTTAAACTAGGACCCAACCTGGACATTGTCATGGGGATCCGGAGCCATGAAATAATAAAATATAATTAATTTAAGAAGTCTGGGTGCGACAGATCATGCTCTCATCATCTCAGAGTACAAGATGAGGATGTGCAGAAGACATCCTTCAGATGTCTGTATGGCCACTGTGAGTTCATGGTTTTATCATTCGGCATGACCAATGCCCTAGCAGTGTTCATGGGAATCAAGAACATGATCTTTCATCAATACCACAATCGCTTTGTGGTAGTATTCATCGACGACATCTTGATATAATCGGCCTTAGAGGATGAGCATTCATATCATCTAAAGATTGTTCTTGATACACTCCGAGAGCACCAGCTTTATGGGAACCTCTTAAAGTGCCAATTCTGGATATGAGATGTCCACTTTCTAGAACACGTCATCTCGAAGGCTGGAGTTGTGGTAGATCCGGTGAAGATAGAGGTTGTGAAAGCTTGGGAGCCACCCAAGAGTGTGACCGAGGTGCGGCTTTTCTTAGGTTTGAATGGATACAACTGGAGATTCATTCCCAACTCTTTTAGTGTTGTGGAACCCTTTTCAGCTTTGACAAAGAAGGGACATCCCTTCGTGTGGATGGAGGGATACCAGCAGTGTTTCCAAGATCCGAGGAAAAGACTAATGAGTGCCACCATATTGAGGATACCAGAAGAGGGCATTGGGTATGTAGTCTGCAACGACGCATCAGGGACCAGACTTGGGTGTGTCCGGATGTAGGAGAAAGAAGTGATCACCTTCAGATCACGACAGATGAGACAACATGAGAAGAACTACGCTACCCATGACCTGTAGTTAGCAGTAGTGGCCTTTTCCTTGAATATGTAATGAAATTACTTGATGGGAAAACATTTTACAGTCTACTCTGATCACAAGAGTCTCAAGTATGTCTTCTCTGAGAAGGACCTGAACCTGAGACAGCAGTGATGGATAGAGTTCCTCCAGTACTATGACTTCGAGATAGTATATACACCTGGGAAGGGGAAAGTGGTAGCATATGCACTCAGCTGGAGATCTGGTCAATAGTTGTTGAGTGAGGTGATAGAGCAGTTAGCCGCGATTCAAATATCCTTTGTGGATATAGAAGGAGGAGCTTACCTACAATCTATGATTTTCACTCCCCCCACTTCTTCAGAAAGTGCGAGAAGCATAGAATGGGGACATTGAATATAAGGCTCGATGTTCCCAAATATCCTTAGGACCGGAACCTGATGGATTTTCTAAAGGTGGGGAGCATGAAATCCTCTTCAGAGGACATACCATGGTACTGGTGGTGCTATAGGAGGAGGTGTTGAGGGATTTCCATACATCCCCTTTGGCGGTTAATCCTGCTATGGAAAAGATGTACCAAGACCTCCAGCATCAGCATGGGTGGCCAGGGATGAGGAAATTAGTGGCAGAGTTTGTTTCATGATTCCTGACTTGACAACAAGTGAAGGCTGAGCATTAGGTTCTAGCAGGCTTAGCTCAGCCACTAGAGGTACTAGGGAGAAGTTGGATGGAATCTACATGACATTGTGACAGGGCATCCATGTATGTCTAAGGGACATGATTCCATTTGGTTGATCATTGACTGACTCACCAATTTGGCCCAATTCTTACCTATTTGAGAGCAGGGATCAGTAGAGGGTTTGGGATGCCTCTATGTATAGAATATTGTACGAATACACGGGGTGCCATAGACGATAATCTCCTACTATGATGTAAGTTTTACTTCTTGGTTTTGTATGGTATTACAGGAGAATTTTGGTACTCAGCTACGTTTGAGAACCTCCTTTCATCGACAGACAGATGGTCAGACGGAACAGACCATTCAGACACTCGAGGACATGCTACGTGTTTGTGTCCAAGATTTTGGTCGTAGTTGGGTTGATCACTTTCCCTTAGTGGAGTTCTCATAGAATAAAAGTTATCACTCCACCATTGGTATGACACCATTCGAGGCCCTATATGGTAAACATTGCAGATCACCTCTATGCTTGACAGACCCAGGGTAGTCAGCACTTATGGGTCCATAGTTTGTACAGTCTACCACTGGGAAGGTGCAGATCATCCAAGAGTGGGTGAAGACTACTGAGATCTGGAAAAGTCTTATGTTGATAGGATATAGATACCTATAGAGTTCCAGGAGGGGGCCGCGTATTCTTGCGAGTCTTCCATCTATGGGGAATACATAGATTTTTCCGAGGTGGAAACTTATCACTGAGGTTTATTGGACCTTTTCGAATACATCAGAGGATTGGTGAGGTGGCTTACCGCTTGTCACTAACAGCACTGTTGGATAGGGTGCACGATGTCTTTGATGTATCTCAGCTAAGGAAATATGTGCATGACCCATCTCAAATCATCAACAATGACAAGCTGGACATTGATGATGGGGAAAGGTTTAAAAAGGTTCCAGTGGAGATTGAGGATCAACAGGATAGAGTCTTTCATGGGAGATCGATACCTCTAGTCTGCATTCACTGGTAGTACGAAAACCTCTAGTTGAGATAATGGGAGTATGAGGCTCACATTTTTGCTCAATACCCTGATTTTTTTCTTAGTCTATATTGTGGCTTTCGGGTATGAAAATCCCTAAGGTGGGTAGAATGTAAAGACCCGGATTTTCCATGTAATTTTTTTTATATGGAAATATGACGAGTCTTTGAAAATTGAAAGTTCATTATTCTGAGGCCGGTGTACCAAGAATAAATTTCTGAACATTTTTTAATGTACATTCAGTAAATGCACGAGCGGCATTTTCTAACTTTTGAACCAGTGCTCGGATTAAAAATCTAAGGGCACCATTGAATTCGAAATTCTGGGATTCGTTTAAGGGAGGCTTTGCTTTGACCTCAGTAGGTCTGGAGAAAAAGTTAACTATTGGGACATTTTAAAAGAAATAAAATAAAACAAAATTATTATTTTATTTTATTTTCTTCAAATCCTCCAACTTACAAGTGGAGGTAGACCAGTTATGTGTTAATCCACTAAATGGATTGACCTATAAATCTAAATTAATGACGTCATTAGGGAATTAGGAAGCTTACTAATTAAATATATCCATTAAATTCCCAACATCATTACTTACCCTCCCCCTATCCTATTTATATTTAGGTTGGGGAGGGGTATCGAGATAGCTTCACCAAGCAACAAGGTGCTGAAAGAGTGCCAAGACACCAAACCCTTGGGGGATGGAGACAGTTCCGGTGAGTGGTGACGAGGGACACCGAAACCCCAAACTGAAGAACGATGTACGAGAGGCCTTGTTGGAACCCTGTTGCGGGAAGGAAGAACACTGACCCACCTTCATGCACAGACATTCTCCATTGGTATTACGAGGTAGGGGGTTTATTCGTTTGCACACTTTAAATGATTTCCACTTCCCCATTCTTGAATAAAATGAAGAACGTGGATCAACCAACTATTGTGTTGATCCATGACTCATTAATTTTTGTAGGAGGTCGTTGTGGGGTATCATTTTAGTGTTTTGATTGTTGTTTAATTCAAGAAATTTTTAAACCCTTTTTATCCTCCCTCATGATTACGAGCTAACACGAAGGATGCGAGCCTAAGGAACCCAGCTCGAACCCTCCACTAATTTGCTACCCATGCACCCTCCGTGGAAGACCATCAGCGCAGCGGCACCAACTAGCTATGAAGGAGGCGGCAAGCCGACACACGCCACAAGAGGAGGTCATGGCACAAAACTGCAATAGTCATCAGAGCGTCTGGCACCGATCGGCCGCGGAGGAGGTGTGACATGCCACGAGTGAGAAAGGGGTCTCGGTTTGTCAGTCGCGGTGGTCGGAGAAGGCGGTCGGCTCATCGGCCGGCTACGGAAGAGAAGGGAAGTGCATCGTCATGCGCTATCGTTGAGTGGGAGGCCGCGGCCGAAGCCACTGTGAAAGAGGTCAAACTCGCGCCTACTGCGGGTTCCGTGGTGACTGGGCGGCGCCCACATGCAGATTCCATTTTAGAAACTAAACGGCCTCTAGGCCATTTGGGATATGGGGGGGAAACATCCCCACCCCCTTTCTAGCTCAGGAAGACCACATCTGGGTTGCCTTCCTAGTGGGTCGTCGCCCAATGGTCTGCCTAAATCAAGGGTCGGGCCTCGCCCTTGCAGGATGGGCCACCCCTTGTGGGTCGGGCCACACCCCACCACGGGATGGGCCACCCCCTTGTGGGTCGGGCTACTCCCTTGTGGGTTGCTCAAGACCTCGGCCCAGTGATCTGAGTCCAGATCGGGTCAAGCTGGGTCGGTCCGACCGGGTCAGACCGGACCCAGGCCTAATTGAACCCAGAGCACTTAGAGGGCCACATCTTGAAATCTGGGCATCCGTTTAACAACAGTCTATGGAATTGGGACCCTTGGATAGAGATGGTACTTTTGGTATACTCCACTTGAGTTTTGTAGAATGTAGGACTACGTCTGGGTTGGATTGAACCTTAATCCAACTGGGCCCTTGGCATTAAAATGCTAATAACTCACAGAATGGGCGTCCGATTGGCGTGTCATCTATCGTGTTGGAACCCTTGCGAAATGGAGGTCCTTTGGGTTACTCCTTTTTGGAACATACTGGAGGTTGAGGTATGAACAATATCTCAAGGGATAGATTCCGCAGAACTCGAGTGCACTAGGTGTGAGGAATCCAGTGTCTAGAAGTGAGGTGGAGGTTGCAGACAGATCATACGAAATTTATTACCAATAATTCCTAAGTGGGTCAGTGATCATCAATATTGTGTGGTTTAGAGCATACTGATCCTGTGTGGGTCTGTGCTCAGCGATATTGTGTGGGTCATCAGATATTGATCCTATGTGGGTCAGATCTTGTGTGGTTCAGCGCTCAGAGATCCTATGTGGGTCAGCACATACCGATCTTGTATGGGTCAGATCCTGTGTGGTTCATTACAGGGGTTAGTACCTACTGACTCCGGACGGGTCAGATCTTGTTTGGGTCATTGTAGGGGTTAGTACTTATCGACTCCGGGTGGGTCGTGTCCTGTGTAGGTCATTTCGGGGGTTAGTACCTATCGATCATGTGAGGGTTAGACTCTTTATAGTCAGCAGTAGTGTCTCTTGACAGAATAAGATTATCTAGCTTCGCGACTAATCATTTGTACTTTTACACTTCCCTGAAACATTGTATGAGCTGAGTCTTTTTCTTTGTTCTTTGTGATTGAGATCATTCTTTTTTTATTCCTTTTTGGAATTCTGAGAGACCTTCGGGGCTATCAGGGTCCCTACTAAGTATTGTTATACTCACCCCTGCCCGAGCTTTGCCCACACCCTATTGTGTCTTGTGTAGATGACGACCACCGGGGATGAGTCTTGAGGGAGCCAGGACCTGGTGGTACATGGAGGAGACGGGATAAAGTGGACATTTGTGGACATGATTTGTACCTACCATTTAGGTAGGATCCTCAGTGGAAGATCCATGAGCTATTTTGTGCTTTTTAGATTTATATGTACCCTTTAGTTGTACTTGTACTTTACAGTCGGGCTTGTATTTTTGGCCCCTTTATTTTCAGCACTCTTTTTACTACATCAGTTTACATTGTGGTTGTATCTTGTTGGATTCTAGTCTGTGTGGTTTCTTCTTGTTTAGTTCTTTCACGGTGTGTCTGTTCATGTTAAAATGGAAATGTATTCCTGTTTTTGGGGATATGCATTTCCAGTGCTTGTCTCCAGCCCCTAACCTATGGAAGGCGCGATTGGGGTAGTCATAGTACGGGCCCCGGGGGACTGGTCGTGACATTGTTAATAATTTATAAATTCATAATATAATTGGTTGTTTGTTATTATTTGGATTATTTTATGGTAATATACTAATGTGTTACCATTTTCTAAATAGGATAATAAATACTTCAAAGTAAATTTGATATCCAATTATTATAAAAGGATTAATCTGTTTTATATTAAAATATAGCTTGAAGATTTTAATTATATGTCTATAATAAAAATCATACTACTAAATCATATCAGTTATTTGAAAAAAAATTGAAAATCGAATATTTTTGGAAAACATGGATTTTTTATATAACCACATACATACTTTGATACCAACTATTGGTCAAAGATTACATAAAGAAGGGGTAATCGTGAATTGAGATTTGAAAAATAAATTCTGGATGAGAGATTAATATCAAAATAAATTGATTTAAAAATAAGGAAGTGAGAAATCGATATTTGAATGTTGATAACTAAAATTTGATTTTGTAATGAACAAATCTATGAAATTAAAGCATGAAAACATTAAAATATAAATTATTCAATATTTCTATGTGATTTTTAATTACGTAATGATGATATGTATGTTGGATAAAAACACAGCTGATATAGATTTTGTCTAAATCATGATTTGTCCCGCTGAATTTCCACCCCTTGAATAATGAATTATATTCTATAAATCCAAGGGTCCTAACTATGGCCAAGAAACCATCCCTCATAATTATTGGATTTGATAATCCTTTTGGATGTCATCAATCCTCACATAACAAATCCTATAAATTTTTAGAATGTGAAATGTTGGGAAAATGGGTTAATGAAAGAGAACATCTTTTTGGGAAAAACATTTACACAAAATTTATAAATCTATTTTATGGATTGACATAAAATATGAGAGTAAGAAATTGGGGTAAAGGTATATTGAATTTATATTATTTTGATCATGAGTGATCTTGATAGAATTTGGAAATATAGATCTTCAGAGTTGATTGATCTTTGAGAGAATGTCATTGGGCAAAATTATATCAAGATTCAATAGTGATTCTTTAAGGAGATAAGGGTTTCCTTCTATAATATATAAAATGGCTCACAAATCATATAAAATCTTAATGAGAATTGAAAATGGAAGGATCCACCATAAATTTAATTTTTACCAAATTAAAATCCCCATTTCATGACACTACCCAATGCTACCAGATACTTGGTAGCCTCTACTGGGTAGGTGGTGGGATACCTATTGTCAGGGATCACTGGAAGACCTCCACCAATGAGCCACATTTTCAAAGTAGTTGTCTGGTGGCCATTTAATGTAACTTCGGATTCTATAGTAAATCGATTTAATTGTAGGTTATCGAGACCCAATAATTTTTTCATATTTTTGCATGATTTTTATCATAAACATCCATCAATTATAACTAAATATTCATGAGGACTAGTTTCTTTATAAAAATTGCTACAAAACATATAAATAAACTAAAACATAACATTTGTGATTTTATTCTCCATATTGAGATCCTAAATCAATTTTTGGTTCTAAAACTGCAAAGGATAACCTATGAAATACATAAAATAAAATTATAATCTTAAAATCCCAATAAAGGATTAAAAATGATAAGGAATCATATTGTGTGAGTCAAATATAGAATAAGATATCATAAAAGAGAAGGATAATGGTTAATCACAGAGAATCATAACATAAATAACAAGGTAACATATGATCATGGAAAACTATGAACTGTGGCAGCTACATATAACATGACATTAACATGAGTCAAGGATAACAACCTAGACAGTATCTCATGGTGGACAATGTACCATAGGTATTTGGTTTACTCTCTAATCCCATACATGATGAAACCTTAGATAAAAGATTTAACAAATCTATTGTAGTTTAATCAGGGCTCACATATCATAACATGTTCATGATTTTTGTGTCCTCATAAAGGAAATAAATTATAAGGAATAACCTAATAATTACCCATGGAATAAAAACTGGTTGCATAATCTTTCCAAAAATCATAATCAATGAAAATTTCATAATTAATGCATTTGAGAAAGTAATATAAGACATGTATTACCCAATCAATGTAACTGAGAATAATCTAGGTATATATGTGATTGAAATATATACATAATATAGAAATAATTCATAACATCAATGTTTTCATTGTTGATGAAAATTTTTCTAAAACATTACATCGAATATTTCATGAGAGAAACACACTCTTTATTATGAAATCACTTATTCAATATCTAAAAAAATACAAAAAATTATAGAATAACTTTTTATTTTTTTCAAATAACTATGTAAGGTTATAAAGGAAACGTAATTTAATTGATCTTTCATCACAATAGGTAATTCTGTATATTCCATGAATGATAAAAAACACTCATTTCTCAATGTTTTAAAAATTAAAAAAAAGTTCCTCATTTGGGAAAAAATAATATTCATTTAAAAAAATTATATAAAAATTAAATTAGGGGTAATAAAATATTTAATAATTCAATTAGTTAATTCTAAATATATTATTTAAAATATTTTTAGAAAACTTTTATATAGACGAAAATGGGGTTTCAACCGAAGTGATAAATGATATTGGACTTTCCTAAAAACATTTATAGAACATTATATATAAAAAATATAGTTAAAAGGAACTACTACTAGAAACATTCCTGAATAACCATAGGATAATAAAATGAAATGGTTTTAATACACAATGATAAAATATTTTCCTCCAACGAAAATTGAATCCTAAACATTCTCGATTAAAATGATATTGTAACGCAAACCCTCACTTCTTTGGTAATTGTTGAATCAAAATTCATGTGATTGATTTAAATTAATTGAAACCTAATATATCATTATTTATGAAGGATTAATGGTATAATAATTAAAGGCATATTATATACACTATTTAAAATAAATTAGTTCATAAAAGTACTTATGTCTCTAAAAAAGAAGATTTGAGATAAAACTTTTGCCTTGAGTCCAGAATTTGTTGGATATATATATTACATCATCTAAAATAATAATATATGAATTATTTTCTCCTAATAAAAATTTCTAGTTTGAAAAACATATAGTTAAACCAACTATTTCATTTATTTTAATGGTGTATTTAATTATATAATTTTTTATATCCATTATGGGGTTTTTTAGGGTGCATTGATCATGTTACAAGGGTTTATTATTCCATCATCTCCAAAAGAGAATACAAATAAATAATTTTAAATTGTATAAATAAATTATAATTTTAAAAATTATCCTGAATTATGGTTATGGGAAATGAAATATGTAACACCCCTGGTAAATAAAGAATATGAAATTTTTATATTTATCCCTATTTGGGAATAAAATGTTAATATTAAATTAAAGGGAACTCTATGCTCGATGGATTACCCAATACGCAATAATGAGTTAATTTGATATCTTACGTTGTACTGTAATAATAAAATAATATTATTTTAAATGGTTGTTAACACTTAGCCATTCTAATGACGGGAATGAACAGAACTAACTAAAAAATTATTATATATGTTTTTCAAATATTTTTACTTTTTATAATAAATTTTAGAGGATTAAAAATGAAAATGAATCCAATTTTAAGTGTAAACATTCTAATATTCTTTAAAAGGTCGATTAACCGCCTTTTGATGGCGAACCTCTTTTAAATCCACTTTTTGACAATTTTATGTGTTATATTGAAAAAATAAAATTCTTCTTTAGAATTAGGACATCAAAATTTACTTTGTGTAAATTTTTGGTATTTTTCCGATAAAGTTCATTTTTTAATGAATAGTGAAAAATGTTGTATTTTAATTCAAAACCTCTTTTTAATCTAATTTATTTATATGATTATATTATCTTTTGAATTGGTTTTAAAGTAAAATTAGAATATATTTTTACCATTTAATCCAATAGTGGTCATTGGAATTAATTTCACTTTGAAATTGGACTTAAACTAGTGTCAATCTTTTGATATATATTGTTTCATAAAAACACGCTATTTGTTCTGACAGCGGGAATTAATTATTAAATTAATTAATTTAACATATATGTTTTGAATTTTGTAAAATATACATAATTTTTTGAATTTTGAATATCAAATATAGCTTAGGGAGAATATTTGGTATTTTTCTGAAAAAATTCAATTTTTGATTAATAGTGAAACCACTAAGTGGTACTTAAAAAAACTGATTTTTAATTTAAATGAAATTTTACCACCTCTGTGTTTTGAATTTCAAAAATCCGACATACATGGTTTTCATTAAGAAGGAAAATGTGGTTCAATGGGATTAATATAATTTTTTTGTGAATAGTAACTTTTAAGTTTTTAATCGCGATTAGAGGTAATTAGTGTAATTTAAGGTAAAAATAATGTTTAAATAATATGAAATGGCCTTGACACATGTACTAACCATATTGTATGTTCCATGGACTACCAAGAAAATCCATGGGTCAACTTGGGGACCCCATGGAGCCACCTTGGTTGAAAAATGACATTAAAAATGTTTTATTTAATGTTAAAATAAAAATTTCACAAACATGTGTTGTTTTACTAAAACAATTTTTAAATGGGGTGATAAAAGACATATTTTTGAATATAAATATTCATTAGAAAGTTAAAAAAATTCCCTACATCATGATAGTTTTTTATAATTTTTATACATTAAATAAATTAAATTATTTATGACACCATGATGTTGCAGTGATTACCTCATTATTTAACGATTTAAATAAAATGAAAAGATAATGTAAAATCTAAGACCTAAACTTGTCAAAACCCTATTTGATGTGTGTATTTCTAACTATTATCACCTTATCCTCTAATTATATAATTTTGGCCTCTTTAAAATACGAAAATCATTTTATAATAATGTTACTTTTCAAGACATTCCAAGAGTTCCCCTCCTCTCCTCTTATAAAAGGCCCCCACCTATACCACATTACCCACACCTCTCAAGCCTTTTTCTCGTCCAACCCCTGACCATTTTTTATCTCCACATCAATCTCTTACTCCTAGAAGCCTCACTTTGGGAAGAAGTCTTTACAAGGAATCCTTTGAGCTCAAATCAAAAAGAGTTACATGATTTAAAGGTAGTGTCTTCTCTTGTGTTCTTATGTTTTATTTTCCTTCTACAACCCCCTAAACCTTTTTTGTTCCTTTATTTTTTAAGAACACCAGTATATTAAATATAATAGTTTGTTGTTATGAAAATGATTAGAGCTACACCCACACACACCTTCGTCTAATGGTTAAAGAACATACTGTTTATGTGGTTGGCGATTTTCTGCCTCACTGTATTTTAGATATGATATATATGGTATTTAGGTTTACTGTATGCTTCTGTATTTTATATTTAAAACATACCTTTATTCTTTGCATGTTGAGCAAATGCGATAATTTCATATGAGGAAGTGTGGACTACCGCCCCCTCGAGTGATGTGACTCGTTCATGAAATACATGGAATGTATAAAGAATTAAATTAATGTACATATGTGACCTATATAACACATATATTATACTAGAATTATAATATATATATATATATCTCATTTATTTTTAATTACATTAATATGACAAAAAAATGAAAGTAGCGTTCATGTGTATGTACGGCCTACCGTCTCCATGAACGGTGCTTTTCATTTTTATCTCAAAATGTTATGTAATGGTATAAAATGAATATGTACTAGATATATATGATATTTTAATCATTAATACTATTCTGGAAAATATTTACTTATAACTACATGGGTAATCATTTTCAAACAAGTTCATTTTTTACTCATGTACCAAACATCAGCAAAAACATTTGATATGAACTAACATTATTAAACAATTATTATAACATTATAATATGTGATATGAACTGAATAATAATCTTTAAAGGAGTTCATTAAGCAATAATAAATTGACCAAGTTTATTATTCAGGAATATAATGAAACGAACAAGTCAAGTCAGGCTTGATGTAAGGGAACCTACCCCTCTATTTTTTTTAAGTACACTCATTTATGTCATTACTGTTAAGCTCATCATTCTTATGATTGGGATGTTATTTTATATTAATATTATTTTACTTTTTATTTTCATATGATGAGAGACCCTATTTTATTTCATCAATCCATTTTGGAAGATTTGATTGGCGCTGTTAGGCTGCTGAATTTTCGTAAGAGATCCAGCCTCTCTCTTTCTTTTTATGTACTCTATTTCATGTCATTTCTTTTAAGCTCCTCTTTCTTATGTTGGGGGATGTTCTCTTATATTAATATTTCTGTAAATTTTATGTTAATATGATGAGAGACCCAATTTTATCTCATCAATTCAGTTTTCGAAGTTTTATGTGGTGCCATTAGGCTGCCGAATTTTCATAAGGGGATTTTCATCTCACTTTTTATTCTCGTCAGATTCTTGCTTCATTTGCCACTATTTCATTTTTTTTGTGTATGTACTAGCCAATATTTTACTATTTTTATAATATAATCTAATTTATGGGTATTTAAATCTTCATTGTATGACCCTTATTTCATGGGGTGTACATTTCGAAAGTTTCCCAAATCGGTAAGGGAACCTTTCACACTCCTCTTCTTAAAAGACTTATTTTGTTAGGTCTTTTAATTTACATCTTTTTATGTTGGGATATGTTCTTATATATCCTTATTGATGTAAATTTTATGTCCAAGTGATTACATACCATTTTCTATCTCATCAACTAATTTTGTGAATTTTAAACTGACGTCCTTAAGCTGTCGAATTTTACCAAGGGAACTTCTTAACCCAATTTCGATTTCTTTGGGTTTAACATGTAGTTATTTAACATGTCATCCTTTGAATATGTGTGGATGACCTTTGATTGTTTTACACTTAATATCCACTTATATTGGGTGTATTTATATTTTCCACACATAATTATGAGATTGATTTATCCTTAATTTAAGGATACATTCTTTATAAGGGATTTCATCTCATTTTACATTTCTATTGAGACATCATTGTTGTTATGCACCAATTCACTATTATATGGTATATATACTGTCCTTTGGAATATTATATCATGAATCACTTTATTCTCATGATATTATAAAGTTCTTATTAAATTTTATTCCTCAATTATCGTATGCAAGTGTCTCTCATTTTGTTAAAAACCCTTTAACTAAAATATCGTTTTAAATGTTTTAATGATTTATTATTATAAATATTTCTCATTGATATCCATGTTTTCAAAATTTTTTTAAGGATTTACTTATATGGATATTAATGTTTTAAAATGTTAAGAGCTTCAAAGTGGTATGGGACACTTTGATTAAAAAATCTCTTTATTAAATGTTTTAAATGGTTTATAAAATGGTTTTTAGAATGGATTCATTATTTCAATATATTAAAATGTTATATTGTTATTGCAATGTGGTAATTTTATCTTTCCATTATTATTAAGTTATGTGCTATGATTATGTTATGGTTCTTGGTCATTGTTTATGAAGACGGGTGGTTCCGTGATAAACTAAGGGAGGGTGAGCCCGATATAGCTCTACAATGCATTGGGTAACACGAAGGAGTTAAACGTTAAGGTTTATCCCAAGAGATTTAGGGAATATACTGTGATGGGTATTCCAAACGTAACCATGAGGGTTACTCCCAACGTAATAATGTTATTAATGCCTCAAGTTACCTTTATGCCTTATGATTTCTCTTGATTTATGCATAAATCTTATGATTTCATGAGGTATGTTAAATTGCTTATGTTTTATGAGTAAATTATGACTTCATTGATTCTTATGTATACATGGACTAATGTTTTCTTTCCATATTGTTATAACCCTTACTGATCTTTTTATGCTCATCCCAAGTTTTTTGAAATTTTTTTCACAGGAGATAATGATGAATAAGGTCAAGGATGGGATCAAGGAAATGTCAAGAAGTCTAAAACAAGGAACTAGACATCACTCTTGTGTTCAAGAGTTTTTATTTTGTGAAAAAATGGAATCTGAGTAGATGTGTCTACTTTGTAATCTTTGAGATTTAATATTTATGTCCTAGTTCTCTAAAACTCTAAACCTGAAAATATCCTCAATTTGAATTATTCATTTAATTCAATAATAAGTAATGTTTAAGGTCGGGTCCTTATAGTTGGTATCAGAGGTCAGTTTAGATAACTTTAGAGGTTAGGGTATTCTTTAAGCATAACTGACATTACCATAATGGCTAGGATTTCAGAAAGAGTCATAGTTTTTAGATAAAGTGAATGAGTAAGTATATCTTAGTGTTTATCTTCCTCATTAGTACATGATGATTTTGTTGATACACTCACACTGACATTTTTGGTTTTAGTAAATGGATGGATCTAGCAGGCACCAAAGTGACAATGGGTTTGAAGGAAACTGTGGTGGTTCACTGATTAAGAGAATGGATGAAATGGGGGATTCAATGATAAATCTCGTGGTTATTCTAAACCAACTATCAGGAGTCATGATCAACCACTTGAAACATGGTTAGTTCTCTAATGCATCGTGTACGAGAGAACCAAATCTACTTGTAAGTTCAGGTAATAATTATAAAGGTAACCATTAGGGTTTATATGATCCTTACTTTTGAGGTAATTATGGGTTACTATATGTTATGATGGAATATGAACAGCATTAGATAAAATTGAGGTTAAATAATGTTATGGGTATTTTTGAAGATTTTATCGCTTTTTAGGGAATATTATAAGAGTTATGTTGTTTTAGAAAAAGGACAACACGTAGACCTTGTGACAACCTATCGCGTCTGACGAAGCTATGAGAATTGAACCCACAACCAAAGTGTGACTTGTATTTATCGCCTACCATTGGACTATGTGATGTCCCTGGTTAGTTCGACTAATTATTTTTAGTTATATGATCTTATGAATCTAGAATAAGTTGATTTTGGGTTATCTATGGAAATTATTAACCTATCATGGAGGATATGTGATTTGGTTAATTACTTTTCAGTATGAGACTTTAAGAGTAACTGATGTTATTTGGAGATAAATGTTAAGGTTTATCATGGAAGACTATGTGATTAAATCCTTCAGAGATTTGGGTTTCAGTTTTAGTTTTTATTACTTTGAAGAATTTTATGGATAGATGTTTATTGAACGGTCTTTGTTGAACTTTGGGTATTGTTTGAAAAAATTTGGAGATTAAGAATAAATTTTTTTAATAAAGGAGTATCCTTTTTGGGTATTATCTGATCACATACTATCATTTTTTTTCTAGTTTTGGTTAAGGTCTAAATACATGGGAAGTATATAGTTCTCTTTTTTGGATTAGGTGATTCTCTATAAGTTTATTATAGCTCTCTTAATGTGAGAAAGTCATCCTAAATACTCGTCTTTTAGAGAAAATATGAGTTTGTGTAAGAAATCTAGTAGGAGATGAGAGTTTACATGACAAGTAAGTATGTTTCCTTATGTTTTAGTTAATCTCATAAATAAATTCCTCAATGAAAAGTAACTTCAAACCAAAATGTTGTCTATTAATTTTTACTACTGGGGAATCAAATACCGATTAACCCATCACCAGTTTGTGATTTTCTGGTGGTTAACTTTCTCCTAAACAAGTTTTCTATCACTCTCCCTAAGAACATGACCCATTGTTTTCTCCTCCATGTCCATGTTTTCCTACATGGAATCCTAGTATGGGATAACTTGGGTGACCTTTGTACTTAAATTTCTTTATTTTAAAGTGATAGTTTTACTAACTCATGTTCCGATGTGGGATTTTCAATGAAGTTTCCAAGCCCAATTTCAAAATTGTGAGGATGCAATTCCCAAAAGGGGGGAAGGATGTAACGCCCCAGGTAAATAAAGAATATGAAATTTTTATATTTATACCTATTTGTGAATAAAATGTTAATATTAATTTAAAGGGAATGCTATTCTCGATGGCATACCCAATACGCAACAACGAGTTCCTTTGAAATCTTACGTTGCACTCCAATAATAAAATAATTTCATTTTAAATGGTAGTTAACACCTAGCCATTGTAATGACGGGAATGAACAGAACTAACTACAAAATGACTATATATGTTTCTCAAATATTTGTACTTTTTATAATAAATGTTAGAGGATTAAAAATGCGAATGAATCCAATTTTAAGCGTAAACATTCTAATATTCTTTAAAAAGTCGATTAACTGCCTTTTGATGGAGGACCTCTTTTAAATCAAATTTTTGACAATTTTATGTGTTATATTTGACAAAATAAAATTATTCTTTAGAATCGGGACATCAAAATTTACATTGTGTAATTTTTTGGTAATTTTCTGATAAAGTTTATTTTTTAATGAATAGTGAAAAATGTTGTATTTTAATTCAAAACCTCTTTTTAATCTAATTTATTTATATGATTATATTATCTTTTGAATTGGTCTTAAAGTGAAATTATAATATATGTTTACCATTTAATCCAATATTGGTCATTTAAATAAATTTCACTTTGAAATTGGACTTCAACTAGTGTCAATCTTTTGATATATATTATTTCATAAAAACACGCTATTTGTTCTGACAACGGGAATTAATTATTAAATTAATTAATGTAACTTATATGTTTATAATTTTGTAAAATAGACATCATTTTTTTAATTCTGAATATCAAATATAGCTTAGTGTGAATTTTTGGTATTTTTTGAAAAACTTCAATTTTTGATGAATAGTGAAACCACTAAGTAGTACTTAAAAAAACTGATTTTTCGTTTAAATGAAATTTTACCACCTTTGTGTTTTGGATTTCAAAAATCCGACATACATGGTTTTCATTAGGAAGTAAAATGTGGTTCAATGGGATTAAAATAATTTTTTGGTGAATAGTAACTTTTAAGTTTTTAATAGCGATTACAGGTAATTAATGTAATTTAAGGTAGAAATAATGTTTTAATAATATGAAATGACCTTGACAGATGTCCTAACCATATTGGATGTGTCATGTCCGACCAAGAAAATCCATGGGTCAACTTTGGGACCCCATGGAGCCACTTTTGTTGTAAAATGACATTAAAAACGTTTTATTTAATGTTAAAATAAAAATGTCACAAACATGTGTTGTTTTACTAAAAAAAACTTCAAATGGGGTTATACAAGTCATATTTTTTACTATAAATATTCATTAGAAAGATAAAAATATTTTATACATCGTGAAATTTTTTTATAATTTCTAGACATTAAATAAATTAAATTATTTATGACACCATGATGATGCAGTGATTACCTCATTATTTAACGATTTAAATAAAATGAAAAGATAATGTAAAATCTAAGACCTACACTTGTAAAAAAACTATTTGATGTCTGGATTTTGAACTATTATCACCTTATCCTAGAATTATATAATTTTGGGCCCTTTAAAATCTGAAAAGCATTTTATAATAATGTTACATTTCAAGACTTTCCAAGAGTGCCCCTCCTCTCCTCTTATAAAATACCCCCACCTCTACCACTTTACCCACACATCTCAAGCCTTTTTCTCGTCCAAACCCTGCCCATTTGGTATCTCCACATCCATATCTTACTCATAGAAGCCTCACTTTGGGCAGAAGTCTTTCCAAGGAACCCTTTGAGCTCAAATCAAAAAGAGTTACCCGATTTAAAGGTAGTGTCTTCTCTTGTGTTCTTATGTTTTATTTTTCTTCTCAAACCCCCTAAACTCTTTTTATTCCTTTATTTTGAAACAAAACATGTATCTTAAATATAATAGTATGTTGTTATGAGAATTATTAGAGCTAAACCCACATTCACCTTCGTCTAATGGTTAAAGAACATATTGTTTATGTGGTTGGCGATTTTCTACCTCACGAAATGATGATTGTTCAATATTATTTTAACACCTTTAATGGTGGACATTATGATGTAACTGTATTTTATATATGATATATATGGTATTTATTTTTACTATATTCTTCTGTATTTTATATTTAAAACATACCTTTATTCTTTTCATGTTGTGAAAATGCGATAATTTCATATGAGGAAGTGTGGACTACCGCCCCCTCAAGTGATGTGACTCGTTCATGCAATAAATGGAATGTATAAAGAATGAAATTAATGAACATATGTGACCTATATAACATATATATTATACTGGAATTATAATATATATATATATCTCATTTAGTTTTAATTCCATTAATATGACAAAAAAATGAAAGTAGTGTTCATGCGTACGTACGGCCTACCGTCTCCACGAACGGTGCTTTTCATTTTTTATCTCCAAATGTTATGGAATAGTATAAAATGAATATGTACTGGATATATATGATATTTTAATCATTAATACTATTCTGGAAATTATTTACTTATAACTACATGGGCAATGATTTTCAAACAAGTTCATTTTTTACTCATGTACCAAACATCTGCAAAAACGTCGGATATGAACTAAAATTATTAAACAATTATTATAACATTATAATATGTGATATGAACTGAATAATAATATTTAAATGAGGTATCTAAGAAATTATAAATTTACCAAAGTTTATTATTCAGGAATATAAAGAAACGAACAAGTCAAGTCAGACTTGAGGTAAGGAAACCTACCCCTCTCTTTCTTTTATAGTACACTCTTTTATGTCATTCCTGTTAAGCTCATATTTCTTATGATTGGGATGATTTTTTATATTACTATTACTGTACTTTTTATGTTCATATGATGAGTGACCCTATTTTCTCTCATCAATCCATTTTGGAAGATTTGATTGGCGTCGTTAGGCTGCCGAATTTTTGTAAGAGATCAAACCTCTCTCTTTCTTTTTAAGTACTCTCTTTCATGTCATTTCTTTTATGCTCATATTTCTTATATTGGGGGATGTTATTTTATATTCATATTTCTGTAAATTTTATGTTAATATTATGAGAGACCCTATTTGATATCATCAATTCAGTTTTGGAAGTTTTATGTGGCGTCGTTAGGCTGCCGAATTTTCTTAGGGGGATTTTCATCTCACTTTTTATTCTCGTGAGATTCATGCTACATTTGCCACTATTTAATTTTTTTTGGTGTATGTACTGCCCAATATTTTAAAATTTTTATAATATAATCTCATTTATGGGTATTTAAATCTTCATTGTATGACCCTTCTTTCATGGGGTGTACATTTCGAAAGTTTCCCAAGTCGGTAAGGGAGCCTTTCACACTCCTCTTTTTAAAAGACTTATTTTGTTATGTCTTTTAATATACATCTTTTTATGTTGGGATATGTTCTTATATATCCTTATTGATGTAAATTTTATGTCCAAGTGATGAGATACCATTTTCTCTCTCATCAACTAATTTTATGAATTTTAAACTGATGTCGGTAAGCTGTCGAATTTTACCAAGGGAACTTCTTAACCCAATTTCGATTTCTTTGGGTTTAACATGTAGTTATTTAATATTTCATCCTTTTAATATGTGTGAATGAAATTTTATTGTTTTATACCTAATATCCACTTATATTGGGTGTATTTATATTTTTCTCACATAATTTTGAGATTGATTTGTCCTTAATTTAAGGATACATTTTTTTTTGAGGGATTTCATCTCATTTTACATTTCTATTGAGACATCATTTTTGTTATGCACCAATTCACTCTTATATGGTGTATATACTATCCTTTGGAATATTATATCATGAATCACTTTATTCTCATGTTATTATAAAGTTCTGATTAAATGTTATTCCTCAATTATCATATTCAAGTGTCTCTCATTTTGTTAAAAACCCATTAACTAAAATATCATTTTAAATATTTTAATGATTTATTCTTATAAATATTTATCATTAATATCCATGTTTTAAAAATGGTTTTAAGGATTTACTTATATGAAATTAATGGTTTAAAATGTTAAAATCTTCAAAGTGGTATAGGACACTTTGATTAAAAAATCTTTTTATTAAATGTTTTAAATGGTTTTGAAAATGGTTTTTAGAATGGATTCATTATTTCAATATCTTAAAATGTTATATTGTTATTGAAATGTGGTAATGTTATCTTTCCTTTATGCTTAAGTTATGTGCTATGATTGTTTTATGGTTCTTGGGCATTGTTTATGAAGATGGGTGGTTCCATGATAAACTCTGGACGGGTGAGCCCGATATATCTCTCCAATGCATTGGGTAACGCGAAGGAGTTAAAAGTTAAGGTTTCTCCGAAAGGATTTAGGGAATATACTGTGATGGGTATTCCAAACGTAACCATGAGGGTTACTCCCTATGTAAGAATGTTATGAATGCCTCAATTTACCTTTATGTCTTTTGATTTATCTTGAGTTATGCATAAATCTTATGATTTCATGAGGTATGTGAAATTGCATATGTTTTATGAGTAAAGTATGATTTCATGTATTCTTATGTATACATGGACTAATTTTTTCTTTCCGTATTGTTATAACCCATACTTACTTTTTTATGCTCATCCCAAGTTTTTTTGAAATGTTTTTCACAGGACATAACGATGAATAGGGTCAAGGATGGGATCAAGTAAATTTCAGGCTGTCTAAAACAAGGAACTAGACATGACTCTTGTGTTCAAGAGTTTTTATTTGGTGAAAAAAATGGAAGCTGAGTAGATGTGTCTACTTTGTAATCTTTGATATGTAATAGTTATTTCCTAGTTCTCTAAAACTATAAACCTGAAAATATCCTCAATGTGAATTATTCATTTAATTCAATAACAAGTAATGTTTAAGGTCGGGTCCTTATAAACTAAGTTACAAACATGTTGATGGTAGGTCGTACATATGTCTATGTGCAATTTCCTTTTTGAAATGATCATTATTAAAATAAGGTTATAGTTTTTATATCATTATATAATTATCATAGAACATAAATATCATATTATTAATTTAAATAAAAATACTTATACCATCCATGTGATGTAGTAATAAAAAATGATTTACATTTCTTCGTGAGGGGGTAGTCCATCGTACACACAAGTGACTCTATAATTATTCCATGGATTGTAAGGTAAAAAATTATGTGATATATTACATTTATATATTGATTAATATATTATTAATATTCTATATAAATATTAAATCCATAACTGTAAATCATCGTGAGATGTGATGATAGAAAATAAAGAAAATTGGTTCATTGGGTGGTGGCCCACTATACAAACGAAACATGGTTTTTATTTCCCATTTGATGGAATTGGAGAAGGATTTAATTTATTCAATTCATATAATAAAACATTTGAATATTGGATAATGTAATTTTTTTTATATTATCATGACTGAGAATGATTTGGTGTATGTGGAAAATAAATAAACAAAGATGCTTGATTAAACATGATGCCTCTTCTTTGGACAACCTTATTAGGATTATATAAAAAAACTCCCAAGATTATCATTTGGATAAATCCAAAGAATCCACAATGTGGGAAGGTAAATTAGAAAGAAAATTACGAAGGGTTTGGTCATTAAAAAGTGGCTATTGAAATGAGGAAAGGGGTGAAGAGTGGGTGGCCTTTTATAAGAGGGGGAGAGGACACACAATGAATTTTTTAAAAGAAGATATTATACGCATGTTTTTCACATGACACATGGATCCAAAATAGATCATTATAAAACCATAGAAGATATATTGTTTAAATATTTCCATAAAATATTATTTGAAAAAGTTTTTATTTTATTTTAATACTTATCTTTTTATTTTAACCCCTGTTAAACTCATTTTATCCTTATTCATGATAATAAATTTTTTACTATTTTTACTATTTATTATAAAAAAATTAAGATAAACATATTATATAATATTAATTATTATAAATCAAATTTTTGAGTCCATTTTTTTCAAATTCAATTCATATGAGTGGAATAATATTATTTATAACTAAACTCACAAACACTTTCAAAGAACTTTTTCCCAAAAGAAAATCATTCCTTAGTACAAAATATATTTTTATATAAATTCAAAATTAAATTGATTCCAATGAATTAAATTTTAAAAATAATAAAATAATTGAATGAATGTCTATAAATTTTTACATAACTTAAACAAAAAGGCAATTTTCAATAGAAAACTTTATTTTCCCCTATTCATAAAAAAAATTAATTTATTTCGAAAAATATAAAGAAAATCATGGTAAGCTAATTTCGACATGTTAATTCCAAAAATGAATTTAATTTTTCCAAATATATTTTTGAATAGTGTAAAATAATAATTTAATTATTTTTTCTCAAAAAAATCATTTTTTGAGGAAAATGTATTTTAGATGCCTATAGTGACTTTACCAATAATTAAATACTTTTTTATCAATAAATTTTCTTTATACCTCATACTTAATTTTAAAATATCGATATTTCTATACATATAGTAAAATATAATTACTAGTTAATTAGAGTCACATTCATATAATAATATTTTAACAGTATATTGTGGGTTTTTTAAACCCACTTTTGCGTATTTTATATTCTATCAAATATAGTGTTCTTGTAAAATCATTGCGTGTTAAATTATACCCCCATAAATAAATTTTATCCCTGAAATTTTTACTTTTCATTAGTAATCATGAGTTTGACATCTAAAATTTTTATTGTGGAAAACCTACATCGTAAAATGGGTTAACAAAACATCCACTTAAAAAGAAGGAAATGAAATTACAAAGGTCATTTGAAATAACCAAAAACTATGTTTCTGTATACATAGAGTATTAGTGGGGAGTGAAAATATGGATTTGGAATGAAGATACACTTAGGGGTAAAGTAATACCACTTTTTTAAGACATAATATTCCATTTATTTTTCAAAACATAATAATATTTCTATCTCAATATACATTTGTAAATGTTGAGGGTATTGAATAAGAACATATGGAATTATACTAACTTGAAATTTAAAATTTAATCCTTCAATAACTTTTCACCACAATGTCATCTTTTCCACCAAACAATAAGTAATAAAGATGAAATTTTCTTTCCTAAACCACTAATATTTATCATAATGGATCACATGATTCCAAAAAATGATATCGAGATATTTCTCTTATCTTTAGACATTATCCAAAACTATAAATGGTTAGAACATGGTAAGAAAATTCCCTAGATTAATGCATCTTTATATTAATATTCAAATCCAATGTTTTACAGAAATTATTCAAAAACTAAATGGCCTAACATACCAAATTTCTTCAACATTCAAATATTTATGTTTTTACCATATAATCATTCATATTAAATCTTATGTTAGACCTAATGGTTATATGTACCTTAAACCAATTAATTGCTTCTAAAAATATCATTAATGCGTCAAAATCCAAAAAAAAATCAAACATATTTGATCCTAAATTAGGTTTCCCAAAATCAATGTAATTTCTATCCTTCATATAATTTATGTAAAAAAATTCCCACTAACCATTACATCATATGGGCCAGTGGTAAGGAATTTAACCTTATCACCCTTTAATTGTGGGTTCATGCCTTGTGGTCTTTTTTGATATGATGATTTGTCATATAACATGAGATTTTTCCTTATTTTAATACTATATTAAAAGAATTCATATAAAATTCCCAAGAATATGATGAATATATTCAAAATAACATTAATTATAAAATCAGTGTCTAACGACTACATTCTTCTATATAGCATATTTTTTCCACCAAGTTGAAGAATCATAATTGACTCTAATTAACTCAAGCTGAAGTACATACCAAAGATTATATTTTCATTAATAAATTATTTTTCAATAAAATATCCCCTTACCATTAAATCTCATTTCTAGGTCATTATTATCATTCAATATATTATTATAAATCGTTAAATAAAAACTATTGCAAAATAATCCTTAGATGTTTCATGATTATTATAATGAGAATAACATTGATAAAATACTTTAACAACATGAATCTTGAATTCCAACACATAAACACATCAATCGTTCCAATTAAATGATTATAATAACATATGAAACTGGGAATTAATCCTTGAATTAAGTAATTGACTTAGATAATGACCATGTTCCCAAAAATCTATGACATTGAACTATTTCTAGTACCTCAGGTTGAATATTATTTCACAGCATCTTGTAAACCAGGATCTTCATTTCTTTTGTAATTAGGTATTATGTTCCGTATTTTTTTACACATAATCAATATTCATATTCCATAAAGTCATGTTTTAGGATACCCCTTACAAAAATTTTAATTATCATTAAATTGAATATTCCTTTATTTAACATATTTATCAAATGAAGCCCACTGAGACACCATCCTTATATTCTTTTATGTGTTTGGAAATTCAAATATCTTCACGTTTTTAATTGTAATTTGATATAAATCATTTCGAATAATAAAAATATGTCTGACTTCATCCCCTATTAGTTAAGGCATCTCATTATTGAAATCCATGCATTGCCCATAAATTTTGTGGTGAGATGATTTATCTTATTTTCCATAATTAACTAAAAATAATAAATTAAACAAGATGATAGTGCATTAATATAAAAAAAATATAAACATACAATCCTAGAAGGAATAGCATATAAATGATAAATATATCTTGAATTACGTTTCTAAAGGATTAAATCTTGGTTATCCATTTTATGGTTTCATTTTAGGTTTTCTATCATAAAATTTTCTACAAACTTTTCATAATTGTTCGTAAAGTGTTTTTGCACTTCAAAAACATATCCATCGGGAGTGTCGTATGTGGTGTACAAAAAATCCCATTATCATGCATTAGGTAACGGTCAACCCATCTCAATTTGACATTTCCAGGGTTATTTACTCGAGGTTAAACTATTCTAGAGCCAACTCAAAAATTGTAATCCTGAAAGAGATGTAATTACTTTGAAAACACTCTCTTTGTCTATAACTAAAATTCTAGGTTATTTTTAGATAGTTAGAATCATTGTTATAATTATCCCTAGGGTTATCACTAATGTGTGGTCATATTATTTTCTAAATGATAACTAAACCCTTATAAGAAATCAAATGTAGGAATATAATCCATTTACTTATATTATTATACGATTTCTAAAATAAAAATTTATCAATTACTACCTAATAATCGAGAGGCCTATTTTCTTGGTAATATTAGGTACATAAAACATCAAAAGAGACTAAAACATATCATCTTGGTTTTCACACTCCATAGTGACCTTAAAAATCATTTTTTCTCCTAAAACTACATAGGATACATTATGGAATATATAAAAGAAAGGGGTGAGATGAATATCCCAATGAAGGAGTAATCATGATAAGGAATCATAACATGTGAGTTAAAGAAGAAACTTTTTATCCTAAAGGAGAAGGATCATGAGTAATCCCAATGAAGAATAACATATTGAAAATGGAATCATATGATCATGTTAAAATATGAAATATGGTAGTAATATATAATAGGTAATAAACAGGTGTCAAAGATAACTACCAATAAAATATCCCACGATGGAAAAAGTTCTATAATGGATTATGTTTACTAAAAAATCTAATATATGACACCTCATGAGACAAAATATTTACCCAATTAATTGGAGTTCAATATAGGAACACCCATCATAATATGTTCATGATTTCTGTGTTATACATAATATAAATTAATCATAGTGCATAACAAAACAATTACACATAGAAATAAAGTGGGCTAAAATTTCTTGCATCATATCCTAATAAAAGGAAATTTAATAATGAAGGAATTTGAGAAATCAACATAAGGAATGTATTACCCATTCATGTAAGGAGAGAATAAAATAGGTATATAGGTTTGAGAAGTATATACACAATTTCTATGAAATCTAAAACATAAAACCTTATTATCGGTGATGATAATTTATTTGAAATATTACATAGAATATTTCTTGAAGAAAATACACTATTCACTTTGAAATAACTTCATAAATATCTAAAGATAAAACAAATTATAGAAAACATTTTAAAAAATAAACTGAGTAAATTTATAATGGAATATTTAATTAATTTAGTTGTCATGATGATGGGTAATTTTGTGTATGTTGTGTATGTTAAAAAAAATCCCTTCACAAATTCATAAATAGGATAAATGTTTCACATTTAGAAAATTAATAGAATATTAAATTAAAATTATTTATAATAATTAAATCAATGGTTAAAATTTCATTACTAACTAATTTTTAGAATGCTTAACATATACTATAAAATAGTTTTATAAAACATGGATATGGAGGAAAAATAAATTTTGACTGAAGTGAGAAATGTTGTTGGATTTTATTGGAATTATTTTCTAAACCATAGTAAGTACCAAAAAGAATAAAAATTTATTATTAAATGAAATTTTCATGAACAATAAAATGATAATAAAATGAAAGGGTTTTATTATACAATGATCAACTAATTTACACCAACTAAAATTGAAGCATAAACAGTCCAAATTAAAATGAGATTGATATATAAACCCTAACAACTTTTGTGACATTTGAATCATAAGTACCAAGAATGATGTGAATGTATTGTTACTCAAAATATAATTAATATGAATTGTTGGATCGTAATATTATCTTTTGATAGATATACTTACAAAATGGGGTTGAATTTTAGTATAAAAACTTAGTTTAATAAGATTAAAATAGGAGAGAAAATCATCCTCTTTAAGTAAATTTATAAGTCTCATGCTCAGTTTGATTATTAGTGTGTGAAAATAGTAATCTTAATGTATCCTATTAATATCATAGTAGGTTTATTTAATGAAAATAATATAGATAAAACAAATTTTATTTGAAATAATAGTAATAAAAACATACTTTTTATTAACATTCATTATGCAATAGATACTTGTAAAAACAAAATACAGATTTGTAAAAGTATGAACGACTTACCTGATATATTATAATATTAAATGCTTTTAACCATAAGAGTAAGGTATAAAATAACCTTGACAAATTTAATCCGTAGTTTTATACTCACTATCAAGTTTGTCTTTCCTTGTGAGGAAATCCCTCGATATGATGATCAGAATTCCCAATCTTAATATCCTTGGAATCCATTAATATGAATATAAATGTCTATATTCCATGCCCCGGAAGCCCTCGATCTGGTGGATTGGATTCACCATCTTATTATCCCAAGAATCCATCTATAGTAATAATGATTAGAAGTGGAATAAAATTGTAAAATTTATTAGGGAAACACCCTAACAAGGATACCTTTAGAACAAAATATCTCTAAAGATTTAGAATGACTAAAGAAGAGTAGTTCACGTCAAGAAACCTTTAGATATCTCACAAAATCAACCAGCTCTAAATTCTTCAAATCACCAGGTATTTATAGACAATATTCCAATATTCATATTTCTAATTTTATTGGAACAACCTCAAATATCTGGCGCTTAAAAATAAATGTTTGACTTCATATTGACTGGTAGCATTACAATGTTAAAAATAGTCATTACGATAGAAAGAGAAATTGTATTCTAATTATAAATTTAATTCAGTCCAAGGGAATTCCATATGATTGTCTATATGATTATATTTATGAGGTTCAGTCTAGAATATTGGTACCAGAATCAATCCAATAGTTTTGAATTTTTCGGTGTGATATTCTAGAAAAATTCGAACTCATGGTCTAATTAATGGTAAGTTAAATTAATCATATTCATTCCAAATCTAATTATCATAATGAATAATATTATTTTTGTATTCATATTAATTTAAAACCTTTTATATGTATGGTCAAAGATAATGTTTTCTACAAAAACATAATAAAACACTTGCTACATAAATTGTTAGTAAATAATATTTTAAGAAAGTTTTTGTGATTTCATAAACTAATTGAATGGAAAATTAAGAAGTAAAACATCTAACTCAATAATATACCTCTTTTATGGAAAGCACAAAACACAACCCTTAAACTAAAATATAACCCTGAAAAACATATAGTCCTTTTTTCTTTTAATAAATTTGTATTCGAAGTTATTCCTTGAAGCATTAACCCCCTTAAGATTGTAAGTCTTCTGAATAAGAGGTTTTTTTGTTTAATAAGATCATATTTAGAGTAACTCTTTAAAACTTTACTCCCCCAGAGTTTTTAACTCTTCTAAATAATATGGACAGAATTAGAATAGTTATTATTTACGGAAAACTTATCCCCCTTAGAAATACATCTCCCCCAATGGATAGTATCTCCCCCTTAATAAAATAATCACCCTTTTTATTAATCATTCACCCCAAATTCTCCTCCTTTGTAAAATATTCTCCCCCTTTGTAATATATTCTCCCCATTCTGATTTTCAAAAAGAATGGGAATGAGTTCAATGTTTCCTGAAATGTTATAAAAAATTAATAGACAATTTTGAACTATCTAATAATATATGTAAATATGAAATAATAAATAAAAAATAGGAATTGTAGAACATTCTATTAAATAAGATTGGATTAAAAGTATTTCAATAAAAACAAATATTCAAATATTTTACAGAATACATCATGGTACAGAAGACACTACAATAGGGTACGTGCAAGATAACTTGATAGGGATTTCACTAACTCTCAAGCTCTAGAATATTGGGATACCATCTCCAGCATCACCTTACCCAAGCTTAATTCTGATCATCATCCTATCCTTGTCATACTCATAGATAATATGATGAAAACCATTTTCCCTTTTAGATTTAACAATGCTTAGCCTTCTGAATTAGACTGCTCTAACATCATAAAAAATGTTAGGAGTCTATGAACCATCACAAAGATGCTTTTTCCTGAATTACTAAATTTAATCACCTCAAACAATGACGTAAGAGTTGGTGCAACAAAAAATACAAGAAAATGGAAATCGACATATATTTCCTTGAAAAGATCTTTCCCAAATTCAGCATAACTCTACTTGCTCAGATTTTTCTACTGACCCTGAAGATGAAGTCAACACTACTCTCAAACTGAATTCTCTCCATGTTTTAAAAGAAAACATTAGTAAGCAATTTTTTAAAGAAAAATGGCTTTCGTATGGTGAGAGAAATAATGTGTTTTATAACTATCTTCAAATAATGAAGAAATTTTGTCGTACTCTTTCCTTCCTTAGAGACAATGACACCCTTCTTGAAACAGAGGAGTCCATTACTACTCATGTGGTCAACTACATTGATAGCATTTTCAATGGCCCAAATATTAATAAAGACCTTCTTCCTGAGATCATTCTGATTTTGGTGAATGAATAAGATAACCTCTCTCTTATAAGCATCCCTCTTGACCAAGAAATCTAAGACACTATCTTCAACCTTAATCCTAATAGTTCCCCAGGCCCCAATGGTTTTAATAATGGTTTTCTTCAACATCATGGGGAAGTCATTAATAAGGATATGTGAAAACTTGTGAAATCCTTATTGTCTAATTGGGTTATCCTTCATGGTCTAAATGCTCAATTCCTTACTTTGATCCCCAAAGAAGATAATTCTTCTGAAATACATCTCTTTCGGCCCATAGTGCTTATTAAATCTCTCTATAAAATCATCAACAAACTACTTGGCAACAAACTTTATTCTCTTTGCCAAAAAATTAATTCATGGAATCAATTTGGTTTCATGGAACAGACAATATTGTATCTGCCATGCCTCGGAATGAACCAACACCCTGGACAAAGCTAATAGAGGAGGTAATTTCGCCATTAAAATTGATATTAAGAAATCCTTTAACACCATTGACTGGAGATTTATCTTCAATGTTTTGGAAGCCTTCGGTTTCAGCAATATTTTTATTAGTAGAATCAATTCATTGTTCAATTCGGCCTCTATTTCTATTTCTATAAATGGCTATACTAAGGGATATTTAAAATGTACCAATGGAATTAGGCAAGGTGATCCATTATATGTGCTCCTTTTTTTCATAGCCAATGATTACCTTAGTAGGCTTATCACTAACTTGGTTACTCAAAACAAACATAAACCCATTCAGGTGGCTAGAAACTGAAGTGTGCCTACACATATTTTTTATGCTGATGACATCATTCATTTCTTAAAAGGATATAAAAAAATATTCAAAATCTTAAAAATTTCTTAACTCATTATGAAGAACTCTCTCGTCAATCTATTAGTTGGGGGAAATCATTTGTCTTCTTCAGGAAAAACTATGCTCATAATAGAAAAAATTATATCATCAACTGTCTCAATATAAACGTAGGATCCTTCCGCTTCAACTACCATGGTGTTCCTATATTTTGGGGAAGTCCTAAAACTATTTTCTTTTCCACCATTATTAACCAAGTGGTCAACAAGATTTCCACATGGAAGGGTAAATCCCTCCCCATGGCGGGAAGGATCTGTTCGGTGAAATGTATTGTTGGGTCAAAGTTGGTCTACTCTCTTATGATCTATAAATTGCCTATTGGTATTCTCAAAAATAATGTTCACATCAAGAATTTTATTTGGACTGGTAGCATTCTTAAAAGGAAACTTGTGGAAATCATGTGGGATACTTGTTGCAAGTTGTTGGATAAAGGTGGTATTGGTGTTGAAAAACATCGGGACTTTAAGGATGCTCTTCAACCTAGACTCACATAGAGATTGATTAATAATAACTCTAATTCCATTGCCTTCCTTAGAAATACATTCACTAACAAACTTAGGAAATTCAATTTGAACTATTTCCAATCTTCCATATGGCCTTCCATTAAACAATCATTTGCACACATTATGGCCAACTCTTGGTGGATGGTTAGTGTTGATTCTTCAATAAATTTTTGGTTGGATAACTGGACTGGTTCCCCTCTAATCACTATGTTACCTACTAACTCCATTCCAGTAAACAAGAATTGTACAGTTAAACATATCATGCTTTCCGGTAGATACGACCTTCCTGGTAACATCATACATATTATTGATAATTATAACTATGCTAATGATGATTTTTTTATACTGGAACCTGCTCCTAATGGGATCCTTGGCTCAAAAAAAATTACAATCATAACATTAATAATATGAATCACAGCTTTTTTTGGTTAAAATACTTTAATAAGAACTAGATTAAGCCCTCGAGACTTAATCTTGTATGGAGTATTTCCCACAATCGTGTTCCTATAGAGTCTCTTATTCAAACATTTGGAATACAACATTGTTTAAAGTTCCATTTTTTCCATCAGCACAGGGAAGATTCTAACCATCTATTTTTGTCTTGTGATATAGCTTCAGTGCTTTGGAATTATATTACTGACTTGTTTGGCTACAGATGGTTACATTTGAACTCAATTAGTACTCAAAAAAATACTGTGTGGAGCTAAATTCATCACAACAAATCAAAAACCTCTTCTTTGCAGTAGTGGCAGAGCTCCTACACATGATGCGGTATGATTGGAATGCCATTATTCACAATAATTATTCATTAAATCTTAATGAAGGTCATATATGAATTTGAATGGCCATCAAGGATGCCAATTAAATTCAAAAATTCTATTGTGATAACTCAGTTGATGATTTTGAGATCCTTCGTCGCCTCAAAGTTGATGGTATCTACAAGAAACCGAAGTGAACCTTTTATGTTTTTTGGAAAAACCCGCTTCCAGGATGGATTAAAACGAATGTTTATAGAGATTCCAAAGGAAATCCTAGACTTGCTGGTTATGGTGCGATTTTCCAATATTCTAATGGGTGATGCCATGGATGCTTCTTTTGTAGCTGTGGTATGGCCTCGTCCTTGCAGGAAAAAATGATGGGTGTGATTCATGCTATGGATTTCATCATGAAAAAGGGCTATAACAACATCTGGATTGAGGGTGACTCATCCACATTTTTTCAAGCTATATGGAACTGTGAATTACATCTAGCCTGGCATATCACTACCCTCTGGATGAGATATATGGCCTCTCCCATGGAGATCAACAACATTTCCACACACACCTTTCATGAGGCGAACAAGGTTGCTGACAGTCTTGCTAACATGGGTATCAGTCTGGGCCTTACATGGAAAGAGGATCAGCCGGTTGAGCTCCCTCCTCTTTATGAAAGGTATTGTAAAAAAGTCCCTTACTTCAGAATCAAGTAACCTCCCCCCCCCCTTATAGCCTTAATAAATTGTGTCTTGGTCCTTGACAGAGACACTACCTGTTATAAAAAAAACATCACGATTTCAATGATAAATATATCATTATTTCTTCGTCAAATTCATTACAATGTTTTTCATATTGTTGACCTTGTTCCAATATTTATACATCATTTCAATCCTTTCTTATTTCAATATATATTGAGTTTTCATCCACTTGACATCCTCGGAATGATCTTCAGTTTTATCCATTAATATAATCAACTCATCTTCACAAGACTAGAGTCAGCTCGACTCTAATTATATATATTTTATCTTCACATTCAAATAATTCACATCTTAGGTCTATTCATTGGTGGCATAAATTATTTCTTCAATAAATTTAACTCTATCTTCCATGTCTTTGGAAAAATTACTGAAAATGTTTTTCAATTATAACAAAAGATTTTTATCTTCCACAAATTCTTCCCCATGATACTGGATATCGGTGATAATTTGATTTGACTATTTAACCATATGATTATATGAGTATTTTTTAGTCTTGGAAATTTCATGTAATACACTCAAATCTACCCCAATCCTTATCATAGTTTCTATCAAAACCATTAGTGACTCGATTTTCTCAATCATTGATTCTTGAAGCATCTTGAAACTCGACTAAATGTTAGGAAATATGGAACTTTGTCTATTAATATCTTCAAACCTATAAAAATAAAGTAAAAACATTTCTGTGTTTTTGTTCCTTATAATTTTGAATGATCGAGCTCAGCCTTGGGAGGTTTTTGTCTACTTGTTTTGGTGTCATCTTGTTTTCCATTCCTAACATTCATTGAAACTATCTTTCCAACTTCCTCAAAAAAAATTCATATCATCTGAGATTTTTGTAATCTCCACAACTTCATCAGTTTTAATTTTTTCATCAACATTCAACTTTTATAATTGATCTTCTTTTTATTTCTTTAAGGATGATTCAGAATCCTTTTTTAAAAATGATTCTTCATCCTGAGAACTTACTGATTTTCAATACTTATTTGTTATGGAGGGTAAACATGAGGATCATGAGGATTACGATGAATCCTTTTCAAGCTGAGTTTTCCTATCATTAGCTTCTTCTTTCTATTCATCTTCCTCTTCTTCTTATTCTTCTAATTCAAATTATTATTATACTTATAATTATCTATACTTTTCTTCTTCTTCTTAATTCTATTACCCTTATTTTTCTTCTTCTAACTTTTCTTACTTTTCTTCTCCATTGATTTTTTCATAAAGCTCATATTATAGCTATTTTTTCTTTCTAAGTGCTCCTTTTCCAGTCGGTTATGGTTCTGATTGTTTTTCAGGAACATTTGGGACCGATTCTTCATCATTATACTTTCATTTTCCCTTGTCTTTAATAGAATGTATTTCATCTAGGAGAAAACATGATTCTTGAAAAACTAATCCTACTTCTAGAAGGATCTATTTGGTATGGGATGTCGGAAGAACTAGATTATCTTATGATCTTTCAACTCCATTAAATATATTTTCACAAATATCATCCTCTTGAAATGTTTTATTTTATTAATTTATTTTTGTTTCTTAATCCAACTATTCGGAAATCTGAATAATCAAATATTTAGCATCAGTGGGGTCAATATCAAGTTATAGATCACCTTTCTTTTTATAATATTTATGTTTCATTATCTTCTTGAAGAAAACATTAGGAATATTATTTTACATAAATGTTTTTATAAGAGGTGATGTATCTGAATTTATCTTCTTATTCTTATCCTCCTTATCCTTTTTTTATGTTTGTGCATTGTACACAACACAATAAATCATTTCTAAAAAAAATATTTTATTTTTAATCAATGATCAACATCATTCTGAAAATTGTACCCTTGCTGATAAAGGAAATATTTTATCAAACTGGATATGATTTCTTTTCAACTTTTTAAAATCATTATATAGTCAAACAACCATTTGAATTTCAAAATTTAGGAACATTATAATTTTTTAATTCATTGAGGAGGTTTTAATGGTTTCCACGTTTATAAAAAAAGAACTTGAAAAGGTCAATATTTCTCATATTCACAAAATAATTGAGCACAAAAACATCTCACACATTCAATATATCTTGGTCTCCCTTTATCAGAATTAGCTACACTTGTATCCATATGGAAATTAATCTATTTTACAGAGTCATGTGATACACCTTTCTAGTTTCTGCATATTCAAAGAACAAATAATAATCTGAATTATTCTTTTTAAAAGATCAAATATTATTTGGTATCTTCTGAGATAGAAAATATGCTTCTCCTTATGATGGAACTGTTACAAGATCAGCAAATTTTCTAAAATAAAACTTATACCTATACCCAAAAATTATAAAAGAAACTATTTACAATCAATCATCTTTCAAAAATTGAATAGATTCATAAAATTTTAAAAAAAACTTCTACATAATTATGAATAAAGTCAATATCAGGCTTTTCAACACTTACTCATTCTTGTCCTTGGAATAAAATTATATTCTTCAGATATGAATCATATTTTTTCAATGAACACCATTCAACCAACATATCACTGAATAAGAACCACAAAGAAAAATCTCCCTTGGTCTCCATTAGATCTAGAATCATAATCCAATTAATGGACGTAAAGGAATGTAATCAAACTCAAAGATTTTAAGGGTGTAGTAGCTTGGTCAAAAAAACTTTTGAAGAATCAATGTGGGACATGGGGTGACCCACCCGTATATAGGATTTGGGGGAGATGGTTCAAATTTCAAAAGAAAACCAATGGTTGATATGTAAACCCTTTATAATCTGATGATCTATATTTTTATAATGAAAGTTTATTTTTTTAACCTCTTGATGTTTTTAAAACTTTTATCAGAGTGAGTATCAGTCCAATTAGAAAAAAAATTATTTTGAAAAAAATTATTATTTTAAAAAATGTATAACAATATTTAAAAAATAGAGTAATGAAATAGTGAAAAAATATAAAAGGATAAAATAGTGCCTCTTGAAGAAAAAATTCCCATCATTATAATTACCATGTTCTTCTTGGTTTTTGTAAAATAATCTCATTATGAGTGTTTTGAAATTAAATTGAATATGATAGTTTTAAGAAAACTATTTAAGAAATATTTATGACAAAGGATTATGAAATCTATGTCCGTAAATTTTATAACAATTTCTAATTCCAGAGATCATTTGGAGAATTAAAACTTCGATATTTCTATAAAAGACTGAGTTCTAAAATCTCATTATGATGAATGTTTTGAGAAACATAACAATTTACAAAAGAAAATGTTTTAGTAAAAACATAAAAGATTAAAAAAACAAATGTAGTCCCCCTATAAAATGGAGTATATACATGTAAAGAGTTGGATAAAAATTAACTATATATGAATAATAACCGAATAATAATCATTCCTAGATTTTGGCTAATATATTCAAATCTATTGGAACAAATAGGTTTAGTGAAAATGTCATCAAGTTGTTCTTTAGCACCGATGAATTTTAAAATTATTTCTCTTTTAAGTGTGTCATACTAATGGAAATGATGTCTTATATCTATGTTCTTATCATGTGAGTGATTTTTTGGGTTTTTACATAAGACAATGACACTTTTATTATCACAAAGAATTTTATTTTTAGTAAAACTCATGACATAGTCAGTGATTGTGTATTGCATCCAATAGACTTGAGCATAACAACTTCCCATTTCAACATATTAGGATTCAGCAATGGAATGTTCTATTGAGTGTTGTTTCTTACATGACCAAGAAACTAATTAATCTCATAAGGAATGAAAAGTTCCTGATATACATTTTCTATCCATTCTACATCAACCAAATCCATTATTTTAGAAACAATTTAATTCAAAAACATTTCGAGAATAATAGAAAATAATTAAATCCATAGTTCCACTAGGATAATGAAAAATTAATTTAACATCATTTAAATGGGATTATATTATATTTCCGTGACATATTTCACCCAATAATACTGAAAACATTAAATATAGACGAATCGAAGTTACGAAAATGAACTTCATATCATACCTCTAAAAATATTTTGATCAACTTGTTGTCCATCCTCACCAAGATCAAATGTATTGGAGGTAACAATAGATTACTGATACTTTTTGTATTATCATATCAGAATTTCTTAAGAAGATATTTTATATTCATAGGTTGAGATATAAAATTTCCATTTGGTATTTATGATATTTGAAAAAACAAAAAAATATGTTAACTCACCCATCATATTAATTTCAAAATCAAATTATAAAATCCACAAATGAATATGTTAAATATTATTTATTTTAACTATATATAATTTCATAAACACAAATTTGTGCTATCATGATATTTTTGTTAACTTATTTTATAAAAAGGGTTGGATCTGCATCTCGCTTAACAAAATTGTTTGGAATCAAAAACCCATCTAATCTATCACACCAAGATCTAGGGTATTATTTAAGTAAAAATAATGTTTTAGTAAGTTTATAAACATGTTTTTGAAGTTTTTTATTTTCAAAAAATAGGTGGTTTTTCAAAATTCACTTCCCCTTGAACATGTCCATTAAAAAATCAAACATTACATCAATTTGAAAAAGTTTGAAATTAAAGAATGATACAAAGTATAAAAGTATTCAAATAGCTACATGTATTGATACAGGTTCATAATTTTATTCATAACAAATTCCCACTTCTTTATTTTATCCCTTATAAACAAGTTTAGCTTTATTTATAATAATTATTCCATTTTTATCAAATTTGTTCTAAACACCATATTTTACTCCAATTATAGAAGTTTCTTTAGATCATTCAACTAATGTCTAGACTTTGTTATTTTCAAATTCATTGATTTTATCTTGCATTAATTTAATCTAATCCTCATAACCTAAATACGAATACGGATTCTACGGTTAAAATGGGGGGAAATTTTATGCTCAATTTTACATCATAAGGAACATCTAGTCCTAGCTGATTGCTCGAAATCACGAATGAAACTTTCACTAAGATGATTCCTACGAAATAACTGACTTATTGGATTTTCAAAAGTCTTTTCATAAATAATTGGTATAAAATATTTTTGAGTAATAGCATTAGAAATTTTTTTCTAGGTTATTTCTTTATGATAAGAACTTTCTAAAAATAGATGAAAATCAATTTTATAAATTACATTATAGGATGTAGGTTGAGGCCATTTGAAAATAAAAGGATCAGTTTCATCAAACTTTTCATGAACTATTTCTTCAAGAGTAAAATAAATTATTTTAAAAAATCTATAATCATTATAAGTAGTTGAATAAACTAAAAATATTCCCTCATTAGATTTGGGTGCAAAATTTATCTACATTATCTTTATTATTTAGGGTAAATACTTTGCACCCAAGAACCTTAAAGTATGAAAATTTTGGTTTTCTTCCAATCCACAACTCATAAAGAGTATTATTAACAAACGATATAACTAAAACTCTATTTATAGGAATATAAGGATGTAATAACTACTTCATCCCAACAATGTTTATCAACTAAGTATTCAGTCAACATGGTTCTAGTTATTTATTGAATAATTATATATCTTCTTTCAACTATACCATTTTTCTAAGGTATTTTTTATTCTGAAATGTTATGTTCAATTTCTTTTTTACTACAAAGAGTTTCAAAATAATAATTTAAAAAATATATCACCATGATCACTACAAATAGTTATTGAGTATAGGTTGTTACCATTTTTAACATTGGATATAAAAGTTTTAAAATAACTAATGGATTAAAATTTTCCTGAAATAAAATTGACCCATGTATATATAATGTAATCTTTAACTAAGACATGTACATAGTATTTTCTACTAATAAATCCAATGTATGTAGGTCCAAATAAGTCCCTGTGCACAAACCGTAAAAAATATGACGTTGAGACTTCACAAATAGACTTAAAACTTGACTTATTTTTCTTATTATACTAAAAAGGGTATCAAGCTTTTGAAGAATCAAACATAAGTTTCGGTAAATCCTTAATAAGTCCTTTCTTTTTCAATTTTGATAAATTTAATAGGTTACAGTGTCCGAACCTTTTATTCCATAATCAATATTGATTTTCTATTTAAATAAGTTAAGGTTCATCTTGGTAGATAAATTATTCTTAGTTAAGTGTATAAACACTCTCATGTTGATGGGATGAAAGAATAAATTCATCCTTTGAACTATGTAAAACACACTTATCATTCCAAAATTTCACATGACAACCTTCATAAAATAATTTAATTATGCATATAAGGTTATGCTTAAGTCCTTCAATAAATAAAACATTTTAAAAAATATTTTTTTCAATACGAACAATGTTACCTATGCCAATGATTTCTCCTTTAGAATTACCTCTAAAAGTTACTTTCACACAATTAATCTTGGTAATATTCTTGCAGAACTATTCGTTCCCAATCATATTCATAGAACATCCAATATTCATGACCATATATTCTTGTTTTTGGTACTATAATTCATTTCCTAAAAATAAAAAAAATAGTTTCTTCAGAACTCAAACCTTCATAGGTCCAATATTTTCAGAGAACAAAACATTTGGTAACTACATTTATCCAATTTTTTTGGGAAAGCTTCATTTTATTTGGAAAATAATCTTTATAAAAGCCTAACAATTGAGTTTTATTTAAGGATAAATTAATTTTATAAATCCCTATTCTTTGACACTTAGTGAAAAAAGGTGAAATTTTTGAAATTTTTTTTTATACTAAAAACATAATTTTATTAGAAAACCCCATTCTATAACTATTATCATGAGGTTTGAATTGTTTTTATATTTTATTGACGTTTTCCTTTGTAGTGATAAACATTTATAAAATTTTATTCAAACCATATGTTTTAGATTTTATTCCAAAAAAAAATTTATCCTCATCCCTATTAGTTTCAAAACTAGGTTTATCAAAAATAGTTTGTAAAACATTTTTCTCAGAAACAATTTTTGAAACATCTTTTAAAATAGTTTCTTTTTCAAAAATATTCTTATAAAGATGTTTAGAAAGGTCTGGTATTTTTTTTAAGTTTTATTATTAATTATTCCATAATAGGTTTGTATTTAACATTATCATGTTTTTTCAAACCATACAATTCACATTTTCTAAATGTTTTGAAAATATAGAAACTTTATCATAAGTAGGTAGAGTATTATCTTCTACTGAGGAAGATTCTTCATCTGTAGATGTAGAAATTTTCTCACCATCAGGATAATTTTCATTTAAAGAATGTTTTTTAGGGCTTCAGATGATTGTAACTTTTCCATCAAACATTTTTTTCAGGGTTACTTTGGAAAAAAGACATATGTTCCTCTATCTGTAATATTCATTATAATATGTATCATATGAATAATAAAAACCATTATCACTCCATGTTTTAGAAGAATTTAAGACAATATTGAATTTATATTTATAATACTTTTTGGCATTCCAATTATAATTTCTTTCTTTCTTGTCCTATTTTCATCTTAGGACAATCAGTTCAGATATGTCCAGCTTTCTTACATTTATAACATGTGGCTTCAGAATCTTTCTTATCACCATTATCCTTATAAATTTTCTTCTAAAGATACTGAAAATATTTCATTCCCACTATCTTGTTAATTCTTCTTATGATATTATCAAATTCATTCTCATAATGATAAAATGTACTAGAATATGATTTAACAATATCTCTCTTCTTCTTTGTAGATTTAACAGCTTTCTCAAGTGTTTGAAAACTAATAGGAATAGTAATAGTAGCAAAAGAAACACCCCCATTTTTTTATTATCTTTCTCATCATTTCTCCTCATTCTTCCCTCATACTACATGATATTTGTAATAATATTATCCAATGTAAGATTATTTAACTTTCTTGTCTCATCCACTGCTGTTTTTTTTTGGATTCATACTCATTAGGCATGATATCAATAACATTTTCCACAAGATTTAATCATCAAGACCTTTTTAACAAATATATTGTAAACTATTTATAATTTCCATGAACCTATAGTCCATTATTGCATCTAATTCTCCTGGTAATAAATTAATGACCCTGTATTTTTCTGAAATCATAGCTCTTCTGGTCTCAACAACATTATAAGTACGAAAGTGTGTGACTTCAGGCATTTTACATTACAATTTCCATCTTCACATGAAGATATTTGATTATATATACTTCTTACTATTGAAAACAAAATCTTATTCCTTATTCTTTAGTTTAACGCGTGTTATTGTTTTTCTTGATGAGTAAGTGTACTGAATTCCTTATCAGGAATCTTGTAGTCGCATATAAGCATTCAAAAATTAGCAACTCTCATATTGATAACAAAAGTTTTCATCTTATCACTTCATTACTCATAACCAGCTAAATCAATGATATGTGGTTTGTTTGTATTTATATTTTTTATAGATAAAACATTAATAACTTCACTTTTAACAATAATATAAACTCTTTTTTGTAAACATGTTGCTGTAGAACAATTTATAAACAAGCAGTTTATAACAAAAATTAACAAAACATACAGTTGATAGAAGAAGTAAAAACTCAGCAATTATATGTAGTAGAAGATACTCTGATACCAATTGTTAGACCATAAGATTATATTATGATAGATATTTATACAATAGGGTGGTTAATTGTAGTTTAAAAATATAGTTTAAAAATTTTAAACTAGGAAAAATGAAACGCCTGTTTTAGTAATTATGTTGGACTCGGGATCATTTCGGTTATCAGCATGAGTAAATTGGAATCACATTAGATTTGATTAATATTAGATTATTTTTATTTTAATGAAAAATATACTTATAAAATAATTTTTATTATGAAGGTATGTAATAATAACTTTCTTTCTAATAGCATGCACAGTGGAATAAAAACTTGTAAAAACATGAAAAATCATCATAAAAGAGAGATTTTATTTCAAGATATATTTCAATATTTCCCAATTTTAGCCTTATGAGTAAGCTAATCAATAAAATTGACTAAAGGTACCCATATTTTATACTTACTGTCAAGTATTTCTTTCTTTACTAGGAAATTCTTTGATACAATTATCGAAATACTTTGTCTTTCTATCCCTAAAAGTCATCGATACGAATATTAATGACTGTCTTCCAAGAAACAAATCCATCGATCTGATGGATCGTATTCACCATCTTTCTATCCCCAAAATCCTTATATCGTAACAATGATCTGAAAAGAATAACAATTGAAAATGTTATTAAGGAAATAACATGACATGGATTATTTTATAAGGACAAATGTCTAAAGAACAAAAAATACTAAGAATGGGTAGTTCACACTAATAAATCTTTAGATATCTCACAAAAATGATTCATCTCCCAACTCTTAAAATGACTAGTTATTTATAAGAGATATCCCAATAGTCATATCTCTATGTTTGTTGCAATAGACTGGGATAGCTGGTGCTTGATAGCCCATTTGTAATTGAATTTCCAATGTCATTTCGATTAACACTATTAGAGTGTAAAAGATATTCTTGATGATAGAAACAAGTCATGGAATTAAAACTATAAACTTAATTCATTCTAATAGACTTCCTTTTTAACATCAAAATGATTATCTTTATGAGGATTCGTCTAAAATATCAGTATCAGTTGTATTCTGATAGTTATGTCTTTTTTCACTATGATAGTAAGATAAAATTATAACTTATAGTTTGAATAAAGGTATGCCCAATTAATAGGTCTCATTCCCAATTTTATGATCATAATGAAGAGTAGTAATTTTTAATTTTTAATAATTTTTAACTTATTCATTTATGGTAAAAGATAATGTTTTCTATAAAAAAAACTTGTTAAGACACTTAGGACATAAAAAGTTATCAAATAAGGTTTTAAAAAAGTTTTTGTGATTTCAAAAACTAAGTAATGGAAAATTAAGAAGTAGAAATTATAACTTATCATGAAGGATTCAAGATATAATATGTAATGTAGTGTTATACATAACATTTAAAATAAATTAGGTTCATAAAAGAGCATGTTTCTCAAATAAGGATGTTTTGATATGAAACCCTAACCTCGAGTACATAATATATCATGTATGTCTTTTAACATCATTATAATAATATTATATAAATTATTTGTTTCCATAAGAACAATTTATAGGTTTAATTACGTATATGTAAAAAACATAATTTATTTAATTTAACAATTTATTTAATTACTTAATCATTTATGTCTATGTAGGGTGTTTTTAGGACACACAATTCATCATTTCAAAATGGAATTGGTGTTTAGACCATGGACAGAGGGGTCATTGTTCGATCAGAGATAAAATAATAATCATTACATAATTATTATTTTCATACATAAAATATACTTTTAAAAATATCAAGGAATTTTGGTTTTGAAAAATGGGCTACGTTATAATATTGTCAGCGGTAGATCGTACATAAGCATGTATGACATTTACATTTTTCAAAAATCATAATGGAAAGAAGGTAAGTGTTATTTAATCATAACAATATTTTAATAATTTTATAAATATCATATTTTTTAATTAAATACACTTACTTATAACATCCATGACATATCCAGATATTCTAAAAGGATATTCTTTGTTCGATAGCATACAAGATATAAAAACAATCTTAAAAAAATTATTATTAAAATATGGGCATTATAAAATAGCTATTAAATTTTTTTTGGAATGAATATTTTTAACTGAATTATGAAAAATATAATAGTCCAACTAATTGATAATTTATTAATTAATTCATTGTAAATGATCTTTCATTTTTTATTAAAGTAATTTTATTCTCCAAAAAATGGTTTATGGATCTTTTTATGAGAGAATGTTATAATTAATTTCATAAAATTTAAGAAACTTTATTTGAAAAAAGTAATTTAATTTTTGAAATCAACATGTAAAAATTATATTACGATGAATTTTTGATTAATTTCTAGATTGACGGATTTTTTAAGTGAATGGTGAAAAATATTGATTTTGTTATTAAACATTTTATTTCTTTTCAAGTGTTTACAAGTCATATACTATTTTTATAAGTATTAAAATTTAAATAGTTAATATTTATTTAAATGAATCAAATTATTTTTTTCCAAAAATGAACATTGTACATTAATTTTGTATTAAAACATTTTCATTTTTAAAAGTGTATTTATCTGAAAACTTTTTTTACGTTATATTTTACTGGTTTAATTTTAAATTAAATTCTACAACATCAATTTTTATTATTTTGAAAAATTAATTTGATATTTAGAATCAGTGGATCTAAATTTTTTAAGTATTTCCCATAAATTTTTTGTCAATATGAATAGTAACCTTTGTAATTTTTATTACCATAGTGAATAGGTAAAATAGGTAATTGAAGTTAAAAATAAAATGGAAATGATTATAAAATAAAAAAAAGGTGAAATAATTTTTTTTGATGATTCCATTTCTTCCATAATCATATAATATTTGGTTATAAGAACTTTTTTCCATTTTAATTTCAATATAACCTTAATTATATTTTATTTAAAGAAAACTCAAAATTTTCACTCTTGATTTTAAAAAATATAATATTTTTATAATAGAGTTGATCAATAGATATGTTTAGTTATGAAAACTATTTCTAAATATAAATTATTTATCTTCTTCATTGTAATTTATTTTTAAATTTTTGTAAAGAAATAAGGACCTTAAAATTTTATGCAATGCTGACATAATAACTATTCAATTAATGGAAAAATAAAATATATGATATTAAAAATATTAAAAGTATTATAATTTCGTATAATTAATGTGATAAATTGATTTTATATATGATAGTCACATGTTATGGATTTTTTAAAATATTTTTTATAATTTTAAGTGTTTTCATAATGTTATTAAAATCAATTTAATGAACATTTTAAAAATTTGACATTAATAGTATATAATAATAAATAATAATTTATTAAATGATATAAAATTAATATGAAACTTATATTAGTCCAAGTTATTTCAATATGGTTTATAATATCAACCATGATCAATTTATGTAATTTTCTCTTCTTATTGTATCTATATTTACCCTTAAAAATAAAAAAAACCTTGTTGTTGTGGTAAGTGTGGAAGGGGTCAAAAGGGGTTTAAAACCAAATGATAAGGTTAAATACATTGTAAAAACATGTGAAAATATTAATTTATTAGAATAATTTTATGATTCATAATCCTATTTTATAAATATATTTTCTTTAATCCATTTTTAATATAAAATAATTTTATATTAATTTAATGTTTAGAAAAATTCCAAGTGTGTCCATCCCCTCTCTTATAAAAGGGTATCTCTTATTCCCCTTACTTAACACCTAAAATCCAATTTTTTCTATCAAATATCTAACCGAATAACTTAATAATATTACTCCACACATTCTATAGGATTTATTTATGGAACAATACCATCCTTAGTTGTCTTATGGTTTTAAACCAAGGCGTTTTTTTTGGAGAAGAGGTATTGTTTTTAATCAAGAATTTCGATTTTATTTCATCCTGAAAATATATAAAATATTCCTCAACCATTTATATATAATTAAACCATTATAATTCATATACATTCTGTTTTATGTTAATTTCATGTCCTATACACATCTTCTCTTTCATCAAATGGAAAATGAAACCATCATTCATGTGTATGGTGGTCTGTCGTCTTTTGAAATGATGTAATTCATTTTCCATTATTGTCTCGCATGGATGGATTATAAATATGGAATTAATATTTATATATTATATTAATGAAATTTATTTAATTTTTAAAATTTAATATATCATTACCTTATTTCCTATCTATTCACTAAAAAATGATTACATCATTCATGCATACGAGTCGACAACCACCACCATGAAGTGTTGTGATTCTTTTCCATTACCATATCACATGAAATATACTTATAACTTAATTTAAATATGTAATACTATATTATTGTTATTATGATCATTATTTGATGTTATATTTATACCCACCTTCATTCCATAATGATTTTTGAAAAATGGAAAGGTTACTGATGTGTATGTATGAATTGCCATCTCCATGATTTTAACATAGATCATTTTTCAAAAACATCATTCATGATTGGTTTTAAAAAAATGATTTATGTATAAAAGTGATACTTATTTGATGAATTTTATTTTGGATATTGTTGAATAATTACCTCTTTTACCATTGTAAACCTACCAAAGTCATTTTGAATATATGAGTCGAATATCATTAAAATGCCCGACGTGAATTTAACTGATAAAATAAATCGTCAAATCATGGTAATAATTGTCATGAAAGGAATAAAAAATATGAAAATTTTACTTAATAAAGTAAATAATTAATCTATTATTATTTTTCATGAAGATAAATAATGTACGTGGAATGTCATGTTGAAGCTAAGATACCTTCTTTTAAAAATCATCTTTTAATGTTTCAAAAGAAATGAAAAATACAACCATATCCTTATTCTTAAAGTTATTTTATGGATGTATTTATATGTAAATAAAATACTTATAGATGAAACTTATTCCTCCTTTGAAATTAATTCAATGATTTTCAAATCGAATCTTTTTGTGGAATTTTTGACTTTCTTTACCAAAAGGTAAAACCGAATTTTATATTTTAACATATATAAAGACAATGTAATTTCCCACCACTGTAACTATTATTTGATTTTTCGATTCCTCAAAAATATTATTATTTTCTACATATAAATTATTTAGTTTCCCTATTTTTTTAATACATTTAAATATATTATCTAATGTTTTTAGAGCTGATCGCTAAGAATGTATTAGATTCTGAGGCCCAGTGATCCTGCAAATTATATTATAAATATGTTAAATATATTAATATGAGATGAACATAGTCATTTATAAATAATGGATTATATCTTGGGAGCATTCTTGGATCTTATATTAGAGAACATGGTTGAATCTGTAACATAGGGTTTACCCTTGGTACGATCTAAATTTTTTCATCAATGGACATTTGAATGTGGAAGTCATTGGTGGGTGTGTTAAGTGGATTAATTAATTATTATAATAAATTCATTCATTTAAACCCAAACTTAAATTATATCTATATAATTTCAGATATAGTGATTTGGAATGTTTATCCACATATCCTTGGTAACTTTTAATGGAGATTTAGGGCTATGAAATTATTCATTTCAGGATCAAAACTAAAGGAAAAAAAGAGATCAGATTGATGTGGATTTGCAGTCTATAGAGGAAGTGGGATCCCAAAATCATTGTTGAATGTGTACTTCACCAACAATCGATCTGTAATTAAGTTAGGAATCATCAAATCTGGTTTCATCCATCTTTATTAAATTATTAAATCATGGATTTGATCTAATTTATTTTTTATTAGTGATTTCACATCTTTTATGTGAGCCTATTTATGAATTAAAATGATTTATATAATTTAAATATTTCAATTCCATGTTCTCAAACAAGATATCCTATAACTATGATAATTAGCCATGTACTATTGGCCAATTATTTTTTCAACAATTTACATGCTAATTTCAACTAATTTTTCTTTATGTTCATTGTCATTGGATTGGGGGTTATGGTTCGAAATTTTTGGGGAGGGTTAATGCATGATTGACCCCCCCCCCCCAGATTCATGGTAGTTTGGAGGATGATGAACTGATCGACATTTTTTAGATGGATCGAGATGGATTTTAGGTGTTATATCATGGATCAAGCATCAATGGATAGAGAATCATTACTAAGTTTTTCACAAAAAATACATGGGACTTTGAGTAAACCACTAGATTATAATTTTTTCCATCAGGAACTAGGAAATGATGGACAAAGGTTTTACCTTCAATTTCAAGAGGGAAATTGGCAATATTTGTGGAAATTGGCACAAATCTGGAAATTCAATTATGAATCTATAGATTATTTGAAAACTAAAATACCCAATTTGTAGTATAAATAACACATGTCATGTATCCATTGTATGTGGTCGTAGAATTTTAGGAAAATTAATATACCACATGTCGTGATGGTGAGCTTCCACATCATGTGACCCTACATAGTTTGTCAAGATGTGTGCTAGCTACACATGCCTAGGGCCCCATATGGTTATAAATGTCATGTACCTATGTACATGGTAATGGTTAGGAATACAAGAGAATGACTAGAAGCACATAGGAAATATTTGAGTATTCGAGGCATGTTTTGTGGTGCCCTTATGTCATGACCCGACCCTAAGGGGCTCGATCCACAACAACCCCAAGCGCGCCTCTATAGTCCAGGGGTGAAGATAAGAACTAAAAATAATATCCTAAATGGGATTCGTTTTCTTAATGTTCCTATACACACACACCTGAATATATCAATATATAAGTATAGTGGAATAATAATTTAAATATGAAACAACTAGGATGTAGATAAAGCATGAAAAACCTCTAGGGTGTAGAAAAGTATGACCATGTAAACAGATAAAATAAAAGGGAAAAATAAATTCCCAATTAAAAGTATCTCCCAACCTGACAATAGTAAAAATTAAAAGTCATTATAGAGCCTAGATTCTCATACCCAATCACTAACCATAGTACATGGAACAATGAACCAAGTACACCTAAGGTACTCTATATTCACCGCCAACATATTCATCATCTGTATAAGACATGACATGTGTGAAAAAATTCCATGCAGGGGTGATTATATACATACCCATTAGGTTTCCTCAAAACTATAGGGGGACTAGTAATATACATTATATTAGTATAAATATAGTAGAAAAATCAATGAGAAAAAAAGATAGTATCCTTATCCAACCATAAGGATCACCACACAACATGTAGGTGGAATACATGTCACGTCTCTACCACCCATAGCAAGGGAGTAGAAAAATCCATCTACATAGATACAGATATATATATATATATTCTAAAACTATAGAAACCTAAAGGAGAGAGAATGAGATCTCCATATAATAGCCTAGCCTAGGTAAATAGTGAAATCAGTTCCAGAAGACCATCCTCGATGCCCAGCATCTTGTGTGTCCGTCCAAATAAGAAACCATGTGGAGGGTCCTCACAACACCACTATACTTCATAGTCGAGGGGCACAATCTCTAAGGAGAGGACCTACACTCTATTATGTCAAGGGGGTACACTCAAAGAAAGGAGGATCAATGCCCTATATGATAGGGGTACCACTCAATAGAGAGAGTAACCACACCCTGATACCATATTTAGGTAAAATCAGTAGATATAGGACCCTATACATGATCCATAAGGGGTTCCCACTTAGTAGATAGATATAGGACACGTTCTCTAGTTCTTTAGGGGGTACCACTCTAATGATCATGCCTGATCATTATCGCCGTCGAGAGATGGACAAATAAACATCAAACCTAGAACATATAACATCGCATATTAATAGGATATAAGGATAAAACCATAACATTATATGTGGAAAAACCCTCAGTATATCATACTCATAGGCCAAAACCTGAGTTTAGAAAAAGGCGATATAAGAGGATAATGTTTCCTCAAAATAATGAATCGGTACACAATGTGTGAGGAGACCCACACATCATGTGGTCCCACCCCCTCTCCTATTTGTTTCCCATTGGGTAAATGGATTACATGCCCATATATCCCTACACAACATATAGGGGACTACACAGCATATCTGAGTCACATGTGGTACTACAAGTTCTCTCTGGCTGTGTCAGTGTACTTTTCATGTGCCCATGTACATTGGTACATAGCATGTTCCTTATTATGAACGTACTTGTGTACTTACAAAATACATGTCAAGTCTCTAACTCATGTGTCACACATAGTGTGGGGGTCCCACATGGCATGTGATACTTATCTCTCCTGAAACCCTAGTCATTATAGTCATGTCCCTACATGTTGTGTGTTCTTCAGACTATATGGTGTGCATTCATATTTTTTACAAAAAAATTAGATATGAAGTAGGGCATTCTATATTTGGATCCTCCACTATGGAACTCATCTCCAACCACCCGAAAATTATGGACCTTTCAATCATTTGTCATTTTCGGCCATTCAGTGGACAAAATCAGTTTTTTGTTAAATCATTAAAATTTTGCACGAATAACCATCGTCTTTTATGCCTATCATTGCTATCAAGGTTGATTGGGAACCTAGTTCAATAAATAAATAAATGGAAACTTGTGAATCCTCTGATTTCATCCTTGATTCGATGTTCTGTTTGTCGTATGCAATTCCACAAACAATTGGTGGGTATGATCGGGCACGGTACCACCTCGAAACATCAATCAATGTCCTTGTATCCTAATAGAGAAGAATGTGAATAATTGGAGGGATAAAATAACAAAAAACAAGATATAACATTTTTTCCAAGTGTCTTTGGAAATGGATACAATTTCGAGATTTGTGGTGAGAAAAAAACTGAATAAACAATTGAATTTGTACATGAGTGCATACAATGTATAGATATTAGTGCAGATCAACGAAAGGGTCGATCATGCTCAATAAATTTCATCAATAAGAGAATAATACAAAATAGGATGATTCCTACATGGATATTGGATCATTCATCACTTAAGAACATGATCTCTAATAATTAAGTGCGGTCATTGTGGTCATTGCCTCTCGATCCGCCTCGATCTGAAGTATCACCATCATCGGATGTCGATTCATCAACATAGGTCGAAGAAAGGATAACTAGCCTCTTAGGTATTATGCAACTATACCTACGATAATGTCCATAATAGTTTATTTAATTCCAAATGTGATTTTGTTAATTAATTAATTAATTAAATTAATTATTTAATAAACCCGCATAATTCACCGCCAATGGGTGATTTTTTCTAAACACCCTACACAAACTTATTTTAGGTTTCACCTAGGGTAAACATCAAGTTCCAGACTCAACCATGTTCTTAGATTCCTGATCTAATATTCTATTTGAGAGTTATCCCATTTCCTTTATGAAACCATGCATGTGTAATATAAAATATATTTAATATTTTTATAAAACTAATTCCTGAAACACTGGGACACAGAATCACACTCTGTGTCAGTGCAAGGCTCTAAAAATATAAGTAGAAATATTTCAAGGTTTTTGAAGGAAAAAATTGTGTCTCTTCATAAATCACTCCTTCAATATTTTCATCCCCAAGAAGAAAAAACTATGAAAAAAAGATCAGGGTAATGATCTTGTATCTTTCTCTCCCACTTCCAAGAACTATTCTGCATGCTCCCATGCTTACATAGTACACAAAACAAGGGGATGGAATTTCCATGTAATAACCCCTTCTATCAATCCTCGATCACCAATGGGTGCTCTAAAAAAGTGGATCCATACTCGATGTAGAGCTAGTCCCATTCAGTAATGTGCATAGGGACATACATGTACCATGTCAGCTACAACACATGGAAGAAGTCGTTCACCCTTTCCAACTATGAGGGTAGGAAGAGATGGTGTGAAACCTCTCCAACCCCTTACAAGCTATCAAATGGCCCAATTAACCTCAGTATATCTTTCCTCCCCTGTTGAATGTCCAAACTCCTCATCATGGGATACTCTCAGGAAAATGTGGTATCCTTACTCAAACTCAAAGGGATTTTGATATTGATTTACATAATATTTTTACCCAATATGAGCTATCCTTATTAGCTAATAAATAGATTAGACCGCATGAATTGTATCCTTCACTATCTCTAGACACACAAGAAATACCTTTTAGATCTATGTCTAGCACTAGGGTGACCATTATGGTCTCACATATTGGGACAAGAAAGGATACATGTTGATAGTAGAGTGGTAGTTATTTTTTTAAGAAAAAGCTACTAAGGGAATGTGATCTCCCTAGATCTTTCTATAGTCTTGAAAGAATGATTTTAATATATCCTTCAACACGGAGACAGTGTGCTCAGTCTTCCCATCTGTACGGGGTTGAAAGTTTGTACTCCTCCTCATATGGGTCATGAATACTCCTGAATGCCTCTCCAAAATTGTGACATGAACTTTACATCATGATTAGAGACAATAATATATACTACACCATGGAGGTGAAAAATCTCCAATACATACATCCTCTTAAAAATCTTCACCAAAATCTACTCCCTTATATCAAGGAAGAGCAATAACTTTTTGAGTCATTCAACTATCACCCATATTGTGTCAGGGACCTTCATTTTCCATGGAATCCCTTGCATGAAGTCCATGGTTATTTCATCCCATTTCCACTCTGGGATATCAAGGGAATATAATAAAACTACCAGAACATGGTGCTCAACCTTCACCTATTGACAGGTGTGGCATTGTGAAACAAACTCATCCATACTTTGTCTCATGTTGAACCAATAAAATAAGTGTTGAATGTATCTATACAACTTTCCCACACCGTTACATATAACCAAATTATATTTTTTCATCTCTCTCATCATCGCCCCTACATCGTGACTAATACCATTATTCATCCCTAAAAATGGATAACATGATTCCCACCTTCAAGAATATCCATCTCGTGAATCTCATTTGGATAAATTTTTATGAAATACCTCATAGTTGGTGTCTCCTAACTAGGAATCTCTAAAAAACTAAAGGATATTAGGATTCAACACCATCAACGGAATAAATGGTGCACCCTCCTGCTCAACCATGGTCATCTGGAAGGATGCCAATTTCTCAAAACATTCTTACACCAAACAAATATGGGAATTCCCATTAATGGAATCATCTACCATGTTTCCCTTCCCCAGATTATAGAAAATTCCAAATTCATAGTCCTACAGAAATTCCAAATAGTTGTTTTGTCTCAGGTTAAAGTATCTTTGTGTGAAGACATACCTCATACTCTTATAGTCTAAGTAAACAACAAAGCTCTCTCCAAAAAAATATTTCCTACACATCCTTAGAAGGAATACTATCTCTCCTAGGTCTAGGTTTTGACTCTTTTAGTTCAACTGGTGGGGTCTCAACTTCCTTGACCCATATGAAATATCTTCCTTCTACTACATCAACACATAGCTAACTCTCGCTCCTGAGGCATCACAATGCACTAGGTAATCCACCCCTCCATTGATATTATCAACATAAGAGCACCTTTAGACCTCATACTTAACTTCTTGAAGGTCATATGGCACTTCCCAGACTAGTTAAAAGTCTTACCTATGCACATTATGGTAGTTAAAGTGGCTAAAATCATTGATTATTATACCAAAAATCTTCTGTAGTACCCCACTAAGCTATGAAAATTCAACACCTCTAACACACTCTTGGGTGGCTCCCAATAAATCACTACATCAATATTCCCCAGGTCAATATATAATCTATTATCAAAAATTTCATTCCCCAAGAAGTGAACCTCATGAATCCACAACATGATCTTTAATAGCTTACCATAAATAGTTTTTCTCTCTATGAAAATCTAAAATTATCCTCTAATGATATGCATTCTTCTCATGTGATGAAAAGTATATGAGTATTTCATAAATGAATATAACCACAAACTTGTCCAATTACAACTAGAATATCTAGTTCTTCCAATCTATGAACACTATGGTGGAATTCATCCCACTTAAGGGCATGACTAGGAACGTATCATGTCCATAGAGACATCAGAATGCTATCTTTGGAATATCATCCTCATGAACTCTCAATTGGTGGTAGTCGGACATGAGATAGATCTTATAAAACAACCTCACACCTTGAAACTGTTCAAATAGTTATTCAATCCTTTTCATGGGTTACTTTTTTTATTTTTTCCAAGTTCATAAGATGATAATACACACAAATATATAATCTCTTGTCTATTATTTTCATAAACAACACTAGAGATTACCAAGGGAACACATTGGGTTTGATGGAACCACTCTCTCGAAGGTCCTCCAACTAAAAACGCAACTCCTATAGCTTTATTGGGGATTATAATATTCCTTATAGGATATATAAGTGGTACAATGGTGTATTTCTATACAGAACTCCATCTCCATCATCAAATGTAGTCCCCAAAAATCCTTGGGTAAGACGTCCATAAAATCCTACATGATTAATGGAATCTAGATGTATGAATAGCCTATTTCACCAAAGGATACAGTCTCCAATGGATGGGTCATGGGATATAATATCCTATTTGAAAGACCCACTCATCCATCCATTAGATCTCTATTTCCCACAGAGGATAATTTCATCCCTTAGTGTGAAGGCATCTGACTCATGTGCGGTGACAGTCAACTTGGGATCAGACTATGGACAACCAATCCATATCCAATATGACATCATAGGGTTCCATAATGATGAAAAAAGGTCCCATGTGAACCTCTATCCCCCAAGTGATATCTCACACAACTGACAGATAAAAAATACCATGGAATCATTCCTTATAAGAACATCACGACAAATTTTTTGGGGATAGCACATCAACAGGGAGCTCTAGCTCTCTCACCAAAAGAAAAGAGATGGATGATGGACTCACACCTATGTATATTAATACTAAGGTAAGACTGGAATAAATACATATTGAACTTATGATCATATCATGTTCCACTGGGTCATAAGCCTCCATAGCCTGAAGCTATTTGTGGCCCTGACTACTGGCTCCCTAAGCATAATGTGGGCCACCTGGTAGTGGTGGTGGTGGAAGGATCTCATAGCATCATCCACCACCCTCATCTATTCATCATGAAGCACCACATAGTGATTTTCTATCACTTTATCCCTGGTGGACACCCAGCCCTCTCCAAGGAGATCCATTATCAAGGCACAGTCTCTACCATGGAAGTTCTTCTTCTATCTACCTAGGCTCCTCTGCATGTCTAGTTGGGCATTGATCTTCCATATGACCTCATATGTCACAAGCATAGAAAGTTCCCAGTCTGGGATCCCTAGTCCTGTATGATATCCCTATACTACAAGTCCATGTTCCTAAGTCTGATCATGGGGAGGTCTCTAACACTGAGATCCTATCGATTGGTTCTTGTTAGCTGTTGTAGAAGACTCATCCCTATAATTTTCCACTTCTAGTCCCAGCATCATTCAATCCATTTGACAGGAAGATCTACTTCACCAGTTCAATCCCCAACTCCCCATAATAGGTATGAATTCACAAAGGTACTATGCTAGGATGAATATATTTATAGATACCCTTCTCAAACATCTGTTCTCAAAAGTAACATCCCAAATCGCATTAATGGAGTGTCACGTAAGGTCTCTATACCACATAGAATATTTAGGAATTATCATCAATACATTATATAGATCCAGGAGATCCTGAATCTGAATTTATTTCATGTAATAGGGGTAGTACTCCTCATGAAATCATTTCATGATTTCATTCCATGAGTGTTTTAACTCATCCTCCTTTTGGGTAACAAGACTCTACTAGCACCCATCTGCTCCGTGGAAAGGGATAGCTTCTAGTGAAACCACCTAATCCTTCGGTGGAGAGATAATCCTAAAAAAATATCCCACCAACTCTAGACAATCCTCCATTTCCTTTGGATTTGTCTCATCATAGAACCTCAATGTCCTCTAGTGCTAGAACTCGTGGAGCATGCTAAGACTCCATGCATCCTCAACCTACTTTGCTGGTACAATATATTGTTTGAAAGATGGGGGTGATGATGACTATTCAATTAGAGGAAGGATCTCATGGTATGGAAAGTGAACTAATCCATAATCCCTCATTAAATCATCTTCACGATCTGACAATGGGATCTTGGTCAGCTGTCATCCTGAAAGAATCCTAAAAATTAAATCAAGAAATACTGTGTTCAGATGAGCATTTATATATATATATATATAATTGGTATCTGACACAAGAAGGAAATTCAAACACTCAATCCTATATAATTCATGTTCCAATGATCCTTACAACCAATGTCTTAGTATGTTGAGTCGACAAGTAGGTATTCAAGGTCCTAGTAAATGGATACATCAGCTGCACATACCATCATTGGGTTCCTTGGCCTGAGAGCCACACTAGAGACACTTTGACACTATTGAAATAAATATAAACAAAATTCTCATAAGTGGACTACACCAAAAACCATCCAAAGGAATGAACTACTTTGATACTAATCTATCACAACCCAACCCAATGGGGCTTGTGCTACCACTAACCCAAGCCCACCTCCTTAGGCTATGGGGTGGTGATAGGCACTAAAAGGCATATCCTAAATGGGAGGCCTTTTCCTAATGTACCTATACTCACACACCCAACCATCTGAATATTTATGTTTCTAATAATAATAATAATAATATGTAATAGTTAGAATGTAAACCAAGCATGAAAACCCTATAGGGTGTACAAGAGTACAATAGTTTAAACTAGATTAGTAAAAGGTAAACATACATGCCCAATAAAAAATATTTCCAAACATGATAATAATATAATGATATACTACTGAGATATAACATCTATTGATTTCTAATCTCAGACCTCCATATGTGGTCCAATGCACCATGTATCCCTAATATCATCTATAGTCACTATCAACCCGTCCATCATCAACATAAGACCCGACATGTGAAGAAAAATCCCATGCGAGGGTGAGTATATACATACCTAGTATGATGCCCTAAAAGCTAAAGGGGGTAGTAAAATAAAAAATTTAATTATAAAGATAGTAGAAAACTCAATCCAAAGAAAGAAAGTAACCTCATCCATCCATAGGGAGCTCAACACATCATATAGGTGGACTCCATGTTGCATCTATGCCCGCCATATAAATAGAGTATCAAATTCCGTCAACATTTATATAGATATATATATATTCTCCAACCAAATAAAAAAATTATAGAGAATGGTATATCCATATCACATTTCATCCTATGTAAAAAGTTCCAGTAGTTCTAGAAGTCTATTATTAATGCCCAATATCTCATGTGTATGTTCAAAGATACAAACATGTGGAGGGAATGTGCCTTAATTCTATTCCACACAATCAAAGGGGAACAATCTTCAAGAAGAGTACTTGAACCCAGGTCCATCAAGGGCATACAAATTGGGGATGGGGGTAGAGGGCACATCCCCTATTACGTTAGGGGGTTCCACTCAAATCACGGAGGACCTATACGTTATCTGATAAGAGGTACCACTCAGTAGAAAGAGGACCCACACCTTAATGCCATAGGTGGTACCACTCAGTCGATAGAGAACCCAAAACCCAATCCATTAGGGGGTACCACTCAGTAGATAGAGGAATCGTGCCCTAATCTATTAGGAAGTACCACTATGTTGATAGATAGAGGACTTGTGCTCTAGTCCATTAGGTGGGTACCACTCTAATGATCCTACCTGATCACTATGATCTTCTAGAACCACATAAATAAGAGTCCCACCAATATTATATCACATAGTATCTCAAAATACACAACAATTTCCACCATTATGTTCTACATGGAAAAATACATAGGATAGGCTACTCATAGTCCAAAATCTGAGTTCAAAGGAATGAGATATGAGAGGTAGAAGTTTATTCAAAAGGAATGATGGGTTACACAGTGTGTGAGGGGACCCACTGGGCCTGTGGCCCCACTCCATATCATGTTTTTATCCCTATATGTACATTTATTATTACGCATGTATCCCTACACAACATGTAGCTGGACTACATGGAATGTTTGAGCCAACTGGGGTCCTACCTGTACTCACTAATCATGTCTGTGTATTTTTCACATATTTTATGTACTTTGGCATATAGAATGTTCCTAGTCATGCATGTGCTCATGTACTCTCAGATTATACACCATGTCTCTAGTACATGTGTCATATATTGTGTGGGGTTCCACGTGGCATGTGATACATATCTCACCTGAAACCCATGATTTCACTAACATGGACCAATACGCCATGTGTTCTATGGACTACATGGCATGTACTAGTGTTTTTTACATAAAATTTAGATGTGCACTCGATCATTCTAGATATGAATCCTATTCCATGGATCTCATATCCATCATCTAGAAAATGGTGGATCCTACCATTGTTCATCATTTCTAGCCATTTGGTGGACATAAATTGGTTTTTCATTGAATCAGTCGAAGTTCAAATGAACACCCATCATCCTGCACACCTCTTGTCACTACCATGGTGGATTTGGAACCCAGTTCAATAATTTCATCACCCATAACTCTCAAATCCTTCGATTTCATCCCTGATTTTGTGTTCTATTTTTTTTACTTGATTACACATCAAATCGAGGGGTCCAATTGGGCTTGGTGCCACCCAGAAACATCTAGTGATGGCCTCATAGGCCAATGGATAAGAACACAATGAATTAGAGGGATTAAACACTAAAAACAAAGGTTTAATTTTTTTTCCCAATCTCTCTTGGCCCAAACATACAATTGGTAAATTTGGGGTGAGAAAACAAATAATATATAATTGAATATGTGAAAAGGAACATGAAAAGTCTAGAAATTGGGGCAGATCAAAGCAATGGTTGATCATGCTCAATAAATTTAATCAATAAGGGTGTAATAAAAAATATTGAAAAGTCCTACGTGGATATTGGATCATTTTCCATCAAAAAACATGCTCTCCAATGATTGATATGGTTCTTTGTGTATTGTTTCGGACATTGATTCTTTAATGGAGGAGGATAAATAGATCTTGATCCTCTTAAGGATTATGTATCAAACCCAAGGAAGATATCCATAATATTTTATTTAAAGGAAAATAAAAATAATTTAAGTTATTTATTAAATAGAATAATTATTTAATTATCATAATGGATTCCCTTCTAATGGCTGATTTTATCTAAATTTTTTGAACCAACATATTTTAGGTTACTCCATTGGTAATCATCGTGTTATAGACTCAACTGTGGTCTCAGATTTTTTATCTGATAATCCATTTTAGATATATACTATTATCATTGAGAAATTATTCATTAAAAATGTAAAATATATTTAATATTTTTATAAAATTAATTATGTGCACATTGGGCCTCATAATCACACGTCGTCTCAGCATCTGGCTTCAAAAATATATTTAGAAATATTTAAATGCCTCACGAGGGAAAAAATAGGTCTCCAACCCTTACACATCATGTAAGGTAACATGGATTCTCGAGTTATGTCCAGAGATAACATGACCAGGTAGTGGAGTTAGTCCAAATTCCATGTACTCCTATACTAATCAAATACCTCTCATATCCCCTTTTTTTACTCAGATTTTGGATCATGAGTTTTTTATCCTACTGTTTGTATATATATACATATATATATATACGGTTATTATGGAATTTATTGTGGAATTTGAGATATGAGGTGAGATTTTATGAGTGTAATAATTCAATAGGCGATGCTCGATAATGGTAGTGATTAGGGAAGGATCATCAGAGAGAATCTTGGTAGAGATTGTACTCCCCTATCCATGGAGAGTGTAATCTATCATTGAGGATGGAACTCGCCTATTTCACTAGATCACAAGACCCTCATACTATTATTTTCCATGTAGAGATGGTACTCTTCTATTCAGGGTTGAATCCTCTATCTATAGGAATGATACACCCCTATCACACCATGGCATGAGTCCCCCATACTCTTTACTCTTGGTAAAGATAGCAATCCCCTATTTAGTGGGTAGGTACTCAATCTATGGGGATGGTACTCTCTTATCCCACTAAGTTGTGAGTCCCCCATATTCTTTATACAGATAGAGATGGTACTCCACCACATGGTCATGACTCCTCTATCTACATAATGGTTCTCCCCCGTCTTAGAGCACTGATGGGGTATGGTTCTTCCATGTAGTTTGGATACCTCAACTGTAGATCATACTGGCAAGGAGGGGGGCCTCCATACCTTTTTTAGTGAGATTATTTTTTATGTTGGACATCAGTGATGGACTATTGGAGATGCAGGAACACTCATCGACTTGGGTTTCACTATGAGATGGATATCCCATTTCTCTCTTGGGTTGGTTTCATTTATGATCATATATATGTATTGGGTTTTGATTACCAATTTCATTAGGTTGAACTAAATACTTCTATCATGTCTTCTATTTCTCCATATTCTTTTTCTGGGTCATCCTACTGGGTATATATATACTCAAAAATTCATGGGTTTTTCCATCATGTGTCATGTATTATGTATAAAAAAGATATATTGGTGTTGATTTTGATGGAACATAGGTATACTCTGATGCATAGAAAATGAAAGGTGTTTAGGCTTAGAGATCAGAAGTCAGGTCCTCTTAGCTATTTTATATTATAGTTGTTGTTATTTTTGGACATATTTTGTGGTTGTTAGTTTATTTTTCCCCATTACATTTCGTATTATAATGTCTTACTCTTATATACTCTTAAGAGGTTATTACACACATGGATTTTACTTTAGATGTTACTTTATTTTATAATTATTCCTATACACCTCTATATGGAAATGGTTGGGTGTGTTCATAAAAGTAAATTATACAATGGAATCTCATTCTAGTTATTACTTCTATATGATTTTCACCAACCCCTATCATTTTTATGGAGGCTTAGGGTTATGACAGCTTAGCATTCCACTAGCCTGGTGGGCCCTGGTTAGTCGAATCATTACAGAGTGGTATTGGTGGTGGTTTTTCCTTGGGTCAGTGTATAGGTAGACCCAGGGTAAGGATTTTGTGAGAACTTAGGGAAATAGTTTTAGAGTGTATCAATTGTGTATACTAGTCCAAGGAACCTTGTTTCAGTACGAAGGATGATGTACCCAACACTTGGACTCTTAATACCTACCATTCAACTCTGCATACTAAGACATTGGTTAAAGTAGACTTCATACATGCATCATATAATATTGATTCTTCTAACTTTACTTCTTGAGACCACTCCCTATATATATATATATTCTCATATAGCTATGTTATGACTTCATTAATTTCAGGATGCCTCCATGATGATAGACATCTAGGTTACCAATTTAGGATCGTGATAATGATCTAGTGAGTGATGTGGCCATTTTTCAGGGGCCATCTCATGAGATCTATCCTCTAAGAGGGTAGTCAAAATAACACTATCAAATTGAGAATAATATTGTACTATAATGGAAGGTTGATGAAGTGAATAGTCTTAGTAAACTATTCGACTTCCAAAGCTGGAGGGATCAGAGGATCTACAGTGAGCCATATCCCTAGGCAGTGGAGGACTGGCTTGAGTTGGTGATCTGATTCTTAAGGATAATGAGAACCCTAACTAATATGATGGTTTCACTGGTGTCCATTCTCTTATAAGGATTATCAGGGTTCTAGTGTATTTTATTCACACAATTTCACAATGATTTTACACTCTTATGGTCTGAATTCAAATAGTTATTTCACGTGGATTAATACCCCTCGTACTGGAAGTTAGTCTAGATTCAGGTGCTACTGGAGATTAAATAGGGTATTATGTCATTTGATTAGTATTATGTGATATTCAATGACCATATCAGTCACTACCTCAACATGGTGTGATATGGATTCTTTTGGTCGAGGATGTTTGATCATGGTCTCCACAGATACATCTAGGCTAATAAGATCTCCTTATGTCTACCTATCTATGTGGGAGTTTTAGAGTATGTTCTAGTTAAAATGATTTTTTTAAAATAGGTGTGTCGGGTGGATGGTTCCAAAAGTGATAATATTAGGGATATGTTTTTTATAGTGGATGGAAGTCAACATCTATCCAGGAACCTAAGGTCTACCCATGCTCAAACTCAATCATGTGGTCATGTAACACAAGAACAAAAAACAGGACTAGGGAATCAAGGTGAAGGGAGATGTTATTCATATAATAGGCCTGATCACATAGCCTAATACTTCATTTACTATTGATATAAAGAGCTAAAGTATGCAGTATATAGACATCAATGATAGATATATCACCGTGATTAGGGTTCTCCCAGGTATTTCCAGGGTGGAACTTGGGGAGGTAGAGATGGAAGAGGATTTTTTGGGGCTCAAGGAATATGATATTATGGTAGAAGGAGATGATATGAGCTACTTACACTAATACCAGGAGTCCCACTCTAGGCCTAGGGAGATGGAAGATGGGGCTACAGGAAGCTTCAGGCCAAAGAGGATTTTGACATGGAAGGTCATGAAAAGATATGAGGTATGATCTATGAAAATTTTAAACTTGATACAATACTTGTATAAATGTATTTGAGTCCCTAATTAATTTCCATATCTCATGTGTGTTTTCTAGACCTCCTTATTGGACCAAGTAGTTTCAAGAGTATTTGAGGAGTTTAGGCTAAGGATTACTTATGATCCAATTTTGAGACTACCGGATGAAGTTGTGGAGTATGTATTGTATTGAAATTTATCTAGATCTAGCCTCAGTTTCATGTTGATCTAGATGAAAAAAAGTGATCAAAAATGGATTGAGGCAGTTGATACCCCATGAGAAGAACTACACCACTCACAACCTATATATTTCAATGGTATTATTCTCTCTTAGAATTTAAAGGATCCATATTCTATGAGAGTAATTTTTTTTAGTCAGACCAACAGATTCTTAGTTACATCTTCACATAGAGAGATTTTAACCTGAGATAGAGTCTCTAGTTGGAGTTCCTACATTACTATGAATTCAAGATATTTTATACTCATAGGAAGGGAAATTTGGGGGAATATTTATTTAGTAGGAATTCTTGTTCTATCTAGATGGATGAGGCATTTGAGTAGTTGGAGTATTTGAAAATGGACCTACTGGAGGATAGTTTCATCTTTTCTTCAGTCGATGGTGTTGAATCCTCCACTTTATCTTTTTTTGAGGGTGGATTTGTTGGGATACATTTACTATGAGATTATTCATGATCAGTATCTTCAGAATATTCACCAAATGGATAATCTAAAGCTGGGGAACAGTTCATTCTCTTCCAAGGATAGATGGTGGTTTGGTTATGATGCGAGAGATGTTGATGAGGGAGTTGCACACCTCTCCATTAATTCTAAATCCCATTTTATGGAATATGTATTGGGACCTTCAACCATAGTTTTTGTGGGATAGCATAAGGTTGAGTTTCGTTGAGGTTGTGTCTGGGTGTTTTACATGTCAATAGGTGAAGGCTAAGAACTAGGTTAAAGTAGGCTTGACCCATCCTCTTGATATCCTAGAGTGTAAATGGGATAACATATCCTTGGACATTTTAAAAGGTATTCCACATACAGTGATACACGTAATGGAATTTGGGTGATAGTTGACAGACTTATGAAGTCAGAACACATCTTTTCCATAAGTGAGTCAATTTTGGTGGAGATTCTAGTGACGTTTTATATCTGGTATATTATCCATATATATGGGTTTCTCTTAATTATTGTCTCTGATAGAGGTGTTTAGTTTATTTCATAGTGGTGGAGACACCTGTATGATGCATTCGAGACCTAGTTTTGGATGAGTATAGCGTTTCACACCTAGACTGAATGGAAGACTGGGTGTACTATCTGGGTATTGGAGGATATAATGTGGTCTTGTGTTTTGGACTTTGTATAGAGATTGGATGAACACTTCACATTGGTATATTTTCATTATAATAATTTTTATCACTCTAAAATCAACATGGAACCTTTCGATGACTTGAAATGGAGACTTAGTAGGTCACTATTATATTGGTACAAGGTTGGTAAGGCTTCTCTTTTTTGGTAAGAGATGGTACAAACAACAATAGGGAATGTTGAGGTGATTCATGAATAGATGTGGACAACCTAGAGAAAACATAAATATTATGTCAATCAACATTGTAGCCCCATACATCATGGGTAGAGAGACTATGTTTTCTTGAGAGAATCCCCACAATGAGGATTGAAAATATTCATCCATCTAGGTAACATATCTCCAAGTTTCATTGGACTCTTCAAGATCCTTCAGAGTGTTGGTGAGGTTGGTTACCCTCTAGACCTACCCCCATATTTAGATTGGGTGCATGATATCATACATGTGTCAAATATGAGGACATATGTTTGTGATCCTATGCACATCATTGACATGGGTGAGTTGGATATTGAGGTTGGATCCACATTCATGGAGTACCCAATAGGGATCGAGAATTAATAGTACATGAACATGTGAGGATGGAATATTCCCTTGGTTCAAGTGTTGTGGAAACAAAAGAGCATGTAGGAGAGCTTCTGGGAGAGTGATATCCAGATGAAAGCTCAGTATCCCCACCTTTTTGTTTACCTTGTTTGTTTTAGGGATGAAAAGACTTTATAGGGGGGAAATGTAGAAGACTTTTTCCCTTAAAATGATTTAAAATTCATTAATGAATATTTCAGAGCCAGATGCTGAGATGGAACAAGATTCTAAGGTCTGGTGATCCCTTAAAAGATATTATAATAATATTAAATATATTAATATCAGGAAAGTGTTGTTATTTATAAATAATGGGTAAAATATTAAAAATAGTACCATAATATAATTATAATACTACAATTGAATCGGGAATGTGGGGCTTACCCTGGCGAAAACCAAATTTTGGTCCTCACCAGACGTTCAGATGAGGTATCCATCAGTGGGTAAATTAATTTAATTAATTAATTAATTAATTAAATTCATTTGATACATAAAATAAAATTTAATCTATATAAATGATTCTATTTAAATTCACCTGGTTTAGCCACGTAACCCTAGGAGATTTGAGAGTAGAATCAATGATCTGATGTTCTTCATTGGTGGATCATTAATGGAGGATGATGAGAGATTAGATCAAGGTGGATTGGAAGGTAGAGAATGCAGTAAGATCCCCACTTCACTGGTGAACATGTTCTTCACTAATGACCAATTCCTTATCAAGTTAAGACTCATCAATTTTGGTTTCCTCCCTCTTGATTAAATTAATAAATAATAGATTTCATCTGATTTATTTTTTGTTGGTGATTTCACTTCCTTTACATGACCCATTTATGAATTAAATTGCTTTATTTAATTTAAATATTTCTACGAAATGTTCACACCACGGATATACTTGATCTATTATTTTTTTCCAGGAACACTTTTCCAATGATGTTTTCATCTTTTTTATTGTTCCTTCCACAACCCATTCATTGATTTTTTTTATTATTGGCATATGGGTTGCAGTTTCACATTGCTGGGGTGGGTTTAAGTGAAATTGAACCCTAAAATTATTTTGGATTAGAATAAAATTAATTAATTGGTGTTTTCAAGATGGATAGGGATATATTGTCATATTTACATCTTATATGTAATATCATGGAATGGTGATTTTTTATTGAGATGTCTGAGGGACACACGCGGGACTTCCGAGAAGATCACGAGATTACGTTTCCCACCATTGGAGGCTAGAAAATGATGGAATAAGGTACTTCCCTATGGATTTGGGAGGTCAAAAGGTTATATTCATGGAAATGGTTGTCGATCTGGAAACCACGTGTGGAATCCACCTATTCTATGAAAAAACCGGATTACACAGTATGTAACATAAAGAGCACACAATCTGTATCCCCTTAGATACAACACTAAGGTTTTGAGTGATGGTAATTATCACATGCCATGTTTCAAGGCCTACATGCCATGATACCCTACCCAAGTGGTCAATCATGTTCCAGCTGCACATGCCCAGTACCCCATGTGTGCAGACATTCTATATACCAATGTACATGATCATGGGTAGAAATATATGGGAATCTCTAGGAGAACATGGGAAGGCCTCATATGGTTGAATCAAATCATTTGGGACCCTTATAGGACATGTAAGGTGACATAGATTCTTGATTCATCTCCATGGAGAATGCATCTAGGAAGTATAGTAGGGCCATACACCATGTGGACCCCATACATTCCATGTACTCCAATATGAATCACATCCCTGTCAGATCTCCTTCATTTTAGCTCAGATATTATCCCACGAGAAGCAAATCATGATTTTTTTTTCCATGTAGAACATTATAGTAGAATTCATATTGGATTTTTAGATATGAGGAGAGTTGTTTTGAGTGTGATTCTTATTTAGGTATCGCTCAATTATGGCATTGATTAGTGTAGGATCATCAGAGAGATTCCTAGTAGAGTTTATAATCCCTTATCCAAGGTTTGGGTCCTCTTTCCATGGGGTTGTTACTCACCCATCATGCTAGGATATGATTCTCCCATACTCTTATTGTCTTTGTAGAGATGGAACTCCCCTATTTTGGGTGAGATTCCTCTATCTATGGGGAAAGTACTCACATGTCGCACCCAGGTGTGGGTCCCCCATACTCACTATTACAAGTATAGATGGTACTCCCCTATTAAGGGTGTAGGTCGTATATCAATGGGACAGTACTCCTCTATCACAACAGGGTGTGGGTCCACCAAATTCATACACAAATAGAGATTTTACTCCCCAATATGGGCTCAGTACCTCTATCTATGAAGTGGTACTCCCCCATCAATGAGCTTGGATGGGGTATGGGTCCTCCATGAAGCATGAATCCCTCAGCTATGGAGAATAGTTGTGTAGAGTGGGCCCCTTCACACCATTTATAGTGAGATTACATTTGATAGTGGCCATCGGTGATAGGCTATTGGAGATGTAGGTGTTAGGTCCACTAGGTCGAATACCTTGAGTGGGGGTGAATCAAGGTATGACAGATTAAAACCACTACCACTTCATATCTTGTTTTGTTGTTAAACAAAACACTTTTGTCTCTTTCTCTCATAGAAATATATGAATAGAAATGAAATCATGCAAAACACATGATAATTTTACATGTTTCTACCTCATCAGGCCACATCCAAGGAGAAAACAATAATGATGTGCAGATGTACCAAATCTACTAAATCTCACATGAAACTACAAGGTTTGAGCTAGATCACTTCAATGCATAGGCTCGCTACCTTTACTATATTTAGGGTCTTCTCACTAAATTCCCAAGGGTCACTCCTTATGTATCTTTATCTAGATCACTACAGGTGGAAAGGATCACAATATTTCTCTTCATACACTCACTACTCTTAGAAGGGATCCACTCATAGTTTATGGTCTTGTAGGTCCCTTCATTTTCATGAAACCAAACATCCTCGATTATATGTACATGCACTGTTAAAGTCCCTTTTTCACCTGTAGATGAATTCTGATTTTTTGCATACTGTTAGGTTAGTATGAATTGCTTTCACAAACTGTTTTAGTGATTTTTCAAGCACCCTTGAGTCCTATGTAAACCACCATGACTTTTCCATGAACTTTGTAGCGGTTATGCTTCAAGGATCACCTCTCCTCCAAAAACTTCCTCCACCTCAAAAAACTGTCCTCTATCTGCAGACTGTTATCCTTCCACATACCATCCCAGCTTCTGATTACCATCTGCGCTACCACGTACCTCCTGTAGAGTTCCTTATTTTGCAGACAACTTCTTCCTTTACCGGCTTTAGTGCCTCACAAAATACTTTCACAGAATTGGGTCCACTAATTGCCTCACCCATCACAAAATCACATCCTGTGAACCACTTCTCCCTCATGAACCAATTTCGGACTTCACTAAATTCTCAGAGAACATATATTTTCTTATGAAAATCATACTCACTTTAATGATGATATTATCGCTCCTTATATAAGAAAATAGATCGCAAAAAAACTCTAAATATGAGATTTCCCATATATTTGATGTGGTACAGCTTTCACTATGTACTGAGCATCTCCTGAAAATTGTAGCTATCCCATGAACCATTTTCTATATGCAGTCTGCATACTTCCTTTGTTCCTTTATGGAGCCAATTTCCTTCCTCAAATGAATCACCATACGCAGCACCAAAAATCACTGTATCATTTACTCCAATGACAATCCATCCTACGAACCATCATGCTTTATGTGTAAAGAAATCCTTCCCATAAACTGTTTTTTTTTTCACGAACCTTTCCACCCTGCGAACCTTTTCTCATATGTGGGCCACATTCCATGATTTGTGGTCCACGTGTTGTCCTTTGTGGCCCATGAACAATTCTATCCTTTTCCAAAATCCTTCCGTTTCCAAAATCAAATTCCTGATTTTGAGTCCCAAAATTTGGCAAACATTTGGATATTTCCCCACCTTAAAGACCTACTTTTAGCAAACACCAACCAAACTCATTTGCGGTTATATGGATTTCTTAACAGACACAATCACACCCAAAAACACCAAAATAATGCCTTGAGTGATTTTTTCCCAATAGTAGGCTTACTCATCAACCTAAATCAGGCTCTGAGATAGATATCACTTTTCTCACTCTTCTCAGTTAATTTTATGTGAACTTATATGTATTGGATTTTTTTTTATCTTGATTTGGGTTTTGTTTAATACATCTATCATGTATTCTATTTCCCCCTATTCCATTTTTGGGGTTCCCTAATGTGTATTTATATTCTCACCCCTACATGGGATCATCCAACATGTGTCATTTCTTATGAAAATGATGGAAAGATCGATGGTGATTTTTTTGGATCATGGGGATATTCTAGTGCATAGGCCACATACAATACATGGGCATGAAGATGAGGAGTTGGTCTATTTTAGCTAATTATATTCCATTTTTGGTTAGGGAGGGACATTTTTCTATTTGGGCATGTATTTTCCCCTTTACATTTTATATTACACTATCATAATCTTTTGTATTCGCAAGATTTTACTACAAGAATAGGTTTACTAAAGTTTCTAATATCTTTTTTCATTATTTATCTACACTTCTATATGGAGATGGTTGGTTGTGTTAATAAAATTACAATTGCAAATGGCCTACCATCATATTTATTCTTTATCATCACCTATTAGCTACCTATGTCCTATTGATTTTGGCTTAGGGGTGTGATTACTCAGCCTTTTATAGGCCAGGCAGGTCCCAGTTGGCCTGTTCATTACAAAAACTCTATTTCCTTTTTTTTGGTATTTTGATATTGAAACTGGTTTTTTATTATGGAATGGTATTTTTGTATCTTATTTTTTTTTAATTTTTTTAAAAGAGTTTATCAAGGGTTTTATTCCTAATATGGTCATTTTATATTGTTTAAAAATGGTTGATACCCATTATAGATCATGGGTGAGCTTGATATAGATTTTAAGATGGGTGTTCCCATATAGAGTCTGGTGTGCCCTTTATAGATTTTATAATGGGTGCACCCAGATAGCAGTCCAATGTATTGGGTAATAAAAAATTTCTTCATAAAATAATATTGGAATATAGTCTTATGGTTATTCCAATTTTAAGGGTTCTTTTAAGGGTTCTACAATGGCTCTATGATGATGATTTCCTAAGGACCCAACATGACATTTCTATGCATTCTGATGAGTTTTCATGGATATATTTAATTTTAAAATTTTAATAAAAATGGTATTTTTAATGTAATGATGATTTCCTTTCTTGGTGAAAAGTTATATTTTTAAAAAATGGGTTTTCAAGAGTTTTCATGTTTTTTTCCTAAACTAATGGTTTTTTTCTTTTTGTGTCCCTTAATAAGAATTTTTTATGTTCATCAAAAATCTTATAATGTTTCTAATTGGATTTTATGGATGATTGGGTACAAGGAGGAGATCCAGATGAATTTTTTAAACACATGTGATGAAAATAAATCATGTTTTGTTTTATGATTTTATATTGTTAAAAAATGGATACTAGATAGAAGTTCCCACGTTATAAAATATGGTTTCATATGTAACAGTTATAAACTAATCTACAATACTCTAACCCAAAATAAACTTTTTAAATGAAATAAATTGAATAATAATTTAAGATAAGGGAATTTTTTATGTTTAGTTTCCATTTTGTATAGTTGGTATTAGAGAAGTATTTTTAAACCATTGAAGATTAGGATGTTTTCATGTGAGTTTGTATTAAGAGTTATGACTGCCAACATGAGTTTACTAGTTTATGTTTGATTATAACTTGAAAGTCCAATATAGTAATTTTTTAAGGTTTTATATGATGTCTTTTATATTATTAGTGATATTTTTTTATATTTTTTTTAGAAGGGTTATCGACCTAGGTACAGTGGATTTTAAAGTTAACATATCGTGTAGTTTCTAAGGGTATTGTATTTATAAGGAGAAGTTTCATTTTAACATGCAATAATTCATTTTATGTTTTAATGGTAATCCTTTCTATATATTAATAACCATTCATCAAGAGGAAAAGAAAATGATCACACACAACCTTATTATAACTTCAAAATGATTTAATAAAAAAATCACAGAAAAATATTGTTCAAATGATTTTGAATTTTTTTTCAACACCAAAATCACCAACAATAATCTATTTCATCAATTCAATACCTTTTCAATTCTAAAATTTTTTATAGATCATCAGGTATCATTTATTGGATTTAAAAATCATAATTTATATATATCATTCAACAATTTAATGACCAACATTGACTTGACTATTTATTTTCTAGGGATATGGTCTTTATAATAGATGCTGAAGGGGATATAAAAAGTAAAAAATAAAACATTCATGCCTTAATTTAAGGTATAAATTTTTTTATGTATAATGTAGGTATCACAATTTAGTTCAAATTAAAAAATCATAAGGAAATATATCATATCTTTTATTTATAGAGATAATGTTGAATTATACAAAAAATCATGGATAATAGTTTAATAAAGAAGTTGAGTTAAAGTATGTGTTTATCACTTATATTCTGATATATTATAAATAATATGATAATAATGAAATGCCAAAGAAATATTTTATAGCAGGTTTTATTTTCAAAATTTCGAAATATATGTTAGACGGAAGAGATGCATTTGAAAAGTGGTGTATTAAAAATGTGATAATTGTTTGGAGATAATTAAAATTTCTAATAAATTTGTGAGATACATGTAACAATTAAGTTTAATACATGAAAAATGTTATTTGAGGAATAATTACTTTAATTTTAGTGGAAATAAGTTTAATGATATTGATAACCATTAGATTTTATATGATCTTTGAGGATTAAGGTGGTTTTTTAGGATTTTAATCACATTATTGGGAGTGTTAAAAGAAGGAAAAATGATATTTTTCAGTAAATTGACAACTCATATGCAATATGACAACCCACCACAGTAGGAATATTTTTGGGTCTTGAACCCAAAACTAAAGGGAGATAAGTGTATAATTTCTATCACTTGCCTATGTGATGTCCTTTTAGTATGAATTTTTTTTCACTTAAAAATTTTAAATATAATTATTATGTTAATTTTTTTGCTAAAAATTTATTTGGTGATTAGATGATTAATGTTATTTAAAAAGAGGATCTTAATTTGGAAACCTTATATTCTTAAGGTAAATATAATCTTATGGGATTTTCAAGGATTAAATATGAAATTATCTATTAGAGTAATATATTATTTTTAGGTAGATTTATGGAGATTCCGATCATTTATGGAATAAATAGAATATCATCGAGATTATATGATTGTTCCATAGAAATTTTTTGTATGATACATTAGGAGTGATTCATGCGATTTTAAAATAAATCTTATATTTATCTTGGTATAATGTATGATAAAATCAGTCTTACATTTGGATTTGAAGATTGGTATGGAATATTTTGTTGAATTATGTGGATAGTTATTATGGAATTATTTAATTTGAACATTGGTTATTTTGTTGATTTTTTTAGATTAATGTTGTATATATTCATATAATGGTTTTTTATTTTGGAAATTAACTTTTCTAGTTCTAACCTTTCGGTTTTTTATTAATGTATAATTATTGGAGAAATATATTTTTATCATTATGTTCTTGGTCAAAATGGTAATGGAACTACTCAACTATAATAAGATGATCAAAAAAAATTTATCCTTTTACTTTTATTACTGAGAAATCAATGATATTTTAAAGTATCATATATTTACCTTTTTTATGGTTAAATTTATCCATAATATGTTCTCTACCACACTCTATCAGTACTTGGGAGTTATTTTTTCATCCATATCAATGATTTCAATTCCCAATAGTCTTTTACTATATAGAATCGTGGTTATATATTATTCTAGATGAACATCGTACATCCCTTTTCTCCACATTCATGTAGTAGTTTTATTATCCCTTTTTAAGATGTGGAATTTCAGCAATGAAATTTTGAAAAGTCAAACCCCTAGATTCAAATACCATGATTAAATTTCAAGGATGATATTTCTTAATTGGTGGGATAAAATAATATCTCAATAATTTAAAAGGAAATACAATGATCGATAATATATAAGATATGTAACAATAAGATTAAATGGAGAACAAATTATTGTTATTTAAATCAGGAAATTATAAAATCATTGCTAAATTAGAGGGAATTCATAGTATTCACCCAATTATGAAATATATAATGGTCTTACAAATATAAAATGTATTAACTAATATTTTGTAAATGATAACTTGATTATAAGTAATTTTATATTGTTCTTCAAAAATGGGTTCTCATCCTTTTTATGAGTGAATATTATAATTAATTTCTAAAAATTTTAAAAAATTTATTTCAAAATATGAATTTAATTTTTTAAATAAATATTTAAAAATTATCTGAATATGAATTCTTTTTGAATGATTACTTTTTTAGTGAATAGTAAGAAATATAGATTTTGTTATTGAAAATTGTATTTTAATTAAAATATTTACAAATCCATATACTATTATTTGTGTTTTTTAAAGTTTAATTAGTTTATTTTGAATAAATATACACTAATTATGGTTTTTAAGATGATATTTATGCTTGAATTTAGTATAAAATAATTTTTACATTAAAAGGTAATTTTTCTAAAAAGGTATTTTCCTTCGCATTTTTATGGATTAATTTTAAATTAAATTCTTCCTATTATGTGTTTTGATTTTTTTTTGAATTTATTAATTATTTGGAACAAGTGTGTGAAAATTATGTAAATAGGTCCCTTTGATTTTTGTTCAATATGAATATAATTTTAGTAACTTTTGTTACCACGGTAAATGGTAAATAAGGTAATTAAGGTTAAAAATAAAATAATATTGTATATAAAATGACTTTAAAACTTACCTTTATTTTATTTTATGAGTTCCTTTCATCCATAATCTTCCCATATTAGGTTATATGGACTTTTTATTGAATTCTTATGTGATTAAAACCATTATAATATTTTATTTAAAAAACATTCAAAAAATGTTCCAGTGTTGTTTTAAATAAATAAATTATTTTTATCATATGGTTAATGAGGTGTTTTATTTGGATATAAAAATTATTTTTGAAATATAAATTATTTATATTTAACATGGTAATTTATTTTTAATTTTTAGAAAAGAAATATTTTCCTTACTATTTTAAAAATGCTAAAGAAGTAATTATTCAAGTAATGGACAAATCATATAAAAAATATAAAAAATATAAAAAAGTAATATAATTTGATATTATTACTGTGATAGATTAATTTTATGTATGAAAATGAAATTTTAGTGATGTATTAATGTATTTGTGTTTAATAAATTTACTTGTTTTATTGATGTTATTAAAATCAATGTGATGAATAGTTCTAAAAATTGAGATTAATATTAAATTATATTAAATAATATTTGATTGAATGAATTAAAATTTATATAAAAATATATTCAATTTGGTAATGATTTTATGGTTTATAATATGAACCATGGTCCATTAATAGTCTGTTTTACCATTTATACTAACTATATTGACCCACAAATAGAAAAATAACATTGCTGGCACACTGAGTGTGAAATGTGTTAAGGAGGACCTAAAACCCCAAGATAAGGGTTAAAAATAGTCAATACTTGTATATTTTTTTATTTTATGAGAGTATTTCAACCCATAATCATCCTATAATAAAAAATAATTAGTTTAGAGCCATTCTAAATTGACAATTAATTTTTATGAATTTAATATTTTAAGAAATTTCAATAGTCCCCCTCCACTCTCTTATAAAGGGCGTGTCTTCTTCCAATTACACTAAACATAAAAAACCATGTGGTTCAACAAATCTATACCCAAATAATTTAATAAAATTCATCCCACATTATTTATTCATTATTTATGGATGAATACCATCCTTAGTGTTCATTTTGAGTTAATTAAATGAGGATGTTAGGATAATATGTTACGTTTTTAATTGAGTGTTTCTCTATTATTTCTTCTTCCACCTCATTAAAATATTCCTTATCCATTTATATAAAATAAAACTAATATATTCTATATTTTTTTTAATACATTTTAACAACCTATATCCATCTCACCTTCCATCAAATGGGTAATAAAACCATTGTTCATTTGTATAACGGAATACTACCTCACAAACCGATGTAATTCATTTTACATAACCAACTCACATTTAAATATTATAAAGATATAAATAATGTTTATATGAGTTTTTAATGACATATATTTTATTTTTCAATGATAATATATCATTACCTTTTTTCCATTCCTTTCATTGAAAAATGGTAGCGTCATTCGTGCGTACGTGTGGACTACCATAACCATGAATCAATGTGATTAGTTTTTCATCACCCAATCACATGGATGATATATATATAAGTATATTTAAATGATTAATATTATATTTATGATATTATTATATTTATTTAATGATAAAATAATACCTACCTACATTCAATAATGATTGTTGATAAGTAGAAATGTCACTTATATGTGCCTACGAACAACCATCCTAATGATAATAAAGTAGTATGTTTTCATTTCCAACATTAATTATTAGATTTATAAGTAATATTGATGTATAAAAATGATAATTATTTAAAGTTTATTACTCTAGATATGGTGAAATAATGACATCTTTTACCATAATTTACCTACTGAATTCCTTTCACACATATGTACCAAATATCGCCAAAACGCATGACATAAATTTAATTGATAATGTAATAGGATAAGAAATGGTAATAAGTGATATAAATGTAATAATGAACATGATTAAAGCACATAAGTAAGTTAATAATTAACATATGTTTATTATTTAGGATGACAAATAATGTGTGCAATGATTTAGACACCAGGGTAGGGACTTCCTTTTAAAACTCCTATTTTAAAAATTGTCTTACAAGACTCTTGTAAATCCATATCCATATTTTTAGTGTTATTTTATGCAAAAATTTATATGTAATTAAAATATTCATAAAGTAAATTTTATTTCTCTTTTTAATTTCATTCAATTATTTTTAAAAGTAATCCTTATGTGGAATTTTTTTCATTTCTTAACAAAAATAAAAAAAAGGAATGTTCCATTGTAACATATAGTATTCCAATGGATTTTATATCTATAATAACAAATATTTTAATTTTATCTTCATATGAAAGAATATATTTTTGTTGAAAAAAACCTCTATTTAATTTTTATGGTCACCTTAGTGTAGAAAATGTGTTTTTAAGAAGAAAGGGTATTTTTATAACTAAAAAAATTCAAATAGGGCTAAAAGAATTTTTTCGAGGGTTTTATTCAATATGTGGTCCTTTTACATTGATTAATAAGGTTTGGAACCCATTATAACTGACGGGAGATCCCAATAAATCATATATGATGTGTGTTCCAAGATCATGTCAGGTGAGCTAATTAGAGAATATATGATGGGTGAACCCATATATCTCTCCAATGAATTGGGTAATGAATAGGTACTCTAGAAAATTATATTGTATGTCGTATATAAGGTTATTCAAATATTAAGGGTTCTGGTAAGGGTTATTTATGGATTATATGATGAAGATCCCCCATGACACCTACATGACTTTTCTATTCTTTCTAACTAGTTTGCATATAAATCATTTATTTTATATATTTAAGAAAAAATACCTTTTGAAAATAAATATGATGCATTTTATCGGTAAAAAGTTCTGATTTGGAAAAAATATTTTAAAAGAGTTTTCATGTTTTTCACTGGACTAATAGTAGTAGTGTTTTTATGTCCCCTATTGAGAATTTTATGTTCATCCCACATTTTAAAATGATTTTGACATGGTTTAAAGGATATAAGGAGATAAATATGTATTCAAGATGAATTTTTTAAGACGTTTTATGAAAATAAATCTTGTATTTTTTATGATTATATTGTAAAAAAATTATAATAAACATGAGTTTCCACTATTATAAAATATGGTTCCATGTGTATGAGTTAATACCTACTTATCTAAAACTATAAACCTAAATTATATTTTTTAAAGAATATTTAGAATTATATATTAATACACTAGAATATTGTATGTTTGAGGTTGGGTCCTTACAATCCATGTGATGTGGTAACAAAAAAACAAATCGCAATGCTTTGTAAGGTTGTAGCCTTCCATACACATGAAAGATGTTATAATTATTCAATGGATGGTAAGGTAAGATGGTATATGATATATTAATTTTATATAATGGTTAACATTTTATTAATATCAAATATAAATATTAAATCCCCTATCATTAAAATCCATGATAGGCAATGATTTAAAATGACTTACATTAGTTCATGAGGTGGAAGTCCCCCAAACACAAGAATAATGGTTTCATTTACCATTATTAAGAATAAGAAAAGTATTCATGTAATTTGATTAACAGAATTAAATATTTTTATATGTGAGAAGTTTTTCACTGGACTAATAGTAGTAGTGTTTTTATGTCCCCTAATGAGAATTTTATGTTCACCCACATTTTAAAAATATTTTTACATGGTTTAATGGATTTAAGGGGATAAATATGTATTCAATATGAATTTTTTAAGACGTTTTTTGAAAATAAATCATGTATTTTTTATGGTTAAATTGTAAAAAAATTATAATAAACATGTGTTTCCACTATTGAAAAATATGGTTCCATGTGTATGAGTTAATACCTACTTATCTAAAACTATAAACCTAAATTATATTTTTTAAAGAATATTTTGAATTATATATTAATACACTATAATATTTTATGTTTTAGGTTGGGTCCTTACAATCCATGTGATGTGGTAACAACAAAAACAAATCACAATGCTTGGTAAGGTTGTAGCCTTCCATACACATGAAAGATGTTATAATTATTCCATGGATGGTAAGGTAAGATGGTATATGATATATTAATTTTATATAATGGTTAAAATTTCATTAATATCAAATATAAATATTAAATCCCCCATCATTAACATCCATTATAGGCAATGATTGAAAATGGCTTACATTAGTTCATGAGGCGGGAGTCTCCCAAACTCAAGAATAATGGTTTCATTTACCATTATTAGGAATAAGAACAGGATTCATGTAATTTGATTAACAGAATTAAATATTTTTATATGTGAGATACTAGTAATATTATATCATCATGATTGATATTTTAAGTAGGTGGATGATGAAATAATACAGAGATGCCCGTTTATGAATGATAACTCTTCTTCATACCACCTCTTTAGGATTATAACTAAATCCTCTATTGATTTTCATTATAATCAAACCAAGGTATCAAATAATTGGGGAGGGAAGACAGTAAGGTATTTTGGTCAGTATAATCCTATAAAAATTTCTTTTTATGTGTTGAAAGGTGAGGAAAGTGGGTTCCCTTTTATATGTGTGGGAGAGAAAACACTTGTAATTTTTGAACATTTTACATTATATAGACCTTTTTTATAGAATAAAGGGTTCAAAAATTACCATTATAGAATATTTGATAATATAAGGTAGAAATATGGTCATACAATAAGAGTATTAAACGTTTTTAGGTTACTTTCATCCTTATATTTATAGTTTAACCACTCTGTAATCCCTTCAGAACCATAACTAGACTACTTAATTTATTACTCTACATACTATTAGTTTTTAAAAAATATTAATTTGAACTTATTTTATAATAATAATTTATCTGATTCCAAATATAAAATACATTTTTCTAAATTCAATTTATATAATTGGATGAATTTAATTTAACAATAAACCCACAGATGAGATGAAAAAACTAATTTCCAATGAAAAGGTTTTCATAAGTATAAAATTTTTTTATTAAAAAAATCAACATAAAATTGATTTCAATGAAAAAAAAATTGATTAAATATAATATAGTGGAAATAAATTTACTTTTAAATCATTTTAAAAATAATATAACATTACAAATTGTTTAAAAGAAAATGGAGTTTTTGATAAAAACTTGTATTTTTCATTATTCATTAAAAAATTTAAATTTTTCAGGATATCCAAAAAAATCATTGTAAGATAATTTTGATAGGATTAGTAAAAAAATTATTTTCATTTTTCAAATAAATTTTCTAAAAGTGAAATAACTAATTTTATTATTTCTTCACAAAAATGAATAATAATAACTTTTTGAGAAATATGTAATTCTCAATCCTATAAAAACCTTACCAGGAATTAAATAACTATTTATTAATATATTTTTATTATCCATCATATTTTATTTTAAAAATAATTTTATTCCTATTAAAACCACTAAATTTTTCAGCTTTGTTATAATATTTATGTTTAAATAATAATATTTTAATATTATATAGCGGTTAGTTTAAACATAGTGTTATGTGTTGTATATGCTATTGAACATAGTGTTATTTTAAAATACTAAGGTGTTACATAGTTTATCCTACACCAGGAAGATATTGGTCCTACTATAGTATAGGATTCATTCCACAATTAAATCAATTATCTATTGTAACTCTCTAAGTAGGTAGCACACTGTTCATAGTTTCCTATTCAATAGGATCCTCCTCCACTGAACTCAAACACCTTTTATGTTTCATCTTTTTGTTTTCAAATACATAAATTATGAGAATGATATGAGTCTAAATATCCATCTAGTATATAATTTATCTTGAATAGTCCATGAATTTCACCATTATTAATTAAATAAAAAAAATGAAACTCAAAGAAATGAAAATGTTAAATAAACTGGGGAGTGTTTGTGAGTATGGAAATACAATATGACAGAGAGGTACAAAAACATCTTATTTCATATCAACATAAAAATAGTAAATCATATATTATGGGTTTTAATTATAAATTATTAAATATTATTTTTGAATTACATCATGAATACCATTAAATTAAAATGTATAACAAAATGTCAAACACCATCATCAATAAATTCCATAATTTCTGAAGAACCTGTAAAATGTGTTCAAAAATTTCTATATTTCAGAAAAATTCAGTATCCTAGTCAAGATAAAACCCGTAGGCACATAAAATCACTATAGAAACTACCCATAATAAAGGTGATCAAAATTTAGTACTATAAAAATCATTAAATTAATTGTTTTGATATTTTTTATAATAATAAAATTCTATCAAATAATGTGGAACCCCCCAAAAAACCATAAAAATTAATAATACAATAACATAACATATTTTCAAAAATTTGAATGGTGTTCTTAGACTAATCTTCTACTTTTTAAAGATAAGTTATTCTAACAATCACCTATATACCAAAATGCCACTATAATTTTTACTATAAATTAATATCAAACCTCATTTCTAGGTCATATACAACACTATTATGCATGTAATGAAACATGAATATCTCTCATATATATAAATTTATTAAATCAATTATTTTATTTATGTATTGATGTATTTCATATAGTTGATTTGTGTGAATGAATTGTAATGTCAAGTTAGATTTGTTTTCAATAGTTGATAACAATAATGAATAATTCAAGATTTGGAATTCCATTATAAAGGAGATAATAATATGCTAAATTGATGTTTGAAAAAGTGATGAATAGGTCATCAAATATGTTAAAATGGGTTTTCACCATCAACTATTATATTTCCATGGAGTGAGACATAATATTCTCTATAAATATCAAAATAAATGATTTATTTTATTATTTTCCTTGTATGTATCATGGAGTAGATTCATAAGATGTAACATTGTTATATTCTGGAGAAAATTATTTTGAAATCAAATACCTTGAAAGTCTCATGGAGAACGCCTACTTGAATGGTAAATCACATGAATTATGAAGAAAAAATAGTTCATGTATATTCTTCTTATGATCAATGGAGTTTCAATTGTATACATGATTAAATGGTAACTAAGTGATGATGAGATCTTATAAAAACTATCTAGTCTAATGTTGTGATAAAATGAACCTCAAAATGATATTTTGAATTGATTCTAAAAATGATATAGGGTCCATGTCATTTTCATATTTTATATGGAAATGTTTTATTAAAGTTACTTATATGTACTCCTGAGAAGATTCCCATGTGATTAAAATTAATCATGAGTTGAATAATATCTTTATATAAATAATGTTGGTCACATAATAATTGGTGGGTAAAAATAATGTTTTATACTATATTCCGGATATATCATTCCATGTTATCCTTGGATTAATTATTCGGGAGTAAAGGAAAAATGGATATGTTGAAGTCTAATCACAAAAAAAATGATTTGTTGATTAAGAAGAATAAATTACTATAATATATGATGAGTCATGAAATAATGTTGGATTCTTATCCATTAATAAAAGATCTATAAAATTTTTACGAGAAGATTTTTCCAAAATAGAAATCGATTGGGTTATGGTGAATCGCAATCTAAGGAGATGATATACATTGATTCAAAATATAAAATTTCATAAAAATATATGGTTCATGTTATAAGAGAAGTGTATATTATATAATAACTTCATAATAGTTAAGAGAATATTTCATGTCCAAATAATATGGTATTTTGTCACACAACAAGGAACAATTAGATCATTTTGATTTGATTAGATATTTTAGTTAGGGTTTTATATCTATGTTTGACTGCAACCAACACCATGAAAGAATTTACCAAGCCACAAATAGTATACATTGGATTATGACTCTAAGAATCAAATAAATATTTGCTAATTCTAAAATTTAATTAAATCATATAAACTATCATTTATATATGTCCCTTATATCAATAGGATCACTGACAGGGGGATGGATGGATAAGTGGTCCACTTTATTTTTTAAAATTATAGTCATATAATTATACCTATGAAACCTATTAATGTAAATAATCATTTCTATAAGATTTAACTCATATTATAGTAAATTAATTTGTAAACAAAGTATAATAATCCAATACTTACATGATTTAACTAAAATTTCTAGTCATTTCTATGTTGGTAAGCTCCACTAAATATAGAATAACAACTATATATATGTGCCGTTATGAAACATAAAATCTCGGTCTCATCAACATAGCATTCCAATGTGTTCCAATATCATGTGATTTATTATTCACAAGAATCATAGGTTCCCCACATAAAATCTAATTAATTTACATAATGATCTCATGTTTACTATCATGGATCACTTATTATAGATCTCCCATCATGGATTGACCGGATCAACTGGTCTGCACATTGACCATCAAATTTTCACTACTAGGACATTGTTAGAACATGGAAATCCAAATTAAGTTGCTTTTGATATCATCACGTGATTTTAATCATTCCCATAAATACTCAAATACTTGATTTCATTATGTTCTCCTACTCTAGGGTGAAAACTAGTATAATATCAATCTAATCTTTCTCTATTCGGTAATATCATTATTTTAGTATTTCAATATTTATCTATTCCTTCATCTTCAATAAGTATTTATTTTATCACGGATTTAAATTTCAATGAATTTATTACAAATTCACTGAATATATTTAGTCATCACTAGCAATTTTATTTTATATTAATGCAATTTTAAGAATATAATTATCAACATTATTATAGATATTATTTATACAATAATATTATAAATTCTATGATCTATAGAAAGATATTATCTCAAATTAAAAAACATTAAAAAGTTATTAATATGATTTAAAATCTTCCTATAAAAATACTAATGACTTTCTTCTTATTCTATTCTTACTTGATATTTTCAATATCAAAATCTCAATAAAATCTTTAACAAAAAACTATTCATATCAGTATGTAAAATCATATGCATGATCTCCATGATGTAGCAGTTTCTCATGAAGTGAATCTTATCTTAGACATATTAAACATTCTATGGTGATCTATACTTTGTTCATGTGTTAAATCATGATTTATTATAATTATCATGATTTTTAAGCACTAAATCTTAGCATGAAGTCATCACCTAATTTCAAACTCTAGTTATATTTTTCCCTTATCAAAATATCATCTTCCCTAAGAGATATGAAAATTTTAATATGTGTGTGAATTAAACACCAGGATATATGTATAATAGATAGTCATAAAAAATTTATGATGGTGCCATATAAAATTGATATATATTAATGAAATATTCATGATTTCTGGTTGAACTCTATGTCTAACTCCGAGAACTAAACATCAATCACCAAAAACTAAATTCATGTTTGATTATAATTATCAAGATTGTAACACCTGAATTTCCATGAATATTCCCATGTAAGAAAATATTATACCTCATAAATCATTACCACATACAATTTTAGAACTTTAATCAACTCGAGTAACACAATTTTACATTCCATATTGACTTCCTTATATAAAATAAATTCAATAAAAATCAAATGGGAAGAATAATATCACTATTTAATTTTTATATCAATATGGTAATTAATTATAATGTTAATGTTATTCTTTCTCCCAATTCATATTATCCCAAATATTTAAAATAAAAACAAATGGGAATTCTTGTTTCATTATCACTTTAACTTCTTAATTTAAAAACATTCTTTGACATCATATCCATTTTATGGTTTTTTCCAATATAATTTAATTATTTATGTTACATGAGAGATGGATGATACCACATTGGTTAAATTAGGCAATAACCTTTAGTTAGTCTACTATAAGTCTATATGGGTTAACATAGTGTATAAAATTAGAGATATACAACAACGGTTATCAATGCCATATATAAGCATAAATGTGAAATGATGTCATTCTCAAACCATAATCTAGGGGATTCTTAAACATTGATTTATCATGAAAAATATTTAATCAAAACATATCTCCAAAAACACATTCAATTAGTTCTTGGTCATAATAAGTAACTCTTCTATTTTCCCATCATTTTATGAACTAACACAATATCTTTATATGTGCATTTCATACCATTAGACCAATGGTTTGGGATTATAATTTTTATACCTTATCATCAAATTTTACATGGTTTATGTAAATTTCAAATTCACTAAAATTTGTAAATATGATATTTGATCTGCATGTAAGATTCCACTCTAGCGATGTACACAAATCCCCCTTTTCAGGAAAACTAAAACACTTTATTATGTGTATATTCATTATTTTATATTTTTGAAAACTTAAATCCTATCCTAAAATTAAATATAAACGAGCACAAATAAAAAAATCTAGGAATAATGAGGGATATATCCTTATTACATATATTAATCATTGAGGGTGAGAATTTCATCTAATATTTCCTTTATATTCTTTTCAAAAATAGAATGGGAAGTGAATTATTCCTTATTGAAGTCATTCAAAGAATTTATATTTTTTCCTTCCCATGATTAGAGTATCCATATAGAGCTATCATATCTGCATTATCCATCAAAGTAAATTCATTTCCATGGGATTGAAACAACATCTTCATTCTATCCACTTAAACTAGTGGGATTTCCTTATAATAACTCACGGCATAATAATTCTTCATGAACTATTCACATAACATATCAATAATATTAATGCCACCATAAAGGTATAACATATCATTATCTTGATACTCCTAACATTAAATAACATCCATTAATTTTTTAGTAGTGTTAATTTGTTCACTTTCTCTTTATTTATTTATTAATAATTGATATGGAGAAATTATCAAGAACTCATTCTTAACATGATCATTTTACATAGAATTTTAATAATATGTATATATAGACTCAGAAGAATGTGAATTTACATATTATGAATTATGAAATTAAATCCCTTTAAAGTAATATATATCATCTCCTAAATTTCTAGTTATACATACTGCATTTTTAAGACCATTCTTCATGTAATCATATAAATATATTTAATGAGGATTGTTTTGATGTTATATTGATCATGACATTTATTTATTGACAATTTATCTTTATTTTATAACTAGAGACTCACCCTTAGTGTGTGAATCTTACATGTAAATTAAGTGATATATAAATAAGAGTAGGTTTTTTGTCTGTACCTACCACGAAACATGTAAATGCTTCTGGAATATGATTTTCCTCTATATGTATAAATCTGTCTAGAATTTTTTTAAGTTTTTCTTAATTAAAACTATTGAATATTTTTTCTAGGGGTTAGTAGTTAACTCAAGGTATTATATTCCCATGTAATGTTATATAATATTTCTCATTTATCATCTTATTTCATGAGAGTTCATAAATATATTTTTCACCTAAAATGTTATAAATAATTGATTTATAATGGGATAGATTAGGTGTACATTTTTTTATATGATTGAACTCTTCATCTCACCATCTTGAGATGAATTTTCTTTAATATCAATAGCCTTTGATAAGTATTCTATAATTTTCTTCATCTCATTTTGTGTCAAAATTTATATGGGTTGTGTCTTGTCTATTTCCTCTTTATAGCTACTTATTTTTATTAATATCATAGTATATATTCAAGATCATACATCTTAAACATATAATTATTAATATCATTAATGTATGTTACATAATTCATGAAATATTATTCTATCTAAGACACCATAGTCTTGTTCTCTTTCCATCATTCTCTTATCATTCAAGGGATGCATATACTTCTCAAGAGAATCTTCCAACTCCTTTTTCAACACTTATTCCATATTTGTTTTTTCATCTCCATAATCATCACTTATTAAAGAATTAAATTATTTTTAAAATGGATAATAAATTTAGCTTTATATTATGATGATATACATGATAATATATTGGATTTATCATACTTTTTTTCAAAATCATTTTCATACTGTTGAAATACTATTTTTACTTTTCATCCATTTTATTTTTTGGATTTCTATCACCATTATCATCTCATTTAGATCCATTAGTGATTATCATTGTAAAATTTATAAATAATTTTCCACTATGATCCCAATTGTAGAACATCATGGGTTTATTAAAATTTCCTTTACACATTTCCTTCTTGAACCTTGTTGGTAGAATATAATTTTTTTCTGAAGTCTTCATTATCCTTATCAACATCTAAATCATCTGATTCTACAACTTGTTCTTCATTTATTATTTATTTTATAAAGTCCTCAAATAGAAATATAATCCTTTTAATTCTTATTATAAAATGGATTCTTCCTCATGGCATACATAATGATTACGTTATGAAGCTCATCAACGATAAAATATTCTTTATCATCTAGGGTAGGTAATTGTTTATAAAATATTTATTATAATATCCACATAAATTTTTGAATAATATGGGAATCATATATCTTCTCACCAAACCCAAAAATATTACTCACAATATCATTGACTCTTAAAAAGTAATTTTCAATGTTCTCATAGTATTATATATTATATCTTCAAATATTCCCATCAAAACATATAGTTTCTATTCGTTAAGATTAATATTTCCCTCAAAGTTTCTTATTATCTTATTTCATATAACATTAAAAACCTGGAGACTAATTATTTTAGAGTATTCCATTTCTAAAAGTGTTATAAAGATTATATTTTTTGAATTTCAATCCACCTTTAAATTTATATTATCATAAATAATCATATTAGTATTCTCATTGATGGTTTGAAATCCTACTATTGCAATATCTCAAACTTTTAGGAAAATTTGTAAGATGTAGGTTACAGTTATATTCCAAAAAAAGAGATAATTTATAAAATTAAAATTAATGATTCTATTATTATTCATGGAATAATGATTCCCTACACCCAAAAACTTATTGTATCATTAGAGGAAACCATGGATATATTGAAACTTGTGATTCCATTCCATAGATGAGATCACTGGGAGGAGTGGTTAAGAAGTTATAAACTTTATTTTTAGGAATAAATGTTATTTAATTTGATATATAGAACTTGTAAAAGTTCACAATCCACTCTCTCCTATTTATCTTATCCTCACTATATGAAATTTATAAATATAAAGCACAAAAATGTAGTATATGCAAGGATTATTTGAATAGAATAACCCATCGCGTGTTAGTTTGACATCATGGGCATAGATAAACCACTATAAACACAATGAATTACACATCATAAAATAATATTATAATAAATATAGAGTCCCATCAGGTTCTTCCTTCACTTTATTGCTTATATACCATAATCAAAGGATCTTCACAATAATCATTGATCTAATTATATTATGATATCATGTGAAATATTAATCTCCTAACCCACAAGATAAATATATCCCTCCATGAATAGAATGGATCAATGAGTCCTTTCCTGTACACCTTCATGTTTGTACTCTCTATAATTATACCAAGCATGGTCATCCAATATGGTTAGGTATCAATATCTTCACACAATCTAAATCATTCTCATCACTTCGAGAATACTCATGTGCATTGGGTATTCCTCATCTTGGATAACTCCCTTTGTTGTTATGAAATTAATTTCATTCTATCTATTCAATACCATTAAAGTATATTTCTTTCAATATTTATCTCTTCTTTATTATTTAAAAGTATATATTTTCCTCAAGGATTGATGCATCGATGGATCACTCACAATTTTTTTTAAACATTTACTCATTGCCTAAATTATATATATATATATATATATATTCTTAAAATAATATGAATATTATTCTAAATAATGTTGTAAATATTTTTCATTATATAATCATTTAAATTACATGATATGTGTAAGGATATTATAACTAATTCAAATTATTTTAATCCATGACAAAAGATTCATATTATAACTCTTGAAGACTCAAGTCTTATTTCCTTCTTTTGTGTTGTTTACAATCTATGAATCTCTATAAAATCTCTAATATAAAAAAAATTCATGTTATCATACAGGTTTATATTCATGATATTCGTGATTTTTAAGTTTCCTTGAATTTTGAATCTCATCTCACAAATTAAAAACATCCTATACTACTCTCTCATTTTTTCTTAAATTAATAATTTGATTTTAATCTCCACTAAAAAGAATTAATTATAAAAATATAAACTCCATAGAGTGTTGAAAAAATTAACTTTGATTATGAAATATATATTGAATATGATATAATATTTATAATTGTAAAATAATATTACATAGGTTGTAGATGAACACCATGTCAATGGATGAACTCTAAGTTAGCTCCAGTTAAACACTATGTCATCCTCTAAAAACACTATGTCGGTCACTTACAACTCTACGTCATTCATATAGAGTTCTTTTCTTTTTAATTTTTTTTTACTATAGCTCAACACTATGTCGATACACCAACACTACATTATCCTCAATGAGTTCCATGAGTTTTCTAAATTTTCATTAGTCTATACTCTATGAGGGGAAAAAATATATGTGGGTCGCACATAATTCCTTTCCATTTTTAAATTAACATCATCATTGATAATGAATGAATTCTCAAATAATATCATAACATTATTGGCTGACCTCTAATATTTGTCAACAACTAAAACTCATAATAAAAACAAAAAAACTCATCAACTAAAAGGTCTATAACACCTAAACATTCTTAAATCATACATTTTATGAAATTTTAAACCCTCAAAACACATTACCACTTTCTATGTAAACACTTCACCTAACTCAAATAATAGACACTGAAATTTATAATTTAATTCATTACTAACCAAAAATATAACAAAATTATAATAGGGATAACATTATGGATGAAAAAATTAATTAAATTATGTAATAGTGGTATTCTAATAGATAATTTTGACTCATAAATTAATGAGGATAATACATGGTAGGATATGAAGATATGAAGGATTCATGTATTTTTTGAGAATTATAATTAATATATATATATAGATATTGATCATCTATATAAAAGGATTTTCTATTATATTTTTAATTTAGATATAAAAAATTTAAGACAGTAGTGAATCATGTTTTGTCCAGGGAGGGATTCTATACTATGTCATAATTGAGTGACAATCATTGGTCCACATCTGGTCCTAATTCAGAAGATAGTTTCAGAAGTCAAAAGGTGGATAAAAAATGTTTGAGATCTTTTTATTACCAATCTATTTTATTTATATGTGTCTTTGAAATTATTTTTAGAGTTGAAACCTGTCCCCTAACTCTATTTATTAAATCATTCATTTTTTATAATAAGTAAATGAAGATAATATTGTGATGATAGTTATTTTACACCATGGATGTAACAACTTGATGAAAACAATGTTATGATCATTATAATCCATGTGGATAGTGTGTTCTACCTCTTATCTCTACTCTTTATCATTATCATGTGGACTATTTTTGTGATCCCTGAACCAATGGGAAATATTGTTAATGTAGTTATAGAATGGGGAAAAGGGGGGATATATCATAATAGAAATTGACTAACATATCTATATCTATCCTATCAATAAAAAATATTACACTTCTATAAATTTAAACATTATTATCTACATTAAATATGAATATATTAATAAAATAATAAATTTCAAGAAGTCTATCATAACATTATCCAATTATCATCAAGGAATATAAAGAGGTTTCAAAACACTTAATGGTATCTAATTATACCCCTTTATTTACTAATAGGTATCCCATTGGGTGATATATATTGAAATGTATCTTCTTATCCCAAACCACTAGAAGATTATTCAAACCCTATAACATATCTTACTCAAACCAAGATGAAAAAATAGTATGAAATATGATAATCCAACATAAAATTTTCTGATATGTGTTTTTGAACCACAAATAATAAATATATATTAGTGATACTACCATCCAGAGTGACTCTAAATTTTTATTCACTAACTTAGATCCCTTTATTAGAGACCGAATTGTCATAATTTTCACTCTAGACTAGTTTACTCCATTTTATTAATAACGACTAAATTTTAAATTATTTAAAATCATATTCACATTTCTCAGTGAATATATCCAAATGAAATTAATGAAAAGTGATAAAAAACTATCATTATTCTTTATATTGACATAGAAAATAAAACAGAAATCCCCTCCTAAGAGAATGTATGGAATAATTCCCATTTCACACAATATAAAATATCTCAAATCAAAATATTATAGAGACTCAAAAAGGCTATGTAGGGGGTATTTTCTAACAATAGAAGGAACACGAGGACATTATAGTTAGGGACTTCTCTCCAAATCACATTTTGGTAGTTATCCATTATTCGGATATCCCTAAGTGGAGGTTTTTGGACTTCTATGGTTGTACTGCTTAGAATGAGAAATAGAGCTCTTGGGAGATTCTTCATTCTTTATGAGGTATCATCCTGGGTCCTCTCCTAATAGGAATATACTTTAATGAAATAATGTATCATCATGATAATATAGGCGTGTTAGCATAATAGGTAATTCTATGGAGGAATTCCTAAATGCATCCCAGAACACAGATCTATCTAGTATGGGTTACTTATACCCCCATTCACTCGGTTCAATGAGATGTTTATCTCTACTAGTATTGAAGAACATTTTGACAGGTTCCTAGGATCATCTTCCTGGGTTATCCTCTTCCATTTTTCTTAGGTGTCTCACCTCCCCCCTCTACATCTAACCATTCTTCTATTATCATCAACACTTCTCCCATTATAGCAAGGCCGAGACAAGAGAAACTCTTTAGATTTAACTGTTTTTGGTAATGGGAGGAGGGATATTTGGAGGTTTTATTCTTGGTATGGATGAGGTGAATGGGATCATCTAAGGTCATGATTAATTTTACAAGGATTATCATCAATCTTAAAAAGTGTATTTTTTTCTTAGTTTCGCCAGTCTGACATCCAGTACAATAATATCGAAAGAAAGATTAATAAACTCTATTCATCTCCCCTGTTAGAGACTTTTTCTAGAATCTCTAATTTAGAAGCTGAAATTGATTTATCCCTCATAATCAAGGAGATATACTTGTCAATTCACACATTGGAGGCCCATATTAAAGAAGGTGATGCTAATACTCTCTACTTACACTAAATGGAGTCTATGAGGAATCAAAATAATCATATATCCTACCTTAATGATACCTAAGGTAGTTCTATTTTGAATAACAATGATATTTTTTATCTTGTTTTACATTTTTTTAGGACCACTATTCTGTAGGAGATTCATCTATTTCATCAGATATTATGTCTTGAATTTGTCCTGTAGTCACAGATGAAATGAACTGTCAGATTGTAAATGTTATATTTGATGAGGAAATTCTTCTAGCCCAAAAATATATCTGCACAATGAAGGCACTGTGTCTAGATGGATTTCATTCATTATTCTTCGAAAAGTTATGTAACATTTTCAGATATGATATTCTATGGATCATGAATGATCTTTTGGAGGGTGGGGGGAATTTTAATTCCATCAATGAAACCCTTATTTCACTCATTCACAAGATTAAAAACCCGTCTTCAGTTTCTGATTTCAAAACCATTATATTATGTAATTTTATTTATTTTATTTTTTTAAAAAAATAATGTCAACCAGCTTCTGACATCTTCCCTCTATGGGTTCCATGAATAAGAGTTCTTTTGTTCCTAAGAGGTTCATATCTGACAATGTTATTTTAGCTCATGAAATATTCTACTCTATGAAAACACGATCTACAAATAATATGGGTGTTTAGTAATGGAATATTGATATGAAAAAATCATATGATATGGTGGAATGGTCTATCCTCCAGTTTGTGATGACCAAGATGATATTTTTCCCTAAATTGGTAGAGGTTTTCATGCATTGTGTCAACTTGGTTTCCATCAAGTTCGGAATCGATAAAAGCCTTACGAAGTGTTTTTCCCCTCTAGGGGTCCCCACCATGGGTATCCTCTCTCTCCCTTCCTCTTTATCCTTGTTTCTAGAGTTTTCACCAATATTATTTCTTTTGAAGCTAATGATAAATTTTCATATAGTGTGAATGTGTGTTGAAAGGGTCCTCATTTCTTTCATCATTTATTTGAGGATGAAATCTTATTATTCAAACGGTCCACCTTGGGTGAATATGAATCAAATCTCTAAATTATCCATGAGTATGAATTAATGTTGGAGTAGTCCATAAATCTTGGGAATTTGACATTTCTTTTACCTTAGGTGTTAATCAAAGTAGAAAAGATGAACTCTGTTTAGCCTCTAGCATCTGGGTGGTTGAAAAGAATCAAAAATAACTTGGGCTCTCCATACTCTTTGTACGTTCAAAAAAATCGGTATTCACAAGCATCTTTTATAGGGTGACTATTAAAATTTAGGGGTGGACTGCTAAAATGATCTCTGTGGTGGGTAAGGAAATTCTCATCAAGTATGTGGCTCAATCTATTATAAATAATGTCATGTATCTCTTTAAACTCCCAGTAATTTTTTTGATCAACATCATTCCTGATTGGAGAATTTCTTTTGGGACACCTTCAATAGAAGTAACAAAACCCATTTGATAGCTTGGGACAAACTTTTTCTCTCAAAATCATGTGGGGTAATGGGATTTCAGGACATGATCTGCTTAAATGAAGCCTTACTTTCCAATAAAGTATGGAATCTTATGAAATATCAAGATTCCCTTGGTCCTAATTTCCCCTGGGCCAAATATTTTCCCCATTCATAATTTTGTGGGGATTTTCTTAACCCCCACCCTAATAAATTCTAGAGAAGCCTCTAGGTTTCACGCAACCTACTTAATTAGGGTCTCTACTGAAGAATCAGAGATGGGATAACTATTAAAATATGGAAGAGATCATAGCATGTTAATAGCATTGGATCCCATGCATATGCCACTGCTCTAGAAGGAATGGATAATGATATAGTGAAATCTTTTTTTGACGAATCTGGGAATGTGTGGTGTACCGAGAAGCTAGAGTCGTGGTTTAAAGATAGAGATAGAAGGATTATTCAGATTATCCCATGTATTGGGGGAATAATTCATGTGGTTCTCCTGAATAATGGTCAAGATCCATAGAGTAATTTTATATGGTTATTATGGAATCCCTCATTTAATTACATAACATTTTCATTTACATGGTACTAATAGAGGATCTTTTAAAGTTTAGTTTCATGGAAAAAAGGTACAGAACACATGAAAACATAAAGCATTATCTTAATCCACATGAACAAATTCTTCAAGGGTTCATCCTAAGTAAAAAATACTACATATCATAACTTAGTGACATACATAAAGGAAACGGTGAGAATAAGGCCTGGTAAGGGAAAGTAGGGGAAACAGTTTACATGTGATCATGAGAATTATTAATAAGAACATGAGAAATATCATACAAGCTTGAGAAAAGGAAAACAAGAGGCTTATCATAAAAAAAATAACCTTAATAATAACATGTAAATTTGGTTACAACATTTAAATGATACATTCAGAAATATATCACCAATTTTTATCACTCTGGTGTCATAAAAATTAACAAGGTTATTCACCAAGGTGTCGTAAAAAATGTCATCTCTAGTGATTAAATTCTTTAATCAATGAATTGGATTGTTATCAATGTTCACCCTTCATATGTATTAATTAGTGTGAGAAACATAGATCATATTCAAAAATTTCATAAATAACCTATAGAAAATAAAATATATGGGTTTCATATCAAAATCACAGTGTTTTAATAAGTGCTTTCAAAACATGATCGTTATGTCACTTTTAACCCATAGAAAGGAAATGAGGATTTTATGTATGTCAATACCAGAATAAAATATATATTTTTTACATATTGTGGAATACCCCTATAAAATAAATAGTTTTGGTTATCGACAAAAATAAAATAAAAGGGATTTTCTTGACAAGAAGAGATAAATTTTAAGAAGTAAATTGGCAGCATAATGGGTATAAAACATGGTTTTAGAAAAGGATAAACAGAGAGGGGATAGGGGTATCCTATTGATAAGAAATAATTTTGTAGTATAGGAATGAATAAAAATGAAATAATATATATTTACCATAACATTCAGAAGACATATTCATAAAGTGGTTCTTGAAACGAAGAGAAAAGAATGGCATTTCCCTTACATTGAAGAGTAGTTCCTAAAACATGAGGATCAGGACCTTAGGGGATTGAAGACACATTTGGAGCCCTTATTGGAAGGTAAAAATATCATAGATTCATGGAGAAAAATTATGAGTGAAATGAAATGGATATATGGGTGGGTATTTATAGGAAATTTGGAGGATTTGTTTATTAATTTCTAAATATTGGCCTTCGATACCTAGGTAGTGGTAAATGAAAAAACATGGGATTTCCCATGGTATTTTCCCATGATATTGGACACTTGGGACACCTTTTATGTTATTTTAATAGAAAATAGTCACCCAGAATTTTATATTACTTATTTTCTCAAGGAAAATTATAGTTTTCATAAAATAACATTTTTAATTTAAATTTTTCATTTCATAATTTGAAAAGTAAATTATATATTTGGAAAATGATTAAAATAAATTAAAATACATGATATTAATAAAATAACATATTTTAAGTCATGTATTTTTGTTCATTATTAATTAAATTATTATGACATAATTATTATGTCACTAAACATATCGAAAAACACAAATTGTATTTCTACTATTCACAAAAAAATAATGTATTTTATAAAATTCTCACAAATATACAATAACCTAATTTCGATGTGCTAGTTTCAAAAATGATATTTATTTTACCACAATAATTATTTAAATATTATAATTTTACATTTTAAATATAAAAAACCTTTTTTATTAAAAATAATAACGGATTGAAAATGCATAGTAAAATTTTAGATACTTAGAAAAAAATAAAATTATTTTATCATTTTTATTTAAATTAGACTGTATTTATCATACTATTTCATTAAAATAACATTATTCATAATATATTTGTTTATTATAAATATTTATCTATTTCCTAAAAAGTTCAATTTCTTTTTGAAAAATTATTTTATTCAATTCCATCTCAAATTTATTAAGTAAAAATATTCTTGTAAATAATGGAATAAAAAAATTATTTATAAAAAGGGGTTGCATTTTATCAACTAATTCATTGACATATAACCCCTTATAACACTCATGTATGACCTAAGGGTATGGTGTGTGATGGTTATAGATTCATTTAGATGGCTCAGCTAACATCGCCTGAGTGGTAATTTCCACTAACATTAACTTCTCCTATATGATATTTCATTCAAGATTCACTTATTGAATCTCATATAGATTTGGTCAAGGGTGAACCTCAATGATTCTACCTCCTTACCATGTTTTTGAAAGTGGTCTTCATATGACACGACTCTATTGGCTAAGTCTACCATTTCTCTTTTCTTCATTAGTTATTCTTTATCATTTCTTCTTATAAAAAAATATAATGTTATAATTATTAACAAGAGTATAGTTTCTAATGATCATATTGAACATCGTTCCTAATTGACCAATGGTCATAATTGACCAATGTTCATAATTGTCCAATGGTCATAATTGACCAATGTTCATAATTGAACAATGGTCATAATTTACCAATGGTCATAATTGGCCAATGGTCATAATTAACCAATGGTTATATAATAGTCAATACTCGATGGTCACATTTCAAACTATACCAAATTAGTTATTAAAGAGATTTAAAAAATAAAATAACACAAATTTTCTCAGGAAAAAATATCTTTCAAAAATTCTGGGTTGTTACATTTGTCCCCCGTTAAGAAATTTCATCACTGAAATTTCAAACCCTTCCCTCAGTTCAAAAAATGTGTGGGTACTTATGTCTCATTGTTTCCTTTGGTTACCACATAACCTCTTCATATTTAAAGTTCCTCCATAATACTTTGATGATGAGGGTAGTCTTGTTGCATGGAACCATTTCTCTATAGTCCACGATCTTCACCAGCTACTCCTCATAAGAGAGGTCATGTTCCATTTGTACCACCTCTGGATTCATTACATGTGAAGGGTTATGTATGTACTTCCTCAAGAGATACTTGTGAAATATATCATAAACATGATCTATATTTGGTGGAAGTGAAATACAATGGGACACTTATTATATGTGATTAAAGATTTCATAGGGGCTAATTTAATTGGGGATAAGCTTCCCTTTCTTCCCAAACTACATGAATCTATTCCAAGGTGAAATTCAAAGGAATACTTTTTCACCAACATAAAACTCCATGCCTATTCAATAGTTGTCATCATAGCTCATATGAAATGTTTGAGCATCCTTTATGTTTTGTTGGATGGCATGGACCTTTTTTGTCATATCTTGCAAAATATCAGGCCAAAAAAGCATTCTCTCAATATCTTTATCCAAGAAAGTAGGAGTTCTACATTGTTTTACATAAATAACTTCATATGGTTCCATTTCAATACTCGATTGGAAGCTATTGGTGTATTGGAACTCAACAAATGGAAGATGTTGACCAATCCACCATTAAATTCCATTGACCATGTGCTCAAGTGTATTAATAGTTCTTTTAGATTGGCTAACAGTTTGGGGGTGATAGGTCGTACTGAAATTCAATTCATTATTCATATAATACTAAAGACTTCTCCAGAATGTTATGTTAACCTCATATCATGACCAAAAATGATAGAAATTGGTACCCATGAATCTTTACGAATTCTTTTACATAAATCTTGGAATGTTGGTCAAGATATAAGCCTTTCTAGATAGAGATAAAATGGGCAGTCTTGGTGAGATGTCCCATTATAACACATATCTCATTGTTTTCTTTAGATGTTCTCGAGAGACCAGTGATGAAGTCTATGGTGATATTTTCCTATTTCTATGTTGGTATAGGTAGTTGTTATAATACCTCCTTTAGAACTTATCACTCTTTCTCCAATTGTTAACACGCCATGCACCTTGTAGTATAGTTGGAAATCTCCCTTTTCAAGTTATCCAACCAATAATTATCAGGATGTTCCATATACATTTTAGTGATTCTAGGATGTATAGATAATTTAGAGCTATGAGATTAATCCATATTATCATTTTCTATTTCCATAATAGATGAAACACAAAGCCTTGTACGAAATTTTAGTACTCCTGATTGATCAAAATTGAACTCAAAAAACTTCTCATTCGTTATTGTATCTATATTCTTTTATAATAAAGGATATTCTATTTGATTTTTCTTGATCTTATCTAGTAATTATGGTTGAGAAATCATTCTTTATAGGGTGGATTATGTCCCTTCCCTCATGATTCTAATGTCTAATATTACTAGGTATTTAATCAATGGATCTCCTTGAATCCTCTCATTAAAAAACAATAGGGTCCTTCCTACTTAATGCATCGATGACTTTTTTTCTCTTTTGGGGTGATACTGAATTGAATGGTCATAGGCTTTAAGAAATTACAACCATCACTTTTGTCTCATGATTAATTCATTTTTCATGAAAATATAATTCAAACATTGGTGGTCTATGTATATGTCACATTTCTTCACATAAATATTGTGGATCCATATCTTCTGAGAAAAAATAACAATAGATTGATCCTGGTCATGTGTAGGATAATTTTTCTCATGAACCGTTAACTTTTGAGATGTATAAGTAATCACCTTTTCATTTTTCAATAGTATGCACTCAAACCCATTTAGAGATGAATTACTAAAAATAATGAATCCTTCTCAGATAGAGGGTAGAGTTAACACTGTTGTAATAGACTATCTCTTCTTAATCTATTGAAATATTTATTCAAAATAATTTTTCTAGATGAAATTTTCCCCTTTTTTAGTTAACTTGGTTAGTGGATTAGAAATTCATGAAATATTTCTACACAAAATTCCTATAATATCCCACTAAACCAAGAAAACTACAAATATCAGTTACTATTACATGATGAGGCTACTCTTCCACAACCTTTTTCATGGGAGGATCCACTAAGAATCCTTTATTGGTTATAATGTTCCCCAAGAAAGTAACATGTTGTAACCAAAATTCACATTTTATAAATATTCAAAATAGTTTTTCCTTCCTCAGAGTTTTCAATATAACCTTTAGATGATCTTCATGCTCCTCACGACTTTTGTAATATATTAGAATATCATCAATAAAAACAACCACAAAATTATCAAGGTGGTCCTTAAAGACTATTAATAAATTCAATAAATATATCAGGTGCATTACTCAAGCTGAAGGGCATAACAAAAAACTCATAATTCCCATATCTTCATTAGAAGGCGGCCTATATAATATCCACTTTCTTCACCCTCAATTGATGATAACCAGATCGATGTTAAATCTTAGATAAAAATTGAGCCCCTGAAAGTTGTTCAAATAAATCATTAGTAGTTAGAAGAGGGTATTTGTTCCTCACTATGATCCATTATGTTCTCTATATTCAATGCATAGTGTCATTGATCCATCTTTATTCTTCACAAATATAATAGGTGATCCCCATGGAGACACACTTGGTTAGATAAATCCCTTATCAAAAAGATCTTTGAGTTGTTTTGTTAAGTCCTCCGGCTCCAATTTTTCCATTCTGTATGGGTTCTTTGATATTGTCTTGGATCAAGTTATGAGTTTAATAAAGAAATACACCTCTATTTCTAGGGGAGTTCTAGGTAACTCCTTGGGAAATATGTTAGTTTATTTCTAAATGATGGGGACATTTTCTATTCTTAAACTTTTATTTTCTTCTTCCTCTTCACTAATCACCTCCATAAATAAGGATATGGATGGTGATTCTAGAAAAATATTTGGTCTAGATATCTCTCCTTTGAAAAACATTGTAGGTTGTATATTCAATACTATTGAGATTTACTTGATTCTATAATTGATCTTAGTAATATACATTGAGATATAGTCCATCTATAGTATAATTTATAATTCCTTCATGGGAATGAATACTACATTTATGATGAGATTATTCTCACGAAAGTGAATACTAGAGTTTCTATACACTATTGATGCTTGGATAATCCATCTAGGAGTCTTAACTGTTCACTCAAATTTTAGTAGTTCAGGAATTGATTCTATATTCTATGAAAAACTAGAGGAAATAAAAGAAGGTGATGAAATAGAATCAAAAAAATCACTTGCTAGCATTAAGAGAACAAAGAGAGTACCTTACACCACATCATTTCGAGAATCTACTTCATCCATAATGATAAGAAAATCCCAACCTTTCTCTTTTATCCTATGATGAGGTTTATGGTGATTCCCCTCCATTGTCTTCAGATTTGGAAAATGGTTTGAAAAGTTCCAAACTAGTCCACACTTATATAATTTTACTTTAGGTTAGGCCTACCCCATCTTCCCTTTTTCATTATTGTTGATAATTTGAGGATTCACCTCACTACAACAGTTCCAAGCAATATAACCATCTCTTACACACTTTTAAAATTTCCCACTCTCAATAAATCAATTCACTAAATGCTTCTTCCAACACTTGTTGCATGTGGTAAGTTTCCCTTGCTTTCATCATCTTCTAAGATCAAAGTTGCTCCCAAAGTTTGGATCTAAATATCACTTTTTTCATTTGATTTGTGAGACCATTGTGTCTCCGCAAACTCTAGTTCAACATTCATAGAACTCTGCACAATCTCCTCAATGTTTTCATAGTCATTAATGATTAGATTATTTCATATATGGGGTCTTATTCCACCAAAGAAATAATCAACCTTTCCATTATGATCCACAAAACATCTAGTGGTATAACAAAAATTTATTGTAAATTTCATCTCCTGACATCCCATAGATTCATTTTCCTTCTGCTTCAACTCAAGTAATTCTTTATCCATTTTCATTCACATTGAATAGGGAAAATATTTGTTGAAAAATATTTCCCTAAAATATTTCCACTCCATAACATCAATATCCCTACTTGGCTTTGTGTTTTTAATCAGTTCCCACCACTGATTAGATTCTCCCTGTAAGTTGTAAACATCCAGAGTGACTTTCTCTTGTTTTGAACAATGGAGTACATATCTTTTCTATAGAGCTTATCTATTGTTCTACAATAATTGGGTTGGTAAATCCACTAAATTAAGGAGGTCGTTGATTCATAATGGTGTCAAAGGGAAATTTATTCCCTTCGAGGTGAATCTTGTCTCTCGTCTTGATTTAGGTTATTTACCATAACTTAAGTCAATTAATTCGTCATTCTCATGAAGTTTTTTATTCCAGATTCCATCACAGGTCCATCAGCATATAGTCCATTATGCTCACCATTTACATGGTTCCCCTTATTTCCCTATATTTTATAAAATAATAATGCCTAAATGATAAATGTGTTTCTTTTAATAATCTTATAATTCTAAAATAATTTTATGTCTTAAGACATCATGGTTAAACATGTTATTCATTAACAATGATTAAATTTTCTATATATCCTTAATATATTGGATCAAAATTTAAGATGTATATACTCAATGACAAGAGGTGGGTGAATTGTAAGTTTAAAAACTTTTGTTTTTAACCTTAAGAAAACTTCGTTTAACAAAGTTAAACAAACAAGATTCACAAAACCCTCTATTATCTTAAACAAAGAGATCGGAAGGACCCATGGTCCAAATAAAAAGATATTATAAGTAAATAATCACATAGGTATACTTCAGTAAGATTCTACCTTAAAGTGTATAGAATCTTAAATCAGAGTTATTACAATAGAGAAGTGTAAGAAAGTTACACTATCTATCTTTAACAAAAATGTAGAAGAATATAATGAACTTTTAATTAAATAAGTTGTTCAAGTGTACTGAAATCTTTTAACCCAAAGATAAGGGTATCCAAAAAACCTGGAAAAAGGTCCCTTGATTTATACATTCAATAAAGTATGTCTTACCCACACTAGGGTAATCCCATGATACAAATATCATAATCTTTCTTGCTAACCCCACAATCCCTCAATCTGTAAGGTGATAGGCACCTCTATCTTCCATAAACATAGAAGCCCTCGATTAGGTAGGTAATCAGAACTGTTGTCTTCCTTAAGCATAGAATCCCTCTATTATAAACATCAACAATCAAAATCTAACAAGGAAAACAAAGCTTATTGAGGATTTAAGTATGCGAAACAAGTTGTTCACAACATAAACTCTTCAAGGATTTCACATGAAGAAAATATGGAAGATCACTCTCATAGTGTCAATTATATCAAAAGTTCACAAAATAAAAAACATTCAAATGGCTGGGTATTTATAGGTGAGATATCCAATGATCACATTCTCCTCCAAAATTCATATTTCCATGAAATTTTAGAGTTACCTATAAAGGTGTCACTCATGCAATGGTCATTTTGTAACAAATTGGACGACACCATTGTATATAACAAACTATTAGAAATAATGTCATGTAATATATAAGAGACAATATCATGTAATGTATGTAAAAAATATAAAGGAAATATTGTCACTATAACAAAGATATACAGCCGATTTCTTAAGGTAAATTGGATTCTAGAAATATAGATAATCAGATTCTAATTATTTATAAAATAATATTTTGATTTCAGAGAGAATCAGATTCTGAATTCTGAATGAATTTGAGTCTAATTTCTAAAAGAATAGAAGTTTTATTTCAAAAAGAATCAAATTCTGATTTTTGAAATAATTGGAGTCACAATTCTAGGGAAATAAGATTCATAATTTTTTGAGAATCAGATTCATGATTCTAGGGAAATCAGATTCACAATTCTGTGATAATCGAATTCACGATTTTAGGGAAATCAGATTCTGAATAACTGTAATATTTTTAGTTTTAGATAAGGTTCTAATTTAATTTAATTTAATTTTTATTATGGAAAATATGGTTAGATTAATCTAAAAAATATTATAAAAATTCTAAAAACTATATTAAATAAAACTAGTTTGTGGTTTTTAAAACATAAAGGAACAGAAAAAGTCGACTCCACAATCTCCCCCTTTTTGAAAAGCATAAAAAACTATTCATAAATGAATATAAAGATATAAGTTTTTCATTTATGAACTTAAAATAAATACTTATCTCTCTTTTTTTATGACCCATAATGAATAAGACTAACTCCCCCTTGGGTTATGAAATCCCTAGAAGGATCGTATTCTTATATTTTAGTTTGTCCGCATTTCTTAAAGAAATTACTCCCCCTTTACTTATGGATTTTTTTTATTTAATTAATCTCCCCCTTTCATGAACATCCTCCCCCTTAGATTAATATTCATTTTTTTAACATTATTTTCTCCCCATTTGTGATTTTTAAAAAGGTGTGGGATGATATATATTTTACCTGATAGTTTAGGAAACATACAACATGAAACAATGAAAAGAAACATTTTCATTAGATAACTAAAGCATCATAAAAAATTTACAAAAAAAATATTGGATTTGGAAAAAAAAATAACCATTCTTATTATTTTTTTTGGCATTATCTTTTTCTGTGTTACTTTCAACTTATTAAACTCCTTGTGATCTTATTGAAACTTCTTGAGCAGATATTTGTGATCCTAATTTTCCTTCTTAAGGTTTTTTATACTTTATTCATGAGACTTAACTATTTCATCTTGAGACTTAATCAACTCTTCCTGAGTTTTAAGATTCTCAACCAAATCTTCCCTAATTTCCTTCTACCTTTTTAGATTGAGAGATATTTAGTTCAGTCTTCCATTTAGATCTTTCTCTTCTTGTTGGTGGACAGTTTTCTCTTCCTTTAGTTTCTCTGAAAAAAATTTGATATATTCTTGATTTTTTCATCGAATTTATCAAAGGCATCCTTGACTGAGTCACTGAAGTCATCAAAGACCTTAATATCATCTAAAATATTTTTATACCATCAATTTATCTCCTTACATGAATTTCTATGTGCATTATAGTTGTTCAATAGAGTCTTAAACACAACTTCGAGTTTGATAAATTTTTCTATAAGGTAGTTTGTGGATTTCGTCTTCTAATTAATTGTATCTTGATTCAGCTCACATCTGGATTCTATAGTTGGATAGAATGGTTTGGTGTTTACAAGATTCTTTAGGGACTTAACCACAAAATCTTCACCTATTAAAGAGTAATATTCTAAAATGAAAGCTTTCTTTAGTGAAGAAACTTTAATTTACTTATCATATTTCTTCCTAGATGTAACAGTAACACCCTTATTTATTTTTGTAAAAAAACATTTTGAGGCACATCAATAGCCACTTTATTTCCTTCCCTTTCTCAACTTTTGATATTGTCTTATCAACTCTCTAAGATTATTTCTCTCCATCAGAAACATGTTATACTCTATCATCACCATCATTAACTTAGTTATCATCATCTTTTTCAAAAACACCATTAGATTTACCTTCAACATGTTGTAAAATATCATCATTATCACTTTCATCATTGGAGGGGATCTAATTTACATCATTATCATCAATAATATCATTATGAAAATACTTCCCTTCTAAGACTATCATGGTGGAGGAATCTTGGGAGGTTCTTATCAATAAATTTTGATATGGGTTCTCTTTCTCAGGTTCATAAACCATTTAGATTTCAACTTCACTTTCATTTCTGGATTCTTCTTGTTTGATTTTCTTCTTATACTATTAGATCTGGAACTGAAGCGACTTAATTTCCTTTATCTTGTACTAGATTCTCAATTATCACTAGTGTTAGAGGGAACTCAGGTTCTTGTAGAAAAGATTCTGGTACTTGATTTTTTTAGAAGCTTTCATAGTATCTCTCAGTAAGTCTTGGAAAAAAATTTCTTATGACATCTTGTTCTTCTGCTTCTTCTCTTTTTCTTGCCTCTCTATCACTTCAGTTGTTTGAATTTTTAAGGACTTGGATTCAGTAGGGTCTATTCTGAAGACAGGTTCTCCTTATTTTATATTTCTCTTCTGTTCTCTCCACTTAGCAACTACGTCTTATGAGAAGTTTTTTTGTTTTTTAGGCTTAGGAGGTACAGATGCAGGTTCATGGGCTTGAGCTCATTTTTGGGGTTCTACTGCTTGGGCTATTTTTTCATAGGTTCAGTTTTAGAACTCTCTCTGACTTTCCTTACCTTCTAAGTATGATCAACAATCTTAGATGAATGATTATAGAAACCAAACATCATTCAATCTTCATTCTCTAGAGGTTGTAATCACTCAACAACATTATTCTAAAATTCATAGTCATCAACTCACAATGAATTTTGTAGGTTTCTAGGAAGACTATAATGAGCTTGGAAAATATTACTGGATACATTAAAATATAATATTTGATCGTTCCATTATTTATCTTTCTAATGGTGAGGAAGATATACTTAATCAAGTTAATCTTTATTAGATTGAATAGAAAATCCATCTTGAATATATCTGACGTCTTTAGGGTGTCTTTTCCCCTTTTCCTGAAATCAAGAGTCCTTGCATACAAAGGGATGTTATTCTATGATTTGTTGAGAGATTGGTGATCTTAGGTTTCTTCACTCCCTGAATTAATATGCATTCCATTGCCTTAATTTTATGAAATGGACATTATCTATATAGAAACCTATGTAAAAAAATCATGCCTCTCCATCATAAGGTATCTCAAGAACACTTGCAGCTTTCTTGTAGGATAAAGTGTAGGTACTGTCATAAATATTGAACTAAAACATATATTTTCCTCCTTTTTCAAAAAACTAAATTGTATCATAAAATTTTATTATAAGATCTGGATAAACCAAATCTTTATTATTTTCCTTTTCTACAGCAAAACATTCCCATCTATTAATATTGATAACATTCCTTATGATAGAATCATACATGGTGAAGAAATTATGATGTACTAACCTTTCTCTAACAATTAGCTAGAATTTGATTTCCTTATGAGAAGACATCTGAATTTGATGAAAAATTTCTAGTGAAATTCATAGATTAAAATAAGTATGAAAGAATCAGATTGGCTTCTTTGAAGGGTGGTAGAGCTCAGGTGAAAAAGATGTGGAAACTAATAAGGGGTGAGAAGGGGGTATCATTATATAGGCTTTGTGGTGACAGTTCAACTTCTTGGGTTAATAAAATGGTTGATATTATCTTGATCTAATCTAATTATTGATATTAATTCCAAATAAGGATTTATATTCTGGTCTTTTGAGGTTTTAAATAAAATTACCAGATTTAAGGAAATATGAATTCGAAAAAAAATTGTTAAAATAAATTTGAAATACCAACAAATTGAAATGTAATTAAGAGAATATAAGTAAGAAAACATACATTCTAGAGTTCTTCAAAAAAATTCATTATTTATAAGGTTCATCTTAGAAAACATAGGTTCCCAAATGAACTTTTATTAGGTTTCAGACAATTTTATTAGGTTTTGAAATTTTTATTAGGATTTGAAATTTTTAATAGGTTCTAAAAAGAAATTTTAGGGGAAAAATTTTACTCTCCTTTTGAAAAGGAGTTTCTTAATGTTAGGAGATTTTTTAACAAAAAAGATATGAATGATTAACTTATAGTTATCATTTCTAAATTTTGTTTAATGTATTCAAAACAATCATAATGTAATGATTTTTTAAATATATCTTCAAGTTGTTCTTGTGTTTCAGTCAATTGTAAAATAATATCACCTTTAAGTATGTGATCACTAAGGAAGTGGTGCCTAATATCTATATGCTTTCCATGAGGGTGATGTGCATGGTTTTCTTAAGGGTATGTAACTATTGTTATCACATAGTATCTGAGTTTTAATAAAACCCATGTCATAATATGTGAGTGTGTGTCGCATCCACAACACTTGATCACAAAAACTTCCAACTGCCACATATTCATCTTCTGTAGTGTAAAGTGCTACAGAGTGTTGTTTCTTACATGACCAAGAAACAAATGAATCTCTGAAAAAATTACCAGTTCTAGATGGACTTTTCATATCCATTCTATAACCACCAAATTCAGCATCTAAGAAAACTTTTTAAAACAAATTCATTTCTAGAAGAATAGAAAAGTCCTAAGTCCGTAGTTCCCTTTTAAGTAGAAAAAAGTTCTTTTCACAACTCTAAAATGGGATTGTTTTCGATTATACTAATATACTTTATATAAGCATACTGATAACATTAATTCTGGATGACTAGATGTTATGTATATTAAACTTCCTATCATACCTCTAAAATATGTTTGGTCTACTGGTTTCCAACTTTTATCAAGATCAAGAGTGTTTGAGGTACCAATTGGAGTACACATTCTTTAGTTTTTTCAAATCTATACTTTTTAAGTAGATATTTAATATACTTATATTGAGATATATAAGTTCTTTATAGTTTTTGATAAATTTTAAAACGAGGGAAAAGTGTTAACAATCCCATCATACTCATTTCAGACAAAAATTTAATAATATTTTCAAATGAATAAGTTTAGGATTGATGAGTTGATCTGAATATAATTTCATCAATATAAATTTAAACAATAAAAACATTTTTCTTTTATTTATTTATAAAAATGGTTGGATCAGAAGTTCCCTTAACATAGTTGTTTCCTAACAAAAATCATGTAAGTCTATCATACTAGGCTCTATGGGGTTATTTTAGACTATATAAAACTTTGGTAATTTTAAAAACATGATCAAGATTTTTTTTGTCTTAAAAACTAGGAGGTTTTTCGATATAAAATTCCTATTGAACATATACATTAATAAAATCACACTTCACATCCATTTGAAAAAGTTTGAAATTAAATAATGCTGTAAAGGATAAGAGAATTCAAATAGCTTCATGTCTAACTACTGGAGCATTGGCTTCTTCATAGTCTATTCCTTCTTGATGATTATAGCCTTTATAAAATAATCTTTCTTTATTTATTACTATGATTCCATTTTCATAACATTTATCTCTGAAGACCCGTTTTACTATAATTACATAATATTCTTTAGTACTTTCAACCAAGCTTTAAACTTTATTCCTTTAGAATTCATTTAGTTCATATTTTAATAATTTAATCCAATCTTCATCACCTAAAGCTTCATCAATAGTTTTAGGTTCAAATTGAGAAAGAAATTCTAGATTCTATACATTATTTCTTAAAGAACTTATAGTCATTACAGGTTTATGTACATCACCAATGATATTATCACTGGGATGATTCTTAAGAAAAAACTGATATGGGTTTTGTATAACATGTTCATCAACATAAGGTAAAAAATATTATAGAGTGAATAGTTTAGAAACATTTTCTTGGGTATTCTCCTGATTAGAAGAATCTTCCATCAAAGGTTGATAATCAGTTTTTGAAAACAAATCTGAAAATGTAGGTTGGGGTTTTTTAAAAACAAAGGGATCAGTTTCATCAAATTCAACAAGTATTGTTTCCTCAATAGTATAAGAAATTTTATTAAAGATTCCATAAACCTTAGAAGTAGTGGAATAGCCTAAGAATATTCCTTCATCAGATTTAGGTGTGAATTTGTGTAAGTTATCTTTTGTATTCAAAATGAATACTTTTCATCCAAATACTTTGAAGAATAAAATGCTAGGTTTTCAGCCTGCCCATAACTTATAAGGTTTTTTATTAACAAATAGCCTTATTAAAACATGATTTATAGTATAAAAATTAGTACTCATAGTTTTGGCCCAAAAGTGTTTAGCGATTGAGTATGCACTTAGCATGGTTCTTGTTATCTCTTGAAAATTTTAGTTTCTTCATTCAATAACACCATTTTGCTGAGGAGTTCTAGGAGTTGAGAAGTTATGATTAATATCGTTCATACTACAAAAAGTTTCAAAATGTGAATTTTCAATTTCTCCACCTTGATCACTATGAATAGTTATCAATGGAAGGTTTTTCTCATTTTTATCTTTGGATGAAAAAGATTAAAAATAAGAAAAGGATATAGATTTCTTTGCTAGAAAATTGAACCATGTAAATCTAGTGTAATCATTAATTAGAAAAAATGCATAGTATTTTCCTCCAATACTTCCAGTTTGTGTTGGACTAAAAATATCCATATGCACTAACTTAAATTCATCATAAGTTGATACCTAACTTATTGATTTAATGATTGACTTATCTTGCTTTCCATGTTCACAAGGATCACAGACTTTTTAATAATCAAATCTAAGATCTGGTAGATCCTTACCAAGTATTTTCTTATATAGTTTACATATGTTCCTAAAATTATAGTGTCCTAATATTCTATTCCACAACCAAGATTTATCCTCCATTATACTAAGGAATGGTAAGTCTTGGCTCATAAGGTATTCTATGTTAAGTGTATAAAAATTCTCATGCCAATGGGCAGAAAGAATGAACTCATCCTTGGAATTGTATACTAATCATTTATAATTCCTAAAATTTTCAAGGTAACCTTCATCACATAATTGGATTATGCTTATAATTTTATCCTTATTACCTTTAACAAATAAAAAATTTGATGTTAAGGCTTTTCCAAGAAGAACAATGTTAACTATACCAACAATTTTTCCTTGAGCATTGTCTCCGAAAGTGATTCTTAGACCTTTAATCATAGTAATCTTTTCAAAGAAGTTTTTTTTACCAATAATGTACCAAGAACATACACTATCCATGTACCATGTATTGTTGTTTTTACTTTATTTTCCAAAAAATGAAATTGTTAGATTTTCATAATCCAAACTTTCTTGGATCGAGAAATGTTAGAAAATAAAATCTTAGGTGTCCACATTTTCTTATTAATGTGATCTTTATGAAAACCTAAGGATTGGTTTTTTTTAAGAATAATTCTTATCCCAATTTCCACCACTTTGACATTTAGTGAAAGAAGGGGAAATTTGAGGAACAAAATAGTTATTAAAGAAAACTAGTTTTGAGTGAGAATAAAAAAACAAAACAAATTCCTTAGAGGATGGAGTTCGGAATACATTTTATCAAAACATTACTTACCAGTAGTAAAGTTTAAAAAAAGCTTCTTTAAAGAAAATATTTCAGATCTTTATACTGATTTGATACTTATTTTGTTAAAGCATTGATTCTAAAATTTTCTTTGTCACGTATCTTATTAATCTTACTGTTTTCATTCTCAAGTTACTTGAAAAACCTAGAGACTTATTCAAAAAAGGTAAAATATTATCTTCTACTGAAGAAGATTCTTCATCAAAAGATTCATAAATTTCTTCATCAGGATAATTAGCAGTTAAAGAAATACTTGTTAAAGGTTCAATAGTGTGTAACTTATCAATAAGACAGTTATTCTCTATAGGCATTACGTTGATAAGACCAATATTATTTTTTCGGGAAGATTCAATATCAGAAGATTCATCAGATAATTCTCCACGCATTATACTCCATGAATCATTTGCCTTCAAGAATTTCTTTTCTTTAGGCTAGTAATATCTTTTTTAATTCCTCTTTATATGTTTATCTTTCTTATCCATTCTTTTTAACTTAGTACAATCAGGTCTAATATGTCCAACTTTTTTTCACTCATAACATGTAACATCTAAATCTTTCTTATATTTCCTATATTTATTCTTATATATATACTAAAAAATCAATATTTACAAAAATATTATTAATCATTAGATAACTATTGGATAGTTTATTCTCTTATTACTCAGATTCACTTAATTCTGGTTGAAAAACAACTTTCTTAGGCTTTTTTTTGTTAGAAAAAATCTCAGGAGTCTTGGATTTCATTTGATTCGAAGTAGTAGTAAAATAAACACACCCATTATTCTTCTTAATATTACTTGAATCTCACTTCAATCTAATATCATGTTTCAATTGTGTCCCAAATAGATCATCAAGGGTAACTATTGTAAATTTCGTAGATTCATCAATAGTTGTTCTTTTTTATTCCCACTCATTTGGAATAATATCAATAATCATGTCAACAAGAATTTCATCATCTTATCCTTTTTCTCCCATTGACTATAATCTATTCACAATAGTCATGAATCTTTTTTGAACATTAACTGTTGGTTCTCCATAAGGAAAAACAAAACCATAATAATTATCTATAAGCATAGCTATTCTGGTTTCTATAACTTTCGATTTTCCAAAATGTGTAACTTCAAGTTTCTTCCAAAAAAATATTTCTACCTCACATGAAGATATTTGACTATATATATTCATGGTCATAGAAAACAACCATTTATTTTTTACCCTATAATTAAATTGATATTATTTCCTTTCCTGGTTGGTAAAGGTTCTGACTTTCTTTTCTATAATCGTATAATCTCCAGAAATCATAAAAAAGTTGTCAACTCTGGTGTTAATAAAAAATTTCTTCATATGATATCTCTAATACTCATAATCATTACCGTCAAAAATTGGTGGTCTTTTTGGATTTATATTGTGAATTGAACCAATATAGATTCTTTCCATATTTTGAAAACAATGGTTTTCCACTCCACATGTTAGTGTAGTATGAATTTATAAACAAAAAGTTTATATAACAAATAAAACTAACTTGTAATATAAAAAAAGTAAGATAAAAAAAGTGGAATTATCTAATAATAAAAATATGTATATTAGTATTTCAAATACCTCCTCTGATACCAAATTTATGATGTATATACTAAATGAAAATAGGGTTTTTAATTGTATGTTTAAAAAAAATTAACATTAAGGAAACATTGTTTAACAAATTTAAACAAACATTATTCACAAAACCCTCTAATATCTTTAACAAAGAGATCAGAAGCGCAAAAGGTCTAAATAAAAATATATTATAAAGAAAAAATAACATTGGTATACTTAATTAAGACTCTACCTTAATGTGTATAGAATCTTAAATCAGAGTCATTACAATAGAGAAAGTGTAAGAAAGGTACAATTTCTATCTATAACAAAAATTCAGTGGAATTTAATGAACTTTTAATTAAATAAGTAGTACAAGTGTGATGAAATAAATTAACCAAAATATAAAGGAATTCAACATCCTTGGATAAAAGTCCCTCGATTTATACTTTCAAGAAAGTCTATCATACCCACACCAGGGTAAGCCCTCGATAAGAAGATCAGAATCTGTCTTGCTATGCCCATAAGCCCTTGATCTGTAAGGTGATTGGTACCTCTATCTTCCTTAAACATGGAATCCCTCGATTAAGTAGGTAATCAGAACCTATTTATTCTTTCATCTTGGAATTCCTTGATTGTAAAGAGCAATAATCAGAATCACACAAATGAAACAAATCTTATTAAGGATTTATGTATGTGGAAAATGTTTTTCACAACATAAACTATGTATGGATTTCACACGAAACAAATCTGTAATAGCACTCATAGAGTGTCAATTATCTCAAAATCTCACAATATCAAAAACATTTAAATGGTTGGGTATTTATAGGTGAGATCTCCAACAATCACATTATCCTCCAACGATCATATTTCACAAAAAAATTAGAGGGTCATGTACAAGTTGCACTCATGAAACAATCAGATTGTAACAAATTGGATGATATCATTTTATATAACAAACTATGAGAAACAATGTCATGCAGTATGTAAAAAACATTATCATGTAAAGTATATAAGAAATATTAAGGAAATATGGTAACTATAAGAAAGATAGAGAGTCATTTTCTTAAGGTAAAACAGATTATAGAAATATAGATAATCAGATTCTAATTATTGAGAGAATCAAATTCTGATTTCAGAGAGAATCAGATTCTGATTTCTGAAAGAATCAGAGTCTGGTTTTTGAAAGAATCAGAGTCTGATTTCTAAATGAATTAGAGTTTGATTTTTGAAAGAATCGGATTCTGATTTCTGAAATAATCAGAGTCTAATTTATGAAAAAATTAAATTCTAGTCTTTGAAAGAATCGGAGTAACAATTGTTGGGAAATCATATTTACAATTTAGTGAGAATTTGTTTTATGATTCTAGGGAAATTAGATTCAAAATTCTGTGAGAATCAGATTCACGATTCTGGGAAAATCAGATTCTAAATAACTGCAAGAATTCATGTTTTATATAATGATCCGATTTAATTAAAATTATTTTGTCTTAAGTAAAATATGGTTAGATTAAGATAAAAAAATTCATAAGGAGTCTTATTAACTCAATATCATAATGGTTCATAAAAATATCATGATTAACCAAAAATATCCCCAAGGAGTATCAAACCAGGTGTGTAGTAGGGATCAATTTCATGTTCCAGGTTATGCTAAGTCATTACTAATTCACCTTGTCATAGTTATTACCCTTAGGCATATATTTTCTAGAACTATGTCCACTTGTTCATATCAAGAGAGATATTTCTTTTCTTGGAAACCACTTACCCAATATTTTACCAAAATACTAGGATATTTTACTATATTTAAGCTTGTACCTAAGGTTCTTCCAAGAGTTTTCGAAACCTAATTTTTATTAATTTTTAAGCCTTCCTTTGATATCAACTATGGAATCATGCCTTTTATAACATAAAATTTTCAATTACATAGTAAAAACAGATGATCTTTTACAGTTTAGTTTCTTGGAAGAAAAATATATAACCCATGAAAACAAAAACATTTTTTAATCCACTTGAATTGCTTCTTAAATTTTAATCCTAAGTAAATATACTACATATCATAACCCAGTTACATACATCAAAATAAAGGGTATGCATAAGTCCTAGTATGGGAAAGAATGGGAAATAGTTTACATGTGATCATAAGAATTATTGATAAGAACATGAGGAGTATCATAAAGGCATGATAAAAGTAAAAAAGAGACATATCATAAAAAAATAACATGAATCAAAAAATGAAAATGAGGATACAACATTTAAATGATGCATTCATAAACATATCATAGAGGTTTATCACCAAGGTGTCATAAAAATTACCAAGGTTATTCACTAATGTATCGTAAAATGGGTCATCTCTATAGATGAAATTCTTTACCCAATGAATTTTAGAGCTATCAGGGAGAACCCTTAATATATATTAATTAATGTGAGACAAATATATCATAATCAAAAATTTCATAAATAACCCATGTATAATAAAATAAATTGGTTTCATATCAAAATCATGGTGTTTTTAAAAATTCTTTAAAAACATGATCCCTATATCACTTTTAACCCACGAAAAGGGAATGCAGGTTATATATAAGTCAGTAATAGAATCAAATAAATAATTTTTACATATTTTCTAATACCTTGAGAAAATAAATTGGTTTGGGTATTCAAAAAAAAGAAAATAAAAGGGGATTTCTTGAGAAGAATAGAGAAATTTTAAGAAGTAAAATCGGCAACATAACATGTATAAAACATGGTTTTAGAAAAGGGTAAAAAGAGAGGGGGCAAGGGCATCCTATTGATAACACATAATTTTGAGGTAATAGAATGAATAAAAATAAAATAATATAGATTTACCATAACATTCATAAGACATATACAAAAAAGGTTTTTGAAAGTAAGAGAAAAGAAGGATATTTCCCTTACCTTGAAGACTAGTTCCTAAAACATCAGGATAGAGTCATTGGTGGATTGAACAAAACATAGTTGGACTTATTGGGAGGTGAAAATATTAGGGATTCATGGATTAATAATTGTAAGATAAAGTAAATGGAGGAATGGGTGGGTATTTATAGAAAAAATTGGGGATTTATTTATTAATTTCCAATCAAAGGCCTTGGAAACCTAGGTTGTGGTGAATGAAAAACCATGGGCTTTACCATGGTATTTTCTAATATAATTGGATAATTGGGACACCTTTTATGTTTTTTTAATCCAAAAGATTCTATAATCATATTATATTATTTATTTTTGAAAGGAAAATTAAATTTTTCAAAAAATAACATTTTAAGTTAAAGCTTCCATTTTAGAATTTGGAAGGTCAATTATATATTTGAAAATTGATTAAAACCTATTAAAATAATTTATATTAATAAAATAACATATTTTACGTCTTTTATTGTGGTTAAATAGTTATTACATCATTATTACATAATTATGGTATCATTAAACATAATGAAACACTCAAACTGTATTTTTACTATTAAAGAAAAAATAATGTATATTAAAAAATACTCATAAATTTATTGTATCCTAATTTTGACGTGATTAGTGAAAAAATGATATTTATTTTATCATGATAATTCTACCAATATAGGAATTTTAACTTTTAAACATAAAAATCCTTATTTATTAAAAAAAATAGCGGATTGAAAATGCATAGTAAAATTTCAGATACTTGGAAAAAATAAAATTATTTTATCCTTTATATTTAAATAAGAGTATTTTTGTCATACTATTTTATTAAAATCACATTATTCATAATATATTAGTTTATTATAAATATCTATGTCTTTTATAAAAACTGAAAATTTCTATCTGAAAATCATTTTATTCAATTTCATCTCAAATTCATTTAGAAAAACTATTTTTAAAATGGAAATAATGGAATAAAAATTATATTTATACAATGAGATTATGTTTTAGTAACTAAAGCCTTCACACATAACCCCTTATATCACCCATGTATAACCTAAGGTTAAGGTCGGTGATGGTGATAGATTCATGGGGTGGCTCAGCTAACATCACCTGAGTGGTAATTTCCACTAACATGAACTTCTCACGTATGTGATTTCATTCATGCTTCACTTATTGAAGCTCAGCTTGGAATTTGTCAAGGGTGAAACCTATTGATGTTACCTCCTTACCAAGTATTGAATAGTGGGATTCATACAGCACGACTCTACTGGTTGAGGTCATCATCTCTATTTTCTACACTATTTATTCTTTATCATTTCTTCTTATAAACCCAAATTATAACGTTAAAAATATTAACAAGAGTATAGTTTCTAATGATCGTATTGAACAGCGGTCAAAATTGACCGATCATTTTATAATGGTCGAAACCCGATGGTCACATTTCAAATTATATTGACTTCATTATTGAATAGATTTAAAAAATAAAATAACATTCATTTTCTCAGGAAACAAATACCATTGAAAATGTCTAGGTCATTACAGTTATGAATTGATTTGAAAAATCATTTTATTTTAAAAAACATGAATCAATTAAACAATGTGATTTATTAGGTTGGAATATAAAAGAAAAACAGAAAAAAAAAGATATAATGTGATTCAGATTGATGTGATCCTACATGCACGGTGAGAACACCGCCTAGAAAATATTCTTATTAAAGAAGAAAAAACAAGAAAATAAAAACATGAAGCTAAGGAAGTAAAATACCAGAGAATCTATCTAAGGAGGATCAAGTTTCTAAACTAGGTAGCAGTGATGAACTATGTCATGTAGGGTTAGCACCTTCCACTCCTAGATGGACTCACGCATGCACCCAACATAAAGATGTAAATCCACAAAAAAATATGCTTCATGTGAAGCCTAATAGATATGGTTCCCAGTAAATGTCACTACTGAGTCTCCCCTAGATGAGATGTCCAGTTGTAGGAAAAAAATACTCTTCATGATAAGGAACCATGAGCAAGGACCGGGACCAAAACTCTCTTTCTTCCTCTTCAAGATCTCACCAAAACTAGGGGTTTTCATCACTTAGATCTCTTAGAGAATACAATAGATGAACAGAATGGATAAAAAACTAGATTACTTAAGGAGAAGTCAATGAGAAATGATGAACCCTAGTCTAGGAATTAGGTACTCCGGTCGAGGGACAATGATGTTGACACACAGACGACTGAGATCAAACATGTCATTTGAGTAATCGGGAGTGGCACAGCTGAAAAGGACACACAGAATAACCCATTTGAAGAAATTTTAAACTAAGTATTAAGCATTCCATAATGAAGCACACTCAAGAGCACTCATGGTTTCTAGATCTAGCTTGATCAACAGTCCAAGTTCATTCTGCAAAAAATAAGGTAATCATATTCCTCAACCAATATTAAACTCAGGTAATAAAATCAGATTGAAATAAATCAAATTGAATTTAAATTTCCATAATAGGATGTACATAAACACCATGAAAAACATTCATAAAACATGCTTCAAAATAAAATGTATATTTGAATGGAATTAATGGAAAATTAACAATTATCCACCTTAGAGTTTAAAAAGTTTACTTTATTAATGGTGTTCTCGCAACTTCTATTATTAAACTAGGATAAGATTCATATTATCTAAATAATGTGAAAATTTAGAAAGGGGTGTATCCTTAGTCAAAATATCTGAAGTATTATCCCTAGTTTGTATCTTAGTGACACACACTATCATAGATCCAATTATATCCCTAACAAAGTGAACAATAATGTCTATATTCTTCAATCATACATGGAAAACATAGTATTTATATAGATGTAATGTAGAATGAATTTCACTATGTTTAGCTACACTATAATCAGATAAAGGAAACTCATGAATACAAAATTTTAACCAAATTGATTTTTAATACATTCAATTATAGCAATATATTTTTCCTATGTGGTGGACTAATAAATTATTGATTATATGATACTTTTCTTGGAAATCGGACCACCATAAGTAATGAAAACAAAACCAGTAATTTATTTACAAGTTTCAACCACAGAAACATAGTTAGAGTCTATAAATCCTATAATTTCATCATCACAACAATCATTTCTTCAAAAACAAATGCACAAACCAGAGGACATTGAAACCTACATGAGAATCCATTTCATACCATGCCATAGCGCTTTCCTAGGTTTTCTCATAAACCAACTCAAAGTGCACATTGCAATTTTAATATCAGGTCAAAAAAAATCCATTGCATACATAATACTCCCAACTACATTATCATAAGGGATATTTCTCATGAAATACATCTCAGTATCACTAATAGGGGACTGATTTAGGGACAACATAAAGTATTGGACCATGGGTATGCTTACTAGTTAAATATGTTCAAAAAAGTACCATATTAAAACTTTTTTAACATAATCATGTTGTGATAAAAACAAGATTATATCGCTTCAATGTATAACGTTTAAATTCCAAATATTTCTTTTACATTTCCCAGATCTTACATTTAGAAAGTAGAATTAAATTGGGATTTCATATATTATAATAACCTCATGTCTTTACAAATAACTAACATGTCATCAACATATAATAGTAGATAAATCATATCATTATTAACATGATTTTAATAAACAGATGCACCAAATATGCTTCTGCTGAAATCATCCTCAATCATAAAAGAATCAAGATGTTTTTACCACTGAGTTGAAGATTTTTTCAAACTATACAAAGACATTTGTAAAAGGAAAACCTGATTCATTTTTAAATTCTTTAAGAAACCTTCGGGTGGTCTCATATAAATTCTTTCTTCCAATTCTCCATGAAAAAAATGAAATTTTAACATCCGACTACTCTATATGGAAATCATTGTTATCTATGAAATAAATCATAACATAAATGGATGAATTCTTAACAGTAAGAGAAAAATCTCACCATATTCGAATCCTTAAAGTTAAAGTTACTCCTTAGAGACTAATTTGGATTTTTATTTGATTTTAAATTCCCTAATTTTATCTTATTTATTCTTAAATATTCATCTATATCCTATGAAATTTTCTTTCAGGGTATGGTTACAACTGTCTTGGTCTTATTCTTAATTAGGGAATTCATCTCTTCATTCATGGAATACAATCACTGTCAGAATTATTTAGATATTATAACTTGCTTAAAAGTTTGTTTTTAATAATTATATATGTCTTAAGAAATATTAACGGTGTACAGATCCATATCATCATGGATAAACTGATCTGGGGTTCTAATAATCCTCTTAGCTTATTCTTGAGTTAACTGGAATCCCATGGGGATATCCTCTTTTACTTTTAGTTAAAAACCAAAATCTGATTTTGATTCACCTTCATGTTGTGGGGGGTGACCAGAAGGTTTAATATTGGGTTCCAAATGGATCTGAGGGTTAGAACAAACTTCAACATCCTTGGGTTGGGGTGTAATATCCTCTCACAGCTCAATAGTATTCCTACTTGAAAGACATGACTCTACGAACACAACACCATGACCAATGATGCATATTTGATATCCTAGTATGTCTACCCACAATTTTTACTCCTTAACTCCCTCTAGATAACCAACAAAGATGCAATTGATAGAACTTGGTTCCAGCTTATCATTCTTAAAATGTGAATAAGTTGTGGATCCAAAATATCTAAGGTGATCAAGACTAGATATATTTCCTGTCCAGAGTTCTAATGGTGTTTTAATGGTATTAGCAGAGGATCAACATCAATTGATAATGTATATTATTGTAGTAATATCCACAATTCCAATGGACATGGGAAGGGAGGAATAAGATAACATGCACCTAACTCTTTCTAGGATGGTCTTATTTATTCTCTCAGATAACCCATTCGGTTGTGTGGTTTTCGAAAAAATACTATACCTATGCACACCCTCAGTGCTGCAAAATTCAAAAAATTAAATGGATAGATATTCCAAACCATTATAAATTCATAAATCCTTTAGTTTCTAACAATATTCATTCTTTATACTATCATCCCAATTCTTAAAGGTCTAAAACATGATAGTTTTTTGTTCCAGTGTGTAAATCCAAACTTTATGAGAGTATTCATTTATAAAATTCACAACGTAATAGCCTCCACCATGGGAGACAGTCTTATAAGGACCCTAAAGATCAAAGTGAACACATTATAAAGGGTTTCTAGCCTTTTAGGATGTCATACTTAAACTTACCCACTTAGAATTACAATACACACAGCCCTCATAGAAAGGTAAACTACTATAATTAATACCAGTTAACAAACCTTGTTTTTTAAGTTCATCAATAGAATTGGGACTAATGTTCCCTATTCTTTTATGCCATAAACCGATATTTTATAACGATGTAATGTTAGAATATTTTCATTATTTCATGTCAGTCTTACCTTCTAAAACATACATCCCATTCCTAAGTGTACCTTTCATTATAGTGACAGATCAATGAGCTATTCTAAGATAACCAGAGCTATATTTAAAAGTATAACCCTTCTAGTCTAGAATTCCTAATAAAATAAGTTTTTTTTTATTTTAGGAACCCACATAACCTATTAAAGAGTATTAACCATCCCATCATGAAGTAATAGAGAAATATTACCTACAACCATAATGTGAAAACTATTATTATTTCTTAGGTAAACATAACCTGATTCAATATATCTTAATTCAATGAAAGACTCTCTATTTAAACACATATGAAATTAACAACCTGGATCCAGGATCCATTCCTCAGAGTTAGGATGATCACTAATATTCAAAAACAACTTTCATGTCGAAGTCTTTCTCAATTAATAAAGAATGATCACCATTATTCTCATTATAGTCAATTTTTCAATTAAGACAGTTTATTTTTATATCTTCAAGATGTTTACAATGAAAAAATTTAAACCCTTTATTCTTACACTCTCTATTCTTCGACTAATACCTTTTTTCTAGATTTTATCATCTCGCAATGCTTATTTCTGCATTCATTTATAATTTTTATATTTAAACCTTTATCCTCATTCTTAGTAGTTCCTTTCTTTTGAATTTATTTGGATAAAAAAGTAGACTTAACCAATTTAAGAGATAAATATTCCCTATTATAAATCATCGAGTCCTTAACAGAAGTATAAAAATCATCCAATTAAGTTAAAAGTATTATTACTTGATCTTTATCCCCTATTTCAACATCTGTATTGGAAAGTTCTAACATAATTTTATTGAAATCATCAAGATGTGTCCTAACTAAAGTTCTCAAGTGCATTTTAAAATTATAAAGTCTAATATTTTTATACAACCTTCCAACTAAAGATTTAGTCATAGGGCTTCCAATTTAGATTAGATACCTACAGCTGAAGACTCAAAAGCTACTTCCTTAAGAGCCTTATCACCTAAAGACTCCAAAATAAGGCTACGGTATTTTCTGAGAACATCATCATTGGAATCAACATATGTAGTAGTGGTATTCCCATCATGGGGATGGAGTGGTATCATTTTTTATAGAACCATCGAGGGAAACAATTAACTCATTGTGATCCAATAGAGCATTCATCTTAGTTCTCTACATGTTAAAACCATTTTCCCCATTAAGTTTTTCTTTTTCAAACATCGTAGAACCCATTGTGAATGCTTTAGAAAGGCTCTGATACCAAATTTTTTGGGAATCATTGAAGTGGTTATCTTGAATAATGTTAAAGACCCACAAAGGTGATTTATATGGTTACAAAGTGATTAGAAAAATCGTTGTATTTCAAAAAAAAATTGAATTGATTAATTAAGGAGAATTCTTGGGTTGGAATAGAAAAAAATAGGAACCAACACCAAGATATAACATTATTCGGATTGATGTGATCCTATGTGCACAATTAGAAAACCACCTAGGTAATATTCTTATTAAATAAAAATAAGCAATAAAATATATAATCGAAACCAAGGAAGTAAAATACCATAGAATATATATAATAAGGATGTCCTTCCTAAACTAGTTGGCAGTGATGAACTCTGTCACATAGAGTTAGCTCTATCCACTCTTATATAGACTCATGCACTCCCCCAGCATAAAGGAAACAACAACAGAAAACCAAAAAGAAATATCTTATAGTGGAAGATTTATATATTGAAATATGGTTAGGAATGAATATGTAAATCCACAATAATGTGAGGCCGACAAAATCTGGTTCCTAGTAGAAGTCACCACTGAGTCTCTACCATATGATATTTATAGTTCTAGGAAAACGATACCCTGCATGTTGGAGAACAACGAGCAGGGATTGGGACCACAACTATCTTTATTATTCTTTGAGATCTCGTAAAAACCAAGGGTTTTATCCTCATACAGATCTCAATATACACAACAAAAATTCATAATGAACAAAACTCAAAATTCCAAAGGAGAAGGTGAGGTGCAATGATGAACCCCATGTGATGGATTAGGTAGTGCATCCAAGGCACAATGATGGGGATACACAGATGGTAGAGATCAAACATGTTGTTTGAGTAACCTTAAGCGGTATTGCTAGAAAGGACTCACAGAGGAACCCAATTGGAAGTGAGTAAAAACTATAGATAAAGCATTATACAATGAAGTACACCCTATATAACTCATGCCTATTGGATCATGCATAATCAATGGTCCAAGTTCATTCAGAAAATAATAAGGAAAACAAATTCCTCAACCAACCATAGGTAATAAAATCAGATTGAAATAAATCAAATTTAATTTAATTTTAAATAATAGGATTTATGTAAACCACATGAAAAAAATGCAGCAAACATGATTTATAAGAAAATGAATATTTGAATTGCAAAAAAAAAGCATGATCAATTGAAAATTAACACCATGCATTAGGGATATGGGAAAAGATCATATTTCCAGGATTTTTTGTGGTCATGAATCTTATTCTGTGAAGACCATCTATAAGGTGGTGGTTGAAGTGATGAGTTTGGGTATGGATTATTTGTGGAAACCCATTTGGAACCTCTTGATTCCTCCTAAGGTGAAGTAATTTTTATGGAAATCGTGTTCGGAAATCCTTCCTACAAAGGTATTTATTATCTTTGGACATGTAGTGGAGTATTTTTCTGATCCATTTTTCTAGCCTACAATGGAATCCCCATCACACTATCCTGAATTTTCCTAGGGCTAGGGACGTTTGGTGTGAGTGGTGCACTGATGTGTAAATTTTGTTGGATTCAGCACATAGCTTGGTGATTCTTTAGAGGAAATGGATTTATAAACTTACAGTGGATAAGATAAACCCATTGATTATGATGGTATGGATGATTTGGTTTAAAAGAATGATTTTTTCTTCAACCAGGTTGCCAAATCACACTCCTTTTAGGTTGAGCAAGTCACTATTTTGATGGACAAATAGAGATGGTATGATCTACATGGTGATATTCTAGGATTTATGTGCACAACTTATCTATGGAGTCTACCTCCCCCATGCACCTTGAAGATTAATGTCGATGTGAATGCCTCTATTCATGGTTCTTTCTGTGTCGTCATCATCACACATGACTCATTATTCTTGGTTGTTGTAGGTTGAAAATTGGTCTTTGCTGCAAATTGGGCACCACCAGTGGTGGTGGCCCAAGCCATCCTTACAAGCCTAGAATTTTATTCTGAGAGAGGTTAGAAATATTTTATTTTGGAATCATATTTCTTTCCTAACATCAATGTTATCACTTCTTCAGAGGTTTCCCTCCAACCATATGTTCTTCTTGTCATGATGATATGCTCACTTCACACTGGGATTCCCACATGCTCTTTCTCCTTCATGATAAGGGAAGGGGATTGGGGTGTGCATTTTCTTACAACCCAGGGTCTTTTTGGTGGTTCTTTCAGATGATTGGATGATTTCCCTTATTGGATTTAGACTCTTCTTTCACTAGATCTTTGATCTTTTGATTAATTTTGTTTCCACATTCAAAAAATAATTTTATTTTGAATGAAACCATAGATTTAGGTTCTTGTCTAAACAAACGAAACAAATGGTCCATTTTATTAGGATGTGTCAAAATTCTGATTTATTATTTATATTTAATTACTTATTTATTAATGTATCAAGTTTTTTATGTCTAAATTATAATAATTATTGTCTAGATACAATAAAACAATGTTTCATTTCAATTTTATTATGATGTTTGATAATTTTCATTTATTTTTTATATTTTATTACTTTTTTATTAATATATAAAGTTATTTTATGTCTTAAATATAATTATTAATATAAAAAATATTTTTTAATATTTAGAAAAATATGTTGTCATTAATAGAAAAATATTTTATCATTAATTAAATAATATTATTTAATCATAATCATATCATTATTTGAAAAATATTCAATCATATTTTTATCATTAATTGAATATATTATATCATTATTTTATCATTAATTGAAAAAATATTTTCATTAATTGAAAAATATTTTATCATTGATTGAAAATAGTACATCATTATTTTATCATTAATCTTATAATATTATTTCAATTTTATCATACCCCAGGTGGACCCCATAGGTTTGCATAACCCTAACATTTTATGAAATTGGTGATTCTTAAAGTGAAAATTTATACAATGGGAATGAGACTTTATCATTAAGTTTTTTTTCGAGGGTATCCTCCCTCTTAAAATGTGTAATTCACGTCTACATGAGAGAATTATTATCCAAAGACCATCTCGTGATGGATTTTCTAGAAAATGATTCAATTTTTAACTATGGATCTCTAAAAATTTCTAAGTGTTCAAAAATATGTATTAAAGGGTCTATTTATAGGCAACACATCTATATAAGAATTTGGAAGCTATGTAGGATTCCACTTTGTGGATAAATTCCATTACATGTGTTAATATTAAAGGAATTAAATTTTCTTTATATGATTCATTTGTATTTTCTATTTGCATGCGGGTTTATTATTTTAAATGGAACTATTAATGTGGGATACTCTTTCCTTTAACCTGATTATCCTTTATACTAGAAATACCATGTTTTATTTGCATGGATGGCAGCTATATTATGGATTGTTGATTATGGGAAATCTGACGACCATGAGATCCCCTGATTGTGTTTGTTTGGATCGATTGGGATCTTTGTCTCATCTTTTGTTCCAATCCTAATGGGCCACATGTGCTTCCCATTGAACTGTCTTCAGTTATGTGAACCACCAGCTTCATCCTGACCGTCCACACAGCTTTGATCTCGTGATTCACTCTGCATCATTTGACAATCCCTGGAACGCCATCATTTCCCCACTGGTCACTTGGATTCATGCAATACAATTATCTCGATTGATTGTATTTTCATTTGGTTTGACCTATGACTTCCCATGAAGAAGTAAATTTTTTTCTAGAAGGATTCTCAGAAAAGAAGAAGGAGAAAAAAGGTAATCTATCCACCTCAATTCCCCATCATTTAGCTTGTTCTGTCTCCTGGAACTAGAGTACTTCTTTGGTGGATATTTAGTGGAGATAGACACAGTTATGGGCCTAGGATGATTTTGCATCACGGATTTTCCTAATATTTACTCCCCTTTTGATCATAACTAGGTTTTGATTTAGATTCTTAGATCTATAGAGATATATTCCTTTCTACCAGGTATAGATATGTATCCTTGTTTTGTGTGTTCATGAGTCCATCCAGGAGTGGACGGTATTGACACTACATGACATATTTAACGACTTCTTCCAAGTTAGACAAGGTTGGCCTCCTCCAATAGTTTCTCTAGTTTTTATTCACATTTATTTGAGTCTTTTATCTCTTTACTTTCTTTCTTTATTAGTAATAAAGGATGATCTAAGTGGTGTTCTCACCATGGATATATGATCACACTAATCTGAAGCACGTTATATCCTGTGCTCTTTTCAGTCTGTTATTTCAGTTTTTGTTGTTCTAGTATATCAATTGTATTATAAATCCATATTATTTATTATCTCTTTCATTTTAATTACATCATATCATATAAATAACTCAGTAATATGTGACAATGGATCCTGGGTGTTTTAGGGCATAAATGATTAACCCCAACAAGTGGTTTCATAGCCTACTATAACGTTAACATGGGTTCTACAAAATGTGATATTGATAAATTTGATGGTGAAAACAATTTTAATCTATGGTGAATTAAAATGAATTCCTTACGGGATCATAATTATTTACTTGATGCTAGTACTCACTCTAGAAAAAATTTACTACCCATGTCCTAGATGGGCAGACTACAATAACTTGTGTAGATGTCCTTAAATAAATTATTAGGAAATCCCACAGCTTAATCCTTTTATCTTTATGAAATAAATTTCTTATAGAGGTTGCGTATGAATCTTCTTCCCCTACACTACTACAAAACTGGTTTTATATCCAGCACTATGGCTCTTACAGTGCTTGCTGAAAATGTTATTAAGGATCCCCTTTTTCAGTGCGAAAAAAAGAATTATTAATGGGGGAAATTTATCAGGTATTTTTTACAAGCGCTGATAAATTGGGTCTTTTATCAGTGCTTGTAAAAAAACCCTGATAAAGGGGGGTTTACCAACACTTTTTTAGAAGCGTTGATAAAGACCCCCTTTATTAGCGCTTTTTTATAAGCATAGATAAAATTATACATCAAAAAACTTCATTAAAAATATTATATAAATATATTTATATTTATATAAATATATTTATATTGATATAAATATAATATATATATTTTGAAATATGTTTTAGATAAAGTAAATTGGTATTTACACTTAATATATAAAATATTTATTGAAAATAGATTATAAAATAACTAAAAATATATTTTTAATTAATATTTTTCTTATTATTACCATGTAATAGTCATTTAATATCAACTTGAAGATAAAAATATCTAAAAATTAATAAAATATCTAAAATAAGTTAAAAACGTAACTTAAACTTCAAACTGCCATAACTTTTGATCCAGATGTCTGTTGGGGCTCTACCACATGTCATATCGAAGTCTTCGATGAGGTATACGCCCTTGGTGACATAAGTAAACCTCTGTCACATTTTATGAGGGAAAAAAAGTAATAGAAGGCCTACAAAACTGATCCGTTAGTCGGGGTACCCCGATTGTTTAACATTCGATGGATGTTAAGCCTCCATTATGGGGGAATTTTTTCCTTTTTCAATGGGGACAAAATTTATTCCCAAGAATTAAATTCATATTGATATTATGGATTTTAAATTTTATCATTTTTCACAATGTAATTATATTTATAATCAAATATATAAAAATATATAAATATTTTTTATATATTCACACATATAAATATAATTTTATAAATAATTAATTAAACATATTTACATATAAAATATATTTATTAATATATAAACATATATATAAATATATGGATAAAAAATGTGATGAAATACATATAAATATATAGATATATCATGAAATATAAAACCAAATAATATAGGGTAGTGGTTAAGGCGTTGGTGTATAAGCTGGAGATGTTAGGTTCGAAACTCGCTGGAGGTAGGGGTGCGTGCGGGAGGCTGGGATAATGTAAATCGCTGATAAAGGGGTGGGGGAAGAACTGATAAAGGGGTGATGGATGGGAATCACAGATAAAGGGGGTGGGTGGGTGTGGAATAAAATTATACCTTTTATTAGTGGGGCCTTTATTAGTGCTTTTTTAGCACTCTTAAAATCCCCCTTTAATTGTGCTAAAAAAGCACTGTTAAAGGGGGCATTTAACAGTGCAAAAAATCACTTTTAAAGGACCCTTTTAACATTTCTTTTTTAGCAATGTTAAAGCAGTCCTTTAACAATTATTTTTTAGCACTGATAATAGTTTCGGGCTTTTAACCACGCTTCGATTATAAGAACTTTTTTAGCACTGATAAAGGTATTTTCTAGTACTGTTAAAAGAATATTTTTTAGTAGTGATTGTACATGGTCTAGAATGGATTACCTTTATATTACTAAGTCTCTTTTTTGTATATTATACAAAAAATTGAGATTATATACTTTCATAATGCACCCTGTAACTATAGTCGGGATACACATTGATGAATTTAATAAAATATTGTTAGATTTAGCCAACATAGACATTAAATTGGATGACGAAGATCATGCCATTATATTGTTATCTTCATTAGATGATTCCTTTAATTGTGTTAAATATTATATGATGTATGGAAATGATACATCACCCTTGAAGAAGTTAAACCTTCTATACTCTCCAAATACCTTCAAAGGAAGGGTAGTGTTAGGATAGAGGTTGAGATTTTAAATATTAGGTACAAAAGTGAGTCTAGGGGTAGAATCGAATCAAGGGGTAGTAGGAAAGAAAGGGATCAGTCTAAGAAGCAAAGGAATAAGTCTAAAAACAATGTGATCAAGTTTTTTCAGTGAAAACAACCAAAAAACATTAATAGGAATTTCCCTATCAAGAAAGGTTACTATAGAGACAATAGTAATGATCATTACTTGTTAGTTGAGAAGGAATTTTCCACTATTAATGTGTTAAAAATATCTAACACTGCCATCTCTGATGAATGGATCCTAGATTCAGGATGTTCATTCCACATGTGTCCTAAGAGGGAATTATTTACTGAGTTGAGGGAAAATAAATCTAGGTTCAGTCTTTCTTGGGAATAGAAGGGGTAGTCACATTGTGGTAATATGCTCAGTTTCATTATATATTCATTATTGGACTATTAAGACTCTTGAGGAAGTTATTTTGGTACTCATACTAAAAAGAAATCCAATATCCCTAGGAATCCTTAACTATAAGGGTTATAGTTTTAAGTTATATGCTGGAAATCTTTGAGTTTTCTGAGGATCCCTCACAGTTATGAAAGTAAACCTTCTTAATGGACTTTATATGTTAGATGGAAAGGTTTATAGAAGTCATTTCAACAACTCTTGTGGTTCAGAACTTGATTCCAACACGATTTGGTATAGAAGGTTAGGGAACATTATTTCCAAGGACCTTAATGAACTAAAAAAATAGGGGATTTTGAGTAATACCACTCCTAGAAATATCCCATTCTGTGAATATTGCATATATGGAAAATCTAAAAGAGTTGGGTTTTGTAGGTCTATGTATAAGGCTAAAGAACCCCTTGAATGTGTTCATTCTGATCTGTGGGGTCCTTCTTGGGTCACCTCTCATGGTGGAGGCTTGTACTTCATGACATTCATTGATGATTACTCTAGGAAATTCTATGTTTATATACTCAAACATAAGTCTGATACTTTTCAGAATTTTATGAAATAGGAAGATCGAGTAAAAAGTGAGTATAATAAGAAACTCAAAGCATTAAGAGCTAATAACAATTTAGAGTATCTATCCATTGAATTCATTGAATTATATGAATATAAGGGAATTAAGAGATACTATACTATTGTGGAAACTCTAAAATATAATGGATTAGTGGAGAGGGTGACTATGACTATTCATGAGAGGGTTAGTTTCATCTTATCCCACTCAAAAAGTCCCTAGGTGCTTCTGGTCCGAGGCTGCCTCAATAGTAATCTATCTCATTAACCATTACCCATCTACTGCTATTTCTATTAAGAAACCTAATGAAGTCTGTAAATGTTCACCTCCGAGCCTTGCATGCATTTGTATTTTTGGATAAAAATCCTATAATAATACACATACTGATAAACTAGATCTTAGGATTGTAAAGTGTATATTCGTGGGTTATCCAGAGGGTGTTAAGGAGTATCATCTGTGGATAGATAAACCAGGTTATAAAAAGTGTATAATCATTTGAGATTTCATGTTTCATGAGTGTGGTATCTCCAACTATAATGAAATTGAATTTGTAGATCCTTCCAATGACACTGCATAACCCAATAGAGTCTCAACACCCTTGGGTGTTGAAGTTCCTTTAGAATCCAATGACCATTCCCAATCTGGGATTGATCTTATTCCCCCCGTTGTTCAGACACTAGTTGAAACTAATTCTGATTTGTCTACTAAAACAAAAATATAGTATCCATATGATCTGATAAATTATCATCTCACTTAAGATAGAGAGAGAATAGTTATTATGCCTCCATCACACTTCAACCAGGATAATATTTCTCTTTATGCATTCAATTTAGCTCTAGATTCATTTAATGATGAACCTAAAACTTATAAGTAATATGTTAAGTCCAAAGAAGTCACTATTTGGTTAGGTTCAATGCAATAAGTGATAAATTCAATTCTTAAGAACAACACTTCGGTTTTGGTCTCCATACCTAGTAACCAAAAGACTATATGTTTTAAATCAATATATAAGAAGAAAGAAAACAATGTTGGAGAAACTAAAATAAAATAAAATGACCGAATAGTTTCTAAAGTCTTTATTCAATGTAAAGGTATTGATTATAGTGAAATATTCTCCTCGGTTGTTAAACATTCATCTATTGTAATTCTTCTTGCATTTTCTGCCAAGTTTGATTTTCATATTGAACGATTAGATGTAAAAAATTCTTTTTACATGTTACCCTTGATGAATAAAATTATCTGACTCATCCTAATGTATTTTAAAATATTTTTAAACCCAATCATGTTTTTCTCCCTAAGAATACTTCGTATGGGATTAAATTATCTTCTAAAAAATGGTATTAAAGGTTTGATTATTTTATGATTGAAAATCATTTTTCTAGAAGTATGTTTGATTCATGTGTATACTATAAAACTGTAAAACATGAATTTTTTTAACTATTATTATTTGTTGATGACAAGATTTTAATCTATAATAACATGAGGATTATAAATTCTCTCAAATAATAATTGAACTTTGTCATTTAAATGAAAGACTTAGGACATTTTAATCAAATATTTGGTATGAACATTATAAGAGATAGGAAGGCTCGAACCTTATACTTGTCATATTTTTCTTATGCAAAGAGGTTTTAAAAAGAAATTTGTTTGAGCATATTAAACCTCTTATTATTCCTTTAGGAAAACATTTTAAATTGTATTTGGATCAATCACCTAGAAATGATGATGAGGAATCCTTCATGAATAAGATTCCATATATCAATGTGGTAGGAAGTCTTATATATGCTACGGCATGTTCTAGGCCAGACATTGCATTTTTTGTTTTTAATTTGAGTAGGCTTATGGGGAAACCTGGTAATACTCATTAGCATGAATTAAAATATCTCCTAAGGTACATATCTTTGTCTGATAAGTTGTGCATTAGATATGGATTAAATAATAGTTGTAATTATGACATTGTTGGCTTTGTTGATTCTGATTAAGTTGCAAATATTGACATTTGAAATTCTATCCCTAATTTTCTATTTCTTATATATAGAGGATCGGTATCCTAGAAGTGTAATATATAGTCAATTGTTTCACTATCAACTACTAAGGTAGAGTATATGTCCATAAAAGTAGCCATTAAAGAGGATATATGGTTAAAAATGTTTTATTTATGATTTGACTTTTTTTGCTGATAGAATAGTAGTTCACAATGGTATCCAATATTCATTGCATATGTATAAAAACAATGTATTCCCCTGTAGATCAAAGAATATTGATATTAGACTTCATTTTGTTAGGGATATTATTGAATTGAGGACATTTAATGTCACTAATATTCCCACTGGGGAAAACCTGGTCGATAGTTTGACTAAGGTCATGTCATTGCCAAAAAATTTCCACTTCCTTAAATCAGTGAACATAGTCCTAATTCTATAACATAGTTTGAAATAACATCATCCTTTAATTATTTTAATTACAAGGTGGAGATTTGTTGATAAATTCGCCTACATGTGTTGCAATTAAATGAAATCAATTTTCTTTATATGATTCATTTTTATTTTCTATTTTCATGGTGGTTTATTGTTTTGTCTGGTACTATTTATGTGGGATTCCCTTTACATTAACCCGATTATATTTTATATTGTAAATTCCATGATTTCATTACCAAGATAGCATATTCATTATGGACAGTTGATTACATCCGATCTGATGGCTTTGAGAGCCCCCAACTTTTCTTGTTTGGCTGGATCTGGATCCTCATCACATCTTTTTTTCTAATCCTAGGGTGCCACATGTACCTCATGTTGAACTGTCGTCAGTTATGCTAACCACCGGCTTCATCATGGCCATCCATATGGCTTTGATCCTGCAATTCACTCTACACCATCTGATGATCACTAGTACGCCATCATTTCCCCGCTAGTCACTTGGATTCATGAAATCCCATTCTCTTGACTGGGTTCTTTTTCTTCAGGTTTGACCTATGAGATACTACAGAGAAGCTTCCTCATTGTGAACAAAGAATATTTGAGAAGAATAAGGAGAAGTGAGTAAATCTGGCCACCCACACTCCCAATCCTTTATATCGTTCTGCCTCCTAGAACTGGAGTACTTCTCCAGTAGAGATTTAGGGGATATTGACTCAGTCTTGGGCCTAGGATGACTATGTATCTAGGAGATTCCCAATTTGGACACCTCTTTTGATTGTAACCAAGTTTTGGTTTAGATTATTGTCTCTGTAGTGATCTATTACTTTCTTTCAAGTATATATATGTATCCTTTTTGTGTGTGTTAATGAGTCCATCCATGAGTGGATGATGTTAACACTACATGAAAGATTTAACCACTTTCACCTAGTTCAACAAGGACTACCTCCTTGAATATTTTATCTGGTTTTCCTTTACATTTACTCGAGTATGTATCTTCCTTTTCTTGCTTTTTTAGTAATAAAATATGGCCTGAGTGTTGTTCTCATCGTTCACATAGGTTCACACTTATAAGAAGCATGTTATATCCTAATTTCTTTCCTTTCTATTATTTCAATTTTCATTATTCTAGCAGATCTATTGTATTATTAATCCATATTTTTTTCTTATCACTTTATTTATAATTACATCACATCAATTAAATAACCTAGTAATACACAACAATGGATCTTGAAAGTTGTAGGGATTAAATATTTAACCCCAAAAAGTGGTATCAAATCCTACTGTATCTTTTATTATGGGTTCTACTAAATTTGATATTGATAAATTTTATGGTGAAAATGTTTTCAATCTGTGGTGAATTAAAATTACTTCCGTACTATATCATAATGATTTAATTGATTCCCATTCTATCTCTAGAAATAAAGTGACCACCCCTATCCAAAATTTGAAGACATACATCACTTATATAGATGCCCCTAACGAAATTATTAAGAAATCTTATAGATTAATGGTTTTATCTTTTGGAGATAAAGTCTTTAGGGAGGTTGTATATGAATCTTCTCCCGCTGGTATGTGGTCTATACATTAATCCCTTTATATGAATAAGTCTCTTCATGGTAGATTATACAGAAAAATGATATTATGTACTATCAAAATGTTACTTGGAACTACAGTGAAGATAAAATTGATTTATTTAATAAAAATTTATTTGATTTACCCAACATATAAATTAAATTTAATGATAAATATCAGGCCATTATACTATTAACTTCATTATATGATTTCATTAGTTCTATTAAAGATTCAATGATGTATAGAGAAGATACACTCACCATTGAAGGAGTTAAATCTACTTTACTCTCTAAATTCCATCAAAGGAAGGGTAGTGTTAAGATAGAGGTAGAGGGTTTAAATATTAGGGACATACTTGTGTTTAAGGGAAGAAACGAGCCAAGGGGTAGGGGAAACAAATGGGTATGTCTAAGAAGTAAAGGTACAAGTCTAAAAAAAATTGATCTTGTTTTTTCTGTGAAAAGAACCTCGGAAAATTAAGAGTAATTTCCCTAATAAGAAATGTGATTATAGAAAAAATAGTAATGACCATTCCTTGTTAGTTGATCATGAATTTGACACTACTGATGTGTTAAATTTCACTATAATTGACATCTTTGATGAATGGATCCTAGATTTAGGTTGTTCATTCCACATGTTTCCGAAGAAAGATTTATTTACAAAGTTAAGGGAAATTAAATCTGTTGATGTCTTTCTAGGGAATAACTAGAGTTGAAACATTATGGGAATAGACTTGGTTTCATTAGAAATTCATGATAGGACTATTAATACCCTTGAGGAAGCTAGGTGGGTAACTGAACTAAAAATAAACCTAATATCCCTAGGAATCCTTGACCATAATGTTTATAGTTTTTAGTCATACTATATAAGTCTTAGAGTTTCCTAAGGATCCCTCACAGTTGTGAAAGGAAACTTTCATAATTTTCTTTTATGTGTAAGAAGGAAAAGTTTATAGAATTCTGTAACACCCCAAGAATTCATAGTGTGTTATTTCTTCAAAATAATTCAATAACTTGCACTACACGCAACACCGAGTTCAATTGCACCATGACTTACCAAAAAGCCATTCAAAAGAGGTTATGAATAGTATTAACTAAATTTTAAACTTTATATAATCCTTATAATTTTAGAATCCATATTATGAGTATCATAGACATAATGCAAGAACAAATTCATTTTCAGTATTGCACTTTTATCAACTTTTAATAGTGAACCCTTTTTAAATACAATATTTTAAACTTTTTGACTAAATGGGGACATCAAAAATTTAAAATGAAACATCCCAAGCTTCCACGGTACGCTTTCCTTTGAATAATACAGTAGCGTGTGTTGTACGCAACTTCGAGTTCTAACACACAACAACCAATCAAACTAGCCGTTATGAATAGTAATACATACCTTTTAAAATTTTAGAAATTTTATCTCTCAAAATAGACTTCATTTTTGGATTTGGAGTATCGAATTTAGCCTAAGGTGAAATTTTGGTACTTTTCGGATAACTTTCATATTTTGATGAATAGTGAAAATTACTAAATTTTAATTAAAAATAACTTTTTTAACCAAAATAATTAATAGTGATAAATTATTAATTTGAGTGGTTTTAAAGTATATTTAGAATATATTTTTACCAATTAATATAATGTTGGTCATTGGACATAATTTTACAATTAAACCGAACATAAACAAGTGTCAATCTTTTGATAGTTATTATCTCTTAAAAACACGCTTTTTGTTTTGACAGCGGGAATTAATTTTAAATTAATTTCTGACACTTCTGTGTTTTGAATTTAGAAAAATTGATTCTATATTTGGAGTCATGATTTTCAAATTGTGTAAATAGGTAACTTTTATTTTTAGACATTTTGAATAATTACTGCTGTAAATATTTTATTTACCGTGGTTAAGGGTAAATCCGGTAAATAAGGGTTAAAAAAATAATATTATAATAATACTAAATTACTCTAAAACGTGTCTTAGCCTTATTGGTTGATACATGTTCGACCATAGGCATATTTGGGTCGATTTGGGGACCCCATGGTGCCACTTGTAGGTGATAGGGACACTTTATTTTAATTAAGTTAAAATGAATACAAAAATGACACAAGCATATATCTTTTAGAAAAACAATTTGTACATAGGGTTATACATGTTTGATTTTAGATTATAAATATTCATTAGAAATATAAAAAGATTTCCTACATAATTATAGTTTATTTATAATTTTTAGACATTAAATAATTTAATTTATGTATGACACAATGATGATGCAGTAATTACTATAATAGTGAAAAATCAAAATAATTAATATTATAAATACCCAAATAAATATAATATGAAACTTATAATGAATTAAAATAATTTTCTAGGATAATATGATATATTAGTATTGATTTAATTGGATTTTTTTGAAGTAATCAATCTGTTATGAGTTTCAAAAAAGTCAATTATTGAATAGTGTCAAAATTGACAAAAAAGAGTTCTTAAAACAAATATTATATTATTAATTGATATTAAATTACTAAAAATCTAAGGTTCGTCCAAGAGACTTATATCATGATAGGTTCATCATTAATGGACCACTTGGGGGTCGCTTTTTTGTATATAGTAAGTTTATTAAACATATTATATAAAAATACAAAGAGACATTGTAAAAGTGAAACTAATTAACTTAGAGTTAATACTTAAAGATAAGGTTAATATAAGTACCCAAACCTGTCTAAATTCTATTGGTTGAGTTGTTTTCGACCCATCCCCACCTTAAAATTTAAATAATCAACTTTGGAACCATTAGAAATCGAATATGAATTTATTATAAACTAATATTTCTAGCTTTTCCAAAGGTGCCCCTCACCTCTCTTATAAAAGGGCACTCCTCCTTCTCATTTCTTCACACCTTCAAAACCTTTTGGTTCTGAAAAAATCTGCCCAAATACTCTCCCAACTTCCCTCACTACAACCTAGGTGCCTTAGTTTGATCAGAAATCCAACCTAAGGAGCCATTTTGATCAAATCAAAAGGAAGAACCCGAAGAAGAGGTAATGATTTCACCACCCTTTTCCAAGTTCCTTTCTTATTCCACTTCTTCTTCCTTTGTTATTACCATTATAAAATAATAACTCCAGTATCATATATATACTGTGATGTTATTATAAATATGTTACAACCATATTCAGTATTCTATCCACCCTTTGAATAACATGTCACCATACGTGCGTACATACGGCTTACCGTCTCCACGTCGTGGTGTAATTGTTATTCAATATATTATTATTTGGATGGGTATAATAATGATGTGTAACTCATGTAAATAATAAATATAACATGTTAATTATTCTGTATATATGATATACCATCCATTTATATATTATTTTAATATCAAAAGAATGATATTGTCGCTCGTGCGTACGTACGGACTACCGTCTCCATGAACGCGATAAGATTCATTCTGCATCGTATCCATTCAAGTATAATTATCATTTTATGATTTAAAAATGATGATTAAGGACTTGATATCATTCTGGATATGACTAATATACAACCTATCCATTACAAACATTTCTTACGTAACAAAAAATAAAAAATAAAACGAGTAAGTTAACACCCGAAACAACGATAATACTAAGATATTATTAACAAAGTGAAGTTAAAAGATCATATATGATATCATATTAATATATATGATTCTTGTATAATTTAATAACAATTATTTCACTATTATACAGGAGTTTAACCTACCCCAACCAAGGAAAAGTACAAGGTAAGGGTTTTTCATCTCACTCCTTATTCTCGTGAGATTCATGCCATATTGCCCCCATTACCTTTTGTGTGGTGTATGTACTGCCCATAATTATATTATTTGTGTAATACACTCTAATTTATGTGTATTTACATATTTATTGTGTGATACCTCTTTCATGGGATGTATGTTTCATAAGTTACCAAATTGGTAAGGGTTATTTCACAATCTCTTCATTATCCGAGGTTGTTTATACGTAATAATCTACTGGGATCTCTTTATCATCCACATCCATGTTTCTTAATAATGTATTACAAAACATTTTTACTATTTACAAGAATATGGGTTAAAGTCATTTATACCCTTATGTGTTTCGAAAGGAATATTTCCGTCGTTTTCCAAACAGGGCACTTTTAACCTTTTCGACAAATTTAAGGTAAGAATGTTTTTTTAACTTATACGGCGGGTGCGGCTATTTACCGCCGTAATAAAATCGTCAAAGCTTCCCTTACAAGCTTATAAGAATATTTTCAAATTGAATGTATTATTTTATAATTATGTTACTTTTAAAATGATTTCAAAAAAAGAGATATTTCTCTAAAATAGTCTTTATTTCATCTATGTCAACATCCTTTGATGGATTTTAAGCTTATTTTAAGTTGATTTATTATGATACAAAACATCCATATTTTCTTGAAGGTTTTGTGATATTTTTGACTGTGGATAAGTTATTCTTTATGTCACTAATGGTTTTTGTTTAGAGTATTGACATTTCATAAGTTATTTGTAATCCGAATGTTTATGTTATATTTCAACCTTTCATTCAGATGAATGTGTTAGACAAGTATGTTCCGGGTTAGGGACCGGTAAAAGTAAGCCCTCCGGTTTGGTCTCCGGTTATTAGAGGAACTCCGGTTTGGTCTCCGGTTATTAGAGGCACTCCGGGTTGGTGTCCGGTTATTAGAGGCACTCCGGGTTGGTGTCCGGTTATTAGAGGCACTCCGGGTTGGTGTCCGGTTATTAGAGGCACTCCGGGTTGGGTTCCGGTTACAGTTAGCCCCTAGGTTTTGGGACGAGGCCTTGACAAAGAAATTAAAGTTAAGAATTATGCATTCCAACATTATGAAAGTGGTTATTGATATTGCATGTGATTATTCAATTAGTAGAATATCCATGTGAACAAGTAAATGACATTATTTCATTTTACTTTTACTATACTATGTTGAAGTTCAAGTTTAAAAGGCTTTTGTTTTAGTAATTAATTGCCTTAAATGTTTATGCTTATTTTTGAATGTTCCTCTATATTGTTATCCTTACTGGGCATTTGAGCTCACCCCTTTTCTATGTTTTATTTTTCTCAGGATCTGAAGAAGTAAGTTATGAATGACCTGCAGGGATATTATGAGGGGATAATAGTGTGGACTATGGAGACATTATGTTGTTGTAGTAGTTTTTCACTTTATGATGTAATATAAAACTTATGAATATATCTACTGTTTCCAAAGATACTAAACCAATCGGTCTTTCGAGATTTGATCGTTCTTGTGATCATGCCAATGTTATGTAATAATGGACCGACTCTGGGTAACTAGGGTCGGGGCGTTATAGTTGGTATCAGAGGAAGTTTAGTACAAACCTTGGAAGCTATATTTAGATAAACTCTGATTAGAGCACATAGATTTAAGATGAATTTTGAGGATTAGTATAGAAGAACTTCCTAGAATTTTGGTATTGTAGATATTTTGTGAGTTTTCCGAGCTATACATCCCTGTCTGGATACGAGCAGGTAGAGGTGGCTCTGGCACAGATGTACCTAGGGGTAAAACCTGAAAACACCGCTTTGAGCTAGACTCGAACGGGAACTGGTGCACGACAACGGTCCTTCCTGCACTCTTGGTTACGACACTCCCAGGGGATATGCTTAGGATAACTCTCATTTTCTTTAAAAATCATTATGAAGGGTTTATGAGTATATACTTCCTCAAAGGAGACATTTTTATGATTATGGATTATATCCATAAACTATTTAATTTATGTTATTTGTTTCACAAGTTTGGGATTAGGTATTGTTATTCATAAACAAATCTAGTGTATGCCATTGTTTAGAAATGGCGCCTAGTAGACGGAATGAGAACTCCATAAATGCACATGATACAAAGAGAAAGAAGGATCATATATTTCATGGTATTAAGACAGAATTTAAAAGAGAAATAGTCTCTCATGTATTATCATTATATGAAGAAATAATATCATGTGTTGATAAGATAAGTAAAGAGTTTACTGAGTCCTATGGATTTGAAGGAAAGCAAAAGAAGAAAAGGATGGAAGAGAGAAAGATGGATAAAGGGAAGAGGAAAATGATGAATTTTCCCATATGTGATAATTGTGGGAAGAAACACCCTGGAACTTTCCTGAGAGGAATGGGAGTTTGTTATAAGTGTGGAGGAAAAGGGAACAAAGTACGTGACTGCAAGGGTAAGAAAATGGTTTCAAATGTACAATGCTTCATTTGCAAGGAGTTTGGACACTACGCGAACCTATGTCCCAGTCATCAGACTATGCCGCAAATGATGCTATTGGATAATAATCAAGTTATGATACTACCACAGATGAAGAGGAATGATTATAGTTCTTATGTTGATTATGTCAATTGAGTGTTATATCAACAATGTACTTGTTATAATAATTATGGAGTATATAAGGATTGTACTGCAGTACTATTTCATTAAGTACTTGAGATTGTGTGGAACAAAGAAAAGTGACTCAATAGTGGGATAACTTTTTGGAAAATATATGGGTGAGAGAATGATAAACCATAATATAGTTCTGATACCGAGGTAGTGATTTTGGAATAATACAAGATTGCTTTGGATAAATTATATTGGATATTCATGACTACCTTGGAACTGATTAATGATTTGTATATTCCATCATTGTTGGGGTTTAAAACATTTTTGGATTGATGAAGTATATCCAGCATTCTATATGGAATAAGGGAGCATGAATATAATCAATAAGGAATATGGTAATTTAGGATGTTTCAGTGTATTAAAAGAATACATGATGAAGGTATTCATATGCTATTACAGGGTAAAAAGGATCTACATTATTTTTACCTTCCTTATAAATGTTGGACTGTGAGTTTGGACAGAAGTATTTTGGATAGTTCTAGTTTGGATTATTTTGGATTTCCATAAAAGGACAACCCGGAGGTCGGGCGGCAACCCGTCGCGTCCAGCAAGGCTGCGAGACTTGAACCCGCAACCGAAGGGCGACAAGGGTGTATCACCTACCACTGGCCCACGAGATGTCCTGGATTAAATAATGTAGTTTTTATTAAAAGATCTTGCAGATGAATTATAAATTCGTTTATTTTGGAACCCTATACGAATAGTGTAAATAGAATTTTTTTTACATTCTATTATCTTTTAGAGTGAAAGATGAGTTTGTGGTAGAAATTTATTAATGGATAAAACTCTAATTATAAAGTAAGTATATCTCCTTATGATCTTAGACAATATCATAAATAAATTCCTCAATATTAAGAAAAGCAACTTAGAACAAAAATGTTTTCCTAGATGGTACCTTAAATCATCACTAATTTATGGCTTTGGGATTGTTGGCCTTTTCATAGCCATGTTCTCTACCACTCTCCATCAGATAATTGATGGATATATTTTTCTTCCATATCCATATTTTCCTACATCGAACCCTAGTATGTGTTATTTTCGGTAATCTTCATACTTTTGACTCTTTATTTTAAATAGAGGCCTCATTAATTCATTTTTCGATGTGGGATTTCAACTAAGATATTTTGAAATGTCAAAAATGTGTTATCCTAATACCCTATGTTTTGTTGAACCGGTGGTATTTCAAATCGTCATAGATTGATGAATTTAAGGACCTCAATTTTACACCTGTTTGTGATTGATGACCTCAATCACTACCTATAAATATTTACGTTTTTCCTCTAATTATATGTCTCTAATTTCCACCAATGTTCTCCTAATCGAGATCATAATTTGGTGGTGACCCTTTGATTTCTCTTTTCCTCATATTAAGAATAAATTTTAGTAACCCAATTTCCGATGTGGGTTTTCCCACAAATATATTTTCTATTTTCAACCTTTTATTTTCGAAGAACAGTTTCAAATTGCGAGGATGCAATTTATTGAAGGAGGGGAGAATGTGACACCCCAAGAATTCATAGTGTGTTATTTCTTCAAAATAATTCAATAACTTACACTACACGCAACACCGAGTTCAATTGCACCATGACTTACCAAAAAGCCATTCAAAAGAGGTTATGAATATTATTAACTAAATTTTAAACTTTATATAATCCTTATAATTTTAGAATCCATATTATGAGTATCTTAGACATAATGCAAGAACAAATTCATTTTCTGTATTGCACTTTTATCAACTTTTAATAGTGAACCCTTTTTAAATACAATATTTTAAACTTTTTGACTAAATGGGGACATCAAAAATTTAAAATGAAACATCCCAAGATTCCACGGTACACTTTCCTTTGAATAATACAGTAGCGTGTGTTGTACGCAACTTCGAGTTCTAACACACCACAACCAATCAAACTAGCCGTTATGAATAGTAATACCTACCTTTTAAAATTTTAGAAATTTTATCTCTCAAAATGGACTTCATTTTTGGATTTGGAGTATCGAATTTAGCCTAAGGTGAAATTTTGGTACTTTTCGGATAACTTTCATATTTTGATGAATAGTGAAAATTACTAAATTTTAATTAAAAACAACTTTTTAAATCAAAATAATTAATAGTGATAAATTATGGATTTGAGTGGTTTTAAAGTATATTTAGAATATATTTTTACCATTTAATATAATTTTGGTCATTGGACATAATTTTACAATTAAACCGAACATAAACAAGTGTCAATCTTTTGATAGTTATTATCTCTTAAAAACACGCTTTTTGTTTTGACAGCGGGAATTAATTTTAAATTAATTTCTGACACTTCTGTGTTTTGAATTTAGAAAAATGGATTCCATATTTGAATCAGGAAGTTCAAATTGTGTAAATATGTAACTTTTATTTTTAGACATTTTGAATAATTACTGCGGTAAATATTTTATTTACCATGGTTAAGGGTAAATCCGGTAAATAAGGGTTAAAAAAATAATATTATAATAATACTAAATTACCCTAAAACGTGTCCTAGACATATTGGTTGATACATGTTCGACCATAGGCATCTTTGGGTCGATTTGGGGACCCCATGGTGCCACTTGTAGGTGATAGGGACATTTTATTTTAATTAAGTTAAAATGAATACAAAAATGACACAAGCATATATCTTTTAGCAAAACAATTTGTACATAGGGTTATACATGTTTTATTTTAGATTATAAATATTCATTAGAAAGATAAAACGATTTCCTACATAATGATAGTTTATTTATAATTTTTAGACATTAAATAATTTAATTTATGTATGACACAATTATGATGCAGTAATTACTATAATAGTGAAAAATCAAAATAATTAATATTATAAATACCCAAATAAATATAATATGAAACTTTTAATGAATTAAACTAATTTTCTAGGATATTATGATATATTAGGATTGATTTAATTGACTTTGTTCGAAGTAATCAATCTGTTATGAGTTTCACAAAAGTCAATTATTGAATAGTGTCAAAATTGACAAAAAAGAGTTCTTAAAACAAATATTATATTATTAATTGATATTAAATTCATAAAAATCTAAGGATAGTCCAAGAGACTTATATCATGATAGTTTCATCATTAATGGACCACTTGGGGGTCGCTTGGATGTATACAGTAAGTTTATTAAACATATTATATAAAAATAAAATGACACATTGTAAAAGTGAAACAAATTAACTTAGAGTTAATACTTAAAGATAAGGTTAATATAAGTACCCAAACCTGTCTAAATTCTATTGGATGAGTTTTTTTCGACCCATACCCACCTTAAAATTTAAATAATAAACTTTGGAGCCATTATAAACCGAATATGAATTTATTATAAACTAATATTTCTAGCTTTTCCAAAGGTGCCCCTCACCCCTCTTATAAAAGGGCACTCCTCCTTCTCATTTATTCACACCTTAAAAACCTTTTGGTTCGGAAAAACTCTGCCCAAATACTCTCCCAACTTCCCTCACTACAACCTAGAGGCCTTAGTTTGATCATAAATCCACCCTAAGGATCCCTTTTGATCAAATCAAAAGGAAGAACCCGAAGAAGAGGTAATGATTTCACCACCCTTTTCCAAGTTCCTTTCTTCTTCCACTTCTTCTTTCTTTGTTATTACCATTATAAAATAATAACTCTAGTATCATATATAAACTGTGATGTTATTATAAATATGGTACAACCATATTCAGTATTCTATCCACCCTTTGAATAACATGTCACCATACGTGCGTACGTACGGCTTACCGTCTCCACGTCGTGGTGTAATTGTTATTCAATATATTATTATTTGGATGGGTATAATAATGATGTGTAACTCATGTAAATAATAAATATAACATGTTAATTATTCTTTATATATGATATACCATCCATTTATATATTATTTTAATATCAAAAAAATGATATTGTCGCTCGTGCGTACGTACGGACTACCGTCTCCACGAACGTGATAAGATTCATTCTGCATCGTATCCATTCAAGTATAATTATCATTTGATGATTTAAAAATGATTATTAAGGACTTGATATCATTCTGGATATGAATAATATACAACCTATCCATTACAAACATGTCTTACATAACAAAAAATAAAAAAGAAAACGAGTAAGTTAACACCCGAAACAACGATAATACTAAGATATTATTAACAAAGTGAAGTTAAAAGATCATATATGATATCATATTAATATATATGATTCTTGTATAATTTAATAACAATTATTTCACTATTATACAAGAGTTTAACCTACCCCAACCAAGGAAAAGTACAAGGTAAGGGTTTTTCATCTCACGCCTTATTCCCGTGAGATTAATGCCATATTGCCACCATTACCTTTTGTGTGGTGTATGTACTGCCCATAATTATATTCTTTGTGTAATACACTCTAATTTATGTGTATTTACATATTTATTGTGTGATACCTCTTTCATGGGCTGTATGTTTCATAAGTTACCAAATTGGTAAGGGTTATTTCACAATCTCTTCATTATCCGAGGTTGTTTATACGTAATAATCTATTGGGATATCTTTATCATCCACATCCATGTTTCTTAATAATGTATTACAAAACATTTTTACTATTTTCAAGAATATGGGTTAAAGTCATTTATAACCTTATGTGTTTATAGAGTAATCTTTCCGTCATTTTCCAAACAAGGCACTTTTAACCTTTTCGACAAATTTAAGGTAAGAATGTTTTTTTAACTTATACGGCGGGTGCGGCTATTTACCGCCGTAATAAAATCATCAAAGCTTCCCTTACAAGATTATAAGAATATTTTCAAATTGAATGTATTAATTTATAATTATGTTACTTTTAAAATGATTTCAAAAAAATAGATATTTCTCTAAAATAGTCTTTATTTCATCTATGTCAACATCCTTTGATGGATTTTAAGCTTATTTGAAGTTGATTTATTATGATACAAACCATCCATATTTTATTGAAGGTTTTGTGATATTTTTGACTGTGGATAAGTTATTCTTATGTCACTCATGGTTTTTTTTAAAGTATTGACATTTCATAAGTTATTTGTAATCCGAATGTTTATGTTATATTTCAACCTTTCATTCAGATGAATGTGTTAGACAAGTATGTTCCGGGTTGGGGACCGGTAAAAGTAAGCCATCCGGTTTGGTCTCCGGTTATTAGAGGAACTCTGGTTTGGTCTCCGGTTATTAGAGGCACTCCGGGTTGGTGTCCGGTTATTAGAGACACTCCGGGTTGGTGTCCGGTTATTAGAGGCACTCCGGGTTGGTGTCCGGTTATTAGAGGCACTCTGGGTTGGGTTCCGGTTACAGTTAGCCCCTAGGTCTTGGGACGAGGCCTTGACAAAGAAATTAAAGTTCATCATTATGCATTCCAACATTATGAAAGTGGTTATTGATATTGCATGTGATTATTCGATTAGTAGAATATCCATGTGAACAATTAAATGGAATTATTTCATTTTACTTTTGCCATACTATGTTGAAGTTCAAGTTTAAAAGGATTTTGTTTTAGTAATTCATTGCCTTAAATGTTTATTCTTATTTTTGAATGTTCCTATATATTGTTATCCTTACTGGGCATTTGAGCTCACCCCTTTTCTATGTTTTATTTTTCCCAGGATGTGAAGAAGTAAGTTATGAATGACCTTCAGGGATATTATGAGGGGATAATAGTGTGGACTATAGAGACATTATGTTGTTGTAGTAGTTTTTCACTTTATGATGTAATGTAAAACTTATGAATATATCTAGTGTTTCCAAGGCTACTAAACCAATCAGTCTTTCGAGATTTGATCTTTCTTGTGATCATGCCAATGTTATGTAATAATGCACCGACTCTGGGTAACTAGGGTCGGGGTGTTACAAATTCAGTTAAACAACTCATGTGGTTCATAAGTTTTTTATAACACCCTTTCACATAAAAGGTTAGGGAACATTAGTTACAAGGGTTTTAATGAACTCAAAAAATATGGGATTTTGAGTAATATCGCTCTTAGAAGTCTCCCATTTTGTGAAGATTGTGTATATTGAAAATATAGAATAGTTATATTTAGTAGATCTATGTATAAGGATAAAGAACCCCTTGAATGTGTTCATTCCGATCTGTGGAGTCCTTTAGGGGTCACCTCCCATAGTGGAAGCCTATAATTCATGAAATTCATTGATGACTACTCTTAGAAATTTTGGTTTTATATACTCAAATATAAGTCTAATACTTTTCATAATTTTAAGAAATGGAAAGCTGGAGTAGAATTTTTAGTCTCATGAGAAACTCAAATCATTAAGAAATGATAATAGTTTAGAGTATATATCAACATAATTAATGGAATTCTATGAATCTGAGGGAATTGAGAGATAAAAAAACTTTTTTGGAAACCCCACAATAGAATTTCTAATCAAATATGATGAATAGGATTGTTCTTGAGATGGTTAAGTGCATGTTGTCCTGGTTAAAAATCCCTAGGTCCTTCTAGGTCGAGGAGGCCTCAAGATTAGTCTATCTCATTAACAATTTACTATCTTCACTTAATTATTTTAAGACACTAGAAGAACTCTAGAAAGGTTCATCCCTGAGCCTTTTACACCTTAGTATTTTTGAATCTGTAACTTATACCCATAGACATACTGATAAACTATCTCCTATGGTTTTAAAGTGTATATTCATTGGTTATCTAGAGGGTATTAAGGCGTATCATCTATGGATAGATAAAACAGGTTATCAAAAGTGTATAATCAGTTGAGATGTCATGTTTCATGAGTATGGTCTCTCCAATTATAAGGGAACTGAATTTGTAGAGCCTTCAGATGACACTAGATAAACCACTAGAGTATCAACACCCTTGGGTGTTGAAGTTACTTTATAATCCAATGACCATTCCCAATCTAGGACTGGTCTTATTCCCCTTATTATTCAGTCTCAAGTAGAATCTGATTCTGATTCGGATACAGAACCTGAAACAGAGGAGCCAGATGATTTGAGAAATTATCATCTTACTCGGGATAGAGAGATTATTGTTATTAGGCCCCCATGCCACTTTAACCAGGATGATATTGATGGCTATTAGTCCAATTTTGCTCAGGATTTGTTTAAGGATGAACCTCAAACTTATAAGCAAGATGTTAATTCCAAATAATCTACTATGTGGTAAGGTGCAATTCAAGAAGAGATGAATTCATTTCTTAAGAAAAACACTTAGATTGTGGTATCCAAACCTAATAACCAAAATAGTATAGGTTCTAAATGGATATATAAGAAGAAGTAAAACAATGTTTTTGAATTTAGTGATGCTACTTTAAATGGGATAATTTCATTACACTTTAACTTTTGATAACATTCTAAAAACGTTAAGAGATAAATCTCCTCTTTGAGCCTTAATTTTTGAACATCAATTCCTACCAACCTTAAGCCTCAGAGTCATTCAAACATGTTACCAACCATAACTTGTATTTGAAATTTTTAAAGATATAAATGTGAAAAAGTAAATTTGAAATTATTTAAGCATCTTTTGAAAAGCTCTTATCCTTAAAAGAACACGTTTACATAAATCCTTATTTAGACCATAGAGACCATTAATGACCCTATTATGAATGATCCATGTTTAAATCCATTTTTATCCATTCCTACCCTACTCTTAGTATTTTCATGATATTTTAAAGTAAAATTTTGGGTTTTAAGAGTGTCATAAATAATGGGATGAAATAAATTGTAAAGAAACATTATGGGGGTGATATTGTGGGTAATAAGAGAGGTCATTTAATTCATACTTTGTACTTTAACAGATATGGATATTTTTGAATTTGGGACTATATCTAATAAATGGATAGTCTAAAGGAGCTAAAATCAGTCATGGCTAAAGAAAACACCAAGAGGAACAACTTTTATAACTGTTTAAATGTGTGATTCCATCATTATCACGGTCAGAAATTCTTGGGAAATTGGATTTTGTAAATTCATAAATTCTTCCTAGATAGAATATATTTTCATATAAAAAGGGGTGTAAATCACTAAAAACGTGGAAAATTAAGATAAAATTTTTTTGTTAGACATAGGAGATATTTTAAAACAACATTATAGAATAAATATTTCCAAAATTTCGTCATTAAATGGGTCTCCCACATGAAATAATTTGGAGGAAAATTTTGGAGGAAAACATTCACCCCTTTTGCCTATAAAAATGTATCCCCTCTCCTTCTCAAAATATTGTAATTTTATATGTTCATTTAATGTATTTTTGTATTTTATTTTATACTATAACAGTATTAATAATTTTTAATATTTTTTACTCTTCTTCTTCCTCTCATTGTCTCATTTTTATCTTTTGTGTTTCTTCCTCGTTATCTTTTCGATATGATCTCTAATACTCCTGATCATGAATTACTAACCCAATGAAGTTATCATGTTATAAATTCAGTGTTGAACTCAATTAATTTCACATTCATTTTTATTGTTTCTTATTTTCTTTATGGTTAGGTGAATTGGGGTCTTAGTGGGTAAGGTGCCTTTGTGTCGCTACTTTCCACTCAAGGCATAACTTTTTCATTTGTAATATTCTCCCTCAATCGAGGATGTGGATGTGTGGTATCTCGGTGATCGTTGAGTGCACCATATATTCACAACATGGGTAGGAGAGTATGTTTATGCATATGATTAATCATGTTCATTAAGTTGATTTAGAACTAATGAAGATATGATGAAGGTTCGCTCTAGGTGTTCTCCTAGGAGGATCTCCTTTTTAGCTAACTTCATTTTGTCTCCATTCATTTTCTCCAAATTGAATTATATATATATATATATATATCAATAATTCATGCATCTTCTAAACTGTTCCTCTATATATTGTTTATTTTTATATCAGTTAGAATATAAATAGTGATAATGGAAATTCGGTGTTGTGTGAGCTACCTCCACGATACCAACCCTGGGTGTTCACTATATTGCAAGCTTAGGTAAATAAAATATTCATTGGGGATTATTAATAAATCCTCGCACATTAAAATTAAAATATTTTATTAAAAATAATGATCTCCTTATTCTCAAAGGAATAGACTTTGAATGTAAAATGATAAACAACCAATAACTCTATAACTCAGTCACTGTTATAGCTCATGTTCACAACTCTTCAACAGATCTATTCACCTAGATTTCTCACTTATAAATATATGAAAATCTAAAAACCAAATAATAAGGAACATGGATAGTAGTTTAGTATCCCCTTGGATCTTTCTTCTTGTACAACTTTAGTTCATATTATCAGAACTCTATATCTTCATTGGATCTCTCTTCTTTTACTTGTTCTTTGATACTAAAATAATCTTCCCTCACTCAAACTGTATTGTATTATCCTTTTTTTATTCCTAATGAGCTCTCATTCACTAACCTAACTCAACTAATCAACAATATCATCATAATATTTCTTATCAAGAGATATAATACTTAGGATAACTCAATTTATTTTTTGAGAGTCCCAATCACCTTACATTTACATGATTAATTTTATTTTTGGTGGGGTCTTCCCCCATTTCCAAAAATGGAAATACAATAGTAAAAGTGTGTATGAAAATTTGAACTGTATCATGTTCTCAACTGCTTCCCGTGATCTCATATTTTCCTTCTATTTTGTCAACTATTATAACATTCTAAACTCAAGGGTGTATTAAAAAATACCCCTTTTATTTTTTTATTCTTTCCTACTACCTTATTTCATATGAATAATTTGGTAGATAATTTACAAAGCTTCCTCGGCTTCATCTTCTACTAAAATAGAAACTCACAAAAAAATGCACTTCAATTTCCCTAGCTATGTGAATACTATACAGTATAAACATGTGGCGTAGTGGATAACTTCATTCCCTTTGTCGTGGGTTCATCTCATTAGAACTAGTATAGATTCTAGTTGAATATGTAAACATTAGTATCTAATTTTCTTCATTCTCTTATTTTCATGCTTAAATAACAACTTCTTCTTGATATTTATGAACTTTATGAATGAAACCAGTAGTAACGTATTTTTCATTTTTCATATTTCATGAAATAGAAAATTATTCCCCTTTCATTTTTGGGAAAATTCCCAACTATCCATTTTAGTTACCTTCGTATCATTTTGATCAACCATAGAGATCAGTAATCTCAATAATTTAGCTTGTCTCTAAAATATTTAAGTTTTTTCTAACTCCTTAAGATTTTATGGAACATCATATGTATTATTCTTGAAAATGAAGTAAATTCATTCTCATCCCCAAGAAGAACATTTAGGGGATCTCACTCAAATCAGGCTTTAATCTGGGATTTAAAAAATATTCATGATATTTGGAACACCTAATAATAGCTTCAGTATTTTCATAATTTCTTTCATTAGAATTATCAAATTCGAGAAAAATAATTTTTCAACTTTCTTTAATCATCCCTTTTTATTCATAAAGATAAAATTATCATTAATTTCATGCGTAATTAATGAACCACTTAGTGCTTATGATGTTTAGAATAAGTAAGAACACCTTTTTCATCATCCCTAATTTATAATTTATTCTAATATTTCACTTGTAAATCCAATATTTCATCCAGTAGAATTCCCCAATTTTCATTAAGTGTTGATGGATATATATATACATAATGTTTCTTACAGTGTGTCCAGATGATTCTTAAGTATCCAAGAAAATTATGATTATCTAGCTCATTAATAATGTTTATTCAAAGCCTGAAGGAGGTCTATATGACCTTGGATGATTCATACTTAGAGTACATTTTCTAAAAAAAATCATGGATACAAAGATGTCCAAATTATGCTTATGGAAAGGAATGATGATGGTTCTAGAGAGGCAGATCATGCTTAAGATGACATGTCTGACGTCTATACTAGACCAAATGATAGTTACACTAAAAATATGATTGATAAACATATGGTTAATGATCATTAAAAAGTACTACATCATGCTTATGGTGCCACTAAAATCATGGTTACACAACCACTGAATCATTCATACACACATTCTTTTTTATAGAGATGATTCATACATAGATATCTAAACATATCTAAATTTTGACCTCAAACTCTAAAATTCAGAATTATTTAATTGACTTCGGATTCTCTAAAATCATCTTAGGGTCACTTAAATCAGATCAACCTTATCCTAGTGTTATAGAACACTAGGATTTCTTCTTCTACCTCCTATCTTCAATATCTCTATTCATGCTAGCTTTTTGAAGTTATAAAAATAAATCATAACTTGTACAAAACAGCTTGATCTATACTTATTATTAAACTATTGTAAACAACACTTTCACAACCTGAGTAATTGATTATGACATAATGATCATTACATACAATCATATTATGTCAAATCTTCTAGCCAAGAACTTTTCTATCCAGTTTTTCAATGGCTGTAATGCCTCTTTCTATTACCCAACAAGTATGGGCAGATCCTCATCAATTTTGGTGTGTAGATACTCCAATCTATCACCCAAAAGATATTTTTACTGTATTTATATTTTAATATTATCATTTACAGTAAAATATTCTTATTTTATCATTAAAACTATATTTTATCATCAGTATTAAAAATATTTTCATTAACATTAAATAATTATTTCATCATTAATTGAAAAATTAGTATTTTTTCATTAATTGAAAATACTGTATCATTATTTATTATACAATATTTTATCCTTAATTGAAAAATTATTTTACCATTAACCGAAAAATATTATTTTATCCTTAATTTGAAAATATTATTTCATCATTAATTGTAAATATTTTTTATCAATAATTGAAAAAAAATATCATTAAATAAATAATATTATTTTATCATTAATTGAGAAAAATATTGAAATATTATTCTATCATTAATTGAAAAATATTTTATCAATAGTTTTTTATTAATTGAAAATATTGAATTTCCAAAGGATCGAATAACAACTGAGAAGGGGGGATTGAATCATTTGCTAACTTTTTAGAAGTTTCAATATTTTTAGAAACTTAACCCCTACAACCCATTAACATTTATTTTCTTATCAACTTTTATTAAATACTCATGCATGAAAAATAGGACAGTAATTAAATCAAGAAATAGTTTTAAGGTTCAGCCTCAATGTGAGAACCTACATCCTTGCTATAGTCACTCCCATGGGTCTATGGAAATCCGCAATTATGAAGAAGAGAATACAACTTATGCCAACTACCATGATACACCTTTTATCTCTAGTTAGGAATGATTATACTGACTCCTGGAAAATTACAATGTTTTCTTATAAAACAATTGATCTAAACAAAATAATAAATAATTGGTTGAAACTTCTCCACAATTGGTCGGTCTGTATCCTTAATCTAATTTGGCTGGATCTGATTTTCTCAATCCGATGATTATGGATCTAATTTTATCAATAAAATAAGTCTGGAAATGATTCTCTCAATATGATGAGTATGGATCCAATTATCTTGATACGATGTTCTCAATATGATAAACCCATTCTCTATATATAATAATCAAACTCTTCTAACATAATCAATATGATGTACCTCAGTCTGATTGACTCAATACGATTGACTGAATAAAATCTTCTCAATATGATCTTTCTCATTCCTGTAAACCTACATTCAGTTGTCTGATCCTCCTCACTAGATATCTAGATAACAATGACCTTCACTTGAATTATTTAGTGCTCTATCTTTTCTACTTTCATGTAAAAGTCCCAATAATGAATGAATGATCTGAACAAGTATTTATAGAAGACTCAGAAATCAAAAGTGGGAAACGTGAAAACTTTTCTTGCTTCCTTAAATTTCAAAAACTCCAAAAATATCTCTCATTTAAACTTCACCTTTGACTTATTCAATCCTCCTTATATTTCGTTGAGATTTATGAAAAATTGAATTTCATTTTTGACCTCTTAAACACTTCCTAAAACTTTTGGAATTTTATTTTTGAGTCTTCTTTATAATCAACTCATTAAGAATATGTTTAATTCTCACCTCATTACAAATTCTGTATCCTTCTCAGTGAATCCAAATATTGTATCCTTCTCAGTGAATCCAAATTCTATATCTTTCTCGGTGAATCCTAATTTTTATCCTTCCTAGTGAATACGAATTATGTATCCTTCTTAGTAAATCGTAATTATGTATCCTTCCAACTCATTACAATTGAATTATCATTACAATAGAATTATTATTATAATGTAATTCACTTTATGATGGATATCCCATTATGATATAATTCGAATTACGATGGAATCTCCGTACTATAACTTTGAAATTCTTCAAAACTCTCCATCATTTATTCAAAAACTTTTATCATGAAAGTTTTCATGATTTGTGGGAACTTTATGATCAATAAATAATCATCTAATTTTATATAGAAAGTATGAAAACTTTATGAATTATAACTTCACTTTCTTCAACAAACCTCTTCATCGTCATTACGAATCTTTATACAAAAAAATATTTCTTTCTCTAATTACAGAAATGAAAAACTTCTAACAAACAAAAAAATATACCTCTGATTCATTTGGATCTGATTATATAAATCTGATGCATATGGATCTGATGATCTTCAATGTCATGATGATGGACCTAAATATGATTCTCTGAGTATGGTTCTTCTTATTATGATTCTATGATTCCATAAAAAACAATCTTTATTTAAAACAAAACTCTTCCCCCACCCCTTTATCTTTGGATTCAAACTTTCAGAAGCATTCAACTTTCTAACAAACTCTATGTCTGATGAATCTTCATTATGATGGATATGGGTCTGATTATTGAATAAAAAAATGTTCTTATACAAAAAGGTTATTTTTCAACAAATACAAAAAAAATTAAAACAATTTATCAAAAAGGTTATTCAATCTACCCCTTTGGATTTTTTGACAACCCTTGTTAATAATTTTTCCAACTCTCATAATTTATTTACAGCTCAACTTTTGTAAACAACTCATGTTTTTTGACTTAAATCAAAATATAGACTTTATCAAAAGAGAGTGTCCTGACACTAGACTACTGGATAAAGTAATTTTTTTGAAGGAATTTCATCCTTCGGTGGAAAGAAAATTTTTCAGCCAGGTGAACATAATCTCTCCTCACTTTTCATTTCACACTTTCTTTTTCTCTCACCCATTATTTCTTTTCTCACTTTAATTTTTTGTCCCCCATTTTATGATAACCACAGATTCTGATTCATAAAATAAAGTTAAGTAAAATTTATTAAAAACTAAAAAGTTTTTACTTTCTCACCCCCTTTTTTAACATAATCCAAATCACAGTGGAAGTCATGAGAGGATACTGAACATGAAGTTTCAACCTTAATTACACAAACCCTTCTTTTAGTGTTGATTTTGTAAAGATATCAGCAATCTAATACATTTTTGAAATGTATTCCCACACAATATCTCTAGTAACAAATTTCTCTTTTATAAAGTGAAACTTTATATCATGGGGTTTTGATCCTTAATGTTGGACATAATTTTTATAAAGTTCAATTACACACTGATTATCACAAAGTACCTTCAATGGTTTTGAATCTTCCACTTTCAAGTCTTATAACTGAACATTCATCCACAATATTTGATTACAAGCCTGAGTAACTACAATATATTTGGATTCATTTGTGATTAAATTTACTGAACTTTTTTTCTTACTATACCAACTCACACAACATTCACCCAAGAAAAACGTTCCTCCTGAGGTTGATCTTCTATCATTACAATATCCAGCCCAATCAGCATCAGTTTAACCATGAAATTTCATCTCACTATTTCTTTTTTATAAAAACCCATTTGAATTTATGTCTTTAACATATCTCATAATCCTGTTTTCTACCAACATATTTGATTCTTTTGGATTACTTTTATACTTGACACAGAAATTCACAACATAAGAAATATCAGGCCATGAGGTTATAAGGTAAACAAGAATTCATATCATCTTCCAAAATTCTTTCTGATTCACGCTTATTCTAGATTCAACTTTACTCAACTTTGGGCTTAATGAAATATGAATTGAAATGTCTTTGGATTCTAGCATCCCATACTTCTTTAACAATTCTCTAGAATATTTTTTTATGATAAGAAAATGTATTTTTTTGTTGAACTTATAAGACATGTAAGAATGTTAATTCTCCCAACATTGGAATTTCAAAATTCTTTTTCATTTCCTCATCAAATTATTTACAAACATTTTCTTCATCCCCAGCAAAAATTATATCGTCCACATAAACAATTACAACTAGAGTTATAGAATCAATAACTTTCACATAAAAGTTTCTATCAACTTTTCCTTCAGAAAAGTTTAACATTCTCAAACTATTATCAAGATTTATATACCATGCACCTAGAGCTTGTTTCAGCCCCTAGAAATCATTAATCAATTTACAAACATTGTTTTCATCCTCATCAAGTATAAACCCAAAAGGTTGTTCAATGTAAACCTCTTCCTCGATCTCACCATTAAAAAAAGTTGACTTTACATCCATCTAATAAACAATGAAATTCTGATGAGCATCAACTGCAAGAAACATTAAAAAAGATTCTAGGCTTGTAACATGGGAAAAGGTTTCATCAAAATCCACACCTTTCACTTCTGCATATCCTTTACAAACAAGTCCAGCTTTGTTTCATGAAACATCTCCATCCTCATTGAATTGGATTTTATAAACCCACTTTGTTTTGATAAAAATTTTATTTTCAGGCCTTGCAACAGGGTCTCATGTTTCATTCTTCTCAATCTAATCTAACTCTTCATTCATTGCATCAACCCATTATTTATCTTGAATAGCCTCTGAAACAGATTCTCGTTCAAATTTTGAGATAAGTGAAGTATGATTTTATATTCTCAACATCCTTCTAGTATAAACCAGATCCTTTTGACTCCCAATAATGTTTTCTTATTCAATATATTTTTTTAAGTTAGGAAATTTAAAAGTTTCATTCCTAGCTGGAATTTCCTCATCACATGATTCTTCTGAATCTTGATAAGGATGTTTTGAATTACTTTCACTATTTTTGGAATTATCCAGCTTGTCCTCCTCGACATTCTGAACAACATTTTTTAAAGAACATTGATATTTAATTACCTTCACATCATATAAGTCCACCAAGTTTTGTAAAAATTTGTTCCAACCTTTGTAACTTCTTCTATTTAGTGAATAACCAATAAAATTTCCTTCCTCATCTTTCACATCAAACTTTCCAAAATCTGGTTTTTTGATTTTGAGAAATCATGGAATTCCAAAAACATTGAAGTATCTCAATGAAGGTTTTTTTATACTGAATTTCATAAGGATTCATGTTAGTTTTCAATCTCAACAAACATCTATTTTGAACATGTACAATAGTACTAATAACTTCTCTCCATTAGTATTTTGAAAGATTGTATTTTGTTAACATACGTCTTTCCATTTATACCAAAATTCTATTCTTTATTTATGATACTCCATTTTATTGTGGATTATAGGGATCACTATACAGATTTTTGATGCCATGCTTTCTTAGATAAATTTAAAAATTATTGTTTGTGAACTCATTACCACTATTTTTTCTCAACATCTTTATAGAAACCCTCATTTCATTCTCAAAATCTTTTCTGAAGAATTTTAACATTTCAGTGGCCTCTGACTTGTGCTTCATAAAAATGATGTTTGTCATCTGAGTGAAATCATCAACAAAACTGCTAAATTTTATGTCTCTTTTGGTTGATTGATGTCTCATAAACCCACATAAATTGGAATGAATAATCTCAAGTGGTCAGCTTGATTGAATCTCCACTCTTATAAAACTTTTGTTAGTCGTCATCCCCTTTTGAAAAGTTACACAAACATCTTCTTCTCTTCTTTTCAATTCTGGAAATTTTTGAACATAATCAACATTAGAAAGTTTGTTCATAATTTTCTGTCCAAGGTTCCCAAGTCTTCAGTGCCATTAGTTGGTTTCATCTTTTGTACTCAAGTAACATGAGTTTTTGAATTCTCCTATTTGGAATAGATTCTCACTAGTTCTTTATCCTTATGTAATAAATCTTTCATCTTTCACATTTTTTATGATACAAAAATATTTTCAAAAAACAACTTCTTTTTCATCATCACAATGTTGACTCACACTATGTAAGTTATGTTTTAGCCCATCAATAAATAAAACTTCCTTAGACTTCAACTTTTTCACTTTAATCTCAACCATTCTGATTCCTCTGATTTTAAGGAACTATCATTACCAAAGGTAACTGCTCCTCCATCATAAATATCAATATGTTTCAATATTGTTATGTCACCTAGAATATGTGAATAGAAACCACTATTAGGTATCCATGGTTTGTTCATTTTACTTGCTTTCAAATATGGATCAACAATAAAAGCTCTTTCCCCAAATTTCTACTCTTCAGCTTCCTATTATTTTCTATCATAAGGAATTGGTTCTTGAAGGATTTTCATACATCCTTCAGCATGATGACCAGTATGATCACATCTTCCATTCCAGACATTCAAATTGATTTTTTGTTGGAAATTTTCTAACATCATGAGAATTCACCTTTTCAAATTTCTATAAATTAGGAAAGTTTCTCATTCTACTTTCACTATTTCTTCCACTTTACTAAAACCTTCTTCCGAATAGAGATAACTTGTGCCAAAAATTATAAGCTTTGTTCCCATAGATTCCACAACACCAGTAATATCCATCAAATCTTTATTTTCTATTCAATAAAGATCTTTCTCTATGGAAACTTCGTTGAGGTTAGTAACTTCTTTCAGCTCTAACATACTCAGGATATGGACCATCTTCTATTCTAAGTGGGTTTTATAATTTTTTAGAATGTATAGGTTACTCAAATCCTTTCTCCACCCAAGATTTCCCAATACTTTTTCTAGAACCTAAAATGTTAAAAGAATCAGAGGAAACATTATTTTTGGTAAGAGAAGATTTCACCTGATTCTCGTATTGAGCCTTCTCGGCAATTATAGATGTGTCGGATTTTACATCGGAATCTTTTTTGAAGTTTTCATTCAACATACACAAGTTAATTTTGGACTAAAGAAGTTTTTATTGAAACCTGTTAAGTTCATTTTCCTTATCTTCTAGCTTCTTACCATGATCTTCAATCATCCTTCCCTATTCATAAATTCTATGTTTGTAACTTAAAATTTCCTTAATGTATTCTTTCTCCTTCTTGATGACATCTTTCTTCCATCAGAAACTTCTTCAAAATATTTCTTCATAATGCTAATTTATTTATTTAGAGTTTTGTTTTGTTAAATACATGCAAAAATTTATGTTTTGAGCTGATACTCACTATAAGATTCTTCACCACCTTCTTCACTCTCTAAAGAGTCTTTTTTTTTCTCAACTTTTGAGATGAAGTTTTTGGAATTTTTATAAAATTTAATCTTCAGAATAATTATTGTTAGTTGATTCTGATTCAACTTTATTACTCAACATACTTCTTATGTTTAAATTAAACTTCTTCTTGTATTTGTTGGAAGACTTTTCTTCTTTATCCTTTTTTCCACTTTTTCCATCGAGTTATTTCATTAGAATCGTCTCGATATTCTCCAACATTCTTCTTGGGAAAATTCATAACAAAGTTTCTGATTTAACCAGACAATTTGAGGGGAATTTTACCACCATACTTCCCTCTTAATATTCAATAGTTCATTGATATAATTGACATGCATTTTTAATTCAACACATCATCCTCTTTATCTTAAGATTCATAAGGATCATCTTCTTCAACATCTTGTATTTTCATCTTTCTCATAGCTTCAAAATCTGTTTCATCTTTTATCGTCTTTTTAAACATTAAAGCTTTACTAATTACATAATAAATAATAAATTTATTAAATTAATCAAGAGATAAATTATACTTATCTTCTAAAGAAGAAATTTTAGAATCAAACTTCTCAGGAAAGTTTCTCATAATTTTCTTTACAATTGTATAATCTTCCTAGAAATCTTTGAAGCCTATGATGTTGAAAGAAAATTCATTTAATCAGGTGAAGTATTTATCAATTTTATCTTTATCTCTCATTTTGGGTTCTTCATAATTACTATTCCAAAATTGTATCTTTGCTTCCTTAACTTCAGTATTCCCTTTTAAATCACTTTCCTGCTTGTCTCACATACTTTTTGAAGTTTTGAGACTCATCACCTTTTGATAAAAATTCTCTGATAAGGACATAAGGATTGTATTTCTCTTCTTTCCATCAATATATATACTTCTCTAATTATCAAACATCATAAGAGTATCTTTCTAAATAGGTGTAAAACCAATAGTATCAGGATTAACAACTGCCAAGACAACAGATAAGAGATAAGGAATCATCCTATTTTTCCATCCATAATATTTTTTCCATCAAATGTAGTAATTCCTCTACTGTTGATAAGATTGATATTATCCATGATAAGGATTCAAAAATGGAACCCTATGATCTAATACTAATTGAACTTCCAAATGATCAAATAACAATTGAGAAGGGGGTAATCCGTTAACTTTTTGTAAGTATCAATAATTTTAGAAACTTAACCCCTACAACCGATAAAGATTTATTCCCTTACCAACTTTTAGTAAATACTCATGCATGAAAAGGTAGGAAAGCAAGTAAAGCTCATTAAAATTACAAGGTTCGGCCTTAGTGTGAGAACATACATCCTTTTTATAGCCACTCTCATGGGTCTATAGAAAATCATTATTATGAAGAAGTGAATACAACTTGTACCAAATTTCATTAGACACCTTCTATCCCCCGATATGAAAAATTATATTAACTCCTGTCAGTTTATAATGTTTTCTTAAAAATTTTGAACCCGAAAAACAAAAAAGACATTGTTGAAACTGCTTCACAATTTCTCAGTCTGAATCCTCAGTCCGATTTGGCTGGATCTGATTTTATCAATCCGATGAGTCAAGATCTGATTATCTCAATACAATCAGTCTGGATCTAATTCTCTAAATATGATACGTATGGATCTGATTCTATTAATATAATGGACACAATATGATGAAACCATTCTCAATCTACAAAACTCAAACTCTGTTCAAATACTTAATATGATGTACCTCAGTCCAATTGACTGTATACGATCTTCTCAATATGATCTTTCTCAATCGGGTAAACAAACATTCAATTATCTAATCCTCCCCACAAGATCTCTAGTCAGCAATGACTTTCACTTGATTTCTTTAGTGCTCTGCCTTATTCGCTTGCATGAAAAAGTCCCACTAATGAATGAATTATCTCAGCAAGTATTTATAGGCGACTCAGAAAACAAAAGCGGGGAACTTGAAAACATTTCCCACTTCCTCAAATTTTAAAAACTCTAAAAATATTTTGTATTTAAAATTCAACTTGGACTTGTTCAATCCTCCTTATATTTATCTGAGATTTATGAAAAATTAAATTTCATGTTTGACCTCTTCAACTATTTATAGAACTTATAAAATTTTCCTTTTGAGTCTTCTTCATAATCAACTCATTATGAACCTATTTCCATTTCAGATCATTAAGAATTCTTTTTCTTTCTCATTGAATCCAAATTCCATATCCTTCTCAATGAATCTGAATTTTTTATCATTCTCAGTGAATCCGAATTATGTATCCATCTTAGTGAATTGGAATTTTGTATTCTTCTTAGTGAATATGAATTCTGTATTCTTCTCAGTGAATCTGAATTTGTATCTTTCTCAACTCATTATGATTTAATTCTCACTACAATGGAATTATCATTACGATGGATATCTCATTATGATGGAATTCTTATTAGGATGGAATCTCTATACTGTAACTTTGAAATTCTTCAAACTACTACATCATTTATTTAAAAGATTTTATCATGAAAGTTTTCATGATTTCTGAGAACTTTTTAATCAACAAAGCATCTTCTAACATTATTTAAAAATTATGAAAACTTTTTAACTCTTGACTTCACTTTCTTCAACAATCCTCTTTAGCATCATTACAATTTCTTCACTCAACCAATTTTTTCTTTCTTTGATTACAACAAAGTCAAACTTATGGAAAACTAAAAAAATTGCCTTCGATTATTTTGGATCTAATTATCTGAATCTGATGAAGATGGATCCAATGATCTTCAATATCATGCCGACGGACCTCAATACAATTCTCTGAGTCTCGTGCTTCCCAATCTGATTCTATCAGTCCAGAAAAAACAATATTTCTTTAAAAAAAAATTCTTCTCCCCCATTCTCTTTGGATTAAAACGTTTAGAAACTTTTAAATTCCAACAAACTCTAAGTCTAATAAATATTCATTATGATAGATATGGGTCATATTCCTGAATAAGAAAAACATTCTTATACAAAAAAGTTAGTTGTTAACAAATACAAAAACTTTGTTAAAACAATTTATCACAAATGTTCTTTAAATATCATATCATTATTTTATTGTTAATTGAAAAATATTTTATCATTAAATAAAAAATATTATTTTTGTCATTATCTTATCTAAAATGGATAAATATTTAATCATTATTTTATTTAAATATTTTATAATTTACAAGAGTCATATTAATTGAAAATAATTTTTTAATTAGTTGAAAAATATTTTATCAATAATTGAAAATATTTTTATGAGTATCTTATCTTTAATTGAAAAATATTTTATCATTATTTTATTTTAAATATTTTAAATTTTACTAGAGTAATATATATTGAAAAATATTGTATCATTATTTTATGACTATATAATTTTAAATATTTTTAAATATTTTACCATATAATGAATTCAAAAAATAATATTTTACCAATCAATTAATGCTAAAGTATTTTAAATTCTAAAGGTTAAGCGATCTTATAGGTTCCTTTAAAATACTATAAGGGGGGTTGAAGATGAGTGCTTACTCAGGGAGTCTCTGAACACACCTGACTATAGAAGGAATTGACGTTGAGTGATTCCTCAAAGAGTCATTGGTATATCTTTCATTGTGTTGTGAACAAGAGGGGTTAGGCTGTGAGTACTTCCCAGAGGGTTCCCTACTTATGTTTATCTGCTTACTTGATATGTGTTGTTGAATGCTTTGGAAATTGTAGGATTGTTTACTGTTGAGTACTTCCTTGTTTACTGCTTATTTTTCTTATTGTCTGCCATATATATTCACTAACTGTTAGGCATAGATCTCTTGGTGGTTTCCTACTCAGATTTAGGGTCACACCCTGTTTGGGTCATGCTTTTGGGCCCAAACTGATTATATTGTTGCAGGTAATGATAAGGGCAAGCACTCTTCTACTTCAGGTACTTGACTACTTTGGAGCTAGAGAGCATGGGACCAAACTGAGGCTTTCGATGCAGAGGAGTTGTTTACTGTTTTCTTTTGTAATTTGGTTTAGTATTGTATTTCATCATTGTGACGTGTTTGGAATATTTCCTAGACATACGTATCCTGATTCATTATATATATGTTCTCCAATTACTTATTACTTTCTGTCTTTCGCTCTTTACTGTTGTATGCCATTATTACTGCTTCTGCTATTGTATTTTGTTTCTCTTCTGTTGTTTTACTCTTCTAATGAGGGCATAGTTTCCCCAATATGACACTCAAGGCACTCGTTGCTAGTCGGCAGCCTCTGGCGTTCATGAAAATGCACTTGGGGATATTTGACCAACTAGGAATAGGGCACCTCTAGGCATCTTCCAGAACCAGGACGTTACAACCAACTTTTAGTAAATACTCTTGTATGAAAAAAAGTAGGAAGCAAGTAAAGAACACAATAATTACAAGGCTCAGCCTCAGTTTGAGAACCTACATCCTTTCCATAACCATTCTTATGGGTCTATGGAAAATCATTATTATGATTTAGTGAATACAACTTGTGCCAAATCCCGTCAGACACCTTATATCCCCCGATATGAAAGATTATATTAACTCCCTTCAGTTTATAATGTTTGGTTAAAAAATTGATTCAAAAAAAGAATAAAGATTTTGTTGAAACTACTTCACAATTTCTCAGTCTAAATCCTCAGTACAATTTGGCTAGATCCGATTTTATCAATCCGAGGAGTCTGTATCTGATTCTCTCAATGCAATCAGTCTGGATCCAATTCTCTCAATATGATGAGTTTGGATCTGATTCTCTCAATATGATGAAATCAATATAATCAACTCATTCTCAATTTTAAAAATCTAAATTTTCTCAAATACGTAATATGATATACCTTTGACTCAATATTATTGACTAAATATGATTTTCTCAATAAAATATTGCTCAATCTGGTAAAAAAACATTCAATTGTCTAATCCTCCTCACAAGATCTATGTCCAGCAATGACTTTCACTTGATTTCTTCAGTGCTCTGTGTTTTTTTCTTGTGTGAAAAAATTCCAACTAATGAAGGAATGATCTCAGCATGTATTTATAAGTGAATCAGAAAAAAAACAGTGGAGAACTTGAAAAATTTTCCCACTTCCTTAAATTTTAAAAACTCTAAAAAACTCTCTTATTTAAACTTCAACATTGACTTGTTCAATCATCCATAGATGTCTTCGAGATTTATACAAAATTGAATTTCATGTTTGGACTATTGAACTCTTTATAGAACTTATGAAATTTTCCTTTTGAGTCTTCTTCATAATCAACTCATTACGAACCTATTTCCCTCACACCTCAATATGAATTCTTTGTCTTTCTCAGTGAATTCGAATTCTGTATTCTTCTTAGTGAATCTAAATTTTGTATCCTCTTAGTGAATCCGGATTTTGTATCCTTCTCAGGGAATCATAATTCTGTATCCTTCTCAGTGACTCAGAATTCTGTATACTTCTCAGTGAATCCGAATTCTGTATCTTTCTTAGTGAATCTGAATTTGCATCCTTCTCAACTCATTATGATTGAATTCTCATTACGATGGAATTCCCATTACGATGGATATCCCATTACGATGGAATTCACATTATGACGGAATCTCAATAGTGCAACATTGAAATTATTCAAACCACTCCACCAATTCTTCAAAATCTTTTATCATGAAAGTTTTCATGATTTTTGAGAAAATTATGATCAAAAAAACATCTTCTAGCCTTATTTAAAAAGTATGAAAACTTTTTAACTTCTGACTTCACTTTCTTCAACAAACCTCTTCAGTATAATTACATCTTCTTCACTCAACAACTTATTTCTTTATTTGATTAAGACAAATTCAAACTTCTAGCAAACAAAAAATTCAATCTCCGATTCTTTTGGATATGATTATCTGAATTTGATGCCGATGGATCTAATGATATTCAATATTACGTCGATGGACCTGAATACAATTCTCTGAGTCTAGTGCTTCCCAATCCGATTCTATGAGTCCAGAAAAAACAATATTTCTTTAAAATAAAATTCTTCTCCACCTTTCTCTTTGGATTCAAACTTTTATCAACTTTTAACTTTCTAACAAACTCTGAGTCTGATAAATCTTCATTACGATGGATATGGTTCAGATCCCTGAATAAGAAAAATATTCTTATACAAAAAGGTTAGTTTCCAAAAAATACAAAAAACTTTGTCAAAACAATTTATCACAAAGGTTCTTTAAATATCATATCATTATTTTATCATTAATTAAATAATATTTTATCATTAATTAAAAAATATTATTTTTATCATTATCTTATCTTAAATGGATAAATATTTTATCTTTATTTTATTTAAATATTATAAAAAATTACTATAGTAATATTAATTGAAAATAATTTTATCATTAATTTAAAAATATTTTATCAATAATTGAAAATATTTTTTATCAGTATCTTATCTTTAATTGGAAAATATTTTATCATTATTTTATTTCAAATATTTTAAATTTCACAAGAGTAATATATATTGAAAAATGTTGTATCATTATTTTATGACTATTACATTTAAGATATTTTTAAATATTTTACTATATAATTAATGTAAAAAATAATATTTTACTAATCAATTAATGCTGAAGTATTATAAATTCTAAAGTTTAAGTGATCCCAGTAGTAGGAGTGACTTCTTTTTTAATGATAACAAGGTAATTGACAAGGTGTGATTTGGTAAGTAAAGAAAAATATTTAATATTATTTTACTCATTATATTAAATTTATTATCTTGTCTATAAATATTAAGCGTTCAATTATTTAAATATGAATATAATTTGTAAGTAATAATATTTTATCATTAATATTAAAATCTTATTTCAATATTGTCATTCAGCGTAAAATTTTCTTATTTTATCATTAAAACATTATTTTATCATTAATACTAGAATATTTTCATTAATATTAAAATATTATTTCTTCATTAATTGAGAAAATATTATTTTTTCATTAATTGAAAAAATAATCATTAATTGAAAAAATTATATAATTATTATCATTAATTGAAATATATTTTATCATTAATTGAAAAAATTATTTTATCATTAATTGAAAAATATTATTTTATCCTTAATTGAAAATTATTATTTTATCATTGATTGAAAATAATATTTTATAAGTAATTGAAAATTATTATTTTGTCATTTATTGAAAAATATTATATTATCCTTAATTGAAAAACATTTTATCATTAATTTGAAACTACTTTTTTATCATTATTTTATCTTTAACTAAAAAATATTTTACCATTATATAATCTTAAATATTTTAAATATTACTAGTGTAATATTAACTGAAAATATTATTTTATCATTAAGTGAAAATATTATCTTATCACTAAATTTATTTTGTCATTAATTAAACCATGTTTTCTTAATAATTGAAAAATATTTTATTATCAATTGAAAATATTATTGTATTATTAAATTTATTTTACAATTAATTTAAAATATTTAATAATAAATTGAAAAATATTATTTAATCATAAAAATATCATCACTGATTTTGAAATACTATTTTGATATTATCATAGGTAGTAAAATATTCTCATTCTATTATCAAAATATTATTTTATCATTACTATAAAAACTTATTTTATCATTAGATTTATTTTATCATTAATTGAAAAATATTTAAAATATTATTACATTATTAATTGAAAAAAATATATTATCATTAATTGAAAAACATTTTATCACTAATTAAATAATATTATTTTATCATTGTATTATCTTTATTTGAAAAAAAATTGTATTTGTTTTATTTTAAATATTTTAAATATTACTAACGTAATATTAATAGAAAAATACATTATTATTATTTTATTACTATTATTTTTTTAAAAGATTTTTAAATATTTCACCATTCAATTTATGATAAAGTAACATTTTACCATTCAATTAATGGTAAAGCCTAAGCGGTCTGATTTTTGTGAATGAGGTTTTTATATTTGGGGTGGGGCCCATCAGAAACGAGTTGGCGCCGCTCCGGACTGTAGGCCAAGAAAGTGGGCTAGGACTTCGATCCCTCTCCTCTCTGCCCTCATCTCCGAAGAACCAGAAACAAAGCCGCTAGAACTCCTTCTTCTTGTTTAAACTAGATCATGAAACCATGGAACCACGGCTTGGATCCATCTCTTCTCCGATCTCCGGCGGTGAATCGAGATGTCGAACTAGAGAGCCTTGTGCAATCGGTAGGGTGTGGTGAAGACGGAGGGTGAAAAGGTCGAAGGAGCTCCTCCTGCATCTTGGTGAAACCACACGGACTGAATTTCCGAAAACAGGGGACATGCCACTGCAATAACGGCAAGTTGGCAGGCGTAAGGCACGGTAATCAAGATTGACACCATATCATTAATATTTTATCATTAAATTAATATTTTATCATTAATATTAAAATGTTTTCATTAATATTAAAATATTATTTCATTATTAATTGAAAACATCTTATTTTGTCATTAATTGAAATAATATTAAAATATTATTTTAAAATTCATTAAAATATTATTTTTTTATTTAAATTCTATCATTAATATTGAAATACTATTTATGTATTATCATTCAGAGTAAAATATTATTAATTTAGCATTAAAATATTATTTTATCATTAATATAAATATATTTTAATTAATATTAGAATATTATATCATCATTAATTGAAAAAAGACTATTTTTTCATTAATCAAAAAAAATATCAATATTAGATAATTAATTAAAAACTATTATATCATTAATTGAAATTTTATTTTATCATTAATTGAAAAAATTATTTTATCCTTAAATCAAAAAAAATTATTTCGCCATTAATTCAAAATATTATTTTATTATTAAATTTATTTTATCGTTAATTGAAAAAATATTATCATTAATTGATAAATATTTTTTCATTATTCTATCATTAATTAAAAATAGCATAACATTATTTTATCATTAATTGAAAGATATTTTATCATTGATTAAAAAAATTATTTTATCCTTATCTTATGTTTAATTGAAAAATATATTATTATTATTTTATTTGAAATATTTTAAACATTACTAGACTAATATTAGTTGAAAGATATTTTATCCTCATTTTATAAATATTATATTATAGATATTTTTAAATATTTTTCCATTAAATTAATGCTAATGTAATATATTACTATTCAATTAATTCTAAAGGTTAAGCCATCATGACAACACCATATTGTGTGGAAAAGTTATTTTTCAAAATCTGTCCCCACTTGTGACACAGGTGTTTTATTTTTCTAGTTTCTTGTACAATGGTTCATGCGAGAAATATAATGAATAATTAATAATATAATTAAATAATATTATTGAATTCAATTATATAAATATGAATTACTTATTGATTAATAATATTTTATCCTTAATTTAGTATGTAATTCAAATTCTCTAATAATATTTTACTCGTCATATTCAAATATAATATCTTTTTATAACTATTAAGAATTCATTTATATAAATATGAATATTATTGGTGATTAAAAATATTTTACAATTAATTTGGTAAGTATGGTATTAATACTAATAAATATCATTAATTTGGGAACACTGCTACAAATTTGTGAAAAAATAGTACAACCTTTTACTAAAGGAATGATTAATATTTGCGAAGGGTGATTTGTGACGAAGTGGGATCCCATTGTAAATAATTGAAAATCTTGGGTTATTTGTGACGTGATATGATTCTCGTCGCAAATAACCATAAATCTAGTGTCATTTTTGATGGTATATGACCTCAGTCCCAAATGATTTTGGCACAACTAGACACCATTCCATGAGAAAGGGTTATTTGTGACAAAATTTGGAATTGTGTCACAAACAATCTTTTTTTGTGATGGTAACCTCTCCCATTGTAAAAAGTATTAAATTGAAAATCCATAAAATTCCACCGTAAAATAATAATATTTGCGATGGAAATAAACATTCCATTCCAAATAATTCATCGGTAATGTAAATAAAACATATTTGTGGTGGGTAGCATTTGCGATAGACGGCCAAATCTTTAACATCCCACCCCGACTCATTGGTTTGAGAGCATACAAGAATGGTACTAGCCTTAGGTGACATCTGTAATACACTAATGCCTAAAAGTAAATGTCAAGTTCTTAGAAGATCCTTAGGGATGATTTTTCCTTTAAAGATAAAAGAACAAGACAAAACAAGATAAACATCCAAACCATTACATGGTGCATGATTTAGTAATACATCCCAAAGTTAATACCAATCAAACAACATTAATCATAGTGACAATTGAAGTAAAGAAAACACATGACAAGGAATGAAAGATGAAAAGACCCAAAGACACCAATACGGTATCCTCACAAGTAAATCCTGAACTTCCTCCAAACTCCAACTCCACGCACTATACCCCATAGTATCATGGTGCATCACTAGAGAAGTGAGATACCTTTCTTTTTTCTATGTCTCGATAGATGAAATCTGCAAACGCACTGAGGCGCCCAAGTAGTGGATGAGTATAAACTCAATAAGTATTTGACAAAGACTTCTCAACTCAAGCCAATAGGACAAGAACTAGTTAGCACAATTATATAAAACGGTTTAAAAGTAGTTAAACAATTTACATCAAAACTATAAACAATTTCCATGGAAAACAATAAATAAGTTTTAAAACTATTTCACATCATTTGGCATACGCATTCTCGTGTATTCTCACACACACACACACACCCATGCATTTCAAGTGATAGTTTCATACACATGAGCAGTCTCTCATTTGACTTAAAATTCTTTTTTTTCTCTCAAAATGGATCTTTTTGGCTGACCGATAACTACACGCGGCATACAATAAACAAAATCCAATTCAAAATTCCAAATTTGAATGCATAAACTAAGGGGAGCTTGATCCATGGGATACCCTCATTAGTTGAAGTCGTGTCACCTACCTTCATCAGTCCCCTTTCTTGTTGTCACTGACCAATCACAACTATCGCCATCACTAACCAATCATCACACCAGTACGCCAGTGAAAAACTGTTCGTCAAAGTCCCTCGTCGCCACTGTAAGAACAAAATAGACCACCCTAGAAGCAACGAATACCATGATATCTAGAACATACCTCCTAGAGCTGTCATCGATATTCTTCATCTATCATAAGACCTCGTATCATCTCCCTTGTTTCCATTGTCGACAACGTTGCCGTCAGAAACCAAAACTGAACATCATATCACAAAAAATCTGAACAACAGACCAGAAACCATCACCTCCATCCTCTCGGGGCCAACGAATATGAAACCACCATGAGTCCAGACCTATTGACCTCACATCCCAAAGAACCGGGAAGACCGCCACGTAAATCCACCTCGGAGAGAGTGGTGAAGACATGGAGCTAGAGTAGAGAAACAAGCGGATGAAGACCTCGATGAAGCGCATCTGTGAGACCCCCCATAAACAGACCAAAAAACAAAAACCAAATCACCCAAAATAGAAAAAATAATACCACAAATGAGCACGAATAATAAAGGAAAAAATATAAAACAGGGATGAAATCCAAAGAGAAGCCATAATTGAGACTAAATAAAGAAAAATTGGGGAAGAAACCTGAAAAGAGATGGCAGGAAGACGTCAGGAGAACCCAAAACCATTGAGACTCATCCCAAAACCTCTGAGTATCTAACGCCCAGATCCAACCTAGAGGAGAGCATTGGAACACAAGGTCAGAGAATAGAACAATGACCTAGGGTAAAATTGAAGCGACTCTACCGAAGCATAAATGAAGGGCGAGACCAAGGAGAAAACCGGTGAGGACCAGATGCGAAAGGTAGTAGGGAAAAGAACCCTAGGAGAAGCCCTAAATTAAACTCAAACCAAAAATTTATGCCAAATTCCTTGCCTAACCAATTCACAATAAACCATTCATTATTGGAAACATTTCATTAGACTATTTTCTTAAAACAAAACGAAACCATAATTTTAAAATTATTAACAAGGATTTTTCAAAAAGACATCAAATTTCTCCTAATTTCCAAAGTATAAGGAAACATGGTTTTCTTCCAAGAATCACACCTCATTTCCATAAAAAATCAAGAAATTTGTTTTAACAAAACAAATCTTTCATGTTCAAGAATGATGGAGATGATAGAAAAGATACCTACCTCTCAATGTATGGGTAAAATGAACACTGACACTTAAATATTCTAGATAAGATCTTAAAACACCTTCCCTTCCCTATATCCCAAAAAATATCAGCAAAATTCGCATAAAAAAGATATATATCTCAATAACAGACTATATCTATGGATCCAAGGGATAGAAGAAGAGTGGATCTTGGAATAATTTGGATGAATAAGAACATACTAATGATTCTGGATCTCCAACATGCTTTGACTAATCCAAAAGTCACTTCTGGGTCGAAGGGAATTGTCTCTCAGACCTAGGGAGGGAGAGGAGTTTGAGTCCCTAGAAGATTAGGGTATTAATGAGTATTTTGGGGGTTTAATATGAAATAAATCATTAAAAGGACATAAATCCTATTTTTTTAGAGGGGGACCACAGGGCAGTCCACCCAGGACTATGGTGAAGTCCCCATCGTCTATAGTGAAGCCCGCCCAGTCAAAATAGTTCTATAACCATGGTGCATTATGCACTGTGGATCCTATTAGTTAGGGAGGGGATACAACAAAACCCACTTTCACTAAAACATATCCAACATTGGCGAATGATTCAACCCACTCTTATGCTATACAGGTGACAAAAATAGTAGTAGCTTTGAAAACTCTCCTCCCAGGATCTTATGCAACAACTGACACTCAGTTCCACAACCACCAATGGGTTGTGATTCAGACCCTTTCCATGGAACAATGATTTCCGAAAAGTATCCCTGAAATCCCAATTCTCATGACCCTACAGCATAGTACGCACCCCCACACCACAACAACCAAAGGGATATTCTGCAATACCAATCTTCATGGTACAACCTTACCCAAAACAAAAATAACTTTATCCAAAACACTTACAGAACACACAGAAACTCCCGAAACTAAACCCAATCATTATATAAGATGAAAATACATAAAATAAGGGAAATTTACCTAAAACTATGGTTGTCACATTCTATCCACCATTAGACTTTTTTTCATTTTACTTGCTTTCAAATATGTCTCAACAACAAAAGTTATTTTTTCAACTTTCTTCTTTTCATCTTCCTTTTATTTTCTATCATAATGAATTTATTCCAAAAGGAGTGTCATGAAAATTTCAGCATGATGACATGCATGATCACATCTTCCACAAACTTCTTCTAGACATTCAAATTGATTTTTTATTGGAACTTTTCTAACTTCTTAAGAATTAACCTTTTCAACTTTCTATAAATTTAAAGGATTATAATTCTACTTTCGCTATTTGTTTCACTTTGTTCAACCTTCTTCTAGGTAGAGACAATTTGTGCCTATAATTATAAGCTCTGTGTCTATATATTCCATAACACCACCAATATCCATCAAATCTTGATTTTCTATTCAAGAAAGATCTTTCTCTATAGAAACTTTGTTGAGGTTAGTAACTTCTTTCAGCTCTAACATACTCAGGACATGGACCATCTTTTCTTCTGAGTGAGTTTTCTAATTTTATTCAATTAATAGGTTTCTCACATTCTTTATCCACCCAAGCTTTCCCAATACTTTTTCTGAATCCTAAAATATTAAAATAACTAGAGGAAAATTTATTTTTGATAAGAGAAGATTTCACCTAATTCTCATATTGATCTTTCTCAGTAACTTTAGATGTCTCAACTTTTACATCCAAAGCTTTGTTAATTTTTTCATTCAACTTAATCAAGGTAATTTTAGACACAATAATTTTTTATTGAACCTTTCTAACTTCTTCTTCCTTAGATTCTATCTTCTTACTATGATCTTCAATCATCTTTCCCTATTCATAAATTCTATGTTTGTAACTTAAAATCTCATCAATGTATTCTTCCCCCTTATTAATAACATCTTTTATTCCATGACAAACTTCTTCACAATATTTATTCATAACTCTAATTTCTTTCTGGAGATTTTTGTTTTGTTCAATATATGATAAAAAGTTCTATTTCGAGTTGATACTCTATATAATATTCTTCACAACCTTTTTCACTCTCTGAGGAGTCTTTTTTTCTCAACATTTGCAATGATGTTTCTAAATTTTTGTAAACTTTAATCTTTAGAATAATTTTTGTTAGTTGAGTCTGATTCAACTTTCATACTCAACATACTTCTTTTGTTTAGATTATACTTCTTCTTTTATTTGTTGGAAGACTTTTCTTCTTCATCCTTTTTGTTCAAATTTTTTCATCGAGGCTTTTCATCAGATTCATCTCAATATTCTCCAACATTCTTCTTGGGACAATTCATAAAAAAGTGTTTGATTCCACCACACTATTTTAGAGGAATTTTACCACCATACTTTCCTCTTCCTCTTTGATGGTTCTTGGATATAAGAGACGTTATTTTTTAATTCAACTCGTCATCCTCTTTATCTTCATACTCACAAGGATAAACTTCTTCAACATCGTAGATTTTCATCTTTCTCATAGCTTTAAAATCCATTTCATCTTTCATATTCTTTTTAAACATTGTACCTTTCCTCATTTCATAAGCAATAAAAAAGTTATCCAATTCATCAAGAGATAAAAAATCCTTATATTCTAAAGAATAAATTTTAGAATCAAACTTATCCAGAATGTTTCTCATTATTTGCTTCACAATTGTAAAATCTTTTAGGGCATCTTTGAATCCTCTGATGTGGAAAATAATTTCATTTAATATGGTGAAGTATTCATCAATTTTTTCTTCATCTCTCATTATGATGTCTTCATACTTACTATGACAGAGTTGTAGCATTACTTCCTTAACTTTAGTATTCCCTTTGAAAACACTTTCCATCTTGTCCTACATACTTTTTGAAGTTTTGAGACCCATCACCTTTTGATAGAAATTCTCTAATAAGGACATAAGTATTTTATTTCTATACATTCCATCAACTTCTATATTTATCTTATTAGAACACTTCATATAAGTATCTTTATCAATAAGTGGATAACCAATAATAGCAGCATAAACAACTTATAAGCCAAGATATAAGAGATAAGGAATCATCAAAATTTTCCATCCATAATAATTTTGTCCATAAAATGTAGGAATTCATCTATCATTGACCTAATTGCTATTATCCATGATAAGGATTCAACAAGGGAACCTTGTGGTCTGATGCTAATTGAAGTTCCAAAAGATCAAATAACAATTGAGAATGGGGGTTGATCAGTTGTTAACTTTTTATATGTTTTAATAATTTTAGAAACTTAACCCCTACAACCAATTAATATTTATTCCATTACCAATGTAAGAACCGGATCTTCTTTTCAGGTATGTTTTCCATTTTCTTCTACTTTTGAGAAAAAGAGGAATTTCTGTGAATTTCTTAAGTACACATTGTGTACTTTATGAGTACACGACGTGTACTCAGTTACCATGGGTATCCGGGTGCTGGATGTGTAACAACCATGCACATGATTGTGTGTGGTGACCAGGAGACCACCTAATGTAGAGGAAGGTGAAGTAAAGTACATGTCGTCTACTTATAAAGTATACGCCGTGTACTTTTTTTCATTAAACGCACTAGGTCACGTCTGATGGACAGAACCGTCTTCTTCTAGGACTGGTTCGTCCAAGAGTGTCCATACGGTCGTGATCTTTACCTGATCCCCCGATCAAGCATCTGTTCTCTGATTTGACCACTATCGATTGCATTGTAATCACCACGGTAAGCTCTTTCTTCTTCTAGAAATTCGTTTCCTGATTCCTTCTCTTTCTCAAGTTATCTCTGGTTGAGCTTTTTAGACGTTTTTATATATCTACAGTTTTCTTTGATGATTCAAGGCTTGAGATTCACGTATAACGATCCTACAACACTGAGATAGGTGTTTTGTGCCTTTTCGTAGATAGTATTTTAATTTTATGTGCAAAAGTGCATGATACCCTTGATCAGGGTATTGCATGTTTACAGTTTTAGCCCTGTCAATTCCCTTCCCAGCTTGTATGCTTGATTAGAGGTTAATTGAATGTGAATAGGGTTAATTGTTATTCTTTGGAAGTGTTTTCCCATGAATGTTTCGTTTATGACCATTTAGTCTTGCTTTTCCTGTTAGGCTACCTTGTTTTTTACAATGCCTAGTATTGTAGGAAGGAGTATTGTTATCTGTCTTGATGTTATGTTATAGACTAGTTATCCAAGTAGTTCTTGGGGTTTAATTGGGACTCTTTGCATTACTATACTCGTTTGACTTACACAGGGTCATGAAAACCTAGTGTAGTAGACCGTATGGAGAATGGATGTAAGGGCTTCTCTAGAGTGTCTGTTTATTTATCACGCTGTGAGACCGTAGGGGGGATTGACGTTGAGTGCTCCCTCAGAGTGACTATATTTATGTTACGAGTCCATAGAAGGAATTGATGTTGAGTGCTTCCTCGGATTTTTTGTAGGTTCCTTTAAAAGACAATGGGGGTAATTGACGGTGAGTACTTCCTCAGAGAGTCTTTGAACACACCTAACTATATAAGGAATTCACGTTGAGTGCTTCATCATAGAGTCATTGGTATATCTTTCCTTGTGTTGTGAACCAGATGGGATAGGCTGTGAGTACTTCCCAGAGGGTTCCCTGCTTTTGTTTATCTGCTTACTTGATATGTGGTATTGAATTCTTTGGAAAATGCAGGAATGTTTACAATTGAGTACTTCCTTGTTTACTATTTATTTTGCTTATTTCCTGCCATATATATTCACTGACTATTAGGCACATAACTCTTAGTGGATTACTACTATGATTTAGTCTCACACCCTATTTGGTTCTTGCTTTTGGGCCCAAACAGATTACATTATTGTAGGTATAGATAAGGTCTAGCACCCTTCTACTTCAGGTACTTGACTACTTTGGAATTGGAGAGCATGATACCAGGCTGAGTCTTGCGATACTAAGGAGTTGTTTACTATTTTCTTTTATAATTTGGTTTAGTTCTGTATTTCATCACTGTGACGTGTTTGGCTTCTTTCCTAGACATAAGTATCATGCATCATTATTTATATGTGCTCCAGCTGCTTATAACTTTCAGTCTTCCACTTTTTACTGTTGTATGCCATTATTACTGCTTCTGTTATTGTATTTTGTTTCTCTTTTGTTGTGTTACTCTACCAATGATGGAATAGTTTTTCCAATATCAAACCCATGGCCCTCATTGCTAGTCAGTAGCCTCTAGAATTTGGGAAAATGCGCTTGAGGCTATGTGACCAACCGGGTATTGGGTGCCTCTAGGCGGCTTCCAGAATCAGGATGTTACAAAGTGGTATCAGAGGAAGGTTCTTTTCTTCTTGACTTACTGTTTGGAGAATATAGTCAGGGATAAGATGGAAATAGGTACTTGGTAATAATTTGTGCCTGGGAGTAGCTAACTTGTGTATAGTGAAAATCCAATTTACCTCGTTTATTGAAATTTTTGGTTTTTCAATTTTACAGTTGATTTGATTTCACTATTGGGTAATTCACATGTTTGGGTGATGTTATTGTTGATATTATTGAGGTTCTATTTCTATTGAAACCTAATGAGATGAGCATATGACATCTCATGCATCATATTATAACTTTCTAGGAATCACATGTCCTGCATTCTTGCCATGCCATTTAGGGTGCATTAGTGATTTCATGTTGTTGTGATAGGTGTTGTTCAAGATATGCATGTTGTTGTGATATATGACTTGATAAAAATGCCTTCTGTTTGATAGGGTATTGGTTTTGTAATGTTTTGTTTGAATGAATGCCAAACATTGGTTATTGAGGTGTTATGGGGCCTCATGGACCGTAATTTTTGTGGATAATTGCCTTGTTTCCATGTATATGACATTTATAGATGCCAATATTTGATTTGAAAGAAGTATGGGGCTTCACAGATTGGAATTTGGCACTTTAATGTTCATTTCATTGCTTTTATGGGCTTCGGAGTAGTTTTTGAGGCTTACTGTCTGAAAAAAAACCTGAATACACGGGGTGTAATGTTGAATACACGCCATGTGTCCTATTCGAGAAGAAACTGTTTTTTTAAGTACACATTGTATGTCGTATGTACACGTCGTGTAGTCTCCAACTGGGTCGCTGGATTTGTGGGCAGAGACACGGGGCTGGGAAATCTTGGTGGGCCACGTCGTGTACCGGAAGTACACACCATGTGTTTAGATCTTGCGTCTACCCATGTGAATAACGACATAGGTGGATCAAAGCTTAATCAATACACTTTAGGTCCGTCTTGAACATGTCGTATAGTGTAATACCAGGAATGCGGCCATGTCACTAACAACACGAATCGGAAAAATCTTCCGAGTACATGTCTTGTCCATCGGGAACATGCCATGTAGTGTGAGTCGTGTATCTCGTCATGTCACTAATAAAGTTGGATGGTGAAGGTCATCTTGTACACACCGTGTCTGGCACTGACACGTTGTGTAGTCTTGTTCTAGGAGAGCTGTGTGGCTTAACCATGTAGAATAACTCGGGCAGGGGAAGAGGATTCAATTAAACATCGTGTGTTAGGACAAAACAACATGTGTTTGGGTTGTTACACGACTAGTTTGGCAAGAGTACACGCCCATGTGAAAGGATTAAATGAACATGTCGTGTGGGCATTATACACGTCGTGTATCTATGTTTTGAAAAACTTGAATTCTTTCTTTCTTCTATTCCCTCCTTACTGTTCTAGTTTTTAGTCCTTGATAATCTTGATCTAAGGTGTGCGCTTGACCATGTAGAGTCATGCTACCGAGATGTCCTTCGGTTGTATGCCAGTTACAGGGCAACGATCAGACACTAGACATGACTGATCAGGGACTACCAGCAGATCCTCCAGTTGTTCCAATCTTGGCACCAGTCATCATTCCATACACAGGTGTTGACACACAATTCTAAGAGGGCTTCATGAGGTTCATGTAGACCTTCCAAGGAGTGTTGCCTCCAGCCCCGTTGATGGAAGTACTGAAAAGGGTCTTTTGGCAGCAACATCCTCACACCTTCTCAAGTATTGGAGGACCCCAGGCTATAGAGTCATGGCTAGAATCCATGATGATGATCTTCAAGCATCTCGAGACGCCTCCAGAGAGGTAGTTCAAGCTCGCTATGAATATGCTTCAATATTCTTCCAAGAGAATTTGGTATGTGATCTCACAGGCGGGAAGCCAATAGGATATGTCGTGGCAGGAGTTTCAGCATACCTTCTATGATTACTTCTATCTGGAGACTTTTGAGGGTCAATCGAGCCTGAGATTTCATGAGTTTGGATCAGGGTAATCTTTCTGTTATGGAGTACTCTTCTCGCTTCACCAAGCTGTAGTGATTTACACCCTTTCTAGGGGGATATGGGTTGTTCCTAGCATGGAAGTTTGAGGATGGTCTCAGGCAAGAGATTTGGGCTCAGGTGAACATCTTCAAGTTGACTTCAATATCTTCTATTGTCAACCAGGAACTGATCATAGCACGTAACCTAAGGGATTCTGAAGCTGTGATCCAGGGTGGTTCAGCATCCAAAGTTAGTGCTTCTCCAATTGATAGCAAGAAGCACCATAGGGAAACTACACATGGAGGTCCCAGTAGGCGGAATGCTCCTTTAGGTATCCAGGTGGTATGCTACTAGTGTGGGATGCTCGGGAATACGAGGTCACTTTGCCTAAGAGACCCAGTGGAGTGATGATCTTTTGGAAAGATGGGTCATCTTCAGCACATCTGTCAAATATTCTGACCAGTTGCTGCTAAAAAGGGTTCTTCTATGACTCCTCATTCAGGAGCAGTTCCACTAGTTTCCCATCAGTCTGGGAACTGGAGATCTTCCGGTCATTCATGACGAGGTGGAGGTCACGGTCGTGGTAGTCAGTCACCAGGATTTCTGCAATTGCGGGGTGGATCAGCTCAGGGTGGTCAAGCAAGGTCACAAGGCCGCGTTCTAGGTTAGAATTTTGCAGTGGAGCAGACCCAGCAGTATCAGGATCCCGAACCCTCTAAAGATCGAGGTACGATCCAAGTTGCCTCAGTTTTAGCTTCTACCCTGTTCGATACAGGGGATTCCCATAACTTTATATCAGTTTATGTTGTGGAGTGACTTGGGCTTTGTGTCTTTTCTTCTACTGATGTCTTAACGTTGGACACACTGTTGGGGACAAGAACGACTAGAGTACGTCAGTGCAAGGAGTTCCCTCTTGAGGTTTGTGGGTGTCACTTATTATGGGACTGTTATGTCCTAGAGATGATAGGCTATGATGTCATTCTCAAAATAGATTGGCTAGTTCCCTTAAAGGAATATGTTGATTTCTATCACTAGAGGGTGAGTTTCACATCACCAGAGGGTGGATCGTTTCCTCATAATGGTCAATGGGATGTCTAGGAGAGCAAAGCAGGACCCGAGCATCATGGGTTGGGAGGAGTTACAACACTGATTTCTAGTCTTTATCTGGATGACCAGGAGACTTCACATAGGGACTTTCCTCTAGTGGTAGATCATTTCAAGGACGTCTTTACAGAGGAATTTTCAGGTTTTCTTCCAGAGTGAGAGGTAGAATTTTCTATTTATCTCATTCTAGGAGTGACACCGATGTCTATTCCTCCTTACATGATGGATAATCTAGATTTACAGGAGCTCAAGAAACAGTTGGAGGAGTTATAGGAAAAGGGTTTTATCTAACCCATTACTTCTCCTTGGGGTTCTCTTATCCTGTTTGTGAAGAAGGTGGATGGTACTCTCCGACATTGTGTGGATTATTGGAAGCTGAACCAGTTGAGGGTCAAGAATAGATATCACTTGCCAACGATTTATGATCTATTTGATCAGCCTCAATGAGCACGGGTGTTCTTGAAGATTGACGTGAGATCTGGTTACCATCAGTTATGCATTAGACCATAAAATATACCACTTATAGCCTTCTAAATAAGTTGTGGTCTATATAAGTATGTGGTTATTTCTTTCGGTCTCACGAACGTGCCTGTAGTTTTCATGGTACTGATGAACCGAGTGTTCCATCCATAATTGTATTCCTTCATGGTGTTCTTCATGGACAATATCTTGTTATACTCTCACACTCGACACAACAATGATACCCATATTGAGATCATTCTATGTACACTGAAAGAGCATCAGTAACAAGATAAGCTCTCAAAATGCCACTTTTGGATGGACCAGATTCACTTCTTGGGCCATGTTATCTCAAAGACAGAAGTATCAGTAGACCTAGAGAAAGTGAGAGCTATAGTTTACTAGGAACATCTGAAGAAAGACTTTGAGGTATGGAGTTTTCTAGGGCTGGCTTGATACTACAGACGTTTCATACAGGACTTTTCATGCTGAGAAGCGCCACTGACGGGCCTAACTAAGAAGGGTGCAAATTTCTTGTGGTCAGATTCTTGTGAGACAGCCTTTCAGGTGCTTAAGGGGAGGTTTAATTCAGCACCAATACTAGTTTTTTCAAAGCCAAGAAAGAGTTTTACTGTGTACTGTGATGCGTCACGTATCGGCCTTGGAGCAGTGCTTATGCAGGGGGAAGGAGTCATTGCGTACGGGTCTTAGCAGTTGAGGCCACATTAGATAAATTACCCAACGCATGATCTTGAGTTGGCTATAGTTATTCATGCCTTACGTTGTTGGAGACCTTATCTTCTGGGAGATCATTTTTTGGTTTTCATTGATTAAAAAAGTCTCAAGTATATCTTCACTCAGCGTGACTTGAATTTGAGATAGCGAAGGTGGGTTTAGTACCTTTAGTCCTTTGACATTGAGCTTGCCTATATGCTCGGGAAAGGAAATGCAGTGGCTGATGTGCGGAGTAGGAGGACTCAGATACAGGCAGTTCAGGAGGCCATGAGTGAGTGGAAGCTTATGGCTCTATTCTCTGAGATTCATTTGGAGGTGCATGACAGACAGGGCAGATGTTTCTTTCTTCGGTGATTTTTACCTCCACTCCTCTTGATCGAGTGAGAACGAAGCAGCTTTCAGATTCTGAAAGCCTAGTTGTAACACCCCGAGATTTTATGAAAAATATTCTTTTTAATTTCATTAATGTATTGTGATGTACGCTACACCAAAAGGATCTTGCACAACATGCATCCTTGACTTGACTTTCATTAGACGCAATCGCGACCTTCCTCGATAGCGTGTGTAGTACGCAATACCGAGTTTCACTAAACAATGATATGCTATTAAAATATTATTAAAACTAGCCGTTATGAATAGTAATAACCACTTTTTAATTTTTTTTTTTATTTTAATTTTCAAAATGGACATCATTTTTTGATTTGGAATATCGAAATTAGCTTATGGTGAAATTTTGGTACTTTTTGGATAACTTTCATATTCTAATGAATTGTGAAAATTACTAAATTTTAATTAAAAACAACTTTTTTAATCAAAATAATTAATAGTGATAAATTATTAATTTGATTGGTTTTAAAGTATATTTAGAATATATTTTTACAATTTAATAGAATGTTGGTCATTGGATGTAATTTCACATTTAAACAAGTTATAAACAAGTGTCAATCTTTTGATATTTATTATCTTTCAAAAACACGCCATTTGTTTTGACGATGGGAATTAATTTTTAAATTAGTTAATGTAACTGATATGTTTTTAATTTAGTAAAATAGACATCATTTTTGAGTTCATAATATCAAATATATCTTAGGCCTCATTTTTGGTATTTTTCTAGAAACTTTCATTTTTTGATGAATAGTGAAACCACTAAGTGGTAGTAAAAAAAATGAATTTTTCATAAAACTTAATTTTACCGCTTCTGTGAGTGGAATTTCAAAAAATCCGAGAGACATGGTTGATGTTAGTAAGTAAAATTTGGTTCAATGAGATGAAAATAATTTTTGGTAAATAGTAACTTTTTACTTTTTTTACCACAGTTAAAAGTAAATTGGGTAATTAAGGGTAAAAATGTTATTATTATTACCCTAACATATGTCCTAATTATATTGGATAAGTTTAATTCGACCAAAAAAACCTTAGGAATAAAATATGACCATTTAGGCCCACTTGGATTAGATTTGGACATTTATTATTATTTAATTCAAAGAAGAGTTAAAAGAGTTAAAATCAAAGTATATTTACTAAAACATTTATAATATAGGGTTATACATAAGATAAATTCAATTGTAAATATTCATTAGAACTATAATAATATTTCCTACATAATGATATTTTATTTATAATTTTTAGACATTAAATAATTTAATTTATTTATGACACAATTATGATGCAGTAATTACCATAATAGTGAAACATTAGAATAATTGATATTATAAATACCCAAATAAATATAATTTTAGACTTTTTATGAATTCCATTAATTTTATAGGTTACTGTGACATGTTATTATAGATATAATTAACTTTTTTCGAACTAATAATTCTGTTATGATTTTCACAAAAATCAATTACTAAATAGTGTCAAAATTGACATAAAATAGTTTTTAAAACAAATATTATATTATTAATTTTTATTTTATTCCTAAAAATATAAGGTTCGGCCAAATGAATTAGATAAGGTTATATATATTAATAATAAACAACTTGGGGTTCGTTTGTCTTGATATAGTAAGTTTATTAACCTTATAGTGTAAGAAAACAAGAATACACGGTAAAAGTAAAATTATCTAACTTAAAGTTAAATATAAATGATAAGGTTAAAATAGGAACCTAAACTTGTCTAAATTCTATTGGATGAGATTATTTCGACCCATCCCCACCTTAGCTTCTAAATAAATCAATTTTGAGCTATTTAAAACCGAATTTGACTTTATAATAAAATAATAGTTTTAGTTATTCCAAAGGTACCCCTCTCCTCCCTTATAAAAGGGAACCTCCTCCCCCTCTTCCCCACACAACTTTGAGCCTTCATGCTCGGCCAACCCCTGCCAAATTTTCTTCTCCACTTCCATAGAAACATCCTAGAGGTTCTGTTCTTCCTCAAAGACCAATTTTAGTGCCCTAAAAGGATATCTCAAAGAGGTGCTTCAAAGAAGAGGTAATGTCCGTTACCGATTCTTTCAACTTTATTTCTTCTTCCACTTCTTCTTCTTAGGTTTTTTCATTATTAAGTAATAACATCAGTATCACTAATATACTGATATGTTATTATAAGTATGAAAAACCCCTATTTCACCTTCTATCCATCCTACAGAAAACGAAATCACCGCGTGTGTGTGCGTACGGAATATCATCTCCACGACGTGATGAGATTCATTCTCCACGTTAACCATTAATGAATGATTATAAAGTATATATAATAAGTAATAATGAAATATATGACATAATAATGATACTGGATTTATGTGTATATATATATGTGTCATATACTTAATTCCATTCAACTCAATAAGGAGACAAAAACAGCGTTCATGCGTACGTACGGACTATCGTCTCCATGAACGGTGTATTTTTTCCATTTACTAATTTATTATATATATGTATATTATGAATATATATTATATATAAATCATGTTTTATATTATGGAATTAAGTAATTATGATCTAAGCAATCATATGAATGATTACGAGTCAAAACACGGACGACAAATGAAACAATTTTACCCAAAATGCTCTTTAACATGGAATTTACAAAAGAACGGGTAATATAAAGTCATAAGTGAACCATATATGATATCAAAACAATGAGTATTATTCTGGAATAAGTCAATGACATTATTTAAATCATTATACAGGAGGTTCGGACACTTACGAAGTAAATTGGACCTAAGGTAAGGGAAAATATCACAATCTCATTTTATCCGAGATTGTTTATACTTTGGTATTTACTGGGGTGTATTTTATCATACACATCCATGTTTCCTCAATATGTAATATTTATATCCTTCTACAATAGTTTATATCCAATTTTACCCTTTGGTGAGTTTTTAGTAAAATATATGAAAGGAATATTTTGTCGTTTTTTATACGAGGTGCTTTTTGACTTTTCTAACAAAAGTACGAGAAGAATGTTTTTTTTAACTTATACGACATGAATGGATTTTTAAAACATTATTTACAAGAAGCTTCCTTTACAATTTTTCATGTTTATTTTTAATCAACTTCTTTTAGTTTAAAATTGTATGACATTTAAAGAAAGGAATGTGTTTTTTGAAGTAGAAAGGATATTTTCTTCAAGAATGGAGGTCAAGTGTTTTATCAAAGTTATTTTCCATCTAAGATAATAAAGGCTTCTGTTTCTATCCCTATTATTACATTGATTTGACTATGTTGTGATGGAATTATTTTTATGAATTCCTTTATCTTATATTAATTGTTTTATGATGTCACGATGTTTAAGATTCCCATTTTTATTACATGGGTTATGCTATGATGTATGGTTTATGATTTTGTGGCACACATAAGAATGGTATAATTATGAGATGGGTGGGACCTATATCTCCCTCCAATGGATTGGGTAAAGATTTTATATCTCATGAGATAGACATGGCTAAAACGGTAGGTTATACCGGTTCAGTGAAACAGGATTGAAACGAGGGTGACTCGGTTCAGAAATGGACTTTGTCCACTAAGATAGTCTTGGAAATGAGTCTTGACTAATAAGAAATGATTCTTTATTATTGTGTGTGTATTCCACAAAGTTTCATGTTGTAAGTTATGATTATTGGGATTTCATTTCACTACTATGATTTATCCCATGTTATGAAATTATGCTCTCTTTTGCAGGCTAAGATTTCCAAAATGTTATGTTCTTATGAATATGATGTGATTGATATTTCTTTTGTTTACCCTTACTGAGCATTTGAGCTCACCCTTTTATGTTTCATTTTCCCCAGGATATAAAGAAAGGTTTTATGTAAAAAAAGGATTGTCTTTATGGGAGATGTTGAAGATCTTTCACCATGATTAGAAGATTATATTCCGAGTTTCCAAAGACACTAAACTATTACGATCCTTCTGTGTGTGTTTTTGTTATGTACTAAGTATTCCGCAAAAGTAATGTAATGTCAATATACGTCAGGCTTCGTGTATCTACAGTTGGTATCAGAGGAAAGGTTTAGTCAACCTTTGGAAACTAGGATGCGAAAATGTTAGTGAGATCCCTAGAGATATTTCTAAGGTATGTCTTGGGATGTCCCTAAGGATAAGTATAAGTATAGGTTATAGTCCTAGAATTGCGCTAACGATCTTAGAATTAAACCTAAGATGTTAGATATTGTAGGTACTCCCCCTTTACTATGTTGTTTTCCCTAGCATTATTTTTTCCTCTCACACTATTCTTTTTGAGTTTTAGAAAATGGCTGGAAATAAGATGATTCACGATATTGGAGGATATGATGGACAATGGAATGATATTATTCTTGAGCAACCAAATGAAATGGGATTTGGAAGTCCAATCATCATTATTATGCCAAATCAGCAATCTCATAATATGATAAATAATGTATAATTTGGTAAGTTTCCTGACTCGACTAATAAGAGAAAGATGGAGTTTCATGATGATCATAGAGGAAAGAAAGTTCAATTTCCCCTATGTAAATCATGTGGGAAGAGGCATCAAGGAGAATGTTTCAAAGGAACTGGAAGATGCTTTGGGTGTCGAAAGAAGGACACAAAGCCAGTAAGTGCAAAGGAAAAGGTTCAGTTAACACCAGGGATGAGGATAATTGTATTTCTACGACATCAACAATGGTTAAATGTTTTAAATGTGGAATGTACGGGCATTATGCAAACCAATTCCCTAAGGGAAAGTCTCATGAAGAGAATCAGTATGGTCGTATGGGTAGTATTTTTGTGGATGATGATGAAGAGACTACAAATGATATGTGAGATGAAAGAATTGTTGAAGCTCGGTCAATGGTTTAAGAATGTAGTGGAATGATTACATGTTTATCATGTGTAATGTTGTATAAGTAATCTCATGGTACTATGGAATAAAGAGACATCTAAGGATTGTTACACTGTTGTCTTTCCTTGAGTTTTGAAAGTGTATGATTAATGTTACCAGTATCCATGAAAGGTTATTCAGATATTTTTGGAATGTAGATGATATGCGCATAATGAAGGGATAAGGAGAAAATTAAATGTATTCATGAGCTCATGACTATTATAAGGAGAAGGTTATATCATGGTTTGAGTATATAGAATTTTTGGATTTTGGTATGTGGAAAGAGTTAACTTTTGACAGCATTCATGTTTTTACTAAGGTTCAATGGGTATTCATTCATCAATAGAATACATGATTAAGTTATTCACATGTTTGTAATTTGACCAACAAAACATATCTTATGATATATGGGTATCAACGATGGTATTAAATATCTGGTAATCATTTTCACTATATTATGAGAGTGGACTGCAGTATTATGGATAAGCCTAAAGATTGGAATGGATTATGTTGGACATAAGTTAGTATTGTTTAAGGATAGATGTTATTCGATATTATTGATGGGATGTTATAGGAATATAGTTTTAGAAAATGGAAAACCTGCAGGACGGACGACATCCCATCGCGTCGGACAAAGCTGTGTGAATCGAACCCACAACCGAAGTGCGACTGGCCTTTATCGCCTACCACTGGCCTACAGAAAGTCCCTGTTTAGTAGAAACTAGTTTTATTATATTAATCAGTATGATATATGAAGTATAAGTCCATTTTAGGAACCATATATCATTAATCTCACTATAGATGGACTTATGTATTTTTTGATAACTTTTCTAACCTTTTTTTGAGACAGATGGAATGACCCATCATTCTATCACATGATCTGCTAACACATCACGAATGACAAATTCAACTTCATTTCTTTAAGAGATGAAGTGGAAATTGTCCAAAGAACGACCAACGGTGAGACTATACCGAAATCACGAAAGTATTTCTTCTAATTCTAATTTCATCCACTTTAGGGAAACGATCTTGAAAACCAAAAATGTTGTCCTGGTGCCCTTATATCCGATGAATCAGATGGTACCTTATATCATCACAAATCTATGGATTTTTGATTGCTGGATTTTCCATAGCCATGTTCTCTACCACTCTCCATCAGAACATGATGGTTAGATTTCTCTTCCATATACATATTTTCACCTATGTGGAAACCCAGTGATTAGTTTATTTGGGTAACCGTTACGTTTCATAATTTTTTTTTAAAGATTGGTTTTGGTATTACTTTTTAAGATGTGGGTTTCTATTAAAGAAACTTTCTAGTAGTAAACCATTTATAACCCCGACGAATTTCGAGGGCGAAATTCATTTTAAGGGGGGTAGAATGTAACACCCCGAGATTTTATGAAAAATATTCTTTTTAATTTCATTAATGTCTTGTGTTGTACGCTACACCAAAAGGAGCTTTCACAACACGCATCCTTGACTTGCCTTTCATTAGACGCAATCGCTACCTTCCTCGATAGTGTGTGTAGTATGCAATACCGAGTTTCACTAAACAACGATATGCTATTAAAATATTATTAAAACTAACCGTTATGAATAGTAATAACCACTTTTTAAAATTTTTTAAATTTTATTTTTAAAAATGGACTTCATTTTTGGATTCGGAATATCGAAATTAGCTTAGGTTGAAATTTTGGTACTTTTCGGATAACTTTCATATTCTGATGAATAGTGAAAATTACAAAATTATAATTAAAAACAACTTTTTTAATCAAAATAATTAATAGTGATAAATTATTAATTTTATTGGTTTTAAAGTATATTTAGAATATATTTTTACAATTTAATACAATGTTGGTCATTGGATGTAATTTCACATTTAAACAAGTTATAAACAAGTGTCAATCTTTTGATAGTTATTATCTCTCAAAAACACGCCATTTGTTTTGACAACAGAAATTAATTTTTAAATTAGTTAATGTAACTGATATGTTTTTAATTTGGTAAAATAGACATCATTTTTGAGTTCATAATATCAAATATAGCTTAGGCCTAATTTTTGGTATTTTTCTGGAAACTTTCATTTTCTGATGAATAGTGAAACCACTAAGTGGTAGAAAAAAATGAATTTTTCATAAAACTTAATTTTACCTCTTCTGTGAGTGGAATTTCAAAAAATCCGAAAGACACGGTTGATGTCAGTAAGTAAAATGTGGTTCAATGAGATGGAAATAATTTTTGGTGAATAGTAACTTTTTACTTTTTTTTACCACGGTTAAAAGTAAATAGGGTAATTAAGGGTAAAAATGATATTATTATTACCCTAAGACATGTCCTAATTCTATTGGATAAGTTTAATTCGACCAAAAACAACATTAGGAATAAAATATGACCATTTAGGCCCACTTGGATTAGATTAGGACATTTATTATTATTTAATTCAAAGAAGAGTTAAATGAGTTAAAATCAAAATATATTTACTAAAAAATTTATAATATAGGTTTATACATAAATTCGATTGTAAATATTCATTATAAAGCTAATAAGATTTCCTACATAATTATATTTTATTTATAATTTTTATACATTATATAATTTAATTTATTTATGACACAATGATGATGCAGTAATTACCATAATAGTGAAAAATTAGAATAATTGATATTATAAATACCCAAATAAATATAATTTGAGCCTTTTTATGAATCAAACTAATTTTATAGGTTAATATGACATGTTAGTATAGATTTAATTAACTTTGTTCGAACTACTCATTCTGTTATGATTTTCACAAAAATCAATTACTAAATAGTGTCAAAATTGACATAAAATAGTTTTTAAAACAAATATTATATTATTAATTGTTATTTTATTCCTAAAAATCTAAGGTTCGGCCAAATGACTTAGATAATGTTATATATATTAATAATAAACAACTTGGGGTTCTTTTGGCTTTATATAGTAAGTTTATTAACCTTATAGTGTAAGAAAACAAGAAGACACGGTAAAAGTAAAATTATATAACTTAAAGTTAAATATAAATGATAAGGTTAAAATAGGAAACTAAACTTGTCTAAATTATATTGTATGAGAGGATTTCGACCCATCCCCACCTTAGCTACTAAATAAATAAATTTGGGGCTATTTAAAATTGAATTTGACTTTATAATAAAATAATAGTTTTAGTTATTCCAAAGGTACCCCTCTCCTCCCTTATAAAAGGGCACCTCCTCCCCCTCTTCCTCACACCACTTTGAGCCTTCAAGCTCGGCCAACCCCTGAAAAATTCTCTTCTCAACTTCCATAGAAACATTATAGAGGTTCTGGTCTTCCTCAAAGACCAATTTTAGTGCCCTAAAAGGAGATCTCAAAGAGGTTTTTCAAAGAAGAGGTAATGTCCGTTACCGATTCTTTCAACTTTATTTCTTCTTTCACTTATTCTTCTTAGGTTGTTTCATTATGAAGTAATAAAATCAGTATCACTCATATACTGATATGTTATTATAAGTATGAAACAACCCTATTTCACCATCTATCCATCCTACGGAAAATGAAATCACCGCGCGTGCGTACGTACGGAATACCGTCTCCACGACGCGATGAGATTTATTCTCCACGTTAACCATTCATGAATGATTATAAAGTATATATAATAAGTAATAGTAAAATATATGACATAATAATGATACTGGATTTATGTTTATATATATGTATGTCATATACTTAATTCCATTCAACTCAATAAAGAAACGAAAATAGCGTTCATGCGTACGTACAGACTACCCTCTCCATGAACGGTGTATTTCTTTCAATTTACTAATTTATTATATATATGTATATTCTGAATATATATTATATATAAATCATGTTTTATATTCTGGAATTAAGTAATTATGATCTAAGCAATCATATGAATAATTACAAGTTAAAACAGGGACGACAAATGAAACAATTTTACCCAAAATGCTCTTTAACATGGAATTTACAAAATAACGGGTAATATAAAGTCATAAGTGAACCATATATGATATAATAACAATGAGTATGATTCTGGAATAAGTCAATGACATTATTTAAATCATTATACAGGAGTTTCGGACACTTATGAAGCAAATCGGACCTAAGGTAAGGGAAAATATCACAATCTCATTTTATATGAGATTGTTTATACTTTGGAATTTACTGGGGTGTATTTTATCATCCACATCCATGTTTCCTCAATATGTAATATTTATATCCTTATAAAATAGTTTATATCCCATTTTACCCTTCGGTGAGTTTTTAGTAAAAGATATGAAAGGAATCTTTTGTCGTTTTTCGTACGAGGTACTTTTTGACTTTTCTAACAAAAGTAGGAGAAGAATGTTTTTTTAACTTATACGGCATGAATGGATTTTTAAAAAATTATTTCCAACAATATTCCTTTATAATTTTTCAAGTTTAATTTTAATCAACATCTTTTAGTTTAAAATTGTATGACATTTAAAGAAAGGAAAGTGTTTTTTGAAGTAGAAAGGATATTTTCCTCAAGAATGGAGTTCAAGTGTTTTATCAAAATTATTTTCCATCTAAGATAATAAAGGGTTCGGTTTCTATCCCTATTTTTACATTGATTTGACTATGTTGTGATGGAATTATTTATATTAATTCCTTTATCTTATATGAATTTTTTTATGATGTCACGATGTTTAAGATTCCCATTTTTATTACATGGGTTATGCTATGATGTATGGTTTATGATTTTGTGGCACACATAAGAATGGTATCATTATGAGATGGGTGGGACCTATATCTCCCTCCAATTCATTGGGTAAAGATTTTATATCTCATGAGATAGACATGGCTGGAATGGTAGGTTATACCGGTTCAGTGAAACAGGACTGAAACGAGGGTGACTCGGTTCAGAAATGGACTTTGTCCACTAAGATAGTCTTGGCAATGAGTATTGACTAATAAGAAATGATTCTCTATGATTGTGTGTGTATGACACAAAGTTTCATGTTGTAAGTTATGATTATTGGGATTTCATTTCACTACTATGATTTATCCCATGTTATGAAATTATGCTCTCTTTTGCAGGCTAAGATTTCCAAAATGTTATGTTCTTATGAATATGATGTGATTGATATTTCTTTTGTTTACCCTTACTGAGAATTTGAGCTCACCCTTTTATGTTTTCTTTTCCCCAGGATATAAAGAAAGGTTTTAGGTAAAAAAAGGAAGATCTTTATGGGAGATGTTGAAGATCTTTCACCACGATTAGAAGATTATATTCAAGTTTCCAAAGACACTAAACTATTACGATCCTTGTGTGTGTGTTTTTTTTATGTACTAAGTATTCCGCAAAAGTAATGTAATGTCAATGTACGTCAGGCTTCGGGTCTCTACACTAGTCCTATGGAAGAGTGTTTCAGAAGAGGACCCTATTACTGGATGGACCATAGGCGAGGATGAGATCTTGTGTTTTCCTGGGCGCATATGTTTTCCATTAGACATAGGCGAGGAGTTGATGTGGGACTTTCATTACTCAGTTTGGGCAGTTTATCCTGGTGTCACGAAGATGTATCATGATCTACACTATTAGTATTGGTGTCTAGGTATGAAGATAGATGTTTCTAGTTTCTTCATGAGGTGTTCCACCTATTAGCAGGTTAAGGTGGATTATTAGCGACTATTAGGGCTTTTTCAGGAGTTACCCATTCCCAAGTGGAAATGGAACGATGTCGCGATGGACTTCGTGACAGGTTTATCGATGTTTTCTCAAGGGAATGATGAATTTTGGGTTGTTGTTGATAGAATCATGACGGTTTCTCACTTCTTGCCGACCAAGGAAACTTTTAGTGTTGATGAGCTAGGAAGGTTGTGCATCCGAGATATTGTGCGTTTACATGGAGTTCTGCAATCCATTGTTTTAGACAGGGACGATCGTTTTACATCTCGGGTCTAGCAGGGGCAACAGAAGGCTCTAGGTACACGGGTACTTTTGAGTACAACTTATCATCCCCTGACAGATGTCCAATCCAAGCGTACGATTCAGGTGCTTGAGGACATGCTTCAAGCATGCAGCCTTGATTTTGGAGGTTCTTGGGATAAGCACGTACCTATTATGGAGTTTTCCTATAATAATAGTTTTCAAGAAACTATTCAGATGACACCTTATGAGGCTTTGTACGGTAGGTCATGATGATAACCTTTATGTAGGATAGAGGCATGAGAGGCAACTATGCTAGGACCTCGACTTGTCCAAGAGACCACAGAGCAGATAGAGTTGATTCGGAAGAGGATGACTACTACACAGTCATGACAGAAGTCTTATGTTGATCATCGGAGACGACCTCTAGAGTTTGAGGTCGGGGATCAGGTTTTCCTACGTTTCACACTAAGGTTGGGGCACAGGAAGATTAAGAGACAGGGTAAGGTTTCTTCGATGTATGTCGGGCCGTTTCTAGTTTTGGAGAGAGTCAGGATGGTTTCCAATTGGCTATAGTTACCTGAGAGGAACTGAGATATGCACGATTTCTTCCATGTTTCTCAGCTTTGACGTTACTTCTTAGACTCATATCATGTTTTTCAACCAGAGGATGTTGAGTTAGATGTGTACGCCTCATTCGAGGAGCATAATATCTGTATTGTTCTTCAAAGTGAGAAGGTTCTCTATGGCCGGTTTGTTCCTCTCGTACGAATTTTATCGCAGCACAGATGAGTACAAGACGAGACATGGAAGAGGGAGGTCGATGTACGATCACAGTGGCTGGAGCAGTTCAAGGATTCTTCTTCTACACCACCTTGCTCGGAAATTCGGGGACGAATTTCTTTAAGGGGGAAGTTTGTAAGAACTTGGATCTTCTTTTGAGATATGTTTTCCTTTTTCTGGTGTTTTTGAGGATGAGAGGAATTTTTGGGAATTTCATAAGTACATGTCGTGTACATTATGAGTACACGCCATGTACTCGGTTATCGAGGTTAGGAGGGTGTTGGCCGTGTAACGTCCATGCACACGGCCATGTGTTGTGACCTGGAGACCGCCTAATGCAAGGGCTAGTTAAGGAAAGTTCACTCTGTGTACTTTCTTTTTTTTTCATTAAACTCACTGGGGTCACATCTGATGGATAGAACCCTCTTCTTCTAGGTTAAGTTCATCCGAGAGCATCTGTATGGCCAGGATCTTACCCCGAGATCTCGATCGAGCATCCGTTCTCCGATTCGACCACTGTCGATTGCGTTGGAATCGCCATAGTAAGCTATTCCTTATTCTAGAACTTCATTTGTTTATTCCTTATCTTTATCAAGTTATCTCTGGTTGAACATTTTAGACGTTTTTGTAGATCTACGGTGTTCTTGTATGATTCAAGGCTTGAGGTTCACGTATAACGATCCAATAACACCGAGTTAGGTGGTTTTTTCCTTTCCATAGATAGTCTTTGAATTTTAGGTGCAAAAGTGCCCAATACCCTTGATCGGGGTATTGTGTGTTTATAGTTTTAGCCCTGTTAATTTCCTACCCTACTTGTATGCTTGAGTAGAGGTTTATTGAATTTGAATAGGGTTAATTGATATTCATTGGAAGTGTTTTCCCATGCATGTTTTGTTTATGACTGTTTGGTCTTTCTTAGCCTGTTATGCTGCCTTGTTTGTTTTCCATGCCTAGTGTTGTAGGATGCAGTGTTGTTATCTGTCTTTCTGTTATGTTGTAGACTGGTTATCCAAGTAGTTATTGAGGTTTACTTTGGATTCATTGCATTTCTATGCTCGTTTTACTTACACAGGGTCGTGAGAACCTGGTGTACTAGACCATAGGGAAAATGGACGTAAGGGATTCTCTAGAGTGTCTGTTTAATAATAATGCTGGGAGACCATAGGGGGGGTTGACGTTGAGTTCTCCCTCAGAGTATCTATATTTATGTTACAAGGCCATAGGAGGAATTAGCATTGAGTGCTTCCTTAGAGTCCCTATAGGTTATTTTAAAAGACTATAGGGGGTATTGACGATGAGTGCTTCCTCAGGGAGTCTTTGAACACACCTGAATATAGGAGGAATGGATGTTGAGTGCTTCTTCAGAGGTCATTGGTATATATTTCCTTGTGTTGTGAACTAAAGGGGTTAGGCCTTGAGTACTTCCCAGAGGGTTCCCTGGTTATTTTTATCTTCTTACTTGATATGTGTTTTTGAATGCTTTGGAAATTGTAGGATTGTTTACTGTTGAGTACTTCCCTGTTTACTGCTTCTTTTGATTATTACCTGCCATATATATTCACTGACTGTTAGGAACAAATCTCTTGATGGTTTCCTAGTGGGATTTAGTCTCACACCCTATTTGGGTCATGCTTTTGGGCCAAAACAGATTATATTGTTATAGGTATAGATAAGGGAAAGCAATCTTGTACTTTAGGTACTTGACTGCTTTGGAGCTAGAGAGCATGGGACCAAGCTTAGGATTGCGATGCTGAGGAGTTGTTTACTATTTTATTTTGTACTTTTGTTTAGTACTGTATTTCAGCATTGTGACGTGTTTGGCTGATTTCCTAGACATATGTATCATGCATCATTATATATATGTGCTCCAGCTACTTATTACTTTCAGTCTTCCGCTGTTTACTATTGTATGCCATTATTACTGATTCCGCTATTGTATTCTGTTTCTCTTATTCTGTGTTACTCTGGTAATGAGGGAATAGTGTCCCCACTATCACACTCAATGAACTCGCTGCTAGTCGGTAGCCTCTGCTGTTTGGGAAAATGCGCTTGAGGGTATGTGACTAACTGGGTATAGGGCGCCTCTAGGCTAATTCCGGAACCGGGACGTTAAAACCAACTTTTAGTAATTACTCATCCATGAAAAGGTAAGAAAGCAAGTAAATCACCCAATAATTACAAGGTTCGGCCTCAGTGTGATAAACTATGTCCTTTACGTAGCCACTGTCGTGGGTCTATAGAAAATCATTATTATGAAGAAGTGAATATAACTTGTGCCAAATCTCATCAGACACATTCTATCCCCCGATATGAAAGATTATAATGACTCTCGTCAGTTTATAATGTTTTCTTAAAAAAATTGATCCAAAAAATGAATAAAGACTTTCTTGAAACTACTTCACTATTTCTCAATCTAAATCCTCATACCGATTTGGATGGATCCAATTTTATCAATCTGATGTGTCTGGATCTGATTCTCTCACTACAATCAGTTTGGATCTAATTCTCTCAATATGATGAGTTTGGATCGGATTCTCTCAATATGATGGACTCAATATAATGAACTCATTCTCAATCTGCAAAACTCAAACTTTTCTCAAATACTTAATATGATGTACCTTTGACTCAATATGATTGACTGAATACAATATTCTCAATACGATCTTGCTCAATCCTGTAAAGAAACATTCAACTGTCTAATCCTCCTCACAAGATCTATGGCCAGAAATAACATTCACTTGATTTTTTCAGCGCTCTATGTTTTTCGCTTGCATGAAAAAGGCCATCTAATGAACGAATGATCTCAGCAAGTATTTATAGGTGACTCAGAAAACAAAAGTGGAGAACTTGTAAACTTTTCCCACTTCCTCAAATTTTAAAAACTCTAAAAATCTCTCGTACTTAAACTTCAACTTTGACTTGTTCAATCCTCCTTAGATTTCATTGAGATTTATGAAAAATTGAATTTCATGTTCGGACACTTGAACTCTTTGTAGAACTTATGAAATTTTCCTTTTGATTATTATTCATAATCAACTCATTAAAAACTTGTTTCCCTCTCAACTCATTATGAATTCTTTTCCTTTCTCAGTGAATCTGAATTCTATATTCTTCTTAGTGAATCTGAATTTTGTATCCTTCTTAGTGAATCCGAATTTTGTATCCTTCTCAGTGAATCAGAATTTTGTATCCTTCTCAGTGAATCATAATTATGTATCCTTCTCAGTGAATCTGAATTCTGTATCTTTCTCAGTGAATCTGAATTTTCATCCTTCTCAACGCATTACGATTGAATTCTCATTACGATGGAATTTACATTACGATGGATATCCCATTACGATGGAATTCACATTATGATGGAATCTCAATACTGCAACTTTGAAATTCTTCAAACCCCTCCACCAATTCTTCAAAAGCATTCATCTTGAATGTTTTCATGATTTGTGAGAACTTTATGATCAAAAAAACATCTTCTAGCTTTATTTAAAAAGTATGAAAATTTTCTTAACTCGTGACTTCACTTTCTTCAACAAACCTCTTTATCATCGTTACGTATTCTTCACTCAACAACTTCTTTCTTTCTTTGATTACGACAAAGTCAAACTTCTAGCAAACAACAAATTCGATCTCCGATTCTTTTAGATCTGATTATCTGAATCTGATGCAGATGGATCTAATGATCTTCAATATTACGTCGATGGACCTGAATATGATTCTCCAAGACTAGTGATTCCTACTCTGATTCTACAAGTTTGGAAAAACAATATTTCTTTAAAACAAAATTCTTCTCCCCCTTTCCCTTTGGATTCAAACTTTTAGCAACTTTTAACTTTCTAACAAACTCTGAGTGTGATAAATCTTCATTAAGATGGATATGGGTCAGATTCCTGAATATGAAAAACACTCTTATACAAAAAGGTTAGTTTTCAAAAAATAAAAAAACTTTATAAAACAATTTATCACAAAGGTTATTCAAATATCATATCATTATTTTATCGTTAATTAAAAAATATTTTATAATTAGTTAAAAAATATTATTTTTATCATTATCTTATCTTAAATGGATAAATATTTTATCTTTATTTTATTTAACTATTTTAAAAATTACTAGAGTAATTTTAATTGAAAATAATTTTATCATTAATTGAAAAATATTTTTTATCAAAATCTTATCTTCAATTGAAAAATATTTTATCATTATTTTATATTAAATATTTTAAATTTTACTATATTAATATATATTTCAAATTGTTGTATCTTTATTTTATGAATATTAAATTTTAAATATTTTTAAATATTTTACAATATAATTAATGCAAAAAAGAATATTTTACCAATCAATTAATGCTGGAGTATTATAAATTCTAAAGGTTAAGCGATCCCAGTAGTAGGAGTGACTTCATTTTTAATGATAATAGGGTAATTAACAAGGTGTGATTTGGTATGTAAAACAAAATATTTAATATACTTTTACTCATTATATTCAAATTTATTATCTTGTTTATAAATATTAATCATTCAATTATTCAAATATGAATATAATTTGTAAGAAATAATATTTTATCATTAATATTGAAATAATATTTCAATATTGTCATTCATAGTAAAATGATCTTATTTTATCATTAAAACATTATTTTATCATTAATAGTAGAATATTTTCATTAATATTAAAATACTATTTTATCATTAATTGAAAACATATTATTTTTTCATTAATTGAAAAAACTATCATTAATTAAAAACATTATATAATTATTATCATTAATTGAAAAATATTTTATCATTAATTGAAAAATTATTTTAAAATTAATTGAAAAATATTATTTTATCCCTAATTGAAAATTATTATTTCATCATTTATTGAAAATAATATTTTATACGTAATTGAAAAATATTATTTTATTATTTATTGAAAATTAATACTTTATCCTTAATTGAAAAAAAATTTATCATTAATTGAAAACTATTTTTTTATCATTATTTTATATTTAACTGAAAAATATTTTACCATTATTTAATCTTAAATATTTTAAATATTATTAGTGTAATATTAACTGAAAATATTATTTTATCGTTAATTGAAAATATTATTTGATCACTAAATTTATTTTTCCATTAATTAAAACATGTTTTCTTATTAATTGAAAAATATTTTATTAATAATTGAAAAATACTTCATAATCAATTGAAAATATTATTGTATTATTAAATTTACATTACCATTAATTTAAAATATTTAATAATAAATTGAAAAATATTATTTTATCATAAAAATTTCATCACTGATTTTGAAATACTATTTTTATATTATCATGTGTAGTAAAATATTCTCATTCTATCATCAAAATATTATTTTATCATTACTATAAAAATTTATTTTATCATTATATTTATTTTATCATTAATTGAAAAATATTTAAAATATTATTACGTTGTGAATTGAAAAAAATATATTATCATTAATTGAAAAATATTTTTTCATAATTTTATCCTGAGTTGAAAATAACATATCATTATTTTATCATTAATTGAAAAATATTTTATCATTAATTAAAATATATAATTTTATCATTGTATTATCTTTATTTGAAAAAAAAATTGTCTTTATTTTATTTTAAATATTTTAAATATTACTAGCGTAATATAAATAGGAAAATATTTTATTATTATTTTATTAATATTATTTTTTAAAAATATTTTTAAATATTTCACTATTCAATTTATGATAAAGTAATATTTTACCATTCAATTAACGGTAAAGCCTAAGCGATCCGATCTGTGTGAATGTGGTTTTTATATTTGGGGCGGGGCCTGTCAGAAATGAGTCGGCACCACTCTGGACTGTGGGCCAAGAAAGGGGGCCAGGATCGGGATCCCTCTCCTCTCCACCCTCAGCTCCGACGAACCAGAAACAAGGCCGCTAGAACTTCTTCTTGCTCAAACCAGATCGCGAAACCAAGGAACCGCGGCTTGGATCCATCTCTTCTTCGATCTCCGGCGGTGAATCGGGACGCCGAACCAAAGAGCCTTGCGGAATCAGTAGGGTGTGGGGCATACAGAGGGTGAAAATGTCGAAGTAGCTCCTCCTGCCTCTTGGTGAAACCCCACAGATTGAATTTCAGAAAACAGGGGACATGCCGCTGCAATAACGGCGAGTGGGTAGGCATAAGGCACGGTAATCAAGATTGTCACCATATCATAAATAGTTTTTCATTAAAATAAAATTTTCTCATGAATATTAAAATATTATTTCATCATAAATTGAAAACATATTATTTTTTCATTAATTGAAATAATATTAAAATATTATTTTAAAATTATTTAAAATATTATTTTCTTATTTAAATACTATCATTAATATTGAAATATTATTTATGTATTATCATTCAGAGTAAAATATTATTAATTTAGCATTAAAATATTATTTTATCATTAATATCAATATATTTTAATTAATATTAGAATATTATATCATCATTAATTGAAAAAAGACTATTTTGTCATTAATGAAAAAAATTTATATCAATATTAAATAATTAATTAAAAAATATTTTAACATTAATTGAAATATTATTTTATCATTAATTGAAAAAATTATTTTATCCTTAAATCAAAAAAAATTACTTCATCATTAATTGAAAATATCCTTTTATTATTAAATTTATTTTATCGTTAATTGAAAAGTATTGTCATTAATTGAAAAATATTTTTTCATTATTTTATCATTAATTGAAAATATCATATCATTATTTTGTCATTAATTTCAAAATATTTTATCATTGATTAAAAAATATTATTTTATCCTTATCTTATGTTTAATTGAAAAATATATTATTATTATTTTATTTGAAATATTTTAAATATTACTAGAGGAATATTAATGGAAAGATATTTTATCATCATATTATAAATATTATATTATAAATATTTTTAAATATTTTTCCATTAAATTAATGCTAAAGTAATATTTTACTATTCAATTAATTCAAAAGTTTAAGCCATCATGACAACACCATATCGTGCGGAAAAGTTATTTTTCAAAATCGGTCCCCACTTGTGACACTGGTGTTTTGTTTTTTTAGTTGCTGGTACAACGGTTCATGCAAGCCATATAATGAACAATTAATAATATAATTAAATAATATTATTGAATTCAATTATATAAATATGACTAACTTGTTGATTAATAATATTTTATCATTAATTTGGTATGTAATGCAAATTCTCTAATAATATTTTACTCTTCATATTCAAATATATTATCTTTTTACAATTATTACTCATTCATTTATATAAATATGAATATAATTGGTGATTAATAATATTTTACAATTAATTTGGTAAGTATGGTATTAATACAAATAAATATCATTAATTTGGTAACACTGCTACAAATTTGTGAAAAAATAGTACCACCTTTTACTAAAGGAAAGATTAATATTTGTGACGAGTTATTTGTGACGATGTAGGATCCCATTGCAAATAATTGAAAATGTGGGGTTATTTGCAATGTGATAGTATTCTCGTTAGAAATAACCATAAATATAGTGTCATTTGTGATGGGATATGACCTCCATCCCAAATTCTTTTCGCAAAACTAGACACCATTCCATGAGAAAGGGTTATTTGTGACCAAATTTGGAATTGCGTCACAAATAAACTTTTTTTTGTGATGGGAACCTCTCCTATTGTAAAAAGTATTAAATTGAAAATCCATAAAATTCCACCATAAAATAATAATATTTTCAATGGAAATAAACATTCCATCCCAAATAATTCATCGGCAATGTAAATAATAGGTATTGGTGGTGGGTAGAATTTGCGACGGACGACCAAATCTGTAACATCCCACCCCGACTCATTGGTTTGAGAGCATACAAGAATTGTAGTATCCTTAGGTGACATTTGTAATACACTAATGCCTGAAAATAAATGTCAAGTGCTTAGAAGATCCTTAGGGATGATTTTTACTTTAAAGATAAAAGAACTAGACAAAACAAGATAAACGTCCAAACCATTACATGGTGCATGAGTTAGTAATATATCCCAAAGTTAATACCAATCAAACAACATTAATCAGAGTGACAATGGAATTAAAGACAACACATGACAAGGAATGAAAGGTGACAAGACCCAAAGACACCAATACGGTATCCTCACAAGTAAATCCTGAACTTCCTCCAAACTCCAACTCCACGTGCTCTGCCCCATAGTATCATTGTAAATCACTAGAGAAGTGAGATACTTTTCTTTTTTCTATGTCTTGATAGATGACATTTGAAAACGTATCGAGGCTCCCAAGAAGAGGGTGAGTATAAACTCAATAAGCATTTTACAAAGAATTCACAACTCAGTCTAGTAGGACAAGAACTAGTTAGCTAAATTATATAAAACGTTTTAAAAGTAGTTAAACAGTTTACATCAAAACTATAAACAATTTCCATGGAAAACAATAGATAAGTTTTAAAACTATTTCACATCATTTGGAATACACATTCTCTTGTATTCACACACACACATTCACACACACACACACCCATGTATTTCAAGTGATAGTTTCATACACATTAGAAATCTCTCATTTGACTTAAAATTTATTTTTTTCCCTCTCAAAATGGCTATTTTTGGCTGAGTGATAACCACACGCAGCATAAAATAAACAAAAGCCAATTCAAAATTCAAAATCTGAATGCATAGACTAAGGAGAGATCGATATATGGGCTAACATCGTTAGTTGAAGTCGTGTCACCTACCTTCATCAGTCCCCTTTCTTGTTGTCACTGACCTATCACAACTGTCGTCGTCACCGACCAATCATCACCCCAGTACACCGGCAAAAATCCGTTCATCGGAGTCCCTCTTCGCCACTGTAAGAACAAAATAGACCACCATAGAGGCACCGAATACCATGATATCTAGAACATACCTCCTAGAGCCATCATCGAGATTCTTCATCTGTCACAAGACCTCGCATCATCTCCCTCATTTCCATTGTCGACAATGTTGTCGTCAGAAACCAAAACAGAACATCATATCATAGAAAATCCAAACAACAGACCAGAATCCATCACCTCCATCCTCCTGGGGCCAACGAAGATGAAACCACCATGATTCAAGACCTCTCAACCTCACATCCCAGTGAACCAGGAAGACCACCAGGAAAATCCACCTCAGAGAGTGTGGCGGAGACCTGGAGCTAGAGCAGATAAACAAGCAGACGAAGACCTCGATGAAGCGCATCTGTGAGACCCCCCATAAACAAACCAAAAAATGAAAACCAAATCACCCAAAATAGAACAAAGAACACCGAAAATGAGCACGAATCATAAAGTAAAAAATAGAAAACGGGGAATAAATCCTAAGGGAATCCATAACTGAGACCAATGAAGTAAAAACAGGGGAAGAAACCTGAAAAGAGAAGGCAAGCAGACGCCGGGAGAACCCAAAACCACCGAGCCTCATCCCAAAACCTCTGAGTATCTAACACCCATATCTGACTTTGAATAGTGCATTGGAACATAAGGTTAGAGCATAGAACAATGACCTAGGGTAAAATTGATGTGCCTCCACCGAAGCATAAATAAAGGGTGAGACCAAGGAGAAAACCGATGTGGACCAGCCACGAAAGGTAGTAGGGAAAAGAAGCCTATGTGAAGCCCAAAATTGAACTCACAGTAACTATTTATGCCAAATTACTTTCCTAACCAATTCACAATAAACCATTCATTATTAGAAACACTTCATTAAACACTTTTCTTAAAACAAAATGAAACCATTATTTTAAAATTATCATTTTAAAATTAGTAACAAGGATTTTTCCAAAAGACATACAATTTTTTCCAATTTCCAAAGTATAAGGAAACATGATTTTCTTCCAAGAATCACACCTCTTTTCCACAACAAAATCAAGAAAAACAATTTAACAAAACCAATACTTCATTTTCTAGAATGATGGAGATGAGAGAAAAGATACCTACCTCTCAATAGATGGAGAAAATGAAGAATGACACTTAAATATTCTATATGAGATCTTAAAACACCTTCCCTTCACTATATCCCTAAAAATATAAGCAAAATTCGCATAAAAACATATATCTCTCTATAATAGACTATATATATGGATCCATGGGAGATAAGAAGAGTGGATCTAGGAATAATTTTGAAGAACAAGAACATACTAATGATTCGGGATCTCCAATAGGCTTTGACTAATCCAAAAGTCACTTCTGGATCGAAGGGAATTGTCTCTCAGACCTAGGGAAGGAGAGGAGTTTGAGTCCCTAGAATATTAGGGGATTAATGAGTTTTTCGGGGGTTGAATCTGAACTAAATCACAAAATAGTTGTAAATCCTATTTTTTGACGGGGGCCATGGGTCCGTCCACCCAGGACCATAGTGCAGTCCCCATCGTCTACGGTGTAGCCCACCCGGTCAAAATCCTTTTATAACCATGGCGCATTATGCACTGTGGATCCTATTATTTAGGGATGGGATACAACGCAACCCCCTTTCACCACAATTTAAATAACATTGGTGAATGATGTAACCCACTCTTATGCTATACAGGTTCCAAAACTGGCAGTAGCTTTGCAAACTCTCCTCCCAGGATCTTACGCAATAGCAGACACTCAGTGCCACAACCACAAAAGGGTTTCAATGTGACCCTTTACATGGAACATTGATTTCCATAAATTATCCCTGAAATCCCAATTCTCATGACCCTACAGCACAGCATGCACCCCCAAGCCACAACAACCAAAGGGTTATGCCGCAACACCTATCTCCATGGTGTAACCTTACCCAAAACAAAAATAACTTTCTCCCAAAAACTTGCAGAACAAACTGAAACTCCTGAAACTAAACAAAATCATTATATAAGATGAAAATACATAAAATAAGGTCAATGTACCTAAAACTAGGGGTGTCACATTCCACCCTCCATTAGACTGTTGGAGTTGGTGGCCTAGAACCAACTACTTTTTACATTATTCATTAATAAATACATTATCACATCTCAATTTTTCTTCTGCGTGAAAATGCATGTGATAATGTCCTAAGGATAGCATTTTCATTAAAGGGTCATAGCAGATCCCTACTATGATGAGAACCTGGAAGTTCCACAACACTGTTCATGAATATATGTTCTATGTCCGGATGATGTTATTTGAGGGACACAAATAATACAGGCCATTAGGGGTGAGGACTCAAAAAAATTTGAGGCACCTTCTCATGGTGTGATCCCTTGGTAATATCCAGGAGGATATTATGAGAATGAGACTCGTGAGTAGGAAATCCACATTTCATAGTGTCATTGGATGTTCCTATATTCGGATGTTTTTATTGGTTCTTAGACTTTAAGATTATTATTAATGCATATTACAACTCGCGCAGTTTGATGTATTGATGAAAACTGTGATGACACACTGTTCACAGTGTGGTAGAATACGTTGGGTGCCTCACAAGTGATACTACATTAATAGATAATGTGAGAAAGTATTTTTCCCTTCTATTCCATAAAAAAAGTAGATATCTCAGGCCCTTTGATGGAATTAATATAGCCTAAATAAATCCATTTCCATGGTGAGGAATGGACAGGTTCGCTTCCGGAAAGTCAAATAAAGAATAATCGACCACAAGCGTTGATGGCACTAGAATACAACCCGCTTGATTCGAGATATTAAGACAAAGGGATTAAATTACATGGTAGGCGTTCGAATGAGGTGACACGTCAATGCAGCGTCAACTTATTTCACTAGGGTTCCTTGACCTGTTTCTAGACAGTAATCTTGGAATTTAGGCAAGCCTACCTAATGCCAATGAGAAAGAGGCCTAGAGGGTCACACACTAAGTGTATCCAAGTATCTCAAATAGAATAATGATTATTCTCGTATGTGTTTTAATAATTATTCAAGGAAGCCTAAATTGTTTTAATGTTGGAGAAATAATAAAATGAAAACACGATATTCATGCCATGTACATTGAATGTACACACCATGTAGTTTTCATTTTGGAAAGAAAATGAAAACAAGATATACACTCCATGTACATTAAATTGAAATACCGTGTAGTTTTCATTTTGGAAAGGAAATGAAAAACGAGTACACGCCGTGTATTAATGATTACACGCCGTCTAGTTTCTCCCGTTGGGATTTTGAGGAAATAATATCATTTTATTAAATGATATTTATTATAATTAGCATGGGTGCATGTCAAGGAATTAATGATTCAACATACAGGTTTTCAATAAGAGTTAATGAAATAAATAAAATGTGTAATGCATTTTTTTATTATCATAACTCTATAACCAAAAACCAAATTATAAATATCCTCACAACCCCAATAATTTTCCCTAATCATTGTGCACAACAATTCTGGATAATTATCTCAAGACAGAAAGAACTACTTCCTCCAAGAATGCTCTCAAGACCGAGAGAGATCCTCCTCCATTGGATCAAGGCGATCTAAGACGGACAACGCACGCAAAGGCATCTCCACACTAGCACCTGGAGATTTATTTAATGACATCCAAATATACGTTAAGCTCATGTGGATCACTTCTAGAGGAATCCTACACTTGGATTCTACGATGCAATGATAGATCACATCAGATAGTGACCGGAGACATCAACGAAGAAATAATTTCATCAAGGTAATTCCTCTCAATTAATTAAATTAATTATTACTAACATATGATGATCCTCCTTTGTGGTTCCGGGATTATTCTTCTCCTTTTTCTATTTCTGTGATTCGATCTGTGGAGTCTGGCATTTATTGTCTTATTGATCCTGGATTGATCATTGATAATCACAAAAATCCAAGTGGGCACATCCACCCACGATCTTCTACTGTGCTCGAAACCTACAAGTGATATCGGAGGGGGTCATATTGTTGATTATAATTATTTAGATTTTCGTTGGTGATTTATGCATTTAATAATTTAGTTGTTTCTATTTAATTTAATCATTCTTTAAATCCGAATCTCGAGATCTATTCCTCCTATCTTGTTCTCATTCACCTTACAGAAACAAATTTTTCTTTTATTTTTTAATTAAATAATATAGAGGATCTCATCCAGAGGTGCCAAACATTCCTGGCCATACAACACCAAAATACACAATGAGTATTCGGAAGTACATGCCACTATTCTAGGTTTAATTCATTGGAAGGATCCGCCAAATCAGGCCATGTAAATGGATCATACCAAAGTCATAAATGACTCTATGTGTTGACTAGGAATAGGTGGCACACGGTTTCGGAATTACATGTCGTGTGGTCCACTAAACAGAACGTTTAGTCACTTCATGTTAGGGTTGGACCGTATACCCCGTACACGGCTTGCCCGGTCAGAAACCATGTAATGCAGACACAACCCGGCGTGCGTCCCACTGAACACACCGTGTACTCTGAAAATTTTCGAAGTACAAAAACACACCATGTCTCTGGGCATGTACTTTGGATGGATGGTGAACAAAAGTAAACGCCGTGTAGTCAGAAATAAACGTCGTGTACTCATCCAAATTATGCAGATTTAGAAAAATTTATTATTATATTATACAAACCCTTAAGACGTGTACCATAGTGTAGGCATAAATATGAGGCACAACACGTGATAGGTGTTTTATATATATGTGTTTAATATAATATCTGCGTAAATTGGAATTCAGTGGGTTACCTCCAAGGTACAAGTTACGTACAAAGATAATTTTAAATGAATTTATTTTTCTAAATTTATGATGGAAGATAATCTCAAGTAAATTCAGAAAAAAAATTATTTTAAGATAAAAGGATTGATTAATTAAATATAATTAATTGATTCGAGCGTGATTTGTCTTAAACAAGAACGATTAAAGAATTGAATGCTAGTTTTATTAATGCATAAATATCGTTGCTTGTATGGATGATCATGAGCTAGACCAAGACTATTATATGTGAATGGTTTCTTTTAATTTATTTATTTAAATTTGTTGTCCTGTGAGCCTTCTCCTCATTAAATTGTAGGGCCAGTGAGCCCAAGGGTAATTTTATGTAAAACCCATTTTTACCCCTCACCTATATGTGAGATAAATTGATATGTAACGGATGGAGATCTCAAGCTAGTGGAGGTGGCTCATGTCAGGCGCCAAGGTGAAACCAATCCAAGGAGATACAAATGTGGATAGGTGGAAAGCTATAAACACGAACCTGAAAGGTTCAAGGTGTTCCTGTCCTAGGTCTTGGGTTAGTTTATCAATATCTAGATAAACTAACCAATAGAAAAATCTCATGATTATACCAATTATTTTATTTCTATCAGTTTCATGGTTTATTTATTATGGGTGTGTATTCACGATCACACAATTAATGAATTAAACAAGAATGCAAGATGGAACTAAAATAAGACCGGCTTATGCGTAAAATATTATCTTAGACATGGTTAATCACTTAAGTATATCCCAATTCATATTAACAAGCATGTAATCATAGATAATAAAATGAAAATTTATGTATAAGGATAAAATACCTCAAAGAAATATTAATTCAGTATAGCCTTCCATAATCTTAGTTAGAATCAAACCATCACTCAAAGTGCTTGACCAAACCTAGTTGGGGTGCTTTCAATTATTGGGGAATTCTAATTCAAGGTTTTGGGTTGAATTGACTTGGTTCACATCAAGGGTTGACTACCACAATAGGACTTGGTGTGACCAAGAGAAAAAGGATGAGGAAATCCAAAATAAAAGGATTTCAGGATTGGGGAGTCCACTCAACGGATCAAGGAGATGCGAGTTAATGTAGTTGGCATTTAGAATGCCTACTTAAAACCATTCAAGTTGCTTGACCAACCCTAGTTGGAGTAATGCAAAGGGAAATATGGATCCTTGCCACTAGAATATTCAGGCAACATAATATTCTGAAGTGAATGGAGAGGGCTATTGGATTTCGATAAAATAGTGGGAAACTAATAAGTATTAATTTTTTTATTTGTCTCAATTTTATCATAATAAAGTACTAAACCTTTTCTCATCTTAAATTTTATAAATGACATGAAAATGACTTCAAACATATCATTGCGAACCATACTCGAGAAGGAAAACCTTCTCACTGACAACAATTTACAAGAGTGGTAGAGGCGTTTACGCGTCATGCTTTTCCACGAGAAGAAATTATATGTGCTAGAAGAGCACGTTCCAGTTGCACCTGGGAAAGAGGCCAGTGAAGAGGAATTATCTCTCTATATGAAACACATAGAAGATTCCACATATTTCTAGTGTTTCATGCTATCATCCATGTCTAATTATCTATTAAAGCAACATGAAAATATGGATGCGTATAGCATGATGTTTCACCTTACGGATCTCTACCAAGATAAGGCGAGACATGAGAGATATGAGATCTCCAACACATTGTTTACAACTATGCTTGGAGAGTCTGCGCCAGCTGGGCCTCAGGTATTCAAGCTTATTGGATACATTGAACGCTTGGACATCTTAGGGATTAAGTTCCTGGATGAGTTGCATATAGATCTCATCCTATCATCACTGCCCAAGACCTTCTCTAGCTTTAGTGTCAACTAAAACATGAGAAACAATGAGAAGAGTCTATCAGAACTTCGGAACATAATTTTCCAGGTAGATAAAGACATGGGGTGTGACAAACCCGCATTCCTTATGGTGAATAAGAAAAGGAAGGATAAGGGAAAGGGTCCAAAGACTTATAAACGGTCTAAATCCCCTGAGCACCATCCCTCCAAGAAGGGGAAGATCCAAAGGCAGGGTAAGGAATGGGAGGAGGTATGTTTTTCATGTGGCAAGCAAGGCCATTGGAAGAGAAATTGAACCCAGAATCATGGGAATGCTAATGGTGCTTTTGTTATCGAATGTAATCTTTCCATTTCTACACATTGGGTATTAGATACAGCTTATGGGGCTCACATCTATATTCAAATGTAGGAACCAATTAGATTTACAAAAATTTCTAGAGGAGAGGTGGATCTTTGAGATGCCAATGGCGTGAGGCTGGCTATGTTATCCATTGGTGATTACCACCTCTTATTGCTAACTGGGATTATTTTGGTTTTATATAACTGTTATTATGTGCCTGGTGTTACCAATAACATAATTTCTGTATCTTTTTTGGATATGGATGGATTTATTTTCATGTTTGGAAATAAGGGTTGTATCTTTTATAAGAACAACATATGTTATGGTATAAAGTATTTAAATAATGGTTTGTATGTATTAAATTATGAAAACCAAGTGTTGGAAATTGATAACAAAACAGACTCACATGACTCATACATCACCTAGTTGTGGCATCACCGTCTAGGTCATGTAAACGAGAATCACTTGACAAAGCTCTGCCAAGATGGCTATTTAGACTCTACGGAGCTAAAACCACTTGATAGATGTCAGGATTGTTTACAAGAAAAAATTACCATGCCACCTTTCGGTGGACAAGGTTAAAGGGCCATAGAGATTCTAGGATTGATGCACATGGATGTGTGTGGACCATTTATAGTAGAAGCTAGAGGTTGATATTCTTACTTCATAACTTTTACTGATGATTTGAGTAGATATGGCTATGTCTACTTAATGAGGTATAAGTTAAAATCCTTAGATAAATTTAAGGAATTCAAGAATGAATTAGAGAATCAACTTGGTAAGAATATAAATAAGCTTTGATCGGATCGAGGTAGATAATAACTGAACCAAGAGTTCATCGATCATCTATGGGAGTCTGAGATTCTATCTCATCTCACTCCTCCTTATACACCATAGTGGAATGGTGTTAGTGAAATGAGGAACCACACCTTGTTGGACTTGGTGAGGTTGATGATGAGTCATACAGATCTTCAATTATCCTTTTGGGATATGCATTACAAACTGCAGCATACACATTAAACCGAGTGCCAACTAAGGTGGAAAATGGAATTCCCTCCGAGTAATGGAATGGAAAGAAACCTACATTTTCGCACACACAAGTATAGGGATTCGAGGCATTTTTAAAGTCCTTCTCAGGAAACAAACTAGCACCCTAGGGCACTAGGTGTATCTTTATAGGATATCCCAAGGAAATTAAAGGATATTACCTATATAACCCTTTTGACAAGAAAGTGATTGTCTCTAGAAAATCCGTCTTTCTTGAAAGGGAGCACATCCTCAAAAAGGATAGTGGGAGAAATATTGACTTTAATGAAGTTAATGATCAAGATACATAAGAGTTGGTATAGGAACAATCTCCACAAGTCCCCTTGGAAGAGGTTCCAGAAACACAAGTACTGCGTAGGAGCTCAATAGAGGTAAGGGAACTAGAGAGATTTGCCTTCCTATTCACCGAGGATTGTTAATAATTATTTTTGGACAATGATGAACCTATCTCCTACAAGAAAGTAGTAGAAATCTCAAAAGCTTCAAGATGTCTAGAATCTATGAATTCTGAGATGGATTCCATGAATCAGAAAAAATTCTAGGTTCTGGTCGATGAGCCAGTTGATGTATAGCCCGTTGGATTCAAATGGGTATTCAAGAGAAAACTGGTCATGGAAGGTCAAGTTAGCACCTATAAAGCAAGGATAGTGGCTAAAGGATTCAGACAACGTCAAGGAATTGACTATGATGAAAACTTACCACTATTTGACATGTTTAAATCCATAAGAATAATACTTTCCATAAAATCTTACCATGACTACAAGATTTGGAAAATGGATTTCAAAACAACATTCCTTAATGGGAACCTTTAGGAAGATGTCTATATGATACAACCAGAAGTATTTGTGACACTAGGTGAATCCAAATAGGTTTTCAAGTTGTATAAATCCATTTATGAATTAAAGAAAGCATCTAGGTCATGGAACATATGATTTGATGAAGCCATAAAGGAATTTGGTTTCATTAAGAATGAATGTGAGCCATGTGTTTATAAGCGGTGTCATGGGAATGTAGTCGTTATCCTAGTAGTATATGTTAATGACATATTCCTTAATGGAAATGATGTACCAATATTATTGTCAGTTAAGGACTGGTTGAAAAGGTGTTTCTCCATGAAGGACTTGGGTGAATCAGCCTACATTCTAGGGATCGAAATCATTTGTGATAGATCCAAGAGGCTGCTTGGACTAAGTCAGGGTACATACATTGACGAGATACTAAAGAGATTTAGTATGGAACAATCCAAGGGAGTATTGGTTCAAGTTTCACATGACCTATATCTTTAAATGAAAATGTGTCCTTAGACATAATAAGAGAAAGATAAAATGAGTAAGATCTCATATGCTTCGGCTATAGGCCCCATCATGCATACCATGTTATGTATGCACTGAGCATGGTAGGTAGATATCAAGTAGATCCAGGAGAACAACATTGGATTACTGTTAAGACTATCCTTAAGTATCATAGAAGAACTAAGGATATGTTCCGGGTGTATGGAGGAGATGAGGAGCTTGTCATCATAGGGTAGGTTGATGTTGTCTTTCAGACAGATCAGAACGATCTGAAGTCACAATCTGGATATGTTTTCTGTCTCAATGGAGGAGCTGTGAGTTGGAAGAGTTCCAAGCATCCAGTTGTCACTGATTCTACAGCAGTGTCCAAATATATAGTGTCTTCTGATGTTTCCAAGGAATACATCTGGATTCAGAACTTTGTCTGGGATCTTTATGTGGTGCCTAACAGTAATGATCATATCACATTGTATTATGATAATACTACAATAGTGGATCTTGCAAAAGAACCAAGGTCATATCAATGGACAAAGCATATACTCCGAAAGTATAACTCTTAAGGGATTTCTATAAAAGGGGTGAAGTTTCAGTGAGAATAGTGTCCATAGAAGAAAACGTGGAAGACCCCATGACTAAAGTCCTATCTCAACAGAAGCATGAATATCTTGTGAGAGCTAGCTGGTTAAAGGTTTTTAGTAGTTAACTCTAGTCTAAGTGGGAGTCTATTGGAGTTGGTGACCTAGAACCAACAACTTTTTACTTTATTCATTAATAAATACTTTATCACATCTTGATTGTTATTCTACAGGACAATGCATGTGATAAGGTCCTAAGGATAGCTATTGCATTAAAGGGTAATAGAAGATCCCTGCTATGATGAGAACCTGGAAATGAAATAACACTATTCTTGAATATATGTTCTATGGTCGTATGATGTTATTTGAGGGACACAAATAATACAGGCCATTAGGGGTGATGACTCATAAAACTTTGAGGCACCTTCTCATGGTGTGCACCCTTGGTAATATCCAGGAGGATATTATGAGAACGAGACCCGCCAGTAGGAAATCCACATTTCATAGTGTCATTGGATGTTCCAATCTGCGGATGTGTGTATTGGTCCTTAGACTTTAAGATTATTATTAATGGGTATTACAACTCACGCACTTATATGTATTGAAGAAAACTGTGACGACACACTGTTCGCAGTGAGGTAGGATACGTTGGGTGCGTCATGAGTGATACTACATTAATAGATAATTCAAGAAAGGATTTGTCCCTTTTGTTCCATAATGCAAGTAGATATCTTAGGACCTTTAATGGAATTGATATAACCTAAATAAATCCATGTCCATGGTGAGGAAAGGGAAAGTTCAATTCTGGAAAGTCAAAGAAAGAATAATCAAGCACATGGGTTGATGGCACTAGCATGTAACCCGCTTGATTCGAGATATTGAGATAGAGGGATTAAATTACAAGGTAATCATTCACAATAGGTGACACGTCAATGCAGTGTCAACTTATTTCTCTTGGGTTCCTTGACCCGTTGCTAGAAAGTAATCTTGGACTTTAGATAATGCCACATGATCCTAATGAGAAAGATGCCTAGAGGGTCACACACTAAGTGTATCCATGTATCACAAGTAGAATAAAGATTTTTCCCATATGTGGTTTAATAATTATTCATTGAAGCCTAAATCGTTTTAATGTTGGAGGAATAATAAAATGAAAACAAGATATACACGCCATGTACATTGAATGTACACATCATGTAGTTTTTATTTTGGAAAGAAAATGAAAACAAGATATACGTTCCATGTAAATTAAATTTACATGCCGTGTAGTTTTAATTTTGGAAAGGAAATGAAAAATGAGTACACGCCATGTATTAATGATTACATGCTGTGTATTTTTTCCATTCAGGATTTTGAGAGAATAATATCATTTTATTAAATGATATTTATTATAATCAGCATGGGTGCATGTCAAGAAATAAATGATTCAACATGAGGGTTTTCAATAAGAGTTAATGAAATAAATAAAATGTGTAACACATTTATTTTCATAACTCTATAACCTCAAACCCGATTATAAATATCCTCACAACCCCAACACTTTTCCTTAATTGTTGTGCACAACAAATCTGGAGAATTCTCTCAAGACAGAAATAACTCCTTCCTCTAAGAATACTCTCAAGACCGAGATAGATCCTCCTCCATTGGATCAAGGCGATCTAAGGTGGAAAACACAAGAAAAGGCTTCTCCACACTAGCACTTGAAGATTCCTTTGGCGACGTCTAGAGATACGTGGAGCATGTGTGGATCACCACTAGATGAATCCTACACTTGGATTCTATGATGCAATGATAGATCACATTGGATTGTGACCGGAGACATAAATAAAGAATGAATTCCATCAACGTAATTCTAGTCAATTAATTAAATTAATTATAACCAACATATGATTATCCTCCATTGTTGTTCTGGGATTCTTCTTCTTCTTTGTCTATTTCTGTGATTTGATCCATGGAGTATGGCATTTATCATCGTATTGATCTCAGATTGATCATTTCTAATGAAAAAAGGCCAAGTGGGCACATCCACCCACATCCACCCACAAGATTCCACTACGCATGGAACCTACATTGACTTTTTTTCCACATAATGTAAAATACTGGTGTTGTTTTGGAAGATCTTGGGCCATTTCTCTTGCATTTTTATTTCACACTTCCACGTCTCCTCCTGAATTTTACCATGTTTTCATACAGTCTATATTAAACCAATGATTTTACAACATAAAAGCTTCTCTTGCCTATCCACAATCCATATTGGCACATGAACCATCATAGCATCTGGTTCAATATCCACATGGTCCCATCGAATCACGTGTTCAGGATCAGGTTGGTACTTATTAAATTGAGATACATGAAACACATAATGCTCCAAACAAAACCTTGGTGTTAAATGAAACCAATAAGACACATCTCAAACTCATTCAAGTATCTCAAAAGGGATAATGTTTCAAGAATACAACTTTCCCTTTTAACCAAAATGATGACGTCCCAACCTTGAATAGATTCTCAAGAAAGCATGAACAACCACTTAAAATAACAACTATCGTCGATAATGGTCCACATATGATTTATGATAACTTAGAGCCATAACCATACTTTTTCTAATAATCTAAACCTTCTCTTTTGTTACCAATAGAAGACTGGGTTATATAACTAAAGTCTCACATGTTTCCACTCTACAAAGTGGATAATGACAAGGAAGACCATATAATCCTTCAAAAGGAGACATATGTATCGAGGAATGATAATTGTTATTATATTATAACTCTACTAATAGTATATTCTCCTCCCATGAGCCATCCAAATCCATTATTCTATCCCTAAGAATGTCTTCCAATGATTGGATCATTTTTTCAATTTTTCTCTCCATTAAGGTATGATAAGTTGTGCTTCGGGTCAACTAGGTTCCAACTGCAAGGAATTACAATACTAAGATGTGCACCATGGGTCCTGGTCTGACATGACTGAAACTAGAATATCGTACACATTTTTTATTTCCTGAATGTAGATTTTGGACAAGACTTCCACCGTATTGGATTCATGAATAGGGATGAAGTGAGATGACTTTGTGAGCTGATCCACAATCACCCACCTGAAATTTTGTTTCTAAAACATTTTTGGAAGAACTATCACAAAATTTAGGGCTATAAACTCCCATTTACACATGGGTATTAGTAAAAACTGGAACATATCAGTTGGTCATTGGTGATCTGCCTTGACCTGCTAACAAGTGAGGCATCTCGAAATGAACTCTGCTACTCTCTTCTTCATACCAAACCAATAAAACTATGCTCTCAATTATTTATAAATAATATTTATTCTAGGGAGAACATACCATCTCAAATAGTGGTAGGTAGAAATAATATATTCCTAATAATCCAACGGTACCATGATCTGATCTCTGAAATACAACACTGATCTCTAATTCAATGTCCATCCCTCAATGATCTCCCCACCATTGAGTTTTGAACTCGTATCCAGACATTCAAGATTAGATGATTGAGAAACTTTAACCTACCCAACTAAATTAGAAACAAAATAAAACATAAATAAAACTACATCATTACCTTGCTTTGTACAATCCAGATGCATATGAGCTAATACTGACATTGGCTTCCACTACTCTAAAGCCTCTTTAGCCAGCTGATTATATATAAGGGACCAAATCCCAGAATCCATTACCTTTTTTATTTTTCAGTGTTTGAGGAACCCCGGAGAGGTTCTAGGATATTTGGAGGTTGTTTGGATGAAATAAAGGGATCCACTTCAAAAAATGTCATGGCTGAGACATGGAGGTGTTCACTGCACTTTAGTCTAGGCGGCTGCAACATGGTGGTTTTTAGTTGTGGCATAAGGGATATCATGGAAGATTTCAGGGATACATCCGTTTGAGACATGGCTATGCCATGTAGGTAGGCTATGGAATATGCCCTTATATAGTGGTCAAGCTTTGTGATTTGGAGGATCTAGGATGTGTCATAAGGGTTTTTTAGGTTACTTCCAAATTGGGGGTAGTTATGCTGTGGTTAGTGGGATATAGTATAGTCACTTTTTTAGCAAAGGGGGTTCTATGGCGTGGGTTATAAGTCTTCATCGTAGCCCCAAAATCCACTTTAATAGGACTTGACCTTGATTCCTAAATGCACCTATGAGAGGGTGGTTTTTGGTGTGGTCTATAGGGAATAAACTATAGGATTTCTATTTTTCAATAGGTTTTGGCATGGTCCAAGGGGTTCTGTTGTGGTCTTTTAAAAAATGTTTTCCTATAAATACCCCAAGACCCATGAACCCCAACTTTTTACCACTTCTCTCCCATGAACCCCAGATGACCAATAGATACTTTTGAGGTTCTATGAATCCCCTTTCAAAAGGGTTTGATGTCGTCTTCGTGTGTTTGATCCCCGGTGACCTGAGGTATCTTCTATCTCCGTATTCTAGCAGTTTCTCTCAGTTTGATCTCATTTCCTTTTTTATCTTCTTTCCATGATTTGGTGTTGATATCTACTATTCTTTTGGAGTTTTGTTTTTCATTTTACAGTGTGTTCATATCATTACATTCCTTATATATCACAATTTCCTCGTGGGAGTGGTGATGAGAGATCTGTGATGTTGATCCATTATCATGCAAAGAAAATCGATAGTTTTGAGGTTGAGGATTCTTTTCTTCTCTTTTATTTACATGAATTCATAAATTAAACATGGTATATCCCTTTTTATGAAAATTAAATCAACCTAATAAATATTAAACTCGATTAATAAATTGGATAGCGATCACATGTTGATGTGTTTTTCACCGTGATAACAGTTTGCCTCTTGATTTACTAGATAGAATGCTATCAATGTTATGATTTTTATCTGGTTTTGTTATTCTATGGATTATCATGTTGTTCTTAATGTAAAACGGTAATGAATGTAAAGGTGATAATTTTTAAATGGGATGGTTAAATAATTAATAGATAGTCATGTTAAATTAATTCAGTGTTTCTTATAATTTTATGGTAAAACAATTAATGCTAAATACATGTTAAGTTGTTTAAATTTATTCTTACACATGTTAATATAATTGGAAAAGAACTTGAAGTCATAATTTTTGTTGATTAAATAAATGATTATAGAAATGGTAATGATAATTGTATTCTATAAAGTTATTGAAACTGGAAAATTCTAGAGAGCATATTTAAATATTTGATAGCTTGTTATAGCTTGATACCTTAGTATTCCCATAGTTGGAACATGTGAATAATTAATTGGTTGATTCAAAATGGAATAAATTTGGTTGTTTGTTAAGGATAAATCTTTAGGGTTAAGATTTCCTATTTGTTTAAAAGACTAAATGCCTTGTTTTTGGGGTCATGAGAACCTGTTTGTTTACCAAGGTTGAATACCATGCTTTTGGGGCCTAGATTTCCCTATTGATTGTGTTTTTTCTTTATTATTTGTGATTTTCTTTGGATGTGAGCACAGCTATGAAATGTAATATGAGCCTTTAATGGATGATGTGATATGGGGTGGGGAGTCCATGATGATGTGGCACAAGTTGACGCCTATGACAATGGGAAGCATCGGGATACGCATAAGGGTGTTGGGGATGGTACTAAAGATTATGGAATGAGTTAGAGCTAGTCTTACCCATTTTTGTTCTTAAGATGGATGCTTGATGTTAATGAATATGTTTAATGTGTTGTAAAAGTGAGTGTGATAGACCCAACTTTACAAGTAGTTTTGAATACCATATGATGTGTATAGTGAGTTATGCATGATATTCACTTACCATTATAGTGTAGATATTTCTACGTCGACTATTTAATGGCAATGTCCATAGATTATTTGTCATATCAAAAGGTTATAGTAGATCCTAGGGTATAATATGAATTCTGAGATAGTTTGTCATTAATCATAAGTATATTTACTATGGTCTAGATACATCATACTACTGGACATAGTTGATGTCTGACTATCAGGTGTTAGGGGATCATAAGAATTGAGACTTCTTCTCATGATTTTTGCACTTAGGGATCTCTGCTAGGTGAGATAATAAGGAAAACCCACCAATAGGAACACCACATGTTTTTGGTGTCATTGGGAGTTCCTATCTATGGACATGTGCACTGGTCTCCTGACATGAGATCATTATCAATGTGTTCCATTTGATCACATACACAGATAAATGAAAAAACCATGATAATGAAATCATGGTGAGGTTTCTTGTGTTGAGTGCATCATTGGTAGTATTGCATTGGTTGAATGTTCAAGATATAATTTTTCACTTCGGAAGGAAATAATATCTCAGGCCTGGTTGATCATGATGGTAGTACCTTAATAAATTCATGGCTATGGAATTCAAGGGTAAATCTATCCAAATAGACCAACAAATAATAAAGTAAAAAAGAATGATGACACAAGTGTGCATCCTTCTTTATGAGATGTCAAATTCAAAGAAATTATAATATATAGTGCATGTTCGTAGGTTGGTTATCATTGATAAGATTGTTCCTTATATCTTTAAGGGCCTTGATGGGTTCCTAGACTCCACTCTTGGCTATGAATACTATTCACTGCTATCAAGATAATGTCCTATATGGTTACACATAATAGATCATTCAAAAATCTGTCCTATTATAGTGAATAGATATATATGACATGGTGGGTCCAATCATAGGGTCTGAGAGTTTCCCAATTTGTATCGATTACCTATTAATATATAAATTCATCATTATTAAAGTAAAGAATAATTGGGTTGAATTTATTTATTAAAAGTATTTAAAATTGATTGAGTAAATACAAGGAATAATATTATAAGAATGGATATTATTTTAATATTCAAGGTTTTTTTATATTAGTGGAAATTATGAGTCGAGTTAATAACTCAATTTTATCACATAATATATTCAATATACATTATAGGAATGTGATAAAATATAAATGATATTTATGATACAATTTAGTTCTTCATAATTATTTATTTATTACTGATTTATTGAACGTTAAATATATAGGAGCTAGTAAGTCTAACCAAGTATTATTAATATCCAATTTATAAGTGAATGAGATGCTCATTCCAAATACTATTCATTCATTCAGAATGAGAGCATCTATCTTCTCCTACTTCCTAAAGAGAGAAGGTCTCTCTCGAGTGATTAATCCAAGATGCCTTTGATAGATCAAAGGTATGAGATCATGGCGATCATCATGACATCAAATAGATTGTTAAACCTTCCATGATAGAACCCAAAATTCAGATAATGATGTGTTTACAGATTCTTGGATCATGTTTTGATGATCTAGAGGGTTTCGACTTTGGATCATTTGAGAAATGGTCACTGGTGATGATCTGTAGTCATGCACACCCTGATTCAGAATGAGGTACTCATTCTTTTATTTTTTTTGTTCTCTATTTAATTCACGCAAGATACTCAAACCATATCGGGCCTCAGATCATGAGAGACGACAAGTTCCATTGTTACGGTGATAAATATTTAAAATATATGTCCCACCAACTTCCTTGGCGCACCCTGACACCAATAATTGATATCTGAGTGATCATATGGATTTTATAAGCCAAGAAAAAATTATGTTGCTTTAAATTTAAGTAGTGGGTTTGAAATCGGTCCTAATCAATCTAACCACGCTACAATCTGATTTCAGATGGCCAAGTTATAGTCATCTGAAAAAAATATGGATTAAAAGTGTGTTTATCAGATATTTAAATTTTGGGATATTAAAAATTCAGATTGTAAATTATGAAGAACAATATATATTTTGTTCATTTAATATCTAAGAAGCTGACCGATTGGATAATGGTCACTAGATTCTGATGGTCGGATTTGATTCACCCAAAAATGTTTGTTTCCATCAATAATGGAAGAATAAACAAAAATCGATGATTTAAAATAAGCTAAAGAATAGGCTGTTAAAAAAATTAGAAACCTTCCAAATGGTTTTTGGAAAATCTCAGGGTGGTAGTACTTTTATCCAATGGAAAATATCCACACACAAGAGACAAATATCATGGGTTTCTGTTTAAATTAAAAAAACAAACCATACATGTTGAAAAAATCCTATTTAAGGCTATATAAAATTTTTAAGATGTGAAAAATAATTCAAAAGTAAAAAAGGGTGGAGAAAATTCTAAAAAACTGGTCAAGCCAGCCTCCCACGCTATCGGCGCACGTGTCTCACTCTATGGAGACCCTATGACCATGCCTCATCCTCCTGTGTGAAGGATTGTGACCCGCACCTCCAACACTAGCTGGAGATAGCTGTGACTACCTATCATGTTTGTCAGAATATTATAGCACATAAGGCCACCACCCTTTTTCCATCATGCCTCCACCTGCCTCCCCCATCAGCCGCCTCGCCCTACTATCAATATCCAGCCCCACTGCGGGAACTGGCACTGCCTCCCTCTCCCTTTATCCGGTGACTACACTATCATAGTCTCTCCTCCCTAAGGGAGTTAGGGGCCTATGACCCTATCCCCAAACGTTATCTCCCTCCTCGATAGATGATTATTTTTCAACCACCACCTATTATGTCATCTTCTAGGCATTCATCGCACAACCGATGATTGTGTGGATTGACCATGGACTTTCGTGACTCCTCCCCATCAGTTAACCAAATCCAGTTGCATGCTGCCCCCTGGAACTGGAGACCGGTGAGGTAACCCTACTACATCAGTTAACCAATAGGTTTTTACGGGTCTTTTTGTACTCAACCCGCACCAAAATAGGTCAAAGTGGGTCAGACTAACCTGATCTAGATATGGGTGGGCCCACATAGCCTAGAAGATCCATGCATGTGGTCTTCCCTACTCGGAATGGGCCTACGCTGGGTGGACCGACCCACATTGGCATGCTCGGGGTTTCGGGGCCCGAGTTATTTTATATAATCATGATTAAATAAGTTAATTAATTTTATTTCAGTAGTAAATTATATTAATTAAAAAATATTTTTTTAAAATAATATTTAATATTCCGAAAAATAAGTTAATTTAATTTTAGTATTAAATTAAATTAATTATTTAATTTAAATTTTATAGTAAAAATTAAATTAATATCAGAATCGAATAAGAATAAAATATTTGAATAAAATATTTGAATTTAATTAATTCATTTAATTTATTTAAATAACCCTCTTGATTTAAATTTATTATATTTAATTTTATTGTTCTTTTACTTTACCCATTGATTGGTCTTGAGAAATTGACTGACCATGTGCATGTCTATTTAATTTTTTTAATTAATTATTTAATTGCATGTGATTTCTGTAATTAAATAAGATGATCTACACATGCGTGCGTGTGTTTTTGTACTATGATGAGGATGGTGTAAGACAAATACAACACCAAGATGAGACAAAATTTAGATGGGAAGTGGTTACACTAGATGGGGAAGAGAAGCATCGTGAGTTAAGCTACGACTCATGTAAGATTTCCCTAGGTCCAAGTTGATCCATTAAGTTTAAATAGATCAACCAATATCAGATTCTAAAGAACATTTGGGTATTTATTTCCTTTATGAATTAGTTTTTTTCACTTACATGATAATAGGAAACACATAAAATAATAAACAAGAAAATTGTATAAATAAGTGATGCATGTTTTTCGATTAATGTTTAGTTGTGAGCATAAAAACATTGTATGAACAGATTAATAAAAATGGATTACATTTTTCTAGAAAAAAAATATAAACCGTCAATGAAATATTATGTCGCAAACATCTTCCCTCATTTGAATTTGAACACAACCAGGTGTTTGGGGTGCTTGGTCAGCCATAGTTACGGGTGCCTTTAACTATTGAGGAGTTCTTATGAGAAATATTGGTTGACTTAAATGATGTTGGTGGCAAAGGAGTATCCATTGATAGCTTGTTTCAACTTCAGAGGCAAGCATTGAGTAAATAATTTCTATGATGTTAGAAGTTGGGACTTCACTCAATAAACCAAGGAGCTTCCTGTTAATGGAGTTGGCCAAACAATCTCCTACCTTGAACACTTTGAGTAGTGTCATAGCCATAACTTATAAACTATGAGGAGAGGTTTTAGGAACCACTCCACTAGAATAGTCAAGAGAAAGTGTATTTTTATTCTAGTACAGAGGGTTCATAGAATTTGATAAATTAGTGGGAAATATTTAATGATTTAAATAATTTATAACGTCAAAATTGGTAATCAATATAAAAGTAATAATCTACTAGATTTTATTTGTTTTAGAAAATATAAAGTAATTCCACATGAATACTGAGATAAATATTAGACAAAGTCAACGTCCTCACTGGCTCAAGCTTCCAAGGATTAGTATAGGATCTTGTGAAAAGTTCTACAACATCGTAAATTCCAGGTGTTAGTGTCCCCAAGTACCTATTATGCCACCTAAAGAAGCAAGGGTGTTAAAAAATGCTTATATGAGACTTATGTATGATGCATGTGATGGTTATTTCATAATTATATCATCAATTTTTGATGTCAATTGTGAATAAAACATCGATACATGAATGATATTACATATAGTCTCATCTCTGAGAAGCTTGTGAGGAGAAAGTGAAGCGTGATATTAATGGATGATGTCTGTACTCGATTTGTGTAAAACTAAAATATAGATCATGATATTTTCACAAATAATATTATTATATATTTTTCACCTTTTTACTCTATTCTAATTTAATATTACAAATTGAATAGTAAATAGAGTAAATTCTTCATTAAATTTTGGGCAAGGTTATCCAAGAAATAAGAACATTAAAGAAAGATTGATCTTCAGTTCTTATGATGAACAATTTGAAAGAAAAGTCAAAAAGGCTAATGAAAAGAGGGATTTAAAAAGAATATTCACAACATAATTCAAAGAAGAGGTATTAAAAAGGTGGGTTTTTACTTCTCATATCATGAATTTAATCCATGGAAGTTCAAATAAGATAAACTAAATCGAGGAAGCAAGTAGTCACTTTTTCTTTAGGTATATTCATCAATTGAGAGTAATTTTTCATTCATACTTATTGGGTATTAAATAAAATATTATTATCACATATGTGTATAAAAATATAGTAACCAAATATATAAATGTTACTAGAAGTATGGTGTGTTCTCCAAGAAGCTCAGAAAGGGTGGTTTCAAAGTCAACGGTGAGAAACACACAACATCTAACTTCCAAGTTTAATGATTCTAGTAGAACTTTTATTTATTATAACCAGAACACTAATCTCATGTGTTCATTGGAAAATAAGAGACATTATTTTAGTTCAAGAATGAATGTTGTTTGTGGTGTCTCATACACAACCAATAGTTCACTGATACATGAATCATAGGCAATACATGATTAGTATAAAACGTAATACTTATATAACTAGTTTTTTAAAGCTAATAATTTGTCGATAAAAAGTTTGTAGTTGGTAAGGATATGCCCAGTTTGGTTTTATATTCTTCAAAGTAAAAGGCATAGGTATTGCTGATACACTTATGTACTTATTTTTGGAGAAAGAAACCTTTATAAATAAAAGGTTGGTCAGAAAGCTTTCGGATTTAACTCACCTAGAGAGCATAAACTATTCCAAGGGTAAGCTAGAGGTAAATATACTTCATAAAATTAATTTAATCATTTATTAAGGAATATTAAAGAGAAGTATGGTATATTCATGGTAAGAATATATGAGTTTATTTAGGCTGGAATGCTGAAGAATATCTTGACCAAGAATTCGTTAATCAGTATAATGTAGCATGGAATAATTCCTCAACTCACATTACCTTATCCGCATCAGGGATGTTATGTTAATAAAGAGTTTCAATGACATGTTTTACATGTTAAAATTGAGAAAAAATGTAGAATATATTAATTCCTAAACACACATCTTTTTATACACATTAGAGACATGATGCAAGTATAAAAAGTATCATTGTTGAGATATATATGAATTGTAGAAACTTTCATTATATTTCAAGACATGATTCACAAATAATGGAAATATAACATAACCATATGAAAGCTACAATGAAAAATTGATATCATATGAGTTATATTATGATGGAAATACATTATATCATATAAAAATGTGTTTATATACAAGGAGTTTGTTGAGGATATAAAAAAACATGAATCAGGAAAAACACAATGTGCATATATAGTAATCAACCTAAAGTTTTCTATGTATATTATATAAATACCTAATATAGAAAAGTACTAGTCAAGTGATAGACTAAATTTCTATAAAAAGGGTGTACGTATCTACTTGAGATAGTGGTAGTAAGATTGACTTGGGTTTATTCAATGCTAGAGATGCAAAAATAGTTGAAAAAGAATGAGTTTTTCATGATCCCCTCCCACCAAAGATGCCCCTCATGAGATGGAAATGGTGAAAGGGAGATAATGACCCCTGATTCCTGCCTCCAGTAGGCCCCGGGTTGGCAACTAGCACCAAGGATATGATTTTTCACAAATATGGGAGGCATTAACCTTTTATTATTTTAAGATCGGGAAATAGGACAAGTCAACCAAAAAAAGAACAATTGTATAGAAATAAACCCAAACCAAGCCCACATGCATGTTTAAACAATTTTATAACAAGGTGAAAGTACATGAAATCTCAAAGTACAATACCAAAAGAAAACAAGAGTGCATCAACTGCAACAACTCCAACTATCTGACTAGTAGGGTCCCGCACGGTCCTGGTAGTCCTCCTGGAAACTTGAATGTAAACGTAGGGTGAGCATACAAGTATACTCATTAGGGAAACCTAAAGCTCTCATTCAAAAGTGGGGAGACATCCTAATGTCTCATGAGAACATGAGAAGAAACCTAAAAAAAATTCTATCCACCCAACCTCACCATCCACACTCACCAGAAGCACAATCACAACAGGTAGTAGTATATAAGAAGTAAGAGTATTGGGTACCCCACACCATTCCCCATTAGTCAGCTGCTCTTCCTAACGGCGAACATCCTGACGCTGCCACACTCTCCCTGTCCGCACACACCTGGGCCTCATAACCACGTATCCTGCCCGCACACACCTGGGCCTCACAACCACATATCCCGCCCGCACACACCTAGGCCTCACAACCACGTATCCCACCCGCACACACTTGGGCCTCACAACCACGTATCCCGATCTAAGATGATGGTATTTGGAACTCCATGAAAATGAACCACCTCGTCTACGTACCTCTGTGCTAAGGTAATCACCAATCTCGACTCCTTAATTGCTAAGAAGTGAGCTGATTTCATCAGCTGATCCACCACTACCAAGATATCATCATAACCACCCTGAGCTCTGGGTAGTCCTGTGAAGAAGTCCATTGAGATGTCATCCCAATTCTACTCAAGGATATCTAAAGGATGGAACAACCTACTAGGAACACGGTGTTCAGCCTTCACTTGCTGACACACTAGGAATTTAGCCACAAACTCCGCCACTGCCCGTTTCACTCTGGGCCACCAAAACTGTTCCCTCAGGCCTCAGTAAATTTTTGAAACTCATGGATGTACTTCCAAGGATGATCTATGGAACTCATGGAGAACTCCCTCATGCATTGTCTTCGTAATAAACAACCTTCCATGGAAAAGCATCCAATGTCGGCTGTCCTCTGACCATCCCTCTGGAGCGTTTCCCTGATCGACACGATCCTGCATCACTTCTGCCTCAAAGTCCATCCACTGAGACTCTTCCACCTGCTGCAACAAGGAGGAATACACCATCATCTTAAACAAACAGCCTCTAACACCTTCTACCCTTGCATTCAAGTGCAAGGAGGCCAACTCTCCCATCGCTTTCCAAGCATCAGTGGATTCCCAAACCACTTCCTTATGTGACTTCCTGCTCAGGGCATCTGCTACAGCATTTCCCTTACCTTCAGTGTAAGAGATCTCAAAGTCATAGTTTTGGAGAAACTCGACCCATCTCCACTGCCATAAGTTCAGGTCACGTTGGGAGAAGATATAACGCAGGCTCTTGTGATCTGAGAAGACCACAAAGCGCTCCCCAAAGAGGTAATGTCACCACAACTTCAGTACAAACACTACTTCTACAAGCTCTAGGTCATGGGTGGCCTAGTTACGCTCGTGAGGGTGTAACTGTCTAGACCCATAACAGATCACTCCCTTCTTCTGCATCAGCACGCACCCCAGACCAAGGCCAGAAGAATCACAAAACACCTCATACAACAAGCCTTCCTCTGGAAACCTGAGTACAGGAGCACTGACCAACTTCTCCTTTAGGTAGTCAACAGATTTCTGGCACTGATCGCTCTATAGTAAGACTTGGTTCTTCCTAGTCAAAGCTTTCAATAGAGCAGCAACTCGAGAGAAGTCCTAAACGAACCTCCGATAGTAACCTGCTAACCCCAGGAATCTATGAAGTTCTGTCGTGCTCTTGGGTGTTTCCCAAGAAACAACTGCCTCCACCTTTGATGGGTCCACTGACACTCCATGCTGAGACACCACGTGCCCAAGGAAGTATACTTATTTCTTCAAGAACTTACACTTCGACAATTTCCCATAAATCTGGTGGTGTCGAAGGACTTCTAAGACTACCCTGAGATGCTCAACGTTCTCCTCCTCTGATCTTGAGTAGACCAGGATGTCTTCGATAAACACAACGATGAACCGGTCCAGAAACTCTTGGAAGACAAAGTTCATAAGTCCCATGAACACAGCCGGTGCATTCGTAACTCCAAATAGCATCACTACAAACTCGAAGTGCCCATACATGCACCTCAAATATGTCTTTGAGATGTAACAGTCCTTTACCCTCAGCTGATGATATCCAGATCATATATCAATCTTGGAAAACCAACATGCTCCCCTCAGTTGGTCTAAGAGATCATCTATCCTTGGAAGGGGGTATCAGTTCTTGACTGTTACCTGTTTCAACCTTCAGTAGTCTATGCATAGCCTGAGACCACCATATGCCTTCTTCACGAACAAAACTGGAGCACCCCATAGTGATACGCTGGGTCTAACAAAACCCTTATCCATCAGATCGTCAATCTGAATTCGCAACTCCCGCAACTCCGAAGGTGCCATCTGATATGGGGCCATCGAAATTAGATGGGCAACAGGCTGTAAGTCTATCCCGAACTCAACATCACGTCGGGGGGGTAGAGTCATCACCTCCTTAGTAAAAACATCGAGGAACTCCCCAACAACCTATGGGACATCCATCATCTCTATATCAGCTGGAACCACTGATAACCCGCCTAACAAGGAAAGGAGAGGCTCCAGACGTCGACTTCCAACCTGATAGCTCCTCTCGCCAACAAAAGCTACACGCTGTCCGTCCATGTTGGAGAAAACAACTCTTCTCTGGAAGCAGTCAATAATGACACTAACAGAAAACAACCAGTCGACGCCTAGGATGACATCATATGGCTGCATTTGTAATAGAAGAAGATCCCCACTAGATCGATGTGGTCCCAACGTCATCCCACACCCCCGGAAAACACAAGATACGCTGGTATGGCCTCCAACTAGTGTACTCATCACCAGTGTTATGGAAATTCTCTCTACGTCTAGTCCCAAAGCATAGGCTAGAACAGTTGCAACAAAGGAGTGTGAAGCTCCCGAATCAAACAAAGCAGAAAAAAGAGTGATGAACAAACAAATTGTACCTCGCACCACCTCTGGTCCTGCCGGAGATTTCAACTCTACTGCATGCAACTGTCCACACCTAGCTCCTCTACCTCTCTGATGTCATTCGCCTCCCTGACCACACCCTGTTCGAGGTCCCTGAGGAGCACCCTGAGGTCGGCCTCCTCCCGCAAAGTCTTCCCTCGGAGGATCATGGTCATGCTGCTGCTGGAAGGGCCTCGTCGGCAACTGGTGCTGCTGAGGTGGGCGCTGAACCTGCCCACCTCCACTGTATTGAGCTCAGGTCAGGAGCCGACTCTGAATGTGCCCAAAACCTCCACAAGAAAAACACTTCGGTCCTGGGCTCGTGAAAAAGGGACGAGGACCTGAAGATCTGAACTGGATCTTCTGGGGCTTCTCCCCACTGGCCTGAACCTGGAAGGTCCTGTTGCAGGAGACCTACTGCTGACTACCTTCCCCTTCAATGATCTCGGCTGGATACCCTCTCATGGTGCACCTCCCAGCGAGCGCATACTCTCTACAACCTCTGCCTTCTTCTGTAATGTCAAGTACGTCGGAAGGGTGAAGGGGGTAATAGTATATTGGAGTGAAGGACGAAGCGCCTCCTCTAAAAGTCTTGCCCGAGACTCCTCATCCGGAAAGAGATCTGGAGAAAAGCGCAGGAGATCCTTGAACTTGATCCCCAACTCTCATACCGACAAACTCCCCTACCGAAGGGAGAGTAACTCCTTCCGCTTCTCCACCTTGATCATGGAAGAAAGGAATTCATCTCGGAATTCCTTCTCAAAGTCAGCCCATGGAACCTCTGCCTCTATCCTCTCTCCGAGGTAGAGCGTCCACCACTGCCACACCGTACCTCTCAGCTGAATGACTGCTATTAGAACCTAGTACTCTCTTAGAGCATGGATCAAGGTAAAAGTGATCCCTATCTCCTCAATCCACCCCTCTGTCTCCGTATCTGAAGTACTATCCTCGAACTTATTGAGGGTTTTCCACTGGAAATAACGGAGAGTCTTCTTCCACTGGCTATCTTCCTCCTCTCGGTCAATCCTCAACTGATCGACCGCCTGAATCTGTTGGGCGTCGGCTATCTGAGCCACCCGAGGATGACGTCCAGGTGCCATAGCTTTATGGTAAACAAAGATCGCCTAAGCCCAAGTAGTAAGGAAATTTCTCAAGGTTTTATTTTATCATTTTCATTTCAATTTCTTTCCCATAACACCCAAATCAAGTAAAACACAATCATGATGATGCATGTACCTTCCCTAGGGTCTCTACCCTGCAATCAATGTAGTCTCACTTGGTAGTTCGTTAGGCTCAGAGTACTTGAATCGGATCACGGGGGGGCCTAAAATCCTGTGTCCTAGCTGGTCTTCCCAGGCTTATGTCATGCACTAAGATTAACTAACACTGTTTCCCTACCATCCCATGCAATCCTCACTGTTCCTAACTCCAGACTCCTTTCTATCTCTCAACCATCACCTCTGATACCATTTTTTCACGACCCCCTCCCACCAAATATTCCCCTCCTGAGCTGGCAAAGGTGAAAGAGAGATAATGACCCCCGAGTCCCGCCTCTAGTAGGCCCCGGGTTGGAGACTAGCCCCAAGGGTATGAGTTTTCACAAATATGGGAGCCATTACCCTTTTATTATTTTAAGATCGGGAAATAGGAGAATTCAACCACAACAAAAAAAGAACAAGTGTATAGAAATAAACCCAAACCAATCCCACATGCATGTTTAAACAATTTTATAACAAGGTGCATGTACAAGAAAGCTCAAAGTACAATACCAAAAGAAAAAGAGAGTACAACAACTACAACAACTCCAAATGTCTGACTAGTAGGGTCCCACACGGCCCTGGTAGTCCTCCTGGAAACCTGAAAGTAAACGTAGGGTGATCATGCAAGTATACTCAGTAGGGAAACCTAAAGCTCTCGTGCACAAGTGGGGAGACATCCTAATGTCTTGTGAGAACAACATAAGAAACCTAGCAAGGAATTCTATCCACCCAACCTCACCAGCCACACTCACCAAAAGCACAATCACAACAGGTAGTAGTATGTAAGAAGCAAGAGTATTGGGTACCTCGCACCATTCCCCATTAGTTAGTTGCTCTTCCTAATGGAGAACGTCCTGACACTACCACACTCTCCCCGCCTACACACACCTGGGCCTCACAACCACGTATCCCGCCCGTACACACCTGGGTCTCACAACCACGTACTCCACCCGAACACACATGGGCCTCACAACCACGTATCCCGCCCGCCCACACCTGGGCCTCACAACCATGTATCCCGCCCGCACACACTTGGGCCGCATCCCGATGATTCTTGGGAAACAGTAAAACCTGCCCAAAGAGTCTTGGGCTAAAGCCACCCCAATAGAAACCTACCCGAAGATTATTAGGTGTAAGGTCGCCACAAGCCATCACATCCTAGGGGAGAAGGAGCAGTAAGGAGCTAGTAACTATAGGAAAACACCCTCTCCCATGAAATGGGAGTGTTCGGCACTAAGTGCTCAACACGGGTGGGGTGCGTCAAAACACAAATATACAGATATATATATATATAAACAAAACACTCAGCCCAAACTATGGCTTCTAAACAGAGAAACTGAGTACCTGCCTCGGCACTTCTACCATGAAGCATGCATACAATAAACAACCCCAAACCCATTTAGGTTTTCACGTTTCAGCGGAATTAGTTTATTTAGTTCCTTAACTACTGGGAAACCATCCACAACCAAACACATCGATCATTCGTAAAACATATCCCTACCATCCACAAATCAAGTTAGGAAAACACAAGCAACACACGAAGTCCTTCTTATTATCCAAACAGCCCCATGATTATTATTTCCATTCCATTACCAAGCCTGACCATTCATTAAATTTTATTATTCACAACCCATAGTCCGTACACATTACAACCCATCCCTGCAGCCCTGCTGCCAACCATCATAACCATAATCACACCGAACCCATACATCATTATCCCTTTAATACCATTTACTGCAGCCTTGATACCCATCACTAACATAGCATTCACACCAACCCACAACTAAGCCAACCGTAGTCCCGCTGCTCACCCAAACCACAACAACCCACAAAACACCCCCATTACATGCCACGCATCCAATCCAACACCCACATGTCTATTATTCCATTTTGTTCAACCGGGGTGATCACACAAGGGTTCCAGATTTTAAATCATCAAACTTTACGTGATTAACCAAATTCCACATTCCACAAGGTTCCATCCACAAAAATGGTCTAAAAAGATAGGGCAACATTTAATTGTGCAAGAAAAGGCCCCCAACGACCGTGATTTTCAGTAGGCATAATCATATTCAATTCATAACTTATCAAAAGGATAAACAAAGATAAACATAACAACTTCCCCATCCCGGTTCTTTAACCAGTTATTATCTTTATTTAATGGTTCAACTGTTTCTCATGAAAACAAAAGGATACCCACCCCGCATGATGCACTAATTAGAGAGACAAAGGTAAGACCCCTACCTCAACGGGTTCTGATCATAACGCTCCCCCGGATCAACTTTAGAAGACGTCTGTTGGAGTCTGTCACTTCTTTCGGGTCCCGAAAGAACCCTCCTCGGGTGGAAATCGGAAAGGAAAGGCCGAAGGAGAGACAACAGATCCAAGATCCAAAGTTCTGCCTCGTCGTTACGATCTCGTGGCTGCTGACGGATCGCAAATCGGATCTCGGACGAAGAAGTTATGGAAGAAAAGGAGCCTTCGAGTATCTTGGGAGAGATCTGCTCAGAGGAATGGGGAGGAGAGGAGTGAGGTGAAAAGGAGGAGGGGACCCCTCCTTTTATAGGCGATAAAATCAAAAGTACACAACGTGTACTTTATGGTACATGACGTGTACTCGGTTATTTTACATGGTCTCCACGCGGCTTCCAACACGGCTTCACGGCCGTTGACTGGTCAACACATGGTTTGAGGGTAACGCATACACGGGGAGGGACTACACGGAGTGTACCCATTTATTTCACACGGAAAAGACACGGCTCCAACATGGCACACATCCGTTGACTGGTAATGTGTACGCGGGGAGGGACTACACGACATGTAGTTTAGGACACACAACATGTACCCATTTATTTCACACGGCAAGGACACAACCTTCAACATGGGGTATACCCAGCGAGGGGGTACACGGCGTGTACTCACACTACACGGCGTGTAGTTTCAAAATTATGGAAAGTGTGGGAAAAGTCCATTTTACCCTCCAGAACATTTCATGACCTTCTTTTTGACAAAGGAATGAGCCGGAGAGGTCCGGGCCATTACAGAGTTCCACCAGAGGCGTTGAAGAGTAAATTTCTTGATACACATACTTTGTAGGAAGGATAAAACCTAGGTAATGGTTTTATATTCACTAAAACTAGTGATACATTATTCATAGAGAATAATAACACCTATAAGTAAGCAGTATATGACAATTATCTATGATTGACAATATCAACTAAAATTAAATAATGGATTCCATGTATAAAAGTGATGGGGCGTATTATTTTGAATATTGTGGTGGGTATTCAAGTGAGACTATACATGAATGGTAAAAGCTTCTTAACAATAAGTCTTGATTGGTTATACCAGATCATTATGAAAAAATATATTATAATTTTACTTGTCATAACTACATTCTATGATCATTAAAACAAATCATTGGATGTTAAGGACACCAATCATGGAAGGTGTCTGCATGACGCAACTAGAAATGGAGGATGACATCATAGAATGCTAATAAGGTGTGTAAGTTTCTGAAATATAATTTTGGATATTAAGTATTCAAAAAGATCATAGACTATTCATTCAGAATGAATCTTTTCCATGTGTCTACCAGAAGTTAGTGGGAGTGCCATTGTTTTTAAAGTGAAATATGTTTAGTAACATATGAAAAAAAACTATCGGTCTTATAGTTAGTTAAGTAAATAATAAAATAAATACTACAAAGATCAACCTAAGTTCTAGAGGACATGATATACTAAGGTATATCTAATGGTTGTTTAGACCTAGTTAATGGTACATATACAGACAAGGTATTGAAAAATAAAAGCTGGAACAATTAAAGAGAGAATTGTTACCAAGGATGGTTGCATGGCATAGATCTCTCTAAGAAGATATGAATAGGCATAAGAAGAGATTAATGAGGCAAGTTGAATTTCATATACTAATATAATGGATCAATCATATATTCAATGATATGTAAATGGTCATATATTTCCAACATATAATGTTAAGAAAATATTAGTTATACCCAAGAGAACTACAAGGGAAGTAGGTAGAACTATCTGATTGTACTTGAGTAAGCACAAAAGGTATATACCTAGTATGTGGAGAGGAAGGGATACTAGTTTCAAGGGGTCACAAACTAGTTTTACTATAATGTTAATATGATATAATATTATAGTTAGTCTAATGAAATGATCAAGAAAAGTTCATTCAAGCTAGTGATAACCATTTCATCAAATACAATGTTCATTACAACTTTTATGGTAGTTAAGAAGAAATGTAAAATTTGTAACAACTTGTTATAGTTATTTGAATGTCACTTAGTAAGTAATGAATTGTCATAATGAAAATTATTATAATTATACTATCCAAGATGTAAAGTTATGATAGTGGAAAATGGGAATACACTAAGGGATTACATCTCTTGGGGAGTTTTAATCTAGGATATGAGGTCACTCATAATAGAATATCCATGTATTGGAGACGTAGAAGAAACAACAACTAAATCCATGACATAGTGAAAACATGATCTTAATCATGTGAGATCAAACAAGGATTGTTAGAAAGTTGGATCCAGTGCAAGTGGTAATCTTGTAAAAGTGGGTTCTCTAGACCCAACATTAGCAGTAATTTCGATTACCATACCATTTGTATGGTATTTAGAATATGATTTTCCACAATCATGTGCCTCTAATTAGAACTAATGAAAAGTATTTAGTGGAGAGAGAGGAGAATCCTTCTCTCTTTAAGAAGTTGGTGGAGAGAGAGTCTCTAGTTTTAAATAAATGGAAATTATTTGGAATATGCCTCTTTTTCACTTATATAGTGGGTGCATCATTAGTGGGTATTTTCCACATCCACTATATAAGTGAAGAAGATGCATATTACAAATACTTTTCATTTATATAGAACTAGAGCCTCTCTCTCCACGAACTCCTTAAAGAGATAAGGATTCTCTTAGGCGGTTGATTCTAGACTCCTTCGATGGATCGAAGTCATGTGATTGTGATGATCATTGTGACATAAAATTGACTGTCAGAATTTCAAGATATCACCTCGAATTTGATGAGCACAGTGTGAACAGATTTTTAGAGAATGTGTGGATCATCTATAGTGTTTAATCTATGGATCCTTTGATCAATTTTCATCGGTGACTAACTGTAGTCGAGAATGCTTCGATTCGGAATGAGGTACTCACTATTTTATTTTTCTATGCGCTATTTAATTAATGTGAGATCCATGGACTATTCCGAGGCTTAGATCACTGTAGATGACAACTTCCATTACCCTGGTGATAAATATTTGAAATATGTGGCCCACCGGCTTCCACTGCATGCCCAAATAATTACATAATGGTCAATGGATGAGGTGCATTTTTTATCTGCATTCACTTTCATTCTTCTTGAAGCAGCTGGATGTTCTTGGTAATATTTTCTATTGGTGGTAGCTTAGGATGGTTCTACTATGGTACATGAATTATGGAAAATTAATAATGTTTAGAAATGATTAACCGATGTGGTTGGAGATGATGGACTGAAAATATTGAAAATATGTTAATATTGTGAAACCATGGACTTGGTTTAGATTATGCCTATAGGTCATAGACTTGAATCGGTTGGTAAATGGAATAAATCTTGGATTAATTTTGATAGTAAAATAATGGTTTATTAATGGTTAATAAATTAATTAAAGTAATGTTAATTATGAAAAAGAAAGATGTAATTTAATGTAACTCTCTAAAATCTTGTGTGCTTATAGGATATCTAGTACCTAGTAGTGGAAGTTAGGTGTCCAATCAACGATAGCTATAGTTGAGAATAGGACTAGGTTATTCCCATAGTGTTATTGTGAGTGACATTATGTTCTACATATTTTGTGATTTCATACACTACCCCACCCATGTCGGTAGAGAAATTTGCACCATGTGGACTCTGGGTAGGATACCGTGACTTGTGGTTATTTCACACACATGTATCTCCAGATATATTACCCAAATTATTATTTTAGGTATGAAAGACATAAGATATGATTTCTAGAGTCATGTTACTCAGTGTATGGGTTGTAATGGCTTGAGGTATAATACCCAATGTATGATATGTACCATACATGATATGGAGGATCCTAAAAACTACTAGATTTATCTATAGAGATGTGGTGGGATGATGTGATGATGTGATGCATGAGGTGTATGGTGTGATATAGTATTTCAGGTCTCTAAGGGATGATTTTTTTTGGAGATAGATGGATCATGATGTACAACATTGGGGAAGAGTGGTAAATTAATTGGGAAGTTGTAGCGGGGTATCCTTTTTTCTTTCATTACTATAATATATGATCTCTTGTATGTTATACTTGGTGACTGATAGCCATGGAGAGATTGGGAACTTTGTATGCCTATTTAGGTGATGATTAAGTTTCGATTACTATTCACTAGGCTTTAGTATGCTTTATTTATCTTTTTCATGAGAGGATCTAGGGAGGATCCTTTTGAGTATACGATTATGCTCACCATATGTATATTTAATATATTTTGTAGGTCAGTAGAAGTAGGTTGGAGATCGGGATGGATATTAATAGATTATGTTTTTACAAGAGATGTTTGGGCATTACGGTCACTTCCAAGTTTACCTTTTTGGTAATTGTAGTTTTCTTTTCTAGTTGTTTTAGTCTATATGATGTTAGATGTATGCACTTGGGTTTATTTTATATATATATTCGTAGGAGTTGTTTTAATTCTATCTTATCTCTCTCTTCTTCATGTTCTCTTAGAGGTTAATTCCTCCCATTGTATGTTTATTATACCCTTGATGCTAGTCGTCAACCCAGGGCCCCCTGGATGCGGGACTCAGGTGGTCACCATCCACCTTTTCTCATTTACGTCATAGGAGGGGTACTTCTTAAGAGGGATGGGATCGTGGAAGAGTGTTATCAAAGGTTCATGTTGATGGATAAGATGAATTTTAGAGTTAGGGACATTTTAGACTTCATGGGTTGGTAGGTAAATGGTGCGAGCTAGTTTTGTAAGAAATCTAAATATGGGAGACCAGAGGATACATAAGTATTTAGGCCCCCTGTGGTATGATGCACATACCTTTTTGTTTACCAATCCTACTAAATGAAGTTATACTAATTGAAGGGTAGATACCTAGGAAAGGATAATGCATCATTCTTCATTACGCCTATGTTTGAAATTAGTAGACCTTGGGATAAGTTAAAACCTTAAACAAGATAACAAAGTAAATAATGAATTAATTTTATGTCTTACATATTTAGGTTTTAGGAGCTCTAACCATTTTTATTTTTGGAGGCAAGGCTCTAGGTCAACATCATCATTAGGTTATCACCAAATATGTTTAGTAGAATATACAAGAAGATATCTATAGAGTAAAGGTCTTTGATGATGAAACTTCAAGTAAGAAACTCTGAGAGTTTTAGTGCCAGATTCTGATGAAATACCAGGGCTCCATTTTAGACTCAGTCCCTGAGGAATTGTTGGAGGAGTTTGAGATAGATTTTAGTTCAATCCGTGCTCAGAAGGAACACTGGGTATCATTAGTCATGTCTATTTTGTGTGGGGAGTCATGGTCATGGTGGGTCTTGTTTCTTAGGGATTGTGAGGATTCGACAGTCTCGTGGGACATGTTTTGAGACCATTTATCAGTAGAGTTTCCTTGTTCAATTGTGATGGTGTCCAATTTCCTTGATTTAATTACACTTAGATAGTGGAGTTACAACATGTGAGAGTTTTGCGTTCAGTTTTAGGACCCTTATGTGATATTCTTTAGACATTTTTCTAGACAAGGAGGCCATGGTGAGGCATTTCTCGAGGCTTTTTATCAAGAGATAATTCTCTAGGTCACCCCATATATGCTGAAGATGTATCTCAAGGAACTAGTGAGATTATAGGTAATTGAGATTACATTTTATATAACTTAATAATCATGATATGGGTGTCATTTGGATTTCTCATGAAACAGTGATCTGGTATGGGGATCACAGTTTCCTAGACAAAAGAGATTTTGGTCAGCTGACAGTTGGTCCCAACCCCCATCATCTCGTTTCTCTAGAGGTTTCAGCTCTCAAACCTTTTCCAAGGTATTAGATGAGTTTTTTTATTGTGTAGTATGAGTTCATCAGTGATGAAATTTCTCAACCTATCTGAGAAATCATCATGTGTTAGGCATTCCACTTCAGGTTTCTCGGTTAAGGTAGTTTCAGCCTAGGGAGAAGCAACAATGTGTTCCAAATTTGGATCAACTGAGAGGAGATGGGGTAGTTAGAGGATATCCCTAAGATTCTTCTTACCCTCAGATATTAGAGCATGATAAAGTAGGTGTCCATCATTAGGGTTAGAGAGGCTGTGGATATGGTCATGGTCAGCTTCATGCTCTAGCCACTACAAAAACATTCCCGATTAGAAGGGGTTATAACCCCCATCAAAATACGTTATCGGTGATTATGAGGAACCGCCACTAATGTGCCCACCTACTCCTTTTAGAGGTAGTTTTGAGGAACTGCTGTTAAAGTGGTGTAAATTTTAGTGGCGGTTCATTTAGAAGAAGTTAAACCCCCCCTGTAATTTCACTGCATAATCTCAGTTTAGAGGGGGTTTTAACCCCCTCTAAATTTTTGATCAATCTAGCGGCAGTTTCAAACCGCCTCTAGATGAGTTCATGAGCCATAATAGAGGCGGTTCCTACAACTGCCTCAATTTAATGCTCTCATTTAGAGGTGGTTCCTACGACCACCTCTAAATAATATACACATTTTTTTAAATCTCATGCCACACTACACACCCTCCCTCAAGTTCACGTCCACCCTCCAGTTCTTCACACAAATCATGCCATCTCCCATTCCCATACCCCCTCTAGTTCCATGATGGTCTAGTTCTCCACCGTCCACCCCCACCTCGCATGACACCTATTGTTCTCCCACGTCATCCCACGCAGTCAACCCTGGTCTCGTTCTCCACTGTTAACGCTTCCCCGCATGACACTCGTCGTCCTGTTCTCTGTGGTCTCACCTGTGTGGCCCGTCTTCTCCAATTCACAAATGAAACCTCCCCTATGCCATGTTTAAAATTGTCTAGCATGTTTTGATCCGCAGATGTCCTAGATTCACAAGCTTCACCTATACCACTACAACAGTTAGCTTTTATTAATATATATACATATCATTGTATTTATATATATTACAAAATTAATGAAAATAAATATTATTTCAATAGAATTTAAATACATATATAATAATTTAAATTCATAAATCCATTTTTAAATTATAAATTTATGTATTTATAAATTCAAGTATTGTAAATTTATGTATGTATACATATACATTTGAGTATATATTTTATAATTCTATTCATGTTATGTATATACAGATATATTTATATACTTATAAATATATTTATGTAGATTATTTATATACTTAAATACATATTTCTATATTATGTAAATGTTTATATATATATATAATATATCATCATTTATTTAATATATTTATATTATGTCTTTATAAATATATTTATATAATTTATTTCAATAAAAATATTTATTACTATGTAAATTAATATATATTTATATATATAATTGTATAAATTATATTATAATATATATAATTAATATTACTTGAAATACAATTTAAACCAATATTATATATGAAATACAATTTATACAAATATATAATTAATATTATATTAAATAAAATTTATACAAATATTTATATAATGTATTTAAATACATATATTAATTATTATGCACATTAATATATATATATGTATTTCAATAAATATAATTGTGTAATATTATGTACATTAATATATATGTATTTCAATAAATATAGTTGTATAATATTGTGCACATTTATATATATTTATTTGTATAAATTTTATATCATATAATTTTAATTATATATAATATAAAATCATAAACATATTATTTAAAAATATATTTATGAATATTGTAATATAAATTATAAAAACTTCAAGATTGAGTTTTTATATGATTTATTTTTAAAATAAATTATATTTATGTATATATTTCTATAATATGTTTATGATTTTGTTTTAAATATAATTAATATTATCTAAAATACAATTTATACAAATTATTATATATAAATGTACATAAAATTATAAAATTATATTTATGTATACATATAAATACAATTAGATACAATCATAAAATTGAAAATATATAATATAATTAAATGATATATATATATATATTAAATCAATTTATAATTAATATGCTATACTGAAATATATATAAAATAATTATGTAATATATATAAATTTATACACAATAAAATATTTATAATATAATATATATATAATATAAATATAAAATATATATTTATATTTAATTTTAATTTTTTCTATATTATATTTTTTTCATACATAAAATAATATAAATGTAGTTACACACAAATATACAATAAAAATGTATTTAATATATTATATGTATAATATAAATCATAATATAAATGTATGGTATTTATAAAACCATATATAAATTTTATATATTTGAATAAATATATTTATAATTACATTTATTTTATATATGCCAATATTTATATATGTATATATTTTTATATATGTATAAGTATTTATTTAAAGTTTTTATATAATGCCTTTATATATATATGTGTGTGTGTGTGTTTATAATGCATTTAAATACATTTATATAAGGCTTTTATGTAATATATATATATATATCTATCTATCTATGTGTGTGTGTAAACAAACACATGCGCAGCCACATATATATTATAATATTTGAATTTATATGGGATTTATTTTAAAAAATAAATAAAAATTAAGAGGGTGTTAAAAAACCTCTCTAATCAAAGGGATTAGCGGCGATTCATAAAATCCCTCTAATTTATTGAAGTTTTTGGTGGCTGAAAACCCCCTCTAATGTCATATATTAGAAGGAGTTCACAACCCCCTATAATGTCTTAAATTAGAAGGGGTTCAAAGCCCCCTCTAATATAAGGGATTAATGACAGTTCATGGACCCCCTCTAATTTAAGAGATTAGAGGGGGTTTTGAACCCCCACTTTTCCTTCAAAAACAATTTCCACATTATATATATAGCCTCTAATATATATCCAAAAAAATTACATATATATATATATAGTGCCTCTAAAATCCAAATGAACATATAGAGCCACTAATTATTAATTTTTCTGTGGTTTTGACACAACTACCTCAAAAATCCAACAAAATATTACAATGAAAAAATATTAATTTTTTTAGGGGTTTTGAACCCCCTCTAAATTTTATGATTAGAAGAGGTTGTGCATAACCCCCTATAAAATAAATTTATTGGGGGTTGTGCATAACCCCATATAAAAACTACTGCTAATTTACTATTTTTTATTGTGAGCGTTGCTAGTGCTGGGTGAGCCAAATGTCATCTGACGAAGATTTTTCTTGTTTTTCAAATGGGTGTATACTTTATTTGATTTATGATTTACCCACTCCTTTATATCTCCATCCTTTATCCATTCCTTGAGGCTTGAGATAGATAGGCTTCCAGTTCCTTTGGCCTTGACCACAATAGTTAGAGATTGAGTTGACTTATATAAAGTATGTGAGGTTGGGAGCTTGTGCTAGGGTAACACATCCATTTGGGATATTTCCTATGTTTATATATACTAGAATATGATATCATCCTTATCATGGACTGGATACATTCGTTTTAGGTTGTCATGGATTTCATTAGTAGATAGGTTTTGTTCTATGATAATGATAGAGAGCATGCTGCCTTTGTTAGCGATCGATACCCTCAAATGGGTTGGAGGTGTGTTCCATCCTTGTCTTCATTGATGACCAAGATGGCATTGAGTTCTTTAGACGTTCAACTGTAGATGTTTCCCAAGGTTATAGAGGAGTACCCTAATGTCTTTTTTGAGGAAGTTGTAGCATTACCCCCTTAACGAGAGATCAAGTTTATGATTGATCTACAACCATTCAATTTTCTTATCTCATTGTATCCTTATAGGATGGAACATTATAAATTGATAGCGATTTGATTATAGCTTGATGATCTGTTGTAGTGAGGTTTTTTTCAGCCAAGTGTATCACCATGGGGTGCACCGATTTTGTTTTCAAATAAAGAGTATGGCGGTTTGTGTCGTTGTATCAATTTTTATCACTTGAACCACGTGATAGTGAAGAAAAGATATCATATTCCATGGAATGATAATTTATTCAATCATTTTAAGGGATAAATTTGGTTATTGAAGATTTATTTATGGTCTCGATATCATCATATGTGATCAAAGTTTGAGGATATTCCAAATAATTATTACTTTTTTTCATCATGGGAATTATGAGTTCGTTTTGATGTTGTTCGATGTGAATAATGCTCCAGCCATGTTCATGGGTTTGATGAATTCAGTATCTAGGAGTTTCTAGATAAGTTTTTGGCGGTTTTCATCGATGAAATCCTTGTGTTATCACATATGAGGAGGAACGTACAGATCATATGGAATCTATTTTGGTATTTCTTCAACATCAGTAGCTATTCAATAATTTGATGAACTATGGATTATGGAGTCATGTGGTTTTTTTATTATGGAATGTCATATCCTAGTAGGTAGTAGTGGTGGATCCATCAAATATTGAGGTAGTCTTTTCATGGGAATCCCCATGAAAATAAAAAATGTGTGGAGTTTCCTTGGCCTTATAGGATATTATAGGAGGATTGTATCCCATTCCTCTTAGTTTGAGACTCCTATTATAGTCTTGACCAGAAAGTATCAAGCATTATTTTATAATGGTTAGTGTCATCCATCTTTTGAGTACCTGAAAGGGAGGTTGGTTAGCACTCCATTCCTTTATTTTCCAACAAACTAATTGTATTTTGGGGTTTTCTGTAATTCTTGAATTCTTGGGTTGGGTTGGGTTCTTAGGTATTAGAGATCAGCTTTCTCTTATGTGTCTAGATAGTTACATCCCTATGAGTGTAACAATTCCACCCATGATCTCGAGTTGGAAGAAAAGGTGTCTGCCTTGAAGTTGTGGGGACATTACATCATCAGCAAGCATTTTGTGGTTTTCACCATTAAGAAGATCCTAAGGTATGTCTTCTCCCAACATAACTTGAACTAAATATAGTTTTGGTGGATTTAATTATTACATAATTACAAATTTTAGTTTTTAGATACACCTAGTAAGGGAAATTTAGTAATTGATGCACTAATAAGGAAGTCACGTAGTGATGCCATGCGTGAATATGGATATTCCTAGAGAGTGATGGAAGATCTCTTAGTGATGCATCTTGATATGGGTGAGGTTGGGGGAATAGGTTGTATTTTACAAATGAAAATTAAATAGTCCGTGGTGAATTGGGTGGAGGAGTCCCAACTGGGGGATTTTGAGGTGGAGTTTGGAGATTGAGTTTTCTTTAGCGATGTCCCGAATGATTGGTCTGAGGACAAACATCACCAAGTGTTATTCCAGGGGAGGATTTTAATTCTTTCTTAAATGAATGATATGGTTCTCTATGATCTCCTTATCTCAACCTTTGTGTTACATATAGGCATGAAAATATATAATGAGATTTGGGAGGGTAGTTTTTGTGGCCTCGGTTAAAGCACGAAGTTGCAGAGTTTGTTACTCATTGTTTGGTCTACCAAAAGTTAAAGTCTAAGCACCATGTTCTTAGTGGTTTTCTCCTACTGTTAAATATTCCTTAGTGTAAGTGGGAGTATATCTCAATGGATTTCATTACAGTTTATCCTTGAGTTCAGGTAGGTTTTTATGCAATATGGGTTATTGAATATTTTCTGGTGAAATCATCCAACTTTATAGTGATCATAGAGTTGAGCTTAGTAGAGGTTTTGTAGAGGTAGTATTTGGAGGATGTAGTGAGACTCCACATATTCTCAGTGACTATCATATATGATCATGACCATTATTTTTCTTTTGGGGTATAGAGAAGTCTCCAACATGCTTTTGTCTCCCAGTTATTCCTAATAACTATAATTCATCCACAGACAGATGGTTAAAAAAAGTGCACTATCCAAACTATTGAAGACATGTTTCATTCCTGGGTCCAAGATTTTTTAGGTTCATGGAAGAGGAACCTATGATTGGCTGATTTTGATTACAAAAATAGTTTTCACTCCACCATTGGCATGGAACAATTCTAATCTTTATATGGATGACCTTTCCATTTTCTATAATGTTGGACTCAAATTATAGAGTCATCAATTCTCTAGCTGGAACAAGTAAAAAATATGATAGGGATGGTTTAGGTTTTTCATGAGAGGATTAAAATATCATAGAATCATCATAATTCATATATTGATCATATGAGGAGACCTATGGAGTTCAACATTGGATATCATGTATTTTTTAATAGTACTCATCATGGGTAGTAAAGGTTTGGTCATGGGTGTAAGATTTATCCCTAGTTTTCTTGGCCTTTCAAGTCATTTTCTTGCATTATAGTTTTATAATATCATATTACAATTCCCTTGAAGATGATCTAGATACACAATGTTTTTCATGTGTTTCAAATCCATTGTTATCTTCATGACTACTCGCACGTTATCGATTGGGGTGAGATAAATTTTGATGATGATGTTAAGTTAGAGGAGCATCCTATGGAGATCCATGATGGATAGGATAAGGTGTTATGTGTGTATGATATTACCTTGGTTCGTGTCGTATTATGATAAGGTGACGTAGATAAGTGTAACTAAGAAGTTTAACCATATATTCAAGCTAACTATTTCAAACAGTTTTTTGTTATTCTCTTCTATTAGAATGTTTCTTGTTTTATAGATGTTGGCCTCTGTGGTTTATGAGATGGTTTCCACTTGTTTCCTATTTGCTGGTAACCTTACTCTCATTTTGAGAGGTATCTTCCTTAGAGATTTTTTCAGAGCTGGTAATTGTTTTGTTGCATGGATTTTTGATTTTTTTCATCTGATGTGGTGGTTGAGCTCCTGTAAAGGAGGGATCCTTGGTAGGAATCTCATGTGGTGGCTGTTGTATGGTCCTTTTTTTCTTATTTCTCTCTAGGTTGGTTTTGAATTCTTAAGGATGGGAATGTTTTTTGAGGTATCTGATATAAGGTATCAAATCCTAAAAACCCTTCCCTTTCTGATTTTTGGGTGTTGGAGGTACCTAGAGGAGGATCTAGGATATTTGGAGGTTTTTGGATGAAACTGGGTGATCCGCTACAAAACATGACATGGCTACGATATGGAGGTGTTCACTGCACCATAGTAAATGTGGATGCGACATGGTGGATTTTGGCTATGGAGTAGGGGAGATCATGGATGATATTGGGGATACTACCTTTTTATGCATGTATATGTCATGGAGTTAGGATACAATGTAGTCTCTTCTATGATGTTCAAGCATTGCGGTGTGAAGGATCCAAGAAATAGCATAAGTTTTTTTTGAGGCTACTACAAGATTGGGGGTAGCTATGTCGTGAGCATTGGGATGCAGCGTAGCCCCTTTCTTAGTAAAGGGGGTTATATGGTGTGGTGTCTATAGCTGCACCATATCCCCAAAATCTATCTTAATAGGATCTATCTTGGATTCCTAGAATCACCTTTTACTAGGGAGGTTGTGGTGTGGTCTAGGGGAATTATTCCAAAACATTCCTATTTTTAAAGAGGCTATGGTGTGGTCTAAGGAGATTACCTTTGGTCTCTTAAAAAATATTTTCCTATAAATACCTTGAGAACCCCAAACCCCACTTCATTCCAACTTCTATCCCTCAAACCAAAAGTGACCAAGAGAGTTTCTTGAGGTTCTTTTAATCCCCTTCTAATAGGGTTTGATACCAGCATACTATGTTCAATATATGGTGATATGAGGGATGTTATACCTCCGTTTTCTATCAGTTTTTATTAGTTTGATCTTGTTTCCTTCATTTTATTAATTCAATGATTTTTAATTGATCTATGTTGTTATTATGGTGATCTTTTTAATTTTTAAGTGTGTTAATGGAAAAATGTTCCTTGGAGATTGGAGCTTCCTCACGGGAGAGGTGATTGGAGATCCACGACATTAATCTATTCTTGTGTGCAGAACGTTGATGATTTTTATGTGGGGGTTCATTGACTCTATTTTATTTACATGAAATCATAAATTGACTATGATATTTCCCTTTATATGTAAATGTAATTAACCTAATAAATATTAAACCAAATTGATAAATTGGATAGTGATCACATATTGATATGTTTTTCACCGTGAAAATGTTTTTCCTCTTGATTTACTAAAGAGTATGCTATATATGTTATTCTTTTTAGAATTTTTTATTACTATATGGATTAAAATGTTTTTATTTAAGAAAAATGTTAAATAACATAATGACTGTAATTTATAAATGGCATAGTTAAATAATTATAGGAAAGTCATGTTAAATGCATTCATTGTTTCTTATAATTTAATGGTAATCAAAGTGATGATAAATACATGTTTAGTTGCTTTAATTTTTCTTCTAAATGTTAATATAATTGATTAAAAATTTGAATCAGTAATGATTATATATGAGATAAATTATTACACAAATGATAATGATAATTGTATTCTTTAAATTTTTTGATGTTGGAAAATTCTAGAGAGCAGGTTTAAACTTTTGATAGCTTGTTATATATTTATTCCATAGGTTTCCTATAGTTGGAACCTTTGAATAATTAATTGATTAATTCAAAGTGGAATAAAATCAGTTGTTTGTTAAGGATAAATCTTTGGGGATGAGAGAAAATATTTTTTAAAAGCATAAATTCCCTGTGTTTGGGTCCATGAGAGACCATTTACATGATAAAGATGAATGCCTTGTTTTTTGGGTATAGATTTCCCTATTTACTATGTTTGTTTTTGTTATCTTATGATGTGATCTCGATGTGATCCTCTCTATGCATTGTGATATGAGCCTAGGATTTTTTATCCTGGGATGGCTAATGTGATATGGGGTGGGAGGCTTGGATGATGTGTTAGCAGTTAACACCTGTGATAGAGAGATGCATCAGGATATGCATGTGGGTGTCGAGGTTGAAAATTTAGATGATTTAATGGGTTAAATATGGGATTAACTATTATTGTGTTGAAACTAGATTCTTTCTGTTAACAAATCTATTAAATTTAAAATGTCCTAGAAGCTTGTTTTATCTTCATTCCTTTCCCCACTCCTTGAGACAGCTCGATGTGCTTAGTTTCATTTTCTCTTGGTGGTTTCATAGGATTGTTTTCATAGAGTACTTGGATTATGGAATGTTAATAATTTTTAATAATTATTAACCCATGGTTTTGGTGATGATGGAATGAAAATTCTGAAAAGATGTTAATCTTTTGAAAACTTGCACTCAGTATCGATTATTCCTAGAGGGAATAGTCTTGACTTGGTTGGTTAATGGAATATATATTCGAATAATGTTAACTATTAATTAATGGTTGATGAATTAATTAACATAAAGTTAATTTTAAAAATTAAAGAAGTAACTTAATATATCTCTTTAAAAGTTTGTGTGATTATAGGATATCTCATCCATGGTAGTGGCAGCCGAGTGTCTGAGTGACGATAGCTGCAGTAGATCTTAAGACTATGTAATTACCATAGTGTTATTCTGAGATATATTATATCCTATATATTATATGATTTAATATGATACCCCACCCATGTCGATAGGGAAAATGATACCCAGTGGACTTTGGGAGGGTGTTTTCTTGAACATCTCGGTCGGATTCTGGATGGCTAATAACACACTCTGGCCCCACTCTCTTCTCTTGGTAGTATTATGTAGTGATATTAATGGTGGTAAGTTTTCCATATATGTGTGAATAGGTATTTCATTTCTTGTGGTTATTTCACACACACACACACATCTCCAGATATAGTACCCAAATTGTAATTAAAGGTATGACGAACATAGGATATGATGGCTTGTGGTATATTACTCGATGTATGATATGTAATGGTTTGAGGAATAATACTCAATGTATGATACACATCATAATGCCTATGGTGGATCATAGAAACTATTAAAATACTATATGAAAATGTTCATGGGATGATGTGATGCTTTTATGCATGTAACAACCCATAAATTTATCAATGAAATTTCCCTTCTTTTAATTATGTTATGTAATATAAAACCCATATATCACAAAGAGAAACCAAAAAAATATTATTCTCATAAATGAATAATAATAAATTAGTGAGAAATTAAATGAATAATAATGCTAAATATTATAATGGGATAATAAATAGAAAATAAGTTAGTAAGAATAGAAAAATTTGGATCTACTCGATCCAACATAATGTCCACAATCATGAATAAAGCTATAAAAATAAAACATAATATTCATTTTTAAGATGAATGTATATATAAACATGATATAAAATATAATTTAATGACGAATTAATGGTATAAGAGGTACCTATAGGGATTAGGGAACCCATATGACCATTATAAATCTAACCATTTGAATAGTAATCTAACCATTGGAACATAAATATGGCTATTAGGAATAGTAATTGGACTATTAGAATAGTAACCTCACCTATGGAAATGAAAAATAATATCCAGGTATCTTATAAAATTAAAATAAGATATATTTATATAATGGTACATTTAAATAAATGTTTCAAAAATGATAAATTAAGTGTTGGTATTTTTGTAAACTGTAAATGTTTTTCCAAATTGATAGTGAATATAATTATTTAAAAGAAAAATTATTTTCATAAAATGGATTCATAAATTAATATTATGTTGTATTATAATTATAAGATAATTTTATGAGACCATATGTAATTTTTCAAAGGGTTATAAATTTTATTCTAATATTAAAATTAGTATTATTCTAATAAATAATGATTTTATTTTAAAAATAAATTTCTCATATTTAGAAAATTATTTTCACAAAATTTATTCAATTTTTTAAATCTAAATGTTGAAAAATGTTTAGGGTTCATTTTTGGTATTTTTCTAAAATGTGGATTTTTTTGTGAATAGTGAAATACAGTAATGTATGGTGTTTAGCATTATAATCCAAATACATGAATTTTTGTGTCATAAATGATTCAATCACCCATTAGTTTGAACTCACATGTAAAATTTACTATATATAGTCACAATAATCAATACCATTGATATTCTTGGTCCAAAATAATAATCTAATGAATATAATAATAAAAAACACCCCCTCCTCCCCATATAAATACCACCACTCACCACCCCATATCCTCACACCTTATAAGCCTTGAAGTAATCCAAATATCTAGAAAATACTCTAATTCCTACTATATTCACATCCAAGTTCATATGTTCTCACCAAAATACCAATTCCAAGTTCCTTAAGAGGGTTCTTCATGGAGATGATATTCAAGAGGTAACATTCTCAAACTACCTCTTTTAATTTCTTTTCTTCTTCTAACTTCTCCTCAGTTACATCATCCATAATAAAATAATAACCCAAGTATCATTTATATAATATAATTTTATGTTTCTAATGGAATATATTATTCCCTCACCATTTCCCATTTCCTCTTATTCAATGAAAAATGAAACCATTGTCCATATTATGTCCGTTAACAACCTTCATGGACGACGATTTTTCATTTTCCACTAATGTCCTCATGAAAGGTTTAAATTAACCTATAACTATTTAAAATTAACTAATTATTTATATTATATGTGGTTTAAATTTTTTTAAATAGTATATGGCTGTAAAAGTAAATAAAATAAAACTAGTTTGAGATGGTCGGAAAAACTGTAAAAATAAACTAAACATTTATCATTAACATTTTATTAAATGAATCATGCACATTTCAAAAATAATAATATATGGGACCATTTATTCTTTTTTAAGGGAATTAATACCATTTATTTCTACTTTAGGATAATTATTTCTATTTTATAATAACTTTCATAATTATACACAAGTTATCCAACCATGAAACCTTGAAACCAACACTCCCAAAATAATGAAATTGAACTTTATAACTCATCAAAATGTCCATAAATAAACTTAATAAAAATTTAATAAATAATATATTTTTGGAATAGGTTATTAATTAATTAATTAATCTCATTTTATTATCTGAGGCATTATGTGAATGTACATAATTCATTTAAACATAAGGGTAGGGATCTCTTTGAAGCTCCATATTTCCTTTGGGTTATGTTTTCTCTCTCTTTGACTCAATTTATCACTTAAATATTCTAGTATAATTCTCCTATATTATGTATATATATTACACACATATGTATCTAGATCAATTATTTTTTCTTTTATGGGGAAATACATGTTTAAAATGGTTCCCTTATCAATTCCTCTTGATAAGAAAACACAATTAATGGGAAATCCTCAGTTTCTTACCCAATTCCATGTACACTCCATAAATTTTTTTAAGACACTCATATTTTCCAAAACTAATAATTTTATCATCAAAAAATATTTTATATCTTTTATATTTTAATAGAAATAATTTTTCTTTATCCTCTTTAAAGACTCTTTATTTTTGTCCCTAAAACCACGCTTAAGTGGCACATTTATAATGTTAGAAAACCACTCTTTTTTATGTTTTCACTTTAGTTAGACATATTTATTCATTATATATTATTATTATTTTACAATATGAATTTAAAATAATTATTTAATCACTTATTTCAAGGATAAAATTATGATCTTCCCTTTAGTTGTACTTTACTGCATGATTACAAAACCCATTTCTTTCCATGGGAAACCCTTATGTTTATTCCTTATGTTTGATTTCTTTATGTGGAAAACATATGGATGTATATGTTGTGATGTGTGTTCCTAGATATCACTCTAATTCGTTGGTTAATTTTTTGTATCATGAGACATTATGTATGGTATTAGTGAGTAAAACTAATCCATTATGGGACTCTGTCCACTATGTGATATCATCTTGGAAGTTAGCCTTGACTCGTGTTTAGGTCATGATATATTTTGCTTAAAAATTTATATATTTTCATGATAATATTCTTCCATGTTCTATATTTTATGAATACATAAGTTTATTCATGATCCATTCTTTTTATATTATCATATTATGCCTCCTGAATCATGTTGTATGCTTCATTTACCTATTTATTCTCTCACTGGGCTTCTTAGCTCATCCCTTTTTTCTATGTATTTCTTGGGTTATTCTATAGAGTTGTATGGAATCAAAGGGAGTTAGGATATCATTATGGATATTAATAAAAATATTTTTTATTCTAGATTCATGTTTTCTAATTATATAAATAATCTTCTAAGTACAATAGGATTCTTGATCCTTGGTTTGTATTTAGTGGATAATTACGCTTAAAATCATATAATAATATGTGTAAAAGGCTTGGGATTCTATATTTGGTATAAAAATTGGTTTAGTTATTTTATGGGGACTAGGGCTAGAAAACCTTAGTGAGAACCCTAGGTATTATTATATGTATAGAAAAATTGTCATGGATAACCTATATTGAATCTTAGGGAAACACAAGTTAGTATATACTTTTCATTTACAAGATATTCCTTCTATGTCCATAGTTTCATTTGTATATTCTCATTTTCTAAGCATTAAATCTCCCTAATTTTATTTATTTATTTTAGTTCATGGATGGAAATATGAGAACCCGTGATAACAACCAATGTGATAGGTAATGTGATGATTTCCCGAATGAGATACCTAACCTGACAGGAATAGTGGATCATAATTTTGTTATAGTACTAGATAAACTGGTTCATGTTATGAAAAATAATTTGAATCATGTGAAATTCCATCCTTATCCCAAGAAATATAAAGTTTCTATCAAATACTCAATGCAACAAAGTCATCCAACCTTTATTAGATATTTTGATCCCCTCATCACAGAACAACGGATTACCTCTATTGAGAAGATAATCTATATACTCCAATTCTAAGAAGAAGAAATGGTCGTTTTTTTATTCTATCATTTTGATGGGGAAGCTGATAAGTGGTAGAAACTGATCAAGAACATGATTTCTAAAGAAGAAATTGACTCCATTGAATGGGAAGGATTCATGAAAATATTTTTCAATAAATATTTTCTCTGAAATCTTTGTCTAAGGATGGATAGGGAGTTTCTTAGACTAAATAAAAAGGAAGTTTAATCTATCATGGTGTATGAGGATAATGTAGAAAGTCTTTAATGATTCACTTCTATCCTTTTCATGAACATTTAACAAAAGTTGGATCAATTCTTCAGTGGACTAAAGCTGATTATAGCAAAGTCCTTTTTGATTCAAGACTTTGATATCTATGTGGAGATTTTCCATTTTTCCCCTAAGGTTGAGATAGAGATTGGTGACTCTTAGTGGTCTCATGGGCTAGGAGATAAAAAGTAAAAAATGGATTTTAATATGGGATGATCAATAGATAAATCTCATGCAGGATGGAACATCCAATATCTCTTGGAAAAAGCATCTCGATGATTGTCTCAAGTGAACTGAGAGATGTTTAAAATGTGTAAAAGTGGGGAATCGAGATAATAATTTAATAAGGGATATAAAGAATCCTTATAATAAGGAAGAATAAAGGAAGGTTTATATGAAAAATTATCTTGTAATATTTTATTTAAACTGTAATAAATTTAGTAATTATGTGAGCTAATGTTGTAATCCAATGTTTTTTGGAGAAAATCAACAACAATAACCATCAATGTAGAAATAAAGGGCATATTCCATCAGTACTTCTATTATAGATATTAATAATGATGCGGTGAAAGGTATAGTGGTTATTCATTGAAGAATATAAAAAAAAGTTATTATAGTTATACACATTCTTTCTTATCTTTCATGTTTATCAGAACTATTCAAACACAACCTAAAAATCTAAAGGTTGCATTATACATGAGAGAAAAAAATGGGGAAATTATTATATTTAAATAAAATAATTCTCCCCAGTCAATTATTGTTGAATAAACCTCCCAAAAAATATTTTCTTACTTTATATTATGTAGTTTGATGCTATATTGGGTCTATATTGACTATCTTTATATAAATATAACACCAAATTTCAAGAGAGAGAGATCACTCTTCACATCCTGAGGCATCTTCCAATTTTATACAAATGTAAGGAGGAGGAAAAATATCCTTGGGAATCTTATTCTCAAGCATATGTACTATTTTTTATGAGAAATAATATATATCTCAAATGATTTAGATAAAGGATAGGATCATTCTTGATGACATTCCCATTTTGAGGGAATACACTGATGTGTTCCTTAAATAATTTCCTGGTATTCCTCTTGATCAATAGTTTTAGTTATCAATTGAATTTTTAATTGGATCTTTTTGCATGTCAAAGACTCCATATAGTATGACCACCATTGAGTTGGAAGAACTGAAGAAGCAGTTACAAGAGAATATGGATAATGGTTTCATATGCTTGAGTGCTTCAATGTGGTGTGTTCCAGTCCTCTTCAGTAATAAGAATTATCCACTTCCATGGATAGATGACTTGTTCAATCAACTACACAGGGCCAAATATTTCTCTATGGTGGACCTTTGGTTGAGATATCACTAATTAAAGGCAAAAAATGAAGATATTCTCAAGACTTCCTTTCTAATGAGGTATGGACACTATGAGTTTGTAGTGATTCCCTTCAGACTCACCAGTGCTCCATCAATATTCATGGACATAATGAATAGATTATTTAGAGATTACCTAGAAAAGTTTTTGGTAGTCTTTACAAATGATATTTTGATATACTCTAAGAGTACGTATGAGCAATAGGATCATTTAAATACTATTCTAAATACATTGTGAAGGGAGAAAAAATATGAAAATTATAGTAAATGTGAGTTCTAGATGGAGGAAGTTTCATTATTGGGGCATTTTGTCACTAGTAAAGGGATATATATGGAACTTTATAAGATAAATTCAATTAAGGAGTGTCATATTCCAACATCCATAATAGAGATCTGTAATATCCTTGGTCTAGCAGGGTATTAGTGAAAATTTGTGAAGAAATTATCATGACTATAAAACCCACTAACCAAGCTAACTTAGAGATGAGTAATGTTTATCTGGACCAATTAATGTGAATAATTTTTAAAAGAGTTGAAAAATTGGATTATCATTACACCAATACATACACTACATACAAGTTGAAAACTATTCATGTAATGACACACTCCCTCCAAATATACCACAATGACAGGAGAGAGATAATAACCCTCGAGTCCCACCTCTAGTAGGTATCATGATGGAAACTAGCATCAACGGTATACAAATATCATGTATAGGAGGCATTACCATATATAAAATAAATAAGTCCGCGATAGAAGATGAACAATCCATGATCAACTCAATGATATAATATAAAGTGAAACCAAAACCATCTAACAATTCATGTACATCCTAGCTCCCCCATCTCTTTTGAATACCACACTACCCCACAAGCACAGTCACATCTTGTCTCACCCACAAACACCTAGGTCATCACATCATAAGAACTTCCATAACTAGAGTAGCTGGAAATTATGAACATGTATAACATCAACCTCATTCCCTCATCCTAGCATGCACAACCCCCACCAGAATCAACCCCACAAGCATGGCCATATCACATCTCTCTCTAAAACACATGGTCCACCCCCACAAGCACAATCACATCTCACTCGAAAACACACGGGATATCACATCTCACCCAAAAACACCTAGGTTATCACAAAAACCATCTAATTCACTAATAGACCTTTGACCATCATGGCCTATGCAATATATACCTCTCTTAGAATAAATATCGAGAAATAACAGGTACCCATCCATCTATCCTCACCAGATGTCGGGAAAAACACCCCCGCATGACAATGAAGGTGCCAACACATGGTGATCAACATGGGTGGGGTGTATATAGAAATCAAAAGGAATATACAAGTATATACATATATCCACACACAACCCCAACCTATGGGTTCACAAAAAATCACTAACCAACTCACAACATCCTCACTGTCACTACCACCTCTAAATCCATAACACCACACATGACACAAGACAAATCACACATCCAACCAATTCCATTATCCAACCCATTTGTTTCCTTATTAAGAATCATAAAAATTCAACCACACAAATTTTTATTTATTTATTTATTAATCATTTCCTTATCATTAACCAAACCGAACCCCATCCATTTCAATTTAACATTATTAAACTAATTATTTATTCCATCACTACCCAGGCATTTATCCCAACACAACCACATATCAAAAGAAACTCATCATACCCATTATATTATCACCTCACGCCCCAAAATAACGACTTAAAAATAACCACCTTTCCACAACAAAAGCATGTTCAAAATACCAACACCTCATTGTCCCAAAATAATGACCAAATGACCACCACCTCACCACCCCAAAATCACGACCAAACTACCCCCACTTCGATGCCCCAAAACCATTCCCATCAATCCATTATCCCCACATACCCCAACCAAACATCAATCGAACATTGTCACCCCACAACATGACCATATATCACAACACATCAAAATTCATTTTAAAAATTTACAAATAAGATTTTATCACGTTCCATTTTATTTTAGGGGCATTATCACAGAAGCCAAAATCCCAGGGTAACCATTTTATTAGCCAAATATAAGTAGATGACCAATTTAAATTATAGGGTGATATCACAACATTCACAACAAGAAAAAAAATCACAACACATATCATCGAACACAAAAAAAATCCCTCAATGACCATAATTTTCAGCGGGTCATCAAGCCCATACAATCACAATATTACAATAATAACAAATATATAAAGGCATGAGAATCAAACCACTTTACCAATTCAAATTTCAATTTAACAAATTATTTATCCTTTATTATGCCAAACAAGCATAACCCATAGAAAAACAAGAGTAAACCCCTCCCACATGATACAAAATAAAGAGAAATGAGGCATTCCTTACCTCAAAGAAGCTTTTACAAGGTGGATAAGAAACATCTGAGAACCAAAAATGCACAATGGGATCACATATTAACCTAAATCGCACCAAATACCCATTAAAATGCATCAAAAAAAACCAAACCAAACTACACCACCACAGTGAAACTCCAAAGAATAATGGAAGGAAATAGATGAGAAAGAGAGGATAACTCACCATGGATCTAATATAGGAAGCCAAGAACTAATCCTCGTGTAATGGAATATCGAAACTCCAAGGGAGGGAACCACTGGTCACTTGGAAATAGAGAGTGAGTGTCAGATATAGGGTTTGAGAAATAACTCTATTGGATGAAACATTTATAAAAACATTGCACATGATATTTACATAGCATGTATACCATTTACATGTTGTGTAAATGCTGGGGTTTAGTTTTCATAGAATAAAGTATCACATTTTTATTATTTAACCCAAAAGATATACATGTCATGATCCAGCCTCAAAAAGGTCATGAACCACCATTACATATTGTGCATTAAATTGATATGGTGTGTATTTCCAGTAGTAGCTCCACCACACCTCCTACCTCCATCTAAAACTCTTGGAACATCACCTAGACACCTCCAACACCTGAAACTGGAAATGTAACAGACTGGAAGGGAACATAAAATTACACAAAATACCTCTCAAATTATTCTCAGCCTTAAGAATCCAAAACCAAGACTAGATGGAAAGGGGTCCAAACAAACACCTTGTGAGATACCTCTCAAGGATCTCATCATACATCAAATGGTTCCACCATCCAAGCATGCCAAACTAAATGGACACAGACATATCACACAAACTCATCACCACACAACCACAAACTACCTTATCTCACACAACCACATCACCACAACTATCTAAACCTCTACATATCCCAAAACAACAACCACTACAACCAATTAACTACACCATCCTGAACACAAAAATTAGGGAATTCCATCCTCTATGTCAAGATACTATTTTCTCTAGGCGACACTGACTCACCTGTATGGGTTTAACCACATCACAGTTGAAGTGCCTCGATTAGGATTCAAATCCCCCCCTTTCATATGTCAGCAATTTATCAAACATCACATCACACCACACACATTACCTCAAGGTAAAACAAAACAGCAAGTAAAAAAATATCTAAAAATCAAATCATAAGAAAAACAGAGTAAGTAAAAACTCAAAATAGCTCTAGGTACTGGGAAAACATCCAGGTATCTTTCTCCCAAGTACTCTCCTTCAGGACACCATTCCTCCACAATACAAAAACCAAAGGAATGGTTCTTCCTCACAAAACTTTCTCCTAATGGTCTGGATCTATAATGGTCAATCCAAAAACATCATGTCATCCTCGATATCTAAATATCCCCAATCAATGACATGGGAGTTATTGTGAAGATATTAAAGAAAATGAGAGATATAGAATACATCATGGGTCCTCTCCAAATGTGGTGGAAACTCCAACTAATACATTTCCTTGACAACACACCCAAACACTTCAAAGAACATAACGAACATAGAAGAAAGCTTAAACCCTGCCAAACCTCTCCTACCCACATCAAGTGGAAAACATTAAGAACACATGGTATCCATCGTAATACTCCAAGGGAGTCATCCTGTGATTGACATAAGAATTTTTCTGATCCTACACTACTTTCATCCTCTCATGAACAAGATGAACCTTCTTTATCATTCTTTATACGACATTAGGACCAAGCACTATTGCCTCCCAAACTTCTGCCTAGCACAATAGAGAATGAAACAACTTCCCATAAAAATCCTAAAACAGATCCATTCCAATGGAATATTGATAGGTATTATTATAAGAAAACTCTAATAAATGGTAATGGTCATACCCAAGATCCAAAAAAGTCCATGATTCATTACCACAACATATCCTCTAATATATGGATTGTATGCTCTATCTTCCCATCCATCAGAGGGTGGAAAGTCATGCTGAGGCATAACTGAGTGCCAAAATAAAGTTGTAATCCTCGTCAAAATCACATGGTAAAATATGAATCCTTATCAGAGACAAAGGACCTTGTAATTCCATGAAACCTAACCAACGCATCCACATACCTCTTAACCAAAACATAAATTGTGCCTGACTCCTTAAGGCTAAGAAGTGAGTTGATTTCTTCAATCGATCTCTGATCTCCTAGATAAAATCCCAACCTCCATGAGCTATGAGTATCCCTATAATGAAATAAATTAAGATGTCATCCCATTTCCACTTAGGAAAATCTAAAGGCAACCAAAAACCTTCAGGAACATGATTCTAGGCATTTACCTATTGGAAAACCAAGTACCATTCCACAAACTCCACTACTACCCATTTCATCATGGGCAACCAAAATAGTATCCTCATGTCATGGTAAATCTTTGAAACTCCTAGGTGTAATACCAAAGGTGAGATATGAATATTAATAATAACTCCCTCATGCATCACTACCATAACAAAAACCTCCCATGAAACAACATCTGGTTTTGACCATCCTCCCACAATCCCACCAGACCATCACTATGGATAACATGATCACACATTACTCTACCTCTATGTATCCTCAGTAAGACTCCTCTACCTGCTACATCAGATAAGGATACATCATTATCTGAAAAAAAACATCTTTTAGTGTTATCTACCCTTAAATCTAAGTGAAAGGCCACAAACTCCTCCATTGCTCTTCAAGTATCCCCAGACTTCTGAACAATATCCTTCCCTGACTTCCTACTTAAAGCAACTACCACAAAATTCTTGTTTCCATGGTGTAGGATATCTTAAAATCATAATACTAAAGAAACTCCACTCAAATTTGGTGTCTCAAGTTCAAATTGTGCTTAAAAGATATATTTCAAACTGTTGTGATATGTGAAGACCAAAGAGCACTCTCCAATGAGGTAATGCCGCCACAACTTCATTACAAACATGAACATTTCTAAATCCAAATCATGGATGTAATAGTTAATATTGTAGGGAAGTAACTCTATAGATCCATAATATTTTACTACCTTATAATGTATCAACATTCATCACAATTCTAGATAGAAATAATCACAAAGAACCTCAAACATCACCCCACCCCCATAGGAAACTAAAGCACTAGAGCAGTGACTAACTTCCCCTTTAAGTAACTGAATTCTACCAATAACCAATAATTCCACACAAAATCCTAATTATTCATAGTCATAGATGTCAATAGGGATGTAACAAGATAGAAATTGGGTACAGAACTCTTATAATATCCTACAATAATAAGGAAACTGCGAACCTTTTCAAAATTATAAGGTGTCCAAGAAACAATTAACTAAAAATTTAATTGGTCCACTTCCAATACCTTATGAGACACCACATTATTGAGGAAATTAACCTCTCATGTTCAAAAATTACACTTTGACAACTTTCTATATAGCTGGTGGTGTCGAAGAACCTGCAAAATAGGTCTGAGATACTCAACATGCTCTTTAATTGACTTCAAGTATATCCAGATATCATCAATGAATACGATGATGACGTAATCTAGAAACTCATGGAAAATTTAGTTCATAAGCCCCATGAACATGACTGGTGCATTTATAACACTGAAGGGCATAACTACAAAATCAAAGTACCCATACCTACATATGAAGGTAGTCTTAGGAATATCTTCCTCCTTCACCCTCAGTTGGTTATATCCAGACTGAAGATCAATCATAGAAAACCAACACCCTCTTCTTAATTGGTCAAAAAGATATTCAATCCTTATAATAGGTCAACTGTTCTTGACCGTTACCTAATTCAACCTTCGGTAGTCTCTACACAACTTCACAAAACCATCCACCTTCTTGGAAAACAACACTAGAGCACCCCATGGCGACATATAAGGCCAGATAAAACCTTCTACATCTAATCATCTATCTGAATCCTCAACTCTCACAACCTATAAGGTGTTATCTGATAGGGATCCATTGAAATTAGAGAATCACTAGGATGCAAGTCAATCCCAAACTCAACATTATGTCGAGGGGGTAGCATTACAACCTCCTTGGAAAAAACATCCAGAAACCATCCAACAACCCTGGGGACCTCTACTATCCTGGTGTCCATTGATTCCATATATGACTCAGCCAACAAGGAAATAATGGGCTCCACACATCAACTGACCACCTGACAATCCCACTCACCAACAAAAACCACACTTTTTTCATCTACATTTGATAAAACGACACTCCTCAAGAAGAAAAAAATCATACAACATAAGGAATACAGCCAGTCAATGACTAGTATGACATCATATGGTTGCATCTATAGCAAGAAAAGATCCATGTGGTACTGATGTGTCCCCATCATCAGTCTACACCCCCAACACATGTCAAAAAAGCTAGTTTGGACTCATAAAAGAGTAGTAAATACCTGAGGCATGAGAATCCTCTATAAATCTAGTCACAGGGAGTGGTCCAGAATAGTTGAAACAAAGGTGTGAAAATATCCTAAATAAAACTATGAAAATTCAAGGGTACTAAACAAACTGATCATACCTCTGACAATCTCAGGTCCCTCTAGTGCTACTACCTCCACTACATGCGACTGACCACACCCATCTCCTCTACCTCTCTGCTAATGACCACCTCCATGACCATGTTCAGGTTGAGGTCCCTAAATATGAGGAACATCCTAAGGTTAGCCTCTTCTTTCCCCATCTCCCCTTGGTGGAGAATAACCCTACTTCCCCTTATACTAAATGGTCTCACTAAAAACTATTGTTGTGGTTGGCATCAAAAATATCCACCACCACTAAAATGAGATCGGTGAACCACTGAGAACTAGTTATGAAAATGGAAATGAACAACAAAACCAAAACACAGTGGAAAAAATCCATGAGGAATATCTTGGAAACCACTACCCCCATTGTTGGAACCAGGTTCCTCAAAGCATGATTTGGTGTATGGTTTGTGTTTGTTTTCAATCCTCAGTGGAAGTTCAGGGTGTGTACCAACAAAGTGATCATACCGTTCAAGCAGAAAATAGTAGTGAAGGTGGCGCTGTTTCCCAGTGTTTGCCAAATTTTTGGGCCTAAAAATCGTCCAATAAAGTAAAGTGTTTTTGGCAAAGGTACTTGCGCGCCGTGCTCTTGGAGGATGAAAGACTTGCGCGCCATATGATTTTGAGGATCAGAACATCAAAATTTGGCTAAGGCAAGAAGGTCGCGCAAGTGTTGGTTGGGTCGCGCAAGTGAGTTGCGCGACAGAGTTTATTGAAGACAAGACTTGCGCGCCGTCGAGGACTTGCGCGCCGCCGCGCAGGGGGTCCAGTTTGCCTATAAATACTGGACCACCCCTCCTCATTTGTAACGGAGTTCAAGGCCGAGAGATTGTTCGAGCTCTCGTCGCGCAGGTGGTTGAGTCGCGCAGGTGGTTGTTTTGTCGCGCAAGTAGAGCTTGCACGCCGGTGTTTGGCTGTTCTCCCAAGGCAGTTTGGAAGAGAAAGGAAGTGGATCGCGCAAGTATTTAGTTCAAGAAGGCAGTGTCGCGCAGGTGCTTCAGTGACACTTGCGCGCCAGTTTAGTCTTGCGTGCCTGAGACTTGCGCGCCACCGGGAGACTTGCACGCCGGGCTTGAAAAGGAGACCTAGACACTATTGAAGCACGCATGCCTTGCTGGAGCTGCACGAAAGCTGAGAATCTACTCGGTTCATTCGAGGAAAAGTGATATTCTTCTTATAGTGAGAATCAGACTTCAATAGAGCATCTACATTCAACAAAGGATGCACTCTTATGCAAATGAAGAAGAGACCTACACGTCTATAAACTGAGTGGGACTTCACCAACGGCAGTGAGCCAGGGGGAGTCAACGGGAGTGACCCGAGGGACGCAGTGAGCAATCCCTGAACAATTGTAAAGGCAGTGAGCCTGGGACAGAGTGTCTGTACCCGAACTTTTATATCCGTAGCTAGTGAAGCATAGTGGATTTAGGTACGACCGGCAACCAGTCGGCGTATGCTCCTTGGACGTAGCCCTTAGTGGTGAACCAAGTAAAAATGGTTGTGTCCTCTCTGTGCATGTGAATGTTTTCATTTTGATCATAATCATCATACAGGTTCAACAAGTTCCTACCAACGTGGGAACAAGATCCAACACATTAAAAGAAAAAGTGGTCACCCTGATTCACCCCTCCCCTCTCAGGGTGTCCCGGGGTCCTTCACCCATATGGATAGAAAGGAAGCTATTATGGTCGAATCCCTATTGGTCGAAACCTCAAAGGCCCGGGTGCCTGAGAACGGACATTGGAAACTCTGCTCCTTGAGGAACCCTACTGGTTCCCCTATCGTTGTAAAAATCCTCATGAGTTCATCTGATCTATCACCTCTACCTCCTTCTAAACTGTCAGATATGTTATAAATGTAAAAGTAGTAACTGTATACTAGATAGAATGGTAGAGCACCTCCTCAAGACATCCCCCACATGACTCCTCATCTGGAAAAATATCTAAGGAATAATATTGAATTTTCTTGACCTTGATTTCCAACTCTCTTACTAATATACTCCCTTGTTGAAGAGAAATAATATATTTCCTCTTCACTACCTTCATATTCAATAAAAGGAACTCTACCTAGAGCTCATTTTGGAAGTCAAACTATGAAACATTTACCTCTTTCCACTCTCCCAGGTTCAACATCCACCATTGACGTGAAACTCCCCATATCTTCCTGACTACTAAATGGACTTAATAATCTACCAGGGAGTAGATCAAACTGAAATCTATCATGAGATCCTCTAGATATCTCTCTATCCCCACATTTTAAATTCTTCCCTCGTACTTCCCCAAAGATATCCACTAAAAAGCTTACAACTCCCACTGATAAGCCTTATCCTCCTCCTTCAGATCAACCCTACTATGATCAACCAGATCATCTTGTCGAACCTCAATTACCTGAACAAATCATAGACAATGAACTTGACCTATCACTAAAAATTAAACAACAACGTCCTAAGCCCGATAGTATGTAATTTTATTAAGATACATTTTAATTGATTTTATTCATTTTAACCTTCTGAAAACAACCCAATTAAAATAAGATCACAAGAATTATGATGCATGTAACTCTCTTAGGTCTCTAAATTGGAAATTATTCCACCTCACTTGGTTATTTGGTAGGCTTATAGTTTGTGCACTGGATCATAGGGGTCCCTAAAATTTTATATCCTAGCTGGTCTACCTATCCAATATGATACACCAAGGTCAAATGGCACTATTTCCACACTAACCCATGTAATCCACACTATTTCTGTCACAAAACTCAATCCTTTATGTCAACTATAACCTTTTATACCACTCATTGATGACTCCACCATTCAAGGATACCATAATGATGGGATAAAGATAATGACACCTAATTCAGGCCTTTAGTAGGCCCCGAGTTGGAAACTAGAACTGAGGTGGGAGGCATTACCCACTATAATATAAAGAGGATTAGGAGATAGGATGAATCATCCACAATAAACTCCATGAAATATAATTCATATATAAACAAAACAGATACATATAAATGTACCCAAAGTAAACACCCAGAACTAAAGTTAAAGTAGTGACACGGTAGCTATCCAAGTTCTGGGTTAGTAATGTAAATTATGATCTACGTAAAACACATAGAAACCTAAAGACCAACTTATATACATATGGTGAGTATATAAGTATACTCATAAAGAAAACCAAAGTCTCTGGCACACATGTTAAAGAATCTTACTAATTCACTCGTGAGAAAATAGAAGAACCAACAACACCTAAATAGGTAAACTATCCATCCCATACTTACCAAGGCATTCTCACTAAATAACATAAGCCAAGTAATATAAAATTATAAGAATCACATAGATAAGGGTACCCCATACCGCTTACCCATTGGTATGCCACTCTCACACCCCAACATCATACATCATGGCGCTCCCATCTATTTCGAATACCACACTTCCCCACAATCATGGTCACATCTTGTCTCACCTGTAGACACTTGGTTCATCACATCATAAAAACTATCACAACCAGAGTAGTAGGGTATCATGAACATGTAGGACATTAACCTCATTCCCTCCTCCTACTATGCACGACCCCTAAAAGAATCCACCCCACAAGTATGGACATATCACATATCACCCAAAAACACATGGGCCACCACCCAACAAGCATGGACATATCAAATCTCACTAAAAACACAAGGTCCACCAACCCAAAAGCATAGTCACATATCGACCAAAAACACCTAGGATATCACAAACACCATCTAATTCACTAACAAACCTCCATCCATCACTTCTTGTGAAATACATACCCCTCCTAGAAGAGAGATTAGGAAAGTTCAGGTACCCATCCATTCTTCCTCCTCACCGGATGTTGGAAAAAACATCCCATGTGACTATGAGGGTTTCAAAACATAGAGCTTGATGTGGGTGTGGTTAATATAGAAATCATAAGTAATATAAAAGTATATAAATATACTCGCACACAACCCAAAACTATAGGTTAAAAAAATCACTAACAAACTCACAACATCCCCAATTTCACAGCCACATCAAAATGCATACCACCACATAAGCCATAAGCCACATCACACAACCAACCAATTCCATTATCCAACCCATTCGTTTCATTGTTAATAATAATCCAAATTTAAACACACAACCCATAATTTATTTATTTATTAACCATTTCCATCCCATTAACCGAACTAAACTCGGTCATTTAAATTTAACATTATAAAACAAATTATTTATTCCATCACTAGTTTTGCATCTAGAACAACACAACCACATATCACAAGAATCTCATGATCCCCATCATACCATCACCTCACTTCCCCAAAATCATAGAAAAAAACACCTCTCCACCCCAAAAGCATGGCCCAAAAACCACCATATGGCTGTCCCAAAAGAATGACCAAACTACCACCACCTTACTGCCCAAAAATCATGGAAAAACTACCACCAACTCACTGCACAGAAATCATGATCATCAAACCATCATCCCCACATGCCACAACCACAAATAAACTTCACATCACCACCCCACAACATAGCCACACATCACATCACATCAAAATCCATTTTACAAATTTACCATGAAACATTTATTACATTCCACTTTATTTTAGGGGAGTTATCACTCCAGCCATAATCTAGGGGAAACCATTTTATTAGAAAAATATAAGTTGTTAACCAATTTCCATTTTAGGATGATATCACAACAATCAAAATAGGCATAATAGTCACAACACATATCATCCAGTGAAAAAAAATCCCCCAATGACCATAATTTTTAGTGGGGAATCAAGATCGTACAATCACAATATCACAATAATAACAATGATATAAAAACATGAAATTCAAACCCCTTTACCCATTTCAATTTAAATTTAAACAATTCATTATCTTTGATTAATCCCGCACAACCATAACCTATAGATAAACAAGAGTAAACCCCTCCCTCATGATGCAGAATTAAGAGAAATGAGAGATTCTCTACCTTAAAGAAGCTTTTATGACTCGCTGTGCAGTGCATGGTGAAGAATATTCATTCACAAACCATAATCACACCATGGGATCACATATCAACCTTTACTGCACCAAATATATATCCAAAAACATCCCAAATACACAAACAAAACCAAACCATACCACTTTATAGAAACTAAAAAGAATAATATAAGGAAATAGATGAGAATGATAGGAGAACTCACCACAAATTGAATACGAGAATCCATGAACCAATCCTTATCCAAAGGAATCTTAAAATGATAAGGGAGGGAGCCATTGGTTTCCTGGAACAAGAGAGGGTGCATCGGCCTTACGGTTTTAGAAATAACCCATGCAGCTAAAACATTTATAAAAATGATGCACAACAAATTTACAATGTGTGTAAACCATTTACACATCGTGTAAATGTCGGGGTTTAGTTTTCACTAAAAAATGCCTCGTCTTTTCATTATTTAACCCTAGAAATATACATGTCATGAACCATCATCACACAGGATATGAACCACCATTAAAAATCATGTATTATATTTATATGACATGTATTTAATGTAGTATCTTTGTTGCACATCCATTCTCCATTGGGAACTTCCAGAACATTCCTCGAACACCTCCAACACTCCAAATCGATAATGGAATGGACCAGGAGGGAATAAAACATTATAATTATTGGTATAAAAGATTCATAAAATAATCTCGTTGGTTTTTTACTCATGAAAAATGATAAAGTGATAGACTACACCTCAAGACAACTGAAATTCCTTGTTAAAGACTATACCACGCATGATTTTTAGTTGGTGGTTGTGATATTCGCATTGAGAACCTTGTGTTATTATATATATGGGGAGTAGTGTGAGATATATACTAATTAAAAGAGACTTAAGTATATATTTACACATAAGGAGAATAATTATCACTAGAGAATATGGTTAAATCTCATCAAGGATTATGAAAGATCAATCCACTACCATCCAAGTAAAGAAAAAACATAGAATATGATCAAAGTATAAAGGATCCTGAGACACTGTCAATGATAAGAATTGAGATGGATCTAATCTTCATATACTTTTAAAGGATGGAAATGGGAATAATAAAGGAAGAAACATAATAATTAATTTCTCAAATGATTGCTCAACCATATATTTTAGAGAAGATAAAGGATGATTAATGAGATGTTTGCAGAAATTCAGAAGAAGGTGGAAGCTAGTAGAAATGGAAAATTATTAGAGTTCAAAATTGATGAAGAAGGAGTCTCAAGATTTGGGTCAAGACTATGTGTGCCCAAAAATATTGAGATAAATAAGTATATTTTGAATGATGTACATAGATTTACATTCTCCATCCACCTAGGGATCATGGTGATGTATTAAGATCTTTTAGAACACTATTGGTGGGACAATATGAAGAAGGATATCCCCAGATATGCATCAAAGTGCTTGGTATGTCAGCAAGTGAAGGATACAATGGAAAATTCTAAGGGGATTTTTCAACCATTACCCATGCCTACATAGAAATGGGTAAACATCACCATGGAGTTTTTCACTCAAGTTTTGAAGACATCCAGAGGAAATAATGTTATATGGGTTGTTACAGATCATCTTACAAATAAATCTAACTTCATTGAAATTAGAGAGAAATTTTCACTTGATAAACTAACACATATATACAAAATAGAAGTGGTGAAGTTTCATGGAGTAGCATTATCTATTGTATTTGATCGAGAATCGATATTTTACTCCATGTTCTAGAAAAGTATCTAACATGCACTAAACACCAAGTTGATCTTTACTATGAATTATCACCCCCAAATAAATATCCAATCGGAATGGACTATTTAGACATTGGAATACATGTTGTGATCATCCTTGATGGACTTAAAAGAGTGATGATACCAACATCTTCCTTTGGTTGAGATCTCTTACAACAATAGTTTCCACTAAATAATCCAATTGGCCTCATATGAAGCGCTTTATAGAAAGAGATATAGAGAACCTTCATGATGGGATGAAGTTGGTGAACAAAAGCTTTTGGGACTTGAATTGGTGGTGGGAATAGTATAAATGGTGAAGAATATTGATCAACACATTTAGGATACCCAAATTTTTTAGAAGAGCTATACCAAAAATCATCGATGGGATTTAGAGTTTGAGTTTGGGGGAAAGTACTTCCTCCACATATCTCCATGGAAGAGAGTAGGGAGATTTTGTAAGAAGGGAAATCTATATCCCAAGTACCTTTGAGATTCTTGATCACATCAGAGCTGTGGGATATACTAGCATTTCCACTAACCATGTCTCATGTACATGATGTATTACACATATCTATCTTAAAGAAGTACATACCAGATCCTTCACATGTACTAAATTCAGTGGCGGTACATATGGAAAATTATCTATCTTATGAGGAGCAGCTAGTAAAGATCTTGGACCATAGATATAATGTTCTATGAAATAAGAAAACTCACCTAGTCAAAGTACTATGGTGAGAACAAAAGTACGAGGAGGCAACATGAGAACTAGAGGTAGTGATGAAGTAGAAGTTCTCTCACCAGTTTTCACATTATTATGTAAAATGAAATTTCGAGGGTGAAATTTAATGAGGAAGAATGCAATGGCCCAAAATTTTATCAATGAAATTTCTCTTATTATAATTATGTCATGTAATATAAAACACATACATCACATTGAGAAACCAACAAAACATTATTATAATAAATGAATAATGATACATTATTCAAAACCGAAACCATTAATAATTAAAAATATTACAAATTGTCAATAAATAGAAAATAATAGTATAAGAATAGCTAAAATTGGGCTTGCTCGATCCACTCGAATGATCGTGCTCATGAAAAATGATATAGAAATAAAACATAATATTCATTTTGAAGATGAAAGTGTATATAAACCTGAGAGAAAATATAAGTGAATTAATAATGAATTTAATAATAGGTATTTATAAGAAGCTGGGAACCCACATGCCCATTATAAACATGATCGTTGGAATAGTAATCTGACTGTTGGAATAGTAACTTAATCGTTGGAGTAGTAATCTGATCATTAGAAATAATAATATGACCATTATAATAGTAACCATTAATACATAAATTTAAAATAACATTTATGAATCTTATAAATGGAAAAAATGATATATTTATATCATGGTACAAGTAAATAAATTTTTTAAGAATGATAAATTAAGTGTTGGTATTTTTGTAAAACATAAATCTTTTATTTGTAATCCTATAATGAATATAATTATTTAAAGGAAAATTTATTTTCATAAAATGGATTAATAAAGAAATATTATTTTTTATTATTATTATCAAATAATTTTATGAGACCCTGTGTAATTTTCAAAGGGTCATAAAATTGATTATAATATTTAAATTGGTATTTTTACAATAAATAATGATTTTATTTTTAATTTAAACATTCCATATTTAAGAAATTATTATCATCAAATGGATTCCATATTTTAAATCTACACATTAAAAAGTGGTTTTATTTATTTTTTTGTATTTATATAAAATTGTAAATTTTTTTGGTGAATAGTGACATACAGTAATTTACGGTATTTAACATTATAATCCAATTACATGAATTTTTGAGTCATGTATGATGAGAGTACCCATTATTTCAAAATAAAATGCACCATTTATTTTATATAGTCACAATAATTAACAATATTAATATTGTTGAGCCAAAATAATAAACTAGTGAATATACTAATAAAAAACACCCCTCTCCTCCCCTTATAAATACCACTAGTCACCACCCCTTATCCTTACACCTTATAAGCCTTGAATATTTCAAAATCACTACCAAACCCTATCATCCCCACTATCCCCACATCCAATTTATAATAGTCTCACAAAAATACCAATTCTATGTCCCTTAATGGGTTCTTCAGGGAGGTGAAATTCAAGTGGTAACATTCTCAAACTACAACTTTTAATTTCTTTTCTTTATCTACCTTCTACTAAAATCATTCATCCATAAAATAAATATAAATCCAATATCACATATATACTTGAATTTTATATTTATAATGTAATATATTATGTTAAAACCTCTTCCCATCTCCTATTATTCAATGAAAAACAAAACCATTGTCCATATTATGTCGGTTAACCACCTTCATGGAAAATGATTTTTCCTTTTCCACTAATTACATCATGAAAGGTTTGATGTAATGGATCAGACCCTCCTGGTCTATTAATTTTCCAAATCCTAAGGTTTGAGGTATCTTGGGGACCGTCGGTGACTCATTAAGGAGTTTCCCAAATTTTAAGTTGAACGAACGGTGGCACTGATCGACATTAGTGGCGTCGGTGGCACCGATCAGCGTCAGTGGCACCAATCAGCATCAGTGGCACTGATCGGAATCAGTGTCAGGGAATCTGTGCTAGTGTGATGGTTCCAGGGTGTCGGTGAATCACCCATCAATGAGTCATTTCTAGCTTCTCACAAACTTTTCAATTTCACTCCAGTAACGCCTCTTTTAACGTAAAAGTGTTTTAATACCCCATTTTAAAGTGATATAAGGCCCTTAAAATATATTTTAAATACCCAAAGAGTTGGGAGACCCTTGAATTACCATAATATGTGGCCTTTTATTAGTATCACACCCTTTTCCACATTTTCCGGTCTCTTGTTTTTTCCATTTATGCCCCTGTTACTTGTTTTTCTCCATTTAAAGGAAATATATCAACTCACAACCGTCAGCTAGTATATATCCACCATTTTCAAGGGGAGTTATTAAATCTAAATTAATCCCAACAAGTGAAACCATCAATGTGCATGTTCAATTCAAGATCCAACTTTTATGTACTTCAAAATGGTCTCCCTGATTTTAGGATCTGGCCTCTTCTTAAGCCGAGATCCTCTTTTCATTCTTCCTTTTTGTTTATCTAAGTGCACCTCGAGAATTCCTCCTGAGATGAATCATGCTCCCATTCTGGATCCCTTTACTATTATCATTAAAGTTCTTCCTTCAAGTCGTATCATCCCCTATTTTTGGTGCAACGAGAAAAAATTGATCCTTGATCATCCGGGTAGGGGTTCTTCCTTCATATATCACTACTATGCGTCATGTGGGGTGGGTATGATGATGTTACCTCGGGATGTATATGAAACCAAATTTAGAAAATATAATTAAAAAACCTTTAAAGAATTAAGGGGTGGGAAATATGAAGATATTGTTGTTTTTTACCTTCATTTTTATGTTAGGAATTTTATGGGCTCATGTCTACTGAAAATCGTGGCTATTGGTGGTCCTTTCTTGTGCACTCATGAAGCCCTGTTTTTTGGATAATATTGTGATTAAATGACTATAACATGGAAACTAATTAATCACATAAACTTGGTTGATTAAATGGATGCCTTATAGATAATAACCCTCATGTGATCACCCCGGTTAACCTAACAGAAGGAAGGAACTTAATGTATGGTGTTGGATAAATCTGAAATCTCCCTTGCTCTGTTTTGGTGTTATTCATGGTCGTTCTGTTTAATTTTTGAGGGGTGATGTAGAGGGGAATGGAATATCTAGTTGAGAGGATGTTTGTCTGTGAATATGAGTCCATGTGGAGCCAGTGGTAAATGTTCTGGAATCGGTAAGTTGGGGATTGGTTTGGTTCCAGTACATCGAGGGATCTCATGGGATCCCATTTGGTGTTGTTATTTATAAGAGAGCTGGGAGTGTATTCTTAAATGCATGCTTGGATATTTTCTTTCAGTTGTTGTTTTAGCTTGTGGTTATTCTTGTTAGTTTCCCAATAGTTAAGGAATATTTAAATGGAATCACTTGAACATGATAATGATAATGGTTACAATGGGGAACTATTTTCTAGAAGTGGGTTGTTCTCTGGTTTTCGTTGTTGTGTGCTTGTGCATATAGGGGCAGTATCAAGAGTGTTTGTGTGAAGGTTGGTTGATGGTTTTGGGACCCTTAGGTTGGTATGAGTGATATATTTTCTATATATATAAAATTTAGTTCTTGTGTTTCTTATATGCACCCCACCCATGTTGAGCACTTCATGATGAACACCACCATTTCATGGGGTAGGGTGTTCTTCCAAACATTACTATTAGTGGATAGTTATTAGCTCTTTTATTCTCCCTCTCCTAGGTAGACCAAGACTCTCCAGGGAGGCTGTGATGGCCTGAGGTTCATTATGGCCCAAGACACTTTGGGAAGGGTGTTTTTTGGTGGGTTGGCCCAGGTGTGTGCATGCAGGTTTGTTTCCCTAGTGTCTTCGGGATGAGGCCCAGGTGTCTGTGGCCAGGAAGTGTAGTTGTGGTGGCCCAAGTGTCTGCAGGTGGGATGTGTGGTTGTGGTGGCCTAGGTGTTTGCGGGTGGGATAAACGTATAGTTGGGATGTCCCAAATGGTTGTTGTTGGGGGAAACAATGGGATTGCAGTGGGATTTGTGGGGGAGGTTTGATGTATTGGATGTTCTAAATAACTAGTCGGAAAGCAGTGTAGGGTACCCAAATATCGATGTGTTATTAATATTATTTTACATAACTTGGGTTATTTGAGGAGTGTTCTTTGGTGAGGTTGTATGGATAGTTTTCCTTTCTAGGTGTTTTGGTTACATCTATTTTCTCACGGGGATATTATAATGTTTCCCCACTTGTGCACAAGATATTTTGGTTTCTCTACTGACTATACCTGTATACTCACCCTACGTATATAACATTGCTTTCAGGTTTCTAGGAGGACTTTGAGGACCATGCTAGACCTTACTAGCTCAGGCATTAGGATATTAGTATTTTCTACTTTTCTTTCTTTTGGTACATTCCTTCAAAGTTTTCTTGTACTTTTTATCACTTTATTTTGAACATGCATGAGTAAAAAGGGTTTTTGGATTTACTTTTACTTTCTGTATTTGGAGTTATTTTGGATTCACCGTGTTATCTTTTGATCTTGTTCTATAAAAAGTGTAATACCTTCTATATTATTTTATATTCAATACCCTTGGTGCTAGTCACAACTCCGGGGCCTATTGAAGGGATGAGTCGGGGGGTCATTATCTCTCCTTCAACTAGAATAATGAAGGGTCTGGTTGTTTTTTGTCTCTTCCCTCATCTTGGAGAAGGTGGGTTGTGATAGAATAGTATATAAGGTGATGGTTGAGAGATAGGATGCAGTTCAGGGCTAGGCACAGTGATTATTTCATGGGATGGTAGGCCGATAGTGTTAGAAAATTTTGGTGTGTGAAATAGGACAGGGAAGACTGGCTAAAAAATGGGATTTTAGGGCCCCTAGTGATCTGATTCAAGGACTCTGGACCTACTGAACGACCAAATGAGGATACACTATTTGCAAGGTAGAGACCCTAGGAAAGGTACATGCATCATAATGACATGTTTTCTTGTGTGTTTTGGAAATTTAAAATAAATAAAAAGTTTAAACAAAATTTATAAGGGATCTATTACACTACATGGTCTTAGGAATTATTTGTTTATCTTTTTAGCTATGGCACCTGAACGTTGTCCATGAGTATTGTGGGCAGTCGAGGCCCAACAGGTTGATTTGGTTGATTAGAAGAGGGCTGATCGAGAGGAGGAGGATGACCAGTGGAATGCTTCGTTCCTTACACCAGTAGACTCTCAGAAAGCACGAGGGCAAGGTCTCGGACAAGGAGACGGAGAACTGGATCGAGGTGCTAGTGATCGCATTTAGCTTGATCTGGGATCTGACATAGTACATTATTCCTCTGTCTTTAAGCTAGATAGTAGAGGTGGAACATCAGCAGTAGGACCAAGCTGTTTTATTCCGCACTCCTTTGTTGCAACCAGTCTAGCCCATGCCTTGGGACTAGACATAGAAATAATTCCCACGCCTCTGGTGTTGAGCATGCCAGTTGGAGGTCAGACCAGCCTATTTGATGTTTTTTGATAATGCAGACTGATGTTGGGGCCATATCAGTCTAGTGGGGATCTCTTTCTATAGAAAATGGAGCCATAAGATGTTATCCTAGGAATAAAATGGCTATTTTCTGTGTACGTTATTATCAATTTCTTCTGGATAAGGGTTTTGTTCTTAGATATGGGTGGCCAACGTGTAGCTTTCGTTGGTGTGTGGGATTTCTAGGAGGGAAACTAGAGTGTGGAGCCCCTTATTTCCTTGATATCCAAGCTTTCAGTGGAATTGGAAGACTTAGAGATGGTGGAATTTTCAGGGATTTTTAGTGATTTATTTGATTTCTTCCCTGAAGAGTTTGTGACTCTCCCCCCTCAACGTGATGTTGAGTTCGGGATAGAATTAAAACCCGGTGACCGTCCGATTTCAATGGATCCCTATCAGATGGCACCTTTTAAATTGCGGGATTTGTGGATTCAGGTTGATGGAATGATGAAGAAGAGTTTTATCCAACCATTAACTTCACCATGGAGTGATTCAGTCTTGTTTATAAAGAAGGTAGACAGTGGTCTCAGGCTATACATAGACTATTGAAGACTGAATTAGGTGATGGTCAAGAACCATTACCCCCTCTTGAGGATCAACGACCTTTTTGACTAGTTAAAGGGAGTAGGTTGGTTCTATAAGATCGACCTAAAGTATGGATATCACCAGTTGAGGGTGAAGTAGGGTGACATCCTGAAAACAGCTTTTAGATGTAGGTAGGGGAACTTTGAGTTTGTGGTCATGTCGTTTGGCATTACGAATGCACCATCTATGTTCATGGGGCTCATGAACATTGTTTTCCACAAGCATCTGGATTGGTTTATGGTCGTGTTCATCAACAACATCCTGATCTACTCAAGATCATAGGAGGGTCACGCCAAGCATCTAAGAACAGTTTTAGATGTCCTCTGACATCACCACCTCTATGGGAAGTTGTCTAAGTGTAAGTTATAGACAAGAGAGGTGAACTTCCTTGGACACGTGGTGTCCCAACATGGAATAGCAGTGGACCCTTCAAAGGTCAAGGCAGATTTTTCTTGGTCATCACCCAAGAATGTGGCAGAGGTTTGTAGTTTCATAGGACTGACAGGTTACAACCGAAGGTTCATTCCCAAATTCTCTTGAGTTGAAGTGCCTTTGACGGCCTTGTCCAGAAAATACCATACTTTTGTATGGGGTGAGTATTTCAAGCCATATTTCTGTTATCATAAAGGGAATATGGTCAGTGCCCTAGTGATGAGGTTTTAAGAGGAAGGGGTAACTTTTGAAGTTTTCTGTGATTCTTACAGTCAATGCTTGGGGTGTGTGCTGATGCAGCAGTGGGGAGTGATCTCTTATGCGTCTAGGTAGTTACTCCCTCATGAATTTAACTTTTCCATCAATGACCTAGAGCTTATAGTAGTGTTGTTCCAACTAAAGCTGTGTAAGAATTACCTCATCGGGGAATTCTTCATAGTCTTCAAAGATCACAAAATATTGAGATAAATCTTCTCCCAACAAGACCTAGACTTGCAAAAAAGAAGGTGGATGGAGTTTCTTCATGAAAACTACTTTGATTTCTCCTAATCCTCAGGAAAGGGGAACGTGGTGGCCGATGACTTGAGTAGGAATTCACAGAAGGATGTGGTTCAGAAGTCAGCAGATGCTTGGAAGACAATGGAGGAGTTGGATTCTTTACATTTGGGCATAAAAGTGGAGGGTGGTAGAGGTTATCTATTTCAGATAACAGTACAGTCTTCCTTGGTACGGCTGGTGGAGGAGTCTCAGTGGGGACACCCAGAGGCTAAATCGATGCATGATCATATTAGCTAGGGTGATTCTCCAGAAGGATAGTTATAGGATGGTCAAAATTGGATGCTTTTCCGCAGAAAGATGTTTGTCCCTGAGAGGATGTATGAGAGAGTTCTACATGAGTTCCATAGATCAGCCCTAGTGGTACACCCAGGTGTTTCCAAGATGTATCGGGACTTGAGAGGTCAGTTTTGGTGGCCCGAAGTGAAGCAAAAAGTGGTGGAGTTTGTGGAAAAGTGCCTCATGTTTCATCCGGTCAAGGCTTAACACCATGTTCACGGTGGTCTGTTGCAAACCTTAGATGTTATTGAGTGGAAGTGGGATGACGTATTGATGGATTTTATCACAGGAATACCCAGGGATGAGGGGTTCTATGATTATATTTGGGTAGTGGTGGACCTATTGTCGAAATCGGCTCACTTTTTAGTGGTTAAGGAGTCAAACACAGTGGATTCCTTAGCATAGAAGTACGTGGGTGAAGTTGTGCAGATGCATGAAGTTCCCAGAATCATCATTTCAGATAAGGATACATGATTTACTTCATGATTTTGGAAGGTATTAAAACATTATTTTGGAACCCAGTTATGCCTTAACACTGCTTTCCACCCTCAGATGGATGGGTAGATAGAGAAAACCATCCAGATGTTGGAGGATATGATGCGAGTGTGTGTTGTGAAATTCAGAGGATCATGGGTACGAAACATGCCTCTAGTAGAGGTTGCCTAAAACAATAGCTATCACTCTACCATTTTAATTGAACCATTCAAATTCTTGTATGTAAGACTGTGTCGTTCACTCGTGTGATGGACAGAGGTTGGGGAGGTAGGTGTTCTTGGACCAGAGGTGGCGCAGAGCAAGATAGAGAAGGTTCAGCATGTGAGTGAAAGGATGAAGGCATATCATGAACAACAGAATTCGTATGTCAATCATTGTAGGATACCCTTGTAGTTCGAGGTTGGAGACCATGTGTTTTTAAAGGAATCCCCTCGACATGGACAACATATGTTTGGCAGGGGGAGTAAGATTTCTCCTAGGTTCATGGCACCCTTTGAAGTGTTGGGACGAGTTAGTGAGGTGGCATATCAGCTGGTGTTATCACCTCCATTGGGGAGGATCCATGACATCTTCCATGTATCTCAACTCTGTTGGTATCTACACAATGAATCCCATGTCCTTGACTGGGGAGAGTTGGATATCAAGGATGATGCGATGTTCGTGGAGCGATCAGTGAGAATTGAGGACCGTAAAAACAAGGTGCTTCATGGATAGACCATTCCTTTGGTTCATGTGTTATAGATTCATGGTGGACTTGAGGAGAGTACCTGGGAATGGGAGGAACAAATGTGTTCCCATTACCCAAATCTATTTTGATCTTTTCCCTTATGTTTGGTTTTTGTGCCTTGCTTAAAATGTAATGTTAAACCTGCTTGTTGTATGATAAGTTGTCTCCCTATTCACTATTTTCTATTAAAAGTCCTAACTATGGGGAGGGAAGGACCTGATCCCTAATCAAGACACATTAATGTGGATGTGGTTAAACCTATGAAGATGAGTTAGTGCCTCCCAAAAGCAGATAGTATCTTGACAAGGAGGTAGGATCTATCTAATCCATGTGTCTGGACGGTGTGAACTTTTTTTGCTTGTGTGGTTACTTGAGGGATAGGAACAACAGTGTTTTTACAGTTGTATAGGAGATAGGTGTGAGAGAGGTGTTATTGTATGTCAAGGTTTTATTCCAACTTTTTTACAACTCTAGGGTGGTTTGTCCCTAATAGTTATCTTACGAGGTGGTTGTTTGGACCCCAATCTTTTTTTCTGGATTACTCTTGAATTCTTGAGGGAGAGAATAATTTTAGAGGTATATTATGTAATATACCAGACCCTCCAAGTCTATTAATTTTCCAAATCCTAATGTTTGAGGAATCCTGAGGACCATCGATGACTCATTAAATATTTTTTCAAATTTCAGGTTGAATGAACAGTGGCACTGATCGGTATCAGTGGCACTGAATGGCTTCAGTGGCACTGATTGGAATCGGTGACACCGATCAATGTCGGTGGCACCGATCGACATAAGTGGAATCGATCATCCATTGGTGGCACTGATAAACATCGGTACCAAGGCATCTGTGCCAGAGAAGTGGTTCTAGGGTGTCGGTGGCTCACCCATCGGTGAGTCATTTCTAGCTACTCCTGGAATTTTCAGTTTTTCTCCAGTAACATCACTTTTAATGTAAAAGTATTTTAATACCCCTTTTTAAAGTGATATAAGGCCCGTCAAATATATTTTAAATCCCCAAAGAGTAGGGAAACCCTTGAATTACCAAAATGTGTGGTCTTTTTGCAGTATCACAACCTTTGTTGCGTTTTCTAGTCTACCGTATTTTCCAGTTAGGCCCCTATTACATGTTTTTATCAATTTAATGGAAATATATCAACTCACAGCCATATGTTGGTCTATCACCACCATTTTTTCGAAGAATTATTAAATATAAATTATTCCCAATGTGTAAAACCACCGAGCCACATGGTCAATCCACGATATGAATTTTAAGTACTTTGAAATAGTCTCCCAGATTTTAGGACCTGGCCTCTTCTTAAGCTAAAATCCTATCTTCCTTCTTCCTTTTTGTTTCTCTAAGTTCACCTTGAGACTTCCTCCTGATATGAATCATGCACCCATGCTAGAACCCTTTCTGCTCGGCCTTGTATTTCTTCCTAAAAGTCACATCATCCCCTGTTCTTAGAGTAAAGAGAAAACGTTGATCCTTGATCATCAATGTAGGGGTTCTTCTTTCGTCTCTTATTACTATACATTGTGTGGCATGGGTATTATGATGTTCCCTAGAGATGTAGATGAATCCAAATTTAATGAAGATAATAAACATACTTTTAAATAATTAAGGGGTGGTAAAGATGATGGTGTTGTTGTTTTTTACCTTTGTTTTTATGTTGGGAATTATATGGGCTCAAGTATACTGAAAATGGTGGCCTTTGGTGGTCCTTTATTGTGCACTAATGAAGCCCTGTTTTCTAGATAATCTTGTGATTGAATGACTATAACATGAAAACTGATTAATCATGTAAACTTGATTGATTAAATGGATGACCGATGGATTATAACCCTTGTGTGATCACCCCGGTTAACCAAACAGAAGGAAGGAACTTAATGAATGGTTTTGGAAAATTCTGAAAGCTCCCTTACTCTGTTCTAGTGTTATGCATGGTCATTATATTTAATGTTTTAGGGGAAACATACAGGGGAATGGAATCTCTGGTTGAGAGGATATTGGTTTGTGAAGCTGAGGTCATGTGGAGCTGGTGGTAAATGTTCTAGACATAATAAATTGGGGCTTGGTTTGGTTCCAATACTTCAAGGGATCTCACGGGATCCCATTTGGTGTTGTTATTTACAAGATAATTGGGAGTGAATGATTAAATGCCTTCAGTTGTTGTTTTTTCTTGTGGTTATTCCTGTTAGTTTCCTGGTAGTGAAGGGATATTTAAATGGAATCACTTGAACATGATAAAAAGAATGGTTACTATGGGGAACTGTTTTCCAGAAGTGGGTTGTGCTCTGGTTGTGGGTGTTGTGTTCCCGTGCATGTAGGGGTAGTAGTAAGAGTGGTTGTGTGTGGGATAGTTTTTAGTTTTAGGAACCTTAGGTTTGGATGAGTTCTTGATTACATATATGTATAAAATTTAGTTCTTGTGTTTCTTATAATAACCCCACCCATATTGAGAACATCATGCCAAACACCCTCATTTCATGGGGGAGGGTGTTTTTTCAACATTCCTATGAGTGGCTGGTTATTAGCTATTTTTTGTTCCCTCTCATAGGTATCCCAAGACTCTCCAGGTAGGCTATGACAGCCTGAGGATCATTTTGGCCCAAGACTCTTCATGCATGGTGTGTTGTGGTGGGTTGGACCAGGTGTGTGTAGGTAGGTTTGTTTCCCAAGTGTCTTTAGGATGAGGCCCAGGTGTCTGTGGGCAGGAATTGTGGTTGTGGTGTCCCAAGTGTCTGCGGGTGGGATGTGTGGTTGTGGTGTCCCAGGTGTTTACGGGTGGGATAAACATGCAGTCGGGATGGCCCATATGGTTTTTATTAGGGGAGTTAGTGGGACTATAATGGGATTTGGGGGGGAGGTCTGGTGTGTTGGATTTTCTAAATAACTTGTGGGAAAGAGGTGTAGTGTACCCAAATATCAATGTTCTATTACAATTATTTTACCTAACTTGTGTTATTTTGGGAGTGTTCCTTGGTGAGGCTCGGGGGATAGTTTTCCATGATAGGTGTTTTTGTTACCTCTATTTTCTTACATTTCATTAGAATGTCTTCCCACTTGTGCACAAGATATTTTGGTTTCCCTACTGAGTATACCAGTATACTCACCCTACGTATATAAGGTTGCTTTCAGGTTTCCAGGAGGAATTTCCGGACCGTGCTGAACCTTACTATCTTGGGTGTTGACATAGTTTTAGTTTCTAATTTTATTTATTTTGTTAATTTACTTCAGATTTTTCTTGTACTTTGTTTCTCTTTATTTTGAGCATGCATGTGTAAAAAGGGGTTTTGGCTTTACTTTTACTATCAGTATTTGGAGTTGTTTGGGATTCACCATCTTATCTCCTAGTATTGTTCTATAAAAAGGGTAATTCCTTCTATATTATGTGAGATTATATACCCTTGGTGCTAGTCTCCACTCAGTGGCCTATTGATAGCGGGTCTCATGTGTCATTATCTATCCTTCAACTTGATGATGGAAGGGTCTGGCAGTTTTCTGTCCCTTCCCTCATCTTGGAGAAGGTAGGTTGTGACATTTGAATTCACGTATATCTATTTAAAATGAAATAATTATTTATATTTTTTTTCACATTATATAAGGATTATATTTCTATAAAACTAAATTAAATGAAAATAGTTTGATATGGTCGAGAAAACCACAAAAATAAACTAAACATTTATCATTAATGTTTTATTAAATGAATCGTCTACATGTCAGAAAAAATGTTATATGGGAAAATTTAACATTCTATAAGTGAATTAAAACCATTTTATTCATATTATGGAGAATTATTACCATTTTACATGAACTTCCATAATTATACACAAGTGAATCGATAATGAAACCATGAAATGAACGCTCTCAAAGCAATGAAATTGAACATTATAACTCATAAAAATACCCACAAATGAACTAAGTAAATTATAATAAATGAAATATTCATGGAAGATGATTTAAATTAAATAATTGATGAATCTAATTTTATTATCTTGGAAATTAAGTGCAATTATATAATTCATTCAAAATAAGGTAAGTGATCTCTCGGAACCTCCATATTTCCTTTGGGTTATGTTTTCTCTCTCATTGCCTTAATTTATCGCTTCATTATTCTATTATACTTAAAATTTATTCTATATATATGTTCAATATATATATATATCTTAATTCATTTTTATTTGATGGAGAAATATAGGTTTTATAATTCCCCCTTCTCAATTCCTCTCGATAAGCAATCCTGATTAAAGGGAACTTCTTTGTTTCTTACCCATTTTCAAGTACACTCCATAAAATGTTTTAAGCCACCCATATTTTCTAAAATCACTAATTTTATCTTGAAAAACTATTTTATTTCATTTATGGTTTTATTGAAATAATTATTCCTTTATCCTCTCTAAATACTTTTTTTTATTTTCCCTAAAACCACGATTAAGTGGAATAAATCTAATGTTACTAAACTATATTTTTTATGTTTTCACTTCATTTAGACATTTTAATTCATGATATATTATTATTTTTTACCTTATGATTGTAAAATAATTATTTAATCCATTATTTCAAGGATACCATTAGGATACTCCCTTTGGTTATGCCTTATGACTTGATTACGAAACCCATTTCCTTCCATAGGTAACTCATATGTTTATTCCTCATGTTTGATTTCTTTATCTTGAAAACATATGCATGTACATGTTATAATGGGTGTTCCTAGATATCTCTGTAATTCATTGGGTAATGTTTTTCATTATATAATGTTATATATGGGATTAGGGAGTAAACCTAATCCATTAAGGGACTTTTTCCACCATGTGTTATCATATTGGAATTTAGCCTTGATTCATGTTCATGTGATGAAATATGTTGCTTCAAAATTCTTATATTCACTTGATCATATAATCCCATGTTCAATATTTTATGCCTCTATATGTTTATTCATGATACTTTCCTTTTATGTTAACATGTTATGCCTTCTAACTCATGTGTTATGCTTGATTTCTGTATATATTCGCTTAATAGGTTTTTTAGCTCATTACTTTTGTATATGTGTTCCCCATGTTATCCTATAAAGTTGTAAGAGATAAATTGTAGTTAAGATATCATTATGGATATTAATAAAAATAGGATTTATTCTAGTTTTATTATTTATAATTATGTACCTAGTCTTCCAAAACACTAGGAATTTCGATCCTTGGTTTTTATTTAATAGATAATTATGCTTAAAATCATGTAATAATATATGTAAAAGGATTGGGTTTCTATAATTGAAGTGGTTAATGTTGTGATATATTAGGCTTGGTGTCTATGGGATAGATTCTTTTGGAGATAGATGGCATAGAACATGTGATTTTGGGGCATAACAGCAAACCAGTGGGGTAGTGGTATTGGGGTACTTCTTTTTATTTCATTACTATAATATATGATCTCTTATATGTAATGCTTGGTAAGTGAGTTCCATGGAGAGGATGGGAAATTAGAATAATTGTCTAGTTTTCAAGTTAGTTTCACTTTTTTCTGACTAGGATTTTGTATGATTTCATTATCTTTTACACAAGAGGCTCTGGGGAGGATCATACTAAGTATACTATTATTCTCACCCTGCGTATATATGAACTATTTTTCAGGTCAACAATAACAGGTTGGATATTGGCTGGGATATTAGTAGCTTGTGGTTTTATAGGAGCTATTTAGGCTTCATGGTCACTATCAAGTTTACCATTTTGGTACTTATAGTTTTCATTTCCAGTTGTTTTAGTCCGTATGACATTACCTATATAAAATTGGGTTTATTTTATATATACCTGAGAAGAATTTGTTTGGTGTTTTCTCTTATATCTCTCTTCTATATGTTCTATTAGAGGGTAATTCTTCCCATTTTATGTTTATTATACTTTCTGTGTTAGTTTCCAACCTAGTGCCTACTAGAGGTGGGACTCAGACAGTCACTATCCTCACTCTCTCATTACCGACCCAGGAGGAGTACCCTTTGGGGGGAGGGGTTTGTGACATTACATGACTTCCTTCTTAATGCACATACCACAAATTTCCCTTTTCCTAGTGTATACATAAAGTATATGTCAAAAATCTATAGATAATCCATCCATATATGATTCTTTAGATTCAAATATACTTGTAAGAAATTTTGTTTCAAGATCTTAAGATTTATAAACACTATAAATTTTCACTAGAACGATAATGATGCCAAGTATTCAAGGCATCGACTATAGTACCTATTACAAATAAAGAATCGATTAGTTCTTATCATTCACCCATAATTTTCATGATCCATATACAACAACATGGTCTCCCTACATGAGAACACATCACAACCTAGATCTCAATGCATCCAAAAAGAACACATACCCTTATCCTGACTTTCAAAATGTAAGGATATGTGTAGAAGTAAGATGAAACTTTAGATTTTTGAAATACATCTATAATTCATCACCCCATTAGAAAGTAACATCTTTCCTTGTCAAATATATCATTGATTAGGTGAGATGTGAAAAATCATGATTAAAGTGTTGGTAGTATCCTACTAATCTAAGGAAACTATGTATCTCAAAGATATTCTTTGATAGTTTCCAAGAGATAACAACTTATAACTTTTTGGAATCTATAGAAACTCCCCTTTCTGAAATTACATGACCATGGAAGCATATATATTTTATCAAAAAGTTATATTTTTAAATCTTGGTATAAAATATATGTTCCTTCAAGATACCCAACACTATATCCAAGTGTTCCTCATAATCTGATTAAGTCTTAGAATACACTAGAATATCATCAATGAACACCACTATAAATGAATTAATATACCTATGAAAGATTTGATTTATTAATTACACAAATATTTATGGTTCATTTTTAAGGCCAAAGTTAATAACTATATACTCATAATTTCCATATTTTCTGCTGAAGTTTGTCTTCAAAATATCCTTCTACAAACTTTTAGTTGCTGATACCCTAAATGTAAGTCAATTTTGTATAACCAATGGGATCCACTCAATTGATCATAAATATCATCGATTATTGTAATAGGATACCAATTATTTGTCCTAAATTTTTTAATACTGTGATAATACACACAAAATATAATATTTGAATCTAATTTCTTTACAAAGATAGCATGTGCTACCCATGGGGACATGCATGGTTGAATGAAAACTTTTCATTCCACATATCCAAGTTTTACCTATAGTTCCCTTAATTCTGTTGGTTCCATCCTATAATACATAGGTAAATAGAACTATTAAATTATAAGAGATTGATTATAAACTCTACTTCCCTTTTGGGTGGAAACCCTAAAAAATCATCTAGAAGAAAATTAGGAAACTTGTCAAATATTTTTGGAAAATATATATTTATGATTAAATCCATAGATAACAATATATCTACTTATAAAAAATAAAAGATAGTTCTAACTACCATGATCAAATTTACTTATATTATTTAATGCATTTCCCAATCAACTTTAAAAGATTATTAACTCCATCAAAATATATGAAAGTCACCTGCCATGCATAACATTTGATATGGGCCTTGATCATTTTCTGCCAATCCATTCCCAATATTAGGTTGTAGTAATCCATATCATGTATAGAGAAATCCTAGATCATCTTGGACCCATCTATTTTCAGTGAAAAAACTAAAAATTTAATGGATTGAAACTCTCATTGTCCCTGAAGTGTTTGTAGTTTCATAATAAAAGGATTAATCTCAACACATAACCCCATAGGATCAACGACATGAGAAGTAATAAAAGAGTGAGATAGACCTCTATAAAAAAGGTCTACATAATGGTATAATTCAGAAGAATAGTACCTTCCACCATCAAATGACCAGATTGATCATTTTTTATCACTTTATCAACACCATACAATTTCTTACTCACCGTCGATTTCTCTCTATTTACCCATTTAGATTGCATATAATGATGAGTTATGAAGTTCCTTGGATCACATTGGCTCACTTGTTTCTAAGGATGAGGGTTATTCTGATGAGATATTATAGTCAAAGCATAATATTTATGAGAGACGTAATATTTATTCCTAAAACCAGTATTTGGAGTACTGTAATGATAAATATAGAGATGTCACATCAAGTTATAGTTATGACATGTTCTAGGTGATTTATTTCAATATAGCTTGATATACTCAAAGAAGCCACACTATAAACATATCTACATGATTTTAGGTTGATAAGGGAAGTTGATTGATCATGTGGTCTAATTATGAGATATACCACCACTTTGGAAGTAGGTATCCCTTTTCCTCCATTCCTGACATTAGATTTCCCACCTATTCCCATGGGGATAAACAAGATCTCTCCAACTGTATTTCTAGATATATAACTTTATTCTATAGTCAATATATTTACCATCTATATATAATTCATAATACAAAGTATGTCAATATTTGAGTGAATTTTTAATCATATCCTTGACTAAAAAATGAATGCTTTTAAGGATGCACTTGCGGATACATCTAGTGAAAAGTGAAATATGTTCATAAATATAGCCACATACTAATTCACTAGGAGATTATCATGATTTAAGTTGAATAAATCCATTGTTCTAGTAATCTAAAAGTTGTGATAATATAATTTATTATTAAAATATTCTTTAAAATCCTCTCATATAATGCGTTGGTATTCTTTTTCCTAATCAATTAAATCCCACCATTGACATGCAAGATACTAAGGTATATATGCTTCAAACTCGTCTTTCATCTAGAATGGTGTTACAAGTAAATTAAAGATTCAATTAATCCTATTTAGCCACACATCAACTTTTTCAGGATCAGAATCCTCTCAAAAGATGGGTGGGTTCTGTTTCTAAAACTGTTTGAAGTGATCCACTTGTCTTGTCTCATAATTTTTGTTTATTTTACTAATGGTTAGAAAATACTGAATGATGCTCTGTAAAAGTAGTTGGTTCACTCATGGATCAAGTGAAACCAAATTTTTTCTACTTATTTTAGTTTATTCCTACAACATCTACCTAGTCCCATTCTCTACAACCATCACAAAATTCCATTTAGTCACACTCCCTAGAAATTGATGTCTTAGAAATTACAAAGTAGTATATCAATAAATACCACAAACATCATTTTCAAAATTCAACCATTGTAGGCATTTAAATACATTTTCGAAAACATGAAATTGAAAATGATCAAATAATTCCTAATGGGATGTCTCACTACCAATTCATTTTATATGATATTTATTGGCTAAACCCATAATGATGAGATGAAAACTCCTGTAGAAGTTTCTAAAAGCACTTATGTACACAAAACACCCTGGTAACTTTAATTCTAGCAAACAAATATTAGATAAAATATTTTTATGATATACTTTTGAAGTTATAATGATCATATATCCTTGCTAATATCCCAAAATAAAATGCAAAAGCACCAAGAAAGATACTATTTCCAACTCAAGGATCAAAGAAAACTGATACAAATTGCAATATCCCTCACTATACCATTGTGTTAAGAGGATGCAATAATGATGCTTTCCTTAGGTGAAATCTTTGAGAAAATAAATTCTATAAATAGATGAAAAGGTGTTAGAAGATCATTGGGGTATTATTTTACCATTAAATATAAAACAACCAAACAAAACAAGATAAACATCCAAACCATTACATGATGCACAATTTATTTATATACACCTAAGTTAAAACCAATATAAAAACATTAATTAGAGTGAAAATGGAATTAAATATAGAAATTTACAAGGAATAAATGTTAACAAGGCCCAAAGACACTAATGTGGAATCCTTATAAGTAAACCCTAATCTATATCCAACTCCACCTACCCTACCAAAGATATCATGGTGCATCACTAGATAATTATGATACCTTTCCTTTTCCTATGTCTAGATTAATGAAATCTACAAATAATCTAAGGTTACTATGAAATGTGTGAGTATAAAATTAGTAGGACTTTACCAAAGACTTCCCAACTCACACCACTAAGACATGAATCATTTATCACATTTATATAAACCTGTTTAGAACCAATTAAATAGTTTATATCAAAATGATAAATAATTTCCATAGAAAATGATAAATATTTTTTTAACTATTTATCATCATTTAAAATACCCATTCCTATGTCTTCACACAGACAAAACCCCATGTATTCCAAGTGACAGTACCATACTCATGATAATTCTTTCATCAATCCATAAAGTCATCACAAGGTGACCAATATCTTAGTTCCCCAATGGAACACAACCTTCCTCTGGGACACATCTAAAAATAAACTCACTCCAATCATATATTCATATTCTGCACCATAAAAATTCATAATAAACTATTCATTCTTTGAAACATTTCATCGAACACTTTTCTTGAAACAAAATAAAACAATAATTTTAAAACTATAATTTTAAAATTTTAAACAAGGTGTTTCCTAAAATACATCCAATTTTTTCCAATTTCTAATGAATAAAGAAACATGGTTTTATTATAATAAAAACTCCACAATTCCATAAAAAAATAAAGAAAAATATTCTAAATAAACTAAGATTTCAAGTTATAGAATAATGGAGATGATTGAAAATCCACCTACCTCTCAAGAAATGAAAAACGAATAATGACACTTAAATATTATAGATATGATCTCACAACACCTTCCCTTACCTATATCCCACAAAATATCATACAAATCACGTCAAAAACATATATATATCCATAATGGACTAAATATATGGATTTTAGGGGGATAAAATAGTTTACCTAGGAAGAATGAATAAGAACAAGAACATACCAGAAATTCCAGATCTCCAAAGCATTTTAATTAATCCAAATTTAACTTTCAAATTGAAGGAATTTGTATCTTAGTCTTAGGGAGGTAGAAGAGTTTGAGTCCCTAGAATATTAGGGACTAATTTGGGTTTTAGGGGGTATCCAAACTAAAATTTAAAATTAAAACATATCCTATTTTTTAGTTGGGGGACCACGACATAGTTATCTTGACCACAGAGCAATCTAACTAGGACTACCTTGGTGTGTTTACAAATTCATTTGACTACCATTATATAATTTTTGTGGATTATATTTTATAAATGGATATATATTAAAGATATGTATTTATTTATATAGCTCACCTATAGTATTCTCTTGCTGGGATGGTCTATCTGGCTCAAGCTGTTTTCAAACTGGTTGTTGCTGATGTTGTGAAAAACATTTAGGGTTATTAGTGTCTAATTTTTATAAAGTGGATACCTTATTTTTATTCCAATTATTTAAAGATTTAATAAATACTTCTATTTTGGTTTTTGGTGGTGTTTTTTACCAATTATTTCTATAATAGTTTGGGTGAACTTCCAGATCTATTGATGGTGGTATGAGTTGAATTGAAGGGTCATGCTATTGTTTATTTGGTATATATATGGATGATATAGAGAGTTTAATTATTTTTAATGTATAATGCACTTATATTTTATAATTTTAAGATACAATACATTTCATTATTTCTTTTCTAGAATTCTTATTTTTTACCAAAGTTAATTGTTGATGGAGTTCAGTAAAGAACATGCCTTCATTGGAAGTCATGTTGGTGAATCTATGAAATAGATGTTGGTTGAAATAAGTGTGAGGTGGTTAAAACCAAATTAATGAAGACTATATGATTTTCCACTGGTTTTTTATAGGGACTTGACCTAGAAGTTACATCTAGTTATAGTGTTCAGTACTAATTTTATTGGTGCATTTCTGTGATTTCAAGCATTTGTGAGTGGAGCTGGCTGTTGATGGTTGTACAACTATTGCAGTTCTACTTTCTTTTATTAAAACTGGGCAGGGCCACTTTACTCACTATAGGGGTATATAGTTTTACATCCAAGATGTCAATAGATAAATTCTATTTTTGTACTTATCTTAGGATTCTAAACACGTAATCCTCATCTATGTACTTATGTGTCTTTGTTTTAAAAAAAATTATTAAGATCATGGGTTTGGTTTTCCAAATACATGATTCACTTTGTTCAAAAAAATTATAAATAATAAATAAAATCCCTAAACTTAATATTAATTTAGAAAAATCATTCTATTACATGATTAATAATGAAACCAAAGAAATAATTGTTTGCATGTCCATAGTTTATAAAGTTACTTTTATTGGGGAGTTCTCATTAGGGTTTTTGGTAAACTTAACTGAGAATATAGTGAATATAATAGACATAGTCCATTCATTACAAATTTAAATGAAAGTGTTGATGAAATATGAGTTTGGATTTTTGTATTAGGGATCCCCCTCAATATTTCAAGGAGATGAAAGTTTTTAGTTGTCAAGACCACCTACCTAAACACATTATTATGTTTTTCATGGCCATAGTCTAGATCATAATGAGGGAAATATAGTTCCTTTAAACTAGAATGTCCATGAAACTTAACCTTCTAAGTTCAATGGTGATAGCCATTGAAAAATGATAAAATAGTGGGATACTTAATAAAATTGAAATTATTACATCTCACATAATATTTAATCAAGTAATGTACTAATAATCTATATTAATTATAGTAGAAAAATTGAAATCAAAACTAAAAACCACTACGATCATTCCATAACTCAGGGTATGTCCTTACAAATAAAAATTTCCATATATTTTACAATTTTTTATGAAATTCATTATTATGAGAAAATTTGTATTATGTATTGCAATCCATTATTCATATTTAGCCTCACCAGTAAAATAGAAAAGGTGAAAATGTTTCATACTAGAGATATGTAGAGGATGATTCCTTTATTTTTTGTATTATATTATCATCTATGCCTAGAGAGTTGATGATATAACTTAAGGATATGAATTCTTACACCATAATATCTAATTTTCAATTTTATGATAAGGATCTAGAAAGTATTGAAATAAATAATATTTTCAATGCCATATATCAGTTGTAGAATCAAATAAGGGAATATAGATATTGATAATGGTTTCAAAATGTTGGGTTATATTAATCAGTTAGAAAAATTAGGCTTCCACTTAGATAATAAATTATCAATAAATCTTACTTTATTATCATTACCACCATGGCTATACTTATTCATTAAATCATGGATGAATGAAATGGATATGTTTTTAGGATAATTTGGTCTATATCTCACTAAGAGGACGAGGATTGGTTGAAATATGTTTCTCCTCCCCTTATAGTGAAAAGTTTGAAAGACAAGGCTGAATATACCATCGATAATATAAATCCAATAGATCCTTTATAGCATCCTTTAAAAAAATAAAAATTCATTGGATGAAGAATTAATAAGAGGCTATTTGTTTATTATATGAAAAGAATGGAAAATAGAAAATAAATTGAAATGAAATGAAGAATCAAGTAGATTCATCCACTTAAAGTATATTCACCAAGTTTTTTTCACCACTTGGTATTAATTATAATTGTCTTACAACATAAAAGTTTTTAAAAATAGGAAATGAGAAAAAATAGAAAAGTTATAGAGTGAAATAAAAATGAGATGAGAAAGGAAAAATCCTACATCATCCAAGGGGATCTCACCACTTCGCATTATCAAAATGGATTTATTAAAGTTTGAGTGTCACCAAAACATTTATCTAAATTTCCATCTAGAGATAACTAGCCATTAATTCACTTTTAGAATAAATGTAGTTATGGTACTTCAATACTAAATTAATTGTTTGGTAACTCTTGAATCCCATATATCCATCATAATGAATGAAAAATATAAAATTTTATGCTCTTACCTAATTAAAAAAAGATAATTATTTGAAAAATAACGCTGAAAATTGTGGACTTTTTTATACCCATAAAAGTGTTTTTGTCTCATTTAACCTATGAAAATGGATATACAAACAAAATAATTACCACATTCTTGATAACTAATCCTATATAGATAAAGGTATGCATAAAGATTTTATTTGTCATATAAAAGTGGCAACATGAAATATTCTAAAGATAATGGTAAATTCATATAATTCATGGGATTCCATTAAGAAATTTTAGAAATACTTAGTGAAGAAACTAAGTACGCATGGTAATGATTGAGTAATCTCTATGTTGTCTCATCGGAGAACATATTATCCAAGTATTCATTGATCATACATGTAGAGTAAAGGTATTCCCAAAATAAAATTTCCTTATATAAGTCAACATCATAATGGTAGTAAAGGGAAGATAAATAATGCGTCTTATATATATATACATTATATATCTTCCATACTTTTTTCCAAGACATGTTTTAGAAATAGAAGTGAAACAACTAACCATATGTCAACTATATTTTCTAATGGATATCATATCAATTGAAATATGATAAGAATTTATTAGGACACTACCATTAGTGTTTGATGAATAATTTTTTCTAAAAGATGGATTTATCTTCAAACAATCATTAAAAACCAACGTGAATCTCAGTTAATAATCTAGTAGCCACTATGGATATTAACATCTAGTCAAGACTGAATATATTTCCTTAAAGGAATATTTTAACTATAATGATAGTGGGGGGTGACTTAACTTATTGGGGTTGAAGATATCGATACACATGGGTTGGCATAATAATTCTAGACTCCAATAATCTCAGTGTGAGGAGTTGTTCTTGAGACACATTCTGTAGAAGAATTTAAAACCAAATAGGTGGTTTATGTTCACCATGGTGGGTGATACAAATATTATTATTTCAAAATCAATATTCCTAAAAATAAGAAGAAAATGAAAATATTATAAGTTTTAAAAGTTTAAATAAATTCAAGTAATGAATTCCATGTATCAAGAATTGGGGACTTCATATTTTGAATGTTTCTAATACCTGATTCTACTAGTGAGTATTCAAGAGACACTAGACGTGGATAGTAAAAACGGTAAAAATAAATCATGATTGATTATTAAAAGTTTTTATCTATGAAAAAACCTATAAAAAATCATCTATAATAAAATCCTTTTGAATTATTCTTATTAAATTATATTTCTATGATTTTTATATTAGGCTATTGATTGTCAAGGACACCTTATTTAGTGGAAACCTTATGAATGATGTCTATATGATGTGATAAAAAGATACCCTATGGTATATTTCTACATGGTATAACTATAAAGGGTCGGTGATATCAATAAATTCTATTGATAAATATAGATTAGATAAATTCATTTAGGAATAAATCATGCATAGTGATCACAGAACATTCTTTCAGAATAAATGACTGACATGTCATTAACTAGTTAGTGGGATAACTAAAAGTTTACAAGATAGATATGTTTATAAGATATAGAAAAAAAATTGTGTCTTACTAGTTTTTTAAGAATAAGGAATGAAATTTATCTAAGTATGGATTGAATTATAAACCATGTTCTAGGGAACAAGATATATAAAATAAATCTACATGTTTTCTAAATCTAGTCCTAGTACATATATTAAAGTAATAAAAAATAAAATTTTAATCAATTAAAGACTAAATTATTGTTGGTATATAATCCTTACTGTAGAACATGCATGGTCATAATAAGAGATTATTGAGATTAAAATAATTTCCCAAGAATAAGTTATAAGAATTTATCACATTTTCCTTTATATTTACTAATTTTTGATATTATATTTGTATAAAAGGTGAATATAAAATAGATAAAAAATAAATGAAATATATTGAAGTTAAAACTATAATAAAATATTTGGAAAACTAGAATTAGATGTGTTATTTGTGGCTAGAAATGTGGGAATAATTGTGATCAAGGGAATTTAACTCTTGTAATAAAAAGGTTTAATTTGATGTAATATCTTCGAAAATGATACGGTAATATGCAAGAAAAATATATATATAGCATCTAGTGGTTAACATGTATACAATATTTCAGTATGTTGTGGCTTATGATGTAGCTTAATTAGTGGTTTATAAATGTTATTTTCTGATTTTGGGTTACACCAAAATAAATAATTTTATCATTATTATGATAATATATTTCTATAGACTTAGTTAAGATGTCAAGATGCTAAAATGGGAACAAAAGGTAGATACCCTATTATATCAAAAAATTATGGATTTTCTCAAAGTAGTAATGTTGTAGTATATAGATTTTCTATATAGACATGTGGATTTTCCAACCCTAGTCATAAAAATATGATATTCCCAACAACTTTATCCATACATAGTAGAAGCATGTTTAAAATGAGGAAACTATCAAGTTGCTAGATGTTAGATCCAGTGTAAGTGGAAGTCTGTTGGATTTGGTGCCCTAGAACCAACTAATTTTTACTTTTATTTAAATTTATACTCAAATAATTTAATATTAATTTAAATACCATTTTCATATTAATTATTCTTCTACATAAAATTAAGGTGATAATGTCCTAGAGTATCAGTTGCATTGAAAAGGATATAGAAGTTCCCTATTATGATGAGAACCATTAAATACAAAGAAAAAATTAAACCTTTTTCTATGGTTAGATAATATTCTATAATGGGTTACATGTTATTTTGACCCTCCAGTGTGAGTAATCAAAATTAGATGAGACGATTTCTCATGAATTTCAAAATTGGTAATCTCTAAGATGGGATATTATAAAAATAGGCCAACCAGATGGAATTCTATATCTTTATGTGTCATTGGATATTTCTATCTGCGAGTATGTGTAATGGTCCTTAAACATTATGATTATTATTAATACATTTCATGAATCATATACTTATATGTACTATTTTTAACCGTGATGATAACATTTCATGGAAGATTTGGGTACATTGGGAGTGTCATGAATGATGTCTTATTAATTAATAATTCAAGGAATGATTTATCCCTTACAATTTTATATAAGTTGATATCTCACCCCTTTGATTGAAATAGAACCATAAAATTAAATTTCATGTCCATGGTTTAATGGTGATTTTATTTCATATATTTAAAGAAACTCGTATCAAGAATATAGGTTGATGACATGAATGTGAATCCCGCTTGATGAGATATTGAGATAAAGGGATTATATTACACAGTGAGTACTTGTATGTGGTTGTTAACATTCTGACATTAACATCCTTTTCTTGGGTTTGTTGATCCATTTATATATAGTGATCATGGACTTTAGGCAAGATTACTTAATGCCAAAGAGAAAGAATCTTAGTGGGTGACAGAGTAAGTGTTTCTGTTGATCTCAATTAAATTCTATTTGAATTTAATTATTGGAATAAATATTGTTATCAAGACCAGGGGATGATTTTATTCAGGATTTACATATCATAAATATTTTTAAGGTAATAGATAATTATTTATTCATTAACAAATAATTTATTTAATAACCTAAATAATTAAAAAATATTTATTCCCCATACTTTGAATAGAATATTTATTTTATTTATTTAATATTTAATGAATATTTATTATCCAGACTCAGAATAAAATATTTATTTATGAATAAAAATTAAATAAATATTTATTCAATTTTCCATAAATATTGAGGGGATGAGCTGACCAAGATCGTGTTCTGTGATAAATATTAATTTTAAAGTCTATAAAATAATATTTATCATTCCGCCGGATAGCACACACCATAAAATAATAATATTTTGATTATTATATGGAATGGGGTTAGATAAGGTTTATTATATTATTTAAGGTATATTGTGAAATTAAATAATATTTTAACCTAAACCCTAACTCTATAAATATATTTTTATTTATATTATGTAGGTTTTATCAAGAATTGATAATCGTTGTGAGAAAATAATTTCTCTCTAGATTCATCCCCCTCTATCCCTCTTAATAAAGAAAAGAATAAGAGATATTCATTCTAGAAAAAAGAAACTTGAATCAATCGAGAACAATACCAAATGACTATCGAACCTCCATGCGAGCACATGGCATTCCATCAGTACTGTTTAGAGATCAATAGATAACATATGGATTTCTACTATAGAGGATATACTTCGGGTCCTCTTTGTACAATGATGGTAATCTGGAAAAAGGGTTTCAGATGATCAAGAGAATCATTGAAGAAGGATCATAAGATGAGGTACTCATTTTTCCAATTTATTTATATTGATTATAGATTTTATGTGAAAATATCCACTCTAGGTTCTGGGAATTTTGTATCAATATTCAATGGAAAATTTTCATTTTTCATGAAATTTACATATTACACAATTGGTGAATAATCCATAAAATCTAAAAATAACCTTAATGGTTATTCAACCAAAAGGAACTTCTTATAAGTCCAAGAAGCTTCATTATTCACCAAATTCCAATGTATCTTGAATCTTTTACCCCCTTTGGAATTTAACCATTGTTGTCAGTTATTACATAAAAATCTATTTAGTGTTCTTACAACCAACCACCAACCGCATGCATGTGAGTAAACAAGATAAAGATAAAATGGTATTTTTATGTGGGTTGGTTCAAAAAACTACTCCTTTCTTTGATTATTAAATAATCCTAATCAATTTATATCAACTATAATCAAATTTTTACTACAATTTTTGGTATTTACCACACTTACAATGAGTTCCACAGAATGTACTGGTTTCTTCTTCCAACAGAACTTCTCTTTACAACTTTCCACTGGACTTGTCTCACCATTGTCACACTATTATCATATATTTTCATTGTGATCTACCTATATACCTCGAGTCACATAGTTATTAGGTCTTCTCAACCTATATATATAGGTTTTCCTTAAAATTACTCCTAGAAATTTGATCACCAAATATTCAAAACATATTTCTCTATCAACAATACTGATATACTTCTTTCAATAACAGAGTCTTTGAATGTAAGAAGATAAAAAATGCATTTTCCTATAACTCAGTCACTTCTAAAGATTATCTTCACAAACCTTCAATAGATTTTTCTACCTAGATTTATAACTTCTCAATAACTAAAAATATCAACTCCATCTAATAGAAAAAAATGCACAGTAGGTCATTCTATCCTCATCTCTTTCATTTTCTCACTACATCAGTGCATATGATTGGAACTAGGGATCTTCACTAACTATCTCTTCTTCCACTTCTTCTTTGATAGTAATATAATTCTCACTGACTAAAAATTTATCATTTTATCATTTTATTCATCCTCATGAGCTCTCACACACTCGCCTAACTCAACTCATCAATATTACCATCATAATCTTTCTTCTCAATAGATACAATATTTTTGTTAACTCACTTAATTTATTGAGAATCCTAGACACCTTAAATTTAAATGTGTATTATTTAATTTGGTGGGTTCTTCTCAAATTTCTATAAATGGAAATACAAAAGTAAATGTGTGTAAGAAAAAGTGGATATTATCATCTGCATAACTACTCCCCAAGATCACATAGCTTCCTTTTTTCAGCTACAATAACTTTATCAACTCAAGTTTGTATTAAAAAAATACCCCTTTTATTTTTATTATTCTTTCACACTACTTTCTCTCAAATTTATAATTATTTAGGTATTTTAAATATCTTCCTTGTCTTCCCCTTCTTCACAAATATAAACCCACAAAACTACACTTTAATTTCCCTAGAAATATTAATACCATACAACATAAAAATATGGCACAATAGAGAACTTTATTCCCAAAGTATTGAGTGAATACCATGAGAACCTATATAGATCCTAGTTGAATATGTACACACTGATATCTACTTTTCTTTATTTTAATCTTCTCAAAATTGAATCACAAATTCTTTTTGATTTCTTAGAACATGAAGAACATTAACAATATTAAGAGATTCTATATTTTCAAATTTGATGAAATATGGAATTATTCCCCCATTAAGTATTTGAAAAATTCCCAAAAATCCATATAAGTTACCATAATATCCTTATGATAAACCATGGATATTAGAAAAATCATTCATTTAGTTCGATTCTTGATGATTTAAGATTTGATGAACAATGTAATATTTAATGGAACATCGTCTTCAATATTATTAAAAATATATTAAATTCATTTTATTCTTCTTGAAGTACATTTCAAGTATCCCACTAAAATCAGGATTTAATCATGTATATAAAAATTATTCATTATATTTGGATAACTTGAGAAAAAATACATCTTTCTTTGAATTTATTTCTCCAAAATTACCAAATTTTAGAAACTTAATTTTTTAATATTTATTTGATCATGCATTTATAATCTTAAAGATCACATTCTCATTAATTTTAGACTTGAATCACACACCACATAGTGTTTGTGATGCTTAGAACAATTAATAACACCTTTTCATCATCCCTAATTTATCATTTCTTTATATATTTAATTATGAAATCCCAGATTACTTTTAGAACAATTCTAAATTTTTTATTAGGTTTTGATGAAAATATATATAGAGAATTATACTTACAATGTTTCTAGATTATACCTAATTATCCTAGAAAATTATGGTTATGTTACTATTGAATAATGCCTACTCACAACTTGAAGGATGCATAGACGACCCTAGATGTTGCATACTTGGAGTGCATTTTCCACAAAATCATGCATACACTGATGTCCAAATGATGCTTATGGACAAGAAAGATGATGGTTATTTAGATATAGATTGTGCTTATGATGACATGTGTAATGTCTACACTAGGAAAAATGATGGTTACACTAACAACATAATGGATACATAGATAAGGATTTATCCTTATGAAGTAATGGATCATGCTTATGATGCCACTAAAATCATGGTTACACCACCACTGAATCATTCATGCACACATCCTTTTTTATTGAGATAATGAATACATAGATTTCTAGCCACAGCCGAATTTCAACCTCAAACTCCAAAATTCATAATTCTTTAATTAAGCTCATATTCTCTTAAATCATCTCAGAGCCTCTTCAATCAATTCAAACCTTCATCCAAGAGTTATAAAACACCGGGATGGATTCTTCTACCCTCCTTGGGTCTTTAATATATCCATTCACACAAGATTTTACCTCTTATAATAACACCTCACAACTTGTACACAACACTAACTCTTTACATCATGTTGAACAGTTGTAGACAATACTTCTACAAGTTGAGTACTTGTTTTCGACTTGAGGATTAGTACATACAATCATCTCATATCACAACAACTAGCTTAGAACATTTATAACATGTTCATCAAAGGTAAAAATGCCTCTTTATATTTCCCAACAATTATGGGCAACTCCTCTTCATCTATGGTGGGTGGATACTCCAATCTTTCACCCAAATGATATTTTAACGGTCTTATTATTTTGGTATTGTCATTCATAGTAAAATATTATTATTTTACCATTAAAATTATATTTTATCATTAATATTAAAATATTTTCATTAATATTAAAAAATTATTTCAACATTAATTAAAAATTGTAACTTTTCATAAATTGAAAAAATATTATCATTAATTGAAAATATTATATCATTATTTTATCATTAATTAGAAAATATTTTATAATCAATTGAAAAATTATTTTATTATTAATTGAAAAATATTAATTTATCCTTAATTGAAAAATATTTTTTTATCATTAATTGAAGATATTTTTTATCATTAATTGAAAAAAATTATCTCATTAAAATAATAATATTATTTTTTCATTAATTAAAAAAATATTAAAATATTATTTTTTTCATTCATTGATAAAATATCATCATTAATCAAAAAATATTTCATCAATAGTTTATCACTAATTGAAAATATCATATCACTATTATACCATCAATTGAAAAAAATTATTATTAATTAAAAAAATATTATTTTATCATTATCATATCTTTAATTGAAAATATTTTATCATTTTTTTATTTTAAATATTTTAGTATTACTATAGTAATATCAGTTGATAAATATTTTAGCATTAATTGAAAAATATTTTATCAATAATTAAAAATTTTATTTTATAAGTATCTTATCTTTAATTTAAATTAAATTTATTTTAAAATCATTTTATTTTAAATATTTTAAATATTAATAGAGTTATATTAATTGAAAAATATTGGGTTGAGACAAAGTATTACATTTCTTTTAAATATCTCTTTACATTTTTTAAATTCAATGTGTGTGATCAAACATTCTCTTCCTTATTGAAAATATAATACAAAGGATAAGTAGGGGTATTCTAATATTATTAATTTTTCCAAAACATTTTCCTCTATATTAAATGATTGTTTCTTGAATAATTCTAATAGAGGGATGATATCACATGATTTTATTTAGTGAATATCTGGTTGTTAATCAACTCTAGGTCAATGTGGTCTAAAACAATGTGGAATACAACATATATATAATCAAGTTTATTTAGGTTGTCAATAAATTATCATGGATGTGATTTTATGCTTGGAAAATCTTATTTCTCAAACAGGGTCTATATAAAAATATATTCTTTTAAAAGTAACATGTTACCTATACACATCTCATCAAACCATCAAAACAGTTCATGTACAGGTCATGTAACTCCCCCTTTTCCACATGTTTTGATAACCAAAAGTATCCATTAATATTTAAATTTAATACAATTAAAAATAGGTTATGAGAGTGTGATTGGAATACCTCAAATTCCATTTTTACTAGTATGTATAAAAAATTATAGATTTATAAGAAAATTATTTAGCATCCCCCTTTTTTAACTTGGACCCCCTTTTAAGGGAAACACTCGTCAACATCTTCATGGTGGTCTCTTCAAGAATATACTTCAAGATGTTCCAATATGAGAACACACCAAAATGGAATTATTAATGTATTTTTATAGTTTTAATAGATTCCACACCTTCTCTAAGGATTATCTTCTTTAATGTATAATATTGAGAATTTATGGATCAATCAAAGATGGAATCTTCATCTTTAACTTCATCAAAGATGATTCTAAATCATATTTTTATTTTAATTTAATTTGAAAAATCACTCAAGGGTCATGGATTATTTTTATATGTTGTCATGATTGGAAAGAACTCACTATTTCTAAGGTACCCCCATTAAGAACTTCCTTCACCTTCAAAAACCTACATTGTATGAACAAATAAAATACACAAAAGATATAAGGTAATAAAGTGGATATCCTTGTTCTTCTATGTGAATAGAAAGGTTGATACTGTTTCTCATCCAAGATCCTCCACTTTCACTAGTATTTATTCCTCCACATTTTATTTTCAAATTTTATTTATCTTATGGTTGAATGGATTTATCACACCTACCATTTCATTGTGCGAGATGGTTCTTCTCCCTTTATCCATCAAATCATATGCATATATCGATGAAAAATTTCTTCTCTTCAAGGATTCTTCTTGTACTAAAAATGTGGTTAAACATTCTCTTGCATTGTGTCCAAATTTGTTTCATCAATCACACATAACTTTTATAACACAAGAGTTATAGTTTTTTGAAACCCTCCCATGAAATTCATATTCTTTATGTAAAATCTTTATGTTACCTTTAAAACTATCATTTTCTTATGATTCTTGTACTTTTATTTCTATCTATAAATAATTTAGAAAAATCACAAGAATATTATTAGAAATTTTGATATATTTTTTGGGGTTTCCATATGTCATAATATGAGTTCATTTCTTCTAATACTTATCCCTTATTCTCAATTTAATTAGAAACATTTTGGGAGTAATCTAATTCGTAACATTCTTCAGTTTTCTACCCAAGGATGACTCTTATTTACTATATGGTATTCTATTATGATTATTTCTTGATATATTTTTAGATGTACATGCATCAATGTTTTGAACCCTTTTATTTAAAACATCATAGATATAATTAATAACCTCAGATCTATTTGAGAATAATAAATTTTCATTATTCTATGATTGTTGTATCATCTTCTCTAGATTTATCTCCTTGATAGTGGTTTCATTTTTTTCTAAATAATTTATAAGATTATACCAAAAATATAATGCAAAATCCTTGAATCCATTCCTACACCAAAATTTTCCCACAAACCTTGATCTCCTTTTATTTTCTTATATAATGTCAAAAATTTCAAGCATAATGCTTTTGGGTCTTCCTTGTGACCTATTTGGATTGTTTTGGGGAACCAAAAGTTATACATCTTATTCTATACACCAATTTCATGTTTATAGGATATAATCATTTTCTCCTCATCCATATTTGAACATAATTTTTAATAAAATATTCATATTTTTTAATAACATATTTATCAAAATTATTATATCGAGATATGGATGGTACCTCATTATTTACAATCCTTCCTCATCTTCTCTAAACCCACTTCATGCAATGAAACCTTTTATTATAATAATGATTCAATATACTTGACGCTCTTGTATTTTATATCCAATTGATAATTCTTGACATCCATAAAAACATTGTTCATTTTTTTAGCTTCATGGAAAGTGTCTACCAAAATAATATCATAAACAACTTTCTCACCGGAATACCGTTGCAATTAATCTTCAATATGACTAATGTATTTCTCCCTTACTTCCACCATTTTTTTGATAGTTATACATTTTTATAACTTATTACATAGTGAATCATCTAGCTCTTCAACTTATTTTTATTGTTGTTCTTTATAAAAAATAAGTCCCTTGATAGTAAAAAAAATAAACTTAACCAATTATTTGGGAATTTTCCTTATATATTCTTTGAATTTCGAATAAAGATCAATATTGTCATCATAGATTGAACAAATTTCATTAGAGGAGTCATAAAAATAATTATTACTACTCATACCACTCTGATTTCCTTTAATAAGTGGTATTTATCCATTTATTTTTATTATTTTGTAACTTCCTTGCCACTCTTTTCTTCATGTTCCTCTAGAATTTGGTTGAACTCTCCAAATTTTTATCCTCAGTTATGAATTCCTATTTCTCCATATGAGAAAACTCAAAAACTTCTGGAAATCTACACAACATAAAATTACTGTACTGCTAATTCATCCCTTCTCAGTGGTATATAAATGGTATTTGGACTTTATAAGTGGAATCAAATTGATGCACAGGTTTGATCAAAATTATAAATGAATGTCGGTACACTTTAATTATTTAAAATTGAATAAAGTTGAATAAGATGGATATTCCATTGTAGTTGATTCATGTAGCCAATTATTAGTAGTGGTAGTTTTTTTAGCTATTTTACTATGTATCCATTTGTTGAAGGAAACCATGTGACCAATTATTCTGTGTAGTTGTTTTCATATGAAATTCCCATATCCAATTACTACACATTTTATTTAGGTCGAATGACATATCTATTTTTTCACATAGATGATGTTTTAAGTATCCAGTTTTATATAAGAGTGACATAGCTAATTATGTGAACAAGGGGATTATTGAGACCAAGTTTTTCATTTATTGTCATTGAGTCAATATGTGTTGGTGTATGAAGTTTTGATTCTTGAAGAATTGTTATGGATTCACTTAATGGAATTGGATTTCATGCTTAGACTGTTCTCCTTGTAAATGTGACGATTGTTTGAATTTATCTTTAATGAAATAGATAGGTGATAAAGGAATTAATGAAGTGCATAATGTTTTTAGCAAGTGTCCATAATTTATTTGTGTAAAGATGAATTGAATAAGACCACAAATATTTTCATTCCCATGAATAATTGTTTGTGGTAGGATTAAAAAAGATGACCATGCAATATAAATATTATTGTATGAGCATAAGGCTTCTATATTCCTAATTTAATTTAAAAATTCCATGTGATATTATCATTATATGATAATTTTGGATAACCATTAGTATGTGGATTTAATAAAATGGGATATCCATAGCCAATCAACTAGGTTTTCTTGACCAAGAATTTGTGGGAGAAATATCAACTATGAAAGAGATCCATCCATACCAATTATTATAGTGGAAGAGGAGTGAAAGTATATGCATAACGCTCACAGGATCATTCTCATGTGGGAGTCCATGGGAGTGGGAAAGTGGGATAGTCCTTGTGATTCTTGACCAATGAGTCTTACGGGTGCAGTGTTGGAGGTGTTGAACCCCACTACTGGCTCAAAGAGTTTAAGGATCAAGAAGGTATATATCGGAACACTCAATGGTTCACAAGACTGATGTGGTACACAGGAATTGTGAATAATAGTTCCTCTATATAAAATGTTATTTATAGAATAACTATCACCTAATTTGTATATTCTGTGTCATTTGATCACTTATGGAATCATCATATTTCCTTATAGATTCGAGGGGTTTTCAATGCATGGATATTCTACCATTTTTGAGAAGTTTTTTTAGGCCAAATATATTTCCCTTGATTGAGATATGATCAAAGCTACATCTTCATGTAGTCGTTTACTGTTTTGATCACTTTTATGATCATAAAGAAAAATTCATTACTTATAGCTGTATACATGAAAATATAATGAAGCAGAATAAGATAGTTATGTCAATGTAGATGATTTAGAGTAGTGGGAGTTTACATATCCATTTTTGTATGTATCCATTTGAAGAATAAAACCATGTAAATGATTATTTCATGTATCCTTTTACAAATCAGATTCACGTAGAAATTTTCTACATATACGATTTGGGTAAAACGACATAGCTGGTTGCTTCATGTAGATGGATATTAACATCGTCATTTTTTTATAATAGATACATATTTTATTGTATAAAGGATTTAAAATCATAGTTTACGCATCAAATATCGAGGATTTATAGAATCACATACATTTAAATAGTGTATGAATAAATAAGAGGATACCCAAATCTTTCAATAATTTTAAGGTGAGGTTTTAAAATGATGAATCTTGAGTTGTGTAGTTATTTTAAACTTGATAATGATAGTATATAATGAAATGATTCTGAATATATTGAAAATATATAATAATACCTAAGTCTTAATGGTATTTAAATGATGAGTTTTCATAGAATAATTTGGGTTTTAATTTTGATTGAATTAAATAGAGGAATAACTAATTTTGTTTTTTATGGAGTCATTAAAAAGAAATAACAGAGAAAAATATGAAAATTACATGTAATAGAAACCTATGATGTCATTTTTATTATTTTTATTTTTTATATATATTACAGGATATATAATGGAGTAGTGAGAGGTTTTGAAAAAGGATTATTGATCAGATACACAATTTCAAGAGTAAATCTTCAATTATCGAAGGTGTGATGATCACTTAATAAAAACAAAGATATAATGCATACATTATGAAATAATTACATGCTAAGCTCAATAAATAAATGAATTGATGTTAAAAGGAGTGAATGACGAGAAATACAATAAAATAGTGATTTCCTGAACATGATTATTTGAATAACATGAGGGAAATTCAGATCACACCAAATCTGGAAAGTGAGTTATGAGTCCAATGGAACTTATCCTTATTGGTTGCTACTAAATATATTAATGGATCACATAAGTAAAGGGAACATAAATTTATTTTAGAGAAAAACTATCTACATAAGAATATCTTCGTATCTTTGGATCATCATTGAAGAAGAATCTTGGAGCTAGGGTGTCTAACCAGCTACTAGAGGCTTGTGATTGGGGTGTCAAACCAATAATATAATAAGAGAACTTGGGTTGTCTAACCAATTATATATAGGTTGTAAATATGTTGTCTAAGTATTTTTATTCACCTGTAGATATAGTGAAGAATATATAAACGGGGTGGGGGATAACTAGTTTCAACAAAGAGTAAGCTTTTATACCAAACCATGTAAACCCTTGTGTACTGATATATCTATTATTACAACTACACACAAGGTGATATTGAGAGATAAAATAGAGTGGATAGATAACCTTAAAAAGTTTGAGAGGATGAATTTAAAAGATAGATAATTCATAAAAAGGACCCATGATTCACCCCCTCTCAGTGATTTATCATGCCCGAGGAACTACAAGTTGTATCACTATTTTTGAACTATTATATTTTAAATATTTTTTAAATATTTTTTAATATTTTACTAAAAACATTAATACTAAATTAATATTTTACCTTTCACTAAATTCTAAAGTAATATTATATCTAAATTCTAAGAAATCCCATGATATGGGATGACTTCATTTTTAATGATAAGAGGTTGGATGACAAGGTGTGGCAGCAATGATAATATATTTGGGTGTTTTTGATCTTGTAGAGTAGTTTTTCCTTAATTTGGAATGAAATGAAAATTATTTAATAATATTTTACTCATCATATTCAAATTTAATATATTTTCTATAAATATTAAGTATTCAAATATTTAAATATGAATATAATTGTTGATGTTGATGAGTTGGAGGATTAACAGGTCTAGGGGTTCTCCAATGGTGAAGAATAAGGCATCTAGGGTTATTTTGGACATTATGTCATAATTATGGTCAAAGTTGATCTCAGATCCACCTTAGTTGATAGAATAATACTCTCCACCTCCACTGATGTCATTCTAATAACTGTTTAATTTGAGAAACAACTAAATTTATATGTTGTATGTATGGTTGTTGTATATTCACTTGAGGATTTTCATAAGAATACCTCATGTGAGGTTTTTGTCTTTAAGGTACATTTGACCAAAGTGTGTAGAAAGATAGAGAAAAGAAAATTTGTAGTAGTGCCTAAGTATTATGATGTTTTTATTGTGAAAATTTATGTCAAATAATTATACCATTTGTTTATAATAGCTAAAGACCAAGTTCAGGATAGGGTGTAGCATATTGTTTCCAAGGCTGGGATGGGATAAACCAAAGTGAAACCTATAAAGCACATCGAGTCTTGGGTAGTTCTTTTAAAACAAGATGTTTATCCTCATAATTCTCCTCAAGAAAATTATCTACATAGTGGATTGGTAGACTCTAAAATACATAAGTTTCCAACTGATAAATCATTAGATGAGAAGTGTGCCATATATTTTAGGGATACTCTTTCTCATGGTCTAGTGGATGAAAGGTAGGCTGATTTTTTGGATAGTCAATCAGAGGAAGAGCATGAAGTACAAGATTTTGAATATGAACAATTATGTATTGAACAAAAATTTCTTATATCTAAGGGACATAAGGGTAAGATAAAAGTGTATTTTTATTTCCCTAGGGGTTCTAACTCCAAAAGGTATTAGACTTCAATAATTGTATTATTGGCCAGTCCCTCGATTATTTATCCCTATTTCATAAGGGATAAAGATAAGGGAATTTCCCTTAGTGAACATACAATTAGATAACATAGAATTTTGATAAATGATGTCTCAACTAGCTAGGTCGCATTTGTAACACATCCTAGTGATCCACTGGATACATCAAGTTCAGTAGGCAGAGTTAATTGGATGGTCTCCCCATATGTAACTTCCACCATTCCCATGGAAGTTTCTTCTAAAATTAAAACTAGGGACCCTGATTCATTAGTGTAGTAATCCAAGCATGTTATGGATGCTTTAGTCGGTGATCATTAGATGATAGACACCCAAAATGACCAGGTGTCTACTTAAAATGTATTTAGCATGATAGACATGTTTAATAAAGGATGAGAAGATGATGAACATGATAGAAAAGAAATAGGTAATAGTGTTTTCTACCATGGAAATATTTCTAGAGAGGAAAAAGTCCTCACTGATGTGGGTAAGACCCGGATGGAGAAGGACATAACCAATATCGTTCCTGAAGACACACCTAGAGACAAGGTATAGACAATCATTATACAATCTGACTCGAAATATGGAGAGCTTGAAGATATTTATAAACAAGTTAAAACATAGAGGTGACGTAGTCATCCAATAGGTTGAGGTCATAGACATGGTCAAATTAACTGGGTGGCTCACCATAGAAGGAGTCTCATTGATGAGGCAGAAATCATTTAAAAGTTGGGTTTGCAATCGATCTAGAAGCATTGAAGGCACTTGTGTCTTGATTGTTACCATCCTCTATACTCCTATATTTGATTTCAATAATGGGGCTTTTCCCTTGACTTCTTCAAAAAATATGAATTAACTATTAAGTAATAATATTTTACCACTAATATTGAAATATTTTTTTTATTTTATCATTTATAGTAAAATATTGATGTTTCATCATTGAAATTTTAATTTATCATTAATTTTAATATATTATTACATCGTTAATTAAAAAAATGTTACATTGTTATTAATTAAAAAAATTCTACCATTTTAATCCTGTGATAGCTTAATTTCACAATCTCTTCAATGGAACTGTGATTGAAAAAGATCTTATGCCTGATGTCATTCCCTAGCTGGTTACTGATGAAGAGCAATATTTTCTTAACAATATTCCATTTGACCAAGAAATTAAAGACATGGTCTTTATCCTAAACTTGGATGGTGCTCTTGGGATGGATGGTTTTAATAATGGGTTCTATCAAAAACATTGTGATGTAATTCAGGATGATGTATGTAGCATGGTGAAAACTTTCTTTTCCAGATGCATTCTTCTTCATGGTTTAAATTCTTAATTCCTTGTCCTTATCCCTAAAAATGATAATGCGGATGAATTACACCTATTCAGGCCCATTTTCCTCATAAACTCTCTCTTCAAGATTATCACCAAATTAATTTCCAATAGAATTACTGCTATTACCAATCAAATTGTCTCCTGGAATCAATTTGGCTTTATAAAAGTAAGATCTATTCAAGACTGTATTTGTCTTGCCTCTGAATCCACAAATCTCATAAACAAAAAAAATCGAGGAGGGAATGTTGCCATTAAACTTGACATTGCAAAGGATTTTGATACCATCGATTGGAATTTCATATATAAAGTCCTTATTCAATTTTTCTTTAATGATAAATTTATAAAAATAATCAAAACCCTTTTTAATTTGGACCACATTTCCATCCTCATTAATGTCTCCCCTAAAGGTTATTTTAATTTCTCCAAGGGAGTTAGAGAAGGTGACCCTCTCTCAGTTATTCTCTTCTCCATTGCTGAAGACTATTTAAGTAGACTGCTTACGCAATCAATAGAAAATGGTAACATCAAACCTATTATTTCCTCTAGAAACTTTAATACCCCCTCACACCTTCTTTATGCGGATGACATTATTCTTTTTTTTTCAGGGGGACAAAAGAAATGTTAATAATCTTAAATCCATCCTTCTTCACTAACATGAAGTGTCTGGTCAATGCATCAAATGGTACAAATCCTTCATTTACTTTGGTAAAGACATTCCCTCTAGTAGGAAACTCAACATCACCAATACCTTAGGTGTTAAGGATGGATTCCTACCCTTCACTTATCTTGGTGTTCCCATCTTTTGGGGTAGACCCAAAGTGGCTTACTTATCCCCAATCATTGATCTAACGCTTCAACAACTTTCTTCTTGGAAGGGTAAGAACCTCTCGATGGCTGGTAGAATTTGTCTTGTTCATTCCACTATTGTCTCCAATTTGGTTTAATCTATGGTGATTTAAAAATGGCTGAAAAGTCTCCTAAAGAGCATTAATGTTGCTATTAAGAACTTTTTTTGGACTGGGAGTACTCTAGAGAGAAAACTGGTTACTGTCCCTTGGGCCACTTGCAGCAAACCGATTGATAAAGTGGGTATTGGTATTAAGAACATTTCTAATTTTAATTAATCTCTTCAATCCAAGATCACATGGAACTTCATTCATAAGAACTCTCTTTCCACGGATTTTCTTAGGGTTCATTTCCTTAAAAAACATAGAAATAAACACTCTCATTATCCCATGTCCTCTATTTTTCCCACCATTAAAAACACCTTCACTTCTATTATGAAAAATTCCAGATGGATGGTTTGTAAAGATTAAAATTTAAAGTTTTGGTTGGATAATTAAAATGGTGCTCCCCTGATCTCTTTAATGCCCAATAATCAACTGCCTCTCCACTCAAATGACACCATTAATAACGTCATGAATTTGAAAAACCTGTGTTTACTTGAGTATATCAAAAACATTATGGACAATTATCCCTTCACTAATAGAGATGACTTTCTTATTTGGGAAACTGCTCACAATGTGGTGCTCGACTCTAAAAATTACTACAATCACTTTTTCAACAATGATGACAAAAATTTATCCTGGTTAAAAATATTCAAGAAATCATGGTTAAAACCCTTGAGATTCACTATAGTTTGGGTTATTTTTCATGGAAGAATCCCCACGGATACCTGATTTCAAGATTGTGGGGTTAATATCTGTTTTAAATGTCCTATGTGTTATTAACATCGAGACGATATTAATCACATCTTTCTTTCTTGTGATATGGAAACAGCTCTCTGGAATTATATTTTTGACATTTTTGAGTGCAGATGGTTGTTTTGTAGTTCTATTACCTCGCATCTACACCGGTGTATGGACCTACCTGACTCCCAACAGATCTAGAATATTTTTTTTGCAGCTATAGTAGAGATTCTTCATGTGATCTGGTATGGTAGGAATTATCTTACCTTTCATAAAAACTCATTCAAGCTAAATGTAGGTAAAATGAGAATTCTCATCATGATTCGGGAGGCAGCTTCGATTCAAAAGGATCTTTGCAACAACATGGTGCGTGACCTTGGGATTCTTCGGTGTATTGGGGTTGATAGGAATTACGCTCTCCCTGGATCTACTTTTGAAGTTTTTTATTTGCCCCCTCCACCTAGCTGGATAAAAACCATTGTGGATGGTGCCTCTAAAGGCAACCCTGGCACAGTGGGTTATGGAGCCATCTTCAGAAATCACCTTGACCAGACGCTTGGTTGCTTCTATGGATCTTGTTGTTTTTCTTCCTCTTTGGAAGCCGAGATGATGAGTGTTATCCATGCTATCTCGTTCGCCAAGCTTCACAACTGGAACAATATTTGGATCAAAATTGACTCTGCTACGATTGTCTAGGCCATCTGGAATGGTACCATACATCTTTCTTGGACGCTCACTGTGCGTTGGATGGACTGCCTGAACTCTCTTTCAGATATCAACTTTATCGTGACTCATACGTATCATGAAGCAAACAAGATCACGGATGGGATTGCTAATATGTTTGTTGGTGATGATATTCTCTAGAGTGATGATCTTCCTCCTAAGTTTCTCCCTCTTTATGCTAGGGATGTAAACAAAATTCCTTATTTCATACATGTGTAACTGTTTGTTTTTTTAGAAATAAAATTTATGTTCTCGTCGTTGACCAGAACTCTAACTTTAAAAAAATGAAAAATATTTTATCATTATTAGAAAAATTAGTTTTTTATTAATTAAAAATATTATTTTATCCTTAATTGAATGAAAATATTTTACTAATAATTAAAATTTTTTATCAATAATTGAAAAACATTTTATCATTTATTCAAAAATACTATTTTGTCATTAATTGAAAATTATTTTATCACTAATTGAAGTATATTATATAATCATTATTTTACATTTATTTGAATAAAATTTAATCATTATTCTATCTTAAATGTTTTAAACATTTCGAAAGTAATATTAACTAAAAATATTATTTTACCATTAATTGAAAAATATTATTTTATCCTTAATCAAAAAATATTATTTTATCATTAATTGAAAATAATATTTTATAATAAAATTTAATTTATTTTTAATTATTTGAAAAAATATTATTACTTAAAAAATATTCTATCAATAATTGAGAAATATTTCATTATATTTTGAAAATATTTTTTGTATCATTAAATTTATTTTATCATTAATTGAGAAATATTTTATCATTAATTGAAAAATAATATTTTATCACTAATATATTATCATTGATATTAAAATAAAATTTTAATATTATCATTCATAGTAAAATATTCTTATTTTATCATTAAAATATTATTTTACCATTAATTGAGAAATATTATTTCATCCTTTGTCAAAAATTATTATCATGTTTTTAATTAAAAATATTATTTTATCATTAATTTTTTTATCATTAATTTAGAAAAATTCCATCATTAATTGAAAAAATATTAAAATATTATGTTATAGTTAATTGAAAAATATTTTCTATTAATTGAAAAATATTTTATGATTATTTTATAATTAGTTTAAAAAATTATATCATTATTTTATAATTAATTGAAAAGTATTATTTTATCATCATCTTATCTTTAATTGAAAATTATTTTTTCATTGTATTATTTTCAATATTTTAAATATTACTGAAGTAATATAAATTGAAAATCTCTTTATCATTATTTTATAACTATTTTTTATTATTTTTAAATATTTTACCATTCAACTAATGCTAAAGGATAAGAAGTCCCATAAGCACGAATGAATTCATTTTTATTGATAAGAGGTTAGCTGATGAGGTATGGCTAAAATGAAAATATATTTGGTCTATTTGTATATTCAAGAGTAATTTTTCATTAATTTGGTATGTAATAAAAATTCTTAAATAATATTTTACTCATCGTATTCAAATTTAATACCCACTTTATAAATATTAAGATTTTCATTATTTAAATATGAATATAATTAGTAAGTAATAATATATTACAATTAATATTGAAGTATTATTTTATTGTTAATTTATAGAAAAATAATTTAAGACAATTCAGTCTATCATTATTTGATTTTTAATGAAATAATAATGTAGGTGCTTGTCTAGCGATTCTAAAAATGATCCATTTTATTAGGTTGTATTCTCATTTATTTCTTATATTTTATTACTTATTTATTAATATATTAAGTTGTTTTATGTCTTAAATATATTTATTTTATATTAAAAATATTTTTTAATTTATAGAAAAATAGGTTATCATTAATAGAAAAAAAATTATCATTAATAAGAAATTATTTTATCATTAATTGACCATTTTTTATCATTATCTTGTTTTAATTGAAAAATATTTTATCAAAATTTTATCATTAATTGAAAATATTTTATCATTATTTTATCAATAATTGAAAAAATATTATCATTATTTGAAAAACATTGTATCATTATTTTATCATTAATTGAAAGTATTATATCAATATTTTATCATTAATAGATAAATATTTTATGTTTAATTAAAAAATATTATCACTAATGTTGTCATTAATATTAAAATATTATTTCAATATTATCATTATTTTATCATTAAAATAATATCATTAATCGATAGTAAAATATTATTTTGTTATTAATTGATAGTAAAATATCATCATTGATCTTAAAATATTATTAATTGATAATTAAACATTATCCATAATTCATATTAAATTTTTATTTGATCATCATAATATTATCATTACAATTAAAATAGTATTTTATCAATAGTTGATAGTAAATTATTTTAAAATATTATTTTATCATTAATATAATATCATTAATGTTGAAATATTATTCTATCATTTATTAGTAGTATAATATTATTTTATCGGTAATTTATAACAAAATAGATTTAAATATTATTTTATCCTTAAAATATTATTACTAATATTAAACTATTATTTTTTCTTTAATTGAAGTAATATTAAAAAATGCAGTAGAAAAAAAATAAACAAAAAATGTCAGGAATGATCCTTCCCATCTAAGATGTACTCAACCATCCCACAATAACCCAACCCAATTAAGGAAAATACAGAGGCCTTTACTAGACATCTACTTTCTTAGAAAAACCATCCTTGATTACTAAATATACGGTGGCCTCTCCTTGAGGCCTCATATCTTAGAACAGAATCTTTAGGAATAGGTGGCACAGTAGAGCACATGGGTGGGTGAGAATGTAGAGGGGCACATCGATAAGACCCCACATTAAGATAGTCACTTGTGTTCCAATAGTGATCACCTTGAATGCTCGATCGTTGTTAGTGGGGAAGGTGGATCAATGTAGGTATTTGAGGATGAAGAGGAGGGGGAGGTGCAACATTTGAATTTCAGGATGAAGAGGAGGATGTGGAAAAAAAGGAATGGGTGGCCAGGTTCATGGCCATCCACTGAGAGGTGAAAGGTGAATGGGTCTCACTTTAATACTAGAGTTGAATGAGGGTGATAAGAGGTTGGACAAGGGTGATGAAATGTATATTTACCTTATAACTAGGAATTCTGAGAATGGGGAGTATGTCATTAATAGAGTCATGTAAGTGAGAATTGTGAGAATGGGGAGAGTGGTGCCCCGAGAGAACTCTTGAAAATCCATGCTAATAGTCAAAGATATTATTACTTATCATTAATTGATATTAAAAAGTTTCTTTTTCATTAATTGAGAGTCAAATATTATAAAATATCATTTTATCATTTAAATATTACTATTAATGTTGAAATATTTTTGAATATTATCATTCATGGTAAAATATTCTTATTTCATCATTAAAATATTATTTTATCATTAATATTGAAATATTCTCATTAATATTGAAATATTCTCATTAATAATAAAATATTATTTCATCATTAATTGGAAAAATATTATTATTTCAATAATTGAAAATAAATTAAAATATTATTTTACCACTAATTGAAAGTAAATTTCTTTAAATATTATTTTATCACTTAATTATTTTCATTAATATTGAAATATTACTTCAATATTATTATTAATAATAAAATAAGATTATTTTATTGTTAAAATATTATTTTATCATTAATATTAATTTTTTTATTAATATTAGAATATTATTTCATCATTAATTGAATACAATTTATTTTTCATTAATTAAAAAAATTCTATAATTAATTGAAAATATAATATCAATATTAAATCATTAATTTTAATATATTTTATCATTAATTTGACGGTTATTTTATCATTAATTAAGAAATATTATTTAATCCTTAATCGGAATATATTATTTTATCAATAATGGAAAATATTAGTTTTCATCAAATTTATTTTATCACTAATTGAAAAATATTTTATCATTAATTGAAAAATATTAAAATATTATTTTATCATTAATTAAAAAATATTATCAATAATTGAAAAATATTTTATCATTATTTTTTTATTAATTAAAAATATAGTTTTATCATTATCTTAGATGTAATTGAAAAATATTTTATCATTATTTTAGTTTAAATATTTTAAATATTACTAGAGTAATATTAATTGAAATATATTTTAACATTATATTATTATTATTATATTTTAACTTTTTTTAATATTTAATCATTTAATTAATGCTCAAGTAATATTTTACAATTCAATTAATGTTAAAGGTTATATCATCCGAGTTGTAGGATATTCTTCTGAAAAATTAGTTTGCAAAATGGGTCCCCACTTGTGAGGTGTGTTTTTATTTTTCTAGGTTCTTGCACAAGGGTTCATGGGATCTATATAATAAATAATCAATAAAAATTTAAGGAAGATTATGACATTAAATTATATAAATATGAATATAATTATGGATTAATAATATTTTATGATTAATTTGGTAAGTAATACAAATTCTCTCATAATATTTTACTCATAATATTCAAATATAATATCTTTTTTATAAATAGTAAACATTTGATTATATAAAGATTAGTATAATTATTAAGTAATAACATTTTACAATTAATTTGGAATGTATAGTATTAATAGAAATAAATATCATTAATTTGGTAACACCACTATAGATTTGTGAAAAAAATAGTGCCGCATTTTTTCATTACAAAAAAACATCAGTAAATGGAACTTTTTTATCAGTTCTAAACAAAAGTTAAATTCCTATCAAGATCATTGCATACACCTAAGAGGGGGGGTTAATCAAGTGGTTCTCATTTTTTTTTGAGTTAACACCCTATAACTAACTACTTTATACTTTATATTACATTCATATTCAAATAATTTAATATTAAAGTAAATACCTCAACACATATTTATTGTTCTTCTACATAACATTAATGTTATAATGTCTTAGAATACTTATCACATTGAAAATATCACATCCATTAACCGCTATAATAAGAACCTTGAAAGGAAATGAAAATATTCTTAAAATGTTCCATTTTATTAGGTTGTTTGATAATTCTCCTTGATTTATAATATTTTATTACTTATTTATTAATATGTCAAGTAATATTATGATTAAATATATTTATTAATATAAAAAATATTTTTTAATTAATACAAAAACATGTTATCATTAATAAAAAATGTGTTATCATTAATAGAAATATGTGTTATCGTTAATACAAAAATATTTTATCATTAATTAAAAAAATATTTTTATCATTATCTTATCTTTAATTGAAATTTTTTATTCTACCATTATCTTATCAATAACTAAAAAATATTTTATCACAATTTTATCATTAATTGAAACTATTATACAATTTTTAATTGAAATGTAGTATCGTTGATTGAAAGATATTTTATCATTAACTAAAAATATTATATCATTATTTTATCATTAATAAAAAAATACATTTTCATTAAATGAAAAATATTATCAATAATGTTATAATTAATATTAAAATACTATTTCAATATTCTCATTATTTTATCATTAAAATATTACCCCTAATTGATTGTAAAATAATATTTTATGAATAATTATTAGTAAAATATCATCACTAATATTAAAATATTACTAATTGATAAATTATCATCTTAAATATTAAAATATTATTTCATCATTATTCAAAAATATATTATTTTTTCATTAATTGGAATAATACAATGACTAATTGAAAATTTTATATCAATATTATATCATTGAAAAATATTTTATCATTAATTAAAAAATTATTTTATCTCTAATTGAAAAATATATATTTAATCCTTAATCAAAAATTTTGATTTTATCATTAATTGAAAGAATTACTTTATCAATAAATTTATCTTATCAATAATTGAAAAATATGTTATCATTAATTTAAATAGTAATATAATATTACTTTATCATTAATTGAAAAAATATTATCATTAATTAAGAAATATTGTATCATTATTTTATCATTAATAGAAAATATCATATCATTATTTTATCATTAATTGAAATATATTTTATCATTAATTAAAAAATATTGTTTTATCATTATCATATCTTTTATTGAAAAATATTTTATCATTATTTGTATTTAAATATTTTTAATATTACTAGAGTAATATCAATTGAAATATATTTTATCATAATATTACAAATATTATATTTTAAATATTTTTAAATATTTTACCATTCAATTACTACTAATGTAATATTTTATCATTCAATTAATGTTAAAGGCAAAGTTATCCTAGCATTAGGATATCATTTGAGAAAATTATTTTTCAAAATGGTTCCTCACTTCTAAGGTGTATTTTTTATTTTTCCAGTTGCATGTATAAGGGTTCATGCTAGCCATATAATAAATAACTAATAATAAAATTCAGGAATATTATTGCTTTTAATTATATAAATATTAATATAATTGTTGATTTATAAAATTTTAACACTAATATGGTAAGTAATAAAAATTATCTAATAATATTTTACTCGTCATATTCAAATATAATATGTTGTTTATAAATACGAAACATTAAATTATATAAATATGAGTATAATTGGTAAGGAATAGTATTTTCTAATTAATTTATAAATACAGTATTAATTGGAATAAATATTATTAATTTGGTAATACCACTACAGGTTTTAAAGAAAATAGTTCCACCTTTTACCATTGCTAAACTACAAATATAAAGGGCACACTTTTATCATTTCTATACAAAAGTTCAATAGATATTAAGATAGGTGTAAACACCTAATATGAGGGAGTAGGTGAATTAAGTGTTGCTTGTTTTTTATTGGAGTTTGTTCCCTAGAACCTAATACTTTACAATTTAGATTACATGCATATTCAAAAAATTGATTATTAATTTAAATACACTATCACATATTGATTGTTCATCTGCATAACATTAACGTGATAATGTTATAGAGTATCTGTCACATTTAAAAGGTTATATAAGTTCCTCGTTATAAGGAGAACCTTGATATGAAATGACAATATTCTTAAACATTCTTCTATTGGTGGATACCATTTGATAATGGGGCACACTGTACGTTGATTGTTAGGTACAAGTTCTAGTAAATAGATGAGTCTTAATCTCATGAAGTTCACACTTGGTAATCTCTAATATGGGAGATTATGAGAGAAATCCTTCCAATAGGAATTTATGATGTTTTTGTGTCATCAGATACTCCTATCTGGGAGCATGTGTCATGGTACTTAGAATTCATTATTATTATTATTATTAATGCATGACAAGAATCCTGTTGTAAGATGTATTTTTGTAAACCATGATGATAACAACTCATGAAGAAGTTTGGTATGTTGGGTGTGTCACAAATGATGTGTTATAAATTAATAATTTGAGGAAGAATTTGTCACTTCTAATATTATGGAAGTTGATATCTCAATACTTTGATTGAAATATAACCATCACATTAAATTCCATGGCCATGGTAAATGGTGAGTTTATTTCAGATAATAAAATAAATAGATATCAAGAATATAGGTTGATGACATGATTTTGCAACCTGGTTGAAAAGAAATTGTGACAAATGGATTATATTACACAATGAGAACTCATATGCGGTTTTTTGACATTGTGAAATTAACTCCTTTCTCTTGGGTGCCTTGACCCATTACATGACTGTAATCTTGGACTTCAGGAAATCCCACTTGATGCAAATAAGAAATAATCCTAGTGAGTCACACATTAAGTATTTCCATTGATCTTAATTAAATTATATTTTAATTTAATTATTAAAATAAATATTATTCTCAATGTTTGAGAAATAATTTTATTCAGGATTTATTGATTTCAAATATTCATGAGGTAATAATATATATTTATTCATAAACAAATAATTTAGTTAATTACATATATAATTAATAAATATTTATTTTTCATCCTGTGAATAGAATATTTATTTCATTTTTTTAATATTTAAAAAATATTTATTTTCAAGAATGTGAATAGAATATTTATTTATGAATAAATATTAAATAAATATTTATTCTGGTAATCGATAAATTTTTCGGAGGCTAAGTGGACCAAGATCTTGTCTAATGATAAATATTAATTTTCAATCCTTTAAAATAATATTTATTATTGTTCCAAATAGTACACGCTATAAAATAGTATTATTATAGTTATTATATGGAATTAGGTTAGATAAGGTTTATTATATTATTTAATGGTCATTATGAAATTAAATAACATTTCAACCTAAACCCTCACTCTATAAATTGTTATTATGTCTATTGTATCAAGTAAATCACGAATTGAGAATCTTTATGAAAAACTAATATCTCTCTAGATTCATTATCCTCTCATCCTCTCAAGAACTATAAGAACAAGAGAGATTAATTCTTACTTGAAATAACTTGTAATGATCAAGAAAAACATCACAAGATGATTGATCCACTTCACTATTACTCAACATTCCATCTGTGTTATTTGGATATCCAAGGACCATGTGTTGATCACTTATAGATGGTCTCTACTTTGGGTCCTCCATATGAAACAATGGTAATCTAAAAAAAGGTTTTGGATGATTAACAACATCATTGGATAAAGAACCTAATAAACAGTGTTCATTATTCCAATCTATTTAAATTGATTATAAATTTAACTTGAACTGGTCCTCTCTAGGTTCTAAGATTTCTATATTAATATTCAATAGAAAATTTTCATTGGTCATGACCTTTAAATTGTGGACAAGTCCATAATTATCCATAGAATCTTGTTAATGCCTTAATGGTTATTTGACCAAAAAGTGCTTCTAATATTTTTTAAACCTTCAAGTGGAATCATTGGTAGGTTATCATTAAATTTATAATGATTTATTTGGTTGTTGATTGTATATTAGCTATTGTGGTATGTTTTCATTTCCAGATTATTTGTTCTTCAATACAAAATTTAATTAACAAGGTTTCAGCATTTTAATATTCTTAACTCAAGATTCACATTTTTTAAAGGCAGAAGAATAGATGAATAATGAGAACAGATTTAATTAGGATATGATGAAGTTTCTGGATGGTAGATTGGGTTATGTGGCATGTAGCTGGAGTACACATGATGTAACTAAGTTCATTGCACTTAGATGTGTTGTTAGATACAAGGAATGTTGAGAAGTTATTACATGTGTTTAATTTATTTTAAATCACATGTTGAATGGGACAACCTGTCATACGATTTGTTGGATTACACAACATGTATCTGGGGAAAACATTGTTTAGTCCATACAGTATTGCGGTGAAATTATTCATACTAACCGTGTGGTCAAATACAAGGTTCCTTACCATGTGAGACTGAAATCCTGAAAAATTACCAAAACACACAGTATGTAGCTGGTATACATGGATTGTAATTCATTAATTCATCTCATAAAAATAATATTCTATGTAAATCAATGGGTTACATAGACACATGATAAGTGGACCACATGCCATGTTGGTTGTTAGTAAACACCATGTAATCTGGTTGAGATACGCATTGAATCCCTAGGATTTTATCTTGGGAATAGGGTAAGAAAATAACATGACCTATAGATAGTTAGTACATGTCATGTAATCTGTCCATGATACATACAGAAGCCATAGGTTTTTATCTCATATACATGGAAAATGGGGACATGATGTGTAGCACATAAATTCACATCATGTGGTCTCCAAATACAGGAAAAAATTAAGTCTCCTTAAAAATAATTAATTGTAGCATTAAAACCTAATTACAATCTTAGAACTAGATGTGCTTGACAATGTAATAAAGGTTTTTAATAATTAATAAATGATCAATTAATTATTTCAATTATTTATAATTATTGGTTATTTCATTTTATTTTTCATGAAATATTTTTGGATAGGTATCTACAAGAGGAATTAAATGATCATTAAGATAAAGGTAATTAAATGATTAATTAATTAAATAATTAATGAAAATGTTCTTATCTTAATAATAAAGAATGAATTGAAGTGAATTTTAACTAGTGTACTTTTGTGTATTCGTTTCTTGTGTATAAACTATAATTATCTTTGACCAGACATGGGTATGATTTTGTTTTATTTAATTTAATTTTATTACATGGGTCAGCAATTATTTATTATTAAATTAAATAATATGATCGGCATGCCATCCCTCAATCTTTTATTATGTAGTAACTACAAGCCCAAGGTTTTTTATTTAATTCCCATTAGCCAATCCTTTGGTTCCCCTCACCTATGTGTGAGTTATAAACATTTGTAACAAAATAAGTATCCCAAGGCATGTGGAGACAGTTCAGGATGGAACTGAGATGAAAATAACTATGGTGATAAAGACATGGAATTGTGGAATGATGAAACTCACACCATGATTAGAACAATGAGTTTCCCCATGGGGCTATTGGTGGATTTATTTTCCTCTCAAAAAATCAACCATTAGATAATCTCATGAACAACAAATTAATTTATTTATTTTCATCTTATGCATGATTTATTTTATGAACATAATACCATTATATCATAAATAAATGGAGTCATATGAAAAGATAAAATTAAAATAAATTTATTATGTGTTAATTTTTTATCATAACATGGTTAATCTCTTAAGTAAAATCTCGTTAATATAAACAATACATGTAAACAATAAAACAATAAATCATTAAGAGTAATAAATAAAACCCCTCAACTTAATATTAAGTCATATAATCCTTCAACTAATTGGTTATGAATAAAACAATAGAATTAAGTATTTAAATGGCCATATAACATATAGTTACTTTTATTAGGGAGTTCTCATATGTGTTTTGGGTCGAATTAATTGAACTAGAATTAAATTAAATAGCCATGGTATGTTAAATAAAAATTTAGAGGCAATTGTTGATTAAATACAAGTTAAGATTTCTGGATTGAGGAGTCCCTTCAACAGTTCAATTATCTTTTAGTTAGAAACATTTTTTATCTAAGCTACTTCTTATGGTTTCTTGGACATAGTATGGATTATAAGGAGGAAAATATGGATCCTTGTCACTATAATTTTCATACAACTTAACATTCCAAGTTCAATGGTAAGGGTTTTTGAAACTTGATAAAATAGAGGGAGAATTAATAAAATTAAAATTATTATGTCTTATATAATTTATAATCATGTAAAGTACTAATCAACTGTTCTAATTATTATAATAAAATGGAAAGTGAAATAAAAAGGCCACTATGATCATTCCTTCACCCAAAGTATGTCCTTAAAAATAAAAATTCTTTGATATGGTACAATTTTTTATTTGATTCAGTACTATCATAAAATTTTTATTATGTATTGGAATCCTCTATTTTAGATCATCCTCCCCAATAGGAGAGAGAAGGTAAAAAGGATTCCTACTATAGATATATAGAGGATTCTTCCTATATTCATTGTATTATATTATCAACTCTGTCTGAAGATTTGATGATACAACATAAAGACTTGGTTTTTTACACCATAATATCTAATCATATTTTTCTTGATAAATATGAGGAAAGGATTGAAATAAATACGATTGTCAACATACTATATCAATGTAAACTAGAAGAAGGGAAACTAGCTGCTGATCATGGTTTCAAAATGTCGGGGTATATTGATTAGTAATAAAAGTTGTGCTTCCCCTTGGATAAGAAGTTAACCATAAATATTATTTTATTATCCCTACCACAAATTTTTTCCTTATTTTTTCAATCTCATATAAATGAAATGGAAAAGTCATTTAGGAATATTTTGTCCATACTTAACTAAGACAATAAGGATTGGTTGAGACACATTTCACCACCCATTATGGTGACGAGTTTGGAAGATAAGGATAAATATACCATTGATAATATAAATATAATATATCATTTATAACATCCTTTAAAAATAAAAAAGTTTGAGAGGCAGAAGAATGAACAGGTGGCTATTTACTTCTTTTGTGTAAAGAATGGACACTATAAAAGAAATTTCATTGAATTGAAGGAGCTTGCATAAGCATCTACGTTAGGTATATTCCTCATCTTTTTATTCACCAATTGTGTATTCAATACAATATTCTTATAAGATACAAGTATTTTAGTATAGGAAATGAGAAATAATAGAATGGTTATAGAGTGAACTCAAAAGGATATGAGAAAGGGAGATTCCAACATCAACAAATGGAAGGTTACTAATTCTCATTGTAAAAATGAATTGATTTAGTTTTGATTTTAACAAAAACCACTATCTTAATGTCCATATATACACAATGATACATTATTTCACATTTAGAATAAATTTTGTTATTTTATTTCAATACTAAACAAATGATTCACTAAGATATCCATCGAAGTGAATGATGAATATAAAATATAAGACTCTTACCAGATTATGGGAAGAAAAATATTTTACAAATAAAATGGAAATTAGTTGATATGTTTATACCCATAAAACTATTTTAGTATCAATTGATATAAGATAATGTATATACAAACAAACTACTTATCATGTTTTAGATAAGGAAACCTCTATAAATAAAGCTACACCACAAATTGTTTAAAAGATAGTTCAATATGGACACATGAACTATTATAAAGAAAAAGGTAACTTCATATATTTTATGAGTTTACTTGAAGAAATTTTATAAAAACTTAGTAAATTAAATGATCACATAAGGTAAATATTGAGTAATCTCTTAGTTTTCTAGTCGAAGAACATGTTATCCATGTATTAATTGATCATACATGTAGAGTAAAGGTATTTCAAAAATCAAATTTCTATATATTAATCAATATTACGATGGTAATAAAAGTAAGATCAATGAGTAGTCATATATATATATATATTGAAAATATTCAATAGTTTATTCCAAGACATGTTTTTCAAATAGAAGTGAAAAAAGTATCCATATGAAAACTATATTATCAAATAGATATCCTATCAATTGTTATATGATAAGAATCTATTAGGACACCAAGATAAGTGATTTTTGAAACCTATTTTTTGAAAGATGGATTTAGCTAAAAATTATCATCAAACACTAAGGTGCATTTGAGTTAATAATCTTATATCCACTATAGATATTAATGCCTAGTCAAAAAATACTATATTTCTATGAAGTAAGACTATATCTTTAAGGATAGTGGGAGAAAACATAACTTTTATGGGTTAAGGATTATGATACACTTGGGTTGACATATGAATGATTGAATCCACTGAGCTTAGTGGGATGAGTAGTTCCGGAGATACATATTGTGTTGGAATTTATAGAGAATGTGGTGTTTTATGTTCACCATAGTGGGGGATACATATATTATTAATTTAGAATTAAGGTCCCTATAAAGAATCATTAAATGTAAATCTGATAATGTTGAAAAGTATGTATAAATTAAAGTATTGAATTACATGTATCAGGATTTAGGGAATTCATATTTTTAATGTTTCTCAGACTTGATACTACTAGTCTGTATTCAAAAGAAAATAGATGGGGATGCTACAAGATGGTTCCAATAATTCATGATTTATTATTGAATGTTTTTTCTATAAAAAAATGTATACACCAATCATCATGAATATAAACCATTTGAATTCTACTTGTTAAAGAATATTTTAGTGATCATTATTTTGGGATATTAATTTTTAGGGCCACCACATTTAGAGTAAACCTTATGAAAGATGCCTATATGACATGACCAAAAGGAGACCCTGTGCTATATGTCTAAAAGGGATAACTAGAAAGGGTCAATGAATAGTTATCATAGAATGTTTATTTGGAATAAATTAGTGAAATGTTTCTCTAATTAGTTAGTGGGAGCACTACAAGTTTTCAATATAGATATATTGATAACATATGAAAAACAAATTTTGGGGATTACTAGTTTTTTATGAGCAAGGAATAACAGTTTTCCAAGATTGAACTGAAGTAGAAACCATGTTCTAGGGAACATGATCATGAAAATAGATCCATGGGTTTGTTAAATCTAGTAATAGTACATAAATTAAAGTATTGAAAAATAAATTTGGAAACAATTCCTGACAGATTTTTTGTTGGCATATAGTCCTTCATATAGAACATGCATGGTCATAGGAAGAGATTATTAAGATTAAAATAATTTCTTAATATTAAGTACTAGTAATTAATATAATTTTCCATGATATGTTTTGAAAATTGATATTACTAATCAATAAATAGTGAATATAAAATAGATCTAACATAACTAAATAAATTTTAAGTTATGACTATATAACAATAATTATAAAAGTAGAACTGGATGAGTTTATGTTGTCTGGAGAAGTGGGAATACTTGTTATAAAGGTAATTTAATTACTGTCTTAACTTAGTTCAATTTTATCTAGTATCATATAAAATGATAAGGTAATATATAAGAAAAACTTATTACGTCTAGTGGTTTCCATATCTACAATATTTGAGTAAGTTGTGGCTTCTGATGCATCTTAAGGAGCAGTTTAGCAATGTTTTGTTCTAATTTAGGGTTATAAAAAAAGAAAGAGTTTTATTATTATAATTTTAATATTTTATTATGGACTTAGTTAGGATGTTTAGACTCTAACATGGTAACAAAAGGTGGATACTCTGTTATATCACTACTTGATATATTTTCTCATGGTAGTAATGTTTTAGTAAGTAGATTCACTATATATACATGCAGCATTACCAACCCTATTCATAGAAACATGATAGGCCCTATAACTATATCCATACTCAGTAGAATCATGTTTAACATGTGGAAACTAAAAAAAATTAGGATTTGGATCTAGTGTATGTGAGAGTATATTGAAGTTGGTTCCCAATAACCTACTACTTTATACCTTAGATAACATGTATGTTAAAATAAGTGAATATTGATTTAAATACCTTAACAAATATTGATTATTCTTATTCATAACATTAATGTGATAATTTCATAGCATATCAATCATATTTAAAAGGTCATAAAAGTTCCATATTATGATGAGAACCTCTAAATTTCATGATAATATTCTTAAACCTTGTTTTATGGTTGGAAAAAATTATATGATGGGGCATAATGGATGTTGACCACCATGTGTGAGTATTCATAAGTGGATGAGATTTATTCTCATAAATTTTTCACTTGGAAATATATAAGATGATAGATTATGAGAATATGCCTTCTAGTAGGAATTCTGCAAATTTAGGTGTCATATGAGATTCCTCTTTGTGAGCTTGTGAAAGGGTCTTTAGACTTTAAGATTGTTATTAATGCCTGTAATGACTTGTGCACTTATATGTATTGTTTAAAATCGTGATGATAATAGTTCATAGTGATGTTGGTTATGTTGGGTGCCTCACAAATGGCATGTTATTAATTAATAAGTTGAGGAAGGATTTTCCCCTTCCAATTTTATAGATATTGTTATCTAGGCCCTTTGATTGAAATAAATCTGTCTCATTGAATTCCATGGTCATGGTGTAATGATTTGTTTATTTCATATAGTCACAGAAAGACGTACCATGAATATATGTTGATGACATGACTGTGAAACCTTGCTTACTGGAAAATATAAAGAAGTATATAGGGTTACACTAAGGGTTTCCATTGATCTCAATTAAACTCAATTTTAATTTAATTATTCAAATAAATATTATTCGCAAGACTCATGGATAATTTTATTCAGGATTTATTGATCACAAATATTAATAAGGCAATAGATAGTAGTTTATTCATTAAAAAATAATTTATTTAATTATGTGAATAATTAATAAATATTTATTATCTCTTGACTATGAATAGAATATTTATTTTATTTATTTTTTGTCTAATAAATATTTATTCTCTAGACTCTGAATATAATATTTATTTATTAATAAATAATAAATAAATATTATTTGAGTATTCTATAAATGTCAAGGTGGATGAGTGTACTAAGATCGTGTTGGGTGATAAATATTAATTTTTAATTTGGAAAAATAATATTTGTCATTTCTCTAGATAGTGAAATCCCTTAAATAATAATAATAAAATTATTATATGTAATGAAATCAGATATATTTAATTATATTATCTAATTGTCATTGGGCATTTAAATAATATTTTAACATTGGCCCTAAATCTATAAATAGATTTCTATTTCCATTATCTAGGGTTAATCTAGGATTGAGAATCGTTATAAAACATTGGTTTCTCTATAGACTAATCATCCTTTATTTCTATAAATAATGAGACGAACAAGAGAGATTCCTTCTATCCTGACGAAACTCAAAGTGATCAAGATGAACAATATTAGACAATAGATTCTCCGCATTAGCACCCGAAATTCTATCAGACTTATTCAAAGATCAAAGAATAACAATTTGATCACCATTAAAGGGGACTTACTTTGGGTCCTCCCTATGAAATGACACTAATAAAAAAAGGGCTTCAAATGATCAACAACATCACTAAAGAAATATCATAATATGCAATGTTCTTTCTTTCAATATATTTAAATTAACTATAAATTCAATATCAAAAGATCCACTCTTAATTTTTGGGATTCAATTTCAATATAAAATGAAAAAATATAATTGTTCATGATGTTTACATCTTTCAAAATTGGAGAACTATCCTTTGAATTTTATAAAAAACTTAATGTTAATTCTCCCAAAAGGATCTTGTACTATGTTTGGGACCTTCATTTTTCAATAAATTCCAAATTCTCTTGGAATATTTTACCCCCTTTGGGGTTTTTTCTCAATTTTAGGTTATTTTTTATGAATCAATTTACTATTATTCTAAGCAACCACCAACCACATGCATACATGTAAATAATATAAAGATAACATGGTGTTTTTACAAGTTTGGGTTCCAATACCTACTCCTTTACTTAATTGGTAAAGCGCCCTATTCAAGGAAATTCCACTATAATCAATTAATGGCTATAATGGTTAGTGTTTTTTACACCTAAACTATGTCCCAATGAGTGTACAAGTGTCTATTTTGCACAAAAATTCCCTTTCTATGTTTTAAATGGACCTATCTCACTATCTTCACACTATTTTCATAGATTCTTATAACGATATTCATGTATACTTTGAGCTGCACATGTCTTATGGATTACTACCATGTATATACATGGATTTTTTTATAGATATTTCTCAAAAGTTGATCACAAAATCTTCACAAGATACTTTTTCATTAAATAGAATGATCTTCTTATTCTCAATAAAACAACCATTTAATATGAGCTGATAAAAAACAAATCACCCTATAACTCAGTCACTGCTACCTCTCATCTTCACAACTCTTAAATAGATCAGTTCACCTGGATTTCTCACTTCTCAATATCTAAAAAATAATCCCAAATAATATGGAACATGGATAGTTGGTCGATATATCCTCACCACTTTCTTCTTCTCAGTATTCAGTCCATATGATTGGAACTCTGAATCTTTATTGGCTCTCTCTTATTTTACTTCTTCTTTAATACTCAAATATTATTCACATACTCAAATAATATTGTATTCTCCTTTTCTTCTCCATTGTGAGCTCTCATTTTCTAACCTAACTCAACTCATCACCAATACCATCATAATATTTATTCACAAGAGATATAATACTTAGGTCAACTCACTTGATTTCTTGAGAGTCCCAGTCAACTTAAATTTACATTATCAATTTTTGGGTGGGTTCTTCTCAAATTTACATAAATGGTAATAAAATAGTAAATTTTTGTACGAAAAATTGGATAGTATCACGTTCAAAACTACTCCCCATGATCTTATATATTAATTTTGTTTTGCCAACTGTTATAACTTTCTCAACTGAAGGGTGTATTAAAAAAATACCCCTTTACTTTTTATTATTATTTCATACTATTTTTTCATACGAATAATTATTTAGGTATTTTACATAGATTCCACTTATTTATCTTCTACTCAAATATAAAATCACAATAAATTCACTTTAATTTCCCCAACTCTATGAATACTATACAATAAGAAAATGTGGCATAGTAAAGAACTTAATTAAATTTGTCTTGAGTGCATCTCATGAGAACCTGTATGGATTCAAATTGAATATGTACACATCAGTAGATATATTTCTTCATCCTCATCTTCTCAAGCTTTAATGATAACTTCTTTGTAAAATTTAAGAACCTGATGAATAGTACCATGTCACAACCCCCTCAATCTAAAGACACCATAATGAAGGAAGACAAATAATGAGTCCCACCTCCAGTAGGCCCTTGGTTGACGAATGGAAATGAGGGTATGAAAATATTATAAATCAAAGGAATTACCCTCAATAATAAATCATGAATGGTATATAAGATAAATCAAATGTAAGAAGCTCCATGACATAATATAAAAAGGAAGAAAAAACCATCCCATAATGCATGTATAAAAAAATATAGTTAAAAGTCTCCAAATCAAATTCTCAAAATAAAATCTAATTAAGAAACACAAAAATAGCTCCAAAGGGCTAAGTTAGTAATATCTAGTCTGATCCATTATGTCCTCTTAGAAAACCTACAAATATTTTTATATACATAGTGTGATCATACAAGTATACTCAGTTGGAAAACCAATGTCTCTCATGCACATGTAAAAATAGAATACTAATTCAACCCTGAGAAGATAGAAAAATCAAAAATACCTCAACAAGTCAACTAAAAAAACCCAACCTCACCAAGGATCTCTCACCAAATAGTGCACCCATGTATAAAAACATAATAATAATCTTAATGATAAAGGGTACCCTACACCGCTTTCCTACTAAGATGCCTCTCTCACACCATAATGACGTACATCATGCAACTCTCACTACTTCCATATGTCACATCATTCCAAATACCCCATGTGTTTCTAATAATCACATTACATCGCACCCAAAGAGACCTAGGCCCAAGAACCCCCCATTCTACAAACCATAAAATCAAATCTCAACTAAAGAAACCTAGGCCAAAGAACACCATGTGCTACTAACCATCACATCACATATGTCCTGAAGTAACCTGTGCCTAAACACCCCACCTACTACAAAACATCACAGAACCAAAGAGGTAGGGTATCATGAACATGTAGAACATCAACCTCATGTCATCTTCTTACCATTTTCGACCCCCACCATAGCAACCCACAAGCTACTAACCATCACATCTTAATAGCGACACTTATTAATTTTCGCCATCATAGCATGTGCATATCATTATCACCTAGAAGAGGGAGCAGGGAAGGGCGAGTAGTCAGTTATCCATCCTCACCACTGAGATTTTGGAAAAAACACCTCCCAAAACATTTAGTTGTTGTAAGTAGGTTCTCTACATGGGTGGGGTGCATATAGAAAATCAAAATAATATATTGATGGTTTTGAGTGCAATGGAAGTGTTCAAATGTAGATGATATATTAATTTTTTTTAATAATCATCTCCTAAAAACAAGAGTGGGGATCTTTGACATCAAATTTATGATTTATTTATTTAATATCAAAAGAAATAAATACATGGGCTTAGTAACATTATTCATTGGTGAATATTGATCATCCAAAAATACCCTTTCAAATTACCTTCATTTTTTTTGAGGATCCAAGGATAGGATCCCTCTAACAGTGATCCACATGTGCTCATATGATCTCCAAGAAACACCACTCGATCCCTGGGTGCAAGAGCGGTGAGTCAAATGTCTTGTTTTTTTCATTCTTGATCGCTTGTTCTTTGGTTTTGAAGAAATCTCTCTTGAACTTCTTGTTCTTAAGAGGGGGAGATAAGGAGGATTATAGAGAGAATTAATTATGAGAAATAATTATATATTCTCAATTTATGATGCTCAACATAATATACAAAGTCATCTATTTATACAGTTAATATTTAAGTTAAAATATTATTTAATTGAATATCGGATATTAAATAGCATTTATAACCTTTAATAAACCCCATTACACATAATAAATTTTATTATTATTATTATTTTGTGGCACGCACCAACTTTCAAAATAAAAAATATTATGTAACAATCTTGTTAATTAATGTTTTTCACTTGACTCAGTCTTCATCCATTCAAAATCCTCTAGAATTTATTGAATGAATAAATAATGTTTTTATTCATAAATAAATATTTTATTCACAATATAGTGAATAAATATTTATTAAAATATTCAGAAAATATAATAAATATTTTATTTATATTCTAGGGAATAAATATTTATTTAATTTATTTGATTTATATAACCTAAATAAAACTATTCCTCAGACTTGAGAATAATATTTATTCCATTAATTAAACTCAATTAGAATTTAATTGAGACTAATAAAAACACTTAGTGTGTGAACCTCTAGGATTATTTCTCATTGGATTTAGGTGGGATTGCGTAAATTCAAAGATTACTATATATAAATGTGTCAAGGAACCCAAGAGAAAGAACTTAATGTCAAAAAATTGAAAACCACATAAGATCCCTCACTTTATAATATAATCTCATTGTCACAATATCTCATCAAGAAGGTTTCACATCCATGTCATCAACCTATATTCTCGATATGTCTTTCTTTATCTATGTGAAATAAACACATCATTACACCATGGAAATAGAATTTAATGTGTCATTTATATTCCAATCAATGTTATGAAATATCAGCTTCTATAAATATGTAAGGGACAAATACCTCCTTGATTTATTCATTAATTACATGCCACTCATGATGCACCCAGTGCATCCAACTCTACCATGAACTATTACCATCTTGGATTATTAAATAAGTCTATATACATGAGTTTTAACATTCATTAATAATAATCTTAATGTATACATACCATCACACATTCTCATAGATAGGAATATTCGATGACACTAAAACATGCAGAATTCTTATTAGCGGGTATGTTATCATAATATTTCATCTTAGATATTACTAAGTGAGAACTTCATGAGAAGAAACCTAATATTCTTATGAGTACTCACACCTGACCATCTGTGTAGTATGTGTCCCATCATAGTATGTTATCCAACCACATAACATTATTTGAGAATATATTCATTGCAAATTAGGGTTCTCATCATAACGTGGAAATACTATGACCTGATCAATGTGATGTATACTCTAAGACATCATTACATTTGAATCATGAATAAAAATAAAAAATATATAATAATAAGTTTTATTAATATTCAATACATCAGATATTCATGAAATCAAAGTACAAACAATTGGTCCTAAGACACCAACTTCAACAAACTCCTTCATGGACTAGATCTAACTTCTTACAAACTTCAGTCCAATAGACCTCAAATGATAGTCATGTTTCTGTTGAATCAAGGCTTTAGTCAAATGGTTCACTATGTTGTCTTCTATGGAAATATTTCTCACTACAACTTCACCTCTCTACGAAAAATCCCCCAAGAGAAGATACCTCAAAAGTATTTTCTTCGTCCGCTGATATGACCTTCTATCTTTTGCAAGAGCCACCGCTATAGTATTATCACAAAAGAGTGTGACAATATCTTTATTACTGAGTAACACATCAAGATACAAGATAAATTTGTGCATACATACTACTTCTTTAGCTACCTTATAAGATGAAATATACTCAGACCCTTCTATAGAATCTATAACCACAACCTACTTTGAGATCATCCAGCTCATAACACCTTTATTAAAAGTGAAGATGTATCTCATTGGTGACTTCATGTCATCTTGATTAGTTTGGAAACTAGAATATACATATCCTATGATGACTAGTGTGTCATCTCATCCATAAATCAGGAACATATACTTAGTACGCCTTAGATACTTAAGGATAGTCTTGACTTCCATCCAATGGTAATCACCTGGATCAGCTTGATATCTTCCAACCACACTTAATATATAGGAAACATCTAGAATAGTACACATCATATCATAAATGACTGACCCAATCATTGATGCATATGGAGTCCTTTTCGTTATGTTTCATTCCTCATGTGTCTTATGACACATTTTCCTGGAAATATGAATGCCATGTGAAACTGGCAACAATCCCCTCTTAGATTGTTCTATACTGAATCTCTTTAGTAACTTATAAATGTATGTACTTTTACATAGGTCGAGAAACCTCATGAATTTATCACGATGAATCTTAATCCCAAGAATATATGTTATCTTGTCCAAGTCCTTTGTAGTTAAGTATTTATTCAACTACACCTTAAGAGACTGTAAGACTGGTATTTCATTTCCAATGAGTAATATGTCATCGACATATACTATTAATAAAATGACTACACTCCCACTAAACCATTCATAGAAATTTTGTTCACATTCATTATTTATGAAACAAAATTCCATTATGGCCTCATCAAAATGAATGTTCCATGACCTGGATGCTTGCTTTAATCCATAAATGGATCTTTGTAATTTTTATACCTTGTTGTCATCCTTTAGAGTCACAAACCCTTCAGGATGTTTCATATAGACATATTCTTAATTATTTTAGTTAAGGAAGCCTATTTTGAAAACCATTTTCCAAATCTCATAATCTGGGAAAGCTACAATGTAATGTAGAATTTTGATGGATTTTAGCATTGAACTGGTGAAAATGTTTCATCATATTCAATTCCTTGACGCTACTTAAACCCTTTTTCATCTAGTCACACCTTATAGGTACTTAATTTTCCTTACATATCTAGTTTATTTTTGAATATCCATTTTCATCCAACAATAATTACATCTACTATAGGGTCTACCAAAATCTAGAATTGGTTTTGATATATGGAATCCATTTAAGATTATTGGATTTTTGCCACTTGTAAACAACTATGCTAGTTATTGCTTCCTTGTGGGTTAAATGTTCATTATTATAAAAAAATAATGAGTCTCCATCCTGAATGACTAGAAAATCACACCATTCTATTTCTCTAACCTCTCTAGTACTCCTACACTATAATTGTGTCTTAGGAACAATTTCTTCTTACATGGGGATTTGTGGAATTTTTTCATGTGCCAACTCTTATGTATCTTGTTCTTGGACTTCCTTGATGTCTATCTCACTCCCACTATCAATTTTAGAGATAAGACCCTTATCATGAAATTTGGGGTGTATATAAACCATAAACTTTTTATCTGAAGGATTGTATAGTTAGTATCCCTTTGTTTCTTTGGGATATATTATAAAGATACACTTTGTGCTTAAGGGTTCATGATTTTTACCTGAAGAGGCCTTAAAAAATGCTTCGCAATCCCAAACATGTAATTAAGGTGACATAGCTTTCTTTATATTACATAATTGGTATTGTATACTTTCAATTGATTTAGTTGGAACTCAGTTTAGTACCTATGCTACTGTTTTTAAGGCATTTCTCAAAACGGATATTGGAAGAATCACATGACTCATTATTGATCTCACCATGTACAACAAGGTGTGGTTCCACCTTTCATTTACACGATTTTAGTGAGATGTATAAGGAGGAGTGAGTTGAAATAAAATCCCAAAAATCCTATAAATAATAAATGATGTCTTGATTAAGATATTCCCCACCATAGTCTAAGTAAAGTTTCTTAATCTTCATACCAATTCGGTTCTCAACTTCATTATTTCATTCCTTGAATATATCAAAAGAATCCAACTTATACCACATTAATTATACATATCCATATCTACTAAAATCATCGGTAAAAGTTATGAAATATTATTACCCACCCCTTTCTTCAAAATAAAATGGTCCACACACATGAGTTTGATCTAATTCAATAATCTCTTTAGCCCTTTAACCTTTCCCAATAAATAGGGATTTGGTAATTTTTACTTGTAAACGTGTGTGACATACACAAAGTGGCTTTAGTTCAAAAGAATATTAATATCCATCTTGATATAATTTAGTTAAGAACTTTTTATTTACATGACCTAGCTAGTGATTCCAATGTTGGGTGTGGTATAAGTCATGTTAAGTAACTTCGTTATTGATTACCATTATTTTGTTCGTGTAATCCAAAACATAAAGAACATTATTTTAATGTGACTTACTATATAAAATTCTATCTTTATAAAAGAAGAAAAATTTCTTCCTAGATTTGAAAATAAATCCATCTGTATCATATCTGGATATAGAAATAATGTTTTTGTTAATTGAAGCCACATAATAACAGCCCTTAAAAAACTAGATCATTCTGGTCGAAAATGTGAGACGGTAGTCCCTAATAGCTAAAACATCATGTTTATATCTGTTGGATTCTTTAATATCTACCTATCCTAGTCCAATATCTCTTAATCTACTTATTTACTATATTAAAATACATATGTAAGCACTATAATCTATATCTATTACCCAATTTTTAGAAATAGATAAATTCCACTAGATAAAAAACACACCTAAAGCTTCCCTTTACTTCTTTTGTTGGGTAGAGTTTTTCTTCTAGTGGACCTTCTTTCCACATGTGAAAAAGACAACATCCTATTACCTTGATTTCCCCTTGATCTTCCTCTTCTTGGAAGGGTGTAAATAAGCTTTGGGCTTAAAGATATTTTCTTGACCTTTCCATTTTTTAACCATAAGGACAGAAGATTTTTCATGCTTATACTTTGAAAATAAGGGTAAGAATATTTGGAATATAATTATCAATGTTGTTAATATTAAAATTCACAAAAAAAACTAGAGAATCCCAAAAGGAGTGATTCTAGAATGAGGTCGATGCCCAATTCTTTAGTTATTTTAAACCCTAAACCCTCTAAGGCCTCAATGTAGCCAATGATATTGACTACGTGATACCTAGTTGGGTCACCCTCTCCATTATTTCTCTAAAATAGTACCTTGGAAAACTCCAACCAATCATATCTATCTCTCTCCTGGTAAGGACCACAGAGGTGCTCAAGAATGTTATACACATCCATATTTTCATGAGACTTAATTAGTTTATTAGAAATTGATTAAATCATAAAACATTGAATGTATACCATGTCATTCAAATTTTTTCATAGACAATGAAGTATTTATAACTCACCTCTTTAGCAGGTGGATCAGGCATTGATGATTCTAGTATTTAAAATTTTCATTCACATCATAGCATAACCCGAAGGCATTTAATCATATCCTTGAAGTTACTTCCAGTTTGGTGGCTATATATCTACAATATTGATCATAGGGATATTATAGATGATGAATTTTTCATTTTATTATATATTTAAAAGAGAAATTTATTTGTCATTTGATTGATTACAAAATAAGTGAGATATAATAAATTAAATTCTTTTATTTATTTATTTATTAAATATCCCACTATTTTATCAAGTCCCAATAGCCCTCAAAATCAATCTCATAATTTCTAGTTGCATTAAAATTCTTTTGGAAAGGATCCCCATTAATTTTTTCAATGATCCATAATTTTACCATGTAAAACATAATAAAGTAATTAGGTAGGAAGTTTTTTCAACTGTGGACTTGTAGCTCCTTGATCCATTAAGTGGATTCCCCTATCCTGAAATCCTGACTTGGATTTCCTCGATACTTGCCTCCAAATTTGTATTGAACAAACTTTGGCCAGAAAACTCAATACAATTTCGATTAAGTCAACCCAAAAACTATTATGAGAACTCCATGATAAAATTAAGTGTCTGAAACATGTCCATGTAATACACTTAGATCTATGTTATCATTCTCAGTCAAGTAATGGAAGTCTTAGTCTGACGTATCATTTAATTGAGGGATTTTAATTTATTACACATAAATTATATCTTCTTTTATCCTTACACATATTCTTAATATTAAGTGGATGTTAATTAATTAATTAACCAATATAGATAAAACATTTACACATAATTAATTTTTTTAATTTTTTTTCATATTAATTCATTTATTTATGTCATCGTGGTCTTATGTCTATAAAATAAAAAAATTCATAGAAATAAATAATTATTTAATTAAATGACACATTCATGAGCTTTATCTAATGGTTGATTTAATGAGTGGGAATTAAATAAACCATTGACCTAGGGGAAATAACTCCTACATTCAATCTTGGCATGGGTTAAAGCATTTCACCAATCCACCTGTGTATCACTCCAGTAGGAATCATTATGATTCTATCTTGAGATACCTCCATGCACTTTGGGATGCTCAATTAATTACAAATATTTACTAGTCACATATAGGTGAGGGGATCCGAAGGATTGGTTAATGTGGATTACAAAAAATAACCTTTGACAAGAAAGTCCTATAAATTAATAGAGGGTGGTATGACTCTTAGGAATTCATATAATTTAATATTAAATAATTGAAAATTCATGTAATGAATTAAATTAAAATGTCCAACACATACACAAGTCATAGTCAGGCTCATGAATGGTCATTAATACAATGAATACACAAAAGTAAATGGATAGCATTCATTTATTTATTCGTTCTTTTATTATTTAAGATAAAAATGCTTTCATTAATTAATTAATTAATTAATTAGATTTAATTTTAATGATCATTAAATATTATTTGGAGATACCCCATTATTAATGTAATTCATGGAAAATTAATGGTAGAACTAATAATGACATATTAATTATAATAAATTAATTGAGCATTTAAAAATTATTTAAAACCATTATTAATTTTTCAAACACAGAATGTTGTTCCAATCAATAACATAATATTTTAATGCTTCAATTTTAAAATTTAATGTAATTTTAATTATTTCCATTAATGGGAGACTACACGGAATGTACATGTAGCTATATTCCATGTACCTTAGTTGTCATTTATCCAAGTCACATGCCTAGGGATTCAACATGTTAACTCAGCCAGACTACATGTGTGTAAATTCCAGCTACACACACGATATCTTCTTTCCATGTATTAGGTTGGTCTGATTAACGTATAATGTGAAATAAAAGCACTGTGTGTAATTAACTCCTCGGTGCATCTAGATACAATGTGCATGGGTATACACTGTGTGCTCTAGCCGCACGTCGTGTAACCAAGTTTTACCAGCCAATGATTTTCCACTTCCTGATGGATTCTCCAGTCATTCGTCATTTTTTCTTAAAACTTTAATAAAATGAAACAATAAATGAAAATTTTTAATATTTCAATAACATGTTAATTTAAATCGGATTAAGGAAATAATAACATGAAATGAAAATATAACCATAATTGTTCATAGATCAACAAAAAATAAATAATTATAAATGTAGATATGACTACCCTAATACCACTTGATGGTTCCAGGCATAGTAGAAGCTTGAGAAGGTGGATGAAATATTAAAATTTCTTTTAATAATCATTATCTGAAACCAAGAACATAGATCTTTCATGTCAAATTTATAATTAATTTATATAATATCAGAAGAAATAAATACATGATCCTAATAACTTTCTTCATTAGTGAATGTTGATCATCCAAAACGACCCTTTTAGATTACCTTCATTGTGATATGAGGATACAATGATATAATCCTCTTATAGTTGATCCATACATGAACCTGAGCTCCAAGAAACACCACTCTATCTATGGGTTCTAGCACGATGAGTAGAAATGTCTTGCTTTGTTCGTTCTTGATCACTCATTATTCAGTCTTGAAGATATCTCTCTTTCACTTCTCATTATTGAGAGGGATAGATAAAGAGGATTTGAGAGAGATTTTTTTGTGCACAAAAATTCACTATTCTCAATTAATGATTCTCTATATAATATACATAACTGTATATTTATAGAGTTAGGAATTAAGTTAAAATATTATATAATTAAATAACAGTCATTAAATAACATTTATAACTTTTAATAAACCCCATTACACATAATAACAATTATTATTTTTATTATTATTTTTTAGAATGAATCGCGCAATAAAAAATATTATGCAATGGTATTTTTAATAAATATTTGCCACTGGACTCGGTCTTGGTCAATTATAACTCCCCTAGAATGTATTGAACAATAGAATAAATATTTTCTTCCTAAATAAATATTTTATTCACAGACTAGAGAATAAATATTTATTAAAATATTCAATAAATCTGATAAATATTTTATTCACAAGAGAGAGAATATATATTTATTTAATTTGTGAGATAAATATAACTTGAATAAAATTATCCCTTGGACTTGATAATTATATTTATTTTATTAATTAAACTCAAATGGAATTTAATCGAGACAAAAAACACTTAGTTTGTGACCCTCTAGGATTCATTCTCATTGGTATTAGACAGTTTTTCCTAAAGTCCAAGATTACTGTACAGCAACGGGTTAGGGCACCCAAGTGAAAGAACTTAATGTTGGAATGTCGACAACCACATATAAACACTCACTGTGTGATATAATACCTTTGTCACAATATCTCATCAGGTAAGTTGCATATCCATGTTACCAACCGATATGTTGAATGGGGGTTATCAAAAATCAATAAAAATGAAGGCCTTCGGGCCATTTAGGCTAGTATCAGTCTACCAAAAAATATGTTTGATATGTCTTTATTTACATATCTGAAATAAACATGTCATTACACCATGGCCATTTAATTTAATGTGATTTTTCTCTTAAAATCAAAGGGCCAAATATCAGCTTCCATAAATATGGAAGAGAAAAATCCTTCCTCAACTTATTCATTAATGGCATGTCACTCATGACACACCCAACATATCCAACTTCTTCATTAACTATTATCATCATAGTATATGAAATACATCTAAGTACACAAGTTGTAACATGTATTAATAATAACCTTAAATTCTAAGGACAATCACACATGCTCATAGATAGGAATATCTGATGACACCAAAACATGAATAATTCCTACAAGAGATTATGTTCTCATTATATCCCTTCATAGAGATTAACAAGTGCAAGCTTCATGAGAATAAGACTCGTCGGCTTATGAGTACTTTCACCTGACAGTCTATGTACCATGTGTCGAATCACTGTAAACTATCCAACTACAAAAAATTATTTGAGAATATCGTCATAGCACATCAAGGTTCTCATCATAGTAGGGAACTACTATGACCATATCAATGAGACATATACTCAAGGAAATTATTACATTATATTAATGAAGAACAACAAAAAATATGTAATTAGAAGTTTTATTAATATTGAATACATCAAATATTCATGGAATTAAAGTAAAAAATGTTGGTCCTAGGACAGCAACTCTAACATATACATGGTATAATTATATAATATACACACATAATCCAATTTTATGGGTTCATGACAAGTACTAAACAACTAATAACATCACTACACAAAATAACAATCTTTTCCACTTTCACTACTGCCAGAAAAAGCATAAAACCACACAATGAGCCATGAACCAAAAACCACTTTTCATTAAACTTATTAAATTATTCAGACCATTATTATTCATTCATTATCCATTCACATTCCATTAACCAAAATAAACCCTATCCATTCCACTTTCATTATTATTAGTCCATATCCCACTAATAACCAGGAAATTAACATGTCCAACCACACATCACAAGTAGTTCACCATCCCCCAAACAAACCATCACCCTCTCGCCCCACAAGCACGACCACACATCCATCACCCCACATTACACAATCAAGCATAAACCACATTCCACCAAAAGCCACACCTCATAACACAACACCATATATCGCATTATCACAATAGCCCATCGCATCACATCGCCACATTCACACAACCACACATCACAACACAAAAAAGATCATTTTATATATTTACAAAGGGGATTTTATAACATTCCACTTCTTTATTTTTTTGGAGACCTTATCACATATGGGATATATCCAAGTGAAACTAAATTTTTTAGTCGGATATAAGTGATTAGATCTTTTTTTAGGTGGTGAAAAACAATAATCACACAACATGGATTTCATATTTACAACTACAATATAATAATATTCCCCAAGAAAATCATAATTTCCATCATGAAATTTATCCTGTACAATTCATAATATCATCAACAATTATCAATGCAGTAAAAATCATGTGATTCACTCTTTTTGGAAAAATATTAATTAAGATCATGTAATTATCACTTTCTCTCTCCATCGTAATCTATCAATTATCTAAATTAAAAAAATATGTGATAATGAGGATAATAAATCTCCACTCATGAGATAATATTTTCTGCAAAAATAATTATCCACAATATGAAGAAATTGTATAAAAAATATAGGTGAAATTCCCTTATTCCCCATTAATTTCAATTAATAAATCTATTATATTTACTAAGATGATGCATACCATCTTCCCAAAAAATAAAAAATTCATGATCATATGACTCTTCGTCTTCGATAGTTTAAATGTTAAAACTATATTTAAATAAATCTGGAAATTATAACTTGAAGCTTGTGAAAAAAATGGGTTCTTACCTTATAATCATCAAGAATAATCCAATAGAACTGATGACGCATAAATATGATTAGTTTTGATAGAGATAGGGTAGAAAAAAGTTAAGTAAAATGGGTATTTTATTTACCATAATTTTAATTGTCAAAAATAATTTATCATTTAATTCTTGTATTTAATTCCCTCATTTAATCCAACCATTTAATTCAAAATCTATTAAACAATTTTTAATTTATTTTTATTTTTATATTTACCCAATTTATTATTATTATTATTATTATTATTTAAAACATATTTGTATTCTCTTGTTTTTTTGGTGATGGCACCCCCATGGTGCACTATGCTATTCCACGCCTCACTCTCCCTCCTATTTCTTATTATTCATTTATTTTTTTAATTATTATTCTAATAACTCACATATTTCTTATAATTATCCTAATTTATCTTTCTCCAATAAATTCCCCACTTAAATTCCCATGCCCAACTCCCCAATTTACCTTTTTATTTAATTAATTAAAAAAACACACACACTCTATATCATCATCACTCACATATCATGTCTTTAAATTATTCTCTTTTAATTTTTTTTATTGTTATTCATTTATTTAATACCACACACACACACTAAAAGACACACAAATATATATTTACCATACATAAAACGATATATATAAAACATATATATATATAGGTACAAACTTATATGTAAAAAAAATTAAAATATAAATCCTCTCACACACACACATGATTAATTTGTAACTATGGAACACACACACACATGTGTATTTATATAGAAATATAGTGTCTATATTTGTGTGTAACAATATAAACACTTTTATATGTAAAAATAATTAAAATATACATTCATATATGTAAAACACACACACATGTATTTATATTACAATATAGTGTGTGTATATATATATAACATTCATAACACAAACATTTTGAAACATTTAATTACAACATGAAACAAGTAAGTATACATATTTACACATGCGTATAATATGTTGTAAAATGTTTAATCTATTACATGTAAATTAAAACTTCCAAAATAAATTTCAAAACTTCAAAATTAATGTTAATAAATTACCAAACCATTTTAATCTACTTTTAGTTTTTTTCCAAAAACACCTGAAAATCAAAATCACATGGAAATTCCCAATAATTACAAAGGAAGGCTCAAGAATATTATGTAATTTTATATTATATACCTCTCAAACAATTCTCATACTCATGAATCATAAAAAACCCATAAGTAAATGGAGATGGTGGACCGAAAAAACACTATGTGCGATACCTCTTGAGACCTCAAACACTACCACTAGCCAAACACACCAAACCCAACAGCCACAAAACACCTCACACAACACCATCACTACACAACCACATCACTACAACCATAAAACCTTCTTATATATCAAACCATCCAATATAAAACCAACTAACTGGATTATCTTGAACAAACAAATTGGGGAATTACATCCTCTATGTAAAGATGTTATTGGCTTTGGGTGGCATTGACTTTCCTGCATGTTTTTAATCACATCATGGTTTAATGTGTCTCAATTAGGAAAAATTTCCTCCCCAATTCAAATTTTTTAACATTATCACACGTCAAGAAAACAACACATCTCATAAAGAAACAATACCCAACATCACACAACAAATCTCCAAGAACACAAATCATGAAATTCACTTTCCCATGTTAATATATCATCCACATTGGGTGGAACTAACACTTATACATTGTTTCAATCACATAAAATTATAAAACATACTAATTAGGGATTAATTTTCCCCTTTTTCATATGCTTGAAGTTTCTAATCATAGTCCACACAATGTAACATCCCAAGAATAGCTATAGACATAACAACAACATATTCTGGATTCTAAAATTATTTAGTGGCTTACGTGACTTCACCTCATTATTTAGCATGGATAATTTCAGAAATTTCATAACTAAAATGTCCAAAGAAATTTTCTACCACAGGTCCATAACAAATTATCATGATAAATTACAAATGTAAAGCAACACATGGTATATTAACTCATATGATAATTCGAATGCTTATAAAAATAAACCATTTTATCATGTCAGTATAAACTCTACTCAACATAATAGGCTGAATAAGGTTTTCCAAAATTAAATAGTCATTCACAATAAAGTACAATAATAATTATTCTTTAATAATTTCAAACATTAAGAAATCAAGATGGAATTTTATAAATTTTAATAAAGGAAACAAAATTCAATTCATTAAAAATTATTCTATAACAGGAAAATAAAAAACAAATTAAAGCCTCAAAAAAATGTTTCAAAAAAAACATGGGTATGTTAACCATAATTTTAATCTTTCCTTTCAGGTTATATGATTAATTCATTAAAAAATAATAATTCATTAGAAACAACAAGACTGACACAGTTTGAGAAACACACATAAAATTACATGAATATTTAATTAATTTCCTTATCTTCCCAAAACCACCTTATTAAATCAAAAGAACATTCAATAATAATTCATGTACCACTCTATGGTTTCTTCCCTAAAAGTGGTTCCACCTCACTTGTAAGTTAGGTAGGCTAGATTCCTTGTATCAGATCATGGGAGGCCCAAAAATCCCATATCCAAGCCAGTCTTACCAAGAATATGTCACGCACCAAGGTCATCTGACACATTTTCCCTACCAACCCATGAAATCCTCACTATGAATCACTTAAAACTTTATCCTATACCTAAAACATACATTTAATAACACTCTTTCATGACATATCCTTCCAAATATATTGTAGTGAAGGAACAAAGATATTGATCCCCTGAGTCTTGCCTTCAGTAAGCCCTGGGTTGGTGACTAGAATTGATGGTATGAAAATATCATAAATTGGATCCATTACCCTCAATAATATAACTAGATCAAGAGAAATGATAAATCAATTACAATAAATTCGAAAACATAATATAAAAAGGAAACCAAAACCATATCATAATTCATGTATAAATAAAATAAATACATATAAAAGTCTCAAATTGAAAGTCCCAAAATAAAATCTAAGGCAGTGACACAAAAATAAATCCAATGGTTCAAGCTAATAATATTAAAAATGTTCCATGAATTACTCAAGGAAAAAATTAAAATGGTTTTATATAAGTAGGGTGAGCATACAAGTATGCTCAATAGGAAAACCAAAGTGTCTCATGAATATGTGAAAATAGCATACTAATGAATAAATGAGGAAACGAAATAACCAACAACACATAAACAGGTCAACTAACAAAACCTCAACCTCAAAAAGGATCTCTCACCAAATAATGCATCCAAGTATAATAAAATAATAAGAAACATATCGATAAAGGGTAAATGACACAACTTTCCCACTGAGATTCTGCTCTCATACCCCAGTGATGAACTCCATGGAACTCCCACCTCTTTTGTATATTACACCAGGCCAAGAACTCTGTGTTTTGTTAGTCATCACCTCACATCTCACACAAAGACACCTAGTCCTAGTAACCCCATGGGCTACTATCCATCACTTCACATCTCACCTGAAAACACCTGGGCTGAAGCACCCTATATGCTGCTAACCACCACATCACATCCTGCCCGAAGAAACCTAGGACCAAGAACCCCACTTGATACTAACCACCACATCACATCCTACCTAAATAAACCTAGGCCTAGAAACCACACTTGATACTAACCATCACATAATCAAAGTGGTAGGGTATCTTGAACATGTAGGACATCAACCCTATATCCTCCTCCAACCATGCATGATCCCCACTATAGCACCCCGCATGCTACTAACCATCACATATCGACACTGAAACTTTTGACATCAAGCTATAACATCCCATTCATATTATCATCACCTGGAATAGGCATTGGGGAAGATTGGGTAGTCATCCATCCATTCTCACCACTGGGATGTTGAAAAAAATGCATCCAAAACATTTATTTGTTGTAACTAGGTTCTTGACATGGTTGGGGTGAATAGAAAATCACAATAGTATACAAGGTATACATAAATAAGCTATACACATATGCCCATCCTATGGTTTCACAATAAGCACTATAAAACTCACCACCTCACCACCCAAACTTATAACCACAAGCAATTTCATTTTCACCCCTAAAAGCATAACACCACACAACAAGACATGAACCATAAACAACATTTCCTTAAACCCATTTACTCATTCATCCCATTATTATTCATTCATTATCCATTGAAATTACATTAACCAAACCAAACCTCAACCATTCCACTTTCATTATTATCCTTTCATATTCCATTACTAACTGGACAATTAACATGAAACAGCCACACACACAAGTATCTCAACATCCCTCAAACAAACCATCACCCTACTTCCCCAAAAGCATGGACATACATTCAAAACCCCACATACCACAACCACACATCAACCACTTTCCACGAAAAGCTACACCACATAACACAACTCCCCATACCAAATCATCACTACAACCCCATCACATCACACCATCACATCCACACAATTGAACATCACATCACAAAAAATATCATTTTATATATTTACAAAAGGGATTTTATCACATTCTACTTTATTTTTTTAGGGGTGTTATCCCACAAGCCATATATCCAAGTGAAACCAGATTTTTTAGTTGGATAAATGTGATTAAATCTTTATTTATAGTGGTAACAAAAAATAATCCAACAACATGGATGTTGGGAAAGATGAAAAAGTGATAAATGCGCAAACACAATCAAATCAAACGTGCATTGGAAATATAATCTTTCCCTCCAAACAAAAGCAGATTCTTAGAGACTCAAAAATAAATGTGCAGAAAAATAAATGTTGACACTGAAATTGTTTTGTGGAAAACCCAAAAGGGAAAAACCATGAGACCTAGTCCAGAAAGAAGGATCCACTAAAATGAATAAATATATGGTAGAGACTCCCAAAAAAAGGAATGAATCTCGAAATTATAACTCTCCAATGTAAAGGAAAAATGATCTTTTATGAAAGGAGATCACCAAATTGGATCTGTTCTTAGTATAGTGGATGTTCTATAAAACCCTTGTCTGTTTCCTCCTTTTATACGGAAAAAATCCACATGAAAATGAAAACCCGCATCAAAAAATGGTAACACCTCAAAAACACTTCTTTGACCTGTGTTAAAAACATGTCTCTGCATGAATAAATTCATGTGGTATTAACCTGCGTGGGAGTGACATTTGAGGAGGTGCCCCAAAAAAATCCCCCTCTGAATCAAGTGGGGATCACCAAAAACCCTGAAATCGGTCATAAAGTCTCAAATGTACCTCTGGTTAAACTCTTGGACAACATGTCTAACCCATTGGCATTACTATAGATCTTCTCAATCTCTAACTATCTTGAATCAAGGGCATTGCATATCCAATGATACCAAACATTGATATGTTTCAACCTTCTATGAAAGGAGGAATTATTTCCCAAACAAATAGCACTATGACTATCAAAAAATAAAACATACCTATCCTGATTAAAATTGACCTGTCAAATAAAAGTTTAAATCAACAAAAATTCTTTGCATGCCTTTTTAGATGCAATGAACTCTGACTCTGTGGTAGATATAGCAACAAATCTCTGTAATCTAGACTGCAAAAATATAGTTCCTCCTACAAAAGTGATCAAATAGCCGAAAGTAGAATTTCTCAAATTGATATATCATACCATATCTGAACCTATAAATCTACAAATCATAGGTTTCCCTTTTCCAAAACACAATATTAGATCATAAGTACCATGAAGATAATGAAATATATACTCCACTTCTCTCCAATGATCTCTACTGGGATTTGATAGAAAATGAATGACTACACCAACGACATGAGATATATCAGGTCTAGTACATATCATCGCATACATCAAACTTCCAAAAATAGATAAATAATATATGTGTTGCATCTCCTCTCTCCCTTCATTAGTAGAAGGTGACTAACTGGTACTAAGCTTAAAATTTAAAGCAAGAGGAGTACTAACCCCTTTATATATATCCATATAAAATCTCTAAAGAACCTTCTCAATATATCTCTCCTGATATATCCACAATTTCATGGCCTTCCTATCATGGGAGATCGATATGCCAAGAATCTATCGTGCTATCTCCAAGTCTTTCATCTCAAAAGACTAAAAAAGATCCTTCTTTAATCTATCAATTATAAAAGCATCATGGCCAACAATGAGAATATTATCAACATTAAGAAATAATATAATAAAATCATTATTAGTAAATCTATGAACAAAAACACAATGATAAGAATATTTCTTACTGAAACCCTGATGAGAAATAAAAGATTTAAATTTCTTATACCACTATATCATATCTCTCTTCAAACCATAAAAACCCTTCTTCAACCTGCAGACATGATTATTTTAACTATTTTAACAAAACACTTTGTTTGCTCCATATAAATCTCATCCTCTAAATCTCCATGGAGGAAAGTTGTTTTCACATCCATCTGCTCAATCTACAAATCCAATCTAGCGTCTGAACCAAGAACAACCTGAATAGAAGATGTTTTGACAACATGTGATATAATCTCATCAAAATAAATACCTTTATTTTGATAGAACCATATAAAAACTAACCTTTCCTTGTGTCATAGAATAGAATTGTATTCTTCATTTTAATTTGATAAATCCACCGATTTTGAAAATCTCTCTTACCTATCCAAAAATTAACCAGCTCAAAAGTATGGTTTTCATTCAATGATGTCATCTCATAATCCATTTCTGTAACCCATCTATATTTCTGATAACTTTTTATCATCTTATTAAAATATTCTGGTTCTCCCCCTTCAACAAGGAGCACATACTCATCAGGTGAATATCTAGTTGAAACGGTACAATTCAGAGATGACCTCTGAAGTGGAACTGCAGGTTCATTAATAACACTTGGGACCAGATCATTAAAAATAAAAAGTGTATCAGAAACATAAACTCCAACCTATTCACCTTGGACATCATTTTTCATATTGAAATGATCCTTAGAATCAATAATATGAGGTAAATGTGAATCAGGACCTGGATCAAGATTGACAAAACCATCAGAAGTTAGAGAAGTATATTTTTCTCCCTTATCAATGTCTTTAATAGGGTGATCCGACCTAAACACTATATCATGGAATCTGACAAGTTTCTTCAAATAAGGATCATATAAACTCTACCCAAACTCATTGTGTTCATAGCCAATAAAAATACACTATCATGACTTTCTATCCAGCTTGGATATCTCATCTCTAGGCACATGAACGATATACTTACAACCAAAAACATGCAAGTGATCGTACATAATCTCTTTTTCAAACCAAAACCTATCATAATGTTTGTCTACAAATAAACCACATGTGATAAATTGATAATATGAGCAGTAGTAAGTAAAGCCTCACCCTTAAAATTTGAAAGATGATTATCTTCTAAAAGTAAACAAAAACATATTTCCAACAAAGTCATGTTCATCAAGTAAGCTACACCATTCAACTGAGGAATATTTGGAGGTCTATTCTGATGCCCAATAACTTACTTCCAATAATAATGACCAAACATAGAACAATAATCTCCCACATTCTTAGTGTGAATACATTTCAATTTCTTTTCTAATTCCCTCTCATCAGAAACATGAAATTTCAATAAAACACTGAGCACCTAATTTTTGGCATTTAAAACATAAATCCATATATTATGTGAGTATTCAGTAATAAAAGTAACAAAATAAATACCACCAATAAAGGACTTAGATTTCAAAGGACCACAAACATAGTAATATACTAATTCAAGTACCTGTGACTTCCTGTGCAAAGGATGACTGCTGAAACTCACCCTACTCTATTTTCCAGCCATATAGTGATCACATATGTCCAATTTAACACTCATAAAATATATAAGAATATTTCTATTTTCCAAACAAAAAAGTCCTTTCTCACTAATTTTACAGAGCCTCTTATGCGATAACTTGGATGAAACACAACACTCAATAATGAAAGAATAATCACAAGAAATATATTCTCTAGTCTAGTAAAAAACCTGAATTATTATTCCCTAAATCCATAGTCAAATATTCCTTGGAAATATTCCATTAGAAATCATGAAAAGTAATTATAAACACTTCATAATCAAGAATAATGGTAGAAATAAGATTCAAACAAACCTCAGGCGCATGTCGAACATTCTTCAAACTCATCTTACTTCCTTTACCAGTCTCTAAACAAACAGTCCTAATACCTACAACATCAGCATGACCAACATTACCCATTTCAAAATACTAAAATTACCTAGGTTGTAAGACGTAAATAACTCTTTCTTTTATGTCTCATGAAAATAGAAACCACTGTCAGCAAACCAGCAAGAATTATCAGAATTAATTTTAATGGAGTCATAAACAATAACAAGATCACCCCTTGTAGTGGTGTAGACACGGTCATCTCCATCATCATTTTTCTTATGCATAATTCCTTCATTATGTTTTCTCTTTTTAGCTGATAAAAAAATTTCATGGAAATCCCCTTATTACCACAGTGATGACATTCAAATTCTATCTACCTCAAACTAGATTTGCTTCTTCCTTTGTTGTTACCTCAACTACTCTGCCCTGAATCTTGTCTTCTCCTCCTGTTCTCTCTGACTAAAAGATCTAAAAAAAATTCTCCTGAGTACGTCCCCTGACCTCTTTATTAAAAATAGAAAACTTAACAAAACAAAATTTCACATCACCATTAGGAGTACAACTGATTAGAGTAACATGTAAATTCTCCCAAGAATCAGGTAAAGTGTTAATCAACAAAAGAGCTAAAACCTCATATTTAAAATTGATACCTGTGTCAAAAAACTAATCAAAAAATCCCTAATATTCACTCAAATAGTTATTAATAGACATAACTTATTTTTATCTCAAATTAAACATTTTTTGAGAAGAAACCATTTATTGTTTCCTCTATTAGAAGCATAGGTCATCTCAATCTTCTCCCATAAAGTTTTGGCATGGGAGATGATGACAATTTGGTTCGTCACATTGTCTCTGAACCATTGGAGAATGAAACCACAAAACATCTCATGCCAAAATTCTCATTCTTCATCTGACATCTTTTCTGGCTTCTAGGTACTAAAAACGGTAATATGCATTCTCTTGAAAAAAAGAAGATCCTTCATTTTTAGTCACCACATATGGTAGTTGGTACCATTAAAAAAATCATATTACTATAATTGTATTCCATAATATATTTGAAATAAAAAACCAAACTCTTTGAGACCAGCTATTTGGAAAGAGGGAAAAGTGATGAACGTGCAAACAAAATCAAAGAAAACATACAGGGCAAATTAAATCTTTCCCTCCAAACAATAGTGGGTGCATAGCGACCCAAAAATAAATATGAAGAAAAATAAATGTTGAAAGTAGAATTTTTACATGGAAAACCCAAAAGGAAAATACCACGGGACCTATTCCATAAATATGGATCCATAAAAATGAAAATTACATGGTACAGACTCCCCAAAAATGGAATGGATCTTAAAATTATAACTCTCCGAGGCAAAGGAAAAAATGATCGTCGATGAAAGGTAATCGCTAAATTGCATCTGATCTTAGTATTATGGATGTTCCCTCAAACCCATGTCTATTTCCTCCTCTTATAAGGAAACAAAACTATGTGAAGATGAAAAATTGAGTCAAAAAATCATAACACCTCAAAAACGCTTCTTTGACCCACATTAAAAATATGACTTCACATCAATAAATTCACACATTATTGGCCTACATGGGAGTTCCATTTGATGAGGTTCTATGACAATAGATTCCATAATTACAACTATAATATAATAAATAATCCCCAATATTCATGATTTTTAATGTGACATTTAGCATGTACAATTCATAATACCAACAACAAATATAAAAGTAGTAATAATCATGTGATTCACTCCTTTTTTGAAAAATAATAATTAAAATCATGTAATTATCACTTTCCCTCTCCATGATAATCTTTCAATTATCTAAATTAACCCAACATGTGATCATTAGGATAATAAAACTCTAGGCATGCGATAATACTTTATATGGAAACAATTACCACAATATAAAAAAATTATATAAAAAAAATACTTGTTAAAACCCCTTATTCCCCCATCAAATCCAATTAATCAATTAAATATCTTTATTAAGACGATGCATAAAATATTAAAAAATAATAATAAAATCCATAACTATACCACATTTATGCAAATAATAGAAACAATATATCCCCTTACCTCAATTTTAAGACTCAAAAAATATTAAAAATAATGTTTGTAAGTCCCGACATGAAGCCATAATCATATGATTCTCCATATTTGAAAATTTAAATGTAAAAATTGGACATAATTAAATACGTATAATATAACTCAATGGTTGTGAAAAAAAAACTATTCAGTTACCTTCTAATCATCATGATGAATCCAATGGAACTTACATCACGTCGATCTAATTAGTATTGAGGGAGATATGGCTGAAAGAAGTAAAGAAGTTTGGGTAATTTATTTACTATATTTCTAATTATCAAAATGTTTTTTTCATTTAATTACTGAAATTAATTCTTTCATTTAATTCACTCATTTAAATCAAAACATACTACAAAATTATTATTTAATTTTTTTATTTCAATTTTCCCCATTTATTATTGTTATTATTTTTTACATATTTTTGTTCTCTTATTATTTTTTTGGCATGGAACCCCATAGTGAAACTAAGCTATTCCATGCCTCACCCTCCCTCCAATTTCTTTTTTTTATTTATTTATTTAATTATTATTCTCATAACTCACCTCTCTCTAATAAATATTCTCATTTCTCTCTCCCCAATCAATTCTCCACTTAAATTCACATGCCCAACTCCCTAATTTACTTTCTTAAATAATGAATTTAATACACACACTGTAAATACCCAAAATTTTACTAATGAAAATTCCTCTTTATCTAATTGAATGTCTTGTTATGTAAAATGTTTATATAACATATGAACTTCCTTGCTTTTATGTTTTTGGTTTTTTAAAATATCGTTAAAAATTGTGGCCACTGCTAATATAGTTGTTGAACAGTGATCACATGATTAGTATAAATATAAATCTTTAACAAATGAAATTTATTCAGACAAAGGAAGAGAATACCTCATCCAGTAGAATTTCTCTACAAGAAGCCCATTTGTCGGAGCTCAGAAAGGAAGTAGCATCATTGGTCTTCACTCTTGACCAAACCCAATCTAAGATTCAACACGTAAAGCTTGAATGGAGCCTCTTATAGGAGAAGTGGAAGTTGATAGAGATTACCACCTGAGCGATGTTATCTGAGCCTCCCCAAGAATCTGTCACCATCGCACATGTTACCCTTCGGTCTTATGCGGGTGTTATAAGGAGTTATATAACAAGACCCAATCACTATTATTATGTTTATTATTTTTTTATAGAATAAATAATATACATTCATTTTATTATTGTTACTTTATACATAGTTTTAAAGAAAAATAGTAATTTTAGTTAATATTCAATTAAGAAATCAATTTTGATGAATTAATGGATTTTTTGAATTAAATAATATTTTATTGAAATATTTTTACTAAATTACTTTTTATTAAATATAAATGATCGTGTAATTTGCATGAATAGAATTGTAATTTTTATTAATGTTTCAATGCTCTTTTTGTCAAAACCCCTGAATTTTTTATAACTTTATGTTTTTATTTTAAAAGTAAAAATTCACATATTTAAAAATTTATTTAGATAAAATTAATGTTAATCAGGACATCAAAATTATCCAAAGGTGAATTTTTCATAATTTTCTGAGATAGTCGAATTTTTGGGTAAAAATTAAATACTGTTTAAATATATAATGTGTTTTATAACATCATAATGACCAAATAGTGATGTAATAAAATACAATAAACATGATTTTCGGCCAATATATGTTTTACATTTAAAATATTGTGATTTTAGATTTGTTTGATTGATTTTATGGGGCCTCAGTGGACCCTCCAAGACATATAAAATACTTTAACATTTTAAAATGATTTCTTTGAGAGTGTGACTCACCTCCACATAATCAAGAGTAGTATTTTAATAATTTCGGACATTTTACTTATAAAATAATGTTTTCCACTCCAATTTGGAAAAAACCATGGGAAAAAACCATGGGATGGTTTTTATTATTGATTAGTTTAATGTGCAGTGTCCAAAACCTAAATAATAAAGAATTCCCTCTCTTTTCCTACATAAACCCACCCAATCTCCCACTTTTATTCACTAAAAAACATTATATCACGTCCCTACCCTTCCCAACTCTCCCTAAAATCCTCCCAAGGCGCCCCAAGCTCCCAATAAGCCTCTATCAAGCCCTTCCCAAGACTTTGGGATCACACTTCCAAGTAAGGGATTTCTTCCTTTCTCATTTTTGTCCAAACCTCTTTATGTTGTTATTCCCTTTTATTTTCAATTAAAAATATTGTGTTTTGATTTCACAACTCCCTCATAATTACCTACTTATGTTTGAATGATGAGATACCACTTTCTCTCTCATCAATGCCTCCCATGCACACCCGTTTCCATGCCGAAATTCTATAAGGAATTTCTCCCTTCTCATTTACATTCAAGAAATTATTTTATATTATGCATCTAAATTCCATTACATATGTTGGGACATGTGTCTATATGAACCCCTTTCCATTTCATTTACATATTATGAGATACCACATTTCTCTCATCAACCATTTTTATGAATTCCTATGTTATGTCGTTATGCTCCCGAAGTTACACCGCAATTTCCCAAGACAAAAGTCATTGTGTAGTGAATACCATGCACATTTCTCTATCAAGAGTATTCACCTTTAGGAACATTTTCTTATTGATGATAGAGTTTCATGTATGAATTCCACATTCCTTTATCAAGGAATAAATGAGGATGTTTAATGAATCCATGTTGTATGATCTATGTGGCACACTTATGCATGAAATTAAATGATTAAGAAGGGTGCACCCCGATAGCGCTCCAATGCATTGGGTAAAGATTAGTATCATGACACATCAAGTGAAATGAGGGTTTAATCATACTAATTCATGTGTAATGAGGGTTTCTCATGCACAATGTGCAATGAGCCTTGGCTAATCCTAATATCATGTTAAATGTTGTTCCCACATTTCCATGTTATGATAATCATGATATATTGTGGCTTTATGTTCATGTTTCTCTAATGCTCCATTGATATGCCTATTGCCTAAAATGTACTATATTCTTCATTTTAATCCTTGTTTACTCCCTTAATAGGCTTTTTATCTCACCCTTTTCTTATGCATGTCCTCAGGTTATCCCATGCAATGCTAAGTATGAAGTAATATTGTGGTTATGTAATATAAGTTTTCAATAAAGATGTTGTGTTTCTTGTTTTAAGTTGTTTGTAATTTTCCTAAGCCCCAAAGACACTAGACCTCTCGATATTCTATGTTGTATCATGCGATGGTCTTATGTAATAAAATATGTTTAAGTTTGAAATAAAGAGCAAAGTCATTATAGTTGGTATCAGAGGATAGGTTTACTTATTTTTGGGATTAGGATTATAAAACCCTAGTGAAAGCCTTAAAGATAAGAACAACTATATTAAAAAAATTCCTAAATTTTGGTGAGTAATGAGTAAGTTGTTTATCTAGAAAATATATCCCCGTCTAGATACGAGTAGGTAGACGAGGCTCTGGGATAGATGTATCTAGGGGTAAAACCCGAAAACACCAGTTTGAGCTAGTCTCGAATGAGAACTGGTGCATGACAACAGGCCTTGTTGAACTCTTGGTTAGGACACTCATAGGGGATATGCTTTGGTAAATTCAAAATCTTAGTATAAACCATTTTTAAGGGAATAAAAAAATTCTCCTAAGAATATATGTTGGGAAGTAGATCATGGATAAAATAGATTGAAGCCTATAAATTCATAAGTTAATGAAATAAAAGTAATTTATAAGTCATCTATTTTTGTCTTTGGATTATCCTTTATGTGTTACCCCAAACATTCCTTTTATTCCAATGTCCAGTAATTGGAGGACTCAGGCTAACAATCGATGTGAAGATCAATGTGATGACTATTCTAATAAAATTACTAATCCGATGAAAATGGAAATTGCGAACATTTTCACGATACTATATTAGTTAACTGAAGTTTTTAATAGAAACATGGGTCAAGGGGAATGTTCACCCCCCCCCCCGCCCCCCCGAAGAAAGAACAAGTCTCAATCGAGAGCTTCATGTGACAAAGACTTCCTACTTTTAATGGATCATTTGATCCCTCAATTTCCGAGAAATAAATAAACTCCATAGAAACGATCTTTTTGATACTTCAATGTTACGAACAAGAGAAGGTTCTTATGGGTGCTTATCGTATGTAGGGTGAAGCCGATCAATGGTGGACATTGATCAAAAATAAAAGTCCTGAAGAAAAGATTGAGGCATTGGAATGGATGGATTTATGGAAAATGTTTTTCGATAAATATTTTATGCACACCCTCCAACTTAAGATGGAAAGAGGCTTCCTTGCACTCAAGAAAAAAAAAGATGACGAATCCATCGGATCGTATGAGGATTACTTCACAAGGCTTGAACGATACGCATCTGTCTTTGTCGTTACCCCAGAATGCAAGTTTGACCACTTCTTTAGTGGGCTAAAACCTAGCCTACGGAAATCCCTAGGGATCTGTGACTTTGAGATCTATGAAGAAATTATCTAATGTTCCCTCAAGGTCGAAATGGAGATCGGAGAATCTCAGGGGTATCATGGGGATAAGAAGGATAAGGTGGAATTTAATTCTGGTGGTCTGATGGATAAATCCAACGGTGCTAAGAAAATTCATCACCCCACATGCCAAAGGTGTAGAAATAATCACCCTAGAAATTTCCTGAAGGGGATGAGGAAATGCTTTAGGTGTGGAAGAGAAGGGCACCTAGCCATTAACTACTGACAAGAAAAACCAACAACTACAATAGAGGATAGAATGCTCCATTCGACCCTCAATGCATTGTTCATTGCTTAAACTGTACAGAACCAGGACACTTTGCAATCCAGTGCCCTAAGCCAATGGTTTTTGGAGGAAACCAACAACCTCCAAGGCAGCAAGGGCGAGATTTTTCCATCACTACCACAGAAGTGAACCCAAAAAATGAAGTGGTGAGAGGTAAAATAGCTATTCATTCAAGAATAGTGAACATGATTTTTGATTCTGGTTCTACACATTCTTTTATATCCTGAAATTTTAGTAGAACAATCCCAACACCAGCACAAATCATGGAAGTAAAGATATTGGTGAGAACAAAAAATGGGGAAATCATTACAACCCATGAATATAACTTCTCCCCAGTCACAATATGTGGATTGAACTTCCTAAAAAACCTCATCATACTTCCTCAGGTGGAATTTCATGTAATTCTTGGCATGGATTGGATTTCCTTATATAGAGCCAACATAAATTGCTGTGAAAGGGAAATCACTCTCCATATAGAGAATCAACCCTCGATTCTTTACCAGTTCAAGGAGGAGGATGAATCTTCTTTAGTACCATCATCTCAATTGTTGATATTACTTACCTATGATCATGCATATCTTGATCAGATTATTGAGTCTTAGTAAGAAACCATCCTTGAAGACATGCCTATTGTGAGGGAATTTGTTGAAGTGTTTCCTAAGGAATTTCTTGGTCTTCCTCCTAGAAGAGATGTTGAATTATCAATTGATCTTGTACCTAGGGAATTTCCAATATCCAAGAATCCAAATAGAATGGATTTTGTGGAGATTGAGGAGATGATGAAACAAATATAGGATAATCTAGATAAAGGGTTTATACGCCCAAGTTCTTCACCATGGGGTGAACTAGTCCTCTTCATCAATAAGGAGGATTGGTCAATGCACCATTACCTTGATTATCATGAGCTCAAAAAAATTACGATAAAGAACAAGTATCCTCTAACCCAAATTAATGACTTGTTCAATTAGCTACTTAGAGAACAATAGTTCTCCAAGGTGGATATGCGGTCGGGAAATTATCAAGAAAGGGTGAAGAAGTAAGATATCCCCAAGACTGATTTTCTTACAAGGTACTGGCACTATGAATTCATAGTAATGCCATTAGGACTCACTAATGCTCCATAAATCTTCATGGACATGATGAATAGGGTCTTTAGAGATTACCTTGACAAATTTTTGGTTGTCTTTATAGATGATATTCAAATATACTCCAAAATCAAAGAGGAGAATGAGGAGCATCTAATCACTATACTAGAGATCTTTTAAAGGGGGAAGCTCCATACAAAGTACATCAACTATGAGTTCTGGTTAAAGGAGGTCACATTCTTAGGTAATATCATGACAAGAAATGGGATATCTTAGATCCCTCCAATATAGCTGCAATTGAGGGATGTTCGAGGCCAACATCGGTAACGGATATCCATAGCTTCCTGGGGTTAGCTGGATATTATCGTTGGTTTGTGAGAAATTTCTCATGATTTTCCAACCCTCTTACCAAGATAACTCAGTAGGGAGTAATGTTTTCTTGGAGTGTGAATGTAGAGAGAGCTTCAAGGAGTTGAAAAGGAGGCTTATCACTACGCCTGTGCTCACACTACCCAAAAGTGGAGAACTTTTGTTGTATTTAGTGATGCTTCAAAGAAGGGTCTGGGATGTGTGTTGATGAAAAATGGAAAATTCATTGCCTATGCTTTAAGGAAATTGAAATTTCATGAGAAACATTATCCAACACATGATCTAGAGTTGGCTGTAGTGATCTTCACTTTGAAAATTTTGTGGCATTACCTCTTTGGGGAGAAGAGTGAAATATATACAGATCAAAAAAGCCTCAAGTATATATTCACACAAAAAGTGTTGAATACGTGACAAATAACATGGTTGGATCTGATCAAATACTATGACTTCTCAATCCATTACCACCCTGGGAAAGCGAACAAGGTAGAAGATGCTCTAAGTAGAAAGGACCCTGCAATTCTATCATTGATGAGAATTGAAAAGTATCCAATATTCTTTGATTTGATGAAGATTGAAATATGAATCATAAAGAAGGGAACATCATCAATCCTTTCAAAATGATTGCTCAACTGTCTATTTTGTAAATGTTAAATGATGCTCAAAAAGATGACGTGTGAATTCAGAAGAAAGTGGAAACCATCAGAAAAGGTAAATCCTTGGATTTCAATGTCAATAAAGAAGGAATTGTGAGATTTGGGTCGAGACTATATTTTCTATAAAATCCATAGTTAAATAAAAAACAATTGGATGATGCACATAGTTCAAATTTATCTGTTCACCCAACAAACACAAAGATGTATTGAGATCTCTGAGAGCTATATTGGTGGGATAACATGAAGAAGGAGATTTCTAAGTATACATCAAAGTGCCTGGTATTCCAAAAATTGAAGGCTGAGAGGCAGAAGTCTAAGGAGATGATGCAACTATTACCCATACCAGCATGGAAATGGGACAACATCCCCATTGACTTCCTCATCGGACTTCTAAAGACATCCAAAGGAAACAATGTTATCTGGGTTTTTGTGGATCATCTTACAAAGACTACACACTTCATTTCAATTTGAGAAGATTTCTCATTGGATCAACTGGCATAGATATATATCATAGAAGTGGGAAGGTTACATGGAGTACCACTATCTATTGTATTTGATCGAGATCCAAGATTCACCTCGATGTTTTGGAAGAGTCTTCCACATGCTCTAAATAATGAGAGTGAACTTCAGTAAGACTTATCATCCTCAAACTAATGGATAATATGAGTGGACTATCCAAACACTTGAGGACATGTTGAGAGCATGATAAATGGATTTCAAAGGAGGATGGGATCAACATATTCCTTTGGTTGAGTTCTCTTACAATAAAAATTTCCACTCAAGCATCCAAATGGCTCCTTATAAAGTCGTGTATGGGAAGTGGTGCAGAACATTGGCATGTTTGGATGAAGTTGGGGAGTGAAAACACCTTGGTCCAGAAAAGGTAAAAGAAATGGTGGGGAAGGTTAAGACCATCCAGCAGCATATTATAGCTACTCAGAGTTGAAAAAATATCTATGCTAATAATTGTCGATGAGACCTAGAGTTTTATTTCATAGTCATGTTATTCCTCCATATATCACCATGGAAGAGATTTATGATATTTGGGAAGAAGTGAGATCTTATTCCAAGGTACATCAGCCATTTTGAGATCCTTGATTGCAATAGAGTAGTGGCCTATCGACTAGAACTCCCACTGAACCTATCTCAAGTAAATGATGTATTCCATGTATCACTTTTGAGGAAGTACATACCTGACCCATCACATGTACTCAATCCATAGGTGGTACCATTTGAGAATGACCTCTCCTATGAAGAGAAGCTGGTGAAGATATTAGATCATAGGGAGAAAGTTTTATGAAATAGAACAATTTCTCTTGTTAAAGTGTTGTGGAGAAACCACAAGTTTGAAGAAGTAATGTGGGAATCAAAGAAAGAGATAAATCAGAGTTACCCACATCTACTTTAGTGTGGGAAAAGAAAATTTCAAGGTCAAAATTTCTTAAGGGGGGAAGATTGTAATAACCCAAACTTTTACTAATGAAAATTCCTCTTGATCTAATTAAATGTATTATTATGTAAAATGGTTATATAACATATGCACTTCCCTGGTTTTATGTTTTTGGTTTTTTAAAATACTGTTAAAAATTGTGACTATTGCTATTATAGTTTTTGAACAATGATCACATGATTAGTATAAATAAAGAGATTTAACAAATCCAATTTACTCAGACAAAGGAAATGATGACCTTATCCAGTAGAATTTCTCTATATGAATTCTCATTTGTCAGATCTCAGAAAGGGGGTAGTATCATTGGGATTCTCTCTTTACCAATCCCAAGCTAAACTTTAACACGTTAATCTTGATTGGAACCACCTATGGGAGAAGTGGAAGTTGATAGAGGTTACCCCCCAAGCGATTTTATCTGAGCCTCCCCAAGAATCTGTCACAATCGCACACCTTACCCTTCGGTGTTATGTGGGTGTTATAAGGGGTTATGTAACAAGACCTTAGAACTATTATTATGTGCATTATTTTTTTATAGAATAAATAAAATACATTCATTTTATTATTGTTACTTTGAAAATGGTTTTAAAGTAAAAATAGAATTTTTAGTTAATATAAAATTAAGAATTATATTTTGACAAATTAATGTATTTATAATTAAATAATATTTTAATGAAATATTATTACTAAATTACTTTTTATTAAATATTAATGATCATATAATTTTTATGAATACAATTGTAATTTTTATTAAGGTTTGAAAGTTGTTTTTGTCCAAACCCATGAATTTTCGATAAATGTTAGTTTTTATTTTAAAAGAAAAAATTCACATATTTAGAAAATTATTTAGATAAAATTAATATTATTTTTGTAATCAGGAAGTATAAATTACCCAATGGTGAATATTTCATAATTTTCTGAGACAGTCGAATTTTTGGGTAAAAATTAAATACCGTTTAAATATATAACGTGTTTTAAGACATCATAATGACCCAATAGTGATGTAATAAAATAATATAAACATAATTGTATACCAATATATGTTTTACCTTTAAAATAACCTGATTTTATATTTTTTCTATTAATTTTATGGGGCCTTAGTGGACCCTCCATGATTTATAAAATATTTTAGCAATTTAAAATGATTTCCTTGAGAGTGTGACTCACCTCCACATAATAAAGACTAATATTTTAATAATTTAGGTCATTTTACTCATAAAATAATTTTTTATACTCCCCTTTTTTAAAAACTATGGGAAAAAACATGGGATGGTTTGGGGTATTGATTACTTTAATGTGCAGTTCCCAAAACCTAAATAATAAAGAATTCTCTCTCTTTTCATATATAACACCACCCAATATCCCATTTATCTTCACTAAAAACCCTTGGATCACGTCTATACCATTATCTCATCTCCCTATAATCCTCCCAAGGTTCCCCAAGCTCCCACGAAGCCTCTCTCAAACCCATCCCAAGCCGTTGGGATCACACATCCAAGTAAGGGATTTTTTCCTTTCTCATTTTTGTCCAAATTTCTTTATATTGTTATGCCATTTTATTTTCAATTAAAAATGTTGGGTATTATTTAAAAACTCCCCCATACTTCCCTCCTTATGTTTAAATGATGATATACCTCTTTATCTCTCATCAATGCCTCCCATGCACACCCATTACCATGCCGAAATTCCGTAAGGAATTTCTCTCTTCTCATTTACTTTCAAGCAATTCTTTTATATTATGCATCTAAATTACATTACATAGGTTGGGAAATGTGTATATATGACCCCCATTACTATCCATTTCATGTAAATATGATGATATACCCTTTTTCTCTAATCAACCATTTTTATGAATTTCTATTTCATGTCATTATGCTGTCAAAGTTGCACGGTGATTCCCCAAACCAAAGTAATTATGTAGTGAATACCATGCCCATTTCTCTATCAAGTGTATTAACCATTATGAACATTTACTTATTGATGATAGAGTTTCATGTATTAATTACACCTTCCATTATCATGGAATAAATGGGGGTGTTTAATGAATCCATGTTGTATGATCTATGTGGCACACTTATGTGTAGAATGAAAGGATTAAGAAGGGCGCGCCCTGATAGAGCTCCAATGCATTGGGTAAAGATTAGTATCATGATACTTCAAGTGAAATGAGGGTTTACTCATTACAATTCAAGTTTAATGAGGTTTTACTCAGGATCCATGATCAATGACCCTTGGATCATGCTAATATCATGTTAAACATTGTTTCTACATTTCCATGTTATGATTATCATGTTTTACCATGCCTTTATGTTCCTGTTTCTCTAATACTCCATTGATATGCCTATTACCTAACATGTACTGTATTATTCATGTCAAGCCTTGTTTACTCCCTTACTGTGCTTCATATCTCACTCTTTTCTTATGCATGTCCTTAGGTTATCCCATGCAATGCTATGTATGAAAGAATTTTGTGGTTATGTAAAAGAATTTTTCAATAAAGATGTTGTGTTTCATGTATTAAGTTGTTATGTAATGTTCCCAATCCCAGATACACTAGACCTCCCAATCTTATTTGATGTATCATGTGAAGTTTTATGTAATAAAATATTTTTAAGTGTGAAATAAAGAGAAGAGTTGTTATACACACCCTCTTTTTCAACATTAATCTCATTTCATTTATTTAATTTAGTCACTTTTAATTTATTTCAGATTCTTCATTAATTTCATCCATTTTATTTTTTACACTTTTTTTTGAAGAAAAATGAGTAACTCATATATTAAGATATTGAAGATTAGGTAAAATAAGGTAAGACATCCTACTGGGGAATAGATCCAACTAAACATGCGGTTCATTAGAGAGGACTTGAGTAGCTAAATGATGATTTTCCATATGACCCTTTCTTTTGGTAAAGGAGAAGCAACAAGTAAAAAAGTGGAGTTGAAGTGATTGGATCATCGAGATCAGAATGCCAATCATTTTAATACTAGACTTCGAAGTAGAGAAATAACAAATGATAGTGAGTAAATACTATTCCAAAGTGATGTATTTTCATTCTTTTTCTAAAGAAAATTCCATACTAAGAACAATTTTTTGAGATTCAGTGACTATGGGTAGGAGTGATGCTAAGAAGGAAGAGTGAATAGCTGTAATGATCAGCCAATGAGAGTCTCAGGAAATGGCACTGAAACCTATAAAGCCTTTATATGGTGGTGATTCGTCCACATTAATTTTTAGGGTGAACCCAATGAGGGGTTTCTAGGATCATGTATTGTGCTCTAAAAGAGGGTTGTCAAGCATATATTCGTTGAGGGTGCACACTGAAAGCCATTGGGATGTGTTCTCTACACAAAAGGTGCATAGATTGGATACTTAGTTAAATAAAATGTCATTTCTACTTACAAAAATGATCCATACCATTGTAAAATGGGAATCCAGGTCCTTGGAGGCAAGGTACAAAGACCATTTTTCAAGAAGAGTCATGAGATCAGTAGCGATATCCATGAGGATGTCAGCATGAGGGTAGAATGTGTGCAAGATGTTCCTTGATCTGGGGAATTGGGAAATGGAGTTAATGGTATATTCAGGCATGAACATATAGATAGAACATGTTGGGTTGTATGATGAGTGACAAGAGGAAAGGAACCCCAGAGAAGGAAGGATTATGATGCAGACATGCCACCATAAATTGTGAGATTTAAGGGGAATACATAGGTGCTATATAGTTTTCTAGAGAGCCTTCTCCTCTAGAGTCAAAGACATTGAAGCAAGAGTATACTCAGATTTAACAGTATAAGTACCAAATTTTTCCACACACCATTAGGACCCAGATCCCTAGTGACTGTGATACTAATAATAAATTTTCTATCATTTTCATTGAACTGGGAGAAGATTTTCTCAAGGCACCATACTCTTCCCTCAACATTAAAAAGTGACATAGCCTTTGTTTCTTCAAGAAATTAAATTGTGGGGGAAGTTTATTTGGGCCCATTCACATCATCCAAACATGGTTCCATCCAAATATTAACAAAGGGTCCATTTTGAATTCTCCAGTAAAGTCCCCTCTAGAGGGTCACATGCGAACCCCATATGCTATGCTAAAGGAAACTAGGGAAGGGGCCTAATGGGTTACTATAAAAATCATAATATGGGATGTATTTAGAATTTATAACCATTAAAAATAGATAATAAGGTTTTTGAATGAATCAACATCATTTCTTGGTGAGAAGTGTGTCATTTAAGAGGCCTAGGTCCCTGAAACTCGTTCCCCCAAGAGACATGGGTTTATAGAGTTTATCCCAAGAGATCCAGTGAGACTTATGATTTCCATCATTGATTCCCCAAAAGAATTGTGAATTTATAGTGGATATGATTATTGATGATGTCAGGGAGCATGAAGAGCATCATAAAATATGAGGGAACTGATTGGGTGGCTGATTTAATGAGGTTTTATTTGCTTGGTTTGGAGACTATTTTGTAACTCCAACCTTGATTTTTGTATCCAACCTCTCCAAAAAAACTTTGGAAAACATATTTCTTTGATTGACAAAATATTTTAGAAATCCCAAGGTATTTGTGGCATTTATAAACCATTTGGAATCCAGATTCCTATTGGATCATAGTCTTCCTATTCATGGGCATGTCTGCGCTAAAAGAAACATCTAATTTTAAGGGGTTAAAACATTTCCCTGAAGTGTTCTTATTGAGGAGGATAAGAATTAAAATACATTTTAATTCTTCCAATGTGGCCCTAGAGAAAACAAGAATCCTTAGAAATGAAGAGATGAGAGATGGGAGGCCCCCAATGGCATGCCTTCGATCAATGAAATAATTTTTCCTTAGCTAATGTTAAAATAATATTGGAGAAAACCTCAACCATTAAAATGAATAGAGAATGGGAAAGGGGTCTCCCAGGAGAATTCCCCTAGAGGGAGAGAAGATCTGTGAAATTACTCCATTAATTTGGATCTTAAATGTGACGGACGTAATGCATTACATAATGATGTCAATGCATCTTGAGAAGAAGGCCATTTTACTTGGGACAAATTGGATGAATGTCCTTTCCACTCTGTCAAAATATTTAGTATTGTTCATATTCCAAGACATTATGCCTCTTTTTTCCATATTTAGGGTCTTCATAGAGTAAAAAATTCATGGGAAATAATCGTGTTTTCCGAGATAATCCTTATAGGGACAACGACACTTTGGTTTTCTCAAACAATGGAAGGTAAAAAGGTGCGAAGATGGTTGACCCGAATATTGGAGAAAAATTTATATGTGATATTGAATAGGATAATGGGAAAAAATTTAGAAACCCAAGAGGGTTTTTGGGTTTTAGGAATGTGAGTGATGAGGCTTTTTTTGATGGAGGTGAAGTCGACCTTCCTCTGCTAGAGTTCCTTTATCATATTCAAAACATCAAGCCCCACAATGTGCCATGTGTTTTTAAAGAAGAGGGCCTGGAATATGTCTGGGCCTAGGGATTTGGTTGAGTGGATTTTTTAAGGTCAAAGAAGGATCTCCTTGTCAGTAATATCCTGGGTGAAATTTTCATTCATAGCCTCAGAAACAACAAGCATAATACAGGATGTGACCTCAGTGGGATAGAGGGCTCTTCGTCCATGTAGAGATCTTGAAAAAAATGAAGTACAAGGTCATGGATCTCATATTATTTCAAGAATTTTCTTCCGTCCAGTGAGGTAAGACATGAAATAAGGGTTTTCACCGCCTTCTAGAAGCTTGTTATGGAAAAAATATGTTTTTAAATCCTCTTCTTTGATATTAATTTCGTTGGAATGCATAAACCAGTAGATTTATTTTATTATAAGGGTTTCATTGAGTTCTGTCTTGAGTGTTGCAATTATGGAAATGGTCATGGATGATGGTGGGATATAGTGGATCTTGGAGAGACTTTTTTAAATGGTGTCACACTTCTGATTTGGTTGATGGAACCACCTACCACTCCATTTTTTGAGGTTATATGTGACATAGTGAATTTTAGCTTGAATGTCGAGTCCATTCACTGTCCATCCTATTTTAATAACTTCATCAAAACCCCTTTACCTCATCCAGAATATTTCAAAAATAAATAGTCATTCATGCCTTGACTTTTTATGGACCATATTAAGGTAAATGAGAATCGAATAGTGGTCTGACATGGCTAGGGTGAGGTGAGTGACCTAGAAGATGTTGAAGATGGTGATCCATTTAGAAGATGCTAAGAATCTCTCAAGTATCTCCTCAATGAGGGTGTTTCTAAGTGGAAATTGTACCATGAAAAGGGGTACCTATATGTCCCAAGTCAATAATACTTGTTCATTGAGTCTCTTAGAGAATGTTTCTCATGTGGGTAGAGGTCCTTCTGGCACCCCCTATATTTTCAATTTTGAACATGATCTCATTAAAATATCCTCACATGTAGAGAGGTCCTGGGATGATGATCATAATTGTTTTAAGGAGGTCCCACGACTTCCTTTTATCATTTTGTGAGGGTCAACCCTAAAAACCAATGAAGGACCAAACAAGAATTCTAGGTTGATAGACAGAGGTAGAAATAATGTTCGGTGAGAAGTTATTAATTCAAATGTACACTTCCTCCTTCCATAGGAGGAAAAGGCTGCTAGAATGTACTTAGAGAAGGATGGGGATTCATCCCTCAAAATATGATTTGGAGGAAATGTCATCCATGTCATTGTTTTCTATAATGGGTTTGGAAAAAACCACACTAGGGAGACTTAGAGAGAACCTAAACCAGATTATACGAACTATGTGTGGGTTTCTAATCCCATGATAGTTCTAGTATATTATTTTCATTGGTCTAGGAAGATCTAGGTTAGACCAGCCTCTGCCTATGAAAACTCAAATAAAAATATATTATCTAAACACTTCCATCATTTCAAGAGGATCTTGCATCCAATAGTTGATTATGTGCTTTATGTGTGCCCATGATGTTCTCTAACAGGGGGGGTCAATTCCTAGTTCCCCTCTAATTGTCCTTATCCACTTCTTGTGTGCTTTAGCACTAGTTGATGTCAACCCATTCATTTTTTCTTCATCCTTGGAGGTGAATTATGAGAGTTCAATGTCTGGGGAAGGAATTGAGTCTGGAGGTTCAAGGCATGGGGGGGACTGGGTCAAATCCATGGGGCCTTTTATCAAGACAATAATGGTGCTCACAGAGGCCTAAGGGTTAACTTGAGGGTATGAGTTTCCCATATCCTTTGTATGTATTGTATCATCACAGTCAATAGGAAATCGTAGTAGCTTAGTGAAATAGTCATTTCCTTTTCATTAATAGTGTGCATGCTTAGGGCCCTAGTATGTATCTATATATCCTTACATTTTTTAGAATTTGGAACAAATGTTTCTTTGAGATTTTTTTCTTGGAGATAGGGACCATAATTCATGACAACATTACCTTCCCCATCGGTTGCCTTTGATGTGCACTCCTCCATATGTAACATGCAACACACACATATATTAATATAACAATATAGAGTGTGTGTCTATATATATATATATATAATTCATAGCACAAAAATTTTGAAATGTTTAATTAAAACATTACATGTGCAAATATACATATTTACACATGTGTTTAATATGTTATATAATGTTTAATATATCACACCTAAATAAAATTTCGAAAATCATATTTAAATTCCCTAATATTTAATTTCTTAAAATTAAAAGATCTTCTGAAATTAAATCATTTTAAAAACATCCAAAACAAATTTTAAAACATAAAAATAAATATTAATAAATTATCATACCTGTTTTAAGTTGCAATTATTTTTTTTCAAAAAATGCTTGAACCTCAGAATCATTATAACAAACGCACTATAATGACAAAGGCTTGAGAATATTTTGGACATTTACATAGCAGCCATAAAAAATTATATATTTTCATATTTCATGAAATATTTAATTATTAACCTTTAATGTTTTGGAAAACCCTCAATTATCCATCTTATTTACCTTCATATTTTTTTGATCAGCCATGGAGATCAACAAACTCATTCATTTAGATCAGTTCTCAAAGATTTAGGATTTGTTGAAATTCGCATTCTTTGATAGAATATCATCTTCATTATTCTTGAAAATGAAGTAAATTCTTTTTATTCATGAAGTAGTACATGTAATGGATTCCACTCAAAGAAGGTTTGAATCTGGTATTTAAATAAGCTTCATGATATTTGGAACACCTGGTAATATTTTGAGTATTTTCAAAATTTATTTCATCAAAATTATCATATTCTGAAAACTTAATTTTTCATCTTTCTTTGATCATACATTTTAATTATTAAATCTCACTTTCTCATTAACCTTAGGTTGGATTCATGCACCACTGGGTGTTTTTGATGCTTAAAACAATTAAGAACACCTCTTGCATCATCCCTAATTTATAATTTATTCATGTATCTAACTTTGAAATCCAATCATTCATCCAAAAACATTCTCCAAATTTCATTAAGTGCTTACGGCTATGTATACAAATAATTTTTCTTACAGTGTGTCTAGGTGATGATTATGAATCCTAGAAAATTATGGTTACATAGCTCCTGAATAATGTCTATTCACAACTTAAAGGGTGTCTATATGGCCTTGGATGATGCATACTTGGAGGGCATTTTCAACAAAACCATGCATACATAAATGTACAATTAATACTTATGGAGAGACAATATAATGGTTTTGTAGAGGTAGTTCATGCTTAAGATGACAATTCTGAGGTCTTTGTGAGACCAAATGATGGTTACACTGACAATATGATGGATAGACATATGGAGAATGATCCTTACAAAGTATTGGATCATGCTTAGGGTGCCACAAAAATCATGGTTACACAACAACTAAATCATCCATACACACACCCTTCTTTATTGAGATAGTGAATACATAAATATATAGACTTATCCAAATCTCAACTTCAATCTCCAAAATTAATAATTCTACAATTAAGCTCATATTATCTCAAATCATAATAGGGACTCTTCAATGAGATCAAACCTTCTTCCCAGATTTATAGAACAGTAGAATGACTTCTTCTATCTCATTGGATATTCAATATCTCCATTCACACTAACTTTTACCACTTATAAAAATAGCTCATAACTTGTACACAATAGCTTGCTCTTACTTATTATTAATGTGTTGTAGACAAAACATTCACAAACTGAGAACTTGTTTATGACATGCAGATTAAAACATATGATCGTCTGATGTCACAACTACTAGAATAGAACTTGTCTATCTAGTTTTTCAAAGGTAATAATGCCTTTTTTTATTACCCAACAAGTATGGGAATCTCCTCTTTAGTTATGGTGGGTGGATACACCAATCTGTCACCCAGATGATATTTTAAATGTATTGTTATTTTAATATTTTCATTCATAGTAAAATATTCTCATTTTAAAATTAAAAGAATATTTTATCATTAATATTAAAATATTTTCTACAATATTAAAGAATTATTTCATCATTAAATGAAAAATTATTTCTCATTAATATAAAAAATAATGTCTTTAATTGAAAATATTTTATCATTAATCAAAAAATTATTTTATCATTAATCAGAAAATATTATTTTACCTTAATTGAAAAATATTATTTTATCTTGAATTGAAAATATTGTTTTATAAATAATTCAAGAATATTTTATGATTAAATGATTAAAATTACTTTATCATTAACTGAAAAAATATTAAAATATTATTTTATAAATAATTTTAAAATTATTTTATCAATATTTTATCATTAATTAAAAATATCATATCATTATTTTATCATTAATTGAAAAAAATTAAATCATTAATAAAAAATATTATTTTATCATTATCTTATCTTTAATTGAAAAATATTTTATCATTATCTTATTTTAAATATTTTAAATATCACTAGAGTAATATTAATTGAAATTTTTTTAACATATATTTGAAAAATATTTCGTCAATAATTGAAAATGTTATTCTATCTCTATCTTATCTTTAATTGGAAAATATTTTATTATAATTTTTTTAAAAATATTTTAAATATTACTAGAGTAATATTAATTAAAAAATATTGTATCATTATTTTATAATTGTTATATTTTAGATATTTTTAAATATTTTTAAATATTTTTCCTTATAATTAATGATAAATTAATTTTTTACCAATCAATTAATGATAAATTAATATAAATTCTAAAGGACAAGCGATCCTAAGAGCAGGAATGACTTCATTTTTAATAAAAATAAGAAAAATGACTAGGTATGGCTACGATGATAATATATTTAGGTGTTTTTTAACTTCTAGAGTAATTTATCAGTAATTTGGTAAGTACTTGTTAATAATATTTTACACATCATATTCAAATTTAATATCTTATCTATAATTATTAAGAATTAAATTATTTAAATATGAATTTAGTTTGTAATCAACAATATTTTATCATTGATATTGAAATATTATTCCAATATTATCACTCATAAATAAAATATTTTATTTTATCATTAATATTAAATTATTTTCATTAATATTAAGATATGATTTCATCATTAATTGAAAAAATATTATATTTTTATTAATTATAAAAATACTATAATTAATTGAAAATATTATATAATTATTTTATCATTAATTGAAAAATATTTTATCATTAACTGAAAAATTATTTTATCATTAATTGAAAAATATTATTTTATCGTTAATTGAAAAAAATTATTTTATCATTAATTGAAAATATTATTTTATCAATAATTGAAAAATATTTTATCATTTATTGAAAAATATAGTTTTATCATTAATTGAAAAATATTATTTTATCATTAATTGAAAATTATATTTTTATCATTATTTTATCTTTAATTGAAAAATATTTTATCATTATGTCATCCTAAATATTTCAAATATTGCTAGAGTAACATTAAATAGAAGTTTTATTTTATCATTAATTGAAAAATATTGTTTTATCCTTAATTGATAAATATTATTTTATCATTAATTGAAAATTTTATTTTACCAATAATTTTTTTTCCATTAATTGATAAAAAATTATTATTAATTGAAAAAAAATATCATTAATTGAGAAATATTTTATTATCAATTGTTAATATTATTGTATTATTAAATTTATTTATTCCTTAATTGAAAAAAATTATCATTAATTGAAAAATATTATTTTATCATTAAAATATTATCATTAATATTAAAATACAATTTCAATATTATTATTCATAGTAAAATATTCTCATTTTAGCATTAAAATATTATTTTATCATTAATATTTAAATATTATTTTATCATTAAATTTAATTTATCATTAATTGAAAAAATATTAAAATATTATTTCATCATTATTTGGAAAAATATTAGTATTAATTGAAAAATATTTTATCATTCCTTTATCATTAGTACAAAATAACATATCATAATTTTATCATTAATTGAAAAATATTTTATCATTAATTGAAAAATAATATTTTATCATTTTATTATTGGTATTTTAAGAAACCATTTCATTGATTTATTTTAAATATTCTAAATATTACTAGACTAATATTAATGGAAAAATACTTTATTGTTATTTTATAACTTAAAATTTTAAAAATAGTTTTAAATATTTTACCATTAAATTATTGTTAATGTAATATTTTACCATTTAATTAATGTTAATGGATAAGAGATCCCATCATCATGAATGTATTTGTTTTTAATGATAAGAGGCTTGTTGATGAGGTGTGGGTACAATGATAATACATTTAGATATTTTTTATCTTCTAGAGAAATATTTCATTAATTTGCTAAGTAATAAAAATCTTCTAATAATATTTTGCTCATCGTATTCAAATTTAATATCTAATATATATATATATATATATATAAGCATTCAGTTATTAAATATGGATATAATTGGTAAGTGATAATATCTTACTATTAACATTGAAATATTATTTTATCATTAATTTATATTAAAATATTTCAAGACACAACTGGCCTTCCATCATTTGATCTTATGTATTCTCTGCCATCAATAAGAGATATCTCCTATTCCTTCCAAGAATTTGGGTTGTCCTAAGATCTTTCTAGGATCGGACGATTCATTTTAGTGTCTCTACCTTTGGGGAATCGGTCTGGTTTTCTCTCATTAGATCTGGTTGTTGCTTGACCTATCATGTGGCATGATGGAGAATGAGCCAATGAACCAATGGAGATGCCTTTCTCTTACAGAGAAGGAAAAATCACCTATAAAAGCGATAAAGGATGAGGAATCCTTGGTTCATCATATAAAACTTATAACTTTTTGAAAATCTATCTTAGATTGGCCCTTCAATTTAGTTGCTCTGAAGAAAACACTGCAATCCATCTGGAAATTGGATAACAGAGTGGCCATACATGAAATCAGATCTAGGCATCTAGTTTTCATGTTCTTCAATGAGAAAGATAAAGGGTCCTCCTAGGGAGACCTTGTTCTTTTAAAAACAATCTAATTGTAATGTACAATATTAAAAATGGATAAGACATGTTGAATGTGACCTCTAAATTGCCCTTATGGGTGTGGATTATGGGAATTACTTTCTAGGGTAGATTAGAGCATATTATAAGTGTGATCGAGGGCCGCATCAGTGAATTTATGGATTGGGATCAATTATACAATATTCTCTGGGGTCCATTTACATGGATTAGGGTCTTAGTTGATGTTTGTAGCCCACTTCTAAGGGGTACCTTTTTATCAATATAAAACTCAAAAATCCGCATCGGATTCGAGTATGAAAAAATGATGATCTTATACATATTTTATGGATGCATCAGAAGCATGGAGAATGAATTCGACTCAAAGACAACCAATGGTGATGATAATAATATTATGTAATATGGCTCTTGGCTCCATGTGAAAAACTCTATAATATCCTTTGTTTCAGAGTCGGAAACGTATAGGGATAGAGAAAAAATTTCTAAGGCCCTAAGCATGAATGCCACCACTGACCAAGATAGAATTATCATACTGGGGATGAGGCATTTTCTTAAAGAATATGATGATCTAGTGAAACCAAAGGAGGTAGAGAATCTAGCCTCCCAAGAAGCCCCTCATTCCTCTGGGTAAACATATTTCACTTTAGATAAATTCTTCACTGATAATATATTCTCACCTACATGATTTCTCTGTGAATCTATGGATAATCACAAACCAATTTCTAGTTAGAAACTAATTTATATAGACCCTCTAGACCTAGTTCCTCCCCCCATAGATGAACTCTTAATTCTCACCTCTCGTGTAAGAGAGGACATGTAGGGGTTAAAGATACTAGGTGCAAAAAAAATACCAGACAAATAGGAGGATAATAAGAGGGGACATTTGTATGAACCCCATAAATGGAACCATACAGACTTAAACGAAGAATGGAGACACTTCAGGTGACTATGAGCCTCCCAGAAATGTGGTAAGTGGTGGGTGATGGATCAGTTCTTTAAATTTTATAGACAGAGTCCATAATGACCCAACCCCACCTAACATAATGGAAATATTATGATGGAAATGGCATGGGATTCAAAACCCACATACAGTTTGAATTTCCCCACATGGGAGAACTATAGGTGGCCCTAACATGTTTTTTCTATCCAAAACCATGTTGGACAGAATTGACATGAGCAGGGTGGTGGTTTATATTTTCTTTGAAGGATGATTTCTGGAATCCCGACATGTCCATGTGGGGTGGGATTTTCCTCATATAGAATAAAAACATGTATATCAGAGCTAGGAACTTCCCTCCAAATCACATTATGGTGGTTATCAAGAATCTGGATTCCCCTTCATGGACGTTTTTTGGGATTCTATGGTTATCCCACTCAGAATGATAAATAGAGATCTTGGGAGCTTCTTCTCTATTTTTGAGAGAGCATTTCGGGTCCTCTCTTCATAGGAGGAGACTCTAATGAAATCATGTATCATATTGAGAATAGAGGGGGGTGTTAGTAGAATATGAAATTTTATGGAGGACTACCTGAAGGAATCCTAGAATGCAGATCTATCTAATCTGGGTTACTCGGACCCCTACACTTGGTTACTTGGGTAGTATGTCTCTACTCTTATTGAGGAATGATTTGACAAGTTCATGGGATATTCTGCGTCGATTAGTCTCTTCCATTTTTTCTTGGTGTATCACATCCCCCCTCTGTATATGACCATTCTCTTATACTCATCAATATTTATCACAATAGAGGAAGACCTAGACAAGAGAATCTTTTTAGATTTGAATGTTTTTGGGAAAGGGAAGAGGACTATGAGGAGGTTTTTTGCTCTAGATTGATGAGGGTAAATGGTTATCTAAGGTCATGAATAATCTATCATAGGTGTCGAAAAAGCTTAAGTAGTGGAGTTTTTATCAGGTTTTCTATCCTGACATCCAGTGTGGCGATATCAAAAGGAATATGAATGAAATATATTCAGGCCCCACCCCTCAACATTGACTTTACGTAGAATCTCTAAAATGGAATCTAAAATGGATGTAGCACTCATAGTCAAGGAGAGATACTAGTCAATAAATAGTCAAGAGGCGCATATTAAAGAATTAGATGCTAATACTTTCTACTTCCACCAAAGGAAATCTATGAAACGTCACAAGAATCATAAATTCTACCTTACTAATCTTGAAGGTAGGTATGTTTTTAATAATAATGATATATGTGATCTTGTTTTACATTTTTTCCAGGACCTATATTCTATGGGAGAATATTTTATTTAATAGGACATTATGTTTTTCAATCGTTCTTTAGTCATGGAAGAAATGAACTGCCAGCTTGGGCATGTTATCTCTGATGATAAAATTCTTCTACATATTGAACAAATCCACTCAATAAAGGCACTGAGTCTATATGTCTTTCATTCATTATTCTTTAAAAAGTTCTAGAGCATTATCATTTCTGATATATTGGGGCTCATGAAGGATTTTTTTGGGGGGGAGACAAATTTTCATTCCATAAATGAAACCCTTATTTCCCTTATTCTCAAGACTAAAAAACTATCTTTAGTTTCATATTTCAGACCCATCATCTTATGTAATGTCATTTAATTTTTCTAAAATCATGTTAAGTAGCTTCAGACATGGCTTCCCTGTATGGTTTCCATGAATCAGAGTTCCTTTTTTCCTAAGAGGCTCATATCCGACAAGGCCATTGTAGTTCATGAAATATTTCACTCTATAAAAACACACTCTACAGCTAAAATGGGTGTTATGGAATGGAATCTTGATATTAAAATATCATATGATATGGTGGGATGGTCCTTCCTCCAGTTTTTTATGAGCATGATGATATTTTTCCCTAAATGGGTAGAGGTTTTCATGTATTGTGTCAATTCGGTTTACTTCAAGATCAAAATCAATGGCAGCCATACGAATAGATTTTCTCCCTCCAAGGGTTTCCACTAGGGGGATCACCTCTCTCCATTCCTTTTTTATCTTTTTTATTGATATTTTCTCCAATATTATTTCTTGGTAAGATAATGATAACTTTTTCAATGGTTCTAATGTGTATCGAAATGGACCCCCTATTTCTCATCCTTTCTTTACGGATGGCATCTTGTTATTCTCAAGGGCCACCTTGGGTGAATGTGACTCTATTTTCCAACTTATTCATGAGTATGAATTAAAATTGGGGAAATCGGTCAATATTATGAAATATTAGATCTCTTTTACCTTAGGTGTCACTCAAAGTGGAAAATATGACCTTTTTTAGCCTCTTCTATTTGGGTGGTTAACAAAAATAAAAAATAACTTGGGCTCCCCACACTCTTTGGTTGTTAAAAAAAGGTATCATCAAGCATCATGGATATAGTGACTAAGAAAATTTAGGGGCAGGCTGTTAAAAGGATATCTAAGGATGGGAAAGAAATCTTCATTGAGTCTGTAGATCAATTGATTCCAAAGTATGTTACATGCCTCTTTAAACTCCCTAGCTTTTTTATTGATCAACTTCATTCCTGATTGGATAATTTCTTGTGGGGAACCTTCAAAAGGAGGAATAAACCCATTGGATAGATTGAACAAAAATTTGTCTCTCTAAATCATGTGGGGGAATGGGATTTTGTGGCATGTGTTTTATTAATGATGCCCTCCTTTCCAAAAAAGGATGGCGACTTATCCAAGATCTAGATTTCCTTTTATTGAAGGTCCTCCAGGCCAAATAATTTCCCCATTTATACTTTTGTGAGGATTTTCTTGGCCCCCACCCTAAAATATTTTGGATAAGACTCTAGGTTTCATTTGACTTTCTTCTTAAGGGGCTCTATTGGAGAATCAAATATGGGGAAACTATCAAAATATGGATGGAGTTGTGGCTTATTGACAACATAGATCCCATGTATTATCCATTTCTATGGAAGGTATGTATATTGATATGATGAAGTCTTTATTATATGAAGATGGGAATTGGATTGGGTGGTTTACCGAGAAGCTAAATTTGTGGTTTAATGATAGAGATAGAAGGATTATTTAGAAAATACCATGTGTTGAGGGAAGCGTTGAAGTGAAGATCCTGAATAATGACCAAGATCCACTAAGGCATTTTATATGGTTATGAAGTGATTAAAAAATCATTTTATTTTAAAAAAATATGAATTGATTAAACAAGGTGAATGCTTGATCAAGAATAAAAAAGAAAAACAAGAAAAAATACCAATATATAATGTTCTTATGATTGATGTGATCCTACAGGAAAGGTGAGAACACCACCTAGAAAATATTCTTATTAAATAATTGTAAACAAGAAAATATAGACTCGAAACCAAGGAAGTAAAATATGAGAGAAGCTATCTGATGAGGTTGACATTACTAAACCAAGTGGCAGTGATGAACTCTGTCACATGGAGTTATCACCATCCACTCTTGGAAGAAATCACTCATGAACCCAGCATAAAGGATACAATAGTGCAAAACCAAAATGATATAGCTTATTGTGTTGTATTTCTATAGTGAAATATTATTACGATTTAATATGTAAATCAAAAAAACTATGATTTATGAAAGGACGACCAAATATGGTTCCCATTTAGAGTCACTACTAAGTCTCCACCATATGAGAAGTCCAATTGTAGGAAAACAATATTTTTCATGATATGGAACAAGGGGTAGGGACCAAGAACACAAATCTCTTTCTTCCTCTTTAAGATCTCACCAAAAATAAGGTTTTTCTCATCCTAGATATCTCAGAGCACACAACAGAAGAAATGATTTAAAAAATTCATAATATTAAAGGAGAATGTGAGGAGAAATGATGAACCTTGAGTGAGGCATCAGAGGTTGTATCCAAGGATCAATGATGGCGACACATGGACAGTTGAGATCAAACTTGTCATTCATGTAACCGTGAGTGGAACATTTGGAAAGGACATGTAGAAGCACCCCATTGGAAGTAAGGAAAAATTGCAAATTAAGAATTCCATAATGAATCAGACATGGGAGTACTCATGGTTATTAGATCAGGAATGATCAATAGTCTAAGTTCATTTTGAAAATGATAAGGGAAAAAATAGTCAAACAATATTAACCACTAGTAATAAAATCAAATTGAAATAAATCAAATTGAATTTAAATTACTATAATAGGGTGTATATAAACACCATGAAAAATATGCAGCAAACATGTTTCATAATAAAATGAATATTTGAGCTACAAAGTAATGAAGCATGATCAATGGAAAATTAACAAATCTCCACCATGCAGTTTAAAATTTTCATTTTACTAATGGTGTTCTTGAAACATCTATTATTTAACTAGGATAAGATTCATAATATATAAATAATACAAAAAAATTTATTTGGGTTCTAATTTAGTCAAACTATCAGCTGGATTATCCTTTATGTGTATCTTAGTGACCCACACTGTCCTAGATTCAATTATTTCCCTAATAAAATGAACTCAAATGTCAACATGATTTGATATACCATGGAAAACATAATTTTTAGATATGTGAAATTCATATTGACTATCTCAATGTACAACTACACTAGAATCAGATAAGTATTACACATAAATAAGTCTTTTTAACCAAATGGATTCTTTAATAAATTCAGTTAAAGCTATATATTCAGCCTATATGGTGGATAGAGAAGATATTTATATCATGTTACATTTCTAGGAAATGGGACAACCAAAAAAAGGAAAACAAAACCAGTAATTTATTTACAAGTTTCAACCTTAACAGCAAAGTTAGAGTCTACAAATTCGAAATTGTCATCTTCATAACAGTCAATTTTTCAAAAATGAATGCACAAACCACAGGAAATTGAAACATACATGAGAATCCATTTTAGAGCATGCTAGTGTAATTTCCTAGGTTTTTCCATAAACATAATCATATTACACACTACAAATGAAAAATTGGGTCTAGATCAAACCATTTCATACATAAGAATCCCAACTACGTTAGCATAACAGATATTTCTCATGAAATCAATCTTAATATCACTAATAGGGGACTGGTTTAGGGACAACATAATGTATTGTACTAGGGGTATGATTACAGGTTTTATGTGATCAAATAGGCACCATATTAAAAAAAATTAACATACACTTGTTGGGATAAAAATAAAGTTTTATATCTTCTATTTCAAATTATTATTATTCCTAAAATTTATTTTACATTTCCAAAATATTTCATTTCAAAAGAATAATTTATTAGGTACTAGGATGGGTATCAGAAGCATATGCGCTGGGAATTTAAATTTTTTCATCACTGGAGGGACACAACATTGTCAACTCAAATGATCTTATCCTGGTATGGTCTGAGTACCATGTGTGCTTTAAACATATCACAAAATAATAATGAACGTTTATCTCATTTGGATCTGATACGCACAAGCCTGTTGCAAGGTGTCAGTGACCGCTACTCAAAAAAATTGATTTTGAAGCCATATAGATCATCCACACATACATCTTGAATATACTCATGCACTGTTAATTGGAATTTGGGTGCTATCATGGTACTCTGACAACCGCTTCAACGCAGTGACGATCACCACAAACCAACGTCTTTGATCCAAGGAGGCAAAACTTGAAGAACTCGCTTATTTGAGAGAGTCTCACTTTCAGATTACGGAGGATAGAGAGGGTCTCAATTCCAATGAATGAATAGTCTCTATGGGATGAGCCTCTCCACACTTATATAGTGAATATCTATAATACCCATTTTGGGTTCTTGAACCTCGTGTAATAAACATCCACTATATAAGTATTATAAATAATTATTTATGACAAACTAAATTATTCCATAAATAATATTTATAATTTATTACTTTACTATAATATATATTAAATATATTACAAGATAAACTTGAGTCTTTAACTTAACTCACATCTCCTGATAATATTAAACAAACTCGAGATATTAATATCCGTTCGAATAATATTTATCCTTGTATTTACTTAATCACTGGTAAATACATGTCACAAATAAATTCATTGAATTATTCCTAACATAAATAATTAATGAATTTATTTATACTTGGTGATCCTTAGAACTTGGACAATATACAAACCCCGTGGTGGGGCCCACTAAGTTCTATATTCCTATTCATTAGAATAGGAAAGATTCTCAAAGCGCTAGTGTGTGTGACCCTCTAGGACCTTATCTCAATAGAAGTGAATAAAATTCACAGACCAAGAGTGGGGTCTAGCAAACCATCTCAGACCCCATAGAGATAAGGAAAATCAAAGCAATGACTACCTTCTTATGAACACAGTATGTGTAATATAATCTCTTCATCATAGATATCTCAATAAAAATGAATGCACACTAGTGTCATCATCCTTTTCCTTAATTTATTATTTGTTGATCTATCCAGATGGTCTTACCTTCAACTACCATGTCCCTAGATTTAATGATGGTACTACCATCCTAAGCAACCAGTCCTACGATATCTCTTTCTTATATTGGAAGTGTCAAATCCTATCTTGATCATTCAATCAATGTCATGTCACCAACGATGTACCCGAACAAAACTACCTTACCACAACTTCATTGTTATGGTTCTCAATATCTTGCCTCTAAATTGATAGCAAGCTAGATTTGGATATTTCATTACTATCAGTATTAGTCTATTCAACCCATCATTCTTATAGGAACTCCTTGGTGGTAAGTATCACTCTCAACTTCTACTGATGAGAACTCCGAACATCCGGTTATTCTCATATTTGAATAACGAAAGGCGATAAGACTTGAAATATTTTTGAGGGATTTTTTTTATTGATGAATACAATCCAATTCTATTTTATTCATTCAAACTAGGTTGACTTACTCACAATTGAAAAAACAATATAATTATATTTATCATATATTTATCAATTTTATCTTGTTTATTGTTTTACATGATCAATCAATACTCATTCACTTGCATAAAAAATAAACGATTCATAAAGGAAAAGAATGAAACCCGAGTGGTCTTTAGCATTTCTTTATGATCGATCCATAACAGATCAACCAGGACCTAGGGGGTTCCATGCTTGAGTAAATAGTTGACTCATGTCATGGCTCATCCCAAGTGAAAAGTACTTGACTCTCATCTAGATTACCTCCTTGACTTGGTGGGTTCCACATCTGAGATCATCACAATGTAATTACAAATATACTTTCATGTAGGTGAGGGGGTCTAGGGGTACAATATAAAATAAGTGAATTGAATGTGCATTCCCTTAGACATATTTTAATTAATGTGAAAATACTAAGACAATCATTTAACTACTTAATTATTACAAATATCACTCACAAAGAATAAATAATTAAATAAATAATACTAGACATGCATGGGTTGGTCACTAGCTCAAAACCAGTCAATATTAAAATTTTGCACAATTAAAATTAAATTGTAATAAATTTAAATTGTATGGGGGTGTTCTAATAAATTCAATGAGTTTTGATAAATTAAAATAATTTATTTATAGGTTCCAACATTAATTTAAATTTAAATACAAAATTAAATTATACCACTAATTTAATTTATTCTCATATTTAAAATTAAATTTTTCCATTTATTTATTTAAATTCAAATTAAATTGATGTTTCGGATTTTATTTAATTTTAAACCTCAAAATTAATATTAATTAATTTAATTTAAAAACTAAATTAAATTAATCAATTTAATTTAAATGGTTTACCTCTGGCCGGGTTAGGAGTCTTACCGGACTAGGAATTGTAGTGAGGCTATTTCAAAAGAGCTGGGAAGAACTGTGAAAGAACCATGATGGGACCTCAGCGGAACCACAATGTGTCTATGGTGGGACCATGACGGGACCTCGGCGTGATGGTGGCGGAACCACGGTGTGCATAACCAGTCCAGTGACCGCCCGTGACGGTGCTCATGGGAAAAGGGAAGTTCGGTGCTGGTGGTGACCGATTAGGGTTCCGAGAGGCCGAATCTGGGCATGAGGAACCAGAGAGGCAAGGAGGGTAGTTAAAATGGGAGGGAACAACTCCTCAGGATGGCAGTGACATGTAGCTCCAGCAAAGGACAACGACACCAGGTTGGGACGACAACGTAGTGGGTCAAACGGTATATGATCCGGGTGATGATGACCTCAAATGGTGTTGTGGCATGGGATCGGGGCGATGGGCTCATGACGTGGCTTCAGCGAGGATGATCAGGGTGGTGGTGAGCCGATATCGGAAGGGCGCAGTAGAGGGGGTGTGTTGCTCGCCTATTTCGATCAAGAGAAAGAGAGGATCCAACTATTTTGGATCACACAGGGATAAGGGAGGCGACCTAGAAGGGGTCGTGCTTGGGTGGGGTTGTGGAAAGGAAGGAGTCTCGTGGGTCTCCATAGTCAAGATTCCCTCTGTTTTTTTATTTTTCAAAAAATTCATCTTATCTTTACCATTTTCCAAATTATTTTAGACTTTTTGAAAAAATAACTTCAAACATTGTTTTATAGGGAAAAATAAAATAGCATTATATTTTATTAATCTAAAAAATTATTGATTACAACCAGTTTAACTCCAGTGGCTAGATTCTATCTGAAAACATGGATGGATTCTGGTACATCAAAGAACACAAAAACACACACAAAACCATGTTCTTCAAAAAAAATAAAAAATTGCAGAATTTAAATCCGATGATGTTGATCCTTTTAAAATTTTCAAATGGCCATTACTTGGCCATTTGTAAATGGATCGATGCATGGTCAGATATTTTGGGACAATTTTAACACCTTCGACTTAAATTTACGGCAATTTAATTTTTCCTTTGATTCAAAAAAACCACAAAGTCCCTCTGATACCACTATTAGGTACCAGGACAGGCACCAAAAGAAGATAGGCTAGGAATTTAATTTTTCGCATCATTGGGGAAACATAAAATTTTCAAATCTGGTGATATTATCCTGGTATGGTCTCCGAACCATTCGTGGTTAAAATAGAGCACAAAATAATAATGAATGTCTACCTTGTTCGGATCTGATAAGTGAAAGCCTGTCACAAGGTGCTGGTGACCGCTGCTCAAAGACTTTGATGTTGATTCCCTCTATATCATCCATACATGCTTCTTGAATCTGCTCATGTGTTGTTTTTTGGAATCTGGGTTCTAGCACGGTACTCTGATGACCGCTTCGATGTAGCGATGATCACCACAAGCCAACCACTTCCATCCGAGGAGGTGAAACATGAAGAACTCACTTGTTTGAGAGAGTCTCTCTCTTGGATTCAGGAGGAGAGAGAGGCTCTCAATTCCAACAAAGGAATAGTTTCCACAGGATGAGACTCTCTCCACTTATATAGTGAATATCTAAAATACTTGGTTTGGGTTCCCAACCCCCGTGTAATAATCATCCACTATATAAGTATTATAAATGATTATTTATGACAAACTAAATTATTCCATAAATAATATTTTATAATTTATCACCTTACTGTAATATATATTAAATAAATTATGTGATGAACATTAGTCTTTAACTCGACTCAGGTCTGCGTATAATATTAAATGAACCCAAGATATTAATATCCCTTTGAATAGTATTTATCCTTGTATTTACTTAATCACTTGTAAATACATGTCGTAAATAAATTCAATGAATTAATCATAACCTGAATAATTAATGAATTTATTTATTCCTTGTTGATACATATAACTTGGACAACATCCAGACCCCATGGTGGGGCCCACCAAGTTCTATATTCATATTCAACAGAATAGGGTATATTCTCAAATCACTGTTGTGTGTAACTCTCCAGGCCCTTATCTCAATAGTAGTGAATAAAATTCATAGAAAAAAGAGTGGGGTCTAGCAACCCATAGGGGCCCCCATAGAGATAAGGAATAGTCAAGCAATGAATACCTTCCTACGAACACAGTCTGTGTAATATAATCTCTTCATCATTGATATCTCAATAAAGCATAATGCACACTAGTGTCACCATCATTTTTCTTGATTTATTATTTGTTGATCTATCTGGATGGTCTTACCTTTGACTACCAAGGCCATAGATATAATGAAGGTATTACCATCCTAATAAACCAGGCTTGATATATCTCTTCCTTATATTGGAAGCGATAAATCCTATCTTGGTCATTCAATCAATGTCATGTCGCCAATGATGTACCCAACATAAACTAAATCACCGTGACTTCATTTCCATGGTTTTCTCCTTGCATGAAAGTATGAAATTAAATGAAAAACATTGATAAATATCTCAAGTTAGGAGACCATTACACATGTATGTAGATAGGTACAACCAATGACACCTAAAACATGTGGTGTTCCAATTGGGGGGTCTGTCATTAGGATCTCAACTACTAAAGATCACTAAGTGCGAACTTCATGAGAGGAAGTCTCAATGCTTATGAGCGCCCAACACCTAATAGTCTCACATCAACTGTGTCCTATCAGAATGATATAAATGGACCATAGGACATTGTTTTAAGATTAATTTCATTGTATCTCTAGGTTCTTATTATAGCCTGGGATCTACTATAAACCTTTAATACGACATTTAATCTAAGGACATTACTATAATTAACGTGGATGCATAAGTATCCACACTATTATGGAAAGTTGAAAACATGTATATATAATAAATTTCATATATGTACTGTTAGTCAAAGTACAACATATTTTGGGTCTAGGGAACCCACATTCAACACTCCCACTTACACTAGATCCCACTACTAACAAGTCCCAATCCACTATCCCTCACATGAGAATCATGCTTCTGCTAAGAAATGGATTTAGTCAGGGGGTCTTCCACATTGTCCTCTATGGATACTCACCTAACTACGAATTCACCTCTCCAAGTAAAATCCCTCAAGGGATGAAACTTCCTAAGTATATTCTTTGTCCTATAGTGAGACTTAGGCTCATTGGAAATCAACCCTACAGTAGTATTATCACAATAAACTAGAATAGGGCCAGCACTACAAGGCACAACACCAATGTCTGAGACAAAGATGCGTTTTCGGATTGCTTCCTTTACTACATTAGAAGCTGTTATATACTCAGATTCCGTTGTAGAATCGGTGAACACATATTTCTTCTAGGTTCTCTAGCCCACTGCACCACCATTCATCCACAATATGTAGCATGACTGTGATTTTAGATCATCATGATCTATTTTTAAACTAGCATCTTTGTATCCTATCACTACTAGTTTCAAATCTCCTTCATACACCAGGAAAAAATCCTTTATACGACTCTAGTACTTTAGGACAGTTTTAACAGCATCCCAGTGTAGCTCTCCGGGATTAGCTTGATATCCACCCACCATGCTTTAAGAAAAGGTGACATCAAACCCTATACATAGCCTGGAATACATGATAGACCCCACCACCGAGGCATAAGGAATTATACTCATTCTGTCAATATATTCATGTGTTTGTGGACACTTTTTCTTGGAGAGATTAATACCATGTGACATAGGAAACAACCCTCTCTTGGATTGTTCCATATTGTACCTTTAGAGTACCTTTTCAGCGAGTGTACTTTGACTTAACCCAAGCATCCTTTGAGATCTATCTTGATAGATCTTGATCCCTAGAATGCAGTTTGCTTCACCTAATTCTTTCATGAAGAAGCATTCATTTAACCAAGTATTAAATGACTATAAGACTTTCACTTAATTTACCATAATTAATATGTCATCAACATAAAATACTATAAAAATGGTGGCATTTCCATAAACCTTCTTATAGACACATGGATCACTTTTATTTTTGAGAAAAAAACTTATGTACTCATCAAAAAAACATTCCACGATCATGATGTCAGCTTCAACCCCTAAATGGATCTCTATAGCTTGCACACATTATTGGCATTTTTTATCCTGACAAACCCTACGAGTTAAGTCATATAAATGGCTTCAACCAACTTCCCATTTAGAAAAGAAATTTTGAAATCCATTTTCCAAAACTAACAATCATGAAAAGATACTATTTCAATCAATATTATGATGGATTTTAGCATTGCTAATGGTGAGAAGTTTTCCTCGTTGTCGATGCCATAATGTTTCCTGAAACCCTTTGCAACCAGTCTTTCTTTATAGGTATTAACCTTACCATCCATGTCCAGCTTTTTCTTGACTACCCATTTACACCCAATGGGTTTTACTTCAGTTGGAGGGTCTACCAAAAGTCAAACTTGATTTTGGAACATGGACTCCATCTCAAAATACATAACAACATTCCATTTAGCATCTTATTTACCATATAATACTTCCTTGTAGATTATAGGTTCAAAATCCTCAAGGAGTAATGTTTCACCTTAATCGGTGACAAGAAAACCATAATTCTCTAGTTCTATAACCTCTTGAGTATACCTACGCAGTATTTATGTCTTGGGAACCACTTCTTCTTCCACTTGCTTTTGTGGAGATTGATCCCGTACCAACTCTTGTGCATCTGGAGAATTAAATTCATCGAAGTCAATCTTTCTCCCACTATTTCCATTGGAAATGTGTTCCATTTCTAGAAATATGGAATGTATTTCCACATAAATCTTTCTATCTAAAGGTTTGTATAGGTAATATCCTTTCGTTTCCTTAGGATAACATATAAATATGCATTTCGTTCTTCTAGATGCTAATTTTTTACTTGGTAAAGTCTTGAAAAAAGACTTGGATCCCCATACATGTAAGTGTGATAGATTGGGTTTCTTTCCACACCATAACTCATTAGGAATCCCATCTACAACTTTAGTTGGTATTTGGTTAAGGGTATATTCTGTTTTCTACAAAGCATATCCCCAAAAGGATAATGGGAGAGTTTTCTAACTCATCATCGATCTGACAATGTCTAGAAAGGTTCTATTCATACTTTTACTAACACCATTCCACTGTGGTGTATAAGGATAAGTGAGTTGGGATACAATCCCACACTCTTTCAAGTGATCAATGAAAGCTTGGTTAAGATACTCTCCACCTCGATCTGAGAAGAGCGCCTTAATCTTATTACCAAGCTGGTTTTCTGCTTCATTTTGGTATTTATAAAATATCTAAAAGGAATAAGTCTTATACCACATCCAGTAGATATATCCATACTAACTATAGTCATTGGTAAAATTAATGAAGTATGTATAAACACCCCTTGCCTATACTGGAAATGGACCACATACATCAGTATAAATTAATTTGAGTAATACATTGGCTCTTTCTCTCTTTCCAGAGAAAGGTTCTTTAGTCATTTTCCCTTATATACAAGATTAACTTACATTCAAGGGTTTTAACTATACTGATTCTAAATACCATTCTTAATGTAATTTTTTTAATAACTTCTCGTTTACATGACCTAGCCTGAAGTCCCATTGGCTGGTGAAATATGAGTCTTTCTTGCTGGCTTTTTCATTGATTGTAATCATGGGGTTTTCGAGTTCAAGTATATATAAACCATTATTAACACATGTTAACCTTATAGAAGTGAAAAAAATTATTCCGAAACTTGAAATAAAATCCCATAGTTTCCAAAATTGACACAGATATTATTTTTCTGGTTTCAAAAGGTACATAATAACAATTATTTAAAACTAAAACCAAACTACTGGGAAAATTAAGGTGATAATATCCCACTGATAAGGCTACCATACCTGCACCATTTGCAGCTCGGAGATCCACTTCGTCTTTGGAAATATTCTTGAATCTACTTGATTCCTATATATGAATACATATGTGTGACCCACTTGTCATATCCAATACCCAAATTATAGGTAAGGAAATATTTCATTCAATGAAAAAAATACCTGAAGTAGAAGCATCATCTTGCTTCTTCTTCATAGCTTTGCAAGTTTTATTCATGTGGAATTTCCTGCCATATTCAAAGTAGATAGCCTTATACTCTTTGATCTGATTCTAAATCTTTGGCTTCTTTGAATTACAGTGCATTGGAGACTTTGGCCTTGACTTGGCCATGGAAACCTTTGCATTTCCTTTCTTTACCTTGTTCACCACAAGGACAGATGAATCAGTATTTTTGATATCCTTGTCAGCTTGGTGAACTAAATCCAATAGACCTAGGAGAAACTTTTACATATCATTAATGTTATAATTGACAATGAAAGTCAAAAATATTGGCAGTAAGGAGGTAAGAATGAGATCTGTTGCTAGATCTTGGTTCAATTTTAACCCCATGACTTCAAGCCTCTCAATGTACCTGATCATCTTTAGTACATGAGGACTGGTTTGGTGCTCTTCTGCTAGCCAGCTCCCATAAAGGGAGCCAGAGATCTCATACCTTTCATGTCTGGCCCTGTCCTGATATAATTCTTGGAGATGTGAAATCATCTTGTAGGCATCCTCATCCTCATGTATTTTATGCAATTGAATGGATGTATATGAAAACATGATGCACTGAACATCTAGTGCATCCTCTACATGCTTTTTCCATTTATCTTTTTCCACCTTTCTTGCACCTTGTGGCGGCTCAGTAAGAAATGGGGTTTCGATCATATAAAGCTTCCTTTCTTGGTGTAGTACTGTGTGCAAGCGCTTTTACGACTCCTATAAGTTATTGTCAGTAAGGATATTTTCTTTATCCATAATAGATTACAGTGATAATGAACTGATGGTGTTAGTGATTTCCATTTTAAATCTACAATAGATAAACATTAGCAGTCAGTACATTATATTGATTACCATTAGAAATTTATGATTAATTAATTATTATATCATTTTTAATGTCTCCCACTATTTTAGAAAACTCTAATAGCCCTCCCTATTTAATTTGGAATACTCTTTCGCTTGAGTATTCTTGTAGCAAGGATACTTGAAACTACATCTTATAGTCCACCAGCTTTGGCTACACCACTACTTGGAGAGTTTCTAGGTAGGCTCTATTCTGGCCAACTGACTTTAAATCTTATTCTTAAGAAGGGAATTCGTCTTGTCGTTTGTGGATTCCAATTACTTTCAACATTATTTAGACTTTAGAACATTCTTAACAGTTTGTGTTTCATCATTATACATGTCTTGAGAAATATTAAAGTCATACAGAGTTATATTATCTTGGATAAACGGAGCAGGGTATTTAATAATCCTCCTAGCTCAGTCTTGATTTAATCAGTATCCCCTAAGGTTATCCTCCTCTACTTTGATTTTAGAACCAAAATCTGATTTCGATTCGCCTTCTAATTGTGGGGGTGAACAGAAGGTGTGGGATCTGATTCCAAAGGGATCTAATTGTCATAACCAACTTCAACACCCAAGGGTTGGGGTGTAATGGTCTCTCCAGACTCAACATTCTTTCTACTGGGAATACATGACCCTATGAACACAATATCATGACTGATGATGCATCTTTGATATCTTGGTTTGTCTACCCACAATTTGTACCCATTAAAAACATCTAGATAACCAACAGAGATTCCCTTTACAGCCCTAGGTTCCAACTTATCATTAATATAATGTTCATAAGATATGGATCCAAAAAACTAGGGTTATCAAGACTAGGTTTCTTTACTATCCATAGTTGTATTGGTGTTTTAAAGGTATTAGAAGAGGATAATCATCGATTGTTTAGGTATACTATTGTAGTAACATTTTTAACCCAAAAGGACTTAGTAAGGGGGAATAGGATCGCACAAACCTAACTCTTTCTAGGATGGCATCATTCATTCTCTTGGATTACCCATTCTATTGTGGGGTTTCCACAAAAATCCTATACCTATGTACAACCTCAATGCTGAAAAAATAATCAAATTTAGTGGATAGGTATTCTAAACCATTATCAGTTATTAAACCATTTAGTTTCTTATTAGATTAATTTTATACAGTATCCTTCCAATTATTAAAGGTCTGAAATGTGTCGAATTTGTGTTTCAGTAAGTAAATACAAACTTTTCGGGTATATTCCTCTGTAAAAGTCACAATGTAATAGCCTACACCATGGGATCTAGTCTTAGAACGACACCAAATATCGGAGTGAACACATTCTAAAGGGTTTATAGCTTTGTAGGATGACTTACTAAAAATTAACCACTTAGACTTACCATAAACATAATCCTCACAGAAAGGTAAACTACTAGAATTAATACCATTTAACCGACCTTGTTTTCTAAGTTCATCATGACCATTGGCACTAAAATGCCCTAGTATTTTGTGCCATAAAGTGGTATTTTATAATGTTGGAACATCAAAAACATTTAATTGTTTCATGTGAGTCCCTCCTTCTAAAACATACTTCCCATTCATTAGGATCTTTTCATAATAGTTATAGTGCCATGAGAAATTCTTAGACAACCGGAACCAAATTTAATAGAATAACCCTTATGGTCCAAAATTCCTTTGGAAATAAGTTTTATTTTTAATTTGGATACCCACCTAACATCTTCAAGTGTTTTAACCATCCCATCATGAAGCTATAGAGAAACAAAATTGAAATCCATAATGTGACAACTATAATTAGTCCCTAGGTAAACATCACCTAATTCAATCTCTCTTAATTCAGTGAAAACTCCCTATTCAAACACATATTAAATGAAATTCAGAAATATAGGATCCATTCCTCGAAGGTAGAATGATCATTGGAATTCAACACATTAACCGTGTCAAATAATTTCCCAATTAATAAATAATTATCACTATTATTCTCATTGTAGTCATTATTTCTATTGTGAGAGTTTCTTTTCATATGTCTAAGCTATTTACAATTAAAACACTTAAAAACATTATTCTTAGAATCCCTATTCTTGGACATAGACCTCTGTTTTTCTAGATTGACTTCTCTCATGATGCTTATCTCTCTATTCATTTTTTCCACATAAGTTTAAACCTGCAGCCTCTTTCTTAATAGGGCCTTTATTTTTACATTCCTTGGATAAAAATGTATACTTAACCACTTTAAGTGCTAAATATTCTCTACCATACATCATAGAGTCTTTTACAGAAGTATAATACTTATCTAATAAAGTTAAAAGTATTTTTTCATAATCCTCATCCCCCATTTCAACATCTATATTGGAAAGGTCTAATATAATTCTATTTAAATCATCAAGATGTGTCCGAACTATAGTTACCTGGATCATTTTAAAAGTATAAAGTCTCATCATTTTATAAAACCTTATAACTAAATTTTTAGTCATGTATAGGGATTCCAATTTGGACAATATACCTGTGGTAGAAGACTCAAAAGATTCTTCCCTAAGAACCTTATCGCCTAAATACAATAAAATAAGGCCATAAAATTTTACAAGAACATCATGAGAGACATTAAAATAAGTATTAGCAGTCTGTCCATCAGGGGAAAAAGTGGTAACCTTTTTCTTGGAACCACCAAGACCAACAATTAACTCATTATGATCTAACAGAGCATTTATCCTAGTTCTCCAAAGGTCAAAATCCTTCTCCCTATTAAAATTTTATATTTTAAACTTTATAAAACCCATGTGTAAAAGCTTCATAATTTATCTGATACCAATTTTTTAGGTTAGAGTTTAAGTGGTTGTCCCAAATAATTTACAAGATCCACTAAGGTGCATTATATGTCTACAGAGTGATTCAAATAATCGTTGTATTTCAAAAAACCTGAATCGATTAAACAAGGTGAATTTTTGGGTTGGAATAGAAAAGAAACAAATTAAACAACACCAAAATATAACATTATTCAGATCAATGTGATCATATATTCGTGGTAAAAACACCACACATGAAAGATTCTTATTAAATAAGTAGAAACAAGAAAATACAGACTCAAAAAGGAGGAAGTAAAGTACCAAAGAAGCTATCTGAGGAGGCCGACCTTAATAAACTAGGTAGTGGTGTTGAAATCTGTCACGTAGAGTTAGCACCATCCAATATGGTATGGAATCACATAAACACCTGATATAAAGGATACAAATGTGGAAAAACAAAAATAAACCACTTACACTGTGAGAATTCTATACTGAAATCTGGTTATGATTGAAAATGTAAATCCACAGCAACCATGCTTCTGGTGAGGCTAACTAGATCTAGTTCCCAGTAAAAGTCACCATAGAGTCTCCACCAGATGAAATGTCTAATTATAGTAAAATGATACTCCACATGCCTGCGAAAATGGATCCAGGGCTAGGATAACAACTCTCTTTCTTCCTCTTTGAGATCTTTCAAAAAAGGGGGGGTTTCATATTCGAGAGCTCTCAAAGAACACAACCGAAAAAATGAACGCACAAAACCTAGAATACCAAAGGAGAAGTCAAGGATAAATGATTAACCCTAGGTGAGGAATCAAGTGGTGCAGCCATGGAACAATGATAGTGACACATAGATGACCAAGATCAAACATGTTATTTGAGTAACCATGAGTGTCATAGCATTGATGGACACACAAAGGCACCAAATTGGAAATGGGGAAAAATTTCAAATCATGTATTCCATAAAGAAGAACACCTGGGAGAACTCATGGTTGTTGGATCGAAAAATATCAATGGTCCAAGTTCTTTCAAAAAATAATAAGGATAAAATATTCCTAAAAAACTTTAGGTAATAAAATTTGATTTAAATAATTCAAATTGAATTTATAGTTCCATAATAATATGTACATAAACACCATGAAAAACATTCAGCAAACATACTTTATAATAAAATGAATATTTTAATTGAAAAAAAACAAAGCATGATCAATTTCATATTAACACCATGCACGAGGGATATGGGACAAGATCATCTTTGTTAGATTCTTTATTTTTATTGGTCTTATTATATCAATGACAACTATAAGGATGTGGTTGAAGTGCTGATCTTGGGGATGGATGATTTGTGGAAACCCCTTTGGAGCCTCCCGATTCCACCTAAGGTGAATTAATTTTTATTGAAATTGTGTTTGGGAATCCTTTATATAATGGAATTTATCGTCTTTTTCAATGCAATAAACGATTATTTTTATCAATTTTTCAAATCTGCAATGGAATCCACATCACATGAAATACTGTATTACCATGGGGATAGGGATGTTTGGAGTGATTAGTGGACTAATGCATACCTTTTTTAGGTTCGTCATCTAGCCTGGCGATTAATTTGAGGAAATGGATTTTGACACTTATAGTGTACAAAATAATCCTGTTAAGTATGATGGCCTGGATGATTTGGGTCTAAAGGAATTAATTTTTTCTTCAACCAGGTTTCTAAAGCACACTCCTTTTAGGTTAAATGAGACACCATTTTTATGGAAATATAGAGATGACATGATCTTCACTGTGATGTTCTAGGAGTTCTATTAACACCTTGTGTTTGGAGTATGCTTCCCCTAGGCTCCTTGAAGATTAATGTGGATGTGATTGTCCTTGGTTGTGGTTCTTACATTGTTGGAATCATTGCACATGAATCATTTTTCTCAGTTATTGCAGGTTGAAAATTAGGCACCACTAATGGAGGAGGCCCAGACCATCCATAGGGGCCAAGAATTTTCTTCCGAGATAGGTTTGAACAATTTTATTTTGGAATTGTATTTCCTTACTATCATAAATTTAATAACTTATTTAGATGCTTCCCTCCAACCATATGGTCTAATTTTTATGAAGATCTACTCACTTCTCAACTGGTTTCCCACATTCTCTTTCTCCTTCGTGAAAAGGGAAGGGAATAGAGGTGCACATTTTCTTGAAACCCATAGCCTTTGTATTGGTTCTTTCACATGGTTGGATGATTTCCATGGTTGGATTCAGATGCTTGTTTCACCTCATCTTCAATCTATTGATTAATATCATTCCCCCCTACAAAATAAACATTTTATTTTGAATAAAACCATATATTGACGTGATTTTCTAAACATAATAAAATAATTGTTCCATTTTATTAGGATATTTCATAATTATCATGTATTATTTATATTTAATTAGTTATTTTTTAATATATCATGTTTTTTCATTCTTAATTATAATTTTTATTGTCTATAAATAGTAAAAAAATGTTCTGTTTTATTAGGTAGTTTGAAAATTTTCATTTATTTTTTATATCTTATTACTTATTTATTTATATATCAAGTTTTTTTATGTCTTAAATGTAATCATTTATTTATAAATATTTTTTAATAAATAGGAAAATATGTTTTCATTCGTAGAAAAATATGATAAAACTAATTGAAAAATATTATTTTATTAATGAGTGTTTCAGGGGTTTAATCTGAACTAAAACATAAAATAACCACAAATCCTATTTTTTAGGAGGGGCCATGGGTAAGTCCATCTTGGAAAATGGTTCAGTCCCCTTCATCTATGGCATATCATACCAGGTCAAAATACTTTAACAACCATGACATAGTCAGCACCATGAATCCTATTATTTTGGGAGGGGTCTATGATGCATACCCCTTACACTAAAACATATTCAAAAGTGGCCAATGCTACTACCCACCCTTATGCTGTAAGTGTGAAAAAAATGGTAGTGGCTTCACAAAACATCCTCCCAAGATCCGACATTGTAGCTTTCACTCTTTTCCACAACCACCAAAGGGCTGCACTAAATCCTTTTTTTCCATGGAAAAATGATTACAAAAAGGTAGTATCCCTAAAATACCACTTACCATGACCCTACACTCTAGAACGTACCCCTACACCACAACAACCAAAGGTCTACGCCACAACACCAATCCCCACGGTGCAACCTTACCCGAAACAAAAATAACCTTCTCCAAAACCCCTACAAAACACACTGAAACTCCCAAAACTAATCCCATAATTATATAGGCTAAAAATACATAAAATAATGGTAAACTACCTAAAACTAGGGGTTTCACATTATCCCAACCATTGGACTTTTCCCCAGAAAGTAAAATACTGGTGTGGTTTTGGAAGAGCTTGGGCTATTTCTCTTTCATTTCCTTTTCACACTCCCACATCTCCCAAGGAATTTGACCATGCTATCATCTAATCTATATTAAACTAATTATTTTCGCACAAAATATATTTTCTTACATATCCACAATCCATACTAACACATGAACCATCTTAGAATATGGTTCAATATCCACATGCTCCCATCTAATCACATGGTCGGGACTGGGTTGGTACTTATTAAATCGAGATACATGAAGGAAGTTATGAAAAAAATAAAACCTTGATGTTAAGCCAACTGATAAGCCACATATCAATCTCATTCAAGTATCTCAAAAGGGAAAATGTAAGATGGAGGAAACTTTCCCTTTTTACCAAAATGAGGATGTCCCAACCTTGGAGAGAGTCTCAAGAAAACATGATCGACCACTTCAAATGATAATGGACATCAATGATGGTCCACATAGGATTTATGATGAACTAGAACCATCACCATAATATTTCAAATAATAGGAATCTTTTCTTTTGTTTCCTATAAAAGAATAGGTATAAAAAGTGAAGTCTCGCCTATTTACACCCTATAAGTGGGGAATGACAATGATGGCTATACAATCCTTTGAAAGGAGAGATATCTATCAAGGAATGATAATAGTTATTCTATGGAAACTCCACTAACGGTATATGATAATCCCACGATATTTCAAAATTGATCATTCTAGCCCTAATAATTTCTTCCAATGATTAGATCATTTGTTCAGTTTATCTATCAATTTGAGGATGATAAGCTGTGCTCATGGGTACAGGTATGAAGAGATTGAAATTATATCACCATACACCTTTACTATTTCCTGAATGTATATTTTAAAAAAGCCTTACACCATATTGGATTCATGAACAGGGATGAAGTGAGATGAATTTTTGGATGACCCATAATCACCCACATTACACCGTGTTTCCAAAACATTCTTGGAATACCAATAAAAAAATTCCTTGGCTATTAATTCCCATTTCTACATGGGTATTGATAAAAAATGCAACATAAAATCTGGTCATGTGGTACTTTTCATGGACCTAATTATTGGTGAGGCACCTTGAAACAAACTCTGCTGCATTATTCTCCATACCAACCCATGACAAAAATGCTCTAAATCCTTTATAAATAATATGTATTCTAGGATGAACATCCCAACCTAAATAGTTGTAGGCAGAAAGAATCTATTCCTGATAAGAAAATGTCACCATGATCTGATCTCAAAAATAGATTATTGATATCCCATTCAGTGTTTATACCTTAATGGTATCCCCACCATTGAGTTTTGACGTAATAACTATACATTTAAGATCAGATGTTTGAGAAGCTCTAACCTACTCAACTAAATTAGGAACCACATAATCAAAAAATATAATTGCATCATTACCTTGATCCGTACAATATAGATGCATATCTTCTAATACCAACCTTAACTTACACTACTTTAAAATACTCTTTAGCCAACTGAATATATATAAGGGACTGAATCCAGGAAGCCATTACTTATGATAGTTTTCAGTGTTATAGGTACCCAGAGGAGTTTTCAGGATGTTTGAATGGTGTTTGGATAAAATAAGGGGAGACACTTCCAAAAAAGGTGTGGTTGAGGCATGGAGGTGTTCAATATGTCGTAGTCCAAGTGGCTGTATCATGGTATAATTCATTTGTGGCATAGGGGACAACATAGAGGATTTTGGGGCTACTACCTTTTCAAACATAGTTATGCCATAAAGGTAGGTTGTGTAATAATCCCTTTTTCAATGGTTTATCTTTATGACATGGAGGATCCATGATATAGTGTAAGGGTTTTGAGGATACTTCCAATTTGGGAGTAGCTATTTTATGGGTGGTAGGATACAATATATCCATTTTTTAGTGAAAGGGGTTCTATGTTGTGGTGTATAAGGATGCACCGTATCCCCATATCCACTTAAATAAGAGATGGCCTTGATTTTTGGACACACAATTGACCAGGTAGGTTGTGTCATGGTCTAAAGGGATTAAAATATAGTATTCCTATTTTTCAATAGGTTGTGGTGTGGTCTAAGGGGATATGTTGAGGTATCTTAAAAAACGTCTTTCTATAAATACCTCTAGACCCCTAAAACCCACTTTTTTCCCACTTCTATCCCAAACACCCTAAATGAACAAGAGAGTTTATTGGGGTTCATTGAAACCCCTTTCAAAAGGTTTTGATCCTGGCATCCTGTGTTCGATCACTGCTAATCTGAGGTATCTTCTATCTCTACTTTGTTTCTCTTAGTTTGATCTCATTTAGATCCATATGAACTTTCCATTATTTTTAATTTGATCTCTGCTATTATTAAGGAGTTTTTTTGTCATTTTATAGTGTGTTTGTGGCATAAAATTCTTTAGAGATTGTAGTTTTCCCATGGGAAAGGTGATAAAAAATCAAAGATGTTGATTTGTTCTCATGTGAATAGCATTGAATATCTTTAGGTAGTGGATTCTTTGCTTCTCTTTTTAACATAAAATCCTAAATTACCCATGGTATATCCATTTTAATTAAAATTAAATAATCCAAATAAAGATTAAACCTGATTAATAAATTGGATAGTGATCAAATGTTGATGTGTTTTTCACTATGATAATGATTTTCCTCTCGATTTACTAGATAATTTGCTATCTATGTTATTATAGTTAGAATGTTTTGTTATTCTATTGATTATCCAGTTTTTCTTGATAGAAAATTGAAAATAATGTAAAGTTTTTATTATTTAAATGGTATGGTTAAACAATTAAAATAGATTAATGTTAAATGAATTTGAAGTTTTTATAATTTTATGGTAATAAAATTTATGCTAAATACATGTTTATTTATTTAAATTTGTTCTTCCACATGTTAATATAATTGATAAATAACTTGAATTTGTAATTATTATTGATGAAATATATGATTAAATAAATGGTAATGAGAATTTTATTCTTTAATGTTGTTGAAATTGGAAAATTCAAGAGACCATAGTTAAACCTTTGATAGCTTGTCATAGCTTGATGCATTAGGCTTCCCGTTGTTGGAACCTAGGAATAATGAATCATTTAATTCAAGAAAGAATCTATATGGTATTTTTAGGGATAGATATTTGGGGTTGAGAGTGCCCATTTGTTTAAAAATGTGAATTCCTTGTGTTTGGGGTTATGAAAGCATGTTTTTATTTAAAGGTTGAATGCCTTGTTTTTGGGGACTAGATCACTCTGTTGACTATGTTTTTTCTTGATGACTGGTGATGTTTAATGGATGTGAGCCCTGGTATGTGAATTAATATGATTCTAGAATTAATGATGCGATATGGGGTATGAAGGCCTAGATGATGGGGTATTAGTTGATTCCTATGATGGAAAATGCATAAAGATATGAATGAGGGTTTCGGGGATAGTAGAAAAGATTATGGAACAAGTTGAATATGGAATTACCCATTCTTTTTTGTAAGATGGATGATTTATATTAATTAATATAGTTAATTCTTTGTAAAATTAGGTACCCTAGACCCTACTTTATCAGTACTTTTGAATACCATACCGTGTGTATAGTGATTTATGCATGATGTTCACTTACCATTATAGTGCATATATTTTTTCATCTGCTATTTAATGTTAATTTCCATAGATTATTTTCAACATAAAAAGGTTATTGTGGATCATATTTTATAATAAGAACCATGAGGTACTATGACATTAATCTTAAATATATATCCTATGATATAGATACATCATAATAAAAGGACACACTTGATTTCTAACTATCAGATGTTAGGGGATCATAAGCATTGGGACTTCTTCTCACAAAGTTATCACTTAGTGATATCTAGTTGAAGAGAACCTGAGGGTAGGCCCTCCAATAGTAGCACCACATGTTTTGGGGGTCATTGGGAGTTCCTATCTATGTACATGTGTATTGGAATCCTAAATTGATATCATTATCAATATATTCCATTTCATCACTAACTTTTATGGAAGATAAAATCCATAATAATGAAATCTTGGTGAGGTAGCTTGTGTTGGGTGCATCATTGTTGGTATGACATTGGTTGAATGGTTAAGATATAATTTTTCACTTATGACGGAAGCAGTTTCTCTAGAGTTGTTAATCAGGATGGTAGTACCTTCAAAAACCCATGGCCATGGAAGTTGAGGGTAAATCCATCTAGATAGATAAAAAAACAATAAATCAAGAATGGACTATGACACAAGTGTGTGTACTGCATTATGATATAACAAAAATAAAGAAATTATATTACATAATTCATGTTCATAGGATGGTTATCATTGATATAAATATTCCTTACCTCTTTAATGACCTTGATGGGTGTCTAGACTCCATTCATGGTTTTGAATACTATTCCCTCCTATCGAGGTAAGGGCACAGAGGGTCACATGCAATATGGTGTTCAAGAATCTCCCATATTCTGGTGAATAGGTATATAAGACATAGTGGACCTCACCATGGGGTCTGAGATTTGTCCAAGTTTTATCGATCACTGATAAATAAATAAATTCATTATTATTAAAGTAAAGAATAACTGGGTTGAATTTATTTATTAAAAGTATTTACATGTGTTTGAGTAAATACCAGGAATAATATTATACTGATGAATATTATTTTAATATTCAATGTTCATTTAACATTTGAGAGAATTATGAGTCGATTTAATGACTCAGGTTTATCACATAATATATTAAATGTACATTATAGGAATGAGATAAAATATAATTAATATTTATGAATCAGTTTAGTTTGTTGTAATTATTTATATATTACTTATTTAGTGGATGTGAAATATACAAGGGTTGGGGAACTATAACCAGGTATTTTCAATGCCCTCTATATAAGTGAATGAGAGGGTCATACCAAATACTGTTCATTCATTTGGAATAAGAGCCTCTATATCCTCCTACTTTCTAAAGAGAGAAGGTATCTCCCATGTGATCGAACCCAGATACCTTTGATGGATTGAAGGAATGATATCATGGTGATCATCGTGACGTCTAAGATATTGTTAGAGCTCCATACTTTCACAAAAAAATTGACGAAATATGTGTGTGTAGATTCTTGGATCATGCATGGATGATCTAGAGGTGTTTGGATTTAGATCCTTCAAGCAACAATCACTTGCGATGAGAAGTAGTTGAACGCACTCTGATTCATAATGAGGTACTCGTTGTTTTTTCTCTATTTAATTCACATGAGATACTCAGACCATACTGGGGCTTAGAATGATAGAGACAAAGATTTCCATTTATCTGATGATAAATATTTAAAATTCTCACCCCACAGGGTTTCAATGTTCACCCTTATACCAATAATTGGTATCACAGTGATCACATGGATTTTTCGAGCAAAGGAAAAATTTTATTTCTTTAAATTTATGTAATGGGATTGAAATTGGTCCCAACGAATCCAACCACGCTTCAATCTGATCTCAAATGACCAAGTTATGGCCATCCGAAAAAACATTATTGATCAGAATATAGTTAATCGGATATTAAAATTTCAGGTTATTAAAATTTTGGACTGTAAAATAGGAAGAAAAATATATATTTTTTTCTATTAATATCTACTTAGCTGACTAGACAAATTTTGGTAACCAAATTCTATTGAATGGATTCAATCCTCCTGGGGAAGTTTGTTTCCACCGATGATAGAAGAATAAAAATAATAATATTTTTTGTTTAACTAAAATAAACCTAACAATAATCTATTTGAAAAAATTAGAATCCTACCAAATGGTTTGTGGAAAAGTATAGGGAGGCAATACTTTCAGTTTGTGGAAAATATCAACACACAATAGACAAATCTCATGGGTATCTATTTAAATTAATGAAAACATACATGTTGTTAGATGCCTATTTTAGGCTTTAGAAAATTTGTAAGAGGTTCATAGTAGTACCAAAGAAAAAAAGGTTGGAGAAAATTCTAAAGAAAGAGACTGAGCCAGCCTCCCCCTCTGTCATTCTGCTCGTTTCCCTCCATGGAGACCCTACGAGCATGCCTCCTCCTTGCGTGTGAGGGAATGCGAGCCGCACCTCCGCCACTATCCAGGGAAATATGTGAACCCATCTCCTATTCATTGGGCCATCAAAGTGCATGAGATCACCACCCTTTGGCCATACCACCTCTGAAAGCCTCCCTCGTGACCCACATCACCCTGCCATCTAGATCCAAACCCACCAAGGGAACAACCATCGCCTCCCGCTCCCATTCGCTAGTGACCACAGTATCATGGCTGCTCCTCCCTAAGGTTATTAGGACCCTAAATCCCTATCCCCAACTTCCATCTCCCTTCTCAATTGAGTACTCTCAGCCAACCACCACCTGTAGTGGCCTCCACTATATGTTTACCTCACAACTGACACCTGTGCAGTTCGACCGCGGACTACCATGACTCTTCCCCACCGACTGACCAAACCCATTTGTCTGCTATCCCTAGAACCCAAGACCCGTGAGGTGCTCCTGCTACATCGGTAATCCAATAGGTTTCTATGGGTCCCATTGTGCTCATCCCACCCCTAAATAGGTCAAAGTGGGTTGGCCTCACCCAAAACGGGTTTGGGTGGGCCTGCCTAGCCCAGAAGAACCCAACATGGGGTCTGCCTATCCCAGAACGGGCCTGCATGGGGTGGCCCAACCCACATCGGCCTGCTCAATGTTTCAAGGACCATGTTATTTTATAGAATAAAAATTAATTAAGTTAATTAATTTAATTTTAGTATTAAATTAATTTAAATAAAAAAATTATAAAAAATTATATTTAATTTTTCGAAACACAAGATAATTTAAATTTAGTATAAAATTATTTAATCAATTAATTTTATTTTCAAAGTAAAAAGTACATTAATATCGAGAACGAATAAGAATAAAATATTTGAATAAACTAGTTGAACTTAATTAATTCAATTAATTTTTTTAAATATCCCCCGTTCTTTAAATTTATTATATTTAATTTCATTGTACATTTTCTTTACCCATTTACTAGTCTTTAGAAATTGATTTATTAAGTGTTTGTCTATTTAATTTATTTTTTCAATTAATTACTTAATTTAACGTGATGAATCTAGTTAAATAAGAATGCCTACACATCATCATTTTTTTATCATTTAATATCTATAAGGGTCTGTGTCACGAACCAGCCCGAGTCGACCCTGAACCGGTCACCCAGGCCAGCCCGCGACAAGTCCCGAGAGGCGTTCCTGATCCTCCCGGGATGGTGACAAGCACCAAGGGCATCAATAGAGTACACAAGGGAACGATTTCGCCCATATATAAACAATCAAACAAACAACGGAAATAAACGGACGGCCCAAAATGAATTTATATAAAAATCGAACTAAATATTATTTGTACAAGAAAATAAAATTAGAAAAAAAACAACAACTCAAATGAACAATTCCGATGAAAAAAATAACTCCATGTGACACTTCTGGTCACTCTCCAACACAATGATAAAAAGTCTCCCAAGGTGATCGAACTAAAGATGAAACCTGCACAAGGGCTAAAAAAAAAGAAGACTATAGGCGTGAGTATTAAAACTCAGTAGGTTAGCCCGGTATTCTATTCCCAATGCACATTACATTAAAATAAAAGAAACATCAATTTATAGTTTTAAATTCAAGATTTGAAAGTCTGGTTTTCAAATGAGGTTTCATGCTATAATAATTATCAGACAAAAACATGCAGGTTTAATAAACAAAAATGCAAGTAACAATTATTTTCAAAGAGGTGAAACTTCAAAATGAAAATAGTTTTCAAGAGGGCTGCTTTAAATAATTTTAACATTCAAATAAATAACACATACTACTGAATTTACCAACCAAACACACCGTATGCCGACAGTGAGTACAAAATAGCCAATGAGCACTAGTCACAGGAATACCCCTAAGCACTAGTTAGTTGTGAGCCCCAGGTACCTCGTATCTCAGTGAAAGTAACCATAATAAATATCCATTCTCATGCACGAGCCACTAGTAGGGAACATACCCATAACCTAGTGGTCCCCAATCATCAACATCATTATAGTTTAGTTAGTGTTGTCATCGTCAAACTTGCTACGTGAAACAGGGGCCAACCCCCACAGAATCACTAGCATACTAGTACACGTCCGCCCACCTAGATACCCGGGATTCCCTTTAGTTCTCAATCAAGTTACACATATTATCAAATACACATTTCACATCCCCATTCCATTCCAAAACCATAAAAACACAAACATCCCATAATCATTCTTCACATTTCTTACACTAATCAACAAACCGCTAAATATTTCGGTAAAACAATTTCATGAAGTGTATTGAGGATTTGCAAATAAAACTCTTTCAAAAACACTCTTTAAATTATAAACACACATCATAACCAAACCAAATCATATTTGGCAGCCCAATAAACATTTAATAAAATCATTTAATGGACCATAAAACAATCCCAATTTCACAACTTGTTATATACAAGTAAAACACTCCTTCATTAGGAAATGCCAAACGGGCCTTTAAACATTTTCTCAAAACTAACCTTTGATGAAGGTATGCATTTTAATTTTATTAAGTATCTGTATAAAAATCATTTACAGCAGTAAACCTCATTCATAAATCTCTTATAATACTTAGGTTAAATATTCAAAACACAACCATTTTCATAAAGATGTGAAACGGTCCATTTTTGGGCAACTCGGGCCAAAATATGTTGTAAATCAAAACCCACTTGTTTGTAAAAACAAATCCAAATTAGAAATCAATATAAGTACCCAAAAATACCATTTATAATTCTTCCAATTCCTTTATAAATCCAATCAAATAACTTTTAAATCACACATCACACATAAAAGCCAACCGGGCAATTTACCGAACACATGACATGCCCTTTTTAAACAAAACAATTTATTTTATGTACATGAAAAGGAATAAAACACCAATTGAAAGCCAAATTTTCATTCAAGATACTGTAACATGTTAAAAATACCATAGAACAGATTATAAACCTCACAAAATATTTTCAAAAGATAACGGAACATTTAAACAAACACTTGTTGAGAACTTTCATGACAAAACAACACTACCGTTCACAAACCAATGATTAAACAACCACTTTGAACACCAATAAAATTATCCAAAGGATGAAAAACAATAATAAACATATATATCTGGTTTTAAATATAATAAAATGATGAAACTTAAATAATAAAGTCATTTGCATGGGGTATCCTACCTCAAATCTTTGGCGTAATTGAAACGCACACCCGAAATCACCCGCCACGGGTTTATAAACCCTAAAACTATAAATACCAGACCTAAACAAACATAAAACCCAACAAAAAACATGGAATAACAAAACCCTAGGTCTATCAAGACTAGGGTACAATATAAAACCATGAAATAATGAAAGGAGGGGGAAGAGGAAGGAGAAAGGAGAAGGAATCTCACCTTTCACCCTAGAAAACTCTTCGTATTCCATTAGATCAGAAACCCTATAGGGAAGGTAATGACTTTAAAATTCATGGAGATACTCCTAAGATCTGGACGAACCAGGAAAAGAAAATTGGTGGCCAAAAGAGTACGAATTGAATGAGTTATGGGTGAAACAATTTACCTTCTCAATTCTGGACGTTTTGAGGAAACCAGAGAACATTCTCCCTAATACGCGACCAATATGAGCTCCAAAGTGGTAAAAACGATATTGGGGGTGCGGATAGGGATATTGGCTTCGGGTGGGAGGTGGAATCACCAAAAAATATTAAAAAATGAAAAAGATATAAATGAAACAATTTATTTTTTTAAAACAGGAAATGGGCCCATGGGCCGGCCCAATACCTAAATAAGTGACCCAAATTCGCCTGGCTTATGAATTTCTAATGGGTCCAAAAGGATAAATAAATTTTAATATATCAGTATAGGATAAGTGGGAAGTTGATTGGGTGAAAAAAGATGAAAAACAAAAGAGTTATAAAAGAAACAAATTCAGTTGTTAAAACTGGGAATGGGCCGGATCAATACAAAGACAGAAAAAAAACCGTGTGTGACAATTCTCCCCACCATTAAAGCATTCCGCCCCCGGAAAGCCATAACACTTTCCAGCTGAAAAAAAACAACACATAAGGATTCCAGAATGTACCCCCCACCATTAAGAATCAACTATCCCTAGAAATGTTCTTAGGATGAAAATCCAAGAGACCCATGGTGGGTCTCCCCACCATTAGAAACCAACTAGCAATGAATAGACAAGAATTGAACATGAGCTAAAATTGGGCGTCACTCACAGAAGCCCAAAAAAAACCCTCCTAGAAAAACATAATATACCAAGTTAATAGGATTACAAAATGAACATATAAGCCACCCACTCCCGAATGGAGGGGACAAGAACATGGCCAACACATTCAGCACAATTCTGGACCCCCGTCACTTGGGGATGAGAGGGAAGGGGACCCAATAATTTGGCCACTGAAACAACAAAAGAAACAATGAAACTACCCAAAACTCTCCCCCAATGAATAGGTAACACCAAGACTGCATCTGATTTTTACAGGTGGTCTGCACAGGGACATTGATTGAAAACCCACATCCATGAATGAAAAACCATAGACACTGTGTGAGGGGTTAAGTCCACCACACTTGTTGCGACAAAGGGAAATTCATAGAAATGAAGAACCAAAACATTGACATAGTAACAAACTTACCAAAACAGAGGAGTAAGGATCATAATCTAGCACTCCACACCTCTGTTGATTTCCTGACTGCGTGAAAAGCTTCACTCCGAGGCCTATGGCTGGAGCCCTGATTCTTGAAGCATTTGCTGCACCGCAGTCAGGTGATAAGGATCACACCACTCAAAAAACCCACACTGGATCACAAAAAAAACCTTCATCTAAATAGTAAATAATAGATACATATCAAAATTCCTTATCACTCCAAATGAGGGGCATAATGGACAAGGAATTAGACGAAACACATCAACATCACCGAACACAACTGCTCTATCCAAAAGAATTATCACGACCTATAAGCACTTTTAATAGATCCCAAACATCTCTATATTCCAACAAACAGGTTGAGGCATCATAAAAATAGGTGGATTTAAAATTTGAAAGGAATCCTTAGGTTGATCAGTAGGAAAGATTTCCAACAGAGAACTATCACTAGCCACATCACAACATCAAACACATCTTTAGAAACCCAATGAAAATTTCTCCAAAACCAAGACACCAACAAGATATCATCTCAAGATACAACAAGATTATGAATTCTAGATCACAAGGAAGCTTACTGAATAAACAACTCTTCTACAACATAGAAAAATCAAGCCACATAACCATTGGTTTCAAAAAAAAGGGCCACAATTTTCAGCTCAAAACAATTTTGAAAAATCAAACTAACTTGGTGGGTTTCCACATTCACCAATGGTGTTTCATCAAGTCTCACCCACATGCACATTTCCATGCCACCCCTGACACCCAACCACCATACCATATAGGCCATACTTCCAAATATAAATAAAACCATGCATGTGAGCACCCATGAAAACACCAAAGGCTAAAATTAAACATCATAATTAAAAAAACAATTTACCTTCAAAAGGAACACCAACCACCAAGTCAAAAAACATTTTCATGTTTCACAAAAAAAACCAAAATTAATTAAGAACCATTTTCTTGAAAACCTACCCCTTTTCATTTTTAAAAACTTTTTAAATAACCAAGCCACTCCAAACAACCCCTTCACATTATTTTTTTTAAAAAAAAATCAGCAATGTATATTTTCATAATCTGAGGTCCATTGAGACCAATAACATTTCTAGTAAAAAACCAACCGATCAAAACTAATTTCCAAAACTAGTTTATCCGATTTAAAAAAAAAATTTAACATCCTAAAATACCCCATTTAAAAAAAGATCCAGAATCACTTTAAAATTATTCACAATTTAAAAACATTTTATTTCAACAAACCACAAGTTTAGATTATGGATAATCCAATCCCTTTAAATCATTTCTGCTTCCCTCCATTTTTTTTCACAAAAACACAACCTTCCTAAACCATTCTTATATTTAATTACTGAAACTCCCTTTTTTCACTTTTCAAAATCTAATCCTTACATTAAAACCCATTTCCACAATTCTCACACAAGGATTTTAAAAACAAAAATTCAGAATTCAAGAAAGGTTCAAGAGACCCAAGAAAAAGGGAACAAGTGTCGGTGGGTGACTTGACCATATGGTTGGCGGCCATATTCCAAACACAAAACCAACACAGAGAGACTTATTAGGACCATTCCCCAGCTCCACATGGCTTGTCAGGCCCTGTGAGCTCACGAAGGCCATTGGTCAGACTCCCCTTGTCATATCCCAATATAAAACAATCAACTAGAACAATGGACACTAATAAAACCGGACCTCCATGGAAACCTGAGGATTAGAACAAGAAAGAGTTCGTGACGCTCTTCTTGCACTTACCCCTCAAGTCCCAACAATCCTAATCCATCTACATTGACATCCCCAAAATAACAAGGGCGCTCTAAAAAGAAAGGTCCGCTAATAGCCGACCTCCTTTGATACCATTTTGTCACGAACCAGCCCGAGTCGACCCTGAACCGGTCACCCAGGCCAGCCCGCGACAAGTCCCGAGAGGCGTTCCCGATCCTCCCGGGATGGTGACAAGCACCAAGGGCATCAATAGAGTACACAAGGGAACAATTTCTCCCATATATAAACAATCAAACAAACAGCAGAAATAAACGGACAGCCCAAAATGAATTTATATAAAAATCGAACTAAATATTATTTGTACAAGAAAATAAAATTAGAACAAAACCAACAACTCAAATGAACAATTCCGATGAAAAAAATAACTCAATGTGACACTTCTGGTCACTCTCCAACACAATGATAAAAAGTCTCCCAAGGTGATCGAACTAAAGATGAAACCTGCACAAGGGCTAAAAAAAAAGAAGACTATAGGCGTGATTATTAAAACTCAGTAGGTTAGCCCGGTATTCTATTCCCAATGCACATTACTTTAAAATAAAAGAAACATAAATTTATAGTTTTAAATTCAAGATTTGAAAGTCTGGTTTTCAAATGAGGTTTCATGCTATAATAATTATCAGACAAAAACATGCCGGTTTAATAAACAAAAATGCAAGTAACAATTATTTTCAAAGAGGTGAAACTTCAAAATGAAAATAGTTTTCAAGAGGGCTACTTTAAATAATTTTAACATTCAAATAAATAACACATACTACTGAATTTACCAACCAAACACACCGTATGCCGACGGTGAGTACAAAATAGCCAATGAGCACTAGTCACAGGAATACCCCTAGGCACTAGTTAGTTGTGAGCCCCAGGTACCTCGTATCTCAGTGAAAGTAACCATAATAAATATCTGTTCTCGTGCACGAGCCACTAGTAGGGAACATACCCATAACCTAGTGGTCCCCAATCATCAACATCATTATAGTTTAGATAGTGTTGTCATCGTCAAACTTGCTACGTGAAACAGGGGCCAACCCCCACAGAATCACTAGCATACTAGTACACGTCCGCCCACCTAGATACCTGGGATTCCCTTTAGTGCTCAATCAAGTTACACATATTATCAAATACACATTTCACATCCCCATTCCATTCCAAAACCATAAAAACACAAACATCCCATAATCATTCTTCACATTTCTTACACTAATCAACAAACCGCTAAATATTTCGGTAAAACAATTTCATGAAGTGTATTGAGGATTTGCAAATAAAACTCTTTCAAAAACACTCTTTAAATTATAAACACACATCATAACCAAACCAAATCATATTTGGAAGCCCAATAAACATTTAATAAAATCATTTAATGGACCATAAAACAATCCCAATTTCACAACTTGTTATATACAAGTAAAACACTCCTTCATTAGGAAATGCCAAACGGGCCTTTAAACATTTTCTCAAAACTAACCTTTGATGAAGGTATGCATTTTAATTTTATTAAGGATCTGTATAAACATCATTTACAACAGTAAACCTCATTCATAAATCTCTTATAATACTTAGGTTAAATATTCAAAACACAACCATTTTCATAAAGATGTGAAACGGTCCATTTTTGGGCAACTCGGGCCAAAATATGTTGTAAATCAAAACCCACTTGTTTGTAAAAACAAATCCAAATTGGAAATCAATATAAGTACCCAAAAATACCCTTTATAATTCTTCCAATTCCTTTATAAATCCAATCAAGTAACTTTTAAATCACACATCACACATAAAAGCCAACCGGGCAATTTACCGAACACATGACATGCCCTTTTTAAACAAAACAATTTATTTTATGTACATGAAAAGGAATAAAACACCAATTGAAAGCCATATTTTCATTCAAGATACTGTAACATGTTAAAAATACCATATAACAGATTATAAACCTCACAAAATATTTGCAAAAGATAACGGAACATTTAAACAAACACTTGTTTAGAACATTCATGACAAAACAACACTACCGTTCACAAACCAATGATTAAACAACCACTTTGAACACCAATAAAATTATCCAAAGGATGAAAAACAATAATAAACATATATATCTGGTTTTAAATATAATAAAAGGATGAAACTTAAATAATAAAGTCATGTGCATGGGGTATCCTACCTCAAATCTTTTGCGTAATTGAAACGCACACCCGAAATCACCCGCCGCGGGTTTATAAACCCTAAAACTATAAATACCAGACCTAAACAAACATAAAACCCATCAAAAAACATGGTATAACAAAACCCTAGGTCTATCAAGACTAGGGTACAATATAAAACCACGAAATAATGAAAGGAGGGGGAAGAGGAAGGAGAAAGGAGAAGGAATCTCACCTTTCACCCTAGAAAACTCATCGTATTCCATTAGATCTGCAACCCTATAGGGAAGGGAATGGCTTTAAAATTCATGTATATACTCCTAAGATCTGGAAGAACCAGGGAAATAAAATTGGTGGCCAAAAGAGTACGAATTGAATGAGTTATGGGTGAAACAAGTTACCTTCTCAATTCTGGACGTTTTGAGGAAACCAGAGAACATTCTCCCTAATACGCGACCAATATGAGCTCGAAAGTGGTAAAAACGATATTGGGGGTGCGGATAGGGATATTGTCTTCGGGTGGGAGGTGGAATCACCGAAAAATATTAAAAAATGAAAAAGATATAAATGAAACAAATTATTTTTTTTAAAACAGGAAATGGGCCCATGGGCCGGCCCAATACCTAAATAAGTGACCCAAATTCGCCTGGCTTATGAATTTCTAATGCGTCCAAAAGGATAAATAAATTTTAATATATCAGTATAGGATAAGTGGGAAGTTGATTGGGTGAAAAAGTATGAAAAACAAAAGAGTTATAAAAGAAACAAATTCAGTTGTTAAAACTGGGAATGGGCCGGATCAATACAAAGACAGAAAAAAAAACCGTGTGTGACAGTCTGTGTGCCTATATAAAAGTTATTAATCTGTATTTTATACTCCCAAGACCCACTCACCTACATGAGAGTATTTTTTACTATGATAAGGATGGTTTAATACAAAGACAATGCCAAGAAGAGGTGAAATTCAGGCAAGAAGTTATCACACATGATGAGGATGAGCTACATCAGGATTCAAGCTATGACTCAAGTAAGATTCTCCTAGGTCATGGTTCATCCATTAGGTTTAAATGGATCAACCAAAATTATATTCTCATGGTCGGTTAGGTATTTATTTCTTTTATATTTTTTTTTTATTATTTTATGCATTTGCATGACAGTGGGAACCACATAAAATAAAAAACTACAAAATTGTATAAAGAAGCAGTGTATGTTTTTTATTTTAATTATTAGTTGTGAGTGTGACAATATGGTATGAACATATTAATAGAAATGGATTAAATTATTTATAAAAAATAGAAAAACCCTCAATGTAATATTAAGTCACAAACACCTTCCGTCATTTTAATTTTAACACAACCTGGTGTTCAGGGGGATCAATCATCTATAGTTGAGGGTGACTAGAACTACTAATGAGTTCTTATGAGAATTTTTGGTTGACTTAAACTATTTTGGTAAAAAAGGATTAGTCATAGCTAGCTTTTTTCAACTTCATAGGCACATATTGAGTAAATCATTTTTTTGATTTTAAAATATGAGAGTTCACTCAATAGATCAAGGAGATGCGAGTTAATGTGATTGGCCATACAATCACCTACCTTGAACTCTTTGACTATTAGCATAGCTATAGCTTATTGAATATGAAGAGTGGTTCTATGATACTTGCCACTAGAATAGTCAAATGAAAAATCATTTACAATATTATCTCATGTTTTATTGAAAAATAAGAGACATTATTCTAGTTTAGGAATGAATGTTTTTTATGGTGTATCATAATCAACCAATAGTTCAGTGATACATGAATCATATGTAATACATGATGAATATAAAATGTAATACTTATATACCAAGTTTTGGTAAGATAATACTTTGTTAATAAAAACTATGTAGTTGTCAAGGATATACTCAGTATGGTTTTATAATATTTGGAGTTAAAGACCTTAGGTATTATCAATACACTTATGTACTTATTTTGGGACAAATAAACCTTTATAAATAAAATGTTAGTCACAAAGCTTTCAGATTTCATCTAGCTAAGAGTGTGAACTATTCTAAGGGTAAGCTGGTGGTAAACATGCTTCATAAGATTCCTTTATAGTGTTATTATGGAATGTGAAAGAGAAGTATGGTAAATTCATGGTTAGAAGATATGAGTTTCTACAGGATGGTAAGCCGAAGAATATATTGACCAAGCATTCATTGATAAATATAATGTAGTGTCGAGTAATTCTGTAACTCACATTACTTTATCCATATTAGGGATATGATGCTAATAAATAGGATTGATGATAATTTTTACATGTTAACATTAATAAAAAATGTAGCATGGATTAATTCCATAACTCACATTTATTTATACACATCAGAGATATGATGTATGTATAGGGATCATTAATGTTGAGATATATATGTATTACAGAAACTTACATTATATTTCAAGACGTGCTTCAAAAATAATGGTGATATCCCATAACCATATTACAAATATAACCAATGGATATCATATGAGTTATTGTATTATGGAAATCCATCATGTCATAAAAACTTGTGTTTAGATACAAGGATTTTCTTAAAGATATAAAAAAGAATGAATCAGGAAAAATACAATGTGAATCTATACTAATCATCCTATATTTTTCTAGGGATAATATAGAAATCAGTAAGATATAAAAGTGGTAGTCAAGTGATAGAATACAATTGTATAAAAAGGGTGCACAAGACTACTTGAGATAGTGGGAGAAAGATTGACTGGGATTTAGTCAGTGCTATATTGCACAAATAGTGGACATAGGAACAAGTTCCACCATAAGTGTGGAAGATTAATGTTCCAGAGACACATACTATGTAGAAAGGATAAAACAATGGTGATGGTTTTATATTCACCAGGACTTGTGATACAATATTCATAGAGAATGATAATTCATATAAGCAATTAGTATATGTCAATTAGATAAGATTGAAAATATCAATTGAAATTCAATGATGGATTCTATGTATCAATGTATAGGGGATTATTATTTTGAATACTATGGTGGGTATTCAAGTGAGACTATACATGGATAGTATAATAATCATACCAATAAGGCTTGATTGGTTATACGGGATCATTATTCCAAAATCCATTAGAATTTTACTTATCATAGCTATATTATATGATCATTAAAATTTATCATTGGATGTTAAGACCCACAATCAAGAATGTTTTCTACACGACACAACCAAAAAGGGATGATGACATCATAGAATTCCAATAAGGGGTGAAAGTTACAAAAAACTAGTTTTTGATTTAAATTAAACAACAAAATCCTCAAATATTAATTTGGAATGAAAATTTTACAGGAGTTTATGAGTGGTTAGTGTGAGTTCCATTGTTTTTCAAGTGAAATATGTTTGATAACATATGGAAAAAACAAATATTGGTCTTAGAGTTAGTTAAGAATAGAATAAGTTAAATACTCCAAATATTGACTTAAAGTAGCAACCTAAGTTCTAGAGAACATGATATAATTAGGTATATCAAATGGTTTCTTAGACATAGTTAATAGTACATATATCGACAAGGTATTGAGAAATACAAGTTTGAAAAATTTGAGAGAGAATTGTTACCAATGTCCCGTGGAAAAAATCTCTCTATGAAGATGTGTAGGGGAATATGAAGAGATTAATGAGGCAATTTGAATTACATATTCTTCAATGATGGATCAATTATATATTCCATGATATGTGCACAGTCATATATTACCAAAATATAATTTTAGTAAAATATTTTTTATACCTAGTATAAATACCAGGGAAGATGTAAGAACTATCTGATTCTACATGAAAAAGTACAAAAGGTTTGTGGAGAGGAAGGGATACTAGTTTAAAGGGGACAAAAACTAGTTTTACTATAAGATTAATATGATCTAATATTATGGTTATCCTAAGGTAATGAGTAATAAAAGTTCATTTGAGCTAGTGGTAACCATGTATTCAAATACTATGTTCATTATAGCTTCTATGGAAGCTAAGAAGAAAAGTAAAATACACAATGACTTGCTCCAATTATTGGAATCACACCTAATAAGTAAATTATTACCATAATTAAAATTATGGTAATTCTAATTTCTCATATGAAAAGTTATGACAGTGGAAAAAGGCATTACACTCGAGGATTACATCTCTTGAGGATTTTTAATCAAGGAGATGAGGCTATACATAATAGAATATCCACACAGCGAATGCGAGGCATACCCAATAGCTTAATACACTCTCAAAATTAAAATTTTTATTCCAAATAAAACTTTTAAGGAAAAGTGTAAAACCAAAAGGTTCTAAAAAGTAAGTTACATGATGTAATATATTATAAAATCATTAAACATTAGGCTCAAGTTGTTGGATTTTCTTACAATTTAGAGCTTTTAGAAAAGAGAATTCACCTTCAAGTTTGGGTCCTCTTAGTGTAGATCTTCAAAGTATCTATCCAACTTGTCCCATGTGTGATAATACACATCAAAATTAATATTACCCCCATTGAAGCATTATTCTATGATTTTATATTGTTTACTTATCCAAGCCTCTTGTTCCTCATTAGATTTCACCCATTGGAGTATCTCCCTGATTCGGTCTTTCTATTACTCTATGTCCTTAAGCTGTATTTACTCTAAGGGAAGTTCTTAATTGGAATTTATAATAAGAGCTAGATGTTTACCTACCTTGTTTTACTCACCTTCCTCTTTGGCCCCTTCAACTTTATCCTCCATATTATCTTGGTATTATTTATAATCATTATTTTCCTCTTATCCACAATGCATCTACCTCAGTCTGGATTTACCTTTTTCCCTTTTTTCCTTCTTAGGATGTGGATTCATATCCCTTTCATTCCTTACAAACTATCCATTGAAAGTTGGCTATAACTATCATCACCTGATTCTATCTCATTTTGACCATGTACTGGTTCTTAGACATCCAATCCTTCAAAGTGGTTGACCAAATTTAGAACCAAGGCTTCCTTGATGAGGCTCGGCCTGCTCAAGGACTTCACACTTCCCTCATTAATCTCATAGGTAGCCTTCATTCTAGTGCACATAGCCATTGAGCAGGATGGGGCCTTTGAGATGAAAGTGTATTGGTCTAAGGAACCCAAAACACTCACCTCTTTAGTCCCCCATGTTCCGTGTTGTGAGTCTGGTAGGAAAAACTACTCCTCAGAACCAAAACATAACTTCAATCCCATGTCATTAGGACCTATTTGAACTGCCACTTCAAAAAAAAATACCATCCTTTAAAAAATTTCTAGATGACTCGGCCTCCATGATGGTATCAATCATGATATCAGAACTTCTAGGGGCTAACTAACATGAAGGATGGGGCCCCTATATTACCTTAGAGTCCACTGGAATTTTGAGATACCAGTTTTTTCTTATCCAAAAACCATTTCAAATAGCCTAATACATCCACAACCTTTGTATTAGGGTCCCTCTAGCATGGATCACTCTGAAGGTCAACCATTTTCCTATCCCCATCCATCTGGTGCTTCAAATTCCTATCCAACACAGTTTCTAGATCATTGATACTAGGACTCAGTACCTCTGCCTCCTTCATCTGGGTGTTGTTTCCAAACCCACGCATGAACACTTCCTTATAGTGTCCAAGTTTATTGGATGAAGAGAAGAAATCAACCCATGTCTCAAAAACAACAAGTTTTTTATATTGTAATTATTCATCTACAATAATCCACATGAAGTTAGTTGGAGCTTTTGAAACATCAACTTCAACACATATTCATAGAGAAATCAGGTGGAAACCAGCATTTATTCTACTACAAGAGCATAGAAATATACCTAACAAATTACCTAGCATTCGAATAATAGAAGAATTTGGGAAAGGGAGTGGAAGCTCAGGGAAGCTAACCCAAATCACCATAGTTGGAGAGTCCTACTTCAAAAAGAAATCATCTAACCATTTGAATGAGAAGAAGTGAGATCCTTTACATATACGAGGCGCATTAGACCAGGCTTGGATCGTATTGCACTCTGAAGAAAATTTAATCATAATGTTCATGCAGTCGAGAAGGCCAACAGTAGCTTGATCTTACAAAACCCACAAACTAAAAATAAATTGGTTAAATTAGTCCATTAAAGGATGCTAACGCTTGAATCATGCAACGAGTGTTGAGATGAGATGATATGAAGCGGCTATAAATTCTTATGTTGAGATTTGTAGAACCAAAAATGTGGCATCCTTGAAATTCTAATGTTACTTTTATTATATAAATATTTTATAAAATGGATAAATTCATAAATTAAAATAAACTAATATCATTTTTTGAGACAATTTTCTTTCAGAATAATAATTAAAATTATCTGTTTTAATTAATTTGATTATAAATTAATAATACTTATAATTAATTATACTTATTATTTATATTTTTCAAATTAATATTCTAAAAACAAATATTATTTTTTAGTATTTTATTTTTTTAAATTTGAATGACAATATTTATTTTCATCAAAAGATTATTTAATAAAATATTTTAAATAAATAAATTCCTAAAAACAACATACTTTATAAAAATAATAATTAATATATGAATATAATTAATTTTTTAAAAAAAAATATTTTTAAAATATGATATATATATATATATATATGAAATTATAATTATTAGTTTTAAATTATGATTAAATTACTTTTATAAAATTATAATGTTTTATTGTAAAAAATTGTGATATTATTATTAAAAATAAATTTTCATTTATATAAAAATAATGGAAAATAAAATCATGAATTGCGGTAATAAAAAAGGGGTGCACATTCAATTTAGGGGTTTTTGTAAAGATGGTTTAAGTTTGGGGTTTGAGAGAAGTATGGAGAGTCATGTTTAGTTGAGGGAGAGGAAGCTCCAGCCCTACGCCAGTAAGCCAAAGTCGAGTGTCATCTAGGTGGTGGATCAGTCACTGGTCGAGGAAAGAATGCCAACAAGGTGCTCAGAGCAACGTCCGACCATGGATGAGGTGGGAGTTCGACTGTGTATGAGCATCGTCTAAGGGTCCCAGTTGTGGTTAGGGATTTGTTTTGAGTGATATCTAGATAGATGAACCTCTGATCTACTCCTACGTACCTAGAGTGAGTTGGGCGTCATTTTTCTTTCTTGGTGTTGAACCTAGGATCATTTTGTTCAGGGTAGTGTTTGTACTGTTTCTTCATTTTTCTATTTCAATCAGTCTTGACCTATTGCGGTCTATTTATTTTGATTCAGAGTAATTGCACTTTTTTCCTTATTATTGACCTTTGGTTCATACTAATTGTTATCCGTTTGTATACTGTTTTGATATTGGGACTCTAAATAGTAGATATTTTGTTTTCATCCGTAAATATCGATTTGCATGTTCCTGTTATAACTATTTAAATTTGTGAGGTCAACTTTTTATGCATGTTTTTCATTGGATGATTCATTTATAGTGAGTGAATGCATATTTTTATATTTGTTTTCTATATCTATAAACTCAATTTTTATGGAAAACCGATATATGTCACTATTTATGAGATCTGAAAATCTTCTATGGTCCCTCTGTTAGTTAGTTATATACAAAATATATATTAAATTCAGTCATTTTGAACAAAAAACATTTACCTTGCACCACAGGATGGTTTTTCCTTTGTTTTTTTATAACGACACACTATAGACATGAAGTCTATAAAAGCCTTATAATTATGTGAAAATAAAAAGATCAAACACAATTTTAGTCCATGTATGAAGCAGCAGATGGCCTTCTATTTGTCTATAAATCATGTAAGGGGAATGTCATTTTTATTTATCAATTTAAGCTATATGTAGGTTTATACATATTATCTATCTATATAACATTATATATTTTCATAAATTATAAGGTAAGGGATATATATATATATATTTATCGAAGTTTATGTTTTAATTTTGGTCTTTCATTGATTCTTTCAAGTGGTATTTTTAAGTCTCGCTATGGATTCATGATATTCAAACTTTCTAGTTGTTTTAGTAAGTGAATATTATTAATTTTTTAAGGATTTAATTAAATTTATTTTGAAATTATAGAACTTGACATATTCTATAAGGGATCACTTTTATTTTAATATACATATATATTAAACCATTTTTTTACATTATTCAAATATGTCGGTACAAACTTATATTACTTTCAATATCAAGTTTTCATTAGTACATATATATATATGTATTAATTTTATCAAGTTTATTCATTTATTCAAGATTTCTAATTTTAACCAAATTCTTGTATGGGGAATTTATTTTATTTCAAACAAGTTTTATGATTCCCGAATTAATATTTTCGTGAATACATAATTTACATACACGTATATATGTATTTATATGTATATATGTTCGTATTATATTTCAAAATCTATACTTCTAAATCATGAAATTATTTTTATGTGAGTATTATTATACATGTTATGTTATTCAAAAAATGTGAACACATATGGTTTTATCAATGTTAAAAATCATTTAATTTTTAAGTCTCCCAGTTTCATGCTTTAAATTATATATATATATATATCTTAATATGTGGTATTTTAAGAGAAAAAAATATTTTTAATTTACATTATTAGATACATGTAAATAAATATAAGTATATAAGTATTAATTTATGAAAAACTGTTTTATTCTTATTTTTTTATATAGGTATATAAATAAATGTATGTATATACTTGTGTAATATTTTTATGTAAAAGTATTCTGTACATGTGTATGAACATGAAATTATGTTTTATTCCAATGTCTATATATATATATATATATATTTATATAAACAAATGTGTGTGTGTATATGTATATATAACTTTTATGCAAAACTATTGTAAATATACTCTTATCTTGATACACGTATAATCAAGAAAGTCCTTTTTATGAGATGGTTTTCAAAGATAATGGTTTAATAGAAATTACACGGTCCTCATTATGAAAAATATCAGTTATAATGTTTTTTAATTCCAAAGAGTCGCACTTAGATATATGTGAATTAAGGTAGGGTATGAGGAGTGAACTTAAACCCCTTATGGGACTTTTGTCCAATTGTGATGGGTTCACCCAGATAGCACCGCAATGCATCGGGGAATGTGTTAATCACATGAAATCACATGTATGGTGCATATGAGGTGTATTTTAAGCACATTATGGGATTAAGGAGTGAACCTAATCAATCATGGGACTATGTCCACCATGTATCGGGAGTGAATTTAGAATCCATGATATGATCCAAGGTGCCTTTGAGAATTAATGATCTATAAGTTTTAAAGTGAATTCCCTATAATTTTATGAATGATTGAAGTTGATTTTCCAAATTCTATATATATCTAAATGAAATTAATTATTTAAAATTTTATTATTTTGGAAAATTGTAATTTTCAAAATTTTATGAAAAAAATTATTATTATTATTTTTGTTGAGTTTAAAACTCATTTCCAAGTATTCTTCTAGAAAATGAAATATTTTAAATATATTATCTTCCAGTGATTTTTAAAACCCCTTACTAGGGAAAATAATTTCTCATCCCTTGTTTTAAATTATTTATCATGGGTTCAGTAGCGTTTTCCCAAGGCATTCATTTTTCTTATGAAGTTAGCATACACGATGTCTTTTTGTTGGCTTTATTTTATTTTCATATTCATTTCTGATAAAAATGTAAGGTTTGTCTAATCCTCCAAAACCTAGACTGGTAAAAATTCTTGGTATTTAATAAATTTGGTGTATTATTTTAGTTTCTTTTATTAAAAAAATTCACAACATTTATATATGCTGAGTCTGGTTGCATGTTCTTGGGGTGTTATAGTTGGTATACGAGCAACGGTCAAGAAAATTTTGGACATTAGATGTTGTAATCTAAGCAGAAGAGTATATGAGTTCATCAGTTCTAGTTTTCCTAATTTTGAAGATAGGAATTCAGAATTTTCTAGAGTCCGATGAACGAATTGTGAGGGCGTAATTCTTTTTAGGGGGGGATGTAACATTCTAGAAATTTCAAACTTAGTTTTATTATATAATTATTTTATTAAATGGATTAATTTATAAATTAAAATAAACTAATAACATTTTTAGACAATTTTATTTGAAAATAATAATTATAATTAGGTATATTAATTAATTTTTATATAAATTAATAATAATTATAATTAATTATATTTCTTATTTATATTTTTTAGATTAATATTATAAAAATAAATTTTACTTTTTTATTTTGAATTTGAATGAAAATATTTATTTTTATCAAAATGTTATTTAATAAAATATTTTAAATGAATAAATTTATAAAAACAATATACTTTAGAAAAATAATAATTAATATACTAAAATAATTAATTTTTTTATTCAATTTTAATTTTCAAAATTTGATATATATATATATATATGAAATTATAATTATTTATTTTAAATTATGATTAAATTACTTTAAAAAATTATAATGATTTGTTTTATAAAACTAAGATATTATTATTAAAAATATATTTTTATTTATATAAAAATAAAGGAAAGGAAATTTGTGAATTGGGGTAAAAAAAGGGGGTGCTCATTTGATTTAGGGGTTTTTATGAAGACAGTTTCTATTTGGGGACTGAGAGAAGTAGGGAGGGTCGTGTTCAGTTGAGGGAGAGGAAGCTCTGGCCGTTTTCCTCCAAGATGAAGTCGAGCATTGTCCGGGTTATGTATTGGTCACTAATCAAGGATCGAATTCCTACAAGGTGCTCTAAGTAGCATCTGACCACAATGAGGTGGGAGTTCATCTGCGTCCGAGCATTGTCGAAGTGTCCTGGTTATGGTTAGGTTTTACTTCCGAGCAAGATTCGGATAGATGAACCTTCAATATACTCCTACCTAGCATGAGGTAGGTCTCATTTTTTTTGGTGTTAAACCTAGGATCATTTTTTTCCTGGTATTTTTTTCATGTTTCTCCATTTTTTTATTTCAATCATTCTCGGCCTGTTGTGGTGCGTTCGTTTTGATTTAGAGTTATTGCACTTTTTTGTCTTATTATTAACCACTGGTTTATAATGATTATGATCCATTTGTATACTATTTTTATTTTTGGACTATAAACATAATTGTTTTTGTTTTGGTCCGTAGATATCGATTCTTGTGTTCCTATTCTACGTATTTAAATTTTTGATGTCGGTATTTTATTATTGTTTTTATTCAGATGATTCATTTATAGTGAGTGTATGAATATTTTATATTTTCTATCAACATATATAAACTCAATTTGGATATAAATCTAGTATATGCTGCTTTTTTTGAGATTCTAAAATCTTCTCATGTCCCTCTCTTTAGTCGGTTGTGTATAAAATATTTACACAATTCAATCATTATTGAGCATGCACCGCAAGTTGGTTTTTCCTTTTATTTTTTTATAATGCCACATAGTAGAGATGAAGGATATAGAAGCCTTATACTTATATTTAAGTAAAAATGGAAAACCCAATTTTAGTCCATGTCCGAAGCAACAGGTGGCCTTCTGTTTTTCTGTAAATCAAGTAAGGGTAACATCATTTTTAATTATCAATTTATGATATATGTACATATATGTAATATCCATCTATATAACTTTATATTTTTCAGAAATTATATGGTAAGAAATATATATATATATCAATGTTTATGTTTTAATTTTAGTCTTTTTTTGATTCTACCAAGCGGTATTTTTAAGTTTCACTATGGATTCATGATATACAAACTCTCTACTTGTGGTAGTAAGTGAACATTATTATTTTTTAAGGATTTTGTATAATTTATTTTCAAATTATTGACTATGAAACATTCAATAAGGGATAACTTTTATTTTAACATACATATATATTAAACCTTTTTTACAATCTTCAAATATGCCAGTACATACTTATATTAATTTCAATATCAAGATTTCATATGTACATAAATATATGTATTATTTATCTCAATTGAATTAATTTATTAATTATTTCTAATTTTAACCATATATATTTAAGTGGAATTTGTTTAATTTGAATCAAGTTTTATTATTCCTAAATTAATGTTTTATTGAATACATAATTTACTTAAATGTATGTATATATGTTGGTATTATATTTCATACTCTATACTTATAAATCATGTAATTATTTATATGGGAGTATTATTATATATGTTATGGTATTCAAATATGTGAACACATATGATTTGACCAATATTAAAGATCATTTACCTTTTAAGTCTCTATGTTTCATGCCTAAAATTATATATATATATATATACGTGCAATTTTAAGAGAAAAATATTTTTAATAGACAATACTAGATACATGTAAATTAATATAAGTATATAAGTATCAATTAATGAAAAACTATTTTATTCTTATTATTTATATATATAGGTCTGTAAATAAATGTATGTATATACTTGTGTTGTTTTTTAATGTCAAATTCTTTTAGACATGTGTATGAACATGAAATTATGTTTTATTCCAATGTATATATACATATATATGTAACCAAATGTATGTTTATATTTGTATACATAAATTTTATTAAAAATGGTTGTATATATACTTTTATCATGATACACATATAATCAAGAAAGTCCTTTTTATGAGATGGTTGTCAAAGCTCATGGTTTAAATGAAATTCCACAATCCTCATTATGAAAAATATAAGTTATAAAAGAGTTTAACTTGGATATATGTGAATAAAGGAAGAGTATGGGGAGTGAACCAAAGAACCTTATGGGACTTTTTTCCAATTATGATGGGTTCACTCAGAGAGCTCACCAATTCATTGGATAATGTGTTAATCTCATGAGATTTCATGTATAATTCATAGGAGGTGTATCCTATGCACATTATGGAATTTGAGAGTGAACCTAATCCATCATGGGACCATATCCACCATATCTCAAGAGTGAACTGAGAATCCATGCTATGATCTAAGGTGCCTTTGAGAATTAATGCTTATATATTTGCAACTGAATTCCCTATAATTTTACAAATGAATAAAGTTGATTTTCCAAATTCTATATATATCAAAATCAAATGATTTTTTTTAAAAAAAAAATTATTTTGGAAAAAATTATTTTTTAAAATTATATGAAAATTATTATTATTATTATTTTCAATGAGTTGAAAACTCATTTCTAAGTATCCTTTTAGAAAATGAAATATTTTAAATGTATTCTTTTCCAATGATTTTTCAAACCCCTTATTGGTCAAAATAATTTCTCACCCCTTTTTAAAATTATTTTTCAATGGTTCAGTAGAGTTTTCCAAAGGCGTTCATTTCACTTACAATGTTTTCACATGCGGTGTATTATTTTCGATTTTATTTTATTATTTTTGTTCAACTCTAATAAAAATGTAAGGTTTGTTTAATCCTTTAAAACCTAGACCGATAAAAGTTCCTGGTATGTAATAAATTTTGTGTATTTTTTTAGTTTCTTTTATTAAAATAAGTACAGATCATTTATATGTGTGGAGTCTGGTTTCACGGGCTCAAGATGTTATAGGAAAACCCTTGAAGAGGTCAAGAACTTTTGGGTTGATAGAAATGGCATGAGAAGTGGGAATAGAGTTGGGATTAGAAAATAGGACGAATGAGCGTCGGTCACCCATGGATGATGAAATAGGTCTCTCACCATCCAGCGACGGAGGGACTGAAGAAGTGGCCATCTCAATAACTAGGGAATCGCGGAGGAGCAGAGCAGAGAGGGAAGAAAGAAACCTCCACAAGATCTAAATCCATTAATCAATAGAAACACGATCTTAATCATGTGAGAGATAACAAGGATAGTTAGCAAGTTGGATCTAGTGTAAGTGGGAATGTTATAAAAGTGGGTGCCCTAGACCCAAATTTATCAGTACCTTTGATTACCATAACATGTGTAAAGTGATTTATGTATAATGTTCAATTACCATTATAGTGTATACATGTAACACCCCAAGCTTCCACGATACGCTTCTCCTTTAATAATGCAATAGCTTGCACTGTACGCAACTTCGAGATTCTTACACACCGTGACCAATCAAAGTAGCCGTTATGAATAGTAATACCCACTTTTTGAAATTATATAAATTTCATATTACAAAATTGACTTCATTTTTGTATTCTGAATATTGAAATTATCCTAAGTTTAATTTTTTGTAATTTTCTGAGAACATCCAATTTTCGATGAATAGTGAAAAATACTTAAAAACAACTTTTTTAATCAAAATAATTTATAGAGATAAATTATACTATTTAATGGTTTTAAAGTATAATTATAATATAATTTTACCATTCTATCCAATGGTGGTCACTATAATTAATTTCACTTTGAAATTGGACATAAAAAATTGTCAATCTTTTGATTGATATTATTTCTTAAAAACACGCTATTTGTTTTGACAACGGGAATTAATTATAAAAATAATTAATGAAAATTTTATGTTTTGAATTTGGTAAAATGGAAATCATTTTTGAATTTGGAATATCAAATATATCATAGAGTGAATTTTTGGTATTTTTCTAAAAAACTTCGATTTTTGATGAATAGTGAAACCACTAAGTGGTAGTTAAAAAACTGATTTTTCATTTAAATGAAATTTTTTCCACCTCTGTGATTTGAATTTAAAAAATACGACATACATAATTTTCATTAGGAAGTAAAATGTGGTTCAATGGGACTAAAATAATTTTTGGTGAATAGTAACTTTTAAGTTTTATTAATCGTGATTAAAGGTAATTAGTGTAATTTAAGGTAAATATAATGTTATAATAATATGAAATTACCTTTACACTTGTCCTAACCTTATTGGATGAGTCATTTACGACCAAGAAAATCCATGGGTCAACTTGGGGACCCCATGGAGCCACTTGGGTAAGAAAATGACATTAATAACTTTTTATTTAAAGTAAAAATAAAATTGTCACAAACATGTATAGTTTTACTAAAACAATTATTACACAGGGTTATATAAGTTAACTTTTAGAATATAAATATTAATTGGAAAGATAAAAATATTTCCTACATCTTGGTAAATTTTTTATAATTTCTAGACATTAAATAGTTTAAATTGTTTATGACACCATGATGATGCAGCGATTACCTCATTAATTAATGATTCAAATAAAATGAAAAGATAATGTAAAATATAAGACTTACAATTGTCAAAAACATATTTGATGAGTATATTTCTAACCCTTATCACCTTATCCTCGAAATATATAATTTTGGGACCTTTAAAATCCGAAAATCATTATATAATAAAGTAACATTTCATGACTTTCCAAGAGTGCCCCTCCTCTCCTCTTATAAAAGGCCCCCACCTCTACCACCTTATTCACACCATCCAAGCCATTTGGATCGGCCATACTCTACCCAAATACTCTCTCAACTTCCCTTTATTACTCTTAGAAGCCTCACTTTGGGCAGAAGTCTTCCCAAGGAAGCCTTTGGATCAAATAAAAAAGAGTTACCCGATTTTAAGGTAATGTCTTCTCTTATGTTCTTTTGTTTTATTTTTCTTCTCCAACCCCTTAAATTCCTTTTATTTATTTATTTTGTAACAACACAATTATATTAAATATACTAGGATGTTTTTATGAGAATGATTTGATTTACATTTACACACACCTTCATCTAATGGTTAAAGAACATACTGTTTCTGTGGGTGGCGAATTACTGCCTCACGAAACAATGATTGTTCAATCTTCTTTTAACACCTCTCATGGTTGACATTAAGATGCCACTATATTTATATATGATATACATTATGTTTATGTTTTCCTTACTCTTCTGTATTTTTCATTTATGGCATACCTTAATGATTTCCATTATGGTTAAACGTGATAATTTCATTTTAGGAAGTGCGGACTACCGCCCCCTCAAAGTGATTTGAATCGTTAATGCCATATGTGGGATGTATAGAGGATGGAGTAAATGATATTATATATGATATTATACTGTAATTATAATATAACTTTATATCATTATGATTTCATTCCATTAAATATGAAATAGAAATGAAAGTAGCGTTTATGCGTACGTACGGCTTACCGTCTCCATGAACGGTGCATTTCATTTCTTACCTCTAAATGTTATGTAATATTATAAATGAATTTATATACCAGATATATATGATATATATGATATATACATCATGAATATAATTCTGGATATAATGGATATTTTACCACATGAACAACTTATAATTATAAGAAGTTTATTTTGACTCAAGTACCAAAGATCGACAAAACGGCCGTTATTAACTTAAATAATTACATAATGTTCATAACATGGTAATAAGTGATATAAAAGTAATAATGAACTTGAAAAAGGTTATTAAGCAAGTAGAAATTAACTCTAGTTTATTATTCAGGCAGTTAAAGAACGATCGAGTCAAGTCGGACACGAGGTAAGGGACTTCGTCTCAATCTCCTTTCATTGAGGCTTATTTTGTTTTATACACAACTTTCTTTTATACGATTTATAAAAACCTTGGAATTTTACATTTATTCAAAAGTAATCTTTTCTATATGAAGTGTTTTACTAAACGACAAAAGGGAATGTTTTTTTGTCATACGTATGCAGTGACAATGACTTCTCCACCGCCGTGACCATTATTTGAGTTTCGGATTCCTCTATAAGCACTAATACAGAAACGGGAAATATCAGTGCTCAAATCGGGCTTTAACAGCGCTAAAAAAGTGTTGTAAATCTCAGCTCTGATAAAGGGGTGGGCCCCTTTAACAATTCTTTTTTGGCCCTGTTAAAGGTCACGTTTATCAGCGCTTTTTTAGCGCTGTTAAAGGTCACCTTTAAGAGTGCTAAAAAAGCGCTGTTAAAGGCGACCTTTAATAGTGCTAAAAAAGCGCTGTTAAATCCCTGCCTGCTGCAAATAGAATATCTGCATCAGTACAGCCAGCCGAACAAGACCTGCAGAAAAACCAGTATATCAAACAAGCAAATGTGATCTACTAATTATTCATTATGAAAAACATAAAGGTACCATTAAATAATTACATTGCCCCAAACACCCATAACACAACCCAACCAAAACCTTCATCTTAATGTACTCAACCGATCTAAACACCAAGATGGATTTTACCCAAGACTATCTAATTCAAAATGCCGATCATGTCATCAACCAACCACTTAATTTCTATGGTGATCCCCACAATACGCTTTAGCTCAAAAACACCACCATCTGATGTTTAACACCTCCATCATTTGGAAAGAACCACTAGAACCCCAACTAAAACTCCACAACATACCCAACATGTTTTCTAACTTACCTTGATTAGACATCCCTGAGAAAACCAACCAATGTTATCATCCATCCTTTCCATCAAAATCACTTGGAATGGATGTGAATCCATCATCCATACATAAATCAAGGAAAATTCAAATTTTCCTCAAATATTGAACCCATTTTCAAAACATAATTAACATTTCAAAACATCAAATAGATGTGGCTTACAACTCACCACATTTGTTCCTTTTTCCTGGAGGAATTTAAAACATGCACCACATAGGTTGTAAAAGCAGTAGAGGATAGATCTCTTTGATCATAAAAAGCCATGAACCCAAGTTTATCCTTGAGGAAACTGATGAGTGATGTTTGTGAATGCTTTTTGGAACTAGGAACTGACTTACTTGATGAAACACAAGAAATATCTTTAAATGTAGCCTCACTTGCCAAATCATTGGACCAATTTCCTGTATTGGATGTTCTTAATGTCAGATTTAGCATCCCATCTTGTTCATCAAATGGATTGGTCAACTTCCAATCTATCATGGAGGCTACCGCACCACCTTTACATGCAACTAATGATCATAGGCAGCTTGATTAGAAAAAAAATATTGAGGGCACTGGACATGAAAGATCATGCGGTTCCATAGTTGCTAAGCAACCTCAATTTACCCCACATGATATAAGGCTATTACATGATGTCCAAGACATAGAGAGAGGAGAAGAGAAGGTGAAAGTCCCGTAGATGAACAACATCAACAATGAAAATCCACCACCCTTTCACAATATACATCAAAATAATATCTTTAAGAATGTCCATGTAAATTTCTATTTTACTTCCATCGAGGATGATGCATGTTGGTCAACTTGTTTTGGAAATTGTTTATCTTCATCCGTGACTTGTACTTGCACCCATGAATTTGAAGGTGAGTATGCGTACATGATAATTGAACTTCTTAGAGAAGAGTTTCTGGAAGAGTATAAGAGACATGAAGTAATGAAGATCATTAGAGTGTTGGAACAAATGTGGTTGCTACAAACAATGTGGTAATCGGCTTGTGTAATGCGGCCTAAGTTACAACTTGCAGGTATTGTACTTTATTTTTTTCTGGACGGTTTCAGTGTAAATGAATTTTGGAATGATCATTTCTATTCATTATCTTTTAGGTTTTTTTGACAGCTGAGGGGAAAGGGTGGGGTCTGTAGACATTGGAGGATATGTCGAAGGGTGATTTTGTGTGTGAATATGTTGGAGAAATGTTAACTCATGCAAAACTGTGAGAGATAAAGCTAACTAAGAGTAGTGAAAAGCATTCATATACAGTTCTCTTAGATGGTGATTGGGGTTCGGGGAGCTTGAAGGGAAAATAGGCCATTCGGTTAGATGTTCGATACTATGGAAATGTTGCAAGGTTTATTAATCATAGGTAAACAAGGCATGTATAGATCAACACTGATAAAGGGGTGGGCCCCTTTAACATCACTAAAAAAGCGCTGTTAAAGGCGACCATTAACCTTGACACATTTCCATAGTATCTAACATCTAACCAAATGGCCTCTTTGCCCTTAAAGCTCCCCGAACACCGATCACCATCTAAGAGAACTGTATATGCATGTTTTTCACTACTCTTAGTTAGCTTTCTCTATCACAGTTCTGCGTGAGTTACCATTTCTCCAACATATTCACACACAACATCACCCTTCGACATATCCTCCAATGTTTGCAGACCCCACCCTTTCCCCTCGGCTGTCAAAAAAACCTAAAATACAATGAATAGAAATGATCATTCCAAAATGTATTTACACTGAAACCCTCTAGAAAAAAAATAAAGAATAATACCTGCAAGTTGTAACTTAGGCCGCATTGCACAAGCCGATTGCCACATTGTTTGTAGCAACCACATTTTCTCCAACACTCTAATGATCTTCATTGCTTCATGTCTCTTATACTCTTCCAGAAACTCTTATCTAAGAATGTCAACTATCGTGTACGCATACTCACCTTCAAATTCATGGGTGCAAGTACAAGGCACAGATGAAGATAAACAATTTCCAAAACAAGTTGACCAATGTAAGTATTTAATGGTACGTTTATGTTTTTCATAATGAATAATTAGATAGTCATGTTTGTGAATGATTTTTGGAACTAGGAAATGACTCTCTTGATGAAACAGATGAAAGATCTTTAAATGTAGCGTCAATTGCCGAATCATTGGAACAATTTCCTACATTGGATGTTCTAAATGCCAGATTTATCATCCCATCTTGTTCATCAAATGGATTAGTGAACTTTCAATCTATCATGGAAGCTGATGCATACATGCAACTAATGATTGGAGATTTTACTGGTTCATGTTTGATATAAAGGTATTTTAGAGATTTTACTAGTTTTTTTGTCCAAAGCCCAAAGAAATGTGGTTCATCATTCTTTCATGTTGTTGGTGTATTTTGTTTGTTAAAATGGACAAATGACACATTGGAGAAAGAATGTTTTATTTAATAATAATTACAATTTTTCTACAAACATTTACATTCAAGAATGTTTCATCTTTTTATCTCCATGAACCCCTCTCAAAAATGTCTGCCAATTATACACGTCCGCAACTCTTGCAATAAAAGTCATATCTTCATGCTATTTCTGGACAATCTTGCATCAGGTATGCGGCCCACTCGTTTGTGAACATATCTACATCGTCTTGTGAATATGATGCTTTTCAGCATTCATAATAGTACTGAAAAATATATAAATAAATAATTAATAAATAATTTAAATGAAATAGTACTTGTTTTTGAAAATACCTCTTTAGGGATGCTAGTTTGTCCATTGACAACAATCTCTCTCATGAATCTACAAACATAATAACCGCAATCTTTACCGTTTGTTTGTTTTGGACACTGCAGAAACATTGATCATGAGGTGAGTAAGTAACTTGTTTTGATATATGTTTGGATAGTGAAATTTTATTATATATATATAGATACTTGTCTAGATGTAGTACTTTCTCGGCTCCTTATGCTTAGCCCCTGTCTTCATACCATGATTTAGACGATATTGGTACACCGCCCTATCATAATAGACTCCTCAATAAAAGATAATATATATTATATAACTTGATTTTTAGACCTAAAACGTAGGATGTAGTGTCTTACATATTGAAAAACCGCATTACATATGGTTGGTTTGTTGGATATCCGTGCTTTGAATCCAGAAAATAAATCTTGGGAGTATCCAAATTCACCGCAATTAGCAGCCAATGTTGCTTAAATACACAAAAAGGAATAAGTAATGAAAGAAATGAGATGGGACATGTGGATGATGGAACTTTCCTTTAGTGGAAAGGCTTGGGTCATGATGGTGGAATGCCTTGAGTGACAATGTTGGGTTTTAATGATATGGGACATGTGAATGATGGACCCTATCCTGAGTTATGAGGTAGTGGGTTAGGATTTGAACCTAGGACATTACCTTGTACCTTTTAATAGTGGGTTGAGTTCTTGGATGATGCTTTCCCCGAGCCTTTGGGTATGGGTTGGAACATGGGTACCAATATAATGGCATGTGGCGATGATGAAATTTTTTATGGTACCAAATATGGAATGATCATGTGTTATAGTGTCGTAGTTAGCACATAAAGACCTAATGTTCACTGAGTCAGGGTGCCCTAGTTAGCACATGACATCCAACATTCTTAGGTGATGTTTTTATTTTCCTCATCCATACATGGATATGATGATATATACTAGGGGAACATGGTGTTACCCTACTGAGATGTATTTCTCACACCATGCATAGGCACTTTGGAGCATGTTCAGACCATATATCTATTATATATGATTGAGAATAGGTTTTACATGGGATCAATCTTAAGCATCTTTAATGGCATCGAGTGATTAGGATTTCACTATGGCCCAAGGAGGGCAGTAGGGTTGGTGTGTATTGTTCAAGGGGTAAATCAAGAGGGAAAACAATATTTAAAAGATGCACTGTATAAAATGTAATCTAGACATTTACAACAAACAATATAATCGAATTCCAAACACATAGGCATACAAAATGATTCGAAAACACAATTCGCATCACAAAATTAATTTATATAACAACAATAAATGCACAAAAAATCATACTAAAAACATCTTGATATTTTAGGGCATCCATTGACCTTGGGTTAAAAAATCGACGAAGTCCAAGGAAAAAACCAAAGGGTGAGAGAGCCTTCTGCGCTGCCTAGGGAGGGGAAGATGTGACCGTCAGAGTGGGGGGGTGCACGGGAGGAGCCGCCGACCATTGAGTACGGTGCAGAGGGGAAGAGGAGGAGTAGGGTTTGGAGGGAGGAAGATCCGCAGAAGATCCACCAGAGTAGGGTTCATGCAGAGTATGGTCCAGAGGGGAAGAGGAGGAGTAGGGTTCGGAGGGAGGGAGATCTGGGGAAGAGGTTCGAGGGGAAGGAGAAAGAGTACGAAGGAGGTCCGACAACGGGAAGATCAGGGGGAGGGAAGCTGTTGTAGGGGTACAGTACCGCGAGAGCTTGGGGCCCGATAAAAAAGAGGAGACTGTGTGCCTGCTTTTAATAAAATCGGAGACAAGTTTTATCAGCGCTTTTCTAGCGCTGATAATGGTGTCCTTTATCAGTGATAAAATTTTAGCGCTGATAAAGGATCGCTTTATCAGCACTTTTCTAGCGCTGATAAAGATTATCCTTTATCATCACTTTTTGATTAGCGCTGATACAGGGTGGCGCTTCCCTTGACCTTTTTTTGTAGTAGTGAAGCCATAACTTTTTTTAAATGAAAAATAAATACCATGTTTTACTTTTCTTTTATTTTGGTATTGATAATGGTTTTGATAAAGTTTTTATTTTATCAATGTGTAGTATTGATATCTTGTGATTGAAATGTGGAGTTATGTTTCCTTTATGCATGTTTAATTTGATACGATTATGTTATGGTTTATAATATGTTTAAACCTTTTCATATAAGGAATGCATTGGACTTAATAAGTGACGGGTGGAGCCCGCTATAGCTCCTCGATGCATCGGTAGGTCTCATGAGACAAACTAGTGTCTTGGCATGAGGCCTTGACAAAATCGTATTTGTAGTCTTGCAACGAGGCCTTGGCTATGTGGTTATGATAGTCTGGGATTATTCATTCCATCACTATGAAAGTGGTTATTGATATTGAATGTGATTATTCGACTATTAGAATATCCATGTGAATAAGTAAATGGAATTATTTCATTTTACCTTTTCCATATTATGTTGAAGTTCAAGTTTAAAAGGCTTTTGTTTTAGTTATACATTGCCTTAAATGTTATGTTTATTTATGAAAGTTTCCGCTATATTGTTATCCTTACTGAGCATCTGAGCTCACCCCTTTCAATGTTTAAATTTTTCCAGGATGTGAAGAAGTATTTTATGAATGAACTACAAGGATAGTATGAAGGGATATGAAGACAATATGTTTTTGTAGTTTTGTTTTACTTTATGATGTAATGTAAGACTTATGAATATATCTATTATTTCCAAGGCTACTAAACTAATCGGTCTTTTGAGACTTGATCTTTTGTGATCATGACAATGTTACGTAATAATGCACCGACTCTGGGTAACTGGGGTTGGGGAATTACAGTTGGTATCAGAGGCAGTTTATTACTAACCTTAGAATCTAGATTTAGAAAAACCCTGATTAGAGCACATAGCCCTAAGATAGACTTTGAGCATTAGTATAGAAGAACATCCTAGAATTTAGGTATTATAGAGATTTTTTGAGTTTTCCGAGAAATAAATCCGTGTCTGGATACGAGTAGGTAGAGGCGGCTCTGACACAGATGTACCTAGGGGTAAAACCCAAAAACACCGCTTTGAGCTAGACTCGAACGGGAACTGGTGCACGACAATGGGCCTTGCTGCACTCTTGGTTACGACACTCACTGGGGATATTCTTAGGATAATTCCCATTTTCTTTACAAACCATTATGAAGGGTTTATGAGTATATAATTCCTCAAAGAAAACATTTTTATGATTATGGACTATATCCATAAAATGTTCAATTTTATGTTAAGTGTTTTACAAGTATGGAATTATGTATTTTGATTCATAAACTGATCTAGTTTATTCCATTATTTATAAATGGCACCTAGTGGAAGGAATGGAAACCCAATCAATGCATGCACTCTATGTAGGGATTGCCCTCCTGCTCAAGATAATTATAGTGGAGCTGGTAATACAACTAGTGCTGATCAACTTATCACCATACCAGGACAACTCACTCAGGTTATGAATCATAACCTTACTCGTATGGAGCACCCTGATCCGCAACATGGAGGATCAATGTTAGAACGCTTCATGAGGAAACAACCACCAACATCAAATGGGAGTACAAATCCCTTAGTAGCTGAGCAATGGATAAATTCCTTAGAGAAAATATTCCATGCCTTGGGGAGTAGTGAAAGAGAAAAGGTTATCATGGCAGTTTACCGCCTCATCGGAGATGCTGATCAATGGTGTTCATTGATTCAAAACACAAAGGAAGATGATGAAGTATCAAATATGGAATGAAGGTAGTTTAAAGAGATTTTCTTAGAAAAATAATTTCCTCGTGACCATCGAGCAGATATGGAAAGACAATTTCTGAGTTTGAGGCAGAAGGAGGACGAGAATGTCGCAAAGTATGAGGCTAACTTTACAAGGTTAGCGAGGCATGCTGCATATTATATACGTAACCCAAGAAGTTATATTTATCGTTTCTATGATGGGTTAAAACCATTTCTCCATCGAGAATTAGTCTCACAAACCTTCTCTTCGTACGAAGATATTGTATCGTGTGCTATCAAGACGGAAAAGGAATTCTCTAAGTCTTATGACAATAAAGTAAAGCAAGAGAAGAAGAGAATGGTGAAGCAAGAGATAGATAAAGGGAAAAAGGGAAAGAAGGATTTTCCATTATGCGATAATTGTGGGAAGAATCACCCCAGTACTTGCCTAAAAGGAATGGGAGTTTGTTATAAATGTGGAGAGAAAGGTCACCAGGATTATGATTGCAAGGGAAAGAAAGAGGCTGTCAATGTTGAATGCTACAATTGTAGAGAAATGGGACATTATGAAAATGAATACCCTAAGTTCCAAGGAAAATTACCTCAGAAAAGGCCAAGGGAGAATGGGAAAGCTTATGCTGTTACTACAGATGAAGTTGAATAATTATTGTATTTGTGTTTTTGGACTCAAGAACTATATTATGGTTATAAGAATAATGTGATATATAAAAGGATTGTACTGCAGTACTTGTTGTTTTCATTAAGGTTTTAATATGATGAAGGTAATCATATTTGTAGTATGTGAAAATAAGAGAAACTTTACTTTGTTTGGGGAATCTGATGTTACAATTGATTTTGGAATTTAGATACCTTTTAGAGAAAGTCTGGACATAGGTATTTTGGATAACTATAAAGGTTGGAATGGATTAAGTTAAACTTTAGATAGTATTGTTTAAGGTTAAAACATTTCTGAAGATTATTTTTGAAATATTATAATACTATAGTTTTAGGAAAAGGACAACCTGCTGGTTGGGGGATAACCCATCACGTCGGACAAAGCTGTAAGAATCGAACCCACAACCATAGTGCGACATGCCTTTATTACCTACTAATAGCCTACAGGAAGTCCCTGGTTATTACAAAATAGTTTTCTTAATCTAAATGGTATGTGTTAATATTTAGAACCTTATACAATTATGATAAATAGAATATTTTTGAGTTCTATTACCTTTTGGAGTGAAAGATGGGTTTGTGGTAAATATTTATTAAAGAATGAAAGTATACATGACAAGTAAGTATATTTCCTTACATTATTAGTAAATCTCCTAAATAAATTCCTCAACTTTATAAAAGGTAACTTAAAACAAAAATGTTGTCGGTTAACTTTTCCAATTGGGGAATCAATGACCGTTTAGTCAATCACAAGTTTGTGATTTTCTTGTAGTTAAATTTCTCTTAATCCCGTTTTCTACAACTCTCCATCATACCTTGATGGTTTGTTTCTCCTCCATATCATTTTTTTCATATAATCCTATTATGGGCTATCTCGGGTGACCATTGTACTTCTCTTTATTTCTTTTAAAGTTATATTTTTATTAACCCTATTTCCGATGTGGGTTTTCCACAAAGGTATTTTATATTTTCAACCTTGTATTTTTGAAGAAAAATTTCAAATTGTGAGGATTCAATTTATTGAAGGAGGGGAGAATGTAACACCCCAAGCTTCCATGATACGCTTCTCCTTCAATAATGCAATATCTTGAATTGTATGCAACTTCGAGATTCTTACACACCATGACCAATCAAAGTAGCCATTATGAATAGTAATACCCACCTTTTGAAATTATATAAATTTTATATTTCAAAATGGAATACATTTTTGTATTCAGAATATTGAAATTATCCTAAGTTGAATTTTTTGTAATTTTCTAAGAACATCTGATTTTCGATGAATAGTGAAAAATACTTAAAAACAACTTTTTTAATCAAAATAATTTATAGAGATAAATTATACTATTGAGTGGTTTTAAAGTATAATTATAATATAATTTTACCATTTTATCCAATGGTGTTCATTAGAATTAATTTCACTTTGAAATTGGACATAAACAATTGTCAATCTTTTGATTGATATTCTTTCTTAAAAACACACAATTTGTTTTGACAACGGGAATTAATTATAAAAATAATTAATGAAACTTTTATGTTTTTAATTTGGTAAAATAGACATCATTTTTGAATTTGGAATATCAAATATATCTTAGAGTGAATTTTTGGTATTTTTCTGAAAAACATCGATTTTTGATAAATAGTGAGACCACAAAGTGGTAGTTAAAAAAATGATTTTTCGTTTAAATGAAATTTTACCACCTCTGTGATTTTAATCTCAAAAATCTTACATACATCATTTTCATTAGGAAGTAAAATATGGTTCAATGGGATTAAAATAATTTTTGGTGAATAGTAACTTTTAAGTTTTATTAATCGTGATTAAAGGTAATTAGTGTAATTTAAGGTAAATATAATGTTATAATAATATGAAATTACCTTTACACTTGTCCTACCCTTATTTTATGAGTCATGACCGACCAAGAAAATCCATGGGTCAACTTGGGGACCCAATGGATCCACTTGGGTACGAAAATGACATTAATAACATTTTATTTAAAGTAAAAATAAAATTCTCACAAACATGTATAGTTTTACTAAAACAATTATTAAATGGGGTTATATAAGTTAAATATTCGACTATAAATTTTAATTGGAAAGATAAAAAGATTTACTACATCTTGGTAATTTTTTTATAATTTTTAGACATTAAATAGTTTAAATTTTTTAGGACATCATGATGATGCAGCGATTACCTCATTAATTAACGATTTAAATAAAATGAAAAGATAATGTAAAATCTAAAACTTACACTTGTAAAAAACCTATTGGATGAGTATATTTCGAACCCTTATCACCTTATCCTCGAAATATAATATTTTGGGACCTTTAAAATCTGAAACTCATTATATAATAAAGTAACATTTCATGACTTTCCATGAGTGCCCCTCCTCTCCTCTTATAAAAAGCCCCCACCTCTACCACCTTATTCCCACCATCCAAGACATTTGTCTCAGAAAATATCTTCCCAAATACTCTCTCAACTTCCCTCTCTTACTCATATAAGCCTCACTTTGGGCAGAATTCTTCCCAAGTAATCCTTTGGCTAAAATCAAAAAGAGTTACCCGATTTTAAGGTAATGTCTTCTCTTATGTTCTTTTGTTTTATTTTGCTTCACCAACCCCTTAAATTCTTTTTATTCCTTTATTTTGTAACAAAATCAGTATCTTAAATATACTAGGATGTTGTTATGAGAATTATTTTATTTACACTTACACACATCTTCGTCTAATGGTTAAAGAACATACTGTTTCTATGGGTGGCGAATTACTGCCTCACGAAATGATGATTGTTCAATATTCTTTTAACACCTCTCATGGTGGCCATTAACATGTTAATATATTTATATATGATATATATTATGTTTATGTTTTCCTTATGCTTCTGTATTTTTCATTTATGGCATACCTTTATGATTTTCATTATGGGTAAACGTGATAATTTCATTTTAGGAAGTGCGGACTACCGCCCCCTCAAAGTGATTTGAATCATTAATGCCATATGTGGGATGTATAGAGGATGGATTAAATGATATTATATATGATATTATACTGTAATTATAATATAACTTTATATCATTATGATTTCATTCCATTAAATATGAAATAGAAATGAAAGTAGCGTTCATGCGTACGTACGGCTTACCGTCTCCATGAACGGTGCATTTCATTTCTTACCTCTAAATGTTATTTAATATTATAAATGAATTTATATACAGGATATATATTATATATATGATATATACATCATGAATATAATTCTGGATATAATGGATATTTTACCACATGAACAACTTGTAATTATAAGAAGTTTATTTTGACTCAAGTACCAAAGATCGAAAAAACAACCGTTATTAACTTAAATAATTACATAATGTTAATAACAATGTAATAAGTGATATAAAAGTAATAATGAGCTTGAAAAAGGTTCTTAAGCAAGTAGAAATTAACTCTAGTTTATTATTCCGGAGGTTAAAGAACTATCGATTCAAGTCAGACATGAGGTAAGGGACTTCGTCTCAATCTCCTTTCATTGAGGCTTATTTTGTTTTATACACAACTTTCTTTTATATGGTGTATAAACCCCTTTGAATTTTACATTTATTCAAAAGGAATATTTTCTATATGAAGTGTTTTACTAAACAACAAAAGAGAATGTTTTTTTTGTCGTACGTATGCGGTGACAATGACTTCTCCGCCGCCATAACCATTATTTGAGTTTTGGCTTCTTCTACAAGCCATAAATTTTTTTCAATGAAAAATGAATACCAAGTTTTACTTTTCTTTTATTTTGGTATTGAAAATGGTTTTGATAATGTTTTTATTTTTTCAATGTGTAGTATTGATATCTTCTGATTGAAATGTGGAAATTTTATGTTTCCTTTATGCATGTTTTATGCGATACAATTATCTTATGGTTTATGATATGTTTAAACATTTTCATATAAGGAATTAATTGGACTTAATAAGTGATGGGTGGAGCCCGCTATAGCTCCTCGATGCATCGGTAGGTCTCATGAGACAAACTAGTGTCTTGGCATGAGGCCTTGACAAAATCTTATTTGTAGTCTTGGCATGAGGCCTTGTCTACGTGGTTATGATAGTCTGGCATTATGCATTCCATCATTATGAAAGTAGTTATTGATATTACATGTGATTATTAGACTAGTAGAATATCCATGTGAATAAGTAAATTACATTGTTTCATTTTAATTTTTCTATATTATGTTTAAGTTCAAGTTTAAAAGGATTTTGTTTTAGTTATACATTGCCTTAAATGTTTATGTTTATTTATGAAAGTTTCCGCTATATTGTTATCCTTAATGAGTATCTAAGCTCACCCCTTTAAATGTTTTAATTTTTCCAGGATGTGAAGAAGTATTTTATGAATGACCTGCAGGGATAGTATGAAGGGATATTAAGACAAGATGTTTTTGTAGTTTTTTTTACTTTATGATGTAATGTAAGACTTATGAATATATATAGTGTTTCCAAGGCTACTAAAATAAACAGTCTTTCAAGAATTGATCTTTTGTAATCATTTCAATGTTACGTAATAATGCACCGACTTTGGGTAACTGGGGTCAGGGAATTACAATAAATTTCTGCATCTTCTATTTAGTGGTAACGCCCATAGATTATTTGTCATAATAAAAGGTTATAGAAGATCCAAGTCTATAATGAGAACCCTAAGATACTATGAAATTAAACTTAGATATATGTCATATGGTGTAGATGAATCTTACTGACTAGACACAGTTGATGTATGACTATCAGGTATTGGGGGATCATAAGCATTGAGACTTCTTCTCATGATGTTTTCACTAGGTGATCACTAGTAGTTGAGATCATTATGACAAACTCGCCAGTAGGAATACTACATGTTTTGGGTGTCATTGACAGTTTCTATCTATAAAGATGTGTATTGGTATCCTAACCTGAGCTCATTATCAATGTGTTGAATTTCATCACATACTGTTATGCAAGGAAAAAACCACGATAATAAAATCATGGTGAGGTAGCATGTGTTGGGTGAATCATTAGTGTCTTAACATTAATTGAATGGTTATGATAGATTTTTTCTCTTCCGAGTTAAGGAAGTAATATCTCAGACCTCGTTGACCAGGATGTTAGTACCTTCATAAATCCATGGCCATGGTAGTTGCGGTTCAATCCATCCAGATAGATCAAAAAACTATAATGTAATAATGTATGATTACATAAGTGTGTGTCCTTCTTTATGAGATATCAAATACAAGGAGATTATATTACACAATGTCTGTTCATAGATTGGATATCATTTTTGTGACTATTTCTTATCTCTTTAGGGGCCTTGATGGGTTTCTAAACTCTGTTCCTAGTCAATGAATACTACTCACTACTATCGAGATAAGGGCCTAGAGGGTCACACATAATAGTGAATTTAGGAATCTTCTCTATTATAGTGAATAGGTATATAGGACATGGTGGGCCCCACGATGGGGTTCGAGAGTTTTCTAAGTTTTATTGATCACTGATAAATAAATAAACTCATTATTACTTAAGAAAATAATAATTGGGTTTAATTTATTTATTAAAAGTATTTACATGTGTTTTAGTAAATACAATGAATCATATTATAAGAACTAATATTACATTAATATTTCAGGTTCATTTAATATTACCGGGAATCACAAGTCAAGTTAATGAATTTATTTTATCAAATAATATATTTAATATATATTACAAGAAAATGATAAAAAATAAATAATATTTATGATGTATTTTAGCTCGTCATAATTATTTAATTATTACTTATTTAATAGACATTAAATATACGGGGGTCGGGGAAATTTAACTGGGTATTTTCAATATCCACTATATAAGTTAAGGGGAGGCTCATTCCAAATAATGTTCATTCATCCAAAATGAGAGCATCTCTCTCCAATAATTTCTTAGAGATAGAAGGTCTCTTCTAAAAGATCAATCTAAACACCTTTCATGGATCGAAGGCATGTGATCCTGGTGATCATCGTGATGTTAAATAGATCATCATAGCTCCACACTAGAATCCATAATTTAATGAATGAAGTGAACATGTATTTTTAGAGAGTGTGTGGGAAATATAGATGGGTTAGTCTATAGATACCATGAGAAATGGTCTCCAGTGATGAGTTGCGATAGAGCATTCTCTTGTTCAGAATGAGGTACTAATTGTTTAATTTTTCTATACTATGTTTAAATCAAATGAGATACTTGGACTGTACTGAGGCTCAAATCAATGGAGATGAAAAAATTTGTTGCTCCAGTGATAAAAATTTAATATTATCATCCTACTAACTTCCACTGCATACCCTGATACCAATATAATTGTCAATGGCTAAGTTACATATTTTATCATCATTCCTTTCCCTACTAATTCAGGTATCTGGATGTTCTTAGTTTCATTTTCTCTTGGCGGTATCTTAGTATGGTTTACCTATAGTACATGGATTTTTTAAAGTTAATAATTATTAAAAATTCTAAACCCATGGTGTTGTTTAAAAATTCTTTAACCCGTGGGGCTGGTGATGATGGAATGAAAATGCTAAAAAATGTTAATCTTGAGAAACTGTGGACCTAGTTTGGATTATGTACAGAGAGAATGGACTTGAATTGGTTGGTTAATGGAATATAACTTGGAATAATGTTGATAGTTAATTATAAATTATTAATAGTCAATGAATTAATTAAAGTAAAGTTAATTATAAAAATCAAAGAAGTAATTTTATGTAACTCTACTTATAGGATATCCAGTACCTAGAAGTGGATGTTGGGTTTCCAAGAAATGATAGCTACGGTCGAGCAAAGGACTAGGTTTTGATTATAGTGTGATTGTGAGTGATATTATACCATGTATATTCTGTGATTTCATACACTACCCCATCCATATCGGTAGGGTTACTCACACCCAGTGGACTCGGGGAAGGATGTTATTACTTGTGGTTATTACACACACATGTATCTCTAGATATAGTACCCAAATTATTATTATAGGTACGACAAGCATAGGCTGTAATGGCTAGAGGTACCATACTCAGTGTATGGGCTGTAATGTCTTGATGTATAATACCCAATGTATGATGTGCACCATACATGCTATGGTAGATCCTAGAAACTACTCAGTTTCTATATAGATATGTGGATGGGATGATATGCTGATGTGATTCATGAGGTGTATGTTGTGATATAGTAGCCCAGGGGTTTATGAGATGGATTATTTTGGAGAGAGATGGATCAGGACGTAGGACATTGGGGAAGAGTGGTAAACTAGTGGGGAAGTGGTAATGGGGTACCCTTGTTGTTTCATTACAATAATATAAGATCTCTTGTATGTGATACTTGTTGAGTGATATCCATAGAGAGGATAGGAAATTAGTATACCTTTTTATGTGATGAGTTAGTTTCAGTTGTTGTTCACTAGGCTTTAATATGTTTTCTTTATCTTTTTCATGAGAGGATCTATGGAGGATCTTATTGAGTATATTGCTATGCTCACCCTGTGTATATATAAATATATTTTAGGATAGTAGAAGAAGTTTAGAGATAATGATGGATATTACTAGCTTATGGTTTTACAGGAGATGTTTGGGCTTCATAGACGCAGATGAGTTTACATTTTTAGTACTTGAAGTTTACCTTTCCATCTATTTTAGTCTATATGACATTACATGTATGATCTTTGGTTTCATTTATATATATATATAAGAAGTATTTTTTGGTGTTTTTTCTTATCTCTCTCTTCTTCATGTTCATTTAGAGCATAATGCCTCCCATTGTATATTTATTATACTCTCAATGATATTCTCCAACCCAGGGCCCATTGGATGTAGGACTCGAGCAGTCCCCATACCACTTTTATCATTTCCATCATAGGAGGGGTACTCTTTAGGGGGGATGGGATCATGGTAGACTATTATCAAAGGTTTATATTGAGCACTAGGATGAATTTTGGAGTTAGGAACAGGTGAGACTGCCTGGGTTGGTAGGGAAATGATATCTTCTAAGTTTAGTAATAATTATAAACATGAGAGACTAGATGAGACATGGGTATTTAGGCCCCATGACATTTTATGCATGTACCTTTAAGTTTACCAAGCCTGCTAAATTAATTTATACTTATTGTATGTTAGATACGTGGGAATGGATCATCTATCATTCTTCTTTGTGCTTGTGTTTGAAATGGGTACACCTTAGGATTGGTTAAAACCTTAAACAAAATAAAAAATAAATAAATTAATTAATGTTTATTATTACATATTCTAGGTTTAGAATATTTAACCAATTGATATTTTTGGAGGCATGGATCCAAGTTGACTTCCTCATCATGTTTTCACCAAATATGTTCAATAGGATGTACCAGAAGATCTTCATAGAGTAGAGGTCTTTCATGACAACACTATGAGGAGGAAACTCCAAGAGTTTCATTACCATATTCTATAGAAGTACTAGGGATCCATTTTAGTCTCCCTCATAGAGGACTATTTGGAGGAGGTTGAGATAGAATTTAGTTTAATTAGAGCTCTAAAGGAACAATGGGTATCATTATTCATGAAGATACTGTACGGGGATACATGGAATTAGTGGATCTGGTTTCTTGGGGATCAAGAGGAGTCAACAGTCTCATAAGAAAATTTTCCATTCCATTTATTTCTTCGACTATGATGGTGGTTAATTTCCTTGAACTACTTACCCTTCGATAGGGGAGTTCCAAAGATCGAGAGTTTGGGATCTATTACAAGACCCTTCTTCAATAATGTTTAGATAAGTTTCTAGATGAGGAGTCTAGGGTGAGGAATTTCCATGAGGCTTTGAATCAAGAGATCAAGCTCTATGTCACCGAATTATTGATCAAGATGTATCTCAAGGTACTGGTTAGAGCAGAGGTCATTGATAGGACACAGGTCAAAACTGAATCATCATGAGAGGGGAGTCATTACAATTAATCATGTAGCATTTCGCTGGCATGAGGATCCCAGTTTACTTGAAAAAGGATATTTTAGTCAGCCAAGGGTAGGTCAAAACCCCCATCATCTCATTTATCTAGTGTTTGCGGATCATAGACCTATGATAATGGATTAGATGATTTTTTTTGTTATAGATTTTGAGGTTATAGATGGTGAGAGTTCCCACCATTTCTAATAATTCAATATGTGTTATGTGTTCCTCTTCAGGATTCTCATTTATGGTAGTTTCAACATAAGAAGTAGAAGTAAGGTGGTCTTGATTGGGATTAGAAAAGAGGAGATGGGGTAGTTTTAGGACAACCCTAAGATTCTCCTCATCCTCAGAGAGTAGAGAGTGACCAAGTAGGTGGTCATCATCAAGGTCATAGATGCCATGGAGGGGGTTGTGGTTAGCTTCATGCTCTATTGTTGCTAGTGCTAGGTGATATAGACATCATCCAAGGTACCATTTCCTTTTTTTCTATATGGTTTCATACTTTTTTTGATTCAAGGTTTATACACTCTTTTATATCACCTTCCCCCATCCATTCATTGATAAGTGAATATATATGCCTTTAGTGCCCTTGGCATTGACTACAGTATTTAGAGGTTTATTAAATTATATGAATTATGTTGAGATTGTGAGATTGTGTTGGGATAGCACCTCTCTTTGGGAGATTTACTATGTTTATGGATATTGTAATATGATATCATCCTCATCATGGATTGGATGTATTCAGTGCATGTATTTATAGATCACTTTAGGAGACGGGTTTTGTTTAAGGATATTGATGGAGAGTATACAGTTTTCTTTAGTGAGTGATACCCTCATAAGGATTATAGGTTTGTTTAATCCTTGTATTCCTTGATGACCAAGATGACTTTGAGTTCATTAGAGGTTCAACTGTAGATTTTTTGTAGGGTTGTAGAGGAGTAACCTAATATATTTCATGGGTAGGTTATAGCATTTCCCCCCTCGATGAGAAATCAAGTTTAGTATTAATCTAAAACCATTAATTTATCCTATATTGATGCCTCCTTACATGATGGAATAGTCTGGGCTGCAAGAGCTGTGATTATAGCTTGATGATCTATTTTAGTGAGGTTTTGTTCAGCACAGTTTATCACCATGGGGTGCACCAATTTTGTTCGTAAAGACAGAGGATGGACGCTTGTGTCTTTGTATCAATTATCAAAACTAGACCAAGTGATAGTGAAGAACCCCTATCATATTACATGGATTGAGGATTTATTTGATTAGTTTAAAGGAGAAATTTTTTTATTGAATATTGATTTGTGCTATGGATATCTTCATATGTGAGAAAAGTTTGAGGATATTGTAAAGACTAATTTAAGTTTTCTTCATGGATATTATGAGTTTGTTGTGATTTCATTCAGTTTTATGAATACTCCAACCATGTTCATGGGTTTGATGAATTTAGTATCTAGGAGTATCAAGATAAGTATATGGTGGTTTTCATTGATGACATCTTTATGTTATCGCATATGAGGAGGAGAATACAGAGAATATACATGCTATTTTGGGAGTTCATAATCATGAATAACTATTTAGAAATTTTTTGAAGTGTGAGTTCAGGGATCATGATGTTCATTTCCTATGGAATGTCATAACCTAGTAGGGTGTAGTAGTGGATCCATCAATGATCGACTCAACCTTTTCATGGGAATCCCCCAATAAAGTAACAATGGTGCAGAGTTTAATTGGCCTTATATTACAAGATATTTTTAGACAATTACTCTTTTTTTGAGACTCTACTTATAGACTTTAATAGAAAGAATCAATCATTCTTATGGATTTCCCAATGTCAGTCAACTTTTTAGTACCTAAAGGGGAATTTTGTTAGCACTATAGTTCTTTATTTTCCAGTAAAGGATGTTCAATTTAAGGTTTTATATGATGCTTCACTTCTTGGGTTGGCTATATTATGATGCAATATAGATCACATTTTCATTATTTTTCTAGAAATCTATATCCATATGAGTGTAAAAATTCCTCCAATGATCTTGATTTGGTGGTAATGTTGTTTTCCTTGAAGTTGTAGGGTCATTACCTCATCAACAAGAATTTTTTGGGTTTTACTAATCATAAGATCATGAGGTATGTATTCTAACATTATGATATGAAGTTAAGATAGTGACAGTGGATAGAATTATTATATGATAAATTTTTTTAAATTTCATATAAAATTGGTAAGGTAAATATTGTAACTGATTCACTGAGAAAGTAGTCACATAGTGATTTTTAAGATGAAAATTCAATAGTATTTGGTGTAGTAGGAGGATGAGTCCTAGTTGGGGTATTTTGAGGTGAAGTTTAGGAGATACTGGGTATTCCTTGGAAATATCCCCAATGATTACTCTGAAGATGTACATCACCAAGTGTTATTCTAGGAGAGGATTTTCATCCCTTAGTAAATAAATGAGGTGGTTCTCTATGATTTCCTTATATCACCTTTGGTGGTACATCTAGGCATTAAAAATATTTAATGGGATTTGGGAGGGCAGTTTTGGTGGCCTAGGTTAAGGCGTGAAGTTGCAGAGTTTGTTTCATGAAGTTTGGTCTACTAAAAAGTAAAGGATGAGAACCGTATTATTGGTGGTTTTCTCTTGATATTATAAATTCCATAGTTTAATTGTGAGTAAATATCAATTTACTTCATTACTAATTGTCCTAAATCTTAGAGAGGATTCAATTATATATGGGTGATAGTGGATTGTTTGATGAAATCATCTCAATTTATAGCGATCATAGAGTTGATATCAGTAAACGTTTTGTCGAGATAGTATCTAGAGGATGTGGTGTGACTCCATAGATTCCTGATGATGATCATCTATGATCATGATTCTCATTTTACCTCCAGGGTGTGGAGAGGTCTCTGGAATGATTATGGCTCTTAGTTATTCCAATGCACTACTTTTCGTCCACAGTTCGATAGTAAGAAAAAGCATATTATCCAAACTCTTTAAGACATGTTGCATTCTTATGTCCTAGATTTTTAAGGTTAATGGATGAGGAACATATTATTGGCCAAGCTTCCCTACAACAATAGTTTTCACTCCAACATTATCATGGAATCTTTTGAAGCTTTATATGGCTCACCTTTCTATTCTCTATTGTGTTGGAATGGCGTCAAAGAGTCAACAATTCTATATCTATAACAAGTTTAGAATACGATAGATATGATATTGGTAATTCATGATAGGATTAAAGAAGAAAATAATCATCACAATTCTTTTTTTGATCATTGGATGTGACCTTTTGAGTTTAACATTAGAAATCATGTGTACATAAAGGTTACTCCTCACCATGGGTAGTAAAGGTTTGGTCATGGGTGTAATATTTATCCTTGAGTTTCTAGGCCTTTTGATATATTGTCTTTCATTTGAGTTGTGTCATATCAAATAACACTTCCCCTACAAATAATCCAGATACACATTGTTTTTCATGTGTAGCAGCAACATTGTTATCTTCTTGACTACTCTCACATCCTCAATTGGGGTGAAATTAATGTTTAATATGATGTGAAGATCGAGGAGAATCTTTTGGTGATCCATGACATCTAGGAGAAGGTGTTACACATGCATGATATTACATTGATCTATGTCTCATGGTGACTAGGTGGCATGGATGAGTGTACCTAATAAGGTGAGAGATAGATATGAGATCAGTATTTCAAGTTTTTTGTTGTTTATCTCTTCTCTTTTAACATAGATCAGTTTTTGGATGTTGACCTTTCTATTTTATGAGATGGTTTCCACTTGTGGGATGTTTTCTGGTAACCATTATCTCATTCTAAACGGCATCTTATTTGTAGAGTGTTTTAGAGCCGGTAATTGTTTTTCTGAATAGATTTTTGATTTGTTCATCTGATGAGGTGGTTGAGCCCCTGTAATAGTGGGATCCTTGGGAAGTATCTCATGGGGTGGGTGTTTGCATGACCAATTTTTCTTCTTTCTATCTAGGTTGGTTTTGAATTCTCAAGGATGAGAATGTTTTGATAGGTATCTGATATAAGGATTGGATCCCAAGAACCCTTCCCTTTATAATTTTTGGGTGTTGTAGGAACCCAGAGAAGGCTCCATGATGTTTGGAGGATATTTGGATGAAACTGGGTGATGCACTTCAAAATATAACATGGCGGTGATGTGGAGGTGTTCACTACACCGTAGTATAGGTGGTTACAACATGGTGGATTTTGGATGTGGTGTAGGGGAGCTCATATATGATTTTGGGGATACTAATGTTTTATGAATGGATATTTCATGGAGGTAGGCTATGAAGTAGGCCCTTATACGATGGTCAGGAATTGTAATGTGGACGATATGGGCTATCACATAAGGGATTTTGAGGCTTCTGCCAAATTGGAGGTAGTTATGTCATGAGTAGTAGGTTTTAGTGTAGTCCCTTTATTAGTGAAGGGGGTCCTTCATTGTGGTTTCAATGGATGCATTGTAGCCACTAAATCTACTTTAATAGGATATGTCTTGGATTCCTATATGTTCCTTTTATTGGGGAGGTTATGGTGTGTTCTAGGGAGATTATTCCATAGTATTCCTATTTTCCAAGAAGTTGTGGCATGGTCTAAGGAGCTTTCCTTTAGTCTCTTAAAAAATGTATGCCTATAAATACATCGAGACCCCCAAACCCCACTTCTTTACCACTTCTCAACCTTGAATCCCATGTGACCAAGAGAGGTTTTTGAGGCTATTTGAATCACCTTCCAATAGGGTTTGATCCTGGATTCCTATATCTGAGATGCGGTGATTCAAGGTATGTTCTACTTCTATTTTCTAGTGGTTTCCCTCAGTTTGATCTCGTTTCATTTTATTTATTCTTTCCATGCTTTTTAATTTTATCTATTTTGTCATTATAGTGATTTTATTTTCATTTTTTGGTGTTTTCATGTCACAATGTTCCTTGTAGATCATAGTTTCCTCATGGGAGAGGTGATTGGTGATCCACAACATTGATCTATTCTCGTCCGAAGAACATCGCAATTTTTTAGGTGGGGGATTCATTGATTATATTTTATTTACATGTAATCATAAATTAACCATGATATTTTTCTTTTTATAGAAATGGAATTCAACTAATAAATATTAAATCATATTAATAAATTGGATAGCGATCACATATTAATGTGTTTTTCACCATGAAAAGGTTTTGCCTCTTGATTTACTAGATAGTGTGATTTCTATGTTATTCTTATTAGAATGTTTTTTTATTATATAGATTAACATGTTGTTACTAATGTAAATTAGTAAAGAATATAAATATGGTAATTTTTAGATGGTTTGGTTATAAAATTATAGGGAATTCATGTTAAATAAATTCAATGTTTCTTATAATTTATCAAATCATCTCTAAATACATGTTTATCTATTTAAAGTTGTTCTTGAAAATGTTAATATAATTGATAAAAAAATATAAGCTATAATAAGTGGATATGATATAAATTATTAGGGAAATGATAATGAGAATATTATTCTTTAATGTTGTTGAAGTTAGAAAATACTAGGATAGGTGATATGATATGTGGCAGGGAGGCTCATGTGATGTGGAAGCAGTTGATTCCTGTGATGGAGAGATGCATTTGGATATGCATGAGGGGGTTAGTTTGGAACTAGATATGATGGAATGTATTAAATATGGGATTATCTATTTTTTTTTAATCTTGATGATTTTTGTTAATGAAAATATTTAATGTAAAATGGCCTAGTTTCTTGTTTTATGTTCATTCCTTTCTCCACTACTTGAGGCAGTCAGATGTTATTGGATATAATTTTTCTTGGTGGTTTCTTAGGATTTTTTCCCCAGAGTACTTGTATTATGGAACTTTAATAATTTTTTATAATTCATAACTTGTGGGTTTGGTGACGTTGGAATTAAAATGCTGAAAATATGTTAATCTTTTGAAAACATGAAATCAGTTTGGATTATGCTCGGAGGGCATGGACTTAACATGGTTGGTTAATGGAAAAAGTCATGGAATAATTTTAATAGTTAATTAACGGTTGATTAATAGTTAATTAATTAATTAACATGAAGTTAATTATAAAAATGAAATAAGTAATTTAATGTATCACTTTACAATCTTGTGTGATTATAGGATATCGAGTCCCTAACAGTGGAAGTTGGGTGTTTAAGTGAAGATAGTTGCAGTTAAGCATATGACTAGGTTATTACCATAGTCTGATTGTGAGATATATTATATCTTATATATTTTGGGATTTGATATGCTTGCCCACCCATGTCGATAGGGAAACTGATACCTAGTAGACTTTGGGAGGGTGTTGTGTCTAACATCTCGGTGGGAGGATGGATGGCTAACAACCCCCTATGGCCCTGCTCTCTTCTCTTGGTACTATTATGTGACAATATAAATGATGGTAAGCTTCCCATATATGTGACTAGAGGGATTTAATGTATTTTGGTTTTTTCACGCACATTTTCTCTAAATATAGTACCAGAATTTTTATTATAGGTATAATGGGCATAAGTTGTGATGGCTTTAGGTACATTACTTGGAGTATGGGCTATAATTGTTTGAGGTATAATACTTGATGTATGATCTATGTCATTCGGGTTATGGTGGATCATGGTAACTACTTTGATACTATATAGAATGTGGATGGGATGATGTGGCGTGGTTATGCATTTAATGACCCAGAAATCTATTAATGAAATTTCCCTTCTTTTAATTATGTTATGTAATATAAAACACATACATCAAATAGATAAAACAATAAAAAATTATTATCATAAATTAAGAATGATACATCAGTTTGAATCTAAACCAATAATAATTCCAAATATTACAACATGGTAATAAAGAGAAAATAATTGAATAAGAATAAGAAAATTTTGATATGCTCGATCCACTATCATGTCTACAATCATGAATAAATTTTTAGAAATAAAACATAATATTCATTTTGAAGATGAATGTATATAAAAACATTATAGAAAATAGAATTAAATGAATAATTAATGGAATAATAGGTATTTATAGGAAGTAAGGAACCCATATGCCGGTTTTAAATATATCTGTTAGAATATTAATATAACCATTGGAATAGAAATATGACTGTTATGAATAGTAGTTTGACCATTAGAATAGTAAATTCACCTATTTAAATGAAAAATAATATTTAGGTATCTTATAAAATTAAAATATGATATATTTATACCATGTTACAAGTAAATAAATGTTTTAAAAATGTTAAATTTAAGTATTGGAATTTTTATTAAACACGAATGTTTTTTACTATTTTATAATGATTATAATTATTTAAAAGAAACTTATTTCCATAAAATGGATTCATAAATTAATATTATGTTTTATTATAATTTTAAGATAATTTTACGAGAACATATGTAATTTCTCAAAGGGTCATAAAATCGATTACAATATTTAAATCAATATTTTTCAAATAAATGATGAATTTTTTAAATCACGTATTTAGAAAATAATTATCAAAAAATTCATTTTATTTTTAAATTTACATTTTGAAAAATGTCTAGGGTAAATTTTTGGTATTTTTCTAAAATAGTTGAATTTTTTGTGAATAGTGAAATATTATAATTTACAATATTTAACATTATAAGCCAAATACGTGAATTTTTGAGTCATAGATGATTTAATCACCCATTATTTTGAACTGACATGTACAATTTACTGTATATAGTCACAAAAATCAATACAATTGACAGTCTTGAGATGAACTAATAAACTAGTGAATATAATAATAGAAAAAACCCTTCTCCTCTCCTCATAAATACCACCCCTTCTCTTGACACCTTATAAGACTTACAAAAATATAAATATCTACTAAAACTTCTTCAAACCACTATCTCCAAATCCAAGTTCTTCTGGTCTCATGAAAATATAACATCCAAGTTTCTTAAAGGTTTCTTCAAGGAGGTGATATTCAAGAGGTAACATTCTCAAACTACCTCTTTGAATTTCTTTTCTTCTTCTACCTTATCATCACCTCCTCCATCCATAAAATCATAATAACCCCCATATCATTAATGTAATATAATTTTATATTTCTAATGGAATATATTCTATCCACCCCTTTTCCCATATCCTCTTATTCAACAAAAAATGAAACCATTGTCCATAATATGTTGGTTAACAACCTTCATGGGGGATGAGTTTTCAATTTCCACCAATTTCATCAGGTAAGGACTAAATTCTCTTATAAAAATTTAAAATAAACTAATTATTTATATAATATTTGGTTTAAAATTTTTAAAAGAGTATATTATTACAACATTAAATAAAACAAAACTAGTTTGACATGTTTGTAAAAACCACCAAAATAAAATAAACACTTTTCATTAAAATTTTATTAAATGAATAATCCAAAAGTTAGAAAAAAATAATATATGGTATGATTTAATATTTTTAAAGTGAATTAATACCATTTCATTCCACTTCTGGATAATTATTTATAATTTTAAGAACTTTCATAATTATACACATGTGAACCGGCAATGAAACCAAGAAATGAATGCTCCTGGAACAATGAAATTGAACATTATAACTCAAAAAAATGGACATAAATAAACTTAATAAGAATTTAATTAATAAAATATATTTGTAAGAGGTTATAAATTAATTAATTAATTAATATAATAATAATATATAGTTAATTGAGAGAAATTATAAAATGTATTTGGATATAAGGTCAGGGATCTCACTGAACCTCCACATTTCCTTCAGGTTACTTTTCTCTCTCTTTGACTCAATTTATCTCTTCAATATTTTAGTATAATTATAATATATTATGTATATATGTTCCAAAAATATTTATGTATCTCAATTCATCTTTCTTTTAGGTGTAAATACATGTTTTAAAATGGTTCCCTTCTCAATTCCTCTCGATAAGAAAACCTGATTAATGAGAAATTCTCTATTTATTACCCATTTTAATGTAAATTCCATAAAATTTTTTAAGCCACTATTAATTTCAAAAACAAATAATTTTATCATGAAAAACTATTTTAGTTTATTTAAATTTTTATAGAGATAATTATTCTATATACTGTTTTAAAGACTCTTTATTTTATTCCCTAAAATTTCACTTAAGTGGCACATTTATAATGTTACCAAACCACACTTTTTTATGTCTTCACTTTAGTTGCATATATTTATTCATGATCTATTATTATTTTTTAATTTATTATTTTACAAGAATTATTTATACCCTTCTTTCAAGGATACCATTATGATTCACTCATTTTTTATTCCTTACAACATGATTACGAAACCAATTTCATTTCATGGGTAACCATTATATTTAGTACTTATGTTTTATTTAATTATGTGGTGCACATATTCATGTATATTTTATGATGGGTGTGGCTGGATAGATATCCAATTAATTGGGTAATTTTTTGTCTCATTAGAAATTATGTATGAGGTTAGGAAGTAAACCTAATCCATTATGGAACATTGTCCACCATGTGATATCATCTTGGTAGTTATCATTGACTCTTGTTTATGTCATGATATATGTTTATTCCACATTTCAATATTAACATGATCATATAATTCCCTATTCTATATGTTATTCCTCTATATGATTATTCATTATCCATTCCTTTTATGTTATAATGTTATGCCTCCTAACTCATGTGTTATTCTTCATTTCCCTATTTATTCGCTTGATAGTATTATTAGATCATACCTTTTATCTATGTATTCCCCATGTTATCCTATGGACTGTTAGGGGCTCAAAGGGATTCAGTATCTCATTATGGATATTAATAAAATTATGTTTTATTCAAGTTTCATGTTTTCAAATTGTATAACTGGTCTTCCAAATACATTAGGCTTTTCGATCCTTGGTTTGTATTTAATGGAAAATTATGCTTAATATAATGTAATAATATGTGTAAAAGGATTGGATCATTATATCTTGTATCAAATAATGTTCTAATTATATTTTGGGACTAGGAATATAAAACCTTAGTGAGAACCCTAGAGATAAGCCTATGTATAGAAAAAATTTCATTGATAACCTAGATTGAAACTTAGGGAAACATAAATTAGGATATACTTTTCATTTATAAGATATTTCTTATATGTTCATAAATTCATTTTTATATACTCATTTTATAAGTATTCAATCCCCCTAATTTTATTTATTTATTTTATTTTGTGGCTATAAATATGGGATCTTGTGATAACAATAAATGTGACAGGAAAAATGATGATTTACCTAATGAGATGTTAAACCTAATAGGAAAGGTAGCTCATAACTTCATGAAAGTACTGGATCAACTAGCTTAACTTATGAATAATAACTTGAATCATGTGGAATGCCTTCATTTTCCAAAGAAATTGAAAGTTGTGACCAAATCCTTAATGTGGAAAAGGCCACCTACCATTAGTAGATATTCTAGTCCCCTCATCATAAAACAATGGATTAAATCTATTGAGAAGATATTACCTATCCTATAATGTTTAAAAGAAAACAAACTCATGCTGGTAGTATATTATTTTGATGGGGAAGCTAATCAGTGGTGGAATCTGATCAAGAACATGAATTCTAAAGAGGAAATTGATTCCAGGTAATGGGAAGGATTAAAAAAAATATTTTTGAATAAATATTTTCCCTAAACTCTCCATCTAAATATGGAGAGGGAGTTTTTCAAACTAAAGAAAAATGAATATGGATCGATCGAGGTGTGTAAGGAAAACATTACAAGGCTTGCACAATACACCTCGATCTTTATCATGAATAGTCAAAGAAAGGTGGATAAATTCATTAGTAGACTAGAGGTGAGTTTGGTAATGTCCTTTTTAATTTGATTCTTTGATATCCATGTTGAGATTTATGCACAAAGGCATGTTCAAGATTCATGCACATGAAAACCGCCAAGGATGAGTTATATAAGCACTTACCAAGAATTTATCTAGTGATAAAGCCTAGATTAATGTACATGTGTGGTAATAATGATAAATGCATGTAATTACACTTTCATACAAGAAAATATAATGAAGTTTCATAAGATTTATATGTCGTTGTAGAATATTTATATAGCTAATTTTGAGTAGTGGGAGTTTACATAGCCATTTTTCTATGTATCCATTTTCAAAATAAAACTATGTAACTGATTATTTCATATATCCATTTACATATGAGATTCACATATAAAATTTTGACATATACGATTTGGAAAGAACTATATACCTGGTTGTTTCATGTAGATGAAGTTTCATGCATTCATTTTCCGATAAGAGCTATGTATTTATTATTGTAAGTGACTTAAAATCATAGTAGATGCATCATAAATGGAGGATTTTTAGAAATCACAGACATTTAAATGTTTCATGAATAAATTATAGAATACCCAAAACATTCAAACATTTTAAGGTGATGTTTTAAGATTAAGAATCATGAGTTGTGCAGGTAATTTAAACTTCATATTGTGAGTATTGAAATGATTCTATAAATATTGAAAATATAAAAGAATACCTACGTCTTAATGGTATTTAAATGTGGAGTTATGATAGAATAATTTGAGGTTTAACATTGAAAAAATTAAATAGAAGAATAACTACTTTTGTTTTTATGCAGTTATGAAAAATAAATCACAGAGGAAAATATGAAAAATTACAAGAAAGAGAAACTGAGGATGTAATTTTTTATTGTTATTTATTTATATATTATATGATATATAAGAGAGTAGTGAGAGGTTTTTATAAAGTATTATTGATCAGATACAAAATTTCAAGAGTAAATATGTTGGTATAGAAGGTGTGATGAGCACTTTAGAAAAACTGAGATATCAAGCATCCATTATGAAATAATTACTTTAGAAGCTCAATACATCTTTATATCAAAGCTAGAATTAATCACATATGATAAATAATATAAGAATATGGTTTCATGATCTTGATTATTTGAAGAACATGTGGAGCATTCAAATCGTACCAAATATGTGTAGGTGAGTTTCAAGCCCAGTGGGACTGATCCTTGTTGGTTGTTTCTAAAGATCTTCAAGGAGTACACAAGTTGTAAAGACCCGTAAAATTCAAGGAAATTTTTTTCTTAAATTCTTTGGGATTTTACGAGTACACAGTTTCTGACGGCACCTGATTTTGAGGCCCGGTGTGCCCGGAATCAATTTCTGAAGTTTAGCTCGGGTACGTTCAGTGAACGAACGAGCGGATTTTTCCAACTTTTGAACCGGTACTCGGAATCAAAATCCGAGGGCACCGATTAAACCACAGCGCCGGTAATTCCTTAAGAAGACCTTTACCGGAGTTGCATTTTCTCGGGTGAAGAAGTTAAAATTTTGGGTTTAAGTGTGAAGAAAATAAAATTGATAACAATTTTATTTTATTAACCATGGAGGTTTGATTCTCTCATGGGAAGTTGTTGGTGGGTCCCACAACCACCCAACTTCCCATGTGTGGTTATGAGGGAGGTGGGGCCCACACGAGCCCCCATATTTTCACATTCCCTAACTCCTCTAAACCCTCTATTAAGTTATGTGACTCTTCCCCACATTAATTCTTTCCAACTAAACACTTAATTAATTAGACAACTTATGTTTAATTTATGAAGTGTGTTGTTTGAATTTTGTAATTTTAAATGCTTGCCATGCTCTAATAAAATAAGGGTAGACTTATTTTATTTGGGGGTTGTCTCATTGTGTTGGGGATTGGAGGAGAAATAACTCCATATTCTTCCTTGAAGAATGCGAAGAATGTCGATGCCAACCTCGGCTTCCTTTTTCTCAACGTTGACGAAGCGATGCTGTCATCCCGCGACAACGTCAACAGAACAATGAAGCTTTTCCTTCCTTCGTCAAGCAATCAAACTTCTTGATTCGAGGTAGGGGTTAAGTTCAAATTTAATTAATTAAATTTACGCTTTGTTTGTCGTTGAAGAATACCCGTTCTTTGGCCACCTGTTATCATCACAACGGGAGGAGGTCAGACCGCACAAACACGGCCAATCCTCCTCCCCTTATCTTGTTTACCTTTGTTGTTCGTGGTGGCGAAGACGGTTCAGTGCCGTTGCACCACGCGGGAACGAGAGAACCGTGGCCGGAGCGGGCCGCGGTGAAGGTGCGCGGCGCCGTCGCGCCATGCCATTGAGGCCGAAGGAGGCCCCGACAAAGAGCGGGCCGCGACGAAGGGGTGGGGCACCATCGCGTCGTGCCGGAGCACCAAGCTGGCCGCGGCCGGGGCGGGCCGCGGCGGATGGGCGCGACGCCATCTAGGGAAGAACCGTGGCCTTTGGCCGCAGCGGAGGAGTAGGAGGCGGAAGGCCAAGCCAGCCGTCGGCACTCAAGGAGGCAGGACCCCCCACGGGTCCCGCATGGCACACCCGGCCGACCATTACGGCCTGCCGTTCCATAGAAGACCGGAAGTTTGAAACCCCCGACAGCCAACTAGGGCGGACCCCACGGGTCCACCATTTTGGGAAAATAGGGGGCGGCGCCCCCCCCCCCCTTCCGTGTCTGCTTGGCGCTCGGGGCCGGACCGCCCGCGCCGGGCCGGGCCGCCCGCGCCGGGCCGTGCCGCCCGTGCCGGGCCGGGCCGTCCTCGCCGGGCTAGACCCCCACGCCAGGCCGGGCCGCGCCGGCTGGGCTGGGTCATGCCAGTTGGGCTAGGCCGCGCCCAACCAGGCTGGACCCGGACCTGGGTCGGGTCGACCCGGTTCGGGCCGACCCAGGGGGTATTGGGCCGGGTCGGACCGGGCCCAAACCCCCTACTTTCGGACAGATCCGTTCAAATGCCCATAACTTGGGCTACTGACCTCCGATATATGCACCGTTAGTTGCGTTGGGATCCTACGATCGAGATCGTCATTTAGGTATATTACACTTAAGGTTTAGTATAACTTTAAGTATAGCCGGGTTGGTTCTAACATGAAACCAACCGGACCCTCAGAGCGAAAACGCTTATAACTTGAGCTCCGGACATCTGATTGACGTGCCGTTGACTTCGTTGGATTCCTATTAGTGAGAAGGTTCTTTTGACTTACTCTTCTCGGGGTTTGGACACAGATTGAGTACGGTCAGGTTGGGTTTAGCTTAAAAACCAACCGGGCCCCTGGGACGAAAAAGCCAATAACTCTCAGTCCGGGCGTCCGATTGACGCGCCGTCTGTCGTGTTGAGTTCCTATTGATGAGACGGAAATTTGAGATACATGAACTCTGGACTTCGTGACATTTGATTTATCGACCCCTTGGATCATGGAGCAAACCCTCCCAGAATCGAGCGTGCTGTGTTCGGGAACCCAAGAGCTGGCTGCGACTACGACGATGATGACGACTATACTTGGATCCTACATGGGTTCCGCAGCAAGGACGACTGTACTTGGATCCTCCTTGGGTTTGGCAGTGATGAAGACTGTACTTGGATCCTACGTGGGTTCGATAGCGATGGTTACTGTACTTGGATTCTATGTGGGTTTGGCAATGACGACATCTGTACTTGGATCCTACGTGGGTTCGGCAGAGGAGATGATTCAGAGGCTACATCAATCATCTCCACCCCCTCTATGTGAATAGTATACCTGTGTGAGATGAGTCTTGACTTTCAATCATTATCTTTGATGTGATTGACTTGATATCCTGTGTGGATTGAGTTATGCTTTTCTGTGTGGATTGAGTCGTACTTTCCTGTGTGGACTGAGTTATACTTTCCTGTGTGGACTGGGTTGTACTTGAGCTCATGAGTTGGAGCAGAACGGGAATTGATGACTTTGGTATATGTATGGTCATATACCTAAGTAGATTTGGTTGATACTTGTATCCGTATCTTTCCTTTGTGGTTTATCCTTTGTGGATTCTGGGAGACCTTCGGGAGTCTCGGGGTCCCTACTAAGTATCGTATACTCACCCCTTCACGGGCTACGTCTGCACTACGTTGTGTTGGTTGCAGAAGACGGAAAACGCTGATCGTGGTTGAGGCTTGAGGAGCGGGACGGTACCCGAAGGTGGTTTATCAGGTGGGAAGTACACGGAGAGGACGACTGGACCCGAGGAGCTGACGAGACTGTCTGTAATCACCCTTCAGGTGGGAGTTTCGGAGGATGACTTCGTGGTTTCTTCTTTACTTCTCAGTTGGTGTACTTTCCTTTCAGTTGTACTACACTTTCAGCTGGGTTTGTATACTGGACCATTTACATTCTAGCACTTACTTGTGTTTTCTGTTTACTTAGTGTTTACTTCAGTTTGCGTACTATGTGGTGTTTGATTTCTTTATAAGGGAAATTCCTTCCCTTTTATCGGGATTCACACCTTTGGTGCTAGTCTCCAGCCCCTGGCCTATGGGAGGCGGGCTTGGGGTAGTCACGGCACGTGCCCCGAGGACTGGTCGTGACAAATTGTTATCAGAGGAGTTCGGTTCTACCGCAGAACTCAGGACTCTGATATTTTCTTCTATGTGAAGCATTCATGTTAAGGGTATTGAGTGTGGTTATCAGTCCAGGGAGTCCAGTGTTGGTGCAGCAGCCGACGTATCCATACACCAGGACCCTGACTTCTGATTTCTGACTCAGTGCACGAAAACATTGATTGCATCTGTGTTTCAAAGTTTTATATGTGATTACTTATGTCAGCTCACCAGGTATACTGTATTGACCGTGGCACACCTATTTCTTTTCAGGATGGACCCATGATGACATCAAGCTAGGGTTCCGAGCTTTGTGCGATATGGAAGCCCACTGAGCGACGAGGTCTCGGTGCAGGGCCCCATTATAGCGGAGGCACCGACAATACCTCTACCCGCCGAGCCACCAATGCCACCAGCCCCAGCAGCTGAGAGTGCACATCGCCTTAGTGCACTGCACGAGTTTTCGCATCAGAGACCGCCCAGGTTCCGCGTAGAGACGGACCCTCAGGCAGCCAAGGATTGGCTGGAGGCTATTGTTCGAGTTTTCAGATTGGTAGGGACACCAGTAGATCTTATGGTGATCCTTGTGGCGAGTCTTCTGCACACTACAGTAAGTAGATGGTAGAGCCTGATGCTCTAGGTACACGACGAGGCATCTCTTTTTTGGATGGACTTTGAGAGCCTCTTCCACTCGGAGTTCGTTCCAGCCACCCTACGTGCGGTGTGCATTCAGGAGTTGCTACAGCTGCGGCAGGGCAGCATGATAGTAGCCCAGTACTCGGCAAGATTTACTGATCTCTCACGTTACTCCACGAAAATGGTACGGGACCCATTCTTCCAGGCCCAGACCTTCGAGCAGGGACTGAGGCATGAGATCAGGGCTTCGATGATCTCCCTCAGTATTCTGACAGAGGCAGGAGTGCTGGTGCGAGCCCTTCTGGAAGAGAGATTTCTTGCTGAGCCTACACCAGTAGAGAGACCTACCGCAGGGCGGCACGTAGCAGAGTCTTCTGCAGCTGACAGTCGACGAATGTCACAGGGGTCCAAGCGGACCAGACCATCAGGCGGAGGACCTCAAGATACTGGCTCGGAGGTGCGGGGCACACGCAGCAAAACCATTCATACGAGTGGTAGACAATGCTATGAATGCGGCGGGTAGGGCCACATGGTTCATGACTGCCCGACCCGCCATGCAGAGGAGCAGCAGATAGTTGAGGGACCACCTAGGCAGAGGCATAGGTTCGACTGTGGTGGTCCGCAGGGAGAAGGTGGATGAGGCATAGGATATTGCCGAGCGGTAGGTGGTGGATGGCGTTTTGAGGCTCTACCACGACCACCACCAGGAGGTCCACCCCGACCACAGGGAGCTGGTGGACAGAGGTAGGCTCAGCTTCAGGCAGTGGAGGCCTACAACCATGACGCACCTGAGATGATTCGAGGTACTATCTGTGTCTACTCCACCCTTGCTGTAGTTCTTATAGACACAGGACCGAGTTATTCTTTCATTGCCGCTGCCCTTGTTTGGAGCTCAGAGATTCCGACGGAGCAGTTGTCTCGATCCTTATGGATAGAGACTCCTACAGGAGCAGACTCGATGATTACGCACTGGTGCCGGCAGTGTGAGCTTACTCTAGGAGGCAAGAGCTTCGGTTGGGATCTTCTTTTAGCGGGGTTGAGGCCTTACGACGTCATCTTGGGCATGGATTGGTTATCTACAGTTCATGCTCAGATCGACTGTATTAGGCGCAAGGTGTGGTGTGTCCGCACAGATGGGTGCAGGTTCACCTTCACCAGCAAGAAGGGAGCCTTTGTAGTGCAGGATGGACTCACACAGAGGAGAGGACAACCGATCACTCATCAGTTGGCTAGCCTCATCCTAGGATTAGTGGATGTGCGAAGTCTGAGTTTTCCAGTTGTGGTGGATCAGTATGCGGACGTTTTTCCTGACGACGTTCCAGGACTACCTCCTCGTAGAGAGGTAGACTTATACATTGACCTGTACCCCGAGACGCCACCGATATCTACTCCAGCATATCGGATGGCTCCTGCTGAGCTTCGTGAGCTACGGGTACAGTTGGAGGACTTACAGGGCAAGGGATTCATTCGACCCAGTGTTTCACCCTGGGCTTCCCCGATTTTGTTCGCCAAGAAGGCGGATGGGAGCTTGCGACTATGTGTCGATTACCGTCGCCTGAACCAGGTGATCGTGAAGAACAAGTATCCACTTCCGAGTATTGAAGACCTCTTCGATCAGCTCAAAGGAGCACGGTGGTTCTCGAAGATAGACCTCAGGTCAGGCTATCATTAGCTCAGAGTTCGAGACGAGGATGTGCAGAAGACGGCTTTCAAGTGTCAGTATGGCCACTATGAGTTCTTGGTTATTCCTTTCGGCATAAAAAACACTCCAGCAGTGTTCATGAGTCTCATGAACAGGATATTACAGCCTTACCTCGATCGATTTGTCATAGTCTTCATCGACGACATGTTGATTTACTCGACCACTGAGGAGGAGCACGCTTACCACTTGCGGGTTGTACTAGACATACTTCGAGAGCACAAGCTTATGGTAAGCTCTCGAAGTGTCATTTCTGGATACGTGAGGTCCACTTATTGGGGCACTTCATCTCTGAGGTGGGAGTTGTGGTGGATCCTGTGAAGATCGAGGCAGTGCAAGCTTGGGAGCCACCCAGGCGCGTGACGGAGTTGCGGAGTTTCCTAGGTCTGGTTGTGTACTATCAGAGGTTTTTTCCAGAATTCTCTAGAGTTTGAGCACCACTTTCAGCTTTTATGAAGAAGGGGAAACCCTTCGTTTGGTCATATAGATGTCAGCAGAGCTTCCTGGAGCTGAGACAGATATTGACCAGTGCACCCATCTTGAGGCTACCAGAGGATGGAGTAGGGTATGTAGTCTACTACGATGCATCAGGGACCAGACTCGGGTGTGTCCTGATGCAAGAGCGGGTAGTGATCGCATATGGATCACGATAGTTGAGGCAGCATGAGCAGAACTACCCTACCCATGACCTGGAGTTATCAGCAGTGGTCTTCGCTCTGATGATGTGGCGACACTATCTGATGGGCGAGCGCTTTACAGTCTACTCTGACCACCAGAGTCTCAGGTACATCTTCTCGCGGAAGGACCTGAACCTGAGATAGCGGTGATGGCTCGAGTTCCTCCAGGACTATGAATTTGAGAGAGTCTATACTCCTGGAAAGTGGAACGTAGTAGCCGATGATCTCAGCAGGAGGACGAGCATTCAGCTACTTGGTGAGGCGATGGAGTAGTTAGCTGATTTGCAGATATCCTTCATGGATAGTGATGGGAAGCCTTTCTACATTCGCTCACAGTCACACCTCCACTTATTCAGTGGGTCAGAGAGGTACAACATGGGGACGTTGACTATGAGACGCGACGTACATAGATTTCCACAGGACATTCACCGGATGGATTTTCTGTAGTAGGAGAGCACGTCATCCTTTTCAGAGGACGTACCATGGTACTAGCTGCATTATAGGAGGAGGTGCTGAGAGAGTTTCATACTTCCCCATTGGCGGTACATCCAGGGGTAGAAAAGATGTACCAGGATCTCAGACGACAACACTGGTGACTGGGTATGAAGAAGGCTGTGGCAGAGTTCATTTCTTGATGCCTCACCTGTCAACAGGTGAAGGCGGAGCACCAGGTACCAGCGGGCTTGGTATGACCCTTGGAGGTCCCGGAGTGGAAGTGGGATGAGATATCTATGGATTTTATGACTGGACTACCACGTAATTTGAGAGGACACGACTCCATTTGGGTGATCGTCGACCGACTCACCAAGTCGGCCCACTTCTTACCCATCAGAGAGCAGGGCTTAGTGGAGAGCTTGGGAAACCTCTATGTTCAGGAGATCATACAGCTTCATGGTGTGCCATCATCTATCGTCTTCAATCGAGATGCTCGCTTTACTTCCCGACTTTGGAAGGGGTTGCAGGAGGCATTTGGGACGTAGCTACGCATGAGCACCGTCTTTCACCCTCAGACGGATGGTTAGACAGAGAGGACTATTCAGACTCTCGAGGACATGCTCCGTGAATGTTTCCTCGACTTTGGTCATAGCTGGGAGGATCAACTACCCTTGGTGGAGTTTGCGTACAACAATAGCTACCACTCTACCATCGGAATGGCACCATACGAGGCATTGTATGGCTGACCTTGCAGATCACCTCTGTGTTGGACAGATCCTGGGGAGTCAGCATTAGTGGGACCAGAGAAGGTCCAAGCCACGACAGAGAAGGTTCATATCATCCAGGAGCAGATGAGGACAGCTCAGTGCCGACAAAAGTCTTATGCTGACAGGAGGTGGAGACCACTAGAGTTTGAGGATGGCGACCACATTTTCTTACGGGTCTCACCTCGACGTGGATTACAGAGATCTGGCCGGGGCGGCAAGTTATCTCTGCGCTTCATCGGACCATTCCAGGTTCTCAGTAATATAGGAGAGGTGGCTTATCGCCTGGCTCTTCCACCTCAGTTGCACTGGGTTCACGACGTCTTCCACGTATCTTAGTTGAGGAGATACGTGCACGACCCGACGCATATCATCGCCCATGGGGAGCTGGACATCGATGACATGACGACTTTTACGGAGGTCCCGGTAGAGATCGAGGATCGACAAGAGAAGGTCCTATGTGGGCAGTCGATTCCTCTAGGGTGCATCTGGTGGCAGCACGAGAACCTCCAGGAGAGCACTTGGGAGTGGGAGGCTCAGATGCGTGCACAGTACCCTCTTTTCTTCCCCTAGTTTGTGATGTATCTTTACGAGGACGTAAAGCCCTGAGGTGGGAGTAATGTAAAGACCCGTAAATTCCAAGGGAACTTTTTTCTTAAATTCTTTGGGATTTTACAAGTACGCAATTTCTGACGGCGCCTGATTCTGAGGCCCGGTGTGCCCGGAATCAATTTTCAAAGTTTAGCTCAGGTACGTTCAGTGAACGAATGAGCGGGTTTTTATAACTTTTGAACCGGTGCTTGGAATCGAAATCCAAGGGCACCGATGAAACCACATCACCAGTAATTGATTAAGAAGACCTTTACTGGAGTTGCGTTTGCTCAGGTGAAGAAGTTAAAATTTTGGGTTTAAGTGTGAATAAAATAAAATTGATAACAATTTTATTTTATTAACCACGGAGGTTGGATTCTCTCATGGGAAGTTATTAGTGGAGCCCACAACCACCCAACCTCCCATGTGTGGTTATGAGGGGGGTGGGGCCCACACGAGCCCCAATCTTTTCACATTCCCTAACTCCTCTAAACCCCCTATTAAGTTATGTGACTCTTCCCCACATTAATTCTTGCCAACTAAACACTTAATTAATTTGACAACTTAAGTTTAATTTTTGATGTGTGTTGTTTGAATTTTGTAATTTTAAATGCTTGCCATGCTCGAATAAAATAAGTCTAGACTTATTTTATTTGGGGGTTGGCTTGTTGTGTTGGGGATTGGAGGAGAAAGAACTTCATCTTCTTCATTGATGAACGCGAAGAATGCCGACGCCAACCTCGGCTTCCTTTTTCTCGATGTTGACGAAGCGAGGTCGTCATCCCGTGGAAAAGTCAACGGAACAACGGAGCTTTTCCTTCCTTCGTTAAGAAATCAAACTTCTTGATTTAAGGTAGGGGTTAAGTTAAAATTTAATTAATAAAATTTGATCTTTGTTTGTCGTTGAAGAATACCCGTTCTTTGGCCGCCTGTTATCATCACAACGGGAGGAGGTTGGACCGCACAAACACGGTCGATCCTCCTCCCTTTATCTTGTTTACCATTTTTGTTCGTGGTGGTGAAGACGGCGCGATGCCGTTGCACCACGTGGGAACGAGAGAACCGCAGCCGGAGCGGGCCGCAGTGAAGGTGCGCGGCACCGTCGTGCCGTGCCGGTGAGGCCAAAGGAGGCCGCGACCAAGAGCGGGCCGCGACGAAGGGGGGAAGCGCCATCGCGCCGCGCCGGAGCACCAAGGGGGCCGCGGAAGGGGCGGGCCGCGGCGGAGGGGCGTGGAGCCATCACGCCGCCCCGGACGGGGAAGAGCTATGGCCTTTGGCCGCGGCGAAGCAGTAGGAGGCGGCCGGCCAAGCCGGCCGCCGACACTCAAGGTGGCAGGACCCCCCGCGGGTCCCGCATGGCACAACCGGCCGACCATAATGGCTGACCGTTTCCCCTGACAGCCAACTAGGGTGGACCCCACGGGTCTGCCGTTTCGGGAAAACAGGGGGCGAAGCCCCCCACTTCTGCGTCCGCTTGGCGCTCGGGCGTCCGCGATGGGCCGGACCGACCGCACCGGGCAGGGCCGCCCGCGCTGGGCCGGACCCCCGTGCTGGACCGGGCCACACCAGCTGGGCCGGACCGCACCAGCCGGGCCAGGCTGCACCCAACTAGGTCGGAACCGGACCTGGGTCGGGTCGACCCAGGGGGTATTGGGCCGGGTCGGACCGGGCCCAAACCCCCTACTTTCAGACAGATCTGTTCAAACGCTCATAACATGGGCTACGGACCTCCGATCGACGCACCGTTAGTTGCGTTGGGATCCTTGGATCAAGAAAGTCATTTCAGTAAATTAAACCCAAGGTTTTGGAGAACTTTGTGTACCGCCGGGTTGGTTTGAACACGAAACCAACCAGACCCTCAGAGGGGAAACACTTATAACTTGAGCTCTGGACGTCCGATTGACGTGCCATCGACTTTGTTGGAATACTATTAGTGAGAAATTTATTTTGGATTACTCCGCTCAGAGTTTGGATGCAGCTGGAGTACGGTCGAGTTGGTTTTAGCTTTAAAACCAACCGGGCCCCTGGGACGAAAAATCCAATAACTCTCAGACCGGGCGTCCGATTGACGCGCCGTCTGTCGCGTTGAGTTCCTATTGATGAGACGAAACTTTGGGATAAATCAACTATGGACTTCACGATAGTTGATGTATCGACCCCTTGGATCGTGGAACGGACCCTCCCAGAATTGAGCATGCTGTGTGCGGGAACCCTAGAGCTGGCTGCGACTGCGACGCCGATGATGGCTGTATTTGGATCCAGCGCAGGTTCGACAGCGATGACGAATGTACTTGTATCATCCGTGGGTTCGGTAGCGATGACGATTATACCTTGATCCTACGTGGGTTCGGAAGTGATGGTTATTGTACATGGATCCTACGTGGGTTCGACAATGACGACATCTGTACTTGGATCCTACGTGGGTTCGGCAGAGGAGATGATTCAGAGGCTACATCAATCATCTCCACCCCCTCTATGTGAATAGTATACCTGTGTGAGCTGAGTCTAGAATTTCAATCATTATCTTCAATGTGATTGACTTGATATCCTGTGTGGATTGAGTTATTCATTCCTGTGTGGATTGAGTCGTACTTTCCTGTGTGGATTGAGTTATACTTTCCTATGTGGACTGGGTTGTACTTGAGCTCGTGAGTTGGAGCAGAACTGGAATTGATGACTTAGGTATATGTATGGGCATATAACTAAGTAGAGTTGGATGATACTTTTATCCGTATCTTTCCTTTTTGGTTTATTCCTTGTGGATTCTGGGAGACCTTCGGGAGTCTCGGGGTCCCTACTGAGTATCGTATACTCACCCCTGCACGGGCTACGCCCGCACTACGTTGTGTTGGTTGCAGACGACGGACATCACTGATCGTGGTTGAGGCCTGAGGAGCGGGACGGTACCTAGAGGTGGTCTATTAGGTGGGACGTACACAGAGAGGACGGCTAGACCCGAGGATCTGAGGAGATTGTCTGTACTCACCCTTCAGGTGGGAGTTCCGGAGGATGACTTCATGGTTGCTGATTTACTTCTCAGTTGTTGTACTTTCCTTTCAGTTGTACTGCACTTTCAGTTTGGTTTGTATACTGGCCCATTTACTTTCCAGCACTTACTTGTGTTTTCAGTTTACTTAGTGTTTACTTCAGTTTTCATACTCTGTGGTGTTTGATTTTTTTATAAATGAAATGCCTTCCCTTTTATCGGGATTCACGCCTTTGGTGCTAGTCACCAGCCCCTGACCTATGGGAGGCGGGCTTGGGGTAGTCACAGCACGGGCCCCGAGGATGAGTCGTGACACAAGTAAAGAAAATATAAATATATTTTGGTGGAATAATATCAACATAAGAATATCTTTTTATCTCTGGATCATCATTGAAGAATAATCTTGGAGCTAGGGTTTCTAACCAGCTACTAGTGGCTTGTGATTGGGGTGTCTAACTAGTCATAGAAGAAGAGCAGTTGGGATGTCTAACCAATTGTAGAGAGATTGTAACTAGGGTGTCTAACCATAATTATTCACTTGAAAATATAGTGAATAATATATAATCTGGGGGTGGGAATAACTATTTTCTATAAGCAGTAGGATTTTATGTCAAACCATGTAAACAATTGTGTATAACTATATCTGTTTTTACAACTGTACATGAGGTGATATTGATAGATAACATTGATTGGATCCGGAACCATAAAAATTTAGAGAGAATGAATTTAGAAAAAAAGAATAATTTATAAAAAGGACCCATTATTCACCCATCTTAGTGGTTAATCTAGCCTAGGGCACTACATATTGTGTCATTATTTTAGAATTAATATATTTTAATTATTTTTTAAAATATTTTAAAATATTTTAAAATATTTAATTATATAAATAATTCTAAATTAATATTTTACCATTCAATTAAATCTAAAGTAATATTAAATCTAAATGATAAGTAGTCCCAAGAGTAGGTATGACTTCTCTTTTAATGATTAGAGGTTAAATGAAAAGGTGTGGCTGCAATGATATTATATTTGGGTGTTTTCGATCTTGTAGACTAATTTATCCTCAATATAGAAAGTAATAAAAATTCTCTAATAATATTTAACTCATAATGTTAAAATTTAATATCTTGTCTATAAATATTAAGCATTAAAATATATAAATATGAATATAATTGTTGATGTTTATGAGTTGGAGGATGTTGCAGGTCTGGGGGCTCTCCCATGGTGAAGCAGAAGGCATATAGAGATATTTTAGTTCCATGGCTATACCAAACATTCTAGGATGAAAACAACTACTGGAAAGACCTTCTCTAGTAGTGTCTCTAGTTCCAAAATACGATTTGAGGTTCATTGAAGGCTCCATGTCTAGATATAGTAGATCTTGCACTCACCCAGATCTAAAGTCAGTTGCTAGTAAGCATTTAGTGCTTCATTCAAGGATACCTCTACTAGAAGAACCCACCATAAGGGATCATCATCTCATGTAGAGGATAATCTAGAAGCCTTCAGGGAATGATTAGTAATTGGAAAAAATCACTAATTGTGAGGATTTATCCTACCTAGTGGTGAGAATCCTTGCATGCCTGATTATTTGATTTGGGGAGCCTCCTTTGGTAGGGGGATCTCGAATTGGATCCTGGCTCACTCCACATATATGAATAGTATTTGGACTTTAATGAATCAAATATGAGGAAAACATTTTCCTAGATATGGGTCAAATTACATGGTCTTAATTGGATCATTTATCACCCAATGATACTGCAAGATATTTTATGGATATTAGAGTACCCATCCACCTTGATAGAGAGATAAAACAAATTCATTTTGTACATTATTCTAGGATTTTGTCAAAGTTGATATCAGATCTACCTTAGTTGACATCATAATACTCTGCACACCAACCGATGACATTCTTATCAGTGTTGAGTATGAGAAGCAACCAAATTTATATGCTTTATGTATGGATATTGGTCATTCACTTGAGGAATTCTGTAAGAATACCTCATACAGGGTTTATGGATGGAAGGTCCATTTGAAAAAAGTGCGTAGAATGAGAGAAAAAGGTAAATTTGTAGTATTTCCCAAGTCTTATGATGTTTTTATTGTGAAAATTATTATTGAAGAATCCCACAAGATTACTATAATAGCCATGGAACTAGTTCAAGACATGGTGTAGCTTATTGTTTCCAAGGCTGGGATGGGATGAACCAAAGTGAAACCTAGAAATCACACTATGTCTTCGGTAGTTCTTGTATAAGTTGATGACAATCCTAATCATGCTCATCAATAGAATGATATACGTAGTGGATTGGTAGACTCTCAACTATATAAATTTCCAGAATATAAAGAATTAGATGAGAAATATGCTCACCCTTTTTGGGATACTCTTAATCATGGCCTAGAGGATGATAGACATGCTAATTATGTGGACAGTCAATCTGAGGGAGAACATGAAGCTCAAGCTCTGGTAGACCATCAATTATGGATTGATCACAAATTGGTCAGATATAAGGGGCACAAGGGTAAGATAAAAGTGTATTTTTCTTCTCATAATGGTTTTAACCCTAAAAGGGATCAAACATTAGAAATTGTATCATTGTCCAATCCATCGATTCCTCCCCTCTCATTCTAGAAGGATCCAGATAAGGGAATTTCTCTTAGTGATATTCCCATTGGAAAACCTATAATTTTGATAGAGGACCCAACCGGTTTGGTAGCGTTCAACAGACATCCTGGTTATATGTTGGATACATCAGGTTCAACTAGTGGAGTTAATTGACAGGTCTCCACATATGTATCTTCTATCATTCCAAAGGATGTTTCTTCTTCAAGTAAAACTATGGACCCTGCTTCATCAATGTAGTAATACAATCAATTTGTGGATGCTTTCGTAGGAGATCATGAGATGTTGGCCAACCCAAATGAATAGGTGGTTACATCAAATGTCTTTAGAGTGATAGAATGGATGAATTAATATCAAGAATACGATGAACATGATAGAAAATAGATATCTAATAAAGCTACCCACCCTAGAAATATTTCTAGAGTGGAAAAAGTCCTAGATAATGAGGGGAAGACCCCAATGGAGAAGGATATAACCAATATCTTTTTTGAAGACTCTCCTAGAAATAAGGTATAGATATTTGTTGTACAATCTGACTCAGAAGATAGAGAGCTTGAAGGGATTTAGCAATAAGTTAAAACTTGGAGGCGAGGTCATCATGCAAGATATAAAGATCGCGGATGTGGTCGAATTAACAGGGTGGCTCTCCAAAATGGGTGTCTCGATGATCAAGTGGAAATCATTAATAAGATGGGTTTGCAATCAGTCTGGAAGTGTTGAAGGAACTTGCATCTTGACTGTCCCCATCCTTTTTACTCATATTTATTCTTTCAATAAAGGGCCTTTATCCCTGACTTCTTCAAAAAAATTTGAATATAATTGTTAAGTAATAAAATTTTACCACTAATATTGAAATATTATTTGAATATTATCATTCATAGTAAAATACTTCTTCTATAGCATTAAAATATTATTTCATCATTAATAATAAAATATTATTTCATCATTAATTAAAAAATATTACTTTGTTATTAATTGAAAAAATACTACCATTAATTGAATATATTATATCATTATTTTGTTATTAATGTAAAAATATTTTATCATTAATAGAAAAATTATTTTTTATTAATTGAAAAATATTTTTTTATGCTTAATTGATTTTTTTATCATTAATTGAAATTATTATTTTATCAATAATTGAATTTTTGTTATCATTTATTCAAAAAAGTTATTTTATCATTAATTGAAAAATATTTTATCACCAATTGGAAAAATATTATTTTGTCCCTATTTAACATTTATTTGAGTAATATTTTATCATTATTCCATCCTAAATATTTTAAATATATATAGAGTAATATTAACTGAAAAATATTATGTTACTATTAATTGAAAAATATTATTTTATACTTAATCAAAAAATATCATTTTATCATTCACTGAAAATATTATTTTATAATTAAATTTACTTTATCATTAATTGAAAAAAATTATTATTACTTAAAAAATATTTTATAATTAATTGAAAAATATTTTATTATATTTTGAAAATATTATTATATTATTAAATATATTTTATCTTTAATTGAGAAATATTTTATCATTAATTGAAAAATATAATTTTATGATTAATATTGAAATACTATTTTAATATTATCTTACATAGTAAAATATTTTTATTTTATCCTTAAAATATTATTTTATATTTAAGTGAAAAATACTATTTCATCCTTAACAGAAAAATATAATTTTATCATTAATTAAAAATATTATTTTATCTTCAAATTTATTTTATCATCAGTTGAAAAAAATCATCATTAATTGAAAAAATATTAAAATATTATTTTATCATTAATTGAAAAGAAATTATATTTAATTGAAAAATATCTTATCATTATTTTATCATTAGTTTAAAAAATAATAACATTATTTTATCATTAATTGAAAAATAAAAAATCATTAATCGAAAAATAATTTATCATTAATTGAAAAATATTATTTTATTATTATCTTATCTTCATTTGGGAAATATTTTTTCATTATATTATTTTAAATGTTTTAAATATTAATAATGTAATATTAATTAAAAAATACTTTATGATTATTATATAACTATTTTTTTAATATTTTAAAATATTTTACCATTCTATTGATGCCAAAGGCCTAAAAACCAATCAGCATGAATGACTTTGTTTTCAATTATAAGAGGGTCGGTTATGAGGTGTGGGTGTAGTGATAATATATTTGGTCAATTTTTATCTTCTAGGGTATTTTTTCATTAATTTGGTAAGTAATGAAAATTATCTCCTAATATTTTCCTTATCATATTCAAATTTAATATCAACTTTATAAATATTACACATTCAATTATTTAAATGTGAATATAATTGGAAAGTAATAATATTTTACCGTTAATTTTTAAATATTATTTTATTGTTAATTTATAGTAAAATATTATAAGAAATGTCGGTCTTTCATCATTTGATTTTGAATGAAACTATAAATTGATGTGATTTTCTAGCCATTTTCTAAAAATGTTCTATTTTATTAGGCTATATTCGAATTTATTTCTTACATATTATTACTTATTTATTAATATATTAAGTTATTTTATGTCTTTAATATATTTATTAATATAAAAATATTTTTTCATTAATAGCAAAATAGGTTATCATTAACTGAAAAATATGTTATCGTTAACAGATAAATATTTTATCAATAATTGAAAATTATTTTATCATTATATTATTTTAATTGAAAAGTATTCTATCATAATTTCAGCATTCATAAAAAAGTATATATCATTATTTTATCAATAATAGAAAAATTATTACCATTAGTTGAAAAATTTTGTTTCATTATTTTATCATTAATTGAAAACATTATATCATAATTTTATCATTAATAGAAAAATATTATATCATTAATTTAAAAAATATTATCACTAATGTTATCATTATTATTCAAATATTATTTTAATATTATCATTATTGAAATATCATTTTAATATTATCATTATTTTATTATTAAAATATTGTCATTAAGTAATAGTAAAATATTATTTATCATTAATTGATGGTAAAATATCATCATTCATATTAAAATATTATTAATTGATAATAAAATATTATCAATAATTCATATTAAATTATTATATGATCATAAAAATACTATCATTATAATTAAAAAAATATGTTATCATTAGTTGATAGTAAATTTTTCTAAAATATTATTTTATCATTAAATATTTTCATTAATATTGAAATGTTATTCTATCATTAATTGGTAGTAAATTATTATTTAATCTATAATTTATAATAAAAATATTTTAAAATTTTATTTTATCATTAATATATTATCAGTAATATTAAACTATAATTTTTTCATTAATTAAAGAAATGTTAAAAAAATACAGTTGAAAAAAATAACTAAAAAAATTGTATGGAAGAACCCTCCTTGTCCGAGCTTCACTCGATGGTCCCGCAATAACACTCCCCAAGTAAGGAAAAGATGATGACCTTTATCAGACTTCTACTTTCATGGAACAACAATCCTAGATTATTAAATATACGGTGACCTCTACTTGAGGCCTGATATCCCAGAACACAATCTTATGGAATATGTTGAGCAACCGAGCACATGGGAGGGTGAGAATGTAGAGGGACACTTCAATAAGCCCCCACATGAAGATAGTCACCAGTGTTCCCCTCACAATCACCATCAATTCTCGATTAATAGTGGTGATGAAGGAGGAGCAATATAGGTATCTGAGGATGAAGAGGAGCGAGGTGGAGTAGCATTTGAATTTCATGATGAAGAGGAGGGCATGGTTAAAAAGGGAAAGGGCGGAAAGGTTCATGGCCAACCGATGAGATGTGAAAGGTAAATGGGTCTCGCTTTGATACTGGAGATGATTGAGGGTGATAAGAGGTTGGACAGTCATAATGAAATACATATTTACCTTCTAATTAAGAATTCTAAGAATGAGGAGTGTGTTATAAATAGAGTCGTGTAAGTGAGAATTATGAGATTGGGGAGTACGGTGCCCTGAGAGATCTCTAGAAAATCCTGGGTAAAAGTCAACGATATTATTAATTATCATTAATTGATATTAAAATGTTATTTTTTTCATTAATTGAAAATAAAATATTGTAAAATATCATCTTATCATTTAAATATTACCATTAATGTTGAAATATTGTTTTAATATTATCATTCATGGTAAAATATTCTTATTTTATCATTAAAATAATATTTTACCATTAATATTAAAATATCCAAATTAATATTAGAATATTATTTCATCATTAATTTGAAAAATATTATTATTCCATTAATTTAAAAAATATTAAAATGTTACTTTTATCATAAATTGATAATAAATTTATTTAAATATTATTTTATCACTTAATGATTTTCAATAATATTGAAATATTATTCCAATATTATCATTCATGGTAAAATATTCTTATTTATTGTTAAAATGTTATTTTATCATTAATATTAATTTTTTTTAATAATATTATAATATTATTTCATCATTAATTGAAAAAATGTTATTTTTTCATTATTAAAAAAAATACAATTATTAATTAAAAATACAATTATTAATTATAAATCATTAATTGAGAAATAAATTAATATTAATTTTAAGGTTATTTTATCATTAATTGAAAAATATTATTTTATACTTAATCAAAAAATATTATATTAGCATTAATTGAAAATATTATTGTATCATTAAATTTATTTTATCACTAATTGAAAAATATTTTATGATTAATTGAAAAAATATTAAAAAATTATTTTATTATTAATAAAAAAATATTATCAATAACTGAAAATTATTTTATTAGTATTTTATCATTAATTAAAAATATTATTTTATCATTATCTTAGCTTTAATTGAAAAATATTTTACCATTATTTAATTTTAAATATTTTAAATATTACGAGAGTAATATTAATTGAAATATATTTTATCATTATATTATTACAATTATATTTTAAAAATTTTAAATATTTTACCATTCAATTAATGCTAAAGGATAAGCCATCCTAGTAGTAGGATATCATGCTGGAAAATTAGTTTGCAAAATGGGTCCCCACTTGTGATGTGTTTTTTTTTTCTAGTTTCTTGAACAAGGGATAATGTGATCCATATAATAAATAATCAATAATAAAATTAAGGAAATTATAACATTCAATTATATAAATATGAAAATAATTGTTGATTAATAATATTTTACTATTAATTTGGTAAGTAATTCAAATTCTCTAATAATATTTTACTCGTCATATTCAAATATAATATCTTATTTATAAATATTAAGCATTATATTATATAAATATAGACATAATTGGTAAGTAATAACATTTTAGAATTAATTTGGAAAGTACAATAGTAATAGAAACAAATATCATTAATTTAGTAACACTACTACAGATTTGTGAAAAAATATTGCCACATTTTTCAATTACTAAAAATCGTTGATAAAGGGAACACATTTCTCATTTCTAAACAAAAGTGATATTTACACCAAGATTGTTGAAGACACCTAATAGGGGGGTGAGTCAAGTGTTTTCAATTTCTGTATTGATTTCGTGCCCTAGAACCAACTACTTTATACTTTATATTACATTTACATTCAAAGAATTAAATATTAAATTAAATACCTTATCACATATTGACTGTTCTTTTACGTAATATTAATGTGATAATATCTTAGAGTATTTATCACATTAAAAATGTCATAGTATTTCCCTGTTATAATAAGAACCTTGAAATGAAATGAAGATATTCTTAAAATGTTCCATTTTATTAAGTTGTTTGATAATTATCCTTTATTTTTAATATTTAATTATTTATTTATTAATATGTAAAGTTGTTTTATGAATTAAATATATCAATAAATATAAAAAATATTTCTTAATGAATATAAAAATATGTTATCATTCATATAAAAAAAAGTTATCATTAATATAAAACTATTTTATCATTAATTAATAAATATTTTATCAATATCTAATATTTAATTGAAATTTTTTATTTTATCATTATCTAATCATTAATTGAAGAATATTTTAACATTATTTTGTCATTAATTGAAACTATTATATATTTATTTTATCATTAATTAAAAAAGTGTACCATTAATTGAAAAATATTTTATCATTATTTTATCATTAATTGAAAATATTATATCATTATTTTATCATTAATAGTAAAATATATTTTCATTAAATAAATTTTTTTATCAATAATGCTATCATTGATATTAAAATAATATTTCAATATTATCATTATTTTATCATTAAAATATTATCCCTAATTGATTATAAAATAATATTTTATCTTGAGTTAGTAAAATACCATCACTAATATTAAAATATTAAAAATTGATAAATTATAATATTAAGTATTAAAATATTATTTCATCATTTTTTGAAAAAATGTTATTTTTTCATTAATTGAAAAAAATAAAATGATTAATTAAAAATTTTATATCAATATTACATCCTTGAAAAATATTTTATCATTAATTGAAAAATTATTTTATCATTATTTGGAAAATATTATTTTGTCGTTAATCAAAAAAATGGTTTTATCATTAAATTTATCCTATCATTAATTGAAAAATATTTTATCATTAATTGAAAAAATAGTAAAATATTACTTTATCATTAATTGAAAAAATATTATCATTAATTCAAAAATATTACGTCATTATTTTTTCATTAATATAAAATATCATATCAATATTTTATTAATAATTGAAATATATTTTATCATTAATTAAAAATATTATTTTATCATTATCTTATCTTTAATTAGAAAATATTTAATCATTATTTGAATTTAAATATTTAAATATTACTTGAGTAGTATCAATTGAAAGATATTTTATCATTATATTACAACTATTATATTTTAAATATTTTTAAATATTTTACCATTCAATTAAGGATAAATATTATTTTTTCATTTAATTAATGCTAAAGGCTAAGCCATCCCAGCATCAGGATATCGTGTGAGAAATGTAATTTACAAAATGGTTCCCCACTTGTGACGTGTGTTTTTTATTTTTCCAGTTGCTCTTACAAGGGTTCATACTAGCCATATAATAAATAACTAATAATAAATTTTTGGAAGATTATCTTTTTCAATTATATAAATATTAATATAATTGTTTATTTATAATATTTTTCTGTTAATTTGGTAAGTAATAAAAACACAATAATAATATTTTACTCATCATAGTTAAATATATTTTCTTGTTTATAAATATTAAGCATTCAATTATGTAAATATGTGTATAATTGGTAAGTAATAATATTTTATAATTAATTTGGTAAATATGGTATTAATTGGAATAAATATCATTAATTTGGTAATACTAGTGTAGGTTTGTGAAAAAATAATGCCACCATTTACCATTGCAAAACAAAAAAGATAAAGGGAACACTTGTATCATTGCTAAACAAAAGTGAAATGAACATTAAGATCAGTGAAAACACTTAAGAGTATGGAGAAGGTTCATCAAGTGTTGCCAATTTTTTTTGGAGTTGGTGCCCTAGAACCAACTACTTCATAATTTAGATTACATTTATATGCAAATAATTGAATATTAATTTAAATACATTATCATATACTTAATGTTTATCTATATAACATTAATGGGATAAAATCCTAGATCACCTATCACATTTAAAAGGTCAGAAGTTCATTATTATGATTAGAACCTTATAATGACATAACAATATTCTTAAATATTTTTCTATGGATAGATAACATTTGAAAATGGGGTACATATTATGTCTACTGTTAGGTATAAGAACTCATAAATATATGAGGCTCATTCTCATGAAGTTCACACTTGTAATTTCCAAGATGGGAGATTATGAGATCAAGTCCGCCAATATAAATTTTTGATTTTTATGTGTCATAGGATATTCCTATCTATGAGCTTGTGTAATGGTACTTAGAAATTAATATTATTATTAATTCATGTGAGGACTCTTGTGGTTATATGTAATGTCATAAACCATGACGACAATAGTTTATGGAGAAGTTTGGTACGTTGGGTGCTTCATAAATGATGTGTTATTAATTAAAAATTTGAGGAACGATTTTTCCCTTCTAATTTTACGGATGTTGATAACTCAATCCTTTGATTGAAATAGAACCATCACAATAAATTCTAGGTCCACGGTAAATGGTGAGTTTATTTTAGATAATCAAAGAAATCATTATCAAGCATATAGGTTAATAACATGAGTGTATAACCTGATTGATGAGATATTGTAAAAAAGGTATTATATTACACAATGAGAACTAATATATGGTTCTTGACATTACGACAATAATTGATTTCTCTTGGGTTCCTTGACCTATTTCAAGACTATAATCTTGGAATTCAAGAAATCTCACTTAATACCAATGTGAAAGAATTCTAGAGGGCCACACACTAATTATTTCCATTGATCTCAATTAAATTCTATTTGAATTTAATTATTGGAGTAAATATTATTCTGAAGGTCGATAAATAATTTTATTCAGGATTTATTGATCACAAATATTTGCAAGGTAGTAATATTTATTTATTCTTTAATAAATAATTTAGTTAACTACGTGAATAATTAATAATTTTTTTCTCAAACTATTAATAGAATATTTATTTAATTTATTGAATATTTAAAAAATATTTATTTTCCTAAATGTGAATAAAATATTTATTTATGAATTAATATTAAATAAATATTTATTTTGGTATTTGATAAATTATGAGGAGGTTGAGTATACTAAGATCATTTCTGGTGATAAATATTAATTTTCAAGATAGTAAAATAATATTTATCATTGTTCTCGATAGTGAACTAGATAAAATAATAATAATAATATTATTATATAAAATGGGGTTAGATTAGGTTTATTATATTATTTAAGGGTCATTATGCAATTAAATAATATTTCAACCAAAACCCTAACTCAATAATTTTTTTATTATGTCTATTCTACTAGGTTATCAAGAATTGTGGATCTTTTTTCAAAACTGATTTCCCTCTAGATTCATCCTCCTCACTTTTTATCAAGAACGATAAGAACAAGATATATTCCTTCTCCCCTAAAGAAACATCAAATGATAATGAAAAAAAATCAAAAGATGGTCATTCCAGAATTCTATTACTCAACATTCCATAGGTGTTGTTTCAGTATCAAAGGACCATGGGTTGATCACCACTAGAGGGGCTCTACTTTGGTTCCTCCCAATGCAACAATGGTAATCAGAAAAAAGGGTATTGGATGATCAACAACGTCATCGTAGAAATAACCTATGACATGGTATTATTTCCTCCAATCTATTTAAATTGATTATAAATTTAATGTGAAATTATCCTTGCGAGGTTCCAGGATTTCTATATCAATATTAAATGGAAAATTTTAATTCATCACGATGTTTTCAACTTACACATGTGGCGAATAATCCATATAATCTTATGAAATCCTTTATGGTTCTATGAATAAAAGGTACATTAGCTATTTCTTAATCCTTGAAGTGTAATGAGTGGAAGGTTAAATTTAAATTTATAATTATTTATTTGGTTTTTGATCATATATTGGCTATTATTGTAAGTTTTAATTTGAAGACTATTTGTTATTTAATAAGAAATTTAATTAACATGATTTCAAAATTTTAATATTCTTCATTCAAGATTCTTATTTTTTAATACATAAGAATAAAAAAATAATTATTAGATATTAAATTAGGAGGTGCTGAAGTTTTTTATTGTAGATTGGATTACAGTGCATGTAACAAGAGTACACGTCATATACTAAAGTTCATTGCACTTGCATGAGTCTCAAGATACACGGAATGATGAGTAGTTATTAAATGTGGTTTATTTATTGTAAATCACGTTTTGATTGGGAAAAACTATCATACAGTTTGCTGGATTACACAACATGTATCTGGAAACAATATCAGGTTGTTTATATGGTATAGTGGTGAAATTCATACTAACCATGTGGTCAAATACAAGGTTTCTTACCATGTGATACTGAACACCTGGACAATTACTGAAACAAATAATGTGTAGATGGTATACATGGAATGTAACTCATTAATTTATCATGTCTAAAGAACATTCCAAGAAAATTGATGGGTTACATAGACACACAACAAGAGGACCACATAGTGAGTAGCTCATTAGTAAGCACTGTGTAATCTAGCTGAGATACACGCTGAAGTTGTAGGATTTTATCCTGGGTAGAGGGTAATAAGAGTACATGACATATAGATAGTTAGTACATGTCATGTAATCTGGAAAGGATATACACCAAAGACACAGATGTTTATTCTGGATATATGGAAAATGGGGAACACGATGTGTAGCTCATAAATACATGTTGTGTATTCTCCTAATATAGGATAGAATTAATTTTCACTAAAAATAATAAATTTCAATATTAAAACCTAATTAAAATGTCAGAACTAGATGTGTTTTAATATACAATAAAGGTTTTTAATAATTAATAAATGATCAATTAATTTATTATAATAATCTATAATTATTGTTTATGTTGTTCTATTTGTTGTGAATGCTTTTATGATGGGTATCTCCAAGATACTTTAAATGGTTATTAAGATAGAGGGAATTAATTGATTAATTAAGTAATTAATTAATGAAAATGGGTTTATCTTAATAATAAAGTATAACTTGTGGTAAATTCTAGCTAGTGTCATTTTGTGTATTTGTTTCATGTGTATGACCAATATTGATCATTGTCCAAACATGTATATGATTTGGTTTTTTTAATTTAATTTTATTTCATGTTTTTTAAATTATTTATTATTAAATTAAATAATATGGTTAGTGTGTAATCCCTCTCTCTTTTATTGTGTAGGAGCTGTGTTTCCAAGGTTGTTTATTTAATTCCCATTAACAAATCCTCTGGTTGCCCCTATCTATGTGTGATTTATAAACATATGTAACAAAAGGTGTATTCCAAGGCATGTGCAGATAGTTCAGGATGGAACCGAGATGAAATGAACTCAAGTGATGCAAATGTGGAATGGTGGAATAATGTCGCTCATGCTAAGATCATAAAAAGGAGTTTCCCCATAGAAATACTGGTTGATTTATTTTACACTCAAAAAATTAACCATTAGATGATCTCATGATCAAGTCATTTATTTAGTTATTTTTATCTTATGCATGATTTATTTTATGGACACAAGACCATGATCTCATAAATAAATGGACTCATATGAAAAGATATAATTAAAATGAATGGATTGTTTATAAATTTTTTATCCTAACATGGTTAACCCCTTAAGTAAAATCAAGTAAATTTTATCAACACATGTAAAGAATAAATTAATAAATCTTTATGTATAATTAATAAATTCCCACAACTTAATATTAATTTATACAAAGACTTGCACTACTTGGTTAAGAATGAAACCATAAAATTAAGTGTTTACAAGGGAAAATACTGGATAGTTACTTTGAATGGGTTGTCTCATAAGTATTTTGGGTTGAATTTATTGAACTTGAATTAAATTTAATGACCATAGTTTGTTAAATACCAATTTAGAGGAAAGTGTTAAGGAAATAACAGTTAGGATTTTGGTATTGATGATTCCAATCAAAGGTTCAATGATATTGTAGTTAGAAAGACTGCCTACCAAAGAAACTTTTTATAGTTTCAATGACATAGTCTGGATCATGAGGGAAATATGGATCCTTGTCACTAGAATTTCCATGAAACTTGACATTCCAGGTCCAATGGTGAGGGTTTTTGAAACTTGATACAATAGTGGGAGACTTAATAAAATTACTATTATTATGTCTCATATAATTTTTAAACATATAAAGTATTAATCATCTGGTTTAATTATTGTAGTAAAATGGAAAAGTGAAACTAGAAAACCACTATGATCATTACTTAACTCAGAGTATGTCCTTATAAATAACAATTCCTAAATATGGTACAATTGTTTATGAGATTCATTATTATCATAAAATTCATATTATGTATTGTAATCCCTTATTCTAGATCAGCCTCCCCAATAGGATAAATAAGGAGAAAAGGTTTAAAACTAGAGATATATAGAGGATTCTTACTATATTCATTGTATTATATTATCAACTATGTTCAAATATTTAATGATACAACTTAAGGGCATGGATTTTTGTACCTTAATATCTCATCTTATTTTTCTTGAAAAAGAGAAGGGAAGGCATGAAATAAATAAGATTGTCAATACCCTATATCAGTTTAAACTAGAATAAGAGAAATTATAAACTGATCATGGTTTCAAACTGTTGCGGTATATTGATCAGTTAGAAAAGTTAGGCTTCTATTTGGATAAAAAATTATCCATAAATATTATTTTATTATCCTTACCACCAATATTTTCTATATTTGTTCTAGCTCATTTAAATGAAATGGAATATTCATTCAAGAAGATTTTTTCCATACTTCACTAAAAAGAAAAGGGTTGGTTGAAACATATTTTTCTACCCATTATAGTGGAATGTTAAAAATACAACACTGAAGATCCCATGGATAATATAAATCCAAAACATCCTTTACAGAATCCTTCAAAAAGAAAAAAGTGTTATAGGAAATAGAATGAACAAGTGGATATTTACTTCTGTTGTGGAAAGAATGGACACTAGAAAAGAAATTTCATTGAATTGAAGAAGTGAGCATATGAATCCACTTCTAGTATATTCATCATGTTTCCATTCACTACTTATGTATTAAATAAAAAATTCTTATAATATACAAGTATTTTAATATAGTAAATGGGAATTAATAGAAAGGTTATAGTGTGAACTAAAAGGGAGATGATTAAGGGAGATTCCTACATCAAAAAAGTGAAGGTTACTACTCCCTATTGTAAAAATGGATTGATTCATGATTGAGGTTAACCAAAAAAATTATCTCAGAGTCCATCAAGATAGAACGAGACATTATTTTACATTTGGAATAAATTTTGATATTGTACATGAATACTAAACTAATAGTAAACTAATATATCCATTAAAATGAATGATGAATATGAAATATAATACTTTTACCTAATTATAGAAAGGTAAATATTTTTCAAATAAAATGGAAAATAGTTGACATGTTTATTCCTATAAAAGTGTTTTAGTCTAAATTTAGATAAGATAATGGATATACAAACAAACTACTTATCATGTTTTAGATAATGAAACCTCTATAAATAATGTTATGCCACAAATATTTTAATAGATAGTTCAACATGGCCACATGAACTATTCTAATGAAAAATGTAACTTCATGTACTTCATGATATTTATTTATGAAATTTTATAAATACTTTGTGAAGTAAATGAGTACACTAGGTAAATATTGAGGAAACATTGAGTTTTATTATCGAATAACATGTTATCCATGTATTCATTAATCATACATGTGGTGTAAAGGTATTCTGAAAATCATATTTCTATATATGCATCAATATCATGATGTTATAAGAAGAAGATCAATGATGAGTCGTATATACATTAAAAATCTTCCAAAGTTTTTTCAAAGACATGTTTCTCAAATTGAAGTGATAGAACTAACCACATGACAACTATATTGTCTAATAGATATCATATTAATTGTGATATGATAAGAATATTTTTAGAAACCAAGAGAATTGTTTTTTAAAACCTGTTTTTTTGAAGCTATCTTTAGATAAAAATGATCATCAAAAACTAAGGTGCATCTGAGTTAATAATACTATATCCACTAAATATATTAACGTCTAGTCAAGAAATACTATATTTCCATGAATTAATACTATGTCTTTAAGGATAGTGGGATAAAACTTGACATCTATGGGTTAAGGATCAAGATACACTTTGGTTGGTATAGGAATGATTAAATCCATAGAGCATAGTGGTAGGAGTAGTTACATAGAGACATACTATGTTGGAATTTATAACCGAATAGGTGGTTTATTTTCCCCATTGTGGGCGATACATATATTATTATTTCAGAATAATGATTCCTATAAAAAATCATTAAATGGGAATATGATAAGGTCAAAAAGTATGTATAAATTAAAGTAATGAATTCCTTGTATAAAGATTTAGGGACTCTTTATTATGAATCTTTCTAAGACTTGATACTACTGGTGAGTATTTAAGAGAAATTAGACATGCATGGTACAAGATGGTTCCATTAAATCATGATATATCATTTAATGTTTTTTTATGAAAAAATATATACCCAAATCATCATCACTAAAATGAATTTGAATTATACTTTTTAAATAATATTTTAGTGATCATTATGTTGGGATATTAATTTTCAAGGCCACCACATTTAAAGGAATGATTATGGAAGATGTCTATATGAAACGACCCAAAGGATACCCTCTGGTATATGTCTATAAGGAATAACTAGAAAAAGTTGATGAAATCAATAAATAACAATGAGATATAAAAATTACACAATTTCATTTATTAATAAATCTTGAATAATGATCATAGAATTTTCATTTGGAATTAATGAGTGACATGTGTTTCTAAATAGTTAGTGGGAACACTATAAGTTTTCAAGATAGATATATTGATTACATATGGGAAAAAATGTTGTGTATTACTAGTTTTTTAAGACTAAGGAATAAAATTTCTCCAAGTATAAATTGAAGTGGAAACTATTTTCTAGGGAACATGCTCTAGAAAATATATCCATGGGTTTGCTAAATCTAATCATAGTACCTAAATTAAATTACTAAAAAATAAAATTTCAAAATTCATGAATGAATTGTTGTTGGAATATAATCATTCCTGTAGAACATGCATGGGCATAGACAGAGATTATTAAGATTAAAATAATTTCATATTCTTAAGTGCTAGTAATTTATATCATTCTCAATGATATGTTTTTACATTTTATATTACTAATCCATAAATAATGAATATAAAATAGATCCAACATAACTACATTGAATTGTAGTTAAAACTAAATTAAAGTACTTAAAAAAGTAGAACTAGATGTGTTCTGGTGTCTGGAGAAGTGGGAATACGAGTGATCAAGGTAATTTGACTATTATCTTAACTTATTTCAATTTGATCGATTATCATAGAAAAAGATAAGGTAATATACAAGAAAATTTTATTACATCCATTGGTTTCCATATCTATAATATGTATGAATGTTGTTTCTTCTGATGCAGCTTAAGGATTAGTTTATCAATATCTTGTTCTGATTTTCAGATAACCAAGAGAAAGAGTTTTATTGTTATTATGATAATGTTTCAATATGGACTTAGTTAGTATGTCTAGACTACAACATGGGAACAAAAGGTTGATACTTAGTTATATCACAACTTGAGATATTTTATCAAGGTAGTAATGTTTTAGTAAGAAGATTTATCATAAAGACATGTGGATTACCAACCGTATTCATAGATACTTGATAGGCCCTATAGCTATAGCCATACTCAGAAAAATCATGTTTAATATGTGGAAACTAATAGGTTGTCAGCAGTTGGATCTAGAGTAAGTGAGAGTCTATTCCCTATGAGAAAAACTGGCTTTTGCGACGGGCTATTTGTGACAGGATTAATTCTCGTCGCAATTAGTCTATCCTAGAGGTTATTTGCAACGGGTTTTGGGGTCCCGTCGCAAAAAGTAATGCGCGGTTCGGCACGAGATGCACACAAAAGCGCGGGAAGGTTATTTGCGATGGGGGGATACCCCCGTCACAAATAGTGTGCCGGTCGGAGGGTATTTTCAACGGGTCCCGTCGCAAATACCGATGGCGGTAAATGGGTTTTTGTGACGGGATGTTGTCTCATCGCAAAAGGTGTGTCAGTAGGTCACTTTTTATGACGAGGCCCGTCGCAAATACCATTCTAACCACCGAAAGCAATTAATGCGGGCAAAGGTATTTGCTACGGGGCCCGTCGTAAAAAGTACCTTTTGCGACGGTAAGCCCATCGCAACTAGTCCCATCGCAACTAATCTAACCTATATATACCCCCTCTGTTTTTCTCTCTTCCTCTCATTTCTCACTTCCTCTCTCTCTCTAAACTCAATTTTTAGAGTGAAAATTTCTCTGAGTTAATTTTTTTATGGAGAATTTGTGAAGTTTCTTACATCAATAGGAGATCAAGTTTAATGGTATTTATATTTTAAATAATTTACTATTTATTTCATTTTTTATGTTGATTTTAATTGTTGTTGATTAGTTTTAATTATATCAGATTTAAATTGTTTTGTTATCTGTATTTATTAGTAATAATAAATTGAAGTTATTAATATAAATTCTTAATAATTATTAACAATTAATAATTAGTAATAGTTAATAATTATTAACAAAAATTAGTATTGTCCATAAATAATTACTTGTAATTAGTAATTAGTAATTAGTAGTTTTAAATTGTAGTTATTAATATCAATTAATGCTAATTAGTAATAGTTATGTTTAATTAGTAATAGTTATGTTTAATTAGTAATAATTACGGGTAATTAGTAATAAATAGGAATAATTAGTAATAAATAGGAATAATTAGTAATAAATAGTAATAAATAGTAATAAATAGTAATAAATAGTAATAAATAGTAATAAATAGTAATAATTAGTAATAAATAGTAATAGCTAGTAATAAATAGTAATAAATAGTAACAAATAGTAACAAATAGTAACAAATAGTAACAAATAGTAATAAATAGTAATAAATAGTAATAAATAGTAATAATTAGTAATAATTAGTAATAAATAGTTATAAATAGTAATAATTAGTAATAATTAGTAATAGTTAGTAATAATTAGTAATAATTAGTAATAATTAGTAATAATTAATAATAAATAGTAATAATTAGTAATAATTAGTAATAATTAGTAATAATTTGTAATAAATAGTAATAAATAGTAATAATTAGTAATAATTAGGAATAATTATTAATAAATAGTAATAAATAGTAATAAATAGTAATAAATAGTAATAAATACGAATAATTAGGAATAAATCGGAATAATTAGGAATAAACATGAATAAATAGAAATAGATAGGAATAAATAGGAATAAATATTAATTAATAGTAATAAATCGTAATAAATAGTAATAAATAGTAATAAATAGTAATAATTAGTAATAAATATTAATAAATAGTAATAAATAGTAATAAATAGTAATAAATAGTAATAAATAGTAATATATAGTAATAATTACTAATAATTAGTAATAATTAATAATAATTAGTAATAATTAGTAATAATTAGTAATAATAAGTAATAAATATGAATAAAAAGGAATAATTAGGAATAATTAGGAATAATTAGTAATAATTAGTAATAATTAGTAATAACTAGGAATAATTAGGAATAATTAGTAATAAATAGTAATAAATAGTAATAAATAGTAATAAATAGTAATAAATAGTAATAAATAGTAATAAATAGGAATAAATAGGAATAAATAGGAATAAATATCAAGAAATAGGAATAAATAGGAATAAATAGGAATAAATAGGAATAAATAGGAATAAATATGAAAAATAGGAAAAAATAGGAATAATTATGAATAATTAGGAATAATTTAGGAATAATTAGCAATATATATGAATAAATAGTAATAATTAGTAATAATTAGTAATAATTAGTAATAATTAGGAATAATTTAGGAAAAATTAGCAATATATATGAATAAATAGTAATAAATAGTAATAATTAGTAATAATTAGTAACAATTAGTAACAATTAGTAACAATTAGTAACAATTAGTAACAATTAGTAACAATTAGTAACAATTAGTAACAATTATTAATAATTAGTAACAATTAGTAATAAATAGGAACAATTAGGAAGAAAATAAATTGTAATAACTTGTAATAACTTGGAACAATTTCCAATTGATTGACGAAACTCCTTTTTCTCGATGACTCTTATCCTTTCAACTTTCACCAGCTCAAAACAATATGAAAAGTATGATTCTACGTATGCATATCCAATATCGTATGCACGAGTTTGAATATGCTTTCGTAGGACTAAATTTTTCATAATGTGTTCAGGTGGTGATAGTTGAAAGAAGATGATTCATCGATAAAAAGGGGGCTCTTTTGTCCGACAGCTCATTTACTTGCAACTTTCTCACACATAAATCACAATGAATAATCTACTCGGAGGTACTCATATTCATTCTTGAGCATATAAGAATGAAGATCCGTACCTCCGAGAAGATTATTCATTGTGATGTTTGTGTGAGAAAGTTTCAAGTAAATGAGCCGTCAGACAAAAGAGTAGCCGTCAATCAACTGGAAATTGTCTCGCCCGTAAGTAATGATAATTATTAAGAAGTAGTTGTAATTGTTTAGATTTTTTTACCAGATTATGTTTTTATAATTTCAAATTATTCAAAAATAGTAAAGATTTTATATTTTGTAAAAAAAATGGAACAAGGAAGTTGAAAAAAATCATTGTTAGATGATCGCGATTAGATAAATCAGCGTAGACATCCAAACAGTTCTGGTTTAAATCATCTATATATTGAGGGTGTTGAAGCTTTCTTATCATTTTCATCATCAAAATCAGAATATGTTTCAGAAGGCACAATAAAATTTCCTCGTAAAAAATGTGTTCTGAGAACGTTTGACACAATTGACAAGTTTGGGGTACATCTCTTGCTGTTTGGTTTTCAACTAGATTATGTTTTTTGGCATCAACTTGGTGAAAGAAGTTCCAGAAAAGATACTAATAATTTTTTTCTGGATCCATTATGGTTTCAAAATTTAGTAAATGATGTTATAGGTCCATCTGTTCAAAAAACTGAAACTCAAGATGATATTGATTTAACTCCTGAGTTGGCACCATCCTAATTTTATGATATGTTGAGGTCTGATAAGGATGCATTATATCCTAGTTGTAAGATAAGAAAATTATAAGCGGTTGCAAAATTTATGGCTATTAAATTAGATAATTCAATGTCAAACAATTGTTTTGATCAGATATTTTCTTTGGTTAAAACACTATTATCTGAAGGAAATGTGTTTCCAGCAAATTGCTATGGGAGCAAGAGGCTAGTTCGTAATCTAGGCCATAGTTATCAGAATATTCATGAATGTTCAAATGATTGCATCTTATATTCTAGTGAAAATGATTTATTGGATAGTTGTCCCACATGTGGACAATCGAGGTATAAAGAAGCTATACTAGGGAAGTCTGGATCGATTCTAGTAAAACAGTTAAGATATTTCCCCCTTATACCCAGGTTGTGGCGTTTATTTAGGTCTCAGAACACAGTGTCAATGATGTCCTGGCACAAAACCAAGATTTCAACTGATAAAATCTTGAATTATCCATCTGATGGTGATTCATGGAGACATTTTGACCATCTGCATCCATCTTTTTATTTAGAAGGAAAAAACGTGTGATTGAGTCTTTCTACTGATGGTTTATGTCCGTTTAGTTCTTATGGTAGTCAGTATTCATGTTGGCCTATCTTTATAAATTCATACAATTTACCTACATTGATTTTGATGAAGGAGACCTATATCTTTTTGACCTTATTAATCTCAGGACATCTGAAAAATAATATTGATTTTTATTTGAAACCATCGATTGAGGATTTAAATGAATTGTGAAGTGATGGTTTTAGTACATATGATGTTCCTATGAAACACAATTTCATAATAAAAGCGACATTGGTGTGGAAGATTAGTGACTTTCTGGCATATGGAATGTTATTTGGCTGGAGTACACATGGTCTAAAATCATGTCCTTAATGTATGAAAGACATCAAATCTTTTATGCTCATCAATGGAAAAAAACCTTTCTATTTTGACTATCACCGCAGATTTCTTCCAACCGATCATCCTTTCGGAGGAACAAATATCATTTCAGAAAAGGTACAATTGAAAGGGATGAACCTCCCAAAATAATATCAGGTACAGAGTTAAAATCAGTTGTATTTTCATTACCTCCCACCACATTTGGGCCCATAGTAAACCAATATAAAATTCATGGCTTTGGGAAAGAACATAATTGGATAAAACGAAGCATTTTTTGAGATCTTACATATTGTTTTGATGTGTTTGTCTACCATATGTTGGATTTCATGCATATTGAGAAGAAATTTTTTGATAATTTATTTTATACAGTTTTGGATACACTAGGTAAGACCAAAGATATTGCAAAGGCATGATTAGATCTTGCCCAAATTTGCAGGTGACAAGAACTTGAACTTTTTAAAAATGTCATATCACAATGGATAATGAATCCAAAAGTAGATTATACACTTTCCAATGAGTGTCGCTTACTATTTTATTAGTGGATTACAGATTTGAGACTTCCAGATGGCTATGCTTCTAATTTGGGAAGATGTGTTAAGAATGGTTATATTACCAGATTAAAAAGTCATGATTGTCATGTTATAATGGAAGGACTTATGCTGATTGGAATCAGAGTTTTGTTGAATTCTATGATTTGGGATTCAATAACATACATATCATATTTTTTTGATACATTTGTGTAGAAAAAACAGACCACGATGCGCTAAACAAACTATAAGAAGATGTTGCTGTAATTATATGTAAACTGGAAAAAAATCTTTCTGTCAGCTTTCCTTAACTCAATGGAACATCTGATATTACATTTTCCACATGAAGCTAAATGTGGAGGTCCAGTAAAGTTTCGATGGATATACCCATTCAAGAGATGCATGCAGAAATTGAAGAAAAAATTACGTAACAAAGCATCAGTTGAAGGCTCAATTGTTGAAACTTATTTGCAAGAGGAATTTTTTTTTTCTGTTCTCATTATTTTGAATATCAATATCCCTAAAAAAATAGCATGGGACTAAAGGAGGGGAATGTTAATGAAGAAATATATAATCAATTATCAGTTTTTAATCAGCCAAATATTGGTTTCGGTGGAGTTCATGAATGATGGATTTTAGATGATGAACATCACAGAGATCATATATATGTTCTTCTCAACTGTGAGGAAATGACATCATTTTTACTGTGAGTGCTTATATCACTTTTCCTATAATTTATGTTAAAATATGTAAACTTATTTTATTTGTAGGTTATATGATAATAATATCAAGAAACAACTTCCAAAAATTATAGCAGTCGCTCTTGAAGAACACAGACAAAAAAAATATCAATGGTTTCAAAAACTAGTAACATAAATTATTGATGGTTTAATATCAGTTCTGTTTATTATTTATCATATTAATAATTGTTTTAAAAATTTTTAGGTGTCTCAACATGCTAATAAAATTGATAAGTGACTGTGTATATTGAGTAACCCACTATCCAAAATGGTTAAATCTTATAATGCATATGTGGTGAATGGTTTTCAATTTCATAGACGTGCATATGGGGAATCAAAATAACAATGAACAATAGAGTTTTCTTGAGAGGATCGTATCACAGAGAAACTAAAGCTGTCTTTTATGGCATTCTGGATGGAATTATTGAGCTGTGTTATCTAGGAAAAAATTACATAACGATGTTTAAATGTCAGTGGTTAGATACTGAGAGAGGCTTGCGTGTTCATCCGACTCATTGAATCGTTGATATTAAATATAACAGTATTATTGTAGTAAATGAAAATTTTTTACTAGATCAATAGGAACCTCAAATTTATTACACAAAGTATTGTGCTACTTTATGAGGCTTGAGTGATTGGTGGAGCATAATAAAAATGAAATCTCAGGAAAATCGGTTTACTCAATCTGAATGTGGTTCTGCTGATGGGGAAAGAATTAATATTTTTTCAAGAGACTGATCAAAATCCATCTTTTTAACAAAGAGACGTGAATATCGATGATGAAACTCCGCAATTAAGGATTGATGATGACAGAGATGTTAATGATGTTACAAATGAATTTGAGATGACAAGAGATGATGAAACTGAAACTCATATGGATATTGATGATGTTGAGGAGGAAGATGAGGACATTGACATTGACAGCTATAGAGATGAGGATGAAGATGGACATTGACACAGTTAAATGCTAGTTATAATCATAACTAATATATATATATATAATAGTTATTATCAACTATCTGCTAACAACAATCATTTTGTGTTTCATATGGATCCTGATCTATTTCGCGAGTTGCAGGAGGCTGATCTACCTTTGGATGAGGGTAATTGTGGACCATCTGACCCTTAGCCTATTGAAGGTTCATGGGGTACATAGAGGGGGTGAGGTCTTGCACGACTGATGATTCGTGACCCTATCCCTGAGTGATGTCCACGTCTTGGCTTCGATCCACGCACACAGAGGTATGGTAACCTGTATATTTTAGTTAGATTTCATTAATTTATTTATATATATAATAATTATTTGATTATTTATTCCTTTTTCACAATTATGTGCATGTAGCTATTGGACAGGGGAGCGCTAGATTGTGTAATTATTTTTCTCTGTCATGGATCACATGGAAAAAGATTCCCATTGATGTGCAGCGCGACATGTTCGATCATTAGCTGGTACGTAAATAAAGAATATTTATTTTGAAATTTATTTTATTAAGAACTTGATATTATAAATTATTTGTTTGGTTTATGGTATCCCATCAATGATAGAATGCATGTCTCTATCCACGCGGCATGGATGGTGTCTATGCGTGACCGTTTCCATCAGTTTTTTTACAATTTGAGAAGAACAACCATTAAGAAAGCATGTGTGACAAAATTTGATGAGTCATGTAGAGCCCACCGACCATAGTACATTTTATCTCACGTTTGGGATGGATTATGTTTACACTGTTTGGGTGGCAGATTTCAAAGGAGATCTTCAGTGTGACAACAGAACTAGGGGAGACAGGAGGTGACGCATCGAGCTGGTAGTCGTACATTCAGTATGCATAGAGAGCATCTGGTAGGTACATTTTTTAAATATTTTATATAACTTTAAATATAAAAAGCTTATTTTATATTTTTTTAGGTAGTCGAGTATCCCGATTTTATGGAGTTCGACATTTATCAGAGGATGTATAGTGATTCAGGTACTAGAGAGATTAGAGGTGATCTCCAGCGTCAGATTATGGTTTGAATTTTTTTTAGTTTGACAATTAATTGCATATAATATTTTCACCATTTTAATTTCAAATTGGAATTGAAGGAGTCATATGCGGTTGAAACCTCTCAGAAATAGGCTGAGAGTCAAGAAGAGACGACTGAGCATACTAGTTTCCACCATTTCGATGAGGCGACATTGATGCAGATAACTCAGTATGGCATTGAGAAGGGTCGAGTTATTGGTATCAGCTCTCATTTGACTTCTGGTACTTATTATGGTACTGTTGCGATGTCAATGTCCAGCTCAAGAGGAGATCATGGAGAGGCATCATCTTCTGCCTCATAGTATCAGGAGCAGTTGCGAACTCAGTTTGAGCTTATAGAGAGTTTGAAGAATCATTATGAAGAGATACGTCAGCAATAGTAACAGCATCAACAACACAAGGAGGAGATACGCCGATGGTAGTAGCAGCAGCAGCATCACGAGCAGATGGAGTACATGCACCTTCTGACTCGTAGTTTAGGGATGGATTTTCCTCCACCATCTCCTAAAGCTCCTCCACCTCCTCTAGAAGATGTCCCCCCAATGATTTTTTTTGTGTTAAAAAAATTTGAATTGATGATTTATTGTAATATGAACTATTTACAGTTTTTGTCTTTTATATTGGTGCAAATAATGCATAATTTAATTTTTTTTAATATTTTATTATTTATTATTAGTATTTATTTTTAATATTTGTTTATTTTACTAATAATAATAACATTTTATGATTTTTTTTATATTTTTTTGTAAATATTGATAATTTTAATATTTTTTTATTTTTTTATTATTTTAATAAAATTAATATTAATTTTTTAATAATCATAATTTTATTAAATATGTTTTTTTAGTATTATATTTTTTAATGTTTGTTTATTTGTTTATTTTTTTTATTTTAATAATATTAATATTAATATAATTTTTTAATTAATAATAATTTTATTAAATGTTTTTTTTGTTATGTTTAGTATTTGTGACGGGACCTTTTGTGACGGGCTTCCATCGCAAATAATTTAAATATAATTTTTTATTAATAGTATTTGCGACAGGGACATCATAAAAGGTTTTTGTATATATTATGTATATAATCAGAGGCTTATTTGTGACGGGGCAGTTACCGGTCGCAAATAGTATTTGCGACGGGCCCGTCGAAAATGGTTTATTTATATATAATGTATATAATCGGAGACTTATTTGCGACAGAGACTTTTCCCATCACAAATACCTTTTTTTGCGATGGGCCCGTCGCAACAAATAATATTTTCGACGCCGTTTTCTGCAATGGGCTATTTGCGATGGGGCCCCGTCTCTAAAGCCTATTTGCGATGAGATCCCGTCGCGAATACATCTAATTCTAGTAGTGATTGAAGTTGGTTCCCTAGAACCAACTATTTTGTACCTAAACTGGCTTGTATATTGAAATAAGTGAGTATTATTTACAATATGTTATCACATATTGATTATTATTCTGCATGACATTAATGTGATAATTTCCTAGAGTATCTTCATATTGAAAAGTTTATATAAGTTCCCTGTTATGATGAGAATCTTGAAATTCCATGAAAATATTCTTAAACCTTATTCTATGGTTGGATAACATTATATGATCGGGCACATGGTATGTTGAACATCAAGTTTGAGTAGTCATAAGTGAATGATATTTATTATCATAAAATTATCACTTGGTAATATTTCATAAAAGTGATTATTAGAATAGGCCTACTGGTAGAAATTCTGAATATTTAGGTTCCATCAGACATTTTTGTCTCTGAGAATGTGTAATAGCCCATAGACTTTAAGATTATTATTAATGAATCTCATGACTCATGTACTTATATTTATTATGGTAAACCATGATGATAATTGTTCATAGTGATTTTGGGTATGTTGGGCGCATCATGAATGACATATTATTAATTAATAAGTTTAGGAAGGATTTTTCCCTTCCAATTTTATGGATATTGATATTGAGGACCTTTGATTGAAATAGAACCATCCCATTAAATTTCATGGTCATGGTGTAATAATTAGTTTATTTAAGATATATAAATAAATACTTATCAATCATATATTTTGATGAAACAATTATGCAACCATGCCTAATGCCAATGAGAAAGAAGCCTGGAGGGTCACACTATGGGTTTCTATTAATCTCAATTAAATTTTATTTTAATTTAATTATTGGAATAAATAATATTCTAAAGACTAAGGGATAATTTTATTCTAGATTTATTGATTTCAAATATTCACAAGGTAATAGATAATTATTTATTCATTAATAAATAATTTATTTTATTATGTGAATAATTAATAAATATTTATTCAATATATAATGAATATAATATTTATTTTATTTATTAAATATTTAATAAATGTATATTCTCCAGAATATGAATAGAATATTTATTTATGAATAAATATTAAATAAATATTTATTTGAGTATTTGATAATTGTCGAGGAGGATGAGTGAACCAAGATTGTGTTGGGTGATAAATATTAATTTTTTATTAGAAAAAATAATATTTATTGGTGGTTACAAATAGTGAATTCCATAAAATATTATTATTATTATTATTATTATTATTATTATTATATGGAATGTGGTCAGTAATGTTTTATTATATTATCTAAGGTTCATTGTGTATTTAAATAATATTTTAACCCAGGCCCTAACTCTATAAATAGATTTTTATGTCCATTGTCAATGGTTAATCAAGGATTAAGAATCATTCAAAAAAATTATATCTCTCTAGATTCATCCTCCTCTCTTCCTATTAAAAATGAGAAGAACAAGATAGAATCCTTCCAACCTAATGGAACTTGAAGTGATCAAGATGAATAACACAAGATGATAGATTTTCCACACTAGAACCCAAAATTCCATCAAAGTTATTCCAAGATCAAAGGATAATGTGTGGATCACCACTATAGGGGATCTAATTTGGTTCCTCCCTATGCAATGACGAAAATCTGAAAAAAGGGTTTCAGATGATCAGAAACATCATTAAAGAAGATTCAATATTCTTTCATCAAATTTATTTAAATTAATTATAAATTTAATATGAAAAGATACTCTTTTTTAGGGAATTAAATATCAATATTTAATGGAAAATTTAATTGTTTATGATTTTTACATCTTGTAAAACTAGAAAATCATCCTTTGAATCTGATAAAAACATTAACAGTTCTTACCCAAAAGGCTCTTCTACTTCGTCTCGAACCATAATTTTTCAATAAATTCCAAAGTATCTTGTAATATTTTACCCCCTTAAGAATTTCTCCTCCATTATTAGTTAATGTACATGATTATATTTTATATTATTCCAAGAAACCACCAACCATATGAATGCAAGTAATAAAGATAAATAGAACATGGTAGTTTTACAAGGTTTGGTTAAAATATCTCCTCCTTTTCCTTGATTGGTATAGAGACCTAATCAAAGACTATCAACTATAATAAATTATTGAATACAATGGTAGGTGTTTTCCACACATAAAATATATCCAATTGATTGTTAAAGTTCCTGCATCACACAAGACTTCTCTTTCCATGTTTTCACTGAAATTGTCTCACCATGTTCGCATTGTTGTCCTAGCATCTCAGATTGATCTTTATATATACCTTGAATCACACAATTCTTATGAATTAAAAGCATGTATATACAATGATAGCATTATTTTAATTTATTATATATTGATCACCAAATATTTACAAGATAATTTTTCTTCAATAAGACCGGTCTTCTTCTTCTCAGTAACACATCCTTTAAATGTAATCTGATAAACAACCAATCACCTTATAACTCAGTCACTACTATAGCTTATATTTAAAACTCTTCAATAGATAAGTTCACATAGATTTCTCACTTATCAAAACATGAAAATATTAACCCCAACTAATAAAAAACATGGATAGTAGGTTGGCCTATCCTTTCCACTTTCATCTTCTCAGTACTTCTGTCCATATGATCAGAACTTGGGATCTTTACTAGCTATCTATTTTTATACTTATTATTCGATACTCAAATAATATTACCTAACTCAAATAGTATTGGATTCTCCTTTTCTTATTCCTCATGATCTCTCATTCTAAAAACTAACTCAACTCATCACCAATACCATCATAATATTTCTTCACAATAGATATAATACTTAGGTTAACTCACCTACATTCTTAAGAGTCCTAATAACAATAAATTTACATTAACATTTTTCTTATTTGGTGGGGTATTCTCACATTTAAATAAATGGATATACAATAGTAAATATGAGTAATAAAAATTGGACAGTATCAAGTTCACAATTGATCCCCATAATCTCATATCTTCCTTTTGTTTTTTCAACTGTTATAACTTTCATAACTCAAGGGTGTATTAAATAAATACCTCTTTTATTTTTCTTATTGTTTCATACCACTTTTATTAATATGAATAATTATTTAGGTATTTTATATATATTCCTTCAATTTATCTTCTTCTCAAATATAAACTCACAATAAATGAACATCAATTTACCTTTCTCTATGAATACCACACAGTAAACATGAATCACAATGGACAACTTCATTAACTTTGTCTTGTGTGCATCTCATGAGAACCTATATAGATTCCAATTGAATATGTTCACATCATTAGCTACTTTTATTCATTCTCATCTTCTCAAGATTGAATTATAGATTCTTTATGAACTTTAAGAACCTGGATAATAGTACCATGTCATTACACCCTCCCTATAAAGATACCACAATGAAGGAAGAGAGAAAATGACCCTCGAGTCCACCATCGAGTAGGTCCCGGGTAGGAAACTAGCACTGAGGGTATGAAAATCTCATAAATGGTAGGTGTTGAAATCAATAATTAAATTGGATCAGTATATAAGATAAATTAACCATAAGAAACTCCATGAAATAAAATAAAATTAATCCAAAATCATCTCATAATGCGTGTATAAATAAAATATATACGGGTAAAAGTCTCTAAATGAAATTTGAAAAATAAAATCTAAGGTAGAAAGACAACAACAACTCCAAAGGTTTAATCTAGTAATGTCTAGCATGGTTTACAAATTTCTCCTGGAAAAACTAAAAATAATTTACTATAGGTAGGGTGAGCATAAAAGTATACTAAGCAGGAAAACCAAATTCTCTCACACACATGTTAAAAGAGCACACTAATGCCTCTATGATGAAACAGAAAAACCAATAGCACCTAAAGAGTTTGACTAACAAAACCCCAACCTCACCAAGTCTCACTCACCAACTAATTCATCCATGTATAATAACATAATAAAAATTATATCGATAAAGGGTACCCTGCACTGATTTCTCCATGAGATGCCTCTCTCACACCCCCAATGACGTACATCATGGCACTCCCACCTCTTCCACATATGACATCATTACAAGTACCCCATGTGTTTATAATCATCACATAACATCTCTCCCTAAGAAACCTCAACCCAAGCACCTATGTTCTAATAACCATCACATCACATCTTGCCCGAAGACACCTGAGACCAAGCACCATGTGTGCTAATAACCATCACATCATATCTCTCTTAAAGAGGCATGGTACCAATCACCCCATGTGCTACTAAAAATCACATAACCAGAGCGGTAAGGTATCGTGAAGACGTAGGACATAGACCTCATGACCTCTTCCAATCATTCATGACCCCCGCCATAACACCCCAAGTGCTACTAACCATCACATCTCAATAGTTTCACCTTTTAGTTTTTTCTATCACAGCCTATGCATATCTTCGTCACCTGGAAGAGGGAGTGAGGAAGAGCAGGTAGTCATCCATCCATCCTCACCAATGATATGTTGGAAAAAATACCCCTGAAAACATTTTTTTGTTGGCACTTGGTACTTGACATGAGTTGGGTGAGTATATAAAATCACAAGAAAATAAAATGTATAAATATATAATCCACACACACAAGCCCATCCTATGGGTTCACAAAAAGCAAAAAATTAATCATAACACCACCACCCAAAATCACAACCTCTTACACTTTCTCTTCGACCACTAAAAGCATAAAACCACACAATAATCCATGAACCAAAAACCACTTTTCATTAAAGACATTTACTTATTCATCCCACTATTATTCCTTAATTATCTATTCCCATTCCATTAACCAGAATAATCCTTAGACATTCCACTTTAATTATTATCATTTCATATTCCACTACTAATTGGGTAATTAACACATCCAACCACACATCAAAATCTTCTCAACATCCCCTAAACAAACCATCACTCCACTGACCCACAAGTAGGACCACACATCCATCACCCCACATGCCACAACCACTCATCAACCACTTTCTACCACAAGACACACCTCATAACATAACACCCCATACCGCAACATCATAACATCCCCATTGCATCACCCCAACACATACACACAACTTCACATCACATCATAATAAAGATAATTTTACATATTTACAAATTGGATTTTATCACATTCCACTTATTTATATTTTTTTGGTACATTATCACCGAAGAAATATATCTAGGTGCAACTAAATTTGTTACTCCAATATAAGTGATTAAATATTTATTTAAGGTGGTGAAAAATAATAATCACACAACATGGATTCTATAATTACAAATACAATGTAAGAAAATTCCCCCAACTATCATGATTTTCATCATGACATTTACCACGAACAATTCATAATTTCAACAATAAATATCAAAGAGGTAAAAAGCATGTGATTCACTCATTTTGGAAAAATAATAATTAACTTAATGTAACTATGAATTTATATCTCCATGATAATCCTTCAATTATCTAAATTAACTCAACATGTGATAATAAGAATAATAAATTTATACACATGCGATAATACTTTCTACAAAAATAATTATCCACAATATAAAAAAAACATATAAAAATCCAAGCATAATTTCCTTATTTTCTCATCAATTTCATTTAATCAATTAAGTATATTTATTAAGACAATTCATACCATCTTCCCAACAAATAAAAAAGAATTATCCTTACCACATGTCACAAAAATAATATAAATGGGGGATCCCCTACCTCAATTTGAAGAGCTAACAAAGTTGAGAAACAATGTTTGTAAGACCTGGAGCGAATCCATAATCGTATAATTCTATATATTTGAAAATTTAAATGTAAAAATTAGATTTAACTAAATCTAGAAATTATAACTGGACATCTATGAAAACAAACCCTGTTCTTACTTTATAATATTCAATATAAATCCAATAGAACTAATGACGTATCAATCCAACTAGTATTGAGAGATACATGTATTTTATTTATTCGGTTTTTAATTATCTAAATTCGTTTTTCATTTAATTCCCTCATTTAATCCAGTCATTTAATTCAAAACCTATTAAATAATTATTATTTAATTTTTATGATTAAATTTTCCCCATTTATTATTATTATTATTATTTATAACTTATTTTTATTCTCTTCGTTTTGGGGGCATGACACCCCCATGGTGCACCTGTACCATCCCAAGCCCCACTCTCTCTGCAATTTCTTATTATTGATTTTTAAATTATTATTCTCATAACTCGTATTTATCTTATAATTATTTTAATATCTCTCTATCAAATCAATTCCCCACTTAAATTCCCTTGTTGAACTCCCCAGTTTAGTTTCTCATTTAATTGATTAAAAAAACACACTCTTACTCTCATCATTACTCCCATTTCATGTTTTTAAATTATTATATTTTAATGTGTTTCTTATTTTTCATTTATTTCATGTGTTTTATTTTGTTTTTCACCACACACACACACAAATACATATATATATTCAACATACATCAAACTATATATATAAAACAAATATATATATACACACACTTATATGAAAAATAAATTAAAAAACACATACTTATATATATATATATACATATATGTGTAATTTGTAACTGTGAAACACACACACGTGTATTTATATAACAATATAGTGTGTGTTTGTGTGTGTGAAACAATACACACACATTTATATATAAAAAAATTAAAATATACATACACATATATATTTATATACTTATATCTGTGTGTGTGTGTAATATTTAATTGTGCAACACTCACATGTGTATTTATATAAAAATATAGTGTGTCTATATATATAACATTTATAACATATAATTTTTGAAACTTTTGATTACAACATGACACATGTAAATTTACATATTTACACATGTTTATATTATGTTGTATAATGTTTAATATATCACACCTAATTATAATTTTGAAAAACATATTTAAATTCAATAATATTGAATTAATTATAATTAAATAAATCTTCCTAAATTAAATCATTTTAAAAACTTCAAAAATAAATTTCAAAACATAAAAATTAATATTAATAAAATATCAAACCCATTTTAAGAAGCTTTTTTTTTAAAAACTCCCGAACCTCATAATCCCTAAGAAACGCCATAGAATGAAAAAGGAAGGATCAAGAGTATTCTGAAACTTTATATTAGATACCTCTCAAAAAATTATCATCCTTGAGATCCATAACAAAACCATAAGGAAAGGTAGATGGTTTTCCAAATAACCACCCTGCGAGATACTTCTCCCGGATCTTGTCATACCTCAAACGCTACCACCAGCCAAACACGCCAAACCAAACAACCACAAAACATCTCACACAATACCATAAATACACAACGACATCACCACGACCATCCGACCTCTATATATATCAAATTAATAACAAACTAACTACACCATTTGGAACACAAAAATTAGGGAAATACATCCTCCATGTCAATATATTATCCGCTATGGGTGGAACTAACTCACCCACACAGTTTTATTCACATCAAGTTATAATGTGTCTCTATTAGGAATCAGGTCCACTCCAATTCACATGTCTGAACATTATCGAACATCAAGAAAACAACACATATCTTAAAGAGACAACACTCAAAATCACACATCAAAGATCTAAACACAAAAATAAATAAATTCTATTTACCATGTTAATATATTATCCACTATGAGCGACACTAACTCGTCTTCACGATTTTTATCATATGAAAGTATAACACATCCAGATTAGGGATTAGGTTTCCCCTTCTTCATATGCTTGATGTTTCTAATAACATACCTCACAATTAAACATCACAAGAACAACCACACATAGAAGAAACATATTCTAGGTTCCAAAATCATTTAGGGGTTTATATTACTTCACCTCATTATTTAGGATGGTTATTTTGTTGAAATTTCATAATTTAAATGTCCAAAACGACGTTTTACCACAAGTGCATAAAAATTATCATGATAAATCACAAATGGAAAGAAACACATGGATTATTAACTCAAATGGGAATCATAATAATTATAAAAATAATTCACTTAATCATGATAGTATGAAATCTACTCAAAGTAATGGGCTTCATAAGGGTTTTTAAGCTTAAATAGTCGTTCACAACAAAATAAACTAAACATGATTCTTTAAAAATTTCAAACATTAATAAATCAAGAGGGAATCTTATAAATTTTAAGAAAGGAAAGAAAATTCAATTCATTAAAAATCATGCTATAATGGGAAAAGGAAAAACACATTCAAGCCTCAAAAAAATGTTTCAAGTAATAGCTTGGGATAGTTAAACATAATTTTACTCTTTACTTTCAGGTTGTATGATTAATTCATCAAACAATAATAGTTCATTAGCAACTAAAACATGGGAACAATCATAGTAACACACATAAAATTACATGATTTATTTAATTAATTTATCTAACTTCCCAAAACCACCTCATTCAATCAAAATTGCAATCAATCATGATGCATGTATCTCTCCTAGGACACTTCCCTACAAGAGGTGCCACCTCACTTGTCCATTTGGTAGGCTCAAAGTCCTTTTATTAGATTATTGGGGGGTAAAACTCATGTCTTAGTTCTTATACCCTAGCGTATGTCATGCACCAAGGTCATCTGACACCTTTACCCTACCAACCCATGAAATCCTCACTATGCTTCACTCCAAAATCCATCCCATCCTTCAACCACACCATTTATACCACTATTTAAAGACCCCATACCTCCAAAATACCATGGTTATGGAATAAAGATAACAACCACCCGGGTCTCCCCTCTAGTAGGCCCTAGGTTGGAAACTTGCACCAAAGGTATGAAAATCTCATAAATGGGAGGCATTTCCCTCAATAATAAAGCATAATCTAGAGATAGGATAAATCAACTGCAAGAAACTCCAAGACATAATATAAAAAGGAAACCCAAACTATCTCTTAATGCATGTATAAATAAATTAGAAATAAATAAAGTCTCCAAATGAAAGTCACAAAATAAAAGCTAAGGTGGAGTGACAACAACAACTCTAAAGGTCTCAGATCATAACATCCAGCACAATCCATGGGGTCCTCTTGGAAAACATGAAAATGGTTTTATATACATTAGGTGAGTATACAAGTAGACTCAGTTAGAAAACAAAAATCTCTCATGAACATGTGAAAAGATCATACTAATGAATCCATGAGGAAATAACAGAACCAACAACACCTAAACATGTCAACTAACAAAACCCTAACCTCACAAAGGCTCACTAACCAAATAATTCATCAACGTATAATAACATAATAAGAATAATTTTGATAAATAGTACCTCATACCTCTATCCCACTGATATTAAACTCTCACATCCCAATGTCATACGTTATGGTACCCCACCTCTTCCATATATCACATCATGTAAAGTTCCCTCTGTACTACTAATCATCACATAAAAACTCTCCCAAAGACACTTTGGACTAGGCACCTCGTGTGCTACTAAACGTCACATCGCATATCACCCAAATACACCTAGGCCCAAATGGCCCATGTGATATTAAACATCACATCACATAACATCTAAAGACAAATAAGCCGAAGCACCCCCCATGCTACTAACCATCACATAATTAGAGCAGTAGGGTATCCTGAACATGTAGGTCATCAACCCTATGTACTCCTCCTACCATGAATGACCCCCATCATAACACCCTACATGCTACTAACCATCACATATCGATAATGACACTTTTTAAATCTATCCATCATAGCTCGTGCATGTCATCATTTCTTGGAATAGGGAGTGGGTGTCACACTCGGTTTTTCATGTTTTGGTTTATGTTATTGTTTGTTGGGAATCTCGGTATTTTCTCGGGTTCTAGGTGTGTTGGGTGTTGAGTTTTGATGTTTTTACATTGTCTACTCATTTCATCATGGTTGATCCTTGGTTATTTTGGGAGTTTTTGAAGAAATCATGGAATTTTGTCCTTAAAAGGCCCTGTGCACGGTTGGCGCACGGTTTGATAAACCGTGCGCGGAACCCAAGTAACCATGAATCAGGTATAAAAACTACCGCACGGTTGGAACATGGGCATGTGGTTTCTTTTGAGGGACTGTGTGGTCACTTATGAGTGACCGTGCTATCACTCATGTTTCTGCGGCATGGTTTGGCGCACAATTTAATAAATCGTGCGCCCAAACCCTGTGGGTCTGCATTGAATTTAAAATTTAAAAAATTACGCATCTAACCCTTTAGGTATTTCAACCTAATCCACCCAAAAAACCCTTCCCATGGTTCATCCATACTTCAAGATATCTCCCATATCTTCCCAATCCATTCCTCCTCCTCTCATAGTGTTGATATAAGAGAAGTTTATGGGTTGGCTAGTTTCCAAGGTATTTTATCCTTCTCTTTTCCCCTCCCTCTCCCTACTTCTCCCATTATTTCTTTTTTCTTCTTCTTAACTAGTCATGATAGAACTTTGGATCTATTGTTTCTATTTTTATGATGGGTATTTTGTTGTCCAGATATTTTCTTCATAGATCTAGGGTTTCAGAACCCATGACAAGCGGTTTCGGGTGTCTGTTGGTATTCCTCTAGGGATTTGAGGTAGGTTATCCCATGAAATTGAATTTATAATTTGTGATTCATCAATTTATTATTTATTTATCCTTATTTATATTCTTAATATTGATATAAAATAATTTTTTAAATTTTTGGGTGTGCAAAGTAGCGGTTAATGGTTTGTTTTAGGGAAAATCATGTTGTTTTGGTAAAATTGTTCACATCGCATGTTTGTTAAAATGATTTGTTAGCTTTTGCACATGGTTTGTGGTATTTTTAACATATTTAAACAGGATTAATAAATTTATGGTATGAAAATTTGTGTTTTATACCTTGTTGAGTGTTAAATGAAATGGGTTTGTTAAATGTTGCATGCCATGTGTTTAATAAATTGCCCAGTTGGATTTTATGGGTTGTTTGTGATATAAATTGATTTTTTGGATTTATAGATATATTGGAAGGATGTGAAATGATATTTTTGATCCCTTAAATGGTTTAAAAAGTGGGTTTGGCATTATAAAGTGATGATTTTTGGTTTTAAATGTGATTTGGCATGAGCTGCCGATGAATGGCATGTTTGGCATTTTTATAAAAATAGTTGTGTTTTGAATGTGTAACTTTAATGTTTTAAGGGGTTTATGTAAATTTTTAGACACAAAATTGTTTTTTAAACCTCTATATGAAAATTTAAATTTGTACCATTGATAAATGTTGTTTTTTTGAAACACATAAAGGCCTGTTTAGAGACTTTGTGAAAATGGTGAAATTGATTATTATGGAAAAACTCATTTGGATGTTCTCATGCCTAGTATGTGTATATAATGGATAGTATGAACTCACTATAGAATCCTTGTGATCCATTATTATAGTTCCTCAAGTAATACTCTTTATGTTCTGTTTGTTATGTGGCATGATATCGGTCCCTAAAGTGACTCGGGGTGATGCCTGTTGTGAATTATTATTATTCTATATATTTTGTGATTTGATTATCGACTGGAATCAGTTGGATCAACCCCATTAAATACCTTAGACATGGAAACCTAGAATATTGAGATAATTTTATAAGAATGATTGTTGCACTGGTAGGTCACAGTACTAACTAGTGGCCCATTGTAGGTGGATATATTGTGTTTATTAGTATTGGATTTTCCCTCAGTATATCCTTTGAAATAGTGGCCGAGTGTATTAAGAATTTTGATTTCATTGTGTGTGGCATGCTATCGTAGATGGAGCCTCAAGTATTGGAGTCTTCTGTATTATTCTTGATATCCTCGGTTCATTTATGTCTATTAGTTCTTAGTTTCTTGTAGTAATGAACATGATACTATTATAATTAGTTTCATTTCCCTTGTTGTGTTTTTACTATAGTGAATTCTTTTGGAATGTTTTTTCTTGGAAATTGATGTGTTTCTTTAATAAGGTTTATGAAAATTGTTTGTGCCAGATAAAAAATATATACATCACTCCCCCATTGAAAATATTAATGGCATGCTAATGAAATGAAACCGGTTTTTGAAATGAGTAAGGGAAATGAGTTGTACTTTGTTTTTAAGTAAAATGTGTAGAAAAGAATACTTTAATATATTGAAATTCAAATGTGAATTTTATATTTCTTTTATTTTAAAGGAAGTGCATTGGGAATATATCATCGGTCTAGACTACTGATTTTTAATACTCAAGCCTATAGTTCTTTTCTATTTTTAGCCCTTGTGCAGGTTCCAACTTGAGTTCAGTCACCTTAGGCAGTGAGTGATGATTGGGTTGGAGAGTGAATAGTGAAGTCACATGGATATAGCATTCTATTCTTGTTCGGTTGGTTGTTTTGTGTGCCTATTGTAAATTTTTATATTGTGTACAAAGGATGTTCAACTAATTTTTATTTTTATAATGTGTCATTTGGTTCTTTTGATGCTTTTTTCTCTATTTTTTTGGGAAAAATAATTCCCACATGTACTCTTTTGATGCCTGACACTAGTTTCTGGCCCATGGGGATTGGGAACGCCCTTCATGCCTTGCCACAGATCGGCTCAGGTAACCGATTCAGGGTCAACTCGGGTTGGTTCATGACAGCGGGGAAGAATAGGTAATCAAACATCCATCCTCACCACTTAGATGTTCGATAAAACACCCCAAAAACATTTGGTTTTCGACTCTAGGTACTCAATATGGGTGGGGTTTATAGAGAAAATCACAACAATATACATGGTATACATATATAAGCCACACACAAAATCCCATTCTTTGGGTTCACAACAGGTACTAAATAACTCACAACATCACCACCAAAGCTTACAACCTCCACCACTTTTGTTGCCACCACTAAAAGCATAAAACCACACAAAAAACCATGAACCATAGACCAATTTTCCTTAAATACATTTTCTTATTCAGATCATTGTTATTAATTACTTATCTATTCACATTCCATTAACCAAACCAAAACCCAACCATTCCACTTCCATTATTATAATTTCATATTCTATTATTAACTGGACAATTAAAAAGACACAACCACACATCATAAGTACTCAACAACCCCCAAACAAACCATTTCCCCACCACCCTAGAGGCATGACCACACATCCATCACCCACATTCCACAACAACACATCTATCACTTCCCACCATAAGCTACACCTCAAAACACAACACCCCATACCACATCTTCACCAAAACCCCATCACATCACACCACCGCATCCACACAACCACACATCACAGTAAAAAAATGATCATTTTACATATTTACAAAGGGAATTTTATCACACATCACTTCTTATTTTTTTGGGGCATTATCACACAAGCCATATGTCCAGGTGAAACCAAATTCGTTAGTCGGATATAAGTGATTAAATATTTATTTAAGGTGATGAAAAACAATAATAACCCAACATGGATTCTATAATTAAAACTAAAATATAAGAAAACTCCCCCAATTTTTATGATTTTCAGCAAGACATTTAACTCGTATAGTTCATAATATCAAAACAAATATAAAAGAAGAAAAAATAATTTGATTCACTCTTTGGAAAAATAATAATTAACTTTATATAATTATAACATTCTCTCTCTATGATAATATATGAATTTTATAATACTTTCTATGGAAACAGTTATCCACAACATGAAGGAATCATATAAAACATACATCTAAAATTCGCTTATTCCCCCATCAATTATAATCAATCAATTAATTATATTTTTTAAGACGATGCATACGATCTTCCCTAAGAATAAATAAATTCATGAACCCTACCACATTTATACAAATAAGAGAAATGATATATTACCTAACCCAATTTTCATACCCAATAAAGATGAGAATTTTTTTTCCCAAGGCCCGATGTGAAACCATAATCGTCCGATTCTCCATATTTGATAATTTAAATATAAAAATGGATTTAATTAAATCTATAAATTATAAATTAACACCTGCGAAAAAACCATTCACTTACCTTCTACTATTAAAGATGAATACAATGGAACTTACATCTCTTCAATTCAATTATTATTAAGGGAGATATGGTATAAAGAAGATGAGAAATTTGGGTATTTTATTTAACCGAGTTTTAATTATCAAAACGTGTTTTTTCATTAGATTCCCTCATTTAATACACTAATTTAATTCAACAACTATTAAAAATTATTATTTAATTTTATGTTTCAATTTCCCATATTAATTATTATTATTATTTTAACATATTTTTATTCTCTTCTTTTTTTGGGTGTGGCACCCCATAGTGTGCCTCCCCTATTCCACACCTCACTCTCCCTCAATTTCTTATTTTTATTTAATTTTTAATTATTATTCTAATAAGTCACTTGTCACTTATAATTATTCTCATCTATCTCTACCCAATCAATTCCCTACTAAAATTCCTATGCCCAACTCCCCAATTTACTTTCTCATTTAATTAATTTAAAACACACACCCTCTCTCTCATCATTACTATTATTTCATGTCTTTAAATTATTCACTTTTTTTCCCCTCATTCATTTATTTCATGCATTTTATTTTTTTACACACTTGAATTGAAAACAAATTAAATTATACATTCTTAGACACACACACACACACAAATGCGTTATATGTAATTGTGAAACACACATATATTTATTTATATAACAATATAGTGTGTATGTGTGTGTGTATGTAACAATATACACACATTTATGTGTAAAACAAATTTAAATATACATACACATATATATATATATACTCAAACACATATATGTGTAATATGTAATTGTGCAACACACACACATTCATTTATATAATAATATAGTGTCTGTGTGTAACAGCCGTAACAAAAACATTTTAAAAGATTTAATTACATTATGATTCATGTAAATATACATTTTTACATGTGTATAATATGTTGTATACTGTTAAATATATCGCACTTAATTAAAATTTTAAAAAACATATTTATATTCAATAATATACAATTTCTTACAATTAAATTAATCTTCCTAAATTAAATTATTTTAGAAATATTGAAAATAAATTTGAAAACATAAAAATTAATGTTAATAAATTATCAAACACATTTTTAGCCACTTTTAAATTTTTTCCAAAAATGATCGAACCTCAGAATCACTTGGAAACACCCTAGAATGACAAAGGAAGGCTCGAGAGTAATCCAGAAATTTACATAATAGTAGTAATAGATCCTATATTTTGATATTTCATTAAACATGGAATTCTGTCACTTTCACATTTCAGAGAATTTTTAACTATCCATATTAGTTACCGTCATCTCCTACTGATCAACCATGGAGATCAAAAAACTTGTTCATTTAGCTCAGTTCTCAAAGATTTAGGCTTTGTTGAACTACTAGAGATTTGATGGAACATCATCTAAATTATTCTTGAAAATACAATAAATTCATTTTCTTCTTTAGGAAGTACATGTGGAGGATCTTACTAGATAGTAATGTATATGTAGATGGCACAATACAAGAGGAGGATGAATTGTAGGTTTAAAAACATTTCATTTTTATCCCTAAAGTAATATAGTTAAAAAAAATTAAACTCATTCAATTCACAATACCTCTTAATGTATTAAAACAATAATCAGACGAGGCCCTAGGTCCGGCTATAAAAGTATCATAATCTAGTTGATTGTGATAATGTAATCCACATATAATAAATCAAATTAATCTTATTTACATTCGTAACAATTTAAATAAAGTAATAATGTAAAATACCATACAATGAATAAAGTAATACAACACAATGATTCAATCATAAATCATACTGAATCGTATTGAGTAATTAAAAAATCATATTGACTAAAATCATAATTACTAATATCGTAATCAGAGTATATTAGAAAAGTATCATAATTAGATTGGTTATGATAAATAAAGTATGCAATAAAAAATAATATATAAAACAATTCACTTTCTATTACAATGCAATGGAAATGTAAAATAATACAATTCTTTTTACCCAAAGATAAGGTTATCCAATAACCTTGGATAGAGGTCCCATGATTTATACTTTCAAGCAAGTCAGTCTTGCCCATACCAGGGTAAGCTATTGATATGATGATTGACTTCTATCTTACTATCCCCACAAGCCCTAAATTAAAAAGGTAATCGGTACCTATTTCTTCCTATCCTCAGAAGCCCTTGATCCACAAATGATTGGCATTTCTGTGATCCTATATCTAGAAGCCCTTGATCGCAATCACCAATGATCAACGTCACACAAAGAAAAACTAATATATTGAAGTTTAAAAGTATTTTAAACAAGTTTTTCACAACATGACCACTTCAAGGATTTCTAAAAAAGTTAATTTTTTGTAGATCTCTTATAGAGTATCAGTTCTTGCTAAAGTTTTGAGCTCGTTCAAATAATCTGATATTTATAGGTGTTGGATCCAATGGTCATATTCTCCTCCAATGGCCAGATTTTCTCCTAAAAATTCATACGATCATGGACACCTGGAACTACAATGATTATTTTGAAACTGAAACAATGACATCATTTCATAATACACATTGAAACAGAATACATGATATCGTTTTTATTTAACAGTTTTCCTTCCATTATGATTGAGTTCTATAGATATGAAAAGATATAATAAAATGAGTAAGATGATTATCATAACTAGAGTTAGTATGATTTATATTGTTATGATAAAAAATCCATACAAAAGCTGAGAAGTATGTATGATAAAATTTTAATTGGTTTGTATGATAAAAATTGTATCCAGCTCATTACGATAACCATGAAAATAGTTATATTTGAATTTATCAATGTGTACGATATTTATAATAAGCAATATAAAAAATGTAATAATAAAAAATTAACAATATGATTTTATATAAAGAGAGTTTTTGATTTCCAAAAAAAGGAATAGAGAAGTCAAAATAAGACTTTTGACTCAATATATCTCACCCAAATAATTCTTGAATCCTGGATTAAAAAAAACTCCATGATATTTGGAACACCAGAGAATAGCTCCATCATTTTCAAAATTTCTTTCATTAGAATTACACATTATGGAAACATAATTTTTCAACTTTCTCTGGACATCCATTTTCATTTTTAAAGATCACTTTCTATTTAATATTAGGCTTAATTCATGCACTAATTGGTGTTTGTGATGTTTATAACAATTAAGAACACCTCTAGCATCATCTCTAATTTATAATTTATTCATATATTTAACATAGAAGTCCAATATTTCATCCAACAACATTGTCTAAATTTTATTAAGTGTTGATGGCTATGTATACACATAATGATTCCAATGGTGTGGCCAGATGATGCTTAAGTAGCCTAGAAAATGATAGTTACATAACTCCTGAATAATTTGTATTTATAACTTGAAGTATTTCTATATGAACATGGATGATGCATACTTGAAGTTAATTTTCAAAAAAACCCTTGAATACACCAATGTCCAAAAGATTCTTACAGAGAATCAAGATAATGGTTATATAGAGGCATATCATGCTTAAGATGGAATCTCTGATGTCTATGCAGGACGAAATGACGGTTAAACTAACAATATGATGGATACACATATGAAGAATGATCCTTACAAAGTACTGGATCATGCTTATGGTACCACATAAATGATGGTTACAAAACCAGTTAACCAACCATACACACATCCTTTTTTTATTGAGATGGTGCATACATAGATATCTAGACTTATCCAAATTTCAACCTCAAACTCCAAAATTCATAATTATTTAGTTAAGCTCATATTCTAACAAATCATTATAGTCCAACAAGATAAAACCTTCATCCAAGAGTTATAGAACACTAGGATGGATTATTCTAACTCCTTGGGTCTTCAATATCTCTATTCACACTAGCTTTTACAACTTGTAAAAACAGCTCATAGATTGTACATAATAGCTTGTTCTTTTCTTTTTATTGAACAGTTGTAGACAACACTTTCACATCCTATGTACTTGTTTATGAAATGAGTATTAGTACTTACAATCATCTTATGTCGCAAATACTATACTAGAACTTTTCTAGCCAGTTGTTCAAAGGCAGCAATGCCTCTTTCTATTACCCAACAAGTATGGGAATCTCCTCTTCAATTGTGGTGGGTGGATACTCCAATCTATCACCCATACATTATCTTAACTGTATTGTTATTTTAATACTGGAATTCATAGTAGAATATTCTTATTTTATCATTAAAATGATATTTTATTGTTAATATTAAAATATTTTCATTAATATTAAAGAATTATTTAATCATTAATTGAAAAAATATTATTTTTTCATCAATTGAAAAAATAATGTCATTAATTGAAAATATTATATCATTATTATTTATAAAATATATTATCATTAATTGAAAAATTAATTTGTTATTAATTGAAATATATTAGTTTATCCTTAATTAAAAAACATTATTTTATAAGGAATTTGAAATATTGTTTTATCAATAATTGAAAAGTATTTTATCAGAAAATGAATAATATTACTTTATCATTAGTTGAAAATATATTAAAATATTATTATATTCTTAATTGAAAAATATTTATCAATATTTTATCATTAATTGAAAATATCATGCCATTCTTTTATCATTAATTGAAAAATATTCAATAATTAATTAAAAAACATTATCTTATCATTATCTTATCTTTAATTGAAAAGGAATTATCATTATTTTATTTTAAATATTTTAAATATTATAAATATCACTAGTGGGATAAAAATTGGAAAAACATTTTATCATTAATTGAAAAATATTTTATCAATAATTGAAAATGATGTTTTATCTACATCTTATTTTAATTAAAAAATATTTTATCATAATTTTATTTTAAATATTTTAAATATTATAGGAGTATTATTAATTGAAAAATATTATATCATTATTTTATAAGAATTATATTTCAAATATTTTAAATATTTTTCCATATAATTCATGATAAAGTAAAATTTTACCAATCAATTACAGCTAATGTAATGTAAATTCTAAAGGCTATGTGATCCCAGGAGTAGGAAGGACTTCATTTTTAATGATAACAGGAAAGGTGACAAGGTGTGGCTACTACGATAAAGTATTTGTGTGTTTTTTAACTTCTAGAGTAATTTATCATTAACTTGGTAAGTATTTTCTAATAATGTTTGACTAATTATATTCAAATTAAATATCTTGTCTATATATATTAAGTAGTCAATTATTTAAATATGAATTTAATTTTTAAGTAATAATATTTTATCATTAATATTAAACTATTATTTCTATATTTTATAATTCATAAAAAAATTATCTTATTTTATAATTTAAATATTATTTATTCATTAATATTAAAATATTTTCATTAATATTAAAATATTATTTCATCATTAATTGAAAAAATATTATATTTTTATTAATTGAAAAAAATACTATCATTAATTGAAAATATCATACAATTATTTTATCTTTAATTGAAAAATATTTTATCATTAATTGAAAATTATTTTATCATTAATTGAAAAATATTAGTTTATCCTTAATTGAAAAATATTATTTTATAATTAATTTAGAAAATTATTTTATCAATAATGGATAAATATTTTTTCATTTATTGAATTATATTTTTTTATCATTAATTGAAAAATATATTTTAATCACCATTTTATCCTTAATTGAATTTTTTTTTCATTATTTCATCTTAGATATTTTAAATTTTAATACAGTAACGTTAAGTGGAAATATTATTTTGTCATTAATTGAAAACAATTATTTTATCCTTAATCAAAAAATATTTTTTGATCATTAATTGAAAATTTTAATTTAGAATAAATTTATATTTTCATTAATTAAAATATTTTTTATTATTAATTGAAAAATATTTTATCATTAATTGAGAAATATTTTATTATCAATTGATAATATTATGGTACTATTAAATTTATTTTATCATTAATTGAAAAATATTTTATCATTAATTGAAAAATATAATTTTATCATTATAATATTAATATTAATATTGAAATATTATTTTAATATTATCATTTTTAGCAAAATATTCTTATTTTATGATTATAATATTATTTTATAATCAATATTAAAACATTATTTTTTTATTACATGTTTTTTTTCAATAAATATAAAAATAGAAAAATAGTATTTAATCGTTAATTTGAAAAATAATAGCATTAATTGAAAAATATTTTATCATTATTTTATCATTAGTAGAAAATTGCATATCAAAATTTTATCATTAACTGAAAAATAGCTTATCATTAATTAAAAAAATAATATTTTTTCACTGTCTTATTTGTATTTGAAAAAATGTTTTCATTACTTTATTTTAAATATTTTAAATACTACTAGGATAATATTAATGGACAAATACTTTATCATTATTTTATAACTATTATTTTTTAAAATATTTTTAAATATTTTACCATTTAATTAAAGATAAAGTAATATTTTACTATTCAATTATTTTTAAAGGCTAAGTGATCATATCTGCATGAATGGCTATTTTTAATTATAATAGGTTAGCTAATGAGAAGTGGGTACAATGATAGTATATTTAGATATTTTTTATCTTCTAGAGTAATTTATCATTAATTTGGTTAGTAATAGAAATTATTTGATAATATTTTACTCATCATATTTTAATTTTATATCTAATTTATAAATATTAACAATTCCATTATTAAATATGAATGTGATTGAAAAGAAATAATATCTTACAATTAATATTGAAATACTATTTTTTCAATAATTTATAGTAAATATTTTAAGACACAAATGATCTTCCATCATATGATTTTATGTATTATCTCCCATTTTTGAGAGTGATCTCCTAGGTCTTCCTAGTGTTTGCGGTGTCCTTGGGTCCTTCAAGGATCGGCTGATTTGTGGTAGTGTCTCTACCTTTGGATAATTGGTCTCGTTTTTTCTCATAGGATCTCATTGTTTCTTAACCCATCGTGTGGTGCGATGGAAAATGAGCTAATGAACCAACGGCGTTGCCTTTCTCTTACAGGTAAGGAAAAATTGCCTATCATAGCGATGAAGTATGATGAATCCTTATTGGTTAATTATGTGGTACATCTAACCATAGGAAAATTCATCTCAGATTGTCCCTTCAATTGACTTTCTTTGAAGAACACAGTACTATCCATCTGGCGATTGGATGACGGAGTGACCATACATGAAATCAGATATAGGCTTTTGGTTTTTGAGTTCTTCAATGAGAAGGACAACAGGTCCTCCTAGGGATACCATTGTCCTTTAACAACAATCTAATAATTATGTAAGATATGAAAATTGACGAAGGGATGTTGAACGTGACCTCTAAATTTCCCTTCTGGTCATAGATTAAGGTAATTCCTTTCGAGGTTATATTAGAGTACATTATGGGAGAGATCAAGGGTCTTGTTAGTGAATTTATGGAATGGGATAAATCATACCCTTTTCTCAGGGGGGTTTATTTACATATATTAGGGTCTCAGTTGATGTTGGTGCCCACTTCTATGGGGTACCTTTCTATCTATAGAAAACTCAAAAATCAGCATTGGGTTTGAGTATAAAAAAATTTCAATCTTTTACTTATTTTATGGATGTGTCAGACACATGGAGAAGAAATGAATATGAAAGATAACTGATGGTGAAGATAATATTGTTATGAAATATGGCCCTTGGATCCGTGAAAGAAAACTCTAGAAGATCCTCTATTCTGGATTTAGAAAGGTATATGGATAGAGAAAAAGTTGTTAAGGCCATGAGAACGCATGCTGCCACAAACCAAGACAGAATTATCATACTGGGGCTGCCACACTTTCTTACAAACTATGACAGTCTTGTGCATCCAAATGAGGTGGAGAATCCATCATACCAAGCTGGCCTCCAGGTACACCTCTATCACTTTGGATAAAGTTCTTATGAATAATATATTCTCACCTGTATGCTTTCTTCGAGCTTATGAGGATAATTTCAAACCAATATATTATTTGAAATAAATCTGTATAGACCCTCTAGACCTAGTTCCCCCCTAAGAGTTGAAAACTCAATTATCACCTCTCAGGTATGAGAGGACATGCAGGGGTTGACGACAGAAGGTAAAAAAACACCAGACATAGAGGAGGATAATTAGAGGGGACCTGGGTATGAACCCCGAGCTATGAAACCCTACAAACATAAAAAAAGTGTGGAGAAACCTCAGGTGACCGATCACCTCCCAAAAAGGTGAAAAGTGGTGGGTGATGGGTCATTGCTTGAAATTTTATAAGTGGAGGCTAGAATGACCCTTCCCCACGTAGCCCAATAAAATTATTTTTTTGGAACTCTCATGGGATTGGAAACCCACAAACAGTTAAAATTCTCCACTGTTGGAGTATTGTAAGGGTCCCTGACAAGGTTTTTCTATCCAAAACCATGTTGGACAACAAGGACATTAGCTGAGTAAAAATTTATGTTGGGTTTCAGGGATATCTTCTGGTTCCCGATGAGACCATGTGGGCTTGGGGATTTTCCTCCTATGGAAGGAACACATGGACATCAGAGTTAGGAATTTCTCCCCAAATCACATTGTGGTAGTTATCCATCAGTTGGATGTCCCTATGTGGATGTTTATGAGCTTCTATGGTTGTCCCTCTTATAATGAGAAATAAAGATCCCGGGAGATTCTTCACACTTTTTGAGAGAGAATGTTGGGGCCTATCCTCATAGGTAGAGACTTTAATGAACTCAAGTATCATCATGATAAGAGAGTCGGTGTTATTAGAACATGAAATTCAATGGAGGACTCCCTAAAGGAAGGACAGAATGAAGATCTCTCTAATTTGGGTTACTCAGACCCTCCCTTAACTTGATTCTATGGGAAGTCTATCTCTACTTATATTGAGGAACGTTTTGATAGTTCTCAGTTTCTCCTTCCTATCATCCAGTGCGATAATATCAAAAGGAAGTTGAATGAACTCTATTCAGAACCACACTCCCTCATCCCAGCCTTGGTAGTGACTTTGTCTATAATATCTAAACTGGAATCTAAAATGGATTTATCCCTCATATTCAAGGAGAGATACTAGTCAATGCATGCATGGGAGGACCATATTAAAGAAGGTGATTCTAATACTCTCTACTTCCACCAAATAAAATCTAAGAGACATCAAAAAAAATCATATTGTAAGAACTTGAATCTTCATTTTAGGTATGAATCATTATTTTGGGTGGTTTTTAAGGAAAAAGGAATAACTGGGAAATTTTCTAAGCACACTCCATGTAATTTTGAGTATATGACATGTACCTCGTTTCCGCATGTAGCCGTGTACTGGCCATGTAACGGTCATGTACATGGCAATGTAGGTGACCTGGAAGACCTCCTAATGCTATGGTTAGTTGAGGATAGTATACAATGTGTACATTAAATGAACATGAAATGTAATTTTCTTTTTATTTGATAAATTAGGTTGGGGTCGCATCTCACATCCAGAACACCCTTCTTCTCCCCATGTTTTATACAGGAGAGTGACGAACAGTTGAAGAACTTCAAGATCCTCCCATTTCTCCATCTGACACTACTGAAAAAATACCCTATACCAACGGTTTGTAACCGTTGGTATAGGTCCCCAAACCGTTGGTATAGGCTATACAAACGGTTTGGAGGACCGTTGGCAAGTAAGCCATGACAATAGGTCTATACCAACGGTTCTAAAAACTGTTGGTATAAGTAATTAGAAAATCTATACCAACGGTTCTCAAAACCGTTGGTATATGTATTTCAAAAAAGAAACATCCGGTGGGATTTGATCCCAGGACCACTAGTTTATAACGGAATGACTTAACCACTAACATAACATGACTTTTTTTAACATAATTTCATAAATATATATATGTATTGTTCTAATTATTTTAAATTTTGATTTATATAATGTTCTCCGTAGGTAGATTCCAAAAAAAATCAAAGGACCTTTCCCAACGATTTTGAAAACCGTTGGGAAAGGTCTTGCTTTTTTTGGGTATTCTAGCCGAAGGTTGAATTCTGGACACCCTTTCCCAACGGTTTGGGCAAACCGTTGGGATAGGCTACCCTTTCCCAACAGTTTGGCCAAACCATTGGGAAAGGTGGTCCAGAATTCAGCCTTCCCCAACGGTTTGGCCAAACCATTGGGATAGGCTAACCTTTCCCAAAGGTTTGGCCAAAACGTTGGGAAAGGGTACCTATACCAACAGTTTGTAAAAACCGTTGGTATAGAAGCGTTGGGAAAAATCATTTTTCTAGTAGTGTGACCTCTGATTGAGACACCGTCAGATGCGTTGGATTCCCACCGATGATTTCTCTCTTTCCTCGGAGCCTCTATTCCTAATTCCTCCTCTCTTGTGGGTATTTCAAGGATGGTATTTTTTACCCTTTTTATAGATCTAAAATGTTCTAGGTCGATTTAAGGGCCAACATTCAAGAGTGTTCATCGTAAAACATCAACGTAGGTGGTTTATGCCTTTCTTTGATTGTATTTGGATTATATTTGATTAAAGTGTCGAATAAACATGTTTGGGGTATTATGTGTTTTGGAATTTAACCCTGTTTAATACCTGTTATGGTTTTTTATTTGAGAAAGGGTGTACTTATTATGCATAAGGTTTTATACCTTGATTATGGGAGTGTTTCCCTTGTTTGATCAATTATAGACATTTGGTCTAGAATTCTTATTAGTATTTCTTTATTTTCCTTGCCTCGTGTTGTTAGGATGGAGTTATTTATTATATGAGATTCATGTGATTCTCATTGTGAAAGTATGACCAAGGGGAATTTGACTATGATAGATTCCTAAGGTTGGGTCATTTATGTATAAATTTTTGTTATATTGACCAAGAGGTATTGACTGTGAGAGATGCCCAGTGGTCATAGACCAGAGGGGTTAGACTAAGAAAGCTACCTAGAGGGTCGTTATTAAATGAATGTTGGACCCTAGGTCATTGACTATGAGAGCTTCTAGGTGGTCAGTATATTTTATAGTTCTTATGCAGACTAAGGGGGTATTGACAGTGAGAGCTACCTAGGTGGTCGTTTGTAAATGATTAGTGCCATGTGGGAACAAAGGGGTTAGACTATGTGAGCTTTCCCTAAGGGTCAATATTTATTTAATTAATGAGATGTTAAACCATAGAGGTTAGACTGTGAGAACTTTCCCAGAGGGTTTCTTATGAATAAATGAATGATTGTGATGAGTCTTCCAAGCTAAAGCACAAGATTGGACTCAGTCTTACTTAATTGTTAGATGGTCTTTTGAGATGTCTGTTGTTACTATTACATAGAGGGATATAGAGCTTAGGCTATATCCCGGGATTCTTTATTCAAAAGTTTGAATAATTAATATATGAAAATGAATGTAATTGAAAATTGTAGGTTTGTTTACTTTTGAGTACTTCATAGTTTATTACTTCATTTTTTATATTTCCTGCTATATATATTCACTGACTATTAAGAACAAATATTTTGGTGGTTACCTACTAGGATTCGTCTCACACCCTATTTAGGTCATGATTTTGGGCCCAAATAGATTATATGGTTGCAATTATAGATAAGATAAATCAACCTTATTCATCAGGTGCTTCATTGTGGTTGGAGCTGGAGAGCATGGGACTAAGCTGAGGCTTGAGATGCTGTTGGAGTTTTCTGCTTTTATGTACGTTGGTTTTAGTATTGTATTTCCAGTAATGTGACTTGTTTGGATACTTTCCTACACACATGTGACATGCATCATTTATATATATGCTCTAGTTGTTATATTATTATCAGTCTTACACTAGTTACTTTGTTGTATGGTATTAGTGCTTTCTCTTTTGTTTATTATTTGTTATTCTATTTTGTATACTCTTCCAATGAGGGTATAGTATCCTAATTATCAGACCTTGTACCTCTTTGCTATTCAGAAGCCTCTGGCATTTTGGGACATGTTATTGAGGTTATGTGACCAATTGGGTATGGGGCACCTTTTGGCGGCACCTGGAACTGGAACGTTACACATATATCCTACATTACTGATCCTAGTGGTAGGTATGTTTCAATTTATAATGATTTTCATGATCTTGTTTTATATTTTTTCTAGGTCCTCTATTCCATGGGAGAATCATATACTTCATCTGATATTATGTCTTTCATTCATCCTATAGTCATGGATGAAATGAACTACCAGCTTATGTGTGTTATCTCTAGTGATGAAATTATTATGGATCTCAAACATATCAACTCCATTAAGGCACCATGTCTAGATATATTTCATGCATTATTATTCAAATATTTATTGAGCATTATTGGTTTTGATATTTTGGGGCTCATGAAGGATCTTTTGGAGGGTAAGACAATTTTTCATTCCATCAATGACACCCATATTTCCTTCATTCACAATATTCAAAAACCATCTATAGTTTTGGATTTATGACCCTTCATCTTATGTTATTTTATTTTATTTTATTTAAAACAATTCATGTTAACTAGCTTTGGAAAAGGCTTCCCTATATGGTTTTAATGAATCATAGTCCCTTTATTCCTAATGGGATTATATTTGACAATGCCATTATAGCTCATGAAATATTTCACTCTATGAAAACACACACTATAGCAAAGAGGGGTGTTGTAGCATGGATGATCGATGTGAAAAAAAACATATGATATGGTGGAATTGTCCTTCCTCTAGTTTGTGATGAGAAATATGGGATTTCCCCTAAATGGGTAGAGGTTTTCATGTATTGTGTAAACTCAGTTTCCTTCAAGATCTGAATCAATGGTAGCTATATGAAGATCTTCTCCCCCTCCAGGGGATCCGCCAGGGGATCCTCTCTCTCCCTTCTTTTTTATCCTAGCTACTAGTGTTTTCTCCAATATTATTTATTAGGAGGGTAATGATAAATTTTCCATGGTGTGAATGTGTGTCTAAATGGGCCACCATTTTATCATCTTTTCTTTGTGGATGAAATATTATTTTTCTAAAGGGCCACCTTGGGTGAATGTGACTTTATTTTCAAAATTTTTAGTGAGTATGAATTAAAATTGGGGTAATATATCAATATTAAAAAATATGAGATTTATTTTACCTTATTCATTACTCAAAGTATAAATTATGACTTTTATTTAGCCTTTAGCATCCAGGTGGTTGAAAAACATAAAAAATAACTCGATCTCCTCACACTCTTTTGATGTTAAAAAAGAAGTATTCTCAAGAATCATGGATATGGTGACTAATAAAATTAAAGGGTGGACTGGTAAAAGGATCTCTATGGTAGGGAAAAAATACTTATTTATTCTTGGGCTCAATAAATTCTGAATTATGTCAGGTCTCTCTTTAAACTCCCTAGATTTTTTGTTGAAAACTTTATTCTTGATTGGATAATTTATTATGGGGAACCATTAATAGGAGGAAAAAAATCAATGGATATCTTGGGACAAATTATATCTCTATGAATCATGTGGTTGAATGGGCTTTCTGGACATGTATCATCTTAATGATGCCCTCATTACCAAATAAGTATGGAGGCTTATCTAATATCCATAGTCTCTTTGCACTAAATTCCATCAAGAAAAATACTATCCCCATTTGAACTTTTTTTCAAATTTTCTTAGCCCCCTAATTATTCTATATAAGCCTCTGGGTTTTACATTATTTTATTCATAAGGGGATATACTAGATAATTGGATATGGTACAACTATCAAAATATGGAAGGACCTGTGGCTTTTTGGTAGCACTAGATCCCATGCATCATCTAGTATTCTGGAATGTATGGATAATGATATGGTGAAATATTTGTTCGAAAAACATGGGAAAGGTTTTTGGATTGAGAATCTAGATTTGTGGTTTAATGATAGATATAGGAGTATTATTCTGATTATCCCATGTGTTTGGGGTAGCATTGAAGTGGTTATCCAGAAAAACGACCAAGATCCACTATGGAATTTTATAAGGTTATGAAGTGATTAGAAAAATTGATTTATTTCAAAAATGCGAATCAATTAAACAAGGTGAATGGTTTATTTGGAAGAGAAAATAAAAAAAAAGAATAAAATAATACCAATATATAACGTGATTCAGATCTATGTGATCCTACATGCAGGGCAACAAAACTACCAATGAAACATTCTTATTAAAGAATCAGAAACAAGAAAATACATACTTGAAACCAAGGAAGTAAAATAATATAGAATCCATTTGAGGAGGCTGGACTTGCTAAACTAGTTGGTGGTGATGAACTCCATCACATGGAGTTAGCATCATCCACTCCTAGATAGACTCACGCACGCACCCAGCATAAAGGATACAACAGTGGAAAACCAAAAAGATATTGATTACAATGATAGATTTCTATACTAAAATCCAGTTATTATTCAATATGTGAATACACAGAAACCATGCTTTATAAAAGGCTGAATAGATCTGGTTCCCAGTCAAAGTCACTACCAAGACTCCTCCGGATGAGATGTCCAGTTGTAGGAAAACAATATTCCGCACGATATGGAACAATGAGAAATGACCAGGATCACAACTCTTTTTCTTCATCTTCGAGATGTCACTAAAACCATGGTATTTATACTCCTAGTAATCTTGGAGAACAAAATAGACAAAATTAATGAAAAAACTATAAATACTGAAGGAGGTGGTAAGGATAAATGAAGAACCCCAGGTGAGGTGTTAGGTGATGTAGATGTGGTGAAATGTCAAAGAAACATGGGCAAATGAGATCAATCATTCCGTTCGAGTAACTCAGAGTGGAACAACTAACAAGGAAATGTAGAGGAACCCCATTAGAAGAAAAAAATGGAAGATTAGAATTCCCCAAAGAATCACACCTAAGAGTACACATGGTCATTGGACCAGGCATGATCAACATTCTAAGTTTATTCTGCAAATAATAAGGGAAACAGACACCTCAACTAATATTAACTGTAGGTAATAAAATTAGATTGAAATAAATAAAATTGAATTTAATGTTCCATAATAGGATGTGCATAAACTCTATGAAAAACATACCTCAAACATGTTTCATAATAAAATAAATATTTTAATTTCAAAATAACAAATCATGATAAATGGAAAATTAACAAATCTCTAACTTAGAGTTTAAAAGGTTAATTTTACTAATGATATTCCCACATGTTCTATTATTTAACTGGGAGAAGATTAATAATATCTATAAAATGAAGAAATTTATAAATGGGCACTACTTTAGTCAAACTATCAGCTGGATTATCCTCAGTGTGTATGTTAGTGACACAGTGTCCCAGATTCAGTTATATCCCTAATAAAGTGAACTCTATTGTCTATATTATTTGATCTACCATAGAAAAAGTAGTTTTTATATAGATTTAATGTAGATTGAATATCACATTGCATACCTACACTAGAAGTAGATAAATACAACTCATGAATAATTCCTACCAAATGAATTCTTTAATACATTCAATTAAATAAATATATTCAGCATGTGTGGTGGATATTGAAACTATTGATTTCTGGTTACATTTCCATGAAATGGGACAAATATAAGAAATGAAAAAAAAATAGTAATAGATTTATAAGTTTAAACATTAGGAGCATAGTGAGAGTCTGAAAAATCTATAATTGTATCATCATAAAAATATTTTTTTCAAAAAATAATGCACAAACCAGAGGACATTAAAACATATATGAGAATCCATTTCAGAGAATTCCAGTGTGCTTTCCTAGGTTTTTTTATAAACCCGCTCAGAGTACACACTACAAAGGAAATATTGGGTCTAGAACAAACCATTACATACATAAGACTCCCTACTATGTTGGCATTAGTGATCTTTCTCATGAAATAAATCTCAGTATCACTAACAGGGGACTGATTCAAGGATAACATAAAGTATTGGATTAGGGGTATGCTTACTGGTTTAATGTGCTAAAAAATTATCATATTAAAACTTTTTTAACATAATCATGTTCAGATAAAAAAAAATTACTATCTCTTCTATGTCTAATTATTTCTATTCTAATATTTCCTTTACATTTCCCAGATATTTCATTTCAAAAGTAGAATTCAATTGGGTTTTCAGATGGATAATTAACCTCATGTTTTTAAAAAAAACTAGAATGCCATCAACATATAAATATAGGTAAATCATATCATGATTAATATTATTGTAATAAAAATATGCATCAAATAAGCTTCTACTGAAATCATTTTCATTCATAAAAGAATCAAAATTATTTTACCACCGCTTTGAATATTTTTTCAAACCATACAAAGACTTTTATACATTAAACCTTAATTCATTTTTAAATTCTTTAAAAAAAATTGGGTGGTCTCATATAAATGGTTTCTTCCAATTTTCCATAGAAAATGATAGTTTTCACTTCAAACTATTCTATATGGAAATCATTCTTAGCAGCAAAAGCAATCATAACACAAATGGATGAATGCTTAACAACCAAGGAAAAATCTCACCATAGTGGACTTCTTCATGTCGAATGTACCCTTTAGAAACTAATATTACTTTTTTATTTTATTTTTAATTCCCTAGTGTTATCTTCTTTCTTCTTAATGATCCATCTACCACTTATCACCTTTTCATTTAAGGTTTTGTTTAAAAGGAAAGCACACCATGTAGTAAAGGACTAAACATTTTGTGTATTGGGTTTCTATAGAAAACATATTCTTCCTCGTACTCGTGTCATCGATCTCTTGGATTCCATTCTGATGGTCATTTCTCTATGAAACTCCAAATCTGAGGTCGTCTGGTCACACCATCACCAAATTGGTAGGATTTGGGCTTCAATAAGATCTAAAAATGAATCATCTATATTATTTATTATGCACTAAAGAACACTAAATTTTCACCCACCGTCGTTCAATCTACTTCCACTACCACCGTCGCACCTCCGTTGAGTCATTCCAATGCTGAATCTATGGTTTCAGGTTGTTGTGATAAGATTTGATCTCACAACGATCAATTGTTCACAAGGGTTTCAAAGTACAGGGATGAATGAAGAACACATGATGGAGAATGCATGAATCAAGGGAGAAAATAACAAACCAATATAGAAGGACAAGCCTCAATTGATTTTTGTGTTAGAATTGGTTTGTCTCCATTAGAACGATAAACGAATCAAAATAATCTCATGATCAAACTCCCGATAAAACCTAAAAAATAGCCCATCCTATATAATGATCAATCTGCAGGCCAACCTTCTCATGGATTGGTCCTCATTCGTCATAGTAATAGAAAACGGGGAATAGGAAACCAAAATAACAGATCTAACCGCAATTTTGATCGATCACTAATGAAGAAGGATTATTGTGTCGTTGTTGTTAGCTAGATCTATCAAGATTGGTGTGCATCGATCATCAATACAAGGTTTCATCATAGTTTTTCAGAAGGATCCTCTAGAGGTTCTCTCTCCAATGTCTCTAGATAATTTCAGGGCTATGAGGTTAACCATAGATTTTTGAAAAATTTACTTATTTAATGATAAACGACATCGCTGTATCAACAATTTAAATAAAAAAAATTATTAAATTGTTTTATTCATTTAATGCCCACGATAACTTTTTCACAAATCACCTAGGCTGGAAAATTTTAGGTTACGCCTAAGGTAAAACCACCATTTTGAACTCAACGGTGCCCTCAGAATTATGATATGGGAAAATTTTTAGAAGTTATTCCACTTTTTTTGGAAAACCATGTGCATGTGCTATTAATATTTTAATATATTTAAAACATTTGTTCCAAGAACAACCGACCTTAGAACCGGACGCCCTCTTAGTTCCTATTCAAGAAATTAATCTATATAATATTTAAAAATAATACATAGAAAATAAGAGTCATTACATTCTCTCCACCCTGGGGATATATGTCCCTATAAATCCAAAACAAAGGCTACTAAAAAAGATAAGGGTATTAAGCACGAATCCAGGCCTCCCACTACCAAGTGCTCTCCAAGATATTCCTATTCTTCCACCAGACACACACCAAAGGAATCAATCACCCACAAAGGATCCCCTCTAGTCGATCCTCGATCTCCTTTGGGAACTCAACAAAAGTAACTCCATCCTTGATGTCCATCTCACTCAAGTTGATGACGTGTGATGAATCATGCACGTACCCCCCCAGCTACGACATGTGGAAGATGTCATGCACCTGGTCTAACTGTGGGGGTCGAGCTAAGAGGTACTCCACCTCACCAACTATATGTAGTATTTTAAAATCATTGATTAATCTCAGAGATGTCTTGTCACCTAGACCAAATCTCCACAATCCACATTGAGGTGAAACCTATAGGAACACATGGCCTTTTTCCTAGAACTCCAAGGGCCTCCAGCACTTGTCAATATAAGACTACAAATGGATCTGTGCACTCTTCATCTTCTTCTAGATGTTATGTAGATTCTCTATAGTAGCTCACCCCAACTCTGATCCCATGAGTACTGACTCTCCTGGGTCATTCCAACAAAGTGGTGACCCTATATATTTGCATAACCCTAATCTTTTTTGAGATTAGTGTTTCTTAAAGTGAAAATTTACGCTATGTGAATCCCTATGTGAAGGATTTCCTTGGATAAATATAGAGAACTTTTTGAAGGTATTATGTAGATCATAAAATGAATATTTTAAGTGAATTAGTCATTATCATTAATTTTTTTATGTCGAGGGTATCCTCCCTCCCCAGACTTTTATTTTCAATTCCACCGCACCCTTCCAAGGGCAACATCTTGTCCAAGTCAGAAAAAACTAGAATCGTTGTCCTATTGGTCCAAGGTAGAGCACTATAGTCACTGCACGACCAATATTTTAGCTACTATGTCACCATCTAGAGAAAAACAATATATCATGTGGGAAATTATTTTATAAAATCGATCCCCACTTATGACGCGTGTGTGTTTTATTTTTCTAGTTTCTTATACAAGGGTCCATACAAGACATATAATAAATAATTAAAAATATAATTAAGTAATATTATAGAATTCAATTATATCAATATGAATAAATTGTTGATTAATAAATTGTTGATTAATAATATTTTACCATTAATTTTTTAAGTAATAAAAATTGTCTAATAATATTTTACTCATCGTATTCAAATATAAAATATTTTTATAACTATTAATCATTAAATTATATAAATATGAATATAATTGGTTATTAATAATATTTTATAATTAATTTAGTAAGTATGGTATCAATACCAATAAATTACATTAATTTGGTTACAATACTATAGATTTTTGAAAAAACAATACCGCCTTTTACTAGAGGAAACATTAATATTTTGCGACAGAGTAGGATCCCATTGAAAATAATTGAAAATGTCAGGTAATCTGTAACATGATCGGATTCTCATAGAAAATAACCATAAATCTTATGTGAATTGAGTTGGGATATGGGCCCCATCCCAAATAATTTTGGCATGACAGTGTATCATTCCGTGGGAAAGGGTTATTTGTGACAGAATTTGAAATTGCATAACAAATATACTTTTTTTGCGATGGAAACATCTCTCATCGCATAAAGTACTAAACTAAAAATCAATAAAATTCTAGAGTAAACTAATAATATTTGTGATATAAATCATCATTCTATCCCAAATAATCCATCAGTAGAATAAATAATTTGTATTTGTGGTTGGTAGCATTTGTGATGGATGAGAAAATCTTTAACATCCCGCCCCAACTCATTGGATTGAGAGTAGGAAAGAATGGTACTATCCTTAGGTGATATCTATAAAACATCGATGCCTAAAAATAAATACCAAGATCTTATAAGATTTTTAGGGGTTATTTTTCCTTTAAATATAAAACAACCATAAAAACAAGATAAACATCCAAACCTTTACATGATTCATGATTTAGTAACACTTACCAAAGTTAAAAACAATCAAACAACATTAATCAAACTGAAAATGGATGTAAAGACAACACATGGAAAGAACTGAAAGATGAAAAGACCCAAAGACACCAATGTGGTGTCCTCACAAGTAAATCCTGAACTTCCACTAAACTCTAACTCCACCCACCCTAACTACGATATCATGGTGCATCACAAGAGAAGCGAGATACATTTCTTTTTTCCTATGTATCGATATATGACATCTTCAAATGTATCAAGGTTCCCAGGCAGGTGGTGAGTATAAACTCAATAGTAATTCTCTAAATACATTCAACTTGGGCCACTGGGATAAGAACTAGGCACATTTTTATAAAATAGTTTAGAAGCAATCAAATAGTTTATATCAAAACCATAATCAATTTCCATGGAAAACAATAAATAAGTTTTAAAAATACTTAAAATCATTTTTAATTCAAACTATAGTGTCTTCACACACACACACATAGAGAACCATGCATGTCAAGTGACAGTTCCTTACTCATGAGAAGTATCTCTTTAATCCACCAAGTCATAATGAGGTGACCTATATCCTGATTCCCCAATCACACACACCCCTTTCTCAAGGTCACAACCACAAATGAACTCACACCAACCATGTATGACTAATATTGTGCCAAACCAATTCACAATAAACCATTAATTATTGGAAAAATTTCATTAAACACATTTCTTGAAAAAAATGAAACCATAATTTTAAAACTATCATTTTTAAGTCATGAATAAGGATTTTTTCAAAAGAGATCCAATTTTTTCCAATTTCCAAAGAATAAGGAAACATGGTTCTTTTCCAAGAATAAAAACATGTTTCCACAACAAAATTAGGAAAAACAATTTAATAAATACAAACATTTATGTTCTGGAATGGTGGAGATGAGAGAAAAGCTACGTAGTGCTGAATGGATAGAGAAAATGAAGAACAACTTATAAATATACTAGATCAGATCTCACAACACATTCCCTTCACTAGATCCCACCAAATCTCATCAAAATTCACATCAAAAACATATATTTGTATATAAAGTACTAGATATATGGCTCTAAGGGAGATAATAAGAGTGTATCATGGAGGAATGAGGAAAAAAAATCACTCTCCAATGATTCTGGATCTCCAATATAATTTGATTAATCCAAAAGTTTCTTTAGGGTCGAAAGGAATTTTCTCTCAAACCTAGGGAGGGAGAGGAGTTTGAGTATATGGAATATTAGGGGATTAATGAGTAATTAAGAGGTTTAATATGAAGTAAAATATAAAATAGCTACAAATTAAAGTTTTTAGGAGGGGGAACATGTGGCATTTCACCCAGGACCATGGTGCAGTCCCCTTAGTCTATGGTGTAGCATGCCCGATCAAAATCCATTAACAACCGTAACATAGTCTACACCATGGATCCTATTAGTTAGGGAGGGGGAAATGACACAACCAACATAAAACACAACATATCCAAAAGTTTCCAATTTTTTAGCCCACCCTTACTCCATAAAAGTGTCAAAATTGATAGTAGTTTTGCAAAATCTCCTCCCATGATCCTACATTGCAACTAGAACTCTCACACCACAACCACCAAAGGTATGAAATGTAGCCCTTTTACACAGAACAATGATGACCAAAATGCATTATCCTTTAAATCCCACTTCCCATGTCCTTTTTTCATAGAACACACCCCTATGCCATAATAACCAAAGGGATAATAAGAAACACCAATCTCCATGGCATAACCTTACCCAAAACAAAAAATAACATTCTCCAAAACAACTAAAAAATACACCAAAAATCCAAATACTAATCCCAAACATAATATAAGATGAAAATAAATAAAATAAGGGTAAATTTACAAAAACTAGGGGTGTCAGATTCTCCCCACCACTGGAATTGTTTTCCTCGAAAAATTAAAATAATTTTGTTGTTTTGGAAGAGCTCAAGCCATTGCTCTTGAATTTAATTTTCACACTCTCATTACTCCTCCTGAATTATACCATGCTATCCTGCAATCTATATTAAACAAATTATTTTCCCATAAAATATATTTTTTTCCTATCCACAATTTTTACTGGCACATGAACCATCATAGAATCTGGTTCAATTTCCACATGGTCCCATCGAATCACATGGTTAGGATCAGGTTGGTACTTATTAAATTGAGATACATGAAAAAAATTATCCAAGGAACTTAACATTATTTGTAAATCCAACCGATAATCCACATCTCAAAATCATTCAAGTATCACAAAAGGGCCAATTTAGTGAGGATATACCTTTCCTTTTTTGCAAAATTATGATGTCCCAACCTTGGATATATTCTCATGAAAATATGATCAACCACTTCAAATGATAACTATCATCAACAATGATCCACATATGATTTCTGATGACTCAGAGCCATCACCATCATGTTTCTAATCATTTGAATATTCTCTTTTTTTTCATATAAAAGAATAAGTTGGACAAGTGATGTTTTACTTGTTTCCATCCTACAAGTGGGGAATGACAAGGATGACCATACAATCCTTTGAAATGAGACATATATATTGAGGAACAATACCTGTTATTGTATAAAAACTACACCAATAGTACATACTCTTCCGATAATCCTTCAAAATCCATCAATCAATCCCTAATAATTTTTTCAAATGATTGGATCATCTGTCCAGTTTTTCTAAATGTTTGAAGATGATAAGCTATGATCATGGTCTACTGGGTTACAAGGGATTCCTGCAAGGACTTCCAAAATGGATATGTGAACCTTGGTTCCTGATCTGACATGATTGAAATTGGAACATTGTTCACCTTTACTATTTCCTAAATAAAGAGCTTGGACAAGTCTTCTATCATATTGGACTCTAGAACAGAGATGAAGTAAGCTAACATTGTGAGATGATCCAAAATTACACACATGAAACTGTGTTTCCAAACAATTCTTAGTATACCTATCAAAAATTTAATTGCTATCCTCTCCCATTTCCACATGGGCATTGGTAAAAAATGCAACATAACAGCTATTCATTAGTGTTATGCCTTGACCTACTAATAGGTTAGGCATCTCAAAACAAACTATACTACTCTATTATTCATACCAACATATAAGAATTGTGTTCTAAATTATTTATAAATCATATGTATTCTAGGATGAACAACCCATCTCAAATGGTGGTAGGCAGAAATAATTTATTCTAGATAAGACAAATTTACCATGATATGATCTCTAAAATATAGCATCGATCTCCCATTCAATTTCCATCCCTCAATGGTCTCCCCAACATTGAGTTTTCACCGCATAGATAAACATTCAAGATCATATATTTGAGAAACTAAAACCTGCTCAACTAAATTAGTAACAATAGAAATGAGAAATAAAATCGCATAATTACCTTGCTTCTTACAATCCCGATGCATATCAGCTAATATTGACATTCACTGCCACAACTTTGAACCCTATTTATCCAACTGATTATATTTAAGAGCTAAAATCTTGTAAGCTATTAACTTTTCATGTTTTTGGTGTTGGACGCACCGAGACAAGGTTCTAGGATGTCTTCATGGTGTTTGATGAAACAGGAGGATCCACTTCCAAAAATGGCATGGATGAGGTATGAAGGTATTCACTATGCCGTAATACAGGTGGCTATAGTGTGGTGGATTTTAGCTATGACATAGGGGAGTTTCTGGAGGATTTCAAGGCTACTGCCTTTTCATATATATTTATTCCATGGAGGTAGGCTATGGAATTTTCCCTTCTATAGTGGTCGAGCACTATGATGTAGAGGATCCGGGTTGTGGTGCTAGGGTTCTGAGGATACCTCCAAAGTGGGGGTAGCTATGATGTGGTTATTAGGCTAATGTATAATACTTTTATAGGTGAAGGTGGTTCTGTGGCGTGGTGTCTAAGGATGCATTGTATCCCCTAGATCTAAATTAATAGGATCCTTCGTTGATTTATGGATGCACCTTTGACCAAGTAAGTTGTGGCATGGTCTAAATGAATTAAACTATAGTATTTATATTTTTTAATAGGTTATGGTGTGGTCCAAGGGGTTGTATCGGGGTGTCCTAAAAAAATTATACCTATAAATACCTCGAGACCCCTGAACCCCAATTTTCTACCATTTCTCTCCCACAAACCTCAGATGACCAAGAAATGTTTTTGAGTTACTTTTAATCCCATTTCATTTTTTTATTCCAGATTCCTATGTTCGATTCCCAATGATTCGAGGTATCTTCTATCTATGTGTCCTAGTAGTTTCTCTTAGTTAGATCTTGTTTCCTTCTGTATCATCTTTACATGCTTTGGTGTTTGATCTCCACTATTATTATGTAGTTTGTTTTTACTTTACAGTGTGTCCCTGGAATGAAATTCTTTAGAGATCATAGTTTCATCATAGGAGAGTTGATCATAGATATGTGATGTTGATCCATTCTCATGCAAAGAACATCAACTATTTGAGGCAGGGGGTCCTTTACTTCTATTTTATTAACATGAAATCATAAATTGACCATGTTATATACCTTTGGATGAAAATAAAATCAACCTAATATATATTAAAAATTATTAAGAAATTGGATTGTGATTGCATGTTGAGTATTTTTTCACCGTGATAACAGTTTTCCTATTGATTTACTAGATAGTGTGTTATATATGTTATTCTTTTTAGCATGTTTTTTATGCTATGAATTATAATTTTGTTCTTGATAGAAAATGGTAAAGAACTTAAAGTTAATAATTTTGAAATGGTATGGTTAAATAATTAATAGATTCTCATGCTAAACGAATTCAATGTTTCTTGTAATTTAACGTTAATCAAATTGATGCTAAAATGAGGCGTGGCCCAATGTGCTGACAGATTGCTTTGACAAACCATCGTCGATCGGGCTGTCACCCTACGAGACACTCTACCATCTCATATGGTAACGGATCCTTCCTCGGCTTGGGCTCTACCTCAGGGAAATGACCTCTTCATGGGGGAGGGGGGTTACCATGTGTGGAGGGTTCGAAAAGGCCACACACGAGAATTACCTTTTGAAAAAAAGAAAGAATTGATGCTAAATACATATTTAGTTGTTAAAATTCATTCATAAACATGTTAATAGAATTGATAAATAACTTTAGGTCGTAATTATTTTTGATTTAATAAATTATTTCAAGAATTATAAATAGAATTTTATTCTTTAAAGTTCTTGAAACTAGAAAATTATAGAGGGCATGTTAAGACCATTGATATCTTTTTATAGCTTGATGCCCTAGGTTTACCACAGTTGGAACCTATGAATAATGAATCTATTAATTCAATATGGAATTAATCTGGTTATTTGTTACAGAGAAATATTTTGTGCTATGAGTGCCCATTTTTTAAAAATAATGAATTCCATGTGTTTGGGTTCGTGAGATCCAATTTATACGTGATGTTTATATGCCTTATTTTTTGTTCCTAGATTTCCCTATTGTCTATATTTGTTCTTGACTCCTTGTTTTCTACTCCAGATGTGAGAACTTTTACGTGATGTAATATGATCCTATAATGGATGATGTGATATGGGTAAGGTAGGCCTGGATGATCTTGCAGCAATTGACGCTTGTGATGGTGAGATGAATCGGGATATGCATGAGGGTGTCAGGGATAGTACCTGAGATGATGGACCAAGTTGAAGCTATACTTACCCTTTATTGTTCTTAAGCTGGATACTTCATATTAATGAATATGTTTAATGTGTTTTATAAGTGGGTACCATATACCCAACATTATTAGTACTTTTGAATACTGTACCATTTGTTCAGTGAGTTATACATGACGTTCACTTACCATTATAGTGTAGACATTTTTACATCCTCTATTTAATGGTAATGTTCATAAATTATTTTTCATATCAAAAGGTTATAGTAAACACTAGGCTATAATGAGAACCCTAAGATACTATGACATTAATCATACATATATAAATTGTGGTCGAGATACGTCATCCGAACTACACACAGTTGATGTATGATTTTCAGGTGATGGGGGATCATAATTATTGAGACTTATTCTCATGAAATTTTCACTTGGTGATCTCTGGTAGGTGAGATCATGAGGACAAAACTATTAATAGGAACACCACATATGTTGGGTTCATTGGGAGTTCCTATCTATGGACATGTTTATTGGTATCCTAACTTGAAATCATTATCAATGTGTGTTATTTGATCACATACTTTGATGAAAGGAAAAAAATCATGCAATGAAATCATGGTGAGGTAGGTTGAGTTGGGTGCATCATTGGTGGTATAACATTGGTTGAATGGTCAATATATTTTTTTTTCAATTTTGAGTTATGGAAGTAATATCTCAGGTATAGTTGATCAGGATGATATTACCTTCATAAATCCATGGCCATGGTAGTCCAGGGTAAATATCTACAGATAGATCAATAAAAAAAAGTAAAGAAAGGATGATACCACAAGTGTTCATCCTACTTTATGAGATATAAAATACAAATAAATTATGTTACACAATGCATGTTCATAGGCTGGTTATCATTGATATGACGGTTCATTATATTTTTAGGGCCCTTGATGGGTTGTCAGACTTCAATCTTAGCTTTGAATACTATTCACTACTATCGAGATAAAGGCCTAGAGTGTTAGACACAATACACAATTCAAAAATCCACCCTATTCTGGTTAATAGGTGTATAGGACATGGTGGGATCCACCAAGGGGTCCAAGATTTTTCCATGTTTTATCGATCACCAATAAATAAATAACTTCATAATTATTAAAGTAAAGAATAATTGGTTTGGATTTATTTGTTAAAATTATTTACAAGTGTTTGATTAAATACATGGAATAATATTATATGAACAAATATTATTTTAATAATTAAGGTTCATTTAATATTAGTGGAGATTACAAGTAGAGTTAATGACTTGACTATATCACATAATATATTCAATATAAATTACAAGAATATGAAAAAATATAAATAATATTTATGATGTAGTTTAGTTATTCATATTTATTTATTTATTAGTTTTTTAGTGGACATTAAATATGTAGGGCCCAGGGAACCCTAATCATGTATTTTCAACATCCACTATATAAGTGAAAGAGAGGCTCGTTCTAATTACAATTCATTCAATCGGAATGAGATCCTCTCTCTCCTCCCACTTCTTATGTAGAGAAGTTATCACCCGAGCAAATGATCCAGTAAACCTTTGAAGGATCAATGTCACAATATCATGGTGATCATAGAGACATTTAAGAGACCATTGGAGTTATGTTCTAGTGCCCAAAATTCAACCAACAATGTGCACACAGATTATTAGAGAATGTGTGGATGATAAAGAGGGGTTCAGCTTCGAATCCTTCAAGAAATAGTTACCAATGATGACCTACAGTTGATCACACTCTAATTCAAAATGTGGTACTCACTATTTTATTTTTATATTCTCTATTTAATTCATGTGAGATATTCAGACCTTACCAGGGATTGGATTTCTATAGAGGAAAAGTTTCATTTCTCTGGTGATAATAATTTAAAATCTCCAACCCACAAACTTCTGTTGCACACCTCATTACCAAAAATTGGTATCATAGAAATCCCATGGGGTTTATATGCTAAGTAAAAAATTATGTTACATTATATTTAAGTGTTGGATTTGAAATCATCCCTAATGAATCTGACTGTGCATCAATCCGATCATGGATGTCCAAGTTATGACCATCTGAAAAAAATGGATCGAAATCCTTATTATCAAATATTAAAATTTTGGGATATTAAAGTTTCAGATTGTAAAATATTAAGAACAATATATATTTTTTTAATTTAATATCTAGGAATATGACCAGCTAGATTCCAATCACAAGATTCCAGTATCCATATTTGATCTACCCAGTGATGTTTGTTTCCACCGATGATGAAAGAATCAAATAAATAATAATTTTTGATTATTTAAAATAATCCTACCAATATAATGTTTGAATAAATTCAAATCCTTCCAAATGGTTTTTGGAAAAGTACAGGGTGGCGGGACATTTAGCTAGTGGAAAATATCTACACAAAACAGACAAATTTCACGAGTCTCGGTTTCAATAACACTGAATGTACTGACATCATTAAAACGTTTTGGATTTCTATGACACATTACAATGATGCTTTTTCCTACTCTTACAAAATAAAGTCTCTAAAATAGATTATTAAAGGTTTGTGTAGCCTACATGCTAAAAAAATCAACATGGATATCCTACTCCTTGAGAATGATCTCAACTAAATCCAAACCCACAACACTAGCTCTGACTTTAGCATTGATCCAAATCAGGAAACAAACAACTCAATAAAGCTCAATTATATGCTAACATTTAAGGAGAACACGAGGAAGAAAGCCTTCAAAGTTAAATGGATTTTTGATAGTGATAGAAATAATAGGTTCTATAACACTCTTCAAAGATCCCACAGAGCCTATAGACCTCTTTCCCCTCTACAAGATGTGGACAACATTTTAGAAAATGAAGATGACATTGCTAACCATATTGTCTCTTACTGTGAATCTATTTTCAATGGCCCTGATAACAATAAGGATCTCTTACCGGGGATCATCCCGATAGTGTTCAATGATAAAAATAACATCTTTCTTCTTAACACTCCTCTAGATCATGAAATTAAAGATATCATATTCATTTTAAATCCTGATAGTGCTCCCGGACCTGATGGTTTTAATAATGGTTTCTTCCAGCACTACTGGGACATTATTCAATCTGATGTTTGCAAGCTTGTCAAATATTTTTTCACCAATGGTGTTCTTCCTCAGGGAATAAATGCCCAATTCCTCTCTTTAATCCCCAAAGTTGAAAATGATTCTAAGATTTATTTGTTTCAGCCCATTTCTCTCATCAACACTCTTTACAAAATCATTACAAAAATAATTGCCAATAGGCTCTCGTCTATCATGGATAAAATAGTCTCTTGAAATCAATTTAGGTTTATCAAGGGTAGATCCATCCAAAATTTCATTTGTCTTACTTTGGAGTGTTTTAACACTTTAAAAAAAGTCAACTGAGGAGGTAATATTTCCATTAAGCTTGACATTAAAAAAGTTTTGATACAATGGAATAGAGTTTTATCTTTAAGGTTCTTTAATCGTTTGGTTTTAGTAATAATTTACTCACTACTATCAAAACCTTATTTAATTCGGCTTCCATTTCAATTCTGATCAATGGTTCCCCCATAGGTTACTTTAAATGCACTAAAGGTTTCAGATAGGGGGATCCCCTCTCTGTTATCCTTTTCTCCATTGTGGAGGATTATCTTAGTCATTTACTCACTTTTCTTGTTGATCAAAATAAACTCAATCTCATTCATGTGTCATGCAATTGTAACGCTCTGACTCACTTGTTATATATAGATGATATAAATATTTTTCTTCAAGGAAATAAAAGAAACATCTGAAACCTCAAAAAGATCTTTCTCATTATGAGGAGATTTCCGGACAAGTGATTAGTTGGAACAAATCTTCTATCTTCTTTGGGAAAAAATGTACTCCTAATAGAAAATGCAGTATTACAAGAAATTTAGGTATAAAGGAGGGATCTAATCCTTTTAAATACCTAGGTGTCCCTATCTTTTGGTGAAGACCTAAATTATCACACTTATCTGAAATTTCCAATCAGGTTATAAATCAACTTTCTTCTTAGAAGGAAAAATATCTTTCTATGGCAGATAGAATCTATCTTGTTAAATATACTATTGTCTCAAAAATGGTGTACTCTATGATTGTCTACAAGTGTCCTATTTGTCTTATTAAAAAAATAAATACCTATATTAAAAATTTTGTTTGGATAGGTAGCACGGTGGAAAAGAATCTTGTCACCATACCATGGTTAACTTGTTGTAAACCCATTGATAAAGGAGGCATTGGCATTAAAAATCATAAACACATAAATGAGGCGCTTCAAGAAAAGATCACTTGGGATATCCTATATAATAATTCTAGTTCAACAAGATTTTTTAAAAATAGATATCCAGAAAAAAATAAGAAAGGAAACTCAACTTTTCTTGCCTCCTTTATTTGGCCTTCTATAAAATAGTTATTTTCCTCCATTATGAATAATGCCTGGTAGATGGTCTCTAGAGACTCTTCTTTGAATTTTTGGTTGGATAATTGGACTAGAACTCCTTTAATTTCCAGAACTGCTCTTGGAAAAAGTCTTGGGAACACCAAACACTCCATCAGAGATTTCCTCTGATCCCAAAATGATCATCTTCCTGACAACATCATGAATTTCATTGATACCTATACTTTCTCCATCACAGATGATGTCTTAGTATGAAAACCTGCTTACAATGGCATTCTTAACTCAAAAAACTACTACAATCACCTTTTTTGTAACTCTAAAAGTGATATTGGGTGGATTGAGCACTTTGAAAATCATTGGATTAAACCTTCAATATTAACCCTCATCTGGCGGCTTGCTCACAACAGGATCCCCACTGATGATCGCCTTCAATTGCATGGTATTCAACTCTTTTCTAAATGTTGTCTCTACAACTAACATAGAGAAGATTCCAATCATCTCTTTCTTTCCTGTGCCACAACTTCTGCTCTTTGGAATTATATTTTTGACATCTTGAACTATAGGTGGTTAATACAAGAATCAATCAAATCTCAATTAAAGAGATGTGCAGAGATGGATAATTCTCAACAGATTAAGAATATATGCCTTGCTGTTGCCACAGAACTTCACCATGTGATCTGGTATGATAGAAATGCTCTTATTCATACTAAATGCTCATTAAGTCATGATACAGGGCGTATGTAGATTCTCATTGCCATACGTGAAGCTGCTTTCATCCAAAAGGGACACTGCAACAACACGGTACACGACTTTTGGAATTCTGCGATGACTCCGTATTGATGAAAATTACTTCCAACCTTGTCACACTTTAGAAGTCTTTTGGCATGCCCCTCTTCCTAGTTGGATTAAAGTTACTGTGGATGGGGCTTCCAAAGGCAACCCGGGCCCTTCGGGTTGTGGTGGAATCTTTAAGAATCATGCTGGTAAGGTCCTTGGATGCTCTATGGTAGTTATAACATTGCCTGTTCTCTGGAATCTGAAATGGTGAGTATGGTTCATGCTATTTCTTTTTCCAAACAACATGGTTAGAGAAACCTTTGTATTGAGAGTGACTTGACCACCATTGTGTGAGCTATTTAGAATGGTGTGATTCATCTTGCGTGACCGATCACCACTCACTGGATGAGCTGCATCTGCACTCTTCTTGACATCAACTACATCATCACTCATATTTATCAAGAAGTGAACATGGTTGCTGATGGCCATGCGAATAAGGGGGTTAATTGAGATATTACCTGGATATATGATCTTCCCGCTGATCTAATCCCCTTTCATTACAAAGATTGTAATATGTTTCCATATTTTAGACTCATGTAGCCTTTTTCTTTATAATAATTATGCCTTGGTCTTCTGGCTAGGCACCACCTTCTTAAAAAAATATTATTTGAAGATTCATAAAATTTGTAATTGGTTCACTATAGGTCTAAAGATAAATTTTTAGAGAAAATGTTGAAAAAAAGCGGTTTCTCTAGCCTCCCCCTCTGTCGGCACGTGTATCTCCATCAATGGAGACCCTAATAGTGTACCTTCTACTCCCGTGTGAGGGACTGTGAGCCACACCACCACCGCTAGATATAGATAGCTATGACAATCTCTCATTTTCATTGGAGCATCATTTCACATAAGAAAACCAACCTTTGGCCATCCAACCTCACTCACGAGCCGCCTTTCCCTTCTGCTTGGAATCAACCCCACCGCAGAAACCATCGGTGCCTCCCTCTCCCATTCGTCGGCGACCACAACGTCGCGAGTTTCTCCTCTCTAAGGTCACTAGGACCATACAAATCTATCCTTCGACACCATCATTCTTCTAAACAAAGGATTCTTGGCTGAACACCACCGGTCGTGGCCTCCTCCATGAGTTCACCGCACAACCAACACCTGTGTGGATTGACCGTGGACCACCGCAACTCCTCCCCATATGTTGACCCAACCCAGTTGTGTAATGCCCATAGAAATGGCGACTCGTGAGGTACCCATAATACATCAGTTGACCAAAAGGTTTCTATGAGTCCAGTTGTACTTGACACACCCCCAAACTAGTTAAAGTGGTTTAGTAAGACTCCAGATGGGTTTGGGTGGGCCCACCTAGCCTAGAAGTTCTCTGCATGGGGTCTTCCCAACCTAGAATGTACATGTATGGAGTGGCCTGGCCCGTGTTGGCATGCTCAAGGTTTGGGGTCCTGGGCTATTTTATATAATCAAAATTAATGAATTTAATTAATTTAATTTCAATATTAAATTAAATTAATTAAACATTAATTTTTGGTTTATAAAAAATAATAATTAATATTTTGAAAAAGAAGTCAATTAAATTTAATATTAAATTAAATTAATTAATTTTATTTTATTTTTGGAGTAATAATTAAACTAATATCGGGACCGAATAAGAATAAAATATTTAAATAAATGATTTTAAATTAATTAATTAATTTAATTTATTTAAATATCCCTCATACTTTAAATTTATTATATTTAAATTTTATCACGCTTTTACTTTACCCGTTGACTGATCTTGAGAAATTGACTGACCATGTGTATGTATATTTAATTAATTTATTTAATTAATAAATTAATTAATTGTGATGACTCTAATTAAATAAGATGGTCTACATATCATCATTTTTTCTCGTTTAATATGTATAAGAGTATGCATGCCTATATAAAATTTAGTTATCTAAATTTTATACTCCCAAGACCCCATCGTCTGTGTTTGAGTACTTTTGTACTACGATGAGGATAGTGTAAGATGTAGAAAATATCAAGATGAGGTGAAATTCAGATGAGAAGAGGTCACACTAAATGTGGACGAGTTGTGTCAGGAGTCAAGCTGTGACTTTGGTAAGATTTCTCTAGGACATGGTTGGTCCATTAAGTTTAAATAGATCAATCAATATTATATTCTCAAGACCATTCATGTATTTATTTCCTATATGCATTTTTAATTATTTTATGTGTTTTCATGACAACAGGAAACACATAAAATAATAAACAAGAAAATTGTATACAGAAGTGATGTATGTTTTCAATTAATATTTAGTTGTGAGCACAACAACATAGTATAAATAGATTAATAGAAATTTATTAAATTCATTAAAAAATATAAATACTACTAATGAAAAATTAAGTCACAAATTCCTTCTGTCATTTGAATTTGAACACAACCAGGTGTTCGGGGTGCTCGGTCATCTATAGTTGTGGGTGCCTCCAACAAGTGGAGATTTATTGTGAGAATGATTGGTTGACTTAACTGATGTTGGTAGAAAAGTATTATCCTTATATATCTTATTTCAACTTCATATTCAAACATTTATTAAATCATTTTTATGATTTTAAAAGCTGGGACTTCACTCAATGGATCATGGAGTCGCAAGTTAATATGGTTGGCCAGAAAATCACCTACCTTGAAATCTTTGAGTAGTGGAAAATCTATATCTTATAGACTATGAGGAGAAGATCAAGGATCTTTGCCACTATAATACTAAAATGAAAAAAATATTTTGATCCTAGTATAGTGGGTTTGTATAATTTGATAAAATAGTGGGAGACATTTGATTATTTAAACAATCGGTAATGTCTGAATTGGTAATCCAGAAAAAAGTACTAATCTGGTAGAATATATTTTTGTAGAAAATGGTAAGTAATACTATAAGAATACCGAGATAAATATTGTAAAATTCAATGTACTAACTGGGTCGATTTTCCAAAGAGTAGTATAGGAGCTTGCTCAAAGTACTACGACATCATAAATTCAAGGTGTTTGTGTCCCCAAATACCTGTTATTCCACCTCAAGAAGAAAAGGTGTTAAAAAATGCTTACAGGATACTTATGTATGATGAATATAGTGGTTATTTCAAAATGTTATCATCAACATCTAATGTTATTTTTGGATAAAACATCAGGACATGGATGATATTACATGTAGTCTCATCTCCAAGAAAATTATGTGGAGAATGTGAAGCGAGATATGAATGTATGATGTTTGTACTGGATTTGTGTAAAACTAAATATAGATCACGATCCTTCCACAAATCGTATTCTTATATCTTTTTCCTCTGTTTACTATGTTCTCATTTAATATTACAAAATTAATAGTAAATGGAGTGAATTCTTAACTACCTTTTGGGTAAGGTTCCCAAATAAATAAGGACATTAAAGAAAGATTAATATTTAGTTGTTATGATAAGGAAGTTAAAATACAAGGTGAAAAGGCCAATGGAAATAGTGATTCCAAAAGAATCTTCACAATGTCCTTAAATGAATATGTATTAAACATTAGTTTATTTTCATGGAATTTCCTGAAAATAATCTATGAATGTTTAAATGCAATGAACTAAATCGAATAAGCATGTAGTCACTTTTGGTTCAGGTATATTCATCAAATGAATGTAACATTTCTGTCATACTGATTGGGTACTACATACAATATGATTATCACATATGTGTATCAAAATATATTAACCATGTATGTATAGAAACATTACTAGAATTAAGGTGTGTTCTCCAAGAATCTGAGAAAGGGTGGTTCATAAGTTACTAGTGAGAAGAACACAACATCTAATTTCCAAGTTTAATGATTCTAGTATAACTTTTATTGAGTATAACCATAGTATTTATCTCAAGTATCCATTGGACAATAAGAGACATTATTCCAATTCAGATATGATTGTTTTTTGTGGTGTATCATACTCAACCAAAAGATTGGTGATACATGAATCATGGGAAATACATTATGAATATACAATGTAAGACTTTAATACCTATTTGTGGAAAGATAACACTTTTTTGAGAAAAACTATGTAGTTTTTAAGGATATAACTAGTATGGTTTTAGACTCTTATGAGTTAAAGAACATATGTATTATCAATACGTTTATGTACTTAGTTTTGGACAAAGAAAACTTTATAAATAAATGCTAAGTCATAAAGCATTCACATTTAGTTCAGGAAGTGAGCATGAACTATTCCAAGGGAAATCTAGTGAAAAATATACATCATAAGATTCTTTTAAGTGTTTATAATGAATTGTGAAATAGAATTATGTTATATTAATGGTCATAAGATATGAGTTTCACCAAGATGGCATGCCAAAGAATATCTTAACCAAGCATTCATCGATCAATATAAAATAGCATGGAGTAATTATTTTACACACATTACCTTATCCCCATCAGGGATATGATGCTAATAGAGAGGATTTATGATAATTTTTAAATGTTAACATTGATCTAAAAAATTTACCATGGATTAATACCTAAACACAAATTTCTTTATACACATCAGAGACATGATAAAAGTATAAGGAGCATCAATGTTTAGATATATACGCATTGTAGAAACATTAATAATATTTTAGTACTTTATTCACAAATAACAACAATGTCCCATAACCAAATGCTGACTATAATGAACAATGGATATCATATGAGTTATAGTAGGATGGAAATCCCTTATGTCATAAGAACATGTGTTTAGATTCAAGGATTTTGTTGAAGATATAAAAAAACTTGAATCAAGAAAAACACAATGTGCAACTATAGTATTTATCCTAAAGTTTTCAATGGATATTACAGGAATGACAAAGATAGAAAAGTTGTAGTAAAGTAATAAAACAAATTTCTATAGAAATAGTTCACATATCTACTTGAGATAGTGGGAGAAATATTGACTTGCGTTTATTCTATACTAGAGATGCACAAATAGTTTTCATAGGAATGAGTTCCACCAGATGTGTGGAAGAGTAATATTCCAGAGTCACATACTATATATTATGTATAAAACCATCCATGGGATGGTTTTATATTCACCATGGATGGGGATACATTACTCATAGATACTAATAATTCCTACAAGCAAGCAATCTTTTACAATTAACTAAGATTGACAAGATCAATTAAAATTTAATAATGGATTCAATGTATCAAAGTGTAGGGGATTATTATTTTGAATATTGTAGTGGGTATTCAAGTGAGGCTATACATGTATGGTACAAGCATCGTACCAATAAGGTTCGATTGGTTATTCCAGATCATTATGCCAAAATCCATTAAAATTTTACTTGTCATATCTACATTATACGATCATTAAAATTGAGCATTGGATGTCAAGACCACTAATCATGGAAGGTGTCTATATGAAACAACCAAAAAGGGATAATGATATCATAGAATTTTAATAAGGGTTAAAAGTAACTAAAATCTAGTTTTGTATTTTAAGAAAAAAAGGATCATATAATATTCATTCCAAATGATTCTTTTCCACGTGTCTAGGAGAGAATAGTTGGATTTCCATTGTTTTTCAAGTGAAATATGTCTTGTAACATATGGAAAAAATACTATTGGTCTTATAGTTTGTTAAGACTAGAATAAAAGAAATACTCCAATGATTGAATTAAAGTAGCAGTCTATGTTTTAGAGAAATGGATCTACTGAGGTATATATAATGGTTTCTAAGACCTAGTTAATAGTACATATACTGAAAAGGTATTAAAAAAATTACAATTTGGAATAATTCAAGAGAGAATTGTTACCAATGTCACATGGAATATATCTCTATAATAAGATATTCATGGGCGTAGGAAGAGATTAAAGAGGCGAGTTGAATTCCATATGCTTTTGAAATGGATCAATCATATATGACATGATATGTACATATCATATATTACCAATATTTAATGTCAAGAAAATATCAGTTATACCTAAGATAACTACAAGGAAAACAACCAGAACTATCTGATTGTACATGAGAAAGTACAAAAGGTATGTACCTGGTATATGGAGAGGAAGGGATACTAGTCTCACGAGGATAAAAAAAGTTTTCCTATATGGTTAATATGATCTAATATCTCAGTTGAGATAAGGTATTGAGAATTAAAAGTTCATTCAAGTCAGTGGTAATCGTGTCTTCAAATACTGAGTTTTTGCAGATTCTATAGTAGCTAAGAAGTAATGTAAAATATGAAACAACTTGTTCCAGTTCTTGAAATCACACCTAGTAAAAGTATTATCATAATTAAAATTATGATATTTATACTGTACAAAATGTGAAGTTATGAAAATTTAAAAAAAGGGAATACATTCAGGGATTACATCTCTTAAGGAGTTTTAATCAAGAAGATGAGGTCACACATAATAGAATAGCCATACAGTGGAGGTGTGGAAGACCCAACAGCTAAATCCATGACTTGAAAGAAACATGATCTTAATCATGTGAGAGATAAAAATGATGGTTATCAATTTGGATCTAGTTCAAGTGGGAATGTTGTAAAAGTGGATACCCTAGACCTAACTTTATTAGTACTTCTGATTACCATACCATGTGTATAGTCAGTTTTGCATAATGTTCACTTACCATTATAGTTTAGACGTTTCTAAATCCATTATTTAATCGTAATTTCCATATTTTATTTTTCATATGAAAAGGTTATAGAAGATCCTTGTCTATAATGAGAATCCTGAGATACTATTACATTAATCCTAAATATATATCATATGGTCTAGATACATCATACTCACTAGACATAGTTGATGTCTAACTATTAGTTGTTGGGGGCTCATAAGTATTGAGACTTTTTCTCATTAAATTCTCACTTGGTGATGTCTAGTAGGCGAGATCATGAGGAAAAACCTTCCAATAGGAACACCACATGTTTTTGGTGTCATTTGTAGTTCCTATCCATGAATGTGTGGATTGGTATCCTAACTTGAGATCATTATCAATGTGTTCCATTTGATCATGTGCATTGATTAAATGAAAAAACCCTTATAATGAAATCATGGTGAGGTAGGTTGTGTCTGTAGGTTCCAAGCGCAGCGGAAGCACGTTGGTGGGTGTACCCAACTTTAATTTTAGCATTAACAATGATCAATCCGAGATCCGTCATGATAATAAAACGTCAGATCTTTGGAATAGAACGAAGAATGAAAAATAAAGAGGGGTCCAAGAATCATAGATAGAATCATCATATGTTGGTTATAATTAATTTAATTAATTGACAAGAATTACCTTGATGGAATTCTTTCTTCTTTGATGTTTCCAGTCATGATCTGATGTGATTTGTCATTGTGTCATAGAATCCAAGTTTAGTATTCCTCTAGCGGTGATCCACACGTGTTCCACATATCTCTGGACGTCGCCAAAGTGAACTTCGGGTGCTAACGCGGAAGAGTCTTCGCTTGCGATGTCCGACTTTGATCACCTTGATCTGGTGGAGGTGGATCTCTCTCCCGTAGCTTGAAAGAGTTCTTGGTGAAAAAGAATTCTCTCTTGGCTTGAGAGCTTTTCCAAATCCGTTGTGCACAACCCCCAAAAAAATGGATAGGATAATGAAAATTATATAATTGGGATTTTAATTACATAGAATAATAAAATGAATTAATTACCAAAAACCATTTATTTATTCCATTTAATTCTTAGTAATACCCCATGTCTAATAATAACAGATAACTATTATTATTTCTTGACATGCACCCAACTAATTTCACTTAATATTAGATAATTAAATAAATAATATTATTTCTCATAAATTCCCAGAAAAAATACATGACGTTTATATTTAATATACACGGCATGTAATTTTATTTTTCCATTTTTCTTTATTTTCTCCACCATATTTATTAGACCTTGAATAATGGATATTTATTTCTCAAATAAATATCATTTCATTACTCACTAATAAATATATTATTTCTCCCATAATATATTCTCTCGAATAACTAGTGTCGAAATATATACAATCAGACATCCTTGAATAATTATTAAACCACAATCGGGAAAAATATTTATTCAACTTGTTAAATTAATATTTAACTGAGATACTTGGACACACGTAGTGTGTGACCCTCGAGGCCTCTTTCTCAGTGGAATTAGGCAGATACTACCTAAAGTCCAAGGTTTGCATCTAGAAACACGCCAAGGCACCCATAAAGAAAGAAGTTAATGTCGTAATGACATGTCACCTCCTATGAACGCTTACCGTGTAATATAATCCCTTAGTCTTGATATCTCGAATCAAGCGGGTTCCATGCTAGTAACATCAATCCATGTGCTCGATTATTCTTTCTCTGACTTCCCAGAATTGAACTTTCCCATTCCTCAGCATGGAAATGGATTAACTTAGGCTATATCAATTTCATCAAAGTGCCTGAGATATTTATTTCCATTATGGAACAGAAGGGAAAAATAATTTCTTACATTATCTATTAACGCATTATTACTTGTGACACACCCAACATATCCTACCTCACTACGAATACTGTGTCATCGTAGTTTTCGTCAATACATCTAAGTGCGCGAGTTGTAATACCCATTAATAATAATATTAAAGTCTAAGGACCAATACAAACATCCTCAAATAGGAACATCCAATGAAACTCTAAAATGTGGATTTCCTACTGGCGGGTGTCATTCTCATAATATCCTCTTGGATATTACTAAGGGCACACACTATGAGATGGTGACTCAAAGTTTTATAAGTCCTCACCCCTAATGGCCTGTATTATTTGTGTCCATCAAATAACATCATCTAGCCATAGAACATATATTCAAGAACAGTGTTATGGAACTTCTGGGTCCTCATCACAGCAGGGATCCTCTATGACCCTTAAATGCAACATCTATCCTTAGGAAATTATCACATGTATTATCATGTAGAATAACAATCAAGATGTGATAAGGTATTTATTAATGAATAAAGTACAAAGTAGTTGGTTCTAGGGCACCAACTCCAACAGACTCCCACTTGGGATAGAGCCAATTGCTAACAACCATTAACCCACTAGCTCTCACATGATATTCATGCTTATGCTGAGATAGGCCTTTAGTCATGGGGTCTATCACGTTCTCTTTTGAGGACACTCTTCTCACTACAACTTCACCCCTTTGATGAAAATCCCAAGAGGTGATACTTTAGGAGTATGTTCTTTGTCCATTGATGTGACCTTCATTCTTTTTCAAGAGCCACCACTACAGTATTATAACAATACAATGTGATGGGATCTTTACTGCTAGCCACTACATCAAGATCCTAGGCAAAGTACCAAATCCAGACGGATTTTTTGGCTGTATCAGAAGCTGCTATATATTTGGACTCCACTGTAGAATCGGCAAAAACTAGTTTCATTGAACTCTTTCATCTCACTACTCCTCCATTGAGACAGAAAACATATCCATATTGCAATTTCAGATCATTCTGATCTATCTGAAAACCAGCATCAACATACCCTTTGATGACAATGAAGGTCCTAGGAACAATGAAAGCTCATGGGTGGATGTTACCACTTGACTTTTTGTCATTAGAAATGATCAATCCGGTATCAATACAAAGATAAATGCCAGACTCCACGGATTGAATAACAAAAATAGACAAAGAAGAAGAATAGTATTAGAACCACAAAGGAGGATCATCACAGGTTGATTATAATTAATTTAATAAATTGAAAAGAAGTACCTTTTATAGCATTCTTTCTTCATTGATATTTCTTATCATGTTCCAATGTGATTCATCATTGCATCACAGAATCCAAGTGTAGACTTCCTCTAGTGGTGATCCACATGTGCACCATGTATCTCTGGACGTCGCCAAAGGAATCATCAGGTGCTAGCATGGAGAAGCCTTTGCTTGTGTTTTCCACCTTAGATCTCCTTCATCCAATGGAGGAGGATCTCTCTCGGTCTTGAGAGAATTCTTGGAGGAAGGAGTTCTTTTGGACTTGAGAGAATTCTCTAGAATTTTTGTGCACAACGATTCGGGAAAAGTGTAAGGGTTGTGAGGATATTTATAATCGGGTTTGAGGTTATAGAGTTATGACAATAAATAAACATGTTATGTGTTTTATTTATTTCATTAACTATTATTGAAAACCCACATGTCAAATCATTAATTCCTTAACATGCACCCATGCTGATTATAATAAATATCTTTTAATAAAACAATATTATTTCCTCAAAATCCCGACTGGAAAAACTACACGGCGTGTAATCATTAATACACGGCGTGTAATCATTAATAGCGGGGATCTTCCATGACCTTATTAATGCAACAAATATTCCAAGATATTATAATATTATAGTCATGCAGAACAATGAACAATATATAATAAGTGTACATTCATGTAATCAAAGTATAAACAGTTGCTTCTCAGGACACCAACTCTAATAGACAACCTCCTCATATCCTCCATACACCAGAAACATATCCTAATTTCTTCTTAGATACTTAAGGATAGTCCTAACAGCACTCCAATGTTGTTCTCCTAGATCTGCTTTATATTTACCTACCATGCTCAGTGCATAGGAAACATCAAGCCTAGTACATAACATGGCAAACATGATGGATCATATAGCCGAAGCGTATGGGATCTTACTAATTCTATATTTCTCCTGTTGTTTCTGAGGACACATTTTCTTAAAAAGATGTAGGTCATGTGACACTGGACCCAATCCCCTCTTGGATTAATCCATACTAAATCTCTTTAGAATTTGGTCCATATATATCCCATGACTTAGTCAAAGCAGCCTCTTGGATCTATCACTAATATTCATGATCCCCAGAATGTAGGGTGCTTCACCTAATTCCATCATAGAGAAACACTTGTTCAACCAGTCCTTAACTGACTGTAAGACTGGTACATAATTTCTAATAAGTAATATGTCATCAACATATATTACTAGGACAACGACCGCATTCCTATTAAACTTATTATAAACACATGTCCCACATTCGTTCTTAATGAAAGTAAATTCCTTTATGGATTCATAAAATCAAATGTTCCATGACCTGGATGCTTTATTTAATCCATAAATTGATTTCTGCAACTTGCAAACCTGTTTGGCTTCAACTGGTGTCACAAAACCTTCTGTTTGTGTCATATAGACATCTTCCTAAAGGTTCCTGTTAAGGAATGTTGTTTTGACATCCATTTTATAAATCCCGTAGTCATGGTAAGATGCTATGGAAAGTATGATTCTTATGGATTTAGACATGGAAACTGGCGAGAAGGTATCATCATAGTCAACTCCTTGACACTGTTTGAATCCTTTTTCCACTAACCTTGATTTAAAGGTTCTAACGTGACCTTCCATGTCCAGTTTTCTCTTGAACACCCATTTTCATCCAACATGATTTACATCAACTGGCTTATCGACCAGAACCCAGACTTGGTTCAGATACATGGAAGCCATCTCAGAATTCATAGCTTTTATCCATCTTAAATCTTATGAGCTTTCTACTTCTTCCTTGTAGGAGAGAGGTTCATCATTGTCAAAAAATAATGATTCGCCATTTTCGGTGACTAGGAAACCAAATCTCTCTAGTTCACATACCTCTCTTGAACTCCTATGCAGTACTTGTGTTTTTTGAACGTCTTCCACAAGAACCTATGGAACTTATTATTGTACCAAATCATGTGTAACTTGAGCATCAACTTCGTCGAAGTAAATATCTCCCCCACTATCCTTTTTGAGGATGTTGTCCCTCTCAAGAAAGATGGATTGTCTAGAAACAATCGATTACTTTTCTAAAGGGTTATACAGGTAACATCCTTTCGTTTCCTTAGGATATCCTATAAAGATACACTTCATTCCCCAGGGTGCTAGTTTGTTTCCTAATAAGGCCTTAAAAAATTCCTCACATCCCCATAAATGTGTGTGTGAAAAAATGGGTTTCTTTTCATTCCATAACTTAGAGGTAATTATATTTTCAGTATTAGTTGGTACTCAGTTTAATGTGTATACTGTAGTCCATAATTCATATCTACAAAAGGATAATGGAAGACCTGCAAGACTCATCATCTACCTCACCATGTCCAACAAGGCGTGGTTCCTGACCGCGTTGTCGTGAAAAGTCAAATTGGTTATTATTTGAAGACAAATTTATAGTCTAGGGAATAACCTAGGTCATCTCTCAAGGAGCATTGATAGTTTTAGAGATTGTATTTTTAATAAGATGTACTAAAAGAGGGAGGGTGGTAGTGAAAATAGATTTAAGTAAATAACTTAATTAATAAGTTAAATAGTTGATAAATAAAGGTGGTGTATTAATAATTATGAGAGAAGAAGATCATTTAATGTTCACTATACATCTTGGATAGTTCATTGTTCTGAAAATTTAACACATTTTTGTTCAATTCTTTGGTTGAAGGTTGTCAAGATCTTGACTCCCCTCTTGCCTCTTCAAATGATGCATAAAGAACCACCCCTTGACACAACAATCGTGTTTCCAATATTTGGTAATAAATCATAGAATAAAAGGTCTAACAAAGAATACTTAAATATTATGTATGTGTGAGATAAAATAGTATTATTGTGTTGTCCAATCAGAACAACCAAAGATTCCTACTTGAAATCTCAACTCAATCGGTGTTGAAATAAAAAGTGTTCCACTTAATTATATCAAATGAAATGTAATCAGGGAAGAAGCATGTAAATATAAAAAATTATTGCAATATTAAACACACAAATTATAAAAAACTAGTATAAGAACATGTGCTGGAACTCCCTCCCAAGTTTGTGTAGCTCCCTCGAAATGATCGTCCACTGTTTAGCTCGCCATCGAGAGGAGGAGGAGGCTCATGTGGAACTAATTCTTCACCCTTGACCCCCCTATGAGGATAGGGGACTCCCGAACTTATATGATGATTAAGAAAATCCTCTGGGAATCCAAAATAGCAGAGCTGGGCTCCTGGTTCGAACTCCCCAAATGAGGTACCCATGGTGCTCTTTTATAGCAAAAATGGGAAGGGGTTTTGGGCAGAGAGATTGTGTAAAATCAATAGTCACATTGTTTTTGGCCTCCAGATAGTCTTTAATCGCTTTTGAAAAAACTATAAAGTTGTTTCCACATGTCTTGTATATCTCCACCGAATGGTTTTATTCTTTTGGAAATGTAAAACTCTATATATGGACAGCACACAACACACAACTTTTGACTCAGTGCAGATTCGGTGGCCTGTATATATCATTTCTCTTTGTCCCCTTAATGGACGAATGGGGCTTGTTTTTCTTCATAAGAGATGTATAAAATTGAATTATGGACCATCCTAAAAAATCTCATCCTATTTGGATTTATGGAGTTTTCATAATCTAACAAACAGTGGATAGGTGTTTATTGAACCCATGCAGTTTTGGCCCATTTTCCTTCTGGATCATCTTCGGGGCCTCCAAATCACCTCCTCCTGCAATGGAATCCTCAAAACAAGCAACATTGACCCTTTAAATAGTGATAAAAACAAAATAAATGATTAAAACATGGAATTAAATTTGTTATTATTTTTATAAATTTCAATATAAAACAAGTTTATCATAGTGGTGTAAGGGTGAAAATGAAACACTGAATCGCGGTGCGATCACACCCCCACACATAAACATTTGAACTCCTGGGAAAAGTCACATATCCAAAAAAATGATGCATGTATATATTTACAACATCATGAAGATTTAACATTTGAGTAAATTTTAATTCATTAAATTAATGTGATCAATACACGAACCACACCAAGGAGTTCTTCCTAGTGAAAATGGAAAATGATGTCTCAAAAATCATATCACAATGAAATTCAAAGAGATTCATGACACCAAATTGAGCAAGGAATAAAAAATTAAAACATTCCACTAAATCTCCATGTGTGTGAGTGAAAACCATTCCATGCTATTCTTTCCACTTTCTATCCAATAAATATAGGTTATTTTAAAATTATTCAGCTTTAAATGAATTTTCACCGAACCTACCCTACATCATTTGCAATCATATTTCAATACCCACTCACTTAAGAATTCCCAAAAGTCAAACCATAATCCCCTGACCTAGATATCCCCATATTTTGTACATTTCATCACTCCCCTCATTTATTATTATTTTTTAGAAGTTGCATTTGGAGAAAATATCACACTCATCTCTCAACCCTTGTTTGATCTCCTCACGAAACTAATTGTAATCATTATAACAAGATAAAAGGCTGAGTATGAGTGGTTTTTTAACTGATCAAGAAATAACCTAATTTTTTTAGGGTGTGCAATAGTCAGATATTAGGTACACACGCATATGTCAATCCAGTAATGTAATGAAACAGATCGGATAAGGAACGAACGTATGTAAATATCATTTTAAGATGAAAAATATTAAACTAACTTATATTTACCTTCTATTAAGGATGAAATATTCACACTTTGTGGTTTGGTGCAAAAATGTGTAGTGATATTAGTGACACAGTTTTTTTCTAAAAACTACTCACACAAGGGGCATCAATCATCTCAAAGGTTTCACATAGATACAACCATTTATATCATTGATAGAAAACCAATTCACTAAAAATCACTCTTTTATGTTAAATTCATAAAAATATTCTTTTTTTCCATTTTTTATGGTATTTTTACTACCCCCCCTTATGGTCACCAAATCATGGAACCTTGAAAATTTTTATGGGAAAAAAATTGAAAATACTATAAAGAAGGCGAAAAAGAGAAGAAAGAAGAAAGAAAATGGAAATCCTAATGAACTCAAGAAGACACATAAAAGTGAAAATACCAAAAAGAAGGTGAAAAGGAGATGAAATAAAAAAATGATGAAAATTCCTATCTAACCCTAGAATGTACCCATCCCCCCACACCTAGAATATGCAGTGTCCTCACTGTAATAATTGAGAAGGTGAGAAGAATAAAACATGGTGTGTTTCATTGGTATGTTGATTCTTGAATATGGAGTTCCTCCATCAGGAACTCCATAAGGTCTTCATGGAAGTGCTTCAGCCACTGCCCATTGACAGTGAAGGTTTTCTTGGTTTCTTCATTTTGAACCTGGACAACACCAAATAAAGATACATTAATCGCAGTGTATGGGCCAAACCAGCAGGAACAAAGCATACCTGGATGAAACTTCAGACTTGCATTATAAAGGAGGACCTTTTCCCAATGTGGAACTAAAGATGAAGTATAAGACACTAGTGGTTAGCCTTGGTTAACTCCTTATAAATTCTGGATTTTTCATATGCATCACTTTTCATTTCATTCAACTCTTGAATCTGCAACTTCCTTTAATAACATGCACCAGAAAGATTAAAATTGCATTATCTGATGGCCCCATAGTCCCAGTGCTCAATCTCAACAGGTAGGTGACAAATCTTTCCAAACACAATATGATGTGGTGACATTCCAATGAGAGTTTTGAAAGCAGTACGGTAGGCCCATAATGAATCATCAATTCGAAGATTCCAATCTTTTATATTGGGTTGAACCATTTTTTCAAGAATCTATTTTACCTCTCTATTGGACACCTTAGCTTGTCCATTAGTCTATCGATGATATGTAGTAGACACTCTATGATAGACCCCATACTGATGCAAAATTGATTGCATTGTTCAGTTGCAGAAATGAGAACCATGGTCACTAATGATGAATGTAATCCAAACCTATAAAAGATTTGGGTTCTCAAAAATTCTACAACTACCTTAGAATCATCAGTCCTTGTAGCTCGTCCCTCTACCCATTTTGACATGTAATCAACTGCTAGAATAATGTACAAGTTTCCAAATGAATTGGGAAATGGACCCATAATGTCAATTCCCCAAACATAAAAAATGTCATGAAAGTGAAATAGTAGTTGTGGCATTTCATTTCTTTTAGAGACATTTCCCATTCTTTGACAATGAGGAAAAGATTTGGAAAAATCATGGGCATCCCGAAAAAGTGTTGGCCAAAAAAGGCCAGAATCAAGGACCTTGAGAGCAGTCTGTTGGGAACCAAAGTGGCCCCCACAAGCAAGAGTGTGATAGAATCTAAGGAAAAACTGAAACTCACTATGAGGAACACAATTCCTAAGGACATTATCAATACATGTGCACTAGAGGTAGGGGTCATCCCAAATGTACCAACGAGACTCATATTTTAAACGGCTATCTTGGGTTTTATTGAAATCAGTAGGAATGTAAGATGCTACCAAATAATTTACAATTTCATTATACCAAGGAATAACATCTTGCACTCGGTACAATTTCTCATCCGGAAACATATCATTTATAGGAATATAGGGGGGTGAGTCAATGTCCGAGGATGGTGTAATCCAATTAATATGGTCAACCACCACATTCTATTCTCCTTTTAATCTCTAATTTATAGATTAAATTCTTTAAGGAGGAGCATCCAACGAATGAGATGTTTCTTGGCTTCTAGTTTCTTAAGGAGATACCGGAGGGCTGCATGGTCTGAGAACAAAATGACTTTGGTCCCCAAAAGGTATGACCTAAATTTTTCCAAGGTAAATATAATGGAAAGGAATTATTTTTTATTTGTGGTGTAGTTTTCTTGGGCAGGGTCCAAAGTACATGAGGCATAGGCAATGACATGTGGAGCTCGATCTACCGTTTGTGACAAGATTTCCCCAACTACATAGTTAGAGGCATCACACATGAGCTCAAATAGTAAATCCCACTGATGTGGTTGGATTACTGGGGGTGACGTGAGACTCCATTTTAACTTATTAAAAGATTCCTCACATTCTTTATCAAACACAAATTCCTTTTCTTTTTGGAGTAATTGATAGAGGGGGTGTAATTTTACTAAAGTCATGAATGAAACGACAATAAAATCCAACATGACCTAGGAAATACCAAACATCCCGTACATTTTTGGGGAATGGTAAGGAAGAAATGTAATCCACTTTTGATTAATCTACTTGGATACCATCCCTAGAAATGACATGCCCCAAAACTATACCTTGTCTCACCATGAAATGGAATGTCTCATAATTTAATACGAGATTATTTTAAATACAACGACATAGGACTGAAGTAAGACTACTCAAATATTCATCAAAATAGGATCCATAAACATCAAAATCATCCATGAATAACACCATGAAATTATCTAGGTAATTTGAAAAAATACTAATGATGCTTCGTTGTAAAGTACCCAGAGCATTGCACATACCAAATGGAATCCTTCTACAGGAAAATGTGCCAAAGGGTAATGTAAAGGTTTTCTTTTCCTGATCCTTGGGGGAAATATGGATCTAAAAGTATCCAGAATACCCATCAAGGAAACAGTAGTGGGACTTCCCTGCTAGCCTCTCTAGCATTTGGTCAATGAATTGAAAAGGGAAATGGTCCTTCCTAGTGTGTTGGTTTAGTCAGCGATAGTCTATACAGACACACCAACTATTCTGCACATGAGTTGGAAACAATTCATTGTTTTCATTTTTGATTACTGTAGGCTAGTTTTTTTAAGAACTACTTGAAAGAGACTGACCCATTAGTTTTTAGAGATGGGGTAAATGATTCCAGAAGACAATAATTTTGTTACCTCCTTTTTTCACAACATCTAGGAGGTTTGGATTCATTCGATGTTGTCCCTGTCTCACTGGTTTAACCTCATTATTTAACAAAATGTGATGTGTACAAATCGATGGGATAATACCAGGAATGCTAGAAAGTGTCCACCCTAAAGCTTGTTTATACTCCCTCAATAGTTCAAGTAGTCACAATTCATGCTCAGGATGGAGTGAACTAGAAATGATGATGGGAAACTTGTTTCCATTCTCAAGATATGAATATTTTAAATCTTGAGGTAGTTTTTCCAGTTCCAATTCAGGTGGATTTTGGATTGATGGGAGTGTTTGTGAAAGTGAGAGGTCACTCATCTCATCTAACTACTCAATTGTATCATCCTCATATAAGGAATGAGATTTTACAAGTTTAGAAATATCATCGGTGGTCATTGGATCCTTGATGTTCATGAAATTATCAATTAATAAACATTCGTGAAAATTTTCTTGACCACTACAAAAATCAATGCATTATTCATTACCTAGAATTTAAATCAACGAAGAAAACTCAGAAAGGGGATTAAGGGAAAGAAATTTTTTTTTTTCAGGGGTAGTAAGTGCATCAATTGAATTAGCATAGAGAGAGAGGAATGTTCTTCTGAGGGGTGCTTCATGGCATCAAGGATGTTGAAGTGGAAAATGTCACCACCAAACTCTATAGATAATGTACCATTATGGACATTAATTATGGTTTATTTGTTTTCAAGAAGGGAATCCCCAATATAATCAGGGCATTTCCATTCATCCTATCATCCTCCATTCTAAGCACATAAAATTCAGCAGGAAAAAATTAAATTTTGAACCCTCACAAGAACATCCTCTAACACACTAGAGGGGTGTGTGGTACTCTGGTTGGCCAGTTGAACAACAATTCCAGTGGGCTTCAGTTCCCAACCACCAATTTATAGTAAATGGAGTGAGGCATCTCATTTATAGAGGCACCTAAATCAAGCATAGAATTAGAAAAAGAATACTCCCCTATGATGCACAGAATTGAGAATGTTACAGGATCATTGCACTTGGTGGGAAGTGATGGCTCTATCAATGCTGAAACATTCCTCCCCAAGCTCACTCTCTCATCACCTTGAAGTCACTTTTTTTGTGTACACATATCCTTTAGAAACACAGTGTACCGTGGAATTTTCTTCAAAACATTAATCAATGGGATGTTAACCTGAACTTTCTTGAAAATTTCCAAAATTTCCTTATCTAGTTCAGTTTCCTTTTGTTTTATTCGTTGGGTGGACATTTGAGGAAATGGGACAGGAATGGTTGGGCTAGGTGACTCATCAATATACACACTCTTTCCTTTGGAAGGGCTTTTCTCAGGACAAGGTTCTTCAACATTTGGAACATTTTCAATGATTGGGATTGAGGTTTCCTTAGAATTGGATGACTCTAATGGAGGATTCATTTTACATTCTAGTTGTTTTCCACTCCTAAGGGTGATGGCACTAAAATTTCTTTTATACCTAGGGTTAACTACTGGTTGAGAGGGAAGTTTACCTGACCCATGACTTTGAATTTCACCCAATGAGTTAGCTAGTTAGTCTAATTAGGTTTTGAGGTCTTGTATGGATGCCTGAGTGGTTTGTTGGAATTGGATATTGTTCGCAGCCATTTGTTTCATCATATCTTCTAGGATAGGCTCGGGCTTTGGAGGGGTTTGTTGGAAACGCCTTTGGGGTGGTTGAGGATTTTTTGGTGGTGGTGGTGGATGACTACTATTCCCTGGTTGGTTCCATTATTGTTGAGCTTGGTTTGAATACCCCCCTTTCCTATAGTCTTGGTTCTCCTTTCACCTAGGGTTGGATGGATAGTAAGGTTCTTTCCTAAAGGGTTGGTTATAGGGGCGGCCTGGAAATATTGCCTCTTCCCTCAATTGAGGAAATTGGTTAGAGTAGTGGGTGTCAGAAGAACATATAACACAATGGATGGGAGGAAGAGATTGGGATTTCCCTTGGGAAAGATAAAGCTATCGAAGAACGGTACTTACCTCTTTGAACGTTTTGTCCACCGTCTTCTCAAATTTTGTACTTTGTACCTCATGAACACCTCCAATTGGTACATTAGACCAAGAACCTAATTGTTGTGTGTTTTGTGCCACGTTCTCAATCAGGGTTCTTTCTGTAATTGGGGTCTTATCAACAAGCACACCACCTGCAGCAGCATCGATCATATTTTGATCAACAGGGATTAAACCTTCATAAAAATATTGAATTAAAAGTTGAAAACTTATTTGGTGGTGTGGGAATTTTGAACACAACCTTTTAAAGAATTTACAATATTCATGTAATGCTTCCCCTTTAGATTTTCTTATCCCACAAATTTCATTCCTTATTGTTGCAATTCAAGAGGCTGGGAAATATTTTTCAAGGAAAATGTGTTTCATATCCGCCCAACCTCTTATTGGGGAATTAACAAAACATAACCAATCTTTTGCTGTATCTTCTAAAGAAAAGGGGAATACACTGAGATTTATTTGTTCTTCATCCAAATTTTTAGGTTTTAATGTAGAACACACAATATGAAATTCTTCTAAATACTTGTATGAATCCTCTCTTGGAAGTCCATGTTATCTCGGTAAAAGAAGAATTAAACCAGATTTTAGTTCAAAATTAGGTGCCTCACCTTGTAATGGAATATAGGTGGGTTGAATGTCAACATCAGGCGAGGTTAGATCTTTTAGTGTTAGATTTTTTTAATCTATGTTATTTACGTTAATTTTAGTTTTAATGTGGGTTCCTAAAGAAGAAGAAGAAGAAAGATCAAGATGAGTTTTGATGTTTTGTGTGTTCTCCTTCACAGGTTCCTCTTGTGTATCTCAGGGTCACTGATGTAGGATCATATCTGATTCAGGTTCGAATGGTTGTATGTCTCCCAGAGTAAAATGCATCATACACATAACCTACATAAGAAATAAATTATAAGGTATAATATAAAACAAATAAACATTCAAAAATTTTACAAAAAAAATTATCAAAAACACGCACTAAAACCAAAGCGCTCCCTGGAAACGAATCCAAAAATGTACAGCGTTGTCGTGACACATAAAATTGGTTATGATTTGAAGATAAATTTATAGTCTAGGGAATAACCTAGGTCATCTCTCAAGGAGTGTTTATATTTCTAGGGAATGTATTTTTAATAAGAAGTACTAAAAGAGGGGTGGTTTTAAAAACAGATTTATGTAAATTACTTTACTAAAGAGTTAAATAGTTTATAAATAAATGCGGTGTATAAATAATTATGAGATAATAAGATAATTTAAAGTTAACTACACATCTTTTATATCTCATTATTCTAAAAATTTAACATGGTTTTGTTTAATTCTTTGGTTTAAGGTTGTCAAGATCTTGACTCCCCTCTTGCCTCTTCAAATGATGCTTAAAGAACCACCCCTTGACACAAAAATCGTGTTACCAAGATTTGGTTATAAATAATAGAATAAAAGGTATTCTAAATCATACTTAAATATCATGTATATGTGAGATAAATAGGATTCTTGTGTTGTCCAATCAGAACAACCCAAGATTCCCACTTGAAATCTCAACCCAATCGTTGTTGAAATAAAAAGTGTTTCACTTAATTATATCAAATGAAATGTAATCAGGGAAGAAGCATGTCAAGATAAAAAATAATTGAAATATTCAACAAAAAAATTATACAAAAACAGTAAAATAAAATTTTTCGTAACTCCCTCCCAAGTTTGTGTAGCTCCCTCGAAATGATTGTCAACCGTTTAGCTCGCCATCGAGTGGAGGTGGAGTCTCAGGTGGAACTCCTTCTTCATATATGATCCCCCTATGAAAATAGGGGCCTCTAGAACTTCTAGGATGATGAAGATACTCCTCTAGGACTCAAAAATGGAAGATATTGGCTCCTGTTTTGAACTACCCAAATGAGGTACCCATGGTACTCTTTTATAGTAAAAATGGGAAGTGGTTTTGGGCACACAAATTGTGTAAAACCAATTGTCACATTGTTTTAAGACTCTATACAGTATTCAATAGATTTTTAAAAAACTAGAAAGTTGTTTCCACACTTCTTGGATATCTACAACGAAATTTGGGATTATTTTTTACACAAAAAACTCTAGATATGGATAGCACACAACACACAACTTTTGACTCCGTTCAGATTCAGTGGCCTGGACATATCACTTCAGATGGGCCCCTTAATGGCCTCATGAGGATTTGTTGTCTTCATAAGAGTTGTATAAAATTTAATTATGTAACAACCCACAAAATTTCAGATAATTTAGAGGCACATATATTTCATACTCTTCCCAACAGTGGATAGGTGTTCATGGAACCCATGCAGTTTTGGACCATTTTCCTTCTGGATCGTCTCTAGGGCCTCCAAATCACCTCATCCTACAATGGAATCATCAAAAAATGTGATATTGACCCTTTAAACAGTGATAAAAACAAAATATATTATTCAAACATGGAATTCTATTTGTTATTATTCTTCTAATTTTCAATATAAAACAAGTTTAGAATAGTGGTGTAAGGGTGAAAATGAAATAGTGAATCGCAGTGCGATCAGTTCCTCCTTTCACTAACACCATTCCACTGTGGTGTATAAGGAGAAGTGAGCTAAGATATAATTTCAAACTCCCATAGAATATCAATGAACTCTTAGTTCAGATATTCTCTACCTCGATCCGATTGAAGTTTCTTTATCTTCTTACCAAGCTGGTTTTCTACTTCATTCTTGAATTTCTTAAATTTATATAAGGATTCTAACTTATAACTAATTAAGTAGACACAACCATATCTACTCAAATCATCAGTAAAAGTAATTAAGTAATAATATCCACTTCTAGCTTCTAGTGTAAATAGTCCACACACATCTGTGTGAACCAATCCTAGAAGATCTGTGGCCCTCTCAGCCTGTCCACCAAAAGGCGGCTTGGTCATTTTACCTTGTAAACAAGTGTGACATCTATCAAGTGGTTTTTGCTCAGTAGAGTCTCAATAGAAATCTTAGAAGAGATTTTTCAAGCGCTTCTCATATACATGACCAAGACGGTGATTCCAAAACTGGGTGATGTATGAGTCATGTGTGTTTGTTTCATTATCGATTGCCAACACTTGGTTTTCATAATTTAATAAATACAAACCATTATTTAAATGCACCACAACATAACATACATTTTTCTTATAAAAGAAGAAAACCATATTTCAAAACATGAAAATAAATCCATCCATATCCAAATATGATACAGAAATTATGTTTTTGGTAATACTAGGCACATAATAACAGTTATGTAAAACAAAAATCATCCCAGTTGGAAATGAGAGGTGGTAATCGCCAATGGCCAATGTAGCCAGCCTCACACCATTGGCAACCCGAAGATCCACCTCTCCTCTGGAAATCTTTCTAAATCTACTTGGTTCCTGCATTTTAATAAATAGGTGATCCCCACAAGCTATTTCTAATACCCAATATATAGAAATGGAAATATTACACTCGATAACGAACACACATTTAGCATCCCCATGTTTCTGGGTGCAATTCCTCTTCTAGTGGTATGGCTTGCCACATGAAAAACATACTGCCTCCCATTCCTTGCCCGACCTTTGGATCTTCCCCTTCTTGGAGGGATGATGCTCAGGGGATTCAGACAATTTATAAGTCCTTTTCCCCTTTTCCTTGTCCTTCCTTTTCTTATTCACCATAAGGGCTGTTGGTTTGTCACGCCCAATGTCCTTGTCTACCTAGCGAATTAAGGTCAGAAGTTCCAATAGACTCTTCTCATTGTTTCTCATGTTGTAGTTGATAGTAAAGATATAGAAGGTCTTGGGAAGTGATGATAGGATGACATCTATATGAAACTCATCTGGGAACTTAGTCCCTAAGATGTTCAAGAGTTCAATGTAGCCAATAAGCTTGAATACATGGGGCCTAGATGGCGTAGACTCTCCAAGCTTAGTTGTAAACAAATAATTGTAGGTCTCATATCTCTCTTGTCTCACTTTCTCTTGGTAGAGATCCTTAATGTGAGACATCATGCTATACACGTCCATGTTTTCATGTTACTTCAAGAGATCATTAGACATTGCCGATAGCATGAAACAGTGGACATCTGTGGAATCATCCATATGTTTCATATAGAGATATAGTTCCTCATCACTAGCCTCTATCCTATGTGCAACTAGAACAGGCTCTTCCAGCACATACAATTTCCTCTCATGGCAAACGATGATGCGTAAACGCCTCTTCCACTCTTGGAAATTGGTGCCGGCGAGAAGGTTATCTTTATCGAGTATGGTTTGAAATGATATTTTTGGAAGTCGTTTTTCTTTTCATTTCTACAAATTAAGATGAGCAATTATTTAGTACTTTATTATGATAAAATAGAGATAAATTAAAAAATTAATACTTATTAGTCTCCCACTATTGTATCAAAATCCAATATCCCTCACCATTGACTTCAAAATATTCTGTTCCTGGAATATTCTAGTGTAAAGGTTCCATATTTCCCTTCACATTACCCAAATAGGGTTGGTGAAGCAACTTGAAGGGTTTTAGGTAGGCATTCCAAACGCCAACTGCATTAACTCACAGCTCTTTGATCCGCTGAGTGGACTTCCTAATCCTAAAATCCTATTATTTTGGATTTCCTCAAACTTTTTCTCTTGGTCACACCAAGTCCTCCTGTGGCAATAAAACCTTGATGAAAACCAAGTCAAGTCAACCCAAAATCTTGAATTATAATTCCTCGATAATTGAAAACACCCCAACTAGGGTTGGTTATGCACTTTGAACTATGGTGCAATTCTAACCAAGATTATGGAAGGCTATACTAACTTGATATTTTCTTTGAGGAATTTTATCCTTATACGTAAATTTCCCTTTTATTATCTTTGATTACATTATTTTAATATTAAGTGGGATATACATAAGTGATTAATCATGTCTAAGATAATATTTTACGCATAAGCTGGTCTTATTTTAGTTCCATCTTTAATTCTTGTTTAATTCATTAATTGTGTGATCGTGATAACACAACCAAAATAAATAAACCATGCAACTGATATAAATAAAATAAATGGTATGATCATGAGCTTGTTATATTGTTTAGTTTATCTAGCATTTGATAAACTAACTCAAGACTGATGGGAGAAACACCTTGAACCTTTTGGGTTCATGTTTATAGCTTTCCACTTGTCCACCTTTGTATCTCCTTGGATTGGTTTCACCTTGGCTCCTAACTTGAGCCGCCTCCAATAGCTTGGGAGCTCCATCCATAACATATCATTTTATCTCACACATAGGTGAGGGGTAAAATGGGGTTTTTCATAAACGAAACCTTGGGCACGCATGCCCTACATATTAATTATGAGAAGGCTCGCAGGCCAAAAAATTTAATTTAAATAAATAAATTTAAATAAACTATTCACATACAATGGTATTAGTCTAGCTCTTGATCATCCATGCATGCAATAATATTTACACATAAATAAAACTAGCATTCGATTTTTTAATCATTCTTGTTTAAGATAAATCACTCTCAAATAAATTAATTATCTTTAATTAATCAATCCTTTTATCTTAAACCCCTTTTCTAAATTTCATTAAGATTCTCATCAATCATAATTTTAAACAAATAAATTCATTTAAAATTTTCTTTGTACGTATCTTGTACCTTGGAGGCAACCCGAAGAATTCATGTTCATAATTACCCAATGAGTAGAAATGAACATTACACAGATGTTAAATTAAACACATATATATAAAACACCTATCACATGTTGTGCCTTAATTTACACCTGCACTGTGGTACACATCTCAAGGGTTTGTATAATATAATAATAAATTTTCATAAATCTGCATAATTTGGATAAGTACGCGGCGTGCAGTTCCGACTACACGACGTGTACTTTTTTTCACCATCCATCCGAAGCACATGCCCGGGGACATAGAATGTAGATGTACATTGGAAATATTTGGAGTATACAGAATGTTTAGTGGGACACACACCGTGTTGTATTCGTGTTACATGACTTCTAGCCGAGCAATCCATGTATGGGGTACACAGTCTAACCCTAACCCGAAGGTATTACACACCGTGTTTAGTGGACCACACGACTTGTAATCTAGAAACCATGTTCCACCTTTTCTTAGTCAACACACGGTGTCATTTAAGACATAGAAATACTCCAACACAAGACCTAATTTGGCAGACCAGTCCAATGCATTGAACCTAGACTACACGACGTGTACTGCTGAATACACACTGTGTATTCTGGTGTTGTATGGCCAGGAACATTTAACACCTCTGTATGAGATCTTCTATTTTATTTTAATCAAAATTAAAAGAAAAATTTGTTCTTGAAAGGTGAACGAGAAATGAGAGAGGAGGAACAGTTCTCGAGATTTAAATTTTTAAAGAACAATTAACATGAATTGAAACAACTTAATTATTAAATGTGTAAATCAAAAACAAAAAAATAAATAATTATAATCAACGATATAACCTCCCTCTGATACCACATGTAGGTTACAGGAACATCAGAAGTGTGTTGGGGGGTATACCAAACTTTAATTTTAGCATTAATAATGATTAATCTGAGATCCTTCACGATAATAAAATGTCGAATCATCGGAATAGAATGAATAACGAAAAATAAAGAGGGGGTACCAGAACCATAGATAGGATCATCATATGTTGGTTATAATTAACTTAATTAATTGACAATAATTACCTTTATGGAATTCTTTCTTCGTTTATGTTTCCTGTCAAAATCTGATGTGATCCGTCGTTGCATCATAGAATCCAAGTATAGTATTCCTCTAGTGGTGATCCACACGTGCTCCATGTATCACTTGACATTGCTGAAGGGATCTCTAGGTGTTGGTGTGATAGATTCTTCACTTGTGATGTCCGCCTTTGATCGCCTTGACACGGTGGAGGTGGATCTCTCTCTCATAGCTTGAGAGCATTCTTGGTGAAAAATAATTCTCTCTCAGATTGAGAGCTTTTCCAAATCCGTTGTGCATAACCCCCAAAAAATGTCTAGGCAAATGAGAATTATATAATTGGGATTTTAATTTCATAGAATAATAAAATGAATTAACTACTTGAAATTAATTATTCATTTCATTTGATTCTTAGTTTAACCCCATGTCTAATAATAATAGTTGACTATTATTTTTAGTTGACATGTGCTCAGAGAATTAAACCAAATATTATTTAATTAAATAAATAATATTATTTCTCATAAATTACCAGAAAAAAATACAGGGCATGTATATTTAATATACATGGCGTGTACTTTTGTTTTTTCCATTTTTATTTATTTCCTCCACCATATTTATTAGACCTTGAATATTGGATATTTATTTCTCAAATAAATATCACTGCATTACTCGCTAATAAATATATTATTTCACCCACAATATATTCTCTCAAATAATTAGTGTCGAAATATATGTGATCAGACATCCTTGAATAATTATTAAACCTCAATCTGGAATAATCTTTATTAAACTTGTTAAATTAATATTTAACTGAGATACTTGGACACACTTAGTGTGTGACCCTCTAGGACTCCTTCTCAGTGGCATTAGGCGAAGCGTACCTAAAGTCAAAGGTTAGAATCTAGAAACATGCCAAGCCACCCATAGAGAAAGAAGTTAACACTGTAATGATGTGTCACCTCCTCCGAACTCTTACTGGGTAATATAATCCCTTTGTATCGATATCTCGAATTAAGATTGTTGCATGTTGGTGTCATCAACCCATGTGCTCGATTATTCATTCTTTGACTTCCCGAAATTGAACATTCCCATTCCTCACCATGGACATCGATTTAATTAGGCTATATCAATTCCATCAAATGGCTTGAGATATCTACTTCCGTTATATAAGAGAATGGACAAATCCTTTCTCGCATTCTCTATTAATGCAGTATTACTCGTGACGCACCCAACATATCTTACCTCACTGCGAAAAGTGTGTCATCATAGTTTTCATCAATACATCTAAGTGCATGAGTTGTAATATCCATTAATACTAATCTTAAAGTCTAAGGACCAGTACACACACTCGCAGATAGGAACATCCAATGACACTATGAAATGTGGATTTCCTACTGGAGGGTCTCGTTCTCATAATATCCTCCTGGATATTACCAAGAGCGCACACCATGAGAAGGTGCCTCAAAGTTTTATGAGTCCTCACATATAATGGAATGTATTATTTGTGTCCCTAAAATAACATCATTAGGCTATAGACCATATATTCAATAAGAGTGTTATGGAACTTCTGGGTCCTCATCATAATAGGGATCTGCTATGACCCTTTAATGCAACAGCTATCCTTAGGAAATTATCACATGCATTGTCATGTAGAAGAACAATAAAGATGTGATAAGTTATTTATTAATGAATAATGTATAAAGTATTTGTTTCTAGGCCACCAACTTATACTTTTTTTGGTCCATCATTGGTGTTATGGCATTGGTTTAATAATTAAGATAGAATTTTTCACTTCCGAGTTAAGGAAGTAATATGTCAAGCCTGGTTAATCAGGATGGTAATACCTTTATAATTCCAAAACCATGGTAGTCAAGGGTAAATACATCTAGATAGATCAACAAACAAACAATAAATAAAAGATGATGATATAAGTGTGCATCATACATTTTGAGATATTAAATACAATGAAATTATATTACATAGTGTGTGTTCATCGGTTAGTTATCATTTTCATGAATATTTATTATCACTTTAGGGGACTTGATGTGTTTATAGACTCAACTCTATGTATATCAATACTATTCACTACTATCGATATAAGGTCCTAAAAGATCACATATAATAGTGCATTCAAGAATCCAACCTAATTTGGTGAATAAGTATATAGGACATGGTGGGCCCCACCATAAGATCTGAGAGTTGTCGAAATTCTATCGATCACTGATAAATAAATAAATTAATTATTATTCAAGTAAATAATAATTGGGTTGAAATTATTTATTTAAAGTATTTACAGTTGTGTGAGTAATTATAAGGAATAATATTATAAGAACAAATAATATTTTAATATTCAAGGTTCGTTTAATATTAATGGGAATCATGAGTCAAGTTAATGACTCAAGTATATCACATAATATATTCAATATATATTATAGGAACATGATAGAAAAATAAATAATATTTATGATGTAGTTCAGCTCATCATAATTATTTATTTATTACATATTTAGTGGACATTAAATATACAGGGGCCAGGGAAACCTAGATGGGTATTTTCAATATCCACTAAATATCTGAAGGAGTGGGTCATTCCAAATACTGTTCATTCAGTTGGAATTAGATCCTCTCTCTCTACCTTCTTCTTTGAGGAAGAATGACTCTCTTGAGAGTTTGATCCAAAACATCTTCAACGGATCAAAGGCACATGATCGTTGCGATCATTGTGTCATCGAAGAGATCGTCGAAACTCCACACTAGAAACTAGAATTTTATGAATGAAGTGTGAATAGATTCTTGGAGAATGTTTGGATAGTCTAGAGGGGTTTATATATAGACCCTTTGAGAAACAATCACCAGCAACGAGATTTAGTTGAGCATGCTCTGATTCAGAATGAGGTAATTGTTGTTTTATTTTCCTATGAAATGTTTAATCCATGTGAGGTCCTCAGACCATACTAGGGCTCAGATAATAGGATACAACAATTTTCTTCACTCTGGTTATAAAAATTTAAAATCCCAAACCCACTGGCTTCTGCTGCTTTCCTTGGTACCAACATAATTGTCAATGGGTGAGTTGCATGTTTTATATACTTTCCTTTTATTACTGCTTGAGGAAGATGGATATTCATAGATGCATTTTATCTTTCCAGTTGCTTATTATGGTTTTCCTAGAGTAACTGGATTATGGAAAGTTAATAATTTTTAAAAATTATTAACCCATGGGTTTTTTATGATTGAATGAAAATGATGAAAATATGTTAGTCTTGAGAAATAGTGGAATTTGTTTAGATTATGCCCAAAGGGCCTGGAATTTAATTGGTTGATTAATGGAATCTATATTGCAATAATTTTTATATTTAATTAATGGTTAATTAATGTATAATTAATTAAATTAATTTAAGTGAATTATAAAAAGGAAATATGTATTTTAATGTAACTCTTTAAAATCATGTGTACTTATAGGGTATCTAATACCTAGCCGTGGTTGTTGAGTGTTTGAGAAACGATAGTTGAAGTTGAGGTTAGGACTAGGTTATTACCATAGTTTGATTGTGAGAGATATAGTATCTTGTATATTCTATGATTTTATACACTAAGCCACCCATGTTGGTAGGGTGATTGACACCCAATGGACTCTAGGAGGGTCTTAATGGATTGGGGTTATTTCACACACTTGTATCTCTATATATAGTACACAAATTATTATTATTGGTATGAAGGGAAAACATTGTGATGGATATAAATACCATACTATGTTAATGGTCTTTAATGGCTTGAGGTATAATACCCAATATATGATATGCACCATACACACTATGGTGGATCCTAGAAACAACTCGATTTCTATATAGAGATATGGATGGGATAATGATATGATGTGATGCATGAGGTGCATATTGTGATACAGTATCCTATGTGTCTATGAGCTAGTTTCTTTTGGAGAGAGAATTCTAAGGGCGTATGATGTTGGGGAAGAGTGGTAAACTAGAGGGAAAGTGGTAGTGGGGTTCCCTTTTTTCATTACTATAATATATGATCTCTTTTATGAAATACTTGGTGATTTATATCTATAGAGTGTCTAGGAACTTAGAATACTTATTTAAGTGATGAGTTAGTTTTAATTGTTGTTCATTGGGTTTAGTATGCTTTAATTTTATTTTTCACGAGATTCTTTAAGGATAATCCCATTGAGCGTACTATTATTCTCACCCTATGTATATATAAACATTTATTAGGTCATTAGAAGTAGGTTAGAGATAGATATGGATATTACTAGCTTATAGTTTTATAGGATATGTTCGAGCTTCATGGTCATTATCGTGTTAATCTTTTTGGTACTTGTAGTTTTCCTTTCCAGCTATTTTAGTCTATATGAAATTACTTATATACACTTGGGTTTCTTTTATATATATATAAGTATGATTTTTTATGTGTTCTACCATATATCTCTCTCATTAATGTTCTCTTATAGGGAAATTCCCCCCATTCTATGTTTATTATACCCTCGATGCTAGTCGCCAACCCAGGGCCCACTGGATGCAGGACTCGAGTGGTCACCATCCTGCTTTTTTCATTGTCGTCATCATAGGGATACACTTTATGGGGGATGAGATCATGGAAGAGTGTTTTTAAAGGTTTAAGATGAGGGATGAGATGAAGTTTGGAGTTAGGCACAAATGAGACTGCATGGGTTGGTAGGGAAACAATTTCATCTATGTTTAGTAAAAAATATAAACACAGGAGACCGGACGAGTCATGAGTATTCATCCCCACTATTATATGATGCATGTACATTTATGTCTACCGATACTACTAAATGAAGTTATACTAATTGAAAGGTAGATACCTAGGAAAGGATCGTGCATCATTCTTCTTTATGCATGTGTTTGAAATGGATAGACCTTGGGATAAGTTAAAACCTTAAACAACATAACAAATTAATTAATTAATTAATTTTATGTATTCCATATTCTAGGTTTAGGAGCTCTAACCATTTGTTCTTTTTGGAGTCATGGATCTAGGTAGGAATACTAGTTAGTTTCGCACCAAATATGTTATGTAGGATGTATAGTAGAGGTCATCGATGATGACACTATGAGGGCACTCTGAGATTTTTAGTTCTAGATTCTATAGAAGTACTAGGGATCCATTTTAGACTTAGTCATTTTGGAATGGTTGGAGGACATTGATATAGATTTTAGTTCAATCCATTCTTATAAGTAACACTAGGTATCATTAGTTGTGTTGATGCTGCGTGGGACAATATAGAAGTGGTAGATCTTGTTTCTTAGGGATCAAGAGGAGAAGGCAATCTCATGGGAAAAGTTCCAAGACCATTTATGAGAAAAGTTTCTTTCTTTGACTGTGATGGTGGCCAATTTCCTTGTGCTACTTACCCATCGACAGGGCAGTTTCAACATGCGAGAGTTTGGGATCTATTTCAAGACCCTTTTCAGGAGGCTTTGCATCAAGATATCAAGCTATAAGTTACCCCATTTTTAATGAAGATGTATCTCAATGTACCATCAAGAGAAGAGGTCATTGAGAGGATGTTGGATAGAACCGAATCATCGTAAGAGGGGAGTTGTTAGGATTTCTCATGAAGTAGTGCTCTGGTATGGGGATCCCAGTTTCCTAAAAAAAGATATTTTGGTCAATTGGGGGTATGTACTAGCCCCCACTATCTCATTTATCTAGTGGTTGTGGCTCCCATACCTATTTAATGGGATCTAATGAATTTTTTTCTTATGGATTTCATGGTCATAAAATGTGAGAGTTCCTAACCTTTTTGATATTTCATCATATATTAGGTTTTTCACTTCAAGTCTCTCTATTAATACAGTTTTGGCCTAGGCTGCAGCATTAAGGTGTTCCAGCTTGGGATCAATAGAGAAGTTATGGGATAGTTAGATTATAGGCCTGAGATGATCCTCATACTCATAGAGTAGATCATAACCAAGTATGTGGTTATCATTAGTGTTATAGAGGTCATGGAGAAGGTCGTAGTTAGCTTCATGCTCTAGCATTGCCAACACTGGGTGAGCCATACATCATCTGAGGTAACCTTTTTTTATTTTCTACATGGGTGCATATTTTTTTTTCATTTGGGATCTAATCACTCGTTTATATCACCTTCCCTAATCCATGCCTTGAAACTTGAGATAAACAGAATTCCATTTCCCTTGGCACTGACTAAAATAGATAGAGGTTGAGCTAACTTATAAGAAGTATGTTGAGACTATGATATTGTGTTGGGGTAACACCTCTCGTTGGGAGATTTCCTATATTTATGGATACTGGAATATGATAACTTCCTCAGCATGGATTGGATATATTCGGTACAAGTTTTTGTGGATTGATTCTGAAGATAGGTTGGGTTTTATGATGCTGATAGAGAGGATTCCATGTTTATTGGTGGGAAATACCCTCAAATGGGGCATATGTGTGTTTCATAGTTGTCTTCCTTAATGAATGAGATGACGTTGAGTTCTTCGTAGGTTTAACCATCAATGTTTCCCATGGTTGTAGAGGAGTACCATAATTCCTTTCCTAAGGAGGTTGTAGCATTACCCCCTTGATGAGAGATCTAGTTTTGGATTTATCTACAACCAGGCATTTCACCCATCTTGATGTCAACTTATAGGATGGAACATTCTGAGTTATGAGAGATGTGATTATATCTTGATGATAAATTATAGTGAGGTTTTGTTCGGCCAATTGTATCACCATGGGGTACATTAGTTTTGTTCGTAAAGAAGGAGGATGACAATTTGTGTATTTGTATCGATCATCAAAACCTAAACCAAGTCATAGTGAAGAACTACTATCCTCTTTCAGAGATGAATGTTTTATTTGATTGGTAGAAAAGATAAATTTAATTATTGAAGATTGATTTGCGGTCTGGATATCATCATATGTTATAAAAGGAATAGGATATTCCAAATAATTTTTTATGTTATTGTCATGGGAATTATGAATTTGGTTTGATATCATTCGGTGTGAAGAATGCTCCATCCATGTTCATGGGTTTAATGAATTCAGTATCTGAGAGATTATGAATAAGTTCATGGTGGTTTGCATCAATGAAATCCTGGTGTTATCACATATGAGGAGAATATAGAGCATCTGCATGCTATTTTTGGAGTTCTTCATCATCAACAACTATTTAGGAAGTTTTTAAAGTGTGAGATGTGGGCTCATAAAGGTTGTTTCATAGGGATTGTCATGTCGCAATAGGGAGTAGCAGTGGATCCATCAAAGATTGAGGCAGTATTTTCAACTGATGCTCTCCATCATAGTAAAAAAGGTGCGTAGTTTCATTGGCCTTACAAACTATTATTTTGTCCTTAATTAAAAAATATTATTTATCATTAATTAAAAAAAATTATTTTATCAATAATTGAAATATATTTTATCATTTATTGAATAATATTATTATATTATTAATTAAAAAATATTATTTTATCATTAATTGAAAAACATTTTACCATTAATTGAAAAATATATTTTTATCATTATTTTATCTTTAATAAGAAAACAATTTCTCATTATTTCATCTTAAATATTTTAAATATTACTTGAGTAATATTAACTAGAAATATTTTTTATCATTATTGAAAACATTATTTCAGCACTAAATTTATTTTTTCATTAACAGAAACAATTTTTATTATTAATTGAAAAATATTTTATCATTAATTGGAAAATATTTTATTATCAATTGATAATCATGTTGTAATATTAAATTTCTTTTTTCATTAATTGAAAAGTATTATTTTATCATTAAAATATTATCATTAATATTGAAATACTATTTTAATATTATCATTCATGGTAAAATATTCTCATTTTAATATTAAAATATTATTTGATCATTAATATTAATTTATTTTTTTATCATTAATTGAAAAAAATGATAAAATTTTATTTCATCATTAATTGGATAAATATAAGAATTAATTGGAAAATATTTTATCATTATTTTATCATTAATTTAAAATAATATATCATAATTTTATCATTAATTAATAAATATTTTATCATTATTTGAAAAATAATATTTTATAATTGTATTATATGTATTTGAAAAAGAATTTTCGTTATTTTATTTCAAATATTCTAAATATTACTAGAGTAATATTAATGAAAAAAAACTTTATCCTTATTTTATAAATATTATTTTTTAAAATATTTTTTAATATTTTAACATTCAATTAATGATAAAGTAATATTTTACCATTCAATTAATGTTAATGGCTAAGTGGTCCCATCAACATGAATGTCTTTGTTTTTAATGATAAGAGGCTAGCTGATGGGGTGTGGGTACAACGATAATATATTTGGATATTTTTTATCTTTTATAGTAATTTATCATTAATTTGGTAAGTAATGAAAATTATATAATAATATTATAATCATCATATTCAAATTTAATATCAACATTATAAATATTAAGCATTCAATTATTAAATATTAATATAATTGGAAAGTAATAATATCTTACAATTAATATTGAAATATTATTTTATCATTAATTTATAGTAAAATATTTTAAAACAAAATTGACCTCCCAGCATTTGATTTTATGTATTATCTCTCATTTATGAAAGAGGTCTCTTAGGTATTATTAGCATTTGGGGTGTCTTAGGATCTTCCTAGGATCAGCCGATTCATGGTAGTGTCACTACCTTTGCAGAATTGGTCTAGTTTTTTCTCATCAGATCTAGCTGTTGCTTGACCCGTTATATGGTGCAATGGAGAATGAACTAGTGAACCCATGGAAATGCCTTTCTCTTATGGGGAAGGAAAAATCACCAATCATAAAGTCGAAGGATGATGAATCCTTCTTGGTTCATCGTATGAAACTTTTAACCATAAGAAAATTCATCTCAGATCGACCCTTCAATTTACCTCCTTTGAAGAACACACTGCAATCCATCTGGTGATTGGACAACGGAGTGGCTATACATGAAATCAGATCCAGGATTCTGGTTTTCAAGTTCTTCAATTATAAAGACAAATCATCTTCTTAGGGAGACCTTAATCCTTTGAAAATAATTTGATCATTATAGAAGATCTGAAAAATGATGAAGACATGTTGAACGTGACCTCTAGATCACCCTTCTGGCTATGGATTATATGAATTCCTTTATGGGGTACATCAGAGTGTATTATGTGATAAATTGGCTGCCACATTAGTGATTTTATGGAATGGGATCAATGAGAACCTATTCTCTAGGGTCATTTTACACGGATCAGGGTCTCTATTGATTTTGGTAGCCCATTTCTAAGGGGTACATTTCTATCCATAAAAAACTCAAAAATATGCATCAGATTCGAGTATGAAAAAAGGTCAATCTTATACTTCTTTTATGGATGCATTAGACACACGGAGAAGGAATTCATCTCATGGATAGATAATGGTGATGATAATAATTTTATACAATATGTTCATTGGTTCCAGGTGAAAAACTCCAAAATATCCTTTGTTCTGATGTTGAAATGTTATGGGGATAGAGAAAAACTTACTAAGGCCCTAAGAACACAATACCACAAAATAGGATTTTATTAGCACAAAAAAGGTCTTTATCAGTGCTAAAAAATCACTGATAATAGAGCCGCTATTAAGGGGGGGTCCCCTTTATCAATGCTATTTTAGAGCTGATAATGGACCCCCTTTATCAGCGCTATTCGAAGCACCGATAAAGTCCCAATTTATCAGAGTAATTTGAAGCACTGATAAAGGCTTCCCTATATGGGTGTGCTGTTCATATAACAGCACACCCAGAAACCTGCAAAAAATAAACTACACCCAAAAAATAGACCAAAATAAAAAAAGAAGAAAAAATAACCTACAAAAACCAACAAAAACCTTCTCAAAAATAACCACCCATAATATATATAAAAGAACCACATACACGATGCAAATGATAAAAAAACAAATAGCTAACACAATGGTTTGGAAAAAAAATGCTATGTACATTTAATTGACATCATGAATAAAAAAATATTCAGTCATGGTATATACAAAAAAACTCTTCTATATACATTTTGAACAATGTTTTATAAAATTATATTTATAATTATCCAACAAACAGTTAAAAACATTGATGTTTTTTCTTTTGACATCATTGGTCCCCTCTAAAAAATGTCCTTAGATGGAAATAGTTACCGAATAAATAATCCCAACTCTAGAAAATGGTTCCACCTATATAATAAAAAAAAATATTACGTGAGTAATACTATAAAGAAGTAAATTAAACATTAATATGAAGAATACAACAAAAATGATAATTTTTAGTAAAAATGACGCATTTGGGGTTATACCAGTCACACCGTGCGTCACATTGAGGTGGGTTTGATTCCTACATGTCAAAAATGAATAATGGACCATTTTCTTAAATTATCAAAACAATCTAAATGTATTTTCTTAGTTTTCAGTATGTTAGTTGGGTTTTTTGACTAAAATATCATTTCAAATTGAAAACAAACAATTTGAGTCATACAGGTCGCATAGTGCATTGATTTGGTGGCAGACTACTTAATACACGTCACAAAGGACTTATGAATTATTTTCCTTAATTTTGAAGACAATCAGAGTGTGTTTTCTTAGTTTTCAGCGAGTGACACGTTTTGAGCTAAAATGTCAATTTTAAACTAATAGCAGAAACTTTTAGTCATATCGGTCACACTATTCATCAGATTGTGGTGGGGTTGATTTCTATACATCACAACTAACTCATGGATCATTTTCCTAATGTATCGAAATATTCCTAATGTGTTTGCTTGGTTTTCATCATGTCAGTTGTGTTTTTTTACTTGAATTAATGTCAGTTTAAAATAACAGGACACATTTGGAGTCATATCGGTGACACCATGCATCATATTGAGGTTATGTTGATTCCTACATGTCAAAAATTACTGATAGATCATTTTCCTAATGTATAAAAACAATCTTAATTAATTTCATTAGATTCTAGTATGTCAGTTGTGTTTTTTTACAAAAATGTCATTTCAAACCAAAATCATGAAATTTGAGTCATACTGGTCGTATCGTGTGTTATTTTGATGTAATAATACTTCATACACGTGACAAAGGACTTACAAATCTTTATCCTTAATTTGTAAGGTGATCGGAGTGCATTTTCTTTGTTTTTAGTGAGTGACATGTTTTGAACTAAAATGAAAATTTTAAACTCGTAACAGACACTTTTAGTCATAATGATCACACGGTGCATTGGATTGAGGTGGGGTTGATTCCTACACATCACAACTGACTCGTGGATTGTTGTCCTAAAGTATCAAAAAAAATCTGAATGCATGTTCTTAGTTTTCATTATTTCAATTGTGTTTTTTACTTTAATTAATGTCAATTTTAAATAACAAGATACATTTGGATCATACCGGTAACATCGTGTATCTAATTAAGGTGGGGTTGATTCCTATACATCAAAATGACTGATAGATCACTTTCAAAAATTATAAAAATAATCAGAATGAATTTATTGATTTTCACTATGTCAGTTGTGTTTTTTTACTTAAATTAATTTCAATTTTAAATAAAGACGCATTTGGAGTCATACTGGTGACATTGTGCATCAGATTGAGGTACAGTTGATTCTTACACATCACAAATGACTCATGGATCATTGTCATAAAGTATAAGAACAAAATTTAAGTACACTTTTTTGAAAAAAAATCAATGCACCCTTGCCTTTGTAACCTAAAAAGAGACCTAACCTTCTCAATATGTTCAATCTACCCAGTTTTTACGGATTATGGAAAAACCAATGATCCATATACGATTGAAACAAAATAACATCCTCCTTTTCAGCACAACTTTAGTCGGCCTAGTGATGAACCGATTGTTATATTTTCAGAACCTCCGAATGAATATATGACCGTTTATTCTTCACTAGGTCGACTAAAGAGGGGAACAACCAATATAGCATATTGAATAAATGTTTTTTTGGAGAAAAGTACTTCTTATTGTTGAAAATTAGAAGAGTGGAGTAAGATCCTATGTCCCTTATGTCTCAAGACGTCACAACAAACTCAAGGGATGGGGTAACCCCTTCTGGATACTTTTTATCTTCTGTGGTCTATGAACAACACACATACCCTGTAAATGAGAACCACCAACTTATTTTCAAAAACCAACCAACATGAAATTCGTTTAGGGTGAAAACAAGGACCACCAACATCCATGATTTTTAGTGGGGAATTTATCTCATACAAATCATAACATTACCATCAACCAAAGAGAAATATAAGGATGAAAATATTATTAAAGTCAAAATTATTTGAGAATTTTACCATCTTCAATCTATTTTTGTACATTCTTCCATCAGGTATGATGCCCATTAATTTCTAAGCATATCTATATCATCTTGTGAAGATGATTGTTTTTACTAGTCATGGTAGTACTGAAAAAATATCAATACACAAAGGTTTAATAAGTATTTTAAATGAAATAGTAATTATTTTCGAAAATTACTCTTTAGGGATGATAGTTTGTTCATCGAATATGATCTATTTCATAAATTTACAAACATAATAACCACAATCTTTATCGTTTGTTTGTTTCGGGCACTACAGAAATAATGAAAAAATAAGTAAAATTTTTATATATGTAACGCCCTGACCCTAGTTTCCCAGAGTCAGTGCATTTTTGTAATACATTGGCATGATTACAAGGAATCACGTCCCGAAGGACCGATTAGTTTAGCAGTCTTGGAAACACTAGATACATTCATAAATTTTACATTACATCATAAAAATGAAAACTACAACAACATAGTCTCCATAGTCCACTATCATATCCCCACATACTATCCCTACAGGTCATTCATAAATTACTTCTTCACATCCTGGGAAAAATAAAACATTGAAAGGGGTGAGCTCAGATGCTCAGTAAGGATAAAAATACCGCATAAACTTTCATGAATAAACATAAACATTTAAGGAAATGTATAACTAACACAAAAGGATTTTTAAACTTGAACTTCAGGATAATATGGAAAATATAAAAATCAAATAATGCCATTTACGTACTCACATGGATATTCTACTAGTCGAATAATCACATGCAATATCAATAACCACTTTCATAATAACGGAAATGCATAATGCCAGACTATCATCACCATATATCCAAGGCCTCGTGCCAAGACTACAAATAAGATTTTTTCAAGGCCTCGTGCCAAGACACTAGTTTGTCTCATGAGACCAACCGATGCATCGAGGAGCTATAGCAGGCTCTATCCGTCACTTACTAAGTCCAATGCATTCCTCATATGAATAGGTTTAAACATAACATAAACATTCGTATTAAAACTAGCATAAGAAATGTCAATACTTTCTCCATATACCATGAATGGTATAAAAATAACACATCCACATTCAAACATATCACAAAACCTTCAATACAATATGGAAGATTTGTATCATAATAAATCATCTTCAAACAAGTTTAAAATCCATCAAAGGATGTTGACATAGATGAAAATGATTTGTAAAACTCTTTGAGAGAAATATCCATTTTTCTTGAAAACATTTAAAAGTAACAAAATTTAAAAAAGAAGTAATTTAAAGACATTTTTGAATCAAAGTGTCCCATACCACTTTAAACTTTTGAAAGGAATTAACATTTTAAAAACATTAATGTCCATAAAAATAAATCCTTAAAAACCATTTTGAAGACATGGACATTAATGAGAAAGATTTAGAAGAATAAATATTTAAAAAATTTTAAATGATGTTTTAGTAAAAAAATACCTTAAAAGAATCCCTTTTAAAACTATTTCATAAAACATGGAAATGGATAATAAATATGTCCCAGTAGATACTTAGGTAAAAATAACCTCGGATAATAAAGAGATTGTGAAATTAACCCTTACCAATTTGGTAACTTACGAAACATACACCCCATGAAAGAGGTATCATACAATGAATATGTAAATACACATTAATTAAATTTTATTACACAAATAATACAATTATGGGAAGTACATACACCACATTAAAGGTTATAGTGGCAATATGGCATGAATCTCACGAGAATAAGGAGTGAGAGGAAAACCCTTTACCTTGTACATTTCCTTTACCGAGGGTAGGGTAATCTAATGTATAATAGTTAAATGATTGTTATTAAATTTTACAATAATAATATACATTAATATGATATCATATATGATCTTTTAACATTTCATTGTTAATAATATCTTAGTATTATCGTCATTTCGGGTGTTAACTTACTAGTTTTATTTTATATGTTTTGTTACATAAGTCGTGTTTGTTATGGATAGGTTGTATCTTATACATATCCAGAATGATATCAAGTCCTTAAACATTATTTTTAATCATAAAATTAGAATTATACTTGAATGGATATGATGGGTAAATGAATATCATCGCGTTTGTGGAGACGGTAATCCGTACGTACGCACGAACGCTACTTCCATTTCATTTTTCATTTTAAAAGGAATCAAAACCAAATGATTCATAGGTATATTATTATTAAAGTATAATATAGTATCTTATATATGTTACTTATGTTCATTAAAACCATCCTTTATACGTTCCATGTATGGAATGAACGAGTCATATCACTTTGAGGGGGCGGTAGTCCACACTTCCTCAAATGAAATTATCGTATATATATACAACATGAAAAGAATAATGGTATGATATAAAATGGAATTACATAAGATTATATATACAATAAATATCATTAATAACATAATTAATTACAGTTACATCATAATGGCCACCATGAGAGGTGGTAGGAGATAATTGAACAATCATCGTTTCGTGAGGCGTTTGGTTTCCATCCACAGAAACATTATGTTCTTCACCCATTAGATGGAGGTGTGTGTAAGTGTAGTTATAATACTTCTCATAACAACATCATAGTATATTTAGGATACTGGTTTTGTTACAAAAGAAAATAATAAGAAGAGTTTAGGGGTTGGAGAAGTAAAATAAAAGAAAAGAAGCTAATAGAAATTGTTACCTTTAATTTGGGTAACTCCCTTTGGTTTGAACCAAAAAGGACACTTGAAGTGCCTTATACATAAGGTGGGGATTCTAGGATGAGGATAGGGATGTAGGGAGCTTAATTGTACAGAGTTTGGACGAGACAAAAGGCTTTAAAGGTGCGAGGAATTGGTTAGAGGTGGTGTCCTTTTATAAGGGGGAGGAGGGGCTCTTTAGGAATAACTTAAAGTATTAATTTATAATAAATTAATATTCGGTTTCTAATGGATCCAAAGTGTATTATTCAAATCCTAAGGTGGTTATGGGTCTTAATCCTTTCAACTAATAGATTTTAGACAGGTTTGGGTCATTATATTAACCTTATTGTTTAGTTTTAACTCTTGGTTAATTAGTTTGACACTTACCATGTCACTTTTTTATTTTTATATTATATAGTTAATAAACTTACTATATACTTACAATCGACCCCCAAGTGGTCCATTAATTATACACATATCATGATACAAGTCCTTTGGCCGAAACTTATATTTTTAGGAATTTAATATCAATTAATAATATAATATTTGTTTTACAAATTCTTTTATGTCAATTTTGACACTATTTGGTATTTGATTTTTGTGAAAATCATAACAGAATGATTACTTCGAAGAAAGTTAATTAAATAAATCCTAACATGTCATATTAACCTATAAAATTCATGGAATTCATTAAAAGTCTCAAATTATATTTATTTGGGTATTTATAATATCAATTATTTTAATATTTCACTAATAAATTAATTACTGCATCACCACTATGTTATAAATAAATTAAATTATTTAATGTCTAAAAATTATAATTAAAATAAAATTATGTATTAAATATTATTATATTTCTAATGAATATTTATAATAGAATATATCTTATGTATAACCCAATATTAAAAATGTTTTAGTTATTAAACTTTGATTTTAACTCTTTTAACTCATTTTTGAATTAAATAATAATAAATGTCCTAATCTAATCCAAGTGGACATAAAGGGTCATATTTTATTCCTAAGGTTGTTTTTGGTCGAATTAAACTTATCCAATAGAATTAGGACATGTTTTAGGGTAATTATAATATAATTTTTACCCTTAATTACCCTATTTACTTTTTACCGTGGTAAATAAAAGTAAAAAGTTACTATTCACCAAAAATTATTTTTATCTGATTGAACCACATTTTACTCCTTGGTATTAACCATGCCTCTCAGATTTTCGAAATTACACTCACAGAAGCGGTAAAATTATGTTTTATGTGAATTTACAAATTCTCCTAGGAGGTGGGTAAAAGACGGTGAAAAAGTTCAATAAAATTTTTATATATCTAAAATTATTATAAACTACCTCCAATGAATTACATTGAATTTATATAGGTGTTATTTATCTATTTTGGCATAAAATAAATTTAAATAATATAAATAATTATTTAAATAAAAATCCGTTTTTAAACATTAACTCAGTGTTTTTTCACTATTCATCAAAAATTGAAAGTTTTCGGAAAAATACCAAAAATTTACCCTAAGATAATTTTGATTTTACGAATTCAATAATGATGTATATTTTACCAAATTAAAAACATAGAAGTTTCATTTATTAATTTAAAATTAATTCCCGTTGTTAAAACAAAAAACGTGTTTTTAAGAAACAATAACTATCAAAAGATTGACACTTGTTTATGTCCGGTTTAAATGTGAAATTATGTCTAATGACCAAAATTGGATTAAATGGTAAAAATATATTCTAAATATAATTTAAAACCACTCAAATTCATAATTTATCACTATTAATTATTTCGATTAAAAAAGATGTTTTTAATTAAAATTTAGTAATTTTCACTATTCATCATAATATGAAAGTTATCTGAAAAGTACCAAAATTTCACCCTAGGATAATTTATATATTAAAAATCCAAAAATGAAGTCCATTTTGAGAGATAAAATTTATAAAATTTCAAAAAGTGGGTATTACTATTCATAACGGCTACTTTGATTAGTCGTGGTGTGTGTTAGAACTCGAAGTTGCGTACAACACATGCTACTGTATTATTCAAAGAGAAGTGTACCGTGGAAGATTGGGGTGTTACAATATATGTTTGGATAGTGAAATAATATTATATATACCCTGATTTTTATCCAGTCATAGTACTTTTCATGTTTCTTGTCATTTTCCCCTGGCCTCATTCCATGATGTAGACAATAGTCACGCACAACCCTATGATAACAGAATCCTCATTAAAAAATAATATAAATTATATAACTAGATGTTTAGTTCAAAAATGTTGGATGTAGTGTATTAAAAATTAAAAAACACAATCATTTGTGGTCGGTTTATAGGATATCCATGGATTGAATCCAAGAAATAAATCTTTGGAGTATCCAAATTGACTGCAATGAGCATCCAATGCTGCCTAAAAAGGAATAAGTAATGAAAGAAATTAAAATATATTTTATATGATTAAATTTTATAGTTTCACCCCTACATAATTGGTATTAAGAAGAGTCTGTCATCCATAATTTTACTATTAAACGATTTGAGCAGTCCTTCAACTATTTTACCCTCTTTCTCAGATTTTATATCAGTTAGTGTTGTATAGGTGACATGAGGACTAACGAGTCCAAATTTTTGTTCATGGGGAAATGCCTTCAATTGTTTTTCATATATGTGCCTATGAAAAATATGAAATATATTTACTCATAATTATCATAATATATCATCTTTTGGAAAATCAAATCATGAAAACATACCTCATGTAAAAATTTACAACTGAGCCACATAACCATTCATAGTCGAGGATTTTAGTTTCACTCTCAACACCAATGAAGTCTGGATCTTCCCCTCCATAAATATTTTCTTCAAAATAAATTATGTGAGAACCACCACCTTTTAAGTTTTTATCCACATGAGCCTTTAATGGTAACAAATGTGGATATAGAACGAGGGTTAAGGTGCTTTAGGTATATTGTTTTGATCGGTTGGTTAATCCTTGGGATGGTTTTGAACCAGTATTTCGTTTCACCCCCTTACCATTGTCCATCCATAATAACATGCATCGGTTTAGACCTTTTTTTATTAAATGTTTAAGGTTTAACTTGAAAATTAAACAGGAAATGAATACCTCATTGTCGACATGTTTTTTACAAGATATGACAGCTATGCGATGAATGTTCCAAGAGCTTGTTTGGATGTATGAATATCTACATCATCAATTAGAATATGTAGATCAACGCTCATCTCTAGGGATATAGTAATTGACACTCTGACATGACCTATCAAAAGTGGTTTGTTTTATAGCATGTCATTCTGGATATTGAACATTGTATCACTTGCTACAAGGTGATGGGTGGGTGTTGATAGATATAAATCACAGTCATTTTCACCCTATATAATATAAATACTAGAAAGGTATTAGTGTCTAGTTTCTATATGATTCACATTTCATAGAAAAAATTATTATAAAATTGACTACCTCAGTTGAGAATTGTTTTTTAGGGGAATGGCTCACCTCAAAACTGATGGGTGTGGGGTGGGATCTTCACGCATGGGTTGTTCTTGAGTTTTTTCTTCTCTTTTAATCCCCCCATTAAACTTTTCAACATATTTCCCTAGTATTGTAATTATTCTTGAAACATAACTAATATTTCTCTCATCCTCATTTCCTTAGTTTGATCCTCTGCTTGTTTTTTTTTTCTCAAAATATGTTCGGGGTGTCACCCCAAAACTTGGACCTCTGATGTGGCCATACTTTTTTGGCTGCTTCAAGGCTACTGAAAGTACGTCTGCATCTATAGTGGGTGTTATTGACTCTTATGACTTTTTCAGATAGAAAATATAGGAAAATAAGTAATCATTTTTATGTAATATTGATTTAAACAAGTCTTTTTTATTATGTTATACTTACACATGTTTCCCACACTTTTTGTGTGTTTTAATCTATCAGTTTTCCATATTTAGTTAAACGTGCCTCCTTCCATAACACATGGCATGGGATGGAAGTGAATTTAGATTTAGACTCTTTAAGCTGCATATAAATAAAAGAACATAGTTATTATGTTGTTTTATGTCACATAAATGTATTATGGTAGATTAAATATATGTACTAAATTTTTTTCAAGTGATGTGTACCCCATCCTTGCTTTACGGTAGGGGTATGCTAGTTTTTTATGCTCGTTGTTTATTTTCAGCACTTAGTTGTTGTTTCATAAATAAAACACTACCAATCAAAGTGATGAATACACGTACTGTCAAACAACGTATTACCAGATACAATGCACCTGAAAATACTTCTTTGCACGATGACTAGTAAACACATCCCATAATGATTATGTTATCAGGTGTGCATAAAGAAGAGGTGGGTGTGGTTTTATTTTCCCTTCAACATCTTTAAGAAGGTATTTCGTTAAAAGTGTGAAAAAACACCTTTGAATCCTTTCAACAACCCTTATGACAAAGTCTTTGTGTGAGTCATCTCCTATAAATGCACTCTGCAAGAGATGATGAAGTGTAAGTCAATTTTTCATTATTTAATTTTTAGTAAAATGAAAAAATGATATCATAATGTTAACATAATATCTCCACACATCAGTGTCTTAATCTCATCCACAATATGGTTCTATGAAGTTATATCAATTGGCACATGTTTTTGAGTGATGATTCCAATGTAACTACAGAATGTGTCCTTGTTGGGGTTAACATGTTATCCCCACTTATTCCATCTAATCTCGTATTTGATTCCTTTTCTTTATCCTTAATGAATTTTTCTAATACCGTCAAACTATGGTGCTCCTATTTTTTTGTGCCACTGGTGTTTTTTCACCTTTCATTTCCTCAGATCCACCATCATCAATATGTTCCTCCGACTCCAGAGGGCTAGAATTAGCATGTGTAGATGGTGATTGTACCTCTAAACTGGGAGGAGAAACAGGTTGAGAAACCTGTTCTTTGTCTACACTACAAGAAGAAATAGGTTGAGAAACCTATTGTTCCTGGTATTGGGAGTATCATCACATGAAGATGTTTTTACCTATAAAAGTTGTATAACATTTAATTTAGATAATATAAAAGTAGAATTGATAAAATATTAACATAAAGTAACATAATGTATAATAGAAAAAATATATAACCTGATTATTGACTCTCTTTTTTTTAATGGTTGAAGGGATTTGAACCCTCTATCAACTATCCAATTCTTGTCATTGTGGCCTCCTCTGACATACAAAACATCATCTACATTGGTAACTCTATGAAATGATTGAAACAACCTAATGAAAGGATAATCCTCCATTGAATTTTTATCTTACTTTTCAGTGGTTTTGGTTGATAATAGAACAATTGACTAGTTCTAGTTTGCAGGATCTGGATCATTAATTACTTGCACTACCTGTGATGCCATTATAAACAGTTTTTATTTCAACCCTTCCTTATTGAAATAAAATTTCACAAATACCAGCTCATTTATTTTAACAGCATGTCTATTATCAACCCACTTGCATTGAAAAATCAGCACTCACAATGCCATATAATCCAACTCCCATACTTTTTTATGATGCAAAAGTATAACATATTCGCGTAAATTTGATTTCTGTCCTTAACACTAGAAACATGCATTGATTCAGCCACAAGCATAAATCTACTATTCTATATGGTACTATCTTCATCATGTTCATTAGTATATAATTCATAACCATTAATTACATAAGCATTATAAGATAATACATACACACTTGGTCCTATAGCTCTCCATCGAAATCGTTCTAAAATTGAGTCTGGATTTTCATCTTACTCCATAAAAATATGGTCCTAAAACCATCCTATAAACTATTGATTATGTTTATTTGATATCCATTTTTCATACCTTGATGGATTGGAATTCCAAATAATTCCTTTTTGGGTTTCAACATATTGTTCAATGTCCAAACTATTATGCAAAACGTAAAGGTGGGCCTACTCCCGATCTGTAATATTGATTGTGACAACCTCCTTTCCAGAAATTCCTTGACCCGTAATTCACCCAGTGTGACGAGATTTCATTAGATCAATGATTTTTACACTAGATAGGTATTAGATAAAAAATTCAACGGCTTCCTCAACACTCCACAATACAACCCTCTGGTTGAATTATTTTTTTTGACACACCCTTTCAAAATATTCATATATCGTTCAATGGGGAACATCCATAGTGCACAGGACCACATAGTTGAATCTCTCTCACCAAGTGAACCATAAAATGAACCATCATATCAAATAATGTCAGTAGGAAAACATTTATAATTCACTTAATATGACGACAATTTATCTTTACATAATCAGTAATTTTTTCGAGTCTATAACTCTGCTACATATATCTTTGAAGAAGAAACAGATCTTAATTAATGTATGGTGGAAATTCTTGAAAAAAATGCAATGTAAAGCTATAGGAATTAGATATTGTACCAAAACATGGAAGTCATGTGATTTCAGACCTTTTAACTTTAAATTGTGCATTGACACAATGTTATTGATATTCGATGAATACCCCTCTAGAACCTTTACCTCATTCAAGAAGTTTCAGAACCGATATCTCTCCTACCTAGAAAGAGTGTATGCAGTAGGAGGAAGAAATATTCATTTTTTACCCTTCACTAGTGTCAACTCTTCTCGTATTCCCATGTCAACCATGTCCAACCTGGACTTAATTACATCCTTTATTTTTTGGAGTGCATTTAGCAATGTTTCTATGAAACTATCACATACATTTTTTCAACATGCATAATATTAAGAAAAAGTCTAACGTACATACAATTCGAGTGTGGTAATTAAAAAAAATGATTTCTTTTTCCAATCGGTTTTCGTAAGGTTTTTAAAAAATGGTTTATCAAAAGAAATGTCCACATCTTTAAAATTCTCAAATAGTTGATAACTTGTTAGTGGAGATGGTGGTGTATATTCTTCTGAACATACATCAAATGGTTTCATCCAAGATCGGTACTTATGTTATCAGGGTAGAAATTTGTGTTATCCTAGAAACACAGTTTTCGATGAATGTTTCAACCTAATTGATTGTGTGCCTTTTTCGTATATGGGACACCCAAGAGTTCCTTTAATGCTACATCCTAACAAATTTAAATAAGTAAGAAAGTCATTTATCATCTCGTATAACATGGCTCTCAATGTGAAATCTTCATTTCTATAAGCATCATACATCATAACTTATAAACCCCACAATAATTTCAAATCCCTGATCAATGGATCCAAATAAACATCAATATCATTACCCAGATGTTTTTGTCCTTATATAAGTATAAATAACATGATGTTTTTTCATTTCATACATAACCATGGTGGAAAGTTATAATTTTCTAGCATAACTAGATATGTACTGTGAATGGTGCTTTGAAAACCAAAAGGATTCACTCCATCTACAGATAACGCAAGATTAAGGTTTCTCGGCTTGTTTCTAATTTCAGGATACTCATGATCAATTCTCTTCCATTGAGGAGAGTCTTCTAGGTATCATAGTTTTCCATATTAATTTCTTCTATTTTCATGCCATATCAATTGACCTGTATTCTCCTCACTTCCATATAGGCGCCTAATCCTTGGAATGATTGGAAAGTAACAAGCAACTTTCACAGGACCAAATTCATCTTTCTTGTTCCAAGAAGCACCACACTTTGGGCATTATCTATGTGATTTTTGGTCCTTGGGAAAAGTATACAGTCATTCGGGCAAGTGTGTATTTTTTCAGATATCATACCCATCGAGTGTAGCATTATTTTTGTGTCGTATGTTCAGATCGAGAGCTCATTTTCTTTTGAAAGCATGTCATTCAAGAAAGAAAGTAATTCTGTAAAACTGGCGTCACTCCATTAATTGCCTAGTTTCAAATTATACAACTTCATTATGGATAGAAATGTTATATATTTAGTGCAACCATCATACAATGGAATCTTTTCACAACTCTTTAACTGCTCAATCAATTTTGGGCAATCACAAAGTTCATCTTCAACTGTCCTTTTCATTTCCTTAATATGATCTTCATCATCATGCACATCTGTAATCATGTCCTAGATACATTCTTCTCCATTTTCAACAATTTTAATCATATAAAATGATCCATAAAATGCAATGTTACCCAACTCACTAGTAACATTCACTTTTTCCTCGTGTTTATTTCAATATTTATAACTTCGATCTATTCTATGATAGATCAAGTGTTCTTCCAACTCCTCTAGAATAAATTTTCTTGAATAAAAATAGCGTAAAGACATACAAATTATTTGAGAAGGATCATACGTATGATATTTTGAAAACTTGATGAACTCTATCACTCCATCTTCATACTATTTTTTCAGATGATTGGAATCCATCCATTCTTTATTCATATCCATTCTATTTGATTTGGTGATATTAATATTTAAAAAAATAAAAACACAAAACGTTGGTATAAAAATTAACCAAGGATAAAATAAAAAACTATTTTTAAAACAATTTATATAATAACAAATATCTAATTTAGACAAACCATTTACACAATTAAAATCCCATTAAAAACTATTTATAAAAATAACACGCTTTTAAAATAATAGTTAAAATCCCATTAAAAAATCCCAATTGAAATACTATTAAAAAATAACCATTTACACATATTCCTCTTTAAAATAACATAGTCATTTTAAAATAAACCAATTAGTTATAAACATTCTTTCTCAAAACCCCAATTCATTTTTTAAACCATTTACATCTATATAAAACCAAAAAGGGTATGTTGATCATATATAATTTTTTATGAAATATTTTAAAACACTTGAATCATTTTAAAAGAGCCACTTAGGCATTTTCACAAAGACATAAATCCCAAGAGTGAAACATTATACATTATATTAAACTATAAAAACATCAGTTCTAACTTCACAACCATACTTGATACATTATGTTAGATTCCCCTTTATTGGGTTCCCTCCCCATGCTTAACACTCTCACGGTGATCCTCTATAAAGGTTTAACACTCACTTATACTAACATTACACATGATGTTCCCAATTCATGGTGGCATAATTTTTACACTCTCTTTTATTCTACTAGAATTAAAATTCCCTCATCCTTACCCCCTCAAGTAACTATACATACCAGTAAAGAAAGTTATTCTTGTAGGGTCTTTCCCTAACCAACCTCCCAATTCTTTGAGATTCCTCTATTGGACAATATTTCATTCCAACCAAAACTCATTTGATCCTGTTATGTGCTCTTTTATAACATAGGTAATGTTCATATACTACATATTTCCCACACCGATCATGGATAATGTGGGACTAAATTTCATTAGTGGATTATTTACCAACATAATTGAGGCATTCCATATTTATGAGAGGGTTTCTTCTACAGTTCCTTCTAATATATATACACCCTAAAGAATATTCACAACCTCTATAAAAAAACCCTCACATAAGTGGAACCAAAAAACAACAAGGAATACATAAAATAAAATTTACCACAAAGCCTCAAGACATTCCAACTCAACAAGCATAGATTCTAAAATAAACAACCACCCCAGACCACTTTGGGTAATTCAACTCAATGGATTCTAGAAAATAACCTAACCACTTCACAACCTTAGGAGGACCTTAATCACCATATAAGGAAGGATTTAAATTAAAGAAACCCTAAATAAAAGGATGATCTAGATTCACCATCCCATCTGATGTTTGAGTAAATCCCACAACCCAAATAAATATACCTATTCATGAAAATAATTCACCTTAGGGGATGTTTCTTCACATATTCTCAAGACCTTTATGAGAGGATAAAATACCAAATAGTAAATATGAATTTATTCCATTCATGTTTCACAATATAAAAAAAGAATTTTGATGCACACCAAGTAAATAAATAAAATAAAGAAAATTTATTGAGGCCAAAAGATACAAAAAAGTATTTAAATATGTTCACTCTTATTTAAACAACACCCCTTCTATAAAATTTCCATGTTAATTATTTTTTAAGACAAATTTCATTGAAAAAACTCCAACCCCTTGTAAAAATGTTTCACTAAAATTTGAACACTCACAAAAAAATTCTTTAAGATTTCCACATTTAAAAGGAGTTTAAGGAATCTTTTCACCCAAAGAACACATTTGATTTGAAAATATTTCATTTTACTTCAAAATAAAAACCCACTTTAATTAATAATTATTTTAATAAATTTAAATCATTTCAAAAAAATTTCTATCAATTATAATTTCTTTTTAAATTTCCATAATAAAATCAAACACTTTTCATAAAATTTAAGATAATCAACATTTATCTTACAAATAAACCATTATGCCTAGTTTTAAAAACCAAGACAAATTAAAAAAAATTATATTAAAAAAAATATCCCAATTAAAAATGAAGTGGAAGACTACCATTTCAAAAAAATTAATGAAAACCAAAATCATCTTTTTCATCTAAAAAATAAAATTTTCTATAACATAAAACCAACATTTCAAAAGACAAGACCATAAAACAAGGCCTGAATAATTAATTAAAATATCACCCAACAATGTAAAACCACTATAAAATTCCATTATTCAACCACACACCAATGGTAGGAACCATCGAGATTAATGAAAAATGAAAGGGTTAGAGATCTAAAAATCTCGGGGGAAGAATAAGTGTGCATGGTTTGACCACATGGGTTATATAACCATGCACTGACCATGAAAAAACCATCTCAATGGTTATAGACCCAACTGCTTGGGGTCAATATAGTTTTCTAGACCATGCAAGTTAACCCTAAAACTTAGGTTCTTTTCCTATTTTCAACCCGAAAGATCAAAGTGACCCCAAAATCACATATACACTCAATATTAATCAAAATACCACAATATCATATCATAAAACATTGATAATAAATTTGAAAAAATATAGAACAACCAAACCAAGAGAAGAACCAATCAGCAGTGCCTATTATTATTTCAAGAAGAAGAATAAGAAATTAATTTACTCTAGAAGGGAGAGTACCCTTACTGGAAGCAGTAGCGGTGGAAGAGGTGGTGGAGTCAGTGGCAGAGGCAGTGACAGAGGTGGAGGCGGACGAGGAGTAGAAGGAGGCAACAGTGGCGGCGAAGGAGAAGTATGAGGTGGAAACGATGGTGTAGGAGTAGGAGGACGCATTCACAGAAGCGACAACAGAGGAGAAGGAGGAGGTGTCCGCAAAAGAGGAGGAGGACAAGTCAATGGCAGTGGCGGTGGAGGAGGAGGAGGATCGAGCGACACAACATTAGGCTTCCATGAGAGCTTGAGGGGAGAATAAATAAGGGGATGTAGTTCGGGTTCATTTATAAAATCGGGGGAAACATTTATCAGTGCTAGTAAAAAGTAATGATAAATGTTGTTTTATCAACATTACATTGAAAAGGGCTAATAAAACATACATTTATCAGTGATTTTTAATTAGGTATGATAAAATACAACATTTATTCATAATTATAAAATTATAACCAATATATTTATTACATTTATAATTTTATAAATATATATAATTAATATATTTATTATAATTTAATAATTAAAATTTAAATTATATATATATATATATATTTATATTTATGTGTGTGTCTGTGTGTAAATTATGATTAAATATATATATATATATATTTATTTATAATTTAAATTATAATTAAATATATATAAATATATAGATATAAATTGATATATTAATATTAATTTTAATTTATTAAGTATTTATATATATATATATTTATGTCTGTGTCTGTGTATATATTCATTAAATACATATATTTATAAATAAATATATTCAAAAGGTATTCATTAATATATATTTATCATTTAAAAAAAATATTTTGTAATTTTATAATTATTTAAACATATTTATATTTAATTAGTTATATATAATTATAATTATATATAATATATTTAAAAAGTATTTAATTATATATAACTAAATATTTATATTTTTAAATTTAATAAATACATTTATTGTTTATTTAAATATATTTATCATGATTTTAAGTATTTATGAGAACATAAAGCTTCATATATATAGGAAATGAATGAATGCACCAAGTATAGTAATATAATATATATGGCCAACATTAGTGCAAACAATGAACATATTCATTAGATGAATATGAACGTCCATGCATCAATTGACATGTTCATTTGGAAACATAAATTTATTTAAATAAATATATATATTTAATAATTATTTGTATATATATATATTAAAAAGTATTTATATATAATATAATAAACATATAGTATAATAAAAATAATAAACAAGCATTCTTTATTTAATGTATACATATAAACATTATTTTTTAATATAATTAAAAAAATTTTATATAAATTAATAATATTTTATATTAAAAACTTTTATCAGCGCTATTATTAGTGCTGATAAAGTCTGATTTTTATCAGCACTTTTTGTTAGCACTGATAAAGGGGGACCTTTATCAGTGCTTATAGTAACACTGATAAAGGGTCGATTCATGAGAGCTTTTTTAGCACTGATAAAAGCCCCCCATTTATTAGTGCTTTCTGATTAGTGGTGATAAAACCCGACCGCTTCCCTTGCCCACATTTGTGGTAGTGATTCATTACACCACCAACCAAGAAAACATTTTCATACTGGGGTCACCACACTTTATAACAAACTATGACGATCTAGTGAAACCAATGGAGGTGGAGAATCCAGCCTCCCAAGCTACCCCTCGGGGCTCCAGGTATAACTTTTTCGCTTTGGATAGAGTTCTTATGGAGAAGGTATTCTCTCTTTCATGCTTTCGTTGAGATTTTAAAGATAATTTCAAACCACTTTCCAATTCTAAACACATCTTTATAGACACTCTAGGCCTAGTTCCTCCCACAAGATTTGAAATCGCAATTATCACCTCTCGGGTTGGTGAGGACATGCGGTGGTTGATGATATCAGAAAAAAAAACATCATACATGGAGGAGGATAATTAGAGGGGACTTGGGTATGAACACCCAACTGCAGAACCATAAGGACTTAAACGAAGTTTGGAGACACCTCAGGTGACCAAGTGCCTCCCAAAAAGGTGGAAACTTCTGGTTGATGGAACATTTAATGAAACTTTAGAGGTGGAGTCTGGAATGACCCAACCCCACCTTCCCCAATTAATGTATTATACTAGAACTATTGTGGGTTTGTAAAACCATGCATGGTTTGAATGCCCCAACATCAGAGCACTAAAAGTGGCCCGAACATGGTTTTTCTTTCCAGAACCATGTTTTAAAAAAGGAAATGGGAGGAGTGGTGGTTAATATTGTACTTTAGGGATTTTTCATGTGGCCTAACAAGGCCATGTAGGGGGGGGGTGCGGGATTTGCCTGCTCTAGAAGAAACACTTGGACATCAGAGTTAGGGAATTCTCTCTAAATCACATTATAGAAGTTATCCATTAGTCGGATGTCCCTATGTAGACGTTTGTGGGATTTTATGGTTGTCCCACTCATAATGAGAAAAAGAGATCCTGAGAGCTTCTTCGCTCTTTGTGAGAGAGAATGCCGGGGCCTCTCCTCATAAGTAGAGACTTTAATGAAATCATTTATCATTATGAGAAGAGATAGGGCGTTTTAATAACATTTAATTCAATGGGTCACTTCCTAAATGAAGCCCATAATGTATATCTCTCTTATCTAGGTTACTCATACCCCCCTTTACTTGGTTCCATAAGAATTCTCTCTCTACTCATATTGAGGAACATTTTGATAGGTTCATGGGATCTTCTACCTTGGTTAGTCTCTTCCAATTTTTAAAGGTGTCTCAACTTCCCCTCTATGTTTGACCATTATTTTATCCTAATAAATATTTCTCACAATGGAGGAAGACCTAGATATGAGAAACTCTTTTGATTTGAAAGTTTTTGTGAAATGAGAAGGAATGTGAGGAGGTTGTTTGCTTGATATAGATGAGGGGAAAAGGGAGATCTAATTTTACGAATAATTTGACATAGGTGGACATGAAGCTCAAATAGTGGAGTTTTTCTCAGTCTCTAGCCTGACATCCAGTGCGATAATATTGAAAGAAAACTAAATGAAATATATTCACCCCCACCCCACCACCCATCAGTGAATTTATCTAGATTATCTAGATTGGAAGCTGAATGGATCTATCCCTCATATTCAGGAGGGATACTAGTCAATAAGTGTGCATGATGCCCATATTAAATAAGGAAATGCTAATACTCCCTACATCCACCAAAGGGAATCTATGAGATATCGCAAGAATAATATTTCCTACATTATTTATCATAGTGGTAAGTCTGTTTTGAATAATAATGATATTTTTTTATCTTGTTATGAATTTTTTCATGGACTTATTTTATGTAATAGAATCTTCTACTTTGTTGGATTTTATTTCTTTAATTCTTCCTATAGTTATGGATGAAGTGAACTACCACCTTCCACATGTTATCTCTAATGATGAAATTCTTCTAGACCTCAAGAATATCCACTCATTTAAGGCACCGAGTCTAGATGGATTTCATTCCATATTCATAAAAAATTTCAGGTACATTATTAGATCTAAAATTTTGGGGATCATGAAGGATATTTTAGATGGTAGGATGAATATTCATTCCATCAATGAAATCCTTATTTCAGTCATTCACAATATTAAAAAATAGTCTTCAATATGGGATTTTAGACCCATCAACTTATGTAATGACACTTAATTTCTTTTATAAAAAAGTCATGTTAATCAACTTCAGACATGGATTCGCTCTGTGGTTTCCATGAATCATAATACTTTTTCATAAGGGTCTCATATCCAACAATGCCATTGTAGATCATGAAATATTTCACTCTATAAAAACAAGATCTATAACTAAGACATTGTGTCATGAATGCTCGATATGAAAAAGGTATATGATACGGTGGAATGTCCCTTCATCTAGTTTGTGATGGGAAATATGGGATTTTTCCCTAAATGTGGAGAGGTTGTTATGGATTATGTAAACTAATTTTCCTTCAATATACAAGTCAATAGTAGGCTTATAAAAATTATTTCCCCCTTAAGGGGTCTCCGTCAGGGGGATCCTCTCTCTCCCTTCCTGTTTATCCTGATTTCTTTCATTTTATCCAATATTATTTACTTAGAAGCTAATGATAACTTTTTACATGGTGAGAATGTGTATTGAAATGGGGCTTCTATTTCTCATCTTTTCTTTGCAGATGAAAACTTATTATTCTCAAGGGATGCCTTGGGTGAATGTGACTATATTTTTAAAATTATCCGTGAGTATGAATTAACATTGGGGAAATCATTAAATATTGAAAATTTTGAAATTTCCTTTACCATAGGTGCTTCTCAAAGTAGAAAATATGGCCATTGTTTAGCCTCTGGCATCCAGGTGGTTCATAAGCATAAAAAATAACTTGGGCTCCCCATACTATTTGGATGTTAAAAAAGAGGTATTCTCAAGCATCATAGATAGGGTGACTAATAAAATTCAGGGGTGGAATACTAAAAGGATCACTATAATGGAGAAGGGAATCCTCATCAATTCTATGGCCCAATCAATTCTGAATTATGTCATGTCTCTATGTAAACTCCTGGGATTTTTTTATCAACATCATTTCTGATCGGAGAATTTCTTATAAGGAACCTTCAATATGAGGAACAAAACCCATTGGATAGCTTGGGAATAACTGTGTATTTCCAAATCATGTGGGGGAGTGGGGTTTTGGGACATGTGTCACTTTAATGATGCCCTCCTAGCCCGACAGGGATGTAGGCTTATCCAAGATCTAGATTCCCTTTGTGCTAATGTCCTCCGAGTAAAATACTTTCCCCATTCAGACTTTTATGGGGTTTTCATGGACCCCTTATTAACTTATTCTAGAGAATCCTCTAGGATTCACATGAATTTCTTCTTAAGGGTGCCTATTGGAGAATCAGAGATGGGAAAACTATCAAAGTATGGAAGGACTTATGGTTTGTTGACAACTAATGCGCCTTCATGCGTCGTTGAATTCATACAGGCTATGGTCAGATTAGATTTATTGTTTTTTCCAAACATTACTTACTAATCATATGTAGTATAGTATAAGTTTAGGGTTAATCCCATGGGGAGAAAGCTGGATCTTTGGAAGTTACTGGCTTGAGACCCTTTGATAGAAGTACTTTCAAGTTAATTTGGTTTGGGAGTTATTAAATATATGGTTTAAGGTGATTTCAAATGATTAAAGAGGGTTCAAGATCAATTTTGAGTTTCTATAAAAAGGATGAATTTAATTCAAATCTTGGTCAGGTCCTAAGGTTTAGGCTACGAAGAAAATGACAATTTCTTGTTGACTTTGGTCGAGTCACCTAGTTCTACCTAGTAAGTGACTATTCCAAGATTGGGAGATAGTAACAGTATAAGTGTATTAGGTTTGGATTCTGTGGAATAATGTATCCTAGTCTAGTGTTCATAGACTAGTCTACTTTAATCAGGATAGGGTCTTCCATTTGAATATCCTGTGGTCAAGGAAATCCACACGAATTGAATAGACTTTAATTATTTATCCTAATTACTAATCCATTAGGGTTTCCAAAATTAGATTTAAATATTTAATATGAGTATAGATACATATACTCTTTATACCTAACCCTGAGTGGTTTAGCTACTCTTGGTGGGTGGAGAAAATAATAAACAACTAGAAATTAGGCTTGACATGTTGAATTGATTTAAAATAAAAAATTTCCTAATCATGAAACGGTTTGGAGTTGCTAAAAGGAAAATTAGTATTCAATCGGGGTTTATAAAAGACAAATCGAAATTCTAATAAAAATTATTATTTGAAATTAAAAGTAGAAATATATCTAACACATGTTCATCAGAAGTCGAAGATGAACAATGGGAAGCGATGATATGGGAATTGAAGATGTTTGATGAAAAACACAATCTACAGCTCTTTGAATTTAAATAAAATACGAAACAACAAATGAATTTTGGTTTTAGAGGGAAGGGTATGAGGTATGCTTGAATTAAACAAAAATAAGGGAAATTATCTACTCTGGTATGATGCCCAATGCTCTATCGTGCCATTGTATATATAGGTGAAGTGGGTCACTTTGTGTAATAGATTACTTGTCGTGTAACCTCAATCCATGTTAATCTCTATGGTTTTTTTTTCATCTGACGTGTATCCAAATATATTTTTCCTGAAATATGAGGTTTTACCATTTACACGTCATTTACTGAGTAGTCATGATGTGTAATGTCCTTCTAACTATTCCTATGAAGCAGATTTATTGTTCAATAGTTTTGAGTGAGGTCACATCGTGTACAGAGCAATCATGACGTGAACTTTCTTATTTCTATGAAGACTTCGTGACTTGGTTCATGGCTTGGCTCATAAATTTTCACATGCTGTGAAATCCTATTACACGATGTGTAATGTTGATTCATGATGTGTAATAGTTGAATTGTGATTTTTTTTCATTTCTTCCTTTAAATCCTATGAAGCCTCATTCTTGAAAAATTAAGCACATACCAAGTGTATTATTGAATAAATCAATGAAAATACTTAAGTAAATGACCATGAAAAGTATTTATGAATTCATATTATCAAATTCCCATACACTTGAACAATTTATTGTCCTCAATCAAAAAAATCATAAATATTTCAAAAAGGTAATCCATTTTTAAAGCAAGAAACATTAATCACACCCAGGAAAATAAAACTATGTGTAAGAGGAAAAAGTTAGTCTCAAGAATCATTACTTCATAGAAAATTAGTCATACCTCATATCTCAGTTCTTTAATCAAATTATAATCTTTTAATTGAAATCCTTTAATATTTACTTGAATTATATACCCATTTTTAATTTACCTCATAGTGAATTTTATCTCATCACTTAGGGTAAAATGAAATTGTAGTTATGTTCATACCCCAAGTACATTCTCCTAACCATAATATTTCATTGGCTCAATCATCTCTACTTTGTAAAGACATGTACAAAATTAATCATGAGGGTTTTAGTAATTAGTTTCAAATAACTCTGAGGCTATGGGTAGGTGGGTAAGAAATGAATGTCAAGCTCAAATAGGAGGGTAAGATCCAAAGTGCAATGCATGAATGTTAAGATAAGTGTAATACAATTCCTCATTCTAGTTAACCAAGTCCACATTCCCGCATCTCTGTTTGGATCCATATATATGTCAAACGAGTACAAAATGAGTATTCTGTTCCTTTTATTTTTATTTTTCAATTATATTTTTTAAAAATCATGTCTAGACCAGATCTCACATTCATACCCTAACCACATATGATCCTTCAAAGGATTCATCAGTTTGAAAACGGTGATTTTTGATCTTCCTAATACACAACCCATGTCTGTTTTTATTTTCTTTTGTATTTTTCAAGGGAATAGAAAAACATTGAAATGATATAAAGTAAATATGGTTCATAACCAAACAGTCTAATGAGTACACCATACATCTCTATAAATAGATGCCTCCTGTGTTGTTTGAATGCTTCCCCAAAAATTTTTCAAAAGTAATTAATGGATTATAAAAGGATTAGGGTAGGATGGGAAAAATAATCTTGGATTTGATTCATATTATAAGGTAATTCATGGTACTACGAGATAAATGAAGGAAATATGTAAGGTGGGTCTCAAGAAAAAGTTCCTAACAATGATCTCCTCGATCATTTTTTTTTAGTTGTTCATTCATAGCCTCAATATGATCTCAATGCAAGTTCTGATAGGTTCTCATATCCTGGGTATCACTCAAGAAATATTCTCAAAGAAGAATATGAAATTATAGGCTTAGATTCCTCTTTGGTAATGAGTATAAAATAGAAACTGGCAATTACGATGGGTATAAACTATGTAATGGGTTAATTAATCATAATTTAAAAAATTATGAATTTGAATTAAATTTCTAAGCTCAACAATCATTCTAAACTTCCGAACAAGGACAAAACATGGATTCTAAGAATTTCTAACTAAATATTTTCTTTTATTTAAATGGGAATAATGTTTTTCAAGTTTAAAGAATGAATATAATTTCTAAAAATGTCTCCTTGACAGGTGAGAACAATAAAAAATTCAAGTGTATTGACAGTGAAATTCATTAGAAACTCCCCCACACTTAGAAGGTGATAATTTCCACACTATCCATGAATTTATTATGGAATTGTTATGGAAGGTAAATCCCAAAAAAATTGAAATCGAAATGTACAATTTTTTAAAAAATAGGGAATCAAGAGATCCCTATAAAGTTTCATTCCAAGAGGGAATTTGACTATTTGTATTCAAATTTTTGGTCACATGAAAAGTTGGTTAGAAAATAGTCTCTTCACTAGATAAATAATTAGTCCATATGTTTAATATTGAAAAAGAAGAAGTACAGATAGGTACACAAAATGAAAAATAGAGATGACCATTTTCATTGAATTTTGAAATTTTTTTACAAATAATTACAATTACAGACTCTAAATGGAAAATGAAAATGACTCAACTAAGATGAATAAGGCTAGAAAAGATATAAACTATGGTTTTCCTCCCATAAAACTCTTATAGGATGTCAGTATCTAGACGGATGGACCAAGATATTCTACATTGGGTCCATCAGCTCAGTTTCACCTTTTCCACTACAAGTACTATTTGTCACGTCTTTATGTTCTTGATGTCTCTTGGTTGGGTTTATGACTTCAGGTATATTAGCGTGGGTGTGAATCAGATGAGGAAGGAATGGAATCATAACTCTAGATGACTGTAAGGTTCTTTAATGACATCTCCTGATGTTATCGTTCAATTTTGGAGACTCACTGGGAAACTCTTTGGACTAGAGAAAAGGGTGGAATGGGTCCATCGACAATTATAGATGGTGCATAAGAGCTAGACATGGCTATGTAACAAAATAAAAAAATGATAATAAAACCTAAAAATAATGAAAAAACCAATCCTCCATAAATATATATAGAAAACCAGTACACAAGGAGGTCATAAATAAATGAAAAAAGAACTACCAACTCTATCACAATAGTTTATAGACCAAAAAGAAATACATCAGAAAATTCATGAGTCTAGGGAAAAGATATCCTCCAGGGTCATCCCACCATTAGGTGAGGAAAAAAACTATCTAGTGGGGTCAGTATCTACAACAACAATAGAATAAGGTGGAGTAGTAGCTATAATGATAGATGGTGGGGTAATGGAGCTAGTTAAATGGGCTGGGGTTGGTGGTGGAGAGGTCAGGATCTGTAATGGGGTCATGTGTCTGGCAGTTAGATCTATGAAAGGTTCCTCTGGGGTGGAGTCAGTGGTCATCCCCTTTCCCCGTCGGGCCTTCTCCTCTAAGTACATTCGATGGGAAGTGGGATTAGTAAGATCTGAAGGCAAGACGGGGTGGAATGTGGGGGGTTTGAGGATGGTGAAAGATGAGGGGTCAATAGGGGTGGGTGGTGGCAGTGTGGTGAACTCTGAAGACTCAATGAAGGGTAGATGAAGGTGAGTAGATATCAGGCACAAGTTTGCCAAGATGCACTATTGGGAAGCCCAGATCTCTGTCAGGGAGGGTAGGGTGGGTGTAGGTATGGTATCTAAATTGGATGGTATAGGTGGAGAGGTAATGTGAGACTCTACTACTAGGTTTGTTGATGCTGGTGGTGGTGCCTCATGTGGTGCGACTGCTGCTAGTGGAATGAACTCTTGCACGCCCAAGACCCAACTATACAAATCCTCTAACTTCACCAATAGCCCCATTTTATGAAGCATCACAAAGTAAACAATCTAGACATGTCCAAGGGAGTTGAGAGGTAGTGATGCATCAAAAACATCTAAGTGTTGGGCTAGGTGAGTGATGAATGAGCCGCCCATAAAAGTACAACACTGCCATTGGGCATGTACTATGTAATAGTGGTAAATATGGGTATCCATTTTAATGGATGGGCCACCCATGGATATTGCTAGGATAAGCATGTCCATCTAGCTGACTCTCCCATGAGACTCAGCCTAGGAAAACCATCCATACGTCATGGATCTGTGAAGGATACGCAGTGTTGGCCCTATAGCTGATTATATATTGGGATGTGCGGGTCATGGTGAAACTAGGGGTTGTGGGTAATCATCTACCACAACTGTAGAGAAACTTATCGAGGTGGATGTTGTCAAGACCCGTCCTCGGGGCCCATGCCGTGACTACCCCAAGCCCGCCTTCCATAGGCCAGGGGCTGGCGACTAGCACCAAGGCGTAAATCCCGGTAAAAAGGGAAGACATTGCCTTTGTAAAGTAAACAAACACCACAGAGGAAGTAAGAAGAAGAAGCAAACACTAATTAAAAGCTGGTACAACAGTATGTGCGTAAAAGTAAGTGGGCCAGAATACAAACCCAAACTGAAAGTAAAGTACAACTCGAAAGGGAAAATAGAAACTGAAAAGTAAAGCCGCAATGCCGAGCTGTCCACTGGAAATCCCACCTGAGGGTGGGTACAGATAGCTCCAATGCTCCTCGGGTCCAGCCTACCGCTCCGAGTACGTCCCGCCCAGTGGTCCACCTCCAGGTACCGTCCTGCTCCGCAAGCCTCCACCACGATCAGTGTTGTCCGTCGTCTGCAACCAACACAACGTAGTGCGGGCATAGCCCGTGCAGGGGTGAGTATAAGCTACTCAGTAGGGACCCCGAGACCCCCGAAGGTCTCCAAAAATCCACAAAGGATAAACCACAAAGGAAAGATACAATCCCGAAGTAACAACCGACACTGCTTAGGTATATGACCATACATATACCTAAGTCATCAATTCCAATACTCTCCAACCTTCGAGCCCAAGTACAACCCAGTCCACACAGGAAAGCATACATATTCCACACAGGAAAGCAAAACGCAATCCACACAGGATAGCAAAACACAATCCACATAGGAAAGAAAATAGGATTCAGCTCACACAAGTATACTTCTTTGAAATATGATAGAGATGATCACTAATCCATCCAAGTCGTTGGACCTACAAAAGATCAATAGGTACTAACCCCCACAATGACCCACACAGGATCGGACCCATACAGGATCTGTAGGCGCTGGCTCACACAGAACCGCTGAGCGCTGACCCACACAGGATCGGTAGCACTGATCCACACAGGATCGCTGAGTGCTGTAGTCGTCATCGTCGAATCCACTGAGGATCTCTGCACAGTCTTCGTCACAGTCACAGTAGCAGTCGCAGCCAGCTCTAGGGTTCCCGCACACAACAAGCTCGTTCGGGAGGGTCCGCTCCACGAGCCAAGAGGCTGATACATCAATTGACACATAGTCCAGATTTGATGTATCCAAAATTTCCGTATCGTCCACAGGAACTCAACGTCGTAGACGGCGCGTCAATCAGACGCCCGGTCTGAGAGTTATTGACTTTTTCGTCCCAGGGGACCGGTTGGTTTTTAAGGCAAAACCAACCCGACCGTACTCCACTTGCATCCAAACCTCGGGCGGAGTAACCCAAAAGATCCGTCTCACTTAGAGGAAACCAACAAAGTCGATGACACGTCATTCAGACGTCCGGAGCTTAAGAAATGAGCGTTTCCGCTCCGAGGGCCCGGTTGGTTTCGTGTACGAACCAACCTGGCCGAACTCAAAGTATTCCGAAACCTTGAGTGTGATATACCGAAACGACCCTCTCGATTCAAGGATCGCATCGAAACTAACGGTGCATCGATCAGAGGTCTGTATCCCATGTTATGGGAAAAAGACCGAAGACAGTCCGAAAACGGGGGTTTCGGGCCCGGACCGACCTGGCCCGAGACCCCCCGGGTCGACCCGCCCCGGGTCCGGGTCGGCCCGGCGCGGCGCGGGGCGGCCCGGCCTGGGCACAGCGCGCCCAACACGCTGGCCAGCTCGGCCAACGGCCGAGCTGTTGGCAAGGGGGGGGCCCTGCCCCCCTGGTGTAACCGCGACCCCCCATTTATGGGGGCCATTTTTGTAGGCCGACCGGAGGAATTAATTCCCCCGGCATCCCTTTATCCGGCTGACCAGCACCAGCCGGCCGGTTCCGCCAACAAGGACCGGTGACGGCCGGTCCTTCCTCCCTCGCCGACACCGGCGGCCCAGAACCGGCCGCTGGTCACCCTGCTCCGCCACGACCCAGAACCGGCCGCGACTTGGTTCGTCCAGCGCGATGCGACGACACCGTGCCCTTCCGCCGTGACCCCGCTCCGACCGTGGTGTCTTCGGTTTTCTTCGACGCGGCGCGACGGCGTCGCGTCCTTCTTCAACTTCACGGCGAGGCGCGACGGCGCCACGCATTACTTTCCGTATGATCTCGCGTGGTGCGACGACACCACGCCATTCCGTCCCAACCACAAAGAATCAAACAAGGATAAAGGAGGAGGGTCGGCCATGTTAGTGCAGTTCGGCCCCCTCTCGTTAACCGATATCAATTGGTCGTATAACTACGAAGAACGAAAAACTAGAAATCACGAACGAAAATAATTAAATAATCTCTTACCTTGATAAAAGAGATGAGGAACGTCGGCGTCGCAAAGCGAGGATTCGAAGACGTTGATGGAGATTTCGTTGTGGAAAAACTTCGTGAAAAGAGACGTCGCGGAAGAAAAAGTTCATGGAAGAATAAGTCTCATCGTGGGTCGGTGTCATAGAAGACGGTCTCCAAGGGCTCGACGCTCTACATCGGAGATCGTTCGTTCTTCGCGTTCTTCGTCATAGAGAATGAAGAACTCAAGAATTCCTTATCTTTTTCTCCAAAGGCTCTCAAACAACTAAACACAAACCCAATAAAATAATTTCTCCACTTATTTTATTAACACACCAAGGCTTTTGAAATTCAAGAGTTTGAATTTCAAAAGCTCACATTAAACTCACTACATTAATGTGATAAGTTATTAACTTAAGTTAACAATATTAATGGTGAGTTGAGGGGGTTAGAGGATATGAAGGGGTGGGGTTCGTGTGGGCCCCACCACCCTCATAACCTCCCAAGGGAGGTTGGGTAGTTACCCAACTTCCATCCAAAGGATTAAACACTTAGAGTAAAAATAAAAATTGTTGTTTAATTTTTATTTTTAACTTCCAAAATTTTTATCAACTTCTCTCGTGTAAACGCAACTTCGGATTAAGCGTTCCTAAGAAATTAACGGCGCTACGGTTCCATCAGTGCCCTCGAAATTCGATTCCGAATACCGGTTAAAAAGTTAGAAATTCATGCTCGTTCGTTCACTGAACGTACCTGAGATAAACTTCGGATTGAAATTCCGGGCACACTGAGCCTCAGAATCAAGTGCCGTCAGAAACTGCATTGTTGTAAAATCCCAAAGAAAAATTAAGAAAAAATTTTCCTTGAATTTTACAGGTCTTTACATTACTCCCACCTCGGGGCTTTACATACCCATAAAGATACATCATAAACCAGGGAAACAAATATGGGTACTGAGCACGCATCTGAGCCTCCCGCTCCCAGGTGCTCTTCTGGAGGTTCCCGTACTGCCATCTGATGCGCACTAGAGGAATCGATCGTCCACGTAGGACCTGCTCCTGTCGATCCTCGATCTCCACCGGGACCTCCGCAAAAGTCGCCCCATCATCAACGTCAATCTCCCCATGGTCAATGATATGTGTCGGGTCATGCACGTATCTCCTCAGCTAAGATACGTGGAAGACGTCGTGCACCCGGTGCAACTAAGGTGGTAGAGCCAGGCGATAAGCCACCACGTCAATCCTGCTGAGGACCTGGAATGGTCCGATGAAGCATGGAGACAACTTGCTGCCTCGGCCAAATCTCTGTAATCCACGTCGAGGTGAGACACGTAAGAAGACGTGGTCACCATCCTTGAACTCTAGTGGCCTCCGCCTCCTGTCAGCGTAAGACTTCTGCCGGCTCTGAGCTGTCCTCATCCACTCCTGGATGACCTGGACCTTTTCTGTCATGGCCTAGACCATCTCCGGTCCCACAAGTGCTAACTCCCTAGGGTCTATCCAACACAAAAGGAGATCTGCAAGGTCGGCCGTACAATGCCTCGTATGGTGCCATCCCGATGGTAGAGTGGTAGCTGTCGTTGTACGCGAACTCCACCAAGGGTAGGTGGTCCTCCCAGCTGCGACCACAGTTGAGGATACATGCGCGGAGCATGTCCTCGAGAGTCTGAATGGTCCTCTCCGTCTGACCATCCGTCTGAGGGTGAAAGGCTGTGCTCAAACGTAGCTGCATCCTGAACACCTCCTGCAACCCCTTCCAAAGCCTGGAAGTAATGCGAGCATCTTGATCGGAGACGATAGATGATGGCACACCGTGAAGCCGTACAATCTTCTTAACATAAGTTCGTCCCAACCTCTCCACTAGGCCCTGCTCTCTGATGGGTAGAAAGTGCGCCGACTTGGTGAGTCGGTCGACAATCACCCAGATGGAGTCATGACCTCTAGAAGTGCGTGGAAGTCTAGTCACGAAGTCCATAGATATCCCGTCCCACTTCCACTCCAGGACCTCTAAGGGCTGGACCAAGCCTGCTGGTACCTGGTGCTCAGCCTTCACCTACTGGCAGGTGAGGCATTGAGAAACGAACTCCGCCACAGCCTTCTACATGCCCGGCCCCCAGTGCTGTCATCTGAGATCCTGGTACATCTTCTCCACTCCAGGATGTACTGCCAAAGGAGAAGTGTGAAACTCTCTCAACACCTCCTTCCTTAAAGAAATTGGTACCAAGGTACGTCCTCTGAAAAGGACGTCGTGCTCTGATCCAAAGGAGAAACCATCAGGTGCCTGTCCTGAGGATATCTGTGCACGCCATGTCTCACAGTGAGCGTCCCCACGCTGTGCCTCTCTGACCCGCTGTAGTAGTGGAGGAGTGACAATGAGAGACTGGTGAAAGGCTGGTCCATCTCTATCCATGAAGGATATCTGCAAAGAGGCTAGCTGCTCTGTCGCCTCCTCAAGTAGCTGAATGCCCATCCTCCGGATGAGAGCATCGGCTACCACGTTTCCCTTCCCAGGAGTATAGACTATCCCAAAGTCATAGTCCTAGAGGAACTCGAGCCATCGCCACTGTCTCAGGTTCAGGTCCTTCTGAGAGAAGATGTACCTGAGACTCTGATGGTCAGAAAAGACTGTAAAGCGCTCGCCCATCAGATAGTGTCGCCATGTCTTCAGAGCGAAGACCACTACTGCTAACTCCAGGTCATGGGTAGCGTAATTCTGCTCATGCGGCCTCAACTAACGTGATCCATAGGCGATAACTTCCCGCTCCTACATCATGAAACATCTGAGTCCGGTCCCTGATGCATCGTAGTAGACTACGTACCCTACTTCCTCCTCAGGAAACCTCAAGATAGGTGCAATGGTCAATCTCTGTCTCAGCTCCTGGAATCTCTTCTAACATCTGTCTGACCACACGAAGGGTTTCCCCTTCCTCGTCAAAGCTGAGAGTGGTGCCGCAACTCTGGAGAAGTCTGGAACGAATCTCCGGTAGTATCCAGCTAGTCCCAAGAAACTCTGCACCTCTGTCACGCTCCTGGGTGGCTCCCAAGCTAGAACTGCCTCGATCTTCGCAGGATCCACCGCAACTCCCGCCTCAGAGATGACGTGTCCCAAGAAGTGGACCTCGCATATCCAGAACTGGCACTTTGAGAGATTACCATAAAGCTGGTGCTCTCGGAGTGTGTCTAGTACCACCCATAATTGGTAGGCGTGCTCCTCCTCAGTCGTCGAGTAAATCAAAATGTCGTCGATGAATACCACGACAAATCGATCGAGGTATGGCTGAAAGACCCTGTTCATGAGGTCCATGAACACTGCTGGAGCATTGGTTACGCCGAAAGGCATAACCAAGAACTCATAGTGTCCATACCGACATCTGAAGGTCGTCTTCTACACGTCCTCGTCTCGAACTCTGAGCTGATGATAGCCCGACCTGAGGTCTATCTTTGAGAACCACCGTGATCCCTTGAGCTGATCGAAGAGGTCATAAATCCTCGCTAGCGGATACTTGATCCTCACTATCACCTGGTTCAGGCGATGATAGTCGACACAAAGTCGCAAGCTCCCATCCGCCTTCTTGGCGAACAATATCGGGGAAGCCCAGGGTGAAACACTGGGTCGGATGAACCCCTTGCTCTGCAAGTCCTCCAACTGTACCTGTAGCTCTCAATGCTCAACGGGGGCCATCTGATATGCTGGAGTCGATATCGGGGTTGTCCCAGGGTACATGTCAATATAAAAGTCTACCTCTCAGCGAGGAGGTATCCCTGGAATGTCGTCGGGAAAGACGTCCGCATACTGATCCACCACTGCAGGAAAACCAGGACTCCACACGTCAACTGATCCTAGGATGAGGCTAGCCAACTGATGAGTGATGGGCTGTCCTCTCCTCTGAGGAAGTCCATTCTATGCTGCAAAGGCTCTCTTCTCGCTGGTTAAGGTGAACCTGCTCCCGTCGGTGCGTACACATTGCACCTTGCGCCTAATACAGTCAATCTGTGCATGTACCGTAGACAACCAATACATGCCCAAGATGACGTCGTAAGGCCTCGACACTGCTACAAGAAGATACCAGCCGAAGCTCTCACCTACTAGAGTAATCTCACACTACCAGAACCAATGCGTAATCGTCGAGTCTTCTCCCGTAGGGGTCTCTAGCCGTAAGGATCGAGCCAACGGCTCTATCGTAATCTCCGAGCTCCGAACAAGGGAAACGACTATGAAAGAGTGACTCGCTCCTGTATCTATATGAATTGCAACAAGGGTGGAATAGACACAGATAGTACCTAGAATCATCTCGGGCACGCCGTGGTCGTAGGCCTCTGCTTCCTGGAGCTGTGCCTGTCTCTGCCCGCCAGCTACCTGTGGTCGGGGTGGACCTCTTGGTGGTGGTGGTGGTAGGGCCTCAAAGCGTCGCCCACCACCTGATGCTCGGCCAGCTCCTCTGCCTCGTCCTCCACCTCCCTGCGGACCGCCACGGTCGACCCTCTGCCTCTACCTCAGTGGTCCCTCAACCATCGGCTACTCCTCGGCACAGCGGGTCAGGTAGTCACGAGCCATGTGGCCCTGCCCGCCGCATGAGTAGCACTGCCTGCCTCTCGAAAGACTGGCTCCACGTTGTGTGCCCCACACTGCTGAGCCAGTGTCCTGAGGTCATCTGCCTGAGGGTCTGATCTGCCTGTACCCAAGAGCCATCCGTCGACTGCCTGCTGCAGAAGACTCTGCTACGTGCCGCCCTGCGGTGGGTCTCGGCGCTGGTGTAGACTCAGCAAGAAAGATCTCGATCAAAAGGGCTCGCTCCAGTACTCTTTTCTGAGTCGGAATGCTGAGGGAGATCAGCGATGCCCTGATCTCGTGTCTCAATCCCTGCTCAAAGGTCCGGGCCTAGACGAATGGGTCCCGTACCATGTCTGTCGAGTAGCGCGAGAGATCGGTAAATCTCGCCGTGTACTGGGCGACCGTCATGCTGCCCTGCCACAGATGAAGAAGCTCTTGGATGCGCACCGCATGGAGGGTGGCTGGGATGAACTCTGAGCTGAAGAGGCTCTCAAAGTCCATCCAGAGAAGAGATTCCTCATCGTCCACCTAGAGCATCAAGCTCCACCATCTGCCTGCTGCTATGTGCAGGAGGCTCGCTGCGAGGATCACCATGAGGTCTGCTGGTGTCCACACTAACCTGAAAACTCTCACCACTGCCTCCAGCCAGTCCTCGGCTACCTGGGGGTCCGTCTCCCTGCGGAACCTAGGCGGTCGCTAGCACTGGAACTCATGTAGTGCACTGAGGTGATGTTCATCGTCAGCGGCTGGTGCTGGAAGCATCGGTGGCTCGGTGGGTAGAGCTACTGCCGGTGCCACTGCTGACAAAGGGCCCTGCACTGAGGCCTCGTCGCTCGGTGGGCTGTCGTCACGCTTGACTCTTGGAACCCTAGCTGGCTGCCGTCGTGGGGCCATCCTGAAAAGGAAACAGGTGCGCCACGGTCAGAACAGTATACCTGGTGAGCTGATACAATATAGTCACAAAGAAAACATGAAACACACATGCAATCAATGTTTTCGTGCATTAAGTCAGAAATCAGAAGTCAGGGTCCTAGTGTACGGATACGTAGGCCGCCGCACCAACACTGGACTCCCTAGACTGATAACCACACTCAATACGCTAAACACTATTGCTTCACATAGAAAAAGATCAGATTATAAAGTTCTACGATAGAACCGAACTTCTTTGATACCAATTTGTCACGACCCGTCCTCGGGGCCCGTGCTGTGACTACCCCAAGCCCGCCTTCCATAGGCCAGGGGCTGGCGACTAGCACCAAGGAGTAAATCCCGGTAAAAAGGGAAGGCATTGCCTTTGTAAAGTAAACAAACACCACAGAGCAAGTAAGCAGAAGAAGGAAACACTAAGTAAAAGCTGGTACAACAGTATGTGCGTAAAAGTAAGTGGGCCAGAATACAAACCCAAACTGAATGTAAAGTACAACTGGAAAGGGAAAACAACAACTGAAAAGTAAAGCCGCAACGCCGAGCTGTCCACTAGAAATCCCACCTGAGGGTGGGTACAGATAGCTCAACTGCTCCTCGGGTCCAGCCTACCGCTCCGAGTACGTCCCGCTCAGTGGTCCACCTCCAGGTACCGTCCTACTCCGCAAGCCTCCACCACGATCAGTGTTGTCCGTTGTCTGCAACCAACACAACGTAGTGCGGGAATAGCCCGTGCAGGGGTGAGTATAAGCTACTCAGTAGGGACCCCGAGACCCCCGAAGGTCTCCCAAAATCCACAAAAGATAAACCACAAAGGAAAGATAAAATCACGAAGTAACAACCGACACTGCTTAGGTATATTCCCATACATTTACCTAAGTCATCAATTCCAATACGCTCCAACCTCCGAGCCCAAGTACAACCCAGTCCACACAGGAAAGCATACGTATTCCACATAGGAAAGAAAAATGTAATCCACACAAGATAGCACAACACAATCCACATAGGAAAGCAAACAGGATTCAGCTCACATAGGTATACTTCTTTGAAAGATGATAGAGATTATCACTGATCCATCTAAGTCGTCGGACCCACAAATGATCAATAGGTACTAACCCCCGCAATGACCCACACAGGATCGGACCCACACAGGATCTGTAGGCGCTGGCTCACACAGAACCGCTGAGCGCTGACCCACACAGGATCGGACCCACACAGGATCGGTAGCAGTGATACACACAAGATCGTTGAGTGTTGTAGTCTTCGTCGTCGAATCCACTGAGGATCTCTGCACAGTCGTCGTCACAGTCACAGTATCAGTCGCAGCCATCTCTATGGTTCCCGCACACAGCAAGCTCGTTCGGGAGGGTCCGCTCCACGAGCCTAACACATAGTCCAGATTTGATGTACCCAAAAGTTCCGTATCGTCCACAGGAACTCAACGTCGCAGACGGCGCGTCAATCGGACGCTCAGTCTGAGAGTTATTGGCATTTTTGTCCCAGGGGCCCGGTTGGTTTTTAAGGCAAAAACAACCCGACCGTACTCCACCTGTGTCCCAACCTCGGGCGGAGTAATCCAAAAGATACTTCTCACTTAGATGAAACCAACAAAGTCGACGACACGTCATTCGGACGTCCGGAGCTTAAGATATGAGTGTTTCCGCTCCGAGGGCCCGGTTGGTTTCGTGTACGAACCAACCCAGCTGAACTCAAAGTATTCCAAAACCTTGAGTGAAATATACCGAAACGACCGTCTCGATTAAAGGATCACAACGCAACTGAAGGTACATCGATCAAAGGTCCGTAGCCCATGTTATAGGCGAAAGACCGAAGACGGTCCGAAAACGGGGGTTTCGGGCCCAGACCGACCTGGCCCGAGACCCCCCGGTCGGCCCGAACTGGTTCGACCCTCCCCGTGTCCGGGTCGCCCCGGCCCAGCCCAGCCAGGGCGCGGCCCGGCCTGGCGGACTGGCCAGGTGGCTGGCCCGGCCTGGGCACAGCGCGTCCAGCGCGCTGGCCAGCTCGGCCAACGGCCGAGCCGTTGGCAAGGGGGGAGGGCGCCTGCCCCCCTGGTGTAACCGCGACCCCCCATTTATGGGGGCCGTTTTTGTAGGCTGGCCGGGGAATTAATTCCCCCATCTTACCTTAGTCCGGCCGGCCCGCACCGGCTGGCCGGTTCCGCCAACAAGGACCGACGACGGCCGGTCCTTCCTCCCTCACCGACACCAGCGGCCCGGAACCGGCCACCGGTCACCCTGCTCCGCCGCGACCCGGAACCAGCCGCGACTTGGTTCGTCCAGTGTGGTGCAACGGCACCGCACCCTTCCGCCGCAGCCCCGCTCCGGCCGTGGTGTCTTCGTTTTTCTTGGACGCGGCGCGACGGCGTCGCGTCCTTGTTCAACTTCATGGAGCGGCGCGACAGCGCCGCACATTACTTGCCGTATGATCCCGCATGGTGCGACGACACCACGCCATTCCATCCCAACCACAAAGAATAAAACAAGGATAAAGGAGGAGGGTAGGTCGTGTTAGTGCGGTCCGGACCCCTCTCATTAACCGATATCAATTGGTCGTATAACTACTAAGAACGACAAACTAGAAATCACGAACGAAAATAATTAAATAATCCCCTACCCTGATAAAAGAGATGACGAATGTCGGTGTCTCAAAGAGAGGATTCGAAGACGTTGACAGAGATTTTATCGTGGAAAACCGTCGCGAAAAGAGACATCTCGGATGAAAAACGTCGTGAAAGAAGACGTCTCGTCGCGGGTCGGTGTCGTGGAAGACGGTCTCCGAGGGCTCGGCGCTCTACGTCGGAGATCGTTCGTTCTTCGCGTTCTTCGTCAAAGATAATGAAGAACTCAAGACTTACTTAACATTTTCTCCAAAGGCTCTCAAACAACTAAACACCAACCCAATAAAATAAGTTCTGCACTTATTTTATTAACACACCAAGGCTTTTGAAATTCAAGAGTTTGAATTTCAAAAGCTCACATTAAACTCACTACATTAATGTGATAAGTTATTAACTTAAGTTAACAATATTAATGGTTAGTTGAGGGGGTTAGAGGATATGAAGGGGTGGGGTTCGTGTGGGCCCCACCACCCTCATAACCTCCCAAGGGAGGTTGGGTAGTTACCCAACTTACATCCAAAGGATTAAACACTTAGAGTAAAAATAAAAATTGTTGTAAAATTTTTATTTTTAACTTCCACAATTTTTATCAAATTCTCTCGTGTAAATGAAACTTCGGATTAAGCGTTCCTAAGAAATTATCGGCGCTGCGGTTCCATCGATGCCCTCAGAATTCGATTCCGAGCACCGGTTCAAAAGTTAGAAATTCAAGCTCGTTCGTTCACTCAACGTACCCAAGCTAAACTTCGGATAGAAATTACGGGCACACCGGGCCTCAGAATCAAGTGCCGTCAGAAACTGCATTCTTGTAAAGTCCCGAAGAAAATTAAGAAAAAATTTTCCTTGAATTTTACGGGTCTTTACAGATGTACCCAAAGCATAGGATAAATGTAGAAAGTGACAAACTCATCGGTGTAAATTCCATGTCTAATGTCGAACTATATGAATGAAAACTCATGGGGTCTTCCACCCAAGAAGAATCTAAGGTAGTCGTAGGTCATCTCAAAAGTGGATAGGAACTCGAGGAAAATTTCTTTGAAGGTATCCTTGTAGACCTGAAGAATTGTGTCAATGCGGAGTGTCTCAAGAGGTCATGGAAGTCATCATTGATATTCTACTTGGCTGGGATGTGCATATCAAAATTATTAGTTTTTCGCATTGGATTACCCTACAACCACTAGATATTGACCCGATGTTGTGGGCTGGTGAAATAGAGGATAGGGTTAAGGTGCAAGTTTTCATCATTGGAGGGATCATTCGAGGTGGATGATGATGTGGCTCAGGCAGCAGGTCGAGAAGAAGGTGAAACAGTGGAGGTGTATGTCGTTCCACGGTGACACTTGGCCGGTGGTTGTTCTACAGAGGTTGAGGATGAGGATGAGGAGGAGGAGGATTGTTGTGGTCTTTTGGTTTGAGACATGAAGTAAGGTGGGGTTCAAGTTGAGTGCATTGAGGGAGGAGAAGGGGGTCATCCATGTGAAGGGAGCTAACCGTGAGAGAGGGAGACACGTGGATGGAGTGGGACAAGAGGGATAACATGGGTGCAAGTTTGGTGAAGGGATAAGGGAGGGAGTGAAATGGTAGGATGGGAGGGTGAAGGGCCATGGGTTTCAAATGTAGCTGAGTGGGAGGAGGGAGATAAGGGGCTAGGTGTATATATAGTTCTTGATGCTAGGGTTGACAACCTGGATTTTTAAAAATATATCTGATATAGTACATGATGTTTACCAGTGGTTCACATTGTGTACTAGAAATTAAAATGAATTTTTTTGAAAAGGGGTACAGGATGTGAACCACTGGTACATGACATTTAATGAACTATTTTAACTCCAAATTTGTTCACTCCTTTCCTTCAGTTACTGACCTACCTGAAACTCTCCTAATCTAACCTAGTGTAAGATCTCCTACACTGGGTTTCATCTTAGTTAATTCTTCCTTTTAAGTCGAGAGCTTGACTCCATTAAAGTTTAATCAAATTTTAGGCTGATGACACAGTCCTCACAAAACGGTTCTAGAAATTTTTTAGTCTTTGACCATTTAATTTGAATGGTGGTCCACCTTCTCTCTAGATTTTGATGGTGCTATAAGGAAAGACTTGATTGACTTCAAATGTCCCTGACCATCGATAATTTATCTTACCAGAGAATAGTTTCAATCTTTAGTTAAACAACAGAACCTTATTCCTAGGTACAAATGTGCGCCTTGTAATACACTGATCATTCCATTTATTTTTTTTTTCCTTATATATCCTTGAATTTTCATATAAGTATCTCCTTATCTCTTCCAATAAAGTTAATTGTAGCATCCTTGCTTCTCCAGCCTTATCAGAATCCAAATTCATTTTCTTGATCGCCCAAAATGAACGATGATATAGCTTAATTAGGATATGACATGATTTCCCATAAAATATTCTAAATGGTGTGGTGCCTATGGGTTCTTATAGGCAGTTCATTATTCCCATAGTGAATCATCCAATTTGATACTCCAATCACTCGATTAGTATTCACAGTTTTTTTCCAAAATTTTCTTTACCTTCCTGTTTGATAGTTCGACTTTCCCACTTATTTTTGGGTGTTCGAGAGTTCTGGTGTTGTATCGGATTCCGTACCTTTCTAGTAATCCTCTCATAGATCAGTTTTTGAAGTATGTTCCTTGATCATTGATGAGTAATCTTGGGAATCCAAATCTCGTGAACACATTCTTCCTCATAAAGTCAGTGACTACTTTTTCCGTGTCATGTGAGTTTGCATCAGCTTCATCCCATTTTGAGACATAGTCAACGCCAACCAAAATGTTGGATTTTCCATAAGAATTAGGAAATGGCCCCATGATTTATATGCCCCAACTTCGAATATTTTGACTTCTATGATGAGATTATATGTAATCTCATTTTTTTCCTATATTTCTAGTATTCTAGCATATGTCATGTTGCTGGAAGAATTCCATTGTGTCTTGGTGTAATGTAGGCCATAAAAATCCACTTTTTAGAATTTTGGATACTATACACTTGATTCCATGATGTCCTCCGATTGGTGATGTGTGGCACATCTCAATCACATTGTTGGTTTTGTATTCAGGGATGCAACATCTTAATAAGCCATCAGCACAACATTTGAATAATAGTGGATCATCCCACAAGAAATGCTTTGCATCTGATAAAAATATTTTTATTTATTGGTAAGAAATTTCATGGTGTAAAAAACTTGTGGTAAGATAATTATCAATATTTGAGAACCACAGTTGAACCTTAATACTGAATAGGTTTTCATCTGGAAAGTCTACTTCAATGTTAGCCTCCTCATCCTATTTAATGATGGGTAGATGAAGTCTATAAAAATGATCTACAATGACATTCTGTATCCCCTTTGTATTGTTGACCATGATATCAAATTCCTATAGTAGGAGGATCCAACATATCAGCTTTGGTTTGGAATCCTTCTTACTCATTAAGTACATGAGAGCAGTTTGTTCAATATGTATAATCACTTTTGACAGAACCAGATAAGATTGTAATTTTCCAAAGACATATACAATGACTAAGAGTTCATTCTATGTTGTTATGTAGTTTCCTTGATCTTCACTTATCATGTGGCTTTCATAATAAATGGTAAAAAATATGTTGCCAATACACTATCCTAATACAACACCAATAACAAGGTCAATTTAATCACACATTATATCAAATTCCTTGTCCTAGTAAGGTGAAATGATGACCTGTGATACTATCAGACTCATCTTCAATGTATCAAAAGCATTCCTGCTGTGTTCCATGAATTTGAAAGAAAAATATTTTGACAAAATATGTGTCAATGGATGGGAAACTTTAGCAAAATCCTTCGCGAATCATCTGTAAAATCCGACATGTCCTAGAAAACTTCTAATACCCTTCAAGGTTGAGGGTTCTGGAAGATCCTTAATGACATTTATTTTAGCGGTATCTACTTCGATTCCTTCGTTGGAGATTTTATGACCAGTGAGTATTACTCCTTGTACCATGAAATGGAATTTCTCCCAATTCAAGACTAATAATTTCTCTTTGTATCATTACAAGCCTAATTCCAGATTACTTAAATAGACTTAAAATGATCTCCCAGAGGCTGAGAATTCATCCATGAATATTTCTCGTAATTCTTATTCCATGTCATGAAAAATATGTGCCATGCATCACTGAAAGTTTTATGGATCATTTCACATTCCGAATGACATTCTCTTGTAAGAAAAGGTGCCAAAAGGGTATGTGAATGTGGTCTTTGGGTAATCATTAGGGTCGACTATAATTTGATTGTATCCTAAATATCCATCCAGGAAACCGTAGAATTCATGCCTCTCAAGTATTTCTATCATATGATACATGAAGTGTAAAGGAAAATGATATTTTCTAGTTGCTGCATTCAATCATATATAATTCACACTAACTCTCCGTTCGATGATGGTGCCTACTGAAATTAGTTAATTCTCATTTATTCTTTCTACTATGAGTCCGCCATTCTTTGGAAAAACTTTATGGGGGTCATCCATTCAATATCTATAAAAGGAAAGATAATTCTAGTATCCATAGGTTTCATCACTCCCTTCTTAATAACTTCCTTCATCGGTGGTGTGAGCCTCCATTAAGGTTGTCATTTCATTTTTGAATATTCTTTTAGTAGGATTATATGATTTCATTTAGTAGGATTGATCCCTTTGATGTATTCCACTCCCCCAAGAAATTTATTTCTTATGTCTTTTCAAAACATCAACCAATTTCCCTTCTTGTTCTTGAGATAGTTCATTTTTGATAATGATCATTAGAGAGGATGAAACTCTTAAATATGATTAATTTAGTGTACTGGGTAGAGGTTTTAGTTCCAGTTGGGGTGGTTGAATGATGGAGGGGATAAAAGGTGGAAATGAATCACTTGTGAGTGGTTCAATTAAGCTTACTTCTTCAAAATCATACTCTTCTTCCTTTTCTAAGAGTGACTATTCACTTTCTTCTTTAATGTCCATGTACTCATCTTCTTTTTGGGTCAGAGAGATGGAATTACAATTAAGAAAATTTTCTGATTATTGGGTTGCATTAATCAGGTTGAACACTACATGTTCTTTTCCAATGTAGAATATCATACATCCTTGGTTCACATCAATTAAATCCTATTTTGTGGATAGAAATAGACTTCCAAGAATGACAGGGACATAACCTTCTTCTTCCATATCCCTAACTACAAAGTCTAATGGAAAGATGAATTTTCTAACTTTAACAAAAACATCTTTGAGAATTCCTTTGGGATATTTCACTGATCGGTCAGCTAGCTACAGTTATACTCTAGTTTTTTTAAGTTCTTGAAGTCTTGGCTTGTAGAAAAAACTCATAGTCATTAAGTTGATGTTGGATCCAATATCACATAGGGCTCTTCCAAACTTACATTCTCCTATAACACAAGGAATTGAAAAACTTCCGGAATCTCACATTTTTGAGGGAATTTGCTATTTCAAAACAACAGAACATTCATCATTTAAATATATGACCCCAAGATCTTTTATTTTTCTTTTTATGGATAGTATATACTTGGTATATTTTTCATAAACTATAATTTTGGAAATGGCTTCTACAAATGGTATATTTATGTGACGTTTCTTGAACATTTCTAGGAACTTCTTGTACTGTTCCTCCTGTCTAATTTTTCTTTATCTCTATAGGAAGGGAATAGGTGTCCTGTATGGTGTTGGAGAAACATAAATTGGTTCCTTTATATGCTCATGGGTTTGGTTTTTCTCAACTTAAACTTCTTCTTGAAGTGTGGTGGATACAATATTATCAACTTATCTATCTTCTTTTGGTTGCTACTTAGGCTCTTTTTGTTTCCTTTAATTTCTTCTGCTTCATTTTTGAAACTCAAAAACTTTCCCGATACTTAGTAATACCACCTTTTCTTCCTCCCTTAGGTATGTCTTAATGTTATCTGGTAAAGTACCTAGTAATCTACCAGACAAGGCCATTGGTATTTTACCCATTTGAATCTCAAGATTCCTTAACAAAACTCTTTGGTTTTGAATTTATTTCTACTGAGTTGTCATTATTAGATCTTATTTTTGGAAGAAATATGCTAGGAGATTTTCCAGGTTACTTTGAGGAGGAGGGGGTGGTTGTTGAGGTCTGGGTTGGACAAGTTAGAATTATTGATGAGGTCTTTTGGGGAAGGATTATTGTTGCATATATTATTGATGTATTGGTACTGGGTTCATCGATGGATACCCTAGTGGTCCTTGATTTCGAAATTTTGGTTGACCACTTCACTGAAAATATCCTTGACTGTTGTGAGGTTTCTTCTGAACATACCTCTACTGGTAATATTGTTGCTGCTATTGAAATGGATGGTTCTGTTGATTGTAATTGAAATATTTACAATCCTATTGATATTTAAATCCTACCTTACAATCTTGATAAAAATGTGGGCCATTTCACATATCACAAGATTGAATCTCTATTACTAGAGCAGGAGGGGGTTGGGGTTGTTTAGTTAGCATTTAAAATGACTCAAGCTTCTTTGTGAACGCTTTAACATTAATTTATAATCTAGTTATCTCATCTACTTGTTGGATACCACAACGTGGTGTTCCACGATCACTTTTCCACAGGTTTTCATTGTGTGAAATGTCATCGAGAATTGCTCGTCTAGCCTCTGGTGTCTTAAACATCAATCATCCATCAACTACAGTGTTGAAAATAGTTTGTGATGCTAGTTGGAGTACTTGGTAGAATGTCTATAACTGAATCCACATATCCAATACAAGGTGTGGAAACTTCATCATGAGATCTTTGAATCAGTCCCACACTTCCCATATTGATTCTCTATCTATTTTAGCAGAGTTTTGGATGTTGTTTGGGAGCTTCCAGTTCTGGATTGGTGGAAAATATTTGTCCAAAAAAATTGGCAAGATCATCCCAAATCATGATTTACTCAAGATCTTGGTTTTTTAGACATTATTTAGCTCTATCTCGTAAGGATAATGGGAAGATACACAATATGATCATGTCTAAAGAGAATCCTTGGTTACAAAAGGTATCATAAACTTCTAGGAAGTTAGGAATGTGCTAATGTGGGTCTTTTCTCTAGAGACCACTGAATTGTCCCATGTTCTGGATAATGTGAATGAGTTTAGGTTTAATCTCAAATGTGTGATCTTGAATAGGGGTACATATGATGATTGGGGTTGAACTATTAATTGATGGTAATCCATAATTGATGATGGGTTTTTCTTGATGCATCGGGAATTCCCTTGGAATTACTTGATGAGGGTTTGATGGGTTGGGTCCCCCTTGATGGTATTTCTCTTCCATTGCTTACCTACAGTGTGATAAAGATGCCTTTCGATCTCAGGATCGAAGGCTAAAGGTTCTTCTGGCTCAAGGTTCATTGAAATGTCATGGGAGCTTGGTACATGCACTATACCACATAAAAATAGGTATGAAAGGGTGTCTTTAAAGAAAATGAAAGAAAGGGGTGAGGGAAAGGTAATCCTAGGTATTGTGCTAGAAGGTTCTAAAAAGCACAACATTGCTCCCCAGTAATGACTCTAGAATTCGAAATGCCGCATGCGTCATTTAATTCGTATGAGCTACAGTCAAATTAGATTTATTTTTTTTTCCAAATTGTACTTACTACTCATGAATAGTATAATAGAAGTGCAAGTTCAATCCCATGGGGAGAAATCTATCTCTTTGGAATTTATTGGCTTGATACCCTTTGACATGAGTCCTTTCAAGCTGATTTGGTTTTGGAGTTATTAAATCAATGGCTCAATGTGATTTCAAATTATTAAATAGGGGTTAGGATCAATTTTGAGTATCTATAAAAAGGATAGCCATAATTCTAATTTTGGTCAGGTCCTTAGGTTTAAGTTGTGAAAAATACAACAGTCGCTAGTTGACTTTGGTCAAGTCACCTAATTCTACCTAGGAAGTGATTATTCCATGATCAAGAGATTTTAAAAACCTATGTACATTAATTTTGACTTCTATGTAAGAATGTATCCTAGTCTAGTGGTCATATCCTAGTCTACTTTAATCAGGATAGGGTCTTCTGTTTGAAAACCCCGTGGTCAGGGACATCCAGATGAATTGAATAGACTTTTATTATTTATCTTTATTACTAATCCATTCGGGTTTCAAAAATTATATTTAAAGATTGATTATGAGTTTATATACATCTACTCTTGATCCCTACCCCTGAGTAGTTTAGCTACTCATGGTGGGAGGATAAAAGAATAAACAACAAGAAATATGATTGACATGTTGAATTGATTTAAAATAAAATAATTCATAATCATGCAATATTTTAGAGTTGATAAAAGGAAAACGAGTATGCAATGAAGGTTTATAAAATACAAATCACAATTCTAATAAAAATTCTTACTTGAGATCATAAGTATAAATTGATCTAACACCTGTTATTTGGAAGTTGAAGACGAAAAATGGGAAGAAATTTGATGGGAATTGAAGGTGTTTGATGAAAAACACAGTCCAAGACTCATTCAATTGAAATAAAATATGAAACAATGAATAAATTTGGGTTTTAGAGGGAAGGAGATGAGGGAAGCTTGGATGGAACAAAAAACAGGGAAAAGGATCTACTATGGGATGATGCCCAATGCTCTATCGGCCCATTGTATATATAGGTGAAAGATTCATCACGTGTAATAGATTACATGTTGTGTAACCATAATATGTGTTAATCTCCATATATTGTTTTTCATCTAACATGTATCCATGTATATTTCACCTGAAATATGAGGTTTGACCGTTTAGGCATTGTGTACCGAGTACTCATGACATGTAATGTCCTTCCAACTATTCCTGTGGAGCAGATTTCTCATTCAATAGTTTTGACTGAAGTCACATCATGTATAGAGCAGTCACTATGTGAACTTGCTTCTTTCTCTACTGACTCCATGACTTGGTTCACGTCTTGGATCACAGCTTGTCACATGCTGTGAAATCCAATTACATGATGTGTAATGCTAATTCGTGATGTGTGTAGGTTAATTCTTCATTTTTTTCATTTATTCTTATGAATCCTATGAATGCTCGTTCTTACAAAATTAAGCACATACCAAGAGCATTATCGAATAAATCATTGAAAATCCTTTAGTAAATGAAAGTGAAAAGTATATATGAATTTGGATTATCAATAACACTGGATATCATGCATCATATACTACTCTAGAAGGTATGGATAATGATATTGTGAAATATTTATTTGATGAATCTTGGAATGGGTGGTGTACCGAGAATCTAGAGATGTGGTTTAACGATATAGATAGTAGTATTATTTAGACTATCCCATGTGTCGGGGGCAGCGTTGAAGTGGTTTCCCCAAATAATGGTAAAGATCCACTAAGGCATTTTATATGGTTATGAATTGATTATGAAAATACTTTTATTTTAAAAAACATGAATCTATTAAACAAGATGAATGATTGGGTTAGAACAGAAGAGGAAAATAGGGAAAAAATACCAATATATTATGCGCCTCAGATCAATGTGACCCTACGTACATGGTAATAACACCATCAATGAAATATTCTTATTAATGAAGAATAAACATGAAAAATAAATACATGACTCCAAGGAAGTAAATTACCAGAGAATCTATCTAAGGAGGCTAACCTTGCTAAACTAGGTAGCAGTGATGAACTCTATCATGTGGGGTTAGTACCATCCCCTCCTTGAAAAACTTACGCATGCACCTAACATAAAGGATACAATAATGGAAATCCAAAAAGATATATCTTACAGTGCCATATTTTATACTAAAATTTGGTTATGATTAAAGATATAAATCCACCAAAAACCATGCTTTATTCGAGGCCGGATAGAAATGGTTCACAGAAGAAGACACAAATAAGTCTCCACTAGACGAGATGTCTAGTTGTAGGAAATCCATACTCTATGTGATAAGGAAAAAGGAGCAATGATCGGGACCACAAATCTCTTTCTTCCTCTTCGATATCTCACAAAAACCAAGGGGTTTCTTCTCCTAGATCTATCAGGGAATAAAATAGATGAACTTAATGATCAAAAATCATATTACTGAAGGAGAAGGTGAGGATCAATGATGTACCCTAGTAAAGGAATTAGGCAGTGCATTTAAGGTGCAATGATGGAGACACACGAATGATTGAGATTAAACATGTCGTTTGAGTAACCATGAGTGGCATAGCTAGCAAGGACACATAGAGGCACCCCATTGGAAGAAAGGTGAAACTACAGATTAAGCATTCCGTAAATAAGTACACATAGGATCACTCATGGTCATTGGATCAGGCATGATCAACAATCCAAGTTCATTCCATAAATAATAAATAAAAAATATTCATCAACCAATATTAACTATAGGTAATGAAATCATATTGAAATAAATCAAATTGAATTTAATCTTCCATAATAGGATGTACGTAAACACTATAAAAAATATAGTAAACATGTTTTATAATAAAATGAGTATTTGAATTGAAAAAAAACAAATCATGAATAATGGAAAATAAAAAAATATCCACCTTACAGTTTAAAAAGTTCACTTTACTCATGGTTTTCTCACAACATCTATTATTGAACTGGGATAAGATTCATAATATCTAAACAATGTGACAATTTAGAAAGGGGTAATGCTTTCATTAAATTACATGTTGTATTATCCCCTGTGTGTATCTTAGTGAAACACACTATCCTGGATTCAATTATATCCATGACAAAGTGAACTCTAATGTCTCTATTCTTTGATCTACCATGGAAAAATATTTTTTAGATTGATTTAATGAAGATTGACTATCATAGTGTAAAACTACACTAGAAGAAGCTAAAGAAAACTCATGAATATGACCTTTTAACCAAATGGATTCATTACCACATTTAGTTAAAGAAATATATTCATCCTCTGTGGTGGACAAAGAAAACATTGATTTCATGTTGCATTTGTAGGAAATGGGACCACCATAAGTAAGGAAAACAAAACCAGTAATAGATTTATGAGTTTCAACCTTAGCAGCATATTAAGAATCTACAAATCCTACAATTTCATCATCACAACAATCATTTTTTCAAAAATTAATGCAAAAACCAAAGGGAATTGAAACATACATGAGAATCCATTTCAGAGCATGCGAGTGTGCTTTCCCAAGTTTTCCCATAAACCAACTCAAAGTACACACTAAAAATGTGATATCAGTTATAGAACAAGCCATTTCATACATAAGACTCCCAAATATGCTAGCATAAGAGATCATGCTCATGAAATTGTTCACAGTATCACTAATAGGAGACTGATTCAGGGATAACATAACGTATTGGACTAGGGGTATTCTTACTGGTTATATGTGCCCAAACAAGTACCGTATTAAAACTTTTTTAAAATAAGCATGTTGAGATAAAAAAAAGATTTATCTATTCTTTGTATAATGATTTCTATTCCTAATATTTCTGTTACATTTCCCATATATTTCATTTCAAAAGAATAATTCAATTGGGTTTTCATATGGAAATTTAACTTCATGTTTTCAAAAATAACTATCATGTCATCAACATATAAAAGCAGGCAAATCATATCACGCTTAGCATGCTTATAATAAACATATACATAAAATACTATTATACTGAAATCATATTTAATCATAAAAGAATCAATTTGTTTATACCACTGCATTGAAGATTGTTTCAAACCATACAATGAATTTTGAAAAAAGAAAATCTGATTCATTTTAAAATTCTATGAGAATCCTTCAAGTGGTCTAATATAAATGATTTCTTCTAATTTTCCATTCAAAAAGACAGTTTTAACATCCAAATATTCTATATTGAAATCATTCATAGCATCAAAATAAATCACAACACAAATGGATTAATGCTTAACAATAGGGGTAAATCACACCATAGTCGACTCCTTCATGTTATAGGTACTCCTTGGAGACTAATATGGCTGTGTATTTTATTTTTAATTCCCTGATGTTATCTTATTTATTTATAAATATTCATTTACAACCTATCACCATTTCATTTAGGGTATGGTTACAATAGTCTAGGTCTAATTCTTAAGAAGGGAATTCATCTCATCATTCATGGAATCCAATCACTAGCGGAATTATTTAGACATTAGGACTTTCTTACAAGTTTGGGTTTCGTCATTATATATTTCTTGAGCAATATTAAAGTCATACACATACATATCAGCATGGATAAACTAAGAAGGGGGGGGGGTCTAATAATCCTCCTAGATTGGTTTCGAGTTAACTAGTACCCCCTAAGGTTTTCCTCCTCTACTTCGAGTTCAAAACCAAAATCTGATTTTGATTCACCTTCAGGTTGTGGGGGTGAGAAAATGGTGCAACATTGGATTCCAAAAGGATCCAAGGGTCAAAACCAACTTTAATAACCAAGGGTTTCGGTGTAATGGCCTCTCAGGACTCAATAGTCTTCCTATTGAGAAGACATGAATCTTAGAACGCAACATTATGACTGATGATGCATATTTGATATCCCGGTTTGTCTACCCATAATTTTTATCTCTTAACACCCTCTAGATAACAAATAATGATTCAATTGATAGTCCTAGGTTCCAAATTGTCATTCATAGAATGTAGATAATTATGGATCAAAAAACTCTAAGGTGATCAAGACTATATGGATTTCATATCCAATGTTATACTAGTGTTTTAAAGTCATTATCATATGATCAACATTGATTGACTAGGTATATTGTTGTAGTAATAGCCTCAATCCAAAAGGACTTGGGAAGGTAGGAATAAGATAACATGAACCTAACTCTTTCTAGGATGGTCTTATTCATTAACTCAGCTAACCCACTCCTTTAAGGGGTTTCCACATCAATCATATACCTGTACACACCCTCAGAGCTACAAAATTCAACAAATTCAGTGGATAGATATTACAAACCATTATCAGTTCTTAAAGCCTTTATTTTCTTATTAGATTCATTTTCTACACTAGAATTCCAAATCATAGAGGTCTGAAACATGTCATATTTGTGTTTCAATATGTAAATCCAAACTTTTAGAGAGTATTCATCTACAAAAGTCACAAAGTAATAGCCTCCACCATGGGAAATAGTCTTAAAAGGACCCAAAAGATCAAAGTGAACAAATTTTAAAGGGTTTTTAGATTTGGAGGATAAATTAATAAAACATACCCACTAAGACTTACCATACACACAGTCCTCACATGATTAACACTAGTTAACATACCTTATTTTCTAAGTTAATAAAGGTCATTGGTACTAACATTCCCTAGCCTTTTATGCCATAATCTGGTATTTTATAACATTATAACATCAAAAATATTTCATTGTTACATGTGAGTCCCACTTTCTAAAACATACATCCCATTCCTTAGTGTTCCTTTCATAACAGTGAGAGAGCCATGAGAAATTCTAAGACAATTATAGCCAAATTTAAAAGTATAACCCTTCTAGTCCATAATTCCAAATGAAATAAGGTTTCTTTTTTATCTAGGGTACCCACATAACCTCTTTTAGAGTTTTAACCCTCCCATCATGAAGTTATAGAGAAATAGAACCTACACCCATAATGTGACACGTAATATTAATCCCTAGGTAAACATCACCCAATTCAATCTCTCTTAATTTAGTGAAGACTCCCTATTCAGACACATATGAAATGAACATCCAGGATCCATGATCCATTCTTCATAGGTAAGATGATCACTAACATTCAACAAATCAGTCATGTCGAAGTCTTGTTCAATTAATAAATAATAGTCACCATTATTCTCATTATATTAATTATTTCTATTGGGGTAGTTTCTTTTCATATGTTTAGGTTGTTTACAATGAAAAAAATTAAATACATTATTATTAGACACTCTATTCTTGGAATTGGACCTATGTTTCCAAGATTGACTCATCTCGCGATTCTTATCTCTACATTCATTTATTCCTCTTATGTTTAAACATTCAGCCTCATTCTTAACAATGCATTTATTTTGAATTTCTTTGTTTGAAAAAGTAGAATTAACCTCTTCAAGAGAAAAATAATCCCTATCATACATCATCGTGTCCTTAATAGAAGTATAAGACTCATCCAATGAAGTTAAAAGTTTTATTTCTTGATCATTATACCCTATTTCAATATATATATTGGAAAAGTTCTAATATAACTTTATTTAAATCATTATGATTTGTCCTGACTAAAGTTATAGGGTGCATTTTAAAAGTATAAAGTCTCATTTTTTATACAACCTTCCAACTAATGATTTAGTCTTGTACAAGGCTTCTTATTTGGACCATATCCCTATGGAAAAAGTCTCAAAATCCACTTCCCTAAGAACCTTATCACCTAAAGATAACAAAATAAGGCTACGGGCTTCTCTAAGAACATCATCAAAATCATCAACATAAGTAGGACATGTATGCCCATCAGGGGAAATAGTGGTGACCTTTTTCATGGAACCACTGAGAGAAAAAATTAACTCATTTTGATCGAATATAGCATTCATCATAGTTCTCCATAGGTTGAAATCATTTTCCTTACCAAATTTTTATATTTCAAACTTCGTAGAATCCATTGTCAGTTCTTCTAAAAGGCTCTGATAGCAATTTTTGGGGGTAGTGTTGAAGTAGTTGTCCTAAATAACAGCTAAGATCTACTAAGATGCTTTATAAGGTTACAGAGTGATTAGAAAAATCATTGTATTTCAAAAAACATGAATCAATTAAACAATTTGAATATATAGATTGGAATAGAAAAGAGAAACAGGAAACAACATCAAGATATAACATGCTTCATATCGATGTGATCCTATTTGCTTAGTGAGAACAACACCCAGGCAAGATTCTTATTTAAAAAGTGGAAAAAAGAAAATACAGACTCGAAACCAAGGATGTAAAATACCAGAGAAGCTATCCTAGGAGGATGACCTTGCTAAAATAGGTGGTGGTAGTGAAATTCCTCATGTGGAGTTAGAACCATCCACTCATGGACGTACTCATCCACACACCCAGCATAAAGGATATAGCATTGGAAAACCATAAATAAATCACTTACATTGCCATATTTTTATACTGACATCTGGTTATGATTGAATATGTAAATTCACAGCAACCATGCTTAATGCGAGGCCGACCAGGTCTGGTTCCTAGTCGAAATCACCACTGAGTCTCCACTGGACGATAAGTCCAGTTAAAGGAAAACAATAATCGGCACACCATGGAGCAAGTAGAAAGGAACATGGCCACAACTATCTTTCTTCTTCATTAAGATCTCACAACAACCAGGGGTTTACTCCTCCCAATTCTCTCAACGAACACAATAGAAAAACTCAATGAAAAAAACTTACAATACTAATAGAGAAGGTGAGGAGCAATGATGAACCCCAGGCGCGGCGTCAAGTAGTTCAGCCAAGGGGAAATGATAGCGACACACGAACAATCGAGATCAAACATGTCTTTTGAGTAAACGTGAATGGAATAGTTGGAAAGGACACACTGAGGCACCCCATTGGAAGTGAGGCAAAACCATCAATCATGCATTCCACAAAGAAGAAAACCTGGGAGAACTCATGGTCTTTGGATCATACATGATCAATGGTCTAGGTTCATTCAGTAAATAATAAAGAAAATAGATGCCTCAACCAACCACATGTAATAAAATCTGATTGAAATAAGTCAAATTGAATTTAATGTGGCATAATAGGATTTACGTAAACCCCATGAAAAATATCCAACAAACATGCTTCATAATAAAATAAATATTTGAATTGCAAAAAAAACAAAGCATGATCAATTGCAAATTAACGCCATACATGAGGGATATATGACAAGATAATCTTTGTTTGATTTTCAATGGTTATGGAGCTTATTCTATCAGGATAGTATATAAGGTGTCGATTGAAGTGCCGAGTGTGGGGATGGATTATTTTTGGAAGCCCATTTGACGCTTCCTGATTCCACCCACGGTGAAGTACTTTTTATGGAAATTGTGTTAGGGAATCCTTCTTACAAAGGACTTTATCATCTGCAGCCATGCAATGAAAGATTCTTTGTATCTATTTTTACAGTCTTTAATGAAATCTCCATAACTTTCCATCTTTCATTGCCCTAGGGATAGGGATGTTTGGCGTGAGTGGTGTGTTGATGCATACCTTTTGCTGGATTCAACACCAATCTTGGCAATGATTTCTAGGAAATGGATTTCAACACTTACAGTGGAGAAGATAAGGCCACTGAGTATGATGGTCTTGATGATTTGGGACCGAAGGATTGATTTTATCTTCATCCAGGATGCTAAATCACACCACTTTTAGGTTGACAAGGCCACCATTTGGAAGGACAACTAGAGATGATATGATTTGCATGGTGATTTTCTAGGAGTTTTGTGCACACCTTCTGTTTGGAGTCTACCTTCCTCAGGCTCCATGAAGATTAATGTCGATGTGACTATCTCTGGTCATGGTTCTTCTAGTGTTGGCATCATCGCACATGACTCATTTGTACCAGTTGTTTCAGGTTGAAAATTGACCTTTGCTGCAAATTGGGCACCGCCAGTGGTGGAGGACCAAGCCATCCTTACAGGCCTGGAATTTTCTTTTAAGAGAGGTTTGAACTCTTTTATTTTGGAATCATATTCCCTTCCTATCATCAATGTTATCACTTCTTCAGAGGTTTCCCTCTAACCATATGGTCTCCTTGTCAGAAAGATGTAATCACTTGGCACCCGGTTTCCCACGAGCTCTTTCTCATTCCTGAAAGGGGTAGGGAGGTGCACATTTTCTTGCAACCCATGGAATTTCTGGCGGTTCTTTCACATGGTTGGATGATTTCCCTTGTTTTCTTCAGACGCTTGCTTCACCTGATCTTGGATCTATTGATTAATTTTGTTTCCCCCCCTCAAAAAAACATTTGATATTGAATGAAACCATATATTGACGTGAGTTTCTAAACATAGTAAAAAAATGTTCCATTTTATTAGAATGTATCATAATTCTAATTTATTATTTACATTTAATTACTTATTTATTAATATATCGAGTTGTTTTATGTATGAAATATAATTATTATTGTCTAGACATAGTAAAAAAATGTTCTATTTCCATTTTACTAGGATGTTTGATAATTTTCATATATTTCTTATATTTTATTACTTATTTATTAATATATCAAGTTTTTTTATGTCTTAATTATAATTATTAATATAAAAAATATTTTTTAATAAATAGAAAAATATGTTGTCATTAATAGGAAAATATTCTATCATTAATTGAAAAATATTATTTTATCATTATCTTATCATTAATTGAAAAATATTTCATCATTATTTTATAGTGAATTGAGTATATTATATCATTAATTGAAAAAAGAATTTCATTAATTGTAAAATATTTTATTATTGATTGAAAATATTATATAATTATTTTTATCATTAATATTAAAATATTATTTCAATATTATCATACCCCAGGTGGACCACATCTATTCGCATAACCCTAATCTTTTATGTTTGTCAACCATGCTAAATCAAAGATTTATTTCACTAGTGTTCCTAAAAGTAGGAGAGAAGAAGATCTTTGCCTATCCTCTGGAATTCAGATTGACGAAAAAAATAACAAATACCTTGGACTTTTCATTTTTTTGGATGTTTTAAAATATATATTTGCTCAAGCTTCTCAGATATAATTGTGAAAAAAAATCCGTGATTGACCTTTAAAAAAAATTTAAAGCATGGAAGGAGATTCTTATCAAGATAGTGGCACACACGATCCCATGTTGTGTAATTTACTTATCTAAGCTCTAGGGGTTTTTCATTGATCAGTTACACTCATGGCTCTCCATCTTATGGTGGGGGAAAAATGGTGGGAGAAATAAAACTCCGTGTGTGGCCTGACACAAGTTATTTACCCCAAAAGCTTGCGGGAGAATGGGGTTCCGAGATTTAATCCTCTTCAATGATGCACTTATCAAAAAGCAAGGGGTTCTTCCTCTTCGATCATGCTTCCTATAACTCTGTTTGTCCTTCATGGACAGAATCTCCATTGCATGTAATTTTCTTCTGCTTTGGTTCTAGGGCTGTTTGGCTCACATGGGATTCCAACATTGATCTCTTGGTGGACATGGTGAATAAGTCTGACTCCCATCTGATGAAGTGCTCAGCATCACTCTTCACTAAGAAGGTGGATGATCTCTGCACTGTCTCTTGGTTTATCTTGGTTACAAGAAACGTTCTTATCTTTAACCAAATGTTGAGGCCTTCTTCCTTCTAGACTGAACATGCTGTGTCATGGTTGGGAACCTGGAAATGTCCCAAGTTTCAATCGAAGACTCTGAAATCTCTTTCATTCAATAATTCTTGGGATCCTCGGCCATCAAATACGTTGAAGATTAAAGTGAATGCCTCGATTGTGGGAGGTGGATTTGTCGGGACTGCTTTGGTTGTCCTTGAATCCCACAGACAAATGGTTGCGAGAAGCCAAAACTTTTTTCATGCATACTAGGAGCCACTGGTTGCGTAAGCTTAGACAATTTTCCAGGGTTTAAGGTTTCCCATTCAGAGAGGATGGAAATTAATTCTTAGAATCAGATTATCTCACCATTACTAATGAAATCAACTCACTTGAGAATAGAAATCAATTCTTGTTGGGAGCCTCCTCAAATGATGCCCACATGTTTTGTTTTCTATTAATGATGTGTTTTAACGCGGGTCAAGACCGCATGAATTAATTCACATGGAGGCGTGTTTTTGACTTGAATAAACATCTTCACGTGGATTATTGTCCTATAAAAGGAGGGAGAAACAATGACTTTACAAGACACCAACAACACTGAGAGGAAATCTCATTTGGTGATCGCTTTTCTTGGATGGTCAATTTTCTTGCTCTCTGTTTTTTATTCACTACTTTTATTCTCAAGTATTACTTTTGAGATCCCTTCCATTTTTGGGGAATATATACCATGTATCTCTTGATTTAAGTGAATCTTTCTTTCTGTATTAGCTGCTGTGGTTTTTCCCTCACTGGGTTTTCCACGTAAATTTTTTTGATGCCAACCTTTTATCTTCTGCACATTTATTTTTGGTATATTCAAATTTAATACATAATTTATAAATATTAAGCATTCAATTATTAAATATGATTGTAATCAGAACTGCTCCGGACTCTTTGCCATGAAAGGTGGCATGGACCAGGAAAACCCTCCAGGATACCTCTCCTCTCCGCCCACAGCTCCGACAAAACATAAAAAAGACCGCTAGAAAAAATTGATAAATTATGAATAAAAAATTGATAATTCTAAGATTGGGGACTAGGGAGTGCGGTGCTCATAGAGATCTCCTGAAAATCCCCATTAAAAGTCAAAGATAGTATTAATCATCATTAATTGATATTAAAATTTACATTTTCATTAATTTATAGTAAAATAAATTAAAATATCATTTTATCTTTTAAATATAACCATTAATGTTGAGACATTATTTTAATATTATCATTCACCATAAAATATTTTTATTTTATCAATTAAATACTATTTTATAATTATTATTAAAAAATTTTCATTGATATTAAAATATTATTTCATTATTAATTGAATAAATATTGTTTTTTCATAAATTGAAAATAATATTGAAATATTATTTTATCATTACTTGATAGTAAAATTCAAAAAAATATTATTTTATCATTTGAAAATTATCACTAATATTGAAATATTATTTTTGAAAGAATATTGAAATATTATTTATGTATTATCATTCATAGTAATATATTTTTATTAATATTAGAATATTATATCATCATTAATTGAAAATAACATATCTTCATTTTATCATTAATTGCAAAATATTTTATCATTTATTTAAAAAATATTATTTTACCTTTTAATTAATGCTAAAGGTTAAGCCATCATGACAACAACATATCATGCGAGAAAATTATTCTGCAAAATCGTTCCCCACTTGTAACGTGTGTTTTATTTTTCTAGTTGACTTTATAACGGTTCATGCTAGCCATATAATTAATAATTAATAATATAATTAAGAAAGATTATAGAATTTAATTATATAAATATGAAAAAATTGTTGATTAATAATATTTTACAATTAATTTGGTAAGTAATACAAATTCTCTCACAATATTTTACTCCTCATATTCAAATGTAATATCTTTTTTATATCTATTAAGCATTCATTTATATAAATTTGAATACAATTTGTGATTACTAATATTTTATATTTAATTTGGTATGTATGGTATTAATACCAATAAATATCATTAATTTGGTAACACTAACACTGCTACAGATTTGTGAGAAAACAAAACCACCTTTTACTACAAGAAAAAATAATATTTTCGATGAGTTATTTGTAACAAAGTAGGATCCAATTGGAAATAATTGAAAATGTCGGGTTATTTTCCATGTGATAGGATTCTCACCGAAAATAACCATAAATCTAGTGTCATTTTTTAAGGGATACGAGCCTTGTCCCAAATGCTTTTGGCGCAACTGGGCATCATTCACAACCACAAAATGGGTTAAGGGAAGCGCCTCGTTTTATCAACGCTAAAAAATGCACTGATAAAGGGTACACATTTATTAGCGTTTTTATTAACACTGAAAAAAGATACATTTATCGGCGCTATTTTTAGCGTTGATAAAGGTTTTTAATAATAATTTATATACAATTATTATATTTATATTAACAAATAATTTTTATTTGTATACATTAAATAAAAACGCATGTTTATAATTAATATTTTTTTAATAATTCATATATATATATATAATGTTAAAATAAGTATTTCAAAGATTATAATTAAATATATATGAATTTCTAATGAATTCTCTAAATAAATATATTGATCATGCGTGCATATATGTTATGTATTATCATGAATGTTCATTTATACATTACACTTCTTATTCTTCATGTTGTCCATTGATGACATGTTTTTTTATTATGTATATTTTACTAGATGTATATGATTAATTCATACATGTTACCCATATATATACTATATTTTGTTCTCAATACTTATAAAATTACATTAAATATATTTGAAGAATAAATATATTTATTATATTTATAATTATTATGATTCAATTATATATAAATACTTTTTAAATATATTTATTTGTAATTATAATTATAAATATATTTATATATTTAAATAATTATAAAATTACAATAAATATATACATATATTATAATTATATATATATAAATATATTTATAATTACATACAAATATTTATATATATATATATATATTTATTTATAGTTATAATTATAACTATAAATAAATAAATATATATATATATAAATAATTATAAAATTATAATAAATATATTTATTATACTCCTTATAAAGTTTAAAATTTGTAATTAAATAAATATATACCAATATTTATAAATAAATTCAAATATTTATAATTATAATTCCTAAATAAACACAAATATATTTAAATAATTAAAAAATTATAATAAATATATATATTATATATATTTATATACAAATATCTATAAATAAATACCAATAGTTATAAATATAATTATAAATAAATGTATATATATTTAAATAGTTAACAAATAATAATAAATATATTAATTATATATATTTATAAAATTATAAATATATTTGTCATAATTTTATTGTTATATATATATATATATATATTATAATTACAACTATAAATAATTTATTTATTAAAATTTTTAATTAAAAATAAATAAATAAATAATTATTAGTTTTAAATATAAATAAATAAATATATATATATTTAGATAATTATTAACACATAAAAAATATATTTATTATTTTCATATATAATGTTATATATAATTAAATAAATATATTTCTAAATATATCTACAAATATATAGAAATATTGAGAAATAAATACAAATATTTATATTTATAATTATAAATAAATACAGATATATTTAAATAATTAAAAAATTATAATAAATATATTAAATAAATATATTAATAAAATTATAAATATTAGAAATATTTTTTTATAATTTTATAATTATTTAAAACGTTAAATATATATTAATTTATAATTATAATTATAAATAAAAATATATTCATATAAATAATTATAAAATTAGAAGAAATATATTTATATACATCTATAATCTTATAAATATATATAATTAATATATTTATTATATATATTTCTAAGACTATAAATACAATAAATATATTTCATATAATTGTATAATTATTTAAATTATAATTTTATAAATATAAATATATATTTATCATGTATATAATTTTTTAAATATATATAAGAATATAAATAAATTATTAACATTATATCTTTATCATTGTTTTTTTCACACTGATAAAGGCCTATATTTATCAGCGCTACAAAAACATTGATAAAACATACCTTTATGAGGGCTTTTTAGTTAGCACTGATAAAAGGTTCACGAGGTTTTATAAAGAAACCCCGATTTTCATTTCCTTCCCCGCACCCATCAAGCTCTCACGAAATTTGATCGCTGCCGCCACCACCGCCTCCTCTCCGGATGACTCCTCCACCAAGAACCCACCTTCCCCACATGCCTCTCCTCTACCGTGCGACTCTCCTCTATCGCGTGACTCTCCTCCACTAGAGGACTCCTCTACCACACAGTTCTCTTCCATCATCGACTCCTCCACATCCGCAATTCCCTCCACCATGAACCCTGCTTCCCTGCGCACCTCTCCTCCACCGTTTGCCTCTCCGGTGCCATTTTCCTCTCCTCCGTCGAAGGACTCCTCTACCGCGTGCCTCTCCTTCGCCCAAGGACTCCGCCGCGTGCCTCTCCTCCAGCGTGATCACACCTCCACCGCATGCTGAATCACACTTCCATAGTGAATTTTCTCCTCTTTCTCATTCATTTCTCATGTTATTACAGTTTGATATTAATGGTGATGTTGTGAATTGTACAGGATAAACCTCCCGCTGAAATTCATGGTCATTGGTGGTCCTTGTTTGCGCACTAAATGAATTGCATGCTAGTTGTCCTTGTTTGCGCACTAAATGAATTGCATGTTGGTTATCCTTGCTCTTTGTTTCCATTTTTATTATTATATGATTTCACCTTGGGTGATACACTTGAGTTAGAATATTATGATTTAAGGGTTTTGAATCTTGGATTATAGGTAAGAGGCCCATGCCCATGCATCATTCTAGAAATGTAGGATTAACATGACATATAATTTTCTATGTGTGATTTCACTAAAAATGGCGGTATAGTTGTATGAAGTATATACAACAACCTTTTTTAGCTGTATCCATCGTTTTCACCCACTTATTTATTCACTAATGTTTATACATAAAATAATTTTTCAGGGACAACAGTATCCTTAGGTACTTGTAATTTATATTCTCTATACTCATCTACTTTTTTATCCATATTTTTCATTGTCCGATGGATATTGAATGCCACCTCTACTCAAAAAACTATTAATAATAACTCCACAAATTGAACTTATATCAATTACCTACCATTTATGGGTATAGTCCTCACAATATTTTAAGAACCTTCTCTTTTTCCATGTCCATCAAAAGAAAGTCCCCTGGGAATTTGAACTTGTCCACCTAGAAAATGAAATCCTCAAGAAAACCCAATTGATTCCAGAATGTAGTACTTACATGTTAAATCATAACTTTAGTTGGATTAATCTCTCTCAATACCTATTTAAATATAAAGTAAGACATTACATTCATGCTAACTTATAATCCACTCAAATCCTAACCAAACTAATTAGACCCAATATTAATTAGAATGGAAAATTTAATGAGATCACATTACTTCTTCAATAGGCTTCTTCATACAACAATAGAACAATACCCCATCAATGTTATGGTACCCAATTCCATTGGCTTTATCATTTCATAATCCATTTCATTCATAAATTTTGTATAGGTAGATATGTTCACTATAGCCTCAACAAATGATATGTTAATTTATTATTTATTAATAAACTCTATAAATTTCTTTCATTTTTCATTCAACTTTCGTGTCCTTTCACTCCATTGAAAGGGAAGTAGTGGTTGATATTTTAGTGGATCTTCTTCAATAACCCACCACTAATCTTCTATTTCTTTTCCACTCTTCATTGATCTTCTTACCTTTCTTTATCAAATGTTTCCTCAGCCTACTTTATGCTCCTTTTAGCTTATATCTTCGAATATCATTCCCAATTTTCAGCACTATCATAGGTTTTTTTGACAATCTTCAAGGTTAAAGTTTTGGGGAAGGTGTTCCAAACCCCCATAGGGGAGAAGGGGAAATTCCTAACAGGTGCTATCTATCTGGTCTTACAGTTGGATCTAGGGGGACTACTATTTTTTAGGGGATTGGATGGGTTTGTATGGTCTTCCAATTCATTAGGCCTATAGGGTTCTTCTATCACCAAGAGATAATTATGTAAAAATACACCTTTGTGGGTAGGCATGTGGATCCATTGGACTTGAGAAGCAGAGCTTTGGGAGTGCTCTCGATCTAGTAGTTGGGTTCATGCTTATAGATTTTCTTAGGTGTATTTATAAATTAAGGAACCAATAATAATTCATGTGAGAGACATATACATTGTTCTTAGGATGTACAACCAATTGATTTGTTGTGATCCAATGATCATTGGGATAATGCATTGTCTGTAGTAAACTATAACACAATTGTTTTATGGTTGTGAGTGTGGTCACTAAATATGAAACATATCAATTGGGACTCTGGTGTTGTGGTGAAGGATAATTGATATAACTAGATAATGGAAGCATGAATAAGGGACATCCAATGGTGGGGAGCACAATATCAAATGCTTATGGAAATTATTATTATTACAAAAACCTTTGGAATAATGTGATGAAATCATACAATACTGATTGATTTGCGATGAATCGAGGGGTTTTTTATGTATCTTTTATAAAGTTCATCTCTTGGGATCTATGTCTTTGTGAAAATTCCTAAGTGAATATTTTAAAACAATTCAAGTGTTTTGAAATGTTTCTTAGAGGGTTGTCACTCATTTTAAATGTTTAATATTGTTGGGTCATGAAGTTGCCTTGAGTGTTTAAAAAAATAAATTTTGGTTTTGTGAAAGGGTGTTTGGAACTGATTGATTTATTTTAAAAAGAGTGTGTTATTTTAAGTAGGAATTTGTGTAAATGGTTGGTTTTTTAATTGGATTTCAAGTGTGATTTCTAAATAGTTTTCAATGGACATTTGAACTATAGTTTTTCACAATCATTTAAGTTTAGTTTTTTATTGAATTAGGAAAAACATTACCTTATATCAATATTTTTTTATTTATTTTGTTAAATACTAATATCACTGAATCAAATAGGATGGATATGAATAAAGAATGGATTTATGCCAATCGTTTGACCAAATTGTATGGAGATAGAGTGAAAGAGTTCATCACGTTTTCAAAAAATCAAGCATATGACCCTTATGAAATCCTTTGTTCATGTTTACACTATTGTTATTCAAGACATGTTAGTCCATGGGATTTGGAAGAACACTTGATCTATCACATAATATACCGAAGTTATAAATGTTGGAATAAACATGAGGAAAAAGCGAATGTAGCCACTGGACAGGATAACAGTGCATTTTATGGATCATGTGATATGATTACAAGTGTGGACAATAAAGAATACCATATTGAGGACGTGATTATAGATGCGAATGATGACGATGATCATATTGAGGAAATGAAAATTACTATTGAAGATGAACTACATGATTTCCCAAAATTGTTTGAGCAGTTAAAGAGTAGTGCAAAGACGCCTTTGTATGGTGGTTTCAATAATTATTCAACATTTTTAGTCATACTCATGCTGTATAATTTGAAAGCAGGCAATTTCTAGAGTGACACAAGTTTTACAGAATCACTTTCTCTCTTGAATGACATGCTCCCAGAAGATAATGTGCTCTTGAGCCTAACATATGATGTCAAATGAATGTTATGCCCGATGGGTATGATATCTGAAAGAATACATACCTACCCAAATGACAGTATACTATTTCGTAAGGATCACAACTCACTTAGATAATGCCCAATGTGTGGTGCTTCCCGATACAAGAAAGATAAATCCAGTCCTATGAAAGTTGTATAGTACATTCCAATAATTCCATGGTTTAGGAACCTATATGGAAGTGAATATCCTATAGGGTAATTGACATGACACGCAGACAGTGCCATGAAGAATAGTGGAGTTACACTTGTAGCTGAAGCAATGTACGTTTTCGGTGCTAAAGATAGATTTCAATTTATTCAAATATGTCACACTTTGGAATCATCAAAAAAAAATGAGAGTTGGATTATACGAAATTCCAAGTGCCGATTTTTCAATTCAAGTGGGTTGATAACAGGAGTGCTGTTAAAATAGATGAGTTGAGATTCATGAATGTTGATTTTAGTAAGGAAGGGTACAAAGATGAACCTTTTATAATGGCATAAAAGGTAGTATAAGTATTTTATGTTCCAGATCTAGAAAACCGAAACTAGTCAATGGTTCTATTATTGACCAAAACCATAGAAGGGTCAGATGAAAATTCAATGAAGGATAACCCTTTCATTGGGACTCACAATCATTTCACAGTGGTCCCAATGTAGATGGCATTTTTTATGTCAGAGGAAACCACAATGAAGGTATCTAGATAGTGGATAGAGGGGTAAAATCCCTTCAACCTTTAAAAAAAGTGCCCAATAATCAGGTTATATATATTTTGTAATATACATCATGTAACCTTATGTTATTATCTATTCGCTACTAATTTTATGTAATCTAAATTAAATTTTAATCCACTTCTGCAGATAATGAATCCTACATGTGATGATTCTCCCAATACTGAGGCACAACAAGTCTCTCAACCTACTACTGCTCGCAGTGCATAGGCACAACAGGTCTCTCAACCGGATGCCGCTCGCAATGTAGAGGAACAATAGGTTTCTCAACCTGATATTGCTCATAGTGAAGAGGACCAATAGGTTTCTCAAGCTATTGCTTCTGCTCCCAGTGTAGAGGTGCAACCACCATCTGTACATGTTGATGCTACCACTCTGGAGGAACATATTGATGATGTTGAAACTGAGGAAATGGTAGGCAACAAAAAATTGGCGGTGTATAAAAAATAAAAGCATCGTAGTTTGACGGTGTTAGAAAAAATACTTTAGTAAAACGATAAAGTCATCAAATATGAGGTTAGATGGAATAAGCAAGGCCATCATGTAAACCCCAACAAGGCCATGTTCAATAGTTACATTGGAATCATCACTCGGCAACACGTGCCGATTGATGTATTGTTGTGGAACCATGTTTTCAGTAAGCTTAAGACACTGATGTGGGAAGATATTATGGTAATATTATGATATCATTTCTTTAATTTTATAAAAAATAAAATGATGAAACATATACTTACTCTTCATCATCCCTTGTAGAATGCATTTATAGTAGATGAATCACACAAGGACTATATATTAAGGGTTTCTAGAAGGATTCACAAAGGATTTCACACAATTTTAATCAGAGATTATCGTAAAGATGATGAAGGGAAAATAAGTCTACACCCACCTCTTCTTTATGCACACTTGATAACCTAAGGAGTGCGGGATACATTTACTAGCCATTGTGCATAGCAGTCTTTTTAGCTACATTGTGTTTGGTAACACGTTGTTTGAAGATACATGTATTAATCACTTTGATTGATATTTTTTTATTTATTAAACAACAACTAAGTGATAAAAATAAGGAACGAGTAGCAAAACCAGTGTACCCCTACCGTAAAGGAAGGATGGGGCACACATCACTTGAAAAAAAATTGGTACGCATTTTAAATCTACAGTAATACTTTTATGTGACATAAAACAAAATCATAACCATGTTCCTCTATTTATATATATATTGATGAATTCAAATACAAATTCTCTTCCCTCCCTTTCCATAAGCTATGAAAGTAGGTACGTGTAAATAAAGATGGGATACTAATAGATGAAAACACAAAAAAATTGTGGGAAACATGTGTAAGTATGAAATAATAAATATATGTTTTTATTTAAATCAATATTACATAAAAATGATTTCTTATTTTACTATATTTTATATCTGATATAGTCACAAGAATCAACAATATCCAAAATGGATGTAAACATAATTTTGGTGGCCTTGAAGCAGCCAGAAAAGTATAGCCGTGTCAGAGGTGCATATTTTAGGGTGACACCCCAAACATTTTTTGAGAAAAAAACAAGAGCATGATCAATGTGAATAAATGAAAATGATGAGAGAAAGATTATTTATCCTTGAAGAAAAAATGAAATAGAAGAGACATATCATAACAAATTTTGTGTTGGGAGGCAAAGAGAATAAGTAACTCAAGAACAACCAGCGTGTGAAGATCCTGCCCCACCCCCAACAGCTTTGTGGTGAGCCATTCCCCTCCAAATACTATATTATTTGAGGTAATAAATGTTATAATAATTGTTTTTGTGAATTTTGATTCAAATAGAAACTGATACCTTTCCGGTACTGATATTCTACAGGGTTAAAATGACTGCGATTTATATCTATCAATACCCACCCATCACCTTGTAATGAGGGATATAATGTTCAATATCAAAAATGCCATGATACACAACACACCTCTACCAATAGGTAATATCAATGTGTTGATTAACATATCCCATGAGACGAGGGTCGAGCTACCTATTCTAATTGATGATAATGATATTCATAAGGTCGAACAAGCTCTTGGAACATTCATCGCAAGACCATCACAGCTTGTAAAAAAACATGTCGATAAGGATGTATTAATTTGCAATTTATTTTTCAAGATAAACCTTTAAAATTCAATGAAAAAAGTTATGAAAATATGAATTTTATTACAGAAGGACACAAGGAAGGGGTGAAAAGAAAGAACGACTCAAAAACATCTCAAGGATCAACCAAATCATCAAAACAATATACCGAAAGCACCTTAAACCCACCTGTTATATATTTGCATTTATTATCATTGAAGGATTATGTGAATATGAAGTTAAAGGATAGTGGTACTCACACAATTGTTTTTTATGAAAATTTGTTCAACATGGAAGATCCATATTTCATTAGTGTTAACAATCTAAGTGAAATACTGGAGTATGATTGAATAGGTGGATTAGTTGTAAATGTATACATGAGGTATGTTTTCATGATTTCATTTTACAAAATCTAATATACTATGATAATTATGACTAAATACATTTCATTTTTTTTTCAGGAATATATATGTAAAAAAATTAAAGGGATTTACCCATGAATAAAAATTTAGACTCATGAGTCCTAACGTCACCTCTACAAAACAAAAACATAGAATCCAATAAGGAGGGTGAAATAGTGGAAGACCTTCTCAAATTATTTAAAATAAAAATTATGGATGACAGACTCTTCTTAATACCAATGATATAGGAGTAAAACTCTACAATTTAATTATAGCTAATATATTTTAATTTATTTAATTACTTATTATTATTTTCATTCTTAGGAAGCATTGGATGCTCATTATGGTCAATTAGGATACTCCAAAGATTTATTTCCTTAATTCAATGCATAGATATCCAAAAAACAGACCACACATGATGGTTTTTTTTCAATTTTCAATACACTACATCCAACATTTTAGAACTAAACATTTAGTTATTAATTTATATTATCTTTTAATGAGGATTCTGTTATGATAGGGTGGTGTGTGGATATTGTCTACATTATGGAATGAGGCAAGGGGAAATGGAAAATAAACATCACAAGTACTATGAATGGATAAATATCAGTGTATATATAAAAATATTTCACTATCCAAACACATATAAAAAAATTTACTTATTTTTCTCAATGTTTATGCAGTGTCTGAAACAAACAAATGGAAAAGTCTGTGGTAATTATTTTTGTAAATTTATGAAAGATATCATATTCCATGAAAAAACCAGCATCCCTAATGTTGTATTTTCAAAAATAATTTCTATTTCATTTAAAATATTTCTTAATGCATTGTGTATTTATATTTTTTCAGTACTACCATTATTTTCAAAAAGACTCATATTCAAAAGATATAGATTCATTTAGAAATGAATGGGTAACATACCTGATGGAATAATGTATATAAATGACATGAATATGTGACCAGTATGACTCAAACTACCTATCTTTATTTAAAATTGACATTATTTTTAGTAAAAAAAGTGAAATACTTAAAACTGAGAAAATGCATTAAGATTGATTTGATACATTAGGACAACGATCTATAAGTTATTTTTCATGTTTAGGAATCAACCTCACCTAAATTCAATGCACGGTTTGAACGTTATGACTTTTACTGTGTATTTTTATATTAAATTAAGAATAAATTTAGTAAAAAGAACAAGTGACATACTTAAAACTGATAAAACTCAGTCATATTGTTTTTAAACATTAGGAAAATGATCCATCAGTCATTTGTAATATGTAGGAATCAACAAAACCTCAATCCAACAAATAGTGAAACTGATATGACTAAAAGTGCCTGTTATCAGTTTAAAGTTTACATTTTAGTTCAAAATGTGTCACTCATTGAAAAATAAGAAAATTGTCTCTGATTTTATTAATAATTTAGGAAAAAAATTCATAAGTTCTTTGTGACGTGTATTAAGAAGTATCATGTTAAACTGACGCACGATGCGACCAGTATGACTCAAAATGCATGTTTCTAGTTTGAAATGATATTTTAGTAAAAAAACACAACTGACATATTGAAAACACAGAAAACACATTCATATTGTTTTGATACTTAAGGAAAATTATCTATAAGTCATTTTTGATGTGTAGGAATCAACCACACCTCAATCCAATGCACGGTACGACCATTATGACTCAAAGTGTCTTTTTTTATTTAAAATTAACATTAATTTTAGTAAAAAACACAACTGACATACTATAAACTAAGAAAATGCATTCATATTATTTTGTTAATGTAGTAAAATGACCCATGATTCATTTCTGATGTGTAGGAATCAACCCCACCTCAATAAAATTCATGATGTGACTGATATAATTCCAGACGTGTCTTTTTATTTAAAAGTGACATTAATTTATACAAAAAAGAACAAATGAAATAATAAAAAAACCAATCGAATGCATTCAGATTATTTTTATACTTTAAGACAACGATCCATGATTCATTTTTGACATGTAGGAATCAACCACACCTCAATCCAATGCATGGTTTGACTGGTATTACTAAAAGTGTCTGTTATTAGTTTAAAATTTAAATTTTAGCTAAAAACATTTCACCCATTGAAAAAAAGTAAAAACTTTATGATTTTCTTAATAAATTAGGAAAGTGATTAAAAAGTACATTTTTTAATTTATGAAGTAGTTTCACATAAAAGAGATGCATGGTGCGATCAGTATGACTCAAAAAAGCATGTTTCCAGTTGGAAATGATATTTTAGTAAAAAAACAAAACTGACATACTGAAAACTGAGTAAACCCATTTGGATTGTTTTGATACTTTAAAACAATGATACACGAGTCATTTGTGATGTTTTAGAATTAACCACACCTTAATTCGATGAACTGTATGACCGATATAAATCCAAATGTGTTTTTATTTAAAATTGACATTAATTTAAATAAAAAGAACAAGTGACATACTGAAAACTAATAAAATGAATTCGCATTATTTTTATACTTTATTAAAATGATAAATGAGTCATTTTTTATGTATAGGAATCAACCTCACCTCAATTCAATGCATGACATGACCAGTATGACAAAACATGTCTGTTATCAGTTTAAAATTGACTTTTTATCTTAAAACAATTCACTCACTAAAAACCAATCAAACACCCTCCAATTATATTCATAATTTAGGAGAGCGATTCATAAGTCCTTTGTCACATTTATAAGTAGACTCACCTCAAAATGACGCACGACGTGGCCAGTATGACTCAAAATGCATGTTTCCAGTTTGAAATGATATTTTAGTAAAAACACAACTGACATACTGGAAACCTATAAAATTAATTCTTATTATTTTGATACTTTAGAAAAATAATCCATGATTCATTTGTGACGTGTAGGAATAAACCAAACCTCAATCTCACGAATGATGTGATTGGTATAAATCCAAATGTGTCATTCAAATTTGATATTAATTTTAGTAAAAGAACATGAGATATACTCAAAACCAAGAAAACTCATTCGGATTGTTTTGATATTTTATAAAAACGACCCATAACTCATTTTTGACGTGTAAGAATCAAACCCACCTCAATACGACACATGATGTAACCTGTACAACCCCAAATGTGACTTTTTTATTAAAAACGGACATTTTATTAATTTATTCTTTCATATTATTGTTTAATTTATTACTTTATAGTATTACTAACATAATATTTGTTTTCATATATAGGTGGAACCTTTTTCATGAGTTGTGTTGATTTGTTCAGAAACTAATACCATGAGAAGACATTTTCAAGAGGTGATGACTAATATCAAAGGATGAAACATTAATGTTTTTAATAGTTTGTTGGATATTTATAAATGTAATTATATAAAACATTGTTTGAAATGTACATAAAATTGCCTTCCAAATACTTGTGTGCACTGCTTTGACCTTATGTGCACTGTGCATGTGCTATTTATGTGTAGGTGGTGTGTGTGCGCTGTGCAAGTATTAGTGGGTGTGCTGTTATATAAACAACACATCACGGGTAACTAGTCCTTTATCAGTTCTGTTTTGAGTGCTAATAAAGTCCCCCATTACCAGTTCCATTTAGAGCACTGATAAATGCCCCCTTTATCAGTGCTATTTCGAGTGCTGATAAATTCATCCTTTATCATCATTAAAAATAGCACTAATAAAGGGTATCCTTTATCCACACGAAAATAGAACTGATAGGGGGGATTTAGCTGCATGGATAAAGGACCCCATTTATCAATGTTTTTTAGCACTGATAATGGGGACCCCCTTTATTTTCTTTGCGATTAACAACACTTTTCTAGTGTTGTTAAAATTGGTTTCTATTACTTTTAAAAGCACTATCTGTAGTGATGATTCTGCATGTTAGGATTATTTATGACAAAATTTGGGACTACGCCGCAAATAAACTTTTTTTGCGATGGGAACCTCTCTCATCGTAGAAAATATGAAATTTAAAATCAATAAAATTCCAACATAAAATAATAATATTTTCAACAGAAATCAACATCTCATCCCAAATAATCCATCAGTAGAGTAAATAATAGGTATTTCTGGTGGGTAGCACTTGTGATGAACGAACAAATATGTAACATCCCAACCTGACTCATTGTCTTGAGAGGAGACAATAATGATTCTAGCCTTAGGTGACGTGCACAAGACACCAATGTTTTAAAATAAATGCCAAGAGATTAGAAGATCATTAGGGATGATTTTACCTTTAAAGATAAAACAACCTTAAAAAACAAGATAAACATCCAAACCATTACTTGACACATGATTTAATAATACATCCCAAAGTTAAAATCAATCAAACAACAATAATTAGAGTGAAAATGGAAGTAGAGACAACAATTAACAAGGAATTAAAGATTAAAAGACCCACATTCACTAATGTGGCATCCTCACAAGTAAATCTTGAACTACCTCCAAACTCCAACTCCACACGCCCTTCCCCATGGTATCATGGTGCATCACTTGAGAAGGTGATACTTTTATTTTTCATGTGTCCCAATAGATTAAATTTTCAAATGAACTGAGGTTCCCAAGCAGGGGATGAGTATAAACTTAATAGGTATTCTCCAAATAATTCTTAACTCAAGAAGCCATGACAATAACTAGTTAGTACATTTATATAAAACCATTTATAAGTAGTTAAACCATTTATATAAAAACCATAAACAATTTCCATGGAAAACAAAAAATAATATATAAAACTATTTCACATAATTTGGAATACACATTCTCATGCCGTCACACACACACACACACACCCATTTTGGTCAAGTGATAGTTCCATACTCATGAGCGGTCTCTCGTTAATCGAACAAGTCATTTCAAGGTGATAAATATCCTTATTCCCCAATAGCACACACCCCTTTCTCAAGGTCACACCCATAATTGAACTAACACCAACCATATATGACAAATTCCACTAAACCAATTCACAATTAACTATTAATTCATGGAATCATTTCATTAAAATCTTTTCTTGGAACAAAATGAAATAATAATTTTAAAATTATAAACAATGAGTTTTCCAAAAGACATCCAGTTTTTTCCAATTTACAAAGAATAAGGAAACATGGTTTTCTTCCGAGAATCATACTATGTTTCCACAAAAAAATCAACAATTTTTTTAACAAAACCAATCCTTCACATTCTTGAATGGTGTAGATGATAGAAAAGCTACCTAACGCTCAACAGATAGAGAAAATGAAGAATAAAACATAAATATTCTAGATCAGATCTCACAACAACTTCTCTTGAATAGATCCCAAAAAATATAATCAAAATTCCCACAAAAAAAATACATCTCTCTATAAAGGACTATATCTACGGATTCAAGGGAGATAAGAAGAGTGAATCTAGGAAGAATGAATAAGAACAAGAACTTACCAATGATTATGGATCTCTAACATACTTTGATTAATCGAAAAGTTGCTTCTCAGTCAAAGGGAATTGTCTCTCAGACCTAAAGAGGAAAAGGGGATTGATTCCCTAGATGATTAAGGGATTAATGATTTTTTCATGGGTTTAATCTTAACTAAAACATAAAACAACTACAAATCTTATTTTTTAGGAGGGGGACCACAGGGCGGTCCACCCAGGACCACGGTGTAGTCCCCTTCATCTAAGACATAGCCTTCCCGGTCAAAATTATTCAACAACCATGGAACAATATACACCATGTATCTTATTATTTTGGGAGGGGGATACTATGCATCCCCCTTACACCACAACAAATCCAAAAGTGACCAACGTTGCATCCCACCCTTATCCTTTAAGGGTGCCAAAATTTGTAGAAGCTTCACAAACTCTCCTCCCAGGATCCTATGCTGCAGCTAGCACTCCGTGATGCAACCACCAAAGGGTTGAACTACAAACCTTTTCTAGGGAACAAACATTCACTAAAAGGAAGTAGCCCTAAAATACCACTTCCTATGACCCTACACCATAGCACACACCCCTATGTCACAACAACCAAAGGGCTATTCCGCAACACCAATGTCCACTACACAACCTTACCAAAAACAAAAATAACTTTTTCCAAAACCCCTACAAAAAAAAATAAAACTCTTGAAACTATACCTAAGAATTATATATGCCGAAAATACATAATATAAGGGTAAATTAACTAAAACTAGGGGTGTCACATTCTCCCCACGATTGTATTTTTTTGTACTCAGAAAGCAAAATACCGGTGTTATTTTGGAAGAGCTCGGGCCATTGCTCTTACATTTTATTTTCACACTCCCAAGACTCCTAAATTTTACCATGATGTCATAAAATCCATATTAAACTAATGATTTTCCCACATAAGAGTTTCTCTTGTCTATCCATAATCCTTATTGGCACATGAACAATTGTAGAATCTGGTTCAATATCCCCATGGTTCCATCGAATCACATGGTTAGGATCAGGATGGTAATTATTAAACTGAGATACATGAAACACATTATGCAAAAAAATAAACCTTTGTGGTTAAGCCAACTAATAATTCACACCTAAAACTCATTGAAGTATCTCAAAGGGGATAATGTACTGGGGTGACAACTTTTCTTTTCTACCACAATGATTATGTCCCAACCATGAATAGATTCCTAAGAAATCATGATCTACCAATTCAAAGAATAACGGTTATCATAGATGGTCCAAATATGTTTTATAATGACTCAGAGCCATCCCCATCTTCTTTCTAATAATCTGAATCTTCTCTTTTGTTTTCAACACAAGTCTAGGTCCGATAAGTGAAGTCTCACATGTCTTCACCCAAAAAAGTGGGGAATGACAAGGACATTCATACAATCCTTTGAAAGGAGACATATTTATTAAGGACTGATAATTTTTATTATATGATAACTCTATTAATAGTATATTTTCATCCCATGATTATTCAAAATCCATCATTCCAGAGCATAAAATTTCATCTAATGATTCGATCATCCATTCAATTTGTCTATCCTTTTAAGATGATAAGCTGTACCCATGGTCAACTGGGTTCCAAGGGATTGCTGCAAGGACTTCCAAAATTGATATGTGTACCTTGGGTCCCTGTCTAACATGACTGAAACTAGAAAACTATACACCTTTACTATTTTCCGAATGTAGAGTTTGGAAAAGTCTTCCCCCATATTGGATTCATGAAGAGGGATGAATCGAGATGACTTTGTGAGATGATACACAATCACCCACATGAAACCATGTTTCCAAACCATTCTTGGCATACCTATCACAAATTACATGGATATCCACTCCCATTTCCACATGGGTATCAGTAAAAAATACAACATACCGGCTAGTCATTGGTGCTCTGCCTTGACCTGAAAACAGGTGAGGCATCTCGAAAGAAACTATTTTACTCCCTTCTTCATAATAACCCACAAAAACCATGTTCTCAATGCTTTATAAATCATCTATGTTCTAGGATTAACAACCCATATCAAATGGTGGTAGGTAGAAATATTATGTTCCCGATAATCCAAAATTACCATGATATAATCTCTAAAATACAGCATTGTTCTTACATTTAGTGTACATCACATAATGGTCTCCACACCATTGAGTTTTAAACTAATATCTAAACTTTTAAGATAATATGTATGAGAAACTCTAACCTGCTCAACTAAATCATTAATAAAAGAAAAAGAAATAAAACTGCATCATTAACTTTCTCCATACAATCCAGATTCATATTAGATAGTACCTACATTATCTAGTGGTACTTCAAATACTCTTTAGAAAAATGATTATATGTAAGGGATCAAATCCTGAAAGTCATTACCTTTGTGAGTTATCTGTGTTGGAGGCACCCGGATGAGGTTCCAAGATGTTTGGAGGGTGTTTGGATGAAACAGGGGAGCCACTTCCAAAAAATGGCATGGCTAAGTCATGAAGGTGTTCGCTGCATCGTAGTCCAGGTGGCTACAACATGGTGGATTTCAGCTTTGATGTAAGGGAGATTGTCGATGATTTCAGGGAAACTAACTTTTCAAAAATGGTTATGCTATGGAGGTAGACTATGTCATTTGTCCTTCTATGGTGGTCGATCACTATACTGTGGAGGATTCATGATGTGGTGTAATGGTTTTTGAGGCTACTTCCAAATTGAGGGTAGCTATGTTGTGGGTAGTGGGCTACAACACAATCCCTATCTTAGTGAAGGAGGTTCTATGGTGTGGTGTATAAAGCTTCACTATATCCCCCATAATCACTTTAATATGACATGGACTTGATTTCTAGATACACCTTTGAGCGGGTAGTTTGTGGCATGGTCTAGAGAGATTTTATTGTCGTATTCATATTTTTCAATAGGTTGTGGCATGGTCCAAGGTTCTCTGTCGGGGTCTCTTAACAAAATTTCTTCCTACAAATACCTAAAGACCTCTAAACCCCAATTTTTCCCCACTTCTCTCCCATGAAAACTAGATGAAAACGATAGGTTTTTAGGTTCTTTGAATCCCCGCTCAAAAGGGTTTTATCCCATTATCCTACGTTTGATCCTTGGTAACCTGAGGTATCTTGTATCTCTTTTTTCTAGCAGTTTCCCTCAGTTTGATCTCGTTTCCTTTCATATCTTCCTATAATTATTTGGCATGTCATCTCCATTATTCTTACGGAGTTTTTTTCATTTTATTGTGTTTTAATTGCATGAAATTCTTTATAGATTATAGTTTTCTCATGGGATAGGTGATAAGAGATCTGTGATGTTGATCCGTTCTCATGTGAAGAACGTTAACAATTTTGAGGTAGGGGATTATTTGATTCTATTTTATTTAAATGAAATCATAAATTGAAAATGGTATATCCCTTTATATGAAAATTAAATCAACCCAATAAATATTAAACCTGAATAATAAATTGTATAGTGATTGCATGTTGATGGGTTTTTCACCGTGATAATGATTTTCCTCTCGATTTACTAGATAGTGTGCTATCTATGTTATGATTTTTATCATGATTTATTATGATATGAATTAATTTTTTGTTCTTGGTGGAAAATGGTAAATAATATAAAGATGATAGTTTTTAAATGGGATGGTTAAATAATTAAAGGAGAGTCATGTTAAAGGAATTCAATGTTTCTTATATTTTGATGGCAATCAAATTGATGCAAAATACATGTTTAGTTGTTTAAATTTATTCTTCCACATGTTAATAGAATTGGTAAAGGACTTGAAGTCATAATAATTATTTATGAAATAAATTATTTTAGGAATATTTATGAGAATTGTATTCTTTAAAGTTGTTGAAATTGGAAAATTCTAGAGAGTATATTTAAACCTTTGATTGCTTCTTATAGCTTGATTCCTTAGGCTTACCATAGTTGGAACCTCGGAAAAATGAATTGGTTAATTCAATATGGAATAAATATAGTTGTATTTTAAGGATAAATCTTTAGGTACAAGACTTTCCATTTGTTTAAAATGCTAAATTCCTTGTGTTTGGGGTTATGGGAGCCTGTTTATTAGTGAAGGTTGAATGCCTTGTTTTTGGGGACAAGATTTCCCTATTGACTATGTTTTTTCTTTATACCTTATGATATGATATGGATATGAGCCTTTCTATGAAATGTAGTATGATCTTGGAATGGATGATTTGATATAGGGAGGGAAGGCCTAGTTGACGTGGAAATAGTTGATGCCTCTAACGACGAGATGCATTGGGATATGCATAAGGGTGTCGGGGATGGTATTAGAGATGATGGTATGGGTTAAAGATGGACTAACCCATTGTAGCACTTAAGCTGGATAATTGATGTTAATGAATATTTTTAATGTGTTGTAAATGTGGGTTCTCTATACCAAATTTTATCTGTACTTTTGAATACCATAGCATGTGTTTAGTGAGTTATGCAAGATGTTAACTTACCATTTTAGTGTAGACAACTCTGCAATGACTATTTAATGGTAATATACAAGGATTATTAGTCATTTTAAAAGTTCATAGTAGATCCTAGGGTATATTGAGAACCCTAAGATACTATGACATAAATACTGAATATATTCCCTAGGTTCTAGATATATCATACTGACTGGACATAATTGATGTTAGACTATCAGGTGTTGGGGAATCATAAGAATTGAGACTTCTTCTCATGAATTTCACACTTGGTGACCTCTGGTATGTGAGATCATGAGGACATACCCACCAAAATGGACACCACATCTTTTGGGTGTCATTGAGAGTTATTATCTTTCTATATGTTTATTGGTCACCTAACTTGAGATCCTTATCAATATGTGCCATTTGATCATGTACTTTGATGCAAGGGAAAAACCATGATAATGAAATAATGGTGAGATAGCTTGTTTTGGGTGCATCATTGGTGTTATGGAATTGGTTGAATGGTTAAGATAGAAGTTTTCGCTTCTAAAGGAAGTAATATCTCAGTCCTGGTTGATCAGGATGGTAGTAACTTCATAAATTTTTGGCCATGGTATTTAAGTTTAAATCCATTTAAATAGACCAAAAAAAATTAAGCATGAAAGTACGATGAAACAAGTGTGCGTATTACTTTATGAGATATCAAAGACAACGAAATTATGTTATATAATGCATGTTTGTAGGCTGATTTTCATTGATATGACCATTTATTATCTATTTAGGGGCCTTGATGAGTTACTAGACCCCATTTCTAGCTGTGAATACAATTCAATACTATCTTGATAAAGACCTAGAGGGTTACACAAAATAGATCATTGAAGAATATTCCCTATTTTAGTGAATAAGTATATAGGCCATGGTGGGCTCCACCATGGGGTCCGATAGTTGTCTGTGTTTTATTGATCATCGATAAATAAATAAATTCATTATTATTAAAGTAAAGAATAATTTGGTTTTATTTATTTTTCAAAAGTGTTTAAAAGTGTTTGAGTAAATATAAGAAATAATATTATATGAATGTATATTATTTTAATATTTAAGGTTCATTTAATATTAGAGGTAATTATGAGTCAAATTAATGAGTCAGGTTTATCACATAATATATTCAATATGCATTATAGGAATGTGGTAAAATATAAATAATATTTATGATAGAGTTTAATTCATCATAATTATTTATTTATTACTTATTTAGTGAATGTTAAATGTATAGGAGTTGAGGAACCCTAACCAAGTATTTTTAACATCAAATATTAAGTGAATGAGAGGCTTATTCCAAATACTTCTCATTCATTTGGAATGCGATCCTCTCTCTTCTCCTACTTACTAAAGAGAGAAGGTCTCTCCTGAGTGATTGATAAAAGATGCCTTCAACAGATCAAAGGGACGAGGTCATGGTGATCATCAGAACATCAAAGAGATCATTAGATCATCTGTTCTTGCACCCAAAATTCATCAAAATACATGTGCATGGATTCTTAGAGCATGTGTGGATGATCTAGAGGGCTTCAGCTTTAGATCTGTCAAGAAACGATCACCAGTGATGATCTACAGTTGAGCGCACTCTGATTCGGAATGAATTACTTGTTGTTTTATTTCTTTATGCTCTATTTAATTCACATAAGATATTCAGACCTTACTAGGGCTCAGATCGATGGAGATGACAAATTCTACTTCTTTGGTGATAAAAAGTTAAAATCCCTACACCATCGGCTTCTATTGCACATCCTAGTACCAAAAATTGGTATCAAAGTGATTTTGTGGATTTTTTGAGCCAAGGAAAAATTATGTTACGTTAAATTTAAGTAGTGGATTTGAAATCGGTCAAAATGAATCCAACCGCGCTTCGATCCAATCTTAGATAACCAAATTTTGGTCATCCGAAAAAAATTTATTGATCGAAAGTGTGTTTATTAGATATTAAAATTGTAGGATATTAAAATTTTGGATTGTAAACTATGAATAATAATATATATTTTTTTCATTTAATATCTAGGAAGCCGATCGGTCGTATTTCAAACATCGGATTCCGGTGGGTGGATTTAATCCTCCTAATGATGTTTTTTTCCACCGATGATGGAGGAATAATTTTTCTAATAATTTGTGATTATTTAAAATAATCCTAACAATATGTTGTTTTAAAAAATTTGAATCCATCTAAATGTTTTATGGAAAATCATAGGGAAATAATTATTCATCTTGTGGGAAATATCCACACACAACAGACAAATTTCATGGGACTCTATTTTAATTTAAAAAACAAACCATACATGTAGTCAAAATCCAATTTAAGAGGTGAACAAATGTTAAAAAGGATAAAATTATAAAAAACGTAGAAGAGCCAGCCTCCCCCTCTATTGGCGTGCGTGTCTCCCTCCATGGAGACTCTGAAAATGTGACTCATTCTTCTGTGCTAAGGACTATGAGCCGCACCTCTGCCGCTAGCTGGAGACAACCGTGACTGCCTCCCCCATTTTTCAGACCAACACTTCACATGAGTCCACCACCCTTTGGACATCCTACCTATTCCTTCCTCTCTCACGAGCTTCCTTGCCCCACCATGGGAACCATAATCGCCTCCCTCTCCCATTCACCAGTGACAAAAATGTCGCATCCGATCCTCCCTGTGTTTGTCGAGACCCTACTGTTCTATCCCAAGTCACCATTTCCCTCATCAACCGAGTATTCTCGGTCAACCATCGCATGTCGTGGGGGTTTTTATATATATGGATTTTATAAATTTTTTATGGAAAAGGTATAGGGTTTGAAATATTTTCAAAAATGGGTCTTTAGATGCTTGAACCCCGTTCACACATCTTCGGTGCGGAGAGATGCGTGAACAAGGTTCACACATTCTTCATCCTATCTTCAAAGGATGCGTGAACCCCATTCACACATCCTAGAAATGGTAGATGCATGAACGAGGTTAACGGATCCTTCATGAATTCTCTAAAGAATGTGTGAACCCCATTCACACATCCTACAAAAAGGTTAAAAAAATCATCATTTATTTAGAAGCAAAAATTTCTTATGTATTTGATTAATTCAATTACAACCCATTTCATATTCCGTATTTTTTTGTTAAAAAAGGAAGAGAGATTTAGAAAAACATTTATATTTCTATAACATGATCTTCCTAAATGTTCTAAAGTAATTAGATTTGATTCTAATTGATATATTAATTCTGGCATTAATTTAATATTTCTTCATTTACCTCCCCTAAAAAGACACTCATAAACATCAGTTTTAAAATCTTATATAACTTCACCAAGGATGATATTTTTCAATACATATTCTTACATATGATAACACATTCTAAACCCTCTTAAGGATTGTTTCTTATTTTATAAGAATATGAAATATTTTTTTTCATAATGTCCATAATTTTATCACATAATGGTGATATTTTAACACTAAAATCCTCCAGTGAAGATTGTGTACTAGTAAAACATGTGTCCTTTTATAAATTTTGAATATGTATTTTCTCAAAATTGGACAAATGACCTTCTAATTCCATACATCTCATATTGTGGTTTTTTTGATCTTAAATCATAATCATTTACTCCTCTCAATTATTCATTATTCGTTGAAATTATTCTTCATGAAATTTAATTTTTTTAAAAAAAGAATCATGTTCCATGATTTTAGGATTCAAATCATTGAGATCAATAATATTTGTCAAGATTTCTTGATGTTCAAAGATCTTTTCATCATGATTATTAATATTTATTAATGATTACCAACTAGAAATTATTAATTTTTTATATAATTTGATGACAGTAAGACACTTATTAAAAAAAATTGAACTCTATAAATGAAAATAGTAATGGACATACATAATTTATCGTAAATAAAAAATCAACCTAATCTACACCTCTGGCGTTGATGCTCTTCTGTCCCACATCTTGGTGTATACTGGATGCGTCCACATCGTGTCCGTCTCTGTCTACGCTCTGGCGGATGCTGCACATCATCCTCAACAGCCACCCCCACATCCTCTTGTGTGATAGGCAATGGATGTACTGTCTCACCGTCTCTACCCTGTCTTGCATATAATGATAGTGGAGGATATATGGAACTCTCACCAACATGGAAGGAAGATGGATGATGTGCTGAGGATGTCTGTAATAAAGAATCGAGATCAACCGAGTCAACATCTGTATCTACCTGTGGCTGAGCCTGAGAAGCTGGATGAGCATATGACTAATCATGCGGAACACCCTCCTCCTATGGAACAACAAAATTTGACTGAACAATATGAACATCCTCTTCCTATGGAACATAATGATTCATAACAGGGTCGTCACCGCCTGATATGTGTATATGAGACTTAGTAGGCTCCGCAAGCTCCACAAACTCCTCAGTATGTGGTGGATCAAATATAATTCCATAATAAATCTCGTCCATCGAAGGAATCAACTCTGATACAAGGATGTGAAAATATGATGGGTCAAATATGGTGCACTCTACTGGATCATAAATGTGTAGTAGACAACAGATAAAAGCATCCTACGGAAAACAATTATGTTGTTAAGTAATCTGAATAAAAATTTCACTGAATTGTGGAAGAAACTATGTATACCAGCTCATGAAAGCCTCTTCCGTGTCATGTCAGAAATATGATTGGGGAGCTTTTGTACCAAGATGTGTAATCTATATGATCTACCAGATGAAAATGCATTGTCCCTTCCCCTCGCAACTGGATGTCCTGTCGTCTATCCCATAAATCAATATATCTGGAGTGGTATCTCCTACAATCAAAATATCTCTTCCCTGACATATTCAGGGAATGCAACGAATCTAACTAACTAGGAAGCTCGGGAACATGCTGAAAGAATCTGAAATACCTCATAACTCTATCAGTATGATTCCACTCGACTATATGAAAATGAATCAATGGAACCCTACCAGAGCCGATAGCAAGCATCGCCATACAGTACGATGGAAGACTGTAGATAATAGCATATGTATATGGCATCCATAAAATCTGAAAGAAAAAATAACTAATCAATTCATAAATGTATACATGTATAGTAAAGAATGAAGATTTTACAATGTAAATAATAATCACTTATATCCTGTGGTCAAATTCTCTTCAACATAAGTATGTAGGTGTGGACGTCGTGTCTAGGGGAATCTGAATGTCGATGTGCCTGACTCTAGCTATAGATAATATTGTTAAATTTAAATTTCATAATAGAAAGTTATACAATTAAGTTAGATAGTATAAGGAAGGAATAACATACCAACATCCACGCAGATCCTCTGCTACAATATCTGCTGGTAATGACACACGGGCATGTGGAGTTAAATGAGGGATGTGCTCCCATACCCACATCTATAGAAGAACCATGTATCCTGTGTTCTGCATCTTATCGATGTGACATGCGCTACATAATGCCATGTATGTATGTGCTAGACAATCATACCCCCGACTATATCGGCCAGCCTCATCCAAATCCTCCAAAAAAGATAAATACATCAAATGTACAAAAGTAGTGGAGTGATAAACAAAAAGCGTGCCACTGATCAGCCTCAAAATATATGCATGTGCAAATTGCAGCACAATGATCTTATCAGCATCCTCTGATAACCGTGTGAAGTGCTAGTCTAACCAAGGCATGCGTAATCGACCACCAACGATGGTCCTGCCATTATTAGGGACCTCTATACCCAGTAGTCTATGAACAAGCTTTGGAAAATATGCTCTAACTCGGCCAGTCAGAGCCTCACCATCGATGGGGAGGCCAAACATAATGTCCACATCTTACAGGGTAATAGTCATCTCTCCCTCTATAAAATGGAATGTATGTGACTTTGGCCTCCATCTCTCTACAAGCGCAACAATGAGATGATGATCGAGAAAGGTGAAGTCAAACATCGCAATGCCACATAATCCAGCACGACGAAGATGAGGGATGATAACGAGAGGTGGTTCGGTATGATGGAAATGGTGAGATCTACATACACTCAGCAGAGGCACTGGATGCCCCTCTAAAAGAAATCATGATACATGAGTAGCTTGCGATGTGAGTAATGGAAAATATACCATCTGCACAAATGATATCATCGTTACATTATTATAGTGAATTCAATAAAAATTTTCAACTATTATTTAAATAAATCTAGAACAATGAAATGAAAAATTACTGTGTTAATATTTTTGATTTATACTTGATTTTTTGTGTGTGGATTAGTGTTTGTATTACTTGACCAATCCCCTCAGTAAATACAGAACCCTATTACCTAATTTTGAGATTCAATTTTTATGAGGTATGCATTAATTAAAACCTATAGAGGTCATTTGAGAATTTCATGTGGGCTTCCATGAGCTAGTTCTTTCGTTCTATGTTGTTTTTTTGAATAGTTTGAGTATCACAAAATTCTTTATTATAGAATAAAAAAATGAGACAAACCAAAATTGAAACATGTTAGAAATAGAGAAAATCAGAAATAAAAGGATTCAATACTGAAACATACACATACAAATCAAATTATACATATTTGTGATACAATAAACAAACTCGATCACAGATAAAGAGATGTTGAGCTCTGTGCTGCCTCTTGGGGACATCTCTTACGAGTATGTCCTTCTGCATAAAAAATAATACATCGTATTATCGCTTCTCGTTGTCGAGGACAATCCATTTAATTTCTGATTAGACTTGATTTTGGGCTTCCTCGAGGCTATAAACTAGTAGTATGAAGCCAATAATTTATAAAATGACAGAAATTGAAAAAATCATAAATGAAAACAGAACCAAATTATGAAAACTGGAAAAATCAGGGATGGTGGTCGGCTAATCAGCAGGCAATGAGATAGAATGAAAGTCACCAACTGGCATCCAAGATGCACTATAATAATTCACCAAAGTTCTCATGCGATACACTGGGTCAACATATGGCTCCCATGAAATATATACTGAAGCACAATCTATGATAACATGTGCACATGGATATCTAAATACCTGAAAGTTTCTGAAATCACAATATCTATTATCTAACATCACTACAAACACTCGACCACTAGTGCATGTAGCCCGATCGTAGCACAATCTTACCTGAAATCTCATCTTTTCCCTGTCAAAGTCTAGAACAATCCATCTTGAAGCCTCAATAATTATTGAATCAATATCACTTTGGAAATGCTGCTTAAAATGCATTCCGTTTTCCATCCTCTGATAGGCCTTTTGGGACCGGTCAAAAAAGTAGTGAACACATCTATAAAATGTCTCTTTCATTAACCCTGTGATAGGATGTTTTCACACACCCTTGAGGACCTCATTTATTCACTCCACAATATTAGTGGTCATATGGCCATATCTTCTATCACCATCATATGCTAGTGACCATTTTTCCTTCGAAATCTGCATCATATATTCATACACATCTTCATTAGCAGTTCAGATCTATTCAAGGCATCGATCAAACCTTTCTTGTTGGGGCTCATATGCTGAAACCATAAGAGAATAATATATTAAAATGGATAATAATTTTTTTTATTAAAATAAGGTTAGGAAAACATACCCAACTTGAGGATCTCCTTCTTTATGGAATCATATATGAAATGATTATGCACATTACTTGAAATATTCCTAATGAAATAACGATGCTAAGCATTCAGCTAAGTCCATGAAACCCCATCACTAACCACAAACTCTATAATCACTCGATGATAATCAGATATTAGACATACGCCATGGTTCTGTGTGACATGAACACGTACACATGCCAAAAACCAGCTCCAACATTCAAAATTCTCCTTTTCAACAATAGAAAAAGAAAGTGGTAGAGGAGCACAATTACCATCCTGTGTGGCAGAAATTAGTAGAATACCTATATACATATCATACATGAAAGTTCCATCGACTTGAATAAATTGTTTACAATAGGGAAAGATAGCAATGCATGGCACGAATGCCCAAAAACCCTATTGAACTTCACCTTTGTTCGATCAACTTGGTGATTGGGGGATAAATACTCAATAGTGTCCAACTGATAAACAATATGATTATTGAGAGATAATAATTCCTTAAGTTGTGGCAACATAGCATAAGATTCATCCCAATGACCATAAAATTTTACAATTGCCATATGTTTTTCATTCCATGATTTGGTATATGATATCTGGTAGTTATACAACAGTTGAATTCTTTCCTGAACAAGGGAAATGGGAACATCCTGACATGTTTGTATCATCTCACAAATAAAATTTGATATAAACTCTGAATCAAGGGAAGAGTGATCTTGTGACAATCTTGGATTCACACAAGTGTGTGACCCTTCTAATTTGGTTATCCTCCAATGTGCAAAAAATTTATCAAATATTTCCCTAAATTGAAATTTATATTCTAGCCCATATTTTTCACAACGAATGATATATTTTGTCTTCTTTGACTCATCAACCAAAAATGTGAAATGTCACTCAATGTGGTATTGCTTTATCACATTTTTCACGACCAATTTACTTTCAACCTCCTACCCGACATAGATGGCGTTATCATTTGATGCAGACCTATTCCCTATAATTCCAGGGAATTCAGAAGCCGGTGTAATGACATCCCAATCAAAATGTTGTTCACGAGACATTCCTTTAACTAAGGTACTCAATACTGAAGGATGATTACCACTAACCAGTGGATGTCGTGGATGTTTGTCTCTCAAAGGAACCTCAAAAGGTTCATCGCCCACATCACCCTCACCCATATCTCTTAAAGGAACCTCGGAAGGTTCATTCCCCACATCACCCTCACCCACATCATCTCCTGATGGCTCCCTATATTCTTTATCCTCAGATAAACTTTCATTCACTATATCAGCACACAAATGGATGTCATCTAAATTTCCTTCTAAATTTTTATCGTCTTCTTAATAATTTTCTTCTATTACTGGAGTCAAATGAGAAGGAGGCAATGAAAAAGACTAATGTGAAGGACTAAATTGTAGAGAGCTCACAAAACACAGTTCTGTAGTAGTCAGTTGCACCACATCTATATCATAAATCACCACATACAACCCCATCAAACCATTAGCACACTTTTATCTAAATAAGGAAGATGCATCCATCCAATCATCATCATCAACCAAAGGGTACTCAGTGTGGCAGAAATGTTCAGGATGTTGTAGATGTCGATATGTGATTGAAGAAATGCATTGATCGACGCTCAGATTTAACCGATTATGAATCTTATTGCGAACTGCATCCAATGTCATACAGCCCTGAAGATTTACCACTATGACAGGTGGAACACTATAGCTAAATCTCTGCTCCTTATAAATGGTCTCACCATTGTAATATATTTACACAGACATTATTACCTATCAAAAATAATTAACAAAATATTATATACCACATCAATATTTTACATTATTTAATATAACATTATATAGTTTAATTATTTATGAATAATTAATCATGACTTGATGTTGAGACTTATGATTAGTTTGTCATTAATTGATAAACTAACCAAAACATATGGGTAGACTCATGGAGTCTCTATCATCAAATATTTCAGCAACCATTAGTCTCCTTTCAAATAGCAATGCCTCATGTCGAACACTTGTTCTCGAACGCCTCTTCAGGGACACCTCTCTAGGGACGCCTTTTTAGGGACAGCTCTTGTTGATTGCATTTTAAATACAAATTTACTCACATGTATGTGAGGGGCTCTAGGGGTATGAAATACACAAGTTTTTTAAGAAGACACACAGGTCCTTACATACTTAGTCAATGATGACCCACATGTCATCAATACAGAAAAATAAATGCAATTATTACAAATTTAATAACCACATGCACAGAACAAGACATGCAATTTTAATTATGCATCGGTCGGTTATCTCAAGATCATTCATCACACAACATACCATGTTTTAGGGCATACTTATTATATCTATTACTATATGAAATACATATTAAATATCTAAACCTCTTTTATATTTAATAAGTTTAATTATAACTAATATAATTTAAAACATTTTATTTATACAAAACTGGTTTTATAACATTAACCGAAAAAATTTTCTATATATTTTTTAATAAATTTAAATATGATACATATAACTAATATATTATTCATAAATTAAATTAATAGTGTATAAAAATATTATAATTAAAATTAATATTACTTTCAAAATAACATTTTTTATAACATATTTAATTTTCATAAACATCTAATATGAATTCATACAACATTTTAGACATGACATAATTAATTTTCATAAACATTCAATACGAATTCATACAACAAACACATCATTCATAAATTAAATCATACAAAAGACACTAATTTACACATCAATACATTTGAAATAAATAAACCATAAACACAAACACTAGTTTCTACATTTCAAAAATAAAATAAACAAATCATACAAATGATATAAATAAACACAGTTAAACAATTGAAAATTTAAATATAAAATTTACCTTCTTAAAAGAAGTAAGAATTTGTTGAGAAAGAAATTATGCAGGGTTTTGTAGCAAAATCTAGAGGAGAAGAATAATTGGGGGGGGGGGAGACCCTCTTTTATATATTTTCTCAGCCGGATACGTGAACCCTGTTCACGCATCTCTCCGCGCCGAAGTTGCGTGAACGAGGTTCACACATCTAAAGACCCATTTTTAAGAATATTTCAAACCCTATCCCTTTTCCATAAAAAATTCTAAAACTTGTATATATATAAAAACCCATGTCGCGGACTCCTCCAAGCATTCACCACACAACTGATGCCTATGCAGACCGACCGTGGGCCACTGCGACTCCTCCCCACTAGCTGACCCAACCTAGATGCACGCTGCCCTTAGAACCGGACACTAGGGAGGCACCTCTACTACGTCAGTTGACCAATTGGTTTCCAAAGGTACTTTTATACTCAAACCTCCCCCAAACAGGTCAAAGCGGGTTGGCCCGACCCGGAACGGGTCTGGGTGGGCTCGCCTGGCACAGAAGAGCCATGTATGGGGCCTACTCTGCTCGGAATGAGCTTGGTGCATGGTGGTCCTACCCTACTCAAGGTTTCTGGGGCCAAGTTATTTTATATAATCACAAATAATTAAGTAAATTAATCCAATTTCAATATTAATTAAAATTAATTAAAATTAATTTTTTAATAAAAAAATATAATTAATATTATGAAAAATAAGTTATTTTATTTTTAGTATTAAATTAGTTAATTAATTAATTTAAATTTGGATTAAAAATTAAATCAATACCAGATCAAATAAGAATACAATATTTGAATAATTTATTTGAATTTAATCAATACATTTCATTTATTTAAATAACACTCATACATTAAATTTATTGTATTTAATTTTATTGTACTTTTACATTACCTATTGACTAGTCTTGAGCAATTGACTGACCGATTTATTTATTTAATTAATTATTTAATTGCATCTAGTGACGGTAATTAAATAAGACGGTCTGCACAACGTCATTTTTTCTCATTTAATATGTATAAGGGTATGCATGCCTAGATAAAAGTTATTTATTTGTATTTTGTACTCCCAAGACACCCTTTCCCATGTACAATTATTTTTGTACTATGATGAGGACAATGTAATATGAATACAATGCCAAAACGAGGTGAAATTCAGACGAGAAGTGCTCCCACTGGATGAGGATGAGCTGCCTCATGAGTCAAGCTATGACTCAGGTAAGTTTCTAATAGGTCAGGGTTGATCCATTAAGTTTAAATGTATCAACCAATATTATATTCTCAACATCAGCCAGTTATTTATTTACTTTATGAATTTGTTTATTATTTTATGCATTTTCATGACAGTGAAAAATGCCAAAAATAATAAACAAGAAAATTGTATAAATAAGCGATGTATGTTTTTCTATTAATGTTCAATTGCCAGTGTGACAACATAGTATAAACAGATTAATAGAAATGGATTACATTCATCAAGAAAAATATAAAAAACCCTAAACAAAATATTAAGTCGCAAACTCCTTCTGTCATTAGAATTTGAACACAACCAGGTATTCGGGGTGCTTGGTCAGCCATAGTTGAGGGTGACTCCAACAATTGGGGAGTTTTTATGAGAAATATTGGTTGACATAAACGATTCTAATAGAAAAGGAGTATCCATAGCTATCTTGTTTCATCTTCAAAGAGAAGTATTAATTAAATATGTTTTTATGATTTTAGAAGTTGAAACTTAACTCAATAGATCATGGATCCACAATTTAATGCGGTTTACCAGAAAATCGCTTACATTGAACTCTTTGAGTAGTGTCATAGCCATAACTTATAGACTATGAGGATAGGTTCGGGGATCCTTTCCACTAGAATAGTCAAGAGATTGATTATTTTGATTCTAGTATCGAGGGTTAATAGAATTTGATAAAATAGTGGGCGAAATTCAATGATTTAAATAATCAGTAATTACTAAATCTGTAATCAAGATAAAAGTACTAATCCACTAAATTTTATTTTTGTATAAAATGAAAAGTAATACCACAAGAACACTAAGATAACTATCGGAAAAAGTCAATTTCCTCAGCATCTTGAGTTTCCAAAGAGTAGTATAGGTACTTGCTCAAATTAGTACAACATTGGAAATTGAAGGTGTCAGTGTCCCCAAATACCTGTTATGCCACCTCAAGAAGAAAGGGTGTTAAAAAAATGATTATAAGAGACTTATGTATGATGCATATGATGGTTATGTAATAATTATATCATCAATGTATGATGTTAGTTGTAGGTACAACATCAAGACATGGATGATATTACATGTAGTCTCATCTCCGAGAAGCTTGCAAGGAAAAAGTGAAGCTAGATATGAATAGATGATGTTTGTACTAGATTTTTGTAAAACTAAAAGATAGATCATGATCTTTCAATACATCATATTCTTATATATTTTCACCCATTTACTGTGTTCTCATTTAAGATTAAAAAAATAATATTAAATGGAGTAAATTCATCATTACCTTTTGGGTAAATTTCTCCAAGCAATAAGAACATTAAATAAAGATTAATATTTACTTATTATGATGAACAGTTTGAAAGAAAAGACGAAAAGACCAATGGAAAGAGAGACACCGAAGGCATATTCTCAATGTCCTTAAACGAATAGGTATTAAACAAGAGATTATTTACTTCACATATCATGAAATTAATATATAAAAGTTTAATTGCAATGAACTAAATTGAAGAAGAAAGTAGTCACTTCTGCTTCAGGTATATTCATAAATTGAATGTAATGTTTCTGTCATACTTCTTGGGGTATTAAATATAATATTATTATTTCATATGTGTATCGAAATATAGTAACCATGTAAGTATAGAAATATTACTATAATTAAGGTGTGTTCCCTAAGAAGCTGAGAAAGAGTGGTTCCTAATTCAGTAGTGAGAAGCACACAACATCTAATTACCAAGTTTAATGATTATAGTAGAAATTTTATTGATTATAAGCAGAAGATTAATCTCATGTGTTCATTGGACAATAAGATAAATTATTCCAATTCAGGAATGAATGTTTCTTATGGTGTCTCATACTCAGCCAATAGTTCACTGATACATGAATAATAGGCAATACATGATGAGTATAAAATATAAGACTTATTTACCTAGTTATAGAAAGATAACACTTTTTCAATAAAATCTATGTAGTTTTCAAGGATATACCTAGTATGGTATTATAATCTTTCAAGTTAAACACTTAGGTATTATTGATACACATTTGTAATAAGTTTTGGACAAATGAACCTTTACAAATAAATGTTTAGTCACAAAGCTTTCAGATTTAGTTCATCTCGAGAGTGTGAACTATTACAATAGTAAAACAATGGTAAATATACTTCATAATATTCCTATAAGTGTTTATTAAAAAATGTGATAGAGAAGTATGGTATATGCATGTTCAGAAGATATGAGCTGCTTCAGGTGGGCATGCTTAAGAATATCTTATCCAATCATTCATCGATCAATATAATTTAGCGTAGAGTAATTCCTTAATACATATTTGCTTATCCACATTAGGGAGATGATACTAATAAAGAGGATCAATGATATGTTTTACATGTTAACATTGATAAAAAAAATGTAGCATGGATTAATTCCTAAACACACATTTATTTATACACATCGGAGACATGATTTATGTATAACAAGCATCAATATTGAGATATATATGCATTTTAGAAACTTTCATTATATTTCATGACATGCTTCACAAATAACAGTGGTATCCCATAACCATATGCCAACTATAATGAACAATGGACACAATATGAATTATAGTATGATGGAAATCCATTATGTGATAAGAACATTTGTTTAGATGCAAGGAGTTTGTTGAGTATATAAAAAAACTCAAATCAAGAAAAACAAAATGTGCATCTATAGTAATCATCCTACAGTTTTCAATGGATATCACAAAAATACCTAAGACATAAAAGTGGTAGTTAAGTGATAGACTAAATTTATATAAAATTAGTGGGTATATCAACTTGATATAGTGGTAATAATATTGAATTAGGCGTAGTCAATGCTTGAGATGCACAATTAGTTGACATAGGAATGAGTTCCACTAGAGGTGTGGAAGAGTAATGTTCCAGAGACACATACTACATAAGATGGATAAAACCATGGTGATGGTTTTACATTCACCACACCTGGTGATACATTATTCATAGATAATGATAATTCGTACAAGTATTATATGAAAATTATATAAGGTTGTCAAGATAAATTGAAATTCAATAATGGATTCCATGTATCAAAGTAGAGGGGATTATAATTTCAAATACTGTGGTGGGTATTCAAGTGAGACTATACATGGATTGTACAAGCATCGTATCAATAAGGCTAGATTAGTTATACGATATCATTATGAAAAAATGTATTAGGATTTTACTTGTTATAGCTACATTCTAGGATTATTAAAATTGAGCATTGGATGTTAAGACCACCAATCATAGAAGGTGTATATATGACGCAACCAGAAAGGGATAATGACATCATAGAATAGAAATAAGAGATACAAGTTACTAAAATCCAGATTTGGATTTAAAGTAAGCAACAAGATCATAGAATATTCATTCAGTATGAATCTTTTCCATGTGTCTACCAGAGGTCAGGGGGAGTGCCATTTTTTCAGGTGAAACATGTTTTGTAACATATAAATTACAAATATTGGTCTTATAGATAGTTAAGACCAAAATAAAATAAATACTCCAAAGATTGACTTAAAGTAGAAAAACAGGTTCTAGATAACAACATTTATTGAGTTATATCTAATGGTTTCTTAGACCTAGTTAATGGTACATATACCAACAAGTTATTGAAAAGTATAAGTTGGAACAATTCAAGAGAGAATTATTACCAATTTTACATGACATAAATCTCTCTAAGAAGATATTCATGGGCATAGGAAGAGATTAATAAGGTTAGTTGAATTCTATATTCTTCTTTGATGGATCAATAATATAGGACAAGATATGTACACGATCATATATTTCCAACATATAATGTCAGTAAAACATCAGTTATACATTGGAGAATTATAAGGTAACCGGTTAGAACTATCTGATTTTACTTCATCAAGTACAAATGATATATACCTAGTATGTGGAGAGGAAGGAATACTAGTTTCAAAGGGACACAAACTAGTTTTCTTATAAGGTTAATATAAACTAATATCAAAATTTGGACAAGGTAATGAGTAAAAAAAGTTCATTCAATCCAGTTGTACCCATTTCTTCAAAGACATTGTTCGTTGCAACTTTAATAGTAGTTAAGAAGCAATGTAAAATACCTAACAACTTGTCCCAGTTGTAATCATGGTGATCATCATGACATCATAGAGATCATCGTTTCTCTATGATAGCACCTATAATTTTATAAAGAATGTTTGAACATACTCTTGGAGCATGTTTGGACAATCTATAGCAGTTTGAATATAGATCCTTTGAACAACAATCACCAGTGACAAGCTGCAGTTTAGCACGGTCCGATTCCGAATGTGGTACTCACTATTTTATTTTTCTATGATATATTTAATTCATGAAAGATCCTCAGACCATAACGAGGCTTAGATCACTTGAGAAGAAAATTTCCATTTCCACAGTGAAAAGCATTTAAATTTCCTGGTGCATTCTCTTCTAATGTGCACCCCGACACCAACATAATGGTCAATGGCCGAGTTGCATGTTTTATCCACATTCATTTCCCTACTGCTTTAGGTAGTTCGATCTTATTGGTTGAATTATCTCTTGGAATTATCTTAGGATGGTTTTCCTTGAGTACTGGGATTATAGAAAGTAAATAATGTTTAATAATTCTTAACCCACATGGTTGGTGATTATGGAATGAAAATGCTAAAAATATGCTAATCACGAGAAACCGTGGAATTGGTTTGGATTATGGACAAAGGGAATTAACATGAATTGGTTGGTCAAGAATATTTCTTGGAATAATGTTGATAGTTAATTAACAGTTAATTAATGGTTAATGAATTAATTAAAGTATTTGAATTTTAAAAAGGATAGAAGAAATTTGATGAAACTCTGTAAAATCATGTGTGCTTATAGGATATCCAGTACCTAGAAGTGGAAGATAGGTGTCCATGTAATGATATCTATAGTTGATTATACAACAAGGTTATTACCACAGTGTGATTGTGAGCGATCTTATATCCTGTATATTATGTGATTTCATACACTACCCCACCCATGTTGGTAGGGCGGCTGACACCCAGTGAACTCTAGGAGGGATGTCATGGCTTGGGGTTATTTCAACCACATGTATCTATAGATATAGTACCCCAATTATTATTATAGGTATGACATGCATAATCTATGATGAATATAGCTACCATACTCAGTGTATGGGATGTAATGGCTTGAGATATCTCCCAGTGTATGATATGCACCCTACATTCTATAGTGGATCCTAGAAACTACTCAGTTTCTATATAGAGATGTGGTGGGATGATGTGATGATGTGATTCATGAGGTTTATGTTTTGATACAGTATCCCTGGTGTCCACATGATGGTTTATTTTGGAGAGAGATGGCTCATGATATACGATGTTGGGGAAGAGTGTTAAATTAGTGGGGAATTGGTAGTGGGGTACCCTTGTTGTTTCATTACTATAATATATGATCACTTTTATGAAATAATTGGTGAGTGATATCCATGGATAGGATGATAAATTTGTATACCTATTTAGGTGATGAGTTAGTTTCACTTTTTTTTCACTAGTATTTAGTATGATTTCTTTATCTTTTTCACGAGAGGCTCCGGGGAGGATCTTATTGAGGATACTCTGATGCTCACCCTATGTATATATAAATAGTTTTTAGGTTAGTAGAAGTAGGTTGGAGATAAAGACGGATATTACTAGCTTATGGTTTTACAATAGATGTTTGGGATTCATGGTTGCTGTCGAGTTTATGTTTTTGGTACTTATAGTCTTCCTTCCGAGCTGTTTTAGTCTGTATTAAATTACATGTATACACTTGGGTTTATTTTATATATATCTAAGAAGGATTTTTTTGGTGTTCTGTCTTATATCTCTCTTATTCATGTTCTCTTAGTGGGTAATGTCTCCCATTGTATGTTTATTATACCCTTGATGATAGTCTCTAACCCAGGTCCCACTGGATGTAGGACTCGGGCGGTCACCATCATCACTTTCTCATTTCCATCATAAGAGGGATACTCTTTAGGGGGGATGGGATCATGGAAGAGAGTTATCGATGGTTCAAGTTGAGAGATAAGATGAATTTTGGAGTTAGGAAGAGGTGATATTTTATGGTTCGTTAGGGAAACAATGTTAGATAAGTTTAGTAAGAAATGTAAGCATGTGAGAATGGATGAGACCCAAGTATTTATCCCACTATGATATGATGAATGTACCCTTTTGTACCAAGCCTACTAAATAATTTTATATTGATTGTAGGGTAGATACCTAGGAAATGATCATGCTTCTTTCTTCTTTGCTCTTATGTTTGAAATTGGTAGACCTTGGGATTAGTTAAAACCTTAAACAAGATAAACATTAAATAATTAATTAATGTTATGTATTCCATATTCATGGTTTAGGATCTCTAAATTTTTTTATTTTTGGAGGCATGGATCTAGGTTTACATCCTAATTATGTACTCACCAAATATGTTTTTTAGAATATACTAGAATATCTCCATAGAGTATAGTTCATCAACAATGACACTTTGAGGATGACACTCTGATAGTTTCAATGCTAGATTTTGCAGAAATACTAGGGATCCATTTCAGACTTAGTCACATATAACCATTTAGAGGAGGTTGAGATATATTTCAGTTTAATCCATGATTGGAAGGGACATTGGATTTTGTTAGTCATGCCAATTCTATAAGAATAAACATATAAGTGGTGGATCTTGTTTCTTGGGGATTATGAAGAGTTTTAAGTCTCATGGGACAAGTTTCAAGACCATTTTGGAGAAGAGTTTTTTTCTTTAACTGTGATGGTGTCCAGTTTTCATGAGTCTCTTACCCTTCAATAGGGGAGTTCCAACTTGTGAGTGTTTGGGATCTATTTAGTACCCTTCTACAATGTTCATTAGACATGTTTATAGATAAAGTTTCTAGGGTGAGGCATTTCTAGGAGGTTTTTCATTAAGAGACCAAGCTTCACGTCACCCTATATATGTTGAAGACGTATCTCAAGATACTGGTGATAGAATAGGTCATTGTGATGTCATTGTCTAGAATCGAATAATCATGAGTGTGGATTCATTAAGATTTCTCAAGAAGCGGTGCGTTGGTATGGGGATCCCAGTTTATTAGAAAAAAATAGATTTTGGTCAGCTAGGAGTAGGTCCCATCCCCCATCATCTCATTTCTTTGGAGGTTGCATCTCTTATACCTATGATATGGTATCAAATGAGTTTTTTATTATGGTGGATGAGGTCATCATTGGTGAGAGTTTCTAACCTTTTTTAGAAGTCAACGTGTGTTAGGTGTTCCACTTTATGTTTCTCTATTAAGGAAATTTCATCCTAGGCTGTAACAATAAGGTTTTCTAGCTTGGGATCAGTAAATAGGAGATGTTTCAGTTAGAGGACAACCCTAAGATACTACTTATACTTAAAGAATAGAGCATGAAAAAGTAGTTGGTCATCATCGGGGTCCAAGAGGATGTGGAGGAGGTCATGGTAAGCTTCATGCTCTAGAGTTTCTAGCGCTGGTTGAGCCAGATGTCATCTGAGGCACCCTTTTATTTTTTTTCCGCATTGGTGAATACTTTTATTGATTCAAGATCTATGCAATCCATTATATCATCTTCCCTCCTCTATTCCTTGAGACTTGAGATAGATAGGCTTCTAGTTCCCTTGGCATTGACTACACTAGTTAGAGATCGAGATGACTAATATGAAGTATGTAGAGACTGTGATATTTTACTATGGTAACACATCTCATTAAGATATTTCTTATGTTTAAGGACACTATAATATGATATCATACTTATCATTTATTGGATGAATTCAGTAAAGGTTTTCATGGATTGCTTCAGGAGAAAAGTTGTGTTCTATAATGATGATGAAAAAAATTCCATGTTTCTTGGAAAGTGATACCCTCAAATGGGTCGAAGTTCTGTTCCATACTTATAATCCTTTATGACTAAGATGAGATTGAGTTCTTCAAAGGTTTAGCTATATATGTTTCCCAGGGTTGTAGAGGAGTAACCTAATGTCCTTCATGAGGAGATTGTAGCATTACCCCTTTGATTAGAGATCAAGTTTAGGATTGATCTACAACGAGTAATTTCTCATATATCAATTTCTTCTTATAGGATATTGCATTTTGAGTTTTGAGGTCTATTATTATAGCATGATGATATGTTGTAGTGAGGTTTTGTTTGGCCAATTGTATCATTATGGGGTAGACCAGTTTTGTTCGTAAAGAATGAGGATAGAAGTTTTTATCTTTGTGTTGATTATCATCATGTTAACCAAGTGACAGTGAAGAACAATAATACTCTTCCATGGATTGATGATTTATTTGATTATTTTAAGGGATAAAGTTGGTTATTAAAGATGGATTTTTTGGTCTTGATATCATCATATGTGATCAAAGGTCGAGGATATTCCAAAGACTGATTTCTATTGTCATCATGGACATTATGAGTTTTTTTTGATGTCATTCGGTGTAGAGAATTATTCATTCTTGTTCATGGGTTTGATGAATTTAGTATATGGGAGTTTTTGGATAAGTTTGTGGTGATTTTCATTGATGAAATACTTGTGTTATCACATATTTGGAGGAACATACAAAGCATCTGCATGCTATTTTGTGAGTTCTTTATCATCATTAGCTATTTAAGAAGTTGTTGATGTGTGATTTATGGGATCATTATGTTCTTTTTTAGGGAATTTCATATCCCAGTAGGGAGTAGTGGTGGATCCATCAAAGATCATGGCAGTCTTCTCATGGGTAGCCCCCAAGATAGTAACTAAGGTGTGGAGTTTCTTGGGATTTTTAGGCCATTACATGAGGTTTGTATCCAATTCATCTTGGGTTTAGACTCCTCTTATAGCCTTTCTTAGAAAGGATCAAGCGTTTTTGTGGACGGGCTAGTGTCATTCATATTTTGAGTACCTTAAGGAGAAGTTGGTAAGCACTCTAGTACTTTATTTTCTAGCAAAGGGAGTTCGGTTGAGGATTTTTTATGATGTTTTACTTCTTGGGTTGGGTTTTATGTAGTATAGATCAACTATTTATTATGTTTCTAGACAGTTATTTACCTTTGAGTGTAACAATACCACCCATGATATCAAGTTGGAGATAGTGGTGTTTGCCTTGAAGTTATATTGACATTACCTCTTCAATAAGAATTTTTTGGTTTTCACCAATCATAAGATCATGAGGTATGTATTCTTCCAACATGAATTGAATTTAAGATAGTGACAGTGGAAGTAATTCTAATAGGATTACAACTTATATATTTAATATTGACCTGGTAAGGTAAATGTTGTAACTAATGCATTGAGAAGGAAGTAACGTAGTGATTCCATGCACAAATCTAGAGATTCCTAGAGAGTGATGGAAGAGATTTCAGTGATACAACTTGATATGAGATAGGTTATATGAATAGGTTGTATTTTATAGATGACAATGCAAGAGTATTTGGTGCATCATGTGGAGGAGTCCTGGATGGTGGATCCTGAGGTTGAGGTCTATAGAGATTGAGTTTTCTTTGATGATGTCCCCGATGAATGGTGTGAGGATGGAAATCATATCATCCTAGACCTAATTTCCACTTAACAGTGCCATGATCCCGGTTGGCCACATGACCTCAAGAGAATCTCCCCAAATTCTAGAGGCTGCTGACTACCAGCAAGGGCCTAGTTGTGCCTGTGGGGAGACTATTCCCTCATCACCAGAGTGTAACACAATGGAAACAATAACCAACAAGTAGCGAAAGGAAGATATAACAATAAAACAACTAATAAATAAATAGGATAGGAATATATAACAACCAGAATAAATATCACAACAAATGATGATGATAATGATACATGTATCTAGAAAATAGCCAAAACATATACATGATAGTACAACATAATACAAGTATACAAAAATAAAAAAATAACAAAAGTATCCCAGTAGTTTCACTAGCCTCAACTTGGTCCTATGCTCCCATGCTCCTAAGTAGCAATAAAAAATCTATATTAGAGTGCTTTCCCTTATCACTACCTACAACCATATAATAATTTTATGTCCCCAAGGGAGGCCCAAATAGGGTGTAAGATAACATCCTAATATGTTACCACCCAAAGGTCAATACATTTCAGTTTTTGCAATATAAGCTATGAAAATTAAGCAACCAGGAACCAAAAGTGAAGTACCCATGGAACATAAACCACTATAAGAAAGTGAATCCAAATTGACTCTTGAGGATCCATGCAAAGAAAGTGTCAAGATCCTAACAAGGAAGCTACATGCAAAATAATAAACAAAATATCCTCTCTATAATTCCATATATATCATGTCAACATGATCTTTTTGTATAATGAAACCACATCAACAACCCATGGCCTTGCCATACAACCATACATTAACATTTACCATGACTGAGCCATTCAACCAAGAATGTCAAGATTCTCATGGAAGATCCGTATAATAAAGTGAATCACATTTCCATGACCATGCTGTAACAACCAAAGTTTCAGACCACAAAGGGCCAGATCCAAGGTGTCAAAGACCAAGGAATCCTCATTTAGTCTGAGGATCATCTCAATGGAAACTTGATATAAGCATTGGTTGGATTCCTAGTTGAATGTCATACCTGACATTCCCTATGTGAGTCTAATAAAGATGAATCTAGGGGGTAGAAAGGCCCAAGGCATCCCATAGAATCAAGACCCAAGGAGCATCCCTATCCAAGTCATTCACTACCATGTCAATATCCTAGCAGCATCATCCAAGGCATATAAACAATCACAATTCCATATCATTTCATTCACCACACATGAGTCTACCCACTCATGAAGTCAACCCACATTCAAACATGTCACATGGGTATATCCACCCATTTACCACTATTCACATTTAAACCTATCACTTGGGTTTACCCACCCATTAATCACAATTAACATTCCAATAAAGACAAAGAGTTTACCCATTCATGTTTCCATTTCCATTTAATCCATTATAATCAATCCAGGCATGACATACCATGATAACAATAGGCAAGGAGGAATTATATTTCCTAAATATGTAATTCAATTCTATTTAATTCCAATTAAGCTTCCTACATCTAGAAAACTCAAGAAATCACCCCTTGGGTTGTTTTTAAAAGGTAAAAACCAATAAAAAGGCATGGTACACCCCATGGGTGGCCTTGGGTTTAGGAAACAACCACTAAAACATCTCAAGAAACCTATGAGAATCCCTAATAGGTTCAACTACATCTACTTCAAATAACCAGTTTAATTATAGGTTCGTTTCAGAAATTCCAGCTAGCAGCATAATAGATGATAGCTCTATAAAGTAGAAAAAATCAAAAGAAAAGTATAGTACCACCTACCTCAGCTCAGTAGTGGAGTGATCATCTCGTATCGACTCCTGATTCGACTCAGATTGGGAGAAATATGAAGAACAAATGGAGAATGTGAAATTAGGGAATATGATCCAAAATCCAAATAGCACAATCGATATCCAAAATAATGATGAATGACTAAAAAGGAATATAGATCTTACTGATGTAGATCTGATGAGACAAACCATGATTGAATTGAAGATTAGACGGATGATCAGGCTCAAATCCAATGTTAGACTTCAAAGAGGGCTCTTAAAGCTCTCCCTTACTGTACGTAGGAAGAAACTCAAATTAGGTTTTAAAATAGAAATTAATTTAATTAAAAATTAATAAAAACCCAAAATTCTAGGGGTCACATGGTTTAGGTCAAATGGTTGGACAAACCATGCACTAACTATGCACGACTTCCTGTAGGACAAGGGGCACCGGCACAGTTTACAAACCGTGTGGAAACCATGTGAAAACGCACTGCCAAGATTCAAAAAAACTACAGACCTAGCCACATGTTCATTCACATATTCCTATATGGTTTCCTCAAATCGTGTATCCTGAACACCTCCTCTATCTAGCCTTGTACGATTTGTACTAACCGTGCATCTTGCCATGCATGGTTTTTACAAACCGTGCGCTAGACCATTTTCATCCCAAAACGTGGTTCTAGGCTCTAAAAAATACGTAAACACCTCCAAAACTCCCATGATAAAATTGATCACTCACATAAGGCCATACTTAATCACTCAAATTGAAAAATAAGGGATCTATACTTCTTGTGAAAACTCGGGTTCTTACAAGGTCTCCCCCTTAATGCAATTCATCCCCAAATTGCTCTCTAGAGGGTGGTCAAGATTCATCTAAGAACCAATCTAGACAATGATCACGTACGTTGGCCTCCCGCCCCCAGGTATCATCCTATAAATAGTCATACTACTATAAGAACCATACCAATAGAACTGATTGACCTTGTAGAAACTTTTTACTCATGTCAACTATATGAATTAGATGCTCCTAAAAGGATGCATCAACCTACAATTCAACCTCATCGAGTTAAAAATCATGAGATGGGTCTGAATGATAGTGTCACAACTGAGATACTTGGAAGATGTCATGAATGTCTTGATACCTCTGAGGTAACTTCAACCTATAGGCTACCTACTCGACTCTCTCTATAATCTCAGATGACTTGACATATCTCAATGAAATCTTACACTATTTCCTAATTCTCTTGTGTCCCAACCTCGGTGAAACACAAAATAAAACATAATCCCCAAACTCTAACTTTAGAGGTCATCTACATCGATTGACATGTGATTTCTATCGATATAATGTAGTGTCCATCTGCTTATAAATCAACTGGTCCTTCTCAGAAGACTGCTTCATGAGACGCAATCCCAGTAATGCGGCCTCACCTGCCTCTATCTAGCCCAGGGGTGATTGGCATGGCCTACCGTAAGAAGAATCACAAGGTTCCATCTATATAGTCACCTTATAATTGTTATTATAGTATAATTAGACTAGGGGAATATGATTCTCCCAAGAGCCCCAAAAATCTAGGATGCATGTTCGCAATATGTCCTCTAGCACTTGTATTGTATGCTATGAATGTCCATCAGTTTAAGGGTGGTATGCTATGCTTAGAAGTACCTGTGTACCCATAATCCTCTAAAAACTTTTCCAGAAAGTAGACATTAAATTGGAATCCCTATCTGAAATGATAGTGTGAGGGACCCCATGGAGTCTTACTATCTCTTATATGTAAAACTTACCAAGCTCATCCACACTAAAGGTCTCCTTGATTGGCAAGAAATGAGAAACCTTCATGATCTTTTCAAAAACTACCCACATAAAATCGTTACCTCGAGGTGACCTTGGTAATCTAGTCATGAAGTCCATCGCGAAATCATCCCATATCCACTCTAGAATAGGTAACTGTTGTAAAATTCCAGTTGGTCACTAATGTTCTACCTTAAGCTACTAAAATTTAGAATACCTCGTAACAAAACTAGCTAACTCACTCTTTATACATGGGAACCAGTACTAAAGGTGTAAGTCATGATACACTTTGGTGACCTTGGGATGCACTGCCCAAGCTAAAACATGAAACTCTTGCATCAAATCCTCACCTATGTCGACTGGAACCCAAATGAGACCAGAGATTTATAGGATCTCATCCCCAACTATAGTCCAACCAATAGGTGGGTCCTCACTTTCCACACTCTCCCATAGAACTAGGACCTCTGAGTCTGATAGATACCCCATCTTCAATCTATCTAATAGGGTAGAGGTCATAGTTAAGGATGATAGATATTTCTATCTCTTACTTCTGTGAAACTCCAAGTGAATCTCAGAGAACAATTCCATAAGATTCCACTCGCTACTAGCCTACTTCACTGCCTGTATCTGAGTCTCATTGCTCAGTGCATCTTCCACTGCATTACCTTTACTAGGCATGTAGGAAAGATCAAAATAAAAATACTTTAGGTACTCCATCCACATTTTCTACCTCAGATCAAAATCACACTATGTAAATATGTACTTAAGGCTTTTGTGGTCTGTGTAGACCATAAAATGATCTCCCAGTAAATAGTGTCTCCATTAGCACAATGCATGAATAACTAAAACTTACTCCATATCACACGTTGGGTAATTCTTGTCGTGTGGAATCAGTTTCTAAGACCCATACACCACAAATCTACCCCCCTACATCAACACTGCTATAAATCTGATACTTGATGCATTTTAATACACAATGAAGCTCCTACCCTTCTTTAATAGTATCAGGACTATTGTTGATGTCAATCTACCTTTTATCTCCTGAAAGGCTATCTCACAGGCATATCACCATACAAACATCACACCTTTCTTAGTCTAGCCCATCAATAGCACTGATAATAATGATATTTCCTATATGAAACTTATGTAATAACCAACTAACCCCAAGAAAGTCCATATATCAAAAATGTTCTTGGAATTATCCCAGTAAACTATAGCTCTCACATTATCTATGTATACTGATACTCCTATCTTTGAGATAATGTGACCCAACAAGTGAATTTGATCCGTCCAAAAGTGTCACTTTGTGATCATAGCATATAACTGATTCTCTCTTAGTGTATTCAAAATGATCTCAATATGTTTAGCATGGTCACATTGATTGTCATAATACACTAAGATTTTTTCCATAAAAACCACCACAAAAGAATCCAGGTAAGGATAGAACACTTAGTTCATTTGCACCATGAAAACAACTATTGTGTTCATGAGACTGAATAACATAACCAGATACTCATATAGGACAACCTAAAATGAAAGTATGTATGAGGTATGTCCACAGGTTAAACATGTACCTGGTGATACCCTAACCTCATATAAATTATTGAGAACACTCAAGCTCCTTGAATCTGATAAAACAAGTCATCTATCCATGTAAAGGGATACCAGTTCTTAACCGTTAGCTGGTTTAGTTTCCTATAATCCACATATATCCTAAAGTTCTATCCTCCTTTTTCACAAAAAAGGACCAGAAAAAATCACATATAAGTACTGATTTGAATAAACCCCTTCGCCTCCAAATCATCTTACATACTCTTGAGATCATGCAATTCAGTCATATCCATCATTTAAGGAGGAATGGATATAAGTGTATCTCTTTTCACTATCTATATGGATAATTGCACCTCTCTCTCAGGAGGAAAACCATAGAAATAATCCTGAAAGATGTACTTGAAGCACCCTACCACTAGAGTAAAGTCCACCTAAATCACTCTCTAATTATCCATATACATACTAGAAATATGGGCTTTAATCCCACCTAGACCACAATGCTCTGGTCTAGCTAAGCTCGCCTGGACATCCCATTATCCCTTGTGAGTAAACACTACACCCTATGGTGATGTGAAATTCACCCTCTGGCAATTAATGTCAACTTAAGCTTTATAATATACTAGCCAACCCATCCTGAGTATGATATCAAACCCAATCATCTTGAGGATTTAAAGATCCCAGATGAAGTGACACCCACCAACCTTGAGGGGGAACTCCCTGTACTAGCGTACATATTTCGTTCCAAATCCCAATAGAGTGTATAGTGTCATAACACTCTAATGATAAAAACAATGAGCCCATGGATTTTCACCACAAGTGTGGATATAAAACTATGATATGACCCTATATCAAAAAGATAAAATGAAATAGTATATGCTACTAGGATCTTACCTCTCACCATAGAAAGTCCAACACCCTGCTCCTTGGGGGTAGGCTGTATAGAATATATCTAGCTTGTACCATGGCCCTATGAAACAACCTCCCTACCTATAGTAGGTGCACTCTGATGTCTTGGTGTAACTGTTGTCTGGCTACATCTGTCACGACCACCAATACCTAGGCCCAATCGACTAGCACTGCTCTAGATCCCTACCTGATGTATATGTGAGAAACATGTTCCTGAACCTTGTGTCTGACCTCACCCCTACCACCCACTACTGGAGAGAAGATCCTGCAGAAATGCTACATGTGGCCCATCCTGCTGCAAGCTCAATACTCAAGTGGGCCATGGTTGCACTGATTATTCATGTGGCCTCTCCTACCACAATGATGAAAAACACTTAACTACCAGTAATCATATTCTGAATGGAACTCATCTCATAAGAAGCCTTAAAACATCCCTTATTTCCTAAAGATACTGAACCACTAGGTCATGAAATAGTACTTACCTTCTCTACGCCCCCATCTTCTCTCAGGATCCTCTTTGTAATCCGTTCCTAATTCAGAATTTTAGTGATAGAGGTCAAAATGAACATATTGACCTGATATCAGATAGATTATCGAAGAACTTCCTAGAATCATTTCCCTATAGATAGTTAATTAGTATGGTATGTTAGTAAAAAACACTGTATCTCTATAAATCATGCCAAGTATTCCATAACCATCATCACACCCTACTCTAGATGCATGAATTCACTATCCCGATCTTGTTGTAGATTCATAGGGTAGGAATAGTCATAGAACTAGGTTTGGAAATTAGCCCAACCCATATCTCACACCCCATTATCCTGGTTCAGTACATCCCACCAACATTGTTCTCCTCCACATAACATATAGGTAGTGATCTTGACCCTCCTATTAGGAGGCATCTCAAGATGATTGAAAATAACTAACATGGCCTCAATACAAAACTCAGCAGTCTATAGACCCCCATCCATAGAAAACATGGGAGGATGATTCTACTCGAACACCCATGTCATTCAACCATAGATAAGGTGGGCTGTGGTGCTCGTTGATACGTCTGCATGAAGCAAACAAAACGCTCATAGAACAATGCCACAAAACCTGTGTCTGGAACAACAATGGGTTCCATAGTTGGAACTAAATGAGGATCTACCATTATCCCTTAGAATACCACCTCCAAAGCGTGATCATTGACTCCCTCCTGACATATGAGTGGAGGTCTTCATGGTGTATGGCCTCTATAATACTAAACACATGCCTTAGAAAAGAACATTATCAAAGTTGCAGCTCAAAAAAAGGGACAGGTCAAAACCCCCCTAAAACCAAGTTAACCCACAAACTGCTCCAAAAGGTAGGGATTTATAAAGAACATACACTAAAAACCACTAGAGACACTTTCTTTTTCCTACTCAAAAGCCAGGTTAAGGTTAAGTATATATTTAAAGATTCCATTTCATTTTAATTTAACATTTAATTTTTTAATAGGTTTAACTAATGTTTCGCCATGTTTTGATCAATGGGGGACCATAACACCTCATGAACTAAAATATGGTGCCCATATAATCCATACAACATCAAATTTAGACCACTTTAAACCAAAGTGTCAAAAGGTGCGTCATTTTACAGTCCATAAGGGCCCATACATCTTATGAATTGGAATATGGTGTCACTATCTCTATCCCTTGCACACAAAAATCTATCACAATAATAGTAAAAACTATCAAAACACCTATCTCAACAATATTCATCATGTAATGTATCCTAAATGTCATGGAATAATGAATGATATGTGATTTTTAGCAAGGTTCCTATATGATGCATGAGATGGAATAACCTTATATCATTGAGTTGCAATAGAAATATAACCACAATCATATCAATTGTAACAAAACAACACAAGTGAATCACCCAATGATGTAATCAAATCAACTATAATTTTTATAATCTAGAAAATAAACAATCCATTTGAGGAAATTTGGTTTTTCCCTTTACGTGGGTTAGCTACGCTTGGGAACAATTCATTACCAAACTCTATTACCTTTATATACTTTCTATTATTGTCAAATAGTAAATCAAATAAGAAAGGAAATGCTCTGATACCACTTTGTAACATCCCACACTCAGATTCGACTTAATAGTTCCCCGAGATCGGTTGGCCACATGGCCTCAAATGCATCTCCCCAAATTCCAAAGGCCGTCAACTAACAACGATGGACTAGGTGTGTCCGTGGGGAGACTATGCCCTCATTAAAAGAGTGTAACATAATGGAAACAATAAACAATATGTACTGGAAGCAAGATATAACAAGAAAACAACTGATAAATAAACAGGATATGAATATATAACAACCAGAATCAATCTCACAATAGATGATGATGATGATGATGATACATGTATCTAGAAAACATCCAAAATAGGCACATGACAGTATGACATAATAAAAGTATCCAGAAATCCAAAAAGAAAAAAATTATCCAAGTAGCATCACAAGCATTGAATTGGACCTATGCTCCCATGATCCTAAGAAACAATCAAAAACCTGTATTAGGGTGCTTTACCTTATCACTACCTGCAACCATATAATCTATTTGGGTCCCCAAGGGAGGCCCAAATAGGGTGTGAAATAACATCCCACCAGGTAACCACCCAAAGGTCTATACATTTCTATCTATGCTATATAAGTTATGCAGAGTAAGTATGTAGGTCAACTGGTAAGCATGAACCAAAAGTCAAGTTCTCATAGAATGTAAACCACTATAATCAAGTGATACCAAATAGCCTCTTGAGGATCCCTGAAAAGTAATCGTCAAACTCCTAACAAAGAAGTTACAAAAAAACATCAAGCAACACAACCTCACTATACATCCATATATATCCTACCCACACGAAATTTTCATATAATGAAACCACATCGACAAACCATGGCATTTATGTACAACCATCCATTAATATTTACCATGGATGATCCATTAAACCAAGCATGTGAAGATTATCTTGGTTGATCCTTATGATAAAGTGAATCACATTTCCACAGCCACACCATAAAAACCAAAGTGTCAGACCACGAAGGGCTGGATCCAAGGTGTCGAAGACCAAGGCATCCTCATTGAGTCCCAAGATCATCTTGATAGGAACTCGGTATAAGAATTGGTTGGAGTTCTAGGTGCTTGTCATACCAGACATGTCCTATGCGAGTCCAAGAAAGTCAGATCCAGGTGGTAGAAAAGCCCAAGTCATACAATAGAATCAATACCAAAGGATCATCCTTTTCGATGGAATCCACTACCATTTCAATATCCCAGGATCCTCATCCAAGGTATCTAAACAATTACCATATCATATCATTTCATTAATCACTCATGAGTCTACCCACTCATGTAATCAATCCAAATGATAACATGTCACATGGTTATACACACCCATTTATCACCATTCACATTTAAACCTATCATAAGGGTTTACCCGCCCATTAATCAAAATTCATATTCTTATCATGACAAGGAGTTTACCAACTCATTTGGACATTTCTATTTAAGCCATTATAATCACTCCAAGTTTGGAATATTGTGATAACATAAGGAAAGAAGGCAATACATATCTTAAGCATGTAATTCAATTCCATTTAATTCAAATTGAGCTTCCTAAATCTATGAAACTCAAGAACTCAACCCTTGGGTGGTTCATCAATGGTCAAAACCAAGGAAAAGGAATGGAACACCCCATGGGCGGTCTTGTGATAAGGAAAAAACCACCAACACATCTAAAGGATCCTATGGGAATCCATAATAGGATAAAATACATATATTTCAAATAACCTTTTTAATTTTGGGGTCATGCTGGAAATTACAGTGAGCAGAATAATGGAAGATAGCTCTATAAATAAAAAAACTCTAAATAAAAGTATAGAACACCTACCGTAGCTCAGTAGTGGGGTGCTCATCTTGTATTGGCTACTCATTTGGCTAAAATTGGGAGGAATATGATGAATGGAAGAATAACATGAAATTAGAAAATATGAGCCTGAATCCAAATAGCGCAACCAATAGCCATAAGAACAAAGAAAAACTAAAAAGTAATGTAGATATTTCCAATTCAGATCCGATGAGACAAGACACATTTGAATCATAGATCACATGGAGGATCTGGATCAAATCCAAGGTTAGACATCGAAGAGGGCTCTCAAATACCTCTATTTTTCTACGTAAGAAGGAACTCAACATGGTTTTAAAATAGAAATTATTTTTATTAAAATTCATAAAAACCCAAAAATCTAGGGGTCACACACTTTTGGGCACATGGTTTGAAAAATTATGCGCCAACCATGCATGACATTCAGTAGGCCAAGGGGCACCTACATGGTTTACTCACACAGCTTACAAACCATATAGAAACTATGAAAAAACCAATATAAATATCTACAAAAATTGTAGACCTAGCCGCATGGGTGTGTGCCTCTTCCCATATGGTTTCCTCAAAATGTTCAGCTTGTACACCTCCTCTATCCATCCTCGCATGGTTTGTACTAGCCTCGTGTCAGACCATTTTCAGCCCAAAACCTAGTTCTGAGCTCTGAAAAAGCTACATACACCTCCAAAACACCTGTGATAAATCTAGGAACTCTTATAAGGCCATATTTAAGCATTAAAATTGAAAAATATGGGATCCATAACTCATACGAAAAACAGGGTTCTTATAGGCATCACTGGGTGTTATTCTTGTGGAGGATTTTCATCTCTTTGGAAATGAATGAGATAGTTCTCCATGAGTTCCTTATCTTACCCTTATTGGTACATCTAGTCATTAAAAATATGTAATGGTCTTTTGGAGGGTATTTTTTTGTGTCCTCTGTTAAATTATGATGTTTCAGAGTTTGTTTCTTATTGTTTGGTCTACCAAAAGGTAAAGGTTGAGCATCATATTATTAGTGGTTTTCATTTATTTTTAGATGTTACTCAATGTAAGTGTGTGGAAATATAAATGGACTTCATTATTGGTTATCCTCGACCTGATGGAGTCTTCAATACTATATGGGTGATAGTGGAATATTTGATGAAATTATCCCACTTTATAGCGATCATAGAGTTGAGCTCAGTAGAGGTTTTATCGAGTCAGTATCTGGTGGATGTGGTGAGACTCCCCAAAGTCCTGATGATTATAATATATGATAATTATCCCCATTTTACCTTAAGGGAATATAGAGGTCTCCAACTTGTTTTTGGTTCTCAGTTATTTCTAAGCACTAATTTTCAACCACAAATGGATGATCAAAAAAATCATACTATCCAAACTCTTGAAGATTTGTTTCATTCTTATGTACTATATTTTTTTATGTTTGTGGATGAGGAACCTATTATTGGTCTAGTTTTATTACAAAATTTGTTTCACACCAGTATTGGCATGGAACTGTTTGAAGATTTATACAACTGAAATTTCTATTCTCTGTTGTGTTGGAATGGTGTTAGAGAGTCAACAATTATCTAGCTAGAACTAGTTCATAATATGATAGAAATGGTTCAGGTTATTCATGAGACAATGAAATTAGTATAGAATCATCAGAATTACTATGATGATCATAGTTGGAAACTTATGGAGTTAAAAATTAGAGTTCATTTGTTCCTAAAGGTTACTCATCATTATAGGTAGTAAAGGTTTGTTCATGAGTCTAAGATTTAATCCTAGTTTTTAAGGAATATAGAGCTGTTGGATTCTGTTGTAGTTGCGGAATATCAGATAACAATTCCCCTATAGATGATCGAGAAACACGATGTTTTTAACATGTTTCAACTCCATTTTCTTCTTCATGACTACTATCATGTCATCTATTGGGGTGATATCAATTTCTATAAAGATGGGAAGTTCTAGAAGCATCCTATGGAGATCCATGAATTCCAGGAGAAGGTGTTACACAGGCATGCTATTCCATTGGTTCATGTCTTGTGGTGACAAGGTGGCATAGGTGATAGTACCAAGGAAGGTGATTTATACAAACAAGCACAAATTTCAGGATTTATTTGGGGGGTTTTTGATGATGTGTAGAATGTTTAGTAGAAGATACACTTCAGGAAATGAGCGTGCTAGAGTCGGGTGGGGGGTGGTTGGGGTGGGAAACATGGGATGTGGTGAGGGATTCGACAGTAAAAGGAGGACGAAGGTGGGATGACAACTCCCGGGTCAGCCACCGAATCTAAGGTCAGAGGGGATGGGAGACATTTAGTGATGAGAATTGAGGGTAGAAGGGTTTCTTATCAGCGATGGAATCATTCTCTTCATTGAAGAATCAGGGTCAGTCATCCAGTTGGATCGATGAGCGATGAGGTAGGGATGATGCAGCTGGATGGGATGATTGACTGGATTGATGGGCAAAGGATGCATAGGGAAGAGGGATTTGTGGATGGTGGGGAAGAAGGATCGATTGAGAGAAGAATGGATGATGGTGGGATTGATGGGCTAGAGGTTGTTTCCCTCCGGCCCAAAGTGACGAAGTCAAAAAAAAGTTTCCTCCAGGTGAAAGATCTATATGATGTTCAAGGCACCAATTCTAGCTTCATAAGGATTCTAGGTTTAGTAGAATGACAGGGTATGGATCTAGCCATCGTGACCAGGAACTGTACACTCTATGTGCAGAAATGCTAGCTATGCAACCATGCAATGTTTGGGAGTTTGGGTAAAAAAATATACATAAAAAATAATGGGTTGGTCAACTCCTGTGTTGTCATTCTTTGAGGACCTCACGGTCATAAGAGACCTTTACTCTTGAGTATATAGACAATTTAAGGTTCAAACTCAACCTTTAAAAGGGGATTATCCAAATATAAATAAAAATTTATGGCCTTTGGGATTTTGGGTGGATGTCGTCCTTTATGGTTTATGATATGGTTTCCATTTGTTGCATGTTTGGTGGTAACCATTCTCGGATTTTGAGAGGTATCTTCCTTGGAGAGTGATTCAAAGCTGGTAATTATTTTTTTCATGGATTTGTGCATTATTCATCTGATGATGTGGTTGAGCTTCTGTAATGGTAGGATCCTTGAGAGGTATCTCATGGGGTAGTGGTTTGGAAAACCCTTTTCTTCTTCTTTCTCTAAGGGTTGGTTTTGAATTATCAAGGATGAGAATATTTTAAGAGTTATCTGATATGAGGTCTCAAACCCTTAAAACCCTTCTATTTTTGATTTTTTGGTTTTGGAGGCACCCGGAGGAGGATCTAGGACACTTGGAGGGTATTTGGATGAAACTGGGTGAGACACTGCCAAATATGACATGGATGCAGCTTGGAGGTGTTCACTACACCGTAGTATTGGTGGATGTGACATGGTAGATTTTGGCAGTGGTGTAGGGGATCCAATGAACGATTTTTTGGATACTACCTGTTATGCATGGTTATTTCATGGAGGTAGGCTATGGAGTAGGCCCTTCTATGATGATCTTGCATTGCAGTTTTGAGGATCCAGGCTACAACATATGCGTTTTGAAGGATACTACTAAATTGGGGGCATCTTTACTGTGAGCATTGGGCTACGATGTAGTCCCTTTCTTGGTGAAGGGGGTTCTATGGTGTGGTGACTATGGCTACACCATAGACCCTAAATACACATTAATAGGATTTGTCTTGGATTATTGGATGTGCCTTTGACTGGGGAGGCTATGGTGTGGTCTAGGGTAATTATTCCATAGTATTATTATTTTCCAAGAGGCTATGGTATGGTATGAGGAGCTTCCCTTTAGTATCTTAAAAAACGTTTTCCTATAATTACCCTGAGACCCCCAATCCCCACTTCATTACCACATCTCTCCCTCGAACCCCAGGTGACCAAGAGAGGTTTTTGAGGTTCTTTGAATCCCCTTCAAATAGGGTTTGATCATAGATTCTTGTGTTCGATCTGTGGTGTTTTGAGGAACATTATACCTTCTTTTTTCTAGAGTTTTATATCTGTTTGATATTGTGTCCTTTCGTTTCTTCTTCCCATGAATTATAATTTTATCTATGTTGTTATTTTGGTCATTTTTTTTAATTTTTTGGTGTTTTCGTGGCACAAAATTCGTTGGAGATCAAGGTTTTATCACAATATAAGTGATTGAAGATCCACTACATTGATCTGTTATCATGTAAAGAACATTGATTCATTTTAGGTGGGGGATTTATTGATTATAATTTATTTACATGCAATAAAAACTGGCCATGGTATTTCCCTTTATATGAAAATTGAATTAACGTAATAAAGATTAAAATAGATTGAGAAATTGGATAGCGATCACATATTGATGTGTTTTTCACTATGAAAAGGTTTTTACTCATGTTTTTCTAAATAACATGCTATCTATGATATGATTATTAGAATTATTTTCTATGATATGGATTAAAATGTTTTCTTGATGGAAATGATAAATAATATAAATATGGTAATTTTTTAGTGGGTTGGTTAAAGAGTTATAGGAAATTCATGTAAAATGAATTCACCATTTCTTATAATTTTATGGATATCAATGTGATGATAAATACATATTTAGTTGTATAAAGTTATTCTTCCACATGTTAATAGAATTGATTAAAAAAATTAATCTTTAATATTTATATGTGAGATAAATTATTATAGAAATTATAATTAGAATTGTATTCTTTAAAGTTGATGGAGTTGGAAAATGCTAGAGAGAATGTTTAAACTTTTGATAGATTGTTATAGATTTATTCCTTTGATTTCCTATATTTGGTTCCAATGAATAATGAATTTATTAATTCCATATAGAATAAAATTATTTGTTTGTTAAGGATAAATTTTTGGGGTTGGGAGCACCTATTTTTTAAAAGGGTAAATGCCTTGTGTATGGGGCCATGATAGCCTATTTGCATAAGAAGGTTGAATGCCTTGTTTTTGGGGTTTTGATTTCTATATTGACTATGTTTGTTATTGATTCCTTGTGATGGTCTATAGTTGTGATCCCTAATATGTTATTTGATATGATCTTAGTTTGGTGATCCTAGGATGGATGATGTGATATGGGGCAGTGAGGCTCTAATGATGTGGTAGAAGTTGACACCTGTGATGGTGAGATGTATTAGGATATGCATGAGGGTGTTAGGGTTGACACTAGAGATGATATAATAGGTTAGATATGGGATTAAACATTATTTTGTTTAATTTATATTCTTTCTTTTAATGAATATATTTAATATAAAATGGCCCAGTTTTTTATTTTACCTTCATTCCTTTCCCCACTGCTTGAGGCAGCTGGATGTTCTTGGTTGCATTTCCTCTTGGAGGTAGCTTATGATTGTTTTCATAGAATACTTGTATTATGTAAATTTAATAATTTTTAATAATTATTAAGCCATGGTTTTTGTGATGATGTAATGAAAATGTTGAAAAGATGATAATCTTGTGAAATAGTGCACTCGGTATAGATTATGCCTAGTGGGAATGGACATGACTTGGTTGGTTAATGGAATATATCTTGAATATTTTTAATAGTTAATTAATGTTTAATTAATTAAAATAAATTTAATTTTAAAAATTAAAGATGTAATTTAATGTATCTCATTAAAATCTTGTGTGATTATTGGATATCTAGTCCCTAGTAGTGGCAGCCGGGTGTCCAAGCAACGATATCTTTAGTTGATCTTAAGACTAGGTTATGAACATAGTGTGATTTTGAGCTATATTATATCCTATATATTTTATGATTTTATATGCCACCCCACCCATGTTGGTATGGTGACTGATACCTAGTGGACTTTGGGAGGGTGTTTTCTCTAATATCTCGGTGGGAGGAAGGATGGGTAACAACCCCCTCTGGACCCACTCTCTTCTCTTGGTAATATTATGTGCTGGTATTCATGGTGGTAAGTTTCCAATATATGGGTGTATAGGGATTTCATGGATTATGGTTATTATAGGTATGAAAAGCATAGGCTATTATGGCTTGAGGTACATTACTTGGTGTATGGTATGTAATTATTTAATGTATAATACTCAATGTATGATATGAATCTTACGGGTTGTATTGGATCACGAAAACTACTTGGCTATTATATGGATATGTGGATGAGATGATGTAATGATGTTATGCATGTAATGACCCAGAAATCCATTAATGAAATTTTCCTTCTTTTAATTATGTTATGTAATAAAAAACATACATCACATAGAGAAACCAAAAAAATATTATTCTCATAAATTAATAATGATACATTATCCAAAAAATAAACTAAATAATAATTCCAAATATTATAATGGGTCAATAAATAGAAAATAAGTGAATAAGAATTGGAAAATTTGTATATGGTTGATCCACCATAATGTCCGCAAACATGGATAAAGATAGATAAATAAAATATAATATTCATTTTAAGGATGAATCTATATATAAAATCAAGATAAAATAGAAGTTAATGATGAATTAATGGAATAAGAGGTATTTATAGGAAGTAGAGAACCCATATGACCTTTATTAATCTAACCATTGGAATAGTAATATAACAATTGGAATAGAAATATGACTATTAGAAATAGTAATATAACCATTAGAAAAGTAAAATCACCTATGTAAATTTAAGATAATATTTATGTATCTTATAAAATGAAAATATCATATATTTATATCATGGTACATGTAAATACATGTTTGAAAAATGATAAATTAAGATTGGTATTTTTGTAAAATGTAAATATTTTTCTCATTTTTATAATGAATATTATAATTTAGAATAAAATTTATTTTCATACAATGGGTTAATAAATCAATATTAAGTTGTATTATAATTATAATATAATTTTATGAGACCATATGTAATTTTTCAAAGGGTCATAAAATCAATTATAATATTAAAATTGGTATTTTTTGAAAAAATAATGATTTTATTTTAAATTTTTTTTATCATATTTATAAAATTATTTTCATAAAACGGGTTCCATTTTTTAAATCTACATGTTGAAAAATAGTTAGTGTAAATGTTTTGTATTTTTAAAAAATAATTGAATTTTTGGTGAATAGTGAAATACAGTAATTTACGGTATTTAACATTATAAGCCATATACATGGTTTTTTGAATCATGGCTGATGTAATAACCCATTATTTATAACTAACATGTACCATTTACTGTATATAGTCACAATAATCAACACTATTGACAGTCATGGGTCAAACTAATAAACTAATGAATATAATAATAAAAAATACCCCTCTCCTCCCCTTATAAATACCACCCTTACAACCCTTTCTCTTCACAACTTATAATCCTTGAATAAAGAAAAATATCTCAAAAATCCTCTCCTCCACACTATATTCACATCCAAGTGCTTTTGGTCTCACTAAAAGACCAATTCCATGTTCCTTAAGGGGTTCTTCAAGGAGGTGATATTCAAGAGGTAATATTCTCCAATCACCTCTTTTAATTTGTTTTCTTCTTCTACCTTCTTCTCACCTACTTCATCCATAAAATAATAGTAACCCTATTATCATTTATATACTATAGTTTAATATTTATAATTTAATATCTTATGTCCTCTCCCTTTCCTCTTTCCTCTTATTCAATAAAAAAAGAAACCATTGTCCATATTATGTCGGTTAACAACCTCCATGGATGATGAGTTTTTGTTTTCCACTAATGTTCTCATGGAAGGTTTATATTCCATTATAAATATTTAAAATGAACTAATTATGAATATTATATGTGGTTTAATTTTTTTAATGATTATATGGCTATAATATTAAATAAAGAAATACTAGTTTGAGATGGTTGAAAAAACTGCCAAAATAAAGTAAACATTTATAATTAACATTTTATTAAATGAATCATCCACATGTAAAATAATAATAATAATATATGGGACCATTTAATATTTTTAATTGAATTAATACGATTTCATTCCACTTCAAGATAATTATTCCCATTTTAAAATAAGTTTCATAATTATACCCAAGTGAACCGACCATGAAACCATGAAATTAACTCTCCTAGAAAAATGAAATTGAAATTTATAACACATCCAAATGGAAATAATAAACTTAATAGAAATCTAATAAATCAAATATATTTTTAATATATTATTAATTAATTTATTTATTAATGTAATTAGATTGTCTATTGCATTAAGTGAATATACATAATGCATTCAGCTATACGATAAGGGATCTCTCCGAACCTCTATATTTCCTTGGTTTACATTTTCTCTATTTTTGACTCAATTTATCCCTAAAATATTCTAGTATAATTCTCATATATTCTGTATATATGCTCCACACATATGTATCTATCCAAATTCATCTTTCTTTGATGGGGATATATAAGTTTTAAAATTGTTCCATTCTCTATTCCTCTCGATATGAAAACCTGATTAAATGGGACTTCTCTGTTTCTCACGTATTTCCATGTACAATACATAAAATGTTTTAAGAAACTCATATTTTATAAAACTACTAATTTTATCATGAAAAAATATTTTATTTCATTTTCAGTTTTATACAAATAATTATGCATTATCCTCTTTAAAGACTCTATTTTTTCTCCTAAAACCGCACTTAAGTGGTACATTTATAATGTTACCAAACCACTATTTTTTAGGTTTTCACTTTAGATGGACATATTTATTAATTATATATTATTATTTTATTAATTAAAAATAATTATTTAATCCCTTTTTTAAGTATACCATTATGATTATCCCTTTGGTTATGCCTTAAGACATGATTACGAAACTAATTTCTATCCCTGGGAAACCCTTATTTTTATTCCTTATGTTTTATTTATTTATGAGGAACACATATGAATGTATACATTATGGTGGGTGTTCTCAGATAGCACTCCAATGCATTGGGTAATGTTTTTTTATCATGAGATTTTATGCATGGGATTAGGGAGCAAACCTAATCCATCACGGGACTCTATCCACTAAGTGATATCATCTTGGAAGTTAGCCTTGACTCGTGTTTATGTCATGATATATACTGATTCCACATTCCTAAATTTCCATGACCATATGCTTCCATGTTCTATATGTTATGACTCCATATGTTTATTAATGATTAATTTTTTTTATGATATCATATTATGGCTCATAACTAATGTGTTATGCTTTATTTCCCAATTTATTCCCTTACCAAGATAATTAGATCATCCCTTTTGTCTATGTATTACCTAGGTTATTCTATGGAGTCTAGGGGATCAAAGGGATTTAGTTACTCCATATGTATATTAATAAAAATATGTTTTATTATACTTTCATTTTTTCTAATTATATACCAAGTCATCCAAAGACACTAGGCTTTTGATCCTTGGTTTATATTTAAAGGATATTTAGCTTAAAATCATTTAATAATATGTGTAAAAGGATTGGGTTTCTATAGTTGGTATCAAAGAAAGGTCTATTTATTTATGGGGACTAGGCATATAACACCTTAGTGAGACCCTTAGGATAAGTATATGTATAGAAAAATTGTTAGGATAACCTAGATTGAAACTTATGAAAATGTAAGTTATGATATACTTTTCATTTATATGATATTCCTTATATGTTCATAGTTTCCTTTTTATATTCTCATTTTATAAGTATTAAATCCACCTAATTTTATTTATTTATTTTAGGTCATTGATGGAAATATGAGAATATGTGATAACAAGCAATATGATAAGTAATTTGATGATTTCCCTAATGATATCCCAAACCCGATGGGAATGGTTTCTTAGAACTTAATGATAATACTGGATCAAATGGATCAAGTTTTGAATAATAACTTGAATCAGGTGGAATTACCTCCTTTTCCAATTAAAGATAAATCTACAATCAAATACTTTATGTGAGAAAGGCCTATTACATTTTATAGATATTATGATCCCCTAATCATAGAATAACAGATTAAATATATTGAGAAGATATTATCTATCCTCCAATTCTCAAAAGAAGAGAAAGTATTTATAGTATTATATGATTTTTATAGGGAAACTGATATGTGGCGGATAATGATCAAGAACATAAAGTCTAAAGAGGAAATTGATTCCATGGAATGGGATGGATTCAAGGAAATATTTTTCAAAAAATATTTTCCCTAAGATATCTGAATAAATATGGAGAGGGAGTTCCTTAGAATAAATCAAAAGAAATATGTATCTATCAAGGTGTATTTGTAAAAAATCAAAGGTTTTTATGATACACCTATATCCTTGTCATGAACACTAAAATCAAGGTGGATAAATTCTTTAGTGGACTAAATCTGAGTCTGGGAATGTCCTTTCCAATTTGATACTTTGATATTTGTGAATATATTGTTTGTTGTGACCTTAAGGTTGAGATGAAGACTGGAGAGTCTTATTGTTCTCATGGTATAGGAGATAAAACGTTAAAATGTAGATTAATATGGGATGATCAATAGAAAAATCCCATGGAGTTTGGAAAACCCAATATCCCACGTGTCAAAAGTGTGGGAAGAAGCACCTCAAGAATTGACTCAACGGAACTGGGAGATTTTTCAAATGTCGAAAAGAGGGGAATCAGGATAATCCTTTCCAAAGGGATATAAAAAATCCCACTAATGAGTAAGAAGAAAGGAAGGTTCATATAAAAAATTATCCTATAGTATAGTGTTTCAAATACAAGGAATGTGAGAATTATGTGAGCCAATGACCTAAGCCAAGGGTTGTCAGTGATAATCAATGACAACCACCACCATGGTAGAAAGGAATGGAATATGATATCAATAATTCTAAGGTAGATCTTGATAATTATATGTTGACAGGTATACTGGTTATTCATTCATGAATAGCCAATGTATTTTTCGATTCTGGTTTTACATATTCATTTATATCTTGCATGTTTAGTAGAAATATTCAAACACAACCTCAAAATATGAAAGTTGAGTTATCTGTGAGAATAGAAAATGGAGAAATTATTGTATCTAAAGTAAATAACTCATCCCCAGTCAGTTTTTATTGACTAAAACTCCCAAAAAATCTTTTCTTACTTCCTATAGTGGAGTTTGATGCTATGTTGGGCATGGATTGACTATATCAATATAAAGCTAACATTAAATATTGAGAGAGGGATATCACTATTCACATATTGAGGAATCTTCCAATTTTGTACAAATTTAAGGAAGAGGAAGAATATCCTTTGGAATATTATTCTCAAGAATGGATACCATTTCCTTATGAGAAAGAATATCTATCTCAAATGATCAAGACAAAAGCGTGGGAAATGCTTGATGACATGTCCATTGCGAGGGACTACACTGACGTGTTCCCTGAAGAATTTCCTGATCTTCCTCTTGATCAAGAGGTTCAGTTATCAATTGAACTTATACTTGGATCATTTCCCATGTTAAAGAATCCTTAAAGGATGGCCACCATGGAATTTTAAGAACTAATGAATCTGTTACAAGAGAATCTGGATAAGGGTTTCATATGCTCGAGTGCTTCACCATGGGTTGTGCCAGTCATCTTCAACAAGAAGAATGATTGATCAATGAACCTCTACATTTATTATTGCGAGCTCAAAAAAATTATGAAAACTAAGTATCCTCTTCCATGGATAGATGAATTATTCATTCAAATACATGGGGCCAAGTATTTATCTATGGTGGACCTTCGGTTGAGATATCACTAATTTATGGAGAAGAAGGATGATATTCCCAAGACCACCTTTTGAATGAGGTATGGATACTATGAGTTCATAGTCATGCCCTTAAGACTCACTAATGCTCCATAAATATTCATAGACTTAATTAATAGATTCTTTAGATATTACATCAAAATATTTATGGTAGTATTTATAGATGATATTCTGATACACTACATGAGAAAGGAGGATCATGAGGAGCATTGAAATACAATGCTAAAGAATTTACGATGGGTGAAAATATATGAAAAGTACTGTAAATGTGAGTTCTATATAGAGGATGTAACATTATTGGGGCTTTTAATCACTAAAAAATGGATATCTGTGGATCCTTATAAGATAAAGGAAATTGAGATGTGGCCTTTTACAACATCCATAATGAATATACATAGTTTCCTTAGACTAGCTGGCTATTATCGGAGATTTTTGAGTAACATATCATGATTTTCAAACCCACAAACAATTATGAATCAGAAGGGAGTAATGTTTTTTAGGACTAGTGAATGTGAAGACTGCTTTAAATAGTTGAAAAATGGGATTATCACTACACCAGTACTTACACTACCCACAAGTGGAGAACCATTCAGGTCACAACACCCTCCCTCCAATGATACCGACATTAGGTGAGAGAGATAATGACCCCCCCGAGTCTCACCTCCTATAGGCCTCAGGTTGGAGACTAGCACTGAGGGTATTCAAATATCATATACTAGAGGTATTAACCTATATAATATAAATAAGATCAGTGGAAAAAATGAATCATCCAAAATATACTCCATGACATAATATAAAAATAAACCAAAAAAATCCCACAATGCATGTATAAAAAAATTAATACATATAAATGTCTCCAAAGTAAATACAAAAAATAAAATCTAAAGCAACAACACATCAACTATCTAAGATTTGAGCTAGTAATGTCCAACACAGTCGACATAATCCTCCTAGAAACCTAAAAATAGTTTTATATAAGTATAGTGAGCATACAAGTATACTTATCCGGAAATCCAAAGTCTCTCATGCACATATGAAAGAAGCATACTAATGAACTTGTGAGAAAACAACAAAACTAACAACACCTAAAAAGGTAAACTATCCATCCCAAACTTACCAAGGAAAACTCACCAAATAAGTAAATCCATATAATATAATATAAAAATAACCACATTGATAAGGGTACCCCACATTGCTTTCCCATTGGTATGTCACTCTCACACCCCAATGTCGTATGTCCTGGTGCTGCTATATCTTCTGAATACCAGTCCACCCCACTAGCATAGTCACATCTCATCTTTACTACAGAAACCTGGGACATCACATCACAATAACTACCATAAACAGAGTATTATGTTATTGTGAACATATATTACACCAACCTCATTCGCTCCTCTTACCTTGAATGACCCCCACCATAAGCCGACCCACAAGAATGGTCTATCTCATCTCTCCTAAAAACAACTGGGCCACCACCCCACAAACATGGCCTCAACTCACCCAAAAAACACCCGGGATATCACATCATTCCTGAAAACACATGGTTTATCACAAACACCATCTAATTCACTAACATACCTCTTTCCATCACAATATGTGCAATACCTACCACATCTGGAAGAGAGAGAAAGAAAGAGTGGGTACCCAGTCATCTGTCCTCCTCACCAGATATCTAGAAAAACACCCCCATGTGACTGTCTGGGTGTCATCACATAGTGATCAAAATGGGTGGGGTTCATATAGAAATCAAAAGGAATATACAAGTATATACATATAGCCACAAAAAACCCCAACCTATGGGTTTACAACAAATCACTAACCAAATCACAACATCCCCACCCTAACTACCACCTCTAAATGAAAAAAACCACACAAGACACAATCCACATCACACAACCAACCAATTATATTATCTAACTAATTTGTTTCATTATTAATAATCATCCACATTTAAACACACAGCCCATCGTGTATTTATTTATTATCCATTTCCATCCCATTAACCAAACCAAACCCCAACCATTTCAATTTAACACTATTAAACAAATTATTTATTCCATCACTACCCGAGCATCTATCATGACACAACTGCATATCAAAATTAGGTCATCATCCCCATCATAATCTCACCTCACCACCCAAACAACATGACTAAACAACAACCACCTCACCACCATAAAATCATGGCTAAACTAACAACCCCACACTACCCCAAAAGCATGGTTAAATGACCACTACCTCTCCATCCCAAAAGCATGACCAAACTACCACAACCTCACCGCCCCATAATCATGACCATCAAACCATCAATCCCACATGCCCTAATGACACATCAACTACACATTGCCTCCCCAAAACATGACCACACATCACTACACATCCAAATACATTTTATAAATTTACTAAGAAGCTTTTATCATATTTCACTTTATTTTAGGGGAGTTATCACACAAGAAATAATCTTGGGGGAATAATTTAATTAGTCAAATATAATTTTTTAACCAATTTACATTATATGGTGATATCACAACAATCAAAATAGGCACAACAGTCATAAAACATTTCATCCAATGCAAAAAAAATACCCCAATGGCCATAATTTTTAGTGGGGGAATCAAGCCCGTACAATCACAATATTATAATAATAATAAATCTATAAAAAATGACAATTGAACCCCTTTACCCCTTTCAATTTTAATTTAACCAATTATTTATCATTGATTATTCCCATACAACTATAACCCATAGATAAACAACAGTAACCCCCCCCCCCCCACATGATACACAATAAAAATAAATGATGGATTCCCTACCTCAATGAATATTTTTCAACTTTATATGAATTAAAAGGAGGAGGAGAATTGTCCAAAAACCAAAAACACACCATGGGATCACAGATCAACCTAAAAACCAAATACCCATCAAAACTCATCCAAAACACACAACCCACAACCAACCACACCACCACAACAAAACTCTATAGAATAATGGAAGAAAATAGATGAGAATGAGAGTAGAACTCACCAAAGATCTAAGATAGGAATCCGAGAACCAATCCCCATCAAAAGGAATATCAAAAGGAAAAGGGAGGGAGATTATGGTCTCCTGGAATGGGAGAGGGAGCATCAGATGTATGGTTTTATAAATAACCTAAGAAGTTGAAACATTTATAAAAATGCCGCACAAAATATTTACATAGTGTGTAAACCATTTACACATCATGTAAATGTCAGGGTTATGTTTTTATAGAAAAACACATCACCATTTTATATTTAACCCTAGAAATATACACACCGTGAACCAACCTTACATAGGTCATGAACCACTATTAAAAATCATTTATTACATTTAAACGGTGTGTATTTTCTATATAATATCCTCTACACCTCCATCCTCCATCGAAAACACTTGAAACATCCCTCAAACACCTAAAACACCCAAAACTAGAAATGTAAAGGATCAAGAGAGCATATAACATTACATAAGATACCTCTAAACTGATTATCTCCATTGAGAATCCAAAACCAAGACTATAAGCATATGGTTCTAAATAACCACCCCATAAGATAACTCTTTAGGATCTCATTATACCTCAAATGCTACCACCATGAAAACACACAAAACTAAATGGACACAAACATCTCAAACAACCTCATCACCACAGAACTAAAAACTTTATTATATTAGAGAACCATATCACCATAACCATCTCAAATTCTACGTAGTCCATACAAATGACCATGTAACCAACAAACTGTACCATCTCAAACACACAAATCAGGGGATTCCATCCTCCATGTTAAGAAACTATTCACTATGGGTGGCACTAACTCTCCCACATAGGTTTAATCACATCATAATTAATACATATTGATTAAGAATAAGGTCCCCCATTTCATATGTTAAGAATTTATCACACATCACACCACATACATCACATCCAGGCAAAACAACACATCAGATAAAGTAAGATCCAAACATCACATTACAAGAAAAAATGACCAAGGAAAAACTCAAAATAGCTCTGGGTATTGGGAACACATCTACGTCTCTTGCTCCTAAGTACTCTCCTATAGAACACCATGCCTCCACAACACACAAAACAATGTAAATGTTCATCCTCACAACACTTTCTCCTAATAGTTCAGGTTCTTTACCTGCCACTCCATGAACGTTGTGCCATCCTCAACATCCAACTCTCCCCAGTAAATCAAATGGGAGTTACCATGTAGAAACTGATGCAATTGAGATAATTGGGATGCATCATGGATCCTCTACAAATTAGGTGCTAACATAGATCAATATGCTACCTTGCCAATATTCACCAACACATCAAAGGGAACAATGAAAATGTGAGAAATCTTACTCCCCCTCCAAACCTCCACCGCCCACGTTGAGGGGTATCCTTCATGAACACATAGTCTGTATCCTAAAACTCCAAGGGCCTTATCCTGTGATCGAAATAAGACTTATTATGATCCTAAACTGCTTTTATCCTTTCATGAAAAAGCTGAACCTTCTCTGTCATTCTCTACATGACATCAGGACCAAGAGCTACTGCCTCGTCAACTTTTATCCAGCACAATTGAGAATGACATGACCTACCGTATAAATCCTCAAACAGAGCCATTCCAATGGAATATTGATATATATTATTATAATAAAACTCAAACTAGGTTAATTTATGTACCGAATATCCACCAAAATCCAAGATGCATGCTCACAACATATCCTCTTACATATGGATAGTCCACTCCATTTTCCCGTCTGTCTAAGGGTGGAAAGCAGTGATGAGGCATAACGGAGTCCGAAAATCATGTTTTAATACCCTATAGAATAATTTGGTAAAACATATGTCCTGATCCAAGATAATGTACAATGGAATTCCATGAAACCTCACCACCTTATCCACATATCTCTTAACCAAATCATCCATTGCACCGAACTCCTTATGACTAAGAAGTGATCTGATTTCTTCAACTGATCCATGATCACCTAAATGTCATAAAAACTCCCTGATCTCTAGGTTAACCTATTATGAAATACATAGATATGTCAACCCATTTAAAATCAAGAACATATAAAGACTATAGAAACCCTCCACTAACACAATGATAGGCCTTTACCTACTAGAAATCGAAGAACTTTTCCACAAACTCTGCCAATTCCTGTTTCATCCCAGGCAACCAAAATTGTATCCACATGCTGCAATACTTATTGGAAACTCTTGGGTGTACCTCCAAAGGAATGTTATGAATATCATCAATAACTCCCTTACACATCACTACTAGAACAAACAATCTACAACAAAACAACATCCGATTTTGGCCATTCTTCGACCATCCCTCTAGAGAATCACCATGGACAACACGATCACACATTACTCTGCCTTTAAGTATTCCTTCTAAGATGCCTCCACCTACTACATCAGATAAAGATTCATTGTTTTCTGAAACAAACATTATATACTATCCTCTACCCTTAAATCAAAGTTAAGGGCTTCCATATCCTTTATTTCTATCCAAGCATCCCCAAACTCCCTAAAAACATCCTTCCCTAACTTCCTTGTTTAACCATTGGCCACAAAAATTACCTTTTATCTAGGTGTAGGAGATCTCAAAATCATATTCATAAAGAAACTCCACCCAATTATACTTCCTCAAGTTCAAATTGCGCTGAGAAAAGATATACCTAAGACTCTTGTTATCTGTTAAGACTAAAAATTTCTCCCCAATAAGGTAATGCCACACAACTTCAGTGCAAACATGAACACTACTAAATCCATATATTAGGTGGAATAAATATTTTTTAGGAATCTAAATTCCTAGATCTATAATATATCACTTCCCTCTGCTAAATCAACATGCATTCCAAGACTAGAAGGGATTAATCAAAAAACACCTCAGACATCACCCCCTCCCAAGTAAACTAAAGCACTGGAGAACTGACCAAATTCCCTTTCATGGAACAAAAAATTATCTAGAACTGACTAGTACACAGAAAATCCTGATCTTTCTTTGTCAAATCTATCTACAGGGCTGCAAAAAGAGAGAAATTGGGTAAAAAACTTTGATAATAACCTATGATACCACGGAAAATGAAAAACTATTCCATGTTCATAGGTTCTTCCCAAGAAACAACTACCTAGACCTTTAATGGGTCCACTAGCACACTCTACTGAGACTCTAAATTCCCATTAAAATGAACCTCTCATGTCCAAAACATAAACTTTGAAAACTTTTCATAGAGCTGGTGGTGTCAAAGAAACTATAAGACTGGTTTGAGATTCTCAACATGCTCCTCATCTAATGTTTAGTAGATCAAGATATCATCAATGAATACAATGATGAATTGTTCAAGGAACATATGGAAAATGGAGTTCATAATCCCCATGAACATGAATGGTGCATTAATAACCCCAAAGGTCATGATTAAAAACTAAAAGTACACATACATTCATTTGAAGGAAGTCTTCAAAATATAACCCTCTTTCACGCTGAACTGGTGATATCCAAACTACAGATCAATATTAAAAAACCAACCCACTTCTCTTAGACATTTGAAAATATATTAAATCCTTAGAAGAGGGTAATAGTGGTAGACTGTCACCTGATTTAACCACTAGTAGTCTATGAACAACCTCATACTACCATCCTTCTTGTGTAACAACACTAGAGCACCCAGATCTCTGTGTATCAAGAAAGACCACATAAGCCAAACCATTAGATCTTGGAAATAATTTTTGAATTAATAACCCCATTATAAGGGAAATCCTTTACTTGTCAAGGATTATATTGGTGAGGTGAGATTTGAAAAATTACGAATGAAGTGTCAATGTTATCCTTCTAATCTAAGGAAATTATTTATCTCAAATATATTCTTAGATAATTTACAAGCGACAACAACTTATAATGCTTTTGAATCTATAGAAACTATCCTTTCTGAAATGACATGACCAAGGAAGCATATATCTTGTTTCCAAAAGTTAAAATTTGAAATCTTATCATAAAGAAGATGTTTTTGGAGAGATACCCAACACTATATCCAAGTGTTACTCATGATATACATTAGTCTTAGAATAGACTATAATATCATCAATGTACACCACTATAAAGGAATTAATATTCCTATAAAAGATTTGATTCATTAATTCCATGAAAACTGATGGTGAATTCATAATGATAATGGAAATAACTATACACTCATAATGTCTATATCTACTCTTTAAGAATATTTTTAGAATATCCTCCTTCATAACTCGTAGTTGGTGATACCTAGAATGTAATTCCATTTTGGAGAACCACTAGGATCCCCTCAATTGATCATACATATCATCAATTATTGAAAGTGGATACCAATTATTTATCATAACTTGGTCAAGACTATGATAATCCACACAAAGCCTATGATTTCAATCTGATTTCTTTAAAAAGATAATTTTTTCTTCCCACAGGGATATACTTGGTTGAATGAAACCTTTTCTTTCCAACTCTTCAAGTTTGAATTTCATTTCCCTTAATTATATAGGTTCCATCCTATAAAACAGAAGGGAAATAGGAATATTACATGATATATATCAATTATAAACTCTACTTTTCTTTTGGGTGGAAACCCTAAGAAATCATTTTGAAAAAAATAAGTAACTTTTCAACTATGGTCGAAAAATCTCTATTTATGATTTCATTAAAATATGCTAATGTAACCATAGTTAACAGATAAGAGATGGTTATAACGATCGATATAAAAGTTATTTCTCTCTTTTCATCCATTTACCAATAAAATTTAAAGTTAAGATTAAATACATCAAAATATATCAAACTCACCTTCCATTCATAACAATTGATATGGGACTCAGACGGTTTCAACCAATCCATTCCCAAAATTAGGTCATAGATATCCATTTGAAGAAGAATGAAATCCCAGATAATCTTGGCCTTATATATTGTTATTGAACACACTACACATTTAATGGATGAACACTAACGTTTTCCTAGAGGATTTTTGTGTTCCAAAACAAAAGGAATCATCTCAACACATAACCCCATAACATCAATGAAACAAGAAGTAATAAAATAGTGAGACATATATGTATCAAACAAGGTTATCATAAGGTTAGAATTCAGAAGAATAATACCTTGAACCATCAATTAAGCAGATTGATCATTTTTGATCACCTTATTAGCACTATACAATTTCTCACTCACCTTCAATTTCCCTTTATTTCCCTATTGAGATTTCATATATTGGGGAGTCATGAAGATCCTCATATCACATTGGATCTCTTGGTTCCAAGGTCAAGAGTTATTCTGATGAGATATTTTATTTAAATCATAAGATGTATTAGATACATAATATTTTTTCCCAACACTAGGATTTGGAGTGCTATAATAACAATGATGGAGATGTACCATTAGGTTATAGTTGTGACATGTTCTAAGTGGCATCTTACAATATCGCATGATATAATCAAAGGAACAAAACTAGAAAAATCTGTACTTACTATTAGGTTGAGGAGGGAATTTGTCTAATACTATGGTATGATTATGATATATACCACCACATTGAAAGTAGGTATCCCTATTTCACATATTCCTCGCATTAGAGTTCCTACGTATTCCGAAGGGGATATAAAGGATCTCTCTAACCTTATTTACAGAGATATCCCTTTTTGACATAGTCACTCTATTTAACATATCCATATAATTCATAATACAAAGGATGTTAATATTTGAGTGATTTTTCTATTGTATCCATGACTCAAAAATGTGTGATTTTAAGGATGCCCTTATATATACATCTGGTGAAAAGTAAACTATGTTCATTAACATAGCCACATACTCTATCACTGAGAGATTCTCTTTCTTTAAGTTCAAGAAATCCATTTTTATAGTGATCTAAAAGGTTTGAGGATATAATTTCATGTTATAAAATACTTTAAAACCCTCCCATGCAATGGCTTGGTCATCTTTAGCCAAAGTAGCTAAATCCCACTAATGATGTGTAAGATCCTCAAGAATATACATTTTCAAATTGGATTTTATCTCATCTGGTGTTCGAAGGAAATTTAATATTCAATTAATACTATTAATCCACACCTTCCAATTTAAGGCTATAAATCCCCTTGAAATATGGGTGGTTTTGTTTCTCAAACTGGATGGAGTGATCCACTTGCTGAGTCTCATAATTTTGGTTTCCTCTATCAATGACTTAAAAATCCCGAATGATGCTCTGGAAAAGGTGTTGGGTCACCTGTGTATCAAGGGTAACCAAATTTTCTATCGTTTCTTATGGTTGATTCCTACAAAATCTACCTAGTTCCACTATCTACAACTGGAACAAAATTACAACTATTTTTACTCCCTAGAAACTGATGTCTTAGAAATTCTAAATTACTATATCAAAAAATACCACAACCAAACATTTCAAAATTTAACCACTCTAAAAATTTAATCACCTTTTGTAAATCCTGAAATCAATAATGATTAATGAATTTCTAATGGAAAGTATCACTACCAATGCATGATATAAAACCTTAATTGGATAAACCCATAATGATGAGATGAAAACTCCCCTAGCAGTTTCTTTAAACACTTATGTACCCAACACACCCTGGTATCATGAATTTGAGCATAAAAAGGTTACATACCTATTTTTATTTTATAAATTTGAAGTTCTGATGATCCTATATCCTTACTACTTTCCAAAAAGAAAAACAATATTGACCAATAAATATACTATTTACAACTCAAGGATTGAATAAACCTGATACCAATTGTAATATACCTACCTAACACATTGGATTGAGAGGAGACAATAATGCTACCAGCCTTAGTTGACATACCCAAGATAGTAAAGGCTGATAATAAATGTTAAGGTGTTATAAGATCACTGGGGGCTGGTTCTCCCGTTAAATATAAAATAAATAGAAAAAATAATATTAACATCCAAACTACTACATGATTTATGATTTAGTAATATACCCCTATGTTAAAACCAATCTAACAATATTAATCAGAGTGATATTAGATGTTAGTATAGCAAATGACAATGAATGAAAGTTAACAAGGCCCAAATACAATAATGTGGTATCCTCACATATAAATCCTAATCTATCTCCAACTCCACTTGCCCTACCCATGATATCATGGTCCATCACTAGAGAAGTATGATAACTTTCCTTCTAATATGTCCCGATAGATGACGTCGTAAAATACACCGAGGTTCCCAAGAAAGGGGTGAGTATAAAATCAGTAGGAATTTACCAAAGACTTTCCAACTCATTCCAGTAGGACAAGAATCATTTATCACATTTATATAAACTAATTTAGAAGTAGTTAAATAATTTACATCAAAATGATAAAAACTTTCCATAGAAAGTTATGAATATTTTTAAAAACATTTTACATAATTTAGAATACCCATTATTATGTCTTAATACACATAGAAACACCCATGTATTCCATGTGATAATACCATATTCATGAGAGGTCTCTCATCGATCTCCAAAGTCATCACATGGTGTCCAATATCCTATTTCCCCAATGGAACAAACCCTTTCACTAGGGTCACATCCATAAATAAACTCATTCCAAACAAGTATGCCATATTCTATACCATACCAACACACAATAAACTATTCATTCTTGGAAACATTTCATCAAAAACTTTTCTTTCAAAAAATAAAACCATATTTTTAAAATTATTATTTTAAAATTTTAAACAAGGTTTTTCCCAAAATACATCCAATTTTTTTCCAATTTCTAGTGCATATAGAAACATGGTTTTTTCTAAGAATCACACCATGTTTATAGATAAAACATTAAGAATTTTATTAATGAAACCAATCCTTCAAGCTATAGAATAACAGAGATGATAGAAGACCACCTACCTATAAATGAGTGTAAAAACAAAAAATGACACTTCGATATTCTAGATATGATCTCACAACTACTTAAATTACCTATATCCCACAAAATATCAAAAAAATCACATCAAGAAACATATTTTTATTCATAATGGGATAAGTCTATGGCTTTGAAGGGGAGAATAATATTTGATCTAGGAGGAACAAAGAAGAAAAATAACTTACCAGAAATTACAGATCTCCAACGCACTTTGATATATCCAAAATTCACTTCCAGATCAAACGGAATTGTCACTTAGGCCTTGGGATGGAGATAAGATTGAGTAACGATAAAATTCGGGGACTAATTTGGGGTTTAGGGGGTTTAATCTAAACTAAAATGTAAAATGGACACAGATCCTATTTTGAGGAGGGGGACTATGGCACAATCATTTAGACCATGAAGTAGCCCACCTAGGAATATCTTGGTGTCTATAATAATTTATTTTACTTCCATAATAAAATATGTGTGGATGTAATATGATACATGGGTCTATATTGAAGAGATGGATTCATGTGTATAACTCACCTGTGGTATTCTCTAGTTGGGATGGTCTATTTGGCTCAAGATATTTTCATATTGCGTTTTTTATTGATGTTGTGCTGAAATTTTAGGGTTCTTAGTGTCTTATTTTTTGAAAGTGGATACCATATATTTATTCGACTTATTTCAATATAGAATGAGGTCTTCAGGTATAGTTTCTTGGTAGAGTTTCAAACCACATCTTTGTGTAATATTTTGGGTGAACTGCTAGAGCTGTTGATGGTGGTATGAGTCTAAGTGAAGGGGAATTATATTATTAATTTTGTATATAGAGGGATTCTACAGAGTTTTTAATAAATTTTTATGGATTATGCACTTATATTTTATAATGTGAAGATAAAATACATTTCATTAGGGGTTGTGATGAATTTTTATTCATATCATAAGATAAATGTTGATGGATTTCAGTAAAGAACATTCCTTTATTGGTTAGCATGTTGGTGAATCTATACTGTTGATGTTGGGTGAAATAAGTGTGTGGAGGTTGAAACTAAATTGATGATGACTAGATGGTTTTCCACAGGCTGGTTACAGGTTCTTGACCTAGAAGTTACATCTGGTTATAGTGTTGGGTATTTATTTAATTGGTGCATTTTTTGGATTTCAATCATTTGTGTAGAGACCCAAGCTTTACGTACATGGACATTACATTACTTTTGCGGAATATTTAATACATACAAAAAACCAACTCTCAAGGATCGTAATAGTTTACTGTCTTTGGAAACTCGGAACATAATCTTATAATCATGGTGAATGATCTTCAAAATCTCCCATAAAGATCTAACCCTTTTGTTTTCTTACCTAAAACCTTTTTTTATATCCTGGGGAAAAGAAAACATATAAAGGGTGAGCTCAAATGCTCAGTAAGGGTAAGCATGGAGAAAATAAAATAAAGCATATACATTTGAACTTAAAACATGAACATAATAGTTAAACATCAAAATCTTGAGCAATGACATAAAACATGGCAGTACGTAAAAAAGAAAAATTAATCATGATAAAATAGCATGGGAATAAAACATGTAATTTTGGAAACCATTAAGCACATGTTATTATTTCCATAGTATCCAAGGAACTTCTTCTAGGACTATCTTAGTGGACAAAGTCCCTTTCTGAACCGAGTTCACTCCTCATTCCAGTCCTATATCACTGAACCAGATTAACTTGCCATTCCCGCCATGTCTATCTCATGAGATATAAATCTTTACCCAATGAATTAGAGGGAGATATAGGTCCCACCCATCTCATAATGAAATCATTCTTACTTGTGCCACAATATAAACATAAATCAATCATCATAACTGAAAATGGGTTTCATAAACATCATTCCATCATAACATAATCCATATAAAACAAATAGATATCATTTCATCATAAGAAAAGTGAAACCATATAAATCAAAAAGACATTATACTTGAAACATACACATATGAAATAATGTCATCTTAGATGGAAAATGGTTTTGATAAAACACATGAAATGAATTCATGAGGAAAATATCCTTTATTCTTCAAAATCATTTTATTTTAACAAAATGTCATGCTATTTTAAAAGGAATGGATTTTGTTGAAAATATTCATGAAAACTTTTGGAGGAATATTCATGAAAATAAGGCCTTTTAAAACCGTAAAAATCCTTTCATGTCCTATATGTTAAAAAACATTCTTCTCATACTTTTGCCAGAAAAGTCAAAAAGTACATCGTATGGTAAAAAAAGAAAGATTCCATACATACCATGTCGTAAAAGTCAAAAATGGGTAAAAAAAACTTTAAAAATACATGAAACCATATATAGAAAATAGGTACATGGATGATAAATATAACCCCAGTAAATACTTACGAATAAACAATCTCGGATAAAAATGAGATTGGAAAAGTTATCCCTTACCTTATGTCCGATATGCTTCCTATATATCCAAACCTCCTGTATAATGATTTAAATAATGTCACTGAATTATTAAAGAATCATATTCATTGGTATGATATCATATATGGTTCACTTATGACTTTATAATACCCACTATTTTGTAAATTCCATGTTAAAGTAGCGTTTTGGGTAAAATCGTTGCATTTATCATACGCATTTTGACTTTTTGTTCTTAATATTATTATAAATTATAGCATGATTTACTTACTTCCAGAATGAAAAAAATGATTTATATATCATATATATTCAGTATATTTATATATAATATATAGATGAATGAAATGAAACACACCGTTCATGAAGACGGTAGGCCGTACATACACATGAACACTGTTTTCCTTTCCTTATTGACTTGAATGGAAGTAAGTAGATGAAATATATATATATATATATATATATATATAAATCCAGTAGCTTTATCATGTCATATATTTCATTATTATTCATTATATATACATTATAATCATTCTTGAATGGTTAAAATGGAGAATGAATCTCATCACGTCGTGGAGACGGTAATCCGTACGTACGCACGAGCGATGATATCGTTCCCATAATTATTGAATTGAATTGGAGTGGATGATATAATATCTCAGAATCAGTATGATGTTATAATAACTATATATAGTTATTCTTTAAAACATTCTACTCATCCATGTATGGTGGTGTTGGAAAAACATATTACACAACGGCGTGGAGACGGTATTCAGTACGTACGCACGCGCGATGATTTCTTTTTTCGTAGGATGGATAGAAGGTGAAATGAGGTTGTTTAATATTTATAATAACATATCAGTATATTAGTGATACTGATGTTATTACTTTATAATTATACAACTAAATAAGAATATGTTTAAGAAGAAAGAAACTTGAAAGAATCGGTAGAAGAAATTACCTCTTCTTCAACGCACCTCTTTTAAGCTTCCTCTTAAGGCACTAGAGTTGGTATTTTGAGGAGACCAAAACCTCTATATTTTTTCTATGAAATTTGAGAAGGAAATGGTCAGGGGTTGGCCGAGATTGAAGGCTCACAATTGTGTAAAGAGAAGAGGGAGGAGGTTCCCTTTTATAAGAGGGGTGAGGGGCACCTTAGGAAAAACTCAAAATATTATTTTATAATAAAGTTATATTCGGTTTATAATCACTCCGGATTAATTTATTAATATTCTAAAGTGGGGATGGGTCGAAATATTCTCAACCAATATATTTTATACAAGTTTAGGTTACTATTTTAACCTTATCATTTAGATTTAACTCTAAGTTAAATAATTTAACTTTTACCATGTCTTCTTGTTTTCTTACACTATATGGTCAATAAAGTTACTATAAAAAGAGAAAAAACCCAGAGTTGCTCATTATTAATATAGATAGTCTTATCTAAGTCATTTGTATGAACCTTATATTTTTAGGAATAAAATAACAGTTAATAATATAATATTTTTTTTAAAAACTATTTAATGTCAATTTTGACACTATTTGGAAATTGATTTTTTTGAAAATCATAACAGAATGATTAGTTCGAAAAAAGTTAATTAAATCAATAATAACATGTCATATTAACCTATAAATTATTGTAATTCATAAAAAGTCTCAAATTACATTTATTTGGGTATTTATAACATCAATTATGTTAATATTTCATTAATAAGTTAATTACTGCATCATCATTGTGTCATAAATAAATAAAATTATTTAATGTCTGAAAATTATAAATCAAATACCATTATGTAGTAAATATTTGTATCTTTCTAATAAATATTTATAGTCGAATTTATCTTAGGTATAACCCTATATTAAAAATGTTTTAGTTATTAAACTTTGATTTTAACTCTTTTAACTTTTCTTTGAATTAAATAATAATAAATTTCCTAATCTAATCCAAGTGGATCTAAATGATAATATTATATTCCTAAGGTTTTTTTTTGGTCTAATTACAGTTGTCCAATAGAATTAGGACATGTGTTACAGTAATAATAATATAATTTTTACCGTTAATTACCCTATTTACTTTTAACGGTGGTAAATAAAAGTAAAAAGATACTATTCAGAAAAAATTATTTTCATCTCATTGAACCACATTTTAATTACTAATATCAACCATGTCTCTTAGATTTTTTAAATTCCACTCACAGAAGCGGTAAAATTATGTTTTATGTAAATTTGCTAATTCTCATAGGAGATGGGTAAAAGATGGTGACAAGTTCAATAAAATTTTTATATATCTAAATTTATTATAAAATAACTCCAATGAATTACATTGAACATATATAGGTATTATGTATCTATTTTGACCTAAAATAAATTTAAATAAAATAAATAATTATTTAAATAAAAAGTCGGTTTTTAAACAGAAACTCAGTGTTTTAACTATTCATAAAAAATTGAATGTTTTCAGAAAAATACCAAAAATTCACCCTAGGATAATTTCGATATTCCGAATCCAAAAATGAAATCCATTTTGAAAGATAAAATTTATAAAAATTTAAAAAGTGGTTATTACTATTCATAATGGCTAGTTTATATAATATTTTAATAATATATCACTGTTTAGTGAAACCCGGTATTGCGTACTACACACGCTATCGAGGAAGGTCACGATTGCATGTAATGAAAACCAAGTCAGGGATGCGTGTAGTGCAAGATCCCTTTGGTGTTTCCTATAACATAATCAAAAATTATTTCATTTATGCATTAAACAAAATCTATAATTAATGTTGCGTTGAATAATTTCTACAAAACAAACTTTAAATTGTGTGTAACAGTTGACAAGAATAGTGTTGCGTATACATCAAGCTAATACGGTATTGCGTATAGTACAAACTAATCTTGGTGTACAATAGAAGACATCAAAGAAATTAAAAAGAATATATCTCATAAAATCTCGGGGTGTTACATTCTACCACCCTTAAAATGAATTTCTCCCTCGAAATTTGTCGGGGTTATAAATGGTTTACTAGTTGAAAGTTTCATTCATAGAAACCCACATCATAAAAAGGGATACTAAAACTTAACTTTAAAAACTAAAGTATGAAACGTAATGATTACCCAAAGTAACTCATCACTGGGTTTCCACAAAGGAGAACGTAGGTGAAAATATGGATACAGAAGAAAAATCTAACCATCAAGTTCTGATGGAGAGTGGTACATAACATGGATATGAAAAATCTAACAATCACAAAGCCATAAATTTGTGATGATCTAAGTTACCATCTGATTTATCCGATATAGGAGCACTAGGACAACATTTTTGGTTTTCAATATCATTTCCCTAATGTTGACAATTTTTTGAATTAAAAGAAATACTTACTTGATTTTGGTACAATCTCACTGTAGTTCATGCCTTGAACAATTTCAACTTCATATATTAAGGAAATGAATTTGAATTTGTTTTCCGCGAAGTGTTAGCGAATCATGCGATAGAATGATAGGTCATTCCATCTATCTCAACCATAAGGTTTTCAAAACTTATATACATAAGTCCATATATGGTGAGATTGACCGTATATGGTTCCAAAAAACGGACTTATACTTCTTCTATCATACCACTTAATAATATAAAACTAATTTCTACTAAACATGGACTTCCTCTAGGATAGTGGTAGGTGATAAAGGCCTATCGTACTTCGGTTGTGGGTTTGATTCCCATAACCTCGTCTGACGTGATGGGTTGTCACCCATTTTATGGGTTCTCCTTTTTGTAAAACTAAACTATTATAACATTCCCGAAATAGTATCAAAAAAAGTTCTGGCCTTAAACAATTCTATCTGATGTCCAATTTAATACATTCCAACCTTTAGGCTTATTGAAAATACATCTGTCCAATATTATAAATAAAGAAAACAATTACAAGAAATTTCATCAACCATGCATGTGAATACAATCATTTATTCACCATATCTCATACGATATATCTTCTTGGTCACATTCTAATCATTGAATACCTTAATCATGTATTCTCTTGAAAAAAATAAATACCTATTGAACCTTAGTAAAAACATGAATGTTATCAAATGTTAAATCTTTCCACATACCAAAATCCCATAATTTCTATATAAACAAACCATGATATCACATTTTCCTTATATCAGTCATGAGCTCATTAATACTATTAATCATCTCATTATCTTCTTATCCCTTCATTATGCCCATATCATCTACTGTCCAAAAATATTTGAATAACCTTTCATGGTTACTGGTGCCATTAAACGTATACTTTCAAATACTTTTAGAAAAAAATAGTGTAACAATCCTTAGATGTGTCTTTATTCCATAGTACCATTACCTATAGAACATAACTCTTGATAAACATAAATCATTCCACTACCTTCTTAAACCATTGACCGAGCATCAACATTTTATTCCTCAACACATCTTTCATCTCATATATCATTTGTAGTCTCTTCATCATAATCAATATAAATACTACCCATACCACCATGCTGATTCTCTTCATGAGATTTTCCCGTAGGGAATTGGTTTGCATAGTGTCTATACATCCCACATTTAAAACATTTAACTGTTGTTGATGTCATAGAAATACCATAATCCTTTTCCATGGTGTTAACTGAACCTTTTCCTCTACACTTACTAGCTTTGTGTATTTCTTTTTCACACCCAAAGCATCTTCCAGTTCCTTTGAAACATTCTCCTTGATGCCTCTTCCCACATGATTTACATGGGGGAAATTGAACTTTCTTTCCTCTATGATCATCATGAAACTCAATCTTTATCTTATTAGCTGAGTCAGGAAACTTACCAAAGTTTTGATTATTGATAATATTATGAGACTGCTGATTAGGCATAATAATGATGTTTGGACCTCCAAATCCCGTTTCATTCGGTTTCTCATGAATAATATCATTCCATTGTCCATCATATCCTCCATTATTGTGAATCTTCCTGTTTCCACCCATTTTCTAAAACCCAAAAACAATAGTGTGAGAGGAAAAAATCATGCTAGGTAAAACAACATAATAAAGGGGGAGTACCTTTAATATCTAACATCTTAGGTTTAATTCTAAGATCGTTGCCGTAATTATAGGACTATAACCTATACTTATACTTACCCTTAGGGACATCCCTAGACAGACCTTAGAAATATATCTTGGGATTTCACTAAAGTGTTCACGTCCTAGTTTCCAAAGGTTCACTAAACCTTTCCTCTAATGCCAAATTTAGAGACCCAAGCTTGATGTACATGGACATTACATTACTTTTTCAGAATAATTAATACATAACAAAAAAAACTCTCAATGATCGTAATCGTTTTGTGTATTTGGAAACTCGAAACATAATCTTATAATCATGGCGAATGATATTCAACATCTCCCATAAAGATCTTACCCTTTTGTTTTCTTACCTAAAACCTTTCTTCATATCCTGGGAAAAAGAAAACATATAAAGGGTGAGCTCAAATGCTCAGTAAGGGTAAGCATGGAGAAAATAAAACAAAGCATATACATTTGAACTTAAAACATGAACAAAATAATTAAACATCAAAATCTTGAGCAATGACATAAAACATGGAAGTACATAAAAAATAAAAATCAATCATGATAAAATAGCATGGGAATAAAACTTTTAATTGTGGCAACCATTAAGAACATGTTATGATTTCCATAGTAGCCAATGCACTTTTTCCAAGACCATATTAGTGGACAAAGTCCCTTTCTGAATGGAGTTCACTCATTATTCCAGTCCTATGTCACTGAACCGGATTAACTTTCCATTCCAGCCATGTCTATCTCATGAGATATAAATCTTTACCCTATTCATTGGAGGGAGATATAGGTCCCACCCATCTCATAATTAAATCATTGTTCCACAACATAAACATAAATCATTCATTATAACCCAAAATGGGTTTCATAAACATCATTCCATCATAACATGATCCATATAAAACAAATGGATATCATTTCAACATAAGAAAAGTGAAACCACATAAATCATAGAGACATTATACTTGAAACATACACATATGAAATAATTTCATCTTAGATGGAAAATGGTTTTGATAAAACACTTGAAATGAATTCTTGAGGAAAATATCGTTTCTCCTTCAAAATGATTTTCTTTTCACAAAATGTCATGAAATTTTAAAATAAAAGGATTTTGTTGAAAATAGTAATGAAATATTTTGGAGGAATATTCATGAATATAAGGCTTTATAAAATCGTAAAAATCCTTTCATGCCGTATAAGTTAAAAAAACATTCTTCTCGTACTTTTGCCGGAAAAGTCAAAAAGTACCTCGTATGGTAAACAAAAGAAAGATTCCATACATACCATGTAGTAAAAGTAAAAAATGTGTAAAAAGGACTTTAAAAATACATGAAACCATTATAGAAAACATGGACATGGATGATAAATATAACCACAGTAAATACTTACGAATAAACAATCTCGGATAAAAATGAGATTGGAAAAGTTATCCCTTACCTTATGTCCGATATGCTATATATGTATCTGAACATCCTGTATAATGATTTAAATAATGTCATTGAATTAGTATAGAATAATATTCATTGTTATGATATCATATATGGTTCACTTATGACTTTATATTACCCATTCTTTTGTAAATTCCATGTTAAAGTAGCATTTTCTGTAAAATCGTTTCATTTATCATACGTGTTTGGACTTGTTTTTCTTGATATTATTATTACTTATAGCATGATTTAATTAATTTAAGAATTTAAAACATGATTTATATATCATATAAATTCATTATATATATATATATAAAATATATAGATGAATGAAATGAAACACACCATTCATGGAGACGGTAGGCCGTATGTACACTTGAACATTGTTTTCCTTTCCTTATTGACTTGAATGGAAGTAAGTAGATGACATATATATATATATATATACATAAATAAATCCATTAGATATATCATTTCATATATTTCATTATTATTCATTATATATACATTATAATCATTCTTGAATGGTTAAAATGGAGAATGAATCTCATTGCGTCATAGAGACAGTAATTCGTACGTACGCACGAGAAATGATATCATTCCCATAATTATTGGATTGGATTGGAGTGGATGATATAATATCTCAGAATCAGTATGATGTTATAATAACTATATATAGTTATTATTTACACCATTATACTCATCAATGTAAGGTGGTGTTGGAAAAACAGATTACACCACAGCGTGGAGACGATATTCCGTACGTACGCACGCGCGGTGATTTCATTTTTCGTAGGATGCATAGAAGGTGAAATGGGGTTGTTTAATATTTATAATAACATATATATATATTATTGATACTGATGTAATTACTTTATAATTAAAAAACTAAAGAAGAAGAAGTTGAAGATGAAAGAAACTTGAAAGAATCGGTAGAAGAGATTACCTCTTCTTCGACGCACCTCTTTTATGCTTCCTCTTACGGCACTAGAGTTGGTATTTTGAGGAGACCAGAACCTCTATATTGTTTCTAGGAAAGTCGATATGGGAAATGGGCCAGGGTTGGCCGAGGTTTAAGGATCACAATTTTGTAAAGAGAAGAGGGAGGAGGTTCCCTTTTATAAGAGTGGTGAGGGGCACCTTAGGAAAAACTCAAAATATTATTTTATAAAACTATATTCAGTTTATAATAGCTCCGAAATGATTTATTTCAAATTTAAAGTGAGGATGGGTAGAAATACTCTCAACCAATAGATTTTAGACAAGTTTAGGTTACTATTTTAACCTTATCATTTAGATTTAACTCTAAGTTAAATAATTTAACTTTTACCGTGTCTTCTTGTTTTCTTACACTATATGGTCAATAAAATTACTATAACAAGCCAAAATAACCTCAAGTGGTTCATTATTAATATATATAATCTTACCTAAGTCATTTGGTAGAACCTTAGATTTTTACGAATAAAATAACAATTAATAATATAATATTTGTTTTAAAAACTATTTTATGTCAATTTTGACACTATTTGGTAATTGATTTTTTTAAAAATCATAACAGAATGATTAGTTAGAAAAACGTTAATTAAATCAATAATAACATGTCATATTAACCTATAAAATTATTGTAACTCATAAAAAGTCTCAAATTACAATTATTTGGGTATTTATAACATCAATTATGTTAATATTTCATTAATAAGGTAATTAATGTATCATCATTGTGTCATAAATAAATCAAACTATCTAATGTCTAAAATTTATAAATAAAATACCATTATGTAGGAAATTTTTTTAGCTTTCTAATTAATATTTATACTCGAATTTATCTTCTGTATAACCCTATATTAAAAGTGTTTTAGTTACTAAACTTTGATTTTAACTCTTTTAACTCTTCTTTAAATTAAATAATAATAAATGTCGTAATCTAATCCAAGTGGACCTAAATGATAATATTATATTCCTAAGGTTGTTTTTGGTCGAATTACACTTATCCAATAGAATTAAGACATGTATTATAGTAATAATAATATAATTTTTACCCTTAATTACCCGATTTACTTTTAACCGTGGTAAATAAAAGTAAAAAGTTACTATTCACCAAAAATTATTTTCATCTCATTAAACCAAATTTTACTTACTGATATCAACTGTGTCTGTTATAATTTTGAAATTACACTCATAGAAGCGGTAAAATTACGTTTTATGTAAATTTGTAAATTCTCCTAGGAGGTGGGTAAAAGGCGGTGAAAAGTTCAATAAAATTTATATATATATATATATATATAATTATTATTAAATGACTCCAATGAATTAAATTGAACTAATATAGGTATTATGTATCTATTTTGACCTAAAATAAATTTAAATAAAATCAATAATTATTTAAATAAAAATTTGGTTTTTAAATAGTAACTCAGTGTTTTCACTATTCATCAAAAATTGAAAGTTTTCAGAAAAATACCAAAAATTCACCGTAGGCTTATTTCGATATTCGGAATCCAAAAATGAAGTCCATTTTGAAAGATAAAATTTATAAAATTTCAAAAAGTGGTTATTTCTATTCATAACGACTAGTTTATATAATATTTTAATAATATATCATTGTTTAGTGAAACCCGGTATTGCGTACTACACATGCTATCAAGGAAGGTCACGATTGCATGTAATGCAAGCCAAGTAAGGGTTGAGTGTAGTGCAATCTCCCTTTGGTTTTGCGTATAAAATAATAAAAAATTATTTCATTTATGCATTAAACAAAATCTATACTTAATGTTGCGTAGAATAATTTCTACAAAACAATCTTTAAATTGTGTGTGGCACTTCCCAAGAATAGGGTTGCGTATACTACATGCTAATACGGTATTGCGTATAGTACAAACTAATCTTGGTGTACAATAGAATACATCAATGAAATTAAAAAGAATATATCTCATAAAATCTCGGGGTGTTACATTTTACCCCCCTTAAAATGAATTTCGCCCTTGAAATTCATCAAGATTATAAATGGTTTAATACTTGAAAGTTTCATTCATAGAAACCCACATTGTAAAAAGGGATACTAAAACTTAATTTTAAAAACTAATGTATGAAACCTAACGATTACCCAAAGTAACTCATCAATAGGTTTCCACATAGGAGAACATAGGTGAAAATATGGATATGGATGAAAAATATAACCATCAAGTTCTGATGGAGAGTGGTAGAGAACAAGGATATGAAAAATCAAACAATCACAAAGCCATAAATTTGTGATGATCTATGTTACCATCTGATTTATTCGATATAAGAGCACTAGGACAACATTTTTGGTTTTCAATATCATTTCCCTAATGTTGAAAAATTTTTGAATTAAAAGAAATACTTACTTGATTTTGGTACAATCTCACTGTTGTTCATGCCTTGAACAATTTCCACTTCATATCTTAAAGAAATGATGTTGAATTTGTCTTCCGTGAAGTGTTAGCGGATCATGCGATAGAATGATAGGTCATTCCATCTGTCTCAATCATAAGGATAGCGAAACTTCTATACATAAGTCCATATATGGTGAGATTGATTGTATATGGTTCCAAAAAATGGACTTATAATTCTTCTATCATACCACTTAAAAATATAAAACTAATTTATACTAAACAGGGACTTCCTATAGGACAGTGGTAGGTGATAAAGTCCTTTCGTACTTCAGTTGTGGGTTCGATTCCCGCAACTTTGTCCGACGCGATGGGTTGTCACCCGTCCTATGGGTTCTCCTTTTTCTAAAAATAAACTACTATAACATTCCAGAAATAGTATCGAAAAAAGTTCTAGCCTTAAACAATTCTATCTGATATCCATCTTAATACATTCCAACCTTTAGGCTTATCGAAAATAAATCTGTCCAATATTATAAATAAAGAAAAATATTACTAGAAATTTCATCAACCAAGCATGTGAATACCATCATTTATTCACCATATATCATACGATATATCTTGTTGGTCACATTCCAAACATTGAATACCTTAATCATGTATTCTATTGAAAAAAATGAATACCCATTGAACCTTAGTGAAAACATGAATGTTGTCAAAAGTTAACTCTTTCCACATACCAAAATCCCAAAATTTTTATATAAACAAACCATGATATCACATTGTCCTTATATCAGTCATGATCTCATTAATACTATCAAACATCTCATTATCTTCTTTTATCTTCATTATGCGCATATCATCTACTTTCCGAAAATATCTGAAAAACCTTTCATGGTTACCGGAACCATTCAATATATACTTTCAAATACTTTAGGAAAAACAATTGTGTAACAATCCTTAGATGTGTCTTTATTCCATAGTACCATTACCTATACAACATACCTCTTGATTAACATAAATCATTCCACTACCTTCTTAAAACATTGACCAAGCTTCATCATTTTATTCCTCATCACATCTTTCATATCATATATCATTTGTAGTCTATTAATCATCATCAATATAAATACTACCCATACGACCATGATGATTCTCTTCATGAGATTTTCCCTTAGGGAATTGGTTTGCATAATGCTCGTACATCCCAAATTTAAAACATTTAACCGTTGTTGATGTCCTAGAAATACCATCATCTTTGTCCATGGTGTTAACTGCACCTTTTCCTCTGCACTTACTAGCTTTGTGTCCTTCTTTTCCACACCCAAAGCATCTTCCAATTCCGTTGAAACATTCTCCTTGATGCCTCTTTCCACATGATTTACATGGGGGAAATTGAACTTTCTTTCCTCTAAGATCATCATGAAACTCCATCTTTCTCTTATTAGCTGAGTCAGGAAACTTACCAATGTTGAGTTTATTGATAATATTATGAGATTGCTGATTAAGAATAATAATTTTGTTTGGACATCCAAATCCCATTTCAGTTGGTTGATCATGAATAATATAATTCCATTGTCCATCATATCCTCCATTATCGTGAATCTTCTTATTTCCAGCCATTTTCTAAAACCCAAAAAAAAATAGTGTGAGAGGCAAAAATCATGCTAGGTAAAACAACAAAATAAAGGGGGAGAAACTTCAATATCTAACATCTTAGGTTTAATTATAAGATCATTACTTTAATTCTCGGACTATAACATATACTTCTACTTAACTTTAGGGACATCCCTAGACATACCTTAGAAATATCTCTAGGGATCTCACTAAAGTTTTTGCGTCGTAGTTTATAAAGGCTAACTAAACCTTTCCTCTGATACCAAATGTAGATACCCAAGCCTGACGTACATGGACATTACAGTACTTTTGTGGAATACTTAATATATAAAAAAACCAACTCTCAAGGATTGTAATAGTTTATGGTCTTTGGAAACATGAAACATAATCTTCTAATCATGGTGAATGATCTTCAACATCTCCCATAATGATCTCACCCTTTTGTTTTCTTACCTAAAACTTTTCTTTATATCCTGGGGAAAAGAAAACATATAAATGGTGAGCTCAAATGCTCAGTAAGGGTATGCATGGAGAAAATAAAACAAAGCATATACATTTTAACTAAAAACATGAACATAATAACTAAAAATCAAAATCCTGAGCAATGACATAAAATATTGAAGTACTTAAAAAAGAAAAATTAATCATGATAAAATAGCATGGGAATAAAACATGTAATTTTGGAAACCATTAAGCACTTTTTATGATTTCCATAGTAGCCAAGGCACTTTTTCCAAGACCATATTAGTGGAAAAAGTCCCTTTCTAAATCAAGTTCACTCCTCGTTCCAGTCCTATATCACTGAACCAGATTAACTTTCCGTTCTAGCCATGTCTACCTCATGAGATATAAATCTTTACCCAATGAATTGGAGGGATATATAGGTCCCAACCATCTCATAAGGAAATCATTCTTACTTGTGCCACAACATAAACATAAATCATTCATCATAACCCAAAGAATAAAATGGGTTTCATAAACATCATTCCATCATAACATAATCCATATAAAACAAATTGATATCATTTCATCATAAGAAAAGTCAAACCATGTAAATCATAGAGACATTATACTTGAAACATACACATATGAAATAATGTCATCTTATATGGAAAATGGTTTTGATAAAAAACTTGAAATGAATTCTTGAGGAAAATATCCTTTCTTCTTCAAAATCATTTTCTTTTCACAAAATGTCATGAAAATTTAAAAGAAAATTATTTTGTTGAGAATAGTCATGAAATATTTTTGAGGAAGCTTCATGAAAATAAGACTTTATAAAACCATAAAAATCCTTCCATGCCGTATAAGTCAAAAAAAACATTTTTCTCGTACTTTGTCCGGAAAAGTCAAAAAGTACCTCATTTGGTAAACAAAAGAAAGATTCTATACATACCATGTAGTAAAAGTAAAAAAATGTGTAAAAAGGAATTTATAAATACATGAAACCCTTTATAAAAAATAGGGACATAGATGATAAATATAACCCCAGTAAATACTTACGAATAAACAATCTCGGATAAAAACGAGATTGTAAAAGTTATCTCTTACCTTATGTCAGATATGCTTCGTATGTATCTGAACCTCCTGTATAAGGATTTAAATAATGACATTGACTTATTAAAGAATCATATTCATTGTTATGATATCATATGTGGTTCACTTATGACTTTATATTACCCATTCTTTTGTAAATTCAATGTTAAAGTAGCGTTTTGGGTAAAATCGTTTCATTTATCATACGCGTTTTGACTTGTTGTTCTTGATATTATTATTACTTATAGCACGATTTACTTACTTCCATAATGTAAATAATGATTTATATATCATATATATACATTATATATATGTATATACAATAGATAGATGAATGAAATGAAACACACCATTAATAGAGATGGTAGGCCGTACGTACACATGAACGCTGTTTTCCTTTCCTTATTGACTTGAATGGAAGTAAGTAGATGATACACATACACATACACATAGATATATATATATATATACATAAATCCAGTATCTTTATCATGTCATATATTTCATTATTATTCATTATATATACATTATAATCATTCTTGAATGGTTAACATGGAGAATGAATCTCATCGCATCGTGGAGACGTTAATCCGTACGTACGCACGATCGATGATATCGTTCCAATAATTATTGAATTGAATTGGAGTGGATGATATAATATCTCAGAATCAGTATGATGTTATAATAACTATATATAGTTATTCTTTACACCACTATACTCATCCATGTAAGGTGGTGTTGGAAAAATAGATTACACCACGACATGGAGACGGTATTCCGTACGTACGCACACGCAGTGATTTCGTTTTTCGTAGAATGGATAGAAGGTTAAATGGGGTTGTTTAATATTTATAACAAGATATCATTATATTTTTGATAATTAGGTTATTACTTTATAATGAAACAACTAAATAATAAGTAGTTGAAGATGAAAGAAACTTGAAATAATCGGTAGAAGAGATTACCTCTTCTTCGACACACCTCTTTTAAGTTTCCTCTTAAGGCACTAGAGTTGTTCTTTTGAGGAGACCAGAACCTTTATATTGTTTATAGGGAAGTTTATAAGGGAAATGGTCAGGGTTTGGACGAGCTTGAAGGCTCACAATTGTGTAAAGAGAAGAGGGAGGAGGTTCCCTTTTATAAGAGGGGTGAGGGGCACCTTAGGAAAAACTCAAAATATTATTTTATAATAAAGTCATATTCAGTTTAAAATAGCTTAGAATTGATTTATTTAGAAGCTAAAGTGGGGATGGGTCGAAATACTCTCAAAAAATAGATTTTATACAAGTTTAGGTTACTATTTTAACATTATCATTTAGATTTAACCCTAAGTTAAATAATTTAACTTTTACCGTGTCTTCTTGTTTTCTTACACTGTATGGTCAATAAACTTACTATAACAAGACAAACGAACCCAAAGTGGTTAATTATTAATATAAATAATCTTATATAAGTCATTTGGCCGAACCTTAGATTTTTAGGAATAAAATAATAATTAATAATATAATATTTTTTAAAAAACTATTTTATGTCAATTTTGACACTATTTGGTAATTTATTTTTTTGAAAATCATAACAGAATTAGTAGTTTGAAATTTTTTAATTAAATAAATAATAACATGTCATATTAACCTATAAAATTAGTTTAATTCACAAAAAGTCTCAAATTACATTTATTTGGTTATTTATAATATCAATTATGTTAATATTTCATTAATAAGGCAATTTCTGCATCATCATTGTGTCATAAATAAATCAAATTATTTAATGTCTAAAAATTATAAATAAAATACCATTATGTAGGAAATATTTTTTGAATTATAATTAATATTTATAGTCTAATTAATCTTATGTATAAACCTATATTAAAAATGTTTTATTTATTAAATTTTGATTTTAACTCTTTTAACTCTTCTTTGAATTAAAAAATAATAAATGTCCTAATCTAATCCAAGTGGACCTAAATGATAATATTATATTACTAAGGTTTTTTTTGGTCGAATTACACTTATCCAATTGAATTAGGAAATGTGTTACAGTAATAATAATATAATTTTTACCCTTAATTACCCTATTTACTTTTAACCGTGGTAAATAAAAGTAAAAAGTTACTATTCACCAAAAATTATTTTCATCTCATTAAACCAAATTTTACTTAATGATATCAATCGTGTCTCTCATATTTTTGAAATTCCACTCATAGAAGTGGTAAAATTAAGTTTTATATAAATTTTCAAATTCTCCTAGGAGGTGGGTAAAAGACGGTGAAAAGTTCAATAAAATTTTAATATATCTAAAATTATTATAAAATAACTCCAATGAATTACATTGAACTTATATAGGTATTATGTATCTATTTTTACATATAATAAATTTAAAAAAAATAAATAATTATTTAAATAAAATGTTGGTTTTTAAATAGTAACTCAGTGTTTCCACTATTCATCTAAAATTGAATGTTTTCAGAAAAATACCAAAAATTCACCCTTGGATAATTTCGATATTCCAAATCCAAAATTGAAGTCCATTTTGAAATATATAATTTATAAAATTTCAAAAAGTGGTTATTACTATTCATAATGGCTAGTTTATATAATATTTTAATAATATATCGTTGTTTAGTGAAACCCGGTATGGCATACTACACACGCTATCGAGGAAGGTCACGATTGCGTATAATGAAATCCAAGTTAGGGTTGCGTGTAGTGGAATCTCCCTTTGGTTTTTCATATAAAATAATCAAAAATTATTTCATTTATGCATTAAACAAAATATATACTTAATGTTTCGTAGAATAATTTTTATAAAACACACTTTAAATTGTGTGTAACACTTGCCGAGAATAGTGTTGCATATACTGCAAGCTAATATGGTATTGCGTATAGTACAAACTAATCATGGTGTACAATAGAAGACATCAATGAAATTAAAAAGAATATATCTCATAAAATCTCGGGGTGTTACAATTTGTGAGTGGATGTGGTTGTTGATGGTTGGACAACCATTTCAATTCTAGTTTCATTGATTCCAACAGGGCATGGCCACATTACTCATTGTAGGGATGTATATTTTGACATATAGGATCCCAATTAATATCTTCCATTTGTGTAATTTTCTTAAGATTCTAACCATGTAATCCTCAACAATGTACTTTTGTGTATTGGTTTTTAATTTTTTTCTTAAGATCATTGATTTGGTTTTCCAAATACATGATTCACTCTATTAAAAAAACTTTTTGATATATAAATAAAATCGCTGAAATTAATATTAATTTACACTAAGACTTCCATTACTGTATTAAGAATGAAACTATATAACTAATTGTTTACATAGACATAGTTTGGAAATTTAATTTTATTGGAGAGTTCTGATAAGGGTTTTTGGTAGAATTAACTTAGCATATAATGAATTTAATGTCCATATTCTATTCAATACAGATTTAGAGGAAAGTGTTGAGGAAATACTAGTTAGGATTTTTGGATTGGGGATTACACTCAATGGTTCAATGTGATACCATTTTTTGGTTTTCAAGAATTCCTACCTAGACAACTTTATATGTTTTTATGTCCATATTCTAGATCATAAGGAGGGAAATATGGTTCTTTTACACTATAATTTACATGAAATTTAACATCCTGATTTCAATGGTGAGGTCCATTAAAATATGATAAAATAGTGGGAAACATAATAAAATTAAAATTATTATATCTCACATAATTTTTAATCAATTAATGTACAAATAATCTATTTTAATTTTTATAGAAAAATGTAAACTCAAACCAAATACCACTATGATCATTCCACAACTCTGGGTATATCTTTAAAAATAAAAATTTCAATTTATTTTATAATTTTTTATGTATTGAATTATTATTAGAAATTTTTTATGATGTACTAGAATCCCCATTTCCCATTTAGTCTCACTAGTAAGAAAGATATAGTGAAAAAGTTTCATACATGATACATATAGTGGATACTTTCTATATTTTTTGTATTATATTATCAACTATAACTATAGAGTTGATGATACAACTTAAGGATACATATTATTACACCATAATAACTCATTTTATTTTTCTTGATATGGAGCCAGAAATTATTTAAATAAATAAGATTTTCAATTCCCTATATCAGTTGTAAACTAGAATAAAGGAATCTATTTGTTGATCATGGTTTCAAAATTAAGGGTTATATTGATTCGTTGCAAAAACTAGGCTTCCACTTGGATAATAAATTATCAATAAATCTTATTTTATTATCCTTACAACTGATGTTATCCTTACTCTTTCGAGCATGGATAACTGAAATGGATAAGTTATTCAAAAAAATATTTTCTATATTTTAGCTACAGGATAAGGATTAGTTAAAACATGTTTCTATTCCCCTTATGATGAAAATTTTTAAAGTAAAGGATGAATATACCATGGATAATATAAATCCAAAATATCCTTTATAAAATCATTTAAAAAAATGTATTTATAGGAAAAATAATGAACTAGAGTCTATTTGTTTCTTATATTGAAATAATGGACACTGGAAAATAAATTTTAATGAATTAAATAAGTGAGTAGAGGCACCAAATTCAAGTATATTAACCATGACTATATTAACCACATGGGTATTAAATATAATTCTCATACAACATAAGAGTATTTAAACATAGTAAATGAGCAAGAATAGAAAAGTTATAGAGTAAAATAAAAAATAGATGAGAAAGGAAAACTCATACGTAAGCCAAGGGGAGATAACTGCTTCTCATTTTCAAAATGTATTGATTCAAGTTTGAGTGTAACCAAAACATTTATCTCAATGTCCATATAGACATGAAGAGACATTATTTCACATTTTTAATAAATGTAGGTATGGTACTTCAATACTAAACTAATGTTTCAGTAACTCTTGAATCACATATATCCATCACAATGAATGAATAATATAAAATATTACACTCTTACCTAATCATGGAAAGATAATTATTTTTCGAATAAATATGAAAGTATTTGACGTGTTTATACCCATAAAAGTGTTTTAGTTTCAATTAATGAAAGATAATGGATATAGAAACAAAATCCTTATCACATTTTATATAAATAAACCTCTATAGAGAAAGGTATTCTAGAAAGATTTTATGTGTTAGTTTGACATGTCCACATGAACTATTCTAAATCTAAAAGTAAGTTCATATACTTTATGATATTACTTTAAGAAATTTTATATAAAACCAATGAAGTAAATGAGTACACTTGGTAGATATAGATGAATCTCTATGCTGGCTCATCCGAGAACATCTTATCCAAGTATTCATTAATCATACATGTGGTGAAAAGGTATTCCAAAAAAAATCATTATATTCATAAATATTATAATGGTAGTAAAAGGAATATCAATGAAGAGTCTTATATATATATATATATATATATTTCTTATCTTCTATAGTTTTTTCCAAGTCATGTTTTCTAAATAGAAGGGAAATAGCTAACCATAATCCTACTATATTGTTTAATGAATATTGCCAATAAGGATATTAACTACTAATTGTGACCCAATATATTTCCTTAAAGGAATATTATCACTAAAATTATAGTGGGATGTGATATAACTTCTTGGGGTTGAGGCTCTTGATACGCATGGGTTGGAATAGGAATGCTGGACTCCAACAATCTCTATGTGAGGAGTAATTCTAGAGACACATACTGCATAAGAATTTATAACCAAATAGTTGTTTAATGTTCACCATGGAGGGGGACACATATATTATTATTTCATAATAAATATTACTACAAAGAAGAATAAAATAAAAATATTCTATGTTTGAAAATTATAAGTAAACTCAAGTAATAAATTCCATGTATCATGATTTGGGGACTCCATATTTTGAATGTTTCTAATACTAGATTCTACTAGTGAAAATTCAATAGAAAATATACATGGATGGTACTATAATATACCAATAAACCATGATTGATTATTGAATGTTTTTTTCTTTGAAAAAACCTATACAAAAATCACCCGCACTAAAATTCTTTTGAATCATGCTTGTTAAATTATATTTATATGATCATTCTATTAGGCTATTGATTTCCAAGGATACATTATTTATAAGAAACCTTACAAAATATGTCTATATGATGAGAAAATAAAAATACCTTATGGTATATTTCTACATGGTATTACTAGAATGAGTTGGGGATATCAATAAATTATGATGAGATATGCAGATTAGATAAATTTAGTTATGAATAAATCATTCATAGTGATCCTAGAACATTATTTTGGAATAAGTGAGATACATTTGTCTTTAACTAGTTAGTGGGAACCCTATAAGTTTTCAAGATAGATATGTTGATAAAAAATTGATTTTTTGTGTCTTACTTGTTTGTTAATACTAAGGAATGAAATTTATCTAAATATTAATTGAAGTACAAACCATATTTTATGGAACACAATATAGAAAATAAATCCTTGTATTTTCTAAATTTATTCATATTACATATATTAAAGTAATGACAATTAAAATTTTAAATAATTCAAGACTAAATTATCATTTCAATATAATACTTCTATTAGAACATTCATGGGAATACGAAGAGATTATTAAGATTAAAATAATTTCAAAAGATTAAGTTCTATGAATTTATCTCATTTTTCATAATATGTGTTGGTCTGAGTAGGAAACTCAAGATGGGGGTGAATTTAGTTTCTATAAAAATTTCTCTTAAAAAGATTATTTAAAAAGGATTCCCCACTTTGAAACAAAACTGCCCAGTTAATCAATGTAGTGAATATATAATTGTCTAACAGTTTAACTAGATTCTCAGAATATTTATTATTTATAAACTATACCAATATGAGATATTGATACAACTTTTAAAACTAATACAATAAGCCAAAATAGTTATAAACACTTTCATAGACTAATTATCAATGTGAAAACAAGTTTTCTAAAGTACAGGTAAAAATAGAGAAAAATAAATTTGAAAACATAATAGATATAAAACAAGAGGTTCAGAATCAATCCAAGATTTATTCCTCTCCACTTGGTGATCAAATATCACCATGAAATCTATATATATAATGGTTTTAATCAACACCGTGGATCATGATTAACAAAATAGTACACAGACTATCTAGGTCACAAGAGCTCTACCACTATTATTTGTGGGAATAAAATACAACCAGGTCACACAAGACCTATTCCACAGTTCTTCATGGGATAAAAAAGTGTAAAAAGATAGTTGAGTGAGTATATATGGTATCCTTCAGTTCAGTGAAGGAGACCATCTGTGTTTTAAAGACAGATGCACACACTACTTGAAAATATAATAAAAAGGTAAATAGTAGATAAATAAGTATTAGATAGAGTTTAGAAGGATCTATGTGTTATGTTGTTCATCTCTTTACTCATTGATGTATCAGAGTTGAAGCTGCAGTCCTCTTCTGGAAGAAGACATTGAAACACAGTGTCATAGAGCATTGTGTTCTATCTTCAAGGACGATGAGATGTTCTCTCCTTCAGTTTATCTAGATGATACAGAGATGTTGGAAATTTAATGAACAATAGTTCTCTGGTTCATAGCAATCAGGAATGAAGAGTTCCTATTGTGTTCTTCCTTTCTGTATGTTTCTCGTGTGGGTTTTCTACTGTTTCTACTCGTATCATCTTGTGTGTATGCATCTCTTCCATGCACTCTTCTTTTTTATATATATATTCTTGCAGCCCGACAATGGGTATTTTTTCATGTAGATGTTTTATGTCATACTTCTGACATCCTTATTTAAGATGTCTGTAAAAAATAATTAAATTAATCAGTCACATTAAGACACTAAAAATATGAAATTTATAAGTAATTTTAAATAAAGAAAATTAAAACAGTCTATTTGTAAGTCCTCTGTTAGTATCTCCTTCTATCGGTGAATCATTCCATCAGTGTATCCATCTATCAGTCTATCTATGCATCAATAATTCCTTGTGTTAGTAGGTCCTCACGTCGGTAGGTCCCTACGTCGGTAGGTCCCTGTATCAGTAGGTCCCTACATCAGCTGGTCCTTTAAACTATTGGTGATACATTCGGTCTTTTGGTGTGTCGATTTCACTTTTGGTGAGTACTTGCATTGGTATCTCCATGCATCAGTAGCACAATGCATCGGTAAGATAATTGAGCTATAGGTGACCTGTTTTAACTATCAATATCTCATATCTTTTATCAGTGTCAGTCTGGAATACTTAGAAAATACTTTTTCTAGGACTATCTTATAACATAAATATTAACAGAATGTGTTAAACTTATATGTGATCATAGATAATCATAATTACACATATTGAAACTTAAATAAACATGAATTAAATGATTATACATGAATAATAGGAATTTACATGATTTATGATTATTAAAACCATTAATACTAGAGAGGGTGTCCAATAGTCTCCTATAGACCAACAATAAGTACTAATAATTGATATTACATATGAATAGAATGTGAATATAATATAGATCAAATAAAAATGCATCTTCTTGTTTTTAGAACTATTAGAGAATTCATAGAAAAGTATAATTGGATGAGTTCCTAGTGTCACGACAAGTGGGAATTATAGTGATCAAGGGAATTGAACTCTTGTCTTAACATTGTTCAATTTGATTTAATATATTATAAAATGATAAGTTAATATGCAAGAAAAATACATTAAATATAGTGGTTGTCATGTTTACAATATCCGAGTATGTTATGGCTTTTGATGTAGCTTAAGTAGTGGTCTAGAAAAGTTCTTTTTCAATTTTGGTCAATACCAAAATAATTAATTTTATTGTTATTATGATAATGTTTTTCTATGCACTTAGTCAGGATGTAAAGACTCTAGAATGGGAAAAAATGTGGATACAATATTATATCAAAAATTTATATTTTTTATCAAGGTAGCAATGTTGTATTATGCAGATTCACAATATAGACATTTGGATTTACCAACTGAAACCAAAAAAATGTGATAGGCCCAAAAACTTTATCCACACATGGTAGAAGAAAGTTTAAAGTGTGGAAACTAACAAGTTGTTAGAAGTTGGATCTTATTTGTGTGGAATTATATTATAGTTTTTCCCTATAACCAACTATTTTTTACTTTGGATTAAATGTATAATCAACGAATTTAATATTAATCTAAATACATTTTTTCTATATTGATTATTCTTATACATAAAATTAATGTGAAAATTTCCCAGAGTATCATTTTCATTTAAAAGGAAATAGAAGTTCCCCATTATGTTGAGAACTGTTAAATATGAGACAACATTATTGAACCTTATTCTATGGTTAGAAAATATACTATGACGGGGTACATGGAATGTTAACTATCAGGTGAGAGTACTCATAATTATATGAGACATCTTCTCATGATGTTTACAATTAGTAATCTCCAGGATGGGAGATTATAAAAATAGGCCCACTAGAAATAATTCTATATCTTTATGTGTCATTGGATATTTCGATCTGTGAGTATGTATAATGGTCCTTAAATTTTAATATTATTATTAATGCATGTCATGAATCAAACACTTAGATGTATTTTCATAAACCATAAGGATAATAGTTCATGGAAATGTTGGTTATATTGGGAGTGTCTTCAATGATGTGTTATTAATTAATAAGTTAAGGAAGGATTTATCCCGTCTAATTTTATATAAGTTGATATCTTGGACCATTTTATTAAAATATAACCACATGTTTGTGTTTTAATAATGAGTTTATTTCAGATATTTAGTGAAATACATATCAAGCATAAAGGTTGATGACACGAATGTGCATCCGGCTTGATGAAATATTGAGATAAATGGATTATATTAAATAATGAGAACATGTATGCGGTATTTAGCATTTTGATAATAACTTTCTTTTATTGGGTATGTTGATCCATTTCTACATGGTAATCTTGGACTTTTTGCTAGCTTATTTAATTCCAATGAGAAAGAGCACTAGTGGGTTACACACTAAGTGTTTCCATTGATCTCAATTAAATTCTATTTGAATTTAATTATTGGAATAAATATTATTCTCAAGATGAGGGGATAATTTTATTTAGGATTTATTGATCATAAATATTTGTAAGGAAATAGATAATTATTTATTCATTAATAAATAATTTATTTAATTAGGTAAATAATTAATAAATATTTATTCCCCAGACATTGAATATAATATATTTTTATTTATTTAATATTAAATATTATTTATTCTCTATACTCTGAATAAAACATTTATCTATGAATAAATAATAAATAAATATTTATTCAGGTATTCCGTAAATGTTAAGGTGAATGAGCGGATCAAGATCGTGTTCGGTGATAAATATTAATTTTCAAGTTGGTAAAATAATATTTATCATTGTTCCAAATATCGCACACCATAAAATACTAATAATATGATTATTATATGGCATAGGGTTTGTAGAGACACGAAGACTGACGTACATGGACATTACATTACATTTTCGGAATACTTAGTACATAACAAAAACACACACACAAGGATCGTAATAGTTTAGTGTCTTTGGAAACTCGGAGTATAATCTTCTAATCCTGGTGAAAGATCTTCAACATCTCCCATAAAGATCTTCCCTTTTTTTTACCTAAAACCTTTCTTTATATCCTGGGGAAAAGAAAACATAAAAGGGTGAGCTCAAATGCTCAGTAAGGTTAAACAAAAGAAATATCAATCACATCATATTCATAAGAACATAATATTTTGGAAATCTTAACCTGTAAAACAGAGCATAATTTCATAACATGGGATAAATCTTAGTAGTGAAATTAAAATCAAATAATCATAACTTAAAACATGAAACTTTGTGGCATACACACATAATCATAGAGAATCATTTCTTGTTAGTCAAGACTCATTGCCAAGACTATCTTAGTGGACAAAGTCCCTTTCTGAACCGAGTCACCTTCGTTTCAGTTCTGTTTCACTGAACCGGTATAACCTACCATTCCAGCCATGTCTATTTCATGAGATATAAAATCTTTAACCAATGCATTGGAGGGAGAAATAGGTCCCACCCATCTCAAAATGATACCATTCTTATGTGTGCCACAAAATCATAAACCATACATCATAGCATAACCCATGTAATAAAAATGGGATTCTTAAACAACATGACATCATAAAACAATTAATATAAGATAAAGGAATTCATAAAAATAATTCCATCACAACATTAATCAAATAAATGTAATAATAGGGATAAAAACAGAACCCTTTATTATCTTATATGGAAAATAATTTTGATAAAACACTTGAACTCCATTCTTGAGGAAAATATCCTTTCTTCTTCAAAAACACTTTGAATTTCTTGACATGTCATACAATTATAAACTAAAAGTGGTTTATTAAAAATAAACTTGAAAACTTATGAAGGAAGTTTTTTGGAAATAATGTTTTAAAAATCCATTCTTGCCGTATAAGTTAAAAAAAACATTCTTCGTACTTTTGTCGGAAAAGTCAAAAAGTACCTCGTACGAAAAACGAAAAAAGATTCCTTTCATACATATTACTAAAAACTCACCGAAGGGTAAAATGGATTTATACAATTGTAGGTGGATGGAAATAATATTACATATTGATGAAACATGGATGTGGATGATAAAATACACCCCAGTAAATACTTACGAATAAACAATCTCGGATAAAAATGAGATTGTGATATTTCCCTTACCTTAAGTCCGATTTGCTTCGTAAGTGTCCGAACCTCCTGTATAACGATTTAAATCATGTTATTGACTGATTCCAGAATCATATTCATTGTTATTATATCATATATGGTCCACTTATGACTTTATATTACCCGTTCTTTTGTAAATTCATGTTAAAGTAGCGTTTTGGGTAAAATCGTCTCATTTGTCGTTCGTGTTTTTAACTTGTAATTATTAATATGATTACTTGGATCATGATTACTTATATCCAGAATGTAAAACATGATTTATATACAATATATATTCAGAATATATATATATATATATATAATATACCGATAAATGGAATGAAATACACCGTTCATGGAGACGGTAATCCGTACGTACGCATGAACACTGTTTTCGTTTCCTTATTGAAGTGAATGGAATTAAGTAGATGACATACATATAAATTTACATAAATACAGTATCATTATTATGTCATATATTTCATTAGTACTTATTATACATACTTTATAATCATTCATGAATGGTTAATCATTGAGAATGAATCTCATCGCGTCGTGGAGACGGTAGTCCGTACGTACGCACGAGTGATGATATCGTTCCCATGGTCGTGGAATTGTGTTGAAGTGTATGTAGACTATTTCAGTATCAATATCACTTTATAATAATCATATATAATTACTCATTACACCATTATACCCATCCTATTACGGTGGTGGTGGAAAATAGATTACACCACGACGTGAAGACGGTATTCCGTACGTACGCACGCGCGGTGATTTCATTTTTCCGTAGGATGGATAGAAGGTGAATTAGGGTTGTTTCATATTTATAATAACATATCAGTATGTAAGTAATACTTATGTTATTACTTTGTCATGAAACAACTAAAGAAGAAGAATTTGAAGAAGAAAGAAATTGAAAAGATCGGTAATGGGTATTACCTCTTCATTGAAACGCCTCTTTGAATCCTCCACTTAGGGAACTAAGATTGGTCTTTGAAGAAGACCAGGACCTCTAGGATTATTACAGGGAAGTGGAGAAGGTATTTTGGCAGGGGTTGGCCGAGCTTGATTGCTCAAATTGGTGTGAGGAGGAGGGGGAGGAGGTGTCCTTTTATAAGGGAGGAGAGGGGCACCTTAGGAATATCTCAAAATATTATTTTATAATAAAGTAAAAATCAGTTTATAATGGTTCCAAAGGGTCTTATTTCTATGCTAAAGTGCGGATGGGTCTAAATCCTATCAACCAATAGGATTTAGACAATTTTAGATTATTATTTTAACCTTATCAATTAGATTTAACTCTAAGTTATATAATTTAACTTTTACCGTGTCTTTTTGTTTTCTTACACTATATGGTTAATACACTTACTATAACATGCCAAACGAACCCCAAATTGTTTATTATTAATATATATATCCTTATCTAAGTCATTTGGCCGAACCTTAGATTTTTAGGAATAAAATAACAATTAATAATATAATATGTGATTTAAAAACTATTTTGTGTCAATTTTGACACTATTTGATATATGATTTTTTTGAAATTCATAACAGAATTATATGTTCGAACCAAGTTGATTAAATCAACAATAATATATCATAGAAACCTACAAAATTAGTGGAATTCATAAAAAGTCTCAAATTACATTTATTTTGGTGTTTATAACATCAATTATGTCAATATTTCATTAATAATATAATTACTTCATCATCATTGTGTCATACATATATTAAAATATTTAATGTCTAAAAATTACAAATAAAATACCATTATATAGGAAATCGTTTTAGATTTCAAATGAATATTTATAGTCTAATTTATCTTATTTATAACCCCATATTAAAAATGATTTACTTATTAAACTTTGATTTTAACTATTTTAACTATTCATTAAATAAAATAATATTAAATGTCATAATCTAATCCAAGTGGACCTAAATGGTCATATTATATTCATAAAGTTGTTTTTGGTCGAATTACACTTATCCAATAGAATTAGGACATGTGTTAGGGTAATATTAATATCATATTTACCCTTAGTTACCCTATTTACTATTAACCGTGGTAAAAAAAGCAAAAAGTTACTATTCACCAAAAATTATTTTCATCTCATTGAACCACATTTTAGTCCTTGATATTAACTGTGTCTGTCGGATTTTCGAAATTCCATTCACAGAAGCGGTAAAATTAAGTTTTATGCAAAATTCAGTTTTTAACCTACCACTTAGTGGTTTCACTATTCATCAAAAATTGAAAGTTTTCAGAAAAATACCAAAATTTCACCCTAGGCTAATTTTGGTATTCCGAATCCAAAAATGAGGTCCATTTTGAAAGATAAAATTTCAAAAATTTCAAAAAGTGGTTATTACTATTCATAACGGCTAGTTTTAATAATATCTCAATAGCATATCGTTGAAACTCGGTATTGCGTACTACACACGCTATCGAGGAAGGTCGCGATTGCGTATATTGAAAGGCAAGTCAAGGATGTGTGTTGAGCAAGCTCCTTTTGGTGTAGCGTATAACACAAGATATTAATGAAATTAAAAAGAATATTTTTCATAAAATCCCGGGGTGTTACATTCTACCCCCCTTAAAATGAATTTCACCCTTGAAATTCGTCAGGGTTATAAATGGTTTACTATTCGAAAGTTTCTTTAATCGAAACCCACATCGTAAAAAGGAATACCAAAACCAATATTTAAAAACAAAAGTATGAAACGTAACGGTTACCCAAATAAACTAATCATTGGGTTTCCACATAGGTAAAAATATGGATATGGAAGAGAAATCTAAACATCATGTTCTGATGGAGAGTGGTAAGAACATGGCTATGGAAAAGCTAGCAATCACAAAACCATAAATTTGTGACGATCTAAGATACCATCTGATTCATCAGATATAAGAGCACTAAGACAAAATTTTTGGTTTTCAAGATCATTTCCCTAAAGTTGATGAAATTGGAATTAGAAGAAATACTTTTGTGATTTTGGTATAGTCTCACCGTTTGTCGTTCTTTGGACAATTTCCACTTTATCTCTTAATGAAATGAAGTTGAATTTGTCATTGTTAGCAAATCATATGATAGAATGATGGGTCATTCCATCTCTTTCAAACAAAAGGTTAGCAAAAGTTATAAGTCCATCTTATGGTTAATCGTATATGGTTCCAAAAATAAACTTATACTTCATATATCATACCGCTTAATAAAATAAAACTAGTTTCTACTAACCAGGGACTTCCTGTAGGCCAGTGGTAGGCGATAAAGGCCAGTCGCACTTCGGTTGTGGGTTCGATTCCCACAGCCTTGTCCGATGCGATGGGCTGTCGCCCGTCCTGCAGGTTGTCTGTAACAGCCCGAGATTTTATGAAAAATATTCTTTTTTATTTCACTAATGTCTTGTGTTGTACGCTACACCAAAAGGAGCTTGCACAACATGCATCCTTGACTTGCCTTGCATTACACGCAATCACAACCTTCCTCGATAGCGTGTGTGGTACGTAATACTGAGTTTCACGAAACAATGATATGCTATTAAAATATTATTAAAACTAGCCGTTATGAATAGTAATAACCACTTTTTAAATTTTAGAAATTTTAAAATGGACTTCATTTTTGGATTCGGAGTATCGAATTTAGCCTAAGGTGAAATTTTGGTACTTTTCGGATAACTTTCATATTCTGATGAATAGTGAAAATTACTAAATTATAATTAAAAACAACTTTTTTAATCGAAATAATTAATAGTGATAAATCATTAATTTGAGTGGTTTTAAAGTATATTTAGAATATATTTTTACAATTTAATACAATGTTGGTCATTGGATGTAATTTCACATTTAAACTAGACATAAACAAGTGTCAATCTTTTGATAGATATTGTTTCTTAAAAACACGCTATTTGTTTTAACAGCGGGATTTAATTATAAAATTAATTAATTCAACTTTTATGTAATGAATTTGGTAAAATAGACTTCATTTTTGAATTCAGAATATGAAATATAGCTTGGGATGAAATTTTGGCACTGTTCTGAAAAACATCAATTTTTGATGAATAGTGAAACTACTAAGTGGTAGTTAAAAAACTGAATTTTTCATAAAACTTAATTTTACCGCTTCTGTGAATGGAATTTCAAAAATCCGAGAGACACGGTTGATTTCAAATGTGGTTCAATGAGATGAAAATAATTTTTGGTGAATAGTAACTTTTTACTTTTTTTTACCGCGGTTAATAGTAAATAGGGTAAATAAGGGTAAATATGATATTAATATTACCCTAACACATGTCCTAATTCTATTGGACAAGTGTAATTCGACCAAAAACAAACTTAGGAATAAAATATGACCATTTAGGCCCACTTGGATTAGATTAGGACATTTATTATTAATTTATTTAAAGAAGGGTTAAAATAGTTAAAATCAAAGTTTAATAAGTAAATCATTTTTAATATGGGGTTAGACATAAGATAAATTCGATTGTAAATATTCAATAGAAAGATAACAAGATTTAATACATGATGGTATTTTATTTGTAATTTTTAGACATCAAATAATTTAATTTATTTATGACACAATGATGATGCAGTAATTATCTTATTAATGAAATATTGACATAATTGATGTTATAAACACCAAAATAAATATAATTTGAGACTTTTTATGAATTCCAATAATTTTCTAGGTTACTATGATATATTAGTGTTGATTTAATCAACTTGGTTCGAACATATAATTCTGTTATGACTTTCAAAAAAATCATATATCAAATAGTGTCAAAATTGACACAAAATAGTTTTTAAATCAAATATTATATTATTAATTGTTATTTTATTCCTAAAAATCTAAGGTACGGCCAAATGACTTAGATAAGGATATATATTTTAATAATAAACAATTTGGGGTTCGTTTGGCATTTTATAGTAAGTTTATTAACCATATAGTAAAAGAAAACAAAAAGACACGGTAAAAGTTAAATTATTTAACTTAGAGTTAAATCTAATTGATAAGGTTAAAATAATAACCTAAACTTGTCTAAATCCTATTGTTTGATAGTATTTCGACCCATCCCCACTTTATCTTCGAAATAAGACCCTTTTGAACCATTATAAACCGATTTTGACTTTAAAATAAAATAATATTTTGAGGTATTCCTAAGGTGCCCCTCTCCTCCCTTATAAAAGGACACCTCCTCTCCCTCCTCCTCACACCAATTTGAGCACTCAAGCTCGGACAACCCCTGCCAAAATCTCTTCTCCACTTCCCTAAAAACATCCTAGAGGTTCGGGTCTTCCTCAAAGACCAATTTTAGTGCCCTAAGAGGAGGTCTCAAAGAGGCACTTCAAAGAAGAGGTAATTACCGTTACCAATTCTTTCATCTTTATTTCTTCTTCCACTTCTTCTTCTTAGGTTGTTTCATTATTTTAGTAATAACATCAGTATCACTCATATACTGATATGTTATTATAAGTATGAAACAACCCTATTTCACCATCTATCCATCCTACGGAAAAAGAAATCACCGCGCGTGCGTACGTACGGAATACCGTCTCCACGCCGTGGTGTAATCTATTTTCCACCACCACCTTACATGGATGGGTATAATGGTGTAAAGAATAACTATACATAGTTATTAAAACATCATATTGATTCTGATATATTTTATGATCCACTCCAATTCAATTCAATATTTATAGAAATGATATCATCGCTCGTGCGTACGTACGGACTACCGTCTCCACGACGCGATGAGATTCATTCTAAATGTTAACCATTTAAGAATGATTATAATGTATATATAAGAAATAATAATGAAATATATGACATTATAAAGCTACTGGATTTATGTATATATATACATATGTATGTCATCTACTTACTTCCATTTCAAGACAATAAGGAAAGGAAAACAGCGTTCATGCGTACGTACGGACTACCGTCTCCATGAATGGTGTTTTTCATTTTATTTATCTACCTATTATATATATATATATACGGAATATATATGATATATAAATCATATTTTATATTCTGGAAGTGAGTAAATCATGATATAAGTAATAATGATGTCAAGAACAACAAGTCAAAACACCTACGATAAATGAAACGATTTTACCCAAAACCCTTATTTAACATGGATTTTACAAAAGAACGGGTAATATAATGTCATAAGTGAACCATATATGATATCATAACAATGAATATGATTCTGTAATAAGTCAATAACATGATTTAAATCATTATACCGGAGGTTCGGACACTTACAAAGCAAGTCGGACCTAAGGTAAGGGAAATAGCACAATCTCATTTTTATCCGAGATTGTTTATTCGTAAGTATTTACCGGGGTGTATTTTATCATTCACATCCATGTTTCATCAATATGTAATATTATTTCCATCCACCTACAATTGTTTAAATCCATTTTTACCCTTCGGTGAGTTTTTAGTAATATCTAGGAAAGGAATCTTTTGTCGTACGAGGTACTTTTTGACTTTTCCGACAAAAGTACGAAGAATGTTTTTTTTAACTTATACGGCATGAATGGATTTTTAAAACATTACTTCAAAGAAGCTTCCTTTACAAGTTTTCAAGTTTATTTTTAATCAACTTCTTTTATTTTAAAGTTGTATGACATGTTATGAAAGGAAAAAAATGTTTTTGAAGAAGAAAGGATATTTTCCTCAAGAATGGAGTTCAAGTGTTTTATCAAAATTATTTTCCATCTAAGATAATAAAGGGTTCTGTTTTTATCCCTACTATTAAATTGATTTGTTCATGTTGTGATGGAATTATTTTTATGAATTCCTTTATCTTATATGAATTGATTTATGATGTCATGATGTTTCAAGAATCCCATTTTTGTTACATGTGTTATGCGATGATGTATGTTTTATGATTATGTGGCACACATAAGAAAGGATTCATTATAAGATGGGTGGGACCTATATCTCCCTCCAATGCATTGGGTAAAGATTTTATATCTCATGAGATAGACAGGGCTGGAACGGTAGGTTATACCGGTTCAGTGAAACAGGACTGAAACGAGGGTTACTCGATTCAGAAAGGGACTTTGTCCACTAAGATAGTCTTGGCAATGAGTCTTGACTAACAAGAAATGATTTTCCATGATTATGTGTGCATGACACAAAGTTTCAAGTTTTATGTTATGATTATGGGGATCTCATTTTCACTTCTATGATTTATCCCATGTTATGATATTATGAGCTCTTTTGCAGGTTAAGATTTCCAAAAGCTATGTTCTTATGTATATGATGTGATTGATATTTCTTTTGTTTACCCTTACTGAGCATTTGAGCTCACCCTTTTATGTTTTCTTTTCCCCAGGATATAAAGAAAGGTTTTTAGGTAAAAAAAGGGAAGATCTTTATGGGTGATATTGAAGATCTTTCACCAAGATTAGAAGATTACGTTCTGAGTTTCCAAAGACACTAAACTATTACGATCCTTGTGTGTGTGTTTTTGTTATGTACTAAGTATTCCGCGAAAGTAATGTAATGTTCATGTACGTCAAGCTTCGGGTCTCTACAGTTGGTATCAGAGGAAAGGTTTAGTCAACCTTTGGAAACTAGGATGCGAAAACGTTAGTGAGATCCCTAGAGATATTTCTAAGGTATGTTTAGGGATGTCCCTAGGGATAAGTATACGTATAGGTTATAGTAATAGAATTACACTAACGATCATAGAATTAAACCTAAGATGTTGGATATTGAAGGTACTCCCCCCTTTATTATGTTGTTTTCCCTAGCATGATTTTTGCCTCTCACACTATTCTTTTTGGGTTTTAGACGATGGCTGGAACCCGAAGGAACCGTGTTGATCAATGGAATGGACAATGCAATGATTGCCCTCCTGAACAAACAAATGTTATGGGAGATGGAGTGAAAAATCTTATTGCTATACTTACACAAGCTATGAATCATTCTGGACTTCCAAATGAGCAGAGAAGGGAACAATATTCTATTGAGTCCTTCATGAGGCAACGTCCACCTTCTTTCAGTGGGTCTTCTGATCCACTTGTGGCTGAACAATGGATCAGTACTACTGAAAAGATATTTTCAGTTCTTCAATGTTCTGAACATGATAAAGTCATCTTAGCAGTATATCGTTTGGAAGGTGAAGCTTATCAATGGTGGAATCTTATCAAGAATACGAGGCCAAGAGATGAAATTGAGTCGATGGAATAGGACGAGTTCAAGAACTTGTTTTTCAGTAAGTACTTCCCTCGTATTCTTCGAACAAAGATGGAGAAAGAGTTTCTTGAACTGAAGAAAAGGGACGATGAATCTGTTGGTACCTATGAAGCAAATTTTACAAGACTTGCAAGGTATGCTTCTGGTATTATCATCCAACCTGAAAGTAAAGTTGATTGATTTTTCATTGGCTTAAAACCAAGTCTTCGAAGGGCATTAGCTATAAGAGACTTCAGTAGCTATGAAGAAATTGTGCGTTGTGCTATCAAGGTAGAAATGGAAGTTGGTGTTACATATCCATCTCATGGTTTTGACAAGAAACGAAAGATGGAGTTCAAGGAGAAATCTCAGAATAATGGTGAAAAGAAGATGAATGTTTCCTTATGCACAAAGTGTGGAAAGAATCATGGTGGAGATTGTCTTAAAGGGACTAGAAAATGTTTTAAGTGTGGAAAAGAAGGTCATCGAGCAGCTGAGTGTCGAAGTAATGGAAAAAGGGTTTCTAATGATGTGAATAAAGCAAACACTGCAGAGAACGCACCACCAACACTTCAATGCTTCAAGTGCAAGGAAATGGGGCATTATGCTAATAATTGCCCTAATCCAAGGGTTAGTGATGATCAACATGAGCAACCACTGAAGGCAAAGGACAAAGGGAAATCACATGCGATCACTATTGGCAATATTGAATATGACAACGATGTGGTGGAATGATTAAGTGTTTATGTAATGATTCCAAAATAATGTTGTATCATTGAGTATTGCAATATTTATTGATGTGGTATTCAAAGTGATTGAGATATTTTTTGGAAATAAGATGATATGCGCATAATGAAGACGAGAAAATGAAATGTTTAATAGTATTCATGAGCTCATGATTGACATAAGGACTAAGTGATATCATGGTTTGAGTATATAGAATTTTGAGGATTTTGGTATGTGGAAAGTGTTAACTTTTAACTGCACTCATGTTTTCACTAAGGTATTCAAGAGAATACACGATTAAGGACTTTGAATGTTTGGAATGTGACCAACAAGACATATCTTATGATACGTGGGGATCAACGACAATATTAAATCTCAGGTAATCGTTGTCACTATATTATGAGAGTGGACTGCAGTATTATGTATAAGCCTAAAGATTAGACTGGATTATGTTGGACATAAGTTAGTATTGTTTAAGGATAGAAGATTTTCGATATTATTGATGGGATGTTATAGTAACGTAGTTTTAGAAAAAGGACAACCTGCAGGACAGGCGACAGCCCATCGCTTCGGACAAGACTGTAGGAATCGAACCCACAACCGAAGTGCGACTGGCCTTTATCGCCTACCACTAACCTACATGAAGTCCCTGTTTAGTAGAAACTAGTGTTATTATATTAAGCATTATGATATATGAAGTATAAGCCCATTTTAGGAACCATATATGATTAATCCCACTATAGATCGACTTATGTATATAAATTTTGCTAACCTTTTGAGACAGATGGAATGACCCGTCATTCTATCACATGATCTGCTAACACTTCACGAATAACAAATTCAACTTCATTTATTTAAGAGATGAAGTGGAAATTGTTAAAGGCACGAACAACAGTGAGATTGTACCAAAATAAAGTAAGTATTTATTCTAATTCAAATTCTTTAACTTTAGGGAAATGATCTTGAAAACCAAAAATGTTGTCCTAGTTCTCTTATACCTGATGAATCAGATGGTACCTTAGATCATCACAAATTTATGGATTTGTGATTACTGGCTTTTCCATAGCCATGTTCTCCACCACTCTCCATCAGAACATGATGGTTAGATTTCTCTTCCATATCCATATTTTCACCTATGTGGAAACCCAGTGATTAGTTTATTTGGGTAATCGTTACATTTCATACTTTAGTTTTTAAAGCCAAGTTTTGGTATTCTTTTTTTACAATGTGGGTTTCTATTAAAGAAACTTTCGAATAGTAAACCATTTATAACCCCGACGAATTTCGAGGGCGAAATTCATTTTAAGGGGGGTAGAATGTAACAGCCCGAGATTTTATGAAAAATATTCTTTTTTATTTCACTAATGTCTTGTGTTGTATGCTACACCAAAAGGAGCTTTCACAACACACATCCTTGACTTTCCTTGCATTACACGCAATCGCAACCTTCCTCGATAGCGTGTGTGGTACGTAATACTGAGTTTCACGAAACAATGATATGCTATTAAAATATTATTAAAACTAGCCGTTATGAATAGTAATAACCACTTTTTAAATTTTAGAAATTTTAAAATGGACTTCATTTTTGGATTCAGAGTATCGAATTTAGCCTAAGGTGAAATTTTTGTACTTTTCGGATAACTTTCATATTCTGATGAATAGTGAAAATTACTAAATTATAATTAAAAACAACTTTTTTAATAGAAATAATTAATAGTGATAAATCATTAATTTGAGTGGTTTTAAAGTATATTTAGAATATATTTTTACAATTTAATAGAATTTTGGTCATTGGATGTAATTTCACATTTAAACTAGACATAAACAAGTGTCAATCTTTTGATAGATATTGTTTCTTAAAAACACGCTATTTGTTTTAACAGCGGGATTTAATTATAAAATTAATTAATGCAACTTTTATGTAATGAATTTGGTAAAATAGACTTCATTTTTGAATTCGGAATATGAAATATTGCTTGGGATGAAATTTTGGCACTGTTCTGAATAACATCAATTTTTGATGAATAGTGAAACTACTAAGTGGTAGTTAAAAAACTGAATTTTTCATAAAACTTAATTTTACCGCTTCTGTGAATGGAATTTCAAAAATCCGAGAGACACGGTTGATGTCAAATGTGGTTCAATGAGATGAAAATAATTTTTGGTGAATAGTAACTTTTTACTTTTTTTCCGCGGTTAATAGTAAATAGGGTAACTAAGGGTAAATATGATATTAATATTACCCTAACACATGTCCTAATTCTATTGGACAAGTGTAATTAGACCAAAAACAAACTTAGGAATAAAATATTACCATTTAGGCCCACTTGGATTAGATTAGGACATTTATTATTAATTTATTTAAAGAAGGGTTAAAATAGTTAAAATCAAAGTTTAATAAGTAAATCATTTTTAATATGGGGTTATACATAAGATAAATTCGATTGTAAATATTCATTAGAAATCTAAAACGATTTACTACATGATGGTATTTTATTTGTAATTTTTATACATCAAATAATTTAGTTTATTTATGCCACAATGATGATGCAGTAATTATCTTATTAATGAAATATTGACATAATTGATGTTATAAACACCAAAATAAATATAATTTGAGACTTTTTATGAATTACACTAATTTTCTAGGTTACTATGATATATTAGTGTTGATTGAATCAACTTTGTTCGAACATATAATTCTGTTATAATTTTCACAAAAATCATATATCAAATAGTGTCAAAATTGACACAAAATAGTTTTTAAATCAAATATTATATTATTAATTGTTATTTTATTCCTAAAAATCTAAGGTACGGCCAAATGACTTAGATAAGGATATATATTTTAATAATAAACAATTTGGGGTTCGTTTGGCATGTTATAGTAAGTGTATTAACCATATAGTAAAAGAAAACAAAAAGACACGGTAAAAGTTAAATTATTTAACTTAGAGTTAAATCTAATTGATAAGGTTAAAATAATAACCTAAACTTGTCTAAATCCTATTGGTTGATAGTATTTCGACCCATCCCCACTTTATCTTCGAAATAAGACCCTTTGGAACCATTATAAACCGATTTTGACTTTAAAATAAAATAATATTTTGAGGTATTCCTAAGGTGCCCCTCTCCTCCCTTATAAAAGGACACCTCCTCTCCCTCCTCCTCACACCAATTTGAGCACTCAAGCTCGGCCAACCCCTGCCCAAATCTCTTCTCCACTTCCCTGAAAACATCCTAGATGTTCTGGTCTTCCTCAAAGACCAATTTTAGTGCCCTAAAAGGAGGTCTCAAAGAGGCACTTCAAAGAAGAGGTAATTACCGTTACCAATTCTTTCATCTTTATTTCTTCTTCTACTTCTTCTTATTAGGTTGTTTCATTATGAAGTAATAACATCAGTATCACTCATATACTGATATGTTATTATAAGTATGAAACAACCCTATTTCACCATCTATCCATCCTACGGAAAAAGAAATCACCGCGCGTGCGTACGTACGGAATACCGTCTCCACGCCGTGGTGTAATCTATTTTCCACCACCACCTTACATGGATGGGTATAATGGTGTAAAGAATAACTATACATAGTTATTACAACATCATATTTATTCTTATATATTGTATTATCCACTCCAATTCAATTCAATATTTATAGAAATGATATCATAGCTCGTGCGTACGTACGGACTACCGTCTCCACGACGCGATGAGATTCATTCTCCATGTTAACCATTTAAGAATGATTATAATGTATATATAAGAAATAATAATGAAATATATGACATTATAAAGCTACTGGATTTATGTATATATATACATATGTATGTCATCTACTTACTTCCATTTCAAGACAATAAGGAAAGGAAAACAGCGTTCATGCGTACGTACGGACTACCGTCTCCATGAACGGTGTTTTTCATTTTATTTATCTACCTATTATATATATATATATAATGAATATATATGATATATAAATCATATTTTATATTCTGAAAGTGAGTAAATCATGATATAAGTAATAATGATGTCAAGAACGACAAGTCAAAACACCTACGATAAATGAAACGATTTTACCCAAAACGCTTCTTTAACATGGAATTTACAAAAGAACGGGTAATATAATGTCATAAGTGAACCATATATGATATTATAACAATGAATATGATTATGTAATAAGTCAATAACATGATTTAAATCATTATACAGGAGGTTCGGACACTTACAAAGCAAGTCGGACCTAAGGTAAGGGAAAATACCACAATCTCATTTTTATCTGAGATTGTTTATTCGTAAGTATTTACTGGGGTGTATTTTATCATCCACATCCATGTTCCCTCAATATGTAATATTGTTTCCATCAACTTAAAATTGTTTAAATCCATTTTTACCCTTCGGTGAGTTTTTAGTAATATCTATGAAAGGAATCTTTTGTCATACGAGGTACTTTTTGACTTTTCCGACAAAAGTACGAAGAATGTTTTTTTAACTTATACGGCATGAATGGATTTTTAAAACATTGTTTCCAAGAAGCTGCCTTTACAAGTTTTCAAGTTTATTTTTAATCAACTTCTTTTATTTTAAAGTTGTATGACATGTTATGAAAGGAAAAATGTTTTTGAAGAAGAAAGGATATTTTCCTCAAGAATGGAGTTCAAGTGTTTTATCAAAATTATTTTCCATCTAAGATAATAAAGGGTTCTGTTTTTATCCCTATTTTTAAATTTATTTGTTCATGTTGTGATGGAATTATTTTTATGAATTCCTTTATCTTATATGAATTGATTTATGATGTCATGATGTTTCAAGAATCCCATTTTTGTTACATGTGTTATGCGATGATGTATGTTTTATGATTATGTGGCACACATAAGAAAGGATTCATTATAAGATGGGTGGGACCTATATCTCCCTCAAATGCATTGGGTAAAGATTTTATATCTCATGAGATAGATAGGGCTGGAACGGTAGGTTATACCGGTTCAGTGAAACAGGACTGAAACGAGGGTTACTCGATTCAGAAAGGGACTTTGTCCACTAAGATAGTCTTGGCAATGAGTCTTGACTAACAAGAAATGATTTTCCATGATTATGTGTGCATGCCACAAAGTTTCAAGTTTTATGTTATGATTATGGGGATCTCATTTTCACTTCGATGATTTATCCCATGTTATGATATTATGAGCTCTTTTGCATGTTAAGATTTCCAAAAGCTATGTTCTTATGTATATGATGTGATTGATATTTCTTTTGTTTACCCTTACTGAGAATTTGAGCTCACCCTTTTATGTTTTCTTTTCCCCAGGATATAAAGAAAGGTTTTTAGGTAAAAAAAAAGGGAAGATCTTTATGGGAGATATTGAAGATCTTTCACCACGATTAGAATATTACGTTCCGAGTTTCCAAAGACACTAAACTATTACGATCCTTGTGTGTGTGATTTTGTTATGTACTAAGTATTCCACGAAAGTAATGTAATGTTCATGTACGTCAAGCTTTGGGTCTCTACATTGTCCTTTTTCTAAAACTATATTACTATAACATCCCATCAATAATATCAAAAAAAACTTCTATCCTTAAAAAATACTAACTTATGTCCAACATAATCCATTCCAATCTTTAGGATTACCCATCATACTGCAGTCCACTCTCATAATATAGTGAAAACAATTACCAGAGATTTAATACCATCTTTGATCCCCATATATCATAAGATATGTCTTGTTGGTCACATTCTAAACATTCAAAGTCCTTAATCATGTATTCTCTTGAATACCCATTGAACCTTAGTGAAAACATGAATGCAGTTAAACGTTAACACTTTCCACATACCAAAATCCTCAAAATACTTTATAATCAAACCATGATATCACTTAGTCCTTATATCAATCATGAGCTCATGAATACTGTTAAACATTTCATTTTCTCATTTTCCCTTCATTATGCGCATATCGTCTTATTTCCAAAAATATCTCAATCACTTTGAATACCACATTAGACCAACACATAAATATTCCAATACTTTATGATACAACATTATTTTGGAATCCCATTACATAAACACTTAATCATTCCACCACATCGTTGTCATATTCAACATCGCCAATAGTGATCGCATGTGACTTCCCTTTGTCCTTTTCCTTAAATGGTTGCTCATGTTTATCATCACTAACCCTTGGATTAGGGAATTTATTAAAATAATGCCCCATTTCCTTGCACTTGAAGCATTGAAGTGTTGGTGGTGCATTCTCTGCAGTGTTTTATTTATTCACATCATTAGAAACCCTTTTTCCATTACCTCGACACTCAGCTGCTCGATGACCTTCTTTTCCACACTTAAAACATTTTCTAGTCCCTTTAAGACAATCTCCACCATGCTTCTTTCCACACTTTGAGCATAAGGAAACATTCATCTTCTTTTCACCATTATTCTGAGATTTCTCCTTGAACTCCATCTTTCGTTTCTTGTCAAAACCATGAGATGGATATGTAACACCAACTTCCATTTCTACCTTGATATCACAACGCACAATTTCTTCATAGCTACTGAATTCTCTTATAGCTAATTCCCCTCGAAGACTTGGTTTTAAGCCACTGAAAAATCGATCAACTTTACTTTTAGGTTGGATGATAATGCCAGATGCATACCTTGCAAGTCTTGTAAAATTCGCTTCGTATATACCAACAGATTCATCATCCTTTTTCTTTAGTTCAAGAAACTCCTTCTCTATCTTTGTTCAAAGAATACGAGGGAAGTACTTATTGAAAAATAAGTTCTTGAACTCGTCCCATTCCATGGACTCAATTTCATCTCTTGGCCTCATATTCTTGATAAGATTCCACCATTGATCAGTTTCACCTTCCAAACGATATACTGCTAAGATGACTTTATCATGTTCAGAACATTGAAGAACTGAAAATGTCTTTTCAGTGGTACAGATCCATTGTTCAGCAACAAGTGGATCAGAAGACCCACTGAAAGAAGGTGGATGTTGCCTCATGAAGGACTCAATAGAATATTGTTCCCTTCCCTGCTCATTTGGAAGTCCAGAATGATTCATAGCCTGTGTAAGTATAACAATAAGATTTTGCACTCCATCTCCCATAACATTTGTTTGTTCAGGAGGACAATCATTGCATTGTCCATTTCATTGATCAACACGGTTCCTTCGGGTTCCAGCCATCGTCTAAAACCCAAAAAGAATAGTGTGAGAGGCAAAAATCATGCTAGGGAAAACAACATAATAAATGGGAAGTAACCTCAATTTCTAACATCTTAGGTTAAATTCTAAGATCATTAGCGCAATTCTAGGACTATAACCTATACGTATACTTAACCTTAGAGACATCCCTAGACATACCTTAGAAATATCTCTAGGAATCTCACTAAAGTTCTCACATCCTAGTTTCCAAAGGCTGACTAAACCTTTCATCTGATACCAACTGTAGAGACCCGAAGCCTGACGTACATGGACATTACATTACATTTGCGGAATACTTAGTACATAAAAAAACACACACACAAGGATCGTAATAGTTTAGTGTCTTTGGAAACTCGGAGTATAATCTTCTAATCCTGGTGAAAGATCTTCAACATCTCCCATAAAGATCTTCCCTTTTTTTACCTAAAACCATTCTTTATATCCTGGGGAAAAGAAAACATAAAAGGGTGAGCTCAAATGCTCAGTAAGGTTAAACAAAAGAAATATCAATCACATCATATTCATAAGAACATAATATTTTGGAAATATTAACCTGCAAAACAGAGCATAATTTCATAACATGGGATAAATCTTAGTAGTGAAATGAAAATCCAATAATAATAACTTAAAACATGAAACTTTGTGGCATACACACATAATCATAGAGAATCATTTCTTGTTAGTCAATACTCATTGCCAAGACTATCTTAGTGGACAAAGTCCCTTTCTGAACCGAGTCACCCTCGTTTCAGTCCTGTTTCACTGAACCGGTATAACCTACCATTCCAGCCATGTCTATCTCATGAGATATAAAATCTTTTCCCAATGCATTGGAGGGAGATATAGGTCCCACCCATCTCATAATTATACCATTCTTATGTGTGCCACAAAATCATAAACCATACATCATAGTATAACCCATGTAATAAAAATGGGATTCTTAAACAACATGACATCATAAAACAATTCATATAAGATAAAGGAATTCATAAAAATAATTCCATCACAACATTAATCAAATCAATGTAATAATAGGGATAAAAACGGAACCCTTTATTATCTTATATGGAAAATAATTTTGATAAAACACTTGAACTCCATTCTTGAGGAAAATATCCTTTCTTCTTCAAAAACACTTTTCTTTTCTTGACATGTCATACAATTATAAACTAAAATAGGTTGATTAAAAATAAACTTGAAAACTTATAAAGGAAGATTTTTGGAAATAATGTTTTAAAAATCCATTTTTGCCGTATAAGTTAAAAAAACATTCTTCGTACTTTTGTCGGAAAAGTCAAAAAGTACCTCGTACGAAAAACGACAAAAGATTCCTTTCATACATATTACTAAAAACTCACCGAAGGGTAAAATGGATTTAAAAAATTGTAGGTGGATGGAAATAATATTACATATTGATGAAACATGGATGTGGATGATAAAATACACCCCAGTAAATACTTACGAATAAACAATCTTGGATAAAAATGAGATTGTGATATTTCCCTTACCTTAAGTCCGTTTTGCTTCGTAAGTGTCCGAACCTCCTGTATAACGATTTAAATCATGTTATTGACTTATTCCAGAATCATACTCATTGTTATTATATCATATATGGTCCACTTATGACTTTATATTACCCGTTCTTTTGTAAATTCATGTTAAAGTAGCGTTTTGGGTAAAATCGTCTCATTTGTCGTTCGTGTTTTTAACTTGTAATTATTAATATGATTACTTGGATCATGATTACTTATATCCAGAATGTAAAACATGATTTATATATAATATATATTCAGAATATATATATATATATATATATATATATATAATATACTGATAAATGGAATGAAATACACCGTTCATGGAGACGGTAATCCGTACGTACGCATGAACGCTGTTTTCGTTTCCTTATTGAAGTGAATGGAATTAAGTAGATGACATACATATAAATTTACATAAATACAGTATCATTATTATTTCATATATTTCATTACTACTTATTATACATACTTTATAATCATTCATGAATGGTTAATCATTGAGAATGAATCTCATCGCGTCGTGGAGACGGTAGTCCGTACGTACGCACGAGCGATGATATCGTTCCCATGGTCGTGGAATTGTGTTGAAGTGTATGTAGACTATTTTAGTATCAATATCACTTTATAATAATCATATATAGTTACTCATTACACCATTATACCCATCCTATTAAGGTGGTGGTGGAAAATAGATTACACCACGGCGTGGAGACGGTATTCCGTACGTACGCATGCGCGGTGATTACATTTTTCCGTAGGATGGATAGAAGGTGAATTAGGGTTGTTTCGTATTTATAATAACATATCAGTATGTAAGTAATACTTATGTTATTACTTTGTCATGAAACAACTAATGAAGAAGAATTTGAAGAAGAAAGAAATTTAAAAGATCGGTAATGGGTATTACCTCTTCTTTGAAACGCCTCTTTGAATCCTCCACTTAGGGAACTAAGATTGGTATTTGAAGAAGACCAGGACCTCTAGGATTATTACAGGGAAGTGGAGAAGGGATTTTGGCAGGGGTTGGCCGAGCTTTAGTGCTCAAAGTGGTGTGAGGAGGAGGGGGAGGAGGTGTCCTTTTATAAGGGAGGAGAGGGACACCTTAGGAATATCTCAAAATATTATTTTATAATAAAGTCAAAATCGGTTTATAATGGCTCCAAAGGGTCTTATTTCGAATCTAAAGTGGGGATGGGTCTAAATCCTATCAAACAATAGGATTTAGACAAGTTTAGGTTATTAATTTAACCTTATCAATTAGATTTAACTCTAAGTTAAATAATTTAACTTTTACCGTGTCTTTTTGTTTTCTTACACTATATGGTTAATACACTTACTATAACATGCCAAACGAACCCAAAATTGTTTATTATTAATATATATATCCTTATATAAGTCATTTGGCCGAACCTTAAATTTTTAGGAATAAAATAACAATTAATAATATAATATTTGATTTAAAAACTATTTTGTGTCAATTTTGACACTATTTGATATATGATTTTTGTAAAAGTCATAACAGAATTATATTTTCGAACCAAGTTTATTAAATCAACACTAATATATCATAGTAACCTAAAAAATTAGTGTAATTCATAAAAAGTCTCAAATTACATTTATTTTGGTGTTTATAACATCAATTATGTCAATATTTCATTAATAAGATAATTACTGCATCATCATTGTGTCATAAATAAATTAAATTATTTAATGTCTAAAAATTACAAATAAAATACCATTATATAGGAAATATTTTTATCTTTCTAATGAATATTTATAGTCGAATTTATCTTATTTATAACCCCATATTAAAAATGATTTACTTATTAAACTTTGATTTTAACTATTTTAACTATTCATTAAATAAAATAATATTAAATGTCATAATCTAATCCAAGTGGACCTAAATGGTCATATTATATTCATAAGGTGGTTTTTGGTCGAATTAAACTTATCCAATAGAATTAGGACATGTGTTAGGGTAATAGTAATATCATATTTACCCTCAGTTAGCCTATTTACTATTAACCGTGGTTAAAAAAAAGTAAAAAGTTACTATTCACCAAAAATTATTTTCATCTCATTGAACCACATTTTAGTCCTTGATATTAACCGTGTCTGTCGGATTTTCGAAATTCCATTCACAGAAGCGGTAAAATTAAGTTTTATGCAAAATTCAGTTTTTAACCTACCACTCAGTGGTTTCACTATTTATCAAAAATTGAAAGTTTTCAGAAAAATACCAAAATTTCACCCTAGGATAATTTCGGTATTCCGAATCCAAAAACGAGGTCAATTTTGAAAGATAAAATTTCAAAAATTTCAAAAAGTGGTTATTACTATTCATAACGGCTAGTTTTAATAATATCTTAATTGCATATCGTTGAAACTCGGTATTGCGTACTACACACGCTATCGAGGAAGGTCACGATTGCGTATAATGAAAGGAAAGTCAAGGATGCGTGTTGAGCAAGCTCCTTTTGGTGTAGCGTATAACACAAGACATTAATGAAATTAAAAAGAATATTTTTCATAAAATCTCGGGGTGTTACAGGGTTAGATAAGATTTATTCAATTATGTAAGGGATATTATTCAATTAAATGATATTTTAACTTGAACCCTAACTTTATAAATATATTACTATGTCTATTGTGTAGGGTTAATTGGGAATTGAAAATCATTGTGAAAAACTAATTTCTCTCTTGATTTTTCATTCTCTCTTCCTCTCGAGAAAGAGGAGTATAAGAGAGATTCCTTTCATCCTAAAGAAACTTCAAGAGATCAATAACTATAACACGTGATTGTCAAACCACTATGCTAGAACCTGACATTCCATAAGTGTTTTTTAAAGATTAAAGTATAACATTTGGATTTTTCCTATAGTAATCTACTTTGGGTCATCCCTTCTCAATGATGGTAAGCCAAAAAAGGATTTCAAATGATCAGGAGAATCATTGAAGAATGATAATAAAATGAGGGTTTTATTCTTCGAATCTACTTCTATTGATTATATATTTTACATTAAAAGATACTATATAGGTTTGAGTGTTTCTGTATCAATATATTATGGGAAAATATCACTAGTCATGACATTTACATCTTACACAATTGGAAAATGATGCATCCAATCAAATAAAAACCTTTATGGTTATTCATCCAAAAGGGACTTCTGCTCTATCTAGAAGCTTTATTTTCCACCAAATCCCAATATCTCCTAGAATATTTTACCCCCTTTGTAATTTGACCACTATTTTGGTTATTTCATAAGAATATATCTATTTTTATTACAAGAAACTTCCATCCACATGCATGCAAGTAAATAATATTAAGAAAAAATGGTATTTTTACATGGTTTAGTTCAAAAAAATACTCCTTTACTTGATTATTAATGAATCCTAATCAAGTAATATCAACTATAATCAATTTTTTACTACAATGGTTGGTGTTTCCCACACCTACACAAAGTCCCATAGAGTGTACAAGTTTATGCTTTTCCTAGATCTTCTCTTTATAGCTTTTCACTGGACTAGTCTCATCATCGTGACACTATTATCATAGATTCTCATTGCGATCTCCCTACATACCTCGAGTCACATAGTTATTATGTCTTCCAACAAAGTATATACATGTGTTTCCTTAAAAATAATTGAAATTCAATCACCAAATCTTAAAAAGATATTTCTTCATCAAAAAACTGATCTTCTTATTTTAACATTAGAGTCTTTGATTGTAAGAAGATAAATATTGGATTTTACTGTAACTTACCACTTCTATAGATTAGATTCACAAATATTTAAAACCTTTTCCACTTGGATTTATAACTTCTCAATATCTGAAAATATCAACTCCATCTAATATTGAAAATTCACTTTTGATCGGTCTATCCTCATCTCTTTATTTTTCTCACTACCTCAATGTATAAGAACAGAAAATATGATATTCTCTATATCTCTCTTCTTCCAATTATTATTTGATACAAAAATATTGTTCACTGAATTAAACTATTTGAGTTTCTCATTTTCTTCTTCCTCGTGATCTCTCATTCACTCATCTAACTCAACTCATCAACAATACTATCATAATATTTCTTATCAATAGATAAAATATTTTGGTTAGCTCACTTGATTTTTTGAGAGTAACAATCATCTTAAATATAAATGAATATTTTTCAATTTTTTGGGGTATTATTACATATCCATAAATGTAAATACAAGAGTTAATCTGTGTAAGAATAATTGGATTGTATTATTTTCACAACTACTCCCCATGATCACATATCTTCCATTTTTTATCAACTGCTATCACTTTCTCAACTCAGGGGTGTATTAAAAAAAATAACAATATTATTTTTATTATTATTTTCTAATACTTTATCTCAAATGAATAATTATTTATGTATTTTATATATATTCATTAGACTCACCTTTTACTCAAATATAAATGCACAACATCTGCACTAAAATTTCCCTAGATATATAAATACTATACAATAGGAAAATGTGACATAGTAGAGAAATTAATTCACTTAGGATTGAGTGTTTTCCATGAGAAACTGTATATAAACTAGTTGAATATGTACACAATAGTAGCTACTTTTCTTCATTCTCATCTTATCAAGCTTGAATAACAAATTATTTTTAATATCTAATAACCTAAAGGATATTAACATCATTTATAGAATCTAAATTTTGAAATTCTCGAAATATGGAATTATTCCCCATTTAGTATTGGAAAAATTCTCAAAAATACATCTAAGTTACCATCATATTCTTATGATCAACCATGTAGATTATAAAAATCATTCATTTAGTTTGGTTCATGGTAATTTAAGATTTGATTAATAGCTCTATATTTGATGGAACATCATCTGCATTATTCTTGAAAATATAGTAAATTAATTTTCTTCTTCAATAAGTACATGTAGGGGATCTCATTCAAATCCATCTTGAATCATGGATTTAAAAATGCTTCATTATATTTGGATCACTTGATAAAAACTCCATCATTTTATAAATTTCTTTCATCAAAATCATCAAATTCTAGAAACATAACTTTTTAATCTTTCTTTAATCATCCCTTAACATTTTCAAAGATCACCTAATCACTATTTTTTGACTTGAATCACATACCACTTGGTGTTTGTGATGTTTATAACAATTAATAACACCTCTCTCATCATCCCTAATCAATCATTTCTTTAGATATTTAATTATGAAATCCATTCATTCTTCTAGATTCATTGTACAAATTTTATTAAGTGTTGATAGAAATTTATACATAGAATCCTACTTAAAATTTTTCTAGACGATTCCGATGTATCTTAGAAAATGATGGTTTTGTTACTACTGAATAATTTCTATTTATAACATGAAGGATGTGTACATATCCATGGATGATACATACTTGGAGTGAATTTTGCAGAAAACCATCTATACACAAATGTCCAAATGATACTTATGGAGAGGAAAGATGATTGTTATTTAGATGAATATCATGCTTATGATGACATGTATGATGTCTACACTAGAAAAAATGATCGTTATTCTTAAAACATAATGGATACCCAGGTGAGGAATGATCCTTATGAAGTACTGGATCATGGTTACAATGCCACAAAAATCAGGGTTACACAACCATCGAATCATCTCTGGACACATCCTTTTTTATTAAGATGCTGCATACAAAGATTTCTAGACTTATCCAAATTTCAAACTCAAAATCCAAAATTCATAATTCTTAAATTAAGCTCAAATTCTCTTGAATCATATCAGAGCCTCTTCAATCAGTTCAAACCTTCATCCAAATGTTATAAAAGACTAGGAAATCTTCTTATACCCTCTTTAGGTATTTAATATCTCTATTCACACTAGCTTTTACCTTTTATAAAAATGGCTGAAAAATTGTACACAAATAGATCTTTACTTCTTGTTGAATAGATTTAGACAACAATTTCACAAACTCAATACTTTTTTATGACTTGAGGATCAATAGATACATTCATCTTGTGTCACAGTTGCTAGCTTAGAACTTTTCCAACATGTTCTTCAAAGGCAACAATGCCTCTTTCTATTTCCCAATTAGTATGGGAAGCTCCCCTTCAGCTGTGGTGGGTGGGTACTCCAATCTATCTCCCAATTGATATTTTAACGGTATTATTATTTTTATATTTCCATTCATATTAAAATATTCTTATTTTAAAATTAAAATTATATTTTATCATTAATATTAAAATATTTTCATTAATATTTGAATATTATTTCATCATTAATTGAAAAATATTAACTTTTCATTAATAGAAAAAATATTATCATCAATTAAAAATATTATGTCGTTATTTTATAATTAATTAGAAAATATTTTATAATCAATTCAAAAATTATTTTATCAATAATTGAAAAATATTATTTTATCCTCAGTTGAAAAATATAATTTTATCATTAATTGATGATATTGTTTTATCATTAATTGAAAAATATTATATGAATAAATTTGTAATATTAGTTATTCATTAATTGAAATAAATTTTAAAATATTATTTTATCATTAGTTACAAAAATATTATCATTAATAGAAAATTATTCCATCAAATATTTTATTACTAATTGAAAATATCAAATCATTATTTTGTCGTCAATAAATTTTTTTTATCATTAATTAAAAAATATTATTTTATCATTATAATATCTTTAATTGAAAAATATTTTATCATTATTTTATTTTAAATATTTTAAATATTACTATAATAAAATTAGTTGAAAAATATTTTATCATTAATTGAAATATATTTTATCAATAATTGAAAATGTTATATTATTACTATCTTATCTTTAATTGAAAAATAATTTATAATTCCTTCATTTTAAGTATTTTAAATTTTAATAGAGTGATATTAATTGAAAAATATTTTGTTAAGCCCAAGTGTTTCATTTTTTTGTCAAACTCTCTTTGCATTTTTGATGTCAATATGTGTGATCAATCTTTCCCCCCTTATTTACAATCTAATGCAATGGTTAAGTAGGGGTATTCTCATTTTAGGAATTTTCCCCAAAAATTTTCTTCTCACATAAATTATTATTTCTTGAACACTTTAGAGAGAGGGATGTTATCAAATGGTTTTATTTATTGATGATCCATTTGTTAATCAACTCTAGGTCGATGTTGTCTAACATGGTGTAGAAAACACGGGAAATATAATCAAGGCTATTTAGGTTGTTAATAAACTATCATGCATGGGATATTATGCTCAGAAAATCTTATTTCTCAAAAAGGGTCTGCATAAAAATATATTCGTTTAAAAAAACCATGTATCCTACACACATCTCATCAAACCATCAAAACAGTTCATGTATAAGTAATGTAACTCACCCTTTTAACATTTTTTGATAACCAAAACTATCCCTTAATAAGTAATTTTAATACAATTAAAAATAGGGGATGAGAGTGTGATTAGCATTCCTAAATTTCAATTTTTAACAAGATTTTCAAAATATTCCATATTCATAAGAAAATTATTTGGAAGCCTCCTTTCTTAACTTGGATCCCCCTTGAGGGAAATACTCATCAACATCTTCATGATGGTGAATCTCTTCAAGAAAATATTTCAAGATGTTCCAATATGAGAACATTCCAATATAAAATTACTAATATGGTTTTCCAATTTTAATAGATTACACACCTTGACCAAGTATGATATTCTTTAATTTATAATATTGAGAATTGATGGATCAATCCAGGATGAAATCTTCATCTTCAACTTCATCAATGATGATTCTCAATCATATTTTTATTTCAACTTAAATTCATAATCACTCAAGTATAATGACTTATTTATCTATTCTATCATGAATGGAAAGCACTCACTGCTTCTAAGGTCCCCCCCTAAGAACTCGTTTCACCTTCAATTACCTATATTGTAAGCCCAAATACAATACAAAAAATATATAATGGAATAAGGTGGATCTACTTGTTCCTCAATTTTAAGAGAAAGGTTGATATGGGTTCTCAGCCAAATTTCCCCACATTCATTAGTATTTATTCTTCCACATTTTATTTTCAAATCCAATTTTTCCTATAGTATCATAGATATTATCACACCATCTATTTCATTGTGCAAAATAGTTCTTCTCTCTTTAGCCATCAAATCATATACATATCTTGATAAAAACTTAGTTCTCTTAAAGGATTATTCTTATACTAGAAACGTGGTTAAACATCCTCTTTATTGTGTCCAAATTTATTTCATCTCGAAATTATAACTTTTCTAACACAAGAGTTATAGTTTGTTGACACCATCCCATGAAATTCATCTTCATTATATAGAATCTTTATTTTACCTTTAACACCAGCATTTTCTTATGCTTCTTATAATTTTATTTCTTTCTCCAAATCATTTATAAAAATCACAATAATATCATTTTAAATTTTGATATATTTTTTGGAGTTTCCATATATAATCACATGAGTTAAATTATTATGTGATTTATCCCTTCTCATAAACTAATTTTGAAACATTTTTGGAGTAATATGATTTGTAACATTCTTTAGGTTTCTACCCAAGGGTGAATATTCTTTGTATCATGGTATTCTATTATGAATCTTTATTAATATATATTGAGATGTATATAAATCACTTTTGTGACCCATTTTGTTGAAAACATCATAGATACAATCAATAACCTCATATCCATTCGAGCATAATATAGTTTCCTTATTCTATGATTGTTTCATCTTCTTCATTGGATTTATCCTCCTTGATACATGATTCATTTTTTCTATATAATTTTTAGTATTTTACCAAAAATACAATTCACAATCCATGAATCCATTCTAACACCAAAATATTCCCAAAAACCATGATCTCCTTTTATTTTTTGTATAATGTCCAAAATTTCCAACTTAATGTTTTGGGTTTTCTCCATCGTATGTTAGGCTTGTTTTGTGGAACCAACACTTATACATCTTCTTAAATACACCAAATAAATATTGATAAGATATTATCCTTTTCTCATCATTCATATTTGTAAATATTTTTTTTAAATCTAAATTTTTTATAAAAACTTATTTATCAAAATTATTATATTGAGATATGTATGGTACCTAATTCTTCTCAATATCCTAGGAAATATCATTAGATTATGTGGAGTTATTATTTCCATAAAATGGAGTATATTTGTTAGTAGAATCCTCCTAAGATAACATTGTATCATAAGAACAATATATCTTTGGTTTTGAAGTCTCAACGTGAGTCTTTCCAATATTGGATAATTTCATTTCCAATTCAAGGCATATCATACTAAGGTAATTATTTTGAGATTTAAAAAATATCATTCTTTCTTTACCATGATTCCTCATATTCTCATCACCCACTTCATGTAATGAGAAACGTTCTTATAATATTGAGTCAAGATCCTTGATTCTCTTGGATTTGATATCCAATTGAGTATTCTTGACATCCATAAAAACATTTTCAAATTTTAATCATCATGGAATGATTCTACCAAAATAATATCATAAATAACTTTCTCACATGCATACCTTTTCAACTACTCTTCTTAATGACTAATTTATTTGTACCTTGATTCCACTTGTTCAATGAGAGTTATTTAATTTCTAAACTTCTTACTTAGTTCATCCTCTAGTTCTTTAGCTTCTTCTTCTTAGTATAATTTATAAAAAATATGTCCCTTGAGAGTATCAAAAATAAACATAACCAATTATTTTGGAAAATATTTATATGTTTTTTGAATTTAGAATAAATATCAATATTTTCGTCATATCTTGAACAAACTTCATTAGAATAATCATAAAAATAATTATTACAACTTATACCACTCTGATTTCCATCAATAAGTGGTACTTCTCCATTTATTTTTGATTATTCTTTAAATTCCTTTATACTATTTTCTTTATGTTCTTATGAGATTTGTAATAACTCTATGATTTTTTATCCTCAGGTGTAACTTTCTTTTTCTTTATTTGATACAACTAGAACACTTCTTGAAATCTATACGACATAAAATTAGTGTACCACTGACTCACCCTCCCTCTCAGTGGTACCTAAACCATCTTTGGAATATATAACCGGTGTTAGAGTGATGCATAGGTATGATAAAAATTATAAATGAATGAAGTTACACTTGAATACCTAAAAATCTAATAAAGGTGAATGAGATGGATATTCCATTATAGTTGATTAATATATTCTATTGTGAGTAGTGGGAGTTTTCACAGCTATTTTACTTTATATCCATTTGTAGAAGAAAACCATGTGACTAATTATTTCATGTAACCATTTTCATATGAAATTCATATATCCAATTGCTACATATGTGATTTGGGAAGAAAGATGTAGCTATTTATTTCACATAGAAGAAGTTTTAGGTTTCCATTTTCATATTAGAGTGACGTAGCCAATTACGTGAAGGGGAATATTATTGAGACCACCTGTTACATTTTTTTGTCAATGAGTCAATATGTGTTGGAATATGAAGTTGTGATGCTTGAAGAACTGTTATGGATTCACTTAATGGTGTGAATTTCATTCTTGCAATATTCTCATTGTAAATGTGACAATTGTTTTAATTGATCTTAAATAAAAAGTACATGTTAAAAAGGAATTAATGAAGTGCAGAATGTTTGCAGCAAGTGGCCATCCTTTATTTGTCTGAATAGGAAGTGAAGAATAACATGAAAATATTAATTTTCATGAGTAATTGTTTATGGTAGGATTGAAAAAGGATCCCATGAAATATAAATATTACTGCATGATAAGAAGGATTCCATATTCCTAATTGAATTTATGAAGTCCATGTGCTATTATATTTATATGAAAATTTTGGATAACTGTTAGAATGGGGATTTAATAGAAATGGTATAACCAAATCCATTCAATTAGGCTAGATTGACTGTGCATTTGTGGGAGAAATCTCAACTATGAATAAGATCTATCCATGCCAGTTAGTACAAAAGAAGAGGAGTGAGAGTGTATGGGAGTGGGAAAGTGGTCCAATGTAGGTGAGGAGAGACCCGTGAAGCCTATGGGTGCAATAAGTGTAGTGTAAAAACCCTCTAATTAAAATGTTTTTAATAGAATAACTATCACATGATCTATTTATTTTGAGTCATTCGATCACTTATGTCATCATCCTCTTCCTTTGAAAATTTAGGGGTTTTCAATGCATGGATATTCCACCATTTAAAAGTAGTTGAGATCATGATAAAGCTACGTCCCTTGATTTAGAAATGATCAAATCTACATCTTCATGTAATATACCATGATGAGATCACAACCAAGTTTAGATTCATGCATTGAGGCATGTTCAAGATTCATGCACATGAAAACCACCATAGATGAGTTAAAGAAGCTTGGACCTATAATTTATCTAATGATAATTCATCTATTAATGCACATATGTGATCATAAATGAAAAATTCATGAAATTAAACTTGCATACATGAAAATCCGATGAAGTAGAATATGATGGCTATGTCGATGTAGACGATTTTTCTAGCTAATTGCGAGTAGTGAGATTTTACACAGCCATATTTATATATATCCATTTTCCAAATTTAAACCATATAAATTATTATTTCATGTATCTATTTGCAGATGAGATTCAGATAGAAAATTTCTACGTATATGATTTGGGTAAAACTACATAGCCGGTTTCTTCAAGTAGATGAAGTTTCACATAGTGGTTTTCAGATAAGTGATATGTATTTGATTGTATAAATTCTTTCAAATCATAGGTTACAAAATAAAAATTTAGGATCTTCAGAAATCATAGCGATCTAAATGATTGATGAATAAATGAGAGGATACCCAAATCTTTCATGATTTTTTATGTGAGGTTTTAAAGTGAAGAATCCCGAGTTGTAAAGTTATTTTAAACTTGATAATGTGAGTATTGAAATGATTATAATGCTATTGAAAATATATAAGAATACCTTAGTCTTAAGGGTATTTAAATGAGGAGTTATGATAGAATAATTTGGGGTTTAATTTTGACAGAATTAAATGGAAGAATAACTGTTTTTTACTTTATGTAGTCTTGAAATATTAATCATGGAGGAAAATATGAAAAACTTCATGAATGAAAAAACAATGATGAAATTTTTATTATTGTTATTTTTATATATAATATAATATATATAAGAGAGTATTGAGAGGTTTTTAAAAGGATTTAGAACCTTAAAATGTTAGATAGGTTGAATTTAAAAGAAAAATAATTCATAATAAGGACCCATGATTTTCCCCTTCTCAATGGTCCTCTCAATGGTTCATCCAACCCAGGGTGCTATATATTGTGTCATTATTTTTGAAGTATTAAATTTTATATATATTTTAAATATTTCAAATATTATACCAAACAATTAATGATAAATTAATATTTTACCATTCAATTAATGCTATTATAATATTAATTCTAAATTTTAAGCACTCCCAGGAGCAGGGATGACTTTGTTTTTAAGGATACGAGGTTGGCTAACAAGGTGTGGCTACTACGATAATATATTTGGGTGTTTTTAATCTTGTAGAGTAATTTATCCTTAATTTAGAAAGTAGTACAAGTTCATTAATAATATTTTTCTCATTATATTCAAATTTAATAACTTTATATGAATATTAAGAATTCAATTATTTAAATATGAATATAATTATTAATGATGATGAGTTCAAGGATGTCACAAGTATAGGGGCTCTCCCATGGTGAAGTAGAATACATATAGGGATTCTATTGTTCCATGGATATACAAAAAATTCTAGGATTCAAACTTCTACCAAAAATACATTCTTTAGAAGAATATCTAGTTCCAAAATCCTATTTTAGGTCGATTTAAGGCACCATGATTGTGATAGAAGATCAGGCACACACCTGGATCTCATGTCAGATTCTAATAAGAGTTTGATGCTTCTTTCAAGGATCTATCCACTAGAAGAATCCTCCTAAAGGGATCATCAAATAATGTGGAGTCTTATATAGAAACCTTCATGGAAATATTAGAAATGGAAAACAATAACTAACTACGAGTCTCATCATAACTAGTGGTGAGAATCCCTAAAAGCCGGATGATTTTATTTAGGTAGTCTCCTTTGTTTGGGGTTCTTAGATTGGATCCTAGATCACACTAACTATATGAATAGGCTTTAGACATCAATATATATAATATGGGGAATAATTTTTCCTAGTTATGTTTAAAATTACATTATCTTAATTGGATCCCTTAGAACCCAAATATACTTCATGATATTGATATGGATATTGGAGCACCCATCCACCTAGATAGATAGATAAAACAAGTTCATTTTGGTTATTATGCCTGAATTATAGTCAAAGTTGATCTAAAATCCATGTTAGTTGATAGTGTAATACTCTCCACCCCCAATGATGAAATTATTATTAGTGTTGAATATGTGAATCTAATAAATTTCTATGCTGTATATATGATTTTTTGTCGTTCACTAGAAGATTCCCCTATGAATACCTCTTGTGATGTTTATGGCTAGATTGACCATTTTAGAAAAGTGTGTAGAAAGGGATAAAAAGAAAAATATCTAATAGAGGTTAGGTATTATGATGTTTTTATTGTGAAAAGTGACATCAAAGAATCCTACAAGTTGTCTAGAATAGCTAAGGTCCTAGTTTATGATAGGGTGTAGCTTGTTGTTTCCAAGGCTAGGATGGGATCAACCAAAGTGAAACCTAGAAAGTTGACTAAGTCTTGGGTAGTTTTTATAAAATATGATGTTTATCCTCATAATTACCCTAAGATAATGATCTATACAATGTATTGGTAGACTTTGAATTATAAAAATTTCTAGTTGATACAGCATTGGATGAGCAGTGTGCTCCCACTTTTAGGGATACTGTTGATCATGGCCTAGAGGAAGAAAGGAAGGATCCTTACGTGGATAGTCAATCAGTGGTAGATCGTTAAGTGAATGCTATGTAAGATATTTTTTTTGGATTAAACACAAATTGGTCATATCTAGGGGATGAAAGGGAAAGATAATAGTATATTTTTCTTTCTGTAAGGTTTCTAACTCCAAATGAGGTCATACTTTAGCAATAGTATCGCTGGCCAGTCCCTTGATTCAACCTACCTTTTTTAAGAAGGATCCAAATATGGAATTTCACTTAGTGAACTTACCATTGTATAGATTAGACCTTTTATAAAGGAGGTATCAACTAGTTTTTCAGCATTCGATACACATCCTGATGATCCACTGGATACATCTGGTATGGCTGGTAGAGTTAATTGATAGGTCTTCCCATATTTAACTTCCCCCATTCCCATTAATGGTTCTTCTACAAGTAAAACTATAGACCCTACTTCATTAGTGTAGTAAGACAAGAAAGTATTGGATTCTTTAGTAGGTGATCATGAGATGTTGTCCACCCCAAATGACCGGTGGATACTTCAAACGTCATTTGAGTGGTAGACTTGAGGAAGGAAGACCGAGAAGAGAATTATCATTATATAAAAGAGATAAGTATTAAATCTTCCTAACTTGGAAATACTTATAGAGAGGGAAAATTCATAGAGGATGAGGATTTGACCCCAATGCAGAAGGTAATAACCCATATATTTCTTGAAGACTCCCCTAGAGATAATATATAGATATTCATTGTACAATATGACTCAAAATATGGAGATCCTGAATACATTTAGCGATAAGTTAAAACTTGGAGGCGAGACCTTTATCCAAGAGGTCGAGGCTACAGATGTGGTCAGATTAACTAAGTGGCTTTCCAGCACATGAGTCTTAATGATCAGGTTGAAATCATTAAAAATATGGGTTTTAAATAGATCTAGAGGTGTTCATGGCATATGTGTCTTGACTATCCCTATCTTCTATACAGTTATTTTTGATTTCAGTAAAGTGGCTTTGCCCATGAATTCTTCAAAAAATATGAATATAATTGTTAAGTAATAATATTTTACCACTAATCTTGACATATTATTTCAGTATTATCATTCATAGTAAAATATTCATGTTTTATCATCAAAATATTATTTTATCATTAATATTAAAATATTATTTCATCATTAATTAAAAAAATAATACATTTTTATTATTTGAAAAAATATTACCATTAATTGAAAATATTATATCATTGTTTTATCATTAATGGAAATATATTTTATCATTATTAAAAAAACTATTTTTTCATTAATTGAAAAATATTATTTTATCCTTAATTGAAAGATAATATTTTATCATTAATAGAAAATATGATTTTATTATTAATTTAAATAAATTTCATCATTTATTAAAAAATATATTTTTATCAATAATAGAAAAATATTTTTTCAATAATTGAAAAATATTATTTTATAATTATTTTCCCTTTATTTGTACTGCATTTTATCATTATTCCATATTAAATGTTTTAAATATTTATAGAGTAATATTAACAGAAAATATTATTTTACCATTAATTGAAAAATATTATTTTATCGTTTATCAAAAAATATTATTTTCTCATTAATTGAAAATATTATTTTATAAATAAATTTGTTTCATCATTAATTGATTTTTTTATTATTTATGAAAACAATTTTATCATTAATTAAATAAAAAATTTATTATAATTTTAAAATATTATTGTATATTTAAATTTATTTTATCATGAATTGATAAATATTTTATCATTAATTGAAAAATATTATTTTATCATTAATATATTAACATTGATATTTAAATACTATTTTAATATTATCATTAATCGTAAAATAATCTTATTTTATCATTAAAATATATATTTTTTCATTAATTGAAAAATATTATTTCATCCATAGTCGAAAAATTTTATTTTGTCATTAATTAAATGTATTATTTTACTATTAAATTTATTCTTCCTTTAATTGAAAAAAATTTCATCATTAATTGAAAACAAATTAAAATATTACTTTACCATTAATTGAAATGTATTTATCATTAATTGAGTAATATTTTATTATTAGTTTATCATTCGTTTAAAAAAACATATATTTATTTTATCAATAATTGAAAAATATTAATTTATCATTGTCTTATATTTATTTGAAAAATATTTTTTTTTTCATTTTATTATTTTTAATTTTCAAATTTTATAAAAGTAATATTAATTGAAAATAATTTTTCATTATTTTATAACCATTGTTTTTTTATGATTTTTAACTATTTTACCATTCAACTAATGATAAAAGGCTAATAAGTCCCATCAGCATGAATGAATTTGTTTATAAGGATAAGAGGTTAGCTGATGAGGTGTGGCCACAACGGTAATATATTCGGACTATTTTTATATTCTACAGTAATGTTTCATTATTTTCGTAAGTCAAACAAATTATCTAATAATATTTTACTCATTATATTCAAATTCAATTTCATCTCTATTAATATTATGCATTCAATTATTTAAATATGAATATAATTGGTATGTAATAATATTTTCACATTAAAATTAAAATTTTATTTTATTTTTAATTTATAGTAAAAATTTTTATATCAAGTTATCCTTCCATCATTTGATTTTGAATGAAATCATGAAGTGAGGTGCTTATCTAGCCATAGTCTAAAAATGTTTCATTTTATTAGTCTGTATACTCATTTTTTTCTTACAATCTATTAATTATTTACTAATATATTAAGAAGAGGATGGAAACTAGGTGAGAGATTCTCCCTCAACAGTTCAATTGCGATTTGGGCTTCCATGCGATGAACACCTCGATCAATTATTCACTATCTGATGCCTTTCTCCCTAAGAGGAAATTCGATAGGCACAAATCTGTGGCCTACAAGGAGGGATTGAAGCTCACTCAGGGTGAGGAAGAAGATGCTCCACTCCCTAGGATTGGGTATACCCACTCCTTCCCTCTCTTTAAGAACTCTATCATTGGGGGGATTTACCGTTAGGAAAACATCACCCATATGAAATCAAATCCTTCCACGATCCCAAATAGGGTAGTAATTTGTCATCACTCTATTATTGATCACCTCATTCTTCCAAGGGGTTCCTCTTTATGAAGAATCAGTGATATGGTGACACCAATTTTAGAGATTTGGGGTTTATTGAATTGGAATTGTGTTTCTTTAGGACACAACTTCTTCCATACTTTCCCTTCTTAGTGGAATTGAATGTGCAAGAATAGGGCCTTGGTTTAGTGCTACATAAGCCAGGGAATCTTCATTTTCATGATTGGGATTAATATTTCAAACCACTGCAGGTATGTAATTCATATTTTCAAACATGGGTCAAGGTTCATGGTCGGAATTAGATCCTCTGGCATCTATATATTCTTCACGACATAGCATTGGCCATCATAAATCCTATCAAGATGGATAGAGAGACAGAATTGGCCTGGTTTGTCCATTATGAATGATTCTTTGTTGAAGCAGATCTGATTTCTACACTTATGGATTACGTTTTTCTATCCCTTGATTATGAAGAATATAATTTTTTGATTGAATACAAGAAGATACATCAATTCTGTATGAACTGAAAAAACATTGGCCTTGATATTTGGCACTATAAAAAATCAGTTGTATGCTATTTATGCTCTACCATAGTTCATTAAGAATCTAAGTGTTTTAAAAAGAACTAAAATTAGTAATTTTCTGGTCCTTTTATGGATGCTGAGAATGGTTATACCTAGAAGGAAGAGGCTATTGCTGAGGACTTCATTACTGCTTGTTCCAGGGATGGGAATAATCAAGTGCTATAGTGTTATTCTTTCATCCCTATGGGTATAAAGACCTCTTACCATGCTACACCACAACAACATGTTGTGGATGGAACAAAGATATTTTCTACAGATGATGAGAACGGGTCTGAGCGTGTTAAGAGGCCATGGGAAGATATAATTACTGAGGCCGATTCAGTAGTTAGAAATGTGTGTGAACTGAGTTCAAAGTCTATTGCTGACTTAAATGTGGTTCAGACCGATGTGTTGTAGGCTAATGAGATGGTGTATTCTATTAAAGAGGGATTTTCTAAGGTTGTTTTCAATATTATTCCTCTATTAATGGATGACACAAAACAACATGCTAGAACAGATGTGATATCAGTGGATGATCAACCCATTGATGAATATGTTGCTTAGTTGTTAATATATCAACATATAAGGGAAGAGAAAATAATTATGGTGAGGATTCATAAGGGTTATAAAATATTATTAGATGAGGAGGTATTGCAATTTTTCACCCCTTAAAATCCATAGCACATGATATTCAATTTCGGACTATATAGGGGGCACTAACCCATGTGTAAGACAAGCTTCCAAGCTATTTTTCCTAGTAGGTTCCTCTTCCACAGGTTGAAAACCCCCATGCTGATGAGAAGCTGGAGTGGTTTTTTCTATCTCACTTAAATGGAAGAATGATAAAATTCTTATGATTCTTTTGGAAAGGCCTCGGATGAGGCATGGGAGATTTCACGAGGAATGAATTCTAATATCATACCTCCAACGAATCAGGAAGTGGAGGGGCCCACTAAGGGCCTTAGTAAGGAAGAAAAATAATGGGTTTGATCATATCTCGAATTCATTTACTCCTCGATAGAGATACAAATATTTGGATTTAATGATTATTTATTATCTCAAAATTTATTAGCAAATAATATTTAAGATGGTTTTCGATCCAACGTAGGGAAGACTTTTCAGGATCTATCCTGAAAATTATATATTTGACCCATTTTATAGGATATATCAGAATCATCATTAGAGGATGATTATGAGGACCCACAAAGGGTTAGTAATTGACTGAGATGCTGACACCCAAAGGGTAGAGGAAGGTTTCTTAAAAATATGGCTTCTAGAGGGAATTGTAGGAATTGACCCTCTTTGTTGGGTTGTTTTTTTGGATGGGGTAAGGTTCATGGCCATCCGATGAGAGGTGAATGGTGAATGGGTCTCACTTTGATACTAGAGCTGAATTAGGGTGATTAGAGGTTGGAAAAGGGTGATGAAATACATATTTACCATATGAATGAAAATGTTGATAACGAGAAGTGTGTTTTTAATAGAGTCGTTTAAGTGAGAATTATGTGAATGGGGAGTGTGGTGCCCTGATAGGCCTCTTGAAAATCAATTGTAATAGTCAATGATATTATTAATTACCATTAATTTATATTAAAATGTTATTTTTTCATTAATTTATAGTAAAATATTATAAAATTTCATTTTAGCATTTAAATATTACCATTTATGTTGAAATATTATTTTAATATCATCATTCATGGTAAAAAATTCTTATTTTATCATTAAAATATTATTTTATCATTAATATTATTATATTATCATTAATATTAAAATATTATTTCATCATATATTAGAAAAAAATTATTTTGACATTAATTAAAAAAAATATTAAAACATTATTTTACCACTAATTGATAGTAAATTTATTTATATATTTTTATATCAATTAATTAATTTCAATAATATTGAATAATTATTTCAATATTATCATTTATAGTAAAATATTCTTATTTTTTGTAAAAATATTAACTTATCATTAATATTAACATATATTTATTAATATTAGAATATTATTTCATTATTAAATGATTTTTTTTATTTTTCATTAATTCAAAGCATACAATAATTAATTGAAAATATAATATCAGTATTAGAATGTTAATTTCCAAATATTTTATCCTTAATTAGAAGTTTATTTTATCATTAATTTAAAATATTATTTAATCCTCAATCGAAAAATATTATTTTATCATTAATTGAAAATATTATTTTATCCTTAAATTTATTTTATCACTAATTGAAAAATATTTTATAATTAATTGAAAAAATATAAAAACATTATTTTATCATTAATTAAAAAATATTATCAATAAAAAAAATATTTTATAATTATTTCATTTTAAATATTTTAAATATTATGAGATTAATATTAATGAAACACGTTTTATCCTTATATTATTAATACTATATTTTAAATATTTTTAAATATTTTACCATTCAATTAATGCTAAAGTAACATTTTTCCATTGAATTAATTTTATTGGTGATGCCGTCTCGATAAAAGGATATCATGCTAGAAAAATAGTTTGCAAAATGGGTCTCCACTTGTGAGGTGTGTTTTTTATTTTTTTATTTTCTTGCACAAGGGTTCATGTGATACATATAAAAAATAATGAATAACAACATTAAGGAATATTATAATATTCAATTATATAAATATAAATATAATCCTTAATTAATAATATTTTCCATTATTTTGGTAAGTAATACAAATTATCCAACAATATTTTACTCATCATATATCTTGTTTAATAATATTATGAATTTGATTATATGAAGATAAATATAATTGGTAAGTAATAATGTTTTATGTAACGCCCTGACCCCAGTTACCAAGAGTCGGTACATTATTGCGTAACATTGGCATGATCACAAAAGATCAAGTCTTGAAAGACTGATTAGTTTAGTAGCATTGGAAACACTAGATACATTCATAAAATTACATTACATCATAATGTGAAAAACTATAATAACATGGTCTCCATAGTCCACACTCATATCCCCTTCTGACTATCCCTGCAGGTCATTCATAAAATACTTCTTCACATCCTAGAAAATATTAAAAGATTGAAAGGGGTGAGCTCAGATGCTCAGTAAGGATAACAATATAGTGGAAGCTTTCATCAATAAACATAATCATTTAAGGCAATGGATAACTAAAACAAAAGCCTTTTTAAACATGAATTTCAGCATAATATGGCCAAAATTAAATTAAATAATGCCATTTACTTACTCACATGGATATTCTACTAGTCGAATAATCCCATGCAATATCAATAACCACTTTCATAATGATGTAATGCATAATGCCAGAATATCATAACCACGTAGCCAAGGCCTTGTGCCAAGACCACAAATAAGATTTTGTCAAGGCCTCGTGCTAAGACACTAGTTTGTCTCATGAGACCTACCGATGCAATTTTCATAGAAGTTACTTATGTTTAAAATTGCTTAAATATACTCCAATGTTTTTCTGAAAACATTATGCAAGCTTCTGAAAAAAAATAACTAATTCTGAGACTGCTCGACTAATTACAGGCCATGATGGGTCCACGCCCAATCCCTTCCTGTCTACCACACTCGAGAGTCAGGTTTTTTGAAAACATTTTTAAGCTTGCGTTAAATATGTATACATTTGCACTGGATTTTCATATATTTGAGAGAAATATATATTTTTTGAAATCATTTAAAAATCACATAATTATAAAATAAAACCTTTTGAATAAACATAAAAGTCAAAGGGGTTTATACACCGTATAAAAGAAATTTGTGTATAAAACAAAATATGCCTCAATGTATGGAGATTGAGACGAAATCCATTAAAAAGATAATTTTTAAATAAAATATATCTATTATGTGTATTGACAATATGTACACATAAATAAAGTACAAATACAAGATAGGACATAATAATAGCATGACATAATTTGAAAGTAGGAGATTAACCCAAAGAATGGAAATTGGGTTAAGAAGTTCCCTTACCTCGTGTCCGACTTGACTCGACCGCTCTTTAACCTCCTGAATAATAAACTAGAGTTAATCTATACCTTCTTAAGAACCTTTTTCAAGTTCATTATTCCTTTTATATCACTTATTACCATGTCATGAACATTATGTAATTATTTAAGTTTATAACGGTCGTTTTGTCGATCTTAGGTACTTGAGTCAAAAATAAACTTCTTATAATTACACTTTGTTCATGTGGTAATATATCCATTATATCCATAATTATATTCATGATGTATATATCATATACTTCATATATATCCAGTATATACATTCATTTATAATATTACATAACATTTAGAGGTAAGAAATGAAATGCACCGTTCATGGAGATGGTAAGCCTTACATACGCATGAACGCTACTTTCATTTCTATTTCGTATTTAATGGAATGAAGTTATAATTATATAAAGGTATAATATAATTACAGTATAATATAATTTATAATACCATTTACTCCATCCTTTATACATCCCACATATGGCATTAACGATTCAAATCACTTTGAGGGGGCGGTAGTCCGCACTTCCTAAAATGTGATTATCGCGTTTACCCATAATGGAAATCATAAAGTATGAAATAAATGAGAAATATAGAAGCATAATGAAAACATAAAAATAATATATATATCATATATGAAAATATTGTCATCAAAATGGCCACCATTAGAGGTGTTAAAAGAATATTGAACAATCATTATTTTGTGAGGCAGTATTTCGCCACCCACAGAAACAGTATGTTCTTTAACCATTAGACGAAGGTGTGTGTATGTTTAAACCAAATACTTATCATACCATAATCCTATTATATTTTAGATACTATTTTTGTTACAAAAGAAAGGAATAAAAAGAGTTTAAGGGGTTGGAGAAGCTAAATAAAACAGAACAACATTAGAGAATACATTACCTTAAAATCAGGTAACTCATTTTGATTTGAGCCAAAGGATTCCTTTGGAAGACTTCTGCCCAATGTGAGGCTTCTAGGAGTAATGGAGGGAAGATGGGAGAGTATTTGAGCAGAGGTTGGCCGAGCCAAATGGCTTGAAGGTGTGAATAAGGTGGTAGTGGTGGGGGCCTTTTATAAGAGGAGAGGAGGGGAACTCTTGGAAATTTTGAAATGTTACTTTATTATGAAATACTTTTTCGGATTCTAAAGGTCCCAGACTTATATATTTATAGGTTAAGGAGATAAGGGTTCTAAATCTACTCATACAATAGGTTTTTTACAAGTGTAAGTTTTAGATTTTAAATTATCTTTTCATTTTATTTAAATCATTAATTAATGGGGTAATCGCTGCATCATCATGGTGTCATAAATAATTTAATTTATTTAATGTTTAAAAATTATAAAAAAATACCATGATGTAAGAAATCCTTTTATATTTATAATGAATATTTATAGTAAAAAATATGACTTCTATTACCACATTTAAAAATTACTTTAGTAAAACAACTCATGTTTGTGACATTTTTATTTTAACATTAAATAAAAAGTTTTTATTGTCATTTTCCTACCAAAGTGGCTCCATGGGGTCCCCAAGTTGACCCATGGATTTTCTTGGTCGGACATGACTCATAAAATAGGGGTATGACAAGTGTAAAAGTATTTTCATATTTTTATAATATCATTTTTACCTTAAATTTCACTAATTACCTTTAATCGCGATTAATTAAACTTAAAAGTTAGTATTCACCAAAAAATTATTTTAATCCCATTGAACCTAATTTTACTTCCTAATGACAACCATGTATGTCGGATTTTTTAAAATCAAATCACAGAAGAGGTAATATTTCATTTAAACGAAAAATCTGTTATTTAACTACCACTTAGTGGTTTCACTATTCATTAAAAATTGATGTTTTTCATAACAATGCCAAAATTTTACCCTAAGCTATAATTTATATTCCAAATTCAAAAATAATGTCTATTTTACAAAATTCAAAACATATAAGTTTCATTAATTAATTTTATAATTAATTCCCGCTGTCACAACAAATAGCCTGTTTTTAAGAAACAATATATATCAAAAGATTGACAATTATTTATGTCTAATTTCAAAGTGAAATTAATTATAATGAACACCATTGGATAAAATGGTAAAAATATATTATAATTATACTTTAAAACCACCCAATATTATAATTTATCACTAAAAATTATTTTGATTAAAAAAGTTGTTTTTAAGTATTCTTCATTATTCATAAAAAAATTTGAAGTTCTTAGAAAATTACAAAAAATTCAACTTAGGATAATTTCGATATTAAGAATACAAAAATGAAGTCCATTTTGAAATATAAAATTCCTATAATTTTAAAAAGTGGGTATTACTATTCTTAATGGCTACTTTTATTAGTCGTGGTGTGTTAGAACTCGAAGTTGCGTACAATGCAAGCTATTGCATTATTGAATGAGAAGCGTATCATGGAAGCTCGGGGTGTTACATTCTCCCATCCTTCAATAAATTTCGTTCTCGAAATTTGAGATTTTTATTTGAAAATAAAATGTTGAAAATAGAAAATACCATTGTGGAAAACCCACATCGGAAATAAGGTTAATAAAAATATAACATTAAAAAAAAGAAATAGAAGTACAAAGGTCCCCCGAGATAGCCCATACTAGGATTCTATGAAAATATGGATATGGAAGAAAAACAAACCATCAAGTTATGACGGAGAGTTGTAGAACACTGGATTAGGAGAAAGTTAACCATAAGAAAATCACAAACTTGTGATTGGTTAAACAGTCATTGAATCCCCAGTTGGAAAAGTTAACCGGCAACATTTTTGTTTTAACTTATCTTTTATAAAGTTGATGAATATATTTAGGATATTTACTAAGAATGTAAGGGAATATAAATAATTTATAGGTAGACTTTCATTCTTTAATAAATTTTTACCACAAACCCATCTTTCACTCGAAAAGGTAATAGAACTCAAAAACATTCTATTTATCCTAATTGTATAAGGTTCCAAATATTAACACATACCATTTAGATTAGTAAAACTATTTTGTAATAACCAGGGACTTTTTATAGGCTAGTGGTAGGTAATAAAGGCCTGTCGCACAATGGTTTTGGGTTGGATTCCTACAGCTTTGTCCGACGCGACGGGTTATGCCCCACCCTGAAGGTTGTCCTTTTCCTAAAACTATAGTATTATAATATTACAAAAATAATCTTCATAAATGTTTTAACCTTAAACAATACTATCCAAAGTTCAACTTAATCCATTCCAACCTTTATAGTTATCCAAAATACCTCCATCCATAATTTCTCTAAAAGGTCCTAAAATTCCAAAATCAATTGTAACAATAGATTCTTCAAACAAAGTCAAGTTCCTCTTATTGTCACATAATAAAAATATGATAACCTTCATCATATTAAAACCTTAGTGAAAACAACAAGTACTACCGTACAATCCTTATATATCACATTATTATTATAACCAGAATATAATCCTTGATTCCAAAAACACAAATATATTAATTATTCAACTTCATAAGTAGCAAAAACATAAGCTTGGCCTTGATCCCTTGGCCTTTTCTGAGGTAAGTTTCATTGGTGCTTTGGACAATCATTTTCATAGTGACCCATTTCCCTACAATTATAGCATTCAACATTGATAGTATCTTTCTTTCCCTTACAATCACGAGCCTGGTGACCTTTTTCTACACATTTGTAAAAACTCCCATTCCTCTTAGGCAAGTACCAGGGTGATTCTTCCCACAATTATCTCATAATGGAAAATACTTCTTTCCCTTTTTCCCTTTATCTGTCTCTTGTTCCACCGTTCTCTTCTTCTCTTACTTTACTTTGTTGTCATAAGACATAGAGAATTCCTTTTTTGTCTTGATAGCACATGGGACTATATCCTCGTATGTTGAGAAAGATTGTGATACTAAAGCTCGATGGAGAAATGGTTTTAACCCATCAAATAAACGATCAATCTTACTTCTTGGGTTATGTATATAATCTGCTGCTTGCCTCGCTAACCTTGTAAAGTTATCCTCATACATTGCGACATTCTCATCCTCCTTTTGTCTCAGACTCAGAAATTGCCTTTCCGTATCTGCTCGATGGTTATGTGGAAAGTATTTTTCTAAGAAAAGATCTTTGAACTCTCTCCACTCCATACTTGATACTTCTTCATCTTCATTTTTATTTTGAATCAATGACCACCATTGATCGACATCTTCAGTGAGGCGGTAAACTGCCATGATAACCTTCTCCCTTTCGCTACTCCCCAAGGTGTGGAATATTTTCTCTAAGGAGTTTATCCATTTCTCAGCCACTAATGTATTTTTACCCCCATTAAATTTTGGCGGTTGTTGCCTCATGAAGCGGTATAACATTGATCCTCCACGTTGCGGATCAAGGTGCTCTGTAGAGACCCGAAGCTAGACGTACATGGACATTACATTACTTTTACAGAATAATTAGTACATAACAAAAACACACACACAAGGATCGTAATAGTTTAGTGTCTTTGGAAACTCGGAACGTAATCTTCTAATCGTGGTGAAAGATCTTCAATATCTCCCATAAAGATCTTCCCTTTTTTTTACCTAAAAACCTTTCTTTATATCCTGGGGAAAAGAAAACATAAAAGGGTGAGCTTAAATGCTCAGTAAGGGTAAACAAAAGAAATATCAATCACATCATATACATAAGAACATAACTTTTGGAAATCTTAACCTGCAAAAGAGCTCATAATATCATAACATGGGATAAATCATAGAAGTGAAAATGAGATCCCCATAATCATAACATGAAACTTGAAACTTCGTGGCATGCACACATAATCATGGAAAATCATTTCTTGTTAGTCATGACTCATTGTCAAGACTATCTTAGTGGACAAAGTCCATTTCTGAACCGAGTTCACTCCTCGTTTCAGTCCTGTATCACTGAACCGAAATAACCTTCCATTCCAGCCATGTCTATCTCATGAGATATAAAGTTTTTACCCAATGCATTGGAGGGAGATATAGGTCCCACCCATCTTATAATGAATCCTTTCTTATGTGTGCCACATAATCATAAAACATACATCATCGTATAACACAAGTAACAAAAATGGGATTCTTGAAACATCATGACATCATAAATCAATTCATATAAGATAAAGGAATTCATAAAAATAATTCCATCACAACATGATCAAATCAATGTAATAATAGGGATAAAAATATAACCCTATTTTATCTTAGATGGAAAATAATTTTGATAAAACACTTGAACTCCATTCTTGAGGAAAATATCCCTTCTTCTTCAAAAACATTTTTTTCCTTTCATAACATGTCATACAACTTTAAAATAAAAGAAGTTGATTAAAAATAAACTTGAAAACTTGTAAAGGAAGCTTCTTTGATGTAATGTTTTAAAAATCCATTCATGCCGTATAATTTAAAAAAAACATTCTTCGTACTTTTGTCGGAAAAGTCAAAAAGTACCTCGTACGACAAAAGATTTCTTTCATAGATATTACTAAAAACTCACCAAAGGGTAAAAATGTATTTAAACAATTGTAGGTGGATGGAAATAATATTATATATTGATGAAACATGGATGTGGATGATAAAATACACCCCAGTAAATACTTACGAATAAACAATCTCGGATAAAAATGAGATTGTGATATTTCCCTTACCTTAGGTCCGACTTGCTTTGTAAGTGTCCGAACCTCCTGTATAATGATTTAAATCATGTTATTGACTTATTACAGAATCATATTAATTTTTATGATATCATATATGGTTCACTTATGACATTATATTACCCGTTCTTTTGTAAATTCCATGTTAAAAAAGCGTTTTGGGTAAAATCGTTTCATTTATCGTAGGTGTTTTGACTTGTTGTTCTTGACATAATTATTACTTATATCATGAGTTAATCACTTCAAGAATATAAAATATGATTTATATATCATATATATTCAGTATATATATATATATAATAGGTAGATAAATAAAATGAAAAACACCGTTCATGGAGACGGTAGTCCGTACGTACGCATGAACGCTGTTTTCCTTTCCTTATTGTCTTGAAATGGAAGTAAGTAGATGACATACATATGTATATATATACATAAATCCAGTAGCTTTATAATGTAATATATTTCATTATTATTTCTTATGTATACATTATAATCATTCTTAAATGGTTAACATGGAGAATGAATCTCATCGCGTCGTGGAGACGGTAGTCCGTACGTACGCACGAGCGATGATATCATTTCTATAAATATTGAATTGAATTAGAGTGGATCATACAATATATCAGAATCAATATGATGTTGTAATAACTATTTATAGTTATTCTTTACACCATTATACCCATCCATGTAAGGTGGTGGTGGAAAATAAATTACACCACGGCGTGGAGACGGTATTCCGTACGTACGCACGCGCGGTGATTTCTTTTTCCGTAGGATGGATAGGTGGTGAAATAGGGTTGTTTCATACTTATAATAACATATCAGTATATGAGTGATACTGATGTTATTACTTCATAATGAAACAACCTAAGAAGAAGAAGTGGAAGAAGAAATAAAGATGAAAGAATTGGTAACGGTAATTACCTCTTCTTTGAAGTGCCTCTTTGAGACCTCCACTTAGGGCACTAAAATTGGTCTTTGAGGAAGACCAGAACCTCTAGGATGTTTTTAGGGAAGTGGAGAAGAGATTTTGGCAGGGGTTGGCCGAGCTTGAGTGCTCAAATTGGTGTGAGGAGGAGGGAGAGGAGGTGTCATTTTATAAGGGAGGAGAGGGGCACCTTAGGAATACCTCAAAATATTATTTTATTTTAAAGTGAAAATCGGTTTATAATTGTTCCAAAGGGTCTTATTTCGAAGATAAAGTGGGGATGGGTCTAAATCCTATCAAACAATAGGATTTAGACAAGTTTAGGTTATTATTTTAACCTTATCAATTAGATTTAACTCTAAGTTAAATAATTTAACTTTTACCGTGTCTTTTTGTTTTCTTTCACTATATGGTTAATACACTTACTATAACATGCAAAACGAACCCCAAATTGTTTATTATTAAAATATATATCCTTATCTAAGTAAGTTGGCCGAACCTTAGATTTTTAGGAATAAAATAACAATTAATAATATAATATATGATTTAAAAACTATTTTGTGTCAATTTTGACACTATTTGATATATGATTTTTGTGAAAGTCATAACAGAATTATATGTTCGAACCAAGTTGATTAAATCAACACTAATATATCATATTAACCTAGAAAATTAGTGGAATTCATAAAAAGTCTTAAATTACATTTATTTTGGTATTTATATTATCAATTATGTCAATATTTCATTAATAAGATAATTACTGCATCATCTTTGTGTCATAAATAAATTATATAATTTGATGTCTAAAAATTACAAATAAAATACCATCATGTAGGAAATCGTTCTAGCTTTCTAATGAATATTTACAATCGAATTTATCTTATGTATAACCCCATATTAAAAATGATTTACTTATTAAAATTTGATTTTAACTATTTTAACCCTGCTTTAAATAAATTAATAATAAATGTCCTAATCTAATCCAAGTGGGCCTAAATGGTCATATTTTATTCCTAAGTTTGTTTTTGGTCGCATTACACTTGTCAAATAGAATTAGGACATGTGTTAGGGTAATATTAATATAATATTTACCCTTAGTTACCCTATTTACTATTAACCGCGGTAAAAAAAAGTAAAAAGTTACTATTCACCAAAAATTATTTTCATCTCATTGAACCACATTTTACTTACTGACATCAACCGTGTCTCTCGGATTTTTGAAATTCCATTCACAGAAGCGGTAAAATTAAGTTTTATGAAAAATTCAGTTTTTTAACTACCACTTAGTAGTTTCACTATTCATCAAAAATTGATGTTTTTCAGAACAGTGCCAAAATTTCATCCCAAGCTATATTTCATATTCCGAATTCAAAAATGAAGTCTATTTTACCAAATTCATTACATAAAAGTTGCATTAATTAATTTTATAATTAAATCCCGCTGTTAAAACAAATAGCGTGTTTTTAAGAAACAATATCTATCAAAAGATTGACACTTGTTTATGTCTAGTTTAAATGTGAAATTACATCCAATGACCAACATTGTATTAAATTGTAAAAATATATTCTAAATATACTTTAAAACCACTCAAATTAATGATTTATCACTATTAATTATTTCGATTAAAAAAGTTGTTTTTAATTATAATTTAGTAATTTTCACTATTCATCAGAATATGAAAGTTATCCAAAAAGTACCAAAATTTCACCTTAGGCTAAATTCGATACTCCGAATCCAAAAATGAAGTCCATTTTAAAATTTATAAAATTTAAAAAGTGGTTATTACTATTCATAACGGCTAGTTTTAATAATATTTTAATAGTATATCATTGTTTCGTGAAACTCAGTATTACGTACCACACACGCTATCGAGGAAGGTTGCGATTGCGTGTAATGCAAGGCAAGTCAAGGATGCGTGTTGTGCAAGCTCCTTTTGGTGTAGCGTACAACACAAGACATTAGTGAAATAAAAAAGAATATTTTTCATAAAATCTCGGGCTGTTACATTCTACCCCCCTTAAAATGAATTTCGCCCTCGAAATTCGTCGGGGTTATAAATGGATTACTATTCGAAAGTTTCTTTAATAGAAACCCACATCGTAAAAAGGAATACCAAAACTTGGCTTTAAAAACTAAAGTATGAAATGTAACGATTACCCAAATAAACTAATCACTGGGTTTCCACATAGGTGAAAATATAGATATGGAAGAGAAATCTAACAATCATGTTCTGATGGAGAGTGGTAGAGAACATGGCTATGAAAAAGCCAGTAATCACAAATCCATAAATTTGTGACGATCTAAGGTACCATCTGATTCATCAGGTATAAGAGAACTAGGACAACATTTTTGGTTTTCAAGATCATTTCCCTAAAGATAAAGAATTTGAATTAGAATAAATACTTACTTTATTTTGGTACAATCTCACTGTTGTTCGTGCCTTTAACAATTTCCACTTCATCTCTTAAATAAATGAAGTTGAATTTGTTATTCGTGAAGTGTTAGCAGATCATGTGATAGAATGACGGGTCATTCCATCTGTCTGAAAAGGTTAGCAAAATTTATATACATAAGTCGATCTATAGTGGGATTAATCATATATGGTTCCTAAAATGGGCTTATACTTCATATATCATACTGCTTAATATAATAACACTAGTTTCTACTAAACAGGGACTTCCTGTAGGTCAGTGGTAGGCGATAAAGGCCAGTCGCACTTCGATTGTGGGTTCGATTCCTACAGCCTTGTCCGAAGCGATGGGCTATCGCCCGTCCTGCAGGTTGTCCTTTTTCTAAAACTACGTTACTATAACATCCCATCAATAATATCGAAAATCTTCTATCCTTAAACAATACTAACTTATGTCCAACATAATCCAGTCTAATCTTTAGGCTTATACATAATACTGCAGTCCACTCTCATAATATAGTGAAAACGATTACCAGAGATTTAACACCATCGTCGATCCCCATATATCATAAGATATGTTTTGTTGGTCACATTCCAAACATTCAAAGGCCTTAATAATGTATTCTCTTGAATACCCATTGAACCATGGTGAAAACATGAATGCAGTTAAAAGTTAACACTTTTCACATACTAAAATCCTCAAAATTCTATATACTCAAACCATGATATCACTTAGTCCTTGTATCAATCATGAGCTCATGAATACTATTAAACATTTCATTTTCTTGTCTTCATTATGCACATATCATCTTATTTCCAAAAAATATCTCAATCACTTTGAATACCACATCAATAAATATTGCAATACTCAATGATACAACATTATTTTGGAATCCCATTACATAAACACTTAATCATTCCACCACATCATTGTCATATTCAACATTTCCAATAGTGATCGCATGTGACTTCCCTTTGTCCTTTGCCTTCAATGGTTGCTCATGTTGACCATCACTAACCCTTGTATTAGGGCAATTATTAGCATAATGCCCCATTTCCTTGCACTTGAAGCATTGAAGTGTTGGCGGTGCGTTCTCTACAGTGTTTGCTTTATTCACATCATTAGAAACCCTTTTTCCATTACTTCGACACTCAGCTGCTCGATGACCTTCTTTTCCACACTTAAAACATTTTATAGTCCCTTTAAGACAATCTCCACCATGCTTCTTTCCACACTTTGTGCATAAGGAAACATTCATCTTCTTTTCACCATTATTCTAAGATTTCTCCTTGAACTCCATCTTTCGTTTCTTGTCAAAACCATGAGATGGATATGTAACACCAACTTCCATTTCTACCTTGATAGCACAACGCACAATTTCTTCATAGCTACTGAAGTCTCTTATAGCTAATGCCCTTCGAAGACTTGGTATTAAGCCACTGAAAAATCGATCAACTTTACTTTCAGGTTGGATGATAATTCCAGAAGCATACCTTGCAAGTCTTGTAAAATTTGCTTCATAAGTACCAACAGATTCATCTTCCCTTTCCTTCAGTTCAAGAAACTCTTTCTCTATCTATGTTCGAAGAATACAAGGGAAGTACTTACTGAAAAACAAGTTCTTGAACTCGTCCCATTCCATGGACTCAATTTCATCTCTTGGCCTCGTATTCTTGATAAGATTCCACCATTGATCAGCTTCACCTTCCAAACGATATACTTCTAAGATGACTTTATCATGTTCAGAACATTGAAGAACTGAAAATATCTTTTCAGTAGTACTGATCCATTGTTCAGCCACAGGTGGATCAGAAGACCCACTGAAAGAAGGTGGACGTTGCCTCATGAAGGACTCAATAGAATATTGTTCCCTTCTCTGCTCATTTGGATGTCCAGAATGATTCATAGCTTGTGTAAGTATAGCAATAAGATTTTGCACTCCATCTCCCATAACATTTGTTTGTTCAGGAGGGAAATCATTGCATTGTCCATTGCATTGATCAACACGGTTCCTTCGGGTTCCAGCCATCGTCTAAAACCCAAAAAGAATAGTGTGAGAGGCAAAAATCATGCTAGGGAAAACAACATAATAAAGGGGGAGTACCTTCAATATCCAACATCTTATTTTTAATTCTATGATCGTTAGCGTAATTCTATTACTATAACCTATACGTATACTTATCCCTAGGGACATCCCTAGACATACCGTAGAAATATCTCTAGGGATCTCACTAACGTTTTCGCATCCTAGTTTCCAAAGGTTGACTAAACCTTTCCTCTGATACCAACTGTAGAGACCCGAAGCTAGACGTACATGGACATTACATTACTTTTGTGGAATACATAGTACATAACAAAAACACACACACAAGGATCGTAATAGTTTAGTGTCTTTGGAAACTCGGAACGTAATCTTCTAATCATGGTGAAAGATCTTCAATATCTCCCATAAAGATCTTCCCTTTTTTTTACCAAAAAACCTTTCTTTATATCCTGGGGAAAAGAAAACATAAAAGGGTGAGCTCAAATGCTCAGTAAGGGTAAACAAAAGAAATATCAATCACATCATATACATAAGAACATAGCTTTTGGAAATCTTAACCTGCAAAAGAGCTCATAATATCATAACATGGGATAAATCATAGAAGTGAAAATGAGATCCCCATAATCATAACATGAAACTTGAAACTTTGTGGCATGCACACATAATCATGGAAAATCATTTCTTGTTAGTCATGACTCATTTTCAAGACTATCTTAGTGGACAAAGTCCCTTTCTGAACCGAGTTCACTCCTCGTTTCAGTCCTGTATCACTGAACCGAAATAACCATCCGTTCCAGCCATGTCTATCTCATGAGATATAAAGTCTTTACCCAATGCATTGGAGGGAGATATAGGTCCCACCCATCTTATAATGAATCCTTTATTATTTGTGCCACATAATCATAAAACATACATCATCGCATAACACAAGTAACAAAAATGGGATTCTTGAAACATCATGACATCATAAATCAATTCATATAAGATAAAGGAATTCATAAAAATAATTCAATCACAACATGATCAAATCAATGTAATAATAGGGATAAAAATATAACCCTTTATTATCTTATATGGAAAATAATTTTGATAAAACACTTGAACTCCATTCTTGAGGAAAATATACTTTCTTCTTCAAAAACATTTTTTTCCTTTCATAACATGTCATACAACTTTAAAATAAAAGAAGTTGATTAAAAATAAACTTGAAAACTTGTAAATGAAGCTTCTTTGAAGTAATGTTTTAAAAATCCATTCATGCCGTATAAGTTAAAAAAACATTCTTCGTACCTTTGTCGGAAAAGTCAAAAAGTACCTCGTACGACAAAAGATTCCTTTCATAGATATTACTAAAAACTCACCGAAGGGTAAAAATGGATTTAAACAATTGTAGGTGGATGGAAATAATATTACATATTGATGAAATATGGATGTGAATGATAAAATACACCCCAGTAAATACTTACGAATAAACAATCTCGGATAAAAATGAGATTGTGATATTTCCCTTACCTTAGGTCCGACCTGCTTTGTAAGTGTCCGAACCTCCTGTATAATGATTTAAATCATGTTATTGACTTATTACAGAATAATATTCATTGTTATGATATCATATATGGTTCACTTATGACATTATATTACCCGTTCTTTTGTAAATTCCATGTTAAAGAAGCGTTTTGGGTAAAATCGTTTCATTTATCGTAGGTGTTTTGACTTGTTGTTCTTGACATCATTATTACTTATATCATGATTTACTCACTTCAAGAATATAAAATATGATTTATATATCATATATATTCAGTATATATATATATATAATAGGTAGATAAATAAAATGAAAAACAACGTTCATGGAGACGGTAGTCCGTACGTACGCATGAACGCTATTTTCCTTTCCTTATTGTCTTGAAATGGAAGTAAGTATATGACATACATATGTATATATATACATAAATCCAGTAGCTTTATAATGTCATATATTTAATTATTATTTCTTATATATACATTATAATCATTCTTAAATGGTTAACATGGAGAATGAATCTCATCGCGTCGTGGAGACGGTAGTCCGTACGTACGCACAAGCGATGATATCATTTCTATAAATATTGAATTGAATTGGAGTGGATCATAAAATATATCAGAATCAATATGATGTTTTAATAACTATGTATAGTTATTCTTTACACCATTATACCCATCCATGTAAGGTGGTGGTGGAAAATAGATTACACCACGGCGTGGAGACGGTATTCCGTACGTACGCACGCGCGGTGATTTCTTTTTCCGTAGGATGGATAGATGGTGAAATAGGGTTGTTTAATACTTATAATAACATATCAGTATATGAGTGATACTGATGTTATTACTTCATAATGAAACAACCTAAGAATAAGAAGTGGAAGAAGAAATAAAGATGAAAGAATTGGTAACGGTAATTACCTCTTCTTTGAAGTGCCTCTTTGAGACCTCCTCTTAGGGCACTAACATTGGTCTTTGAGGAAGACCAGAACCTCTAGGATGTTTTTAGGGAAGTGGAGAAGAGATTTTGGCAGGTTTTGGCCGATCTTGAGTGCTCAAATTGGTGTGAGGAGGAGGGAGAGGAGGTGTCCTTTTATAAGGGAGGAGAGGGGCACCTTAGGAATACCTCAAAATATTATTTTATTTTAAAGTCAAAATCGGTTTATAATGGTTCCAAAGGGTCTTATTTCGAAGATAAAGTGGGGAGGGGTCGAAATCCTATCAACCAATAGGATTTAGACAAGTTTAGGTTATTATTTTAACCTTATCAATTAGATTTAACTCTAAGTTAAATAATTTAACTTTTACCGTGTCTTTTTATTTTCTTTCACTATATGGTTAATACACTTACTATAACATGCCAAACGAACCCCAAATTGTTTATTATTAAAATATATATCCTTATCTAAGTCATTTGGCCGAACCTTAGATTTTTAGGAGTAAAATAACAATTAATAATATAATATTTGATTAAAAAACTATTTTGTGTCAATTTTGACACTATTTGATATATGATTTTTGTGAAAGTCATAACAGAATTATATGTTCGAAACAAGTTGATTAAATAAACACTAATATATCATAGTAACCTAGAAAATTAGTGGAATTCATAAAAAGTCTTAAATTACATTTATTTTGGTATTTATATTATCAATTATGTCAATATTTCATTAATAAGATAATTACTGCATCATCTTTGTGTCATAAATAAATTATATTATTTGATGTCTAAAAATTACAAATAAAATACCATCATGTAGTAAATCTTTTTAGATTTCTGATGAATATTTACAATCGAATTTATCTTATGTATAACCCCATATTAAAAATGATTTACTTATTAAACTTTGATTTTAACTATTTTAACCCTTCTTTAAATAAATTAATAATAAATTTCCTAATCTAATCCATGTGGGCCTAAATGGTCATATTTTATTCCTAAGATTGTTTTTGGTCGAATTACACTTGTCCAATAGAATTAGGACATGTTTTAGGGTAATATTAATATAATATTTACCCTTAGTTACCCTATTTACTATTAACCGCGGTAAAAAAAAGTAAAAAGTTACTATTCACCAAAAATTATTTTCATCTCATTGAACCACATTTTACTTACTGACATCAACCGTGTCTCTCGGATTTTTGAAATTCCATTCACAGAAGCGGTAAAATTAAGTTTTATGAAAAATTCAGTTTTTTAACTACCACTTAGTAGTTTCACTATTCATCAAAAATTGATGTTTTTCAGAACAGTGCCAAAATTTCATCCCAAGCTATATTTCATATTCCGAATTCAAAAATGAAGTCTATTTTACCAAATTCATTACATAAAAGTTGCATTAATTAATTTTATAATTAAATCCCGCTGTTAAAACAAATAGCGTGTTTTTAAGAAACAATATCTATCAAAAGATTGACACTTGTTTATGTCTAGTTTAAATGTGAAATTACATCCAATGACCAACATTGTATTAAATTGTAAAAATATATTCTAAATATACTTTAAAACCACTCAAATTAATGATTTATCACTATTAATTATTTCGATTAAAAAAGTTGTTTTTAATTATAATTTAGTAATTTTCACTATTCATCAGAATATGAAAGTTATCCAAAAAGTACCAAAATTTCACCTTAGGCTAAATTCGATACTCCGAATCCAAAAATGAAGTCCATTTTAAAATTTATAAAATTTAAAAAGTGGTTATTACTATTCATAACGGCTAGTTTTAATAATATTTTAATAGCATATCATTGTTTCGTGAAACTCAGTATTACGTACCACACACGCTATCGAGGAAGGTTGCGATTGCGTATAATGCAAGGCAAGTCAAGGATGCGTGTTGTGCAAGCTCCTTTTGGTGTAGCGTACAACACAAGACATTAGTGAAATAAAAAAAAATATTTTTCATAAAATCTCGGGCTGTTACATGCTCCATACGAGTAAGTTTATTATTCATAACCTGAGTGAGTTTTCCCAGTATGGTAATAAGTTGATCAGCACCAGTTGTATCTCCAGCTCCACAATAATTATCTTGAGCAGGAGGGAAATCCCTACACGGAGTGCGTGCATTGATACAGTTTCCATTCCTTCCACTAGGCGCTATTTCTAAACAATGACATAAACTAGATTAGTTTATGAATCAAAATACATAATTCCATACTTGTAAAACACTTAACACTAATTGAACTATTTATGGATATAATCCATAATCATAAAAAAGTTTTCTTTGAGGAAGTATATAATCATAACCCTTCATAGTGGTTTGTAAAGAAAATGAGAATTATCCTAAGCATATCCCCTGGGAGTGTCGTAACCAAGAGTGCAGCAAGGCCCGTTGTCGTGCACCAGTTCCCGTTCGAGTCAAGTTCAAAGCGGTTTTTTTGAGTTTTACCCCTAGTTACATATGTTCCAGAGCCACCTCTACCTGCTCGTATCTAGACAGGGATGTATTGCTCGGAAAACTCACAAAATCTCTATAAAACAAAAATTATAGGAAGTTCTTCTATACTAATCATCATAGTCTATCTTTGGGCTATGTGCTCTAATCAGAGTTTATCTAAATCTAGCTTCCAAGGTTAGTACTAAACTGCCTCTGATACCAACTGTAACGCCCCGACCCCAGTTACCCAGAGTCGGTGCATTATTGCGTAACATTGGCATGATCACAAAAGATCAAGTCTCGAAAGACTGATTAGTTTAGTAGCCTTGGAAACAATAGATACATTCATAAAAGTTACACTACATCATAAAGTGAAAAACTATAATAACATGGTCTCCATAGTCCAAACTCATATCCCCTTCTGACAATCCCTACAGGTCATTCATAAAATACTTCTTCACATTTTGGAAAATATTAAAACATTGAAAGGGGTGAGATCAGATGATCAGTAAGGATAACAATATAGCGGAAGCTTTTATCAATAAAAATAATCATTTAAGGCAATGTATAACTAAACCAAAAGCCTTTTTAAACTTGAACTTCAGCATAATATGGAAAAAATAAAATTAAATAATGCCATTTACTTACTCACATGGATATTCTACTAGTCGAATAATCCCATGAATTATCAATAACCACTTTCATAATGATGGAATGCATAATTCCAGACTATCATAACCACATAGCCAAGGCCTCGTGCCAAGACCACAAATAAGATTTTGTCAAGGCCTCGTGCCAAGACACTAGTTTGTCTCATGAGACCTACTGATGCAATTTTCTTAGAAGATACTTACGTTTAAAATTGCTTAAATATACTCCAGTGTTTTTCTGAAAACATTATGCAAGCTTCTGAATACAAAATAACTAATTCTGAGACTGGTCGACTAATTACAGGCCATGATGGGTCCACGCCCAATCACTTCCTGTCTACCACACTCAAGAGTCAGGTTTTCTGAAAACATTTTAAAACTTGCGTTAAATACGTATACATTTGCACTGGATTTTCATATATTTGAGAGAAATATCTTTTCATTGAAATCACTTAAAAATCACATAATTATAAAATAAAACCTTTTGAATAAACATAAAAGTAAAAGGGGTTTATACACCGTATAAAAGAAATTTGTGTATAAAACAAAATATGCCTCAATGTATAGAGATTGAGACGAAATCCCTTAAAAAGATAATTTTTAAATAAAATATATCTATTATGTGTATTCACTATATGTACACATAAAGAAAGTATAAATACAAGATAGGACATAATAATATCATGACATAATTTGAAAGTAGGAGATTTACCCAAAGAATGGAAATTGGGTTAAGAAGTTCCCTTACCTTGTGTCCGACTTGACTCAACCGCTCTTTAACCTCCTGAATAATAAACTAGAGTTAATATATACCTTCTTAAGAACCTTTTTCAAGTTAATTATTCCTTTTATATCACTTATTACCATTTCATGAACATTATGTAATTATTTAAGTTTATAATGGTCGTTTTGTCAATCTTAGGTACTTGAGTCAAAAATAAACTTCTTATAATTACACTTTGTTCATGTGGTAATATATCCATTATATCCATAATTATATTCATGATGTATATATCATATACATCATATATATCCAGTATATACATTCATTTATAATATTACATAACATTTAGAGGTAAGAAATGAAATGCACCGTTCATGGAGACGGTAAGCCGTACATACGCATGAACACTACTTTCATTTCTATTTCGTATTTAATGGAATGAAGTTATAATTATATAAAGGTATAATATAATTCCAGAATAATATAATGTATAATACCATTTAATCCATTCTTTATACATCCCACATATGGCATTAACGATTCAAATCACTTTGAGGGGGCGGTAGTCCGCACTTCCTAAAATGAGATTATCACGTTTACCCATAACCGAAATAATAAAGTATGCCATAAATGAGAAATAAAGAAGCATAATGAAAACATAAACATAATATATATATCATATATTCAAATAGTGTCATCAAAATGGCCACCATTAGAGGTGTTAAAAGAATATTTAACAATCATCGTTTCGTGAGGCAGTATTTCGCCACCCAAAGAAACAGTATGTTCTTTAACCATTAGACGAAGGTGTGTGTAAGTGTAAACCAAATACTTATCATAAAAGAATACTAGTATATTTTAGATAATGGTGTTTTTACAAAATAAAGTAATAAAAAGAGTTTAAGGGGTTGGAGAAGCTAAATAAAACAAAACAAAATTAGAGAGGACATTATCTTAAAATCTGGTAACTCTTTTTGATTTGAGCCAAAGGCTTTCTTTGGAAGACTTCTGCCCAAAGTGAGGCTAATAGGAGTAAGGGAGGGAAGCTGGGAGATTATTTGGGCAGATTTTGGCCGAGCGAAATGGTTTGAAGGTGTGAATAAGGTGGTAGTGGTGGGGGCCTTTTATAAGAGGAGAGGAGGGGCACTCTTGGAAAGATTGAAATGTTACTTTATTATGAAATGCTTTTTCGGATTCTAAATGTCCCACACTTATATATATCTAGGGTAAGGTGATAAGGGTTCTAAATATAATCATCCAATAGGTTTTTGACAAGTGTAAGTCTTAGATTTTACATTATCTTTTCATTTTATTTAAATCGTTAATTAATGAGGTAATCGCTGCATCATCATGGTGTCATAAATAACTTAATTTATTTAATGTTTAAAAATTATAAAAAAAATATCATGATGTAATAAATCTTTTTATATTTCTAATGAATATTTATAGTAAAAAAGATGACTTTTATAAACCCATTTAAAAATTGTTTTAGTAAAACAACTCATGTTTGTGACATTTTTATTTTAACATTAAATAAAAAGTTTTTATTGTCATTTTCATAAAAAAGTGGCTCCATGGGGTCCCCAAGTTGACCCATGGATTTTATTGGTCGAACATGACTCATAAAAAATGGGTAGGAGAAGTTTAAAGGTATTTTAATATTATTATAATATCATTTTTACCTTAAATTTCACAAATTACCTTTAATCGCGATTAATTAAACTTAAAAGTTACTATTCACCAAAAAATTATTTTAATCCCATTGAACCAAATTTTAATTCCTAATGACAACCATGTATGTCATATTTTTTAAAATTAAACCACAGAAGTGGTAATATTTCATTTAAACGAAAAATCAGTTATTTAACTATCACTTAGTTGTTTCACTATTCATCAAAAATTGAAGTTTTTCAGAACAATGCCAAAATTTCACCCTAAGATATAATTGATATTCCAAATTCAAAAATGATCTCAATTTTAAAAAATTACAGAAATATAATTTTCATTAATTAATTTTATAATTAATTCCCGCTGTCACAACAAATAGCATGTTTTTAAGAAACAATATATATCAAAAGATTGATAATTGTTTAGGTCTAATTTGAAAGTGAAATTAATTATAATGAACACCATTGGATAAAATGGTAAAAATATATTGTAATTATACTTCAAAACCACTAAATAGTGTAATTTATCACTATAAATTATTTTGATTAAAAAATTTGTTTTTAAGTATTCTTCACTATTCATAAAAAAATTGAATGTTCTCAGAAAACTACAAAGAATTCATCTTAGGATAATTTCGATATTAAGAATACAAAAATGAAGTCCATTTTGAAATATAAAGTTTATATAATTTCAAAAAGTGGGTATTACTATTCATAATGGCTACTTTGATTAGTCGTGGCGTGTTAGAACTCGAAGTTGCGTACAATGCAAGCTATTGCATTATTGAATGAGAACCGTATCATGTTAGCTCAGGGTGTTACATTCTCCCATACTTCAATAAATTGCATCCTCACAATTTGAAAATTTTCTTTGAAAATAAAAGGCTGAAAATAGAAAATACCTTTGTGGAAAACCCACATCGAAAATAAGGTTAATAAAAATATAACATTAAAAGAAAGAAAGATAAGTACAAAGGTCACCCGAGATAGCCCATACTAGGATTCTATGAAAATATGGATATGGAAGAAAAACAAACCATCATGGTATGATGGAGAGTTATAGAACACTGGATTAGGAGAAAGTTAACCATAAGAAAATCACAAACTTGTGATTGGTTAAAAAGTCATTGAATCTCCAGTTAGAGAAGTTAACCGGCAATGTTTTTGTTTTAAGTTACCTTTCATAAAGTTGAGGAATTTATTTAGGATATTTAATAAGAATGTAAGGGAATATAAATACTTGTTATGTAGACATTCATTATTTAATAAATTTTTACCACAAACCCATCTTTCTCTCTAAAAGGTAATAGAACTCAAAAATATTTTATTTATCATAATTGTATAAGGTTCCAAATATTAAAACATACCATTTAGATTAATAAAACTATTTTGTAATAACCAGGGACTTCCTGTAGGCTAGTGGTAGGTAATAAAGGCATGTCGTACTATGGTTGTGGGTTCGATTCCTGCAGCTTTGTCCGACGCGACGGGTTATTCCCCACCCTACAGGTTGTCCTTTTAGTAAAACTATAGTATTATAATATTCCAGAAATAATATTCATAAATGTTTTAACCTTAAACAATACTATCCAAAGTTCAACTTAATCCATTCCAACCTTTATAGTTATTCAAAATACCTCCGTCCATACTTTCTATAAAAGGTCCTTAAATTCCAAAATCAATTGTAACATTAGATTCCCCAAACAATGTAAAGTTCCTCTTATTGTCACATAATAAAAATATGATAACCTTCATTATATTAAAACCTTAGTGAAAACAACAAGTACTGCAGTAAAATCCTTATATATCACATTATTCTTATAACCAGAATATAATCCTTGATTCCAAAAACACAAATATATTAATTATTCAACTTCATCTGTAGCAACAAAATAAGCTTGGCCTTGATTCCTTGGCCTTTTCTGATGTAATTTTCCTTGGCGCTTAGGACAATAATTTGCATAATGACCCATTTCCCTACAATTGTAGCATTCAACATTGATAGCATCTTTCTTTCCCTTACAATCACGATCCTGGTGACCTTTTTCTCCACATTTGTAAAAACTCCCATTCCTTTTAGGCAAGTACCAGGGTGATTCTTCCCACATTTATCACATAATGGAAAATCCTTCTTTCCCCTTTTCCCTTTATTTGTCTCTTGTTCCACTGTTCTCTTCTTCTCTTGCTTTACTTTGTTGTCATAAGACTTAGAGAATTCCTTTTCTCTCTTGATAACACACGAGACTATATCCTCGTATGTAGAGAAATATTGTGTTACTAAAACTAGACGGAGAAATGGTTTTAACCCATTAAAGAAACGATCAATCTTACTTCTTGGGTTATGTAAATAATCTGCTGCATGCCTCGCTAACCTTGTAAAGATAGCCTCATACTTTGCGACATTCTCATCCTCCTTTTGTCTCAGACTCAGAAATTTCCTTTCCATATCTGCTTGATGGTCATATGGAATTTATTTTTCTAAGAAAAGATGTTTGAACTCTCTCCATTCCATACTTGATACTCCTTCATCTTCCTTTGTATTTTGAATCAATGACCACCATTGATCGACATCTTCAGTGAGGCGGTAAACTGCCATGATAACCTTCTCCCTTTCACTACTCCCCAAGGCGTGGAATATTTTTTCTAAGGAGTTTATCCATTGCTCAACTAATAATGGATTTGTAACCCCATTAAATTTTGGCAGTTGTTTCCTCATGAAGAGGTCTAACATTGATCCTCCACGTTGCGGATCAAGGTGCTCCATACGAGTAAGGTTATTATTAATAACCTGAGTGAGTTGTCCCAATATGGTAATAAGTTGATCAGCACCAGTTGTATCTCCAGCTCTACAATAATTATCTTGAGTAGGAGGGCAATCCCTACACGGAGTGCGTGCATTGATATAGTTTCCATTCCTTCCACTAGGTGCCATTTCTAAACAATAGAATGAAATAGATTAGTTTATGAATCAAAATACATAATTCCATACTTGTAAAACACTTAACACTAATTGAACTATTTTTGGATATAATCTATAATCATAAAAAAAGTTCTCTTTGAGGAAGTATATACTCATAACCCTTCATAGTGGTTTGTAAAGAAAATTAGAATTATCCTAAGCATATCCCCTGGGAGTGTCGTAACTAAGAGTGCAGCAAGGCCCGTTGTCGTGCACCAGTTCCCGTTCGAGTCTAGCTCAAAGTAGTGTTTTTGGGTTTTACCCCTAGGTACATCTGTGCTAGAGCCACCTCTACCTTCTCGTATCCAGACATGGATTTATTGCTCGGAAAACTCACAAAATCTCTATAATACAAAAATTCTAGGAAGTTCTTCTATTATAATCCTCAAAGTCTATCTTTGGGATATGTTTTCTAATCAGAGTTTATCAAAATCTAGCTTCCAAGGTTAGTACTAAAATGCCTCTGATACCAACTATAACGCCCCGACCCCAGTTACCCAGAGTCGGTGCATTATTGCGTAACATTGGAATGATCACAAAATATCAAGTCTCGAAAGACCGATTAGTTTGGTAGCCTTGGAAACACTAGATACATTCATAAAAGTTACATTACATCATAAAGTGAAAAACTACAATAACATGGTCTCCATAGTCCACACTCATATCCCCGTCTGACTATCCCTACAGGTTATTCATAAAATACTTCTTCACATCCTGGAAAATATTAAAACATTGAAAGGGGTGAGCTCAGATGCTCAGTAAGGATAACAATATAGCGGAAGCTTTCATTAATAAACATAATCATTTAAGGCAATGTATAACCAAAACAAAATCCTTTTTAAACTTGAATTTAAGCATAATATGGAAGAAATAAAATTAAATAATTCCATTTAATTACTCACATGGATATTATACTAGTCAAATAATCCCATGAATTATCAATAACCACTTTCATAATGATGGAATGCATAATGCCAGACTATCATAACCACGTAGCCAAGGCCTCATGCCAAGACCACAAATAAGATTTTGTCAAGGCCTCGATCCAAGACACTAGTTTATCTCATGAGACCTACCGATGCAATTTTATTAGAAGATACTTACATTTAAAATTGCTTAAATATACTCCAGTGTTTTTCTGAAAACATTATGCAAGCTTATGAAAACAAAATAACTAATTCTGAGACTGCTCGACTAATTACAGGCCATGATGGGTCCACGCCCAATCCCTTCCTGTCTACCACACTCGAGAGTCAGGTTTTCTGAAAACATTTTTAAGCTTGTGTTAAATACGTATACATTTGCACTGGATTTTCATATATTTGAGAGAAATATCTTTTTTTTGAAATCATTTAAAAATCACATAATTATAAAATAAAACCTTTTGAATAAACATAAAATTCAAAGGGGTTTATACACTGTATAAAAGAAATTTGTGTATAAAACAAAATATTCCTCAATGTATGGAGATTGAGACGAAATCCCTTAAAAATATAATTTTTAAATTAAATATATCTATTATGTGTATTCACTATATGTACACATAAAGAAATTATAAATAGAAGATAGGACATAATAATATCATGACATAATTTGAAAGTAGGAGATTAACCCAAAGAATGGAAATTGGGTTAAGAAGTTCCCTTACCTCGTGTCCGACTTGACTCGGCCGCTCTTTAACCTCCTGAATAATAAACTAGAGTTAATATCTACCTTCTTAAGAACCTTTTTCAAGTTCATTATTCCTTTTATATCACTTACTACCATGTCATCAACATTATGTAATTATTTAAGTTTATAACGGTCGTTTTGTCGATCTTAGGTACTTGAGTCAAAAATAAACTTCTTATAATTACACTTTGTTAATGTGGTAATATATCCATTATATCCATAATTATATTCATGATGTATATATCATATACATCATATATATCCAGTATATACATTCATTTATAATATTACATAACATTTAGAGGTATGAAATGAAATGCACCGTTCATGGAGATGGTAAGTCGTACGTACGCATTAACGCTACATTCATTTATATTTTGTATTTAATTGAATGAAGTTATAATTATATAAAGGTATAATATAATTACAGTATAATATAATGTATAATACCATTTACTCCATCCTTTATACATCCCACATATGGCATTAACGATTCAAATCACTTTGAAGTGGCGGTAGTCCGCACTTCCTAAAATGAGATTATCACGTTTACCCATAATGGAAATCATAAAGTATGCCATAAATGAGAAATACAGAAGCATAATGAAAACATAAACATAATATATATATCATATACGAAAATAGTGTCATCAAAATGGCCACCATTAGAGGTGTTAAAAGAAAATTGAACAATCATCGTTTCGTGAGGCAGTATTTCGCCACCCACAGAAATAGTATGTTCTTTAACCATTAGACGAAGGTGTTTGTAAGTGTAAACCAAATACTTATCATAATAGCATCATAGTATATTTTAGATACTGGTTTTGTTACAAAATATAGGAATAAAAAGAGTTTAAAGGGTTGGAGAATCTAAATAAAACAAAACAACATTAGAGAAGACATTACCTTAAAATCGGGTAACTCTTTTTGATTTGAGCCAAAGGATTCCTTTGGAAGACTTCTGCCCAAAGTGAGGCTTCTAGGAGTAAGGTAGGGAAGGTGTGAGAGTATTTGGGTAGATTTTGGCCGAGAAAAATGTCTTGAAGGTGTGAATATGGTGGTAGTGGTGGGGGCCTTTTATAAGAGGAGAGGAGGGGCACTCTTGGAAAGATTGAAATGTTACTTTATTATGAAATGATTTTTTTCAGATTATAAAGGTCCCACACTTATATATTTATAGGTTAAGGTGATAAGGGTTCTAAATATACTCATAAAATAGGTTTTTGAAAAGTGTAAGTCTTAGATTTTACATTATCTTTTTATTTTATTTAAATCGATAATTAATGAGGTAATCGCTGCATCATCATGGTGTCATAAACAATTTAATTTATTTAATGTTTAAAAACTATAAAAAAACTATCATGATGTAGAAAATATTTTTAGATTTCTAATGAATATTTATAGTCAAAACTATGACTTGTATAAGCCCATTTAAAATATTTCTTAGTAAAACAACTCATGTTTGTGACATTTTTATTTTAACATTAAATAAAAAGTTTTTATTATCATTATCCTACCAAAGTGGCTCCATTGGGTCCCCAAGTTGACCCATGGATTTTCTTGGTCGGCCATGACTCATCCAATAGGGGTAAGACAAGTTTAAAGGTATTTTCATATTTTTATAATATCATTTTTACCTTAAATTTCACTAATTACCTTTAATCGCGATTAATTAAACTTAAAAGTTACTATTCAACAAAAAATTATTTTAATCCCATTCAACCACATTTTACTTCCTAATGACAACCATTTATGTCGGATTTTTGGAAATCAAATCATAGAAGTGGTAATATTTCATTTAAACGAAAAATCAGTTATTTAACTACCACTTAGTGGTTTCACTATTCATCAAAAATTGAAGTTTTTCAGAACAATGCCAAAATTTCACCCTAAGATATAATTGATATTCCAAATTAAAAAATAATGTCTATTTTAAAAAATTCCAAACATATTAGTTTCATTAATTAATGTTATAGTTAATTCCCGCTGTCACAACAAATAGCGTGTTTTTAAGAAACAATATATATCAAAAGATAGACAATTGTTTATGACTAATTTCAAAGTGAAATTTATTATAATGAACACCATTGGATAAAATGGTAAAAATATATTATAATTATAATTTAAAACCACTAAATATTATAATTTATCACTATAAATTATTTTTATTAAAAAAGATGTTTTTAATTATTCTTCACTATTCATAGAAAATTAGAAGTTCTCAGAAAATTACAAAAAATTAAACTTAGGATAATTTTGATATTACGAATACAAAAATGAAGTTAATTTTGAAATATAAAATTTCTATAATTTTAAAAAGTGGGTATTACTATTCATAACGACTACTTTGATTAGTTGTGGTGTGTTAGAACTCGAAGTTGCGTACAATGCAAGCTATTGCATTATTGAATGAGAAGTGTATCATGGAAGCTCGGGGTGTTACATTTTACAATTAATTTGGGAAGTTCAGTATTAATAGGAATAAATATCATTAATTTGGTAATAATACTAAAGATTTGTGAAGAAAGAGTGCCACATTTATCCATTACTAAAAAACATCAATAAAGGGAACATTTTTATCTGTGCTGAACAAAAGAGAAATGCCCAAAAATATTGTTTCAGACACCTAAGAGGGGTGTGAATCAAGTGTTACCTATTTTTGGTTTGATTTGGTGACCTAGAACCAACTAATTTATACTTTATACTACATTTATATTCAAAGAAGTGAAAATCAACTTAAATAGCTTATCACATATTGATTGTTCTTCTGCATAACATTAATGTGACAATGTCTTATAGTATTTATCACAATGAAAATGTCACATCAATTCCTCTATATGATAAAAACCATGAGATGACATGAAGATATTCTTAAAATATTCCATTTTATTAGGTTGTTTGATAATTCTCCTTTATTTTTGATATTTTATTTCCGATTTATTAAAATCTCAAGTTATTTTATGACTTAAATATATTTATTAATATTTTTTTAATTAATACAAAAATATGTCATCATTAATTGAAAAATAATTAATCATTAATAGTAAGATATTTTATCTTTAATTAAAAAAATATTTTGTCATTATTTTATCTTTAAATAAAATTGTTTATTTTATCATTATCTTATCATTAATTGAAAAATATTTTATCATAATTTTTTCCTTACTTGAAACAATTTTATCTTTATTTTAACATTAATTTAAAAAGTGTATCATTAATTGTATCATATTTTGTCATTATTTTATCATGAAATGAAAATATTATATCACTATTTTATCATTATTAGAAAAATATATTTTCATTAAAGGAAAAATATTATCAATAATGTTATCCTTAATATTAATATACTATTTCAATATGATCATTATTTTATCATTAAAATATTACCCCTAATTGATTTTAAAATAATATTTTAACATGAATTATTAATAAAATATCATCACTAATATTAAAATATTAATAATGGATAAATTATCATCTTAAATATTAAAATATTATTTCATCCTAATTTTTTAAAAAATATTATTATGTTATTAATTGAAAACATATAATGAATAGAAGTTAATGTGGATTCCTTGATCATTGGAGGGGGCTCTGTTGGGATTGGTGTGGTGGTCCACGATTCCGTCAGACGCATCGTCACTGCAAGACAACAATATTTTCATGTCTTTTTTGGAACAATCAGTCGCAGAAGCTCTCGTAATTTGCAAGGGACTGAGGATCGCCATTGAAAATGGATATAAATTCATTATTTTGGAATTTGACTGCCTCACCATTTCTAGCACAATCCATGAACCTGAGATTGGCTGCCAATCCTTTGATTTGCGAGTTCAAAAGATTCTAACCCTTATCACTTCCTTCTGTGGTTGTATGACATCTTTCATAAAAAGAGAAGGGAATAAGGATACTCATGCGTTGGAAAATTAGGGACATTCAAGATATTATCTTCTTTGGTTGGTCGATTTTTCTCCTTGGTTGATTTCTCCTATATCTCTTGATATTTGATCATTTTATTAAATTCTTCGTTGTATATAAAAAATTATATAAATATGAATATAATTTTTTATTTATAGTTTTTTTACCATTATTTTGGTTAGTAATAAAAATTCTGTAATAATATTTTACACATCATATTAAAATATAAAATCTTGTTTGTAAATATTAAGCATTAAATTATATAAATAAATATATAATTGGTAATTAATAATATTTTATAATTAATTTATAAATATAGTATTAATAGCAGTAAATATAATTAATTTGGTAAATCTACTATAGGTTTCTAAAAAGATGTACCATCTTTTACTATTTATAAACAACAAAGATAAAGGGCACAATTTTATCAGTGCTAAAAAAGTGAAATTCACATTAAGATAATTGAAAACACCAGAGTTGATTGAGCAGTTAAATTTTATGTTGCCTATTTTTGTTGGAGTTGGTTTCATATAACCAACTACTTCTTAATTTTGATTCAATTTATATTAAAATAATTTAATATTAATTTAAATAAATTATAACATATTGATTTTTCTTCTACATAACATTAATAAGATAATTTTCTAGAGTATCTGTCACATTTAAAAGATCATAATAGTTCCTCATTATGATGAGACCCTTGAAATGACATGACAATATTCTTAAACCTTCTTCTATGGATGTATAACATTTGATAATGGGGAAAAAAGTACATTTAATATTAGTTACATGTACTCATAAATTGATGAGACTTATTCTCATCAAGTCCTCACTTGTTAATCTCCAAGATGGGAGATTACACTACAACAAATCGGGCCTTTAACAACACTAGTAAAATGGATTTATCGGTGCTATAAAAGCACTGATAATGTAAGAAATGTTAAATGGTTAGATTTAACAAAACTAATAAATGTTTTATAAAGGCCTCCTTTATTATCACATTTTTTAGTATAGTTAAAGGCATCAATTAACAGTGATAAAAAAACACTAATAAAGGCCCTGCTGATAAAGGATATAATTTTTTTCATGCCCTCCCATTATAATCTTTTACCATCCCCCACCAATTTATCAGTTCTTCCCTACCCCTCTATCAACGATTTAGATAATTTCACCCCCATCTCATTCCCTTGCCTCTAATTATTTTCAAATCTAAGACCTCCCGCTTATACACCAGCGCCTTTTCCACCCCCATATACTATTTGGTATTACATTTTACGAAATATCTATATATTTATATATATATATATATTTTTATATTTTTAATGCTTATATTTATATATGTTTATATATATATATTTAAATACATATTTATTTATGTATATATTTTTAAAATGTATATTAACTCTAAAAACCCTTAAAACACAAAGAAACGTTAAGAAACCATGAAAACCCAAAAACACTAAAAACCATGAAATGACTATAACTTATGATCCCAAATTCTATTTTAGCTCCAAAAAAAGTAAAATAAAATCTCATGAAATTATCTTTGATATGATATGTGGTACGGTCCAAACATACACCCAGATCAGAAGTTATAGATGTTTTAATTTTAAGAAACTTGGGTCAGCAACTACAAAAATCAGTTTTGGAGGCCTTATGGGCCTTTCTCGGGGTGATAAATGTGTCTTAGCTCTATGATCTTTTTAATAGACCATCATGATATAGGTATCATTATATTCTTAAATTTGATATGTTTTGGAGCCCAAATGGACTCCCAGATCAAAATTTATGTCTGTTTTAAGTTCAAGTTTGATTTCTAACTTTTTTGAAACTATAATATATTTTATTCCTTTGATTATCACAAGAATTTAATTTGGTTTTAGCTTGTTTAATAAAATTGTATTTGACTAGGTTTTGGTGTTTAAGTGGACTCCAAAATCAAAAGTCAGGGTCATTTAAGGTTTTTAGGGTTTCTTAATGTTTTTTGGTTTTTAAGTGTTTCTAGAGTTATAATCCATTTTAAGAAAATATCTTATATATTATGTATCAATTCCATCTAATAATTTTATAAAATATAATTAAAATATATTTATTATATTTATATCAATATAAATATATTCATATCAATAAAAATATATTAATATATTAATATATTAATATATTTTTTAATGATTTTTTTTAAAAAATATAGAATTTATCATCACTTTTTTAGATGCACTGATAAATTCTATTTTTATCCGCACATTTTTACTAGAAATGATAAATGGGGTGCCTTTATCAACAATTTTTTGAGAACTAATAAATTTCCCCTTTAACAACGCTTGTTTTAGCATTGTTAATGACCCCCTTTAACAATGATTTTTCTAGCGTTGAGAAAGGGATGTTTAACAGTGCTTTTAGCTTGCACTATTAAAATCCTAGCACTAGATAAACCTAGTTTTGTTGTAGTGTTATGAGAGGAAGACCACCAATAGAAATTTAAGATATTTATATGTCATCAGAGACTTCTATCCATGAGCATGTGTAATGGTACTTAAACTTTAATAATAATATTATTAATTCATGTCAAGACTCTCTCAATTATATGTGTTGTTGTAAACCATGACGATAACTGGTCATGGATATGTTTGGTACATTGGAAATGTCACAAATAATGTGTTATTAATTAATAAGTTAAGGATAAATTTTTCCCTCCCAATTTTATGGATGTTGTTATCTCTTTCCTCTGATTGAAATTGAACCATCACATTAAATGTCATGGCCATGGTAAATAGTTATTTTATTACAGATAATCAAAGAAATAAATATCAAGCATATAGGTTGATGACATGAGTGTGAATCCTGATTTATGAGATATTGTGACAAAGGGATTATATTACACAATGAGAGATCATATATGGTTATCAACATTGTGACATTAACACCTTTCTTTTGGGTTCTTTAACCCACTGCAAGACTGTAATCCTAGACTTTAGGCAATTCCACTTAATGCCGATGAGAAATAATTCTAAAGAGTCACATAATAATTATTTCCTTGATCTCAATTAAATTATATTTGAATTTAATTATTATAATAAATATTATTATCCAGGTTGATAAATAATTTTATTTAAGATTTATTGATCAAAAATATTTTCTAGGTAATAATATTTATTTATTAATTAATAAATAATTTTGTTAATTACTTGAATAATTAATAAATTTTTTATTTTTCAAAATTTGAATAGAATATTTATTTAATTTATTTAATATTTTAAAAATATTTATTTTCTAGTTAGTGAATATAATATTTATTTATGAATAAATACGAATTAAATATTTATTCTAGTATTTGATAAATTATGTGGAGGACGAGTGCACCAAGATCATGCTTTGTAATAAATATTAATTTATAAGTTGGTAAAATAATATTTATCATTGTTCCCAATAGTGAACACCATAAAATATTAATATTATATTTATTATATATAATGAGATTTGATAATGTTTGTTATATTATTTATGGTTTCTTGTGAAATTAAATAATATTTCAGCCAAAACCACGACTCTATAAATTTTTTATTATGTCGATTATGTCTGGTTAATCAAGAATTCAAAATCTTTATGCAAAAATGGTTTCTCTCTATATTCATCCTCCTCTCTTACTCTCAGGAATGAGAAGATCAGTAGATATTCATTCTCCCTAGAAGGAACTTGAAATGATCAAGACAAACATCACAAGACGATCTATCCACCATGCTATTACTTGAAATTCCATTAGTGTGGTTCAGATATTAAAGGGCCATGTGTTTATCACTTCTAGAGGGGATTTACTTTGGGTCATCCTTATGCAATAATGGTTATATGAAAAAAGGGTTTGGATGATCAATAACATCATTGTATAAAGAACCTAAAACAAGGTATTCCTTCTTCCAATCTATTTAAATTGATTATAAATTTAACATGAAATGATCCTCTCAGGGTTCCAGGCTTTCTATATCAATATTATATTGAAAAATTTCATTGGTCATGATGTTGATATCTTATATAAGTGGATAATGATCCATAGAATTTGATGAAAACATTAATTTTTATTTGAACAAAAGGCTCTTCTACTACATCTTAAAACTTGAAGTAGAATCATTGGTAGGTTATGATTAAATTTATAATTATTTAATTGGTTACTGATCATATATTGGATATTGTGGTAGTTTTTCATTTCAATATTATTTAGCCTTTTATAAAAAATTTAATTAACATGGTTTCAATATTTTAATATTAATTTTTCAAGATTCAAATTTTCTTAAGGAATAAGAATACATAAAGAATGATCAGAGATTCCATTAGGATTTTTTTAAGTTTATAGTCATTAGATTGGGGTACGGTGCATGTAGCCAAAGTACATGTTGTGTACCCAAGTTCACTGCACTTGGATGTGTCATGAGTTACAAAACACAATGAGAAGTTATAACATATGGTTCATTTATTGTACATCTGATTTTTAATGAGACAACCTTTCACATGGTTATCTGGATTACACAACATGTAGATGGAGAAAATATAATTTAGTCTATACGGTGTAATGTTGAAATTCACACTAACTCTGTGGTCAAATACAAGTTTTCTTATTGTGTGAGGTTGTCATCCTAGAAAAGTACTGAAACAAACAGTGTGTAACTAGTATAAAAGGGATGTAACTCATTAATTCCTCTTGTTTAAAGAACACACGAAGTCATTCAATGGGTTATGCAGACACATGACTAGAGGATCACATAGTGTGTAGCTCTTCAGTACACACCGTGTAATCTGGATGAGATATATTTGGAAGCCCCATGCATTTATCCTGGTAATAGGGTAAGAAAAGAACATAAACTATAGATATTTAGTACATGTCATGTAATATTTCTTGGATACACACCAAATTCATTGGTGTTTATCACATATTCCTTGAAAATAGGGAACACAACAATTAACACATAAATCTTTTTTATTATCCTTACCACTAAGGTTTTCATTATCCATTCATGTTCAGAAAATTGAAATAGAAAATTCATTCAAGAATATTTTTTCTATACATCACCAAGATGATAAGGTTTTGTTGAAATATATTTCACCACCCTTTATAATGAAAAGTTCGAAAAACAAGGATAAAGACCTCGTGGATAATATAAATCCAAAAGATCCTCTACAACATCCTTCATTTTTTTTGGAGTTTTAAGAATAAATAAGTGGCTATTTACTTATTATGTGGAAGGAATGGACACTAGAAATGAAATTTCATTAAATTTAAGAAGCGATAATAATAATCTGCTTTAGGTATATTCATAAAGTTTCTATTCACTAATTGTGAATTCAATACAATATTATTATAATATACCAGTATTTAATACATGAAACAAGAAAGAATAGAATGGTTATAGAGTGAACTCAAAATTATATGAGAAAGGGAGGTTCCTACATTAACAAAGGGAAGGTTACTACTTCTCATTGTAAAAATGGATTGATGAATGTTTGAGTTTAACCAAAAAATTTATCCCAATGTCCATCTAGAAACAATGAGACATTATTACACATTTGGAATAAATTTTGTTATCACACTTAAATACTAAACAAATGGTTCACTAAGATATCCATCAAAATGAATAATTATTATAAAATATAATAATATTACTTGATTATGGAAAGATAAATATATTTCAAATAAAATGGAATGTAGTTGACATATTTATACCCATAAAAGTTTTTTAGTCTTAATTTATCTAAGATAATATATATACAAAAAACTAATTATCATGTTTCAGATATGGAAACCTCTATAAATAAAGGTACAACAAAAATATTTTAAAATATAGTTCAACATAGCCACATGAGATAATCTGAAGAAAAATTAAACTTCATATACTACATGATATTCCTTTAATAAATTTTATAAATAGTTAGTGAAGTAAATGAGTACACTAGGTACTTATTAATGAATATTGAGATGTCTTGTCAAATATCATGTTATCTATGTATTCATTGATCATACATGTGGAGGAAAGTTATTCCTAAAATCACAATTCTCTATATGCATAAATATCATGATGGTAATAAAATTAATATCAATGAAGATTATTATATATATTATAAATCTTCCATAGTTTATTCCAAGGCTTGTTTTTCAAATAGAAGTGAACTAACTAACCATATGACAACTATATTGGCTAATAGATATCATATCACTTGTGATATGATAAGAATATATTAAAACAAAAAGATAAGTGTTTTTTTGAAAACATTTAGTTTAAAGATGGCTTTAGCTAAAAATGATCATCAAACACTAAGGATCATATGAGTTAATAATCCTATAGCCACTAAGGATATTAATTTCTAGTCAAGAAATACAATATTTCCCTAATGTAAGACTTTCTATTTAAGGATAGTGGGAGAAAATATAACTTCTATGGGTTAAGGGAAATGATATACTTGGGTTGGTATAGGAATGGTTGAATCAACTGAGCTTAGTGGGTGGAGAAGATCCCGAGAGATATACTTTGTTGGAATTTATAATGAAAGTGGTGTTTTATATTCACCACAATGGGTGATACATATATTATAATTTCAGAACAACGATTCCAATAAATAATAATTAAATAAAAATATGATAAGGTTTAAATGTATTAATAAATTTAGGGAATTAATTCCATGTATCAAGATACAAGGACTCCGTATTTTGTATTTTTCTATGACTTGATAGTACTGGTGAGTATTCAAGAGAAACTAGACATAGATGGTACAAGATGGTTCCAATAATGAAGTATTTATTATTGAATGTATTTTTCTATGAAAAAACCTATACAACAATCATCATGAATATAAACCATTTTAATTCTACTTGTTAAATCATATTTCAGTGATCATTCTATTAGGATATTAATTTCAAAGGCTACCACATTCAATGGAAACCTTCTGGAAGATGACTATACGACACATGTAAAAGGAAACCGTGTGATATATGTCAACAATGCCTAACTATGAAGGGTATATGATATCAATAAATACCTATGAGATATGAAAATTACATAATTTAATTTATGAATAAATCACGATTAGTGGTCATAAAACATTTATTTGGAATGAATGAGTGACATGTGTCTCTAAATAGTTTGTTGTAGCACTATAAGTTTTTAAGACCAATGATTAAAATTTCCCCATGTTTTTCATGAAGTAGTGACCATGTTCTTGGTAACACGATCCAAAAAATAGATCGACGGGTTTTCTAAATCTATTCATAGTACATAAATTAAAGTACTGAAAAATAAACTTTGAAACAATTAATTATTTATTTATTTTGGAATAGAGACTTTAAAGTAGTATATGCGTGGTATAAGAAGAGATTATTGAGATTAAAATATTTCCATAAGATTATGTAATACTAACTTATATCATTTTCCATGAAATATTCTGATGTTTGATATTACTAATCCATAAATAGTGAATATAAAATACTTCCAACATAATTGGAAAAAATTGTGGAAACTATATTCAAATACTTAGAAATGTAGTACTAGATGAGTTCCTACTATCTGGAGAAGTAGGAATATTAGTGACAAAGGTAATTGAACTATTGTATTAACTAAGTTCAATTTGATCGAGTATAATAGAAAAATCTAAGGTAATATACAAGAAAAAATTATTACATCAAGTGGTTTCCATATATACAATATATGAGTAAATTGTGGCTTCTAATGTAGCTTAAGTAGAAATTTATAAATGTATTATTCTGATTTTGGGTTGTACCAAAATACAGATATTTATTATTATTATGATAATATTTTACTATGGAAATAGTTAGGAACTCTAGACTCTTACATGGGAACAAAAGGTGGATACTCTGTTATGTAACTACTTGAGAAATTTTCTAAAGGTAGTAACGTTCTAATAAGAAGATTAAACATATTGAAATGTGGAATTACCAACCGTATTCATAAAAACATGATAGGACTGAAAGCTATAGCCATAATCAACAAAAGAATGATTAATATGTGGAATCTAACTAGTTGTTAGTAGTTGGCTCTAGTGTCAGTGGGAGTCTCTTGTAGTCGCTGCTCTAGAACCAACTACTTTGTACCTTAGATTACATTTATAATCAATGAATTGAATATTAATTTAAATACCATGTCACGTATTGATAATTCTTATATATAATACTAATGTGATAATTTCATAGTGTATCAATCATAATGAAAAGGTCATAGAAGGTCATTGTTATGATGGGAACCTTGAAATTCCCTGATAATATTCTTAAACCTTGTTCTATGGTTGGATAACATTATATGTTGGGGAACATGGTATCTTGAACATCATGTGTGAGTAGTCATAAGTGTATGATATTTATTCGAATAAATTTCTCACTTTGTAATATCTAAGATGAGAGATTATGAGAATAGTACTACCAGTAAGCATTATACATGTTTAGGTGTAATCAGATATTCCTGTTTATTAGAATGTGTAATGGTCTTTAGAATTTAATATTAATATCAATGCATATAATGACTCATGAACTCATATGTATTTTTGTAAATCATGATGACAGTTCATAGTGATGATGGGTATGTTGGGTGGGTCATGAATGACATGTTATTAAATAATAAGTTGAGGAAGGATTTTAACTTCCAATTTTATGGATATTGATATCTAGGACCTTTTATTGAAATATGACCATCTCATTAAATTCTATGGTCATGGTATACAAATGAGTTTAATTAAGATAGTCAAAGAAAGATGGATCAAGCATATATGTTGATGACCTGATTGTGCACCCATGCCTAATACTAATGAGAAATAATTCTATAGGGCCACACTAAGGGTTTCCATTAATATCCATTAAATTCTATTTTAATTAAATTATTGGACTAATTTTCTTTTTCAAGAATGAGAAACAAATTTTTTCAGGATTTATTGATCACAAACATTCATAAGGTAATAGATAATTATTTATTATTTAATAAATAATTTTTTAATTATATGAATAATTAATAAATATTTATTCACTTGTCTATGAACAGAATATTTATATTATTTACTGAATATTTAATAAAAATTTATTCTCTGGACTATGAATAAAATATTTATTTATAAATAACTATAAAATAAATATTTATTTCAGTATTTGATAAATGTCGAGGTAGATGAGTGGACATAGATCATGTTGGGTGATAAATACTAATTTGTAATAATGTAAAATAAAAATTTTCATTGCACTAAATAGTGTACACCATAAAATAATAATAACAATAATATATGGAATGTGATTAGATTTGTTTTATTATAGTATCTATGGGTTGTTGTACATTTAAATAATATTTTAAACAAGACCCCAACTCTATTAATAGACTTCTATGTCCATTTTCTAGGGTTAATCAAGGATTGCGAATCATTTTGAAAAATTTATTTCTCTTTAGAGTCATCATCCTCTATTCCTCTTAATAATGATAATAATAAGAGATATTCCTTCTATCCCGAAGGAACTTGAAGTGATCAAGATGAACAATACAAGATCATAGATTCACTACGCTAGCACCCGACATTCCATCAGAGTTTTTAAAAGATCAAAGGATGACATATGGATTACCACTATAGGGGATCTACATTGGTTCCTCCATATTTAATGATTATAATTTGAAAAAAATGGTTTCAAATGATCAACAACATCACTAAACAAAGATCATAATATTCTATATTATTTCTTCCAATCTATTATAATTAATTATAAATTTATTATGAAAATATCATCTCTCAGTATTGGGCCTCCAATATCAATAATCCAAGGAATTATTTGTCCCTTCCATATTTATGGAATCTGATATCTCAACCCTATGATTGGAAAAGAACTTTCACATTAAATTCAATGTCCATGGTGTAACAACATGTTTATTTTAGATATTCAATGAAATACTTATTATGAATATTGGTTAGGGACATGAATGTGAAACTTGCTTGATGAGATATTGTGAAAAAAGGATTATATTAGAGAGTGAGCGTTTTTATGTGGTTCTCGATGTTGCGACATTAAGTTCTTTCTCTTGGGTACCTTAAGCCGTTGCTAGAAAGTAATCTTAAATTTTAGGCAAGCATGCGTAGTGCCAAGGAGAAATAATCTTAGAGGGGAACACACCTAGTGTTTCCATTGATCTTGATTAAATTATATTTTATTTTAATTAATGGCATAAATATTATTCTCATTTTCAAGGAATAAATGTATTCATGTTATATTGATCTCATTCATTAAATATATATTTTTCATCGCCAGCATGTTAATAAAATATTTATTTTATTTATTGAATAATTTAATATATATTTATTCTGTAGATTGTGAATAAAATATTTATCTATAAATAAAATATTTAATTGGTCCGTCAATAAATGCTGGAGGAGTTCGAATAGACCACGACCGAGTCCGGTGACAACTATTAATTAATAAGACCGTTACATAATATTTGTTATTGAACAAGTTGTCACACTCCAAAAAATAGTAAAAATATAATTATTATTATGTGTAATGGGGTTTATTAAAGGTGAAAAATGTTATTTAATGGCCAGTATGCAATTAAATAATATTTTATATGAAATCCTAACTCTATAAATAGATGACTATATCTATTGTGTAGAGTATCAAAATTTGATAATATAGAATTATTGCGCACAAAAAATTCTCTCTTAACTACTCCTTCTATTCCCATCTCAAGAATGAGGAGTTTAAGAGATATTTCTTCAATAATGAAGAATGAACGATCAAGAAAAAACAATGCAAGACATTCGACTCACCATGATATCACCCAGGGATCGATTGGTGTTGCTCAGAGATCATATGAGCATGTATGGATTACCTTTAGATGGATTATATCCATGGATCCTCAGAAGGCAATGAAGGTAGTCTGAAAGGTTCTTTTCAGAGGATCAACATTCACCAATGAAATATGTTCCTAATCTTAGGTATTTATTTATTTAAATATTAAAAAATTTAATTATAAATTTGATGTGAAAGAACACCTCTCTTGGTTTTAAGAAATGACTATTAAAGTAAATTTTAATATATCACCCACCACTACATGCTTCCACTACACTCATAACCTTCAACACTTTGGAAAAATCACTTGCTTTCATGAGAGACCCAGTTACCTTAAATTTACATACACATTTTTCTTTTTGGTTATGTCTTATTACATTTCCATAAATAGAAATACAATAGTAACTATGAGTAAGAAAAATTGGGTAGTATCATGTTCACAACTGCTCCCCATGATCTCATATATTCCTTTTGTTTTGTTAACTATTATATATTTTCCAATTCAAGGGTGTATTAAAAAATACCACTTTTCTTATTATTATTATTTCAAAATACTTTCTGTCCCATGAATATTTATTTTGGTATTTTACATAGCTTCCTTAACATCACCTTATTCTCAAATATAAACTCACAACAAATGAACATCAATTTCTACAAATCTATGAATACCATACAATATATACATTTAGCACAATGGATAACTTCATTACCTTTGTCTTAAGCACATATCATGATAACCTTTATTATTTCCAACTGAATATGCACAGATCTCTAGCTACTATTCTATATTGTCATCTTCTTGGGCATGAATTAAAAATTATTTGTAAAATTTAAGAACCTGATTAATTGTATGATGTCACGACCCCATCCATCTAAAGATACTGCAATGAAGGATGATAGATAATGACCCATGAGTCTTTTATCTAGTAGGCCCCGGGTTGGAGAATAGCAACGAGGGTATGAAAATATCATAAATGGGGGGTATTACCCTCAATTATAAAATAGTAAGGAGAGATAAGATAAATCAACCATAAGAAAGTCCATGATATAATATAAAAATGAAGACGAAACCATCACATGATGGATGTATAAATGAAATAGATAGAGTTAAAAGTCTCCAAAATAAATTCATAAAATAAATGATAAGGTAGAAACATAGAAACTTCTCCAAAGGTATGATCTAGTAATGTCTCGAATGGTCCATGATGTCCTATTAGAAATCATAATAATATTTTTATATATGCAGGATGTGCATACAAGTATACTTATTAAGAAAACCAAAGTCTCTCTTACACTTGTGAAAAGATAATACTGATGCATCTGTGAGAAAACAAAAAATCCAAGATCACCTAAATAAGTCAAATAACAAAACCACAACCTCACTATGGCTCTCTCACCAAATAACTCATCCATTTATAGAAACATAATAAGAATCATATCAATAATGGGTACCCCAAACCACTTTCTCACTCATATGCCTCTCTTACAGCCCAAAAACATACGTATTGGCACTCCCACCTCTTCAATATATCAAATCATGCTAGGTAACCCACCTATTACTAATCATCACATCACATATCACTCGAAGACACATGAGTGAAAGAAACCTATGTGATAATAATCATTACAACACATCTCACCTGAAGACACCTAGGCCAAATCACCCCATGTGCTACTAACCAACACATCACATCTATCCTGAAGACACATGGACCCAAGAACCCTACATGCTACTAACAAGTATATAACTAGAGTGGTAGGGTACCATGAACATGAAATAAATCAACCTCGTGTCATCCTCTTACAATGAATGGACCCCACCATAGCACCCCACCTTTTACTAACCATAAAATTTCCATAATGGTAGTTTTTAATTCTACCCATCACAACCTATGCTTGTACTCATCACTTGGAAGAGGGAGTGGGGAAGAGTAGGTATTCATCCATCCATCCTCACCACCAGGATGTTGGTAAAACACCGGCCGAAACATTTGGCTATTGGCACATAGTTCTCAACATGGGTGGGGTGCGCATAGAAATTAAAAATAATAAACAAGGTATAAATATATAACCTATACACAAAATCCCATCCTATCGGTTCATAACAAGAACTAAACAACTCAAAACATCACCACCCAAAATCATAACCTCCACCACATTCACTGCCAACCCTAAAAGGATAAAACAACAAAACAAGCCATGAACCAAATTTTTTTTTTCATTAAACCCATTTAATCTTTCATCCCATTTTATCTATTCATTATCCATTCAAATTCCATTAGCCAAAATAAACCCCAACCATCCCACTTTCATTATTATGATTTCATATTCCATTACTAATCAGGAAATTGACACTTCCAACCACACATCAAAAGTATCTCAACATACCCCAAAAAAACCATCACTCTGCCTCCCCACAAACATGGCTACACATCCACCACCCCACATGACACAACCACACATCAACCACTTTCCACCAAAACACACAATTAAAAACATAACACCCATAACACTTCATCACAACAACCCTATCGAATCACACCACCGCATACAGAGAACCACACATCACAACACAACAAAGATAATTTTATAGATTTAAAAAGGGTATTTTATAACATTCCACTTCTTTATTATTTTAATGGAATTGTCACACAATCCATATATCCAAGTGCAACTAAATTTGTTAGTCGGACATAAGTGATTAACTATTTATTTAAGGTGGTGAAAAAATAATCACAAAACATGGATTACATAACAACAACTACAATGTTATAAAATTCCACCAACCATTATGATTTTCAGTGTGAAATTTATCATGTACAATTCATAATATAAACAAAAAATATGAAATAAATAAAAAGCATGTGATTCCCTCATTTTTTGGAAAATGTATAATTAGGTACATGTAATTATTATTTTCTCTATCCATGATAATATTTAACTTATATAGATTAACACAACATGTCATCATAAGGATAATAAATTTCTATGCATGATATAATAATTTATAGTGAAATAATTATTCACAACATGAAGAAATAATATAAAAAATATAAGCGAAATTCACTTATTCCCCATCAATTTAAAATAATAAATTAATTATCATTATTAAGAAGATGCATAACATCATCCCAAAGAATAAAAAAATCATAACCCATAATTTATATTAAACAAATAAGACAAACAAAGGTTCCCATTCCTCAATTTGAAGACCCAACAGTGATGAGAAACAATGTTCGCAAGGCGCAAAACGAAGTCATAATCATTCGACTCTTCATCTTCAATAATTAAACTATAAAAATTAGATTTAAATAAATCTAGAATTTATAACACCACATCCATGAAAAAAACTAGTTTATTAATTTTTAATCATCACGATGAATCCAACAGAAATGACAGTGTGTCAATCCGATTAGTTCTGATAGAGATATGTCAAAAAAGAACTTGGGAAATATGGGTATTTTATTTACCAGATTGTTAAATATATAAAATCCATTTTCATTTAATTCCAACATTTTTGACCTCATTTATTTTACTCATTTAATTCCAAATATATTACACAATTATTATCTTATTTCAATGTTTAAATTTAGCCCATTTTTTTAATTTTTTAAAAAATATTTGTATTGTCTTCTTTTTTTGGGCATGGCACTCCATGGTGCATGTGTCGTATTCCATACCTCACTCTCCCCTAAATTTATTTTTAATATTTTAAGTTATTATTCTCTGAAATCCCCTATTTCTTATAATTATTCGAATTTCTATCTCTGCAATCAATTCCCAACTTAAATTACCACACCCAACTCCCCACATTACTTTCTCATTTAATTAATCCCAAATGCACACTCTCTCTCATCAGTACTTGCAATTCATGTATTTAGATTATTATCTGTTAATTCATTAATTCTTATTCATTTATTTCACGAGTTTTGTTTTTTTGTCACCACACACACACATTCAACAAACATCAAACCATATATATATATAACAAAAACACACACAGAGAAACATATGCATAATATGAAACTGTGCAAAAAACACATGTGTATTTATATAAAATTATAGCGTGTCTATTTATATAACAATATTCACACATTTATATGAAAAAAATTAAAATATACAGGCACATAGACACACACACACACACATGTGTGTGTGTAATATGTAACTGCACTACACATACATGTGTATTTATATAACAATATAGTGTGTGTCTGTATATATAACATTCATAACACAAAAATTTTGAAATTTTTAATTACAACACGAAACAAGTAAATATATATATTTCCACATGTTTATAATATGTGGTATAATGTTTAATATATCACATTGAATTGAAAACATCCAAAATAAATTTCAAAACATTGAAATTAATATTAACAAATTACCAAACCCATTTTAAGCCACTTTTAATATTTTTTCATGAACACCCGAACCTCAGAATCACTAAGAAATGACCTATAATGATAAAGTAAGGCTTAAGAATATTTTATAAATTTGTATTAGATACCACTCAAAAAATTCTCATCGTCAATAATAAAAATAAATCTAAAATGAAAGGGAGAGAGTGGTTTGAAAAACCACTATATGAGATACCTCTCAAGGACCATGTTACACCTTAAATTATTCAACCGACCAAACATTCCCATCCAAAAATCCAAAAAACATCTCGCACAACCCCAACACAACTCAGCCACATCACCACAACCGTCCAAACTCAAAATAGATCAAACCAACAACCACATTAACCAACTTACTGCTTCATCCTGAACAAAGGAATTGTAGAATTACCTCCTCTATGTCAAGATATTATCCTCTTTGGGTGTCATTAACTCACCCACAATGTTTTAATCGCATCCAGGTGTAATTAATCCCGATTAGTTTCAAGGTCCTCCCTAACTCAGATGTCAGAACGTTATCACACATCAAGAAATAAACACATCTCATAAATAGGAAAATAACCAACATCATAAAACATTTCTCCAAGTACACAAATCAAGAAATTATCTTTCCCAGGTCAAGATATTATCCACTTTGGGTGGAACTGACTCTTTTGACTTTTTGTAATTGTATAAAGTTATAAATCATTATAATTACTGATTAGGTTTCCCCTTATTCATATTCTTTATGTTTCTAATAACACATCACACAATAACAACCACACATACCAGTAACACATTCCAACTTTTGTAATCATTTAGGGGCATATATTACATAAACTCAATATTTATAATGGTTATTTTTTATAAATTTAATAATTTAAATTTCCAAAACAATGTTTTACCACAATTCCATAACAATGTTCATGATAAATTATAAATGGAATTAAAATCATGGAATAATAACTCACATGGGAATTAAAATACTTATAAAAACAATTCATTTTAGCATGCCAGTATGAAATCTACCCAAGGTGACATGATTCGTAAGGGTTTTCAATATTAAATATTTATTCACAAGAAAATATACTAAGGATGATTCTTTAACAATTTTGAACATTATTAAATAAATATGGCATGTTATAAATTTTTATAACGGAAAAAAATTCAATTCATTAAAAATATGTCTATAAAAGGAAAAAAACAAGACATTAAATGCTCAAAAAAAGTTTTGAAAAATAGATTTGGCAAGTTAAACATCATTTTACTCTTTATTTTCTTGTTATACAGTAAATTCATCAAAAAACCATAGTTCATTAGAAACCAAAACATTGGCATAGTTAGAGAAATACACATAAAATTACATGATTTATTTATTTATTTTTATTTAACTTCCAAAAACTAAATCATTAAATCAAAAGGGAAATTAATTAGGATGCATGTACTACTCCTTGTAATCTAATTTGAAAGAGGTTCCTCATAACTTGGCTATTCGGTAGTCTAATATTCCTTGCATCATATCATGGGGGGGGGGCTAAAATCCCATGTCCTCTCATATATTCCCAAGCATATGTCACACAACAAGGTCATATGAAACCTTTTTTCTACCAACCCTTGAAATCCTAACTATGTATAACTCTAAACACTATCAAATACCTCAAACATAGATTTGATACCACTATATCATGACCCCTCCCTCTAAAGATACTTTAGTGAAGGAATAAATATAATGATCCCTGAGTCTCACCTCCAGTAGGCCCCAGGTTGGCGACCAACACTGAGGATATGAAAATATCATAAATGGGAGGCATTACCCTGAATAATAAAATAGGATCACAAGATATGATAAATAAACCACAATTAAATAGATGACATAATATAAAAAGGAAACCAAAACCATCTCATTATTCATGTATAAATAAAATAGATAAAGATAAAAGTATCTAAATGAAAGTCACAAAATTAAATCTATGGTAGTGAAACAACAATAACTCCAAAGGTTTCAGCTCATAATATTCAACATAGTCCATGTTGTACTCCTAGAAAACCTAAAAATGGATTTATATATGTAGGATGAGCATAAAATTATACACAGTAGGAAAACTGAACTCTATCATGCACATGTGAAAGAGAATACTAATGCATCAATGAGGAAATAACAGAACCAAAAACACCTAAACAGGTTAAATAACCAAACCCCAACCTCACAAAGGCTTTCTCACCAAATATGGAATCCAAGTATAGTAACATAATAAGAATAATATCGATAAAGGGTACACCACCCCACTTTCCCACTGATATTCTACTCTAACATCCAAAAAAAACGTCATAGAACTCCTAACTCTTATATATATCACATCATGCCAAGCATCCTATGTGCAACCAATAATCACATCACATATCAATTGAAGAATCCTAGGACAAGACACCCCACATGCTACTATCCTTCACATCATATCTCTCTTGAACACACATGGGCCGAAGAAACCTGTGTGATACATACAACCACATCACATCTCATCCAAAGACACCTGGGCCCAAGCACCCCATGTGATACTAATGATCACATAATTAAAGTGGTATGATATCATGAACATGTATGAAATCAACCCCATGTACTCATCTAACCATGCACGACCACCATCATAAAACCCAACGTGCTACTAACCATTACATCTTGACATTGACACTTTTGAATTCTATCCATCACTCCCCATGAATGTCATGATTACCAAGAAGAGGGAGTAGGAAAGAGTGGGTAGTCATCTGTCCATCCTCACCATAGGGATTTTGGAAAGAAACACCAAAAAATTCGTTTATTATCACTAGCTAGTCGACATGGGTGGGGTGTTTATAGAAAATAACAAGAATATACAAGCTATACATATATAAGCCACATAGAAGCCCATAATATGGGTTCACAACAAGTATTAATAAACTCAAAAAATCACCACCCAAACTTACTACCTCTTCCACTTTCGTTGCCACCACTAAAATTATAAAACCCCATAACAATCCATGAACCACAAACCACATTTCTTTAATCCAATTTTCCCATTCATCTCATTATTTTTCATTAATTATCCATTCGCATTCCATTAACCAAACCAAACCCCCACTATTATACTTTCATTATTATCATTTAATATTCCATTATTAACAGGACAATTAACATTACACAACCATGCACCACAAGTAGCTTGACATCAAACAAACAGACCATCACCCTGCCACCCTACAGGCACAACCACACATCCATCACCCCACATTCCATAACCATACCTCAGCCACTTTCCACCCAAAGCTACACCTCATAACAAAACACCCAGTATTGAATCATTACAATAACCCCATCACAACACACCATTGCATCCACACAAATGCACATCACAACACAAAAAAAGATCATTTTGCATATTTACAAAGGGGATATTATAACATTCCACTTCTTTTTTTAAAGTTGTTATCCCACAATCCATATACCCATGTGTAACCAAATTCATTAGTTAGATATAATTGATTGAATTTTTATTTATGGAGGTGAAATACAACAATCACACAACATATATTCCATTATTAAAACTACAATCTAAAAAATTTCCCCCAATATTCAGGATTTTCAGTATGACATTTAGCACGTATAATTCATAATATCAATAAAAATTTATAAATTAGTAAGAATCATGTGACTCACACCTTTTTGGAAAAATAATAATTAACTTCATATAATTATCACTTTCTCTATCAATGATAATATTTAAATTATCTAAATTAACATAACATGTGATATAAGGATAATAAATCTCTACACATGTGATAATAATTTCTAGAGAAACAATTATCCACCACATAAATAAATCATATAAAAAAGAAAGGTGAAAATCCCTTATCCCCCCATCAATTCCAATTAATCAGATAGTTATCTTTATTAAGTCAATGCATACCATATTCCCAAGGAATAAACAAAATCATGAACCCTTTGAAATTTAAGAAAATAATATAAATGAGAGATCCCCCACCTCAATTTTCAAACTTAATAAAGATGAGAAATAATGTTCGCAAGACCCCTTGTGAATCCATAATTTTTCAATCCTCCATTTTCAACAATTTAAATGTAAAAATTGGATTTAATTAAATCTGAAAATTATAAGTCCACAACTGTGAATAAAATGGAATTACCTTTAACTCATCAAGAAGAATCCAATGGAACTAAAAAACATCAATCTAATTAGTATTTAGGGAGATATGGCAGAATGAATTTGATAAATTTGTGTAATCTATTTAGATGATTTTCAATTATTAGAACACATATTCCAATTAATTCCTATATTTAATTAACTCATTTAATTTAAAACCTATTAAAAATTATTATTTAATTTTTATGTTTTAATTTTGCCATTTATTATTATCATTATTATTATTATTATTTACATATTCGTATTCTCTTATTCTTTTTTTGGGTGTGGAACCCCTTGGCATGTCTCCAATATTCCATGCCTCACCCTCCTTCCAATTTCTTATTTTTTTTAATTATTATTCTCATAACTAACCTCTATCATATAATTATTCTCATTTCTCTCTCCCCAATCAATTCCCCACTTAAATTACCATGCTGAACTCCTTAATTTACATTCTCACTTAATTATTTTAATATTCACACCCTATCTCCATAATTACTCTCATTTTATGTCTTTAAATTATTCAGTTTTAATTTGTTTCCACTTCTTAATTAATTTAATCCATTTTGTTTTTTACACACTTAAATATAAAAAAAATTAAAATATATATACTCAGATATATATGTTTGTGTCTGTGTGTACATATATGCATAATATGAAACTATGAAACACACAAATGTTTATTTATATAAAAATATATTGTGTGTGTATTATAACAATATAAACACATCTATATATACAAAAAATTAAAATATAGATATTCATATAGACACACACACACACGTATGCATAATATATAATTACGCAACACACACATGTATTTATATAAAAATATAATGTGTGTGTGTGTGTATAACATTCATAACACAAAAATTTTGAAACATTTAATTACAACATGATTTATATAAATATTCATATTTACACATGTGTATAATATGTTGTATAATATTTAATATAACACTCCTACATAAAATTTTGTAAATCATATTTAATTTTTGAAATATTGAATTTTTTACAATTAAATAAATATTTTTAAATTAAATCAATTTAGAAACATCCATAAAAATTTTCAAAACTTCAAAATCAATATTAATAAATCACCAAACCCATTTTATGATGCAATTAATTTTTTTTTCCAAAAATGCCTGAACATAAGAATTACTAAGAAATGCACTAGAATGATAAAGGAAGTCTCAAGAATATCCTAGAAATTTACATACAAGCTGTAATAGATTCTATATTTTCATATTTCCTGAAATTTTGAATTATTCCCCATTAATGTTTTGGAAAATTACCAACTATCCATCTTAGTTACCTTCATCTCCTTTTGATCAACCATGGAGATCAACAAACTCATTCATTTAGCTCGGTACTCAAATATTTAGGATTCATTGATCTACTTGAGCTTTCATGGAACATCATATTCATTTTTAACGAAAATAAAGTAAATTTATATTCTTCTTCAAGAAGTAATTGTAGGGGATTTCACGAAAATAAAGCTTGAATACTAAATTTAATAAAGTTTCATTATATTTGGAACACCTGAAAATATATCCATCATTTTTATAATTTCATTCATTAGAATTGTTAAATTCTAGGAACTTAATTTTTCAACTTTCTTTGATTATCCAATTTCATTATTAAAGATCACTTTATCATTAAATTTATGATTTAATCATGCATAATTTGGTGTTTTTTATTTTTTGAACAATTAATAACGCCTCTTACATAATACCTAATTTATAATTTAATCAGATATTTTAGTTGGAAATCCAATCATTCATCGAAAATTAGTCTCTAAATTTCATTAAGTTTTGATGGATATGTATAAATAAAATGTTGGTTACAATGTGGCTAGATAATGGTTAAGTATCCTAGAAAATGATGTTTACATATCTCCTAAATAATGTCTATTCAAATCTTGAAGGATATATATATGGTGTTGGATGATGCATTCTTGGAGTGCATTTTCAACCAAACCATGCATACACTGATTTCAAAATGTTGTTTATAGATAGATAATATGATGCTTATGTAGAGGGAAATCATTCTTAAGATGGCATTTCTGATGTCTATGTGGGACCAAATGAGGGTTACACTGAAAATATGATAGATACACATATAATGAACGATCCTTACTAAGTATTGGATCATGCTTACAATGCCACTGAAATAAAGGTTACACAACCTTTGAATCATCTATACACACACCCTTTTTATTGATACGGGGAATACATTGATATCTAGAATTACCAAATTTCAGCCTCAAACTCCAAAATTCATAATTCTAAAATTAAGCTCATATTCTCTAAAATCATCATATGGCCTCTTCAATCAGATCAAACCTTCATCCAAGTGTTATAGAACACTAGGATGGCTTCTTACACCTCCTTGAGACTTAAATATCTCAATTCACAAAATATTTTACCACTTATAAAAACAAATTACAACTTTTACACAATAGCTTGAACCTTATTCTTAAAGAACTATTATAGATAACACTTTCACTGCCCAAGTACTTGTTTATGACATGTGGATTAGTACATAAAATTATCTGATGTCACAATTTCTAGCCTTGAACTTCTCTAGCTGGTTTGTCAGTGGAAGCAACGCCTCTTCCTATTTCCCCACAAGTATGGGTAGCTCCTCTTTAGTTATCATTGGAGGATAGTCCAATCTATCACCAAAATGATATTTTAATAGTATTATTATTTTTATATTGTGATTCATAGTAGAATATTCTTATTTTATCATTAAAATGATATTTTATCGTTAATATAATAATATTTTCATTAATAATAATGATTTATTTCATCAATAATTGAAAAAACATTATTTTTTCATTATTTGAAAAAATAATGTCATTAATTGAAAATAGTATTGATTTATTATTTATAAAATGTTTTATCATTAATTAAAAAATATTTTTTATCCTTAATTGGGAAATATTTTTCAATCAAGAATTGAAAATATTGTTTTATCAGTAATTGAAAATTATTTTATCATTAAATGAATAATATTACCTTATCATTAATTGAAAAAAGATGAAAATATTATTTTATCATTAATTGAAAATAATTTTATCAATATTTTATCATTAATGGGAAATACCATAACATTATTTTATCATTTATTGAAAAAATTTAATCATTAATTAATAAACAATTATTATATTATTATATTATCTTTAATTGAAAAATAATTTATCATTATTTTATTTTAAATATTTTAAATATCACAAGAGTAATATTAAATGGAAAATATTTTATCATTAATTGAAACATATTTTATCAATAACTAAAAATGTTATTTTATTTGTATCTTATCTTTAATTGAAAAATATTTTATCATTATTTTATTTTAAATATTTTAAACATTACTAGTGTAATATTAATTGGAAAAAATTGTATCTTTATTTTATAACAATTATATTTTGAATATTTTGAAATATTTTTCCATACAATCAATGATAAAGTAATATTTTACTTATCAATTAATGCAAAAGTAATATAAATTTAAAAGGTGAAGCAATCCCAAGAGCTTGTGGGATTCAGGAGACTCGCGACAAGGAACACCATGAGGTCAGCTGTTGTCCCTACCAGTCTGAAAACTCTCAGAACAGCCTCTGGCCAATCCTCAGCTGCCGGTGGGTCCATCTCTCCCTTGAACCTGGGTGGCCTCTGGTGCTGGAACTCGTTCAACGCACTCCGATGGTGTGAACTCTCTGCTGCTGGAACTGGTTGTATCAGTGGTCCGACGGGTAGTGGTACTACTGGTACCTCCACTGTGATGGGGCTCTACACCGAGGCCTCATCGCTTGGTGGGCTACCATCTCGTATGAAACTTAGAACCCTAGATGAATGCCTACATGGGGCCATGATAAAAAAGAAATAGGTGTGCCATGGTCAAAACAATATACCTGGTGAGCTGATACAATGTAATCACAAAGAAATTTTTTTCAAAAGAATCACACACACAATCACTATTTTTGGGCACTAAGTCAGAATTTAGATGTCAGAGTCCTAGTGTATGGATACATCAGCCGCCACACCAACACAAGTTTCCCTAAACTGATAAATACACCCAAAACACTTAACAATAATTATTTTAAAAGAATCAGAGTCCAAGTTCTACTGTAGAGTCAACTCCTATGATAACAATTTGTCACGACCCATCCTCGGGGCCCGTCCCATGACTACCCCAAGCCCGCCTTCCATAGGTCAGGGGCTGGTGACTAGTACCAAAGGCGAATCCTTGATAAAAATGGAAGGAATTTAATTTAAAGGTGTAACACAAAGAGTCTAAACATAAGCAGTAGAAGCAACAAGTACTAATATAGAAAAGAAAGGTGTGCTGAAAGTAAGTGGTCCGGTATACAAACCCAACTAAACAGTAAGTACATGTACAAGTAAACAGGGAAAACAGATCCTGAATCGTCCACCAGGGAATCATAACTGAAGGTCTTGTATAGATCTCGAACAACTTGTCCTTGAGGTATGTCCCGTAAAGTCCAGCTTAGAGCAGCCTCCAGTCCATCACCCTCTGGCTCGAACACTGCTGACCGTCGTCTGCACAGAACACAACAAGTTGCGGGTGAAGCCTGTGCAGGGGTGAGTATAACAATACTCTGTAGGGGACCCTGCGACCCCCGAAGGTCTCCCAGAATCCACTAAAGATAAACCATAGTAGTTAGATACAATCACGAATTATTAACCAACCCTACTTAGGTATATTCCCATACATATACCTAAGTTAACAATCACAGTATGGCACCAAATCTCGAGCCCAAGAACAACCCAATCGACAAAGGAAGTAAAGTCAATCACCTCAGTGATAACGATTGAAAGACAAGACTCTGGTCACAAAGGCATACAACTCCTGTAGAGGGGTAGATATGATTAGTAGTAACCACTGAATCATCTCCTCTGTCGAACCCATGTATGATCCTGGAATAGTATCAGTGTTGTCGAACCCACCGAGGATCCTGGTACAAGAGTCATCACTTTTGAACACACGGAGGATCCCGATCCAGTACCGCCGTTGTTGAACCCACAGAGGATCCTGGTACAGTATCGTCATTGTCAAACCCATGGAGGATCCTGGTATAGTATCGTCCCTGTCGAACCCATAGAGGATCCCGGTATAGTAGTAAGTCCACGTAGGATCCTATCATCTCAGTCGCAGCCAGCCATAGGGTTCCAGCACACACCACGCTGGATTCCGAGAGGGTCCGGTCCTTGAGCCCAGTGTCGATACGTCAAATACCACTAATTCTCGAGTTGATTCATCCTGTAGTATTGCCTCATCATAAGGAACCCAACGTGACAGACGGTGCGTCAATCGGACGCCCGGTCTGTGAGTTATTGACATTTCTGTTCTAGGGGCCCGATAGGTTTTTAGGTTCAAACCAACCCAGCCATACCCCAACTCCCTCCAAATATCATGTGGGGTATGAAAGAAGAATCCTCTCATTCCAAGATTTCTGTCGCCTCAGACGGTTCGCCGATCAGACACCCGTAGCCCGAGTTATGGGTGATTAGGTGTAATGAGGTCTGACGGGTTCGGGTCTGGTCCGACACTGTGGGACCAACCCGACCCGACCAGGGTCCGGATTGGGGTCCAACCTGGTCTGTGGGTCTGACCTGACCTGAAGGGGTGGCCCGTCCCGAAGGTGGCCCGACCCGAAAGCGGCCTGTCCCGTCCTGGCCGGCCGCGGGGCCCTACGGCTGGCCGCGAGGCCCGACGGCGGGCCATGCGGCTGACCGCAGCTGGCGGCCCGGTGAGCCACACCGTGGGGGGGGGGGGGGGGGGGCGCCCCCCCATTTGTTCGTAATGTCCGGCGCATGGCACCGATCCCTGTAACCGCTGGACCCGAAGGGTCCTGCCTATACGGCGTGCACTGGAGACCGGCTCAGACGGGCCACCCTCCCCTATCCACAGCAGCCTTAGGCTTCAGGTCTTCTATGGTGTGGTGCGATGACACTGTTCCCTTTCTCTCCCACCACTGCCCGCCCTGGCCGCGGTCCTACACTACTAGCGTGGCGTGACGACGCCGCAACCCCCCTTGTTCGCGGCCTCCTGTTTCCCTCCGCACGGCGCGATGGTGCCACACACATCTACCACGCACCATCGTGGTTGTGGCTATCCTATGCGCCGCGAGGTGGTGTCGCGCCCTCTTGGAGACCCGACAGCCTTTGCACCGCCAGTTTCATTCGCGGTCGGCCCATCTCCGGCCACTGTTATTCGCCGTTGTCCATTCCTCCGTCGTCAACAAACAAGATCAACCAAATGGGGAAGGTTCGGCCGTGTTGGTGTGGTATGAACCCCCCATGTTATGTTGATAACATTCGGCATAATGAATACCAAAATATCAACAACTTAGAACAAGAACAAAATAACTCAAAACCCCCTACCTTGCTTGATTATTGTTCATTGACGAAGTCGCGGGAAAAGGCGGCATCGTTTCGTTGACATCAGGAAAGAAGAAGCCGAGGATGACATCAATGTTCTTTGTGGGTGACGCTTCCCTTTCTTTCCCTATTCGAGAAGGAAGAAGATGGCATTCATCGATCTTCGAGGGAAGGAGCATTCCTCGTGTTCTTCGTTGAGAGGATGAAGTTCTCTCTCAAGTCCCACCCAAAGGAATTGCCAACCAAATGAAATAAAAACTTTTTCTATTATTTAATCATTGGCTTGAATTCAAAAGAATTCAAAAGTTGAATTAATTAAATGAGGGGGTTCAATTAATTCTAGGTGTGTTGGCACATTTAATTAGTGGGGTAAGTTCAAGGGTTCCCCCTAGTTTATGGAGAGTTACAAGGGGTTAAAGCCCGTGTGGTCCCTACGCTAAATATCCTCCCAAGGGAGGTTATGTGTGGGTGGGCCTAGCCTCCATAACCTCTCAGGGGAGGTTATGGTGTGGTTTCTCCCACTACTAACCTCCTCTTATATCATATAACCACCATGAAATAAAAATAATCTATCAACTGATTTTTATTTAACTTTATTAAGGAATCCCAAAAATCTATCTTCCGATCATGTTAAAATGCAACTGCGGTGAATGTATTACTAAGAAATCACTAATGCTGCGAGTTCAACGATGCCCTCAGAATTCGATTATGAGCACCAGTTCAAGAGATTTGAAATCCTGCTCGTTTGTTTATTGAACATACCAGAAAAAAACTTTAGAAATTGATTCTGGGCACACCAGGCCTCGGAATCAAGCACCGCCAGAAACTACGGACTCGTAAAATTTCCATGAACATAGAAAAATATTCCATGGAATTTCTGGGTCTTTACATTCTCCCCACCTCAGGGCTTTACATCCTCATAAGCTAAAACTCACACTAAGGGAACAAATGGGGGTAATGAGCACGCATCTGAGGCTCCCACTCCCATGTGCTCTCCTAGAGGTTCCCGTGCTGCCAGCGAATGCACACTAGTGGTATCGACCGTCCATGTAGGACCCTCTCCTATCGATCCTCAATATCTATTGAAACCTTATTGAAATTAGCTCTGTCATCGATGTGCAGCTCCCCATGGTCGATGATGTGGGACGGGTCGTGCACGTATCTCCTCAAATGAGATACGTGGAAGACATCATGCACTCGGTGCAACTTAGGTGGAAGAGATTAGCGATAATCCACCTCGCCTACTCTGCTGAGGACCTGGAAGGGTCCGATGCATTTTAGAGATAACTTGCCTTCTTGGCCAAATCTCCGTAGACCCCATTGAGGTGAGACCCATAGAAAGACATGGTCACCATTCTCGAACTCCAGTGGTCTACGTCTCATATCAACATAGGACTTCTGCCTACTCTGTGATGTCTTCATCTTCTCCCGGATGATCTGCACCTTCTCCGTCGTAGCCTGCACCATCTCTGGTCCCATAAGTGCGGAATCCCCTGGGTCAGTACAGTATAGAGGTAATCTGCAAGGTCGACCGTAAAGTTCCTCGAATGGTGACATCCCAATGGTGGAGTGGTATTTATTGTTATATGCAAACTCTAAAAAGGGTAAATGATCCTCCCAGCTACGATTGAAGTTGAGGATGCATGTATGAAGCTTGTACTCAAGATTCTGAATGGTCCTCTCAGTCTGACCATCCGTCTGAGGATAGATGGCGGTGCTCAAGAGAAGCTACATACCAAAAGCCTCCTGCAACCCCTTCCATTTCTGGGAAGTTAAAGGATCATATCGATCGGAGACGATCATCGATGGCACACAATGAGTTCGTACAATCTCTCACACGTAGAGGCATCACAAGATCTCTACTAAACTATTCTCTCTGATCGGTAGGAAGTGGGCTGACATGGCGATTCGGTCGACAATCAACCAGATAGAGTCGTGTCCTCTGGATGTACGTGGAAGTCCCATCATGAAATCCAGGGATATACCATCCCACATCCACTCTGGGACCTATAAGGGATGAACCAAACCTTTTGGAACCTGGTACTCTGCCTTCACTTGCTGACAAGTGAGGCATCAAGAGACAAAATCTGCTACTTCCTTCTTTATACGTGGCCACCAATGCTGTTGTCGGAGGTCCTGATACATCTTCACCACTCCTGGATGTACCTCTAGAGGGGATGTGTGGAAATCCCTCAAAAATTCCTCCTGAAGTGAAACTGGTACCATGGTACGTCCTCTGAAGAGAATAACGTTCTCCCCACCTACAGAAAATCCATAATGTGCCTGCCCTGGGGATATCTGAGCGTGTCACGTCTCAAATTCAACATCCCCACATTGTGACTCTTTAACTCTCTGAAGACGTTGAGGAGTGACTATGGGAGACTATAGAAGGGATACTCCATCCCTATCTACAAAGGATATCTGTAATGCGGACAGTGGCTCTGCCGCCTCTCCTAGAAGCTGAATGCCTGGTCTCTTACTGAGAGCATCTGCACAATATTTCACTTCCCAGGAGTATAGACTATCATGAAGTCATAGTCTTAGAGGAACTCAAGCCAACGCCGCTGTTTCAGATTTAGGTCCTTCTGCGAGAAGATGTACCTAAGACTCTGGTGGTCAAAGTAGACTGTAAAACGCTCACCCATCAGATAGTGCCACCACATCTTCAAGGAGAAGACCACTACTGCTAACTCTAGGTCATGGGTAGAATAGTTCTGCTCATGTTATCTCAGATGCCGAGAACCATACGCGATCACATCTCACTCCTACATCAGGAAACACCTAAGTCCGGTCCCTGATGTATTGTAATAAACTACATACCCTACTCTCTCCTCTGGAAGCCTCAATATAGAGGCACTAATCAAACTTTTCCATATCTCTTAAAAACTCTGTTGGCATATCTATGACCAAACAAAGGGTTGTCCCATCTTCGTCAATGCTGAAAGTGGTGCTGCAACTCTAGATAAGTCGAGCACAAATCTCTGATATTACCCAGCCAGTCCTAGAAAACTCTGTACCTTCGTCACACTCCTGGGTGGCTCCCAAGAAAGCACTACCTCGATCTTAGCTAGATCCACTACAACTCCAGCCTCTAAGATGACATATCCCAGAAAGTGTACCTCTCGGATCCCGAACTGGAACTTTGAGAGCTTTCCATAAAGCTTGTGCTCTCAGATTGTGTCCAGTACTACACGCAAATGGTAGGCATGCTCCTCCTCTGTTGCCGAGTAGATCAGAATGTCATCAATGAAGAATACCACAAAGTGATCAAGGTATGGCTGAAATATCTTGTTCATGAGTCTCATGAACACTGCTGGTGTGTTTGTTACAGCGAATGTCATAACAAAAAACTCATAGTGGGCATACCGGCATCTGAAGTCCGTCTTCTGCAAATCCTCATCCCATACTCTGAGCTGGTGATAACCCAATCGAAGATCTATCTTCAAGAACCAACGTGCTCCCTTCAGCTGATCAAAGAGGTCGTCAATCCGCGAGAGTGGGTACTTGTTCTTCACGGTCACCTAGTTCAGGTGACGGTAGTTGAAATAGAGCCACAAGCTCCCATCCGACTTCTTGGAAAACAAAATCGGGGGTGACCCGGGTGAAACACTGGGTCGGATAAATCCCTTACCCTGTAAGTCCTCTAGCTATACCCGCAGCTCACGAAGCTCGGCGGGATCCATCCGATAAGATGGAGTAGATATCAGTTCCATCCTAGGGTACATGTCAATGTAGAAGTCCACCTATCTATGAGGAGGTAGTTCTGGAACATCGTCAGGGAAAACATCCACGTACTGATCCACCATAACAGGAAAACTTGGACTCTACACATCAACCGATTTGAGGATGAGTCTAGCCAACTGATGTGTGATCGGTTTCCCCCTCCTCTGTGTAAGTCCATCCTATGCTGAAAAGGATCCCTTCTCGCCGGTGAAGGTGAACCTGATCCCATCCGTGTGGACACACCGCACATTTCTCCTAATATATTCAATCTGTGAATGAACTATGGATAACCAGTCAATACCCAGGATGACGTCATAAGGCCTCGACGCCACTACGAGGAGATCTCAGTTTCAGCTCTCGCCTCCTAGAGTAATCTCATACTGCCAGCACCAGTGCGTAATCGTCATGACTGCTCCCATAGGAGTCTCTAGTCATAAGGATCGAGCCAACGACTCCGTCGGAATCTCCGAGCATCGAACGAGGGTAGCAGCAATAAAAGAATGACACGAACCTGTGTCTATAAGTACAACATAAAGGGTTTAGTATACATAGATAGTACCTCGAATCATCATAGGTGTGCCATGGTCGTAGGACTCGACTGCCTGGAGCTGAGCCCGCCCCTGTCTGCCAACTCCCTGTGGTCGGGGTGGACCTCTTGGTGGTGGTGGTGGTAGGGCCTCGAAATGTAGTCCACCACTTGCTGCTCGACAAACTCCTCTGCCACATCCGAATGCTCTCGGAGAACCACCACAGTCAAACCTCTACCTCTGCCTATGAGGTCCCTCTACTGTCTGCTGCTCATCCGTATGGCAGGTCGGGCAGTCATGAGCCATGTGGCCCTGCCCGTCGCATGCGTAGCAGTGCCTGCTCCTTATATGACTGGCTCTGTCTCATGTTCCCAACACAACTGAACCTATATCTTGGGGTCGCCCACCTGATAGACTAGTCTGCTTGGACCTCTACGACATCTTTCTACTGCAGTCTCTAGAAGACTTCGCTACATGTCGCCCTATGGTGGGTCTCACTGCTGGGGACTGCTCAGTAAGAAAACTCTCCACTAGAAGGGCTCGCTCCAGTACCCCCGCATGCGTCAGGATGCTGAGGGAGATCATCGAAGCCCTGATTTCATATCTGAGTCCCTGCTCGAAGGTCCGAGCCTTGAAGAATAGGTCCCATACCATATCAGTGGAGTAACGTGAGAGTTCGGTGAATCTTGATGAGTACTGAGCTACCATCATGCTACCTTGTTGTAGATACAGTAACTCCTGTATCCGCACCACAATAATGGTGGCTGGAACAAACTCTGACCGGAAGAGACTCTCGAAGTCTGGACAGAGTAGTGATGCCTCATCATGACCCTAGAGCATTTGGCTCCACCATATGTATGCTGCTGCATGCAGGAGACTCACAACAAGGATCACCATGAGGTTGGATGGTGTCCCTAGAAATCTGAAAACTCTCACAACAGCCTCTAACCAATCCTCACCTACCTGTGGGGCCATCTGTCCCGTGAACCTGGGTGGCCTCTGGCGTTGGAACTCGTGCAACACACTCAGATGGAGTGCACTCTCTGCTACTAGAACTGCTAGTATCGGTGGTCCAGTGGGTAGTGGTACCACTGGTACCTCTGCTGTGATGGGGCCCTACATCGAGGCCTCGTCGCTCGGTGGGATACCATCTCGTACAAAACTCAAAACCCTAGATGGATGCCTACGTGGGTCCATTCTGAAAAGAAATAGGTGTTCCATGGTCAAAAAAATATACCTGGTGAGCTGACAGAAAGTAATCATGAAGGAAATTTTTCAAAATAATCACACACGTAATCAGTGTTTTCGTGCACTAAGTCGGAATTCAGAAGTCAGAGTCATAGTGTATGGATACGTCGACCGCCGCACCAACACCGATTTCCATAAACTGATAACCACACCCAAAACACTTAAAATTATTGTTGTTAAATGAATCATAGTCCATGTTCTATGGTAGAACCGACTCTTCTGATGCCAATTTGTCATGAACCATCCTCGGGGCCCGTGCCGTGACTACCCCCAGCCCGCCTTCCATAGGCCAGGGGCTGGAGACTAGAACCAAAGGCGAATCCCCGATAAAAAGGGAAGGAATTTCGTTTAAACATGTAACACACACAGTCTGAACATAAGCAGTAGAAGCAACAAGTACTAATATAGAAAAGAAAGGTGTGTTAAAAGTAAGTGGTCCAGTATACAAACCCAACTGAACAACATGTACAAGTACAAGTAAAAAGGGAAAACAGCTCCTGGATCGTCCACCAGGGAATTCTACCTGAAGGGTAGGTACAGATCACGAACAACTTGTCTTTGAGGTACGTACCATCTAGTATAACTCCGTGTAACCTCCCGTCCATCACCCTCTTCCTCGATCACTGCTGACAGTTGTCTGCACAAAACACAACAAGGTGCAGGCGAAGCACGTGCAGGGGTGAGTATAACAATACTCAGTAGAAGACCCCGAGACCCCCAGAGGTCTCCCAGAATCCACTGAGGGTAAACCAAAGTAGTATGATACAGTCATGAAGTACCAAAAAACCCTACATAGTTATATGCCCATACATTTGACAATGTTACCAATCACAGTCCGACACCAACTCTCGAGCCCAAGCACAACCCAATCCACAAAGGAAGTAAAGTCAATCGCCTCGGTGATAATGACTGAAAGACAAGACTCAGCTTACAAAAGTATACAAATCATGTAGAGGGGTATATATGATTAGTATTATCCACTAAATCATATCCTCTGTCGAACCCACGTAGGATCCTGGAACAGTATCAGTGCTATCAATCCCACAGAGGATCCTGGTATAGAAGTCATCCCTATTGAACCTACGGAGGATACCAGTCCAATACCGTTGTTGTGGAACCCACAGAGGATCCTAGTACAATAACATCTTTGTGGAACCCACGGAGGATCCTGGTACAGTATCGTCACTATCGAACCCACAGAGGATCCTGGTACAGTAGTAAGTCCACGTAGGAACCTATCATCTCAGTCGCGGCCAACCATAGGGTTCCGGCACATAGAACGCTCGATTTCGGGAGGGTCCGCTCCTCGAGCCAAGTGTCGATACATCAAGTACCACAAAGTCTCAGGTTAATGTTTCCCATAGTTCCATCTCATCATAATGAACCCAACGCGAGAGACAGCGCATCAATCTGATACCCGGTCTGTGAGTTATTGGCATTTCTGTTCTAGGGTCCCGGTTGGTTTTTAGGTTCAAACCAACATGACCATACCCCAACTGTATCCAAACCTCAAGTGGAGTATTTCTAAAGAATCATCTCATTCCATGATTTCCATCACCACAGACGGTTCGTCGATCAGACACCCGTAGCCCGAGTTATGGGTGATTAGGTGTAATCGGGTCTGACGGGTTCGGGTCCGGTCCGACCCGACCTGACCCGACCCAGGTATGGACTAGGGTCTGACCCGGTCTGTGGGTCTGACCCGACCCGAAGGCAGCCCGACCCAAAAGCATCCTGGCCCGGCCCGGCTGGCTGTGTGGCCCGGCCCGGCTGGCCGTGTGGCCCAGCCCGGCTGGCCACGTTCCTGCACCACCGGCGCCGCACGACGACACCTTGCCCATCCGCCGCAGCCCGCCATGGTTGTGACCTCCTACTGCCCTCCGTGCGGCGTGTCGGTGCCGCACACCGCCACCGTGTCCTGTTGTGTCCACGACTCTCTTCCATGTAGCGAGGCGGTGCCACACCCTCTTAGCGACCAGGCAGCCTTTGTGCCGCCAATTTCATTCGCGGCCGGCCCGTCGCCGTTTTTCACTACGGTCCATTCCTTCGTCATCAACAAACAAGATCAACCTATGGGGGAAGGTTCGGCCATGTTGGTTCGTCCGAACCCCCCCCCCCCCCCCCCGATGTTATGTTGATAACATTTGGCATAACAAATACAAAAATATTAACGACGTAGAATGGGAACGAAACAACTCAAAACCCCTACCTTTCTTGACAACTGTTTGTTGAAGAAGTCGCGGGAAAAGGTGGCATCATTTTTTTGACATCAGGAAAGAAGAAACTAAGGATGGCATCGGCGTCCTTCAGGGGTGATACTTCCCATTATTTCCCCTGTTGAGAAGGAATAAGATGGCGTTCTTCGATCTTCGGTGGAAGAAGCGTTCTTCGCGTTTTTCGTTGAGAGGATGAAGTTCTCTCTCAAGTCCCACCCAAATGAATTGCCAACCAAAAGAAATAATAGATTTTTCTATTATTTAATCATTGTCTTGAATTCAAAATAATTCAAAAGTTGAATTAATTAAACGAGGGGGTTTAATTAATTCTAAGTGGGTTGGCACATTTAATTAGTGGGGGAAGTTCAAGGGTTCCCCCCCACTCTATGGAGAGTTACAAGGGGTTAAAGCCCGTGTAGTCCCCACATGAAATATCCTCACAAGGGAGGTTATGTGCGAGTGGGCCCCACCCCCATAACCTCTCATGGGAGGTTATGGTGTGATGACCCCAACCACTAACCTCCTCTTGGAGCTTATAACCACCATGAAATAAAAATAATCTATCAACTTATTATTATTTAACATTATTAATGAATTCCAAAAATCTATCTTCCAATCACATTAAAACACAACTACGGAGAAGGTCTTACTAAGAAATCACCGATGCTGCGAGTTCAACGGTACCCTCAGAATTTGATTATGAGCACCAGTTCAAAAGAATTGAAATCCCACCCAAACATTTACTGAACGTACCCAAACAAAACTTCAGAAATTGATTCTGGGCACACCGGGCCTCAGAATCATGCGCTGTCAGAAATTGCGGGCTTGTAAAATTCCAATGAATTTAAAAAATAAATTTCCATGGAATTTCAATGTCTTTACAATATAAATTTCCATTAACTAAAATACATTTTATTATTAATTGAAAAATACATGTTTATCATCATTTTAACATTATGTGAAAAGAATTTTATCATTATTTCATCATAAATATTTTAAATATTATCAGAGTAACATTAATAGTAAAAATTAATTTATCATCAATTGAAAATTATTATTTTATCCTTAATAAAAAAATATTATTTTATCACTAATAAAAAATGTTATTTTAGAATTTTTTTCATTAATTGATTTTTTTATTATTTATTGAAAAATATTGTATCATTAATATAAAACTATTATATTATCAATTAATAATATTATTGTGTTATTAAATTTATTTTTTCAATAATTAAAAATTATTTTATCGTTAATTGAATAATATTATTTTATCATTAAAATATTATCATTAATATTGAAATATTATTTTAATATTAACATTAAAATTAAAATATTCTCATTTTATCATTAAAATATTATTTTATCATTAATATTAATATATTATTTTATGATCAATTAAAAAAAATTAATATATTATAAAATCATTAATTTGAAAAAATATTAGCATTAATTGAAAAATATTTTATCATTATATTATTATTATCATAAAATAACATATCATAATTTTATTATTAATTGAAAAATATTTTATCATTAATTGAAAAATAATATTTTATCATTTTATTATATGTATTTTCAAAAACTGTGGTCATTTATTTATTTTAAATATTTCAAATATTACTAGACTAATGTTATTAGAAAAAATATTTATAATTATTTTATAACTATTGTTTTTTAGTATTTCTAAGTATTTTACCAATTAATTAATGATAAATTAATATTTTTCTATTCAATTAAAGTTTGTTAATAAATGACCCCATCAACTTGAATGACATTTTTTAATGATAAGAGGCCAGCTAACGTAGTGTGGGTACAATGATAATATATTTGGATATTTTTTATCTTCTAGAGTAATTTATCATTAATTTGGTAAGTAATTCAAATTTTCTAATAATATGTTACTCATTATATTAAAATTTAACATCTACTTTATAAATCATAATCATCTAGTTGTTAAATATCTATATAATTGGAAAGTGATAAGATATTACCATTAATATTGAAATATTATTTTGTCATTAAATTATATTAAAATATTTTAAGGCACAATTGGCCTTCCATCATTTGATTTTATGTATTCCCTCTCATCCAAGAGAGCGACCCCCATGGTCTTCCTAGTGTTTGGGGTGTCCTAGGATCGTACTATGATCGGACAATTCCTAGTATTTTATCCACCTTTGGGAATTGGTCTGGTTTTTTCTCATCGGATCTAGCTGTTGCTTGATCCATCATGTGGAATGATGGAGAGTGTTCTAGTGAACCAATGGAGATTCCTTTATCTTATGGAGAAGGAAAAATCACCTATTGAAGAAATTATGGAGGAGGAATCCTTCTTGGTTTATCATATAAAAATTATATCTATTGGAAAATATATCTTAGATCGTCCCTTTAATATAATTTCTTTAAAAAACAAACTACAATCCATCTGGTGATTGGATAACAGCGTGGATCTTTGTGAAATCGGATCCAGGTTTCTAGTTTTCAAGTTCTTCAATGATAAAGACAAAGGGACCTCCTAGGAATACCTTGGCCCATTGACAACACTCTGATCCAAATGGAAGATATAAAAAATGATGAATACCTGTTGAACATGACCTCTAAATCACCCTCTCGGTGCGGATTGTGGGAATTCCTTTCTAGGGTAGATTAGAGCACATTATGAGAGATATCGAGGGCCACATAAGTTACATTACTGAGTATGATCAATCCGACCATATTCTCTATAGGGAATTTACATAGATCAGGGTATCAATTGTTGTTAGTAGCCCACTTCCAAAGGGTACCTTTTTATCCAGAAATACCACAAAAATATACATCAGATTTGTGTATGAGAAAATTAAAATACTATACTTCTTTTATGGATGCATCAGATACATAGAGAAGGAATTCATCTCAAAGGAAACTGATGGTGATGATAATATTGTTATGTAATATGGCCCTTGGCTCTGTGCAAAAAACATTGGAAGATCCTTCATTCTAGAGTTGGAAAGGTATAGGCATAAAGAAAAAAAAATTCTAAGGCCCTAACCACACATGCCCCCATCGACCAATAAAAAATTATCATACTAGGGATGCCATTATTTCTTTAATAATATGATGATCCTATAAAACTGAAGGTTTCATAGAATCTATCCTCTTAAGCTACCTCTTGGGCCTCTTAGTACATCTCTATCTCTTGGATAAAATCTTCACGAATAAGATATTCTATCCTGCATGTTTTCATTGAGCTTCTAAGGATAATTTCAAACCACTATCCAGTTCAAAAAACATTTTTATAGACCCTCTAGATTTAGTTCCTCCAAAATAAGATGAACCCTCAATTCTATCATCTCAGGTAAGAGAGGGCATACAGGGGTTTACTAAATTAGGAGTAAAAAAACACCAGACATAGAGGAGGATAATTAAAGGGGGACCAAGCATGAATCCCCATGATGGGGAACCCTACAGACATAAAAAAATCATAGATACACCACTGTTGACCTAATGCCTCTAAAAAAGGTGGAAAGTGGTGGGTGATAGATCATTTTTTGAAAATTTAAAGGTGGAGGCTGGAATAACCCAACCCCACCTACACAATGGAAAATCTTATGCTCGAACTATTGTGGGATTAGAAACCCACACATATTTCGAATTCCACGATTTTAGAGTTCTATAAGTGGACCTCACATGGTTTTTCAATCTAAAACCATGTTGGAAATCAATGGCATTAGTGGTGTGGTGGTTTATATTGACATTCATAGATGTCTTTTGGTGGCCCTATATAGCCATTCGTGGGGGGGGGGTTACTTCCTATGTAAGGAACACATGGACATTAGAGTTAGGAACTTCTCTCCAAATCAAATTGTGGTGGTTATCCATCAGTAGGATGTCCCTAAATAGAATTTTGTGGGATTCTATGGTTGCCCCATTCCAAATGAGAAGTAGAGATCCTGGGATATTCTTACCTCTTTATGAGGGAGCATGTCATGGACTCTCCTCATAGGTGGAGAATTTAATGAAATCACGTATCATCATGAGAAGAGAGGGGTTTTCAAAAAAATATGTAATTTGATAGAGGTCTTCCAAAAGGCATCCCAGAACATAGATCTCTCTGATCTAGGTTACTCAGAACCCCATACACTTAGTTCTCTAGGAATTCTATCCCTACTCATATTAAGGAATGTTTGGATAGGTTCATGTGATCTTATTACTAGGTTATTATCTTCCATTTTTCTATGTGTCCCACCTACCCCCTTTATGTCGGGCAATTCTGATATCCTTATCAATATTTCTCACAGTGGAGGAATACCTAGAAAAGAGAAAATCATTAAATTTGAATGTTTTTAGTCAAGGGAGGTATACTTCAAGGAGGTTTTATTCTCAATATGGATGATGGTAAAGTGGGTTTCTAAGGAAAATAATAATTTATCATAGGTTTTCATGAATCTCAATTAGTGGAATGAGAAAATATTCATTTCAAGTAACATTTTCAGGAAATGGGACCACTATATGCAATGAAAACAAAACCATTAATTGATTTTCAAGTTTCAAAATTAGTAGCATAGTCATAGTCAACAAATCCTACAGTGCCATCATCATAATAAGCATTTTTCAAAAATGAATGTACAAACTAGAGGACATTAAAACCTACATGATAATCCATTTTAGAGCATTCCAATGTGATTTCCTAGTTTTTCCGATAAACCTTCTCAGAGTACACACTTAAAATGTAGTATTGGGTCTATAAAAAACCATTGAACACATAATAATCCCAAATAAGTTGGCATAAGGGATATTTTTCATGAAATCCGATATCAGTATCACTAAAAGGGGACTGATTCAGGGACAAATTAATGTATCAGACCAAGGGTATTCTTACTGGTTTAATGTGCTCAGATAAGTACCATATCAAAAACTTTTAACATATACATAATGGGATAAAAGAAGTTATATATCTTATTTTTCTAATGATTTATAATCCTAATATTTCTTTTACATTTCCTAGATCTTTCATATCAAAATAAGAATTCAATTGGGTTTTCATATAGAAAATTATCCTCTTGTTTTTATAAATACCTGGCATGTCATCAACATATAAAAACTGGTAAATCATATCATTATTAACATGCTTGTTATAAAAATATTCATCAAATATGATTCTACTGAAATAATTTTCAATCATACAATAATCAAAATGTTTTTACCAATTCTTTTAAGGTTTTTTCAAACTATAAAATTACTTTTGTTAATGTAAACCTTGATTCATTTTGAAATTATTTAAAATACCTTCATGTTGTCTCATATAAGTTGTTTCATCCAATTTTCAATTAAAAAAGTCAGTTTTAACATCCAACTATTCTATATGGAAATCATTCATAGTAGAAATAGAAAGTATAACACAAATGGACGATTTCTTAAAAAAATGGTAAAAATCTCACCATAGTCGACCCCTTCACATCGTAGGAACCCCTTTTCTACTAATCTATTTTTGTATTTTATTTCTAATTCCCTCATGGTATCTTATTTCTTCTTAAAGATCCATCTAAAACCTATCACTTTTTCATTTATGGGTTTGGTTTCAATAGTCCAAAACTTATTCTTAAGAAGGTAATTCAGCTCTTCATTCATGAAATCTAATCACTTTTAACTTTATTCAGACTTTAGGACTTCCTGAAAAGTTTATGATTTATCATTTTACATGTCGTAAGAAATATTAAATGTATAAACAACCATATAAACATGGATAAATAGAAAAATGGGTTTAATAATCCTTCTATATTGGTCTCAAGTTAGTTGGTATCCCATAAGTCTATCCTTTTATACTTTTAGTTTAGAACCAAAATCTGATTATGATTCACCTTTAGGTTGTGGGGGTTGATTAGAAGTTTCAAGATCGGGTCCCAAAGAGATCTAAGGGTCATAACCAATTTCAAAACCCAAGGGTTTGGGTGTAATGGCCTCTATGGACTTAACAGTAATCCTACTAGGAAGGAATGACTTCAGAACACAAGATCATGAAGGAAGATGCATCTTCGATATCCTAGTTTGTCTACCCACAATTTATACCCCTTAATATCCTCTATATAACCACCAAAGATACATTTGATAGACCTAGGTTCCAACATATCAATCTTATAATGTTCATAATATGTGGATATAAAAGCACTGAGGTGATCAAGAATGGGTGGATTTCCTATCCAGAGTTATACTGGTGTTTTAAGGGCATTATAAGAGGATCAATATCTATTGATTACGTATACTAATATAGTAACAACCTCAACCAAAAATGTCTTGGTAAGGGAGTAATATGATATTATTCACCTAACTCTTTCTAGGATTATTTTATTCATTCTCTCGGTTATCCCATTTTATTGTGGGGCTTCAACAACAATCTTATACATGTGCACACACTCAGAGCTACCAAATTATGAAAATTTAGTGGATAGGTATTCCAAACCATTATCAGTTCTTAAAGCCTTTTGTTTCATTCTATACTCATTTTATACACTATCATTTGAATTATTAACGGCCTGAAAGGTGTAAATTTTTTGTTTTAGTGTGTATATCCAAACACTATGATAGTATTCATCTATAAAGCTCACAAATTAGTATCCTACACCATGGGATACAATCTTATAAGAAACCAAAATATTAGATTGAACACATTATAAAGGGTTTATAGATTTTTAGTATGAATTATTAAATAATACCCACTTAGACGTACCATACACACAGTCCTCACATAAAGGTAAACTTCTAGGATAAACACTAGTTAACTGACCTAGTTTTGTATGTTCATTAGGACTGTTGGAAATAACATGACCTAGCCTTCTATTCTATAAGGTGGTATTATATAACACTGGAACACCATAAGAATTTAATTGTTTCATGTGAGTCCCACCTTCTAAAACATACATACCATTCATAAGTGTTCCTTTCATAAAAGTGAGAGAGGTATGAGAAATTCTAAGACAACCAGGGCTAGAATTAAAATCATAACCCTTCTAGTCCTGAATTACTAATTTAATAAGGTTTTTTTGAGTACCAACCTAAACTCTTCAAGAGTTTTAACTATCTAATCATAAAGTTCTATAGAAAAATAACCTACACCCATAATGCGACAAATCTTATTATTCCCCAGGTAAACAAAACCCGACTCAATCTCTCTTAATTTAGTGAAAGAAACCCTATTCAAACACATATGAGATGAACATCATGACTCAAAGATCCATTCCTCAGAGGTAGTATGATCAATGACATTCATCACATTAATCATGTTAATGTTTTGGTGAATTAATAAAGAATGATCACTATTGTTCTCATTATAGTCATTATTTATATTGGTATTGTTTCATTTCACATGTCCAAGTTATTTATAAGGAAAAAAAATTAAACACTTTATTCTTATACTCTCTATTTTTGGTCTTTGACCTTAATTTTCAAGATTTACTCCTATCACAACACATATCTCTATATTCATTTCTGCCTCTTATGTTTAAACCTTCATCCTCATTCTCAATAGTTCCTTTCTTTTTAATTTATTTGGATAAATAAGCAGATTTAACCTCTTCAAGAGCTAAATATTCCCGACCATACATCACCAATTCATTAATTGAAGTATAAGACTCATCTAGTGAAGTTAAATTCTTTATTTCTTAATCATTAACCCCTATTTTAACATCTATATTGGAAAGGTCTCATATAATTCAATTTAAATCATTAGGATGTGTCCTGACAACAGTTTCATGGAACATATTAAAAGTAAAAAGTCTCATATTTTTATATTACCTTCTAACTAAAGATTTAGTCATGTATATGGATTCCAATTTAGACTAGATACTTATGAGGAAAGACTCAAAATATACTTCCCTTAGAACCTTATCACTAAAAGACCGATAAATAAGGCTACATAATTTTATAAGAAAATCATTAGAGACATCAACATAAGTAGTAGTGGTCTTTCCATCAGGAAAAAGTGGTAACCTTTTTCTTGGAACCACCAAGAGAAACAATTTACTCATTTTAATCCAATAGAAAATTTATCCTAGTTCTTCATATGTTAAAATCATTTTCGTTGTCAATTTTTTTAAATATTCATAAAACCCATTGTAAATGATTGAAAAAGGATCTGATACCAATTAATGGGGAGAATGTTGAAGTTTCTATCCCAAATAATGGCCAAGATATACTAAGGTTCTTTATATGGTCACAAAGTGATTATAAAAATCATTGTATTTTAAAAAATTTGAATCTATTAAAAAGGGTGAATGCTCGGGTTCAAATAGAAAATAAAAACTAGAAATAACCCCATGATATAACATGATTCATATCGATGTGATCATATGTGCATGGTCAGAACACCACCTAGGAAAGATTCTTATTAAAGAAGATGAAAAAAGAAAATATAAACTCAAAACCAATGGAGTATAATACCAGAGAAACTATACGAGGAGGTTGGACTTGATAAACCTAGTGGTGTTGATGAAATATTTCAAATGGAGTTAGCATCATCTAATCCTAGAAGAACTCATGCATGTACCTAACATAAAGGATACAAAAGTGGAAAACCAAAAATAAATTGCTTATTGTTCTAGATTTCTATTCCAAAATTTGGTTACAATTGAAGATGTAAATCCTCTACAACCATGCTTCATGTGAGTCTGAACGGATCCATTTCCTACTCAAAGTCACCACTGAGTCTCCACCAGATGAGATGTCAAGTTTTATGAAATAAATACTCTACACACTAGGGAATATGGAGTAAAGGCTAATACCAAAAAAATATTTCTTTCTCTTTGAGATATCACAAAAACATGGGTTTTATCCTCTCGGATCTCTTAAAACACACAATAGAATAACTGAATGCACAAAACTCAGAATACTAAATGTGATGTTGTGGAGAAATGATGAACCTCAAGTGAGGTATTAGTTGGTACAACCAAGGTGCAATGATGGTGGCATGTTGATAGGTGAGATCAAACATTCCATTTGAGTAACCAAGAGTGGAACAACTAGAAAGGACACATGGAGGCAACCCATTGGATGTGGTAAAAAACTGAAGATCAATTATTCCACAAATAAGCACACCCAAGAGAACTCCTATCCATTAGATTGAGCATAATCAATGGTCCAAGTTCATTTAGTAGATGATAAGAAAAAAAGATGCCTCAACCAACCTCAGATAATAAAATCCATTTTAAATAAATGAAATTTAATTTAAAGTTCCAAAATAGGATTTTTGTAAATCCCATGCGTAGAATGAAGAAAATATTCTTCATAAAAAATAATTTTTTGAATTGGAAAAAACAAAGCATGATGAATTGTAAATTAACACCATGTGTGAGGTATATGGGATGAGTCCATATTTGCTGGATTTTTGATGGTGATGGATCTTATTCTATCAAGGCTAGATATAAGGTGGTTTAAGCACCTAGTGTGGGGATGTATGATTTGTGGAAACCCCTTTGGAGCCTCCCGATTCTACCCATGGGGAATTGATTTTTTTTGGGAATTGTGTTCAGGAATCCTTCCTACAAATGAATTTATCATCTTCAGCCATGAAGCTGAATTTTCTTTTTATCCATTTTTATTGTCTTTATTGGAATCCCCATCACATGGAATTTTTCATTGCCCTGGGGACAAGGACACTTGGCCTGAGTGGTGCATTGATGCATACCTTTTATTGGATCCAACAGCTAGCATGGTGATGATTTTGAAGAAATGGATTTAGACTCTTACTGTGGAGATGATAAGCCCATGGAGTATGATATACTGGTTGATTTGGGTCTGAAGTAATGATTTTTTGTTCAAATAATTCACCAAACCATACTCCTTTTAGGTTGAGTTGTCCAAGATTTAGATGGACAATTGTACATGGTATAATCTGTATGGTGATATTCCGGAAGTTCTGTGTGCACTATGTGTTTAGAGTCTACCTCCCCCAGGGTCCTTGAAGATTAATAAAAACACAAATGTTTCCGATCATGGTTCTTCCAGTGTTGGATTCAATGCTCATGAATCATTTGTCTCAGTTGTTGCTGGTTGTAATTTGGCCTTTGCTGCAAATTGTTCACCACCAATGGAGGAGGCCCAAGCCATCCATACAAGCCTAGAATTTTATTCTAAGATAGGTTGGATCTCTTTTATTTTGGAATCATATTACCTTCTTATCATCAATTTTACTAGTTCTTTAGATGTTTCCCTCTAACCATTATTCTGATTGTCTTGTAGATCTACTCGCTCCACACCTAATTTCCCACATGCACATTCTCCTTCATGAAAATGGAAGGAAATAGGGGTTCACATTCTCTTGAAACCCATGGCCTTTCTGGTGGTCCTTTCACTAGGTTGGATGATTTTCCTTTTTGGATCTAAACACTTGTTTCATCTGATCTTTAATCTATTGATTAATTTCCTTTCTCCCTTAAGAAAACATTTGATTTTGAATGAAACCATAGATTGGAATGATTGTCTAAACATAGTAAAAAATGTTCCAATTTATTAGGATTTTTCATAATTCTCATTTATTATTTCTATTTAATTACTTATTTATCAATATGTCAAACTATTTTATGTATTAAATATAATTATTATTATCTAGACAATGTAAAAAAATTTTCATTTTATTTGGATGTTTGCTAATTTTCATTTATTTTTTATAATTTATTACATATTTTTAAATATATGAATTTGTTTTATGTCTTAAAAATAATTAATAATATAAAAAATGTTTTCTAATAAATAGAAAAATATGTTATCATTAATAGAGAAATATTCTATCATTAATTAAATAATATTATTTTATTTATTAGTTCTTATGTGGTTTTTTCTAAAATAGAACATAAAATGGGTTAAAATATTATTTTTTAGGAGGGGGACTACATGGCCGTCCACCCTCGACCATGGAAAAATTCCCTTTGTTAATGGCATAGCCTTCCTGGTAAAAATATTCCAAGAAACATGACATAGTTTACACCATGGATCCTATTATTTATTGAGGAGGTTACAATGAAGCCCTCTTACACCAAAACATAGTCCAAAGTGGCCACCACTATAGCCCAACCTTATACTGTATGGGAGACAAAATTGGAAGTAGCTTCACAAAATATCCTCCCACAACCATACACTACAACTAATACCCAATCCCAAAACCACCAAAGGTCTGCAATGTTTCCCTTTTCCATGACATAATGATTCAAAAAATGCAGTATCCATGAAATCCTACTTCCCATGGCCCTACACTATAGCACATAGCCCTAATCCACCACAACCAAAGGGCTACACTCTAACACTGAACCCCATGGAACAACCTTAACCAAAAGATAAAATAACTTTCTCCAAAACCCCTACAAAACAAACCAAAACTCCTAAAACTAAGCTCAAAAATTATTTAAGTATATGATACATAAAGTAAGGGTATTTTACCTATTAATAAGGGTGTCACATTATCCCCACCATTTGACTTTTCATCTTCAGAAAGTAAAATACCAGTGTTGTTTTGGAAGAGCTTGGGCCATTACACTTTCATTTCTTTTTCACACTCTCACATCACCTCTTCAATTTTACCATTTTCTCATAAAATCAATAATAATCGATTCTTTCCCCAGACAACAGATTCTCTTTTGTATCCACAATATGTACTGGCATATGAACCATCACCGTATCTGATTCAATGTCCACAAGGTCCCCATTAATCACATGGTCAAGATCAGGTCGATACTTATTAAACTCAGACACATGAGAAACATTATGCACAAAACTAAACCTTGGTGGTAAAGCCAATCGATAAGAAAAACATCAGACTCATTCAAGGGTCTCAAAAGGGCAAATTTACCAGGGAGAAAACATTATTTTTTTACAAAAATGATGATGTCCCAACCTTTGATAGATTATCAAGAAAATATGATCCACCAATTCAAATTATAATAGTCATCAGCGATGGACCACATATGATTTTTGATGACTCAGAGCCAACACCATCCTCTTACTATTCATATAAATCTTTTATTTTGTTCCCTACCCAAGACTATGTTGGATAAGTGAAGTATCACCCATTTCTACCATATAATGTGGGGAGTGATAAGGAAGACCATACAATCCTTCAAAAGGAGACATCTATATTGAGAACTAATAATTCTTATTGAATGAAAACTTTACTAATAGTATATTCTCCTCCCATGATCCTTCATAACCCATCACTATAACACTAATACTTTCTTCTAATGATTAGATCATCCATTTAGTTTTTCTATAAATTTTAAGATGACAAGTTGTGGTCATGGTCAATTAGGTTCCAAGGGATTACTCCAAGGACTTCCAAAATCAAGATGTGAACCTTGGGTCCTGGTTTGACATGAATGAAATTATAATTTCAGACAACTTTACTATTTCCTGAATGTAAATTTTATAAAAGTATTCCACCGTATTGGATTCATGAATAGGGATTAAGTGAGATGACATTGTGAGATGATCTAAAATCACCCAAATGACACCAAGTTTCCAACCCATTCTTGGAAGATCTATCACAAATTCCATGGATATCTACACCCATTTCAACATGGGTATTGGTAAAAAATGAAACATACTAGTTGGTCATTGGTTATCATCGTTGACCTTCTCATAGGTGAGGTATCTCGAAACAAACTCTTCTAATCTCATCTTTATACCAACCAATAAAAACAGTGCTTTAAATGATTTATAGATCATTTGTATTCTCATATGAACAAACCATCTCAAATGGTGGTAGGAAAAAACAATCTGTTTCTCATAAGATAAGGGTGCCATGATGTGATCTCTAAAATATAAAATTAATCTTCTATTCAGTTTACACTCCTCAATTGTCTCCCCATCATTGAGTTTTGAACTAATAGATAAAAATTAAAGATCAAATTTTTGAGGAACTTTGACCTGCTCAACTAAATTAGGAACACTAGAAAAAATAAATAAAATTAGATCAATACCTTTCTCCATGAAATATAGATACATATTAGCTAATAGCAACATTATTTTCCACTAGTACAAAGCTTATTTATCCAGCTTATTATATGTATGTTCTTGAATCTAGGAATCCATTTCCATTGTTAGTCTTCAGTTTTTGAAGCACCCGTAGTTGGTTCCAAGATGTTTGGAGGGTGTTTGGATAATATAGGGGGATCCAATTCCAAAAATGGAATAGATGAGGCATAGAGGTGTTAACTACACTATATTCTAGGTGGTTGCACTATAGTGGATTTCATCTATGGCCTAGGGGAGATCGCGAATGATTTCGGGGATACTAAATTTTTAGATATAGATATGATATAGAGGTTGGTTGTGGCATATTCCCTTTTACTGTGGTCAAGTGTTGTGATGTGGATGAGCCAGACAGAGGCGTATGGGTTTTTAAGGCTATAACCAAATTGGGGGTAGCTTTGCTATGGGTAGTGGGATACAACATAGTCCCTTTCTTGGTGAATTAGGTTCTATGGAATGGTGTCTAAGGTCATACCATAGCCCCTATATCCACTTTAATAGGAGTTAGCCTTGATTCTTTGTCGCACCATTGATTGGGTAGGTTTTTCTATGTTCTAGAGGGATTACACGATAATATTACTCTTTCTAAATATGTTGTGGCATGGTCTAAGGGTCTGTGTTATGGTATCTTAAGAAATTTTTTGCCTATATATACCCTGAGACCCCCAATTCCCACTTTTCTCCAACATCCCTCCCATGAAACCTAGATGACCAAGAGAATATTTGAGGATATTTGAAGACCCTTTAATAAGGTTTTCATCTGGACATCCCATGCTCAATATATGGTGATTTGAGGTATCTTTTATCTTCGTTTTCTAGTATTTTATCTCAGTTCGATCTCATTTCCTTATCTTATTTCCGTGATTTGGATTTTTATCTTTGATGTTATAATGGAGATTTTTTTTGATTTTTAGTGTGTTTGTGGCATGAAATTTCATAGATATTGTAGTTTCCTCATGGGACAGGTGATCAAAGATCCATGATGTTCATCAGCTATCATGCAAAGAACATCAAAAATTTTGAGGTAGTGGATTCTTGGATTCTATTTTATTTACGTGAAACCATAAATTTACCATGTTATATCCCTTCAGATGAAAATTAAATCAACCCAATAAAGATAAAACTTGATTGATAAATTAGATAATGATCACATTTTGATGTGTTTTTTATCATGATAAAGGTTTTCCACTTGATTTACAAGATAGTTTTATATCTATGTTATTTTTGTTATTATGTTTTGTTATGATATAGATTACCATGTTGTTATTGATAGAGAAATTAATGAATGTAAGGATTATAATTTTTCAATGGTATGGTTATAGAGATAAAGAAGATTCCTGTTAAATGAATTTAATGTTATTTATAATTTGATGGTAATAAAATTGATGCTAAATACATGTTTATTTATTTAAATTTGTTCTTCCACATGTTAATAAAATTGATAAATAACACGAAGTCATCATAATTTTTGATAATGTAAATGATTATAGGAATGGTAATGAGAATTTAATTCATAATGTTTTTGAAACTGGAAAATTATGAAGAGCATATTTAAACTTTTGATAGCTTATTATAGATTGATGACTTAGGCATCCCGTAGTTGGAACTTGTGAATAATTAATCAGTTAATTCAATATGGAATAAATTTGGTTGTTTTTTAAGGATAAACATTTGGGTCTAAAAGTGGCAATTTCCTTAAAGTCATTAAGGCCTTGTGTCTAGGGTCATGAGAACCTGTTTGTATGTGAAGGTTGAATGACTTCTTTTTAGGGCCTAGATTTACCAATTTACTATGTTTTTTCATAATTCATTATGATGTGCTATATATTTGAGACCTACTATGCGATGAAATATGAGCCTAGAATGAATGATTTGATAAGGGTTGGGGAGTCCTGGATGATGTGGTAGTAGTTGACACTTGTGATGGTGATATGCATTGAGAGATGTACGAGGGAGTCGAGGATGGTACCAAAGATGATGTAATGGGTTAACGATGGACTTAGCCATTATTATTCTTAATATAGATGCTTTTTATTAATAAATATTTATAATGTTTTGTAATAGTGGGAACCCTAGACCCAACTTTATCAGTACTTTTGAATATGTTACCATGTGTATAGTGACTTATGCATGATGTTCACTTACCATTATAGTGTATACATTTCTACATCTACTATTTAATTGTAATTTACATAAATTAATTATAATATCAGAAGGTTATCAAAGATCCTAGGATATAATGAGAACCCTGAGATACATTGACATTAATCTTAAATATATGTCCTATGGTCTAGATATATCATTCTAACTAGAAAAAATTAATGTTTGACTATCTGGTGATTTAGGATCATAAGCATTGAGACTTCTTCTCATGATGTTCACACTTGGTGATCTATATTATGTGATATCTTGGGAGAAAACCCGCTAATAGGAACACCACATGGTTTGGGTGTCATTGGGATTTCCAATCTATGTATATGTTCATTGGTCTCATGAATTGAGATAATTATTAATGTGTTCCATTTGATCACATACTTCGATGCAACACAAGATCCAAGAAAATGAAATCAGAGTGATGTAGCTTGTGTTGGATGCATCATTGGCGGTATGAAAATGGTTGAATGATCAATATATAATTTTTCAATTATAAAGGAAGTAATATCTCAGGCATGGTTGATTAGGATGTTAGTACCTTCATAAGTCTATGACAATGGTAGTTGAGGGTAAATCTATCCAGATAGACAAACAAACAATAAATCAAGAAAAGACGATAAACAAGTGTGCATCCAAATTTATGATACATCAAAATCAAGGAAATTATATTGCACGATGTGTGTTTGTAGGTTGGTTATTGTTGATATGACTATTCCTTATCTCTTTAGGGGCCTTGATGGGTTGTTAGAATCCACTCCTGGCTATGAATACCATTCACTACTATCGAGACAAGGGAGTAGAGGGTAACACAAAATTGATAATTCAAGAATCTTCCATATTTTGGTGAATTGGTATATAGGACATGGTGGGCCCCACCATGTGGTTCGAGAGTGTTCCTAGTTTTATTGATCACCAAAAAATAAATTAATTCATTATTATTAATGTAAATAATATTTGGGTTGAATTTATTTATTAAATGTATTTACAAGTGTTTGAGTAAATACAAGGAATAATATTATACAAATGAATATTATTTTAATATTGATGGTTTGATTAATATTAGTGGGAATTATGAGTCAAATTATTGACTATGGTTTATCACATAATATATTAAATATAAATTACAGGAATGTGATAATATATTGATAATATTTATGATCCAGTTTAGTTCATAATAATTTTTTATATATTACTTATTTAGTGGATGTTAAGTATATTGGGGTACGAGAACTCTAACATGGTATTTTCAACATCCACTATATAAGTGAATGATAGGATCATTCCAAAAACCATTTATCATTTTGAATGAGTGTATGTCTCTCCTCTCACTTCCTAAAGAGATAAGGTCTCTATCAATCGATTGATCCAAGACGCATTCGACAGATCAAAGGCATGAGATCATGGTGATTGTCATAACATCGAATAAATGACTAGAGCTCCACACAAGAACCCATAATGAGATAAACAACATGTGCAATGATTCTTGGAGCATGTTTGGATGATCTAGAGGGGTTCAGATTTGGATCCTTTGAGAAAAAATAATAGATGATGAACTGTAGTCGAGCAAGCTCTGATTCATAATGAGGTACCCATTTTTTATTTTTGGTACTCTATTTAATTCACACGAGGTACTTGAAGTGTACCTGGGCTTAGATCACCAGAGATGAGAAGTTCTGTTGTTCTGGAAATAAAAATTTAAAATCCTTAGACCACATGGTCTCACTACACCTTCCTATAATTACAATTGGTATCAAATCGGTCACTTGGATTTTCTGAGCTAAGAAAAATTTTGTTGCTATAAATTTAAGTAGTGGGTTTGAAATTAGTCATAATGAATCTGACAGTGCTTGGATCAAATCTTGGATGGCCATATTATGGACATCCAAAAAACAAATTATGGATTTAAAGCATGTTTATTAGATATTAAGAACTTTGGATATGAAAATTTTGTACTGTAAAATATCAAGAACAATATATATTTTGTTTGTTTAATATCTAGGTAGCTGACCAGTAGGATTCTGATCATCAAATTCTGCTGCCCTAATCGATCTGCTCTGTGAAGTTTGTTTCCACCAATGATGTAAGAATAAAAAAATAATTTATTTAATTTTAAATATGCCTAAAAATAGATTGTTTGAAAAAAATTTGAATTCTTACAAATGGTTTTGGGAATAGAACAATATTTAAGGAATTTCATTGTATGGAAAATTACCACACACAATAAAAAATTTCTTGGGTATTTTTTAAAATTTAAAAAACCATACATGTTTTCTAAATCCTACTTGAGGCTTGAAAAAATTTATAAGAGTTGTACAACATGTTCAATGAAAAATGTTTTGGAAAATTTCGAAAAAAGAGGCCTATCTGGCTTGTTCTTTTAGCACACATGTCTCCATCCCTGGAGACCATGGAAGCCTTCCTCTTTATCCTATGTGAGTGACTATGATATGGATATCTTCTGCTAGCTAGAGACATCCATGACCACCTTTCCCATTCATCAGACCATTGCAGCCAATGAGGCCACCACCATTTGGCAATTCCAACTCTCTCTATATCCCTCATGTGCTTTCTTGCCCTGACATCTAGATCTACCGCCAGCACAAGAACCACTATCACCTCCCTCTCCCATTCACTGACAAACACACTGCCGTGACCACTTCTCTTTAAGGACGTCGGGACCCTACGATCCTATCCCTGGTCACCATCACCCTCCTCAACCAAGGATTCTTGGTCGACCATCACCTATCACGACCTCCTCCCAGTGTTCACCTCATAGACGATGCCTGTGCAGATCAACCATGGACCATCACAACTCTTCCCCACCGGTTAACCCAACCCAGTTATGCATTTCCCTTAGAACCAATGACCTGCGAGGTACCCCTATGCCATCGGTTGACCAACAGTTGTGTACGTGTCCAGTTGTACTCGACCAGCCCCCAAACGGGTCAAAGTGGGTCGGACTGACCCAGAATGAGTCTGGGTGGGTCCACTTGGACTAGAAGAGCCATACATGGGGTTTGCCTAACCCAGAATGGGCCTTTATAGGGTGTCTCGACCCAAATTGTCCATCTTGGGGTTTCAGGGCCCGAGTTATTTTATGTAATCAAAATTATTTATGTCAATTTATTTAATTTTAATACTAAATTAAATTAATTAATATTTTTTATTATAAAAAATAGTAATTAATATTATGAAAAATTTGTTAATTTATTTTTATCATTTAATTAATTCATTAAATTAATTTTTGGAGTAAAAAATAAATTAATCTGAGGACCAAATAAGAGTAAAATATTTGAATAAATTATTTTAATTTAATTAATTTAGTTAATTTATTTAAATAACCCTTTCACTTTAAATTTATTTTATTTAATTTTATTTTACTTTTAATTTACCCAGTGACTGGTACTGAGCGATTGAAATATTGTGTGTATGTCTGTTTAATTAGTTAATTAAATTAATTATTTAATTGCATTTGATGACTATAATTAAATAAAATGTTCTCCACATAATTATTATTTTTTATTTAATATGTTTAAGGGTTTGTGTGCTTAGATAAAAGTATGTTATCTTTATTCTGTAATCCTGATACTCCTCACCTCCATGTGAGTACTTTTTTTACTATGAAAAGGATTGTATAAGACATAGATAAAGCCAAGATGAGGTGAAATTATGATAAGATGTGGTCAAATTGGATGGGGATGAGCTGTATCTGGAGTTAAGATATGACTCATGTAAGATTTTCCTAGGTCATGGTTGATCTATTATATTTAAGTGGATCAACCGATATTAGAATATCAAGAACAATTTGTTATTTATTTCCTTTATGTATTTAATTATTTTTTATGAATTTTCATGATAGTGAGAAACATAGAAAATAATAAATAAGAACATTGTTTAAATAATGGATGCATGTTTATATTTTAACATTCAGTTATTATTGTGATAACACAGTATGAAGAAATTAATAGAAATGGATCATATTTTTCATGAAAAATATAAAAACCCTCAATGAAATGTTAATTCTCAAACACCTTCCGTCATTTGAATTTGAACACAACCAGGTGTTCAGGGTGCTCCGTTAGCTATAGTTGAGGGTGCCTACAACTACTGGGGAGTTCTTATGAGAACCATTGGTTATATTAAATGATGTTAGTAGCAAAGGAGTAGTCATGTATAGCTTGTTGAAAATTTATAGGCATGAAATGAGTAAGTCATTTTTAGGGTTTTAGAATCTGGTAATTCACTCAATAGATCATGGAGCTATGAGTTACTACCGTTGGCTAGAGAATTTCCTTCCTTGAAGTCTTTGAGTAGTGGATTAGCCATAAGATGTAGACTATGAAGAGAGGTTCAAGGATCATTTACAATAGAATAGTCAAGTGAAAAATTATTTCAAATCTAGTATAGAGTGTTCATAGAATTTGATAAGGTAGTGAGACAAATTTAATGATTTAAATAATCATTAATGTCTGAATCGGTAATCAAGATAAAAGTACTAATAGCCTTGATTGTGTATTTATAAATAATGGAAATTAATATCAAATGAATACTGAGATAAATATAGAAAAAAGTAATTTTTTTCACTGGATAGAGTTTCTAAAGTGTAGTATAGGAACATACGCAAAGTACTCTGATATCGGAAATTCAATGTGTTAGTGTCCCCAAATAATTGTTGTGCCACCTCAAGAAGAAAGGGTGTTAAAAAAATTCTTACAGGAGACTTATGTATGATACATATGATGGTTATGTCATAATTCAATCATCAATGTTGGATTTCATCTATGGAAACAACTTCTAGACATTGATGATATTACATGCAGTCTCATCTCTGAGAATCCTGAAAAGAGAAAGTGATGTGAGATATGAATGGATGAATTTTGCACTTCATTTGCGTAAATCTAAAAGATATATCATGATGTATCCACATATCATATTCTTATGTATTTTTCATCTATTTACTATTTTCTCATTTAAGATTAAAAAATAGTAAATGTAGTCAATTATTCATTATCTTTTGGGAAAGGTTCTCCAAGTAATAATAACACTAAAGAAAGATTAATATTTAGTTATTATGTTGAAATAGTTGAAAGACAAGATGAAAAGTCCAATGATAAGAGAGATTCAAAAAGTATATTAGAACTATATTTTAAATAATAGGAATTAAATTAGATGTTATTTTCTTCAAATTTCAGGAAATTAATCTATGACATTTTAAATAAAATTAACTGAATTGAAGAATCAAGTGGTCACTTCTTCTTCAGGTTTATTCAGTAACTGGAAGAAATGTTTCTATCATACATTGTTGATATTAAATACAATATGATTATCACATATGTGTATTTAAATATAGTTACTAAGTAAATATATAAATGTTACTATAAGTATGGTGTGTTCTCCAAGAATCTGAGAAAGGTTGGTTCCTAAGTCAACAGTGAGAAGCACCCAACATCTAATTACCAAGTTTAATGTTTCTAGTAGAAGTTTCATTGAGTATTTACAGAACATTTATCCCATGTCTTCATTATAAAATAAGAAAAATTATTATAGTTCAGTATTGAATGTTTTTTTTAGTTTCTCATACTTTACCAATAGTTCATTGATATATAAATCATAGACAAATTGCGATGAATATAAAATGTATGACTTATATACAAAGTATTGGAAGGATAATACTTTTTCAAGAAAAACTAAGTTGTTATCAAGGATATACCCAGTATTGTTTTAGAATCTATGGAGCTAAATAACTTAGGTATTATCAATAAACTTATGTACTTAGTTTTGGACAAAGAATCATTTATAAATAAAAGTTAGTCACAAATATTTTAGATTTAGTTATGCTTGGGAGAGTGAAATATTACATGGGTAATATGGTGGGAAATATAATTCATAATATTGTTTTAAGTGTTTATTAAGGAATGTGAAAAAGAATTATGGTATATGAATTGTCAAAATCTATGAGTTTCTTTAGGCTATCAAACCAGATAATATCTTGACCAACTGTTCATCGATCAAAATAATGTAGCATGGATTAATTTATTAATGCAGATTTCCTTATCCAAATCAGTTATATGATTCTAATAAAGATGATCTATGAAATTTTTTATCTGTTAACATTGATTACAAATGGAGCATGGATAAATTCCGAAATTTACATTTATTTATACACATCAGAGACATAATGTAAGTATAAGGAGAATCAATGTTGAGATATATATGAATTACAGATACATTTATTATATTTCAAGACAATATTTTTAAATAATGGAGATATACCATAACTATCTACCAACTATAACGACCAATATATATCGTATGAGTTATAAAATTATGTAAGTTATAAAAAAAAGTGTTTAGATGAAATGATTTTTTTGAGGATATAAAAATCGTGAATCAAGAAAAATAAGATGTGAATCTGTAGTAATTGTCATAATGTTTTCTAGGTATATTATAGAAATACCAAAGATATAAAAGTTATAGTCAAGTGAAAGGGTACATTTCTATAAAAGGGTGAACAAATCTATATGATATTGTCAGAGAAATATTGACTTGGGTTTAGTTATTGGTAGATTTCAAAAATAGTTGACATAGGAATGAGTTCCACTAGAGGTGTGGTAGAGTAATGTTCTAGAGACACATACTATATAGGAAAGATAAAAACAGGATTATTGTTTTATATTCACTACATCTTGTGATAAATTATTCATAGATAATTATAATTCCTATGAGTAAGCAATATGTTATAATTATATTGGATTGAAAAGATCAATTCAAATTCAATAATGGATTCCATGTATCACTGTAAAGGGTATTATTGTTTGGAATAATGAGATAGGTATTCAAGTGAGACTACACATGGATGGTACAAGTGTCATACCGATAAGGTTTGATAGGTTATACCAGATAATTATTCCAAAATCCATTAAAATCTTACTTATCATAGAAAAATTCTATGATCATTAAAATGGATCATCGGACGTCAATACCACCAATCGTGGAAGAATTTTGTACAACACAACCTGAAAGAGACGATGACATCATATAATGCCAATAACTAGTGAAAGTAAAAAAGAAATCTATTTTTGGATTTAATGTAAGAAACAAAATCATAGAATATTCATCCAGAATGAATATTTTACATGTGTATACTATAGGTTAGTGTGAGATCCATGGGTTTTCAAGTGAAATTTGTTTGGTAACAATTGGAAAAAACAACTATTGGTCTTATACTTAATTAAGACCAGAATAAGAGAAATACTCCAAAAAATGACATAAAGTACCAACCTATGTTCTAGAGAAAATGATTTATTGAAATATATCTAACAGTTTATTAGAAATAGATAATGGTACATATAATGATAAGGTATTGAAAAGTACAAGTTGGATTAATTAGAGGGAGAATTGTTACCAATGTCACATGGCCTAAATCACTCTAAGAAGATATGTATGGGAATAGGAAGAGATTAATGGGGTGAGTTGAATTAAAATTGCTTCTATGATGGATCAATCATATTTTACATGATATGTACATGATCATATATTTCTCACATATAATGTAATGAAAATATCAATTATACATAGGAGAACTACTAGGGAAGTAGTTAGAACTATCTAATTATACTTGAGAAAGTGCCAATTGTATATACTTGGTATGTGGAGAGGAAGGGATACTAGTTTCAAGGGGACACAATATAGTTATCTTATTAGGTTAATATGATCTAATACAGTAGTTGGTTAAGGTAATGATAATTAAAAGTTTATTAATGAAATTGGTAATGAGGTCTTCAAATACCATGTTTGTTGTAGCTTCTATGGTAGCTAAGAAGAAATGTAAAATATGAAATGACTTTTTCCAGTTCTTGGAATTTCATAGAGTAAATAAAGTATCATCATAATGAAAATTATAATAATTATACTTGAAAAGATATCAAGTTATGATAATGGTAAAAAGGGAATACACTTAAGGATTACATATCTTTAGGAGTTTTAATGAAGGAGATGAGGTCACATATAACAGAATATCCATGTAGCAGAGATGTGGTAGACACAACAACTAAATCCATGACTTCATAGGAACATTATCTTAATTATGTGGAAGCTAACAAGGATAGTTAGAAAGTTTGATCTAGTGAGAGTGGTAATGTTTTAAAAGTGGGTGCCCTTACCCAAGTTTATATGTACTTTTGATTACCATACCATGTGTACAATGAGTTAATCATGATGTTCACTTACCATTATTGTGTATAAATATCTTTTTACATGATTTAATGGTATTTTCCATAGATTATTTGTCGTAACAAAATTTTATAGCAGATCCTAGGGTATAATGAGAACCCAAAGATACTATGACATTAATATTAGATACATGTAATATGGTCTAGATAAATCATACCAACTAGACACAGTTAATGTCTAACTATCAGGTTTTGGGGACTCATTAGCATTTTGATTTCATCTAATTATGTTTGCGCTTGGTGATCTATGGTAGGTGAGATCAACAAGAAAAACCCACCAACAGGAACACCACATGTTTTGGGTGTCATTAGTAGTCCATATCTATGGACATGTGTATTGGTCTCCTCACATTAAATCGTTATCAATGTGATCCATTTGATCACGTACTTTGATGCAAGGGAAAACCATGATAATGAAATCATGGTTAGGTAGCTTATGTTGGGTGCATCAATGGTGCTATGGTATTAGTTTAATGGTAAAGATAAAACTTGTCACTTCCGAGTTAATGAAGTAATATCTCAGGCCTTGTTGATCAAGATGGTTGTATGTTCAAATATCTATGTCCATGGTAGTCAAGGGTAAATCCATCCAGATAGATGAACAAACAGTAAAGCAAGAAAGGATGTTAACATAAGTGTGCATCCTAATTTATGATATATCAAAGACAATCATATTATATTACATAGTGCGTGTTCATAGATTGGTTATCATTGTTATGATTATTTATTATCTCTTTAGGGGTTTTCATGGGTTGCTAGTCTTTGCATCTACTCTATGAATACCATTCAATACTATCGAGATAAGGGCACAGAGGGTCACACACAATAGTGCATTCACAAATGTCTCCTGTTTTTTTGAATAGGTATAGAGGACATGGTGGGACCCACCATAGGTTCTAAGAGTTGTCTAAGTTTTATCGATCACCAATAAATAAATAGATTCATTCTTAATTAAGTAAATAATATTAGGGTTAAATTTATTTATTAAAATTATTTTCAAGTGTTTGAGTAAATTACAGAGAAATATATTATACAAACTAATATTATTTTAATAATTAAGGTTTGTTTAATATTAGTGAGAATCAAGAGTCAAGTTAATGACCCAACTTTATCACATAATACATTTAATATATATTACAAGAATATGATAAAAAGTAAATAGTATTTTTCAATTAGTTTTTTCTCATCATAATTATTTATTTATTACTTATTTAGTGGATGTTAAATATATGGGGGTTGGTAAAACCTAACCAGGTATTTTCAACATCTAGTATATAAGAGAAAGAGACACTCATTCTAAATACTATTAATTTATTTGGAATGAGAACCTCTCTCTCTATTTGTTTATTAGAGAATGAATGTCTTCCCTAATCGATCGATCCGAGGTGCCTTCAATGGATCGAAGACACGTGATCATGGTGATCATCGTAATGTCAGAGATATCTTCATAGATCCATGTTAGAGCCCAAAATTTGATAAACAAAGTGAGAACAGATTCTTAGAGTGTGTTTGGGAATTCTACATGGGTTCACCTATGGATCCATTGAAAAACAATCTCCAGTGATGAGCTATAGTCGACCACTCTCTGATTCGAAATGAGGAACCTTTTATTTTATTTTCATATGCTATGTCTTACTCACACGAGAAACTTGGATCATAGCAAAGATTGGATTGATGAAGATGAAAAATTTTGTATCTTCAATGATAAAAATTTAAAGTCACTGGCCCACTGGTTTCCATTTTGCACCCCAGTACCAACATAATGGTCAACGATTGAGTTTCATGTTTTATATGTATTTCATTCCCTATTGATTGAGGTAGTTGAATTTTTGTGGTTTCATTTTCTCTTGGTAGTATCTTAGGATGGTGTCTATAGAGTACATTGATTTTGGAAATATAATAATGTTTAAAATTTCTCAACCCACAGGGTTGGTGATGATGGAATGAAAATGATGAAAAGATTATAATCTTGAGATACCATGGACTTGGTTTGGATTATGCTTAAAAGGAATGGACTTGAATTAGATTGTTAATGGAATATATTTTCGAATAATACTGATAGTTAATTAATGGCTATTAAAAGTTAATGAATTAATTATGTGTGAAGTGATTTATAGAAAGGAAATAATTAAATTAATATAACTCTCTAAAATCTTATGTTCTTATAGGATATACAGTTCTTAGAAGTGGCAACTAGGTGTCGGAGTGTTGATAACTATAGTTGATCATAGGGATAGGTTACTCCCATAGCGTAATTGTGACTGATATTATATCATATATATTCTACGATTTCATACACTACATCATCCATGTCGGTAGGGTGACTGACACCCAGTGGACTATTAAAGGACTGTTATGAATTGTGGTTATTTCACACACATGTATCTCCAGATATATTACCAAATAATTATTATTTGTATGAATGAAACAGTTTGTGCTGGATAGAGGTACCTTACTCGATGTATGGGGAATAATGATTTGAGGTGTAATACCCAATATATGATATGTACCATATATGCTATGTTGGATCCTAGAAAATAATCAGTTTCAATATAGATATGTGGATGGGATGATATGATGATGTGATGCATGAGGTGTATGTTATGATATATTTTCCCAGGTGCCTATAGGCTGGTTGATTTCTGAGATATATGTAACCTAAAGTAATACATTTGGGAAGAGAAGTAAACTAGTGGTGAAGTGTTAGCATGATACCCTTTTTGTTTCATTACTACAATATATGATCTCTTCTATGTGATACTTGGAATGTGATATCCATAGAGAGGCTGGGTACTTAGTACTCTTATTTAGGTGATGAGTTAGTTTCACTTATTTTTCATAGGGAATTAGTATGATTTATTTGTCTTTTTCATAGGAGGCTCCAGTGAGGATCCTATTGAGTATACAATTACGATCACCCTATGTATATATAATAATTTTTTAGGTCAGTATAAGAAGGTTGGAGATTGGGCTGGATATTACTAGATTATGGTTTTACAAGCGATGTTTGTGCTTCATGTTCATCGTCAATTTTACCTTTTTGATACTTGTAGTTCTTCTTTTATAGCTCTTTTAGTCTATATGACACCACATGTATGCACTTGGGTTTCATATATATATATATATCTAATAAGGATTTTCTTGGTGTTATATATTATCTCCATCTTCTGTATATTCTCTTAGAGGGTAATTCCTCCAATTGTATGTTTATTGTACCCATGACTCTAGTCACCAACCCAGGGAACACTATATAAGGGACTCAAACAGCCACCATCCACTTTTTATCATTTCCATCATAGGAGGGGTACTTTTTAGGGAGGATGGGATCTTGGTAGAGTGTTATCAAAGCATAGGGTTGAGGGATTGGTTGAATTTTGGAGTTAGGAACATGTGAGACTGTATGGGTTGGTTGGGAAATGATGTCATCTATGTTTTGTAAGAATTGTAAACATGGGAGATTAGATGATACAGGAGTATTTAGTCCCCGTTTGATTTGATTCATGCAACATTGTATTTAACAAGACTATAAATGAAGTTATACATATTGTAGGGTAGATACCTATGAAATGATCATGCATCATTCTTCTTTTTTCTTTTGTTTTAAATGGGTAGACCTTAAGATATATTAAAAACTTAAACAAGATATCAAAATAATTAAATAATTACTGTTAAAAATTTAAAATTCTTATTTTAGGAGATCTAAACATTTTTTCTTTTTAGAGGAATGACTCCAAGCCAACATCCTCTTCAGTTTCACACCAAATATGTTTCGTAGGATATAATAGAAGATTACTGTAGAGTATAGGTAATCAATGATGAAACTTGGAGGAGGTCACTATGAGAGTTTCAGTTCCATAATCCATAGAAGTAAGAGTGCTCCATTCAAAATTAGTCACAGAGGACTAGTTGGAGGAGGTTGAGATAGTTTTCAGTTCAATCTGTTCTCATAAAGAAAACTGGGTATCATTATTCATACTAATGCAATGTGGGGAACCATGGAAGTGGTGGATGTTATTTTTTGGGGATCACAAGGAGTCGACGGTCTCTTGGAAAAATTTTTAAGACCATTTCTTCTTTCGACTATGATAGTGGCCTGTTGCCTTGAGCTGCTTACCCATCATGATGGAATTTTCAAAAGGCGGGAGTCTGGGATCTATTTCAGGACCCTTATGTAATATGATTTAGATATGTTTGTTGATGTGGAGGCTTGGGTGTGGAATTTCATGGAGGCTTCTATTCAAGGGATCAAGCTCCATGTTATCCCATTTTTGATGATGATGTATCTCAAGGTACTAGTGAGAGAAGATTTTATTGAGAGTATTTTGGATAGACCTAAGTCCTCATGATAGGGGAGTCATTATGACTCCTCATTAAGTAGTGGTCTATTATGGGGTTCCCAGTTTAATGGAAAAAAGAGATTTTGGTTAGCTGGTGGTAGTCCCAGTCCCCATCATCTCATTTATCTGGTGGTTGTGGCTCTCAAAAATATTCCAAGGGATCATATTTTTTTTCTTGTAGAGGATGTGGTCATAGATGGTGAGGGCTCCCAACCATTCTAGGAAGTGAGTTTGTGTTATGTGATTCACTGCAGGTTTCCCTATTAAGGAAGTTTTAACCTAGGTATAAAAAACAAGGTGTTCCAACCTGGTCTCAGTATGGAAGAGATGGGGTAGTTAGAGGATAACCCTATGATACTCCCCATACTCAAATAGTAGAGCACTACCATTATGTGTTCATCATCAGGTCTAGAGAGGCCATGGAGTAAGTCTTGGTCAGCTTCATGCTATAGTGTTTCTAACACTGGGGGAGTCAAACATCGTCCGAGGTACCCTTTTCTTGTTTTCTACATGGGTATGTACTTTATTTGATTGTGAACCGATTTATATCACATTCATTCATTCATGCCTTGAGACTTGAGTTAGATAGGCTTCCTGTGACCTTGGTATTTACTACACCATTAATAGGTCAAGCTTACTTTTATGAATTATGTATAGAATAAGAGATTGTGTTGGGGTAACACCTCTATGTGGGATATTTCCGGTGTTTATAGATTTTGGCATATTATATCATCGTTATTATTGATTGGATGTATTTAGTGTAGGTTTTTGTAGATTTATTCAGGATACAGGTTGTATTATATGATGCAGATAGAGAGTATCTAGTGTCCATTAGCAAACGATACCCTCATATGGATTAGATGTGTTTTCTATCCTTGTCTTTCATTATGACCGAGATAATGTTGAGTTATTCATAGGTTTAAATGTACACAATTCTGAGTGTTGTATAGGATTACCCCAGTATATTTCCTGAGGGGGTAGTAGCATTACCTATGTGATGAGAGAAATATTTTAGGATTAATCTAAAACAAGTCATTTCTCCTACTCAATATATTCTTATTGGATGGTTCTTTTTGAGATGTGAGAGTTGTGGTTAAATTTTGATGATCTGTTGTAGTGAGGTTTTATTCATCCAAGTGTATCACCATGGGGTGCACCAGTTTTCTTTATAAATAAGGAGGATGGAAGCTTGGGTCTTTTTAGAAATTATCATCAGTTGAACCAAGTGATAATGAAGAAACACTATCCTCTTCCATGGATTGAGGATTTATTAGATTATTTTAATTGAGAATGTTGGTTATCCAAGATTGATTTATGGTCTAGATATCATCATATGTGAGAAAAGTTTGAGGATAATCCAAAGACTACCTTCAATTGCCCTCATTATAATTATGATTTATTTTCATTTCATCTGGTGTGATGAACAATCCAACCATGTTCATGGGATTAATGGATTCTGTATCTGGGAGTTTCTAGATATGTTTGTGGTTGTTTTCATCAACGAAATCCTTGTGTTATAATATATGAGGAGGTTAATAAAAATAATCTACATGCTATTTTTGGATTTCTTAATCATCAATAACTATTCAGGATGTTTTTGAAGTGTGAGTTCAAGGCTCATGATATTATTTTCATAGGGAATGTCATATCAAATTAGGGATTAGTGGGGAATCCATTAATTATTAAGGAAGCCTAATCATGGGTAACCCCCAAGATAGAAATAAAGATGCCGAGTTTCCTTTGAATTTCTTGCTATTATAGGAGGTTTGTAACTAATTACTCTTGGGTTGAGACTCCTATTATATAATTGAAAAGAAAGGTTCATGCCTTCTTGTGGATTGGCCATTTTCATTCAACTATTGAATAACAGAAGGAGATGTTTTTTATAACCTGAATCCTTTATTTTACAAGAAAAAGTGTTCAGTTTGGGGTTTTCTATGATGCTTCACTTTTGGGGTTGTGCTGTGTTATAATGTAGTATAGATTGGTTTTTTCATATGTGTCTATACATTTACATCCCTTTGGGTGAAATAGTTCTACCCATGATCTGGATTTGGCGGTGTGTTGTTTTACTTAAATTTTGGTGACATTCCCACATCATAAAGTGTTTCTGGTTTTTTCTAATCATAATATTTTGAGGTATGTCTTCTCCCAACATGACTTGAACTTAAGATAATGACAATAGATGGAATTCATACATGATTAAAACTTTTAGATATCATATACACGTGAAAAGGGAAATGTTTTAAATAATTCACTAAGAATGAAGTCATACAGTGAATCTATGCATGAATCTTAAGATTCATAGAGAGTGATAGAATAGATCTTAGTGAAACATATTGATATAAGAGAGGTTGGAGGAAGAGTTTTTATTTTTTGGATAAAAATTCAATATTCTTTTGTGTAACGGGTAGATAATTCCTAGTAGGGGGATTCTAAGGTTGAGGTTTGGAGAGATTGAGTTGTCTTTGGAGATGGCCATGATAATTGGTTTGAGGATTGATATCTCTGAGTGTTATTCTAGCGTAGGATCTTCATATCACTGGAAATGAATGATAAGGTTCTATGTGAATTCCATATCTCACCTTTGGTGGTACATATAGACATGAAAAAGCCGCATTGTGATTTTGGAGGGTAGTTTTGGTGTCCATGGTTAAAGTGTGAAGTTGCAGAATTTGTTTCTTGACGTTTTGGTCTACCAAAAGGTAAAGATTAAGCACCATGTTCTTGGTGGTTTACTCCTAGTATTAGATGTTCCTCAATTTAAGTGGGAGTAAATATCAATGTAATTCATTACTAATTATGCTCTAGACCTGGGAGGTTTCGAAGCTATATGGGTGATAGTGGATTGTTTGATGAAATTATCCCATTTTAGAGAGATCATAGAGTTTAGCTTAACAGAGGTTTTTTCAAGGCAGTATCTGGAAGATACAGTTGGACTCCATAGAGTCCCGATAAATATCATCTATAATCATGATCCACATTTTACCTCTAGGGTATGGAGAGTTATCCATATTTCTTTTTGATGTTAGTTATTCCTAAGAACTAATTTTCACCCACAATTAGAGTGTTATACAAAGAGTTCTATCTGAACTCTTCAAGAAATGTTTCATTCTTATGTCATGTATTTTATAGGTTTATAGACGAGGCACCTGTGATTGGTTGAGTTTTCCTAAAACAGTAGATTTCACTCCAACATTGGAATGAATCTATTTGATGTTTTATACAGCTGAACTTTGTGTTATCTATTGTGTTGGAATGGAATCAGAGATTCGAAAATTCTCTAGTTGGATATAGTATAGAATATGATAAATATCATTAATGTAATTCATGATAGTATTAAAGTTGTATAGAATCATTCAAATTCCTATATTGATCATAGGATGAGACATTTGGAGTTCAATATTGGAAAGAATGTGTACCTAAAGGTGATTCCTCATCATAGTCTGTAAAGGTTTAATCATGGGTGTAATATTTATCCCAGTGTTTCTAGGATTTTGGAGCCATTTTCTTGTGTTAGAGTTGTGGAATTCATATAACACTACCCCTACATATGATATAGATACACAATGTTTTTCACATGTAGAAGCTCCATTGTTATATTTGTTACTACTCTCACAACATTTATTGTATTGAGATCAATGTTTATAATGGTGTGAAGTTTTAGGAGAATATTTTGGAGATCCATGACCTCAAAAAGAAAGTTCTACACATGTATTCTATTACTTTGGTTTGTGTATTATGATGAAAATGTGGTATGGAGGATAGTTCATATAAAGGTGATTCATAGATACAAGCTATTTATTTCAAGATATTTTTGTTTATTTATTATCTTTTAATGTTTCTCATTTTTTGGATGTTGGCCTTTTTTGTTTATGATATGGTTTCCACTTTTTTCTTGTTTTTGGGTTACATTTCTAACATTTTGAGAGTTATCCTCTTTAGAGACTGTTTCAGAGGTGGTAATTATTTTGTTACCTGGATTTGTATTTTTTTTCATCTAACAAGTTGGTTGAGATCTTATAAAAGTGGGATCCTTGGGAGGTATCTCGTAGGGTGGCTATTTTGATGAATATTTTTTTCTTCTTTCTATCTTGGTTGGTTTTGAAATATCATGGATGTGAATGTTTTGAGTGGTATTTGATATAAGGTATGATATCTGGAAAACCAATCCCTTTATTAGTTTTGGTTATTGGAGGGAACTAGAGGAGGCTTCAGAATGTTTGGAGGGTATTTGGAAGAAAATGGGTAAGACACTTCCAAACATGATATGGCTTTATTCTGGAGGTGTTTACTGCACCTTCGTATAGGTGGCTGCGACATGATGGATTTTGGATGTGGCATAGGGGAGCTCATGGATGATTTTGGGGACACTGCCTTTTATGAATGGATATTTCCTAGAGGTATGGTATGATTTAGGCCATTCTAAAATAGTCAGGAATTTTGGTGTGGAGGATCTAGGCTATGGTGTAAGGGTTTTTGAGGATACTTCCAAATTGGGGGTCGTTATGCCGTGAGTAATGGGTTGTGGTGTAGTCCCTTTCTTAGTGAAGGGGGTTCTGTGGCGTGGTGTCTACAGCTCCATTGTAGCCCTAAAATCCACATTGATAGGATATGTATTGGATTATTGGATGTTCCATTGATTGGGGAGGCTATGGTGTGGTCTAAGGGGATTGCGTTTTAGTATTCCAATTTTCCAATAGGCTTTGGCATGGTCCAAGGAGCTTCCATTTGATCTTTTAAAAAATATATTCTTGTAAATACCCCAAGATCCCCAAAACCCACTTATTTACCACTTATCTTCCTCAAAATCTAGGTTACCAAGAGAGGTTTTTGATCTTCTTTGAATCATCTTCGAATATGGTTTGATCTCAGATTCATGTGTTTAACTTTTTGTTATCTATGGTATGTTCTACCTCCATTTTCTAGCAGTTTATCTCGGTTTGATCTCATTTCCTTCTATTTCTCCATTCCATGATTTGGAATTTATCTACGTTGTTGTAGTGTTGAATTGTTTTTCATTTTTTGATGTGTTCATGGGACAACATTCCTTGGAGATAATTGTTTCCTCACATAATAGGTTTTAGAGTTCCACGAAATTGATCTATTCTCATGTGAAAAATGTTTCTAATTTTAGGTGGAGTATTCAAGGATTCTATTTTATTTACTTGCAATCATAAATTTACCATGGTATTTTACATTAGATGGAAATGGAATTAAACTAATAAAAATTAAAATAGATTAAGAAATTGAATAACGATCACATATTGTTCTGTTTTTATCATGAAAAGGATTTCCCTCTTTATTTAATAAATAGCGTTCTATATATGTTATTATAGTAATAATGTTTTGTTATTATAGGGATTAACATGTTTTTTTGATGAAAAATGGTAAATAACATAAAGATGGTAATTTTTAAATGTGTTGGTTAAACAATTATAGGAAAGTTATTTTAAATGAATTAATTATTTCTTATAATTTGATGGTAATCAAACTGATGCTAATTTTTTTAGTTGTTTAAAGTTGTTCTTACACATGTTAATAAAATTTATTAAGAACTTGAATATGTAATCCTTATATATGGGATAAATTATTATATAAATGATAATGAGAAATGTATTCCTTAACGTTTTATAAGCAAGAAAACTCTAGAAATCATGTTTATGCATTTGATAACTTCTTATAGCTTGATTCCTAGGTGGGATATTGTTGGAACCTGTGAATAATGAATAGATTTATTCATGATTGAATAAAATTGGTTGTTTTTTAATGATAAATGTTTGAGGAAAAGTGTACCTATTTTTAAAAGGTTAAATTCCTTTTTTTAGGGATATAAGAGTCTATTTTCATGATAAGGCTGAATTCCTTATTCTTGGGGTCAAGATTTCCATGTTGACTATGTTTTTCCTTACTACCATGAGATGTTCACTAGATGTGATACCTTCTATGTGATCTTATATGATCACTTCTATTTGATTTGAAATGATCCAAGGATGGTTGATCATGGGATGATTGATGTGATATGGGGTGGGTTGGCTCAGATGATGTGGAAATAGTTGACACCTGTGATGGAAAGATGCATTAGGATATGCATCAGGGTGTTGGGGTTGGAACCAAAGATGATGGAATTGGTTAAAGATGATATTTTTAATTATTTTTTGTAATATGGATTCTTTCTGTTAGTGAATCTATTTAATGTACAATGTCCCAGTTTCTTGTTTTATCTTTATTCCTTTCCCCACTATTTGAGGCAGATGTATGTTCTTGGTTGTATTTTCTTTATGTGGTTCCTTATTATCTATTTTCTAGATTACTTTGATTTTGGAAATTTAATAACATTTAATAATTCTTAACCCATGGGTTTGGAGATGATGGAATGAAAATGATGAAATGATATTAATCTAGTGAAACTGTGCACTTGGTTTGGATTATGCCTAGAGGATAGGTAATTGACTTGGTTGGTTAATGGGATATATATTGGAATAATGTTAGTAGTTAATTAATTCTTAATGATTTAATTAACATAAATTTAATTTTAAAAATGGAAAAAGTAATTTAATTTATCTCTTTAAAATATTGTGTGATTATATGATATCTAGTCCCTAGAAGTGGAAACCGGGTGTCAGAGTGACGATAACTACAGTTGATATTAGGACTAGGATATTCCCATAGTGTTATTGTGAGATATATTATATCTTATATATTCTGTGATTTTATATGCTACCGTAACCATGTCGGTAGGGTGACTGATACCTAGTGGACTCTGGGAGAGATTTTTCTTGGACATCTCGATGGGAGGATGAATGGATAACAACCCCCTCTGTCCATGATCCCTCTCTTGGTAGTATTATGTGCTGGTATGGATGGTGGTAAGTTTCACATATATTTGTGTAGAGGGATTTCATGGCTTATGGATATTTCACACACATGATTCTCTGGATATAGTACCCAAATTTTTATTATTGGAATGAGGGGTATAAGATATGATGGATTGAGGTACATTACTTGGGGAATGGGATATCATGGTTTTTTGCTATAATACGTGATGTATAATACATATCATTCCAGATGTGGTGGATCATGAAAAATTCTCAGCTATAATATGGAATGTGGATGGAATGATGTGAGGATGTTATGAATATAATGAACTTGAAATATTTCAATGAAATTTCAATTATTTTAATTATTTTATTTAATATAAAACACATACATCACATAGAGAAACCATCAAAACATTATTATCATAAATTAATAATGATACATTTGTCAGTAACTAAACTAACAATAATTCCAAATATTACAATGTGATAATAAATAGAAAACAATTGAATAAAAATAGAGAAATTTGGATATGCTCGATCCACCATAATGTTTGAAATCATGAATAAAGCTATAGAAATAAAAAATAATATTCATTTTGAAGATGAATGTATATGTAATCTTGATAGAAAATAGAATTAAATGAATAATAATTGTAATAATAGGTATCTAAAGTATGCAAGGAACCCATATGACCATTATAAATCTCACTGTTGGAATAGTAATCTAACAATTAGAATAGAAATATGACTGCAAGGAATAGTAATTTGACCATTATAATAGTATCCTCACCCATAAATTTGAAAAATAATATTTGTGTATCTTATTAAATGAAAATATTATATATTTATATCATGTTACAAGTAAATAAATGTTTTCAAAATGATAAATTATGTGTTGGTTTTTTATAAAACATAAATGTTTTTTTGAAATATTATAATGAATACAATTATTTATAAAAAAGTTCATTTCCATAAAATGGATTCATAATTTAATATCAATTAATATTATAATTATAGGATAAATTTATGAGACCAAGTGTAATTTTTGGAAGGGTCATAAGATCGACTATAATATTGAAATCAGTACTTTTCGAATAAATGATGATTTTGGGTTAAAAATTAATTTTACATATTTATAAAATTATTTTCATAAAATGAATTCCATTTTTTAAATATTCATTTATAAAATGGTCAGGGTGAATTTTTAGTATTTTCCTAAAATAGTTGAATTTTCGGTCAATAATGAAATATTATAATTAACTGTATTTAATATTATAATATAAATACATGAATTTATGAGTCATGGATGATGTAATCACCCATTAGTTCTAAATCAAATTTACCATTTATTGTATATAGCCACAAGAATAAATAAAAATTACAGTCTTAAAATAAACTAATAAACTAATAAATAAAATAATTAAAACATCCTCTCCTCCCCTTATAAATACCACACCTTTTATTCACACCTTATAAGCGATTAATAAATACAAATATCAATCAAAACCTCTACTCCCCACTATATTTACCTCTAAGTGTTTCTGGTCTCATGAAAATACCAATTCCATGTTCCTTATGGGTTCTTTAAGGTGGCGATATTCAATAGGTAGAATTCTAAAACCACCTCTTTTATTTTCATTTCATCTCCTACTTTCTCCTCACCTCCTTCATCCATAAAATCATTATAACCCTAGTATCATTTATATAATGTAATTTTACATTTTTAATGTAATATCTTAAGTCCCTCACTTTTCCCATCTCCTCTTATTTATGAAAAAACGAAACCATTTTCCATATTATGTCGGTTTACAGCCTTCATGGATGACGAGTTTTTTCTTTCCACAAATTTCAACATGAAAGGATTAAATTCACTTATAACTATATAAAATAAACTAATTATGTATATTATAAGTGGTTTAAAATTTTTTAAAGAGTATATGGCTATAAAAATAAATAAAACAAAACTAGTTTGAGATTTCCAGAAAGGTAGCCAAAATAAACTAAAAATTTATCATTAATGTTTTATTAAAAGAATCATCCACAAGTAGAGAAAAAATATGGGAAATGTTATCTTTTTGAATTTAATTATTACCTTTTCATTCCACTTCTAGATAATTATCCCCATTTTACAAGATCTTTCATAATTATACACAAGTGAACAGACCATGAAATCCTGAAACAAATTCTCCCAGAATAATGAAATTGAACTTTATAACACATAAAGATGGCCATATATAAAATTAATAAAAATTAACTAAATAAAATATATTTGGAAGACGTTCTCAATAAATGAATTAATGAATTTAATTTTATTATTAATGGAATTAATTGAGTATTCAAAATACTGCCATATATAATGTAAGTGATCTCTCTGAACCTATATATTTCCTTTCGATTACATTTTATCTCTCATTGACTCAATTTATCTCTTCAATATTCTAGTATACTTATCTTATATTCTATATATATGTTCCAAAAATATTTATCTAGCTCCATTAATCTTTCTTTGAGGGGTAAATACATTTTTTAAAATGTTTCCGTTAGCAATTCCTCTCAGTAAACAAACCTGATTAAAGGGAACTTCTCTGTTTCTTACCCAATTCCATGTATACTCCATAAAATGTTTTAAGCCACTATTATTCTAAAAAAACTCATTTTATCAGGATTTTTTTTAGTTCATTTATATTTTTATAAAAATAATTATGCCTTATCCCCTTTAAATACAATTTATTTTTCCCTAAAACCGCACTTATGTGGCACATTTATAATGTTAAAAACCACTTTTTTATTATGTTTTCACTATAGTTGGACATATTTTTTCAGGATCTATTCTTATTTCATACTTTATGAATTTAAAATAATTATTTTTCTGTCATTTCAATGATAACATTATGATGAACGCTTTGGTTATGCCTTACAACATGATTACAAAACCGATTTCTTTCCGTGTGTAACCATTATGTTTGTTACGTATGTCTGATTTCTTTATCTAGAACAAATATCCATGTATATTTTATGATGGGTGTTCCCAGATAGTGTTCCAATGCATTGGGTAATGTTTTTTTCATGACATTTTATGTACGGGATTAGTGATTAAACCTAATCCATTATGAGACTCAGTCCACCATGTGATATCGTCTTGGAAGTTATCCTTGACTCTTTTTTATGTTATGATATATATTTCTTCCACATTGAAATATTAAAATGATCATATGCTTCCATGTTCTATGTGTTATCCCTCTATATTTTTAGTCATTATCTATGACTTTAATATTACCATATTATGCCTCCTAAGTTATGATTATGCTTATTTCCCTATTTACTCCTTTATAAGGCTTGTTATCTAATCCCTTTTGTCTATCAATTCACAAGGTTATCCCATGGAGTTATAGGGGATCAATGGAAGTTATGAGATCGTTATGTAAATTAAAAAAGATATGTTTTATTCTAGTTCCACATTTTCTAATTATATGCCTAATTTTCCAAAGACACTAGGATTTTTTATCCTTTGTTTGTATTTAATGGATAACTATGCTTAAAATCATGTAATAATATATGTAAACAGACTAGGATATACTTTTCATTTATAAGATATTCCTTCTATGTTCATATTTTCATTTTTATATACTCAATTTCTAATTATTAAATCCCCTTAATTTTATTTATTTATTTTAGATCATGGATGGAAATAAGAGAACCTGTGATAACATCCAATGTGATAAGAAATGTGATGATTTCCGTAATGAGATTCCAAACATGATGGGAACCATAACTTAGAACATCATGATAGTACTGGATCCAATGGATCAAGTTATGAATAACAACTTGAATCACATGGAATTCCCTCCTTATCCTATAAAAGAGAAATTTTAGAACAAATCTTCAATGTGAAAATGGCCTCTTACCTTTAGTAGATCATAAAATCCCCACATCATGAAAAAATGGATTAAATATATTGAGAAAATATTCTCTATCCCCCAATACATGGATGAAAAGAAACTCATACTGGTAGTCTATCATTTTTATTGGGAAGATGATCAGTGGTGGACACTAATCAAGAACATGGAGTACAAATAGTAAATTGATTCGATGGAATGTAATGGATTGAAGAATATTTTTTCAATAAATATTTCTCCCCAAAGTCTCCATATAATTATAGAGAGGGAGTTCCCTAGTCTGAAGCAAAAAAGAAGATGAATCTATTGAGGTGTATGAGGAAAAATTTACAAGGATTCCATGATACTCCTTTGTCCTTTTCATGAACATTGAACGAAATATAGATCAATTCTTTAGTGTACTAAAGTTGTGTTTGTGAATTTCTTTTCTAATTAGAGACCTTTATAGCTATCATAATATTGTTCATTATACCCTTATGTTTGATATGGATATTAGTGACACTTAGTGGTCTCGTGGGGTGGGAGATAAAAAAGTGAAAAATTGAGTTAAATATGGGACGATAAAAAAAATCCCAGAGAGAAAGGAAAACCCAATATCTCATGTCTCAATAGTGTGGTAAAAAGAATCTTGGGAACTATCTCAAGGGAACTGGGTTATTTTTAAAATGTGGAAAGGAGGAGCATCAGGGTAATCATTTACAAAGGTATATGAAGAATCCTACTAATGAGGAAGAAGAAAGGAAGGTTTATACCAACAATTAGACTATAGTATAGTGTTTCAACAACAAGGAACATAGGAATTATGGAGCCAATTCCTTACTCTAAGGGTATTTAGAGACAATAAATGACAACAACCTCCAAGGTAGCATGAATGGGAATATGCTATCACTACTACTAAGGAATATCTTTATAATAATGTGGTGATTGGTATGATGGTTATTCATTCGAGAATATCCAATGTATTTTTTGATTTTCGTTCTATAAATTCTTTCATATCTTGAAATATTAGTGGATGTATTCAAACCCAACCTCAAAATATGAAGGTTAGGTTATATGTGAGAACCATGAATTGGGAAATTGTTGCATATAAATTAAATAACTCATCCCCACTCATTTTTTTGTTGACTAAACCTCCCAGAAAATATTTTCTTACTTTCTATAGTGGATTTTGATGATATATTTGGAATGTATTAAGAATATCTATATAATTCTAACATCAATAGTCAAGAGAGGGAGATCAATCTTCACATCCCGAGAAATATTCTGATTCGGTACAAATGTAAGGAGGAGAAAGAATATCTATTTTAATCATATTATTAATAATGAATACTACTTCCTTTTACGAAATAATAACTATCCCAAATTATTAAGATAAAGGAGAGGACCATGGTTGATGGCATGACCATTATAAGGGACTACACTGATATGTTCCCTAAATAATTACCCATTATTCCTTCTAATATATTGGTTTAGTAATCAACTAAACTTATACATTGGTCATTTCCAATGTCAAAGAATCCTTATAGGATGACAACAATTAATTTGGAGGAACTGAAGAATAAGTTACAAGATAATGTTTATAATGATTTCTTATGACCAAGGGCTTCATCATGGGGTGTAATAATCCTCTCCAACAAAAAGTAAAATCGATCAATTCACCACTACATTTATTATCATGAGCTCAAACAAATCTAGATAAAGAAGAAGTATCCACTTACATGGATAGATGACTTACTTTATCAACTATGTGGGGAAATTTATTTCTCTATGGTGGGTCTTTGATTTAGATATCACTAATTAAATGTGAAGAAGGAAGATGATCCCAAGACTAACTTTATAATGAGGTATGAACACTATGAGTTCATAGTGACTCCCTTCAGAAAAACTAATGATCTATGAACATTCCTGGATTAATGAAATGATTCTTTAAAAATTAGCTTAAAAAATTTGTATTAGTCTTTATAGATGATATTTTTATATACTCCAAGAGCAAGGAGGAGAATGATGAGAATTTCAATACCATTATAAATACTCTTAGAAGGGATATACTATATGAAAATTGTAGTAAATGTGAGTTCTAGATGGAGGAATTATCATTCTTAGGGAATGTTATCACTGGTAAAGAGATATCTATAGACGCTTCTAAGATAAAGGAAATTGTAGAGTCACCCAATCTAGTATCCATAATAATGATCTGTAGTTTTCTTGGTCTAGCTAGGTATTTCCAACTATTTATGAGGATCTTCTCATGATTTTAAAATTCACTAATCAAGATGAATATGAATGGAATAAAGTTTTTATTGACCAGTGAATGTGAAGACTGTTTCAAAGAGTTAAAAAGTGGTTATCACCATTACTTACACTACCCACGAGTGGAGAACTTGTCATGTCATGACCCCCTACCTCTAATGATTCCTCAATGAGGGGGGAGAGATAATAACCCTTGAGCCTCCCCTCAAGTAGACCTTGGGTTGGTGACTATCACTAAGGGTAAAAAATATCATGTAAGGATGAATTAACCTCTATAATATAAATAAGATTAAGAGATAAGATGAATCATCCACAATACACCCCATGAAATAATATTAAAAGAAACAAAAATAATCTCATAATGGATGTATAAAAAATAGATACATACAAAAGTTTCCAATGTAAATACCAAAAAACAAAGATAAAGCAACAACACAACAACTATCTAGGGTCCTAGCTTGTAATGTCTAGCACAATCCACATAATCCTCCTAGAAACCTAAAAATAGTTTTATATAAGTTGGGTGAGCATAATAGTATACTCAACAGAAAAAAATTATCTCGTGCACATGTCAAAGAATCATAGTAATGCACCCATGAGAAAACAATAGAACCAATAACACCTAAATAGGTCGCCTATCCATCTAAATCTTACCAAGGCACACTCACCAAATAATTTAAGCCGTTCAATATAATATAACAAAAATCACATCAATAATGGTACCCCACACCTGTTTCCCGATAGTCTGCTACTATCAAAACACAACATCATATTTCCTCGCGCTTCCATCTCTTTTGAATACCACATCACCCCATAAGAATGATCACATCTCAACTCGCCCAGAGACACCTGTGCAATCATATATTAAGAACTATCATAAACTGAGTAGTAGGGTATGCTGAACATGTAGGAAATCCACCTAGATCCATAATTCTACCATGAATGACCCCTCTAGAAGTTTCCCCACAACCACAGTCATATCACATCTCACCTAAAAACACCTAGGCCACCACCCCACAAGCATCTTCACATTTCCCTAGGAAAAACATGGGCTATCACATCTCACCTAAAAACACATGGGTTATCAAAAACTCTATATAATTCACTAAAAAACCTTTGAGCATTACATCTTGTGCAATACCTAGCTCACCTAGAAGAGAGAGAGGCAAATAGAGGGCATGCATCCATCCGTCCTCATCAGTTGTTGGAAAAAACACCCCAAAGCGACTATGAGACTGTCAGATTATGGTGCTCAACATGGGTGTTGTTCATATAGAAATAACATGGGACATAAACATATATACATATAGGCACACACAATCCTAACTTATTGGTTCACAACAATGCACTAACTAACTCACAACATCCCAACATTCCCTGCCACCTCTAAATGCATAACACCACACAAGCCACAAGACACAACACATAGCCAACCAATTCCATTATCCAACCCATTTTTTCATTATTAAGAATCATACAAATTTAACCACACAATCCTTCATTTCTTTATTTATTAACCATTTTAATCCCATTAACCAAACCAAACCCCAACCATTTAAAATTAACATTATTAAACCAATTATTTATTCGATCACTACTTGGGAATCTAGCACATCACAACCACATATCAAAATCATATCATCATCCCCATCATAATATTTATTCACCACCCCAAAATCACAACCAAAAAATAACCACCTTTCCACCCAAAAATCATGACCAAACTACTACCAACACATTTCCCCAAAATCAAAGCCAAATGACCACCACCTCGCCAACTCAAAAGCTTGACCAAACCACCACCACCTTGAAACTCCAAAATCATGACCATAAAGCCATCAACCCTACATTCCCCAACCACACAACAAATGAATTTGTTTCCCCACATAACAACCACACGTCGAAACACATCAAAATCCATTTTAAAAATTTTCAAAGAATATTTTATCGTATTTCAATTTATTTTAGGGGCGTTATCACACAAGACATAATCTCGGGGAAACCATTTTATAAGACAAATATAAGCGGTTAATGAATTTAAATTATAGAGTGATATCAGAACAATCACAACTTGAAGAATAGTAACAACAAATATCATCTAGAGAAAAAAAAATCCCCAAATGGCCATAATTTTTAGCAGGGCATCAAGCCCGTACAATCACAAGACTTCAATAATAACATATCTATAAAAAAATTAGAATCAAACTTCTTTACCCCTTAAAATTTCAATTTAACCAATTATTTTTCTTTTATTAATCTAGTACAACCAAAACACATACATAAAAAAGAGTAAACCCCACCTGCAAGATACATAATAAAGATAAATAATGGATTCCCTACATCAATTTTTGTTTTCAACTTGATGTGAAATATAGGTTGGATATGAACCATATTCAAACCATAAACACACCATGGGATCATTGATCAACCTAAAAAACACTAAATATCCATAAAAAATCCCAAATAAACAACCCAAACCCAACCACACCACCATATCGAAACTCTAGGGGAAGAACACAAGGAAATGGATGAGAACGAGAGGATGACTCCCCATGGATCAAAGATAGGAATCCAAGAACCAATACCCATTGAAAGAAATCTAGAAAATCCAAGTGAGGGAGATGATGGTCACCTAGAACAAGAGAGAGAGAATTAGACCTTGGGTTTGAGAAATAAACCGAGTGACTAAAACATTAATTAAAATGATACACATGAGATTTTCACAACGTGTATACCATTTACACATCAGGTAAATGTTGGGGTTCATTTTTCCTAAAAAATGCATTTCCTTTTTATTATTTGACCCTATAAATACGAACTTTATGAACATGCCTCACACAGGCCATTAAACACCATTACACATCATGTATTACATTTCCATGGTGTGTATTTCCTCCAGCAGCTCCACTGCACATCCAAAATCCACAAAAAAACTCTCGAAACATCTCCCAAACACTTCCCAAATCAAAAAATAGTAGAGTAACAGACTGAGAGGTAATGAGATGTTACACCAGATACCTCTAAAATTATTATCAAACTAAAGAATCCAAAACCTAGACCAGAAGGAAAGGGGTTGTAAAAAACTCCATGTGAGATACCTCTTAAGGATCTCAACATAATTCAATTATTACCACCAGCCAAACCTGAAAAACCAAATTTCCTCAAACATCTCACAAAACCTCATCACTACAAAGCCAAAATAAGCCTTATATTAGATAACCACATCACCAAAACCATCTCAAACTCTACGCAACCCAAACAAAAAAACACTACAACTAAAAGGAACACCCCATACCAAACACACAAATTAGGGGATTCTATCCTCCTTATCAAGATACTCATCAATCTTGGTGGCATTGACTCACCCACACGGGTTTAATCACATCCCAATTAATGCATCTCAGTTAGGAATACTGTCCTTCCCATTTCATTTGCAAGGAATTTTCCACATATCACACCACATAGATCACATCAAGGAAAAACAACACATCATATAAAATTATATACGAACATCACATCAAAATAAAAAAATTATTAATTTTATCGAAATAATATTAAAAATATGTTAATAGTCACTTTTTAAATAATAATCAACATTTATTGAGAAATGTTGAGTTTTTTTGATAATAATAGTTTATGAACCCTTATAAAAATTACATTTTACTTCATAAAAATTATATGATCATTTATATTTAATAAAAATTATTTAATAATAATATTTTATTAAAATATCATTTACTTTGAAAATCCATTAATTCATTGAAATTAAATACTAATTAAAAAAATATTTTTTGTTTTATTTTATAAAAATAAAAATGATTTATAATGTATTGATAAGAATAAATTATGAAAATTATTGTATACAATATAAATATTCATATTATTATGGTCTTAATACACTATCCCTTCAATACACTAGAAAATAACCCATGGTTAAGGTGTGTGATGGTGAGACATTCATGGGGCAGTTCGACATACATGGTTTGAGATGTGATCTTGATGAGCATGAAATTCCCCTTTAAATAGTTTCACCCATGCTTAAGTTATTAGATCTCATATTGGGCTTGGTCAAGGGTAAAACCCAAGGATTATCTCTCCCTCATAATCTCTGATAAATATGATTTATAAGGTATGATCCTATTGTTTGAGCTTTTTCTATTTCAATTGGATATGTTAAAACCGAGTATTTATACTCGTCATGTGATCAGTGTTCAATGACTATATTATCATTATTAATGATTTTTAACAATATTTTAAATCCAATATAACCAAATACATGCATTTTTTATCTATAACTATATTACATAACAATACATTTAATTAAATCATAAGGGGAACTATATTTATAATAGTTTTGGTCGTTACAATCTCCCACCTTTTAGAAATTTTACCATAAATATTTTCATTTCTCACACTAAAACATATATTGGTAACTATATTTAATTACTTTTTCTGGTTCCCATGTCACTTCTTAAAACTTTTGGTTTCTCCACTACACTTTGACCAGATGAATTATATAATTTCATAAAACTTTGTCTCTATGATCTAATATCTTCACCAGTTTATCCTTAGAGGAAAGAGCATTCTCCAGTGGTACCACCTATGGATTGAGTACATTAGAGGGGTTTGGTGTATCCTTTATCAAAAGGGATACATTGAATACATCATATAATAGAGATTGGTTTGGTGGTAGTGCTTGTCGATAGACTACAACTGTGATTTGATCAAGGATCCCAATGGGACTAATGTATCTTGGAATAATATTTCTATTCTTTTAAAATTTCATAACTTTCTTCCATTGAGATATGTAGAGGAATACCATGTCTCCAACATCAAACTCTAGTTATTTTCGGTGATTATCATTATATCTCTTCTGTCGACTCTATGAATCCTTGATGTGCTGTTGAATGGTATTAAACTTTGTCACCATCTCTTAAAACATTTTAGGACCTAGCATGTTTTACTCCCCAACTTCATTTCAACATGTAAGTGTTCTTCACCTCTTCCCATAAAGGGATTCACAAAGAGTCATTTGGATTCTTGAGTGAAAAATGTTATTCTAGAAGAACTCAACCATAGAAAAATGTTGATCCCATCCTGATTTGAACTCAATTGAGCATTCTATCAATATGTCCTGAAATGTCTAGATAGTATGATTAGAGTGGCCATCAGGTATATAGTGATAATCAATGATAAAGATTAAATTAGTGTTTAGGGCATGTTGGAGGATTCTTTGGAACTTGGAGGTGAATCATGGATCTCGATTAGATATAATTTATATTAATACACCATGCAGCCTCACCACTTCTCTGATGTATATCTGTACAAGTTGATCGAATAAAAATTCCTCTCGAATTGAAATGAATCATGTAGTATTTATAAGATGATCCACTACAACCCATATATAATTATTTCCTCTTGATTTCTTTAGAACTCCAGTGATGAAGTCCATTGTGATTTACCTCATTTCCACATAGACATGGGTAATGGTTCCATCATCCCCATATAATTTTGTCTTTAAGCCTTAAATTTTTGAAATACCAGGTACATTGATTCGTATTCAATGATCTCATTCTTCATATTGTCCCACAAATAGTTCTCTTGGAGATCTCGATACATCTGTTTGATTCCTAGATGGATATAAAAGATCAAACTATGTGAATCATCTAATAGATCCTTCATTAGCTTTAGATTTGATGGTACAAATAATCGTGGACCAAATATTACAACTCCTTATTCATTTATATTAATCTTTAAGAATTTACCTTTTCCTATAATTTCTAATTTCTTCTGAATTCTCACATAATCTCTTTTAGAATTAATTAGTTTCCACAAAAGGGATGGTTTAACAATCATTTGGGAAAGGATTGATGTAGTTCATTTCTTTGTGATTACCATGTCCATCCTTTCCAAATATAAGAAGATTATATCCTTCTCAATTCTCATCAATAATATAATTGTTTTATACTTTCTATATATAGAATCTTCCACTTTATTAAAATTTTTAGGATAGTAGGGAATTGAGAAGTCATGGTCCTTGATCAACTCTAAACATCTTTGTTGGAACATACTAATCTCTTTATATGGGAATATATACTTGAGGATTTTTTGATCTGTATATATTTCACAAATATACCCAAATAGATAATGATTTCAAATTTTCAAAGAGAATATCACTGTTTTGAATTCTATATGAGGCATTGGGTAGTTTTTATTCATGAACTTTCAACTACCTTGAAGAATAGTCTATGTATTTTTCATTTTTCATTAACAAAGAGTTCAATAACTTCTTTGAAGTATTATTGAATACCATGAGAATCTCTCCATTTGTGGGCAGTGAGAGCACATGTGCTTTGATAAGCCTCATTTTCAACTCCCTGAATCTCTCTTTTCAATAAATATTCATATAAAACATGACTCCAATCAGAGTTATCTTGGTTATTGGGTTTGACAATCATGATAAATTTCTCACAAATTGATGATAATACCCAGATAATCCCAAGAAACAATCAATATCTTTCACATATATAGGCATCAACTATCCATAAATTTCTTCTGTATTTTTTGGGTACAAAAAATATCTTATTTATTATAATGATAATCCCCAAGAATGAGACTTCCTTCAACCATAACTCCCCTTTACCTTACTTTGCCTATAGTTTCCCCCTTCGCATGGTATTTAGTAAAATAGTCATAAGTTACATTTTTATAGCTTATCATAATGGATATATTCATACAAGATACCCAAAACTATATCAAAGTGTTCCTCATGATCCACTTTTTTCATAGAATAAACTATAATATCATTAATGAACACCAAAATAAAGGAATTAATATACCTATGATAGATTTTATTCATTAATTCCAAGAACACTATTAGATCATTCATAAGTCCAAAGTGCATAACTATATACTCAAAATGTCCATATCTTCTATTGAAGGCTATATTTAGAGTATCCTACTTTTAAAATCATAGTTGGTGATAACCTAAAAGTAAGTTGATTTTGGAGAACCACTAGGATCCCCTTAATTGATCATACATATCATGAATTATTGGAAGAGGATACCAATTCATTATCACAACATGGTCAATCCTTTGACAATCCACAAAAATCATAATATTTCAATATGATTTCTTTATAAAGAGAACCTATGCATCCCATAGGGACATGCATGGTCAAATGAACCCTTTTCTTTCCAACTCTTCATGTTGGAAATTCAATTACCATAATTCAATTACTTCCATCCTATAAGATGGAAGGGAAATTGGAATATTTCATGTTTAGTGATCAATTTTAAACAAAACTCTTCTTTTGAGTATAATACCTAAGAAATTATCTAGAAAAAATTAGGAAACTTTTCAACTATGGTTGGAAAATCACTATTTATGATTTCAACCATATATGCTAGTTTAATGACTTCTAACAAATAAGTGATGGCTCTAGCAATCCATATCAAAGGTCATTCTATTATTTTATATATTTCCAAATATCTTTTGAAGAGATGATTAACTCCATGAAAAGATATAGAACTCACCTTACATTCATAACAATCGATATGGGCCTCAAACAATTTCATCCAATCCATTCCAAAAATTAGATCACAGATATCCATCTCAAAGGATGAGAAATCAAAGATAATCTTGGACCCATCTATTGTTATCAAACACATGATGCATTTAATGGAAAGACACTCACATTTTCCTAGTGGTTTTTGTTGTTTAACAAAAAATCATCTCAATACATATCCCCATAATATTAATGACACGATAATAAATAAATGACGGAGAGATGATTATATCAAAGAAGGTGTGGGTAAGGGTCAAATTCATATGAATCATACCTCACACCATTGAATGACTAGATTGATCATTTGTAATCAGCTTCTCAGCACTATAAAATTTCTTACTCACTATCCTTTGATCTTTATTCCCCTATTTAGATTGCATAAACCGAGGAGTCATGAAGTTTCGAGGATCACATTGGCTCACTCAGTTCTGAAGATGAGAGTTATTTTGATTATGTCTTCCAGCTGAAGCGTATGCTATAAGAGAAAAATAATATTTATTTCAAACATAAGGATTTAGAGTTCTAAAAAATTTATGGAGATATACCATCAAGCTATAGTTGTGACATATTATAGGTTGTTTCCTATAACATCACTTAATATACTCAATGGAACCACACTGGAAACATCCCTACATATTCTTTGGTTGAGGAGGAAATATGACTAATCCTATGGTCTGATTATGAGATATACCATCACTTTTGAAGTAGGTATCCATATCCTTCTTATTCCTATGATTGGAGTTCCAACCTTTTCCTATTGGGATAAAGATTATCTCTCCAACCATATTTCCAAATATATCCCTTTCATTAATAGTCACTCTATTTACTATCTCCATATAATTCATAATACAAATGATGTCAATATTTGAGTGATTTTTCGACCATATCCATGACTCAAAATGCATGATTTTAAGTATTCATTTGTAGATACTCTTAGTTAAAAGGGAACTATGTCCAAAAAATAAGACACAAACTCTTTCACTAAGAAATTATATTTCTTTAAGTTGAGTTATTCCATTGTTCTAGAAATCTAAAATGTATGAGGATAGAATTTGTTGTAAAAAAATTATTTAAAATACTGCCACGTAATTCCTTGGTCAACATTAGTCTGAGCTGCTAAATACTACCATTGACATGAAATATCCTCATGCATATATATTCCCAACATGGATTTGATCTCAGATGGTGTTCTAAGGAAAGTTTAGATTCAATTCAACCAAATCAGCCACACCTCTACTTTTTTCAGTCTCTAAATACCCCTTAAAGATGATATTGTTATATTTATAGAACTAGATAGTGGGATCCAATTTTGGAGTCTCATCATTTCGATTTCCTTTATAAACAGCTTTAAAATCCTGAAGGATTCTCTTGATAGGTTTTTGGTTCACATATGGCTCATGTCCAACCACATTTTATGCTAAAAATTGTGGTTAATTCTTATTACATCTACATAGTTGCAGTATATAGAATGAGAACACAAGTCCATTTAGCCTCACTTCCTTAAAACTGATGTCTTATAAATTCCAAATTACTATATAATCAAATATCACATCCATACTTTCCAAAATACATCCATTATGATCATTTAAACACTTTTTGGAAATAATGAAATAAAAAATGATTAAAGAATTCCTAATGGGAAGTTTCACAACCAAGCATGATATACAATCCTCATAAGATAAACACATAATAATGAGATGACAACACCCCTATAAATTATATAAAACACTTATTAACCAAAACACCATGGTAAAATGAATTTCAGTAGAAAAATGTTAGTAATTATTTTTATGATATACATTTGATGTTTTTATGATCCTATATCCTTTATAATATCCCAAAAGAAACGAGAGACTGACCATGATTGATACTATTCAAACTCATGGATTTAAAGAAACTGATACCAATTTCAACATCCCTCCCTAACTCATTATCTTGAGAGGAGGTAATAATGCTACTATCCTTAGGGGAAATCTCCAAGAGAGAAAAGACTAAAAATAAATTTCATGGTGTTATAAGATCCTTAGGGTGATATTTTCCTTTTAAATATAAAATAAACAAATAACACAAGATAAAAATTCAATCCAATACATGATTCAAGATTTAATAACATACCACAAAGTTATAACCGTTAAAACGACATTAAAAAACATGAAAATAGAAGTAAATATAGAATCTGACAAGGAATAAATGATGACAAGGACTAAAGACACTAATATGGTATCCTTACAAGTAAATCCTGAACTATCTCCAAGCTCCAACTCCACTAAACCTACCCATAGTATCGTGGTGCATCACTAGATAAGTATAATACCTTTCTTTTTTCTGAGTCCCAGTAGATGAAATCTACCAATGAACTACGGTTCTTGAGAAAGTGGTGAATAAAAACTTAATAGGACTTTACCAAAGACTTCCCAACTCATGCCACTTGGACAATAATAATTTATCCCATTTGTATAAGACATTTTATAAGAAGTTAAATAGTTTATAACAAAATGATATAAATATTCCATAGAAAAGGATAAATATGTTTTAAAACTATTTCGGATCATTTTTAATACCCATTACAATGTCACGAAAAACAAAAAAATTCCCATGAATTCCATTTGATAGTACCATACTCATGAGAGGTCTTTTATCAATCAAAAAAGTCCTTACAAGGTGATCAATATCTTGCTTTTCCAATGGAAGAATCCCCTTACTTAGGGTCACATTCACAAATAAAATAACCAAAACCATGTATTCTATATTATGTACCTTAACAATTCAAAAAACATATTCATTATTTGAAACTTTTCATCAAAAACTTTTCTTACAAAAAACGAGACTATAATTTTAAAATTTTAAACAAGGTTTTTTCCAAAATACATTCATTTTTTCTAATTTATAATACATAAAGAAACATGGTTTTCTTCTAAGAATTAGACCATGTTTCTAGAAAAGAATCAACCCAAAAAATTTAACTAATCTAAGCCTTCATGTTTTAGAATACTGAAGATGATATAAAAGCCACCAACCTCTCAATGAATGAAAAAAATGAATAATGACACTTAAATATTCTAGATATTATCTCAAAACACCTTCCCATCCACAAATACCAAAAAATACCCTAAAAATTCACATAAAAAAATATAGCAATCCATAATGTACTAAATATATGGATCCGATGGGCAGAAGAAGAGATGATATAGGAAGAACAAATAAGACCAAGAAGTGTCCAACAATTCCAAATCTCTAATGTACTTTTATGTATCCCAAATTCTCTTCTAGATCAGAGGGAATTGTATTGTAGGACTAGTTGAGTGAGAGCTGTTCATGTCCCTAGAATATTTGGGGACTAATTTGGGTTTTATTGTGTTTAATCCAAAATAAATTTTAATATGGACAAAGATCACATTTTTTAGGAGGGGGACAACGACGCAATATTCTAGACCATGGTGGAGTCTAACTAGTACTACCTTGGTGTATTTACTAATATATTTGAATGTGATAAAATGATTTTTGTGGATGATATATGATAAATGGTTCTACATTTAAGTGTTGTATTCATGTGTATATCTAGCCTGTGGTATTCTCTAGTTGGGATATTCTATCTAGTTCATGTTGTTTTCATACGAGGTTGTTGCTGTTGTTGTCTTGACTTTTAGGGTTATTATTGTCTAATTTTTTAAAGTGATTACCTTACATTTATTCCACTTATTTAATTATTGAATGAGGACTTCCATTCTGGTTTCTTAATGTAGTTTCTAACCAAATCATACTATAAGGTTTTGGATGAGCTTCTAGATCTATTGATGATGGTGTGAGTTGAATTTAAGGGTGATGCTATTGTCTATTTGGTATATAGATGGATGATATAGAGAGTTTAATTAATTTTTCTGGATCATAAACCTATATCTTATAACATGAAGATACAATAAATTTAATTATGGGTTGTGATGAATATTATTTTATAACCGAAGGTAAATTCTAATAAAGTTCAATAATGAAAATTCCTTCATTTGGATGGCATGTTAGTATATCTATGAAATTGATATTGGGTGAAATAAGTGTAAGGATGTTGAAACCAAATTCATGAATACTAAATAGTTTTCTATTGGATTGTAAGAGGAACTTGACCTAGATGTCATGTTTTGTTATAGTGTTGGGTATTTATGTCATTAGTGCTTTTTTTTGATTTCAAGAATTTTTGGGTGGAGCTGGTTGATGATGGTTGCAAAGCCATTACAGTGCTATTTTCTTTGATGCTAATTGGGCATGGCCACTTTACTCACTAAAGGGATGTATATTTTTACATCCTATATGTTAGTGTATATCTTCTTTTTGTATAACTTATTAGGATTCTAACCATGTAACACCCAACTATGTACTTATGTGTTTTTTTAATTTTTTTCATGAGATCATGGACTTGGTTTTCCAAATCCATGATTCAATTTATTAAAAAAAATCATTATGTATAATAAATAAAAAAATGTACATAATATTAAGTTAAACTAAGCCATTCATTTATTGATTAATAATCAAACCATATAACTAATTGTTTACATGTATATAGTTTGGAAAGTTTATTTTATTGGGGAGTTCCCATTTTGGTTTTGGGTAGACATAATTGAAAATATATTGAATTTAATGGCCATAGTAAATTCAGTAAATATTTTGAGGAAAGTGTTGAAGAAATCATACTTAGGTTTTTTGGACTGGGGAGTCCACTCAATTATTCAAGGAGATTCTAGTTTTCATTTGTGAAGACTGCCTACCTAAACACCTTTATATGTTCTTCATGGATATAGTTTAGATCATAATGAGGGAATTATGGTTAATTTCCACTAGAATTTCCATAAAACATAACATTATAATTTTAATGGTGATGTCCATTTAATGATGATGAAATAGTGGGATACATAATAAAATTAAAATTATTATGTATCACATAATTTTTAATAAATTAATATACTAATAATCTATTTTAATTATTATAGAAAAAATGGAAACTGAAAAAAAAAACCACCATAATCATTCCATAACTCAAGATATGTCCTTAAAAATAAAAATTTCGATATATTTTACAATCATTTATTTTATTAATTATTATGAGAAAATTTGAATTATGTTTTGGAATCCCCTACTCATGTTCAGCCTCACCAATAGAATTGAAATGGTGATTTTTTTTTCAAACTATAGATATGTAGAGGATGCTTACAAAATTAGTCGTATTATATTATCAACTATGTGAGGAGAGATGATGATACATATTAAGGAAATGTATTCTTATACCATAATATATCATTTTATTTTTCTTGAGAAGTAGTTATAAAGACTTTAAATAAATAAGATTTTAAATTACCTAGATCAGTTGTAAATTGGAATAAGGGAATCTAGCTTTTGATCATGGTTTCAAAATTCAGGGTTATATTGATGAGTTAGAAAAATTGGTCTTCCACTTGGATAATAAATTATCAATAAATCTTATTTTATTAACCTTACCACCAAGGATATCCTTATTCGTTCAAGCCCAGATAAATTAAATTGATAAGTTGTTCAATGCACTTTTGTCTATATTTCACCAAGAGGAGAAGGATTGGTTGAAATATGTTTCTCCACAACAAATATTAGAGAATATAAAAAAAAGAATGAATAAACCAAGGATAATATAAGTGCCAAATATCATTTATTACATCCTTTAAAAATAGAAAAGATTCAGAGGATGAAGAATGAACATGAGGCTATTTTTTTCTTTTATAGAATGAATGGACAAAAAAAGTAATTTCAATGAATTGAAGAAGTGAATAGATTATTCCACTTCAAGTATATTTATCAAGTTTATATTCACTAATTATGTATTATATATAATTATCTTACAACATACAAGTATTTAAATACTAGAAAAGAGAAAAAATAGAAATTTTATGGAGTGAAATAAAAATAAGGTAAGAAAGGAAAACTCCGACAACAACTAAGGGAAGATCACTACTTATCATTATCAAAATGCATTGATTCACATTTGAGTATAAGAATTTTTTTTTATCGATTTCCATCTAGACAGAATGAGAGATTATTTATCATTTGGAATAAATGTAGTTATGGAACTTATTCTAAACTAGTGGTTCAGTGACTCTTGAATCATAAATATCTATCATAATGAATGAAAAATAAAAAAAATTAAACGCTTAATTGATTATGTAAAAATAATTATTTTTCAAATAAATATGATATTATTTGACATATTCATACCCATATAAGTGTTTTAGTCTCAATTATCCTAAGATAATGGATATATTAACAAACACTTATCACATTTTAGATAAATAAACCTCTATAAAGAAAGGAATTCCATAATGATTATAAGTATTTGTTCAACCTGTCCACATGAACTATTCTAAAGTTAAATGTGACCTTATAAACATTATAAATTACTTTATGAAATTTTAGGAATACTCATTGAAGTAAATGAGTAGAACTGGTAAAGATTGAGGAATCTCTATGCTGGATCGATGGAGACCATCTTATATAAGTATTAATTGAACATACATATAGAGTAATGGTATTCCCAAAATAAAATTTCCTTATATGCATCAATATCATAAAGGTAGTAAAAGGAAGATCAATGATGAGTCTTATATATATATATTATATATCTTCCATCATTTCTTCCAAGACATGTTTTGTAAATAGAAGTGAAACAACTAGGCATATGACAACTAAATTGTCTAATGGATATCATACCAATTGATAAATGATAAGAATTTATTAGGACACTACCATAAGTGTTTTTAGAATAATGTTTGTTAAAAGTTGGGTTTATCAACAAACAAACATTAAAGACAAAGGTGAATCTAAGTTAATAATCCTATATCCACTAAGGATATTAACATCTAGTCAAGACCTAATATTTTTTTCATAAATAATGATTATCACTATAATGATAGTGGGATCTGAATTAACTTATAGGGGTTGAGTCTCTCGATACGGAAGGGTTGGCATAGGAATACTGGACTCTAATAAGCTCATTATGTGGAGTAGTTCTAGAGACACACATTGCATAAGAATTTATAACAAAATAAGGGGTTTATGTTCATGATGGTAGGGGATATATATATTATTGTTTCAGAATAAATATTCCCACAAAGAAGAAGCTAATGTAAATATTCTATGTATGAGAAGTATAAATAATTTCTTGTAATGAATTCCATGAATCAAGATTTGGGGACTCTATATTTTGAATGTTTCTACGACTTGATTCTACTAGTGAGTATTCAAGAGAAACTAGACATGGATGGTACAAGATGGTACCAATAAATCATGATTGAGTAATGAATGTTTTTTTCTATGACAAAACCTATACACTAATCATCTAGATTCAAATACTTTTGAATTATGTTTATTAATTTATATTTCTATGATCGTTCTATTAGGTTATTGACTATCAAGTACACCTCATTTAGAGGAAATATTAGAAATTATGTTTATATGACAGGACAAAAAAATACACTATGGTATATTTCAACAATGTATAACTAGAAATGGTCTGTGATATCAATGAATTCTAATGAGATATTTTTATTAGATAAATTGTTTTAAGAATTAATCATGCATAGTGATCATAAAAACTTATTTTGGAATGAATCAGTGACATGTGTATTTAACTGGTAAGTGGGAGAACAATATTTTTTCAAGATAGCTATATTTATAAAACATGGAAATCAAATTGTTTTCTTACTAGTTTGTTAAAACTAAGGAATGAAATTTATCTATTTATAAATTGATGTAGAAACCATGTTCTCGGGAATAATATACTATTAATAAATCCTTGTGTTTTTTAAATATAGTCATTGTACATATATTAAAGTAATGAAAAATAAAAATTTAAACAATTATGACTAAATTATTATTGTAATATAATCTTTCTAGTATAAAATGCATGTGCATAGGAAGATATTATTGAGATTAGAAAATATTACAAATTAAGTTATATGAATTTATCTCATTTTCTATTATATGTTCCAATGTTTGATATTAAATTTGTACAAAAGGTCAATATACGATAGATCCAATATAAATTCATCATATTGTTGTTAGAAATATTCAATAGTAATTAGAAAAGTAGAATATGACGATTTCCCAGTGTCCAGACATGTGTGAATAATTGTGATCAAGGGAATCAAAATCTTTTCTTAACATAGTTCAATTTTATGAGATACATGGTATGTTATTTGTAAAATGTGATTACTCATAATTACATGAGACATCTTTTCACAAAGTTCACACTTGGTAATATTTAATATGAGAGATGATAATAACATTTCCACCAATAGGAATCCTATATCTTTATGTGTTATTTCATATTCCTATATGCGAGTATGTGTAATAGTCCTTACTCATTAATATTATTATTAATTCATGTGATGAATCACCCACATTTATGTATTATAATAAACCATGTGGATAAAAGTTCATAGAAAAGTTGGGTATAATGGGAGTTTTATGAATAACCTGTTATTAACTAATAAGTTAAGGAAGGATTTGTCCTTTCCAATTTTATATAATTTGATATATTGGACCTTTTATTGAAGTTGAAATGTCACAATAAATTCTATGTCCATGGTTTAATGATGATATTATTCCAGAGTGTTAAGGAAAGATGTATCAAGAATATAGGTTGATGTTACGAATGTGCATCCAGTTTGATGAGATGTTGAGATAAATGTATTATATAACATAGTGTGAACTTGTATGTGGTTCTTGATATTCTGATATTAATTTCCTTCTCTTGGGTTACTTGATCAAGTTATACAAAGTAATCTTGGACTTCAGGAAAGATTACTTAATGCCAACAAGAAGTAAGGCCTATGGGATACCAATATGTGTTTCCATTGATCTCAATTAAATTATCTATGAATTTAATTGTTGGAATAAATATTATTCTAAAGACCGAGGGATAATTTTATTTGTGATTTATTGATTTTAAATATTTTTAAGGTCATAAATAACTGTTTATTCATTAATAAATAATTTATTTAATTAGGTAAATAATTAATAAATTTATATTCTCCATACATTGAATAGAATATTTATATTATTTATTTAATATTATTAAATATTTATTCTCCAAAATCTTGATAAATTATATATTTATGAATAAATATGAAATAAATATTTATTCTTGTATTCCATAAATTTCGATACAGATGAGAGGACCAATATCATGCTCGGTGATAAATATTATTTTGCCAGATAGTAAAATAATATTTTTCCTTGCACCAGATAGCACATCCCATAAAATAATAATAATATAATTATTATATAGAGTGGGTTTATATAAGGTTTATTATGTTATTTAAGGGACATTTTTCTATTAAATAATATTTTAACAAAAAACCTAACTCTATAAATAGATTTCTATGTCTATTGTTAATGGTTAATCAAGAATTGAGAATTATTGTGAAAAACATATTTCTCTATAGATTCATCCTCCTCTCTTACTGTCAATAAAGGGAAGAATAAGCGAGATTACTTCCAGACTGATGAAAATTTAAGTGATCAATTACAATAACACATGATGATCAAACCAACATGCTATCACCTGACATTGCATCAGTGTTGTTAAAAGACCAAAGGATAACATATGGATTTCTACTGTAGAGGCCCTACTTTGTTCCCTTAATGAAAAATGAAGGTAACCCAAAAAAATCATTTCAGATGAATAGAAGAATCATTGAAGAAGGATCATAAGATGAGTTATTAATTCTAACAATATATTTATATCGATTATATATTTTACAAGAAAAGATCCTATATTGGTTCCATGATTTTTGTATCAATATTCAATGTAAAATTTTCATTTGTCATGAAATTTTCATCTTGAAAAATTATAGAATGATCAATCGAATCTAATAAAAAACATAATGGTTATTCACCCAAAAGGCACTTCTACTACATCTAGAAGCTTCATTTTCACCAAATTCCAATATCTCTTAGAATATTTTACCTGATTTTGAATTTAACCTATGTTTTAGGTTATTGTATAAGAATATATTTAGTGATATTATAAGAAACCACCAACCACATTAATTTGAGTAAATAATATAAAGAGAACATGGAATTTTTTACATGGTTTAGTTCAAAAATATACTCTTTTCTTTGTTTATTAAACAATATTAATCAATTACTATTAACTATAATAAATTTTTTACTAAAATGGTTGGTATTACCAAACATACACTGAGTCCCACATAGTGTAGAATTTTATACTTCCCATAGATCTTATCATTAAAACATTTCAATGGACTTGTCTCACCATTGTCACACTATTATCATAGTTTCACATTGTTATCTACCTATATAATTCGAGTCTCAAAGGTATTATGTCTTCCCATTGTGAATATACATTTATTTCCTTAAAAATCCATGAAATTCATTAACTAGATCTTCAAAAGATACTTCTGTATCCGGAAGGCCAGTCTGCTTATTTCAATTGCAGAGTTTTTGAATGTAAGAAGATAAAAAAATGATTTCCCTAAAACTCAGTAAATTCAATAAATAAACTTCACAAATATTCAATAGTTGAGAAAATATATTTCTAACTTCTCAATCTCTTAAAATCTCAAATCCATATAATATGAAAAATGCAGAGTAGTTTTGTCTATCCTCATCTATTTATTTTTCTCACTACTTCATTGTATATGATCAAAACATGGGATATATGCCATATCTCACTTCATCTAATTATACATTGATACTAAAGTTATCTTCCCTATCTAATACAATATCATTATCCCATTTTCATATTTCTCAAGATCTCTCATTCAATATACTAACTCAACTCATCAATAATACCATCGTAATATTTCTTCTCAAGAGATATAATATTTTTGTTAGCTCACTTACTTTCTTGAGAGTCCCTGTCACATTAAATTTAAAAGTGTATGTTTCAATTTGGTGGGGGTATTCTCAAATTTCTATAAATTTAAATACAATAGTAAATTCATATAAGAAAAATTGGATAGTATCATGTGAATAAATGCTCCCCATGATCAGATATATTTCTTTTTGTTATCAACTGCTACCACTTTATCAACTCATGGGTATTTAAAAAAATACCCTTTTATTTTTATTATTTTTTCTTACTAATTTCAATAAATTTAATAATTATTTTTGTATTTTACATATCTTTTTTGGTTCCACCTTTATCTCAAATATAAACTCACAACAACTACACTTCAATTTCCCTACTAATATAAATACCATAGAACATGAAAATGTGGCACATTAGAAAACATAATTCACTTAGAATTGAGTGAAACCCATAAGAACCTATATAGATCCTTGTTTAGTATATACATATGAGTAGATAATTTTCTTCATTAACATATTCTAAAGCTTGAATCACAACATATTTTTAATATCTAAGAACCTAAAGAACATTAAGAACATTAAAATATTTTATAATTTCAAATTTCATGAAATATAGAATTCTTCCCCATTTAATATTGGAAAAATACTTTTACAATCTTCTAATTTACTATTAAATCCTTATGATCAATGATGGATATTATAAAGATAATTCATTTTGTTCGGTTCTCAATTATTTGAGATTTTTTGTACAACTTCATATTTGATGGAACATTATATGCATTATTCTTGGAAATGGAATAAATTAATTTTATTATTTAATAAGTACATGTATAGGATCTCATTCAAATTATTCTAGAATCATGGATTTAAAAATTAATCATTATATTTGGATCACTCGATAAAAACACCACAATTTTTCTAGATTTCTTACATCATGATTTTCAAATTCTACAAACTTAATTTTTTAATCTTTATTTTATCGTCAATTTCAATTATTAAAGTTCATATTATAATTAATTTTAGACTTTAATCACACACCAGTTTTTTTATGTCTAGAACAACTAAGAAATCTTCTTTCATTATCACTAATTTATCATTTCTTTATATATTTAGTTATGAAATAAATTATTTGTTCGAGAAGTATTTTACAATTTTTTTTAATTGTTGTTGGCTATTTATACACATAATGCTACATACAGTGTGGATATATTATGCATAAGTATAATAGAAAATTATTATTATGTTACTACTAAATAATGTCTATTCAAAACCTTAAGGATGTTTACAATGGCCTTGGATGATGCATACATGGAGTGTATTTTCCATAAAACCATGAATATAATAATGTCCAAATAGATCTTATAGAGAGGAAAATGATAGCTATTTATATGAAGATCATGCATATGATTACATGTCAGATGTCTACGCTAGGCCAAATGATGGTTACACTAACAACATGATGGATTCATAGATGAGGAATGATATTTTTGAAGTACTAGATGATTCATACAGTTCCTCATAAATCTTGTTTACAAAACCACCAAATCATCTCTGAACTCATTTTTTTTATTCATATGATGCATACATATATTTATAGACTTATCATAATTTATTCCTTAAACTCCAATATTCACAATTCTTCAACTAAGAACATAATATCTTGAATCATCTCAGAGCCTCTTAAATCGGTTCAATCATTTATCCATGTATTATAAAATACTGGGATGGCTTCTTCTACCGTCCTTGGGTCTTTAATATCTCTATTCAGACAATATTTTACATCTTATAATAACATCTCACAACTTGCACACAATAACTAGATCTTTACTTATATTTGAACTACTGTATAAAATACACTCACCACCTGAGTAGGTGTTTATGAATTGAGCATCAGTACATACAATCAACTTGTATCACAAGTTCTATATTAGAAATTTTCTAACAATTTCTTCAAAATTAGAAATGCCTCTATCAATTTTTCTACAAGTATGGGTAGCTCTTCTTCAGTTGTGGTGGGTGGATACTCCAATATATCACCCAAATGATATTTTAATGGTATTCTTATTGTGATATTGTCATTCATAGTAAAATATTATTATTTTACCATTAAAATTATATTTTATCAATAAAATTAAAATATTTTCATAAATAATAAAACATTATTTCACCATTAATTGAAAAACATTTTTTAATTAATTGAAAAAAATACTATCTTTAATTTAAAATATTACATAATTATTTTATCATCAATGAAAAAATTAATCTATCAATAATTGAAAAACATTATTTTAAACTTAATTTAAAAATATAATTTTATCCTTAACTGATGATATTGTTTTATCATTAATTGAAAAATATTATTACATTACATTAATTATAATATTTTCTTATTAATTGAAAATATATTAAAATATTATTTTATCATTAATTAAAAAAATATTATCATTAATAAAACATATTTCATCATTATTTTATCTGTAATTGTAAATATCATATCATTATTTTATCATCAATCAAAAAATATTGAACCATTAATTAAAAAAAATAATTTTTTCAATAACTTATTCTTAACATAAAAATATTTTATCATTATTTTATCTTAAATATTTTAAATATTGATTTTGTAATATTAGTTGGAAAATATTTTTTCATTAATTGAAAATATTTTTTTAGTAATTGAATATTTTATATTAGTAGTATCTTATATTTAATTGAAAAATATTTTATAATTATTTTATTCTAAATATTTTAAATATTAATAGAGGGTTATTATGTAATTCCCCGACCCTAGTTTTCTAGAGTCAGTACATTATTACATAACATTGGCATGATCCCAAAAAATCATGTCTCGAAAGACTGATTAGTTTAGTAGACTTGGAATCACTAGATACATTCATAAAGTTCACATTACATTAAAAATTGAAAACTACAAAAACATCTTGTCTTCACAGTCATATCTCCTTATACAATCCCTAAAGGTCATTCATAAAATACTTCTTCACATCCTTGTAAAAATAAAAAATTGAAAGGGGTGAGCTCAGATGCTCAGTAAGGATATCAATATAGCGGAATCTTTCATAAATGAGCATAAATATTTAATGAAATGTATAACTAAAACAAAATCCTTTTAAACTTGAACTTCAGCATAATATGGAAAAGATAAAATGAAATAATTCCATTTAATTATTCACATGGATATTCTACTAGTCGAATAATCTCATGCAATATGAATAACCACTTTCATAATGATGGAATGCATAATGCCAGACTATCATAACCACATAGCCAAGGCCTCGTGCCAAGACTACAAATAAGATTTTGTCAAGGCCTTATGGCAAGGCACTAGTTTGTCTCATGAGACCTACCGATGCATCGAGGAGATATAGCGGGCTCCACCCATCACTTATTAAGTCCAATGCATTACTCATATGAAAAGGTTTAAACATAACATAAACATTCATATTAAAAATAGCATACGAAATGTCAATACTTTCTATATGAACTATGAATTGTATAAAAATAACACATCCACAGTAAAAAATATCACAAAACCTTCAATAAAATATGGATTTTTTGTATCATAATAAATTAACTTCAAATAAGCTTAAAATCCATCAAAGGATGTTGACATAGATGAAATCAAAACTATTTAAGAGAAATATCTATTTTTTTGGAAATAATTTAAATGTCACATAAATATAAAATAAAACATTTACTTTCAAAATATCCTTATAATCTTGTAAGAGAAGCTTCTACGAATTTATAATGGTGGAATATAGTCGCACTCGCCGTATAAGTTAAAAAAAGATATTCTTACCTTAATTCTGTCGAAAAGGTTAAAAAGGACCTTGTTTGGAAAATGACAGAAAGATTCCTCTATAAATCTCTAATAAAAAAACAAAGGTATAAATGAATTTAACTCATATTCTATAAAATAGTAAGAATGTTTTGAAATACATTTTTAAGAAACATGGATGTGGATGATAAAGAGGTCCCAATAGATAATTACGTATAAACAACCTCGAAAAATGAAGAGATTGTGAAATAAACTCTTACCAACTTGGTAAATTACGAATCATACACCCCATGAAAGAGGTATCATACAATTAATATGTAAATACAGATAAATTAAAGTGTATTACACAAATAATACAATTATGGACAGTACATACACCACACAAAAGGTAATACTGGCAATATGGAATGAATCTCACGGGAATAAGGAGTGAGATAAAAACCCCTTACCTTGTACTTTTTATTGGTTGATGGTAGGTTAAACTCCTGTATAATGGTTAAATAATTGTTATTAAATTATAAAATAACCATATATATTAATATGATATCATGTATGATCTTTTAACATTTCTTTGTTAATAAAATCTTAGTATTATCATCGTTTCGAGTGTTAACTTACTCGTTTTCCTTTATATGTTTTGTTAAATAAGCTGTGTTTGTTATGGATAGTTTGTATCATATTCATATTCTGAATTATAGTAAGTCTTTAAACATTATTTTTAACCATCAAATGAAAATTATACTTGAATGGATATGATGGGGAATCAATCTCATCGCGTTCATGGTGATGGTAGTCTGTACGTACGCAGGAGTGACAATATCATTTTTTTGATATTAAAATAATATATAATTGGGTGGTGTATCATATATATAGAATAATTATCATGTTATATTTTTTATTTACATGTATTACACATCATTATTATACCCATCCAAATAATAATGTATTGAACAACAATTACACCACGATGTGGAGACGGTAAGCCGTACGTACGCATGTATGGTGACATGTCATTCAAGGGATGGATAGAATTATTAATATGGTTGTACCATATTTATAATAAAATCATTGTATATAGGAGATACTGGAGTTATTATTTTAGAATAGAAATAACAAATAATGAAGAAGTTGAAGAAGAAAGGAACTTGAAAGAGGGTGGTGAAAACATTACCTCTTCTTCGGGTTCTTCCTTTTGATTTGATAAAAAGTGCTCTTTAGGTTGGATTTATGATCAAACTAAGGCCTCTAGGTTTAATTGAGGGATGTTGGGAGGATATTTGGGCATGGGTTGGCCGAACCAAAATGCTTTTAAGGTGTGAGGAATTGGTTATAAGCGGTGTCCTTTTATAAGGGGGAGGAGGATCTCTTTTGGAAAAACTTAAAGTATTATTTTATAATAAATTCATATTGGGGTTTTAATGGCTGAGAAGTGGATTATTTAAAGTATAAGGTGGGTATGGGTTGAAATCCTTTCAAATAAATAGATTTTAGATAGGTTTTTGTCATGATATTAACCTTATCTTTTAGTTTTAACTCATAGTTAATTAGTTTGACACTTACGAGGTCACTTTGTATTTTTATTCTATATAGTTAATAAACTTACTATATACATCCAAGAGACCCCAAAGTGGTCCATTAATGATACAACAATCATGATATAAGTCCTTTTTCCGAACCTTATTTTTTTAGGAATATAATATCAATTAATAATATAATATTTGTTTTAAAAACTCTTTTTGTCAAATTTGAGACTATTGGGAATTTGATTTTTGTGAAAATCATAATAGTATGATTACTTAGAAAAAACATAATTAAATCAATACTAACATGTCATATTTACCTATAAAATTAGTGTAATTCATAAAAAGTCTCAAATTACTTTTATTTGGATATTTATAATATCAATTATGTTATTATTTCATTAATTAGATAATTACTGCATCACCATCGTGTCATAAATAAATTAAATTATTTAATGTGTAAAAATTATAAATAAAATACCATTATGTAGAAAATATTTTTATATTTTTAATTAATATTTACAATCTAATTTATCTTATGTATAACCCTATATTAAAAATGTTTTAGTAATTAAACTTTGATTTTAAGTCTTTTAACTCTTCTTTGAATTAAATAATAATAAATGTCCTAATCTAATCCAAGTGGACCTAAATAAAAATATTTTATTCCTAAGGTTGTTTTTGGTTGAGATACACTTGTCTAATAGAATTAGGACATGTGTTACGGTAATAGTAATATCATTTGTATCCTTAATTACCCTATTTACTTTTAACCGTGATAAATAAAAGTGAAAAGTTACTATTCACCAAAAATTATTTTTATCTTATTGAACCACATTTTACTCCTTTATATGAACTGTGTCTCTCAGATTTTCAAAATTTCACTCACAGAAGCTGTAAAAATTAGTTTTATGTGAATTTTCAAATTCTCCTAGGAGGTGGGTAAAAGACGGTGAAAAGATCAATGAACTTTTTATATATCTAAAATTATTCTAAACTAACATCAATGAATTACATTGAAAATATATAGGTATTATGTATATATTTTTTCCTCAATTAAATTTAAATAAAATAAATAATTATTTAAATAAAAATTCGTTTTTAAACTATAACTCAGTGTTTTTTTCACTATTCATCAAAAATTGAATGTTTTCAGAAAAATGCAAAAAATACACCCTAGGCTAATTTTGATATTCCAAATCCAAATATGAAGTCCATTTTGAAAGATAAAATTTACAAAATTTCAAAAAGTGGGTATTACTATTTATAACAGCTACTTTGATTGGTCGCGGTGTGTTAGAATCTCGATGTTGCGTACAACACACGCTACTGTATTATTCAAAGAGAATCGTACTGTAGAAGCTTGGGGTGTTACATTATCCCCTCCTTCAAATAAATTTGTCCTCAAAATTTCTAGAATATTACTTAATAAAAAGACTCAGTTGATTCTTCATCATAAGTTCCTCGGGTTCCCACATTGCCTCTTCCATCTTTTGGTTTCTCCATAGAACTTTTACCAGATGAGTCGCCCGGTTTCTCAACACTTGTTCTCTCGTATCAAGAATCCTGATGGGATCTTCGCAATAAGACAAATCGGGTTCCAGTTCTAATTCCTCATAGTTGAGTACATGCGTTGGGTCATGCATGTATTTTCTCAACAATGATACATGGAACACATCGTGAACTTTGGAGATATTTGATGGCATTGCCAAATGGTATGCTACAACCCCAATTCGTTCTTGAATTTCGAAAGGTCCGATGTACCTGGGACTCAATTTACCTTTCTTACCGAAACGTATAACTCACTTCCATGGAGATACCTTCAAGAAAACATGATCTCCCACATGAAATCCCAAATCCTTCCTTCGATTATCAGCATAGCTCTTCTGCCTACTTCGAGCTGCTTTGATATGGTTTTGGATTACCTTTACCTTTTCCATCGTTTCCTCCACCAGTTCTGGGCCTACGAGTTTTCTTTCACCAACGTCATCCCAACAGGTTGGTGTGAGACATCGCTTTTCGTATAACGCTTCATATAGTGCCATCAAAATACTTGAATATAAGCTATTATTATAGGAAAATTACACTAGAGGTAAATATTGATCCCACATACCCTGAAAGTCATGTGATCAAGATCTCAACATGTCTTCTATGGTTTGAATAGTCTGTTCTGATTGTCCATCTGTTTGAGGGTGGTAGGAAGTGCTCAAACGAAGTTCAGTATCCAAGGCCTTCTGAAGAATCTTCCAGAATCTTGAAGTAAAATGGGGATCATGATCAGAAACAATCAATAGGGGTACTCCAGGAAGTCTCACAAATTCATTAATATATATCCTTTCTTAACGTTCAAGTGGTAAATCTTTCCTTATTGCAAGAAAATGTGCTGACTTGGTAAGACGATCAACAACGACCCATATTGTATCATTCCTTCTAGGAGTCTTTGGTAGTCCCATGACAAAGTTCATCGTGACATTATCCCATTTCCACATAGGTATGGGAAGAGGTTTCAATACTCCACCAGGATGTTGCCTTCCAGCATTCACTTGTTGACAAACCATACATCGTGACACAAAATCATTAATATCCCTCTTCATGTTGTCCCACCAAAAATGTTCATTCAAATCTCTATACATTTTGGTGCTCCCAAGGTGTATAGAGAAATTGGAACTATGAGCATCATCCAACAATTATATTTTTAGATCAGGTGTATGGGGAACACAAAGTCTCTTCCCAAACTTCAAAATTACATCTTCATACAAAAAGTCATTCAATCTCCCATCATTCACAGCATTAATCTTATTTTTAAATTCTTCATCATCGGTATGAGAACTCTTTATCCTTTCTAGTAAAGATGGTTTGGAAACCATTTGAAATAGTAATTATGTTTCACCTTCCATGGTAATTCCCATATCTATATTCACTTGATCCATGAAAATAGGATCCCTTTCAATTCGTATCACGTTCAAAACTCCATGATCCTTTCCGCTCAAAGAATCTGCCACCTTATTTTCCTTCCCCGGGTGGTAGTGTATCGTGCAATCATAATCTTTTAGTAGTTCGAGCCATCTCCTTTTCCTCATGTTGTGTTCTTTCTGTGAGAAAATATACTTCAAAATCTTGTGATCATTATAAATCTCACATTTCTCACCATAGAGATAGTGTCTCCATATCTTCAAAGCAAAGATAAAAACTGCTAACTCAAGATCATGAGTAGGACAGTTTTTCTCATGAATTTTCAGCTGTTGTGATGCAAATGCAATAACTCTATCGGTCTGTATAAGGATACAACCAAGTCCTTTCTTCGATGCATCACTATAAATAACGAATCCATTATTCCCCGATGGTAGATTCAATATAGGATAATTGACTAATCTTCTCTTCAGTTCTTCAAAACATTCTTCACACTCTTTTTTCCAATCAAATTTAACCCCTTTACGCGTGAGCTTTGATAATGGGTTAGCCAGTCGGGAAAAATTCTAGATGAAATGTCGATAATGACTTGATAAACCAATAAAACTGTGTACCTCGGTTATACTCGTCGGTGCTCGCCATTACTAGATGGCCTTGGTCTTAGAAGGATCAACATAGATTCCATCCTTAGAGACAATATGTCCAAGAAAAGAAATCTCCTGAGGCCAGAATTCACACTTGCTAAAATTCCCATACAATCCATGTCTTCTCAGAGTCTTCAATATAATGCACAAGTGATTTTCATGATCTTTGTTGCTTTTGGAGTATACCAAGATTTCATAAATAAATACCACTACAAAGTCATCAAGATATTCCTTGAAAACTCTATTAATTAGATCCATGAATATAGAGGGTGCATTAGTCAGCCCAAAAGGCATTACTGTAAACTCATAATGCCCATACCTGGTTTGAAATGCTATCTTCAGAATGTCTTCCTTCTTCACACACAACTGATGATATCCAGATTGAAGGTCAATCTTTGAAAAGTATTGAGCTCCATATAGTTGGTCAAATAAATCATCAATGCAAGGTAGGGGATACTTGTTCTTTATTGTTATAGCATTGATCTCCCTGTAGTCGATACATAACCTCATAGAACCATCTTTCTTCTTAACAAAAAGGACAGGGGATCCCCATGGAGAAACACTAGGGAGAATAAATACCTTATTACTCAATTCATCGAGTTGTTTCTTTTGTTCCACTAATTCCACAGTGTCCATTCTATAAGGGGTCTTCGATATGGTCCTTGAACCCAGAATTAAATCAATTGAAAACTCAATCTCTCGTTCTGGAGGATGTCCAGGTAAATCTTCCAGAAACACATCTACATATTCTTTCACAATAGGTACATCCTCTACTTTAAAATGCTTTCCCTCACCCACAGTTACTTCATTCACTTCCTCCATGATAATTGAATTTAGTTGAGCTACTTGGGGTGGATCTAGATAATAATTAGGTTGTGATGATTCTGCTCTAATGATAAGGTGTTCTTTATCATCATCATCAAAAATCATAACCTCTTCCTTCTTACAATAAATCTTCGCATCATGGTCCAAAAGACAATCTATACCGATGATTATATCAAACTAAATCATAGGTATGACAATGAGATCAGCGGATAAAGTACATTTATGTGCAGCAAGGCCCGTTGTGGTGCACTAGTTCCCGTTCGAGTCTATCTCAAAGCGGTGTTTTCAAGTTTTACCCCTAGGTACATCTCTCCCAGAGCCGCCTCTACCTGCTCTTATCCAAACATGGATTTATTGCTCAGAAAACTCCCAAAATATCTATAATACCAATATTCTAGGAAGTTCTTCTATACTAATCCTCAAATTCTATCTTAGGTCTATGTTCTCTAATCAGATTTTATCTAAATTTATCTTCCAAGGTTTGTAATAAAGTTCCTCTGATACCAACTGTAACGCTTCGACCCCAATTACCCAAAGTTGGTGCATTATTACATAACATTGGAATGATCCCAAAAGATCAAGTCTTGGAAGACCGATTAGTTTAGTAGCCTCAGAATCACTAGATACATTCATAAAGTTTACATTACATAAAAAGTGAGAACTACAACAAAATATTTTCTTCATAATCATATCTCCTTATAATATCCCTAAAAGTCATTCATAAAATACTTCTTCACATCCTTGGAAAAATCAACCATTGAAAGGGGTGATCTTAGATGCTCAGTAAGGATAGCAATATAGCGAAAACTTTCATAAATAAGCATAAACATTTAATGAAATGTATAACTAAAAGAAAAGACTTTTAAACTTTAACTTTAGCATAATATGGAAAAGATAAACTGAAATAATTCCATTTAGTTATTCACATGGATATTCTACTAGTCGAATAATTATATGCAACATCAATAACCACTTTCATAATGATGGAACACATAATGCCAGACTATCATAACCACGTAGCCAAGGCCTCGTGCCAAGACTAAAAATATGATTTTGTCAAGGCCTCATGCCAAGACACTAGTTTGTCTCATGAGACCTACTGATTAATCGAGGAGCTATAGCGGGCTCCACCCGTCACTTATTAATTCCAATGCATTCCTCATATGAACATTTTTAAACATAACAAAAACATTCGTATTAAAACTAGCATAAGAAATGTCAATACTTTCTCCATAAACCATGAATGGAATAAAAATAACACATCCAGATTCAAAATTATTACAAAACCTTCAATACAATATGGATGTTTTGTATCATAATAAATCACCTTCAAATAAGCTTAAAATACATCAATGGATGTTGACATAGATGAAATCAAAACTATTTGATAGAAATATCTATTTTTTTGAAATCATTTAAAAGTCACATAATTATAAAATAAAACATTTAAATTGAAAATATAATTATAAGCCTGTAAGGGAAGCTTCTAAGATTTTATAACTATATAAAATAGTCACTCCCGCCATATAAGTTAAAAAAAGACATTCTTACCTTAATTCTGTCGAGAAGGTTAAAAAGGACCTTGTTTGGATAACGATGGAAAGATTCCTTTATAAAACTATTATAAATAGTCAAACAAGGTTATAAATGAATTTAAACCATATTATTTAAAATAGTAAGAGTTTTTTTAAATACATTTTTAAGAAACATGGATGTGGATGATAAAGAGGTCCCAGTAGATAAATACGTATAAACAACCTCTGATAATGATGAGATTGTGAAATAAACCCTTACCAATTTGGTAAATTACAAAACATACACAACATGAAAGAGGTATCATACAATTAATATGTAAATACACATAAATTAAAGTGTATTACACAAAGAATACAATTATGGGCAGTATATACACCACACAAAAGGTAATAGTGGCAATATGGCATTAATCTCACGGGAATAAGGAGTGAGATGAAAACCCCTTACCTAGTACTTTTCCTTGGTTGATGGTAGGTTAAACTCCTATATAATGGTGAAATAATTGTTATTAAATTATACAAGAATCATATATATTAATATGATATCATATATGATCTTTTCACATTGCTTTGTTAATAAAATCTTAGTATTATCGTCGTTTCAGGTGTTAACTTACTCGTTTTATTTTATATATATTGTTACATAAGACATGTTTTTTATGGATAGGTTGTATCATATTCATATTGATAATGATATTAAGTCTTTAAACATTATTTTTAACCATCAAATGACAATTATACTTGAATGGATACGATGTGGAACGAATCTCATCGCGTTCGTGGAGACGGTAGTCCGTACGTACGCATGATCGAAAATATCATTTTTTGATATTAAAATAATATATAATTGGGTGTTGTATCATATATACAGAATAATTATCATTTTATATTTATTATTTACATGAATTACACATATTTATTATACCCATCCAAATAATAATGCATTGAATAACAATTACACCACGACGTGGAGACGGTAAGCCGTACGTACGCACATATGGTGAAATGTCATTAAAGGGATGGATAGAATACAGAATGTGGTTAAACCATATATATAATAACATCATAGTATATAGTATATACTGTAGTTATTATTTTAGAATATAAATAACAATGAAATAAGAAGTTGAAGAAGAAAGGAACTTGAAAGAGGGTGGTGAAAACATTACCACTTTTTCAGGTTCTTCCTTTTTATTTGATCAAAAGGGATCCTTAGGTTGGCTTTATGATCAAACTAAGGCCTCTAGGTTTAAGTGAGGGAAGTTGGGAGGATATTTGGGTAGGGTTTGGCCAAACCAAAAGGCTTTGAAGGTGTGAGGAATTGGTTATAAGTGGTGTCCTTTTATAAGGGGGAGGATGGGCTCTTTAGGAAAAACTTAAAGTATTATTTTATAATAAATTCATATTCGGTTTTTAGTGGCTCAAAAGTAGATTATTAAAAGTAAAAGGTTTTTATGGGTCTAAATTAATTCAACCAATAGATTCTATACAGGGTTGGGTCATCATATTAACCTTATCGTTTAGTTTTAATTCTTATTTAATTAGTTTGACACTTTCCATGTCACTTTGTATTTTTATATTATATAGTTAATAAACTTACTATATACATACAAGCGACCCCAAAGTGGTCCATTAATGATAAAGAAATCATGATATAAGTCATTTGGCAGAACCTTATATTTTTAGGAATTGAATATCAATTAATAATATAATATTTGTTTTAAAAACTCTTTTATGTCAATTTTGACACTATTGGGAATTTTATTTTTTTGAAAATCATAACAGCATGATTACTTCGAAAAAACTTAATTAAATCAATAATAACATGTCATATTAACTTATTAAATTAGTTTAATTCATAAAAAGTCTAAAATTACATTTATTTGGATATTTATAATATCAATTATGTTATTATTTCATTAATTAGGAAATTACTGTATCACCATTGTGTCTTAAATAAATTAAATTATTTAAAGTCAAATTTTTTTAAATAAAATACCATTATTCAGGAAATCTATTTATATTTATAATTAATATTTACAATCTAATTTATCTTATGTATAACCCTATATTAAATATGTTTTAGTAATTAAGATTTGATTTTAACTCTTTTAACTCTTCTTTGAATTAAATAATAATAAATGTCCTAATCTAATCCATGTGGACCTAAATGATAATATTTTATTCATAATGTTGTTTTTGGTTGATATAAACTTGTACAATAGAATTAGTACATGTGTTAGGATAATATTAATATCATTTTTACCCTTAATTACACTATTTACTTTTAACCGTGGTAAATAAAAGTAAAAAGTTACTATTCACCAAAAATTATTTTTATCTTATTGAACCACATTTTAATCCTTGATATTAACCGTGTCTCTCGGTATTTTGAAATTCCACTCACAGAAGCGGTAAAATTTAGTTTTATGTGAATTTCCAAATTCTCCTAGGAGGTGGGCAAAAGATGGTGAAAAGTTTAATAAACTTTTTATATATCTAAAATTATTCTAAAATAACTCCAATGAATTACATTGAACATATATAGGTATTATGTATATATTTTGTCCTTAAATAAATTTAAACAAAATAAAAAATTATTTTAATAAACATTCGTTTTTAAACTATAACTCAGTGTATTTGTCACTATTCATAAAAAATTGAAAGTTTTCAAAAAAATACCAAAAATTCACCCTAGGCTAATTTTGATATTCCGAATCCAAATATGAAGTCCATTTTGAAAGATAAAATTTAAAAAATTTTAAAAAGTCGGTATTATTATTCATAACGGCTACTTTGATTGGTCGCGGTGGGTTAGAATCTCGAAGTTGCGTACAAAACACGCTATTGTATTATTCAAAGAGAATCGTACCGTAATAGCTTGGGGTGTTACATATTAACTGAAGAATATTGTGTTGATCCCATTTTTTTCATTTTTTTTCAATATATCTTAACATTTTTAAATTCAATATGTGTCCTCAAAATTTCTCTCCCTTATTGACAATCTAATGCAAAGGATAAGTTGGCATATTCTCATCTTATGAATTTTCCAAAAAAAAATTCTTCACCCTTAAATAATTGTTTCTTGAACACTTCTAAATTAGGGATGATATCACATGTATTTATTTAGTGATGATCTGGTTGTGAATAAACTCTAGGTTGATGTGGGCAGGAATGACATAAAAAACAAGGGAGATATAATAAAGGATACGTAGGTTGTTAATAAATTATAATGTTTGTGTTATTATTCTCAAAAAATCATATTTCTAAAATAGGGTCTCTAAAAAATAGATTCCTTTAATAGCAACATGTTACCTCCACACATCTCAACAAACCATAAAAATTATTCTTATACAAGTCATGTAACACCCCCTTTTCACTTTTGTTGAAAACCAAAACTCTCCCTTAATAAGAAAAATTAATTCAATTAAAAATATGGGATGAGAGTGTGATTATAATTCCGCAAATTCCACTTTTACTAGGATGTACATAAATAACTAGATTCATAAGAAAATTCTTTGGCAACCTTTTTTTTTGAACTTGGATCCCCCTCAAGGGAAACACTCATCAACATCTTCATGATGATGAATCTCTTCAAGAATATATTTCATGATGCTCCAATATGAGAACAACTAAAATGGAATTCTTAATGTGGTTGTCAAATTTTAATAGATTTCACTCTTTCACCAAGTATGATCTTCCTTAACGCATAGTCTTGAGAATTGATGGATCTATCTAGGATGGAATCTTTATCTCCAACATAAGATGATTACTAATAAGATTTTTTTTTGATTTTGAATTGAGAAATAACTCATGTATTGTGAATTAATTATCCATGTTTTCATGAATGGAAATAACTCAATTCTTCTGAGGTTCCCCCAAAGAAGTTTCCTCACCGTCAATTACCTATATTTTAAGCACAAACACAATACACACTAGTTATAATGGAATGAGTTGGATATATTTTCTCCTCAAAGTGTGTATAAAGGTTGATATGGATTTCTGAACCAAGTTTCTCCACATTCTCTAGTATTTATGCTTCAACATTTGGTTTTTAAAAATTATTTAGCCTATAGTAGCATGTATCTTATCACACATACCATTTCATTGTGTGAAATGGTTCTTATCTCTTTATCCATCAAATCATATGCATATTTTGAAATAAATTCACTAACATCAAGGATTCTTCTTGTACTATAAATTTGGTTAAAAATACTCTTTCAATTTTTCCAAATTTATTTAATCTCTCATATATCACTTCTCTAACACAGTAGTTATAGTTTCTTGACACTATCCTATGAAATCCAACTTATTTATCTAAAATATTTATTTTACCTTTAACACTATCATTTTCATATATTTTTTTTATAATTTTATTTCTCTCTCAAAATCATTTAGAAAAATCAAAATAATATCATTGGAAATTTTGATAATTTTTTTAGAGTTTCAATATGTCATCACATGTTTTACTCTCTTCTAAGATTTAGCTATTATTCTCAACTTCCTTTTAAACATTTTGGGAGTAATTGGATTTGTAACAGTCATTAGGTTTCTACCTAAGGTTGAATCTTAATTATCTTATGGTCTTATGTTATGAATTATTATTAATATATTTTGAGATGTACATGCATCAATTTTTTGACTACTTTTATTGAAAATAACATATATATAATAAATAACCTCAGATATATATGATCCTAACATATTTTCCTTAGTTTATGATTGTTGCATATTCTTTTCTTGATTTATCCTCTGTGATAGATGATCCTTTTATTCTATAACACTTATAGGATTGTACCAAAAATGTAATGAACAATCCTTGAATCAATTATAGCACAAGAAATATCCCAAAAACCTTGATCTTATTTTGTTTTCTTGTATGACATCCATGATTTCTAGCATATTGCTTTTGGGTCTTCTTCCTCACTGGTTAGTCTTCTTTTAGTGAACCAAAACAAATACATCTTATTTTATCCATTGAAGAAATTTTGATGGGATATTATCATTTTATCCTCATCAATATTTTCATATAATTTTTATTGAAATATTTCCTTTTTCAATAAAATATTTATCAAAAATTATTATATTGAGATATGGATGTTACCTCATTATTCATAGTATCCTAGGGAGTATAATTATTAGAGATATATATCTTCTTGAAATATAATAGATTTTATTTGTTAGTACATACTCCCCATATAACTATATATAAAAATAAAAATAAATATTTGGTTGTAAAGTCTCAACATGAGTCTTTAAATATTTGATAATTATATTTCCAATTCAAAAAACCTCATACTGAGAGCATTATTTTGATCTTTGGTAAATTTCATTCTATCTTCACTGTCCTTCCTCATCTTCTCAACACCTACTTCATGCAATGAAACGATTTATTATGACAATGACTCAAGATCCTATATCCACTTGGATTTGATATCCAATTGTGTATGCATGACATCCCTAAAAATATTGTGCAATCTTTTAACTTCTTGGAAATCTTCTACTAAAACAATCTCATAAAAAAATTTGTCACATGCATGAATTTTCTAATATTCATTGTTATGGATAATGGATTTCTCCATTTATTACACCCTTTCTATAAGAATTATTCACTTTATGAAATTTTTTATTAGTGAATCCTCTTGCTATTCAAGTTCTATTTCAACATGTGCTTTACCCAAAAAAAGTCCTTAATAGTAAAATTTTTTAAACTTAACCAATTCTTTGGTAAGTTTCTTTATATGTTATTTTAATTTAGAATAACAATAAATATTATAATTATAGATTAAACAAAATCATTATAAGAATCATAGGAATAATAATTACCAATACCAATACCACTATCATTTAATTCAATACGCTGTGTTTCTCCATTTATTTTGGACTATTCTTTGAATTCATTACTAATCTTGTCTTTATGTTCCTTTGATATTTGGATGAATTCTCCAAATTTTTATCTTTAGGTGTAAATTCCTTTTTATCCATGTGATACAACTCAAAAACATCCTGAAATCATTACAATATAAAAGTAGTATACCAATGATTCACCCTCTCTCCGGGGTACCTAAACCGTATTTGGACTCTAAAAGTGGTAAGAAATAAATGCATAGGTATGACCATATGATATATGAATGATGTTATCCTTTCATGCACTAAAAGTGAATAAAGTGAATGAGATAAATGTTTTATTTTAAAAGATTCATGTAGCCTATTGTGAGTTGTGTGAGTTTACGTGGCTGTTTTATAGCATATCAATTTATAGAAGAAAAACATGTAACCATTTATTTCATATAAACATTTTCTTATGAGATTAAAATATCCAATTACAACATATATGATTTGGGAAGAATGATGTAGCTTTTTTTTACATAGATGAAGTTTCACATATTAATTTTCATATAAGAGAGACAAAGCTAATTATATGAAGAGGGAGATTATTAATCTTATGTGTTACATTTATTGTCAATGAATGAATATGTGTTGGTGGATGAAGTTCTGATTCTTGAAGAATTGATGTGGATTCACTTAATCAAATTGGATTCATTCTTTGAAAATTCTCCTTGTAAATGTGATGTTTTTTTGGATTGATTTGAAATGAAAAAACATGTGAAAAAGGCATTAATGAAGTGCATAATGACTGTAACAAGTGATATAATTTATTTGTGTGAAAGGGAATTTAAGAATACCATGAAAAATTTCATTTTTAGGAATAATTTTTTATAGTAGGATTAGAAAATAATCTCATGAAATATAAATATTATTGCATGAGCAGAAGGATTCTTTATTCCTAGTTGAATTTAAGAAGTCCATGTGTTGTAATATTTATATGAGAATTTTGGATAACTATTAGTATTGGGATTTAATAAAATTGGATATCCATAGCCAATAAATTATGATAGATTAACCACTCATTTCTGGGAGTAATATAAACAATGAGTGAGCACCATCTCTGCTAGCTATTATAGAAGCAGAGGAGTGAAGGTATATTCATAGATCATATAGGAGCATGCTCATGTGGGAGTAAATGGGAGTGTGAAAGTGGACCAGTGAAGGTGAGGAATGACCTATGAATCTTATGGGTATAGTGTTGCGGGTGTTGAACTCTACCAATGTCTTGAAGAGTTTAATGAAATAAATGTATATATGGGAGTGGTCAATAGTTTGGGAGACCGATGTGGGACATAGGAAGTGAAGATCAAAGTTCCATTAAGAAATATGTAATGAATAGAATAACTATCACATAGTCTAGTTATTTGGAGTCAATCAATCTCTTATGAAATTATCCCCTTCCTTTAAACATTTTAGGTGATTTCAATTAACAGATATTCTTCCATTTTCAAGTATTTGAGACACTGTTGAAGCCATGTACATTGATTAAGATATGTTAAAAGATGTATGTTCCCTATAATATCCCATGATGAGATCACAACAGTGTTGAGATTAATACCCCAGTGTGTGTTTGAGATTCATTCACATGTAAACTTCCATGATAGAGTTTCAGAATCAAAGAACATGAATTTCTGTGATGATAAATCCTCTATTAATGCACATGTATAATCATATTGATAAATTCAGGAAATTATACTTGCATATATGAAAATTGAATGAGGCAAAATATGATGGATATGTCGATTTAAAAGATTTATATAGATGATTGTGAATCATGGGAGTGTACATATCCATTTTTCAATGTATTCATTTATATAATGAAACCATGTAACCAATTATTTTATGTATCATTTTGTCTATGAGATTCATGTAGAAAATTGCAATGTATACGATGTGGGTAGAACTGCATAGTTGGATGTTTCATGTAGATGAAGTTTCACATAGTTTTTTTGAGATAATACCTACATAATTTTTTGTGTGAATGATTTAAAATCATAGTTTATGCATAAAAAAAATTAGGATTTTTAGATATCACAGGCATCTAAATGTTGCATGAAAAAAATGAGAGGATACACAAATATTTCAATTATTTTTAGGTGAAGTTTTAAAATGAAGAATCATTAGTTTTTCTAGGTATTCTAAATTTGATAATGTGAGTATTGAAATGATTATTTTAGTGTTGAAAATCTTTAAGAATACCTAAGTCATAAGGGTATTTAAATGAGGTTCTTTTATATAATAATTCATGGTTTAATTTTGACTGAATTAAATAGAAGAAAAACTACTTTTTATGAAGTTATGGAAAAGAATTCATGAATGAAAAATATAATAAATTAAATTAAATATAAAATAATGATGTAATTATTATTATTTTTATTATATATATTATACGATATATAAAGGATTTTTGAGAGGTTTTGAAAAAGGATTATAGATCAGATACAAAATTTCAATATTAAATTGGTTAGTATCGAAGATGTGAGGGATCTTCAGAAAAACAGAGAGACCATTCATCCATTAAGAATGAATAACTTTAGAAGATTAATACATATATCTATCAAAGCGAAAAGGATAAAGAGTATAGAAATACTATAAGAGTATGATTTCATGCTGTTGAGTATTTTAATATCATGATGAGAATTCAGATCACACTAAATATGGAAGGTGAGTTTTGAGTCTAATTGAACTGATCCTTTTTGGTTGTTGCTGTGGATTTTTAAGGAGTACACAAGTAAAGGGAATTTAAATTTATTTTTTTGAAATACTATCTACATTATAAGATCATTCTATCTCTGGGTAATCATTGAAGAATATCCTGAAGGCTGGGGTGTCTAACCAGCTACTAGATGCTTGTGATCGGGGTGTCTAACTAATCATAGAAGAAGAGTCGTCAGCGTGTATAACCAATTATAGAGATATTGTATCTTGGGTGTTTAAAAAGTTTTATTAACTAGTGGATATAGTAAATAATATATAACTGGGGGTGGGGGATAACTGGTTGCCACAAGGAGTAGGATTTTATTACAAACCAAGTGAACCATTGTGTACAACTATATCTATTATTACAACTTTACACAGAGTGACATTGAGAGATAACATTGAGTAGATATATATCATTAAAAATTTCAAGAGGTTGAATTTAAAATAAATATTATTTGTAAAAAGGAAACATGATTCACTAACTCTCAATGGTTCATCCAGTATGGGGAACTACATATTTTATCCTTATTTTAGAAGCAATATATTTTAAATATATTTTAAATATTTTTAAATATTTTACCAAAAAATTAATGTCAAATTAATATTTTACCATTCAATTAATTCTAAAGATACATTAAATGTTAATGATAAACGATCGCATGAGTTGGGATGACTTATTTTTATAAGGATAAGAGTTTAAATGATAATGTGTGGCTTTAATGATAATATATTTCAGTGTTTCTGATCATTCAATGAAATTTATCCTTAATTTGGAGTGAAATACTAATTCATTAATAATATTTTAATAATAGTATTTATATTTAATATATTTCTATAAACAATTAGAATTGAGATATTTAAATATGAATATAATTATTGATGTTGATGAGTTGGAGGATGTCACAGGTTGGGGACTCTCCCATGGTGTATCGGAAGGAATATAGGGTTCTTATAGATCCATAGACCTACCAAACATTTTGGGATGAAAAAGTCTTCTGGAAATTACTTCTCAGGTAGCATCTTCAGTTCCAAAATCCTATTTGACATCGATTGAAGGCTCCATGAATGAAGTTAGAAGACCAAGAACAAACTTGGATTTGAAGTTAGATACTAGTGAGAATTTGATGCTTCAATCAAAGATACCTCCACTTGAAGAATCATCCATAATGGATTATTGGATCTTGTGGACAATAATCTGGAAGTCTTTATGGAAATATTAGCAATGAAAAAACAATAATTATGAGGGTCATCCTACCCATTGGTGAGAAGACCGGAAAACCCGATGATTTGATTTTAGGAGTCTCCCTTGTTTGGGGGATACCTAATTGGATCTTGGCTCACTCCACATATAATAGTAGTCTTTGGGCATCAATGCATCAAATATGAGGAACACTTTTTACTAGGTATGGTTCAAATGACAAGGTCATAATTTGATCCTTTGGGACCCAATGATATTGCATGATATTTCTATAGATATTGGAGAACCCATCATCCTTGACAGAGTGATAAAACACATTATTCTTTGACATTATGATAGAATTCTTGTTGAAGTTATATCAGATCTACCTTAGTTGACAGTGTAATACTATTTTCCCCTACTGAAGACATTCCCATTAGTGTTGAATTTGAGAAATGGCCAAATTTCTATGTTTTATATATGGTTGTTTTTATTCATTGGAGGATTTTCATAAGAATCTATCATGTGAGGTTTGTGGCATTAAGTTCTATTTGGCCAATTTGTATAGAAAGAGAGAAAAAAGGAAACATACAACATCACCCTAGTATTATGATGTTTTAATTGTTAAAAGAGATATCAAATAATCCCACAAGGTAACTAGAATTGCTAAGGACCTAGTTTTGGATAGGGTGTAGCTTAATGTTTCCAAGACTAGGATGGGGTCAACCAAAGAGAAACCAATAAATCCCTTTGAGTCTTGACCAGTTCCTATAAAAGAATATGATGATCCTCATCATTCACCTCAAAAGAATGATCTATGTAATGTATTGGTTTAATCTCAACTATATAAATTTTGAGTATAAAATTCTTTTTAATATGAAATGTGTTCCCATTTTTAGGGATACTCTTTCTCAAGGCGTAAAGGATGATAGGAAGTATAATTATGTGGATAGTCAATCAGAGGGAGAACATGATGTGAAATATCTAGAAGATCAACAATTAAGGGTTGAAAACAAATTGGTAATATCTAAGGTGCATAAGGGTAATATAAAAGGTTATTTTTTCTTCTGGTAAGTTTTCTAACTCAAAATGGGTTTAGACTTTAGCAATGGTATCATTTTCCAATCCCTTGATTCCTAATCCCTCTTTCTGGGAGGATACAGATAAGGGAACTTCTCCAAGTAACCCACCATTTGGACATCCAAGACTTTTGATAAAGGATGTATCAACCATTTTGGTAGTGTTCGACATACAATCTAGTGATCCACTGGATACATCAAGTTCAGTTGGAAGAGTTAATTGATATGTCTCTCCATATTTAATGTCCACCATTATCATGGAAGTTTATTCAAAATGTAAAAATATGGATCCTGCTACGTTAGTGTAGTAATCCAAGAAAGTTGTGGATGCTTTGGTAGTTGATCCTAAGATGCTAGCCACATCGAATGACCTAGTGGCTACTTCCAACATCTTTAGAGTGATAGAATCGATTAATGAAGACCTAGAATATAATAAACATGGTAGAAAAGTGGTTGGTAATAATGTTTCATACCCTGTAAATATTTCTAGAGAGAAAAAATTCATTGATGATGATGGGTAGACCCCAATGGAGAAAGAAAAAACCAATATCTAGCCAAAAGATACCCCTAGAGATAAGGTATAAACAATCATTGTACAATCCAGCTCGGAAGATGGAGGGCCCAAAGAGATTTAGTAACAAGTTAAAACATATAGGTGAGGTCGTAATCTATGAGGTTGAGAGAACAGATGTCGTTGAATTAATTGGGTGTCTCACCAAAACGAGAGTCCCTATGATCACACAGAAATCATTAAAAATACAGGGATGCAATCGGTATGGAAGCGTTGAAGTCCCTTGTGTCATGATTATCCTTGTCCTCTATACTACCATTTTTTTCTTTCAATAAATTGTCTTTGTCCCTGATGACTTAAAAAAAATATGAATTTAATTTTTAAGAAATAATAATTTACCACTTATTTGAAATTTTATTTAAATATTATCATTCATAGGAAAATATTCCTGTTTTATCATTAAAATATTATTTTATAATTAATATTAAAATAATATTTCATCATTAATTAAAAAATATTACTTTTTTTATTAATTCAAAAAATACTACCATTAATTGAAAATATTATATCATTATATATCATTAATTGAAAAATATTTTATCATTAATAGAAAAATTAATTTTTCATTGATTAAAAAAATATTATTTTATACTTAATTGATAGATAATATTTTATCATTAATTGAAATATTATTTTATCAATAACTAAAAAACATTTTATCAATTATTCAAAAATACTGTTTTATCATTAATTGAAAAATATTTTGTCACCAATTGAAAAGTATTATTTTATCATTATTTTACCATTATTTTAATATAATTATATCATTATTCCTTCTTAAATATTTAAAATATTTCTAGAGTAATGTTAAATCAGAATATTATTTTTCCATTAATTGAAAAATATTATTTTATCCTCAATCAAAAAATATTATATTATAATTAATTGAAAATAATTGAAAATAATTAAATTTATTATACCATTAATTGAAAAATATTATTATTACTTAAAAAATATTATATCAATAATTGAAAAATATTTTATTATATTTTGACATTTTTTTGTATCATTAAATTTTACTTATCTTTAATTGGGAAATATTTTATAAATAGTTGTGAAATATTATTTTATTATTAATATACTATCATTAATATTTAAATAATATATTAATATTGTCATTCATAGTAAAATTTTCTTATTTTATCATTAATTATAAATATTATTTCTTCTTTAATCGAAAAATATAATTTTATCACCAATTAAAAATATTTTATTTTCATTAAATTTATTTTATCATCAATTGAAAAAATATTATTAATTGAAAATACAATAAAAAATTATTTTATGATTAATTGAACATTTTTTGATTAATTGAAAAATATTTAATAATTATGTTTTCATTAATTTAAAAAGTAATATCAATATTTTTTCATTAGTGGAAAAAGAATTTACCGTTAATTAAAAAATAATATTTTATTATCGTCTTATTTGAAAAATATTTTCTTATTGTATCGTTTTAGATATTTTAAATATTAATAAAGTAATATAAATTAAAAAAATACTTTATCATTATTTTATAACTATTTTTAATATATTTCAATATTTTACTATTCAACTGCTTCTAATGGCTTAGATTCCCATCAATACGAATGTATTCATTTTTAATGATAAGAGGTTAACCGATGAGGAGTGGCTGTAAGGATAATATATATGGTCGATTTGTATATTTTAGAGAAATTATTAATTAATTTCGTAAGTAACATAAATTCTCTAATAATATTTTACTTATAATATTCAAAATTAAAATCTACTTCATAAATATTAAGCATTCAATTAATTAAATGTGAATATAATTGGTAAATAATAATATTTTTCTGTTAATATTGAAATATTATTTTCTTGTTAATTTATAGTAAAGTATTTTAAGACAATATGGCATTCCATCATTTGATTTTGAATGAAACCATAAATTGAGGTTCTTTTATAGTCTTAGTCTAAAAACTTTCCTTTTTATTAGGTTGTATTTTGAGTTATTCATTATATTTTATTACTTATTTGTTAATATATTATGTTTTTTATGTCTTAAATATATTTATTAATATAAACACTTTTTTTAATTATTTTAAAATAATATATCGTTAATATAAAAATATGGCATCATTAATAGAATTATATTTTATCCTTAATTGAAAATTATATTATCATTATTATATTTTAGTTAAAAAAATTATATTATAATGTTATCATTAATTTAAAATATTATATAATTATTTTATCAATAATTAAAATAACATTACCATTATTTAAAAAAATATTGTATCATTATTTTATCATTAATTGAAAATACTATAACATTATTTTATCAATACTAGAAAAATATTTTATCATCAATTAAAAAAAATTATAAACAATGTTATCAGTAATATTAAAATATTTTTTCAATATTAAAATTATTTTATCATTAAAATATTTTCAATAATTCATATTAAAATATTTATTTATCATTAATTAACAGTAAAATGTCATCATTATTATTAAAATATTATTAATTGATAAAAAAATATTATTAATAATCTATATTAAATTATTATTGGATCATCCAAATATTATCATGACAATTAAAACAATATTTTATTATTATTTGATAGAAAATTGTTTTGAAATATTATTTTATCATTAAAATACTATCATTAATATCGAAATATTATTCTATCATTAATAGGTTGTAAAATATTATTTTAACGTTAATTTATAATAAACAACATTTAAAATAATATTTTATCATTAAAATATTATCATTAATGTTAGACTATGATTTTTTCATTAATTAAAGAAAAATTAAAAAATGCAGTCGAAGAAAATAATGAAAAAAATTCTAGAATGAACCTCCTTGTATGAGCTGCACTCGAAGAACATGCGATAACAATCTCCAAGTAAGGAAAATATGGCAGCCTTTACAAGAGTTCTAATTTCCCGGATCAACCATCCTTGATTACTAAATATATGGAAACATCTACTTGAGGTCCGATAGCCGAGAACACAATCTTAAAGAATATGTGGAGTATTTGAGTATAAGGGAGGGTGAGAATATAGAGGGGCATTTCCATATGTCCCGACATGAAGATATTCACTAGTGTTCCATTTGTGGTCACCTTCAACGCTCGATCTATGTTTTTAGTGAAGTAGGAGCAACTTAGGTATTTGAGGATTAAGTGGAGGGAGGTAGAGAAAATTTTTTATTTTAGAATGAAGATGAGGGTGTGTTGAAAAAGGTAATGGGTGGAAAGGTTCATGACCACCTAATGAGAGGTGAAAGGTGAATGGGTCTCACTTTGATACTGGAGTTGAATGAAGGTGATGATAGGTTTGAAAAGCATGATGAAATACATATTTACCTTATAGATGAGAATTCTATGAATGAGGAGTGTGTTATTAATAGAGTTGTGTAAGTGAGAATTATGTGAGTGGGGAGTGCAGTGCCCCGAGAGATCTCTTGAAAATCCATGGAAATGTTAAAGATATTATTAATTATAATTAATTGATATTAAAATATTATTTTTTTCTTAATTAATAATAAAATATAGTAAAATATCATTTTATCATTTATGTATTAGCAATAGTGTTGAAATATTATTTTTATATTATCATTCATGGTAAAATATTCTTATTTTATCATTTAAATGTTTTTTTATCTATTATAATAAAATATTAACATTAATATTAAAATATTATTTGTTCATTAATTTGAAAAATATTATTTTTTCATTAACTGAAAAATATTAAAATACTATTTTATCACCAATTGATAGTAAATTTCTTCAAATATTACTTTATCATATAATTATTTTCATTTATTTAGAAATATAATTTCAAATTCTTCATTCATAGAAAAATATTCTTATTTATTGTTAAAATATAATTTTATCATTAATATTAAAATTTTCTATTAATATTAGGATATTATCTCATAAATAATTGAAATTTTTTTATTTATATTTATTTTGAAAAATATAATAATTAATTGAAAATATAATATAATTATTAATCTATTAACTCAAAAAATATAATAACATTAATTGAAAGATTATTTTTTAATTAATTGAAAAATATTATTTAATACTTAGTTGAGAAATATTATTTTATGATCAATTTAAAATGTTATTTGATTATAAAATTTCTTTTATCACTAATTGAAAAATATTTTATAATTAATTGAAAAAAATACTAAAATATTATTTTATCATTAATTAAAAAAATATTATCAATATGTGAAAAATATTTTATCATTATTATATCATTAATTTGGTGATAATACTACATATTTGTGAAAAAAACAGTGCGACATTTTTCAATTACTAAAAAACATCCAAAAAGCGCACACTTTTATCAGTGCTAAAGAAAACAAAAATTCCCACCAATCTCATTAGAAAAACCTAAAAGGGTGGTTAATTAAGCGTTTCCTATTTTTGTATTGAGTTGGTGCCCTAGAATCAACTTCTATTCACTTATATTACATTTATATTAAAAATAGTGAATACTAAATTAAATACTATTTAACATATTGATTTTTCTTCTGCAAAAGATTAATGTGATCATGTCTTAGAGTATTTAATACATTTCAAATATTATAGTCATTCCCCGTTATGATAATAACCTTAAAATTCAATGAATTTATACTTAAAATGTTCAATTTTATTATGTAATTTGATAATCCACCTTTATTTTTAATATTTTATAACTTATTTATTACCATGTTATGTTTTTTATAACTTAAATATATTTATTATTCTAGAAAATATTTTCTAGTTAACAAAAAAATTTGTTATAATTAATAGAAAATTATGTTATAATTAATTTAAAAATATTTTATCGTTAGTTAAAAAATATTTTATGATTATCTAATATTTAATTGAATTTTTTTATTTTATCATTATCTTAAGATCAATTCAAAAATATGCTATCATTTTTTTTCATTAATTAAAACTATTATATGTTTATTTTATCATTAATTGAAAAGGTGTATCATAAATTGAAAATTATTTTATCATAAATTTATCATTAACTGAAAATATTTTATCATTATTTTATTATTAAAAGAAACATATATTTTCATTAAATGAAAAATAATATCAATAATTTTTTCAATGATATTAAAGTATTATTTCAATATTATCATTATTTTTTCATTAAAATATTATACCTAATTGATTGTAATTTTTTTTTATCATTCATGGTCAATAAAATATCATCGCCAATATTAAAATATTATAAATTGATAAATTATCATCTTAAATTTTAAAATATTATTTCAACTTTATTTGATTTTTTATTATTTCACTAATTTAAAAAATAAAATATTATTGTAAAATATTTTATCATTAATTGAAAAATTATTGCATCCTTAATTGAAAAATATTATTTTATTATTAAATTAATATTATAATTAATTGAAAAATATTTTATCGTTAATAGAAAAAATAATAAAATGTTACTATATCGTTAATTGGAAAAATATTATAATTAATTCAAAAATATTGTATCACTATTTTATAATTAATAGAAAATATTATATCATTATTTTATCATTAATTAAAATATATTTCATTATAAATTAAAAAAATATATGTTTAATCATTTTATTATCTTTAATTGGAAAATATTTTATCATTATTCCAATTTAATTTTTTTAATATTAATAGAGTAATATAAATTGAAATTTATTTTATCATTATATTACAAATGTTATGTTTTAAATATTTTTAAATATTTTACCATTCAATTAATGCTAAATTAATATTTTATCATTCAATTAATGATAAAGTCTAATCTATCCTAGTTTTTGGATATCGTGTGACAAAATTATTTTTTAAAATGGTGTCCCACTTGTGTAGTGTGTTTTTTATTTTTCCAGTATCTTGTGGAAGGGTTCATAATAACAATATAATAAATTACTAGTAATAAAATTAAGGAAGATTATAGCTTTGAATTATATAAATATCAATTTAATTTTTGATTTGTAATAATTTACCATTAATTTGTTAAGTAATAAAAATTCTCTAATAATATTTTACTTAGTATATTCATATATAAAATATTGTTTATTAATATGAACTATTACATTATATAAATATGAGTATATTTGGAATGTAATAATTTTTTATAATTAATTTAGTAAATAAAATATTAATAGGAATAAATATCCTCAATTTCAAAATACTAATATAGGTTTATAAAAAATATTTCCACCTTTTACCATTGTTAAACAATAAAGATAAATGGCACGATTTTATCACTTGTAAACAAAAGTGAAATTCACATTAAGATTGGTGAAAACACCTAATTGGAGGGAGATGGTGAATCAAGTGTTGACAATTTTTTGTTGATGTTGGTGACCCAAAACAAACTAATTCATAATTTATATTAAATATATATTCAAATAATTGAATATTAATATAGATAAATTATCACATATTGATTATTCATCTCCATAACATTAATGTGATAATGTTTTAGGGTATCTATCGCATTTCAAATTTCAAAGTATTTCCCCATTATAATGAGAACCTTAACATAACATGAAAATATTTTTAAAACATATTCTATAGATGGAAAACATTAGATTTTATGGCACATAGTATGTGTTCTATTAAGTAAAAGTACTCGTAAATAGGTGAGACTAATTACCATGAAGTTCAAACTTGGTAATCTCTATGGTGGGAGATTATGAGAGCCACCTCACGGATAAGAATTTGTTATGTTTATGTGTCATTATATACTTCTATCTGGGAGCATGTGTAATGGTACTTAGACTTTAATATTTAAATTATTAATTTAGGTTAAGACTCCTATAGTTAGATGTAATTCCATAAACCATGATGATAACAGTTTATGGAGAAGTTTGGTACATTGGGTGCATCACAAATAATGTGTTATTAATTAATAAGTTGAGGAAGTATTTTTCATTCAAATTTTATGGAATTTGATAACTGTATCCTTAGATTGAAATATAACAATCACATTAAATTCGATGGACATGGTAAATGGTGAGTTTATTTAAGATAATCTATGAAATACATATCAAGAATATAGGTTTATGACATGAGTGCACAACCAGATTGCTGAGATATTGTAAAAAAGGGATTATATTACACAATGAGAACTCCTATGTGGTTATCATCATTGCAACATTAACTTATTTCTCTTGGGTTCCATGACCTAATGCAAGACTGTAATATTAGATTTCAGGAAAGCCCACTTAATGCCAATGAGAACGAATCCTAGAGGATCACACCCTATGTAGTCCCATTGATCTAAATTAAATTATATTTGAATATAATTATTATAATAAATATTATTCTCAAGGTCTATAAATAATTTAATTCAGGATCTACTGATCACAAATATTCACAAGGTATTAATATTTTTTTATTCATTAATAAATAATTTTGTTAATTATGTGAATAATTAATAAATATTTATCATTCAGGATGTTAATAGATTATTTATTTCATTTATTTAGTATTTAAAAAATATTTATTTTCATGAATATGAATATAATAGTTATTTATGGATAAATATTAAATAAATATTTATTATTATATTCGATAAATTCGAAGAAGGATTAGTAGACCAAGATCATGTCTGGTGATAAATTTTAATTTCTAGACCAAGAAAATAATACTTATCATTGTGCCACATAATGAACACCATAAAATAATAATAATATTTTTATTATAGGGAATGAGGTTAGATAAGTTTTGTTATATTAATTTGGGGTCCTGGGGTAATTAAATAATATTTCAACCTTAACCCTAACTCTATAACTTTTTTATTATGTAAATTATGTCAGGTTAATCATGAATTGAGAATCTTGGTACAAAGTTTATTTCCCTCTAGATTCATCCTCCTCTATTTCTATAATAGAATTAGAAGAATAAGGGAGACTCCATATTACATAAAGGAACTTAAAACGATCAAGATAAACATCAAAATACAGTCAATCCACTACACTTTTACTAGGAATTCCACCAGTTTTATTCAGTTATCGAAGGATCACGTGTTGATCACCCCTAGAGAGGGATCTACATTGGGTCCTCCTTATGCAATAATGGTGATCTGAAAAAGGGTTTTGGATGAACAAAAACATCACTAGAGAAATAACCCATGGCATAACATTCTTTCTTCCAATCTAACTATATTGATTTTAAATTTAGCATGAAATGATTCTATTTGGGTTCCAGGATTTCTATATCAATATTTAATGGAAATATTTCATTGTTCCTGACATTTACATATTGGAAAAGTAGGGAAACCATGATGGTTATTTGACAAAAAGGATATTATTCTATATCCTAATCCTTCATGTTGAATCAGTGGCATGTAACATTTATATTTATTATTATCTATTTTTTTGTTGGTCATATATTGTAAATAATGGTAAGTTTTCATTTCAAAATTATTCATTCTTTATTTTGAAGTTTAAATAACATTATTTCAACATTTTAAAATTCTTTATTCTAGATTCATATTTTCTTAAGGCACAAGAACATATGATGAATAATCAAAGATTCCATTAGGAGGTTCCAATGTTTCTGGTTGGTATATTGGGTTACAGGGTGTGTCGACAGAGTACACTCTTTGTACCCATGTTCACTACACTTGGATGTATTGTGAGATACACAACGTGCTGATCCATTATTACATGTGGTGCATTTTCTGTACATCACATGTTTATTAGGAGAACCTGTCTTATGGTTTACTAGATTACACAACATGTTGCTGGAGAAAAAATCATGTAGTCTATTTTTTATTGTGGTGAAATTTTCACTAACTGTGTGGTTAAATATAAGTTTTCATACCACATGAGATTGACAACCTGGACAATCAGTAAAACTTATAGTGTTTAGCTAGTATACACTGCATGTAACTCATTATTTCCCCACGTCTGAAGAACATGCTAAGTTAATCGATGGGTTACATGGAAAGAAAACAGGAGGACCACATGGTGTGTAGCTCATTAGTACACACCATGTAATCTGGATGAGATACATGAAAAAACCCCATGATTTAATACCAGGCACATGTTAAGAAGAGAACAAGACCTATAGATAGTTAGTACATTTCATATACTTTGGCCAGGATACACACTGAGGCCATATGTGTTTATCCTAGACGCATGGAAAAATGGGGAACATGACATGTATCTCATAAATACATTCCTTGTAGTCTCCCAATATAGAAAAAATATAAAATTTCAATAAAACTAATTAATATTTTTTTTCATTAAAAACTAATTACAATGTTAGAACTAGATGTGTTCTATAATGTAATAAAGGATTTTATGAATAAATAAATTATCAATTAATTTATTGAAATTATCTGTAATTACCTATTACATTGTTTTAATTTTTTTAGTGCTTTTATGATGTTATCTCTAAGAGACTATAAATTTTCATTAATAAAATGGGAATAAATTGAATAATTAATGTTTTCTTCCTAATAATAAATAATTAATTGAGGTGAATGTTATCCAGCTTACTTTTTTTATTCCTTGCAAGTGTATGACCTCACTTGATCTTTTACTAGATATGTGTATGATTTGGTTTAATTTTTATGTAATTTCCATGCATGGGTTTTCTATTATTTATTTTTTAATTAAATATTATCGTCATCATGTCTTCCATCCCTCTTTTATTATGTGTTAACTACATGTTAAAGTTTCTTTATTTAATTCCCAGTAACTAAAACATTGGTTCCCCTTACATAACTGTGAGTCATAAACATATATAAAAAAATACGTATCCCAATTCATGTGGATAAGTTTTTGGATAAAATCTAGATGAAACCAACTTAGGTGATACAGATGTGGAATTATAGAATAATGAAGCTCAAGCCAAGACTAGAAAATGAAGTTTCCAAATCGGGTTATTGATTGATTTATTTTATACTCAACAAATCAACCATTAGATGAGTTCATGATCAGATCATTTTTTTTATTATGCGTGATTTATTTTATGGACACATGAACACAATATCATAAATAAATTGACTCATATGGGGAGATGGAATTAAAATATATAGATTATGTATATTTTTTTATCATAACCTATGTAATCCCTTATGTAAAATCCAATTCATTTTAACATACATGTAAAGAATAATACAAGAAATCATAACGGATAATAAATAAAATCCCACAACTTAATATTAAGTCATACAAAACATTCCACTACTTGTTTTAGAATGAAACCATAGAAATAAGTGTTTAAATATCCATAGACCGGATAATTAATTTTATTATGGAGTTATTATAAGTGTTTTGGGTTGAATTATCCAAACTTGAATTAAATTTGATGACTATATTTTGTTAAATACAAATTTAGAGTAAAGTGTCGAGGAAATACTAGTTAGGATTAATGGATTGAGCAGCTAACTCAATGGTTCAATGAGCATATCATTGTTAAGATTTCCTACCATAGAAACTTCTTATGGTTTCATGAACATTGTCTGGATCATAAGGTGTTAAATATGGATCCTTATCACAAGAATTTTCATGAACATGACATTAAAAGTTCAATGGTGAGGGTTTATAAAACTTTATAAAATATTGAGAGAGTTAAAAAATTTAAATTATTATGACTCATATAATTTTAAATCAAGTAATTTACTAATCATCTATTTTAATCATTATAGAAAAATGGAAAATGAAACCACAAAACTAATATGTTAAATCATTAACTCATAGTAATTATTTAAAAATAAAAATTCAAGGATATGGAATAATTATTTATGATAGTCTTTATTATCATAAGATTCAGATTATGTATTGGAATCACCTATTCCACATCAGACTCCCCGATATGAGAGAGAATGTAGAGAGGACTCCTACTTGAGATTTGTAGAGGAATATTCCAATATTCATTAAATTATATTAAAAACTTTTTTCAAAGATTTGATGACACAATATAGGGAAATGGATTTTCACACAATAATATATCATTATATTTTTATTTATAATTAAAAGGAAAGTATTTAAATAAAAATTATTTTCAATATACTATATCTGTTTAAACTGGAAGAAGTGAAACTAGCTACTGATCATGGTTTCAAAATTCCAGGGTATATTGATCATTTATAAAAGTTAGGCTTCCATTTAGATAAGATATTATCCATAAATATTATTTTATTATCCTTACCACTATGGTTTTCCTTATTCATTAAAGCCAGTGTCATTGAAATGGAAATGTTATTTAAGATGGTTTTGTCCATACTTCCCCAAGATGATAATGATTGGATGGAAAACATTTCTCCACCCCTCATTGCGAAAAGTTTGATATAAAAATTTGAAGATCCAATGGATAATATAATTCCAAAAGATCCATTATATAATCCTTCAAAAAGAAAAATGTTTCATAGGCAGAAGAGTAAATAGGTGGCTATTTACTTCTTATATAGAAATAATGGACACTAGAAAAGAAATTTCATTAAATTTAAGAAGAAATCATATGAATTCACTTCAGGTATATTCATCAAGTTTATATTCACCAATTGTGTATTCAATAAAATATTCTTATAATAATCAAGTATTTTAATACATGAAATGATAATGAGTAGAAAGGTTATAGAGTGAACTCAAAAGCATATGATAAAGGAAGATTACTACCTCAACAAAAAATGTTTTAGTCTCAATTTAGCTAAGATAAAAGATATACAAAAAAATACTTATAATTTTTAAATAAGGTAACCTCTAGAAATAAAGGTACACCACAAATTTTTTAAGAGATAGTTTAACATGGCCACATGAAATATTATAAATAAAAAAGTAACTTTATATACTTCATGAGATTCCTTTAAGAAATTTTATAAATACTTAGTCAAGTAAATGAGTACACTAGGTAAATATTGAGGAATATCCGAGCTATCTTGTTGAATAACATGTTATCAATGTATTCATTTATCATAAATGTAGAGTAGAGGTATTCCAAAAGTCACATTTTTGTATATGAATCATTATCTTTATGGAAATCAAAGGAAGATAAACAATGAGTCGTATATATATTACAAATATTCCATAATTCTTTCCAAGACATGTTTTGAAAATAAAAGTAAAAAAACTAACCATATGCCAACTATATAGTATAATATATATCATATCAATTTTGATATGATAAGAATCTATTAGGACACTAGGATAATTGTTTTTTAAAACCTATTTTTTGAAAGTTTTCTTTAGCAATAAATAATCATTAAATACTAAGGTAAATCTGATTTATTAATCTTATAATGACTAAGGATATTAATTTGTAGTCAAGAAAAACTATATTTATATAAATTAAGACTATATATTTACATATAGTGGGAGAAAACTTATCGTTTTGTGGTTAAGGATAAAGATACACTTGGGTTGGCATCGGAATGATTGAATCCACTTTGCTTAGTGAGAGGAGTAGTTCTATAGTGACAAACTACATTGGAATTGATAACCAAAAAGGTGGTTTATATTCCCCACAGGAGGTGATACATATATTATCATTCTATAATTATGATTCCTATAAAGAATCATTAAATATAAATATGATAAAGATGAAAAGTATGTATAGATTTAAGTAATGAATTGAATGTACCTAGATTCAGGGACTCCATATTTTGAATGTTTCTAAGAATTTATACTACTAGTGAGTATACAAGAGAAATTAGACATGGATGGTACAAGATGGTTCCAATAAAAAATGATTTATTATTAATTGTTTTTTTCTATTAAAGAACCTATAAACTAATACTAATGACTAAAAACCATTTGAATTATACTTGTAAAATCATATTTTAGTAACCATTCTCTTAGGATATTAATTTTCAATTCCAACACATTTATAAAAAACCTTATGGATGATATCTATATGACATAACCAAAAGGATACCTATAGTATTTTTCAACAAGGAATTACTATAAAGGTTTGATGATATAAATAAATACTATTTGAGATATGAAAATTACATAATTTTATTTAAGAATAAATCTTGAATAGTGATCATAGAACATTCATTTGGAATGTCATGTGTCTCTATGTAGTTATTGGGACCAGTATAAGTTTTAATGATAGATATATTGATAAAATATAAAAAAATGGCTTGTCTTACTATTTTTTTCAGACTAAGGAATGGAATTTCTCCAAGTATGAATTGAATTAGAAACCATGTTATAGGGAACCTGATCCAAAAATTAGATCTATGGGTTTTCTAAATCAAGTCATTTTACCTACATTAATATACTGAAAAATACAATTTGGTGGAATTCATGGATGAATTTTTTTTGTCATATAATCCTTCAAGTAAAATTTTCATGGGCATATGAAGAGATTATTGAGATTAAAATAATTTCATAATATTAAATGCAAGTAACTTATATCATTTTTTATGATATATTATGACATTTTATTTTAATTATCCATAAATAGTAAATATAAATTACATCCTTGATAAATAAATTTTATTTTATTTAGAGATATGTAAAAGTACTTTGAAAAGTAGAACATGATGAGTTCCTAGGGTTCAGAGAATTAGGAATACTAGTGATCAAGGTAATTGAACTCTGGTCTTAACTTAGTTATGTTGGACCTAGTGTCCTAGAAAAATATTAGGTTATTTATAAGAAAAACTATTTACATTCAGTGGTTTTCATATCTATAATATTTGATAACGTTGTTTCTTTTGATGCAGCTTAAGGAGAAGTTCAGACATGTCTTGTTCTAATTTTGGGTTATTCAAAAAGAAATATTTTTTATTATTATTATGATAATAATTTACTGTGAACTTAGTTCATATGTATAGACTCTAACATGGGAACAAAAGTTGGATCCTCAGTCATATCACTACTTGAGAGATATTATCGAGGAAGTAATGTTCTAGAAAAAATATTTTCCATATAGTAATGTGGAATTATCAACCCTATTCACATAAACATGATAGGCCCTGTTGTTATAGTAATACACAGAAGAATAATTTTTAATATGAGGAAACTTGAAAGAAGTCATCATTTGGCTCTAGTGTATGTGAGAGACTATTGGATTTAGTTCCCTAGAACCAACATCTTTGTACATTAGATTTAATGTATATTCAAAAAGTGAATATTCCTCAAAATATCTTATCACATACTGATTTTTATTCTATATGAAATTAATGTGATAATTTCCTAGAGTATTAGTCGTATTGAAATGGTTATAAAAGTTTTATATTATGATGAGAACCTTGAAATTGCATGAAAATATTCTTACAACATATTATATATTTGGATAATATTCTATGATGGAGAATATGATATGTTGAATGTAATGTGTGAGTAGTCATAAGTGGATGATATTTATTCTCATAAAGTTCTATCTATGTAATACCTATGAAGAGAGATTAGAGAATAGGTCTGCCAGTAGGAATTCTGCATGTTTAGGTGTCATCATACATTCCTATATTTCAGTATGTGTAATGCTCCTTAATCTTTAAGATTATTATTAATGGATGTCATGACTCATCCACTTATATGTATTTTGGTGAACTATGTTGATAATAATTCATTTTGATTTTTTGTACATTGGGTTCATAAAAAATGACATGTTATTAATTAATAAGTTGAGGAAGGATTTCCCTTCCAATTTTATGGATATTGACATATATGCCCTTTTATTGAAATAAATCTATGTCATTAAATTCTATGGTCATGGTGTAACGAGAATTTTATTTCAGATAGTCAAAGAAAGACGTATCAAGAATATATATTGATAACATGATTGTGAAACCATGCATAATTCCAATGAGAAATAAGCCTAAAAGGTCACACTAATGGTTTCTATTGTTCTCAATTAAATTATCTTTTAATATAATTATTGGAATAAATAATATTTTTAAGACTGAAGGATAATTTAATTATAGATTTATTGATCGTAAATATTTACATGGTAATAGATAATTATTTATCTATTAGTAAATAATTTTTTAATTATGTAAATAATTAATTAATATTTATTCACTAGAATTTGAATAGAATATTAATTTTATTTACCAAATATTTAATAAATATTTACCCTCTATAATATGAATAAAATATTTATTTATGAATAAATATTAAATAAATATTTATTGGAGTATTCGATAAATTTTGGGGTGGATGAGCGGTTGAAGATCATGTTGGGTGACAAATATTAATTGTTAATTCGATAAAATAATAATTACCCGTTGTGCTCGATAGCAGACTCCATAAAATAATAATAATAATAATAATAATAATAATAATAATAATAATAATATATGGAATAGGGTTAGGTATGTTTTATTATATTATCTAATGGTCATTGTGCATTTAAATTATATTTTAACGAAGACCCTAACACTACAAAAAGATTGCTATGTCCAATTTCATTGGTAAATCGAGGATTGAGAATCATTTTAAAAAAATTTATTTATCTCTAGATTCATCATCTTATATTTCTCTTACAAATGATAAGAACAAGAGAGATTACTTCCAGCCTGATGGAATTTGAAGTTATCAAGATGAACAACACATGATGATAGATTCGCACCGCTAGCACTCGAAATTCCATTAGAGTTATTCAGAGATCAAATGATAACGTGTGGATCTCCATTATAGGGGATTTAATTTGGGTTCTCCCTATAAAATGATGGTAATCTAAAAAAGGGTTTTAGATGATAGAAAAAATCATTGAATAAAGATCATAAGATGCGTTATTCTTTCCTCTAGTCTATTTAAATTAATTATAAATTTAATATGAAAATATCCTCTCTTGGTTTTGGGCCATCAATATCAATATTAAGTGGAAAAATTTCATTCGGTATGTTTTTTACAAATTTCACAATTGGAGAATGATACTTTGAATCTTATAAAAACTTTAAGGATTATTCAACCAAAATTCTCTTCCACTACGTCCACAACCTTCATTTTTTATAAATTCAAAAGCATTATGGAATCTTTTTCCCTTGTGGTGTTTTTCCTCCATTATCGGTTAGTGTACAAGAATCTATTTTTTATTCTTCCAGGAAACCACCAAACACATGGATGGAAGAAAATAAGATAAAAAGAACAATGTATTTTTACATGTTTTGTTTCAAATACCTCTTCCTTGCCTTTATTGGTACAATGACATAATCATAGACTGTCTATTATAAGAAATTATTAACTACAGTAGTTTGTGTTTTCCACACATAAACTATATCCCATTGTGTGTACAAGTTTATGACTTTCACAATACTTATCTATTCATGTTTTCACTAGATTTTTTTCATTATCATCACAATGTTGTAAAAAATTCTCATAGTGATATTCATGTATACCATGAGTCGCACAAGTCTTATGGGTTACCACCTTGATATACATGAATTTCCTTAGAGATCCTTCTCATATTTTTATCACCAAATATTCACAAGATACTTTTTCATCAAAGATAATGATCTTATTCTATTCAATAGCACATTCTTTAAATGTAATCTAATAAACAACCAATCACCATATAACTTAGTCACTACTATAGATAATCTTCAAAACTCTTCAATAGATAAGTTCACCTAGCTGTCTCACTTTTCAACATCTAAAAAGAATAACCTCTAATAAAAAGGACCATGGAAATTATGTTGTTCTATCTTCACCACTTTATTTTTCTCAGAACTTTAGTCCATTTGATGGGAACTAAGGATCTTAGTTGGGTCTCTCTTATTTTACTTCTAATGGGATACTCAAATAATCTTCCCTTATGTGAATGTTATAACTCAATTGAGCATTCTATCAATATGTCTTGAAATGTCTAGATAGTATGATTAGAGTGACCATCAGGTAGATAGTGATAATCAATGATAAAGATTAAATTAGTGTTTAGGTAAAGTTAGAGGATTCTTTAGAACTTGGAGGTGAATCATGGATCTCGATTAGATATAATTTATATTAATACACCATGCAGCCTCACCACTTCTCTGATGTATATCTGTACAAGTTGATCGAGTGAAAAGTCCTCTCGAATTGAAATGAATCATGTAGTATTTATAAGATGATCCACCACAAACCATATATAATTATTTCCTCTTGATTTATTTAGAACTCTAGTGATGAAATCCATTGTGATTTACCTCATTTCCACATAGATATGGGTAATGGTTCCATCATCCCCATATAATTTTGTCTTTAAGCCTTCAATTTTTGAAATACCAGGTACATTGATTCGTATTCAATGATCTCATTCTTCATATTGTCCTACAAATAGTTCTCTTGGAGATCTCGATACATTTTTAAGATTCCTATATGGATATAAAAGATCAAACTATGTGAATCATCTAATATCTCCTTCATTAGCTTTAGATTTGATGGTACACATAATCGTGGAGCAAATATTACAACTCCTTATTCATTTACATTAATCTTTAAGAATTTACCTTTTCCTATAATTTCTAATTTCTTCTGAATTCTCACATCATCTCTTTTAGAATTCATTAGTTTCCACAAAAGGGATGGTTTAACAATCATTTGGGAAAGGATTGATGTATTTCATTTCTTTGTGATTACCATGTCCATCCTTTCCAAATATAAGAAGATTATATCCTTCTCAATTCTCATCAATAATATAATTGTTTTATCCTTTCTATATAGAGAATCTTCCACTTTATTAAAATTTTTAGGATAGTAGGGAATTGAGAAGTCATGGTCCTTGATCAACTCTAACCATCTTTGTTGGAACATAATAATCTCGTTCTATGGGAATATATACTTGAGGATTTTTTGATCTGTATATATTTCACAAAAATCCCCAAATAGATAATGATTTCAAAATTTCAAAGAGAATATCAATGTTTTTAATTCTATATGAGGCATTGGGTTGTTTTTATTCATGAAATTTCAACTACCTTGAAGCATAGTCTATGTATTTTTCATTTTTCATTAACACAGAGTTCAATAACTTCTTTGAAGTGTTATTGAATACCCTGAGAATCTCTCCATTTGTGGGCAGTGAGAGCACATGTGCTTTGATAAGCCTCATTCTCAACTCCCTGAAGCTCTCTTATCAATAATTATTCATATAAAACTTGACTCCAATCAGAGTTATCTTGGTTATTGGGTTTGAAAATCATGATAAATTTCTCACAAATTGAGGATAATACCCAGATAATCCCAAGAAACAATCAATATCTTTCACATATATAGGCATCAACTATCCATAAATTTCTTCTGTATTTTTTGTGTACAAAAAATATCTTATTTATTATAATGATAGTCCCCAAGAATGAGACTTCCTTCAACCAGAACTCCCCTTTACCTTACTTTGCCTATAGTTTCCCCTTCGCATTGTATTTAGTACAATAGTCATAAGTTACATTTTTAGAGCTTATCATAATGGATATATTCATACAAGATACCCAAAACTATATCAATGTGTTCCTTATGATCCACTTTTTTCATAGAATAAACTATAATATCATTAATGAACACCAAAATAAAGGAATTAATATACCTATGATAGATTTTATTAATTAATTCCAAGAAAACTATTAGATCATTCATAAGTCCAAAGTGCATAACTATATACTCAAAATGTCCATATCTTCTCTTGAAGGCTATATTTAGAATATCCTACTTTTAAAATCATAGTTGGTGATAACCTAAAAGTAAGTTTATTTTGGAGAACCACTAGGATCCCCTTAATTGATCATACATATCATGAATTATTGGAAGAGGATACCAATTCATTATCAGAACATGGTCAATCCTTTGACAATCCACAAAAATCATAATATTTTAATATGATTTCTTTATAAAGAGAACCTATGCTTCCCATAGGGACATGCATGGTAAAATGAACCCTTTTCTTTCTAACTCTTCATGTTGGAAATTCAATTACCATAATTCTATTACTTTCATCCTATAAGATGGAAGGGAAATTGGAATATTTCATGTTTAGTGATCAATTTTAAACAAAACTCTTCTTTTGAGTATAATACCTAAGAAATTATCTAGAAAAAATTAGGAAACTTTTCAACTATGGTTGGAAAATCACTATTTATGATTTCAACCATAGATGCTAGTTTAATGACTACTAACAAATAAGTGATGGCTCCAACCATCCATATCAAAGTTCATTCTATTATTTTATATATTTCCAAATATCTTTTGAAGAGATGATTAACTCCAGGAAAAGATATAGAACTCACCTTACATTCATAACAATCGATATGGGCCTCAAACAATTTCATCCAATCCATTACAAAAATTATATCACAGATATCCATCTCAAGGGACGAGAAATCAAAGATAATCTTGGCCCCATCTATTGTTATCAAACACATGATGCATTTAATGGAAAGACACTCACATTTTCCTAGTGGTGTTTTTTGATTAACAAAAAATCATCTCAATACATATCCCCATAATATTAATGACACGATCATTAATAAATGACGGAGAGATGATTATATCAAATAAGGTGTGTGTAAGGGTCAAATTCATATGAATCATACCTCACACCATTGAATGACTAGATTGATCATTTGTAATCAGCTTCTCAGCACTATAAAATTTCTTACTCACTATCCTTTGATCTTTATTCCCCTATTTAGATTGCATAAACCAAGGAGTCATGAAGTTCCGAGGATCACATTGGCTCACTCAGTTCTGAAGATGAGAGTTATTTTGATTATGTCTTCCAGCTGAAGCGTATGATATAAGAGAGAAATAATATTTATTTCAAACATAAGGATTTAGAGTGCTAAAAAATTGTGGAGATATACCATCAAGCTATAGTTGTGACATATTATAGGTTGTGTCTTATAACATCAGTTAATATACTCAATGGAACCACACTGGAAACATCTCTACATTTTCTTTGGTTGAGGAGGAAATATGACTAATCCTATGGTCTGATTACGAGATATACCATCACTTTTGAAGTAGGTATCCATATTCTTCTTATTCCTATGATTGGAGTTCCAACCTTTTCCTATTGGGATAAAGATTATCTCTCCAACCATATTTCCAAATATATCCCTTTCATTAATAGTCACTCTATTTACTATCTCCATATAATTAATAATACAAATGATGTCAATATTTGATTGATTTTTCGACCATATCCATGACTCAAAATGCATGATTTTAAGTATTCATTTGTAGATACTCTTAGTTAAAAGGGAACTATGTACAAAAAATAAGACACAAACTCTTTCACTAAGAAATTATATTTCTTTAAGTTGAATTATTCCATTGTTCTAGAAATCTAAAATGTATGAGGATAGAATTTATTGTTAAAAAATTATTTAAAATACTGCCACGTAATTCCTTGGTCAACATTTGTCTGAGTAGCTAAATACTACCATTGACATGAAATATCCTCATGCATATACATTCCCAACTTGGATTTGATCTCAGATGGTGTTCTAAGGAAATTTTAGATTCAATTCAACCAAATAACCTACACCTCTACTTTTTTCAGTCTCTAAATACCCCTTAAAGATGATATTGTTATATTTATAAAACTAGACCGTGGGATCCAATTTTGGAGTCTCATTATTTCGATTTCCTTTATAAATAGCTTTAAAATCCTGAAGGATGCACTTGATAGGTTTTTGGTTCACCTATGGCTCATGTCCAACCACATTTTATGCTAAAAATTGTGTTAATTCTTATTATATCTACATAGTTGCAGTATATAGAATGAGAACACAAGTCCATTTAGCCTCACTACCTTAAAACTGATGTCTTATAAATTCCAAATTACTATATAATCAAATATCACATCCATACTTTCCAAAATACATCCATTATGATCATTTAAAAACTTTTTGGAAATAATGAAATAAAAAATGATTAAAGAAGTCCTAATGGGAAGTTTCAAAACCAATGCATGATATACAATCCTCATTAGATAAACCCATAATAATGAGATGACAACACCCCTATAAATTTCATAAAACACTTATTAACCAAAACACCATGGTAAAATTAATTTCAGTAGAAAAATGTTAGTAATTATTTTTATGATATACATTTGATGTTTTTATGATCCTATATCCTCTATAATATCCCAAAAGAAACGAGAGACTGACCATGATTGATACTATTCAAACTCAAGGATTTAAAGACACTGATACCAATTTCAACATCCCTCCCTAACTCATTATCTTGAGAGGAAGTAATAATGCTACTATCCTTAGGGGAAATCTCCAAGAGGGAAAAGACTAAAAATAAATTTCATGGTGTTATAAGATCCTTAGGGTGATATTTTCCTTTTAAATATAAAATAAACAAATAACACAAGATAAAAATTCAATCCAATACATGATTTAAGATTTATTATCATACCACAAAGTTAAAACCGTTAAAACGACATTAAAAAACATGAAAATAGAAGTAAATATAGAATCTGACAAGGAATAAATGATGACAAGGACTAAAGACACTGATATGGTATCCTTACAAGTAAATCCTGAACTATCTCCAAGCTCCAACTCCACTAACCCTACCCACAGTATCGTGGTGCATCACTAGATAAGTATAATACCTTTCTTTTTTCTGAGTCCCAATAGATGGAATCTACCAATGAACTACGGTTCTTGAGAAAGTGGTGAATAAAAACTTAATAGGACTTTACCAAAGACTTCCCAACTCATGCCACTTGGACAATAATAATTTATCCCATTTGTATAATACATTTTATAAGAAGTTAAATAGTTTATAACAAAATGATATAAATATTCCATAGAAAAGGATAAATATGTTTTAAAACTATTTCGGATCATTTTTAATACCCATTACAATGTCACGAAAAACAAAAAAAATACCCATGAATTCCATTTGATAGTACCATACTCATGAGAGGTCTTTCATCAATCCAAAAAGTCCTTACAAGGTGATCAATATCTTGCTTTTCCAATGGAAGAATCCCCTTACTTAGGGTCACATTCACAAATAAAATAACCAAAACCATGTATTCTATATTATGTACCATACCAATTCAAAAAACATATTCATTCTTTGAAACTTTTCATCAAACACTTTTCTTAAAAAAAAAGAGACTATAATTTTAAAATTTTAAACAAGGTTTTTTCCAAAATACATTGATTTTTTCTAATTTATAATACATAAAGAAACATGGTTTTCTTCTAAGAATTAGAACATGTTTCTAAAAAAGAATCATCCCAAAAAATTTAACTAATCTAAGCCTTTATGTTTTAGAATACGGAAGATGATATAAAATCCACCAACCTCTCAATGAATGAAAAAATGAATAATGACACTTAAATATTCTAGATATTATCTCAAAACACCTTCCCATCCACAAATACCAAAAAATACCCTAAAAATTCACATAAAAAAATATAGCAATCCATAATGTACTAAATCTATGGATCTGATGGGCAGAAGAAGAGATGATATAGGAAGAACAAATAAGACCAAGAAGTGTCCAACAATTCCAAATCTCTAATGTACTTTTATGTATCCCAAATTCTCTTCTAGATCAGAGGGAATTGTATCGTAGGACTAGTTGAGTGAGAGTTGTTCATGTCCCTAGAATATTTGGGGACTAATTTGGGTTTTATTGTGTTTAACCCAAAATAAAATTTAATATGGACAAAGATCACATTTTTTAGGAGGGGGACAACGACACAATATTCTAGACCACGGTGGAGTCTAACTAGTACTACCTTGGTGTATTTACTAATATATTTGAATGTGATAAAATGATTTTTGTGGATGATATATGATAAATGGTTATACATTTAAGTGATGGATTCATGTGTATATCTAGCCTGTGGTATTATCTAGTTGGGATAGTCTATCTAGTTCATGTTGTTTTCATACTAGGTTGTTGCTGATGTTATATTAACTTTTAGGGTTATTATTGTCTAATTTTTTAAAGTGATTACCTTACATTTATTCCACTTATAATTTTAATGGTGATGTCCATTTAATGATGATGAAATAGTGGGACACATAATAAAATTAAAATTATTATGTATCACATAATTTTTAATAAATTAATATACTAATTATCTATTTTAATTATTATAGAAAAAATGGAAACTGAAAAAAAACCACCATAATCATTCCATAACTCAAGATATGTCCTTAAAAATAAAAATTTCAATATATTTTACAATCATTTATTTTATTAATTATTATGAGAAAATTTGAATTATGTATTGGAATCCCCTACTCATGTTCAGCCTCACCAATAGAATTGAAATGGTGATTTTTTTTCAAACTATAGATATGTAGAGGATGCTTACAAAATTAGTCGTATTATATTATCAACTATGTGAGGAGAGATGATGATACAAATTAAGGAAATTTATTCTTATACCATAATATATCATTTTATTTTTCTTGAGAAGTAGTTATAAAGACTTGAAATAAATAAGATTTTAAATTACCTAGATCAGTTGTAAATTGGAATAAGGGAATCTAGCTTTTGATCATGGTTTCAAAATTCAGGGTTATATTGATCTGTTAGAAAAATTGGTCTTCCACTTGGATAATAAATTATCAATAAATCTTATTTTATTAACCTTACCACCAAGGATATCCTTATTCGTTCAAGCCCAGATAAATTAAATTGATAAGTTGTTCAATGCACTGTTGTCTATATTTCACCAAGAGGAGAAGGATTGGTTGAAATATGTTTCCCCACAACAAATATTAGAGAATATAAAAAAAGAATTAATAAACCAAGGATAATATAAGTTCCAAATATCATTTATTACATCCTTTAAAAATAGAAAAGATTCAGAGGATGAAGAATGAACATGAGGCTATTTTTTTCTTTTATAGAATGAATGGACAAAAAAAGTAATTTCAATGAATTGAAGAAGTGAATAGATTATTCCACTTCAAGTATATTTATCAAGTTTATATTAACTAATTATGTATTATATATAATTATCTTACAACATACAAGTATTTAAATACTAGAAAAGAGCAAAAATAGAAATTTTATGGAGTGAAATCAAAATAAGGCAAGAAAGGAAAAATCCAACAACAGCTAAGGGAAGATCACTACTTATCATTATCAAAATGAATTGATTCACATTTGAGTATAAGAAAAACAATTTTATCGATTTCCATCTAGACAGAATGAGAGATTATTTATCATTTGGAATAAATGTAGTTATGGAACTTATTCTAAACTAGTGGTTCAGTGACTCTTGAATCATAAATATCTATCATAATGAATGAAAAATAAAAAAAATTAAATGCTTAATTGATTATGTAAAAATAATTATTTTTCAAATAAATATGATATTATTTGACATATTCATACCCATAAAAGTGTTTTAGTCTCAATTATCCTAAGATAATGGATATATTAACAAACACTTATCACATTTTAGATAAATAAACCTCTATAAAGAAAGGAATTCCATAATGATTATAAGTATTAGTTCAACGTGTCCACATGAACTATTCTAAAGATAAATGTGACCTTATAAACATTATAAATTACTTTATGAAATTTTAGGAATACTCATTGAAGTAAATGAGTAGAACTGGTAAAGATTGAGGAATCTCTATGCTGGATCGATGGAGAACATCTTATATAAGTATTAATTGAACATACATATAGAGTAACGGTATTCCCAAAATAAAATTTCCTTATATGCATCAATATCATAATGGTAGTAAAAGGAAGATCAATGATGAGTCTTATATATATATATATTATATATCTTCCATCATTTCTTCCAAGACATGTTTTGTAAATAGAAGTGAAAAAACTAGGCATATGACAACTAAATTGTCTAATGGATATCATACCAATTGATAAATGATAAGAATTTATTAGGACACTACCATAAGTGTTTTTAGAATAATGTTTGTTAAAAGTTGGGTTTATCAACAAACAAACATTAAAGACAAAGGTGAATCTAAGTTAATAATCCTATATCCACTAAGGATATTAACATCCAGTCAAGACCTAATATTTTTTCATAAATAATGATTATCACTATAATGATAGTGGGATATGACTTAACTTATAGGGGTCGAGTCTCTCGATACAGAAGGGTTGGCATAGGAATACTGGACTCTAATAAGCTCATTATGTGGAGTAGTTCTAGAGACACACATTGTATAGGAATTTATAACAAAATAAGGGGTTTATGTTCATGATAGTAGGGGATATATATATTATTGTTTCAGAATAAATATTCCCACAAAGAAGAAGCTAATGTAAATATTCTAAGTATGAGAAGTATAAATAATTTCTTGTAATGGATTCCATGAATCAAGATTTGGGGACTCTATATTTTGAATGTTTCTAAGACTTGATTCTACTAGTGAGTATTCAAGAGAAACTAGACATGGATGGTACAAGATGGTACCAATAAATCATGATTGAGTAATGACTGTTTTTTTCTATGACAAAACCTATACACTAATCATCTAGATTCAAATACTTTTGAATTATGTTTATTAATTTATATTTCTATGATCGTTCTATTAGGTTATTGACTATCATGTACACCTCATTTAGAGGAAAAATTACAAATTATGTTTATATGACAAGACAAAAAAAATACACTATGGTATATTTCAACACGGTATAACTAGAAATGGTCTGTGATATCAATGAATTATAATGAGATATTTTTATTAGATAAATTGATTTAAGAATTAATCATGCATAGTGATCATAAAAACTTATTTTGGAATGAATCAGTGACATGTGTATTTAACTGGTAAGTGGGAGAACAATATGTTTTCAAGATAGCTATATTTATAAAACATGGAAATCAAATTTTTTTTTCTTACTAGTTTGTTAAAACTAAGGAATGAAATTTATCTAATTATAAATTGATGTAGAAACCATGTTCTAGGGAACAAGATACTATTAATAAATCCTTGTGTTTTTTAAATATAGTCATTGTACATATATTAAAGTAATGAAAAATAAAAATTTAAACAATTATGACTAAATTATTATTGTAATATAATCATTCTAGTATAAAATGCATGTGCATAGGAAGATATTATTGAGATTAGAAAATATTACAACTTAAGTTATATGAATTTATCTCATTTTCTATTATATGTTCCAAAGATTGATATTAAATTTGTATAAAAGGTCAATATACGATAGATCCAATATAAATTCATCATATTGTAGTTAGAAATATTCAATAGTAATTAGAAAAGTAGAATATGATGATTTCCCAGTGTCCAGACATGTGTGAATAATTGTGATCAAGGGAATCAAAATCTTTTCTTAACATAGTTCAATTTTATGAGATACATGGTATGTTATTTGTAAAATTTTATTACTCATAATTACATGAGACATCTTTTCACGTAGTTCACACTTGGTAATATTTAAGATGAGAGATGATAATAACATGTCCACCAATAGGAATACTATATCTTTATGTGTTATTTCATATTCCTATATTCGAGTATGTGTAATAGTCCATACTCACTAATATTATTATTAATTCATGTGATGACTCACCCACATAGATGTATTATAATAAACCATGTGGATAACAGTTCATAGAAAAGTTGGATATAATGGGAGTTTTATGAATAACCTGTTATTAATTAATAAGTTAAGGAAGGATTTATCCTTTCCAATTTTATATAATTTGATATATTGGACCTTTTATTGAAGTTGAAATGTCACAATAAATTCTATGTCCATGGTTTAATGATGATATTATTCCAGAGTGTTAAGGAAAGATGTATCAAGAATATAGGTTGATGTTACGAATGTGCATCCAGTTTGATGAGATGTTGAGATAAATGTATTATATAACATAGTGTGAACTTGTATGTGGTTCTTGATATTCTGGTATTAATTTCCTTCTCTTGGTTTACTTGATCAAGTTATACAAAGTAATCTTGGACTTCAGGAAAGATTACTTAATGCCAACAAGAAGTAAGGCCTATGGGATACCAATATGTGTTTCCATTGATCTCAATTAAATTATCTATGAATTTAATTATTGGAATAAATATTATTCTAAAGACCGAGGGATAATTTTATTTGTGATTTATTGATTTTAAATATTTTTAAGGTCATAAATAACTGTTTATTCATTAATAAATAATTTATTTAATTAGGTAAATAATTAATAAATTTATATTCTCCATACATTGAATAGAATATTTATATTATTTATTTAATATTATTTAATATTTATTCTCCAAAATCTTGATAAAATATATATTTATGAATAAATATGAAATAAATATTTATTCTTGTATTCCATAAATTTCGATACAGATGAGAGGACCAATATCATGCTCGGTGATAAATATTATTTTTCCAGATAGTAAAATAATATTTTTCCTTGCACCAGATAGCACATCCCATAAAATAATAATAATATAATTATTATATAGAGTGGTGTTATATAAGGTTTATTATGTTATTTAAGGGACATTTTTCTATTAAATAATATTTTAACAAAACACCTAACTCTATAAATAGATTTCTATGTCTATTGTTAATGGTTAATCAAGAATTGAGAATTATTGTGAAAAACATATTTCTCTATAGATTCATCCTCCTCTCTTACTGTCAATAAAGGGAAGAATAAGCGAGATTACTTCCAGACTGATGAAAATTTAAGTGATCAATTACAATAACACATGACGATAAAACCAACATGCTATCACCTGACATTGCATCAGTGTTGTTAAAAGACCAAAGGATAACATATGGATTTCTACTATAGAGGCCCTACTTTGTTCCCTTAATGCACAATGAAGGTAACCCAAAAAAATGATTTCAGACAAATAGAAGAATCATTGAAGAAGGATCATAAGATGAGTTATTAATTCTAACAATATATTTATATCGATTATATATTTTACAAGAAAAGATCCTATATTGGTTCCATGATTTTTGTATCAATATTCAATGTAAAATTTTCATTTGTCATGAAATTTTCATCTTGAAAAATTATAGAATGATCAATCAAATCTAATAAAAAACATAATGGTTATTCACCCAAAAGGCACTTCTACTACATCTAGAATCTTCATTTTCACCAAATTCCAATATCTCTTAGAATATTTTACCTGATTTTGAATTTAACCTATGTTGTAGGTTATTGTATAAGAATATATTTAGTGATATTATAAGAAACCACCAACCACATTCATTTGAGTAAATAATATAAAGAGAACATGGAATTTTTTACATGGTTTAGTTCAAAAATCTACTCCTTTCTTTGTTTATTAAACAATATTAATCAATTACTATTAACTATAATAAATTTTTTACTAAAATGGTTGGTATTACCAAACATACACTGAGTCCCACATAGTGTAGAATTTTATACATCCCATAGATCTTATCATTAAAACATTTCAATGGACTTGTCTCACCATTTTCACACTATTATCATAGTTTCACATTGTTATATACCTATATAATTCGTGTCTCAAAGGTATTATGTCTTCCCATGGTGAATATACATTTATTTCCTTAAAAATTCATGAAATTCATTAACTAGATATTCAAAAGATACTTCTGTATCCAGAAGTCCATTCTGCTTATTTCAATTGCAGTGTTTTTGAATGTAAGAAGATAAAAAAATGATTTCCGTAAAACTCAGTAAATTCTATAAATAAACTTCACAAATATTCAATAGTTGAGAAACAATATTTCTAACTTCTCAATCTCTGAAAATCTCAAATCCATATAATATGAAAAATGCAGAGTAGTTTGGTCTATCCTCATCTATTTATTTTTCTCACTACTTCATTGTATATGATCAAAACATGGGATATATGCCATATCTCACTTCATCTAATTATACATTGATACTAAAGTTATCTTCCCTATCTAATACAATATCATTATCCCATTTTCTTATTTCTCAAGATCTCTCATTCAATATACTAACTCAACTCATCAATAATACCATCGTAATATTTCTTCTCAAGAGATATAATATTTTTGTTAGCTCACTTACTTTCTTGAGAGTCCCTGTCACATTAAATTTAAATGTGTATGTTTCAATTTGTTGGGGGTATTCTCAAATTTCCATAAATTTAAATACAATAGTAAATTCATATAAGAAAAATTGGATAGTATCTTGTGAATAAATGCTCCCCATGATCACATATATTTCTTTTTGTTATCAACTGCTATCACTTTATCAACTCATGGGTATTTAAAAAAAATACCATTTTCTTTTTATTATTTTTTCTTACTAATTTCAATAAATTTAATAATTATTTTTGTATTTTACATATCTTCTTTGGTTCCACCTTTATCTCAAATATAAACTCACAACAACTACACTTCAATTTCCCTACTAATATAAATACCATAGAACATGAAAATGTGGCACATTAGAAAACTTAATTCACTTAGAATTGAGTGAAACCCATAAGAACCTATATAGATCCTTGTTTAGTATATACATATGAGTAGATAATTTTCTTCATTAACATATTCTAAAGCTTGAATCACAACTTATTTTTAATATCTAAGAACCTAAAGAACATTAAGAACATTAAAATATTTTATAATTTCAAATTTCATGAAATATAGAATTCTTCCCCATTCAATATTGGAAAAATACTTTTACAATCATCTAATTTACTATTAAATCCTTATGATCAATGATGGATATTATAAAGATAATTCATTTTGTTCGGTTCTCAATGATTTGAGATTTTTTGAACAACTTCATATTTGATGGAACATTATATGCATTATTCATGGAAATGGAATAAATTAATTATCTTATTTAATAACTACATGTATAGGATCTCATTCAAATTATTATAGAATCATGGATTTAAAAATTAATCATTATATTTGGATCACTCGATAAAAACACCATAATTTTTCTAGATTTCTTACATCATGATTTTCAAATTCTACAAACTTAATTTTTTAATCTTTATTTTATCATCTATTTCAATTATTAAAGTTCATATTATAATTAATTTTAGACTTTAATCACACACTAGTTTTTGTTTTTTATGTTTAGAAAAACTAAGAAATCCTCTTTCATTATCACTAATTTATCATTTCTTTATATATTTAGTTATGAAATAAATTATTTGTTTGAGAAGTATTTTACAAATTTTTTTAATTATTGTTGGCTATTTATACACATAATGCTACATATAGTGTGGATATATTATGCATAAGTATCATAGAAAATTATTATTATGTTACTACTAAATAATGTCTATTCAAAACCTTAAGGATGTTTACAATGGCCTCGGATGATGCATACATGTAGTGTATTTTCCATAAAACCATGAATACACTAATGTCCAAATAGAGCTTATAGAGAGGAAAATGATAGCTATTTATATGAATATCATGCATATGATGACATGTCAGATGTCTACGCTAGGACAAATGATGGTCACACTAACAACATGATGGATGCATAGATGAGGAATGATATTTTTGAAGTACTGGATGATTTATACAGTTCCTCATAAATCTTGGTTACAAAACCACCAAATCATCTCTGAACTCAATTTTTTTATTCATATGATGCATACATATATTTCTAGACTTATCATAATTTATTACTTAAACTCCAATATTCACAATTCTTCAACTAAGAACATAATATCTTGAATCATCTCAGAGCCTCTTCAATCGGTTCAATCATTTATCCTTGTATTATAAAATACTGGGAGGGCTTCTTCTACCGTCCTTGGGTCTTTAATATCTCTATTCAGAAAAGATTTTACATCTTATAATAACATCTCACAACTTGCACACAATAGCTAGATCTTTACTTCTAATTTAACTACTGTATAAAATACGCTCACCACCTGAGTAGGTGTTTATGAATTGAGCATCAGTACATACAATCATCTTGTATCACAAGTTCTATATTAGAAATTTTCTAACAATTTCTTCAAAATTAGAAATGCCTCTATCAATTTTTCTACAAGTATGGGTAGCTCTTCTTCAGTTGTGGTGGGTGGATACTCCAATATATCACCCAAATGATATTTTAATGGTATTCTTATTGTGATATTGTCATTCATAGTAAAATATTATTATTTTACCATTAAAATTATATTTTATCAATAAAATTAAAAGATTTTCATAAATAATAAAACATTATTTCTCCATTAATTGAAAAACATTTTTTAATTAATTGAAAAAAATACTATCTTTAATTTAAAATATTACATAATTATTTTATCATCAATGAAAAAATTATTCTATCAATAATTGAAAAACATTATTTTAAACTTAATTTAAAAATATTATTTTATCCTTAACTGATGATATTGTTTTATCATTAATTGAAAAATATTATTACATTACATTAATTATAATATTTTCTTATTAATTGAAAATATATTAATATATTATTTTATCATTAATTAAAAAAATATTATCATTAATAAAAAATATTTCATCATTATTTTATCTGTAATTGTAAATATCATATCATTATTTTACCATCAATCAAAAAATATTGAACCATTAATTAAAAAAAAATAAATTTCAATAACTTATTCTTAACATAAAAATATTTTATCATTATTTTATCTTAAATATTTTAAATATTGATTTTTTAATATTTGTTGGAAAATATTTTTTCATTAATTGAAAATATTTTTTTAGTAATTGAATATTTTATATTAGTAGTATCTTATATTTAATTGAAAAATATTTTATAATTATTTTATTCTAAATATTTTAAATATTAATAGAGGGTTATTATGTAATTCCCTGACCCCAGTTTTCTAGAGTTAGTGCATTATTACATAACATTGGCATGATCCCAAAATATCATGTCTCGAAACACTGATTAGTTTAGTAGACTTGGAATCACTAGATACATTCATAAATTTCACATTACATCAAAAATTGAAAACTACAAAAACATCTTGTCTTCACAATCATATCTCCTTATACAATCCCTACAGGTCATTCATAAAATACTTCTTCACATCCTTTAGAAATAAAACATTGAAAGGGGTGAGCTCAGATGCTCAGTAAGGATATCAATATAGCAAAATCTTTCATAAATAAGCATAAACATTTAATGAAATGTATAACTAAAACAAAATCCTTTTAAACTTGAACTTCAGCATAATATGGAAAAGATAAAATGAAATAATTCCATTTAATTATTCACATGGATATTCTACTAGTCGAATAATCACACGGAATATGAATAACCACTTTCATAATGATGGAATGCATAATGTTAGACTATCATAACCACATAGCCAAGGCCTCGTGCCAAGACTACAAATAAGATTTTGTCAAGGCCTTATGGCAAGGCACTATTTTGTCTCATGAGACCTACCGATGCATCGAGAAGCTATAGCGGGCTCCACCCATCACTTATTAAGTCCAATGCATTACTCATATGAAAAGGTTTAAACATAACATAAACATTCATATTAAAAATATCATACGAAATGTCAATACTTTCTCTATGAACCATGAATGGTATAAAAATAACACATCCACAGTAAAAAATATCACAAAACCTTAAATAAAATATGGATGTTTTGTATCATAATAAATTAACATCAAATAAGCTTAAAATCCATCAAAGGATGTTGACATAGATGAAATCAAAACTATTTAAGAGAAATATCTATTTTTTTTGGAAATAATTTAAATGTCACATAAATATAAAATAAAACATTTACTTTCAAAATATCCATATAATCTTGTAAAAGATGCTTCAAAGAATTTATAATTGTGGAATATAGTCGCACTCGCCGTATACGTTAAAAAAACACATTCTTACCTTAATTCTGTCGAAAAGGTTAAAAAAGACCTTGTTTGGAAAATGACAGAAATATTCCTCTATAAATCTCTTATAAAAAAAACAAGGGTATAAATGACGTTAACTCATATTCTATAAAATAGTAAGAATGTTTTGAAATACATTTTTAAGAAACATGGATGTGGATGATAAAGAGGTCCCAATAGATAATTACGTATAAACAACCTCGGAAAATGAAGAGATTGTGAAATAAACTCTTACCAACTTGGTAAATTACGAAACATACACCCCATGAAAGAGGTATCATACAATTAATATGTAAATACAGCTAAATTAATGTGTATTAAACAAATAATACAATTATGTGCAGTACATACACCACACAAAAGGGAATAGTGGCAATATGGCATGAATCTCACGGGAATAAGGAGTGAGATAAAAACCCCTTACCTTGTACTTTTCATTGGTTGATGGTAGGTTAATCTCATGTATAATGGTTAAATAATTGTTATTAAATTATACAATAACCATATATATTAATATGATATCATGTATGATCTTTTAACATTTCTCTGTTAATAAAATCTTAGTATTATCATCGTTTCGAGTGTTAACTTACTCATTTTCCTTTATATGTTTTGTTAAATAATCCGTGTTTGTTATGGATAGTTTGTATCATATTCATATTCGGAATTATAGTAAGTCTTTAAACAATATTTTTAACCATCAAATGAAAATTATACTTTAATGGATATGATGGGGAATCAATCTCATCGCGTTCATGGAGATGGTAGTTTGTACGTACGCTGGAGTGACAATATCATTTTTTTGATATTAAAATAATATATAATTGGGTGGTGTATCATATATATAGAATAATTATCATGTTATATTTTTTATTTACATGTATTACACATCATTATTATACCCATCCAAATAATAATGTATTGAACAACAGTTACACCACGATGTGGAGACGGTAAGCCGTACGTACGCATGTATCTTGACATGTCATTCAAGGGATGGATAGAATTATTAATATGGTTGTACCATATTTATAATAAAAGAATTGTATATAGGAGATACTGGAGTTATTATTTTAAATAGAAATAACAAATAATGAAGAAGTTGAATAAGAAAGGAACTTGAAAGAGGGTGGTGAAAACATTACCTCTTCTTCGGGTTCTTCCTTTTGATTTGATCAAAAGGGCTCCTTAGGTTGGATTTATGATCAAACTAAGGCCTCTAGGTTGAATTGAGGGATGTTGGGAGGATATTTGGGCCGGGGTTGGCTGAACCAAAATGCTTTTAAGGTGTGAGGAATTGGTTATAAGTGGTGTCCTTTTATAAGGGGGAGGAGGAGCTATTTTGAAAAAACTTAAAGTATTATTTTATAATAAATTCATATTTGGGTTTTAATGCTAAGAAGTGGATTATTTAAAGTCTAAGGTGGGGATGGGTCGAAATCCTTTCAAATAAATAGATTTTAGACAGGTTTTGGTCATGATATTAACCTTATCTTTTAGTTTTAACTCTTAGTTAATTAGTTTGACACTTACCAGGTCACTTTGTATTTTTATTTTATATAGTTAACAAACATACTATATACATCCAAGAGACCCCAAAGTGGTCCATTAATGATAAAAAAATCATGATATAAGTCCTTTTTCCAAACCTTATTTTTTTAGGAATATAATATCAATTAATAATATAATATTTGTTTTAAAAACTCTTTATGTCAAAATTGAGACTATTGGGAATTTGATTTTTTTGAAAATAATAACAGTATGATTACATAGAAAAAAAATAATTAAATCAATACTAACATGTCATATTTACCTATAAAATTAGTGGAATTCATAAAAAGTCTCAAATTACGTTTATTTGGATATTTATAATATCAATTATGTTATTATTTCATTAATTAGATAATTACTGCATCACCATTGTGTCATAAATAAATTAAATTATTTAATGTCTAAAAATTATAAATAAAATACCATTATGTAAAAATTTTTTTTATATTTTTAATTAATATTTAAAATCTAATTTATCTTATGTATAACCCTATATTAAAAATGTTTTAGTAATTAAACTTTGATTTTAAGTCTTTTAACTCTTCTTTGAATTAAATAATAATAAATGTCCTAATCTAATCCAAGTGGACCTAAATAAAAATATTTTATTCCGAAGTTTGTTTTTGGTCGAGATACACTTGTCTAATAGAATCAGGACATGTGTTACGGTAATAGTAATATCATTTGTATCCTTAATTACCCTATTTACTTTTAACCGTGATAAATAAAAGTGAAAAGTTACTATTCACCAAAAATTATTTTTATCTTATTGAACCAAATTTTACTCCTTTATATTAACTGTGTCTCTCGGATTTTCAAAATTCCACTCACAGAAGCTGTAAAAATTAGTTTTATGTGAATTTCCAAATTCTCCTAGGAGGTGGGTAAAAGACGGTGAAAAGACCAATGAACTTTTTATATATCTAAAATTATTCTAAACTAACTTCAATTAATTACATTTAAAATATATAGGTATTATGTATATATATTTTGTCCTTAGTTAAATTTAAATAAAATAAATAATTATTTAAATAAAAATTCGTTTTTAAACTATAACTCAGTGTTTTTTTCACTATTCATCAAAAATTGAATGTTTTCAGAAAAATGCCAAAACTACACCCTAGACTAATTTTGATATTCCAAATCCAAATATGAAGTCCATTTTGAATGATAAAATTTACAAAATTTCAAAAAGTGGGTATTACTATTCATAACGGCTACTTTGATTGGTCGCGGTGTGTTAGAATCTCGAAGTTGCGTACAACACACGCTACTGTATTATTCAAAGAGAATCGTACTGTAGAAGCATGGGGTGTTACATTATCCCATCCTTCAAATAAATTTGTCCTCGAAATTTATAGAATATTACTCAATAAAAGGACTCAATTGATTCTTCATCATAAGTTCCTCGGGTTCCCACGTTGCCTCTTCCATCTTATGGTTTCTCCATAGAACTTTTACCAGATGAGTCGCCCAGTTTCTCAACACTTGTTCTCTTGTATCAAGAATCCTGATGGGATCTTCGCAATAAGACATATCGGGTTCCAGTTCTAATTCCTCATAGTTGAGTACATGCGTTGGTTCATGCATGTATTTTCTCAAAAGTGATACATGGAACACATCGTGAACTTTGGAGAGATTTGGTGGCATTGCCAAATGGTATGCTACAACCCCAATTCATTCTTGAATTTCGAAAGGTCCGATGTACCTGGGACTCAATTTAACTTTCTTACCGAAACGTATAACTCACTTCCACGGAGATACCTTCAAGAAAACATGATCTCCCACATGAAATCCCAAATCCTTCCTTCGATTATCAGCATAGCTCTTCTGCCTACTTCGAGCTGCTTTGATGTGTTTTTGGATTACCTTTACCTTTTCCATCATTTCCTCCACCAGTTCTGGGCCTACCAGTTTTCTTTCACCAACGTCATCCCAACAGGTCGGTGTGAGACATCGCTTTCCGTTTAACGCTTCATATGGTGCCATCAAAATACTTGAATATAAGCTATTATTATAGGAAAATTACACCAGAGGTAAATATTGGTCCCACATACCCTGAAAGTCAAGTGATCATGATCTCAACATGTCTTCTAAGGTTTGAATAGTCCGTTTAGATTGTCCATCTGTTTGAGGGTGGTAGGAAGTGCTCAAACGAAGTTCAGTATCCAAGGCCTTCTGAATAATCTTTCAGAATCTGGAAGTAAAATGGGGATCATGATCAGAAACCATCAATAGGGGTACTCCATGAAGTCTCACAAATTCATTAATATATATCCTTTCTTAACATTCAAGTGGTAAATCTTCCCTTATTGCAAGAAAATGGGCTGACTTGGTATGACGACCAACAATGACCCATATTGTATCATTCCTTCTAGGAGTCTTTGGTAGTCCCATGACAAAGTCCATAGTGACATTATCCCATTTCCACTTAGGTACAGGAAGAGGTTTCAATACTCCACCAGGCTGTTTCCTTCCAGCATTCACTTGTTGACAAACCATACATCGTGACACAAAATCATTAATATCCCTCTTCATGTTGTCCCACCAAAAATGTTCTTTCAAATCTCTATACATTTTGGTGCTCCCAGGGTGTATAGAGAAATTGGAACTATGAGAATCATCCAATAATTATATTTTTAGATTAGGTGTATGGGGAACACAAAGTGTCTTCCCAAACTTCAAAATTACATCTTCATACAAAAAGTCATTCAATCTCCCATCATTCACAGCAGTAATCTTATTTTGAACTTCTTCATCATCGGTATGAGAACTCTTTATACTTTCTAGTAAAGATGGTTTGGCAACCATTTGAAATAGTATTGATGTTTCACCTTCCATGGTAATTCCCATATCTATATTCACTTGATCCATGAAAATAGGATCCCTTTCAATTCGCATCACCTTCAAAACTCCATCATCCTTTCCGCTCAAAGAATCTGCCACCTTATTTTCCTTCCCCGGGTGGTAGTGTATCGTGCAATCATAATCTTTGAGTAGTTCGAGCCATCTCCTTTGCCTCATGTTGTGTTCTTTCTGTGAGAAAATATACTTCAAAATCTTGTTATAATTATAAATCTCACATTTCTCACCATGGAGATAGTGTCTCCATATCTTCAAAGCAAAGATAACAACTGCTAACTCAAGATCATGAGTAGGACAGTTTTTCTCCTGAATTTTCAGATGTTGTGATGCAAATGCAATAACTCTATCGGTCTGCATAAGGATACAACCAAGTACTTTCTTCGATGCATCAATATAAATAACGAATCCATTATTCCCCGATGGTAGAGTCAATATAGGAGAATTGACTAATCTTCTCTCCAGTTCTTCAAAACATTCTTCACACTCTTTTTTCCAATCAAATTTAACCCCTTTACACGTGAGCTTTGTTAATGGGTTAGCCAGTCGGGAAAAATTCTAGATGAAATGTCAATAATGACTTGATAAACCAATAAAACTGTGTACCTTGGTTATACTCATCGGTGCTCGCCATTACTAGATGGCCTTGATCTTAGAAGGATCAACATAGATTCGATCCTTAGAGACAATATGTCCAAGAAAAGAAATCTCCTGAGGCCAGAATTCACACTTGCTAAAATTCCCATACAATCCATGTCTTCTCAGAGTCTTCAATATAATGCACAAGTGATTTTCATGATCTTTGTTTCTTTTGGAGTATACCAAGATTTCTTCAATAAATGCCACTACAAAGTCATCAAGATATTCCTTGAAAACTCTATTAATTAGATCCATGAATATAGAGGGTGCATTAGTCAGCCCAAAAGGCATTACTGTAAACTCATAATGCCCATACCTGGTTTGAAATGCTATCTTCAGAATGTCTTCCTTCTTCACACACAACTGATGATATCCAGATCGAAGGTCAATCTTTGAAAAGTATTGAGCTCCATATAGTTGGTCAAATAAATCATCAATGCAAGGTAGGGGATACTTGTTCTTTATTGTTATAGCATTGATCTCCCTGTAGTCGATACATAACCTCATAGAACCATCTTTCTTCTTAACAAAAAGGACAGGGGATCCCCATGGAGAAACACTAGGGAGAATAAATACCTTATTACTCAATTCATCGAGTTGTTTCTTTTGTTCCACTAATTCCACAGTGTCCATTCTATAAGGGGTCTTCGATATGGTCCTTGAACCCAGAATTAAATCAATGGAAAACTCAATCTCTCGTTCTGGAGGATGTCCAGGTAAATCTTCCAGAAACACATCTACATATTCTTTCACAATAGGTACATCCTCTACTTTAAAATGCTTTCCCTCACCCACAGTTACTTCATTCACTTCCTCCATGATAATTGAATTTAGTTGAGCTACTTGGGGTGGATCTAGATAATAATTAGGTTGTGATGATTCTGCTCTAATGATAAGGTGTTCTTTATCATCATCATCAAAAATCATAACCTCTTCCTTCTTACAATAAATCTTCGCATCATGGTCCAAAAGACAATCTATACCGAGGATTATATCAAACTAAATAATATGTATGACAATGAGATCAGCGGATAAAGTACATTTATGTGCTCTACTGGGGACTGATTCACAAAACATTATCGCAATGATACTTCCCTAAGAATTTTTAACTGAAAACTCCCTTGTTAAATCAAATTGGAAATATCTAATTTTCTTAGCAAACTGGGAAGATATGAAATAATGCGATGATCCAGAATCAAATAAAGAATTTTCTAAACTTGAGGAAACCATTAAATTACCTTCCACCACCTCTTTCGGAGCTTCTACCTCAGCAGTAGTGATAACATAAGCTTGGCCTGGATACCTTGGCATTTTCTGAGTTAAGTTCCCCTAACGCTTAGGAAATTCACTTGTATAATGTCCCATCTCATTGAAGTTGTAGCATTGAACATCGATAGCTTCCTTCTTCCCCTTGCAATCATGAGCTTGGTGGCCTTTTTAACCACACTTGTAATAGACCCCCATTCCTTTCAAGCAAGTACCGGGGTAGTTCTTCCCACATTTACTGCATGATGGATATTCAAATTTTCCCTTCTTCACATTATTTCCATTTCTAGAGTGATCAGAAGATCCCTTCTTCTCCTTTTTTGCTTTAAAGTCATAAGACTTAGAGAATTCCTTTTCTGTCTTGATAGCACATGTGACAATGTCTTCGTACGACGAGAAGGATTGTGAGACTAATGCTCAACGAAGAAATGGTTTTAACCCATCAAAGAAATGATCAATATTACTTCTTGGGTTACGTATATAATCTCTAACATAACTTGATAACCTTGTAAAGTTAGCCTCATACTTTTCGACATTCTCATCCTCCTTTTGTCTCACACTCAGAAATTGCCTTTTCATATATCCTCGATGGTCACAAGAAAGTATTTTTCTAAGAAAATCTCCTTGAACTACCTCCATTCCATATTTGATACTTCATCATCTTCCTTCGTGTTTCGAATCAATGAATACCATTGATCAACATCTCTAGTGAGGCGGTAAACTGCCATGACAAATTTTTCCCTTTCACTACTCCCCAAGGAATGGAATATTTTATCTATGGAACTTATCCATTGCTTAGTTACTAATGTATTTGTACTCCTATTTAATGTTGGTGGTTTTTGTGTCATGAAGAGATCTAACATTAATCCTCCACGCTGCGGATCAGGGTGCTCTATACGGGTAAGGTTATTATTCATAACCTGAGTGAGTTATCCCAGTATAGTGATTAACTGATCAACACCAGTTGCATCACCAACTCCACAATAATTATCTTGAGTAGGAGGGAAATTCCTACATGGAGTGTGTGCAATGATACAATTTCCATTTCTTTCACTAGGTTCCATTTCTAAACAATGGCATAAACTAGATCAGTTTATGAATCAAAATACATAATTCCATACTTGTAAAACACTTAACATAAATTGAAAAGATTATGGATATAATCCATAATCATAAAAATGTATTATTTGAGGAAGTATATACTCATAATCCCTTCATAATGGTTCGTAAAGAAAATGAGAATTATCCTAAGCATATCACCTGAGAGTGTCGTAACCAAGAGTGCAGCAAGGCCCGTTATGGTGCACTAGTTCCCGTTCGAGTCTATCTCAAAGCGGTGTTTTCAGGTTTTACCCCTAGGTACATCTCTTCCAGAGCCACCTCTACCTGCTCTTATCCAAACATGGATTTATTGCTCAGAAAACTCCCAAAATCTCTACAATACCAATATTCTAGGACGTTCTTCTATACTAATCCTCAAAGTCTATCTTAGGTCAATGTTCTCTAATCAGAGTTTATCTAAATTAATCTTCCAAGGTTTGTAATAAAGTTCCTCTGATACCAACTGTAACGCTTCGACCCCAAATACCCAGAGTTGGTGCATTATTACATAACATTGGAATGATCCCAAAAGGTCAAGTCTCGGACGACCGATTAGTTTAGTAGCCTCAGAATCACTAGATACATTTATAAAGTTCACATTACATAAAAAGTGAGAAATACAACAAAATATTTTCTTCACAATCATATATCCTTATAATATCCCTAAAAGTAATTCATAAAATACTTCTTCACATCCTTGGAAAAATCAAACATTGAAAGGGGTGAGCTTAGATTCTCAGTAAGGATAACAATATAGCGAAAACTTTCATAAATAAGCATAAACATTTAAGGAAATGTATAACTAAAAGAAAAGACTTTTAAACTTTAACTTTAGCATAATATGGAAAAGATAAACTGAAATAATTCCATTTAGTTATTCACATAGATATTTTACTAGTCGAATAATTATATGCAACATCAATAACCACTTTCATAATGATGTAACACATAATGCCAGACTATCATAACCACGTAGCCAAGGCCTCGTGCCAAGACTAAAAATAAGATTTTGTCAAGGCCTCATGCCAAGACACTAGTTTGTCTCATGAGACCTACCGATTCATCGAGGAGCTATAGCGGGCTCCACCCGTCACTTATTAATTCCAATGCATTCCTCATATGAACAGTTTTAAACATAACAAAAACATTCGTATTAAAACTAGCATAAGAAATGTCAATACTTTCTCCATAAACCATGAATGGAATAAAAATAACACATCCAGAGTCAAACATATTACAAAACCTTCAATACAATATGGAAGTTTTGTATCATAATAAATCACCTTCAAATAATCTTAAAATACATCAATGGATGTTGACATAGATGAAATCAAAACTATTTGATAGAAATATCTATTTTTTTGAAATCATTTAAAAGTCACATAATTATAAAATAAAACATTTAAATCAAAAATATCATTATAAGCCTGTAAGGGAAGATTCTAAGATTTTATAACTATATAAAATAGTCACTCCCGCCGTATAAGTTAAAAAAAGACATTCTTACCTTAATTCTGTCGAGAAGGTTAAAAAGGACCTTGTTTGGATAACGATGGAAAGATTCCTTTATAAAACTATTATAAATAGTCAAACAAGGTTATAAATGACTTTAACCCATATTATTTAAAATATTAAGAGTTTTTTGAAATACATTTTTAAGAAACATGGATGTGGATGATAAAGAGGTCCCAGTCGATAAATACGTATAAACAACCTCTGATAATGATGAGATTGTGAAATAAACCCTTACCAATTTGGTAAATTACAAAACATACACAACATGAAAGAGGTATCATACAATTAATATGTAAATACACATAAATTAATGTGTATTACACAAAGAATACAATTATGGGCAGTACATACACCACACAAAAGGTAATTGTGGCAATATGGCATTAATCTCACACGAATAAGGAGTGAGATGAAAACCCCTTACCTTGTAATTTTACTTGGTTGATGGTAGGTTAAACTCTTATATAATGGTGAAATAATTGTTATTAAATTATACAAGAATCATATATATTAATATGATACCATATATGATCTTTTCACATTGCTTTGTTAATAAAATCTTAGTATTATCGTCGTTTCAGGTGTTAACTTACTCGTTTTCTTTTACATATATTGTTACATAAGACATGTTTTTTATGGATAGGTTGTATCATATTCATATTAATAATGATATTAAGTCTTTAAACATAATTTTTAACCATCAAATGACAATTATAATTGAATGGATACGATGTGGAACGAATCTCATCACGTTCGTGGAGACGGTAGTCCGTACGTACGCATGATCAGAAATATCATTTTTTGATATTAAAATAATATATAATTGGGTGTTGTATCATATATACAAAATAATTATCATTTTATATTTATTATTTACATGAATTACACATATTTATTATACCCATCCAAATAATAATGCATTGAATAACAATTACACCACGACGTGGAGACGGTAATCCGTACGTACGCACGTATGGTGAAATGTCATTAAAGGGATGGATAGAATACTGAATGTGGTTAAACCATATATATAATAACATCATAGTATATAGTATATACTGTAGTTATTATTTTAGAATATAAATAACAAAGAAATAAGAAGTTGAAGAAGAAATGAACTTGAAAGAGGGTGGTGAAAACATTACCTCTTCTTCGGGTTATTCCTTTTTATTTGATCAAAAGGGATCCTTAGGTTGGCTTTATGATCAAACAAAGGCCTCTAGGTTTAAGTGAGGGAAGTTGGGAGGATATTTGGGCAGGGTTTGGCCAAACCAAAAGGCTTTGAAGGTGTGAGGAATTGGTTATAAGTGGTGTCCTTTTATAAGGGGGAGGATGGGCTCTTTAGGAAAAACTTAAAGTATTATTTTATAATAAATTCATATTCGGTTTTTAATGGCTCAAAAGTATATTATTAAAAGTATAAGGTTGGTATGGGTCTAAATTATTTCAACCAATAGATTTTATACAGGGTTGGGTCATCATATTAACCTTATCGTTTAGTTTTAACTCTTATTTAATTAGTTTGACACTTTCCATGTCACTTTGTATTTTTATATTATATAGTTAATAAACATACTATATACATACAAGAGACCCCAAAGTAGTCCATTAATGATAAAGAAATCATTATATAAGTCATTTTGCGGAACCTTAGATTTTTAGGAATTGAATATCAATTAATAATATAATATTTGTTTTAAAAACTCTTTTAGGTCAATTTTGACACTATTGGGAATTTTATTTTTTTGAAAATCATAACAGCATGATTACTTAGAAAAAACTTAATTAAATCAATAATAACATGTCATATTAACTTATAAAATTAGTTTAATTCATAAAAAGTCTAAAATTACATTTATTTGGATATTTATAATATCAATTATGTTATTATTTCATTAATTAGGAAATTACTGTATCACCATTGTGTCTTAAATAAATTAAATTATTTAATGTCTAATTTTTTTAAATAAAATACCATTATTCAGGAAATCTATTTATATTTATAATTAATATTTACAATCTAATTTATCTTATGTATAACCCTATATTAAAAATGTTTTAGTAATTAAGATTTGATTTTAACTCTTTTAACTCTTCTTTGAATTAAATAATAATAAATGTCCTAATCTAATCCATGTGGACCTAAATGATAATATTTTATTCCTAAGGTTGTTTTTTGTTGATATAAACTTGTCCAATAGAATTAGTACATGTGTTAGGATAATATTAACATCATTTTTACCCTTAATTACACTATTTACTTTTAACCGTGGTAAATAAAAGTAAAAAGTTACTATTCACCAAAAATTATTTTTATCTCATTGAACCACATTTTAATCCTTTATATTAACTGTGTCTCTCGGTATTTTGAAATTCCACTCACAGAAGCGGTAAAATTTAGTTTTATGTGAATTTCCAAATTCTCCTAGGAGGTGGGCCAAAGATGGTGAAAAGTTCAATAAACTTTTTATATATCTAAAATTATTCTAAAATAACTCTAATGAATTACATTGAACATATATAGGTATTATGTATATATTTTGTCCTTAAATAAATTTAAACAAAATAAAAAATTATTTTAATAAACATTTGTTTTTAAACTATAACTCAGTGTATTTGTCACTATTCATAAAAAATTGAAAGTTTTCAAAAAAATACCAAAAATTCACCCTAGGCTAATTTTGATATTCCGAATCCAAATATGAAGTCCATTTTGAATGATAAAATTTAAATTTTTTTAAAAAGACGGTATTATTATTCATAACGGCTACTTTGATTGGTCGCAGTGCATTAGAATCTCGAAGTTGCGTACAAAACACGCTATTGTATTATTCAAAGAGAATCGTACCGTAATAGCTTGGGGTGTTACATATTAACTGAAGAATATTGTGTTGAGCCCATGTTTTTAATTTTTTTTCAATATATCTTAACATTTTTAAATTCAATATGTGTCCTCCAAATTTCTCTCCCTTATTGACAATCTAATGCAAAGGATAAGTTGGCATATTCTCATCTTATGAATTTTCAAAAAAAAATTTCTTCACCCTAAAATAATTGTTTCATGAACACTTCTAAATTAGGGATGATATCACATGGATTTATTTAGTGATGATCTGGTTGTGAATAAACTCTAGGTTGATGTGAGCAGGAATGACATAAAAAACAAGGGAGATATAATAAAGGATACGTAGGTTGTTAATAAATTATAATGTTTGTGTTATTATTCTCAAAAAATCATATTTCTAAAATAGGGTCTCTAAAAAATAGATTCCTTTAATAGAAACATGTTACCTCCACACATCTCAACAAACCATCAAAATTATTCTTATATAAGTCATGTAACACCCCCTTTTCACTTTTTTTGAAAACCAAAACTCTCCCTTAATAAGAAAAATTAATTCAATTAAAAATATGGGATGAGAGTGTGATTATAATTCCTCAAACTCTACTTTTACTAGGATGTACATAAATAACTAGATTCATAAGAAAATTCTTTGGCAACCTTTTTTTTTGAACTTGGATCCCCCTCAAGGGAAACACTCATCAACATCTTCATGATGATGAATCTCTTCAATAATATATTTCATGATGCTCCAATATGAGAACAACTAAAATGGAATTCTTAATGTGGTTGTCAAATTTTAATAGATTTCACTCTTTCACCAAGTACGATCTTCCTTAATTCATAGTCTTGAGAATTGATGGATCTATCTAGGATGGAATCATTATCTCCAACATAAGATGATTACTAATAAGATTGTTTTTTTTTGATTTTGAATTGAGAAATAACTCATGTATTGTGAATTAATTATCCATGTTTTCATGAATGGAAATAACTCAATTCTTCTGAGGTTCCCCCTAAGAAGTTTCCTCACCGTCAATTACCTATATTTTAAGCACAAACACAATACACACTAGTTATAATGGAATGATTTGGATATATTTTCTCCTCAAAGTGAGTATAAAGGTTGATATGGATTTCTGAACCACGTTTCTCCACATTCTCTAGTATTTATGCTTCCACATTTGGTTTTTATATATTATTTAGCCTATAGTAGCATGTATCTTATCACACATACCATTTCATTGTGTGAAATGGTTCTTATCTCTTTATCCATCAAATCATATGCATATTTTGAAATAAATTCACTAACATCAAGGATTCTTCTTGTACTATAAATTTGGTTAAAAATACTCTTTCAATTTGTCCAAATTTATTTAATCTCTCATATATCACTTCTCTAACACAGTAGTTATAGTTTCTTGACACTATCCTATGAAAGCCATCTTATTTATCTAAAATATTTATTTTACCTTTAACACTAGCATTTTCATATATTTTTTTATAATTTTATTTCCCTCTCAAAATCATTTAGAAAAATCAAAATAATATCATTGGAAATTTTGATAATTTTTTTAGAGTTTCAATATGTCATCACATGTGTTACTCTCTTCTAATATTTAGCTATTATTCTCAACTTCCTTTTAAACATTTTGGGAGTAATTGGATTTGTAACAGTCATTAGGTTTCTACCTAAGGTTGAATCTTAATTATCTTATGGTCTTATGTTATGAATTATTATTAATATATTTTGAGATGTACATGCATCAATTTTTTGACTACATTTATTGAAAACAACATATATGTAATAAATAACCTCAGATATATATGTGCCTGAAATATTTTCCTTAGTTTATGATTGTTGCATATTCCTTTCTTGATTTATCCTCCGTGATAGATGATCATTTTATTCTATAACACTTATAGGATTGTACCAAAAATGTAATTCACAATCCTTGAATCAATTATAGCACAAGAAATATCCCAAAAACCTTGATCTTATTTTGTTTTCTTGTATGACATCCATGATTTCTAGCATATTTCTTTTGGGTCTTCTTCCTCACTGGTTAGTCTTCTTTTAGTGAACCAAAACAAATACATCTTATTTTATCCACTGAATAAATTTTGATAGGATATTATCATTTTATCCTCATCAATATTTTCATATAATATTTATTGAAATATTCCCTTTTTCAATAAAATGTTTATAAAAAATTATTATATTGAGATATGGATGTTACCTCATTCTTCATAGTATCCTAGGGAATATAATTAGTAGAGATATATATCTTCTTGAAATATAATAGATTTTATTTGTTAGTATAATAATCCCCATATAACTATATATAAAAATAAAAATAAATATTTGGTTGTAAAGTCTCAACATGAGTCTTTTAAATATTTGATAATTATATTTCCAATTCAGGAAACCTCATACTGAGAGTTTTATTTGGATCTTTGGTAAATTTCATTCTATCTTCACTGTCCTTCCTCGTCTTCTCAACACCTACTTCATGCAATGAAACGATTTATTATGATAATGACTCAAGATCCTATATCCACTTGGATTTGATATCCAATTGTGTATGCATGACATCCCTAAAAATATTGTGCAATCTTTTAACTTCTTGGAAATCTTCTACTAAAACAATCTCATAAAAAAAATTGTCACATGCATGAATTTTCTATTATTATTTGTTATGGATAATGGATTTCTCCATTTATTACACCCTTTCTATAAGAATTATTCACTTTATGAAATTTTTTATTAGTGAATCCTCTTGCTATTCAAGTTCTATTTCAACATGTGCTTTATCCAAAAAAAGTCCTTAATAGTAAAAAAGTTTAAACTTAACAAATTGTTTGGTAACTTTCTTTATATGTTATTTTAATTTAGAATAACAATAAATATTATCATTATAGATTAAACAAACTTCATTAAAAGAATCATAGGAATAATAATTACCAATACCAATACAACTATCATTTCATTCAATACGCCGTGTTTCTCCATTTATTTTGGACTATTCTTTGACTTCATTACTAATCTTGTCTTTATGTTCCTTTGATATTTGGATGAATTCTCCCAATTTTTATCTTTAGGTGTAACTTCCTTTTTATCCATGTGATACAACTCAAAAACATCCTGAAATCATTACAATATAAAAGTAGTATACCAATGATTCACCCCCTCTCCGGGGTACCTAAACCGTATTTGGACTCTAAAAGTGGTAAGAAATAAATTCATAGGTATGACCATATGATATATGAATGAATTTATCCTTTCATGCATGAAAAGTGAATAAAGTGAATGAGATAACTGTTATATTTTAAAAGATTCATGTAGCCTATTGTGAGTTGTGTGAGTTTACGTGGTTGTTTTATAGCATATCAATTTGTAGAAGAAAAACATGTAACCATTTATTTCATATAAACATTTTCTTATGAGATTCAAATATCCAATTACCACATATATGATTTGGGAAGAATGATGTAGCTTTTTTTAACATAGATGAAGTTTCACATATTAATTTTCATATAAGAGAGACAAAGCTAATTATATGAATAGGGAGATTATTAATCTTATGTGTTACATTTATTGTCAATGAATGAATATGTGTTGGTGGATGAAGTTAGGATTCTTGAAGAATTGATGTGGATTCACTTAATCAAATTGGATTCATTCTTGGAAAATTCTCCTTGTAAATGTGATGTTTTTTTGGATTTATTTGAAATGAAAAAACATGTGAAAAAGGCATTAATGAAGTGCATAATGACTGTAACAAGTGATATCATTTATTTGTGTGAAAGGGAATTTAAGAATACCATGAAAATTTTCATTTTTAGGAATAATTTTTTATAGTAGGATTGAAAAATAATCTCATGAAATATAAATATTATCACATGAGAAGAAGGATTCTATATTCCTAGTTGAATTTAAGAAGTCCATGTGTTGTAATATTTATATGAGAATTTTGCTTAACTATTAGTATAGGGATTTAATAAAATTGGATATCCATAGCCAATAAATTATGATAGATTAACCATTCATTTCTGGGAGTAATATAAACTATGAATGAGCACCATCTATGCTAGCTAGTATGGAATCAGAGGAGTGAAGGAATATTCATAGATCATATAGGAGCATGCTCATGTGGGAGTAAATGGGAGTGTGAAAGTGGACCGGTGAAGGTGAGGAATGACCTATGAATCTTATGGGTATAGTGTTGCGGGTGTTGAACTCCACCAATGTATTGAAGAGATTAATGAAATAAATGTATATATGGGAGTGGTCAATAGTTTGGGAGACCGATGTGGGACATAGGAAGTGAAGATCAAAGTTCCATTAAGAAATATGTAATGAATAGAATAACTATCACATAGTCTAGTTATTTGGAGTCAATCAATCTCTTATGAAATCATCCCCTTACTTTAAACATTTTAGGTGATTTCAATTAACAGATATTCCTCCATTTTCAAGTATTTGAGACACTGTTGAAGCCATGTAACTTGATTAAGATAAGTTAAAAGATGTATGTTCCCTATAATATACCATGATGAGATCACAACAGTGTTGAGATTAATACCCCATTGTGTGTTTGAGATTCATTCACATGTAAACTTCCATGATAGAGTTTCAGAATCAAAGAACATGAATTTCTGTGATGATAAATCCTCTATTAATGCACATGTATAATAATATTGATAAATTCATGAAATTATACTTGCATATATGAAAATTGAATGAGGCATAATATGATGGATATGTCGATTTAAAAGATTTATATAGATGATTGTGAATCGTGGGAGTGTACATATCCATTTTTCAATGTATTCATTTATATAATGAAACCATGTAACCAATTATTTTATGTATAATTTTGTCTATGAGATTCATGTAGAAAATTTCAATGTATACGATGTGGGTAGAACTGCATAGTTGGATGTTTCATGTAGATGAAGTTTCACATAGTTTTTTTGAGATAATACCTACATATTTTTTTGTGTGAATGATTTAAAATCATAGTTTATGCACAAACAAATTAGGATTTTTAGATATCACAGGCATCTAAATGTTGCATGAAAAAAATGAGAGGATACACAAATATTTCAATTCTTTTATGTGAAGTTTTAAAATGAAGAATCATTAGTTTTTCTAGGTATTCTAAATTTGATAATGTGAGTATTGAAATGATTATGTTACTGTTGAAAATATATAATAATACCTAAGTCATAAGGGTATTTAAATGAGGTTCTTTTATAGAATAATTCATGGTTTAATTTTGACCGAATTAAATAGAAGAAAAATTACTTTTTATGAAGTGATGGAAAAGAATTCATGAAGGAAAATATAATAAATTAAATGAAATATAAACTAATGATGTAATTATTATTATTTTTATTATATATATTATACGATATATAAAGGATTTTTTAGAGGTTTTGAAAAAGGATTATAGATCAGATACAAAATTTCAATATTAAATTGGTTAGTATCGAAGATGTGAGGGATATTCAGAAAAATAGAGAGACCATTCATCCATTATGAACGAATAACATGAGAAGATTAATACATATATGTATCAAAGCGAAAAGGATAAAGAGTATAGAATTACTATAAGAGTATGATTTCATGCTGTTGAGTATTTTAAGATCATGATGAGAATTCAGATCACACTAAATATGGAAGGTGAGTTTTGAGTCTAATTGAACTAATCCTTTTTGGTTGTTGCTGAGGATATTTAAGGAGTACAAAAAGTAAAGGGAATTTAAATTTATTTTTTTGAAATACTATCTACATTATAAGATCATTCTATCTCTGGGTAATCATTAAAGAATATCCTGAAGGCTGGGGTGTCGAACCAGCTACTAGATTCTTGTGATCGGGGTGTCTAACTAATCATAGAAGAAGAGTCATCGGTGTGTATAACCAATTATAGAGATATTGTAACTTGGGTGTTTAAAAAGTTTTATTCACTAGTGGATATAGTAAATAATCTATAACTGGGGGTGGGGGATAACTGGTTTCTACAAGGAGTAGGATTTTATTACAAACCAAGTAAACCATTGTGTAAAACTATATCTATTCTTACAACTTTACACAGAGTGACATTGAGAGATAACATTGAGTAGATATATATCATTAAAAAGTTCAATAGGTTGAATTTAAAATAAATAGTATTTGTAAAAAGGAAACACGATTCACTAACTCTCAATGGTTCATCCAGTATGGGGAACTACATATTTTATCCTTATTTTAGAAGTAATATATTTTTAATATATTTTAAATTTTTTAAAATATTTTACCAAAAAATTAATGTCAAATTAATATTTTACCATTCAATTAATTCTAACGATACATTAAATGTAAATGATAAACGATCCCAGGAGTTGGGATGACTTATTTTTATAAGGATAAGAGTTTAAATGATAAGGTGTGGCTTTAAAGATAATATATTTCAGTGTTTCTGATCATTCAATGAAATTTATCCTTAATTTGGAGTGAAACACTAATTCATTAATAATATTTTAATAATAGTATTTATATTTAATATATTTCTATAAACAATAAGAATTGAGATATTTAAATATGAATATAATTATTGATGTTGATGAGTTGGAGGATGTCACAGGTTGGGGACTCTCCCATGGTGTATCGGAAGGAATATAGGGTTCTTATAGATCCATAGACTTACCAAACATTTTGGGATGAAAAAGTCTTCTGGAAATTACTTCTCAGGTAGAATCTTCAGTTCCAAAATCCTGTTTGACATCGATTGAAGGCTCCATGAATGAAGTTAGAAGACCAAGAACAAACCTGGATTTGAAGTTAGATGCTAGTGAGAATTTGATGCTTCAATCAAATATCCCTCCACTTGAAGAATCATCCATAATGGATTATTGGATCTTGTGGACAATAATCTTGAAGCCTTTATGGAAATATTAGCAATGAAAAAACAATAATTATGAGGGTCATCCTACCCATTGGTGAGAAGATCGGAAAACCTGATGATTTGACTTTAGGAGTCTCCCTTGTTTGGGGGATCCCTAATTGGATCTTGGCTCACTCCACATATAATATTAGTCTTTGGGCATCAATGCATCAAAGATGAGGAACACTTTTTAATAGGTATAGTTCAAATGACAAGGTCATAATTTGATCCTTTGGGACCCAATGATATTGCAAGATATTTCTATAGATATTGGAGAACCCATCATCCTTGAAAGAGTGATAAAACACATTATTCTTTGACATTATGATAGAATTCCTATTCAGGGTATATCAGATCTACCTTAGTTGATAGTGTAATACTATTTTCCCCCACTGAAGACATTCCCATTAGTGTTGAATTTGAGAAATGTCCAAATTTCTATGTTTTATGTATGGTTGTTTTTATTCACTGGAGGATTTTCATAAGAATCTATCATGTGAGGTTTGTGGCATTAAGTTCTATTTTGCCAATTTTTATAGAAAGATAGAAAAAAAGGAAACATACAACATCACCCAAGTATTATAATATTTTAATTGTTAAAAGAGATATCAAATAATCCCACAAGGTAACTAGAATTGCTAAGGACCTAGTTTTGGATAGGGTGTACCTTAATGTTTCCAAGACTAGGATGGGGTCAACCAAAGAGAAACCAATAAATCCCTTTGAGTCTTGACTAGTTCCTGTAAAAGAATATTATGATCCTCATCATTCACCTCAAAAGAATGATCTATGTAATGTATTGGTTTAATCTCAACTATATAAATTTTGAGTAGAAAATTCTTTTTAATATGAAATGTGTTCCCATTTTTAGGGATACTCTTTCTCAAGGCCTAAAGGATGATAGGAAGTATAATTATGTGGATAGTCAATCAGAGGGAGAACATGATGTGAAATCTCTAGAAGATCAACAATTAAGGGTTGAAAACAAATTGGTAATATCTAAGGTGCATATGGGTAATATAAAAGGTTATTTTTCTTTTGGTAAGTTTTCTAACTCAAAATGGGTTTAGACTTTAGCAATGGTATCATTTTCCAATCCCTTGATTCCTAATCCCTCTTTCTGGGAGGATACAGATAAGGGAACTTCTCCAAGTAACCCACCATTTAGAAATCCAAGACTTTTGATAAAGGATGTATCAACCATTTTGGTAGTGTTCGACATACAATCTAGTGATCCACTGGATACATCAGGTTCAGTTGGAAGAGTTAATTGATATGTCTCTCCATATGTAATGTCCACCATTATCATGGATGTTTATTCAAAATGTAAAAATATGGATCCTGCTTCGTTAGTGTAGTAATCCAAGAAAGTTGTGGATGCTTTGGTAGTTGATCCTGAGATGCTAGCCACACCGAATGACCTAGTGGCTACTTCCAACATCTTTAGAGTGATAGAATCGATTAATGAAGACCTAGAATAAAATAAACATGGTAGAAAAGTGGTTGGTAATAATGTTTCATACCCTATAATTATTTCTAGAGAGAAAAAATTCATTGATGATGATGGGTAGACCCCAATGGAGAAAGAAATAACCAATATCTAGCCTAAAGACACCCCTAGAGATAAGGTATAAACAATCATTGTACAATCCAGCTCGGAAGATGGAGGGCCCAAAGAGATTTAGTAACAAGTTAAAACATATAGGTGAGGTCGTAATCTATGAGGTTGAGAGAACAGATGTTGTTGAATTAATTGGGTGTCTCACCAAAACGAGAGTCCCTATGATCACACAGAAATCATTAAAAATAGAGGGATGCAATCGGTATGGAAGCGTTGAAGTCCCTTGTGTCATGATTGTCCTTGTCCTCTATACTCCCATTTTTTTCTTTCAATAAAGGGTCTTTGTCCCAGATGACTTAAAAAATATGAATATAATTTTTAAGAAATAATAATTTACCACTTATTTGAAATTTTATTTAAATATTATCATTCATAGGAAAATATTCCCGTTTTATCATTAAAATATTATTTTATAATTAATATTAAAATAATATTTCATCATTAATTAAAAAATATTTTTTTTATTAATTCAAAAAATACTACCATTAATTGAAAATATTATATCATTATATATCATTAATTGAAAAATATTTTATCATTAATAGAAAAATTAATTTTTCATTGATTAAAAAAATATTATTTTATCCTTAATTGATAGATAATATTTTATCATTAATTGAAATATTATTTTATCAATAACTAAAAAACATTTTATCAATTATTCAAAAATACTGTTTATCATTAATTGAAAAATATTTTGTCACCAATTGAAAAGTATTATTTTATCATTATTTTACCATTATTTTAATATCATTATATCATTATTCCTTCTTAAATATTTAAAATATTTCTAGAGTAATATTAAATCAGAATATTGTTTTTCCATTAATTGAAAAATATTATTTTATCCTCAATCAAAAAATATTATATTATCATTAATTGAAAATAATTGAAAATAATTAAATTTATTATACCATTAATTGAAAAATATTATTGTTACTTAAAAAATATTTTATCAATAATTGAAAAATATTTTATTATATTTTGACATTTTTTTGTATCATTAAATTTTACTTATCTTTAATTGGGAAATATTTTATAAATAGTTGTGAAATATTATTTTATTATTAATATACTATCATTAATATTTAAATACTATATTAATATTGTCATTCATAGTAAAATTTTCTTATTTTATCATTAATTATAAATATTATTTCTTCTTTAATTGAAAAATATAATTTTATCACCAATTAAAAATATTTTATTTTCATTAAATTTATTTTATCATCAATTGAAAAAATATCATTAATTGAAAATACAATAAAAAATTATTTTATGATTAATTGAACATTTTTTGATTAATTGAAAAATATTTAATAATTATGTTTTCATTAATTTAAAAAGTAATATCAATATTTTTTCATTAGTTGAAAAAGAATTTACCGTTAATTAAAAAAATAATATTTTATCATCGTCTTTTTTTTATTTGAAAAATATTTTCTTATTGTGTCGTTTTAGATATTTTAAATATTAATAAAGTAATATAAATTAAAAAAATACTTTATCATTATTTTATAACTATTTTTTAATATATTTCAATATTTTACTATTCAACTGATTCTAATGGCTTACAATCCCATCAATACGAATGTATTCATTTTTAATGATAAGAGGTTAACCGATGAGGAGTGGCTGTAAGGATAATATATATGGTTGATTTGTATATTTTAGAGAAATTATTAATTAATTTTGTAAGTAATATAAATTCTCTAATAATATTTTACTTATAATATTCAAAATTAAAATCTACTTCATAAATATTAAGCATTGAATTAATTAAATGTGAATATAATTGGTAAATAATAATATTTTTCTGTTAATATTGAAATATTATTTTCTTATTAATTTATAGTAAAGTATTTTAAGACAATATTACATTCCATCATTTGATTTTGAATGAAACCATAAATTGAGGTTCTTTTATAGTCTTAGTCTAAAAACTTTCCTTTTTATTAGGTTGTATTTTGAGTTATTCATTATATTTTATTACTTATTTGTTAATATATTATGTTTTTTATGTCTTAAATATATTTATTAATATAAAAACTTTTTTTATTTATTTTAAAATAATATATCATTAATATAAAAATATGGCATCATTAGTAGAATTATATTTTATCATTAATTGAAAATTATATTATCATTATTATATATCAGTTAAAAAAATTATATTATAATGTTATCATTAATTTAAAAGATTATATAATTATTTTATCAATAATTAAAATAACATTACCATTATTTAAAAAAATATTGTATCATTATTTTATCATTAATTGAAAATACTATAACATTATTTTATCAATACTAGAAAAATATTTTATCACTAATTAAAAAAAATTATTAACTATGTTATCAGTAATATTAAAATATTATTTCAATATTAAAATTATTTTATCATTAAAATATTTTCAATAATTCATATTAAAATATTTATTTATCATTAATTAACAGTAAAATATCATCATTATTATTAAAATATTATTAATTGATAATAAAATATTATTAATAATCTATATTAAATTATTATTGGATCATCCAAATATTATCATGACAATTAAAACAATATTTTATTATTATTTGATAGAAAATTGTTTTAAAATATTATTTTATGATTAAAATATTATCATTAATATTGAAATATTATTCTATCATTAATAGGTTGTAAAATATTATTTTAACGTTAATTTATAATAAACAACATTTAAAATAATAATTTATCATTAAAATATTATCATTAATGTTATACTATGATTTTTTCATTAATTAAAGAAAAATTAAAAAATGAAGTCGAAGAAAATAATGAAACAAATTCTAGAATGAACCTCTTTGTCTAAGCTACACTCGAAGAACATGCAATAACACTCTCCAAGTAAGGAAAATATGGCAGCCTTTACAAGAATTCTAATTTCCCGGATCAACCATCCTTGATTACTAAATATATGGAAACATCTACTTGAGGTCTGATAGCCGAGAACACAATCTTAAAGAATATGTGGAGTATTTGAGCATAAGGGAGGGTGAGAATATAGAGGGGCATTTCCATATATCCCGACATGAAGATATTCACTAGTGTTCCATTTTTGGTCACCTTCAACGCTCGATTTATGTTTTTAGTGAAGTAGGAGCAACTTAGGTATTTGAGGATTAAGTGGAGGGAGGTAGAAAAATATTTTTATTTTAGAATGAAGATGAGGGTGTGTTGAAAAAGGTAATGGGTGGAAAGGTTCATGACCACCTAATGAGAGGTGAAAGGTGAATGGGTCTCACTTTGATACTGGAGTTGAATGAAGGTGATGATAGGTTTGAAAAGCATGATGAAATACATATTTACCTTATAGATGAGAATTCTATGAATGAGGAGTGTGTTATTAATAGAGTTGTGTAAGTGAGAATTATGTGAGTGTGGAGTGCAGTGCCCCGAGAGATCTCTTGAAAATCCATGGAAATGTTAAAGATATTATTAATTATAATTAATTGATATTAAAATATTATTTTTTTTCTTAATTAATAATAAAATATAGTAAAATATCATTTTATCATTTATGTATTAGAAATAGTGTTGAAATATTATTTTTATATTATCATTCATGGTAAAATATTCTTATTTTATCATTTAAATGTTTTTTATCTATTATAATAAAATATTAACATTAATATTAAAATATTATTTGTTCATTAATTTGAAAAATATTATTTTTTCATTAACTGAAAAATATTAAAATACTATTTTATCACCAATTGATAGTAAATTTCTTCAACTATTACTTTATCATATAATTATTTTCATAGATTTAGAAATATAATTTCAAATTCTTCATTCATAGAAAAATATTCTTATTTATTGTTAAAATATAATTTTATCATTAATATTAAAATTTTCTATTAATATTAGAATATAATCTCATAAATAATTGAAATATTTTTATTTATATTTATTTTTAAAAATATAATAATTAATTGAAAATATAATATCATTATTAATATATTAACTTAAAAAATATAATAACATTAATTGAAAAATTATTTTTTAATTAATTGAAAAATATTATTTAATACTTAGTTGAGAAATATTATTTTATGATCAATTTAAAATGTTATGTGATTATAAAATTTCTTTTATAACTAATTGAAAAATATTTTATAAATAATTGAAAAAAATACTAAAATATTATTTAATCATTAATTAAAAAAATATTATCAATATGTGAAAAATATTTTATCATTATTATATCATTAATTTGGTGATAATACTACATATTTGTGAAAAAAATAGTTCGACATTTTTCAATTACTAAAAAACATCCAAAAAGCGCACACTTTTATCAGTGCTAAGGAAAACAAAAATTCCCACCAATCTCATTAGAAAAACCTAAACGGGTGGTTAATTAAGCGTTTCCTATTTTTGTATTGAGTTGGTGCCCTAGAATCAACTTCTATTCACTTATATTACATTTATATTAAAAATAGTGAATACTAAATTAAATACTATTTAACATATTGATTTTTCTTATCCATAACATTAATGTGATCATGTATTAGAGTATTTAACACATTTCAAATATTATAGTCATTCCCCGTTATGATAATAACCTTAAAATTCAATGAATTTATACTTAAAATGATCAATTTTATTATGTAATTTGATAATCCACCTTTATTTTTAATATTTTATAACTTATTTATTAACATGTCATGTTTTTTATAACTTAAATATATTTATTATTCTAGAAAATATTTTCTAGTTAACAAAAAAATTTGTTATAATTAATAGAAAATTATGTTATAATTAATTTAAAAATATTTTATCGTTAGTTAAAAAATATTTTATCATTATCTAATATTTAATTGAATTTTTTTATTTTATCATTATCTTAAGATCAATTCAAAAATATGCTATCATTTTTTTCATTAATTAAAACTATTATATGTTTATTATATCATTAATTTAAAAGGTGTATCATAAATTGAAAAGTATTTTATCATAAATTTATCATTAACTGAAAATATTTTATCAATATTTTATTATTAAAAGAAACATATATTTTCATTAAATGAAAAATAATATCAATAATTTTTTCGTTGATATTAAAGTATTATATCAATATTATCATTATTTTTTCATTAAAATATTATACCTAATTGATTGTAAATTTTTTTTATCATTCGTGGTCAATAAAATATCATCGCCAATATTAAAATATTATAAATTGTTAAATTATCATCTTAAATTTTAAAATATTATTTCAACTTTATTTGATTTTTTTATTATTTCACTAATTTAAAAAATAAAATATTATTGTAAAATATTTTATCATTAATTGAAAAATTATTGCATCCTTAATTGAAAAATATTATTTTATTATTAAATTAATATTATCATTAATTGAAAAATATTTTATCGTTAATAGAAAAAATAATTAAATGTTACTATATCGTTAATTGGAAAAATATTATAATTAATTCAAAAATATTGTATCACTATTTTATAATTAATAGAAAATATCATATCATTATTTTATCATTAATTAAAATATATTTCATTATAAATTAAAAAAAATATATGTTTAATCATTTTATTGTCTTTAATTGGAAAATATTTTATCATTATTCGAATTTAATTTTTTTTTAATATTAATAGAGTAATATAAATTGAAATTTATTTTATCATTATATTACAAATGTTATGTTTTAAATATTTTTAAATATTTTACCATTCAATTAATGCTAAAGTAATATTTTATCATTCAATTAATGATAAAGTCTAATCTAACCTAGTTGTTGGGTATCGTGTGACAAAATTATTTTTTAAAATGGTGTCCCACTTGTGTAGTGTGTTTTTTATTTTTCCAGTAGCTTGTGGAAGGGTTCATAATAACAATATAATAAATTACTAGTAATAAAATTAAGGAAGATTATAGCTTTGAATTATATAAATATCAATTTAATTTTTGATTTGTAATAATTTACCATTAATTTGGTAAGTAATAAAAATTCTCTAATAATCTTTTACTTAGTATATTCATATAAAAAATATTGTTTATTAATATGAACCATTACATTATATAAATATGAGTATATTTGGAATGTAATAATTTTTTATAATTAATTTAGTAAATAAAATATTAATAGGAATAAATATCCTCAATTTCAAAATACTAATATAGGTTTGTAAAAAATATTTCCACCTTTTACCATTGTTAAACAATAAAGATAAATGGCACGATTTTATCACTTGTAACCAAAAGTGAAATTCACAACAAGATTGGTGAAAACACCTAATTGGAGGGAGATGGTGAATCAAGTGTTGACAATTTTTTGTTGATGTTGGTGACCCAGAACCAACTACTTCGTAATTTAGATTAAATATATATTCAAATAATTGAATATTAATATAGATAAATTATCACATATTGATTATTCATCTCCATAACATTAATGTGATAATGTTTTAGGGTATCTATCGCATTTCAAATTTCATAGTATTTCCCCATTATAATGAGAACCTTAACATAATATGAAAATATTTTTAAAACATATTCTGTAGATGGAAAACATTAGATTTTATGGCACATAGTAAGTGGTCTATTAAGTACAAGTACTCGTAAATAGGTGAGACTAATTACCATGAAGTTCAAACTTGGTAATCTCTATGGTGGGAGATTATGAGAGCCACCTCACGGATAAGAATTTTTTATGTTTACGTGTCATCATATACTTCTATCTAGGAGAACGTGTAATAGTACATAGACTTTAATATTTAAATTATTAATTTAGGTTAAGACTCCTATAGTTTGATGTAATTCCATAAACCATGATGATAACAGTTTTTGGAGAAGTTTGGTACATTGGGTGCATCACAAATAATGTGTTATTAATTAATAAGTTGAGGAAGTATTTTTCATTCAAATTTTATGGAATTTGATAACTGTATCCTTAGATTGAAATAGAACAATCACATTAAATTTGATGGACATGGTAAATGGTGAGTTTATTTAAGATAATCTAAGAAATATATATCAAGAATATAGGTTTATGACATGAGTGCACAACCAGATTGCTGATATATTGTAAAAAAGGGATTATATTACACAATGAGAACTCCTATGTGGTTATCATCATTGCAACATTAACTTCTTTCTCTTGGGTGCCATGACCTAATGCAAGACTGTAATATTAGATTTCAGGAAAGCCCACTTAATGCCAATGAGAACGAATCCTAGAGGATCACACACTATGTAGTCCCATTGATCTAAATTAAATTATATTTGAATATAATTATTATAATAAATATTATTCTCAAGGTCTATAAATAATTTAATTCAGGATCTACTGATCACAAATATTCACAAGGTATTAATATTTATTTATTCATTAATAAATAATTTTGTTAATTATGTGAATAATTAATAAATATTTATCATTCAAGCTATTAATAGATTATTTATTTCATTTATTTAGTATTTAAAAAATATTTATTTTCATGAATATGAATATAATATTTATTTATGGATAAATATTAAATAAATATTTATTATTATATTCAATAAATTCGAAGAAGGATTAGTAGACCAATATCATGTTTGGTGATAAATTTTAATTTCTAGACCAATAAAATAATACTTATCATTGTGCCACATAATGAACACCATAAAATAATAATAATATTTTTATTATATGGAATGAGGTTAGATAAGTTTTGTTATATTAATTTGGGGTCCTTGGGTAATTAAATAATATTTCAACCTTAACCCTAACTCTATAACTTTTTTATTATTTAAATTATGTCAGGTTAATCATGAATTGAGAATCTTGGTACAAAGTTTATTTCCATCTAGATTCATCCTCCTCTATTTCTATAAAAGAATTAGAAGAATAAGGGAGACTCCATATTATATAAAGGAACTTAAAACGATCAAGATAAACATCAAAATACAGTCAATCCACTACACTTTTACTAGGAATTCCACCAGTTTTATTTAGTTATCGAAGGATCATGTGTTGATCACCCCTAGAGAGGGATCTACATTGGGTCCTCCCTATGCAATGATGGTGATCTGAAAAAGGGTTTTGGATGACCAAAAACATCACTAGAGAAATAATCCATGGCATAACATTCTTTCTTCCAATCTAACTAAATTGATTTTAAATTTAGCATGAAATGATTCTATTTGGGTTCCAGGATTTCTATATCAATATTTAATGGAAATATTTCATTGTTCCTGACATTTACATATTGAAAAAGTAGGGAAACCATGATGGTTATTTGAAAAAAAGGATATTCTTCTATATCCTAATCCTTCATGTTGAATCAGTGGCAGGTAACATTTATATTTATTTTTATCTATTTTTTTGGTCATATATTGTAAATAATGGTAAGTTTTCATTTCAAAATTATTCATTCTTTATTTTGAAGTTTAATTAACATTATTTCAACATTTTAAAATTATTTATTCAAGATTCATATTTTCTTAAGGCATAAGAACATATGAAGAATAATCAAAGATTCCATTAGGAGGTTCCAATGTTTCTGGTTGGTATATTGGGTTACAGGGCGTGTCGACAGAGTACACTCTTTGTACCCATGTTCACTTCACTTGGACGTATTGTGAGATACACAACGTGCTGATCAATTATTACATGTGGTGCATTTTCTGTACATCACATGTTTATTAGGAGAACCTGTCTTATGGTTTACTAGATTACACAACATGTTGCTGGATAAAAAATCATGTAGTCTATTTTTTATTGTGGTGAAATTTTCACTAACTGTGTGGTTAAATATAAGTTTTCATACCACATGAGATTGACAACCTGGACAATCAGTAAAACTCATAGTGTTTAGCTAGTATAAACTGCATGTAACTCATTAATTCCCCACGTCTGAAGAACATGCTAAGTTAATCGATGGGTTACATGGAAAGAAAACAGGAGGACCACATGGTGTGTAGCTCATTAGTACGCACCATGTAATCTGGATGAGATACATGAAAAAACCCCATGATTTAATACCAGGCACATGTTAATAAGAGAACAAGACCTATATATTGTTAGTACATGTCATATACTTTGGCCAGGATACACACTGAGGCCATAGGTGTTTATCCTAGATGCATGAAAAAAATGGGGAACATGACATGTATCTCATAAATACATTCCTTGTAGTCTCCCAATATAGAAAAAAATTACATTTCATTAAAAATAACTAATATTTTTTTCATTAAAAACTAATTACATTTTTAGAACTAGATGTGTTCTATAATGTAATAAAAGATTTTATGAATAAATAAATGATCAATTAATTTATTGAAATTATCTGTAATTACCTATTAAATTGTTTTATTTTTTTAGTGCTTTTATGATGTTATCTCTAAGAGACTATAAATTTTCATTAATAAAATTGGAATAAATTGAATAATTAATGTTTTCTTCCTAATAATAAATAATTAATTGAGGTGAATTTTATCCCACTTACTTTTTTTATTCCTTGAAAGTGTATGACCTCACTTGATATTTTACTAGATATGTGTATGATTTGGTTTAATTTTTATGTAATTTCCATGCATGGGTTTTCTATTATTTATTTTTTAATTAAATATTATCGTCATCATGTCTTCCATCTCTCTTTTATTATGTGTTAACTACATGTTAATGTTTATTTATTTAATTCCCAGTAACTAAAACATTGGTTCCCCACACATAACTGTGAGTTATAAACATATATAAAAAAATAAGTATCCCCATTCATGTGGATAAGTTTTTGGATAAAATTCAGATGAAACCAACTTAGGTGATACAGATGTGGAATTGTAGAATAATGAAGCTCAAGACAAGACTAGAAAATGAAGTTTCCACATCGGGTTATTGATTGATTTATTTTATACTCAACAAATCAACCATTAGATGAGTTCATGATCATCTCATTTATTTATTTATTTTATGCATGATTTATTTTATGGACACATGAACACAATATCATAAATAAATTGACTCATATGGGGAGATGGAATTAAAATATATAGATTATGTATATTTTTTTATCATAACCTATTTAATCCCTTATGTAAAATCCAATTCATTTTAACATACATGTAAAGAATAATGCAAGAAATCATAACGGATAATAAATAAAATCCCACAACTTAATATTAAGTCATACAAAACTTTCCACTACTTGTTTTAGAATGAAACCATAGAAATAAGTGTTTAAATATCCATAGACCGGATAATTAATTTTATTATGGAGTTATTATAAGTGTTTTGGGTTGAATTATCCAAACATGAATTAAATTTGATGACTATATTTTGTTAAATACAAATTTAGAGTAAAGTGTCGAGGAAATACTAGTTAGGATTTATGGATTGAGGAGCTAACTAAATGGTTAAATGAGCATATCATTGTTAATACTTCCTACCATAGAAACTTCTTATGGTTTCATGAACATTGTCTGGATCATAAGGTGTTAAATATGGATCCTTATCACAAGAATTTTCATGAACATGACATTAAAAGTTCAATGGTGAGGGTTTATAAAACTTTATAAAATATTGAGAGAGTTAAAAAATTTAAATTATTATGACTCATATAATTTTAAATCAAGTAAAGTACTAGTCATCTATTTTAATCATTATAGAAAAATAGAAAATGAAACCACAAAACTAATATGTTAAATCATTAACTCATAGTAATTCTTTTAAAAAAAAATTCAAGGATATGGAATAATTATTTATGATAGTCTTTATTATCATAAGATTCAGATTATGTATTGGAATCACCTATTCCACATCAGACTCCCCGATATGAGAGAGAATGTAGAGAGGACTCCTACTTGAGATTTGTAGAGGAATACTCCAATATTCATTAAATTGTATTAAAAACTTTTTTCAAAGATTAGATGACACAATATAGGGAAATGGATTTTCACAAAATAATATATCATTATATTTTTATTTATAATTAAAAGGAAAGTATTTAAATAAGAATTATTGTCAATATACTATATCAGTTTAAACTGGAAGAAGTGAAACTAGCTACTGATCATGGTTTCAAAATTCCAGGGTATATTGATCATTTATAAAAGTTAGGCTTCCATTTAGATAAGATATTATCCATAAATATTATTTTATTATCCTTACCACTATGGTTTTCCTTATTCATTAAAGCATGTGTCATTGAAATGGAAATGTTATTTAAGATGGTTTTGTCCATACTTCCCCAAGATGACAATGATTGGATGGAAAACATTTCTCCACCCGTCATTGCGAAAAGTTTGAAATAAAAATTTGAAGATCCAATGGATAATATAATTCCAAAAGATCCATTATATAATCCTTCAAAAAGAAAAATGTTTCATAGGCAGAAGAATGAATAGGTGGCTATTTACTTCTTATATAGAAATAATGGACACTAGAAAAGAAATTTCATTAAATTTAAGAAGAAATCATATGAATTCACTTCAGGTATATTCATCAAGTTTATATTCACCAATTGTGTATTCAATAAAATATTCTTATAATAATCAAGTATTTTAATACATGAAATGATAATGAGTAGAAAGGTTATAGAGTGAACTCAAAAGCAGATGATAAAGGAAGATTACTACCTCAACAAAAAATGTTTTAGTCTCAATTTAGCTAAGATAAAAGATATACAAAAAAATACTTATAATTTTTAAATAAGGTAACCTATAGAAATAAAGGTACACCACAAATGTTTTAAGAGATAGTTCAACATGGCCACATGAAATATTATAAATAAAAAAGTAACTTTATATACTTCATGAGATTCCTTTAAGAAATTTTATATATACTTAGTGAAGTAAATGAGTACACTAGGTAAATATTGAGGAATATCGGAGCTATCTTGTTGAATAACATGTTATCAATGTATTCATTTACCATAAATGTAGAGTAGAGGTATTCCAAAAGTCACATTTTTTATATGAATCATTATCTTTATGGAAATCAAAGGAAGATAAACAATGAGTCGTATATATATTACAAATATTCCATAATTCTTTCCAAGACATGTTTTGAAAATAAAAGTGAAAAAACTAACCATATGCCAACTATATTGTATAATATATATCATATCAATTTTGATATGATAAGAATCTATTAGGACACTAGGATAATTGTTTTTTAAGACCTATTTTTTGAAAGTTTTCTTTAGAAATATATGATCATCAATTACTAAGGTAAATCTTATTTAATAATCTTATAATGACTAAGGATATTAATTTGTAGTCAAGAAAAACTATATTTATATAAAGGAAGACTATCTATTTACATATAGTGGGAGAAAACTTAACCTTTTGGGGTTAAGGATAAAGATACACTTGGGTTGGCATAGGAATGATTGAATCCACTTTGCTTAGTGAGAGGAGTAGTTCTACAGAGACAAACTACATTGGAATTGATAACCAAAGAGGTGGTTTATATTCCCCACAGGAGGTGATACATATATTATCATTTTATAATTATGGTTCCTATAAAGAATCATTAAATATAAATATGATAAAGATGAAAATTATGTATAGATTTATGTAATGAATTGAATGTACCTAGATTCAGGGACTCCATATTTTGAATGTTTCTAAGAATTTATACTACTAGTGAGTATACAAGAGAAATTAGACATGGATGGTACAAGATGGTTCCAATAAAAAATGATTTATTATTAATTGTTTTTTTCTACTAAAGAACCTATAAACTAATACTAATGACTAAAAACCATTTGAATTATACTTGTAAAATCATATTTTAGTAACCATTATCTTAGGATATTAATTTTCAAGGCCAACACATTTAGAAAAAACCTTATAGATGATATCTATATGACATAACCAAAAGGATACCTATAGTATTTTTCAACAATGAATAACTATAAAGGTTTGATGATATAAATAAATACCATTTGAGATATGAAAATTACATAATTTTATTTAAGAATAAATCTTGAATAGTGATCATAGAACATTCATTTGGAATGTCATGTGTCTCTATGTAGTTATTGGGACCAATATAAGTTTTAATGATAGATATATTGATAAAATATAAAAAAATGGCTTGTCTTACTATTTTTTTCAGACTAAGGAATGAAATTTCTCCAAGTATGAATTGAATTATAAACCATGTTATAGGGAACCTGATCCAAAAATTAGATCTATGGGTTTGCTAAATCAAGTCATTTTACCTACATTAATATACTGAAAAATATAATTTGGTAGAATTCATGGATGAGTTTTTTTGTCATATAATCCTTCAAGTAAAATGTTCATGGGCATATGAAGAGATTATTGAGATTAAAATAATTTCATAATATTAAATACAAGTAACTTATATCATTTTTTATGATATATTATGACATTTTATTTTAATTATCCATAAATAGTAAATATAAATTACATCCTTGATAACTAAATTTTATTTTATTTAGAGATATGTAAAAGTACTTTGAATAGTAGAACATAATGAGTTCCTAGGGTTCAGAGAATTTGGAATACTAGTGATCATGGTAATTGAACTCTGGTCTTAACATAGTTATGTTGGACCTAGTGTCCTAGAAAAATATTAGGTAATTTATAAGAAAAACTATTTACATTCAGTGGTTTTCATATCTATAATATTTGATAACGTTGTTTCTTTTGATGCAGCTTAAGGAGAAGTTCAGACATGTCTTGTTCTAATTTTGTGTTATTCCAAAAGAAATATTTTTTATTATTATTAAGATAATATTTTACTGTGAACTTAGTTCATATGTATAGACTCTAACATGGGAACAAAAGTTGGATCCTCAGTCATATCACTACTTGAGAGATATTATCGAGGAAGTAATGTTCTAGAAAAAATATTTTCCATATAGTAATGTGGAATTATCAACCCTATTCACATAAACATGATAGGCCCTGTTGTTATAGTAATACGTAGAAGAATAATTTTTAATATGTGGAAACTTGAAAGAAGTCATCATTTGGCTCCAGTGTATGTGAGAGACTATTGGAGTTAGTTCCCTAGAACCAACAGCTTTGTACCATAGATTTAATGTATATTCAAAAAGTGAATATTCCTCAAAATATCTTATCACATACTGATTTTTATTCTATATGAAATTAATTTGATAATTTCCTAGAGTATTAGTCGTATTGAAATGGTTATAAAAGTTTTATATTATGATGAGAACCTTGAAATTGCATGAAAATATTCTTACAACATATTATATATTTGGATAATATTCTATGATGGAGAATATGATATGTTGAATGTCATGTGTGAGTAGTCATAAGTGGATGATATTTATTCTCATAAAGTTCTATCTATGTAATACCTATGAAGAGAGATTAGAGAATAGGTCTGCTAGTAGGAATTCTGCATGTTTAGGTGTCATCATACATTCCTATATTTCAGTATGTGTAATGCTCCTTAATCTTTATGATTATTATTAATGGATGTCATGACTCATCCACTTATATGTATTTTGGTAAACTATGTTGATAATAATTCATTTTTATTTTTGGTACATTGGGTTCATAAAAAATGACATGTTATTAATTAATAAGTTGAGGAAGGATTTCCCTTCCAATTTTATGGATATTGACATATATGCCCTTTTATTGAAATAAATCTATGTCATTAAATTCTATGGTCATGGTGTAACGAGGATTTTATTTCAGATAGTCAAAGAAAGACGTATCAAGAATATATATTTATAACATGATTGTGAAACCATGCATAATTACAATGAGAAATAAGCCTAAAAGGTCACACTGATGGTTTCTATTGTTCTCAATTAAATTATCTTTTAATATTATTATTGGAATAAATATTATTTTTAAGACTGAAGGAAAATTTAATTCTATATTTATTGATCGTAAATATTGACATGGTAATAGATAATTATTTATCTATTAGTAAATAATTTTTTAATTATGTAAATAATTAATTAATATTTATTCACTAGAATTTGAATAGAATATTAATTTTATTTACCAAATATTTAATAAATATTTACCCTCTATACTATGAATAAAATTTTTATTTATGAATAAATATTAAATAAATATTTATTGGAGTATTAGATAAATTTTTGGGTGGATGAGCGGTTGAAGATCATGTTGGGTGACAAATATTAATTGTTAATTCGATAAAATAATATTTACCAGTTGTGCCCGATAGAAGACTCCATAAAATAATAATAATAATAATAATAATAATAATATAAGGAATAGGGTTAGATCTGTTTTATTATATTATCTAAGGGTCATTTTGCATTTAAATTATATTTTAACGAAGACCCTAACACTACAAAAATATTTCTATGTCCAATTTCATTGGTAAATCGAGGATTGAGAATCATTTAAAAAAAATTTATTTATCTCTAGATTCATCATCTTATATTTCTCTTACAAATGATAAGAACAAGATAGATTACTTCCAGCCTGATGGAATTTGAAGTGATCAAGATGAACAACACATGATGATAGATTCGCACCGCTAGCACTCGAAATTCCATTAGAGTTATTCAGAGATCAAATGATAACGTGTGGATCTCCATTATATGGGATTTAATTTGGGTTCTCCCTATAAAATGATGGTAATCTAAAAAAGGGTTTTAGATGATAAAAAACATCATTGAATAAAGATCATAAGATGCGTTATTCTTTCCTCTAGTCTATTTAAATTAATTATAAATTTAATATGAAAATATCCTCTCTTGGTTTTGGGCCATCAATATCAATATTAAGTGGAAAAATTTCATTCGTTATGTTTTTTACAAATTTCACAATTGGAGAATGATACTTTGAATCTTATAAAAACATTAAGGATTATTCAACCAAAATGCTCTTCCACTATGTCCACAACCTTCATTTTTTTATAAATTCAAAAGCATTATGGAATCTTTTTCCCTTGTGGTGTTTTTCCTCCATTATCGGTTAGTGTACAAGAATCTATTTTTTATTCTTCCAGGAAACCACCAAACACATGGATGGAAGTAAATAAGATAAAAAGAACAATGTATTTTTACATGTTTTGTTTCAAATACCTCTTCCTTGCCTTTATTGGTAAAATGACCTAATCATATAATGTCTATTATAAGAAATTATTAACTACAGTAGTTTGTGTTTTTTCACACATAAACTATATCCCATTGAGTGTACAAGTTTATGACTTTCACAATACTTATCTATTCATGTTTTCACTATATTTTTGTCACTATCATCACACTGTTGTAACAAATTCTCATTGTGATATTCATGTATACCATGAGTCGCACAAGTCTTATGGGTTACCACCTTGATATACATGAATTTCCTTAGAGATCCTTCTCATATTTTTATCCCCAAATATTCAGAAGATACTTTTTCATCAAGGATAATGATCTTATTCTATTCAATAGCATATTCTTTAAATGTAATCTAATAAATAACCAATCACCTTATAACTTAGTCACTACTATAGATAATCTTCAAATCTCTTCAATAGATAAGTTCACCTAGCTGTCTCACTTTTCAACATCTAAAAAGAATAACCTAAAATAAAAAGGACCATGGAAATTATGTTGTTCTATATTCACCACTTTATTTTTCTCAGAACTTTAGTCCATTTGATGGGAACTAAGGATCTTAGTTGGGTCTCTCTTATTTTACTTCTTATGGGATAATCAAATAATCTTCCCCAACTCAAAAAATATTATATTCTCTTTTTATTCTTCCTCATGAACTCTCATTCTCTAACCTAAATCTTATTATCACTAATACCATAACAATATTTCTTCATAAGAGATATAATACTTAAAATAACTCACTTTATTTCTCAAGAGTCCCAGTTACAGTCAATTTACATGTGAATTTTTATTTTTATTAGGGATTCTAACATTTCAGAAAATGGAAATACAACAGCAAATAGGTATAATAAAAATTGGATAGAATTATGTAAACAACTGCTCCCCATGATCTCATATATTCCTTTTGTTTTATCAAGTATTATAAATTTATTAACTCAATGGTGTATTAAAAAATACCCCTATTCTTTTTCTTATTCTTTCATATTAATTTATGTCATCTGAGTAATTATTTAGTTATTTTACATAGCTTACTCACCTTCATCTTATTCTCAGATATAAACTCAAAATAAATGATCTTCAATTTCCCTAGATCTTTGAATACAATACTGTACGAACGTGTGGAATAGTGGATAAATTCCTTAAATTTACCATGGGTGCATCTCAGGAGAACCTATATATATTGCAATTGAATATGTACACACTAATAGAAAATTTTATTCATTCACATCTTCTCAAGAATGAATGAAAACATCTTTGTAAAATTTGACAATATAATGAATAGTACTATATCAAATACCTCTCCCTCTAAAGATGTTGCAATAATGGAATAGAGATAATGAACCTCAAGTCCCGCCTCTAGTAGGCCCCAGGTTAGAGAATAGATGTAAGGTTATGAAAATCTCCTAAATGGGAGGCATTACCCTTAAAAATAAAATATAATCAAGAGATAAGATAAATCAACCACAATAAACTCTATGAAATAATATTAAAAGGAATCAAAAACCATCCCATTATTCATGTATAAATAAAATAGGTATAGGTAAAAGTCTCCAAATAAAAAATAAAAATCTAATATAGCATCACAACAACCGCCTCATAGAATTGAGCTAGTAATGACGAGCATGGTTCCTGAAGTCCTAGAAATCCTAAAAATAGTTTTATATAAATTTTGTGAGAATAAAGGTATACTCATTAGGAAAACCAAGTTCTCTAACGAATATATGAAAACAGAACACTAATTCACCCATGAGGAAATTGAAAATCCAACAACACCAAAATAGGTCAACTAACAAATCCCCATCCTCACCAAGGCTCTATCATTATATAATGCATCAATGTATAATAACATAATAAGAATCATATCGATAAATGGTACCTCATACCACTTTCCTAATGAAAAGCCTCTCTCACACCCCAATGACAAACATCTTGAAGCTCTCACCTCTTCCGTATATCCTGTCATGTCAAGCATTCTAGACATTACTAATCAACACATAACATCTCACCTGAAGACACATGGGCCCAAGTACCCATGTGCTACTAACCATCACATAAAATCTCTCTTAAAGACACATGGTCCAATGCACCCCACATGGTAATAACCAGAACATCACATCTCACCCAAAGAAAGCTAAGGCCAACAACCTCATGTGCAACTAACCATCACAAACCATAGTGATAGGGTCTTATCAACTTGTAGGACATCAACATCATGTCCTCCCCTTACATTGGATGACCCCCACCATAACACCTCGCGTGATTGTAACCATCACTTCTCGATAGAGAATCTTTTGACTTATGGCCATCATAGCCTGTGCATTTCATCATCATCAGGAAGTAGGAGTGGGGAATAATAGGTAGTCACACATCCATCATCACCACAGATATGATGGTAAAAACACCCCCAAAAAATTTGGTTGTTTTCACTAGGTACTCAACATGTCTGGGATGATTATCAGAAATAATAATAATATAAAATGTATAAATATTTAATCCGCACACGTAAGCCCATCCTATATGTTCACAAAAAGTGCTAAACAAATCATAACATCACAACACAAAATAACAACCACCACCACTTTCACTGCCACCACTAAATGTATAAAATAAAAAAATCCATTAACCAAAACCCACTTTTCATTAAACCCATTTTATATTCAGACCTGTATTATTCATTCATTAGCCATTAACAATCCATTAACCAAACCAAACCCCAACAAAACCACTTTCATTATTATGATTACATATTCCACTACTAACTGGGAAATTAACATGTCCAACCACACAATACAAGTTTCTCAACATCAACCAAACAAACCATCACCCTACCACCCCACAAGCATGGACACACATCCATCACCACACATGCTACAACTTCACATCAACCAATTTACCCCACAGGCCAGACCACATACCACAACAAACCATACCACATAATCATAATCACCCATTACGTCACACAACCACATCCACACAACCACACATCACATCACAATAAATATCAATTTATAGATTTAGAAAGGGTATTTTATCAGATTCCACTTATTTTTAGGGGAATTATCACACAACCCATATATCCAGGCGAAAATAAAATTTTTAATCAGATATATGTGATTAAATATTTCTTTAATGTGGTTAAAAACAATCACCACAAAACATGGATTCAATAATTACAAATAAAATGTTAGAAAATTCCTCTAATTGTCATGATTTTCAGAATGGCGTTTTTCCAGTACATTTCATAATATCAACAATAAATATCAAAGCAGTAATAAGAATACGATTCACTCCTTTTTTGGATTAATTATAAATAAATTCACATAATAATAACTTTATCTCTCCGTGATAATCTTTTTATTATCTAAATTATCAAAACATTTTATAATAAGGATAATAAATATCTATGATTGTGATAATAATTTCAACTGAAATAATTATCCACAACATGAACAAATCATATAAAAAATACATGTGAAATTCCCTTATTCCCCATCAATTTGAATTAATTAATTAATTATATTTATAAAGTTGATGCATATGATCTATCCAATGAATAAAAAAGAATGATCCCTCTCGCATGTTACACAAAGAAAAGAAATGAGTTATCCCATACCTCAGTCGGAAGTCCCAACAAAGTTGAGAAAAAAATGTTCATAAGTCCTGACATGAAGCCATAATCGTCTGATTCTATATCTTTGACAATTTAAATGTAAAAATTGGATTTTACTAAATCTGGAAATTATAACCCGACACCTATGAAAACAGACATGGTGATAACATTTTAATTATAAAGATTGATCCAAAAGAGCTCATGACATGTCAATCCGATTAGTATTGAGATAGATATGGTATAAAGAAGTTGAGAAATATGGGTATTTTATTTTACCAATTTTTAATTATCAAAACACATTTTCTATTTAATTCTCACTTTTAACACCCTCATTTAATCTACTCATTTAATTCAAAACCTATTAAAAAAATATTATTCAATTTTTAGGTTTACATTTCCATAATTTATAATAATGATTTTTATAAAAAAATATTTGTATTCTCCTATATTTTTTCGGTGTGGAATCCCATGGCTCACCTCCACTATTCCATGTCTCACACTCCCTCCAATTTCTTATTATTTATTTTTCTAATTATTATTCTCCTAAATCACCTCTATCTTATAATTATTCTAATATATCTAACTCTAATCAATTTACCACTTAAATTACCACACCCAAATCCCCAATTTACGTTCTCATTTAATTAATTAAAAACACACTCTCCCTCTATTCATTACTCTCATTTCACATCTTTAAATTATTCTCTTTTAATTTTTTTTCTTCTTCATTTATTTCATGCATTTTATATTTTTGTCCCCCCACACAATGATATATATATATATATATTAAACTTACATCGAACTATATATATATAAAAAATACACACACAGACACACGCTTATATGTAAAACAAATTAAAATATACATACTCATAAATATATATATACATAAATGCGTAATATGTAACTGGATAACACACACACATGTATTTATATAAAAATATAGTGTCTCTATATGCATACAATAATATACATAGATTTATATGGAAGACAAATTAAATTATAAATACACACAAACACACACACACACATATATGTAATATGTAAATGAAAAACACACACTCATGTATTTATATAACAATATACTGTATATAAATATAAATATAAATATAAATATATATATATATATATATATTGAATTCAAAACACAAACATGTTGACATATTTAATTAGAATATGATGAATGTAGATATACATATTTACACATGTGTACAAAATATTTTATAATTTTTAATATATCGCACTTAATTATAATCTAGAAAAAAATATTTAAATTCAATAATATTGAATTTTTTAAAAATAATTAAATATTTCTAAATTAAATAAATTAAAAAACATCCGAAATAAATTTCAAAACATAAAATAAAATATTAATAAATTATCAATCACATTTTATAATTGTTTTAAATTTTGTACAAAACTCGAGAACCTCAAAATCACTAAGAAACACCCTATAATGAAAAGGTAAGTATCAATAATATTCTGAACCTTTACAATAGGCACCTCTCAAACAATTTTCATCCTCTATAATTTTACAAAAACCGTAAGGAAAGGGAGATGGTGGTCCGAACAACCACCCTAGGAGATACCTATGAATGATTTTTTATTCCTCAAATGCTAACACTGACAAAACATTACAAACAAAACAGAAAAAAAACATCTCAAACAACCCCATCAATTCAAAACCACATGACCATAACCATTCAACCTATCTATAGTTCAAACCAATTGACACAAAAACCATCTTACTGAACTATCTTGGAAACATGATTTATGGAATTACATCCTCTATGTCCAGATATTATCCGTTTTGAGTGGCACTAAATAACCTACATAGTTTTAGTCACATCAAGGTTTAATGCACCTCAATTATGAATAAAGTCCTCCCAAATTAACATTTTAGAACATTATCACACATCAAGAAAAAAAATACATCTCCTAAAGCGACAAGACCCAACATCACATAGTAAATTTCCAAACACACAAATAATGAAATTATCTTTCCCATGTCACGAAATTTTCCACTTTGAGAGAAACTGACATGTCTGTATGGTTTTAATCGCATCAAATTATAATGCATCCTGATTAGGGATTAGGTTCCACCTTTTTTGTATTCCTAAAGCTCCTAATTACACATAACACAATGAAACATCACAATAAATAACACACATAGAAGCAACACATTCAGGCTTCCAAAGTCATTTAGGGGATTACATTACTTCTCCTCATTATTTAGCACGGTTATTTTTTTGGAAATGTCATAATTTAAATGACCAAAACCATGTTTTACAACAAGTACATAACAAAGTATCCTAATAAATTAGAAATTTAAAGTAACACATGGCTTATTAACTCAGATGGGAATAAAAAAACCTATAAAAATAATTCATTTTATCATGCCAAATTGAAATATAATCAAGGTAACATGATTTATAATGGTCTTCAAAATTAAATAGTTGTTAAAAAAATACATGTAGAATGATTATTTCAAAATTTAATATATTAATAAATCAAACTTTCATGTTATGATTTTTAGGAAATAAGAAAAAATTTAATTCATTTAAAATCATGCTATAAAAGGAAAAGAAACGACACTTTCAAAAATCAAAAAAAAAATGTTTCAAACAATAGTACATGACTGTTCACCATAATTTTACTCTTTTACTTCATGTTATACGATGAATTCATCAAACCACAACAATTAATTAAAATAAAGTCATGGGAAAAGTCTGAGAAATACCCATAAAATTAAATGATTAATTTAATTAATTTCTTTAACATCAAAAAACCACCTCATTCAATCACACGGGAAATCAGTCATAATGCACATACCTCTCATTGGTCTCTGCCCTATAGGAGGTTCCACTTCACTAGACCATTTTTAAGGTATATTTTCATTTCATTGGATCTAGGGGCTAAAATATCTTGTCCGTATCATTTTTCCATGGCATATGGAATTCACAAAGTTCATATGACACCTTTTCCATAATAACCAATGAAATCCTTAATACGTTTAACTCCAAAAATCCATCATATCCCTCAACCATACCTTTTGATACCAATACATCATGACCCCTCCCTTCAATGTTACCATCATGATGGAATAAAGATAATGACCCCCTGAGCCTCACCTCCACTAGGCCCTAGGTTGGAAACTAGAACCAAGGGTATAAAGATTTCAAAAATTGGAGGCATTTCCCTCAATAATAAAACAAGACCAAAAGATAACATAAATAAACCACAAGAAAATCCATGAAATAATATAAAAAAGAAACCAAAACCATATCATAGGGCATGTATAAATAAAATTAATACAGATAAAAGTCTCCAAATAAAAGTCACAAAATAAAAGCTAAGGCAATGACATGACAATAGATCCAAAGGTACGAGCTTGTAATGTAAAACACAATACCTGAAGTTCTCTCAGAAATCTTGAACATGGTTTTATATATGTAGGGTGAGCATGAAAGTATTCTCAATTGGAAAACCAAATTCTTCCATGCACATATGAGAATAGCATAAAAATTAATTTTTAGGAAACAACAGAACCAACAACACCTAAATAGGACAAATAACCAAACCCTAACCTCACAAAGTCTCACTCACCAAAAAATTAATCCATGTATAATAACATTTTAAGAAGAATATTGATAAAGGGTATGACACACCACTTTCCCACTTAGATGCCTCCCTCACACCCAAATAAAATATGTTGTGGAACTCCCACCTCTTCTATATATCACATCATACCAAGAAACCTACATGAAACTAATCACCACATCACTTCTCAACTGAGGAAAGTAGGTACCACACACCACACATGAAACTAATCATAACATAAAATTTCACCCAAAGAAACTTGGCCCTATGTTCCTCACATAGAACTAAACATCACATCACATCTTTCCTAGAGAAAAATTGGACTAATAACCCCATGTTCTACTAATGATCACATAATCATAGTGGTAGGGTATATTGAACATGCGTGAAATCATCCCTATTTCCTCCTCCTTCCAGAAATGACCCCCACTATAGCTCCAAATGTGCTACTAACCATCAAATAATGATAATGAAAAAATTAACATTGGGCCATAACAACTCATTCATGTCATGATCTCATATAAGAAGGAGCATGGATGAGCGGGTAGTCAACCATCCATCCTCCCCACAAGGATTTTGGGGAGAACAACACAAAATATTTGGTTGTTGGCACTAGGTTCTCGACATGGGTGGGGTTCATATAGAAAATTACAAAATAAAATTCAAGGCATACTTATATAATCTGGAAAACGTATCCCATCCAATGGTTTCACAACAAACACTAAATAACTCGCAACATCACCACCAAAATAAATAACCTATATTTTCATAGCCACAAATAAAATCATAAAATCACAAAAAAAAACCTTGAATCACAATCCTATTTTACTTAAACTCATTAAATTATTTATCCCACTATTATTCATTCATTAGACATTAAAATTTTATGAACAAACGAAACCCAAACAATTAAACTTTCATTATTATCATTTAATATTCCATCACTAACTAGAAAATTAACATGACATAACCACACATCACAAGAAGCTCAACATCCCCCCAAAAAACCATATCCCCAGTGCCCTATAAGCATGAACACACATCCATCACCCCACACGACACAACCAAATATCATCCACTTTCCTCCATAAGCTACACATCAAAATAAAACACCACATACCACATCATTACAACAACCCCATAGCATCACACCCCAACATCCACAGAACTACACATCACCAAAAAAATGACCATCTTACAGATATAAAAAGGGGTTATTATCACATCCCACTTCCTTATTTTTTAGGGGTGTTATGGACCAAGGTATTTATCCAGGTGCAACCAAATTTGTAGTCGGATATAAGTGACTGACTGAAAAGTAATTTTTTTTTCATAAACCCAATTTTAAGGGATAAGGGGGAACCCAAAAAGACATCAAAGACTTAAGTCATCAAACCGTTCCACAACAGTATAAAATCCATAAAATTGGTCAAATCAACAAAGGAAAACCCCTCCCTAGAAGTAAAAATATTATGTCTAGCTTCCGCCTTGTCAACACTATTTGGAAAACTGTCCCATGCCAAGATACAAAGGCTTGGTACCGATGGATAATTCCATACTATCTCAAACATCCCATTACTTATAATAAATATGTGGTAAAAAATTTCAGCTCTAAACCTCATTAGGAGAATCCATTGAAGATGATCTGGTTTTATAGACCCTTGTACCGTAGACCACCAGCCACACATCAAATCCCACCATCAAAACTAATGACACCCCCTAACAGAATCTCATCACACAACAGATTCATAGGCATAAAATAACCAAATCTAAACATGAAATCAAGAAATACATATCCACCACCACAATGAGTCTTGAAACCCCCCAGAACCTGTACTACAAGAAACCCCACAGTAAATTGAACTGTAAAACTGAAAATCCACAACCCGTCACTCTTAATTATTTATTTAAGGCAGTGATAAGAAATAATCACACAATATGGGTTTCCTAATTACAAAAAAATCTAAGAAAAGTCCCCCATTTGTCATGATTTTTAGTGTGACATTTAACCTCTACAATTCATAATATCAACAACAAATATCAATGTAGTAAAAATCGTGTGATTCAACCGTTCATGGAAAAATAATAAATAAATTTATGTAATTATCACTTTCTCTCACCATAATAATATTTAGATTATCTAAATTCCCACAACTTGTGATAATAAGGATAATAAACCTCTAAACATGTGATAATACTTTCTATCAAAAAAATTATCCATGACATGGAGAAATATTATAAAAAAAAACCGGTTAAATTAGATTATTCCAACATCAATTCCAAATAAACACTTACTTATATTTTTTAAGCTGATATATACAATCTACCCAAATAATAAACAAAAGCATGATCCCTCCAACATTTACACAAATAAGAGAAATGATAGATCCCCTACTATAATTTTCAGACCCAATAAAGGCGAGAAACAGTGTTCGCAAGGCCCAATGTAAAGCTATTATCTACCTATTCACCATCTTTGACAATTTAAATATAAAAAATATTTAATAAAATATCGAAATTATAAATAAATTCCTATGAAATAAACTAGGCACTAGCCTTATACTCATCGAGACAAATTAAATAGAACTGATGTCATTCCAATTCGATTAGTATTGAGTGAGATATGATAGAAAGAAGTTGATAGATTTTGGTAATTTTTTTACCTGATTATTAATTATCAAAATTAATTTTTCAAATAATTAGTCCATTTAATTCCATCATTTAATTAACTTTTTTAATTTAAAACATATTAAAAAATTATTATTTAATTTTTCTATTTCAATTTCCTGTATTTATTATTATTATTATTAGAATATATGTATTCCCTTATTTTTTTAATCATGAGACCCCATGGTGCACCTCCCATATTCCATAACTCACTCTTCATCCAATTTCTAATTTTTATTTATTTTTTTAATTATTATTCTCATAACTCACATGTTTCTTATAATTTTTCTCATTTCTCTATCACCATCCCACTCCCCACATAAATTCTTATAGCCAAATCCCAAATTTACTTTCTCATTTAATTAATTTAAAACACACACTCTCTATCTCATCATCATTTTTATTTTATGACTTTATGTTATTTTTTTTAATTTTTTCCTCTACAGTTATTTGATGCATTTTATTTTTTTACACACTTAAATTTAAACCACATTAGAATATAAATTCTCATATATATATATATATATATATAATATGTAGCTATGAAACACACACAGACATTTATTTATATAATAATATAGTGTGTGTTCATATATATAAATCAACATATACAGATTTATATGTAAAACAAATTGAAATACGCACACACACAGAGTCACACACACACACACACACAAATATATGCAGAATATGTAACTGCTCAACACACACACATGAATTTATATAATAATATAGTTTGTTTGTGTGAATGAATATATATATATATATATATATATTACATTCATAACACAAACATTTTGAAATGTTTAATTACAACAGGTCACATGTAAATATACAAGTTTACATATGTGTATAATATGTTGTATAATGTTTAATATGTCTGACCCAATTAAAATTTTGAGGACATATTTAAATTCAATAGTATTGAATTTCTTACAATTAAATAAATATTCATGAATTAAATCATTTTAAAAACGACCAAAAAACATTTCAAAACATCAAAATTCTTATTAATAAATTGTGAAACCCATTTTCAGCCAATTTTAATTTTTTTTCAAAGGTGTCCAAACCTCTAAATCCCTGAAAAACACTCTAGAATGATAATGGAAGGCTTGAGAATATTATATACATTTATATACCAGTATTAATAGTTTTTATATTTTTATATTTCATGAAATATGGAATTATTCCCCTTTCATGTTTTGTAAAATTCATAACTATCCATATTAGTTACCCTCATCTCATTTTTATCAACTATGTAGATAAGAAAACTCATTCATTTAGCTTGTTTATCAAGGATTTTGGCTTCGTTGAACTGCTTGAGGTTTGATGGAACATCATATACATTATTCATTAAAATACAAAAAATACATTTTCTTCTTCAATAAGTACATTTTGGTGATATCACTCAAATGAAGCTTGAATTCTGGATTTAAAGAAACTTCATGATATTTGGAACACTAGAGAATAGCTCCATAATTTTCAAAATTTCATTCATCAGAATTATCAAATTCTAGATATATAATTTTTTATATTTATTTTTTCATCAATTTAATTCTTAGAGACAGATTTCTAGATAATTTTAGGCTTGATTGATGCACCACTTGGTGTATGTGATGTTTCAAACATTTAAGAACACCTCTTAAATAATCCCTAATTTAGAATTTCTTGAGACATTTAACTTGGAAATACAATCATTCATTCAAAAATATTCTACAAATTTCATTTTGTTTTGATGGCTATGTATAAACAAAATATTTCTTATGGTGTGTCTAGATGATGCTTAAGTAGACTAGAAAATGATATTTATAAAGCCCCTGAATAATGTATATTGAAGACTTGAAGGATTTATATATGGCCTTGGATGATGCATACATGGAGTGCATTTAAAAAAACCATGAATATACTGATGTCCAAATGATGCTTATAGAGAGGCAACATAATGGTTATATAGAGTTAGATTATTCTTAATATCAAATGTTTGATGTCTATACAGGACCAAATGATGGTTACACTAACAATATGATGGATAAACATATGAAGAACGATCCTTACTAAGGGTTGGATCATTCTTACAATGAAACTGAAATCATGGTTACAAAACCACTGAATCATCCATACACACATCCTTTTTTATTGAGATGGTGCATACATAGATTTTACAACTTATAAAAATAGATCACAACTTATACACAATTGCTTTATCTTTACTTCTTATTGAACTATTGTCAACAACACGTCCAGAACCTGAGTACTTGTTTATGACATGAGGATTAGTACATGCAATCATCTGATGTCACAACTACATGCCTAGAACTTTTCTATCCAATTGTTCAAAGGCAGTAATGACTTTTTCTATTATCAAATAAGTATGGGTAGCTCCTCTTCAATTGTGGTGTTCGGATACTCCAATCTATCGCCCGGATGATATTTTAAATGTATTTTTATTTTAATATTGTCATTTTTACTAAAATACACTTATTTTATCATTAATATGAAAATATTTTCATTAATATTAAAGAAATATTTCATTATTAATAGAAAAAAATATTATTTTATCATTTATTAAAAAAACACAATCTTTAATTGAAAGTATTATATCGTTACTAATTATAATATATTTTAACACAAATTGAAAAATTATATTATCATTAATAAAAAAATATTAGTTTATCCTTAATTAAAATATATTACTCTTTCATGAATTGAAAATATTTTTTATCAATAATTGGTTTTTTTTCAATAAATGAAAAATATTACAAAATCTGTGGTTGAAATTCTTCTAAAATATTATTTTATAATTAATTAAAGAAAATTTATCAATATTTTTTCATTAATTGAAAAAATAATATCAATATTTTATCAATAGTTGAAAAATATTTTATCTCTATTTTATTATAAATATTTTAAACATCACTAGAGTAATAAAAATTTGAAAAACATTTTCTCATTAATTGAAAAATATTTTATCAATAATGGAAAATGTTCTTTTATCTATATCTTATTATTAATTTTAAAAAAAATTATTTGTATTTTATTTTAAATATTTATAATATTACTAGAATAATATTAATTGAAAAATATTGTATCATTATTTTATAACTATAATATTTCACATATTTTTAAATATTTTGACCTAGAGTTAATGCTAATGTAATATTTTACCAATCAATTAATGATAAAGTAATCTAAATTCTAAAGACCATGGGATCCTAAGAGTATGAATGAATTCGTTTTTAAAGATAACAGGAAATATGAAAGGGTGTGGCTATGATGGTGATATATTTTGGTGTTTTTTAACTTTAAGAGTAATTTATCACTAATTTAGTAAGTATTATTCAATAGTATAATACTCATCAAATTCAAATTTAATATCCTGTCTATAAATATTAAGAATCGAATTATTTAATTATGAATTTAATTTTAATATTATAATATTTTATCATTAACATTTATATATTATTTTAATATTATCATTCCTAAAAAATAACTTTTATTATAACTCAAATATTATTTTATTATTAATATTAAAATATATTCACTAATATTAAAATATTATTGCTTCATTAATTGAATTTTTTTTTCATTAATTAAGAAAATAATATCATTAATTGAAAATATTATATAATTATTTTATCATTAATTGAGTAATATTCCATTCTTAATTAAAATATTATTTTATCATTAATTGGAAAATATTATTTTATCTATAATTGAAAATTTTTATTTTATCATAAATTTAAATTATAATTTTATCAATAATTGAAAAATATTTTATAATTTATTGAAAATATTATTTTTTAATTTATAGAAAAATATTATTTTATCTTTACCTGAAATTTTTTTATCCTTAATTTAAATATTTGTTTTAATTATTATTTATCTTTAACTATAATTTTTTCATCATTATTTTATCTTAAATATTTAAAATATTACAAGAGTAACATCTACTGAATTTTTTTTTTCATTAATTGAAAAATATTATTTTATGCTTAATCAAAAAATATTATGTTATCATTAATTGAAAATGTTAATTTGGCACAAATTTTTTTTTCTTGAATTGAAACATTTTTATTATTAATTTAAAAATATTTTATCAATAATTGATAGATATTTTATTAACAAATGATAATATTATTGTATTATTAAATTGATTTTATCATTAATTTAAAAATATTTTGTCAATAATTAAAAAATATTATTCTATCATTAAAGTATTATCATTAATATTATATAATATTTTAATATTATAATTCATAGAAAAACTGTAATTTCTAAAAAATTCCATGTAATTTTTTATATGGAATTATTTTTAGACCAGGCACTGAGAAGATGAGCGATTCGGAGGCTCGGAGTGCCTGGAATGACCCGTCGAAAAATGTTAAGCTTTAAATAGCACACATGAGTAGTTTTCCTGAAAATTTAAAGTTTCTCTTAAATTTTTGCTTGGATCAGAAATTTGAGGTCACCGTTGTATTCGGGATGGTGGGTTTACCCTAGGCATGACTTAAGTTTAGTCGACACAGACCTCGAGTGAGACAACCTGAAAATGTCATAACCATACACAAAATAATGAAATAAAATTATTTTCTTTTTCAAATGCTTATAAATCACGAATGATGACTCTGATTGAAAATTTGATACCACCATTGAGCTCATAAGGGTTTTCTTTCTTTAGAAAGATCCTAACATTGGTCAGTGCGAGGAAACAAGGGAATTTAGATTTTGGCTGTAAATAAAATAATTATGTAACAATTATTTTGTAGTCGAATCCTTTTAACTCTTAAATGGTAACTAAGATTGGAAATACGAGAATACCATTGAGCTCATGAGGGCCTTTTCCCCTTATGTAAAGCCTAACCTTTACTGGTGTGGGTTGAGGATGAAAGATAATTTTTAAACATTTTTTAAGGTTCATTTAAATAAATGTGCAATTGAGGTTTTATAACATTTAAACCGATGCATGGATCAAAAATATGATGGCACCGTTGAACTCATAATGGTAGGATTATCCTAGAATGGATGGGTTTTACTAGGTTGGACCTAACCTCGGCCGACAAGGGTTGAGGGAAATAGTTATTTTTTGCACATTTTAAAGAAAAAGTTAAAAATAAAATAAACATGTCTTATTTTTTTTATAAATTTTAAAATAGTTGCAGCTCAATAGTTTCCCAAACATGAGAAACTAAATATGAAATTTCATTAAATGAAATATAATAATGACTTCATAATAGATATGTTGATTCCCATTTTTTTCATTAATGGCCATGCAGACCACGCATGATTATTGGCACAATCCTGGTTATCCTCCAAAGCTCTACTAGGTGACGACGATGAACACCAACCCCCCTTCGAACGGATCGTCACCAATGAAGATCGACCAATGACCGTAAATAGAGGATCACAAAACGGTGAATGCCATCGATGAATGCCATCGAATAAAGGATCGACGAACACCGATGGGAAAGATTCCAGAGACAATGAAAGAAAGTGAATGCTAATAGATCAAGGATCTACGATGACTCAGAGAATCATCCCTCGTCAGCAATGGATCCTAAATCCAATTAACAGTTTAATTGTTTTAGGTTTTACCTATTCTTATTCTAAATCAATTAACGCGGATCAACCCACAAATAATTTGATATATGGATCATGTGTTCTTGATGGACAATATTTTCCTTGGGGTTTTGCACCAGGATTGATGATTATCAGATAAAACTAAGATCCCAAGCCTCCCCTATTTCTAAACATCTAACGCAGAGGGCGTGGGCAGACATGAACATGGCCTGAGCCCATTCTATTGTGTGTTCTTCATGGAAGCATCCTCAAATTGGTAGCATGGTGGATACAAGGTTGTAACAGTGATATTAGAGACCCGAGAGGCTTGAGGGTGTAGGAGGAATTGAAATTGGACCACTGGAGGGGACCCAATGGCCCACGGAAGGTGTCATCGGTGCGTTGACTCTGGTGACCAGAAGCGGTGTCCGTATGCAGGAGGATGTTCCAACAGGCACCACATGTTGTGGAGGAAGTCTTTGCCCATCAGCTGCAACGACTGGTTGGATGAGGCGCCATCATGGCACCGCGCATGAGGAGCGGCCCACTCAATGTGGGCTGCGTGCAGACCATGGGGGGAGAACGTCTGACTGGCCATGCATGTCCTAGCTGGACCGGGTCAGTATACTGGGTGACCCAAGATGCTCGACTAAATTTTCGAGCCGGACTGCTTTAAAAGATTGGATCGATGGGATAAATCCGGGCTTCCCGATAGAACGGGCTAGGAAAAGATACCATCTCGCCAGTGCGGGCCAAGCCGGATAAATTTCGGTCACTAGGTAACCAACCAGACTGGAACCACGACCAAACTCAACATGGTATAGTGAGGCCTACTGGGCTAGGACAATGGGCCATATATATATGGTCGGGTCATGTGGGACCCCGAGTCAGGTTGGTCGTGTCGGTCTTAACCAGTCAGACCGAGGCCTGATGCAACCAACTTTGTTTACAAAAAAAGATGTATCTCCCAACGAGACTTCATGACTCAGCTATCAGTCAAACTTCGTGACTCAACTATCAGTGAGACTGCATGACTCAGCTACCCAGTGAGACTCCAGGACTCAACTACCAAGTGAGACTTCGTGACTCAGCTACCCAGCGAGACTCCACAACTCAGTTATCAGCAAGACTTCGTCACTCAGCTACCCAACCAGACATAGTGACTTAGTTATCATTGACACTGCGTGACTCAGCTACCCAGTGAGACTCCATGAATCAGCTATCAACAAGACTCCATGACTCAACTACCCAGTGACACTTAATGACTCAAGAACCCAGTGAGACGCCGTGACTTAGCTATTAGTGAGACTCCCTGACTCAACTACCCAGTGAGGCTTCATGACTCAGCTATTATTGAGGATTTTTGATGCAGCACCAGAATTGTTCTAGGTGACCAAGAAAGCCTAAAGGAATCATCAGGGATGAGTGACCTTTCAGTGACTAATGTTCAGTGTTTGCCACAATTAGTTTTGACATCAACACTTTAAGTTATACCTATGTCGAGGTGAATCTTGTGAATCTAATCTTGGTGAATTCTTTTGTGATTTCCTTTGTGTATTTTTGTGAGAACTGATCTGGTTTTGGGGTCCCTAATTAGTATATTTTTACTCACCCCTACATGGTATTCGCCCGCACATGTTTTGTCTGGGGATGATGAAAGATGACTTGGTGGAGGACATGATGGTCCAGAATCGAGCAGTTCCTAGTGAGGTCAGGATGGGGTGACATTCTTTTATGGCTTCTGACAGCTAATCTATACTTACCCATCATGTGGGGTTTCAAGCACATGGCTACCAGAGTTTCTTTGTATTTTCTTGTTTTCAGTTGATCCGTTTTTGAGTTTCTATTCTGAACCATTTGACCCACAATTTGTACTTTTAATTAGTGTTTTTAGTGATATGCATGTTTACTTTTCTATCTTTGTGGCGTGGTTGTGTGTGTATACATACATGTAATTATAAAAATGCCTCCCATTTAAAGGTCTACACCTTTAGTGCTAGACTCCGACCCCCGGCCTTCGGGGGGCGGGCTTAGGGTATGTCACGACATGGGCCCCAGTGGAAGGGGCATGAAAAGGTGGTACCAGAGGAGGTCGGTTCTACTAGAAGAATTAATAGTCTATAAATTTGGAATGTGAAACATTGTTAAGTGTGTCAAGTTTGGATTTTAGGCCAGGGAGTCCCATGTTGGTGCGGCAGTCGACGTATCCATACAACAAGACCCTGAATTCTGTTTTCCGACCAGGTACATGAAAAAACAAGTTTCATGAATCTTTGAGTGTTTTTCCATGATCTTTTTGAGTTAGATTCATCTCACCAGGTATAATAAATTTACAGTGGTTCATCTTGATTCTCTTTCAAGAAGCCTCCACAAATACATCCAACCAGGATTCCAGTGCGTGACCATGAGGATGGTCCATATAGTGATGAAGCTTCGGTATAAGGATCATTACAAAAGATGGTACCTTCGAGTGGTATCCCAGGGATACCACTGCCTGCTGATCAACAGTTCCTACCAACACTACTGGTAGAGGACTCATGTAGGCTTAGTTCCTTACACAGGTTTCAGAAAAAGACACCCCTCAGGTTCTGAGGCGAGCCTGACTTGTAGAAAGATAAGGACTAGCTTGACTTGAAGACCGAGTTGGAATTTATCCAGGGAACCATTAGATCTAATGGCGGTCATGGAAGTGAGCCTTCTACATGGAGTAGTAGGGCAATGGCAGGGTTTAGATTGCCCGATCTAATGATGAGGTGACCTTTACATGGATAGAACATGATAACCATTCTCCTAGAAAGGGATCTTTCCACACAAGATAAGGGTTATGTGTTCCCAAGAAATTATACAGGATGAGATGTCAGTAGTTTAGTATTCATCGAGGCATGCCGACTTTTCAGGTACTCAATGAATATGATACGACAAGTGCTTGAGGGCTCATACCTCTGAGCAAAGTGTGTTTAGAGACATCTAGGCCAATGCTATTCCTACGTGCATTTTTACTTATTTTAGGGTTCTAGAGATAGCCTTTGTGGTGGGATGTACTTTGGCTAAGAAGATATAGCGAGTGGATGTCAGTAGGGGGTAACCAAGGAGAATAAGTCAGTCTCTGATACTTGGACATGTGAGACATCCCATGAAGAGGTCCCAAGGCAGGGGGTCTAAAGTTTAGGGCTCATAGGGTGAGTATAGTTAGCCATGGAAGTGGAAATTCTTTTCAAATGATTGTTGGGTACATCTCTCTAGAGATTTTTATACACATCGTGATGAAATAGAAATGGTGGATTGTCCACTAGGGAAGAGGAAGTGATGGGAACAGATGAATCTGTAGGGAAAAAAACGTGCAAGAGGAGCTAGGAGAGTAGAAGGAGGTGGTATAAATTACGAAATGTTACAACCACCACCCCAACATGGTCCACACCAGGATCAGGGAGATGGAGTATATTAGAAGGGAGTAGCTAGATGGGATCAATATGTATCACCATAGGGCTCCAGGATTGATTCTAGGTTTGGCCTGTATCTACTACCAAATGCCTTATCAATAGTCATAGGTGCTAATCATTCCTTATTTTCACAAGTCTCCTTCAAGACCTAGAGTGTTCGGTTAAACTGTTAACTTGATCTTTATGTCTGGAGATACCTATTGGAGGAGAATATATAATAAATCTTATGATGATGGTGTGATATAACTCTTGAGGAGAGAGTTATGGTTGGAACTTCTTGGTGGCTGCGTCGTGGCCTTACAACATTAGTTTGGGTATAGAATGGTTATCCATGGTTTATTCTCAGATTGACTGTTTTATGAAAAATGATATGGTATATCAGCATCGTTGGAATGGTGTTTTTATTTGTTAATGAAAATGAAAAACTAGGTAGCATGAGATAAACTCATGCATAAAAGGGTGAAGCCGATCACTCTTGAGTCGGCCATCCTTACCCTCATGGAAGTGGATATTTTGTGTTTTATGTTCCAAACAGTAGTGGTGGAGTGTGAGAACATGATTTTAAAAGATTTATCCAGGATTTCCTGCCCACTGGGAGAGGGAATTCTACATCATTCTACACCCTGAGATGTCGCCGATATCAGCATCAGTATATCAGAGGGATTTCTTAGAGATTCACGAGTAGGGGGAGTAGGTGGGGGACTTGAAAAGGAAGGGATTAGTAATACCCAATGTTTGAGGTTATGTGTGGATTACCGGCACTTTAACTAAGTGGATGTGGAGAATGAGTACCCACTACTAAAGGGACGATGGAAACATCAATCAGTTAAAAAGGGGTAGCCTTTCACGTGGATGGAAAGGTGTCCATAGGCTTTTCAGAAGACGAGATAAGGAAGATGGATGATGTTCCTCCATGACTCTTTCTTTAAAGTAGTTTATACTCTTGGTAAGGGAAACACTATAGAGGAAGCTCTCAATTGGATACCCAGTTCATAACTGCTGAATGAGGCCTTAGAGTAGTTGGACTTGCTTCAAATATCCATTGTGGATAAAGAGGATACAACTTCTATTCAGTCAATGATTGTTTCAACTCCACACATATAGTGTGTTAGGGAGCACAACGTGAAGATGCCAGCTGCGAGGCCCGATGTGCTTAGTTATTCTCAGGACAGGCACCTGATGGGTTTTCAAGAAGTGGAGAGCACTTCATCCTTTTCAAGGGGAGCACAATATTACCAGTAGAGTTGCAAGAGGAGATTTTAAGGGTGTTCCATACCTTCCCTTGGCGGTACAACCTTGAGTCAGGAATATTTATAGGGATCTCTAACATCAGTATGGGTGGGCATCGATGAAAAAAGCGATGGCCGAGTTCATTTCAGGATACTATCTGGGTGATCATAGACCAAGTCACCACATCAACCCACTTTCTACCCCTTCAAGAGCAGAGTTCAGTAGATGTCTTGGCACACCTGAACGTGTAAGAGATAGTTCACCTCCATGGAGTCCCATCTATGATAGTCTCAGCTCAATATGCACGCCTTACATCCCAGTTGTGAAAGGGATTTTAGGAGGAATTTGGGACTCAACAATGATTGAGCATAACCTTTCACCCAAAGAATAATGGTCAGACAAAGTAGACCATACAGACCATGGATGCATGATTCGAGTTTTCTTCCATCATTTTGGTCAGATTTGGGAAGAACACTTGCCGCTGGTGGAGTTTGTATACAACAAAAGCTATCAGTCTACCATTGGCATTGTACCATTCAATCCTTTGTATGAGTGACTTTGTAGATCAACTCTATGCTCGACAGACGTAGGCGAGTCAACACTCATGGGACCAGAGTTGGTACGAGCAACCACTAAGAAGGTGTAGATCATCTAGGATCATATTTGGACTACACAATAACATGCTGAAATCATATTTGGATAGGAGACGAGGCCCTTTCCGTTTGAGGATGAAGACCATTTTTTCCTTTAGGTCTCACCCCGATGAGGATTTTAGTGATTTTTCTAGGGTGGCGTGTTATCTCGGAGGTTCACCAGACCTTTTCAGATTCTAAGAAGAGTTGGTGAGGTGGAATACTACGTGGAAATCCCCCCATAGATGCACCATGTGTACAATTTTATTTCACATGCCACAAATGAGGTGGTACATGCATGATCCATCCCCTTAAGGACTAATATGAAATTGTATTTTATTTTTAATTCGATGATGTTATCATTTTTCTTCTTAAATATCTGTCTACAACCTATAAAATTTTCATTTAAGGGTTTGGATTTAATGATCGAGGTCTAACTCTTAATAAGTGAATTCTTCTTGTCATTCATGGAAGCCAATCACTATGGGAATTATTTAGACATTAGTACATTCTTAAAAGTTTTTGTTTTATCATTATACATTTCTTGATCACTATTAAAGGGATAACCGACCATATCATCATGTCTAAACTGAAAAATGGGTCTGATAATTTTCATTGACTGGTCTCAAGTTAACTGGTATCCCCTAAGGCCATACTCATTTACTTTGAGTCAAGAACTAAAATCTGATACTAATTCTACATGCAGTTTGGGGGGGGGGTGAAAATAAAGAGCATGATTTGGTTCCAAATGGATATGAAGGTCAGAAAAGACACCAAAACCCATGGGTTGGGGTGTAATGGGATCTCCAGAATCAATAGTCTTCCTACTGGGAAGGCACGACTCTCATAACACAACATCATGACTGATGATGCATATTTGATATCCTAATTTTTCTACCCATATATTTGTACCTATTAACACCCTTTGGATAACCTGAAGTGATTCCCTTGAAAAACATAGGTTCTGACATATCATTCTTAGTATGTGTATAATCCATTGATTTGAAAACTCTCAGGTGATCAAAACTATGTGGCTTTATGGTCCATAGTTCTACTGGTGTTTTAAATCATTAGTTGAGGATTTTTATTGAATTATAAGGTATTTTGTTCTAGTAAAAACCTCAACCCAAAAAGAACTAGGTAGGGAGAAACAGGGTAGCATGAAACAATCTCTTTTTGGGATGGTTTTATTCATTTTCTCGTCTAAACAATTATTTTGTGGGGATTCTAATACCAGTGCATGCCCTTGGAGATAAAAAATTCAAAAAATTAATTGGATAGATTTTCAAAACCATTAGCAGATCTTAATGTCTTTAGTTTATTACTATATTCACTTTCTACACTAAAATTCCAATTTTTAGAAGTCTAAAACATATAAAATTTGTGTTTCAGTATGTAAATCCAAACCGTTCAAGAGTATTCATCTATAAAGGTCTCTGAGTAATAACCTCAACCATGGGACATTGTCTTAAAGGACCCCAAATATCAATGTGAACATATTATTGAGTGTTTCTAGATTTTTAGGTTGACTTAATAAAATATACATGCTTATACGTACCATAGACACAATACTCATAGAAAGTTAAACTAAAAGGATTAACACTAGATAACAGACCTTATTTTTTATGGTCATCAAGATCATTGGAACTGATGTAACCTAGTCTTTTATGACCTAATGTGGTGTTTTCTAATTCAATAACAGTAAAAAAATTTAATTGTTTGATTGGATTTCTACCTTCTAAAATATACAACCCATTCCTACGTATTCCATTCATAATAGTGATAGATCCATGAGATATTCTTAGAAAACTAGATCCAGATATAAATGTATAACCCTTAAGGTACATAATTCACAAGTAAATAAGGTTTATTTTTTATTTCAGGAACCCACCGAACACCTCCAAGAGTTATTACCATCCCCTAATGAAGTTAATGATAAATATAAATAATACCCATAATGTGAAAAATCTTATAGTTATTCTATTCAGATTGATAAATTCCCCCACCATCATCATGGATATAATGAATATAGTCTTTGGATACTACATGTGTCAGTATGTGGCTGTGGTTTTAAATGATATTTTTATATACTAAAAACATAATTAATGGAATGGATATCATATGTTTATTGTGTTAACGAATAGAGGAAAGTAGAATTTACATCCCAAAATAAGAAAATTTGAATTCAGGAAACATATGGTGTCATTCTTGGGTTATTTAATCACTAGAAACGACATATTTATAGATTATTTAAAAACATAAGTTATATAATGATTGTAAAAATTGATCATTATAGCTGAGATCCATTTTTGTGGGTTTGAAGGATATTAATGGTGAATTTTGGGTAAGTTTTCCCACTATAAATTCAATAACCATGTTAACATATAAGGGAATAAATTTCCTTTTGATAGAGGAGTATAATTAATGTTTCAAGGAACTGAATAAGAGGCCAGTTTCAACACCAATACTTATATTAACCAATAGTGGGGATGGGTCTATAATATATAGTGATACCTTAAAAACTTTATTGGATGTATCCTCTTGAAAAATGAAAATGTAATTTCTTATGCCTCATAATAATTGAAACCAATGACCAAAATTCCCCAATATTATATTTTGAGCTAGCCATGGTGATATTTTCAATAAATATTTTGTGGAATTATCACTATCATGTAAAGTGTGATATTTATATCAACCAAAACACATTGAAATATATATTCACATAGAAGGTGTTAAATGTGCACTAAAATGGTTCTTTTAACTAATAAAAGACTATGACTGATCAATATATTACCTCCAAGGGAATGAAAACAAGGTGACTAATTCATAAAGAAATAATAATTATACTACCATATCTATTTTGTGGGTTGAAAGAGACCTTATATTCATGTATTTTTCAAAGGATAAATCATGAAGTAATAAGGGAAGGTGAGAAATCCTATATTTCCCATGTTATTTCTCAAACATCAATCCATTTAATGATCATTGAATCTTAAAAAGATGATGTAGATATATAGAAAAAGGTAGTTAATAATTTAGAGTAAAACTTTAATAAAATGAGTTTATATGATTTGGAACCTGGGTAAGAGTTCAATTAAAACTAGAACTAAATATGGAACATTTAGATGATGCTCACCGATCACCATACTCTCTTCATTCAAGAAATGAGTAGATATATAGAGATGTAATTAAAGACATTTTGGGGAATAGAATGAAGTATGGAAGTATTGAATACGTATCTCGATGCTTGGTATGATAGGATGTTAAGGATAATTGAAGAAATTCTAATCGAATGTTACAACCATTACATGTAATGAAATTTAAATTTGAAAACAACACCATGGATTTCATTGTAAGACCCCCAAAAACGTATAAATAAAACAATTCAATTTGGGTTTTGTTGATTACCTTACAATGTCAATAGAATTTATTTCCGTCGAATATAATTTCTCCCCTCAAACACTCACTATGATATATATAAATATATTAGGGAAAGGTTATTATGTATAGTGTTCCAATATTAATAACATTCCCTTGAAATATATACTCAATTAGTAAAACTTAGAAAATAATAAAATCATTTTATAAGATTTAATTAATTCTGTTAACAATATACTTTAATGTGATTGGATTATTAACATTGGATTAATTAGTAATTTATTGGAAAGAAAATTGTTAATATAGAAAATGTTGTTTTTTAAAAAGAAACGGTTTTAGCTATATTTTATGTTTCTTATTAAAAATAAGATTTATAAATTTTAGGATTTGAAAATGAAAATTTTGCATCATATTAATATTTTTTAAGGCCATAATAGCTTAATATGAATTTTTTATTTTTATTCTTAAAATATTAATCATTAGGTGAATACAGAAATATACCATTTTTCAAATAACTTTATTTTATTAAATTATTTTTATAAAATTATTAATTGAAAATCCATGAAACATGTTTAAAAGATTATATTTGTTTTTTATAAATTAATTTATAATTTTATATATTTTTATGAAATTTTAAAACACATATTTGAAATTTATGAAATTTATTTATTTATTTTTAAAAAATTATTTCCAACACATTAAACATTTTATATTTAAAATTTATTTTAATAACATATAAAATTATAATAAAAAATGGATTTAAAAATTGGAACTATTAGGTTGAAATTATATAATTTGAACATTTTATTTTTAAAAATAAAGGCAAGATTACCGAGGTAAAAACTATATACCATGGTGAAACATTAAAGGGTAAAAATGAGTAACATAATACGTAATGGAAAAAACATGTTAAATACATGGTATAATTGAATTTTTGAAGTTTTTCACAACCCTATATCTTCTCCCCTATTTTATTTCTCAATTTTCAAACAATTTTACTTGAGTGATACCTACCATTATTGAAATTGTTTTTATAATAAAATGTCAATCTTTTTCATATTGAAAAGGGAAACTCCTCTACTCACATCGGCTCATGAAAAAAACACATAATTATATCTCAATATATACCCAAAACTGTATTACATACTCTTGTCCACCATTCTGGTGTTTTAGTCTTCTAAAAATACCAACCTTGAAATGATTATTCCCCTTTACAAGGAAGATAATCTAAGAATTGTGGTATAAGAACCTAACATATCTTTTTATACTATATTTCATTGTGTACTTTTCTTCATCCTCAATTTTTTTACTATAATAAAATGACATAATAATTATCACTATTATACTAGTATGTTATTATAATAATTTTATGAGCATTATCCACCCTCCCTATTTCCATTTAGTAGAATGATAATATGAATTGTGCATTGTATAGACTGCTACCTATATGAATAAATGTGTTTCAGTTTACTTTACATTCAAAAAATGGATTATTTTAGTTTATATTTAATGAGTATATATGTTATATATATTTAATATATATAACTAACATGGTTGTTTTTTGATAATAGAAAAATTAATAAATGTTATAAGGTAATCTATTCATATTGGTAAATAACCAGAATCTAGGTCGTCACCATTTTGTCTTCACCAATAGTGACTAAAACTACAATGTAATGGAATTATAACATTATAAATATTAATAAAAATTTAATTTAAGTACCTATAATGGTTAGGAAATTATGATATAGGGGGGAAATTATGATATACCCTCTATAATGAACCTTTTTCAAAATGCTCAAGATTATTTACAACAGATAATAAAAAGATATTAAAAAAGTTTAATACATGAAGAGAATTGTAATTATTGAATTTTTTAAATGGTAACGTATATGAATAAGGTATTTAAATATGTAATTAATATGATTACTATTATGATATAAGATATTAAAGAACTCCCATAGAAACCAAGCGTAAATACAATAGACTTTGTAACAAAAACTTCTTTCATTGGGTTATACAATTTCTTATTTAACATGACTTTTTAATGAATTTTCATTTTTAATGATGTTATCTATCTGTTTATAAGGAATTTTTTTAAAGAAATCCCTTTTCATTAAATGTTTTCTTTTCATTTATCTTTTAAATACATTTTACTTTTAAAATAGACTAATAATTAAGAATTTTACAAAGATGAATATAAAATGTTTTCAAGAATATATTTCTATGATTTCATTTCATTATCTTAATAAGGAACACAATATAATGGTTTTATTTAACATGTTTCAACCTATATTTTTCTTTTATTATGTGGTTATTTTTGGGGATCCATTTCTCAGTATCAAATGATTTATTTAATGATTTAATTTAATTTTATTTGGATGTTTTAAGAAACCGATTTTATTTCCATGGGTTCTTTATGACAAGTTAATGATTTCCAATTAGATATTTGTTGAATCCAATTTTATTTCAATATTTTATTTAAGAAATGTTAATGATTTCCACATTTATTTTTTAATGAAATATAATTTTTATGGGTAATTTATGATGTGAAAAAATGATAGTCTTTTTATGTTGGACACATATATATGGATGAATAATGAGTTGGGTCCTATATCAACCACAAATTAATTTTTTAAGAGTTTATTTAACTTGAAAAATTTATTCAATAGATCATTTGGATATTATTACTTATGAAATTTAATATTTTAAACCCAATAATGGATGTAAGATAATAGAATGTTTGTCTTTTTTATCTATACTATAATTAATGATTAATTTCATAGACTCATCCTTTCTCTTTATAAATATCAAAGGTTCTCCCTATAGTGAAACAATTTTGAATGTAAATCCATTATAACACAAATGTTGTTGTTTCTTCACTAATTACACCAATTTATCTATAGTCATTTTATTGTGGGTCATAGATAAAATTTTGTATCATGGATAAGATAACTAGAGAGTTCAAATTTTTTATTATGTAACGCCCCGACCCCAGTTCCCCAGAGTCGATGCATTATTACATAACATTGGCATGATCACAAGAAAGATCAAGTCTCAAAAGACCCATTAGTTTAGTAGCCATGAAATAAATATATACATTAATGAAGTTTACATTACATCATAAAATGAAAACTACAACAATTTAGTCTCCATAGTCCACACTCTTATCCCCTCATACTATCCCTGCAGGTCATTCATAAATTAATTCTTCACATCCTAGGAAAAAATAAATCATAGAAAAGGAGTGAGCTCAAATTCCCAGTAAGGATAACAATATAGAAGAAACTTTCATAAATAAGAATAATCATTTAAGGCAATGTATAACTAAAACAAAATCCTTTTAAACTTGAACTTCAACATAGTATGGAAAAAATAACTGAAATAATTCCTTGTACTTATTCACATGGATATTCTACTAGTCGAATAATCACATGCAATATCAATAACCACTTTCATAATGATGGAATGCATAATGCCAGACTATCATAATCACATAGACAAGGCCTCGTTCCAAGACTACAAATAAGATTTTGTCAAGGCCTTGTACCAAGACACTATTTTGTCTCATGAGACCAACCGATGCATCGAGGAGCTATAGCGGCTCCACCCTTCAATTATTAAGTCCAATGCATTCCTCATATGAATAGGTTTAAACATAACACAAACATTTGTATGAAAACTAGGATACAAAATGTCAATACTTTCTTCATAAATCATGAATGGTATAAAAATAACACATCCAAATTCAAACATATCACAAAACCATCCATACAATATAGAAGTTTTGTATCACAATAAATCAACTCCAAATAAACTTAAAATCCATCAAAAGATGTTGACACAGATGAAATCAAAACTCTTTTTAGAGAAATATCTCTTTCTATTTTGAAATCATTTAAGAGTCATATATTTATAAAATAAAACACTTTCTTTGAAAATATTATTATATGCTTGTAAGGGAAGCTTTGAAGATTTTTCAACGGCGGAAAATAGCCTCACCCGCCGTATAAGTTAAAAAAACATTCTTACCTTAATTCTGTCGAAAACGTTAAAAAGAACCATGTTTGGAAAATGACAGAAAGATTCCTTTAAAAACTTCTTATAAAAAGTCAAAAAAGGGTATAGATGACTATAACCCATATTCTGTAAAATAGTAAGAAAATTTTGAAATACATTTTTAAGAAACATGGATGTGGATGATAAAGAAATCCCAGTAGATTATTACCTATAAACAACCTCGGATAATGAAGAGATTGAGAAATAAACCATTACCTTGTACATTTCCTTAGTCGATGATATGTTAAACTCCTATATAATAGTTAAAACATTTTTATTAAATTATAAAAGAACCATATACAAAATTATGATATCATATATGATCTTTTAACATTGATTTGTTAATAATATCTTTGTATTATCATAGTTTCGGGTGTTAACTTACTCATTTTCTTTTATATGTTTTGTTACATAAGACATGTTTTTTATGGATAGGTTGTATATTATTCATATCCATAATTATATCAAGTCCTTAAACATTATTTTTTATCATCAAATGAGAATTATACTTGAATGGATACGATGGAGAATGAATCACATCGCGTTCGTGGAGACGGTAGTCTGTATGTACGCACGAGCGACAATATCATTCTTTTGATAATAAAATAATATATAATTGTATGGTATATCATATATACGGAATAATTATCATGTTATATTTATTATTAACATTAATTACACAACATTATTATACCCATCCAAATAACAATTTATTGAATAACAATTACACCACGACGTGGAGACGGTAAGCCGTACGTACACACGTATGGTAAAATGTCATTCAAAGGATGGATAGAATAATGAATATGGTTGTACCATATTTATAATAACATCACATTATATATAATATATTGGAGTTATTATTTTATAATGGTAATAACAAAGAAAGAAGAAGTTTAAGAAGAAAGGTACTTGAAAGAGGGTGGTGAAAACATTACCTCTTCTTCGGGCTCTTCCTTTTGATTTGATCAAAAGGGCTCCTTAGGTTGGCTTTGTGATCAAACTAAGGCCTCTAGGTTGAATTTAGGGAAGTTGAAATAGTATTTGGTCAGGGGTTGGCCGAGCCAAATGGCTTTGAATGTGTGAATTAGTGAGAAGGGGGAGTGCCCTTTTATAAGATGGGAGAGGGGCACCTTTGGAAAAGCTATAAATATTATTTTATAATAAATTCATATTAGGTTTATAATGTATCAAAAGTAGATTATTTAAATTCCAAGGTGGGGATGTGTTGAAAAAAACTCAACCAATAATATTTATAAAGGATTGGGTTACTATATTACCCTTATATTTAAGTATTATCTTTTAGTTAATTAGTTTCACTTTTACAATGTGTCTTTTTATTTTTATATTATATGGTTAATAAACATAATATATACATCCAAGAGACCCCCAAGTGATCCATTAATGATACACCTATAATCATATAAGTCTCTTGGCCGAACCTTAGATTTTTAGGAATTTAATATCAATTAATAATATAATATATTTTTTAAAAACTCTTTTATGTCAATTTTGACACTATTCAATTATTGATTTTTTTAAAAACCATAACAGAATTATTACTTCTAAATAAGTTAATTAAATCAATACTAACATGTCATATTAACCAGGAAAATTATTAGTATTTAAAAAAAGTCTCATATTATATTTATTTGGGTATTTATAATATCAATTAGTTTGATTTTTCACTATTATGGTAATTACTACATCATCATTGTGTCATAAATAAATTAAATCATTTAATGTATCAAAATTATAAATAAAATATAATTATATAGTAAATATTTTTATCTTTCTGATTAATATTTACAATCGAATTTATCTTATACATAACCCAATATTAAAATTTTTGTAGTAAATAAACTTTGATTTTAAATCTTTTAACTCTTCTTTGAATTAAATAATAATAAATGTCCTAATCTAATCCAAGTGGACCTAAATGATAATATTTTATTCATAACGTTGTTTTTGGTCGAGATACACTTGTCCAATAGAATTAGGACTTTTTTTAGGGTAATATTAATATCATTTTTACCCTTAATTACACTATTTTCTTTTAACCTTGGTAAATAAAAGTAAAAAGTTATTGTTCACCAAAAATTATTTTCATCTCATTGAACCACATTTTAATCCATGATATTTACTGTGTCTCTTAGATTTTCTAAATTCTACTCACAGAAGTGGTAGAATTAAGTTTTATGAAAAATTCAGTTTTTAACTACCACTTAGTGGTTTCACTATTCTTCAAAAAATGATGTTTTTCAGAAAAATACCAAAAATTCACCCTAGGAAAAATTCGATATTCTGAATCCAAAAATGAAGTCCATTTTAAAAAATAAAATTTATAAATTCCAAAAAGTGGGTATTACTATTCATAACGGCTAGTTTGATTGGTCGTGGTGTGTTAGAACTCGATGTTGCGTACAACACACGCTATTGCATTATTGAAAGAGAAGCATACCGTAGAAGCTTGGGGTGTTACGGATTATGTGTATATTCAATTAATTCAATAAAAATTTAGAAAACAAAATCTCACACAATATATATATCCTCTATTTATAAGATATTTTACTCATTAATTGATTCATCTTCTCCAATAATTTCATTATGATGAGAAATGTGTGGTTGTTCCAGACTCAAGAAAATAAGTATATCCTATAAAAATAATGGTTTTATATATAGCCTCATAAATTTTAATCTCTTTCTCTTGGAAGTAAATTATAAAACTATAATTTTAGATTCAATAAAACCTTTGAATTTTGTCAAAGTAAAACATTGGAATAACAACTTGGATTACATCTAAATAAAATCCATTAATTTTTTATATATGAAACCCAATATTAATCCATTTCTATATGTTCTTGATTATAATTTTCAAATTAAAATTCCAAACTCAATAAATCATGGGATTATTCAATTTTATTTAAAAATAATAAATAAAAAAATTAGTTCTTAGTTCCAGAAAAATATGTTATTAAATAACATTGATTTTATGATCAATGAATCTAATATGATATAATACGATACTATAAATTCAGTACTTGTAATTACAAAAGCCCAACCTTTTTCCCTTTCCCTCTTCTGGGGTAGGTTTAATTCATTCTGTGAGTATTTATTTAAATATTTTCTAATCTCTTTGAAATTTAATACATTAGTAGATTTTCTATTTACCTTTTACTCATATGTATGATGGCCTTTATATGCACACATAAAGTAAAATAATATTCCATTTAAGCATTACCTAAGGTATCTATTTCAATAATTATTACATATTAAAAATTATAACCATCTCATATTCTCATTTCCACTATTCCTCTCTACCTTATTCTTTTTATTTCCTTTGAAAATATATGACTTCAAAAAAATATTCTCTATATTGATAAAAATTCTCAACATCTCATGAGAATATGAAATTTTTTGAGAGAATAGTTTTCTTTTAATACATGGACTTAATCCATAAAACTAGCAACCATTTATTCTTTTTGGGCTACGTGCATAATTGTTTGTATGACTTTATAATCTTGTAAAATTCACTTCATACCCAGAAATAGATTCCTCCAATTTCTAAATTAAATTATGAAAATTCAATTCAATTTCAGGACTTTTCTCTCCAGGAAAATTATTTTAAAGGAATATTTATTTAAAAGAATACACTTTATATTTTATTTCCATTCCTCATACTTTTTATATTGAATCAAAAACCACCATTGACCAATATCTTCCCATATATGGTATATTTTCACGACATGATTTTCTCATTCGCTACATCTAAATGAGAGGAATATCTTCACTAAAGAAATAATCCCCTTCTTTGTCACTAACAATTGAATGGTTATCTTGAAATCAAGTTGTTTTTTCCTAATGAAATAATTCAATTCCGTTACAAATTATAGAGGGGAAATTGGGTTTTTATATAGGTAAGTTTATATATAATATCATGAGTCAAAAAACCAGATATGATGTTAATTTCATTCACTCTAACACAAACCTCATTCACTTTATCAAGAAGAAAATCCATATATAGATTAGATGTATTGATATGGTTTCCATTACTACCATTAATAGACAGTTCTAAAAAATTTCATATACATATATAGAACATGAATAAAAATTCAATAATGAATCATATCATATAATTTATATGTGTTTGTTAAAAATTATTGCGTTTTTTATCTACTATAAGAAATATCTAGATATTTTTAAGAGCTTTTTATTGTGTTTTATTATCTAAATATATTCTTCTAAATCTAGTTCCAAAGGTTTATACTAAACATGATATGACACTAAATATAAAAACCAATTTATATAATCTTAAAGCTTGTGGTTATTTTATTAAAATTGTATAGAATATATTGATCACAGGATCTAGTAGTTTAGTAGTCTTAGGTGTCAAGATACATACATGAGTAATACATTACATTGAAAATTTAATAAATATTATGAAAATACATCAAATTTTTTATTCTACGAGCTTTTCATAAAGTTACATGTAGTAATCTTCTTGGCAACCTAGGGAAAATGAACAAAAATAAAATGGTTGAGTTTAAATTCTTATTAAAGGGTTTTGTATAGTGGAATTTATCAATATATAACATGGAATACATAATATAGAAAGAATAAATAATAAAATAATGAATTAGAAACTGATCAAATGAGTTAAGTACATATATGAACAACATAACATGGTAATGAATAACAACATGGATAATAATTACTCAATCATAGTGATGAAATGAATAATATCAAACATCATAACCATAATGTCAAGGGATCGACCAAGAAATCATACACAAATGGGTTGGAATACACAAAATTACCAAACTAGTTTTTCCTAAGATAAATTTTGAGGCATTTAGGGGATATATAATTCTCACCTCCACACATGACATAATAATTTCAATGAATCCTTTATATGAAAATAATGGATAAATAAAACATAATATAATGTTATCTAATGAAACTTTTATATAATATGGTCTAATAAATCAATTTGTTTCATATATAAATAATGAATACCAAAAAATATAAATATTTCAATGTTAAATCGAATAATATGGCTATATATGTGGAAATCTAAAAATCCCCTCATAATCTATAGGATATTAACAATGAAATGGAAGTTAACCATATCAAATGAATTATAATGAATTAAAATTGTGGGGTATATTGGTAATATGAGGATATCGACAAGAATAGTCACTGAATGAAAAATTTTATGATGGTGGGAGTGAAAAGAAGTAGATAAAAAATATACTTTAAAAATTATGTGTATTTGTCACATGTAACACCCTTAGATTTTATTATTTGTTTCAAATGAATTTGAGTTCTTTGATAACTTTCAATACATGTAACAATGATTTTTAATGAACCTCCATTTACTATTAATATATTATTGTGTGATAGTTACATCCTAGTTATTGGATTGGAAATTATGAATAATACTAATTAAATTAAGAAAATTTATGGTTTATGCATATATATAATAAATTTATTAGATGCCAATTCATTTGAAATAAAAAAAATCTTCTAAAAGTAAAATAATTGTTTTTCTAGAAAACTATTATCATGCGCATAAATTTTTTTTATCTTAATAATATAAATAAGACACTTTTGGTGAATAATTTTAATGAAATGTATATATTATAAATTTAACATAATTTTTTAAAATTTATCTAATATTTTGTTGTCATGTATTAGGAATAAAATCCCAAGTAATACTTAAAAATGATTTTTTAGAATTCGATTTTAATTTCACGTTGTGTGCCTATTTTAAAATTAGTTTTTTCATATTATAGGTATTGGATTATGTAATAGAAATTCCTTATTTTCATGAGGTTTAAATTTAATAAATAAGTCCATTTTATTTGATAGACGTTGTAAATTATAACTTTTGAAATTTTTGTTTCCATGTTAAAAGGTGAATTAAAATATTAATGTTAAAAAGAAATTGAAATAGATTATAAAAAATATCTAAAACTTGCATAAATATTTTTGGATGATTAAAAATCGTACAAAATTTACCAAAATTAGAATATATGATTTTGTGCCATTTGGATGTGATTATTCATTTTATAATATTCTATTTAATGAAATGTTAAAAATCTACCACTCTTGTTTTTAATAACTATTAGATTTTTAACATGGGGAAAATAGATAATATAATTGGTTAAAATTTTTCATTTGAATTATAAATTATATATATATTTTCAGGGTAATTGAATTTCACGTTTTAGTGAAGAAAGAATTACTATAGATTCTTACACTACACTGACACAATTATTATTAAATTGAGAGAGAAATCGAATAAAGGATATTAAAAATATTAAAAGTAATATATTTTTATTGATTTAATGCATTCTGTGAATTTTTTAGACGAATACGAAATTTTTTTATTTTATTTTAATGAATTAAATTTTATTTCCCATTTTTTCTTGATATATTTTAAATAAAAATAAGTAAATATTGTTAAAAATTACATTAATCGTATTTTATAAAAAATAATTATTTATTAAATGTTATTAAATTTCCTAAAAATATTAAATTAGGAAATATGAATGTTAGGTGGCTTTAAGAACTAGAAATCATCCCTTTATGCATCATTTTTAACTTTACCGTAACATTATTAACCTTTAATGGGTAGAAAACATTAATATTATGGTTATTGTCAAAAGGATTAATGATGGGTTGAAAAATATACAAGGAAACAAATGTGATGCAAAATTGTCCAAATTATAGTATATGGGAAATTTTATTATTGTTATCATATTTAATTTTAATATTATCAATTGGGGTCAATTTTTACATCAAAATTAACTTATATTAATTTGTATTTTAGGAAATTTCACGAGTGACCCGCCCCAATATTATAAAAGGAAACCCCTCCTATCTATTATTCACACCACATTGTGCCTTTTAGATTGACCATACTCTTAAAAAAATATATTATACAATTCCCTATACACATATTATATTATCTAGTCTTCCAAAAAACCACCCATAGATCCCTTAAGTGATTATCAAAACGGGCCATTTCAAGGAAGAGGTAATCTTATTTACTGACAAATTTCTTTTTAATTCTTCCCTAACCTCCTCTATATTTGTTATATTTTTTATTAAACAATAAATTTAGTATCCTCATTATAATGAAATCCTATCCTGATCATCAAATCAACTTTATTAACATTCCTTTGAGAAAATGGGAAGTAAATGTATCGCTTGTGTGCACATACGACTTACCATCTCCACGAATAGATACGATTCATTTCTCATAAAAATACTTTATTGATGTGTATTAGGATGGTTTAAAGTTTATGAGTGATAATAATTATATAATTACTATTTTTAATGATAATATCATAGATAACTTCTTTTCTTACAAATCGTTGCAAAACGATATCATCATCTGTGCATACATGTGGACTACGACATCCATAATGCGATGTGAATGGTTTTTCAATTCCATTGTACTTGGATGATAATATGGATATAATATATATATATATATATATATATATATTCTATATATTAAATAATAATTATTCTTTAAAGTGGATTTATTATTTACCTTTATTTCGTTCCATCCAACAAAAAGTAAAAACAAAGTGGATGTGTACGTACAAGCTACCATATCTTTGAATGATGTAATTCATTTTCTATATCCACCATTTTGGATAATTTTAAATTTATGTATATTATGAATATATATAATAAAATAAGAATTTATATGATTCTATTATTTAATTATAATAAATTTATATTTATTATAAAGTATCTTATTATGTTTTTGAACTATGTGTAACTCAAGCTATGAGATTTGCATCTCACATTTATTTTTTTTGCACACATGCCTTTTATTACAATTGTTTATTTTTATGGGTTTATAGACTTCCCATATATGTTTTTTTAAATTATATCATGAATATTATGGGATTTACATATCCATATAAGTTTATTTCTTTTATGAGGTTAATCATTCAAATTGCTACCAAATATGTAGGGGATTTATCTTATAATCTCATTGTTTAACGAGATCATTTGTGATTATGTTTTTGATTATTAAAACATAGCATATAACTTTAACTAAACTATTTAATTTTATTCTCTTATGGTTATTTATTGAAAATAAATGTTTTGCTTTTATTTTCATAAAATTGAGTACTGAGGAGACTAAAAATATGTTCTCATGAAAAATCGATCTCATTTAATACTTCGATTTAAAAACCCTTTTATTCCATGTCCTTGTTTTCCAAAAATGATTAATGAAGATATTTAATATTATACTATGATTTTTTATATAAATTTTTACCAATATCACAATTTTTTAAAAAATAGTTTAAAATGAATATTCTCATTGCTTTCCAAGCAAGGTACTTTGTGATATTTTTGGAAAAAGTATGCAAGGAATGTGTTCAAACTTATATGTCATGAATAAAATTTTATTCCACCATGGACACTAAATATTTTTATTTATCCTTTAAATGTATACATGGTTACTTTAAAATAATTTTTTCCGTAATTGGTTTGGGAATTTAGATATCTTAAAAAAGTGATTTAGAAATTGAAAGATTTTTTTACTCCAAAATGTTTTAATGATACTTTGATTCAACAACAACAGAAACCTCCAATTTTTCTTATGATTTAGAAATAATATGATTTATGGTGTAAGGAAAAAATATTATAATAAATAAATATTACATCTAAGTAGATATATATTCACTAAATAACTTATTGATCCACTCTAGAATAATTTATTTTAGTGCGTTTGGAAACATGGACACAAAAAAAACTAGTCTGTTAGTGAGTAAAATTATCTCCCACTAAGTTATTAAGAACTAGATCTGTTCTTAGATGTATCAAACATAATACATTTCGTTATAAACTTGTGAAAGGAAACATAAGAAAGGGTGATATAAGATGGTCCATAAGGGAGAAAAGGGATATATCAACATATCATGAGAAGAATGGTATGATAACATAAAAAAGCACTTGAAAACTATACCCAACATATCATATATCACAAACTGGGTTCAAGGAAAAAATCATGATGTTTCATAGGTCATTAATCATAATGTAATAAAAAACACAATCAAATAGTGCATAAAATTAGAATAGATTTGTGACATACAAATAAACCTAAAAAACAAATGTCTAGGATGCCCAACAAGACATTCATAACATGTTAGGCTTGGGCTAACCACCTATTTACTTACATCGGGAATAAGATAACCTCCCATGTACCCTCATTTGAGGTTGGGATAACCTCTTATGCACCCTTTGAGAATATATAACATTAATCATTACACAATAAATTTAAGGAGATATAAGTGCCACCTGTCACATAAATAAAATCATACATATGTTTGGCACAATATCCTAAAATATTCATAATTTATGAACTAAAGAAAATAAATGGATTTCATAATAATTTCATCATAGCATAAACTATGGAAGATAAATTAGTTTCATGACCATTTCATCACTTCATCATGGTATAACCTATGGAAAAAGAATAGGGTTTCATAATCATTTTATTATGGTATAAACCATGAATGATAGATAGGTTTCATAAAAAATATTTTCATTATAAGAATAAATCATTTAGATAAATAAAAAAATTAAATCATTGGATCATATACCCAATAAACCATATATAACACAAAAATATAAAATATTTGATGAAAAATTAATTTTAAAGATCACATGGAACATTTCTTGATGAAAATAGACTTTCCAATTTGAATTTGTTTTTCAAATATAAAAAACATTCAAAATAAATTTCTTTGAAAGTAACCATGTAAACATATAAAGGAACCATTAATGAAATTTTAAAACATTTATTAAATAAAATAGACAGTCATTTAAAATAAAAATCTTAAGACTATAAATTCATAAAATAGTTTGGAAATAGATTTACTTGAAAATAACCTTGAAATATTATAAATTAAGTATAATTAAAAATAATGATTTTGGTGTCTGAAAATTCCATTTATGCCATACACATTAACACAAATATTCCATTCCCATTTTTGGTAAAAATCTAAATGGGAATTATTTTAAAAAAACCTGAATATTACTTTTAAAACACATTGTAAAAATACAATAATGGTTTATTTTTTTAATAATTACTTTTGAAAATGTTAACAAACTTATGAAAATGTTTTTATAAAACATGGATGTGGAAGAAAAAGGGATTTTTATTAAGGAGATAAAAAAAGTTAATTTTGTTAAAGATATTATTTTGGTATATTTAGTGAATATATAAAGGAAAATGAAGTTAAAATATGTAATATCAAGAAATAAATAGCGTATAAGAAAAGATTTTATTAATTTTAGAAATATATGATATTATTTCATCATTTAAATTATAATCATAATAAATCCGGATAAAGAATGAAATTGTATCATCAAACCCTTATCACTTTGAAAAACATTGGAATATTTATCCCCATTAAAGAATAAAATCAAATGAAACTCTAAATATTATTTATGTAAATAGATTCATGATATAACATTTCAATTAAGAAATTAATACACCTAAAAAATCAATATAGGAGTATAACATAACTTATGACTCAATGAAGTCAAATTGAGACAAAAATATCTTACCACTTCAGTGACTTTGGAGTTGAAAACCCCATATAATATATTTTAAGAAATTCATATTTAATTATGAATAAATGTATATAAAATCATCATAAAATAAATTATTTTTAGGAATATAATACACTTAAAAGAAACACACAATGAATATTTAATGTGTCTCATAAAAAATAAAAGTGATACATATATCCCTTACCCCTTGGTGTCTTTTGAGTCATAATCCTCGTGAAAGAATAACACCTAATTAAACTTTGATATATCATTAAAATAAGAATATTCATGATATAAAAGTTCAAATAGGTAGTATATACACCTAATAAAAATATTTTTGTGTATCACATAACTTATGTCTCAAAGAGGACAAATTGAGACAAAAACCCATAACGTTTTTGGATAATTTTGAACCATAATTCACATGAAAGAGATACCATCATATAGGTATGTAAATACCCATAATTTTCAGTATTATAATAATAAAAAATATTCATGTGATGTATAAAAACCACATAAAATAAACACATGGGGAATACGACTTTTGTCTCATAGAAAATAAAAGTTGGGAGAAAATCCCTTAACTTATGTCTCAACTTCCTCTATACACATTAAAACATAAAATATAATAAATATACATTTATTATAAATCTATCAAAGATACATAATTATATTTATCATAAAATATATTATTTACTTATGATCATTCAATACTTTTTATTACAATTCATTGAATAAATCACGTTTTTGGTAACAAATGATTTTTTTATGTATGTTTTGGTATATTATCTTCATTCCTCTTTATTTAATCACGGTTTTATAATATAATTTTTTTTACATGATATAAATTTCATATATATTCATTATATATTTATTTATAGTAATTCATAAATGTATGAGATAGAAAATGAAGTACCCCATTCATGGAGCTGGTAGGTTGCACGTACACAAGAGAGCTTTTCCCATTTTCTCGATGGATGAAATGAAAGAAAGGTAAATACTATATTTAATTTAAAATTTTTATTTATTTATTGTATATCACATATATTAATTAAATTTACCATTATCACCTTCCATGAAAAGAATTAGTTAAAAATGTATCTGATCGCATCGTGAGGCGACAGTCCGACACACACACGAACAATGTTTTCATATTCCATAAAGAATGAAAAATAGGAATGTATATATGAAGTAATAATTAAATATTTATAACTATGTTAAAAATATCATATATATTCCCTTATTCTATACTTATTACCATCTGTTTGAAATGTAAATGAGAAAAACACATCACATCATGTCACGAGTGGTAGTTCTCCGTACACATGAACAACATTATTATTTTCCAACATGTTTGATGGTAAGAATATAGATATGATATTATGGATATATTGGAATTTTAATATCTTAAATATAATATATAAACAATAAATCCATCATGATAACATTCCTTGTGAGAAATTTATGGAAAAAAATCACATCTGTTTGTGAGGTGCTAATACACAGTAAACATGATCGAAAGTTTCATTTTCCATTCGATGGAAGTGGAGATAGATGCAGGTAATTAACATAACATAATAAAATATAAGTATAGGGTATATAATATTATTATTATTTTATCATAATTGAGGAATATTTTAAGAAGGTATAAGAAGAAATAAAATGAAAATGATCGGTTGAGAAGGATACATCATCTTCGAATAATCTACCTAGGTTTTCACCAAAAGACTTTATAGGTTGGATTCATGCTACAAGAAGGCATATTGGACGTGAGAAGGTATTTAATTAACAGAATTGGGTGATTATTGGGTGAAACAATAGGTTTTATATGTGTTTAGAGAAGAGGATATGGGGTGTCCTTTTATAAGTGGGGGAGATGACAGACTTGGGATATTTGAATAGTATAAAGTGTAACCTAGTTTTTTACATTAAGGATAAAAAATAGGAAATGAAAAAACCTTATAAGTTATAAGGTGGAAATATGTCCATAAAATTGGTTTTGAAGAAATTTTATGGCCATTTTACAACTTATCCTTTTGGTTTAACCTTTGGTAAACACGTTTTAACCTTAACCATGATAATTAATGTTTACAATTTTCACTATTCATTATGGTAAAATATTAAATTGACCGTATTAGATAATATTAAGAATTATTATTACAAATATTTAATTAGTATTTCAAATAAAATTCTTATAAGTTGATTTTTTTTTCAAATTATACCCATTAACGCGTTGAGAAAGCTGGTTTCAAAGAGAAAATGTTCAAATGTTTTAAAGGTTTTATATAAAAATTCAAATTGAAATTGATTCAATGAAAAAATTGTTTTAATGGGAATATAATTTTACAATTTTTAATTTTTTGAACTAGTTTTATCTTAGTAAATTATTTAAAATAAAAAACATATTTTCTTAATAAAAATATTATTTCCCATTATTCAATGAAAAATTAAAATTTTTAGAAAATTCTCAAAAATTCACCATAAGAAAAATTTGACATGTATATTTCTAAAATTAAGTATTTTTTTCAAATAAATTCTCTATTTTTTTATTTTTCCACCAAAATTAATAAAAATAATATTTTAGAAAAATCTTATTTTCGAACCATATAATGGCGCTACAAAAATTAACTACTTATTTATAAATATTGTTTCTTTATATAAAAACATTATATTTTTTTTAAATGTTTTAAATTTAATTCATACCACAAAATTTAATTTCTTTGTTATAATGGTCAAGTTAAAATAATTATACTAATTGTATATCATTATTCGTTTAAACTGGTTATTTCTAATAACATAACCTATTGAAGAAATTAAATTTTTTTGAATCGATATTTCATAAAATATCAGAGTTTCACCTTATACCCCTTAAAATTATTTTTTTTTTCTGTAAAACATTTTCAATAAAATAAGAAAAATATGGATACCTTTGGTCATTATATCCGTTGGATCCCATGTAGCTTCCTCAAGCTAGTGGTTTTTCAAAAAAAACATTGACCAGGTGAGTGGTTTTATTTTGTAGGAAATTACCTGTATTATCTAGAATCTCAACCAATTTTTACGTATAAGGATTATAGTTCTCTAGAAAAATAAAATCAGATTTCAGTACATTCGAAGTATCAAGTATGTTCTTCCTTAGGAGAGATATATTGAATACATCGTGGATTTGAGAGAGGTTCAGTACAAGTGAGAATCAATATGATACCATATTGATATGATCAATGATTTAAAAGGTACTGATATAACTATGGATTAGCTTTCCTTTATATCATAAGAAAAATTTCATTGGTTGGTTGCGATTTTATTAATTTCCACTTCATCACATACTCCATGAAATGAAGATAAATTTTTATGCTTTAAGAACCAATATATCACGAGATCTATAATATAAAGATAAGTCATTCAATATAACTCTAGTTTTCAGCACATAAAATGGTTTCAATATGTTATCCAATATGTATATATATTCATCTAGTGATGTAATACATTAATTTTAAAAAAGACATCCAATGTTCACCCTAAACCATTCCATAAATGTTTATCCTTAAGACACTTCAAAATTCATAATTTATAAATAAGGTCACCAAATTTCCCAAAAATAAACATCACACTAATCCGCTAAATATCATTAAGTATCTTATAATGCCCACATACCAAATATGTGAATACCTTAGTCATATATTCTCCATAAAGCTTGGTAGTGACCAAAATTACCATAAAAACATAATGAAAACATACATTCATCCTAATTCCTTAAATAAAACCATTCGTTATTGGATATATTCCACAAATCCAAAAATGTTGTAATATCCATAATTGATAACATATACCACTTTTCAACAAATCTTTAATTATTTTTAAGTACATCAATACTATTTAGTTTAGAATATCCATATCAATCATGTTTTTATCCAAACTAAACACTATTTTCTATACATCAAGAAAAAGTTAAGGGTTATCATTCCTTAACCATTCATTTCCCATAAAAAGTCACCATTCTATTAAATCAATTTTCAAGGTCATCAGTACTATTCAAAAAATTCTTGATAATCATTAATAAAAGAAATCGTTAAAATAATACTTATATATGTAATGAATCTTATAACATAATTATTTAATTTCCATAAAAATATACTCAAATCATTCAAATTTATTATTAAACCATTAACTAGGCTTCATTATCTTGTTCTATAGTACAAGTTTCTTACAATAAGAAATATTAATCATTTATTAACATTTATAAACATCATTTTAATAATTATTCTCACGTTTAACATCAAAAAACTATTTTAATGTCCCATAACATTGAAATATCATTTTTTGCTTCTTTATCATCTACAATATAACTATTACTAAAAAAACCTTGATGATTCTCTTCATGATAATTCCAAATAGGATATTTATTTATACCAATACAATTTTTCCTACATTTATAAAATTAATACATTAATGATTCCTCATGTAAACAATTATTCTCATCCATTTAATTAATAAAAAATTTCATTTTCTTTTGTGATTTCTTTGAACACGTATTTTCTACAATCAAAACATCTTCTCATCCCTTTGAGAAATTCTATTTACCGATTCTACTAAATTTCTTAACATATAATAAACTAAGTCTTCTTTCCTTCCTGGTCTCTACTACTCCATATATCATTTAATTATATCCTTATATTATTTTTTGAGTCTGAGAGTTATTTTAGGTGCATGTTTTTAATCATATATCAGGATAACTATTTAGTTATAATCATAATATCCTTTACTATAGTCATCACCCCATTTCATTTATCATCAAAAAAATTTATATCACATTCAATGTTAACCCAATTCCTTCTTGTTCAAACCATTTAATAAATCCAAAAATCATAGTGTGAGACCCTATAAGCATAGTAGGAAATAATATAGTCATGATAAATTACTTATAGGATGTCTTGATAATGACACATTATTTTATATCTTGGAAAAAATAGGCTTGTACTAGGTTATTCATGGTCATTATTCAAATATTTCATCATGTTTCATAAAGAGAAAGTGTATTAATCAATGTATATACTTAGGGAGTTCCAAATAATGTCTGTATTAAATCATGATTTCATTTACTGGGTAATTCTCAATTCAATCCTAACATTAATATTTTAGAGTTATTTACTCTTGGTATATCTGTGTTAGAATATTTTCCTCTTGTATTATCCAGATATGGAAATAATTTCTTTGAAACCACTCTCTCTATCCTTCCCCAATATTATAATATATTTCCTAACTCATATAATTATCCATAGATATATCCTTATTCATATACCTAGACAGATCCTTATATATATCCTTATCGATCTCACAAATCTCTTCTCATCCTAGTTTCTTAATTTTAACTAGAACTTTCTCTGGTACCAGCTATGAATACCCAAAACATATCATACATAAATATCACATATTAATAGATTAATATTCAACACATAAAATAATCATCTACTATATAATAGTTTCAGAATATTTTCTTTTGGAAACATAGACATGTAGACAGCTAGTCTATAAGTGAGCTACTTCACCCCACTAAGTTATTCAAAACTAGAAAACTTATTAGGTATATTATACATAATAATGTCCATCATAACCTTGTAAAGGAAAAATAATAAATTCTTTGCTCATTTGATTAGTATGGGTGTTTCTAAAGGAAAATTGAATCACGTATATCAACTGACCATTTATTATAGGGGGAAGAATTGTGTAAAATCATTCACATTAGGATCAATATTTATGAATAGTTTCTAATGGGTTTTATTCATGGAACTGAAAACATCCAAATTATCTATATCCATGAATGAATTTATTTCCAAAGGTAGGTGCTCATTTGGGAGTTTAGAATGTGGTACTTCATAACTCACATTGGTCGATAGGATGGGAGGTTAGGTTCATCACGCCCTTTTATGGGGAATTATTGCATACTATGATACTCTCTTATATATTTAAGATATATTTGTGGGTACATCATTAATTCCAAAGTATGATGTGGGTCATCCAGGAATTAAAATTATATTACTTGCATGTATGGAGATTAGAATTATTTTCATGTATTCGAGTTTAATCATCAATGTATACATCTATATGTATACAAGGTTCTTAATCAATGGTATCCTTTTATGTACTAATGATAGATTCATTTCTTTTCATTACGACGATGATAGTTTCTTAGCCCCATAGTGGGAGACTCAGAAGTGTATCATCATCCAGGGATATGAGAGTGGTTTTTATGTTGAGATTATACCCTTGAAAGGGCTTTCTACATATCCTTGTGAAAGGAATTAAAACCCACATAGTTTATTACTGATTAATTGGTAAAATCATACCTTTTAATGTCATTTGATAAGGACCTAACCACATTGTTTAATGTCACATGGAAAATATGTCAGGGTGAAAGGTTCTTAGTCCATGTTTGGTGTCTGACTCATGTTGGAGCAGCCGTGGGACCCTGGAAGGGACATGAATTTCTAGGTTGAATTAGATAAATCTACTAATGTGTCTTGGAGAGAATAGGGTTGATTTGGGGTGTTGGGTTTGGACCACCAGGAGGATTCTTACATATCCCATTTAGATGAGAACCAAATACGACATATTTCGGTTTTAAGGACCCACGCCTATGGAGGCCCTCTGATGATTTGTTTTGTAGGGGAGTATGGACCTTTGAGAGGATTTACTTGGTTTTTACTCTTGAAAAGATGTCCCTGTGAAAGGTACATGAGGGATGTCTCGACCCATGGAATTTTGGAGGCTTTTTTGGGGAATACACCTAAGGTGGTGGACCATTGAGCTCAGGCCTTAGTTAGGAATCCTACACATTCGGATTATAGTCGGAATAAGAGTTGTCATAGTTCAATTAGATCAAATGAAAAGGATTATTCCTAATGAGTATGACCTTTTTTAAAATTTTAGGTCTTATACCATGTAGGAGGCCCAAAGTTTTACTTGGGACTTACACATTTAATGATGCCCATTAAGATTGGGTCACGAATAGACAACCTACGTATCATGGTTATGAAAAACCCTCTCATTATTTCAAATTAGTACATGTTTAAGTACATAAAAGTACACATAATATAACCTGGTAGATCAATAATTCTAGTGTCTTTGTGAGTTAGGTGAATTAAATAATAATTTAAAACAGGAAAAACGTCATCTTTATTAAAAAAACTATTAACATGATTGTACTTAAAACTGCATTGTATAACACAAGGAAATACATAAGAATGAGGTGAGCTATAAATACCTTTAAGGGAATAAAAATGGAATAAAATTAAGAATGTAATACATGTTAGACAATAAAAATATCAATGTGGTATAAAAGGAGTGAGAATGAGAAACATGAACAATGATACATGATATAACATTATAACCATTAATGTAAGATTGAGAATGTGGAAAAAACATAGAACACTGCATCATAAACATAGGTCAAGGCTAACTGATAAGAAATAATGATGGAAAATGTCATATAAAGGAATCATTTTTAATCCTGGTCCCAAAATGATTCCTCATGAGACTAAACATCACTCTATTCATTGGAGTTCTATAAAAATACTGGTGCACCCATCACCAACATTTTATTCCCATGCTTAAGTGGGCCACAAAGTTAATAAAACCTAGATTCATTCATCATCATAATTTATTCCATGATCAGGGAGTGTGTAATACATACGTTTAAGTCACAATAAATAATAATAAGTTCATAAATGATAACTACCTTGACAGGAAATGTGTATGGGTGTTCACTACACAATTGTTTGGCGAGGAAAATCATAGTGAAACTTCGGCAGCATAATGACATCACATTAAGATTCATAAAATGGTTTCTTGAGAGAGGAAGGGGTATATTGTCATTTTTATTTAAATTTTCTGTAATCAGGTCACGTAAAATAATATAAAAACATTAGGAATTAGAAATTTAAGCCATAAGATAACGAATAAACTTGAATAAAGAGGAGAAATTAAAGAACCCTTGCCTTGAGAGTTTGACTCCAAATTCATAGGATGAGATTATTTAGATATTGGGGAAATCTTGGGAGGACACTAGTGAAGTGAGGTCATAGTAGGGACGTTCTCTATGGATTTTGGTGAATGTGAATGATATATTCTGTGGGTTTATATAGGAAACGAGTGGGGATTTATTTATTAATTCTCAAACATAGGTTTTAGACTCTATATAATAAAATAACCAAAACCACAACCCTTACCATGATTTTGCCCATTTTTTCTTACCAATGGGATTATTTTTCAATATTTTATAATAAATAAGGCCTAACTTAATAAAATAAAAAACTTGTTAATGTGGATGCGAGTCATGCTCTTAATGAAATGATTTTAAAACAATAAAATAAAACAATTGATTTGGAGGATTCATAAAGGATTTATAAAATTAATAAATAAACATAAATCACATTATTTTAATTTTAAAACATTTATTTGTTCTTTTATACCTTTTATATAACTTATTACATCACATTTGGGTTATTATGATGTAATAATACACACTGTAAATTTTTATGTTATTAAATTTTAAACTAAAAATATGAGTATCTCAGAAAACTATGAAAAATTCACCATTGGATAATTTTAATGTTCTTATTCCAAATATAGTTTTCATTTTATCAAAAATAGTTTTCTAAATATGTGTATTTTAACTTTTGAAATAAAAATAGACATTTATTGTGAAATGCTGGGTATTTTTCGACAATAACAGTTTTCGAACCCATTGGAAAATTATATTTGATTTCCCAAAAAACTATATGATCATTTATATTTGATAAAAATTATTAAAAAAATAATATTTTGTTAAAATATTATATTTTAAAAAAATTAATTAATTCATCAAAATAAATTCCTTAATTAAATATTAATATTATAAAAAAATATAATTTATTTTTTATTGTATCATAATCAATAGAATTTATAAAGTATTAACAATGAAATGAAAATATATTAATTATTATATATAATATACATATTCATATCACTTGGGTCTTGATACATATCCCTTTAATACCACAAGAAATTCCCTAAGGGTAAGGTACATGGCTGTGAGACTTTCATGTGGTGGTTCAACAAATATGGTTTCTGCCGTGATCTCAATGAGCTTAATATTATCCCATAAATGGTTTTGATCATGATTAAGCTGTTGGATATTAACATGACCTTTGTAAAGAAAAAATCATTGAGTTTATACTTCCTTTGAATGATTTAACAAATGGGATTCATAGGATATGATCCCACTAGTTGAGGCCATCGCTACCTTTGTCTCTGTCAATTGGATTTGTTAAAACCCTATATTTATACTAATCTAGTGGTCATTGTACAATGGATATATTATCAATATTAATGATTCTTAATGTTATCTTAAATAAAATAAGATATAACAAAACAAAATAAGTGAATGTGTTTTCTATAACCATAATAAGTAATAATACACAATAATATATTAAAAGGGTAATTTTATTTATAACAGTCCGTGTTATTAAAATGTTCCCCCCTTCAGAAATATTTCCCTCAAAATTTTCCCTTCCCACACTAAAATAAATGAGGTTAGCTGTATTTCATCACCTCCTATATTTCCTATATCACTTATTTAATCTTTTGGCTTCTCCAAAACACTTTGACAATGTGCATTGTCTTATGTCATTGAACTTTATCTCTATGATCTATGATTTTCGTTAGATTCTCTTCATAATAAAGGGAATTATCTAATGGTACCACCTCTAGATTGAGAAAATGTGAGGGGTTTAGTATGTAATTACTCAAGAGGGATACATAGAATGCATCATGTACCAGAGATATGTTAGGTCGGAGTGATAGTCGATAAGTTATCATTGAAATGTGATCAAGTGTCTAAAAGGGACTAGTGTATATTGGATTATGATTTCCATTATTCCAAAATCTAATAAATTTATTCCATGTAAATATGTGGAGAAATACATTGTCTCCAACATCAAACTATAGGTCACATTGATGACTATCAGTATAGATGTATAGTCGGATCTGAGTAGCCTTGACGTGATGCTAAATGGTCTTGACCATTTCCACTATTTCCTTGAATATTTCAGGGCCTAGTAGTTTGTATTCCCTAACATCATCCCAAATTGAAGGTGTTATGAAACCATTTATATAAAGGTTTTCATAGGGAACTATTTGGATGGTTGAGTGGAAACTACAATTTTCTAAGAACTTGACTAGAGGTTGATGTTGGTCTCATCCTCTTTTGAAGTCAATCGAGCATGCTCTCAAAATGTCTTCGATTTTCAAGATAGTCTGCCCACATTGGCCATCAATTTGAGGGTGATAAGTCGTTATGAATTTCATCTCAGTATTTAGAGCATTTTAAATACACTTTTAGAACATATAGGTAAATCTTGGGTCTTAATCAGATACAATCGATAGTGGTGTTTCAAGTAGCCTTAACACTTATCTAATGTATATCCTTTCACGTTGATCGAGTGAGAAATCTACTCGAATCATAACAAAGTGTGAAATATTTATAACACAATCCACCATAATACAAATAGTTTTATTTCTTAATGAGGTCTTCATATGATGTGTGACAATGTCCATGGTGATTTTTCCACATTGCCACATAGTTATGGGTAATTGTTTCATCACCGCATTGGATTTATGACTCTCAGCTTTCACTTGCTGACATACATGACATCTATAGGTATATTCTATAATCTTCATCTTCATATTTTTCCACCAACAGTTCTCTTAGAGATATAAATACATATTTATGATTCCTATATAGATGGATAAATTCAAACTATGTGCATCATCCAACAAATCCTTTATCTCAATATTTTATGGTACATATAAACATGACCCAAATCTTACCACTCCTTATTCATTATCATTGAACTTCATGGATTTCCATTTTCTTAAAGTTTCCACTTTCTTATAATTTCCCACATCATCTCTATGAGAATCCTTTATCTTTTAAAAAGTTGATCAATCATTTGGGAAAGGATTGATGATGTCCCCTTCTTTATTATTCCCTTATCCATCATTTTCAAATATTAGAAGATCATAACCTTCTTAATTCTCATCAATGAAAGTATTTCTGTATCCTTTGTACTTTTCACTTCTTCCAAATTATATTATTTTCAAATATGGTAGTGGATTGAGGAGCCATATTACTTGATCACCACTAACCATCTTCGTTAGTGCATATTTAGCTCTTTCTGTGTGAATATATACAAGAGGATTTTATGATCCGAATATATTTCACACTTCTCCTCATTGGTTTTGGAGAATATTAGAATATCTTCAATAGAGACTACCAAAAATTTATTATGGAAACATATAAAGACTCTATTCATAAATTCCATGAATATTTCCATAGTATTAGTGAGTCTGAATGGAATTACATTGAACTCATAGTGCCCGTACCTTGTCTGAAATCTAGTCTTGGGATATCCACCTTCTTCACCCTAATTAGTTAATATCGCAAACATAGATCCAACATGGAAAAATATTATGCTCCATGTAGCTGATCGAAAAAGTCATAAATCCATGGAAGTTGATACTTTTTATTTATCATGATCTTGTTGAGCTCATGATAGTCAATTCATAGGTGCATTGACCCATCCTTATTATTGACAAAATTGACAGGTGCACCCCATGATAATGAAGTTGGGTGTATGAACCCTTTATCCAGATTCCCCTATATTTTTTTCTTTAGATCCCTATGTTCCTCAATGACCATTAAATACAAATTCTTGCACAACAGTAACTCCCCAGATACATGCATGATTGAAAATTCAACCTTTCAGCTATGAGGAAGACCAGAAAAGTCTTAAGAAAATACATTAGCTTAATACCTCATAATGGGAATGCATTCAAGGATGATTATTTCCTTAGACATAATCATTTTAGCTCTATATATTTACTCATTGGGAAATAATATCCATTATTGAGATGTTTTTGAAAAATAATATTCATCATCCTCCTTGAAATTGTATTGATCCGGGGTTGATTCATGATATAGAGAGTGATTTCCTTATCACAATTGTTTTTTGGATCTATATAGGGAATGATAATACATGCTAATAATTACATCAAATAACACCAAAGGGGGTATGAAAAGGTTATCTGGGATGTTATTACCTCAAATTTTGATAGGGTAAGAGTTTTATACTTGGGACCAAATCATTTCCTCTTTTCCCATTTTCACTAACCACTCCACTTCAATGATTTATGGTAGTGTTTGAATAGTTTTACTAAAATTTTATGATATGAGGGAATGTATAGAACCATAATCAATAAGTAGGTTTACTATTCTAGAATAAATGACTAGTGTACCCATAGACACTTCATTTTCAAAATCCACCTCAGCTTTTATAATGGGAAAATATCACCCAAGATGCCTTAGAGATTATAGGTTGTCTCTGAAAACCCTTATCTTAGTGTATTGGTTTAAAAAGTGCCATGGTTCCTTGTAGTTGAAGAAATGAAAAATTCACTAATGGTTGACCAAAAGTTCCATTAATCTCTTTCATTAGAGTGGTTATCCTATTATAAATCTCTAGCTTGGTGTTCTTCCTTCCCACACCTAATACATTTCCTCACCCCCCTTGGGCAATTTATGGGGTGCTTCTTTCCATACCATTGACCAGTGGGATGTTGAATTTTATTAACACTATTATATTTCTTCATCATACCAATAGATTTAAAATTAACTTCTAGATTCTTATTATTATGACACCCTTGAGATTCTACAATCTCCATTTTGACTTTGAGGGAACATTAGACAATTTCTTCATAGCTATCAAAGTCTCATATCACCAGGAATTTTCATAGACTAGTGTCTAACCTACTAAAGAAGTAGTAAAAAATTACTTAGGTGGTAAAAAATATAGAGAGATATCATGAATTTATTTTGAAGTTTTCCTCATATGAACCAATAGATTCATTTTACTTTTTTCTCGAGCGAAATGAAATCCCTTTCTATTTTATGTCATAGAGTGTGAGGAAAATATTTATCAGAAAACATTTTTAGTAATTCTTTCCAACACATCGCTTAGATCTATTCTTTAGGAATTTTATTTTTTATTAATGTTCACCACTGATTAGCTTTTCCATCCATTTGATAAATATAAAGTAGAACCTTCTCTTGATCAAAACATTAATGGGTGGATATGATCTACTTAATGGAGTCAGTCTATTGTTCTACGATTAATGGATCAGATGATCTACTAAATTACTAGGGTATTTCTCACATAAAGGTCTTAGTAATATCTTTTTATCTCTTAGGGGGATCTAGAAATTCCTCAAAATCCATTTTTATAATCATAACCAGAGTTACCTAAGATAGTATCATTATAAAGTTCATGAATCCTAATCCTATTGTGCTGGGAATCTCATTGGGGTAGTCAACACATTTCCCTGTGCATTGGTTGTTTACCCAATTTCTCCTATTTATAGACATTAGATATAATAAAAAGAATATTTGGGATGCTTATTTTTATACTATTAAACATATAATGGGGGAATCCAATGACATTAAATGGATAACTTAAAAATTACAATTATTTATTGACTTATGAATTTATAGGCTTCAATCATTATTATCCATGATCAATTTTCTAACATATACTATTATGGGAATTTTTTTCAATTAATAATGGTTTGTAATAAGATTTTCAATTACTGAATAATATCCCCCAGGAGTCTAAAACTCAATTTGTAGTAAGGACCGTTATAGTGCACTTGGTCGTGATCGAGTCTAGCTCAATGCGGTGTTTTCAGATTTTACTCCTATGTACACTTGTTCCAATGCCACGTCCACTTGGAGTTTCTAGAAAGGGATGAATTTTATTGATTAATTACTTAATATATTCTTAAAAAAATTTAGCGATGTTTTCTAATACTTAGTTTTACCCCTAAGGCATTATCTAGAGTTTTCAATTCCTAATCCCAAAATAACTAAACTTTTCCTCTAGTACCAATTACGAAAACCATTCTATTTATTTAAAAATATTACATTCTTTATTACTTAAAAGTACACATTATATAACCCATAAGAGTGATAATTCTATAATATTTGGCTGTTAGCTACATTATATAACAATTTAAAATAGGAAAAACATCATCTTTATTGAAAACTTTGTTAACATGCTGGTCCTTAAAACTGTATGGGATAACATGTGGAAATACATAAGAAAGTGGAGAGATATAAATCCAAGTAAGGGAATAAACATGGAATAACACGATGAATGTAATACAATTTTAAAAATATGAATATTAATGGAGAGTAAAAGGAATGAGAATCATAAACATGAACAATGATACATGATATAACATGATAATCATAAAGGTAATCAGGGAAATGTGGCAACAACTTAAAACACTTTATCACAAACATAAGTCTATGATAATTTATAATAAATCATGATGGAAAAAGTCCCATAAAAGAATCATGTTTACGCCGTTTCCTAACGTAACGTCTCATGAGACTGAACATTACCCAATGTATTGGAGCTCTATATAATTTCGGGCGCACGTGACACCATTATTTTATTCTCAAGATTAAGTGTTCCACATGGATCATACAAAAAGATTAATTAATATTAATAATTTATTCCAAATTAGAGGAGTGTATAACACATAAATTTAAGTCCAAATAAATAAGTATAAGTTCACAATATGAAAAACCGTTATAGGAATTGGGTATTGGTATTCACTACATAATTGTTTGGCATGGAAAATCATAGTGAAATATTTGCAGTAAAACGATGTCACTTTATGATTCTTAAAATGGGTTTGTGAGAGATTAATGGGTCTAAAATACTTTTGAAATTAAATTTACAGTAAAAGGGACATGTAAAATCATATCCCAACATTAGTATTTGGAAATATAAGGCATAATATAATGAAGAAGCTTGAATAAAGAGGAGAAAGAAAAGAAACCTTACCTTGAGAGTGTGACACCAAATTATGGGGTAAAGCTTATTGGGAGATTAGGGTCACCCTAGTATGAATGTATTGGGAAAATAATGAGTAATGAAGTGATCCAATTGTTTTTAGTGAAGATAAATTGGATAATCTGTGGGTTTATTTAGGAAATGAGTGGGGATTTCTTTATTATTTCTGAAACATAGTTTTGGATTCAATATAATAAAATAAAAATAACCACAAACATTCCAATAAATTTTGACATGTATTCTTCTAAATGTGAGCGGTTTTAATTATTTTAGAATTCCAAGGGCCCAACGTATTAATATAATACCCTTGCTGATGTGGAAGTGAGTCATACTCTTAAATAAATGATTTCAAAACTGTAAAATATAATAATGGATTCAGAGGATTCTTATAGGCTTTATAAAATTAATAAAATGAACTTAAAATCACATCATATTAAAGTTAATGCATATATTTTGTTGAGGATTCATATTAAAGTATATATTACATCACATTTGGGTCATTATGATGACATAATACATAGGGTATATTTACACGGTATTAATTTTTTAACCAAAAAATTGATTTGCTCATGAAATTATGAAAAATTAACCATTTGAGAATGGTGATGATATGATTACAAAATTAATATCTATTTTTTTATAATAATTTTATAAATACATGTATTTTAACTTTTAAAATAATAAAAGATATTTATTGAGAAATGTGGTTTTTCTGACAATAATTGTTTTCGAACCCTTTTAAAAATTACATTTGACATCATAAAAAATTATATAATCATTTATAGTTGATAGAAATTTTTTAATAATAATATTTTATTCAAATATAATATATTTCAAAAAATTATTAATTCATTAAAATAAATTCCCATATTAAATTTGAATATTATAAAAAATACAATTTGTGTTTTATTCTATGAAAATAAAAATCATTTATAATGTATCAATAATGGAATGAAAATATATTAATTATTATATAAAATATAAATATTCATACTACTAGGTTCTTGATACATATTCCATTAATACACCAAAAACTCCCTAAGGGTATGTTGTTGGATTGTCAGACTTTCATGGGGTGGTTCGACGAACATGGATTGGGTCGTGATCTAGATGAGCTTGGAGTTCTGCCATATATAGTTTCACTCGGGATTAAGTTGTTTTATATGAGCATGGGATTGGTCAAGGATGAATCCTGTAGATTCTATGTCACTCATAATCTCTGATAAATGGGATTCATAGGGTATTATTCAACTTGTTGAGGAAATCACTTCCTTTATCTGTTTAAATTGTATTTTTTAAAACCTTATATTTATACTAACCATGTGATCACTGTTCAATGAATATATTATAAATGGTAACGATTCTTAAATATATTTTAAATATGAGAGGGTATAATAAAACTAAATAAGTGCATGTGGTTTCTATAACCATAATACATAATAAGACATTGCAAGTGGAATTTTATTTATAACGGTTCAGGTCATTACACTGGTTATTACCAGATTCAGAGCTCTCATATTTCAATTGAGTTAGAAGTTAGGTCTTATTACTAAGGAGGATTCCATTTTGTATGATATTGGGGATTATAGCAAGTTGGATTCCCACTTTTTTTGTTTGTATATACAATTATAATGAGTCCCATTGATGTTTAGGATGGTGCATATGTCATGATACCCACCAACCTTAAACCCATGTGAGTCATGATCTGTGTGTGAAATAAGAGGAAGTGGAATATCTACGAAACCACACAATATTTGTTTCCTTGGGTCTGGATATATGGCCTTGAGGACCCACATTTTTGGAGGCACTATAATGGAAGTAGAGGAAAAAATATTAAGGAATGTTTTCTACCAAAACACATATCTGACTATGTAGATTTCATGATCGTTTAAAACATATACACCCAAATGATTCATGATAGTTCATACATGAATGTGAGAATAAAGAGGAAGAGAAAGATACAACAAACTATCATGATCTATCTTATTCTGGCATAAGAGGATGTGGCTACAATACTTCCCTCCTATCATTGTACCCTCGACCCAAATAGAGAGAGAAAGGGATTTGAAACGCCGATATCTCCTCCCACATTGGTAACCAGTATAGATGAAGGAAGGAATGGATAAGGAGAGGTCCTTCATGAATGGATATAGACTTAATTAAGGTGGGATTCCCTAAAATTAGTTATACAACAATGGATGAGGATCTCAGTCCATGATGAATAAAAAAAGAGTAATAATCACTATCCCTTCCTAGAACTAGAGGATTTGGGTCCTAGGGATGAAAAGGGAATAAAATGGTTCTAGAACTTTTTGCCTAGAATGGGAGTTCCCTAATACCACCACCCGCATCGAGTTCCTCAGGACGGTAGAAATGAATTATTACACGCACCTTGAGGACCCTGAATGTCAGGTTGGACAAGTGAATGAAACCTATGATCATAAGAATGCATATGAAAATGGAAGATATGATGGTGTGACTCTTCCCATCATTTTCCATGTCTGAAGGCTTTGGTGTAGGTTTCAACATGGATCCTTATATACATTAGAGCCAAAGAAAGAGAGGCCCTACAGTGGATGGAATTGAATAGGGATTGATCAGAGGCTCAAGTATGGTAGAGCCTTGGGAAAGCTAGGGGAGGAAGGCATGGGTGAGAAAAGGGAGGCTCACGTAGTGGGTGCTTTGCATAGGTAGAATAGGGTGATGTTATGTTTCCTTGGGAGATGGACCACCTTGAAAACAACACTTAGGTGAGGCTATCATCAATCCTTCAAGGGTCTATAAAGGTGTTCCTAGAAGTGGCTCACGTAGGACCCCAATTTGAGAAGAGGACCTCGTGCTAGTATTCATCAACTATAGGGGAGAGGGTACCTTGCTCAAGTGTTATGTATTTCATAACTTTTTAGGGATTTAGTTTACCCATCACCCTTTAATTATATCTTCTTCTTGATTTGGAGGAGTACCTAAAAGGTTTCAGATGGCCTAGGTGAAGGACTAGGGAGAGAAGATAATTGGGAGGCCTTTGGGAAGTTTCGTTCATGAGAATGAAGGTCCACATGGTCTATTTATTATAAAATATGGTACCTTGGGTGAAGGGGTTCTCTCACCCAGGGGTTCCACATTGGTGTGCCACACATGATGATGCTTTGGTTGGTCACACAGGTTGATGCATAGGTACCCTGCGCACTATTGTTACTTGTGTGTACCTGGATGAAGAGACTTTGTTAGAGTTTATGAAACATAGAATTCTTTATTTCTCTTCTTCTCTTCCCATTAATATATTTTTATTTGACATATTTTCATCTATGTGAAAAAATAGAGTTTCAAAAAATCCTCCCCCTAGAATTTTATTTGATTTTAAGAAGAGGGCCTGATCATGAGGTAAATAGATGAAAAGGGTGTTTCATCCATGGATGTCCTCCATACAGGTTCCAACCTGGGGTGTGCTTGTGGGTGGCTGCATAGGGGGGGCATGCATGATGTCCACATGCAGTGTCACATGTGTCTATAAATAGGGACACAAGCTTTAGAAGACGATCCTCAAACTTATGTACCATCATTCAAAATATGCTAGCATCCCTTGTAGAACTCCAACTTTGGATTCATTGATAAAGCTTCATTCACATAGATAAGGAATGTATTTTTCTACGTGATGTGTACACATGGGTGAATTACTAGTTTATCTACCTTGAGTGATGGTATTGTGAGAGGAACTAGCATGAGCACCCTTTGTGATTTCATTCCTTTGAAAATTTTTCCCGTTTCTGCATTTTTTTTGGAATGAAAATGTCTTTAACAAAAACATGATTCTTCATTATAGGTTCAGTGGCCACTAATAAGACTAATGTTTATGATGGTTGAAATAAGAGTCACATTGATTATATAGTTAAAAAATATAGGGAAAGAATACTATGATTCTCATGATAGTGCTCTTCCTGATCCAGTGATACATCTGAAGAAATATAATCATGATGCCTTTTGAAGATCTTCCATCACAAATCCATTGACTTCTGTCCTTATTCGGAAAGATGGGATATTGAAGATTTCATTACTGCATGATTCATGCTATTATGAAGGATATAATTCTCAAATGGGAGTGAGATCATGAGCTTAAACATGAACTCATAAATTAGATTCTACTCATCAACAATGAGGATCCCCCTGATGAGTAATCATAGGTGGAGGAAAACCATATAAAGAAGATGGGGGAATGTAAACAACACATTAAAGAAAAAACCATTCAAGTATCTAACCTTTAGGAGGGAGTGGATGATGCTCAGGGGGACATCATACAACATCAACATTTATTTTAAGGATCCCAAGTTGAAGAGTGAACTACTATTATGGTTTTAGTAGAACTACTTCACCGTAATGAGGATACTGAAGCTGTTTAGTTTCATGGGCTCCAACAGATGGTTAACAATGCTAGGGAGTCCTTTCAATAATTTATGAGTTATGTTGATGGTCTCTTGTAAAGTTTGATGGAGATATTACATGTTGTGGATGATCTTATTGTTTTGTATCATCTCATAAGTTTAAAGAATTTGGCTATTAATAATCTATATCTTCATCCCTATTTAATTTATGAAATCATAATATGATATTGAAGCTAATTTTCATAGCAAGACATATTTTTACCAGCTAGAAACATCCATAGTCACAGGGATGTGGAAATTATGTAAGAATATTATTCCTAAGACATAGGTCCTAGTGAGCATTATCAGACTGTTCCTAAGGTCATATGGACAACCCTACATACGTTTTCTCTTTTTTTGTCACCGCGCTAATTTTTTACAAAGTCCAACATGGAGGATACTTAGTGGGAATGAATTGTAATTTCTATATACTACAGTTTTTATGTTTTCAACCTAACATGTTTTGTGTGTTTTATCATTTTTTATTGATTTTTTCTATATTATACGATGTGTAATTCAGGATTTCAATATGGAGAGTACAATATCTTGTTTCGTGGGGTGTTTAACATCATGCAAGATGGAATAGTGAGGAAGGTGTTTTAGGTCGATTGACACTGACCATAAATTTTTAATTGATAAACCAAAAAAGCATTATTGGCCAAGAACATTAAAAAATTCATTAGATACCCTAAGAAGAATTTTTAGCCAAAATTTATTGGTTTTCAATTCAAAAACATGATGTTTGTGAATAATGGAGGTATCTCATGAAGATGAAGTTACCACTAGTTAAAATAAACTTTTTGGGACTAATTTATGAAAAGAAAACTGAGGCATGTTATTGCATAGTCATTTACGGTATTTCTCACCTCATAAACCTATTTTATGGGATAATTTTTGAAAACCCAATTAGGGCGTGTTATTGTATAGTCAGGAAATTTAGTTCTTAGGAATTATGTAATTATATTATTGATGACCAAGTGTAGTTTATGGAGAGTCAAATTTCTCAAGACCATGATGTGTCGTTCTTACAAGGGTAATTTATTGATAATGAAGAGAGTATATGTATCATAATTTTTTGTGAATGGGAAATTTTTATTACCTGAATTTTGCTTGTGTGAATGAAGGTAAATTTTATTAGTGGATTGATGTCAGGGGTAAGTCCCCTTTCTGAAAAGGGTTTAAGTATCACATAGTTTAATTTCACGCGATCAATACATTGATCATATAAGTAAACATCTTACGATGAAGAAATTTTTATATATTTAACATATTGTGAATAAGATGTTATGCTATGTAGTTTTAAAGTCCAACAATGGGGACAATATGATATATAATTTTAAAGTCATATAGTGAGTAAATTATTATACACATTTTAAATTTGTACATCAAGGACATTAGGGGGGATGCAATTTGAGGTCTTTAGCTATGATCGATAGGTTAACAATTTCCCATTTTAGGGTAATATATCTAGAAAGGTGCTATAATAATCTAGTGTGCGATGAAAATGTTGTAAGATGTAAAATGGAGATCAATGAATCAGAATAGTGGTATAGAGGAAAGGTGATTAGGATAAAAGAGAAGGTATCTACCAAGTTAAAATTTAACACTGATTGAAAAACCCATTTTGGGGGATATTTTATACAAAGCTGACTGGGGCGTATTACAACATAGTCAATAGTGAAATTCTTTGGCAGAAAACCTCATTTTTGTGGGATTCATTCTGAAAATCCATTTGGGGTGTGTTACTGTATAGTCAGGAAAAGAATTTCTCAAGAATTGTGAGATTCAATTACTAAAATTCAATGGAATTTTATGGAGATTCAGATTTCATTGGACATAGACTTATTTTTGTGGATGAAAAGTGCATGATTATGGGAGGATCATTTCATGTCAAAATTTACAAAGAAATTAGAGAAATGGTTCCCTTCACGGATCTGACCCAAGATAGGAAATGTGGAGATTATAGTTTTAGGTCGTATGATTAGGAACATAGTATTATGGAAACAACATGTGATATGTGTCCTTATTGGACCAATGGTCGTTCTAGAATACATTAGACATTAAGGAGGAATTTGTAAACCATTGTATTGGGGGTTATCAAATAGAGAGTAAGGATATAGGAAAAATATGTGAGGGATGAGTATAGATTATTTCAAATCATGTGTTCTAACATATTATCATCAAATCTTATGATCATAGAAGAGGCATCTCCAAAGGGTGAATTTACCACTAGTTGAAAAACCCATTTTGTGGGCCACTATATGAAAATTCATTTAGGGCATGTTACTACATTTTCAAATAGTTGAATCCTTTATATGACAAATTATTTTTTAGGGTAATTTTTTTCATAATCCAACCATGGCGTGTTACAAAAATGTCACGAAGAAGAGTCATCAGGTATCTACCATTCTATCGCATAAAGTCGAAGGATGATTATAAAGATCTGATAGTATCCAAGATTAGGAGTGTGATGTGTGAAGGGATATGAATGAGAAAAAAGGAGCATTTTTTAACAACATCGGTCATAAAATGTAAATTCCCATTGCATAGATCTGACACATATGTAGAAGGTGGACACATCTGTATCCTTGATGGACCCCCAAATGAGGGGACCCTAATTAAAATCTCATATATTGATCATTGTTTGTAGGCGGAAGAGGGGTCATTTTTTCTTTACCCCATGGTTGGGACTAGTACATGATTCCTATGTGTAATTATTCATCTCAATGGAATGATAATCAAGAAACACATATTTCTTTAGGTACCATGAAGTTTAAAGGCATGTGACCAGGACATTATACATCAAGTTTAATGCAATATGGTAAGGAAAAAGTGGAATCATTGTGAAAAGAATGGAATATTGCTTCTGGACCTGGGTATAGGGCCCAAGAATATATATATATCATGTTTAATAAATAACCCAACCACACATAGTTCTTAAAATCCCATGCAGTTTAACATCATATTGTGAGGATGAAGATGAGATGACAAAAAAGAGAAGAAATTTTTTGGCTGGGGCTGAGGATGGAAATATGGGTGTCACTACATATCTCATTGGAATGAGAATCTAGCCACACATAGTTTTCAAAAAAATAATGCATTTTATTATCATGCGATGAGGACATCTGGTGTTCCTTTTAAGGTATTGTATCCAGTGCCATGATGGACCCAATGTGGATTGATATGCCATGGTCATGGAGGGAATTATTTTACAAAAACGCCTAGTCCCACATGAGCTATGCTTAGTGCGAGAAATAAGAAGTGTAAAAAGTATCTTACCTTAGATAAAGGAAACAAAAGGAAAACATATGGGTATTTTGGTTTGTGTGGTGGCTGGGCTCGGAGGTATGATCCATGCATCACTATGTATCTCATTTGGATGAGAATCAAGCTACACCTAATTCGTTAACATAGTCCCTGTACAGTTTTGACCCATTCATGGGGAGAGAACATATTTTCATATTTTGTTGAATTTGGGACTAAAATGGGAAATCAAAGCATCCCTACTAATCTCAATAGGATGAATATCAAGAAAAATATATTTACCAGAAGAACCATATAGTTTAACATCATGCAGCATGGATGTAGGCTTCTATTTATGAAAAAATAATATTGTAGACGGAACAAGATATAATACTCAGGCTTCACTACGTATCTCATTTGGGAAAGAATCCAGCCACACATATTTCATAGAAATAGTTCCTCACATCAATGAGAGTCTGAAATGGGGAAAAAGGGGGATTTGATGTCTTCTAGTTTGATTGTTGGGGTTAGTACATGGTGTTAAGGTATCACTACATTTATTTTTGGAGAAAAAATCAAGACATATGTAGTTCTTTAATGGTTCCCTATGCATGTCTTACCCATATATAAGGGAAAGAGAGATATTTTTTTTATTTCAACTAAACCAATATAGGAAATTCAAGCATCACTACATATCTCATTAGAGTGAGAATCAAGCTACATGTATTTCTTTAAAGGATTCCCTATAATGGTATAAGTTTATTCCTAGGGTGTAAGTGTTTTTTTTCATTGTGGATGGACTCAAGATAAGAGAATCATGCATCACTACATATCTCATTGGAATGAGAATCAAGCCTCTAGTTTTTCAGGAAATATTGTGTAGTTTACCATGAATAAAAAAAGACTTTGGCCATTTATTTTAATTTATTATGGTAAGGAAATGATAACTTTGGGGGTTATACCTATAAAGGGGCCCAAGTGAAACTATGGAGTGGTAATGGTGTGAGTGAGGCTTATCCATTGGGGATTCCCATCGTTTCATCCTCATTTTTTTGAAGAGGATTATCGACTTTATGAGGGGTTAGAGGGATGTTATTAGGACTTACACCTATGATGGGGGAATATATTTATGGAACCATGAGGATTGTCGGCTCGTGGAATTTCATGGGTTTTTGGATGTAATTTGAGAGAGACGTTAACCAGGCAGTTTAATGTCATGTAATGAGGAAGAATGGTGTCTTGATGTTTTTGGTCGTACGACTAGGACAATATGTCATGAAATTTATTATAATGTGATGATGATGATGATGCCATTAATTTTAAAATCACAAGGAATAGACATTATATCATTCCTTTTATGGTCATGCAATAAAGACCAACTACATATTTTAACATCTTGTAGATGAGATGCTATCCATGTGATTACATGATATATATTTTTAGAAACTTTGAATTAGTTGAATTCTTAATGAGAAATCCATCCATTGAGATAAAGGAGTAAGATCCATTAGAGTGGAAATTATTTATTGAGTAAGGCGCTTCCCACCTTGGCTCACGTTTTGGAGGCTTCTTTCCGAATATCATAGGAGTATTGAGTACAAGTACTAGTTATCCTTAAAGGAAAGAATGATGCTAGACCATCTTGTTAAAGGCTCAGGTTATCAAATTTTTGTAGAATTCCAAATTATGAAAGGTGCGAAATTTTTTCTCTTCCAATAACTATAATTAATCCAGTCATTTTTTTGGATTGATCATCTATAGATAGTTGGTCATGAATGACAATACATTGCGATGTAAATTGAACCTCAATGTCTAGGACTACTTTGGTTCCATATAGAGATGAGTATGAGGTTTCCCATGTGGAAATATGGGTTTTTTCCAATAATCCCATAAACCACGAAGGATATTGTCAAGACAAGACTTTTATCCTCAAACACCATCTTTTGGAGTCTTTTTGACTCGTTCTTACTGAAGACCACTATCTGTCTATTAACTACATCATGATAGTGAGATGAATGGTTAGATTTTATATTATATTACTAATATAGCTTTTACACTTTAGAAGAAAAAACTTGGTGCTGTTTTCCATAAATATTGTATTAAGGACACCAAATATTTTAATGATGTTATATTTAACAATGTTAAAAATGATTTTCTCCCTGGATGTATTGATGGGTATTACCTCAACCCATTTAGAGAAGATATTAGTAGTTTTTAAGATGTATTTTAACTGCTAGACCGTAGCTGGAAGATATATCCCCACAAAATCTATTCCCCATATAAAAAATAGAAAGGATTGTTTTTTCTGTAAATAGTAAATATGGTGGTTGATGGATGAAGTTGACATACAATTTACATGAATGAAATTTATTGGTGAATTCTATGATATCTTTTTCAGAGTGGTATAGTAGTACCTAGGCCTTTAGATTTGTTTGGAAAGATTGTATCCAGACTGGTGAGCACCATAGTCTCTTGAGTGTACTTCTTTCATGATGGAAACGATCTATTATCCATTAATACATATAAAAAGGACTTCATTAATGCCACATTTGTATAATATATTCTAATAATTTGGGTCGTCATAAGGAGTGATGTTTTTTTCTCATCATCATATATTCTATTTCATAGATCTATCTAGTGGGAGAACTCTATCCTAATAGTATTCCATGATAGGAATCATCCACCTAGTGGTAGGAACATATGGATCTAGAACATGAAAAAATTCATTAATCTATACCATTCTGATCTAAAAAAAGGCGAGACCATTCAATGATATTCAATGGTTATGAGTGTTTCATCCTAGTCTAGATCTACCAAAGTTGTGGCTATGTTTTCTAATACATTTGCCTGGTAATTCTATTATCATGGGATGTAATTAAATGTTGGGACCAAGATGAACTTTTCCATCAACCCTTGGACATATTGAATTAGGGTAATTATATATTTTTATAGCAGAATTATTGTTGATATTATTTAATAGAAACTATGAGTCTTCTTTAAACTCATTGTGGTTGACTCGTATTTGAATTTTCTGTTCTGGGCCTAAAACATGGGACATATATTCTACCACAATGTTAGTAAAACCTTCTTTTGTAGGAAGGTGTATGTTAAAACTACCTTTGCTGGGGAGATAAGCCCTATCCCTAACTCAACTTTGTTGATATTAGGTTCTTCCATTATCCTCTCTATTTGAAAATTTGATTAACCATAAAAATACATTTCCTATATTTGGGGGCTCTATTGAATATAAAATATATATTTATCTTGTAATTCATTATTTAATGACATCGCTTCTACAGACGAGTTCTCTACATGGAAGTATTCCAATGCCTAGCCTTTCACAAATTTCTAAGGAACGAACTGTATTTCAAATTATTGCAGAATAAACAACCACTATGCCAGACATTCTTTTAATATAGAATATATGAGGATATATTTGTGTGGGTTAATACAAGAGACAAATTCAACCTTGTGGTGATACAGGTTGTGCCTTAATTTCTAAACAGAAAATATTATTTCCAAGAATCTCTTATCTATATCTAAATAACAAGTCTCAATATCGAGTATGGTTTAACTGAGATAATAAAGGTATTTTAATTCCAAAAATCATTCATTTTTCATGATGAAATCACCGAATTATCTATCTAGGTTCATCACATATAGAATCAGTGGCCTTCCCTCAATATGTGTTATAAAAATTGGTCGGTTCAAGAGGTATTTAAATAGGTTTTTAAATTCTTCTTGATAGTTACTGGTCCACTGATATGTAACTATCTTCCTCATCAGTTTTGTTAAAGTAAAACACTTTATTTATTGGTGATATATTAATCCCCATATATAGGACATATTTTCATAAATTCTTCTCAACTCTTAAGGGTTTCGAGAATGGTAAATGTTAAGTATATATATTTTTTATCTGGGTTAATTTAAATGTATCGATGGAATACAAATATGATAAGAAAATTTCCTGAGGCTACCTTGAAAAAACATTTTAAAGAATTCATATGTAAGGTATACATTAAAATATTGTTGAAGATGGTCTCTGATTCATCCTAGTGGTCAGAATATTATTGAGACTTAACCTCCTGATAGTCAATGTAGGATTCAACAATCTTCCAAAAAAACATTTCAGGATACAATGCATGGAAAATTTGTATGTTGCACCAATGTTCATCAAGCCAAAAGAAATTACATGATAGAAGAATACTCCCATAGGTCCCATAATGGGGGTGGATTATTGATCTTATAGGGCACTCTAAATTTACTTATACTTGAAATTTCCATCCATGAAGGTTGGGGATTGACAAATAGTAGTTGCATCATTCATGACATATGTGATTGGAACTGAGATTTCATTTTTCTTCTATTTCTAGTTGGGATCTCTAAAGTTGTTGAAGAATCTGATTTACCCATTCTTTTTCTTCAAAAGGATAATGTTGGATACACATTTCATATAATGTATCTATTAGATGTAGTATACCTTAATGAGTTTGTCCACTTCAACCTCAATTGTAGAGGCGTGAGTTGGGTGTGTCTTTCTGTATTCTTGTTTGTATCCTGAATGATCTTCTTGATAACTTATGTGATAGTGGACCACCATAGGATCAAGGCCTGGCATCTCTATGTAATTCAAGAAAAACACATCTCGTTGTTTATTTTGGATGAAATTCTATACGTCATGTTCTTTGGATGTCATGGATGAACTAATCATAGTTTTTCGTAGATCTTCAACCATAACCATGTTTATTTCCATGAGTTTTTCCATAGGGGTGGTGATTCCCTCCACAAATACTAGAGGGGTATCCTTGAGTTATTCTTCTTCTTACTCTTCCATATACATTAACTCTTCCTCCTATTCCTAGGAAGTGGGTACTAAAGCTATTTTCTCAGAGTTAGGGGAGTAGTTGGTTTTTAGACATTCAGAGGAAGAAGACACTATTTTTACATCATTTGAGGGACTAAACCCATTTTGGAGCATCGAAGGGGAGATGATGGACTGAGAATGAAAATATTCATTTTGTTTCATTTTTATGATATCTTCTTCCATCTTGGTTGACAAAGCATGGATATATTAAGACTTGGGGGATTGAAGAATGACATTTTCATCCAATATTTCATTACTGGTAAAAGATTTGACAACTTATACAATGCTTATGGGTTTACTTATCACAAGTGACATAATTAAAGTCAGTGGATATGTACTCAAATGCGGGACCACCCCTTAGATTTTATTGATGGGAATCACATATGCTTCACCAAGATGACATAAAGATTTTTTCAGAATAATTTAAAAATCATTTAGGGCATTAATCTAAGAAAGATCACGGGATGTGGACTATTTCCATTCCTTATGGCATAATCCTACATAAATGTACTATGAATTACATGATTTGAATTGGGGGGGGGGGTTCAACATGAAATACCCAAATTTAACAATTTATACAATATTTTAGGCATTGGTGGTATGACGAACGAAGGTCCCTATGTTGATGTCTCCATGCTCTTCCTAGAAGAACATTGAAGGCTGTATCATTCCAAAAAAATAATGAATTCTGAGTCAAACATGAGATCCTTGAATTGAGTTCAAAGTTTGATTTCTCCAGGAGGATTTTGGTCATTCTTTTGATAGCTGTATAAAATTCATGTGTTGGGGGTAAAGTGAGATTTATTGAATCCCAATTGGTGATGTGTCCAGATCAAAATGAGGTTGAATCTTAAATCCGTTGTCGATATAGGATTTTTAGAGATCGAAGTCATTTATCCTGCCATATATATAGATGGGTATGATGTGTTCCTATATGATAGAATTCTCATCCTATTCTGTGAAAAAGACGATTGGTCAGGATTATTTAGGATAATTATGTACATGATAAACTTTAGCAGCAAAAACATCAACTATAAACTCCGCAGGGATTTCCAAATCCTCTATAAGTTCATCTCGAAGTTATTTTGATAGATTCATGGCATATAGGATTGAAAGCATAGCTTGAACCTTGGTTAGTTGAATCCAAACATTATACTTATAGTTTATAGGTATGTGATTAAAATTATAGGTATTATATATTGCAGGTGATTTAGGAAATGAAGTATTTGATGTGGAAGAAATGGACTTGGGAACATGAGATGAAGGTGTTTCTACACTGAGTTGTTTAGATTGACTAGGTCTTCCATCACACTGGGGTCCATTAAATGATGATGTATCCTTTAACCAATGTTCCATAATGATTATGTCATTGGAGACCCTGTCATGTGTGGGGGAGTTCAATAGCTCTGGATTAGCCCACTGGAGATCTTTCCCATGAGTTTCGGCCTCTTAGACTGTTTGAGTTGGGATGTAGTTAGGGTAATGACTCCTAGAATGACAAAATATTCTTATCTATCCTTAATACTAATAGAATCATCCACTAGTTCCCTAATAAATTGCAGGGAATTAAGGTTCTTAGTCAAAGTCATCATTTAATAAGGTATCCTTTAGTTGAATTACATTAATAGATGAAAAAATACACTCCTTATCTGATGAAGAGTCCATATAGAAGATTGACTCTTGTTGTACCATTTGGTGGGGTGGTGCCTGTGCTTTTGGGACTTCAGGAATGAATTCCACTAATGTTAAATACAAATTATTTTTTGTATAGGATGATATTACTATGTGTTCTTTATGATCTTCCAACCATGTCACTTTTTGGAGGACTGGGATTTAGAGGATTATGACATCGATGGGGTTGGATGTGTTACAATAGAAGCCGTTGAAGGGAATTTTTCTTTTTCAACTATTCTCAAATGATAGAATGAGTTAGTTTGATCATTTTTCAAACCATCCAATCATCAAAATTCTTCATAATATTTCTCTAAAATTCATTCCATTCATTATCCTCCACTAGATTGGGGGCAGAAACAAATGCTACCCGATTAGGCGAATTTTTTAGCTTCACATTCCTAGCGTCCACCATCTTTTCTAGGATGTATTTGAGAAAAAACAATTAGGGATATTGTGACCTAATAACTGATGGAAGGGATAATAGTCTGGGATATTTTTCATTTTTATTTCTATTAATCCTAGGTTTGGTAAATTAACCCCATTGTTCCTCAATCTGGAGAAGAAATATCAATGTACTTGGTCATTCCAAAAATAATACAACTTATTTTTCATCACCGAAAACTATTTTCAACCATTCTCCCTTTGATAATCCTGAAGAGAGAGTAGTTTTTTGACTCTCTGGTGGTAGAACGACACGATAAACTGCATGCTTCCAAGTGGGAGAGGGTACATGGAACTGCTTAAGTGTAACCATGGCAGTCTCTACATCCCCGGTCCTCTTTCCATGTGATGATGGAATTACTCGGTGCTTAGATTTGGTCCCTATGATGGAGTATTACAATATAAAGACTTAGACTTAAACATTACATAATCTTAATTTATGTTAATAATTCACATTGAATATCTTTTCAGGTTTAGTTATTTAGAGAAATAGGCCAAAAAATATACATAACAAAATTATTATTACATAGTAGACACTTCTACTAACTATCCAAAAAACAAAAACTTTTAAAAAAGAACATGGTTTTGTTTCATTCATAAACATCAAAACTTTTCCTTATTCCCATCCTTGAATGTATTCACCTTTAAATCCTATGAAATATATTACAAAACATAGGATGAGAATAAAACTCTCAATAAGGGATACACAATGAATGAAAACTATTAGCTTTTAAAAACAACATGTAACCCATGAGTACTTTATCATAAGTAATACATTTCACCTATATGAAGTATTAAATAAACTACACTGAATATAATCTCACTGATTACCCTATTGTAACCAAAATATTACCATAAAACCCATACAAAGAACATATAACATATAAAAGTTAAAATTAGGACATAATCATACATAAAAGGAATAACCATACTATCGACTTACACTAATCATTCTTACAAATTGAATATCCATAAGAACAAATTTCATACAAAATTCATTGGAGGTTATTAAATAACCACCCATCCTTGGTTTATCACGGTACAACCCCTCATTTTGTTTATTATGTAACCAAACATCTTTGGTTTATCATGTAAGCACCTATCAAATTTCCAAGTACCATTATATTACAATAACACATAAAATATTTCAAATATATAAATTTCACTAATAACATTTCATTTGGAATCATAATATATAATTTCAAGATATTGAAATAATCAATCCATTTCAAAATCTATTTTCAATACGAAAGCACCAAAAAATGGAATAAGGGTTTTATTTTGTTTTAAAAACATTAAGGCTTATAGAGGAAGCCAAATAAGGACTACAGCGGCAGAGAGGTCATTTTCCCCATATAAGTTAATAAATCCCTTTTGTAGTTTATAAAAATGATTCATAGAAAAGGATTCCTTTTGAATGAATATAAAATTCAAAGGGGTTTGTTATACACCGTATAGAATAAGGAGGTGTATATTCTCAAAACATGCCTCATTGAAAGGAGATTGAGATGAAGTCCCTGACATTGCATCCGACTTGTCTCGATCATTATTTATAATCCAGAATAATAAACTTAAGTTAATTTCTACTTTATTCAGAACATTTTTCAAGTTTATTATTCCTTTTATATCACTTGTTTCCTTGCTATTACAACCAAATAATTATTCAAGTTCATATCAGCCATTTTTTCGTTGTTAGGTACTTGAGTAAAAAATGAACTTGTTATAATTACAAATTGTCCATGTGGTAAAATGTAAATTATCTTTAGAATTATATTAATGATTTAGAAATCATATATATCATATATATCTAGTTTATATGTATTTAGAATATTCTATAATATTGGGATATAAGAAATTAAATGGACCATTCATGAAGATGGTAATCCATACGTACACATGAATGCTACTTTCATTTATTTTTTATATTTAAAGGAAATAAAAATAAACGATACATAGGTAAATTATAATTCCATTATAATTTATATGTTATATATGTTAAATAAGTTCATTAATTCTATCCTATATACGTTCTATGTACAGAATGAACGAGTCATATCACTTTAAGATGCGGTAGGAGATAATTGAACAATCATCGTTTCGTGAGGCAGTAGTTCACCGTCAACAGAAACAATATGTTCTAAATCAATTAGATGGAGGTGCGTCTGAGTACAGGTAGAATAATTAGAAAACCAACATAATCATATATATAAGATACTTGATTTTTTATAAAATAATTGAATAAAGATAGTTCAGGGGGTTAGAGAATGGAGAATAAATGGAAGAAGCTTGAGACAAGACATTACCTCAAATCGGGTAACTCCTTTTGATTTAAATTAAAAGGATTTCTTGAATTTCCTTCTGCCTATGTCAAGGATTCTATGAGTAAGGTAGGGGTGTTGCGATATTATTTGAGTAGATTTTGGATGAGGCTAGATTATTGAGAGGTGTGTGTACAAGATTAGAGGTGACGACCTTTTATAAGTGGGAGGAGGGGTACTTTAGGAATTTCTTGAAAGATTATTTTATTATAAATTAAATTTAGATTTTAAAAAGGACAAAAACTCATTTAATTTTTTGATAAGATGAGTATTGTTCGAAATACTCTCAACCAATGGGTTTTAGACAAGTTTTGATTTCAAATTTAACCTTACCATTTAGCTTTAACACTTAGTTAACTAATTTAACTCTTACCATGTCTTCTTGTATATTCTTACTATACGGTTAATATAGTTACCATAAAATGACAATAAAACCTCAAGTCATTAAATAATATTATTTAAGACATCATATAATACATTTGGTAGAATATTATATTTTCTGGACTATTATATCATTTAATAAAATAGTATTTGTTTTAAAAACTCATTTATATCAATTTCTATACTATTCATATCATGATTTTTTTTAAAATCCATAAGAACTTAATTATTTCGAAGAAACCTCATTATTTAAAAGATAACAAGTCTTAATCATCCATAAAACTCGTGGATTGAACCAAAAGTTTCAAAATAAAATTATTTTAATTTTTATAATCTCATTTATTTAAATCATTAATTTACAAGGTAATCACTACATCATCATGGTGTCATAAATATATTTATTTATTTGATGTCTAAAAATTATAAATAAAAAACCATGATGTAGGAAGTATTTTTATCTTTAGAATTACTATTTATAGTCAAGTATATCACATATATAACCCCATATAAAGTTTCTATAGTAAAATATATATGTTTATGTTATATTTTCCTTAACTTTAAATTACAAGTAATTAAAGGTAATTTTCACACACAAGTTGCTCTATGGGATCCTAAAATCGATCCAAGGATTCCCCTAGTCAGAAATTTCTCATAAAATATGGTTAGGTCATGTGTTAGGGTAATTTAATAGTATTATAACCATTATTTCTTTACCCTTATTTACCAGATTTACCCTTTAACCGTGGTAAATAAAATATTTACTGAAGTTACTATTCATAATGTCTAAAAATAATAGTTATATATTTACACAATTTGGACCTCCTGATTCCAAATATGGAATCCATTTTTCACAATTCAAAACACATAACTTTGGAAATTAATTTAAAATTAATTCTCGTTGCCAAAATCGGAAAGCTTTTATTAAGAAGTAAAAAATTACCAAAAGATTGACATGGGTTTAGGTACAATTTCAATGTGAAATTACTTCCAATGACCAAAATTGGATTAAATGATAAAAAAATAATCTAATTATTTTTTAAAATAAATTAAAATGAATATATAATCATATAAATAAATTATATGGAATGACAATTTTGACATAAAATGCTGTATTTTTCACTATGAATTAAAAAATGAACTTTATTAAAAAAATACCAAAAATTTACTCATAGTAAATTTTAATGTCCAAATTAAAAATAAGAATTTTATTTTGTAAAATATAACATATGAAAGTGAAGAAAACTAGTTTTAAAAAGGGTTCACCATTAAAAGGTGGTAAACAGACCTTTTAAATAATATTTGAGTACTTCGTACATAAAATCTTATTCATTCTTATTTTAAGCCTCTAATGTTTATTGGATAAAAGTAAATAAATTTAAAAAAACATGTATAATCCTATTTTAGTTAGTTTTGTTCATTCTCTCTAATACAATGTCTGGGCGTTAACTACCATTTAAAATAATAATATTATATTATTATTTTTCAATATGACTGAGCCTTGTGTGAAACATGAGATTTCAAAGAAACCCATTTCTGTCTGTCGGGTATGCCCTCAAATATAGAATCCCCTTTTAAAATAAAATTAATATTTAATTCAAAAATATTGATAAATATGAAAATTTTTATTCTTTAATTACCGAGGATGTTACATCCTTCCCCCCATTTGGAAATTTCATCTTTGAAATTTTATTTTCTTATCAAATAAGTGGGGTATTTATCCCTCATAGTATTTTCAAATTTTTATATTTCATCTTAAACCATGTGGTTCTTCCAAAACATCTTAACCTAATGAATTAATTTATTCCTCAACACTTTCTCTCTTCGGTCAAGAATCTAGACATCCAGTTTGTCATAAGAAAGATTCTCTTCCAACTAAACTAATCATGGACTCAAAACATGATATGGATCTGGAATATACTTTCTCAACATTGAAACATGAAAAATATTGTTTACCTAAGATAAATACGGAGGTAATCCCACTTAGTAAGCAACAGATCCATCTTTCTCAATAATTTTATAAGGTCCAATGAACCTAGGACACAACTTCCACTTATTACCAAAACACAACACACTTTTCCATGGTGAAACTTTGAGAAATAAATGATCAACAAACTCAAAAGAATGATCCTTACACCAGTTATCCGCATAACTTTTCTTCCAGTTCTAAGGTACCCTCACACGTTTCTATATCAACTTAACTTTCTCTACCATCTCATCTACCAATTCTGGTCCCATTAGTTTCCTTTCACCAACTTTATCCCAAAAAGCTGCAGTTTGACACCGCTTCCCATATAATGCCTAAAATGTGGCCATCTATATACTGGAATGAAAAATGTAATTATAAAAAAACTCTACCAAAGAAAAATGTTGTTCCCAAATTCCTTAGTAATCCATTGAGAAAGGACGTAGCATATCTTACAATGTCGGAATTTTTCATTCTGACTGCCTATCTGATAGAGAATTAAAAGATTTTCTAAAATTTAATTTAGTTCCCAATAAATTATGAAGACTTTTCCAAAAGTTAGAAGTAAACCTGGGATCATGATCAAATACAATGGAGAGGGGAAATCCATGTAACCTGGCTATCTATTTAACATACCACTGAGAAAGTTGATCCAGAGACAGAGTTTCATGAATAGGAAGGAAATGAGCAGATTTAGTCAATCGATCAATAATAAACCAGATTGGATTATTACCTCATGATTTATTTGGTAATCCCACAACAAATTCCATTGATATATTTTCCCATTTCCACATTGACACTAGTAAAGGCTCAAGTATACATTTCGATAACTACCACTATGATTTAACCTGTTGACAATTTGAACACTTCCAAGTAAAGCTAGAAATATCTCTTTTTATTCCATCCCACCAGTAATAATCCAGAAGATCTCTGCACATCTCAGTAATGTTGGGATTAACTGAAAATAGAGAACTATGAGCTTCACATAACAAATCTTTCTCTAACTATGTATCTTAAGGAACACATAATCTGTTCCAAAATCTCAAAATACAATCATTATTAATTGTAATTTAAAGAAACATACCCTTCTAAACCGACTCTACCTTTTTCTGCAATTCACTGTCTTCCTTCTGCGCTTTCTTAGTTCTGTCGGATAGAGATGATTTCATTGACACCTGAAACAAAACAGATGAATTTCATGCACCAAAAACTTCTATGACGAAGTTCATTAAATCATTAACCCAAGGGTCTATTTCCATACATAACATGGTTAATGTAAAATTACTTTTTCAACTCAAATCATATGCCACTTTATTTTCTTTTCTTGGAAGGTAGTGAATCGTGCAATAATAATCATTGATTAACTCCATCCATCTCCTCTATCTCATGTTCAATTCTTTCTGAGTGAATATATATATACTTCATGATTTTGTGGTGATCATACATTTCACATTTTAATCCATATAGATTATGCCCCCATATTTGTAAAGAAAAAACAACATAAGCTAATTCCAAATCATGGGTAGGGTAATTTAACTTATTAGGTTTCAAGTGACGTGAAACATAAGAAATTAGATTATCAATCTGCATCAGGACACAACCAAGTCCTTTAAATGAATCATCACTGTAGATAACAAATTCACCATCTCTAGAAGGTAATTAAAAAACTGGAGCATCCACTAATCTTATATTCAATTCATGAATACTATCATCACATTCATTTGTCCATATGAACTTAACATATTTTCGAGGTAACATAGTATGTGTGCTAGATAACCATGACATTTTTTCAAAAAACCGTCGGTAATATCCTGTCAATCCCTAAAAACTACAAATTTTAGTTATATTTATGGTTCTTGGCCATTCTTCAATAACTTTGTTTTATAAGGATCAATAATTATTCAATTATTTGAATTAATGTGATCAAGGAATGAAATTTGTTGTAACCAAAAATCACACTTGCTGTATTTCTCATAAAAATTATTTTATTTTATTGTTTGAAAGAAAAACATTAAATGAATTTCATGTTCTTTTTTTACTTTTAGAATATACCAAAATCTCATCAATAAACAAAACTAAAAAATTATCCAAGAACTCATGGAAAATTCTATTCATAAGATCCATGAATACAACAGGTGTAATGGTTAACCCAAAATGCATAACAAAAAATTCATAATTTCCATATCTAGAATGAAAAATGGTATTTTAAATTTCTACTTCCTTTACTTTCAACAGATGGTACCCCAACCTCAAGTAAATCTTCGAAAAATACTGAGCACCCTAGAGCTAATAAAAAAAATAAATATGAGGAAAATGATACATGTTCTTAATAGTGATATTATTCAAGGCTCTATAATAAATGAAATGTTTCATTGAACCATCTTTCATAAAATAAAAAGGCTGGAGAACTCAATGATGATGTGCTAGGTCAAATGAAAACTTTATCTGATAACCTGTCAAATTGATTACTTAACTCTAGAAGATCAAATTGAGACATTTGATAAGGCGGTTTTGAAATTGGCTTAGAATCAAGAACTAAGTCAATATGAAATTAAACTTCCTGATCAGCTATAATACTCAGAAAATCATCAGGAAAAACCTCAATATACTGATTTACTACTAGAAAATCATTAATATAAACAGTTCCTTTGATTTTTTCAATATGTGCAAGGTAACATTCATTTCCATCATTCACTAGTTTCTCAGCTTCCTGATATGTTTTCAGAGTTAAGGGTTCATTCTTGTACACAAATTGAAAGGCATTCTAAAAAGAATCCTCTTTATCTCTATATTGAATCTTATCATGGTAAATATAAAGAAAATACATTCCCAAAACAACATCAAACTCTACTAGAGGAAAAAAATCAAGGTTTACATGTAATTTCTTTCCAGATATATGGATAGGAAGATCCTTATAATTTTTTTTCACCTCTACATTTCCCCCAGGTGTTTTTACCATATGTTCTGGAATTATTTCTTGAGGTGGAATTCCAAATTTACCCTAAAATTTCTCATAAATGAATGAATGTGTAGACCCTGAATCAAACAACATATTGGCATAATATGAAAAAACACTGTACCTGATACCACTTTATTTTATGGTCCCACATCCATTGTAGTAGAAAGAAAAGATTTTCCCCAACCCTTCTGCTTTGATCTATCTGGTTTCCACCATGGGTAATCAACTTTGGACACACATTGGCATAATACACAAACTCATTGAAACTAAAACATTTTACCACTGTATTGTCATTTCATTCTTGATCATCTTCCTTATAGTTATGAGGAATTTGACAAGTCTTACCACACCAAAAGCACTTTCCAGATTTTGAGAGACATTCTCTAGGATGCTTTTTACCAGACTTCTCACATGATAGAAATTTAATTTTCATACTTCCATACTTCTTTGATGAGTACTTTCGCTTTGCATTCCAACTGGACCACTTCTTTTTCTAGATCTTATGGATCACGTGATCATCAGAAAACTCCATTTACACTTTCTCAGCACATCTGAAAAGTTTCATATAAATTTTTAATTCACAAGAGGCTAATTCTATTTGATATTGTGGTTTCAATACTGAGTAAATCCAATTTATCTTACTATCAAGATCCCGTATGTAATTTGGAGCATACCTTTCTTGTCGAGTGAACTTCGCTTATTGAGTAGCCACTGAGTCATCCTTCTGCCTCAATTCCATGAATTGTTTTCCATCCTAAGCTGAACCGCCTAAGGAAAATATATCTCTAGAAACATACCTTTGAATTCGTCCCAACCAAGAGAATAAATCTCTTCACTATCCCTAATATTTTTAACCGTTGACTGCCACTGATCTTATTATCCTTCAAAATAATAAACAACAAGAGTGATTTTTTATTGTCTGTACAAACCCCGACATAAAAAATATTTTCCTGTGACCCACCCTTCATCTTGATATGGGTCAGATGATCCTCTGAATGATGGGGGATGTATACTCATGAAATGATCCACTATAGACATGTTACAATAGGTCTGATATGGTTTATCTCATGCATATATACCAACACCATTTTATAGTCTAATTCAAATGCACCATTACTGCAAAAAACAATTCAGTTCTGATTCCAACCATCTCGGGATGCTAATTTAGAAGGTTATTATTCTTGGTATGCCTTTTTAGCGCTGCTTCCCTATTTCATCTACGAAAAACCATTACGATAAAACATATCTTTGATGAAGAAAATGGTAATCTTAAAATTCTATGTCATTTCAATTTGATCATAATGTAAATATCATTTTGGATATTCTATTTAAAAAATTCTAACTCCTAAATTTATCTAAACTGACCTCTGATACCAACTATAAGGCCCCAGCCTTAAACCTTACATAATATTGAATTAAGTTAATAACTCACACTGAGGATCTTTTCAGGTTTAAAGATTTATATAATTTGGCCATACCTTATACATGACAACTTAATTATTACAAATTAGACAATTCCACTCACTATCCCTAAAACAAAAACTTTTATAAGAGAACATAGTTTCATTTCATGCTTAAACATCACAACTTTTCCTTAATCCAATCTTTGACTGTATTCACCTTTAATTACTATGAAAAACATCTCAAAACATAGGATGAGCATAAAAAGATTAGAAATGGATACACAAAGAAGGAAAACTATTAGTTTTTGAAAATAACTTATAAACCATGAATAATTTATCATAAGTAATAATTTTCACCTTTATGAAGTAGTAAATAATATTCAATGAATAAAATCTCATTTATTACACATTTGTAACCAAAATATTACCATAAAACCCATATAAAGCACACAAGGCATATAAATGGTAAATATGGGAAATAATCATACTTAATTTGAATAACCATATGGTCGACATCCACAAATAATTCTTACAAATGGAATAACATTACGGTCGACTTCCATAACAAATGCATTGGGGGTTATAACATAACCACCCCTCCTTGGTTTAACATGGAACCACCTATGATTTGGATTATCTCGTAACCACCCATAATTGGTTTATCACGTAACTAGCCATCAAATGACCGAGTACCATTATATAATCATAACACATAAAATATTGAAAATATCAACATTTCACTATTTACATTTCATTTAAAATAACAATAAATAATTTCATGATATTGAAATACTCAATCAATTTCATAAACTATTTTCAATATTAAAACACCCAAAAATGGAATAAATTTTTTCTTTTCCTTTTAAAACATTAAGGATTATAGAGGAAGCCCAAAAACGATTATGACGGTGGAGAGGTCATTGTCTCCACCTACGTTAAAACATTCCTTTTTTCATTTAGTAAAATTAGTCGTGGAAAAATAATCCCTATTAAATGAAAATAAAATTCAAAGTGGTTTATCATAAACCATATAAAATAATGAGGTGTATATTCTCAATATATACCTTAGTGAATGGAGATTGGGATGAAGTCTGTTACCTTGCGTCCGACTTGTCTCATTCATTCATTCTATTCCTGAATAAAAAGCTTAAGTTAATTTCTAATTTTTTTAGAAAAATTTTCAAATTTATTATTCCTTTAATATCACTTATTAAGTTTCTATAATATTCATATAATTATTCATGTTCATATTGGTCATTTTGTCGATGTTCAGTACTTCAGTCAAAAGTGAACTTGTTATAATTACAAATTGTCCACATGTTCAAAATTACATTATCTATATAATGATATTCGATATTTATATATAATATATATCACATATATATCCATAATATATGTATACAAAATATTCCATAACATTTTTTTATAAGAAATTAAATACACCGTTCATGGTGACGGTAAGCCGTACGTGCGCATGAACACTACTTTCATTTATTTTTCATATTTAAAGGAATGAATAATAAATTATATATAGGTATATTAAAATTATAGTATAATATATATGTTTTTAATGTTACATAATTTCATTAATTCTATCCTTTATATGTTCCATGTATAGAATAAATGAGTCATATCACTTTGAGGGGGCGGTAGTCTGCACTTCCTCAAATGAAATTATCATTTTTATATATCATGAAAAGAATAAAGTTATGTTTTAATGAGAATTACAGAAGAATAGAGAAAATATGAACATTATATATATCATTAATAAATAAATTTCCCTCACAATATCCAGTATTATAGGTGATAAGAGATAATTGAACACTCATCGTTTCGTGAGGCAGTAGTTAACCATCCACAAAAATAGTATGTTATAAATCCATTAGATAGAGGTGTGATTGAGTGTTGGTCTAATAATTTGAATAAAAAAAATCCTATTATATTTAATATACCTGTTTTGTTATAAAATAATTGAATAAATATAGTTTATGAGGTTGGATAAGGGAAAATAAATGGAAGATTTTTCAGATAAGACATTACCTCAAATTGGGTAACTCCTTCTTATTTAAGCTAAAAGGCTTTATTGAATTTCATTCATCCTAAGTTAAGGATTATATGAGTAATTTATTGGTGTTTTTACCATATTGGAGTATATATTTGATTATTAAAGGGAATTTAGAGGTGTGTGTAAGGGATTAAAGGTGGTGGCCCTTTTTAAGGGGGAGGAGGGGTACATTATGAATGTCTTGAATGATTATTTTATTACAAACTGAATTTAGATTTTAAAAAGGAAAAAACCTAATTTATTTATAATCTAAGATGATTATTGTTGGAAAGCCTTTCAACCAATGGGATTTAGACAAGTTTTTGTTTCAAATTTAACCTTATCATTTATCTTTAACCCTTAATTAACTAATTTAACTCTAACCATATCTTCTTCTATATTCATACTATATGGTTAATATATTTACCATAAAATTCAAATCTAACCTAAAGTGGTTCAATAATGACATTTAATACATTATATAAGTCATTTGGACGAATATTATATTTTTAGTACTATTATATCATTTAATAAAACATTATTTTTTTAAAAAACTCATTTATGTGAATTTCTATACTTTTCATGTCATGACTTTTTAAAAAATCCATAACAAATTTATTCTTTAAAAAATCCTCATTATTTCAAATATAACAGGTGATAATAATCAATAAATTTCTTGTATAAAATAAAAAAGCTTCAAAATAAATTTATTTTAATTTTTATAATCTCATTTATTTAAATCATTCATTAACAAGGTAATCACTACATCAGCTTTTTGTCATAAAATATATATTTATTTGATATCTAAAAATTATAAACAAAATAACATGATGTAGGAAATATTTTTAAATTGTTAATTACTATTTATTTTCAAGGATATAACTTATATAAGCCCATATAAAGAATTGTTTTATTAAATGATATATGTTCATGGTATACATTCCTTAACTTTAAATTAAAAGTAATTAAATGTCATTTTCACACACAAGTTGCTCAATGGGATCCTAAAATATACCTAAGGATGTAAATTTTCGTACATATATCATAAAATAGGTTTTGGACATTATAAAGGTAATTTAATATTATTATATTATTATTTTTTACCTTGATTTACCAGATTTACCCTTTAACCATGGTAAATAAAATATTTACTGAAGTGACTATTCATAATGTACAAAATTAAAAGTTACCTATTTTAACAATTTGAAACTAATGATTCCAAATATGGAATCCATTTTTCCAAATTAAAAACATAGAAGTTGCAGAAATTAATTTAAAATTAATTCCCGTTGTCAAAACCAAAAAGCGTGTTTTTGAGAAGTAAAAACTACAAAAAGATTGACAAGTGTTTATGTACAATTTCAAAGAGAAATTACTTCCGATGACCAAAATTGGATTAAATGATCAAAATATAATATAATTAAATTCAAACCCAATTATAAGGTCAATCTAATCATATAAATAAATTATATGAAAAAATAGTTTTGACTTAAGATGCAGTATTTTCACTATTTGTTAAAAAATGAACATTGTAAAAAAATACCAAAAATTTACCCAAAGTAAATTTTTATGTCCCACTTATAAATAAGAATTATATTTTGACAAATAAAACACATAAAAGTTAAAAAATCTAGTTCTAAAAATGGATATCCGTCAAAAGGTGGAAAATCGTCATATTAAAGAATATTAGTGTATTTCACACATAAAATCAGATTCATTATTATTTTCAGCCTCTAATTTTGTTTGGATAAATGTAAAGAAATTGAACAAACTTTTATTAAAATATTTTAGTTAGTTCTGTTCATTTGCACCAATACAATGGTATGGCATTATTTTCCATTTAAAATAATAATATTATATTATTATTTTTCAGTGTGACTCAGCCTTGTGTCCAACTTGAGAATTTAGAGAAACCCATTTTTATATGTTGGGTAGGCCATAAAACATAGAATACCCTTTTAAAGTATCATTAAAATTTAATTCAATAATAATAATAAATTTGAAATTTTCATATACTTTAATTACCTGGGACGTTACATCCACCCTTTTAGTGACTATAAAAAGGTTCCAAAACCCTACGTATATTTCATTGGGAGAATGGGAACGCACAAATCATCTCAAATATTTGCAATACAGATGGAAAAAAATTCCTTTGGAGGTCATGGTTGGATTAAGGGTAATTTCAATCCTTTCCACCGAGCAATGAAATCTGATAATCTTTAATTATCCCACTGCATACAGTAGGAGAGGTCAAGGAATATTATCTTCCCTAGCCTTGTGCTAAACTGAAAGAGAAATATCTGGAAGCGGTGTTCCCATCCCATTTTTTATTATGATTTCAAGCTAGTGTTCCTTATAAAGGATATTCCCTATAGTTATTGCATGAAACAACTAAATTTAACCACCTATTTCTATCCATAGGTGTCAATAATTGAATCATAATGAGAGATGAAATGTGAAAAATGTTTCTCTTGGTATCTTGATCCATTTAAAATTGGGAATTATTGGTTACCAAAATTCGGTGGGTGATGATTTGGGTATACCCATTCGAGGTATGAATTATTTTTTGATTTTATTAGTGCGTGTAGTTCATCCATGGAATAAAATTAGTCCATTAGTGACTTAATAGTTTTTATATGTAATCAAGGAATTTCTAGCTGAGTCGGAGCTTTAACAGGTGTGTCGGTCAGAGCTTGAATAGGTGCGGCGGCTAGTAGGGCCATCAGTGGTGGCACTGCTGGGATCAACTATGGGTAACCTATAGTCGAAGGACTATAAGGATATGTCCTACCCTATTCTAGTTGCGAAATCAATGGAGGTAACTATCGATATTCTACTGAGGGATCCCTGTATAGTGGTGGTTGGTATCCCACATTGAGAGAATTTTCCAGATCTACTTTTGTATACCCTCTTTGTTGAGGTGTTATAGTTGGAAGTTTGAGTTTAGGATCTTATTAAAGAACTTATCAGTAAGGAAGGATTCTTTGGAGTAATTCTGCATTTATTCTTCAAATTTATTTAATTTATTCCTCTTTCTAAACACATATTTCCTCATGTGAAAGGGGATTAACCTCTCTATGAGGTAGGTGATGCATAATTTGATGCTTAAATTGTTCCTTTTGGGATTACTTACAAGGAGTCAATGTTGTATTTTTTGAGGGAGTGACCAAATTCAATGCAATCTTCTAGTTCTAGGTATGCCCACCTCCTTCAATAGTTTTAGAGGGTAATGCATTTTTAACTGAAATTTCATGTTCCAACTCTTTCTCGGAATTGGCCATGTGTCCTATATAGTTTAAAAGGGCATTGTTGATGACATGCAAAAATGCATAATTAATTTAAGGAATTTAATTGGTTTATTTGTAAGACTAAATTCTTCTATATACTCCATAAGGCCTTATCCTATCATTCGTAGATTCTTTAGGATCCATTTGGAAGATAGTATTATAAAGGGAATCTCAAGATAGTTCAGTTGTTCAAATCCCTAATAGGGTATTGAATCATAGGACATGATTTTCTAAGAGGATTCACTATGGGGAATTTTATATAATCAGGAGAAGACTGATATTCACTGAGGATGATGTTTTTGAGGTGAAAACTCCCTTGTCCATATAGGCTAGGATAGTTCCCATTACAATTTCACAACTCTTCAGTCTTGGTTTTGACATGAAAGGTTGTGTGAAAAATCCACCAGCCTTGCGGGCTAGGGTTTCTCTCAAACTATCTTGGCTGCTCTTGCCACAACTTCCCTTATAATTTTATAGAGTTTTTTCAAAACATGGAATTCATGCATCATTTGGTACGCACTCAAATTAACCTCTTCTGAAGAACATTGTGATATTTTTGATATTTGTGCTATTTGGAGACTAACTTCCCCAAAGTGGGAGGATTTCTCAATATCTTCAGATTATCATTGAAAACATATCGCAATAGCCTTATCTCTTCTGGACCGACATCTATAAGAGTTCGTCAAGGACTATTTTTGTGAATAAGATCTTAAATTTTGAGTATATTATATTTGTTGAAGCTGAAATGATGTTATGTCATTTCATGATACCACATTCAGTGGGATTTTTTGATTGGGAGAGTGGTGAATTGAAACTCCCTATGCACACTACATCCTATGATATAAACACTAGGTTGGGCCTTGGCGATCAATTGTCGTAATATTGTTAATACACTGAGGCATGCATGTTGAAGGGATCCTTTATATTTCTTGATCATTGGATGTAATGTATCCATGAGAGCTCTCAACTCACGTTGGTATTAGAAACCTTATATTTCCTTGATTGGACATATATACCCATCGTAGGGTAATTTTTTCTCTCTCAAGTGACGAAATTTTTTCCATACATTTTCGTGCACTAAATATTCCTTCAATGTCTATGGATTGCTGTTTTGAGGGGTAGTGAAAATCTATAACATGGCTTGTATTTCATATTTAGGTATCTATTTTTTCATGTTTATCTTGTGTTTTTAATATTTTATGAGAGGCTCCTATACCTGGTCTAACTAGAGTGGATGATCTCATTCCATTTTATCATAGAAAGTGAGATTTTTAAGCATTTCCTCTATCATTTTGTATGGTTAAAGGCCCAAGGTTCATTTAGAGAATGATAATCTCCTTATATTATCTTTTAATTGAGAAAAAATTTTACATGTTAATGAAATGGAACTGGACATGTCTAGCCTTATTTTCTCAAATGCCTCACAGTAGGGGAGATTTCTCATCACTACATCGTTAAGGGAAGGGCCCTTCTAACATTGTGAAACACCACTGTGGAGAAAAATTTCATAGTGAATTCAATAATGGGTAGGAAAACCATGGAGAATTGTAGAATGAGGAATAACCACTTTCTCCTTGATTATATGGACACATGGAGGATTTTCGTGACTCTCATAAGGATATGGGCCCTCGAGATCAGTTGGATTTGGGTCATGAAGTAGGACTTCATGGTGAAGTATCTAAAGAGGACCCTCAGAATAACTGTTACTACCCCTGTGACTTGGTGATGAGTGAGTAGGATCCTTTTCTACCATATTTAAACATATATGGGCTTCATGAACTCCAGAATAATTTAGAGTGGGTCTGTAGACCAGATACTTGTTTTCCAGTTTCCTTTAGAGAGGATTATATTTAGATTCCTTCTTGCGAGAGACTAAGGCCACTTGATTGGGGAAGTAGTTTTCAAAGACATGGGTATGTTTTTACCTTGGAGTGGCCATTAGTATATGAGAATGATCTCTTTTTGGAACTAGTGTGTGTTCCCAATATGGTTGACCATGTATCATAGAAGAGTTTTCCCCATGACCCTCCTAGAAGGGAGTAGAGGTGTGTGTCTGCTTCAGAGAGACATTCTAACGAGCCACCCCATTTGTGGGGACATATTTGTGTGTCCATCCCTCAGGCACTACAATCATCACCATCATGATGTCCTCTAAATTCTATATGATATGGGAATGGATTTGGGTATAACCTTTCTATATTTTCCGGATATGCTTGGTGGCTTGAGTTACTAGAATAGGGATATATACACATTCAATATTTGGATAAGGGTTATGTGCCTATTCTTATCCTCCCTTTCCTACTAGTAGATACTGACAGTACTTATGTGTGGTCAAAGAGAGTTTTTTCTTCCCTTATTCATCATTGGGACTTTTTGAGGGACTTCGTCAGATGTTGATAGAAGAAACTACTCGAAGGATTGATGAATGAAAGTAGGTTTGTGCGCCTACATGTGGTTTTCTACCAAACATGTCTAGTGGGATTCTATGACTGTATTAAGATGAGTATACTAACAGACTTTTCTGAATGCTTCTTGACTTGTCTAATTAAAGGGTTGGTTGATGTGGGAAGGGGCTTGCATCAGCTTATGGTGTGATACTAGATTTGAATAGAGGGCTTCCTCAAATTTGTCTATCCGAGTATTCTGGCTAGCTAGATTTATGTGGGAGGGTGTATGTTCCCACTCATAGTTTTCCACTAAATTTTATTATTGGGATTTGGGGGTGGGGGTTATGGCCCTACTCACTAATGGCTGGTGGCTACCCCAACAGAACTTCTTGTGTGTCCACATTTGGATGATAGGGGTTGGTCCACTGAGGATTTAACTCTCATCATGTTGAGGGTTCACTACCGTACAATGTGGGAGGTGGTGAAAGTTGGGAGTATCCCATTTTAAGGACTGCTGTGTCTACTGGATGAGGATATATGTATCCTTCTTGGATACCTCCAAAAAATATGGACGGGACTGGTTGATATGTTTTAGGGATAGGCTCTTGAAATGGTTGAAGTTCTTAGTCGACACTGTTAGCTTTTGGACCACTGGTCATTGCTGACCAGACCATTAGTGGGGCTTTGCAAGCTCGAGGGCCTGTTTGGAAGCCTCTAGGGATGGGATTATTCTATTAAAATGGTACTCCAAGACCAGTGAGATTGAGACTTAGTGTTGAAGATGCTGTTTTGGTGATGGAATCCTCTTCATTAATAAGGACCCATACTGAGTAGTAGCAAGGTAATATGATGGTTAAAGTTTGAAGGACTCCATTGGATTGAAGACAGTTCTAAAAGAAAGTTCCTAAAATCTGAAAAACATAGAAAAACCACCATCAATACATAATTTCATTAAACAATAACATGCATGATTTGTTGTCCTTTTGGACTTCTTTTATCAAGTGAAAGGGTCCCAAAAAATGGTTGACACTATCATATTGGTTCAGGATTCACATATAATTCACTATTTCTATTTTTGATGGAAAATCGAATCACGTGTATCTCCTAACAATTGATTATAAGGGATTTAATTCAATTAAATCATTCAAATTGGGCACACTATTTACGAACAGTTTCAAATGGGTTTTATTTATGGAACAAAAAACACATAATGGTTCTATATAATTGAAGGACCTTTTTTCCATATGAAGGCACTCATTATGGTGTTTAGCCAACGAAACATAAGAACTCACATTGGTTGAGAGTATGGGAGCTCAGGCACATAATAACCTTTAGTGAGGAAATATTTCCAACTATGAGACTATTTGATAGATTTATGATTTTTTTGTGAATCCTTCATTAATTCCCAAGTATGGTGCAAGTCATCCCAGAATTAAATATCAACTATTACCATCTGTGGATCATAAAATTTTTTACATGAATTTGAGGTTCTTCATTAATTAATACATTTGTATATATATGAGGTTCACCATCTATGGTATAAACTTGTGTACTTGTTAGAGATTCTATGCCCATTATTACGATGTTGCTGGTTTCTTAGCCACATAGTGGGGCACTCTAGAGTGTATCATCAGCAAAGGAGACATGAGTTGTTCTGATTTTGGGATCAGCCCTATGAATGGGATTCCTATATATCTTTGTGAAATGAATCTTAACCCATGTATTAAATTTCCAATTAATAGGGAACATCATACATTTTATGGACATGTTATAAGGACCTAACTATACAGCTTAACGTCATGTGGAAAATATTTATAGGAAAAATGAGGCTAGTCACATTTTTTTATGGGACTAATGTAGGAGGGGCCTAGGGAAACTAGAAGGGATATGAATTTCAAGGTGAATTAGGTCATATTGGGATTGGTTTCCCGAGATAATTGAATTCATTTGTGTTGTTGGGGTTGGAACTTAGAGATGCTTTCAATGTATCCCATTTTAAAGGGAATCAAATACCATGTAGTTTGGTTGTTATGATCCTCACCTATGGATTCCACTTAAAGTTTTTTATCATATGGGAGTATAGGCCTTTGAGAGGATTAATATTTAGATTACTCCTGAAGAGAAGGCCCTGTGGAAGGGGTTGTGAATAGTTTCTTGACTCATGGTGGTTTGGTTGTTTTTTGGAGCTTACACCCAAGATGGAGGCCCATTGTGATTGGGCCTTTGTTAGGTGTCCTATGAATACTAATTAAAAAAGGAATTAGAGTTCTCAATGTTCAATTAGGCTGGATTTCAGAGATTATTCATGAGGAGGATTCCCTTTTGTGATGTTTTAGGGATTATATTATGTAGGAGGCCCAGAGTATTGTTTTTTAATAACTAGTTGAATGATTCCCATTGATCTCAATCCTTAGATAGGAATCCTACAGATCCTGTTTATAGTTGGATTGAAAGTTCTTAATGTTCAATTGGGTTGGATGTTAGGGATTATTCTTGAGGAGGATTCCCTTTTGTATGATGTTGGGGATTATACCATGTAAGAGGCCCATTGTGCTTGGTTGGGACATACAGTTAGTCAGAGGCCAATTGGGGTTCCAGATCATGAAGATGTTAGGATCCCCACAAACCATAAAACTCGTACGAGTCATGATCAGTGTGAAAAACAAGAGAAAGTTGATGATCTGAGAAACCAAATAATATGTTTTTTTTCTGGGATTGGGTAGGTGACCTTGAGGACCCACATTTGTTGAGGAACTCTAAAGGAATGATAGAAAATATATGAAGGAAGGTTCTGTTCCAAAACACGGATCTTACCACATGGATTACATGATCAAGACAATCCTCTAGGCCCACATGATTCTGGATGATTCATGTATGACTGTGAGAAACAAGAGGATGTGGAAGATCCTGAAAACCAGTATGGTCTCTCTTTTGTTTTTGGAAGAGGCTGAGCTACGAAAATTCCCTCCTAGCATTGTTCCGTGGACCCAAAGGGATAGAGAAAGGACTTTGAATCACCCATCTATCCTACCACTATTGATACCGAGATAAGCAAAGGAATACAAATAGAAGGATATGTCCTAAAAATGTATTGGGGAAAACTCCATGATGGAATCCCTTAAAGTGGTTTCACAATAAAGGAGGAGGAAATCACTCCATGTTGATTGAAAAAGTATGCATAATCCTCACCGTAACATCCTGAAACTAGTGGATCTGAGTCTTAGGGAAGATAAGGGAAGAACATGGTTCTATCCCATGTTCCCAAAATCAAGACTTCCCTAACACCACCCCCAACTTAGGGGTCCTCATCACCATAGAAATTCCTAACTACATGAACCCTGAGGACCCTTAACATTATGTTGGACAAGTTCAGTAAACCAATAATCATAGTAATGAATATCCAAATGGGAGAGATACTAACATGCCTCATCCCTTGGTTTTTAATGTTTGTAGGCTTTAGTGGGGGTTTCAACTTGGACCCTCATAGATCAGAGTTCCAAATGAAGATATTCCTTATTATGGATGTATTTGGGGAGGTCCTAGTCATATGCTTAGATAGGATTTGGGCTAGGGTGAGCTAATGGGGCCCCATTCAGATAGGCTTGGGTGATCTAAGGGAGGCTAGCATAAGGGGTTCTTCACCCAGGTAGACCTAGGTGAGGTTTTGTACCTTGGGTGATGAAACCCTTTGGAAAAAACTCTTGGGAGGGGATTTTATCAAACACTAAAGTGTCTCCACACATGTTCCCAGATGTGGCTTTCAAAGGTCCACGGTTAGGGAATGGGACTTCAGACTAGTGTTCATCAACCATATGGTGGAGGGTTCCTCATGTAGGTGTTATGTATTTTAAACCATATAAGTACATTAATTTCATTATCCCCCTTTAATTGTATCTTCAATTGGATTTGGTGGAGTACCTAGATGGTTTTTGAGGGCCTAGGCGAAGAACTAGTGCAAGAGGATCATTGGGAGGCTTTTGGGAAGTATTTTTGTGTCAATGAAGGGACCAAGGTCTTATTTATAGAAAACGGTGGGTACCTGGGGGAAGGGGATCTCTCATGTAGGTGTTCCATGTAGGTGCACCGTATATAATGATTCCCTAGTCCATCACGCAGGCTGATGAATTAGTGCCCTGCATTCCAATACTACTTGGGGGTACCTTCCTGAAGGGTCTTTTTGGAGTTTCCGATCTATGGACTTCTTTTCTTATATTATTGTCTCTACATTATGATATTTCCCTTTGATACCTTTTCATCTAATTGACAAAATGGTGTGTCGAAAATGGTTATAAATGGGATAAATCAACACATCATGAGCATTAAGGTTATTCAAACATGACATTATGATTTAAAATGACACCCTCCATATCATAGATCGTAAACTTGAGTCATGGAATAAATAATGACAGTTAATAAAAAATTAATCATAATTGAATAAAGTAACATAATCCTCATGATAATAAAATTCAAATATATTTGTGGTATATAAATAATCATAGAAATACGTATGACCAGACTACCCAACAAGACATTTATAACATATTTGGCTTGGGCTAACCACCCGTGTACCTAACTTGGGCTTTAAATAACCTCTCATTTTCCCTCTTTCAGGATTGGGATAATAACATGTGCTCCCACTTTTAGGAATGGGATAACCTCCAATGTACCCACATTTTATCTTGTGATAACCTCTTATGTATACCCTCTTTGTAGCTTATGTTAACCACTCATGTGCCCTTTGATTTCATATAACATTAATCATTACTCAAAGGATTGGATGGAGATATATTCACCACAGTTCACATAATTTCATTCCTATATATATATATATGTCCCCCAAGATCATAAAAAATTAACCATTTCAGAACCAATGAAAATAAATGCGCGGCATAAACATTTCGTCATAGTATAACCTATGGAAAATAAAAAGGTTTCATAAACATTTCATTAATTCCTAAAAATATAACCCAAGGGAAATTAAGTGGGGTTCATAATCATTTTATTATTTTATAACACATTGAATAGAAATGGGTTTCATAATCATAATTTCATCATAAGTATAAACCATTTCGAGAAAGAATAATAATGGTATATTTGGATCATATCCCTAGGAAAGTATTAGTAACCTCAAAGAATTTCATAATTTATGGAAAAGTATTTTTAAACACCACTTGGATCATTTTTTTAGGAAAATATCCTTTCCACTTTGAAAAACACTTAAAAACATTTTTAAATTCTATTTTCTTAAAAAAACATTAGAATCGTATAAAGGAAGCTACAAAGATCAATTAAAAAATTTATTGAGGGAAAATAATTCCTTATTAGTACAAAATTTTAGAATTATAAATTCTTAAAATATATTTGAAATACCTTTTAATGAAAATAATCTTTAAAAAAATAATGGAATCCTCACTGAAAATAATGGTCAATGTTATGGGAAATTTAGTTCATACTCTAGACAGTAAAATAAAGAATCCCTTCACATTTTCAGTAAAAATACAAACAAGACTTGTTTGGAAAATAATATATTGATTTATTTAATTTTTTTTAAAATTCAATCCTATGTAAAACATTCATTTACCCTTACCGCATTGTGGAATATGCTATTTGGATAAATTATGACATTTTAACATCAAACCATTACAAATTTTGTAACTTTTGAATAATATCACCATTATAGAATAAAAAACTAAATATTTAAATAAAATTAATAGAAGGATATTCATTATATAACATTTAAATGGTAAAATATATACACCTCATCATTGATGAGAGGAACATAACATAGTGTATGTCACAAAGAGGGAAAATTGAGACAAAATCCCTTACATCGTTTGTATCTTTGGAACTATAAACCCCATAAAAAGATATCTTAAAATATATATGTAAATAAACATAATTTTCTATATTATAATCATAATATACATTAATGATATTTATATAAACCACCTGAAATAAATATGTGGTGAATATATCGTGCATCTCATAAAAAATAAATGTGATATGGAAATCAATTAACTTATAGTATCTTTTAAATCCTAGAACACATGTGAGAAAAAAACCAAATAAAACATTTAAATTTCATGAGAACAATTATATTAATGAACAAAATTTAAAATGGTTAGTATATACACCTCATAAATTAATGTAGGCTCATAATATAACTTACAACAAAAAGAAGAAAAATTGACACAAAACATACTTTCGAGGTTGGTATCTTCTGAACCACAAACCCCATGAGAGAGAGATCCTAAAATTGATATGTAAATAACCAAAACATTTATGGTAACCATCTTAATATATATTCATATACATTATATACAACACATAAAAGAAACACATGGTGAATATGACATGTGTCTCAAATAAAATAAATTTGAGAAGAAAATCCCACACCTCAAGTCTCAAAATCCATCGTACAAATTACAAACTCACATATAATAAATATAGGATAATTAAATATATATATATATATATATATATTAAGGAACCATATAAATATGTATCATACATTATATTGTTTATTTATGACCTCTCAGTACCTTTTTATTAACAATTCCTTAGTAAAATCACATTTCGAGTAATAACTGTTTTGTTTTTCTTGTATATTTTGGTTTATTATCTTCAGTCAACTTATTTTGATCATGGTTCCATAATATCTAGAAGTTTTAACATTTTATAAATTTAATATATATTCTTTATATTATTATTTATATTAATCCATAAAATATAGAGATAGAAAATGAAATACACCGTTCCGGGAGACAGTAGACCATATATATGCATGAACACTGTCTCCATTTTATCAACGGACATAAAAATGAGAGGTGAATTATATAGTAGCATTATAAAATAATTTTTTATAGAATATATATCACATATATTGAATAAATTTACACTTATCACCCTCCATTTAAATCATTTATGAAAATCGAATCATATTGACTCACAAGGTAGAAGTCCCCTATACACACGAACAACATTATTGTATCCCATATGAAATGGAAAGTAAGAAGATATATGTGATATTATAGTTAAAGAGGTATAATTATGTAATATATATCACACAGATATATATATATATATATTCATTTAATCTATCTTTATTACCATCCATGTAAAATTTAAATGAGGAAAAAAATTAGATTGGTTTGCCAGAAGGTAGTCTTCCCTATACATGAGGAACAACATTGTTTTCAAATTGCATGGATGGAAACAAGTTAAAAATTATATTATAACTATTTAATTATAATAATAGAATAAATATAATATAAATAAATTAAATCCATCATTCTAACCACCAATTAGAGAAGGTGTTGGAAAACAAATAAAACCAGTCTGCGAGGTGGTAGTCCATCGTACAGATGATAGACAGTTCCAGTTCCCGTTTAATGGAAGTAAAGATAGATTAAGGTCATGATAATAAAATTATAAAATATAATTTTATTTTTTAAACTAGTTTGGTTATATAATAATAGATGAAAAATATTTTAAGGAGGTGGGAGAATAAATTAAATAGAAATGCTCAGTTGAGAAGGATACCTCTTCTTCAGATAATCTCATTATATTTACAAAAAAATCCTTCCTAGGTTGGATTCATGATAAAATTACTCTATTATTTTATGAGTCACGTAAGGAAATGATTTGGGTAGGTATTGACTGATACAAGGTCTTTTATAAGTGTGTATAATAGAGGATAAGAGGTGTCCTTTTATAATTTGGGGAGGGGAAACACATGGAAATTTTGAAAAGAATAAAGTGAATCCACATTTTTTATATACTAGAATGATTTATAATGGTTAATTACTAAACATTATAGGTTAAAATGTCAAAATATTTCAATAAAATGGATTTTGGAAAAGTTTCTAATTTATTTTACAAAACATCTTTTTTTGTTTAACTCCCCCGGTAGACCCATTTTATCATAAACTATGGTAATTAATTTTTATTATTTTCACTATTTTTTATAATTAAATATTAAAATTACCATGATATATGATATTAGTTATTATTATTAAAAATATTAAATATATTTTTCAAAATTACATTCACAAAAGTGGAAATTTATATTTTAAAATTATAACCACAAACCCAACGAGAAATCTGTTCTTCATAGAGAAAATGTTCAAATGTTTAAAACATTATTATATAAAAATTAAATATGAAATTGATTCCAATTAACTAAAATGGTTTAATTTCTATATAATTTATAATTTTTTTTAACTTTTTAAACAAGAGGGATCATTTTAAATTATTTAAAAAAACCAACTATTTATTAAAAATAGTATTTTTCAGTATTCACTGAAAAATTAATCTTTTAAGGAAATTATAAATTAGTGAACCCATGATAATTTTTATATATAGATTCTATGAATTAATTTTATTTTTTCAAATAAATTTGCTAGAAGTTTTGAATTTTTTTTCTTTTTTTTCAATAAAATTAATATAAATCACTTTTTTCGAGAAAAATATATTTCTGAGATAAATAAAGACTTAAAAAATAATTATTTTTTAATAAATAATTTAATTATATTAAAAAATTATACATATATTATAAAACGAGATTATTTCTATTCATAACGCCTAATTTAATGACTTTGCATGTTTAAATAATAATACTAATAATATATCTTGATTTGTTAAAACATAGTGTTGTATGTAACACAAGATAGTGAATAAATTAAATTGATTTAAAAAAATCCATTAAATCTAAATGTGTCATGTAGGTATACCCACCATAATATTCCTTTGGATATTTTATGATGACATGGTGTTTATGAAATCCCTTCCTCTTCCATGGGTTATGATTTTATTTAATGAAGAAATGTTTATGAAACCTGTTTCTTATCATGGGTTCTAATATGATATGATCTTGTGGCACACATATGTATTATTATCAATATCTGATGGGCGGGACCTCTATCTACCCCCAATTAATTGGGTAATGGTTAATTTTTTATGATCTCAAAGGGTAAAAGAGAGGTTAACCCATTCTCAATAGTGGGTACAGAAGAGGTTTTCCTAAGCCCAAAGCTGGTATATGGGTGGCTAGCCCAATCCCAACATGCTATGAATGTCTTGGTGGGTAAAAAGGACAAATGGTTTTCTATGATTTTTCATTTTCCCCAAATCCCTATCTTATACCATTGTTATGCTCTCATGTCTCATATTCATTGAATCCTTTATAGTTAATGTCTTATGAACTTCCAATATTTATTCTATGACTCAATATTTTATTCTACAACATGAAGGATATGGTGTTCAAATGTTATTATCATGTTCTCATACCATTATTCACATGTTTTATTATTATATTATGTATATCTTCTTTGTTTACCTTTTCCGAGCATTATATCTCACCATTTCTTATGTTTTATTTTTCCATTTATGATGAAAAGTATTGTGAATAATTTTTCTATGAAGGGAGTTAGTTATGAAGAACAATGTGGGAAATTATGTAGTTCATTAAATAATATGTTTTTTATGTATCCATGTTTCCAATGTCATGATAACTATATTATTTTGGAGTGGATATTCATGTTATGTAAATAATATTAATCTAATAAGATGTTATTTTTATATGAGAAAGGTATGGGTTATTATAGTTACAATCAAAGAACGTTTTAGTAAACCTTTCAAAACAAGGATAAAAAGCATGTATAGTAACCATATTGATAATCCTATTTATAGGAGAAAATCCTATGGTTTTGGTGATAATTTTGGATGAACTAGGTTAAACCTAAGGCTTTATGGAATGAAAACAAGGTGTTATGATCCTAGAATCCAATAAATGATTTTTTTCATGAATATTTTTTTTGTATTATAATTTTTGTTTATCACATAATGATTTTTGGTTTCAATTCAATGGATGAAGACCCTATGAAATTATATTAATGATAAATGTGTGAAATAAATGATTTTACACTTGATAAAATAAATGTTATGGGATATGGAATATAAAATTTCATTTCTTTTCTTTCACATCATTCAAAAGATATGACTCATGCAGAGCTTCTGAATTATAAAAGGTGGGATCAATATTCTGTCTACTCCATCATGAGGAAACAACCACCTTCTTTTAGTAGGCCTACTAATCTAATAGTTTCTCATAAATGAATAAGTACCAATGAAATTTTATTTTTTTGTTCTCTTGAGTTCATTTCTTGGAAAAGTTATTTGGGATATTTATTATTTGGAAGGTGATACTGATCAAAAGGGGACTCTTATCAAGAACATGAAGGAATATGAAGCAATTGACTCTATGGACTGGGATGAATCTAAAACAGTATTTCTTAATAAGTACTTACATCATATTAATCATAAAAAAATTGGATAAGGAAATCCATGAGTTATATAATAAGGATGATTAATCCAATTGTACATATGAGTCAAATTTTCAATAATTTCAAGGTATACTTCTAGTGTTTTCATCCAACATGAAATTAAGGTTGACAAATTATTCAGTGACTTAAATCCATGTGTGCAAAAGAATTTTGATATATGAATTTTGTAGATTTTATTAAATCATTCATTATGTTATCAAAGTGGAAATTGAGATTAGAGTTACCCATTAATATCTTGGTTTTGATAAAATGAATGATGAAATTCAATGGAAATTATATGAATTATGGAGAGAAGAATATGATACTTCCATTATGCTCAATGTGTGGAAGGAAATATAGAGGAATTTTTTTAAGTGGACTAATACATATTTTGTGTGTCAAAAGGAAGGATTTAGGGTGACTAAATTCTGAAGTGATTTGAAGAAGTTATATAATTATGTAAATAAATATAAATCTCCACAGAATGTACCACCCAAAACTGAGTTTTTCAAATACCCGAATTATTAACAATACAGTAAATAGTGCCAAAATATGAACGTTAATGATGATGATCATCATAAAAACCCCCTTAAGTGTAGAGAAAAAGGGAAATATCTAGTGATAAATATTTCTAATGAAGTATCTGATAACGATATGGTGAAAGGTTTACTAATCATCCACTCTAGAATAGATAATTCCTTATTTGATTCTAGATCTACACACTCTTTTATTTCAAAGGAATTTTATATAGGTATCACAATACCACCACAACATTTTGTTATTGAATTTTTAGTAGAAACCCCTAATGGTTTGATGATCGCCTATAAAGTCTATGATTCCTCTCCAGTTGATGTTTTTGGGAATGTGCCTCTTTCAAATATTTTTATCCTCCCTCTAGAGGAGTTCGATGTTCTCTTGGTAATGGATTTTTTTATTTAAACAAATTCCACATAAATTTACATTGAATGGATTTCATATTTTCTATTATTAAACAACCTATAATCATATATTAGTGTGATGATAAATAAAAACATATTATAGTTGTCAAATCCATTATATGGGTATTGATTTCTATTCAATGGGGAAATTTATCTCATAAGGTTATTGTAAAAATTAACATCAATGATATACCTATTGTTCAATGATTTTCAATGTCTTTCAGGAAGATTTTATTTGTCATACATTGAATTATGAAGTTGAGTTTCAAATATAACTCATGCTTGGATCCACTCCTATTTCAACGAATCCATTTTGAATGAACCTGATTGAGTTGGATGAATTTAAAAAGGAAATGTAGGACAATCTTAAAATGGGACTAATTATAATAAGTGTGTTACCTTAGAGTGAAACTATATGTTTTATTAATAATAAATATTTATAAATTTTAATATATATTGATTATTTGGAACATAAGAAGATCAATATCTAGAAATAGTATTATATATCCCATATTTACAACTTTTTAGTCCACCCTATAGAGTTAAATACTTTTCAAAGATTGACCTTCATTCTAGATATCATTAACTGAGGGTTAAGGAGGATATAACAAAGGTATAATTTTGTTTAAGGTATGGACACTATGAATTTAGAGTGATTATATTGGGTCTTTCTAATTTCACCAACATCTTAATGGATTTAATGAATAAAATCATTAGAGAACACCTTGCTCAGTTTTTGGTTTTCTTTAGAGGTGAAATTATTATATATTCAAAGATAATAAATGAGTATGTATATAATTAGAGGATTAATCTTAATACCCTGAGTAGTGATATGATTTATGAGAAATTATCCAAGTGTGAATTTGGATTCATAAAGTTTACTTATTGGTTGTTATAATCACTTGTGAGGGTATAATAGTAGATCCATCAATTATAAAATTTATTGAACATTGGATTAGGAAAACCACTATGATTGAGATCTTTTGTTTTCATGGATTGTCTGGATACTGTAAACACTTTTTGGTAAATTTCTCTAAACTATCAAATCCACGCAAAGTGAAAGCTCAATATGTAGAAAAGTCACTCTGTATAGAGGAATATGAAGAAAATGTCGAGGAATTAATGAGTAATATAGTTAGTAAAACTATGGTTTATTTACCTTACATCAGATAAGGGTTTTTAATCAACATTGATACATCAAAAATGGATTTGGATGAATTATTATGTAGAATGATAGTGTGATAGCTTTTATCAAATTCCAATAGACAAATTATTATAAAAATTACACAAATCCTAATTTGGATATATATGTGATATATATATTTTAAATATATTCAGAAAATATATTTATGGTCAAATATATGACTTATATACTAATCATTAAAGTTAATGTATATTTTCAGAAAGGGTGAGTTCAATATGAACCAAAGAAAATGGTTGGATGAGATTTAATATTATGACTGTTTAATATATTACCACCATGGGAAAGACAATAAAGTGGAAAAAACTATAAATCAAAAAGCTCATGCTAGGTTATATATGATAAGTATCATGAAAGATCTAGTAATTTTGGATTTTTAAAGGATTGACATGGAAATCAGGATGGAAGGGGAGAAATTATAGATTTCTCAAATGTTTGTTAAAGCATTGGTCCAATTAAATGTTAAAGTGGTGTAGAAGTATGATATTGATCTATAAAAGAAGGTGAGAAACATTATTTAGTTTATCCTTTATTTAGATGGAATAATAATGTTTAGAACTACGTTTGTCTTTCTTATTTACAAAATTTGACAATGGAGTAGTAGGATTAAGATCATGTATATTAATTCCCTACTAATCATAGAATCGTGTAAATGTATAGATAATTGAAAAAGTATTTCTACTAGGATGGTATGAAAATATATTTTCAGTTTTTGTATCATGAATCTTGGTATGTTAGTAAGTTAAGGACGATAGAGTAAATTCTAAGGTGATGTTGCATCCATTACCCATACCATAATGAAAATCGAAAAACATCAACATGGATATCTTAATTGGACTCCAGAAAAATTATAAAGGGAATAATTATATATGGTTACAATTAATCACCTTATAAATTCCTAAAAATTCATCACAATAAAAAAGATCTTTGGATCATATTTATAGAATAAACATTAAGTAAACGGTAAGGTTTCATATAGTAGCACATTATAGTGTACATGATTTTGATATGAGGTTTACCTCAATGTTTTAGATAATCCTAATACAGTTTCTAGATACAGAGATTAGTTTTAGAACAAATTATCACCCTCATAGTGATGTGTAGTATAAGGCCCCAGCCTTAAAACTTACTTAATATTGAGTTATTACAAGATTACACCTTGAGGATCTTTTCAGGTTTAGATTATTAGAGAATTAGAACATAAAACATGCATTACATTCCACATTTAAACAAAGTGGTTACATAAAAGATAGTATTCATTTTTCCCATCAAGGGAAACATATTTAAAATAAAAACATGGATTCTTTCTTGACACTTTCTTGACACTATCATCATATCATGTACCATTCCCTTGCCCTGTGAAAAACATTTCAAAAACTTGGGATGAGCATAAAAAGCTCCGTAAGGGATATAAAAATATGGAATGGAAACATGGGTATATATATACATAATAATGAAATCATAATTTACCCATAAAACATAAGAACTTTAACATACCTCATAAAATCATGAATAAATCATAGAAATCATAAGACATAAAGGTAACTTGAGGGATTCTTAACATTCTTACGTAGGGAGTAACCCTCTTGGTTATGTTTGGAATACCCATCACAGTATATTCCCAAAATCTCTTAGGAGAAACCTTAATGTTTCACTCCTTCGTGTTACCCAATGCATTGGAGAGCTATATCGGGCTCACCTGCCCTTAGTTTATCACGGAACCACCCGTCTTCATAATAATGCCCAAGAACCTCAACATAATCGTATCACATAAAACATGCATATAGGAAAGATAACATTTCCACCATGCAATCACAAGATATCAATACAACACATTGATATGAAAACATTATGAAAACCATTTTCAATACCAAAATAAAAGAAAAGTAAAATATGGTATTTATTTTTCTTTAAAAAAAGGCATGGCTTGTAGAGGAAGCCGAAACTCAAATAATGGTCACGGCGGTGGAGAAGTCGTTGTCACCGCATACGTATGAAAAAACATTCCCTTTTGTCATTTAGTAAATGCTTCGTATAAAAAATATTCCTTTTGAATAAACATAAAAGTCAAAGGGGTTTATACACCGTATAAAAGAAGGTTGTGTATAAAACAAAATATGCCTCAATGAAAAGAGATTGAGACAAAGTCCCAAACATCGGGTCCGACTTGACTCGGTCGTTCTTTAATCTCCTGAATAATAAACTTGAGTTAATTTATACTTGTTTAAGAACATTTTCAAGTTCATTATTCCTTTTATATCACTTATTTCCATGTCATGAATACTATGAAATTATTTAAGTTAATAACGGTCGTTTTAACGATCATTGGTACTTGAGTAAAAAATAAACCCTTTATAATTAAAAGTTGTTCATGTATCCATTATATCCAGAATGGTATTAATGAAGTATATATCATATATGTCATATATATCCAGTACATGCATGCATTTATAATATTACATAATCATTCAGAGGTAAGAAATGAAATGCACCGTTCATGGAGACGGTAAGCCATACGTACGCATGAATGCTACTTTCATTTCTATTTCGTATTTTATAGAATGGAATCATAATGATATAAAAGTATATTATAATTCCAGTTTAATATCATATATAATATCATAACTCCATCCTTTCTATGTCCCACATATGGTATTAATGAATCAAATCACTTTGAGGGGCGGTAGTCCGCACTTCCTTAAATAAAGATATCGTGTTACCCATAATGGAAACTATAAAGGTATGCCAAAAATAAAAAATACAGAAGATTAAGGAAAACATAAACATATTATATATCATATATAAATATAGTTTCATCTTAATTGCCACCTTTAAAGGTGTTAAAAGAATGTTGAACAATCATCGTTTCGGGAGGCAGAAATTCGCCATCCACGGAAACAGTATGTTCTTTAACCATTAGATGTAGGTGTGTGTAAGTGTAGCTCGAATAAATCTTATAAAAACATCCTAGTATATTTAATATACTGGAGTTGTTACAAAATAAATGAATAAAAAGAGTTTAGGGGGTTGGAGAAGTAAAATAAAACAAAAGGACTCAAGTGAAGACATTACCTTAAAATCAGGTAACTCCCTTTGGTTTGAGCTCCAAGGCTTCCTTGGGAAGACTTCTTCCCAAAGTGAGGCTTCAAGGAGTAGGATAGGGAGGTGGAGAGACAAAATGGGCAGGGTTTGGCCAAGACAAAGGCTTTGTAAGTGTGGGGAAGGAGGTAGAGGTGGGGGCCTTTTATAAGAGGAGAGGAGGGGCACTCTTGGAAAGTAAAGAAAAGTTACTTTATTTTAAATTGAGTTTCGGATTCAAAAGGTTCCACATTGATATAATTCTAGGATAAGGTGATAAGGGTTCGAAATCCACCCATCCAATAGGTTTTTGACATGTATAACCCCATGTAAATATTGTTTTACTAAAACATCTCATGTTTGTGACATTTTTACTTTTACATTAAATAAAAAGTTATTTATGTCATTTCCCACCCAAAGTGGCCCCATGGGGTCCCCAAGTTGACTCGTGGATTGTATTGGTCGGCCATGACACATCCAATGAGGGTAGGTCATGTGTCAAGCTCATCTCATATTATCAAAACATTATTTTTACCTTCAACTACACTAATTACCTCTAATCGCGATTAAGAACTTAAAAGTTACTATTCAGTAAAAAAAATATTTTAATCTCATTGAACCATATTTTACTTCTTAATGACAACCATGTATGTCGGATTTTTGAAAATCAAATCGCAGAAGTGGCAAAGTTTCATTTAAATGAAAAATCAGTTTCTTTAACTACCACTTAGTGGTTTCACTATTAATCGAAAATTGATGTTTTTCAGAAAAATAACAAAACATCACCCTAATCTATATTTGATATTATGAATTCAAAAAATGATGTCTATTTTACAAAATTCAAATCATATAAGTCACATTAATTAATTTAATAATTAATTCCCGCTGTCATGACAAATAGCGTGTTTTTAGGAAACAATAAGTATCAAAAGATTGACAATAGTTTAAGTCCAATTATAAAGTGAAATTGATTCCAATAACCACTATTGGATTAAATGGTAAAAATATATTATAATTTCACTTTAAATAAAATTAAAAAGATAATATAATCATATAAGTAAATTATATTAAAAAGCAGTTTTGATGTAAAATGTAGTATTTTTCATTATTCATTAAGAAATGAACATTTTCAGAAAAATACCAAAAATTCACACAAAGTAAATTTTGATGTCCCAATCATAAAGAATAAGTTTATTTTCACAATCATAGCTTATAAAATTTTTAAAAGATAGATTTAAAAATGTTTTTCCATCAAAACGAAGTAAATAAATCTTTTAAAAATATTAGTGTATTCCATGCTTAAGATTGGATTTATTTTCATTTTAAGCCTCTAAAAAACTCTCTAATTCATTAATAGACATAGATTAAAATATCTATTATTCATTACTTACTTGGTATGTTACAGGTTGTTTTAGAGAACCATTAAAAACCTACAAGACATGGTAATATCTTGTTATATAGATTCCAAAGGGTGTTAAGATCAACTACTTCCCCTAGTCATGTTTTATTAGAACAATAGAATTAAAAAGAGCATTAAGATGGATCCTTATGAAGAAATTTTTGGAATGGTGTATAGAAATTCAATGTGATGGGGGTAAAATTAGAGAAATAAATCTATTCGGACCTATTATAGTTAAGAAACGGAAAAAAGTTAGATCAAATCAAAAACCCATCAATGAAGCTTAGTGCCGACATAAACGTTTTGAAGAAAATCATTGATGTGAAGAAGGTTATGAGATTTGTAAATAAATTAATGATAAGCCTTAAATTTATTTTCTATTTCGATATTGTTTATCATCTAGTGGAAATAGATTATTGGTTGGCTATTCTTTCAGACCTCTCTCATGATCTTGATTTGTTCCATGTATCACTCTTAAGGAATTAAAAATCTAATCCATAACATTTACTAAAATTTGAGGTTTTAAAATAGGAATATGAACATTTATACGAAGAATATCTGGTAGAAATCATGGATCATTTGGATAAAGTGTTTCTGAACAAGACTACTAACATGGTGAAAGTTATCTTAAGAAATAACAAATTCTAAGAAGCTACGTGGGAACCCGATGATGTAAAAAAACAAGGATATCCTCATTTTATTGTATCAGTATGAAGAAATTATAGGTATAAATTCATTTCAAGGGGTTTAGAATGTACCAATGTGACATTTGATTATTATTTTCCCAAATGAAATTGATTTCTTATATAGCTTTCGCTATATATAGCACCGACTTTTAGCAAACCACAATATACTATTAAAATATTATTATGTGAAATTACTACATATCCATTGTATTGATGGGGTTGAATAGTAAAAACAAAATTAAAAAAATTTATGGTTAATACAATTCTAAAGTAAATTCAACATATACAGATTGGTTATAAATAAAATAAAATCTTTAGAATGTAAAAGCGTTATTTTTCTTGAAATCTGATTTTATATGAAAAAAATGAACTATCATAATAAAATATAAAAATCACTTTTTTCTAACTATTTCAATGATATTTATATATTATAAATGAAATAAAATTTTTTTACATTCATCTAATATTTTATAGTCACTGAATAAAAATAAAATCTAGTGAAATACTTAAAAATGTATTTTTCTAAAAAGATGATTTTTTTCGTGTTATATTCTTATTTTAAAAATAGTTTATTCCACATATAGGAATTTAATTTGATAAAAATTGATTCTATATTTTCAATAGGTTTAAATTTTAAAATAGGGATCCTTTATTTCTGGACATTGTAAATAATAACATTAGTATTTTTTGTTGCCACGGTAAAGGGTAAATCAAATAATTAATGTTAAAAAAATAAAAATAAGGACGATAAAATGAATGTAACACTTGGATAAATTTTATTTGATTAGTATAAATCATTAAAAATAATCCAATTTTTTAACATATGAACTTTATTTATTTTTATGTTATTATGACGTTAATTATATTTTATATTAAAAAATGAAATCAATGTCACATTTGTTTTTTAAAAAACATAATATTTTTAACATGGGGAAAATAGTGGTTATTTTTAATTCAAAATTTTCAGTTTAAATATGAATCATATATACTCATCATGGTAATTTAAATTTAATTTTTATTACAGAATTAATTTCCTTAAATGATCAAAACACATTGACGCATTAATGGTTTATTTAATTGAAAATTCAAATTAATGGTATTGAAATAATTAATTGTTAATTAATTTGGGTTATCTAACATGTGACATGATTTTTTAGATTAATATGAAATGTTATTATAATGTAAAATAATTATATTCAAATTCCTCTATATTCTAGATGTATTTTGATTCAAATTAAATAGATAGTGTTAAAAATGACATTAAAGATATTTTATTTTAAATAAGAATTTAATAAGTTACATTAAATTCATAATAATATCAAATTAGTAAAAATTTATGGTATATGGTTTTATGTATCATCCAAGATCCATTTATAGGTTGTTTGACCTTTTATAGTAATATTAATTACCCATAAATTCTCTAAAACATTAATAATATGGTTATTTCGAAAAGTGTTAACAAAGGGTTAGAAAAATATAATGGAAAAATTCAATCCAAAATTTTGTAAATTATATTTGATGAGATTATTAAAAATTATTATGATCTTATATTTGAATATTATAAATTTTGAGACTTTTGGTTAAAAAATAATTATATAAATTTTGTATTTTATGAAATATTAAGAGTTTCGATCTCCTCTTTTATATTAGGGAACCCCTAAATTGACTTCATAAGAACAAATTGAGCCTTTTAAATTGTATAAAATATTTCATTTCTTATAAACTTCCCTATAAACATTATATAGGTGATTTTATTACATCAATACCAACCATAAATCCCTTTATAATATATCAAAAGGGTTCATTTCAAAGTAGAGGTAATAGCCTAATTGATCACTTTATTTTTATTTATTTCTTGAATACCTATAAATATGTTATATTATTCATAAAATAATAAATAATTTATCTCAAATATATTAAAATATTATTATGATTATTAAATCTCATTTATTCACCCTCTTTCCATCAAAAAGTATGTAAAAGTATCACTTGTGCATACCTACGACTTACCATCTCCGTGTAGCAATACAATTCATTTCTCATACAACAAATTTATGTATTGATATTATAATGATTTTAATGTTTACATATTATAGTTATAAAATCATTATAATTATGTGATATAATATCATTTCTACCTTCTTTCAATACAAACCGTTAGAAAATGATAACATCATTTGTGCGTACCTGTGGACTACCACCTCCATGAAATGTGGTGAATCGTTTTTCATTTTTATTTTACATGGATGGTAATAAGGATGTTTATAATAAATATATATGATATATATGATGTAATAATTATTCTGAAAATTTTATTTATTATTCACCTTTCTTCCCATCTCTTGAAAAGTGAAAACAACATTAATGTGTACATACGACCTACCGTCTCAATGAACCCTGTAATTAATATTATATCTATGACATTATAGATCAATCTATATATATATATATACAATCAATGTATGTGATATAATAAAAATTTAAATGATTCTATTATTTTATGATAATAATTTTAAATTTATTATTCAGGAGGTTAGAATTTATTCAAAGCATATGGAACTCAATTTATGGGATTATCATCTAAGATTTATTTCTGTGGGACACATGCTTTATATACTACTTGTTTATTTTTTTGTGGTGTAAACATTATCCATGGATTTATTATATGATTTTATCTTGAATATTATGGGATATATATATATAATTCTCTTTAATTTAAGGGGATTACAATTCAAATGATATCATAGTAATATGGGTTTTATGTAACAATATCATTTTTAATACAGATATTTTATGATTATGTTTAGGATAATGAGAAATTATTATATAACTTTCAAGAAACTAATTAATTTTCATACAGTCATGTTATTTCTAGAAAATTAATTTTTTAATTTCATTTTACTAACCATATGTACAAAGTAGACTAGAAATACGATTTAAAAATAATCAACTTCATTTATATTTTTGGTCAATTTTTTTACATATTCATGTTTTATAAAAATGATTTAATGATCATTATAAAATTTTTATATGATATTTTAAAGTATTTTTTACCCATGTTTTACTTTTTAAAAAATGGGATGAAAGGGCTCTCCACTTTATTTTCTTATTGAGGTTATTTTTGAATTTTATGAGAAAATTATAGAAGACATGTATTTTTAAATTTTAAGGATTGATAAAAATTTCTACCACTATGGAAACTCAATTTTTGAAAGATTAATTTAATATTTTCCATGGTTATTTTTAAAGAAAATTATTTCCATTATATTTTGGAAATTATTATTTTTTAATGAAGTGATTTAAAAATATAAAGGTTATTTTCCCTAATAATGTTTTAATGATCTTTTGATTCATATTTGAAAACAAACTTCAATGATACTTATGTTTTACCAAGAATTGGATCCAAAGATACCATACATACTCTTACCAAGGTTGGTTTATTATGACATGGTGTTTATGAATACTATTCTTTTTTCTATGGATTAAAATATGATGAAATGGTGAAATATTTATGAATACCATTTATTTTCATGGTTTATTATATGATATGATACTATGACACACATATTTATGATTAACATTATGCTATAGTTGGTAATTCTATCTTTCTTCATTGAATTGGGTAATTATTTATGTTGTATGTGCTCAAATGGTACACGAGAGGTTATCCCAAGACCAAAGAGGGTAAAAAGGAATTTATCCCCTACCAAAACAAGGTACATGGGTGGTTATCCTAATCCCAACATGTTATGAATTTCTTGGTGGGTATCCTTGATATATTTTTTTCTAGTCTTATGCGTATGCCAAAAATCCATGTATTATACCATTTTTATAATCTTATGGATTATATTATTTGATTCCTATATAATTCTTGTCATATTAACCATTAGTATTTGGTCCATTACTAATGATTAAGATCTATGATATATATTGTATAATTTTCTAATGTTATTCTCATGTTCTCAATCCATTATTGTCATGTCTTTATTATGTGATAATAGATATCTCTCTTGTTTAACATTAATAAGTTTAAGATATCACTATTTATTATGATTTATTTTCCAATATTATAAAGATAACTATTATTAAGAATATGTATAATAAGGGTAATAATTATAAAGAACTAGGTGAGAGATAATGTAGATCATTTATTAAAAATTTATTTATGTATCAATGATTCTAGTGGAATTAGAACAATAAAATTCTCACATGGAACATCATGTAATGTAATAAATATTCATCTAATAAGGTGTGACATTTATATATGAAAATAACGTTTTATTTTGTCTCCCATATTTGATATGGAATATAAATTCAAGGAGAAACTTCTTAGTTAGTATTATTTTATCATGGAAGGTGAACATGTGCCAAAATCTAGTTTAATATACTTGGTACCTGATATTTTCCACCTCAAGTACTACTCAATTTTTTTCCTTAGAAAAATTCCCACTCTTAGAAATAATTTATCGATAATACCTAAAATTAATTTAATAAAATGGTATTTCAATAATGTAGTTTATGTCTATAGGAATATTTAAGAATTATAACGTTTAATGAAAAAGGTATAATGAGTGGAAAGGGTAGTCACTTAAAAAATAATGGATTTATAATAAGTTTTCTTAACAGCACTAGCTATTAAATTGTAAATGAATTAAAAGTATTATAATATAGAAATGAATAAAGGAGGTAAATAACTCTTACCTTAATCTATAGATTCTTACTGCTTGAGAAAGAGTTCTATAGAACACTAATAACAACATCGATATACTATTGAGAGGTAATATGAAAGTATAACTATGCTCACTAATTTCGGGGTAAAGATAAATTGGAATATAGATAGGTATTTTTGTGAAATGAGGGAGAAAAACTTATTTTTTTTTGATTTTATGGATTATAAATATAGTTTGATTAAAATGAAAAACCATTACCATACCTATGGTTTGAAACAATTTTTTTGTCAATTTATGAGATTTTTAAAAAAATTAATTCATCTTAAAATTAAAATCAATTAAATATTATTTATTTTTCAATATAAATATCATTTTCCCACAAAATATTTTTTTTAAAATTTTAATTTCTATTTTTAAACTTGGAGTGTATGTTATAGGTTTTGAAATTGTTTTTAACAATTTAAAATTAACTATTTTAAAAAATTAACTTATATTTTAGAATTATATTAGTTATATGAGTAATTATATACTTTTAATATCATAATGAATCAATAATAGATAACATATTTTAATATTCACTCAAAACGTTTACTATATAAGAAAAATATGAAAATTTAATCAGTCTCTAATTTTAACACACTATGTTTAAATTCAATGCCCTTTTATTAAAATTATTTATAATATATGATAAATTTATTTTTTAAATAAAATTCATAGTGTACTTGAAAATATAAAATTGGGAATGAAATAAGAAAAACTCTATTTTTTTAATAAATATTATTTATATTCCAAGACATTTGTGTAATTAAATTATTATATTTCAATTAAGATTTATTATTTATAATTATTAATTATATCATTTCCAAATGATTTTATGTATTTTGTTGGACATAGTTATATTACTATTATTTATTTCATATGAGTATGTTACTATTCCCACAATTTGATTCAAAACTAACTGATTTCAATACTAATCTAATGCTCCAAATGCTCATTTTACCCCTTATATAGACACTTTATTATAACATCTAAAATAATTCTTATCATTATCTTATTTAATATACAATATCTATTCCATTTCCCATTATTTTCTTTATAATAACAATGTATGTTATATATTTTTCATTAATTTTAATTAATAATCCTCCAGTGTTTGTCATTTTTGAGATTCCCTATATGATTATGTGTACTATAGAACAAGTCGTGTAAGTTATTGTGAATGAAATTTTCTAGTTTTATATATTATACTATGATGATATAATTGAATTTCTTATATAATGTGATGGGAATTAAAAAAATATAATTACTTAATAAGTTATTATGTGAGGTATTAGAGTTTGAGGAATGAATCAAAGTTATCATTATGAATAATAGGTGCAATATAATCTTACATATTGTTCCCTGCATGTAATTATTAAAAAAAATTAGATAATAAGTACAAATGGAATATCAATATACATAGTCAATGTTTTTTTTCAACATGGGAAATTGGAGAGGAGTTTAACCTAGGATCCATTATATTTTAATTAGAGAATATTTTCTCATCTATTTTCTTATTGTCATTATATAATTATTATGATTTTCTAGTTTTGTAGTGTGGTTCTCGTAAACTGAAATTTTCAAATAGTATTAATTATTAAATGATTTAAATTCTTGTTATATTTCTTATATTTTCATCATTAAATACTATATTGATCCTCTACCATTTGTTTTTAGTGGTTTAGGTTATGGGGAAAGAGTGGAGATATAGCGAACAGATTTTGAGAGGACTTAGAAAACTAAAGAATGAAAGCACCCAAAGTGGTAAAGAAACATAGTAAGTAATTACTATTGATTTAATTCAATTAGTATAAATAGAATAAGACTCTTCATGGGCCCCTTAGTGTATATTATAGAGTTATGTAATTCATCAATAGAGAACATAAAATATTTTGTATTTATTTGAATATATAATTGATATGTTTATAGATGAAAAAATGAAATAATGAATCCAATTTCAACACCTATACTATTTGTTAATTTATTTACTAAAAATTAGCCTCATTTCTCATGTGCCCACTCCCCATTATTGATCCAAATTTAATTATGATAAAAAACGTATTTATAAATATTACATACTCATAAATGCTAATTCCTAAATCACCTACCCCATTATAACCACATTACACCACAATTTTTGTTCATATTTACCAATTATTTTTTATATCAATAGACTGAATTGTAAAAATAACCAAGTATTTTCCTGAGGTAAATTTCTTGGGGAGCCCCAATTTATTTTTCTCTAAAACACTATTCAAAAATGTGAGTTATATAGTTTCACTACGTTGTTCAAAAATAAATCACACAACAATCCCCCATAATTTAAATCATTTTAATATCTTCATGATTCCTATAATTTGAAACCAAATTCTTCATGAACTTTTCATATGTGTAAATATTTGTTAATTCTTATGAAATTATAATTTTAATATAATGATTCTGAAAAATATCTATATACATTTCAATTTATTCCTCAATTATCCCTCACTATATCCTTTATAAAAATAGTAGTGGTGAATTCTAATGTTGTAGATATTCGTCTTTAAATTCTTTTTCAACAGGATTTACATTTTCTATCCTAGTTTATCCATATCTATACAATTTTACACATTATTTTTTTACAAATATATTTTTTAGCAATTCCCCCCAATGATTTTCACTTCTTATTTGATAGTTGTCACATATCCATTAGGTTTGATCTAGGTTTCAATTTAATGTACTCCTTTTTCCTCACATTAAGGTTTTTAGAATTTTCCAATATGGAATTATAATTTATTTTATAATTTCACAAATATGTATCTAGAATGTAAAAAATCACCCCGAGAATGAAATGATTGTATATTAAATCATTGAGCCTTATTGTTATTGTTCGAACATGGATTCTCTTCTATGTTGTCGAAAATATAGACTTTCTATTTACATAAACATCTAAAATTATTTTAATGATTAAAATTAATATAATTAATATCTTATATGTATGCCCCATGGGTTTGATTTAAATCCATCATAATATCAATCTTCATTACTAATAATTCTATTTTAGAATCCATCCATCCATTAATAACTATAATGTAGACTCATTTCCATTGAAGTAAATTTCTTTTCTATAGAAAAAACTGATTTTAAATATCATTAAAGAAATATTATTTATTTTTGGGTAGATTCATCATCAATAAAAATATATTTTCACCATATATAATTTAATGGTAACATAGATAATAAAATATATAAAATTATAAATTTAGAAACCAAATCTATAAACCATGATGGGAGTTGTTCATGTGGTGTTCTATTTTTAATAAATTAATTTTATTTTAATCTTGATGAAAATTTTAATAATAATAAACTTGAATCATTATCATAAACACCATTATACCAAAAATAATGACACATTTAAATAAAAAGTCCATTGTGTTCATTTGGATAATCATGTGGTATCCTAGAGACTTGAATTTACCTTGAGATCATTGTTATAATTTTAGATTCATCCTAATGTGATTTGGAAAAATTATAGGCACTATAATTCATTCTTGTATTCAAACTCTAGATGTTGAACCATAAACTATCAATATTATATACCTTGTTTTAATTCCTTTTACAACTTTTTCTTCTTAATAAATTTGATCAAAACTTACCATGTTTTGTTCCTTGGTTTTTCATCATCATTCTATTCACTTACATTGGGTTATACTCCATAATTTATTTTCCAATTTTATGATATTTCTGTTTCCCTTTGTACTCATATATCCACCAGATCATTCCCAAAAAAAATTCAATCACATAAAGTGTAATAAAAGTAATAAAAAGTTAAAAATAGAGGTGAAAGGAAAATATTTGTCCCATTTTATCAATCTCTGGCTTCTTCATAGTACCCAAGTCCTTGAAAAAGGTGAAAACATTTTAGCCACCACAAGGAATTATTAATCACAAGAGTTAACCATTTTTAGAATTTATAATAAAGCTCTATATAATCTCTAACAATATGGATGTAGTATGTATAAATTCCAAGCTTGAACCCATAGTGAAAAGTGATACCTAAAATGTAACTTTTAGTTTAAAAGTTTGGATTTCCAATTGAATTGATTAAAAAAACTATTTTAAATGAGCTAAATATGATGATAGTGTATATATTTTTCATAAATCCGAGTTTATGAGAAAATTGAGACACTAATTATTTTGAGAAATGCTCATATAATTTTTTTAATTTGACCTATGTAAAACATTTTTCTAATATTTACCCTATAATTACTAAAATTATCTTTTCTTTATATGATCATCTATTTTGATACATTAAAAAATTAGGTGATTCAAAATAATATTTAAATATAGATTAATGAAAATAATTCCATGAAAATTCATAATTTATGTAATAAGTTTTTGAATTAAATAGAAACTAACACTTCAAAAAACATTGATCATGTGTAAATAAATATTAAAATATATACAATAATATTTTAATGCTATAACCTAAAAATAATAATTACTTAAACAAAATTAATTAATCATTCAATCACCCTTCATTTCAAAACTCAACCTAAAGTGTTTACGCCCTCATATTTTCACAATAATCAAATATTTGATCTATGTCATACCTGATATGGGTAAGAAAAATAAAAATAAAAATTCTAAAAACACTATTCATGCTCCTAAAACTTTTGGAAAATGATTTCCCACTGGATATAAATGATATGATTCATCAATCCATGACAATACTACCTTTTTATGATATTATTTACCTCATATATTCGTATGTCTGGTATACATTAATTTATTTAATTATTTCTCAACACCACTCAAATTATTTCTCAAAAGGAAAGCAAGATACTCAAAATATCACTACAAATCATCATGTACAAATCAATATCTTTGGTTGATATAAACAAATAAAAATTGGACAAATATAGAAAAACGTTTCTAGATTGACTTTACTATGTTTTATCTACCTTACCCATGTTGGACATATATCTCTAAACTAATCATAGAAATCGAAAAAAATTATAAAACCTCATAGAATTAATTGTGGTACCCTATTGTATTGTTATGTATTTCATAAGTCATCTAAATGGACATCAACTACTGTCATACTTTTTAAACAGTCACCTAACATAATTAGTAACTTAAATTAAATCACATAATTAATTTAGATATTTGAAACAATCTATTAAAATATATAGAAATTTCTTTATCATTCAATTGTTTTTATTTACTAATATTTATAACCATGTAGTTGAGGGTTTAATTATTGTACGACCTTCTAGAATTCTTATATCGTGAGTTAAATATCATAAAAAAAATCCATTTTCAAGATTTTAGAGAAATCCTATGTATCATAACTATTAACACCATGTCATTATCGTCATGTAAAACTCGTATAGCCTTTAAGCTTCAATTCCAACCATGGAATGCTATTCAAACTAGAAATTTTCATTATCACATTTTCCACTTCAGATCCTTCTTATTAATCCATGATATCCATCCTAATATACTGGTCCACATGGTCTTCCATGAATTGAGAATTTCACATCCATTCCCCCCCAAGAACTCCAATTCCAATTCGATTAAGGACTATATTGTGGTCAAGATATCCCCATGGCATAATGAATCTATTTTCTAATAACTTAATAAAAATTAAATAAAATATTTCATAATAATAATCATGAAATAAATATTTAAAATCAATTTAAATTATAAAAAATTAACTAATTTATTAGAAAAATTATTAACCAAAATGAATGAACAAATTTATGTTATGAAGGAAAATATGTCAGAGATGGGAAAAAGGAATGAAAATTTTTCATTAATGATGATTTGGGGTTGTAGAACATATATATGGTATATGATTTTATATAAAATTATTATAGAATCATAAAGGTTAATATTTTATAGTTATTCAAAAAATGTAAGATATGTTATTTGTATAATCCAACTGAACACAAAGTGTTTGTGGCCTAAACTAAAATTTTCCATCAGAAGGAATAAATAAATTATTCATTAATGGGATTAAAATTAATCATATAAAAGTATAAAATGTTCAAAAGAGACTATTTCGTAGGATTAAAAAAATTATCTAGTTCCATAATCCATTGGGGAACCAAATCTTGATTGGGTTCTACAAGAAACTTGAGGGTACAAAGGGATTCGTAATATGTGAGAGATATAATATTTTATTGTAGAAATTTATTATGAATTATTGGTTATATTTGGACAAAATACAACCTAATAATAGTCTAATGACTCTTTTGATTCCCAGAAAAGGTAATATTCAATGTTATATAAGATAAATTATATGACCATGTTTGGAACTTAGTTGATGCACGTAATAGTTTGAGAGCTATAGTGAGTGAGTGGGGGTTTCATAAGAAAAAAACGTTTGAATGATAGTATACCTATAAATCATTCTTCATGGAAAATGTTTATAAATAAATTCTTGTAATTGAATATAATATGTTATTTTAACTAAAAGGGAGGAGGAAGTTCTTTTTTAATATTTATTCCCACAATTTCCCATTATGATTACGATATGTATCAAATAAATGTTTAAATTGATTTATTTAGTGGTAATTTATTGATATATATATATATGATACAAAATAATTTTTTAAGTGAAAATTATGTTTTCAAGGTGTTAATGTTTTAATGGTCCATTTATGTAGTAAATAAATATTTTTTGAGTTATAATGTGATGTTTTCTAAGAAAATAAAATATTTGGGTTTCATTAATAATTCTAAGACTCCAAGAAATATTCCTATGAACCCAATTATATTTTTTTAATATAGAATATAGATATATATAGAGAGATATATATAAATATGGATGAGGAATAATAAAAATATTATGCTAAATTAAAAGAAGATGCATTACAGGAAGAAGTGGGATTTCAAGAGAGGTCTTAAACAAATGAAAAATCAAGAGTTAAAGTAGAAATATGCGGGTAATGTAATGTGGAACAAAATTATATCTTTGGTTATATAACCATACTTCACATATAATAATAACTCTAAAATATACAGACTACATTGATCAAGGAGGCCATTGAAATGAAAATAACTCCACATAACAGAGCTAAATTTAAGATTAGAGACATGATATACATAGAAAAAATTATATTTGAAGATCATATGTGCATGCATGAATGATGGACATGATCATGGAATATTTATGATAAAATAATATCAACCATTTTGTTCAGATTCGGGAGTAAGTAGAACCACATTATTCCTTAAACTGTAATATGTTTCACATTGTACCTCACAATTTAGGGAATTAAAGTTAATGCAATATCTTAGGGGAGAACATGAGATGAAGCTAATTCTATCAAACATAGATAGATAATGTAAGAAGAAATCATGCAATATGGGTATATAAAAAAAATACTCTTATGAAAATATAATGATATTATCATCCTTGATGAAGTTGTTGATGTTTTCAAATCTAGGCATTCTCTTGATGAAGATCCATTTTTATCTACTATTAATATATAATATCATGTAATTGATTCATGGAAGATTTATTAAATGATAAAGATGAATGAATTGTCTCTATGTAAATACCCAAAACATCTCATACATTAATATTTCATATTTATAAAAGAATATTTATTAAATAATAGAATGATCCACTCCAGAATCATTTATGTCTAGTACCTGTGGAAACTTGTAATCATAAACAACTTTTTCCTAGGAAAACTAAATATCACACCACATAGTTTTTCATATATATCACCTTTTTATACATATCACATATAAAAAATTTCTACATAATATCATGAAGAAAATAAAATAAGGGGTAATATCTGACGCTCAGTAAGGGTAAACAAGGGAGAGATCAATATAACATGAGTATAAGCATATGGAAACATGAAAATAAAATTTAAAAACCATACACACCATATAATATATCATAAATTTGAGTCATTGTATAAACCGTGTTAGTTCATAAGACATTAATCATTACAGAATCAAAGAAAATATTCCATGTGAAGATAAAATTGGTAGAAGACATATATTTTTGGAATAAATATATTCTTAGATAATTATTTAGTTAGTAGTTAAATATCATTTCCATACCTCTCATAGTGGAATGTGTTCACTCCCCAAACCATATTAGTTGTCAAGGTGCACTCACAAGACTATCATGGTTGATACATTCCCTTATTGAACCAGGGTTTCTCCATATTCCACAACCTTCATTTTTAATGATTTTTGATAACCCCTCTTTCAAGGGATGAGGGGGAACCATTACAAGGCCTATAGGATCAGAGGTTACACAGACCGTAGGCTAAGGAGTTTACATGACCTGAAGGTCTTAGGTAATTCAACCAGACTATCTACAAGGAACTGCCCCTCCCCATCATCTGCATCATGATAGTAGCTCACCACCTTCAGATGGCCATCTGGCTATGCTACATGTACAAGAACATGCTGGTCCCGATGGCATAGCCATACCCTCTCAAATTGACAAATCCATCTTGCTCTACATTGGTGAGTGCACCTATTCTGAATCCTCTTTTGGGGCCACTCCTTTTTTTTAGTGTATCTGGGGAAACTGCATGTGGACCGAAGGCATTGAGGTGGCCCAAAGGCCTTAAAGGTGGCCCAAATGCCCTACTGACCCAAAGGCCTAGGTGGCCCAAAATCCTTAAGGACTCCAAGCCCAAACCGAGGGCCCATGGTGAATATTTATAGATGATACAGTACCAAATATTACCTGCTACAGTAACTGCTACAGTGCTTGCTACAGTACCACACAATGTCCCAAATATCATAAAACATTCATCATATAAGAACCCATGAAAGGGAATGTGTTTTGAAATCATTTCATTTTAGTATATCGGATAGAAAAGAAATAGGATTCATAATCATTTCATTATTCCATTATAGTGTAACCCATGTAATTATAAGAGGGTTTCTTAGGCATTCTATCATGATATAACACCTTGAGGAGAAATGGGCTCCATAGAAATATTTTCATCATAAAGATGAACTAGTTAGTCAAATAATAAGAAAATATTCCATTTATTATATACCAAGTAATGTGTAAATAACACAAAATGAAGTCATATTAGATCTAAATCAATTTTTAATGATCACTTAAAACATTTCTTGAGTAAAATAACAATTTCACTTTGATAATCACATTTTAAAACTAATTATATGTAAAAAAAATTAAAAATTATTTTCATTGAAAATAAATTTTGGAAAATTATAAAGGAATATATATATTAAATAATACCCATGATGGAGGAATTTTTTTTATTCCATAATGAATAAAAAATATTCCTTTCATAATTTCAGTAAAATCCAAATGATCCCTGTTTGGAAAATGCTATGAAGATTCATTTTAAAAAAATTATAAAAATTAATATATAACTAAAAATGTATTTAATAAATCATTTTTATTGTTAAAATAATATTTTCATTTTTTTTATAGAAAACATGTATATGGAATAAAAAATGTTTTTTAATGAAGTGATAAATATATAATATTTTCCCATAAAAATAGTATTTTGGTATTTATAATCATTTATTTGTGGAAAATGAAAGGAAAAAATATATTCCAATGAAATAAATATAGAGAAATACAATTCTTGATTTTATTGAAAAATATTTAATTATATTTAATCATATAAATAATAATCATAAAAAATCAAAATAAATAATGAGATTGTAATATCAAACGATTTCCACATTGGTATATTTTTATTCATAGAACCCATTAAATGAAAATATATAATGAAACATTTAATATCATTAAAGTAAGGATATTATTAATATATCATGTCAAAGGGAATTATATAATCCTCATAGAAGAAGAATGGTTCTTAATATATCTTATGTCCCAAAGAAGGCGATTTGAGATAAAAAACCATTACCGCTTATGTATCTTTTGAAATACAAACAACATGAAAAATTGACCTTAAAATGTTTTTTTAAATCACCTTAATTATCTGGATAATAATAATAAAATAAATTCATTGTTTTTATATATACCACATAAAAGAAAAATATGCTGAATATGGCTTGTGTCTTAGAGAAAATCAAAATGATACAGTGATCCCATTCCATAAGTCTTGACATTCATTGTAAAAATTTGAATATCATGTATTATAAATACATATTTATTATAAATATATTGGAAAACCATAAATAAACATACCATAACATATATGATATAATTATTTCCTTTTATTAAATATTTATTAAAATTTCCATGTTAAAATCACATTTCTGGTAATAACTGCTTCGTTTTTCATGTATGTTTTGATATGGTTTTCTTAGTCTTATTATTAGGTCATGGATAAATAATCTATATAGTTTTAATAATTTTATAATTATATTATATATTAATTATATATGAATTTATATTACTCCATAAAATATAGAGATTGAAAATTAATTACACCTTTCAAGGAAACAGTAGACCACACATACCAATGAAGGTTGTTTCCATTTTCTCGATGAATGAATTGAAATATAGTAAAATAATATATTAACTTTATAGAATAATTTATATTTCATATATATCACATATAATAATGAAATATATCCCAATTAACTTCCTTTCAAATCATTAGTGAATGATGAATCATATCATTTCGCGAGGTGGAAGTCCTCCGTACTAATAAACGACATTATCATATCACCTATAGAAAGGAAATTAAGAAGGTATATCTGATATAATAATTAAAAAAGTATAATTATATCATAAATATCATCTATATATATATATATATATATTAAATACATCATTATTTGTATCCATTTAAGGTGGTGGTGGAATATGAATAACATTAGTCTGTGAGGTGGTAGTCTTCTATACACACAAATGATTAATTTACATCCATTTTAATGGTAGAGGAGATATAATTCGATTAATAAATTTTTATAGGAAAATATATCTATATGGTAAATAGTGGTTTTATTATTTATGAATAATTTAAGAATATTTTGATGAAGTACAAGAAGAAATACAATAAAAATGCTATGTTAAGCACAATACGTCTTTTTTCGATCAAACTCTTTAGGTAAGCACCAAAAGGATTTATAAGATGTATTTCTAGAAAAAAGTATGGGATGTAGATAATAGTTATATAATTATGATGGAATAATTTTAGGTCTTGGAAGATATAAATGGATTTTAATGTGTGAATATCAGAAGATAGGGGGTGGCCTTTTATTAGTGAGGTGAGTGACACACTTGGAAATTTTGAAATGGAAATGGTGTATCTACCATTTTCACATACCAAAAGGCTCCAAAATGAATAATTATTGAGACTTATACATTATAAGTTATATATATATATATACATATAATATATTTTATACAATTTTATGGTTCATTTTATCCCATATATGTTTACTTTTATGCCCCAGTGATTTCATTTTTAACTTAACCATGATAAATGATTTTAACTATTTTTACAATTTATTATAACCAAAAATTAATTTGAACTTATTAGATCATAAAACTGATTAATAATAATGTGTTATATAATTTAATGTATTAAATTCAATTATATTTTAGAATTCAATTTATAATCAAGCACACAAACTTGATGAAAAATCAGTTTTTGAAGAAGTGTATTTTCTAAGAAAATAAGGATTTTATATTAACTCTATGACTTGTAATAACAATTATAAAAATTTAAATTGATATTTATTGATATATAAAATAGAAATTTAATTTAAATAATTCCTAATTATTGGGGTTTTTATTAATTTAAAAAGAAAATATTATGGACATTAAAACAATTTTTGTGAAAAATCGTGTTTTTAAACCTAAAAATAATCCTATACTCAAATCCAATATAAATATGATTAAAAAAGTGATTAATTTCATTTAATATAACCAAATAAAACTTACTCTATTTAAAATAATATTTAAACAATAATTTAACTTTCAATTCCCTTAACTTGATTAAATGAAATGTCATTTTTACAGAAATCAACATTTTTCAATAATCATCAAAAAATAAATATTTTTTAAAAAATCTAAAAATTTAACCCTATGTAAATTTTGATATTATGATTGAAAATTTAAATTTTATTTTTCAAGAAAAAATTTTCTAAAATTGAAAAAAATTATTATCTTTTTATTTTTTTAGAAAGTACTATGAAATTATTTTTTGTGTAAATAGTATTTTAGAAATTTATAAATGATTCAACAAAAAATTATGTAATTTTTTTTCAATATGTTTTCATTTTATAGAAAAATTATAAATAATATTTAAAATGTAGTTATTACACTTCATTCCAGTGAGTTTAATGGAAATGTAATAATTGTTATTTTAAAATAATAATATTAATAGAATTTCGATGATCATTGAAACTTGGTGTTGCGTGTAGAATAGGTTTCCAACAAAATTAAAATTATTAGAAAAAAATAATTCATGAATTATCTGGGTGTTACATTCTACCCCCCTCAAAATGAATATCTTGCTCAAAATTTTACATTGTGATAAAAAATGAGGATACATATACATCATTAGACACTTAGGTTCCCACATAGCTTATTCAATATGGGGTTTCACCACAAAACATTGATTATGTGAGTGGTCTTATTTCATAGAAATTTATCCATGTGATCTAGAATCTCCACTAGTTTTTCCACAAATGAATGGTCAGGCTTTAATAGTACAAGATCTGAGCTCAATACATGTGAAGGATCAATTATGAAATTCCTCAGGTGATATACATGGAACACATCATGGACTTGAGTGAGGTTTGATAGAAGCACTATCTGATAGGCTACTATCCCGGCATGATCAATAATTTCTAAGGACCGATATACCTAGGGATTATTAGTAACTTATTTTAAAATCACATGACTCAATCCATGTATAAATTAATAGAAACACCTTATCACTAACTTCACATTATAGATCACATCAATGAATATCAACATAAGTTTTCTATCAATTTTATGACTACCTTATGTGTTGTTGGATGGCTCTGTCCTTCTCTTCTATTTCATTATCTATCTGTTATCCCAATATAATTTTTTCTCCAAATTCATTTAGATCTCTAAAAATATTTATATAGAGTGATTTATAAGAATTCATTTGAATAATTTATTGAAAGCTATTGGTGTAGAGAACTCAACCAGAAGAAGGTGTTGACTCAAACCACCATTGAAATCTATAAAACATGATCTTAAATTGTCATTTGGGGTTTTAATTATCATATGGGAGGAACCATCTATCTAAGAATGATACCCAGTGAGGAAATTAAACTTTATATCAAGATCTTGTGGATGATTTTTCCATCACACTGTGGTAAACCTCAGATCTTGATCAGACAAAATTGATTATGGTAATCCACGAAACCTTACCACTTAATGTATATCCTTAAAAGATGATCCAGTGATAAATATCTTATGATAGTTATGATGTTTACTATATTTATAAATCAATGGACTATAAACCATATATAATTATTACCCATAAAGATTTTGGGGAGTCTTACGAAAAAAATACAGGGTGATATTATCCCTTTTACAATATATGATGGATAATGGTTAAAGAATCCTTCTAGACCTTTGTCTCTTAGCCATAATGTATATACATACTAGGAATCGAGATATATAATAAATAATATCTATCTTCATGTTTTCTCACATGAAAAAACCATTCACATAGGCTAGTGGTAGGCACTATACATGTGTCATCATACGATTATAGGATCAAGCCCCCTGACCCTTCCAAATGTGATTAGTTGTCATCCTACATGTGGGTTATCTATTTTCAAAAACCATATTAATATAATTCCTATGATATTACCTAATTGAAATAACCCATAATTACCTCTATATCAAGGATTATATAACATCAAATGGTTTCCAATAAATTTAATCCTATGTCCCTAAAATAGAAGGGCATTACTCCTTAAATAACTTTTTCATTAGAACATATACAAAACCAAAAGGGTTTATTTCTACAAGTGTCTCAAAAAATATCCTTAATCATGATAAAATTCCATAAAAAAACATAATAAAGGTTTTATACGACACCAAAATTATCATTAACCATAATCTCACAAACCCATTATGGTTTCCATAACTATTTTGTTAATCTTACATGGAGACATATTTTATTCCAAAAGACAGTTCACCTCTTTTTCCATAAATAAAATATGATCTTATGAAAAAAACAATATAGGAAGTGTGGATTCATAATTTCATCTATAGAATATCAAATTCAACTTCATAATTATAGAATCCAAGTGTAGGTATATAACAACTACAGATAATCACATCAAATTTCTCAAATGGATGGAGATTATGATTTCTATTGTGCTCATTCACACAAAATGTGAAATTCCAGATTATGAATTGGAGGATAAGAATTATATAATTACCTTGATACACTTTAACTGTGATTATTGAATACAATTTCACTTTGATCATTATATTTAGTGGTTTTGGTGTCTTATCATCCACATTATCCATTGGAATGGGGCATTTATTGACATAAATTCCATAATCATTTAATTTGAAACACTAGTGTGTGGGTGGTGTATTTTTAGGTATTTCTCTCTATCATAATTATTAGTTATCTTCATCCCTTAAAATTGTAATTCACTAGTTTGATGAACATATTTTACACACTTAAAACCTTAAGTATTACCCTTATGGTAATTATCTATAGGTTTGTTTCCACACTTTGAGCATAAAAGAAATATCATCTTCTTTTGTCCATGGTTATTAGAGTTTTACTATAATACCATCTTCATTTTATTATAAAAAACATGTGATTTATGGGTAAGTAAAATCTTTAAATCCACCTTAATATCACAATTAATGATTTTACCCAAGCTACACAAGTCCCTTATGGCTAATTTTCTTGAGGGGATTTGTTTTATTGCACAAAAAATTGATCAATTAGACATGTAGTTTGAATGATAATACAAGATGCGTACCTCAAAAGTATATTAAAATTGGCCTCATCATTTTCAATTGATTCTTTGTCCCTATTATTTGTTTCAAGGAATTATTTCTATATTTTAGTCTAAGGAATATAAGGTATGTACTTATTAAAAAAATAAGTTCTTAAGATCATCCAATTTCAGGAAGTTAATTTCATATATTTGACTCATATTATTTATAACGGTTGATCATTGATTTATTTCACCATCCATATGATAGATATCCTAAATTACTTTTTTATGCTCCAAATACTCGATAATGGAAATAATATTTTCCATTGTATTGAACCATTTCTTGGGGACTAGTGGATCACCCAAACCACTAAATAAAGGAGTAAATTTCCTCATTTAGAATTCAAGATAACTTTGTTTCATACTTCACTCGTTTGGATATTTAGCTTGATTCATAGCTTACATATGTTTTATGAACATATAATTGAACTTTTTTATACCATATCCCAAAAAGTTTTATTTCTCAGTAGGAAAATCGTCCCATTTCTATTGTAATCAGAATTAACAAAGTTCCTTCATGTTCTAACCATTAACTAAAACAAAAAATCATTTTGATAGAAACAAATATCATAGAGAGTAACCATATAATCATGATAAATAACTTATATGATGTTTAAATATTGAAACCATATTTTCAATCTATAACAGATTAAGATTAAAATAGGTCATTCATGGTTAATTTTATAATCATTCATAATGATTCATAATGGGAATATGAATTATCCAAACCATAACCCCTAAGAGTGTCAAATGGGTGTGAAATAAATACTTTTATCGAGTATGAGTAAATGATCGAGTCAATATCAACACACCTATTTATAATTTTTTACCCCTGGGTACAGAGGTTTTAGATCCACGTTCATATGTAGTATCCATACATTAATGTAATTTTTTAGAAACTAATCACTATATCAATCCCCAAAATTCCATGATATTTACCTATATTAGACTAATCCTTATGGTTCTCACTAAAGATTTGTCATCCATGTTTTCAAATGATAAAATAATACTTTCTCTGATACTAAATCTAAGGAGCCCATTCATCTCATACAGAAATATTAAATCTTAATAGTCAGGTATTAATTATATAAATAAATTATATAATCCAGAAATAGTTGGGTCTAGTTCCATTTGACCCTTGGAAACATAAAAAACTGGTTCATAGGTGAACTTCATCATCTACCACTATTTTTTTCATAGATGACACATTTATTAGACTTATTATACGTAAATAATTTCTTCATAACCCGAGGATGAAAATATAATTATGGGTGATCCCTAATTCCCAATAAGAGTAAACAAGGGATATATCAAAATAACATCAGAATAAGGGTATAATAACTTGAGAATAACATTTCAAAACCACACCCTGCATATCATAAAACATAAATGTGATTCATGGCCTAAATCATGGAATTTAACAAGATATAAATCATAAATGAATCAATGAACATGACCCATGAGACCATAAACTATTATAATACATAGATTTGTTCTATACAAATAAACAATGAAAATAATTTTATTAATATCAAGGATACCTTCCAAAACAATTATAGTTGAATGGATTCACTCCCCAAACCATCGTAAAAGTAATGATTCATTTCCCAGACAATCGTAATTGAAAAATACCTTTCAAAGTTGGGTTAAATCCCAATTATATTCTTGTTTATGTAATGAGATATCATTCTTTAACAAATTCAATATATAGAGATATAGGTCCCACATTTCCTTGGTTATAAAGTGACCAAAATATTTGATTATAACATAACTATGATCACATAATGAAAATCATATATACATGTGCCAAATAGATCATAAAATATTCATCATGTGCGAACCTATCTAAGGGAATGGATTTCATAAAAATTTCATCAATGTATAAACTAGGGAAAATATAAATTTTTTTTAATTATTTTATCAATTCATTGCAACATAAACCCTAGAAAGAAAAGCGGGTCTCATAAGAATTTTATAATGTTATAACATATGGAATAAAAATGGGATTCATTAAAATATTTTCATAACAAAAATAAACCATTTAGATAAATAATAATAATTGTATCCTTGGATCATATACCCAGTAAATCATAAGTAACATCAATATAGGTCATCATAGATTTAAAATGATTTTAAAAGACCACATGAAACACTTCAAGTGAAAAATTCCCTTTTCACTTTGAAAATAAGTTCTTAAAATTAAAAAATAATAAAAAATTTCTAAATAATATTAATTGATTATAAAATTCAATGCCTTTAAATGAATATTTACAAAAAAAATTTCATGATGGGTGCAAATTCAAGTCATTCCATACATATTAAAATAATGATTCTATTCACATTTTTAGTAAAATCCAAATGATCATTGTTTAGGAAACGATATAAATATTACTTATAATTATTTTTAAAATATGAAAATAGATAAAAAATATTTGATAATTCATTTTTATAATGCTGAAATATTTTTGAAATCATTTTTATAATGTATGGAAATGGAAAAAAAGGGTTTTCGATCGAAGAGAGTAAAAAATACATTTTTTCATAATAATTTATGTTGGTGTATTTAATCATTTAATAAAGGAAAAAGAGAGGAGAACATTTACTTACCATTAATATAAATAGTATAAGAAAATTCGTGAATTTATTGATAACTAGATCATAATATTTTATCAAGGAAAGTATAATCTTAAACAACCGCAATAAATAGTGACATTTTGACATCAAACATTTTATACTTTGGTATCTTTTGAATCATAGGACCCATTAAAGAATAACATAAAATTAAATTTTTTATATAATTAAAGGAATTAAATTCATGATATAACATGTAAATTGTGAATTTTATACACCTTGTTAATGAAAATATGTTCATAACATATCTCATGTGACAAAGAAGGCCATTTGAGTCAAATATATATTACGGCTTTGGTACCTTTTGACCCATAAAACCCATGAATGAGAGATCCTAAAATTGATATGTAAATACCCCTAATTATGAAGAGATGAATAATAAAATATATTTTTAAGAATTATATCCAACACATAATGGAACACATGGTTAATATGGCATGGGTCTCGCACAAAATAAATATGAGAGGAAAATTCCTTAACACAAGTCTTTTCTTCCTTTAGATATGTTCAAAAATAATATATGATAAATATAAGTTAAATATAAAAATATTATTTAACCATATAAATATATATCGTATAATATATGATTTAATTATGACCATTTATTACACATTAATTTATAGTTCAATACTAAAATCACGTCTTAGTTAATTAGTGCTTTGTTTTGCTAGTATGTTTTGATTTGGTATTTTTTATCATATTACAATGATCATTTTTAAATAATGTTTATTATTTTAACCATGATATAAATATCATATATGTTCAGTATATATTTATTTAAGCTAAAACATAAAATGTAGATTAAAAAATGAAATATATCGTGCATGGAGATAGTAGGTCATACATAAGCATAAACACAGTTCCATTTTCTGAACGAATGAAATGAAATAAAGGTAAATAATATAAATTTTTTATAAAATAATATTTATGTCATATATAAAATATATATTCATTAAATTTTCCATAATTAACTTCCATGATAAGATTTAGTGAAATATGAATCAAATCTTGTTGTGAGGTAGTATTCTGTTGTACACATGCATGAGGTTATCATATCCCCTAGGAAATAGAAATTAAGAAGATATATGTGATATAATAAGTAAAAAATTATGATAATATAATAAATAATATATATATATATATATATATTAAATCCATAATTATATCCATCCATTTAAGTTGGAGATGGAAAATTATTAACATCGGTCTATGAGGCGGTAGTCCTCCATATACAGGAAAGATGGTTTCCTATCCCCTTTGACGGAAGAGTAGATGTATTTAGGTTGTTGCAATAAAATAATAAAATCTCGGTATATGTGACATAATAGTGTTATTATAGCATCAAAATTTAATAATATTATAATTAGGTGGAAGAAAATATAAAACAAATATTATCGTTTATGTAAGATACCTATTATTAAGACAACCTCTATAGGTAAGCACCTAAAGGATTCATAAGATAGATTTATGATCCAACTATTAAATCCAGATCATGAGGAGATAAGTAATGAATATATTCTGGTAGATCATGTTCAATAAAAAGTTATTTTATTGTGTGAAGAGGATAGGAGATTGGACAACTTTTTATAGGTGAGGTGAGTGGTATACTGGTAATTTTAGAAAAGAAAAAGGTGTGATATTTTTTTCACATGAAACGAGTGAAAAAATGGAAATCACACTATAATTTGGCCCTATAATGTCTTAATATTTCCAAATAATATTTTTTAGATAAGTTTCAGGTAATATTAATTCTAATACATATATTTTTAACCCCCAGTATATATATTTTTATTATAAACATGATAAATTATTTTTACTATTTCACTATTCATTATTGAAATATTAATTTGATCCTATTAGATAAAATAATTACATCTTTTTATAATTTTTTAATCCATTTTACCTAATTAAAATCACATAAGGTTAAGAATTTAATTTCAAATTAAACCCACCAACATAAAAAAAAGTGGGTTTTCCAGAATTGTATTTTTCAAGAAAATAATTATTCAATATTAACTCAATGAATAGTAATAATTATTATATTAATTTAAATTACATTTTATTGAAATAGTATATATATATTTCATTTATATAATTCTTTATTTAGTGTTACATTAATTATTTAAATTGTATAAACATTATTAACCTTAGAACAGTTTTCAGGAAAATCATATTTTTAAACTAAAAGTATACTTATACTAAAATACAACATTCTTTTATTCAAAAGTAATTAAGTGAATTTAATATAAATAAATATTAATTATTTTAATTTAAATAATATTTTAATCATAATGGGACTTTCAATTTACCCAATTTATTTAATTGAACTGTCATTTTTACAAACAACGACATTTTTCACTATTCACTAAAAAATCAACATTTTTTGAAAAATCCCAAAATATCACCCTTAGAGAATTTTGATATTATAATTTCAAAAATAAACTTATTTTTCTCAAATAAATTTTATAAAATTAGAAAGAAAATTACTTTTATTATTGTTTTTCAAAATGTAATATAAACATTTTTTTCATAAAGATGTATTTTAAAAACATTTAAAGTATTCCGAAAATTAATTTCTTTTTTTTATAAATATATTACCATTATATAACAACATATTTCTTAATATTTTTTATTTTTTATTTCTACTCATGAAATAAATTAATGGCTAGGTAATAATAGTTATATTAAACTAATAATATTAAAATATTGTTGTGCTTCATTAAAACTTAGTTTTATGTTCGGTGAAAAATATTAGTGAAATTAAATTTATTCAAAAAAATAATTCTTAAAATATCTTAGTGTAACACTCCATGATGGTTATAAAAATGAATGATAAGATTTTCAAAGTATTATTTTATTATAATCTTAATGTTTTTGATGTTGTGTCATTAGAAATGGTATGATTTCCTTCTCTCTAATTCTTGGTAGACAAAAAGTGTTATGGTCAATGACAATTTTATTAAGTATGAATTGATACCAAATTCCAAATTAATTTTTTTTCAATTCAATTAATTTTAGAAAATTGGAATTAATGATTGATAAGAAAGTGGGATTAAGGGGATTTTGAATAAAGAAAAAACATATAAAAATATAGTGCTATATCATTCTATATAGGTATTACCAAAAAATAATAAGGTGGAGATTGTTGAAGACAATTTTATTTTGTTTAATTTTTTTTCAATAGAGTTTCATGTTAATAAATAATCAATATGGATAATTTAATATATTGTATATTGTATATGAAATACCTAATCATGTTATTTAGTAAAAAGTTCCCATATATTTTGTGAATTTGTTTTAAATGATAATAATTGTCCTTCATTTTTATAGAGGATTATTTTAAATGAAAGGATACTATGTGTTGATGATAGATGTTTCGTAATAAATTCATATTGTGTATTTGAAATTTTATTTTATGATTCCATAATTATTCACAAAATTATAAATTATATCTAGGATTAATTGTGAAGTGTAAATAAAATAAATGAAGTATATATTGATAGTAGTTTATCTTGATTTTTTTGGTTTAGTATTGTAAAATTATAAGTCTTATTTATATTTTGAAACATGTCCAGGATTGTCCAAAAAGACCATATGAAGAATTAAGAAGCTATATCAAGTCACTATGGAGGATAATATTCTGGGATGAGAACTCATATATGGTTAGGTACCCATGCATGCAGTAGTGTGGGTCTATGCAGTGGGAAAAGGCTACTTGGCATCAAACATGAAAGTTAAAATGTGATTCTAATTTAGATAACTAAATCCATTATGGATTTATGAAATTATATGAAGATACACCTAATATTATTTAGTGGAGTTTTCAAACATCCACCTTGATATGGAATCAGTTTTTAAGAACACAATATATATTTTAAAATGTGGTGCATGTTGGTTTTAATTGATGTCATTAAAATATAAATCACCTCATTTTTTAAATCATTATCCTTTGGAAATTTACTATCCCTGAAATCAAGACTCTTCAGCACTCCATTGGAATAATTTCACAAAAATCACAAGAGATATTTGTGTTGATGTATTCTAGAATGAGATTTCTAGGTCTATGTGAAAAAGTAAATTCCCTGTGAAATCTAAGCAAAACAAATTCTTGGGAACTCCATGTACTCATTAAACTTTATTATGATATTTAAATATGGTCGTAATTTCAACTGAATTTAGATTATCCAATTATTTAATGAAAAAAATACTGAAAAATTAAATGTGTACAATGAAGAGGATATATACATACAGAATAAGACTTGAGTGCTCGATAAATCATATGGACAATTAGATTCTATAAGGAGTGAAAATATAATGTGAAATATATAATATATATATATAATAGTTTATATGAATCTAATAAGAAAATAAGATAAATTCTATGAGAATAAGAAGAGTTATTATCCATACTGTCAATTCAATACCCTCTTTCCTAACATGGATGATTCATTGTGTATGCCTCATGAGTAATCTCATATGTGGTCGATGGCACTATGTACATATGGTGGATATGATTTTTTTAGTTTTACTTTATCTTATTATATTTTTGGTTTGAATCTCTCTCCCCACATATCATGGAAAAAAATAATCACACAGTTGACTGAATCCCCTAACTGGCTGGTTAATTTGGTTCAGTACGAAATTCCTAAGGATATTTAAACGAAATGTCATGATAATTAATATCATAATGAATCTAGTTGATTCCATGTAACTAGATATTTAACTAAATTATCATGTTGATATTAATCGTGATATATGCCAGTTTTGAATATCAAATGATGAATAATTTATGAGAATTGTGTGACTCAAATCATAGAGTAATGATTTCAACATTATACATTATGATGAGAACCAATTCACAAATAAATATAAAGGAAAATATTTTAAGGTAAGAAGAGAAATGAAATAGAGAAATTCAACATGACAATCTATATGATAATATCTAATTATTATAAGTCCAATATTTGAGGAGTTTCAAATTAAAAAAATCATGGAAATTGAAAACTATAAAATATCACTATACAGTGAATGAAAAGAGAAGAATAAAAGTGGAACTCAATGTTGATATCACACACACACACACAGACATATAGATATATATGTTATTTATATGATTTTTTGGGTTGAGTAATGAGAGATTGAAATATTTATTAAATTAATGTATCCATTGTGTCACGAAGAACAACTTATATTGTGTCCAAACATATAATCCATTAGTATCAAAGAAAGAATGTGTTATATAGGTGTTTATATATATTAATGATAAAGAAGAAGAGTGAAATGATCTAATGTAGTATGTCAGTAACTAAGGAAGAAGAAGAAGAATAAGGGAGATGGATACAAATAAGTTTTCTTACAAAAGGATGTTTCTTGTAATCAATGAATGAGAAGAGAAAAAAATATGAGTTATATATATATATATTTTAGAACGAATTAAGTGAATATCACTTGATTATGTGAAGAAGAATTTACAATTTTTAGTTTCTTATTTTATGAAGAAGGAAAATGTGTGTGTGCACTATTGATCTTAAAAATGAAGGGGGGATGTTTTTTGATATTTTCATGAATGTTGATGAAGAGGTAGAAAAAGAGGAACCATGAAGTACTATGAAAAGAGTGAAGTGTCAACTTGGTTCAGACTCATAATTAGTTTTATATCACTTGAAGAGGATTCACATTATCTGGAGGTAGTATAATAAAATATAAGGATGAAACATCTATTTTATAATTTCACCCACCTAGGGGAATTAGGATTACTTTATTTCACCTCTCTAAGTATAGGGAAGCACACATCATGTTTAGTTTACTCCCTGGATAATCCACTCTAATTAGTACTTCATATTAGTGTTAAGATGGGTAGTATTCCTTACTAAATACATCAAGGAATAGATACTCTTTTTTATTACTAAACCTTGTAAACAAATAATTTAAAATGGTTTACTTTCATTAATCTTATTCCATTCGATAAGGGAGATAAAATTTATATAATTGTGATCTTAACATTTAAAATAGGTAAAGGGTTAAAAAAATTAAAATCATATAAAAAGAAACTAACATTAATTCACCCATACCCTCTTCGTAGTGAAAATATCCTAATGTGATTCTATATATTTGAGTTCTTAATATTGTTTTTTTATCCACAATGGTGGAGTGATCAGTTAGAATAGTTCCAAACAACTTGCCATAAAAACTCATCAATATAGTTAAAGTTCTTTAATTCATCAAATCATATAATGCATGATATTTGGATAATGATTTTCACTAATGAATTTTTGGTGGTTCCATGTATTTTAGAATAAATAATGAATTTCTAAAATAATAGTATAGTTACTTATTTATCCAAAGGGTCATGATATCTCTAAAATACAAAACACATACATCATAAATACTATCATGTTAATGAAATTATTGAGACGGTATATATAAAAATATATTAGGTGGTTATTATGGAAAATGTTTAAGATCAATAAACAATCCATTAATATTTTAGCTAAAAGGGGTTTGTATAAAGTCTCATGGGTTTAAATACATGAGATATTTGATGTAATAGCTATTTTATATATAAAAGTTTCATTATTTTATAGTAATAAAAATATATATTTATCATTATTTCTTGTGTGCTTCAAATATTACATGAATAGTGGAATGATATAATCCTCCAGAAATATGTCATTAATTTATCACTATTTTATGATAATCATGGATTATTATGGGTTGTGATGATATGTTAATATTAATGTAAGTTGAATCATGTATACAATATAGAGTTGACTAATGAGAAAATAAGTATATACTTATTTTGTAGAATGAACTGACAATATATAAATAAGGTAATTGATATACACATGAGTGTGTGATTTCTATGATTACCCATTATCTGAGGTCGAAAAAATACCTATCATGGGAGAATTTATACTTTGATACCTTATTTACAAAAAATTTTAGTCTGAGCCTATCACACTACATGGGAAAAAGAAATTAGTGGAGTTTCTGAAAACCACTTCTAAATTATGCATTTATTATTTCATAGGGGTGCTTTTCCCCACTAATAAATCCGAATGTTTTAATTAAATTAAATTAATTTTTATTGTTGTATTTAAGAAACCTTATCTAAATTAATGATAATTAAAAATATAGAATAGAAAATATTAATATTATTACTATAAATCTATTTCACACATTATTCATAATCAATTTTTATTTATCATTTACAATTCTAATTGATTATTATGTTTTAATTTCCAAATAATAATTAGTGGTTGTTTGAAAAGAAAATTAAATTTTAATAAAACATGGTAAATATTAATTATTAACTATTTATATTATTATATATTTAAATATTAACACACAAACACATTTTATGATATCGGCTAAAACATCCTCAAGTAACTAATGTTTGAAGACGTGTCTAAATTTAGACTTTATCATCAGATGACCATAACTTTTTATTCATGTCTCTATCTATTCTCCATGACCTAATAAATCAATGATTACAAAACGAAATTCCTTGAAATTGGAAAATTCATTGTGAATTATTAGTGATTAAAATTTTATTACCATTCTATGGGAAGATGAAAATTGAACTCCAAGTTACAAAATCTATAAGGTTTGATATGGGAGTTCGTTTGTGCTCTATGACTATTCAAGACAATTATTACAATTAGATATAAATAATATATACCCCAAGGACTTTATATTTTATTTTTTAATTAGTATAGAATACCCATAAATCTTATAAAAATAAGTTTTTATTTGAGATACCCAAATTTGTAAACATTCAATGAAATCACTACTTCGTTTAAGATGGTGTTGTTATTCTTATTGGATGGTCAATGAATTTATTCCATTATTTTGAATTCCAATAGATATGATGGTTTTAAAATTGTTATGGTCTTACCACTTTTGGTGATTTAATATATATGTATACCCCATGGGGCGCAACTTAGTGGAAGAACACCTATGGTGGTTGGGGCAGGTCATGTGATCGAGCCTCCCTTGGTGTGTGTGTGTGATTTTACATTGTATTTATCTTTCCATCCATAAACTAGTGTAAACTTATATTTATTTATTTATATATATTTATGTACATTTTTATTAATTTATTTATATTTATCAATACATATTAATAATTATAGACAATTACATATATTTAGACATATTTATATGTATTTACTTATATTTATGTATATTTATTAATATTTATATGTATTTATATTTATATATTTATTTATATTGATTATGTGGGTATGTTTATATATATATGTACAATATATTTATTATTTATTTATATTTTCTATTTTATTTATTATATAGAATTTATTTATTGCTATTTATTTATATGTATATTTAATATTTATTATATATTTGTTCTTTAATATTTACTAATATTATAATGATCTTATTAATTTATTAATTTATTATATATATACTTTATAATTATTAATTTCTAATTTATATTTTTTTTGTTTTTATTAAAATATTATTTATTATATATATAAATTACATTATATAAATATATTTATAATTTATAATGTAAAATTTATAATTTATTCATTATTTATCTTTTATATATTTATTATTATATATTTATTTATTTAGTTGTTTTGTAATATTTATTCAATGTTTATTTATTTATTATTTAATTATCATTACTTAATTTTTATTATTTAATTATCTTTATTTAATAGTTTTCATATTATTGATTTAATTGTTAATTTTTTTTTCATATTTAACATTTTTTATTATTTATTTATTTATTATTCATTGAATTATTATTTATTAGTTATTCATAGTTTATTTATTATTTTTCACTAAAATTATGCCGTTATATATATAGATAATGTTACACACAATGAATTTATGGTAAACCTCTTTTGAAATTTAATATCTTGGAGAGTTTATGCTTCACCAAACATCGAGTTTAAAATCATAATATACTATTAAATATGTCAGTTGCAATAGTAATGTGACCATTAAGAATAGTAATATGACCAATAGAATAGTAACTTCTTCTATGAAAGTATATATAAAATTTGGGCATCTTATAAATGAGAATATGTTATAATTACATCATGGAATAGGTAAATATATGTTTTAAAAATAATAAATTAAGTGTTTTATTGTAAAAGATAAATTTTTATTTACACTTTTATAATTAATATAACGATTGAAAAGAAAATTTATTTTCATAAATTATATTAATAAATTAATCTTTTTTTCTTATGATTATATGATAATTTTGTGAGACATTAATTAATTTTTCAAAGTGTCCTAAAAATAGTTATAATATTACAATCTGTAGTTTTCTAGTAAATTGTGATTTTAATTAAAAATTAAATTTCTAATATTTAGAATTTTTTTTATTAAATGGATTCCATTTTGAAATTGCACACATAGATAAATGGTTGGGGTGAATTTTTAGGGTTTTTTTTCAAAATAAATTATTTTTTGCTGAATAGTAAAATGCAGTAATGTACAGTATTATCTAAATACATGAATTTTTGAGTGATGAATGATGTATGGCTGATGTATGCACTAGTTTTTAAATTTACATGCACTGTTTTCGGTATTTAGTTATAATAGTCAACATTATTCATACTATTGAGTAAAAATAATAAACTAATGTTTGAAATAATGAGAAAAAAACCGCTCTCCTCTATTAGAAATACCACCCACACCAACTCTTCTCCTCACACCTCCAATTCGTGGAAGCTTGTACAATTTACTCCCAATACCTCTCACGTACCATTCCCTTCCATTCTAGTCTTCTGGATATCATTGAAAATACAATTTCAATGTTCCTTAATGAGGTTCCCTTGGAGAGAAAATCAAGAGGTAAAATCCACTTTCTTTGGTTTTAATTTTCTTTAATTTTCTTTTCATTTGTTATCCTTTTCAAACCACATCTATCCAAACAAGTTTGATAAATCCAATATCTTATATATACATTAATTTTATTCTTTTAATGTAATATACAATATCAATTATCTAATCTTCTTCTTTTATTTTAAAAATGAAAACATCGTTCATGAGATACCGATTAACTACCTCATGGATGATGAGTTTTCGTTTTCCAATTATTCATCCAAGGCCAGACCTGAAACCATTATTAGGTAAAAACGGACTTTAACGTATTTAATAAAAATTCCAAAATCTTTTCTAACTCATATAAGTACATAATATTAATTCATAATAGAAAACTAGTTCTTGAATATAACAAAAGCCAAAATAATCTAAATGGTTATCATTAATGCATTATCTAATTAATCAACCTCATATTTGGAAAAAAGGATATAAAGGACAATAAATATTACATAAGTTCATTAATCACATAATATTTTAGTTCTAGAAAACTTTTCACATTTTACACGATCTTACATACATGTATAAAAGTGAATATATAAAGAAACCCAAGGAAACAGGCACTCTCGAACAAAAAAATTGAGTCTTATAACACATCAAAAAGTAAATAAATTGTAAAAATTATATTATAATAAAAAAAATACACGATTAGATGGATTTGAATTAAATTATTAATGAATCTATGTTCATTATCTAAGATATTATGCTCAAGTGCAGAACAATTTTAGCCACAAGGTAAGAGATTCAAACCGAACCTCCATTTTTTCATCTGTGTTGCTCTTTCTCTCTCCTCACCTCATTGTAATTCTTATTTATTTTTATGTACTTATTATAAATTCTATTTATATATTCTAGAATAATATATTTAGATCATATCATTCTTCTTTTAATGGGAAATACATGTTTTTAGGTTTCCATTATTAATTCATCCAGAAAAGAAATAAACATTAAATGTACCTTCTTGATTTCTCACTCATTTTCAAGTCCACTCCATAATTCATTTTAAGTAATAATTACTTTTATAAAAAAACTCATTTTATCAATAAGAACTATATATTTCATTTTTGGTTTTATAAAAAAATTATGTCTTTGTCTTTTTGAAGACAATTTTGTATTTCCCCTTAAACCTCACTAAAGAGGCTCATTTCTAATGTTTCTTAAATGGTCATTTTATATGTTTTTTTACTTTATTTGGAATAATTTATGCCTCAAATATAATTTAATTTCACCTCATTTTTCTTTTTTGGGATATAAATATCATAATAAGATTTTATGACTAATACAAATTATTTTCAAAAAGTACTCTTCTTTCCAATGTAAAAGGGTATTTCTCTCAAGAATTCCTTGATGATTTTATTAGGGTATTATCATCTTTTTGGACACCCTTTTTTGAGTCATATGATTAATTGGGATTGATAATTTATTATATCATATATCAAATTTTATTAAATATATTATGATTATTTTTTACTGTGGATGTACTAGTTTGATACAATTCACCATATTACTCAGAATTGTTAGAGATTATGTTTACTTATTGGGGAAAGTTATTTAAATTTCTTATATATATATTGTTTATGTTTATATGTGGAATGAATGGGACATACTATGTGATGGAGGGAGGTCATATATATCCGCTTGATTCATCAGTAGGCCTCATGAGACAAAAAATGTTATTATTTGGCCGATTCCTTTCCCATTTATTTCAGATGTCTTGGACAAGGCCTCGACGATATGTTTCAGATGTTCAAAATTATGCATTCCCTCATCATAATAGTAGTAATTGATATTCCATGTTAATATTAGATTATTAAAATATCAATGGTTATGTTTTATGTTGATGTGATTATTTATTGAATTATTTTATAATCATTTATTCCTACAATATTATTCTCAATATTATGTACTAATGACATGTGTTTCAGTTATTATCTATTCCTTAATGTTTATGATTATTTTTGATAACTTTTGTTATACTATTTACCCTTTTTCTGTTTATCTTTCCCAGGATGAGAAGATATATATAAGGAATGACTTGAAGGGATTATCTAGAAGTATATTAGTGTTTCTAATGTATTTTATTTGTTGTATTTAAATTTAATTTCTAGTGTAAAAAATTATGCATGTATCTAGTTTTCAAAATCTTATCAACTATTTAGTATTTTCAGATGATATTTTTTTACATATTACCATTGTAAAAATGTGAGTCACCCACACCAGGATAATGGGGTCGGGGTATTCATAGTTGGAATCAATGTAAATTTAGTAGAAACCAAGGAAATAAGATTTAGAAAAAATATATTGGGGAACATAATACTAAGATAAACATTGAGGATAATCATAGAAGAGCATAATATAATTTTTTAAGGTAGGGGTTGTGTGTGTATTCCTTGAAATACATCTCTATCAAGTTACTACAAGTGTATGTGGTTCTGGAATATATTTTCCTAAGGGTAACCACTATGACAAGGTGCATTGGGTTTGAATCAGTGTAACTTGGTACACTAGAATGGGAATTTATATACACATAGTTTGAAACTCCCGAGGGATATACATATGAAAATTTACATTTTATTCACAAATGATTATAAAGGATTTAAAAGTTAATATTTCCCAAAAGAAACCATGTTTATGATAATGAGATTTGATATGTATAAATTTCTAATTTATGTTATTTTTTTTCTAATTTGAGTTTATATAATTTAATTCATAGCCAAATTTAGTATATCCCCCTATTTAAAAATGTTTCATAGTTGATGTTATGGAAACCATATCAACACACATAATCCATATTGGGATTACCTACTATGCAAGATAATGATGCTGGAATTTGAGATGCAACTAGTGTTCGATAACTTATAACTATATGAAGATAGTTGGATCAGGTTATGAATAATAACTTTACCCATATGGAGTATCATAATCCATAACATAGATGACCAATGGAAGATCACTTCATGTGACAACAACCTTCATCATTTAATTGGACTACAAACCCATTTGTAGCAGAAAAATTGATATGTTCCATAGCGAAGATATGTATAACTTTGGGAAGAAATGAATGGGAGAATGATATCAGGGTTTTTTTATTTTCTCTCCAGAGATACTGATTAGTGGTTGTTGTTGATTCCACAAAAAGTAGGAGGATGAAATTTCAAATGTGGCATTGTAGTATTTTATGGAAATTTTATTGGTAAAATATTTCCCTCTCGAATTGTAAATTTATATGGAGAGAAAATTCATGACTATGAAAAAAAGTGGATGAAAAAATTTCCATCCATTAATCCAAAACTACAAGGTTATAAAGTTATTCTATGGATTACATTAATACTCCAAAGAGCAATATTGATAAATTTTTTGATGGTTTAAATCCGTTCCCTTGAAGGTAACTGGTCTCACAAACCTTCTTATCATATGAAGACATATTCTAATGTGATATCAAGAAAAAGAAATAATTCTTGATTTATTATGAATTTAAGGGAAAATAAGATAATAAGAGGTTGGTTGAGTAAATAATGGATAAAGGGAAGAATAAAAAATGGAATTTTCTTACATGTGATACTTTTGTGTGGAAAAACCCTAGTTCCTGATTAAATGGAAAAGGATTTAGCTAATGGTGTGGTTAAAAAGGAAATCATGATCATGATTTTATGGTAAATAAGGATGTTTCTAATGTTAAATGATTCAATTGAAGGATGATGAGGAACAATGAATATGATTGTCTAAAGTGTTAGGGAAACTTAACTCAGAAAAGGCCATAGGGTAAAGGCCAAGCATATGTGATCAAAACAGCTAAGGCTAATGTTCCTTATGATGTGGTGGAAGGTACGTTAATCTTGTTATCCAATTTATCCAATTCACTTTATGATTATGAATCATCACACTCTTTTATATAAACCCAGTTCCAAGAAAATAAAATATTTACCATTTTATTTGACAAGGGATTTGTTAGTCAAAAATCTTAATGTTAGTATAATTGCAACCAAAACGTGTTGGTCTGTCCCCATTATGAAACATAAATGTACTTTAGTTTCTGACCATATCATCATATATATGTTTTACTTTGATATAATCATCAGTATGGAGTGACATTCATAATATGATTCAAGAATTTGTTAAATGAGTAAGGAAATTATGATTTGTGATGAAGATGTAGAATCCCATATATTTAGAGAAAAAACCTCATAATTTGATTTATATACAGATCCACCCATAGTAGCTCTACTGAATGAGATCTTTAGAGAATAAGAGAAGACAAAACATACTGATAAAAAATTTAGTCTTCAAATTGAAAATGTGCCTATTGTATAGTAATACATTGATGTATTTACAGAGGATTTACCTAGAAATATCTCTGAGGGAGAAGTTGGTCTTTTTATTGATTTGATCACTTATAAAAGTACTATATCAAAGACTCGTTATAGAATGGACAAGGTAAAATTAGGGGAGCTAAAGAAAAAAAATATAGGAGTCGAGTAGTAAGAGGTTTATTATCCCCATTGTTTCTCTATGGGAACATCCTATTCTATTTATTAAAAAGATATATAGATCCTTGAGGATGTGCATTGACTATAGAGAAATAAATTCTATTACAATATATAAAAAGTATCCTCTTACCATTCATGATGATTTATTTTATCAACTTCATAGAGCTCAATATTTTTCAAATAATAACATTCAGTCTCAATATAATCAATTGTGGGTAAATGTAAAAGATATTTCAAATAATTCAATAAGAAATAGGTATGGACATTACAAGTTTATAAAAATGCCATTTGGAAGGACTAATGAACCATTTTTATGGATCTAATGAATTGAATATTCAAGGAATATCTTGATGAATTTTTTGTGGTATTTATTGATTTTAACTTTATATAATCCAAAAGCTACGAGGACTATGAGAACCGCTTGTAGATAATTCTAACGAATATTAGATGAAAAGAGTTTTATGGGATGTTTAGAAAGTGTGAGTTCTATCTTTAAACAATTTATTTTCTTTACCATGTTATCTCTAAGGAAGGAATTTCATTTGATCCTATGTTGGCAAAGGTAGTTTAGGGATGGACTACACTTATGAATATAACCTAGGTACGTAACTTCATTGGTTTAATATATGACCATCAACATTTCATTCAAAAAATTTCTCGATTAGCTAACCCATTAACCATGATTACTCATAAAGGGGTTAAGATTATTTGGAAAAATGAATTTGAATAAATATTGGAAGAACTGTTTAAGATATTAGTGAATTCCCCGATAATGACTCTATCATCGCGAAATGGTGGATTTGCGATTTATAGTGATGGATAAAAGAAAGAACTTTGGTATGTATTTATGCGGAATTATAGTTTTATTTTCATATGTATCAATGTAGTTATAAATTCATTAAAGGAAATATCCAACCCATGATCTTGAGTTATAAGTTGTAATATTTTCTTTGAATATATGGAGACACTATCTCTATGGTGAAAGATATAAATATACAAAAATCAGAAGAGTTTGAAATATATATTCTCATTGAAATACTCAATATGGGGCAAATGAGATGACTAAAGAAACTAGTGGATAATTAATTCTCAATACACTACCACCCAGGGAAGGGAAATAAGGTAGAAGATGCTTTGAGCTGGAAGGATTCAGTAGTTTTAAATGAAATGATTATTGACAAAGATACTATGTATATAAATATAGTAAATATGGATATGTGAATTGTAAAGGGAGGTGAGACATCAATGATTTTTCAAATGATTTCTAAACTATATATATTTGAAAGGTTTACATGTTCTTATTCTAACGATAAGAATATTCAAAAGATAATTAAACATGTGTTTGTTGGAAAATCAGTAGAATTTGTATATGAATATTAAATTTTGTGTTTTGGGAAGAGGATTATTATTCCCTATATACCTGATCTAAAAATAGATTTATTGGATGATGTTGATAGCCTGAATTTCTCTATATACTCTAGAATAACTAAGATGTATTGATATTTGAAGGAACATTAATAGTTGGATAATACAATGATGAAAATGACCAATTATTTATGAAGATTTTTAGTTTTTCAATAGGTTATGGATAAAAGAAAACATCATAGAGGATCCATTCAACCTCTTCCTACACCTAAATCAAAATTCAATGGCATTACTATGGAGATTTTCAATAGATTACCAAAGAATCCATGAAATAGTGGTGAAATATGGATAATGGTTGATCAACATACCAAATATGAAAATTTACTAGTTATAAGGGATGTTTTATCACTGGAGAACCTTGCACGACTCCATATTAATGATTTTTTATGACTTCATGGTGCACCACGTTCAATTGTGTCTGATTATTATCCAAAATTTACATAAAAAAACTAGAAAAGTCTTATGAAATATTTTGACACTGAGCATCATTGGGGAACCGCCTACCACCCTCATATTTATGGACATTCAAAAAGGACTATCTAAACTTTTGAATACATGTTGAGGTCCTTCTTACATGACTTTCAATTTATTTGGGATCATTATTTAAATTTGGTAGTGTTTTCCAACAATAACTGTTTCATTTATAGTATTAAAATGACACCATATCGCAAGATATTTCGTATTCTGACTTGTTGGGATGAATTTAGTGACAAGAGAATTATTGGACCATAAATTATTGAAGAGACAATGACCAAGGAAATTACAATTCGAAACTATATCAAAGAAGCTCAATGTAAGAAAAAAAGTAATGCTGAGAATCAGAGAATATTTTTGGAGTTTGAAGTGGGAGATCATGTCTTCTTGAAGGTATCTCCATGGAAAGGTGTTTAATTATTATAACATCAAGGGAAAATAATCCCAAAGCATATTGGTCCTTTAGAAATTTTAGAGATAATTGGAGCTATGACTTATTCTTTGGTAGTGCCACCTAGCCTTTCCAAAGAACACAGTGTGTTCCACGTCTATTTGTTACAAAAGTACATGCCAGACCCAATGAAATTTATCACTTATAAAGGAATTGAATTAGAACCTTATTTATCTTAATGTGAAGAGACTATCCAAATTATGGACAAAAATAATTGTTGTTCAAGAATCAGATAACATGGCTAGTAAGGGTAATTTTGAAAGGTCATAAAATTGAAGAGGTGATGTTGGAACCACAAAAATTATTGATGAAGAACTACCAAAATATTTTTAAGAGGATAAATTCTTGAAATTTTGAGGCTGAATTTTTTTGAAGTTTGGGAGAATGAAACACCCTCATATTTTATGGTAAACCTCTTTTAAAAATTAATATATTTGATTGATTATTATTTATAGAACACCGAGTTTAAATTCATAATATACTATTAATACAACCATTGGAATTGTAATGTGACCATTAGTAATAACAATGAGACCAATAGAATAGTAACATCACCTATGAAAGTATAAATAAAATTTGGGTATCTTAAAAATGAAAATATGGTATAATTACATCATGGAATAATTTAATATTTTTTTTAAAAAGGATAAATAAAGTGTTGGTATTTTTCTGAAAGATAAATGCTTTTTTATAATTTTCTAATTATTATCATAATTTAAAAGATAATTTATTTTCATAAATTAGATTCATAAATTTATATTTTGATGTCTTATAATTATAATATAATTTTATGAGACCCTAATTTATTTTCACATGTGTCATAAAAATACATATAATATTAAAATCATTATTTTTCGAGTAACTAATGATTTTAATTAAAAACTAAATTTCTAATATGTATATATATTCATTATATGGAATCCATTTTTTAAGTATACACCGTATAAAATTTTTAGGGTTAATTTTTGGTATTTTTCAAAAATAGTTGTTTTTTGGTGGATAGTGAAATACGGTATTTTACGGTGTTAGCTGAATACATGAATTATTGAGTCATGGATGATGTAATAACTATCAGTTCAAACTCAGATGCACTAGTTACTATATTTAGTCACATGAATCCATACTATTCATATTCTTCTGCCAAAATAACAAACTAATGAATAAAATAACGGGAAAACACCCATCTCATCCATTATAAAAACCAATATCAACCGCATCTTATTTTTTGTTTATTTTCCTTTATTTTACTATAATTTACATACCTAATACATACATACATTCTTGATAACTCTATTATATTATATATCTTAAAATTTTATTATGATAATTGAATATCCATCATCGATTTTATTCACTTCCCATTTTATTTTAAAAATGAAAACATCTTCCATAAGATGCTGATTTACCGCTGTCGTTGACGAATAGTTTTTTTTCAATTCTACCTCCAAGGTTGGTCATAAAAATATTTATGGTTAAAAAAAACTATAATATATGTAATACTGCTTACTAAATGTTATGTAAAAAGTATATATACATAATATTAATTCCTAAAATTAAATTAGTTCATGATTATCGAAACAAATTCCGAAATTATCTAAATGGTTATCATTAATTATTTATCCAAGGAATCGTCCTCATATTTAAATAAATTGATATAAATTCCATTAAATATTTTATAAGTTCATTAATCACATATAATTTCAATCATAGATAATTATTCCCAGTTTACATGATCTTTTATACTTGTATACAAGTGAATCAATCATGAAACCCAAGTGAACAAACACTCTCTAATGATAAAATTTAATATTATTACTCTTCAAAGGATATAAATGAATATTATAAAATTGCAATAAATTAAAAAATTTACAAATAGGTTTTTATTTAATGAATTAATTAATCTAATTTTATTATCCAAGAAATTAAGTTCTAGTGAATAACACATTCATACATAAGGTAAGGCATTCAACCCAAACTTATATTTTTTCCTTCGGGTTACTATTTCTTTACATTTTCCTCTATTTAAATATTATTTATTTTTACGAAATTCTTTTAAATTTTGTGTATATTATTAAAAATAATGTATTCAGATTAGATCAACCTTCTTTTATGTGTAAATAAAAGTTTCAAAGGTTCCCTTTTCAATTCATCCTGAAAACCAAACACTATTAATGGGAATGTCAGGATTTCTCAAACATTTCCATGTGAACTCCAAATTAAAATTTAAGCCACTATGATTTTTTTAAAATCAAAATTTATGACATGAAAAACCATCTTTTTCATTTATAGTTTTATAAAAAAGTATTCTTCTATTTTAAATAATCTTTAGTATTTGTCCATAAACCGTACTAAAGTGGCTCATTTCTAATGTTTCATAAATAATATTTTTAATTGTTTTGACATTAGTTAAAAATAATTTAAATCTCTAATATAATTTCAATATAGATCTCATTTATGTTTTGTGATATAGATGTTCCAATTGTATTTTATGACAAATACAAATGATTTTCCAAAATAACTCTTATTTCCAAAGTATAAAGGTCATTTACCTCAACAATTGCTCGATGATTTTATTAGAGTATTATCATCTACTTCAACAACCTCATTTGATTCTTATTCTTAATTGGGGCTTATATTTTATAATTTAATCTACCATATTTTATTAAATGCTGCATGATTATCTTTGATTGTGGATATTCTATTTTGATACCACCCACCATATAACTCACAACAGTTAGTGATTATGTGTTCTTATTGGGGAGATTTATCTACATATCTTATGAATATGTTGTTGAGGATATTATGTTGAATTTATTGGACTTATTAAGTGATGGGTGTGTCCCGCTAAATCCCCTAATTGAATTGGTGGGTCAGATGAGACAAAATATATTGGGATTTGGCCAAGCCCATACCCATTTATTTTTAGAAATATTGGTGGAGGCCTCAACGGTATGATTTAAATGTCTAAAATTATTTATTCCGTTATTATGATATTATTAATTAATTTTCCATGTGATTATTAGATCAATAAAATATCCATATTTATTTTTCTTTCTCATTTGATTATTTATATTATTATTTAAATAGATTTTATTCCTGCCATATTATACTAAAGATTATGTTTTAATAGAATGTGTTTTTAGTTTTTCACCATGCATTATAATTTATGTTTATTTATAATAGATTCCACTGTATTATTTACCTTTACTAAGTATCTAATATCACCCCTTTATTATGTTTTATTTTTCATAGGACGCAAAGATATATATTATGAATGAATTATAGGGAAAATATATGAATTTATGGGTGTTTCCATTGGAGTTTCTATGTTTTATTTAAAATAATTTTATAATGTATAAACTTATTTATGTATCTAGTTTTCCAAAACTACTAAACTATTAAATCTCTTTTGATGTGATTTCATGTACCTAGTACTAATTTAATAACGTGAGACACTAACTCCAAGCTACTCAGGTTGGGGTCTTTATAGATAAAAAATAAAAAATAAAAAATAAAAAATAATAATCCATAAATAATAAATAGTGTATTATAATAAATGAAAAAAAAATTATCATATTTATTCAAATACATCTACTTATAATTTTTGTATATATAAAAGTATATTAATGTTTGTTTAATAACCACATGAAGAGTTTTTTGAATTGGTAAAGTCATTGTTAGATTATTAAGAGGTAAAAGTTTCAACCCCAAGGCCACAAACAAAAACAAATATATATACATATAATCTTAATTCATATTTTAATAAATAATGATAAATAAAAAATAAAAAATAAATAATACGAGATAGTTTAATCTCATGTTAATTAATGCTTTCGACATAATGTTAGGGGGTGGTTTGCTAGGTTATTGATTATTTCAACAATTTAAATTAATCCAAAAATATTTTGCCTCTTGAAAGATAATTATGTTGCTAAATCCATTAATTTACTTATAATTGAGATAATTATGGTCTTGGTTTGTTGGGTCCCATTTGTTTTTATCAATTATTTTGATGAATGAAATGTGAGGTGTTTATTCAATATGGCTAGTTGATATCAAAAAATCATAAACATATGATATAACTTTTACTATGTTGACATGTTTTATGTCTAGGGGAATCTTTTTGTCTTAGATAAAGGTATTATATAAGCATAAAAATGATGTATTGTCCCATATATGATTTCATACATTTTCAAATTATGATATGAGTGTGTTTGATCAAGATCATGATATATGAGTTTGTGCCTCGAGTAGGAATGTCATTTTTATATAGGAAATTCTTTACATACAATTATGTGTTGAGGTCCATAATTTTTATAAATTCTATATAGGTTGTTATGTACACCCGATATGTCATTGAAATATGGTAAATTATGGTAGAAAGTGTCTGTCAAAAATATGAGAGAACATAAATAATAATCATATCAAAAAGTGGTTGAAAGAATTTATAAAGAGTTATACCATTTTTCACAATGTCTATAAGGATTTTATGCATGTATGAGTTTTTTTGGATTTATACACAAAATCATAAACCATGAAATGGTGATACTCACTATGTATTGGTTTCTATTGGGTTTTAGTTTTGATTCCATGTTTTGGAGTTTATTTTTAATTGTATTAGATATAATTTATGCAACATTCCTACGATGATTCTATTTTTTATTTGGATTATTATAACTAGATGTATAGATACATTATGGACTGATAAATATATTTTTTATAATTACATCCTTATCGAGGGACCATTATTAGAGTTACATTAGTTGAGCCAAAAAAGTACTTGATTCATAACACATGAACGATCATGAAACTAACATACTCCATCATTTAATGAAAGACTTCCATAAATTAGATTTTTTTGAAATAATTAACATTCACTAGATATTATTACCAAATTCAAATACCTCTTTGTTCCCTTCTATTCATTCATCATTTTGGTGGAGGTCCTAATAATTCATTGAATGAGAAGGGTCCCAATCAATTGTTTGATGATTCCAGTGGTCTATGTATACCTTTTGAAGAAATAGATCATTGGTTGATACTTGGGGAACCCCATCAAACTAAATTTTGGATAGATTAACTATTCATAGAATGGTATATTTTTTACATATTTTTTTATTTTCATATTTATTTTTTACATGGGTTTAATGTTATCATCTTCCAATTTTAAGTTGAGGAAAATTTAACTTTATGGATATTTATGAAGAACCTAGACAATCTATTATGATCTCTAGTGTCCCCTATATACCTTGTCGCATCTGAGGTGTATTCCCATGTCCCTTTATAAAAAATCAGATCAAATGTTTTTTAAAAAATATATAAAATTATATCTTTTTCAATTCATGTTCAATGTATTTAGAAATGTGATGAGAAAAAACCTTTTCTTGTTAATCATAATGAACTAAATTCCAGAAAATATGACAAAATATGTTTCCCCATTTTAAAAATGTATGCCCCTAATTTTGAAATACATTGTAGGATAACCCTTATTATAATTATCATAAGCGTTTGTTTATCAAATAGAATTAATAATTTGATAAACCACTTGGTTTAATTAATTAGAATTAGTAATAAATAATTATTGGGTCCATGGCTTGAAAATGATATTCAAATAAGTATTTGTTTAAAGACAAACTATTAGTTGGTTGTCATACATGGTTAATAGTTGATTCATAAGACAATGCATTCCTCTGAGATTCCCATATTTATTTTTTTCTCTAGAAACTTCTATTTCATTTCTTATCTAAGTCAAACACAAAGTTAGATATATTCTCACCTTAATAGAGAGAAATATAGCAATGTGTAGATGAATTTGACCCAATTTACACCACAAAAAATATACTTATTGAAGGCATGGACCATGTTTTCAACCAAATACCATATTAAAATAATGTTATTTTGAGTTAAAATTCATATAAATATTATGTTAAATACCTGTTGAGAGAAAATTATTTTCTTCAATACTGGATTTGAATTAATTAAAATCCATTATTTATTTTTCATTTCTGGATTATTTTTTATCCAAAAAAGTACTATAATACAAGAGGGTATTTATTTATAATGGAACCGTTAGTTTAAATCATATAATTCTTCAAAACAATAAATAAAAAACATACAACAGAAAAATAGATTAAAACATATAAAAAGAAACAAATTTTTGATCCCATGTCATATTTGAGGCATGATACTCACTATTAAAACACTTACCATACTAAATTTTCAAACAAATACATGTTGATCTCATAATGTTTTTTGGACAACTCCCTGAATAATTCATTTGGACTGGTACTAGACATATTGTGTTTGTCATTTTATCTTATGCTCACCAATTGATTTTATGGTTTAATTCTATATAGAAATTACATTTCACTACCTTAAACTCATGAATTGAATAACCGATAATCATGATTTGGAGTGGATGTACAATACATAGAATATATAATTCATATAAATTCATCCAAGTCCAATTCAATTATTGTGGGTGAATGAAGATGTTACATGTGGTTTATTTATATATATATAAGCAATATTGTGAATAAAATATTCATCACACTAATTATATGTTTGGTAAGGAAAAATTTAATCTATAAACTTATAAAACATATTAAGAATATTGAAGGTTTACAAGGAATGTTTTTACATTGATATTGAATATTTTTAAACATTATTCTAAGATGAAGTGAATTAAAAGTTATATGGTCTCTCCCTTCCTATTTAGACAATTTTTAAAAGAATCAATATCCTTAACAATGACACGAAATAAACATTTTCTTGTTTAAAAGGATCTCAAATATGCAGATATGACCATTATTTTTTTATAGTTATATATTTAAATTTATAAAGAGAATATTTTACTTTAGATATATGGATAGCGCCTTAATAAAAAATATAACATGTTTATATTTCTAATAGGTATCTACATACTTTAGTGAAAATAAAACAAATTCATATGTACATCAATATAATTTTTTTCCCATCTAGTAGAAAAATAATGTTAAAATAACTATATTAGAGATTCTTGGATAATTGGTAAATACAGATATCATTAAGAAAATATAAATTATACTAAAAAAATAATATTAATTATTTAAAGAGAATCATTTATGAACATCAAGAGGAATTATATTTTGGGAGGAAATAGGGAAAGATAATTAAATTCATTACATTGATGGTTAACTCATTTTATCTATAAAAAGTAACTTGATAAGACATATTTTGAATATTTGCACTCGTTATTTCTTCAGTAGATCCCAAGGGATCTCATTTCTTGATGCTCTGAACAGTATAAATCTAACCAAATATAGCATGATGAAGCATCCTAGTCATGAGGCATGATGATGGTGGGTTCTTGGTGGATGCAGACCTGGATTCACTTCCAAAACACAGACAAATGGGAAAATATTTTGTCATGGGCCACATCTTCTACCTAAAAGAAGACTTCCCTTGGCCTTTACCTGAATTATATAAGTGTATTGAATACTGTTGGAATTCTTCAAACTCTAAATTGATTCTAATAGGTAAAGGATTTTTTACATTCTGTTGAAATCACAAGATGATCTATAGTGGGTCTAGAAGACTGGAATTCTTAATCTACTATCATATTTACATAGAATTTTTGACTGGGACATTACATTCAACCCTCAAACATATAAGAATACAATGGCACAAGTTTGGGTCAAACTTTATGGACTTAATTGGTTCTTTTGGAACCGAAAAATTCTGAATGATATTGTTTCTAGTATAGGATCTCCTATCAAAATTGATCAAAGAACATTAAATGGTGACTTATGACTTTTTTCTAGAGTTATGGGGAAATTAACATAGATTCAATGCTGCAAAATATAGTTAATTTCAATGATAACGACTTCAAAACTGAAATTAGAATGGAATTTGAGAGGAAACCTCCCTTTTGTGACCATTGTAAGATCATTGTTCATACAATCTCAAATTTTATGTTGATTAGAAAACATGAAATTAAATTAATTGAAAATTATTGGAAGGAAATTAGGAGAAATAGAAAAGAAAAATCTATCATGATGGATATACTTGAACCCCCCCCCATAAATAGATATGAAATATTGGTGAAAAAATCACATAGTTTGGCACATATAAGGGATAACTCGGGTATAAACTCGACAGATGTTTCTGAAGAAGAAGAAAACTCCATTAAAGATCATGGCCTCTTAGAAGAAATGGAAAATATTTTTTAGACACTCTAAGGCTATAAAATGAGAAGAAAGAATATAATACTTTTCAATAAGATTATATTTCAAGATCTATTCTCATCCAAGATGCTTAACATACCTTGGGCAGGAGGGTAAACCACCTGATCAATGAAAGTTAAACGCATGCAACACATTCACTAGAACCCTGCATAATTATGCCTACCTAGGGGAAATTTTTGTACAAAATATGACATAGATTCTCTTCACAATACTCAGAATACATTTGTTAATTGCTCTAAAACTATGGATTCCAATGGACATACTATAAAATCTTGGAAACTTATGACTAATCCAATCATTGTTCTGGAAAACACACATTCAACTATTACTAAGTTGACTAAAACTGTTTTCCAGGAATTGGAATCTATTAAACCATTAATGGGAATTACGCCCTCTGTATAGGATCCGATGAAAATGCAGGAACTCAATGCCTCCACTAAGTAGATAAAACCCATGGGGGAATATGGGGTTGAGAAGAAAAAGGACCCAATTACAAACATTTCGACATCTAAAAATTTCTCTTTTTATGGATCTAAATCTCTTGACAGTATTGATGTTACTAATTCGTTGATGCTGTATAATATGAAATCTACAGACCCAACCCTTAATGATTCAATAATAAAACCTACTGATAGAAATTTTTTGGTTAGGAATAGCACCCCTATCATATCTAATAATGATACTACTGTAGAGATAAATAATTAAACCAAAACAAAATTTAATGAATTAGTTTTTTCTCCCTCTACTCATATTAAACCTCTTAGCAGTCCTTTTGAATATGGGATAAAACCCTTATCCCTATGTCCGTTTAATATGAGACACAATACCTAAGTTCTAATCCTATTGATAATAATTTCATGACACTAGAATATGTTAAACATGGTAATACACCCTCGGTACAAGACCCTAAGCATATGCAGGAAAATAATGACTACATGGAATAGATGTAATGTCATCCATTTGATCTAGAAACTATGAAGCAATAAAACGCAACTACTTAAAAGGTTCTAGGTCAACCTACTTCTCTATTTATAGATATTTATGACTACTCTATAAAGCTAGAAATTTTATTTCTACCCAAAATCCCAATTCCTAGTTGTTGTGTTCTAAGAGTTTTACAGACTCAACTATGAACATTACCAAAAATGAATCGTCAAAGAAGAACCCTATCATATTTAGAAATGAATTGGAACATACCACTAATTGTACTAAAGAGGTTAGATTGTCTACTAGAAATAATGGTTCTTCCAAAAAGAAAAAGGGGTATTCTAACTCCAAATTTAGGTTTAAAAAAATATCCTCCATTTGGAATTTTCATGGTATTTCTTAATCTGACATGTTCATTATTTTAAAAGGAATGGTGAACACTCATCATCCAACGTTATTTTATACTGTTGAGCCAAAAATTATTTTTTTCACTTAAATAATCACATTATTTCAACTTATTTTTTTGTTTAATGGTGAAATCAGTAATAACCTCAATGCTGAATATTTATAAATTTTTATCTAACTCTTATTTAAAGAATATATTTTTTCAATATATCTGATCATATTTTTTACTTTAAATTTAATATTGATGGAACACATATTTTCTTCTACTTTGTTTATGCTAATAATAGATACAAACAAAGTAGAACTCTATGGAATATTCTCTCAAATCTAGGTGCTAACTTTAATGCACCCTGGTTTCTTATTTGATACATTAATGCCATTCTAAAATCATGTGAGAAAATTGGACCATATCATGCTTCTATTTCCATGAGAGAATGTAATTCCTAGATCAAAGACAACAATCTCATTGAAATTAAACTCACTACTGCGAAATTAAAATGGTATAGAAGACATTAAGAAAATGTGGATTCCTCCAAGTTGGATAGATCCTTCAATAATGTCCCCAATTTAGATAAATGGGACACTATCTCCATAACCAATCTTCACATGCTCAACTCTGATAATCAAACCATCCCTTTCAATGTCTTCTCCAATGAACTAAAACCCCAATTTCGTTTTATATTTACTAATATGTGGTTCTCTGATGACAAGTGAACTCATATCATCCAAAACTACTGGTCCTGAATGTCTCATAACAATGATGCATTTTCTTTTAACCTCAAATTAAAACATCTCAAACAGACTCTAAAAACCTAGTGCAAATCTAAATCCAAAAAAATTAATAATGACATCATGCTTCTTGATAAAAACTCATTGATATTAAAAAACACACAATAGCTCTGACCTCAACACTGATCCTACTCAAGAACTAAAAATTGTGGTCAATATCAACTATTTTCTCATGTTTAAATAAAATATTAGATAACACGAATTTAATGTTAAATGGTTAACATACAGTGACAAAAATAATAAATTCTATAACTATATTCAATGGATATGGAAGGCCGATAAGCCTTTAACCATTCTAAATGATGCGAACACGATAATTGAAAATGAAGATGATATCACTCGGCATATCATCTCCTACTATGAATCCATAAACAATGATCCCAATAACATCAATGGCCTCCTTCTTGAGGTCATTACATTAGTGATCACAGATGAGGATAACACCTACCTTGTCAACACTCTTATGGATCATGAAATCAAAGACACTATAGTTAGTCAGAATCCTGATAGTGCTCCCTGTCTCGATGGCTTTAATAATGGTTTCTTACAACATTATTGGGATGTGATTCATATTAGTGTTTGTAAACATATAAAATCTTTTTTCCAATGTGGTGATTCCTCATGCTTTTAATGGACAATTTCTCACCTTGATCCCTAAAGTGGATAATTCCTATGAGATTCACCTATTTAGAACCATTTCTATTATTAATAATCTTTATAAAATCTTCACCAAAATCATTGCTAACCGACTTTATGATATGATATACAAAATTGTCTCATGGAACCAATTTAGTTTTATAAAGGGTATTTCCATTCAAGAATGCATCTATATTTCCTTTAAGTGTGTCAATAACTTGTATAAAACTTATAGAGGTGGTAACATAGCTATTAAACATTACATCAGAAAATCTTTTTCCACTATGGACTGGAGATTTATCTTCAAATTACTTCAAGGTTTTTGTTTTAGTTCCACTTTTATCACTACAATTGTAACTCTCTTCAACTCGGCCTCTATCTCCATTTTTATCAATTTTTCTTCCAATTAATATTTTAAATGAACTAAAGGTGTCAGGAAAGGTGTACCACTATCTGTCATTCACTTCTCGATAGTGGAAGACTACCTCAGTTGTCTGATCAACCGTATGGTTGTCCAGAGTAATATGATTCCTATCCATTTATCTAGGAATGTGAATGCTCCTACTCATCTTTTTCCCGATGATGACATCATACATTTCCTTCAAGGTGATAAAATAAACATTAATAACCTCAAAAATACTCTCTCACACTATAATGAGGTTTTTGGTCAAACCATTAGCTGGAACAAATCTTGTATCCTCTTTGGGTTGAAATTTCCTCCCATCAGAAGATGTAACTTTATCAGTGACTTAGGTCTGAAAGAAGGTATGCTCCCTTTCACTTATCATGGTGTTTTCATATTTTTGGGTAGGCCCAAGTGTTTTCACATTGAGATGATTATTGACCATGTTTTAAACCACCTATGTTCTTGGAATGTTAAATCTCTCTTTATGGGAATTACCTTGTTAAATACACTATTGCCTCTAATATGTTTTACTCGATGATGGTATACAAATGGATGGATGGACTTATTAAAAAATGAACACCACAATAAATAATTTCCTCTAGACTGGTAGTATTCTAGAAAGAAAAATTCTGACTGTTCCCCGGTCAACTTGTTGTATGATCATTGGGAATAGTGGTATTGGTATAAAAAATATAGAATACTTTAATGAATCCCTTCTTGCAAGACTCAAATGGAAAGTTTTTCAAAATAATTCTGAACATATTACCTTTCAAAAAAATAGATTTTATGAAAAAATTATGAAAAGAAATTCTAATTTAATTAACTCTTCCATATAGCCATTAATCAAACACTCCTTCACCAATATTATGAATAATTCCTGATAGATGTTCTCACGAGAATTATCTATGAAAATATGGTTAGATAACTACACTGACATGCCTTTAATTTCTATGATATCTCCTGATCAATCTCCTAAAAATACCAACTTTATTAGAGAAATTTTATGTTCTCAACACTGTCACCTTCCTGATACTGTTGTCAATGTCATTGAAAACTACTATTCTGCATACATTAATGATTTATTAATTTGGGAACTTTCTCAAAATGGTATTTTTAACCCTAAAAATTTATACAATAATTATTTCTTTAACTATGAGAGTGGTTATAGCTGGATTAAACATTTCAAAAAAAGTTGTTTAAATCCTTCCAGATTCAATCTCATCTAGAATCTTCATCACAATAGAGTTCCCATTGAAATTTGCCTCCAATATTTTGGAATCCAACTCTTCTCTATGTGTAAAATCTATAATCAAGGTAGAGAAGATGATAAACACCTTTTACATTCTTGTGCTACTGATTCTGCTCATTGGAACTATATTTTTAACTTTTTTGATTGTAGATGGTTGATTCTTGACTCCTTTAAAACTAAACTAAAGAAATGTGCAGAAATGGAAGGATCTTAACAAATCATGAACCTTTTACTTACTACAGTTGCTAAGCTCGACCATGTGATCTTTTATGATCAGAATACTATTATTCATTACAATTACTCACTCAATTTAAATTCAGATCTTATGTGGATCCTTATTTCCATACATGATGCTACTTTGATGTAAAAGGGACATTATAACAACATCATGCTTGACTTTGGAATCCTGAAATGTCAACGGATGGAAATTTATGTCAACCATATCGCACTCAATAGATGTTATGGAGAGCACATCTCCCTATATGGATCAAAATCAATATTGATGGCTCCTCTAAATGAAATTCGATACTTTTAGGGTGTGGTGATGTCTTCAAGAAACACGTCAGTCAGATATTTGGATGTTTCCTGGGTAAATGTGGAATTTCCACCTCCCTTGAAGCTGAGATGGTGAGTTTGATAGCTTCTCTTTCCGTTTCCAAGCTCTTTGGTTTCAAGAACCTCTGTATTTTAAGTGACTCGATGACCATCGTACAAGTGTTTTGGAATGGGGTAACACATATATCTTGTCCAATTACTACCCATTGGATGGAATGAACCTGCTCTCTTATCAATCATAACTATATTATCACACATGTATATTGAGAATCAAAAATAGGTGTGGATGTTCTTTCCAACATGGGAGTAAATCAAGACATTTCCTAGTTTGAAGTCCCCCTTACTTCTCTTATTTTATTTTCATGAAAAAGATTGTAATATGATCCTGATTTTTTACTCCTATAAAATTTATTTCAGTAATAATTGTTCTTTGGTCATTTTTGGAAAAGGCATCACCTTTTTAAAAAAATTAAAAAATGTAAAAAATGTTCATATCCACTACTTCGTCACTTTTTGAATCCAAAATATTCACAATTTTCATTCCCATATCTCCAAGTATACATGTTCTCAACTTTCAAAACCACTTTCCTCTCTTGCAATATGATCATTAGTTATGATGTATGTGAATTGTTTCATCTAGACACTTATTAGATCAAAAATTGATTAATTTCATAGTAATTATATTTAAATAGTATGAAATGTAATGAATAGCCAAAAAAATCACTATGATACTAGTGGAGTTGACCCTATTAGTGAGATTCTCAGTCGTGGACCTTGAAATGATGTTGAACATCTGTATAACAAAAAGTATAACTCAATGGATTTAAATTGAGTGAATCTTATTTTCCGTTGTTCATGAATAAAAATCCTATGAAACAAAAAACATAATTTAAATTAATGTGAGGCAGTGAATAAAGAGTTAGAACAATAGTGTACTAGATTCAGTCAATTGGAACTAATTGGGGATGGAACTTGATACCAATTCACTAGGTACCCAACATTATAAAACCCAATTAAATATAGAAAGGTTATAGTTTAAGTCGGTATTTATTGGGTTTGGTTGTCAAATTGAAAACCTGAATGAGAATAGGGTAGGGTTATGATACTATTCTTAGGTTACCATAAACCAAAACATGATTATTTAAATTATTTATAATTAATCAGCACTAAAATTTTAAAATAAATTTCAATTATAAAGAAAATTATTTATTTTACTAATTTTTCATATAATATTTTTGTTTAAATTATAATTTTTAATTCATTAGCTATAATTTATTAAATAAATAAAAAATAAAAAATATACTTACAATTTTTTTAATATGATTATTTGTGATTTGTAATTAAAATTGTAATACATGAATGCATAATTGGTTAATTAAAAGGATTAGGTTTGTTAAATGGGTAGTTAAAAATTCATTTTAATATGGATTTGGTAGTTAATATTATATTTAAACATGTTTCAATTATGATTAGGCTTTTTAAAAATAAATTGGTTATTGTTTGTTTATTAGAAATTTCATGGGACGTTGACCCATTGTCATCCCTAACTGTGCTAGGGCACCATGTAGCTTGATATTGAGGGAAAAAATCCTTTATTATATAATTATATAATTTCTATGAAAGCCGTCAAAGCATACTGACTTAGAAATAATTTGGAGATGTATGTTTTCTTGAAACTTTTTCACTATAATATATATTAAATAATGATTATTATATATCCTTTCATTTATATTATATGTGTAGGGGTAATAAATAGTGCGAATATATCCTTTTTATGTTTAAAGGAAAATAAAACCAGATATACAGAGATGTTATAATTAAAAAAAATTACCAAAAAATGAAAGGCGGTACTTGATAGTACAATATTGAATACACACTAAGTTATTTTCAAAATAATTTCATAAATTCTCCTTAGAGGATGATATCAATGATAAAATAGACATAATTTTAATTATTGAGTTGTTTTTTATTTTCTATATTATTTTATATTGAAAATATTGTAATATGAGGTTCTTCTGTGTAGAGTAATGAGATAAAATTCATGAATAAAACATTCAGAAATTTAGACGACTATATAATTGAAAAGAAAATTCATATTGTGTGTTTCATAAAAATGAAGTTGATGATATTTATTTAACAAGTGTTACATTTTTTATTTTTAAAAATATAATATATATTATGGATATTAAAGAATATTCATCTTGAATATAAAATGAACTTGGTAATGCATACAAAAAATGGAATGTCTATCTATACAAGGAAACAACATATACACTAATATAACTTGAACGGTCAACTAATAGGGAATTTTAACTTAGGCACATGATGATGTCATATAAAATTTAATGTAAACTTCAATATAAAGTTCTTTTTAAATGAAAATGTTAACAGTAATGTGAAATAAAATTTCAATACAATATAAACTACTATATAAAGTGAAATGTAAATTATAATATAAATGTCAATATCAGAAATAAAAAATGTATTTTCAATTCGTTATAAATAATACATAAGAAAATTTCATTATATACATAATGGATTAATTCATGTTCACCAAAATGTATATAATGAACTAAAAATTTAATTATGAAATGTGAATGAGCCATAAATTATAAAATGGGGAAATTAAAAACAATAGAAGGGGGATATATGCTCAAAGTAAAATAGTTGCTGGAAAATTAAACAGTCTATTGGAGAAACTAATCCAGTTGCTGGGGATATAGAAATTCAGTAACTCTATAGAATTGAAAAATGTTGAGCTATCCTATTTAATTATAAGAGATTTATAATTATTAGTGGGACTTCAGTCAAAGCTGATAAACAACACCACAAAGAACAACATGTTGATGTCTCTACCTAATTGTTTATCTTGAAACTGTTTTATATAATTTTTTCAAATAAGAAGAACCACATAAATATATAGGTACTCACTGTTGATTTTTAAAAACTAAGTATGAGTTTCCTTATACTTGTTTTATCTCTCAACATGATTTTATTATTGTAAATCCAATGGGTTTGTTGTGTTATTAATGTGGGTCGTGATATTAATGTGAACTTGATGGAGGGATAATTCAGAATTATAGAGTTGGAGAGTAAAAATATTTGCTTCACGAAGATCCAATATTCATGACAATAACCATTCTTGTCTTTATATTGAGAGTTTATTTTGATGGTGACATGGGATTTTTGGAAAAAATATTCATTCAAAAGATCAACTATTTACACGTTAACCCATTATCATTTCCAAAAAATTACCTTTTATTATTAAACAAAGTTTCAATGAGAGGATTTAGTATTTATGATCTCTTGAATATCACCTTACCCAAGAATATATTCTTGTCTGAGGTGGTTATATTAAAAACTATTTGACTATTTGTATAGTTCTCATATAGTAGATTCCTTTCTCTATGATAAATGTTTTGGGTGAGCATGGTGTGAGGTTTGAAAATTTACTATACACTATGTGTGGCTTGGAATTGATTATATAATAGTTATGTTTATCTATGATAATATGATGATATTTTATCAAACATTATTTATACATGTTTATTCTAAATTTATGTTCCTTCTTTATATTTATATTTCATTCTTTTCAATTTTTTTCACAAAGACAATCATAAATTCTTCCACTATCACTTATTTATATTTTATATTACTTATTACAAAAATTAAAAATCAAAAAATAATTTTGGAAAATCATTAGTATTGATGGATCTTTTTTTTGTGACACTAAACGTAAGGTTATACATTGTACTATATTTAAGGAGATTATAAATGAATCTCTGAAAACCACTTATGATTGGTTTAAATATAATTTTGGAACCACTTCATGGAATTATTTTTTTTAATTTTTTTTAAATTTCTAATTATATTTTTATTTATGTAAACATTAATGAAATAATATATTTATTAATTATTTTTTTGTTAAAAAATATAAGGTGATAGAAATTAATCAATACATTGAATATTGGGAAACATTTACATTTGGTAAAATGGAAAATTTACTTACTATGATGAACCTAGAATCCATTGAGTATTAGGTTGATATAAATTAATCTACCCACCCACCCTGAGAGGTCGAAATGAACAATAAAACACTTTAACAACATTTTGAAAAACTCTATGAATAAGAAATTGAAAATGAGAAAGAGCTTCCCACATTTGAAGATGAGCTAATCTTCTCTCCTAAGATGAAATTATATTTTTAAAATTTCATTAAGGGTTGAAACAAGTGGATCATGAAATATTTGATTGATCAATATATTTTTGAATTAGAATTTATTTCTAATCTTCTTTGTAAATATTTAAATTTCAATAATTTGTCTCATCATTTTTTGACACAGGAATAGAAAATCTAGATTGGGAAAATTTTCATTTTATAAATATGTGACTACAACTAACATTATGTGTTTTGATAGAGGAAGGTGATTACCTCAATAATATGATATATTAACTGCTAGGATCATTTCATCATCATGAATAAGAGAAATATTCATAGTTTTTGTGAGAACATTATTCAATTTATGTTGTGGTTTTCCAATTCTATTTTTATTTTATTGATTCTATTCATGATTTTTATTACCCCTTTGTACTTGTTGAAGTTTCATATCCACATTGCGATGTCTTGATGATCCTCGATGGAAATTAAACTGCACCTAAGCTTGACCTTTTTGAACACCATTTTTTTGAAATTTTAATTTTAGGATAAATATAAGTAGAAGGGGTGGTGTTGGAACCATAAAAGAGTGTTAAAGAGGATATTAAAACATTGTTATATATTAAATGTGGGAAAAAAAATTTCATTGTACTAGAGGACACGACATATCAAACAGTTGAATTTCTATAATCTGTGCATTCAAACCATAAATCTAATGAAGAGGGGAAGTCCTAAAATATCATAGTAATGAATTTTATTAGATCATTACAATTACCATTTTAGAAGAATAAAAAAATAACAAAATCTATTTATATTCAACCAAACATTCAAATAGGAATTTCTCACAAAATAATGAAAAACAGATTTCCTGAAATGCTAAAAAAATCAGCAGCCTCCATTATTATTATGTATAAAGGCTAGATTGATGAAGAATATGAGTTGTTTTAAATGAATTAATCATACCTATTATTAGAATAAACCATCAAGGGGATCCAAAAATACATCACCAGGAATCCCAATTACTCAAATGGGTCCTATAACATATGCTTAGTGACGAATATGCTTTAGGAATGGAAGAGTGATTTGAATTGCATAAAATCATCCAACTGATCATTTCTTAGAAATCATATGGGATCACATCCTATTATATGAATCATAAATCCTTTTAATTTATTGAATATATTTAAAAATTTGAAATGGTGTTAGTGTTATCACATGTAACTAGAATTTTTTACTATTTGGAGTGTTCAATAATTAAAACAATCAATGAATGAGCTGAATAAGGTGGAAAGTAGTCAAATTATTGAATTTCAACTAATTAAAATGTGTAAGAGAAAGATGATACACCATAAAATCATTGAATGATCTTTTAAACTATATTATCTATGAATTTCATCATAAGAAACACCATGAAGTGGTGGTTCCTGTTTTAGAGATCATACAACATTATCCACTTATACTAAAATCGAAAATGGAATTTCAGAAAAATTACAGAACTATTCTTGAATCCATCGAAAATTCTATTTATATGGTTTAATTAAAACATTTTCATATGCCGACACAATCATTTCAACCATAAGAAATATTATATATAACGTTTTTATTCCTATATAATCCTTTCATCCATGGAAATGTGTGGTCATTGGACATGATACCTTTCCATATATTATATGCCTAAAATCTTTTCTTGATACTCCAAAAAACACATTCCATGTAAATGTATACATGATCTTTCATTCATTTATCAGGTAATTACAACACATGTTAGTTATATAAATACTTTATCACATCATATGTGAAGGACATAACTATAAGTATTCATTTCCATACATTAATTCAATTTAGGGAAAGTTGTATTTTCTTGTTATAAAAGTTGTAAAATTCTATCTTTACTATGATCTAGCTGATGATAGGTTCAAAAAAATACCCATTTATAACTTATTAGTTAAGTAAACATGTGTAATTGTGTAATTAGGTTATCAAAATATGTAATTTCACATTCTAGGTGACTTTTTAATATCAGTTTACAAGGGTTGATAAATTCACGCACCCCTAAGTATATCAATGACCATAGGATATTCCTGGAGATATACTATAACAGAACAATATAGACAATACACCGCTACATATTACCACATAAATCATTCCATTACACCTCCTACTCAACCACTTGTATTGATTATAAGATTATATTCATTCTAACCTCAATTTTTCATTAAAACCAATAGTACTCTATACTGATCATCTATTTGGGATTAATCAAAGTGATAAATTGAAGGTATACTGTCATTCAACAAATTGAAACACACGTGAATGATAATTAGTGATTTCATTTAATATAATTACATGATATGTATACAACTATTTCCTCAATTTCTATTGAATTTTATATCTAAAAATTTAAAATTACCCTCATGCTTCTACTGTGATAATAGTTTGGTCAATGGATAAACTATATTCTACTTAACAACCACACGATTGATCACTCCATTGAACCTCTCAAAATAAATTCTATGAGATGGTATTTCAAAAGGATGTGTTTGGTTCATTGGGGAAACCTTAATTCCTTAGTCAAATTAACAACCCTATTTGTATCAAGATATTTATCAACTATTCCTTGATTATAGGAACCACCTCATGTTAAGAAGTGAAATTATTGATCCAAACAACATTTTTCAGCAATTAACATAGTGATTAACTTTGTCTCAGTTTCCATGTTTATTGTACTAGAATGTTCAGAACTCTTCCAACTTATAACTCATCCATTCATTCGAAACGTGATTCTAGATTGAGATATCATATTATCTTATTTTTGGTGGAAACTGGAATATGTGGAACACTTAAAAGATCATCCTTTACTCTGAATAAAAATAAAATAAACATAGTACTAATTAAGTATATATGAATATAATTAATATAAATATATGAAACTTACCAGGATTAGATTGAAATATACTAGTTATTCTAAAAGAATAGTGGGCATAGAGTCAAGTACACAACATGTAATTTTTTTATCCAATAGCAGACACATAAGGAATCATATCCATATATACAAACTATTCACAATGCTCTAGAATCATTCAATGGTTTATGACATGAATCACTAGAAAATAACCCTTCTTTGAGTTATCTGTGCTTAACCACATTATAAATTTACCAATATATGTGTTCATACTCAATCTAAGTTACCTATTTTATATATCTCTATAAATCATCATACCTAGTGAGTTTTAATCTCAACACATGTCATTTATTGAGAAACATTTACCCAAAAAAATCGTTATAAGGTGAGGTTGTGAGATATAATTTTTGATAATATAGATAATAGCAATATAAAATATCATATATACTACTGTAATTCAACTATCCTTATTCTAAACATAGTAATATTATCCATTATGAATGATACAATTTTTTTTATTTCATCATAAAATCAGATATTACAACTCTGAGAATCCTACTGCAGTCTATAAATTGACCTTTGCAATGTGAAAACCAAAAGAAACACATATGGATTATAAAAACCCTTGGGTTGTATTATCTAAAAGTCATTCGTGAATTATTCTTAAGGATTTTAGTTTTTACAACCATATGATCTATCTTCTAATCATAATGAGCTACAATGGCTACCATAGTCCGAACAATCCTAATCATCACAATAAGAGATAAGTTATTATCATAGTCAATACTAGGAATTATTTTGTAACATTTTTCCACTTTGTGTGCTTTATTTTGGGACCCACTATCATACTTGTCAATTTTCTTGAGGAGAACCAACTTAAACCATATTGGGCCAACCCATTCTAGCACATCAACCAAGTTCTAAATATTGTTTGTGAACATTCGGTCCCTTTTAGATTCCATTTATTGACCATTTTTTAGAATAAAAAATCTTAATAACCACAAAACATGAAGTAGTTTTATCTCTTATAAACATTAACTTATCATAATTTTATATGTGAAATCCATATCCCATTATATCTTAATTAATTACACCAGAAATCCTTATTTACCATGTGATTTTAATTAGATCTTCTAATACAAATATTTATAGAACAATAAAAACATACAAAATATGAAACATCCTATTTTTTTGACTTAGACATAATCATGTATGACAATCCACTAACTACAAAAACTATATGTTTTATTTATAGGAAAACACTATCTCAATATAGAATAAATTTTTTCAGTAGTTTTTTTGGGAAAATATCACTTAATTTACTTGGGTAACAAAAAAATAAACAATTTTCATACTTTGGGCCTTGAATGTTAGAAATCAATTATCATAAAAGTTATTTGAGACCATAAATACTAATAAATGACATAATGATATTTTTCACATCGAAATATCATATTGTGTATTTACAATGTATTCATATGGAAATTTCTTTAGTTGGAATTCTGAAATATTTAAAGGATAACAAAAAAATGAAATATGAAGTTCATATAGACTCACCGTCTATTAAACCATGAACAAAATGGTATGATTCTTCCTCTCAGAGAAACCATTCTATTGTTGTGTTCTAGTAAGAGTGAGTTGTTACATAATTCCAAAATCCCTCAATTAAGATATGAACACATAGATCAAGTATTCTCCACACTAATCTGAACAAAGAGTCTTAATACTTTTTCCAAGTTGATTCTATACTTCATTTTGAAACTAATTAAAAATTTCAATATTTTCATACATGTGATTCGTGTGAAAAATAAATATATATGGAATAAATAAATCTATAAAATCTATTTGGTACATAAACCATCCATTTATTGATTACTTATTGGCCTACATATATCACAAAGTATAATATCCAATATTATAGTATCCCTACATATACATTGTTCGTAGTGAACACAAATTGAAATTTCCAACCTATTCACAGTATAATGATTCTAAGAATCCCACTTTATAGATCCCTAGAATGTATTTTTAATTTATTTGTATGAGGTGACAATGAAAATGGTAGGTTGAATTATAATAATTATTAACATTGTTATTTTTAATTTTATAAAAATATTCTCCCTATAATGAATATATAAAACATTTATTATTTCATCAACACCATAAAAATATTCATTCTTATATATAGAATGACTCTTGTTCATAATAATTAATAAAAATATTATCTTTTCGAAACAAGATACATAAATTAAATTCCTATTTATGGTGGGAACATAACACTAGTTTTTTAATTCTACGACAATTTCACGTTTTAATATCATATCATAGGTGTCAACCTATAATGAATATATTTATGTACTATTACAAATATGATGATTTACTTAAAAATTTATTAAATCCCTCATATATTAGATATTTGTTTTCACGAAAAAGGTGTGAGGTGCACCAAGTATCTAATACCCTTGATCCAAAGATATATAAATTGATTTCAATAAAATTTAAATTGGGTACTCAATATGGTTCAACATGAGAGAAGTTATCAATGATAGATACCATTATTTTATAGTTTTATAGTTAATAACTATTATTGATATCAAACTGAATGTTATATTGTATACAATAATCTATAAAAATGACATATTAATGGGTGGGTATCATTAATTAAATACAATATTTATGGATTCTAAATGGAATTTCCACAATTAACATTGATGACCCTTAAAAAATATTTTTTTATTTATAAATGAACAATATTTCATTATTCAATGACTGCATTTTCATGTAAAACTCATCAATGCAGTTATTTAGAATAATATTCATCTGAATTATAATACTTATGAATTATGGATAGTTGAGTGCATAACTAATTATCCATATCCATATTATGGTTAGTATTAAACTTTATTCTTCTCATATCACAACCCTTGGGGTATCCCCACTAAGTGTAACCAAAATTAATCATAAAAAATAAGCTAAAACTAGAAAATAGTAAAAAATTTGACTTTATCATGAAACTACACTGATGAAAAATTTAAGGCCATATATTAGTTTCTTTCATTACAAATGACAACACAGGGGAAAATAACTATGGTATAAAAATAATTGATTGGATGATTGATGTAATGAAAAGTGTCTCTTTTCATTGAATATAACATTTAATATCATAGGGTTTCTAATTTTAGGTTTCTCCAATTTAATATAAATCATAATCATATTAAATCTAATAAATCTTACATAATAATTATCTTTTTATATTTTATTCCCTTTATTGTAGGCATTCTTATAAAGATTTAGTTCTTAAATCCCTATCCAAAACACCAAATTAATGTGTTCACAACACATTAATGTGAATGTCTGTACACATCCAATAAGTATGTGTTACATACCAAAAATATAATCTAGTTATATTTATAAATATCTAATCTCATCATATATATAAGGAATGTGAAGAATTCATCTAAAGGAATAATGTTTTGTGATATTGAAAACTACAAATGAGTATGCCCATGAAGATAAATATCCAAAAAAATTCAATTTATTGAAAAGAACAAGTTATATTCAACAATATTCATTATGATCATAACTCAAAAATTAAAACCGTGTTCAAGGATGATGAAAAATAATAATTTTTGATATTGAAACTAGAAAAATATATTTGGATCCATTCTATAAATAGTTTAAAATTTAGTCTAATGCATACTGAATATTCAAATTTCATAATTAATTTTATTAAACATGAATATCGAATGAGTTGATGAAATAAATAATGTTTTTATTAATTTTATAAAAAATGATAGATTTATAAACAAAATAGAAATAATAACTTTTTTTTTAATTTTACAAAATTGGAATATTAATAGTATACATTCAATTTCAGAATGAACTCTTTCATAATATCCTTAAATGAAATTCTAAATATTATTCAAACCATTAATCATATTAATCATATTTTTTATTCAATGTAAATAATATGTTAAAATAAGGATGAATTTTTTTTAAAGCACTTCAAGTTAACTGATTATGAAAAATTCATAGTTATAAGTATAAACTCAAAAAAAATTATATTTATAATGTTATACACTTTATATATTATTTCTCATGGTTATAAAAAAATTATTTAATATTAAATAATATGTTATTCCATATAATTATTAGCATGTATTTATCAATATTAACATTTAATATTTCGGATTTTTTTTGGTTGATTTTTTTTGAATAAATCAGACTCAATTTATATTTAATTAATTTAGAAATCATTTATAAATTTAAATTTCAAAAAAATAACTTTCACAATGATTTATAGGAATATTAAATACCACATAAATGAAATTTCAATTTTTTAAAACATTTAAATTTATCACCATACTTTGAAAAATTACATGGTGTAGATGCTCAATCTAAATTGGACTAAACTACCATATTCATAAATACCTAGAACACCAAGGGGAACCATTCACCTCAAGGTAAGATTTGGTTTATATAGAATCCAATGAAGAACTTAGAAAATCATCCCTACAATGTGGTATATGGAGAATATTACCCAAGAACCATCATGATCATTAGAAAACTATGGTGAAACAAATATTGTCATTGGGGAACCACTATGACCTTTATTACACTTTTGTTTTATTGATCAATTTATTTTTAAAGAAACCATGACTACACCTTGGAAAAAATAATTTCTTGGTAATGGTATTACTTTTCAAAGGCTGAAAATATCATCTATTATTTTTTCATGAAACATTCTATGACAGAAGTGATTGGTTTGGTTTGAGCATCACATATCCCATGGAAGTTAATGATAACACAAACACATTATATATTTCTTTAAGTGATTAAATGTGTAATAATTTTTGAAAAATAATGAATGTAAGATGGTTTACTTTAAATGTATGAATGTCCGAATAATTCATCCTTATTCCTTAATAGATTTTTCTTGATGATGATCATGAAAAGTATTAGATGAATTCCTCATAACTCCGAGGGGAATACATTGACCGATGGATGCATGAAAGCCTCAAGAGGACTCCTTGTTAATAAAATGGGTTCTAGTGACTTTGAAGAGTGATGAACAAGATTTAAGTATAAAATAGATATTCTTATAGCATAAAATCATCACATGATCCATCAAATAAATAATAAGAGAGGATCACATCCTCTTATAAGAATAATTGACACTGTTCATTCATTTATGTTTAATAGTCATATGAAATGCTTCGAGTTTCATCATGTGACACTTAAGAATTATTGATATTGGAGTGTTAATTCCCTAAACTAGTCAATGAATGAGGATTAAAAACAAAAAATGCATAGAATATTTGTTTTGAAACTGATCAAAACATGTGGTATAATGATTTTTCAACTTTCAAGAATCACATTTACTCATAACATGGTGTGTCTGGTGATGACTACATCATGAGTAAAACCATGACATGGTGGTGATTGTTTTTGTAGACATCTAACACATGTTCCACACTCTTTTAATCAGGTATTGCAACACTACCAAGGAGGGGAACATGGATGAAACTTATCATGGAGTTCCCTATAATCTATATAGTTTTGAAAAATAAGGAATCTTTTCTAGAGTCCCATATAATAGTAGTCACCCCCATCCCATTGGGGATGAAAAATGACAGGCTAGTTGGTGATTCTCAAAATACTATACCCCTAGGGGTTATATAACGGTTAACCCATAGTTTATATTGTTTCTTCATTTCATTTTTTTATTTTTTTTCTGTATTTTATGTATTTACATAGGTAATAATTTGAAAGTGAATTCACAGGGAGAATGAATGATAAAAGATACCCAACTGTCAAATAAAAAATAATAGTGGTAGCTGACCTATACTAAGATACATTAAATGTCATTCAAGGTTAATAAGAGAAACATGAATGGGATTAATTGAAATAAATACTTACTCCAAAAAATTGTTTTTTATTTCATTTTAATATATTTCTTTTGAACAAAAACATTACACTATTTGAATATTTATGGAGACATCCTGTTTTTAATCATGGATATATCTCACAGATAAATAGGGAGGGTACTTTTTACCATACTGATATTTTTTAGATTCTATAAACATGTGAGTTTTTCTTTAACATCTACACTTTTCACTACTAAACATCAATTTTTAAATTTGGTTGAGGTTTTTTATATAATAAATGGAAGATTGTTTTCTAAAAATGGTCAATACATACTTAAATATTTAATGTGAGTACATGGGGCCCTGTTGTTATTGTGCATTCTTATATCAGTAAATTCATGAAGTTGTAAGATTTTTTTAATTTTTAGGAAAATATATTTTGAAATAAATTTTTATATAATGGTAATTTATAAATATATTTTTTACACTAAAATTATAATGTAGAGTCCAATAATATTTATGTGCATTGTTTGGAGTATTATTCATATTTTTTCTTTATTTATTTTTTTGAATTTACTTCTGGCCTCTTCAAATATATTTTGCACTATTAACATATAAATAAATTTTAACAAAATTAGTGCATTCCTCCTATATTTAGATTCTTCATTGGGGAAAATATATGTATTTAAGTGTGGGGATAGGGTATTTCAATTTTTTGAGTTATGCTTAAAAGAGTGTATATATAAAAATTTCCTTATTTTTTTTAATTTAAGGGATTTTTCATATAACATGGTTAGAAAGATTAATTTTTTATGGGATAATTGCATACTAGTGTTGAGATATTTCAATTATTATAATATTATTTATGTTTAAATATTAAAAAGTTAATATATCCCGAATTTTTATTGAAAAACTAATTTAGAAATAGGAAAATGATTGTGATAGGAATGATATTTAGGAAATTTAAATTTCAAATTAAGGGAACTAGATGTCAGAAATTCAAAAAAAAACAACTTTTTCATTGAGATATCTAACTTTGTAGGGAGTCGCATTCCTTTGAAAATATAGTGAAATGTGTAATTGGGATACCATAGTGAATCCCTACGACCTTATTCACTATTTTTTTGGGTGAGATAATTTCCATTTATTTTTTTCCTAATATGTATATGCACAATAATGGAGTGGTAATATTAAAATAACATGGACATGCGTCAAATATTAATTCAATAATGTTTGGGGAATATTGAACCAAAATGTATAAGGTGTAAATAGAATTATAAGAAAAATTATTGGTCTGATCAATGATGTTGATAATTAATACTTAATTTTATTAACATTGGAGATAATGATAACATAAGGAAATAATTTTTAAATTTAAATTACACTTAAATATGATTGGTCCACAATCCTTGAATAAGAACATGAAAAGTGACTGAAATTTTATAGTGGGTTATATTCATGGTGGAGGAATGGAATTTTCATTGGTGGATGAGTATTTTATTTCTTTAAAATCTATAATTCTTATGGATGAATAATCTTTAATAATCATTTTACATGGAATTCAAATTATTCTCGGAGTGTAAAATTGATTAAGTATGGGGGATGTTGATGTGGATTTTTTATAAAATTTTTAATATCAAAACAATAAATTTAATGAGGGTTTAGTGTTATGAATGTTCCAATAATGGATAATATCTGAAATTTCTATTATTTTTTTGCTTACCATTTTATTATTGGATTACTTTGGTAAATGTGATTTTTTGTTTGTGATTAATTGATTAAATTTCATTGTTTAAATTTCATATTATTATGAACAAATATTTGTTTTATTTTAGATAATTTTTAATATATTATTTTTTTGAAGTGATTTTGTTGACTCATTATTGGTAAATTAATTATTTGAAAATCAATGATTTTATTTGTTTCATTTTTTGGAGGAATGTTTATGTTATGATGGATAATTATAACTAGTTAGTAGAAGTTATAATGATGTGCTAAAATTGATTATTTCCATTGAATGATGATGTTTTTGTGTGATTAAGGTGTTTTATATGTATGATAGGCACTGTATCATGTAGTAACCAAATAGATCACATGATATGTCTCCAACCTACCATGTGTACAGATTTGGAAGATCCTAAATAGACCACCTGTTATAAATAGTATCATCCAAATGTTCATAAGTTTAGTGAACCCAAAAGAATTATGATAAGTAAATTAAAAAAGGTCCTTGATATCACAACACTAATGTATGATACTGATATTCTTTGATATCATTTGAATATATTAAAATAAAGAATTATGCAAGCTACTCTGCATGTTCCAGTCCATGCTTTTGTGATATCATCATACACAGCTTGGAAAAAGAAGAATATATAATGAATAGAAATAAACTTGCAATAAATTCACGAACAAATGATCAAGTGAATCCAACCAATTAAGTACCAATCATGTTGAAAAATAAATAAATCATTGATCTACTACTAAATGAAAATGGATTTACCAAATGATGGAAATTTTCATAAGTTCCAATATACCGTAAGAATGAAAGTGTGTGAACCATCCATTCTGTAGTCAATTAAATGAACCTATTTTCAAATATCACTGTATGAAATATATAGTACATTCATTGAAATGATCATACTATTAAGAAATAAATTGTAAAACTTAATACCCATAGTGCCATGTGGTCACATGAACAAAACAACCTACCATGAATACACCAAGATGCTATGAATTAATAAAAAAGATGAAATGATAGAACTAGAACAATGTGATCACTAAGTGGGGGATGAGGTGAATTAGAAACCTTTTATATTTATATCGTTTTTAATTTTGATCAAACCTTGACCCTGTTTAATTATTTGTAACATTGATGAAAAGAAGTATAAAATCATAATCCACATTAAAAATGGAAATTATAAAAGTTCAATACTCTATAAGAGATGGTAGTCCTTTGAATGGGTTGGAAATAATAGAATACCACATAATAGATTAGATAAATATCTATTTATGTGATCAAGAAAATAGGGTGTATCTATACACTTGTGTTTCCCTTTGATAAAAACTACAGTGATTTTTGTTTTCACACAAACAAGATTTAACAACAATTTTTTCATAATAGTTATAATACATCAATAATAGTTTTAATTTTCATGTCACTATAATTATTTAACATGTTAAAGTTTGGTAAAAATCATAAATTACACATTTATATGAAGAGGTATGAAATTACTTCCTTCTTCAACTTCTATAGTAATATTTGGCCAAATAACTGTTTGTTCGATCTCTCTATCAGAATTTTCTGTTAAATTATGTTTTCTAGGAATTTCAATTTGATGCCTCTTTATAATGAAAATCACTTTATTATAATATATCTATCTGATAAACCTTTCAAATATCTCTATCAGATCCAAAAAAAAATTCCTCAAGTTATATTGGTTTTATTCATCTGATCACAACCTCTTGTTCGCTATAAATTTGTTATTCGTCTTCAAAAAGAGATTTCTTAATTGAAAACATCCTTCCCAAAAATTTTCTTATGAAAGTATTTATAATATATCTATATTAAATAAATATACATCACTTCATATTTTCTCATGCATGAACACTATTCTCACCATACTCCATACTTGTTCTTCCAAACTTTTCTAAATGCTCTTGAATGATCAATGGTGGGAAGGCCTATTTATTTTCCGGCATCAACAAAAACCCAAAATTCAAAACTCGCACAAACAAAAATGAAATGAAATTTTTTCAAGGATTCTACAGAATCCTTGAAAATACATGAAAACATCAGTAGCCACATTATCTACAATATTTCTTATTCCTTTTCGAGATAACAAATCATTCTCCCATGTTATTTAGAACTTGAAACAACCATCATAGAATTTTCAAATTTGAAATATTTTTGTGAAAATTGTAATGAAAATTATAATAGAATAATAATTATACCACAATGACCATTTTTGGTAAAAAATGTGACAAATATTTCGTCCAATTAGAAACACTATCCACTCAATCCCATGAAAAAATGAAAGGAATATATCCATAAAAAAAGTTCTCAATTTTTTTCCATTAAACAATGGCTTGAAAAATGGATCATAATTTTTTATTTCAATCTAAAAATTATTTTAGAGGATCTTAATACTAGAGTGTTCATATAAACATATTTTAAAGAATTTAAATTCAAAAATTAATACATGCTTATGTGAGGTACACTGTTCAAATATTATTTCCAATGGAAATTGATTTGACAATTTTTCAAATTGAACATCATCCAATTTAAAAATTTTCTTATTTGGATTTATCAACATCACATATTACACTTATAAAACATTCCTCTAACAACAAAATAACAAACTCTTTGAAGACATAATATATTATTATCTAAAATATGTCCGATAAACTTCTATATATCACCATATAGGAAACAATAAAAACCCAAATAAATTTATCCCCATTTTAACTATATTCCTGGATTATGAGATCTTCTATAACACATGTTGTTGAAATCATAATAAATAGAGAAGCCTCTCCAAAATTATTGATTCACTAGAATTTTTTCTGATGCATATTGTAGAAAATAAATAAAATACATCCTGACCATTTCCCTGGTCACCAAAACAATCCACAATAGTTTATCTGGTGTACATTTTCTATAAATGTTTATCCATTTTCATGTTATTGAATGCCTTAAATTTTTTTTTTGGATATTTATGTTTGTACAATAAAATTATTAAATTTGTTGGCATCTATCATAGAAACTTTTAACATCATAAAAAACACCTTGAAACTTAATTATCCAAACAATCTTCCCATTTGGTTATTTTTCCAACCAATGAACATAAATCACTAAAACATAGAAAATATTATAATGGATAATATATATATAAATAAATAAATGAATAAGGGAGAAAAATTTGTGTAGGAAACATGAAACATTGAACATAAATACCATGTTTTCCATAAAATAATGAGTTAGGAATATTTTCCCTATACCTCTCCATCCACATGAATCTTCCATCATAATACCATTATCAGCCTATAATAAAAATGTTTCCTATATACAAATCAAAAAAATATATAACTCTTAACACAAATAAATGTTAAAATCATTTCTTAAACATTTTATGAACTTAGCTTAAATAAATTATTTTACAAAGTGATTAAACACATACTAAATGAGATATATATGTTACACATATTTTTCTCCCCTTTGACATGACTATCTAAATTAAAAATATATAGGGTAAAGAAAAACACATACCATAACCAAGAAAAGAGGGAGTTTCAATTCCCATCAATAACTGTCATATATGATAAGTTACTTTTGGAAATAGTATTTTTAATATAACAAAAACTTGATCCATTATAGGAAAATATTATAGCGTCATCTAGCTCATATCTATATGTTCTTTGATAATGTTTTATTTTATATCATTTTCTATTGAAACAAGAACATTTTATTGTATTTGTTTTGATATTTATAGAATGTTTTATATCACAACATAATATTAGTGGATTATTTATATTAATAAACAATAATTAGGACATAGTCTTTATCCATATAAATTATGATGCAACTTGAGGGGTTGAAACGTACCAAGCATCCACTAAACTAATAGTTTTTTTTATTTTTCTCTTTTTATTCCACCTGACTCATGTATCTCCAATTACAAATACTTCACCATATGTGTATTTTCTATCAACAACAATTCCTTCCCAATATAAAATTGTGTATCCAAACAAATCCATATTTTCTACAATTACATTTTTCAAAAAAAATCTATTGTTCCATTGATATATATGAGAATTAATTTTCCAAAAATGAGATGAGATTATTTTGGTTCACTTTGGTACATTTATAGACTGTAACAATAAGAAAAATATATATACTTTTTACCATCATCCATAATAAACATCCAAAACATTAAAGGCTATATGAAATCAACTTCATTTCCTTACCTATCATTTGATAACATAGTTCCCACTGAAATTTGTGTGAAAACCAAATTTGAGTCTTCCATAAAAATATTTTTTGAAAGATTCTTAGAATAAATTTTGTGGGATAGATAAATATATTTCTTTATTTGTGATATTTTTACGATAATAAAATATATCATATCAACCAACATGGACATAATTGAAACGTTCTTCCCCATTGAAAATTAATCAAAATTTTCTTCATCATTTCCTTCATGTATGATGTAATCAACATAAAAAATTAAAAGTAGAGACACCTCTTGATGTTATTTTATATAGTTGTTACTATCAAATATTCATTTCTTGAGGTTCATCTTCCTTATGAAATTATCCAGCTTATAATACCATGAACATAAATATTTCTTAAAATAATTAAAATCCCTTTTCAAATTGCAAACACAACATTCATCATTCCCATTCATAAAACCAAATATTTTTCCAATATAAATTTATTTATCATGAACTATAATATTAAAATATTACATGACTATAAGAAAGAATATTTTGTATATCTATTGTGGTATAATTAAAAGAAACATTATGATAGATTCTAATCTTGATACTGGAGAATATGTTTCATCAAAATGATTTCCTTCAATTTAAGAGTAGATTTTACAGAAAATTGATACATAATTTCTTAGGAAATATCCTTTTAAATTCATATTGTTCTCAGACAACCACTTTGAACCAATCACATTTTTATTATTTGGTTTGAAAATGAGTCAACAAGTATTATTATTCTCAATATTATATAACAATTCATTAATAGAAAATAAGGAATCTAGATTCTCTAAACATTCATTAGTTTTTTTTTGGTTAAACATTTGAGTTTAAGGAATAATGTGAAACTGACTTTTATGTTCATCATATTTGAATTATTTTTCATTAGACTTCAATGAAATTATGAAATTAAATTTTTTTCTTTAACTTAGGGTGATATTTATGAGATTTTTCCCCATCACTTGAGATTTCTGTGTTAAATAATTATCTCGAGTAGCATTAACATTATTACTTTCATTAAGTAAAATTTCACTATGTTTTATTGTGATCACCCTATCTTCCCTTTTACGAACATTTGAAATTGTCTTCAAATATTTCTAATCAATATTTTCATATTTTTTTACATATTCTAAATCAATAATCATTCAAGTCTCTTTGTTATAATAACTAAATCATATTCCATTTGGAGAATATCTAGGAAATATTCATTCAAAACCTCTCCGACAAAACTTCCTTTGATTTTCACCATTATGTTTTATAATTTATCGAATTATGAACACCATAATGTGTTTCAAACTTGGATAATCAATATAATTAATTTCATATGGGGTCATATCAAATTTTTACTCATATAATCATTTTTTCTAAATATAAACTTGTTCTCTGATAGATATTCAATAAAAATATCCATGCCATCACCATCAAACCTGTATTTATTTATTCTGTAACACCATTTCATTTTTGTGTGTACAGTTAATAAATTCGTGATGAGTGTCAAGTTTTTAAATATAATTGTTTAAAATACCACTTGAATATTTTCCACCATCATCAGTTCAAATTTTCCTGATAGAACCTCTAAAAATGCTTTCAACACTTCTCCTAAAAAATGTAAGCATATTTAAAGCCTTGAATTAATTTGTTTTAAAATAAATATTGTAATTTGACAAATTTAATTAATGAAATAAATCATGTACTTTTCTAAATGATTGTATTATTTACTAATGGTCTAAATAATATCAGAATATATAATATCCAAGGGTTGATATTATTGTATTATAATATCTTACGAACTGATTTTATAATATTCCAATTCTGGAAAGTAGAAGAACACCATTATATTCTTATTTTCATGTTTGGTATATCATAATTATTTTCTATATTATTTAGATTTGTAATAGTCGACTGACAGATATGACCTATCTTCTTATGAAAAAATAAGTTTTTCTTCAATCATGATTAGATAAAATGAATTTTTGGAATCACTAACATAAAATATGTTACCTTTTGCCTGTTTCAATTTTCTTACAACATTACCATTTCTTATACTCTTCAAAAAAAATCATTTTTTTTTGAAAATATGTTTGTTAGATTTATAATAACATTATGAAACAATTAAAAAATATGCTTATTAACTTTAACAAACAAGGATCAATCAGATTTTAACTTATCTTCCCTAATAAAAATAGACACGTCACTTTTAATTATGAGAGACACATAGTTTAAAAATTTCACTTTACCATATTTAGAATCATTCAGTTTTTTCAACAAATTTATGTTTAATTCCATATTTTAATAACACCAAATAAACAAAATCCTGGAATGTTAACATTTTTTTTCTTCATGATTTGTTTCTACAAGTAATTTCTTTTCAATTAAATTATATTTATTATTATAGGACTTTTGATATTTACTTTATAAGCATTGATATGCTGGTATAATGGGAGGGAATCATTTAACAATATGTTTAGGTAGTTAAAATCATTTACAAAAAGTTTCCAAACATTGGAATATATTTTTAAACTTCAAATTAATGTTCTCCAGTTTCCTTATTTGAGTGGGTTTCCAACCCCTCAAACATTGCCACTAGATTCTCCATATTTTACTATAATGTTGTTGATTAATGAATCACATATATGATGTATTACCTAATCTTCCATAATTCCAAAAGTAATCATAGAAAGAATATATCACTATATAACAAGCATGTTGTTAAGAATTATATATCTTATTTTCGTAATTTTATTAATTTCACATTTGGTATTTCATTGATATTTATTTTCAATTAATTATTATGATTCTATTTTTCATCTTATATTTCATCCCATCCTTTCGTGATTACTTATATTAGAAACTGTTGGTTTAGATCTTTTAACCATAGAAACATATTGTTTTTCATATATTTTTTAGCTACATAAATTATTTTATTTACATTATATTCCTTTGGAGAATCCTCATTATTTTTAGAAAGTCGTCAGGATTTCTTATCCTTCATAGGTTCCCACTTATCAGAACATTCCCAAAATTCTATAATGAAATTTTGGATATTTTTATACTCCATATTAGGATTTTACTAGTTTTTATTGAATATGTTCTAATTCTTCTTTCTTAATCTTAATTTTTTCTTTATGTGTGATGTTAATAGTTATCTCCACATCAATTTAATTTTTCAGAACATAAATCAATTTAAGAAACATGGATATTTATTTAATAATATTCCTTAGACTATTATCTAAATTATATTTCTTTTTCAACTTCTTGATCACCCTTTCAGGTTTTCCAATTTTCAAAAGGCATTATTTCAAATATTTTTTAGCATATACTTCTGATCTTTTCCTTGTTCTAGACAACTTCTATCATCACTAGTGAGTTTTTCATCATTCAATTTTACAATATATTTTTTTTTCAATAGCAATTCCACAGTTGTTTTCAACTTTTTTTTCAGTATCATCATCTTCCTTACACTTAGAAAAAATAGTTTATCCTTTTTTATTTTGGGAAATTATTATCCTTTCACTTAAGATATGAATTGGATTTTTTTTCTTTTATTTAATTATACTTATTCCCTTTATGTCATCTTTATCAAATTATTATTCCACCATTCGTGACGAGAAATTTTAAAAAAATTTCCTAATTGATTCACAACCAAAACATTTCTTCAGTTTCAAAAATTTGTATATTCATGATTCTTTTTTCACATTTTTATGAAATAAAGAATAAAATTTAAAAAAATTTGTACTAAAATAGTTTTCAACATTAGAGTCACAGATTTCTACAAAATCTATAATTTTATTATATTTTTATTTCCCTGATACATTTAAGGAATGTTCTTGATCAAAAATTTCTTTCCTCTTTATAACCTTTTCTCTTATCAATTTGTATGTGATGGATGTTCTATATGGATCATCCAAAAATAACATATTTGGGTATCTCTATTATTACAAAAAAACATTAAATCGATATTATTAGGAATATCCCTTAATAAATTTTGAATAATGGTTGAATCATCTATCATTTTAGAATTATATCTTAAGGTGATAACAGTATCATCCAACATTTTATGGAAATAACCAATTGATTAATATTCACCAATATTAAGTTCTATTTAATTTATACCATATTTTTTTAGATTTATCTTCTTCATATTTGTATTTCCTTCACCGACATTATTTATCTTTTTCGAGAAACCTTTTTCCATTCGAAAACTTTTAACTCTAATAAATCGGCATTCAAAGAGTGATGAAAGTAAAGAACTCATACATTATTTTAAAAATGAATTGTATTATTATTAGTAAGTGTAAAATTCATACATCGAGGAGGAAATCCATATATAGTAACTTCAATGACATCATAAAGAAAGGAAATAAGATAAGGTAAAATTCATTCTTTTCAGATATGATAGTTCTTTATATAAAAAATAGGAATATTATTACTATTAACACAATTTAAACTATCCATTGCAACTTCTCTTTTCATAAATCCATAGTAAATAATCAATTAAGGTATCCCAGCTCTAATACAACATGATCTATGTGCTAATGAAGAGGTAAAGTTGTTGAATCATTTATCATATTTTTAATATTTTCATTATTTTGAAATGAATTTTTCCTACCATTAAAGGGTATTAATTTTGGTTAAAACATGTACACCATTACAGTCCAGAATAATAAATTTATTTATAAGGTCAACTACATAGTCAGATTAGCTACTCCTTAGAATGGATTGGAAATGTCTAATAACACACAATCCCATAAATGAATATATTTTTTATATTGTCCCAGTAAGCCTGAAGTATCCTTAAACATACATTTCATGATGATAAAAACTAATTTTCATTTTAGTTTAACACAAATAATTTGTAAAAAGTATTTTATTATTAAATTTTATAAACATTGAACAAGAATTTATATTTTTTTATCACATTGCTACATGAACATCGTAAAATTTTCACATATTTCAAAAACTATCATATTTCAATTTCATACCCTATAGTAGGGGAAGACATCCTTTACATACTTATATTGGAAAATTTGGTCTATTTACTATTTTTTTGATTTCTATGTCATATTTTTCTATTCGACTATTAATTCAAAAAAGTATTTCTAATTCCGTCTGACAATTGAAACCTATTTCATATATTTAGTCTATTTGATAACCTCTTTCCATTTCTCTATCCATTCCATTTTATATAAAAGGTCACCTCCGGATTTTTTTCAATTTTCTGTAATAAAATAATATTGGTTGATTCAAAATTTTCCTTATATTTAACCAAGAGACAAATCTGTTTGAAAATTCCTTCTCAAAAATTGGCTTACATAAGTTTATCTTCTCTCTCTATAAGAAGAAAATTTTTAGCCTTTCAACATTAACACATGTGAATAGTACTCTAAAATTAATCTATACTTATACATCAACTATTTTGCAAATTTTCATGAATGAGGAAATGTGGGAACACCAATTTATTATCCATTTTAAAAAAATAGAATTAAAAACTCATAAAAAAATTCATCCAATTACATTAATATATTCTAGAAAATTCATGATGAAAGGAGAAAAAAATGAGGATAAAAATCATCATGAATATTTATTCTTCTTTAGACAGAATCATAGATCTTCCTCCCATGATATTTGGAACATTGAATAAACATGAAAACATTATATCAATTGATATCATTATGAATCCATTGTAAATTACATTATACCAAAAAAGAATTTATACCACCGATTGATTTTCTAGTAAAACATTTTGAAAAATATTTCGATTGATGTGAACCATGGTATATTTTCTATAGTGAAATCATTGAAGGAATTTATCATAGAAAAAAACAACCTCTAAAAATTTTCTCTTAAAGATGACTTGCATCTTAGCACTCATTTTTTTTCTTTAATTCGCAAACCTATATCTGATTATCTTCATACAATAATTTTTTTCCAAAAAATATTTTAGTAAATTTAACTTAAAAATGTTATTCATGTTTATTTGAAAGACATTGTAAAAAGAGATCTTCTAATTGACATCATCTAAAGAAATTATCTAATTGAACTTTTACTGATTTAGACTTCAACAGATTTGGACATATCAACTTCTCTATTTTCACTTCAACAACATTCCTTTGTAAACTAAACATAAAAATATTTGAACAAAAACCTCTTCCAAGCCAAAAACCATTGTGGTGAACTTCCGCTGATATCGAGAGATGAAAATTTTTACACATAAAAAAACATCTTCTGATTTCAACTAAATTCCTAGATAATGGGATCTTCTTTTACTCATGATTTTGGAAAATATTAAAACATAATATATTACTTCACTATAACATTGTCCAATACACATTTTGTGATGTGAAAGATAAATTTTTATCATGTTTTAAATTTCATGAAATTTTTTTAGGAATAATTTTTTATGGATTTATTTCAAAAATTTGTTTCCATTCACCTGTTATATAATTTATTAATAATAACTAGTGAAAAAAAATACAAATTTTTTTTATCATCAATCACATAAACTTTGAACATCATCAAAATCGCATCTTAACTACTATGTCAAAACAAATTATACCATAAGACCCACTCATAATTTAGAAATTTCTACTTTTTAAGTAAATCTAATTAATAATGCTGGAACAAATGTTGATTCTTGAACATAGATGAGATATGAATGAATGAATTCGAGAAACAATTGAATCATTTTCTAGATGGGTGAAAATATAGTAACAAGGTTTAAAGTATAGATATTATGAGATCTTGATGTTGAAAAGGGGATGCTATTATCTCTTGTTTCATATGAGGAGAATGGTTAATACTTCATTGATGAAACATTTCCATCAGTATTGAGCTTTTACAGAATGGAAAATCAATATTGACTTCTAGAGGCCATTGTGAAAAAAATTCAAATATTTGAGAAAAGAGAATTACATGATCTTTTTTAAGTGATGAATCAATTGGATATTATGAGAACTGGTTGAAATTGAATGGTATAAAAATATCAAACCCACATTTTTACTTGAAAGACACATCATCAACTTGTGGTTTATGATTAATCTTACTTCAAAGGCCTGATTTTGAAATTATTTAATATCAGAGAAGGATGAATACATTTTTTTCACTCTGTATTCCCATTTCAATTTGAAGACAAATACAATTGTGGGGAATAATATTTCCCCAATAATGGAATTCAAATTTGTAGGAGGATGTATAAAAACTATTCACCAATATGAAGAAATAATTTTTGATATATATTTTGAAATGAAAATGGATGAGTGATTTTGAATTCTAAACCCATCAATGATGATGTTTTAGATTAGGTAAATATATTAAAAAAATTTGGATAAGGATAAAAATGTTTAAACAAATCTTAAATAGAGTGGATGATGGTTAGGTAAATGGAGGATTTTGTACCATTTAACATACATGATTTGAAAATATTGATTTAAATGATAGAATATAATTTTTTTTGATGATATTGATTGTGGTATGTTTGTACTAGTTGAATAATTACATGAAATTGATGAAAATGGATTGACAAAATATGATTTTTATACATGATTCTAAACATGAAAAAGATGATAAACTTAAATGAGATTTAGGTTTAGATTTAGATTGAATATATCAACCCTTTGTCTATCAAAAAAAGTATTTAGGGAGAAAAAATACGTGTTTTCAATTAAATTGAATATTAAACAAGATTCAATTTCATAATTATTGAAGATGAGATAGTTACTAGGTTTGAATTGGTAGAAGAATGTATTTTTAAAAATATTTTCAATTAAAAGTGGAAAAATTTGGGCATGTGGTTATGAATGTATGACCATGGTTTTAATAGGCTCATGGATAGAAAATATGAACCCTGGGACAAGTCAAACAATCATAGGAAATATATTTGAGCATGGAATCCAAATGATATGTTATCCTTCAACATATTAATTAGAAATTTCCTATGAGCCCTAAATTTGAAAATGGAGAAATTCTAAGGAAATAAAGGGGAGAAAAGATCAAAGGAAATGATAATATAATTTTTTTGAGTCTAATATGGAGACTAATATAAAGGGTTTTGAGATAGAGAGTCACTTTCCACCTTATATAAGACAACGTGAGGTTGTCATATTCCAATATAGGATATTTTATATTTTTAATAGGGCTTCACTCGTAGTTGATGAATATCTACAAAAAGTATGCCAAATGGATTTCACTACATTATATTTTATCTTTTAAATATTTTATATATAATTTTTCATATATTTATAGGTACTAAACTATGAATTTCCTCATTCCCAATCGATTGGAATTAACACTTCAACTCATTATCCATTATTTCAATTTTCTATAACACAATTACATTATTGAAAATGAAATGACGTTGTCCGTTCGTCATCCTATTTAAACTTTTCATGAACCTCCTCTTATAAAGGGTTAATTTTCATGTCATGAGCTAGGAGGAATGTCCTGATGCATCATATATATCAAATCATCTTCTTTATCACCATTCTTCTATTTATCCTTAAGAGATTGTAATATTTACATTGGATATTTGGACAACACACTCATTCACATGATTTATTTTATACTAATTTTCCATGGATTTCTCACCTTTATCACATATATTCAAATAACATGTTTCGTGATAAGGTATTTTGATTATTAATCTAATTAATATTATATTTTCCATGAATATATCCTTAGATGAGATGGTTATATCGAGTAACTCCTTCACTATTAGGAGATTTATAATTTACTATAATCCATTCCCCGCATGAGTTCTGAATGTTTTTCAAGAGATAAGTGTATGGATGGAAATTTACTATACACTAACTGAGGTTGGTAAGTAATGATATAATCTCAAATTTGATCTATGATAGGTAGTTGAGAGTGGATCACCCTTAACCTAGAATTTTCATTGAAGACGTTCTATTTTTCCTTCTTGTTGTTTTTTTAATTTTTTACTTTGTATGCATTACTTCAACTATCATCATTGTTTACACTATTGAGTCATCTTTTTTACATTTACATCTTTTAAAAACAATAAATTAGGAAAATATTTGTGGAGAACAATTTGGATGAATGACACCACATCCTTTTGATTACACCGATGATAGTGACTATGCTATATATAGGGATAATATAAATAAATATATGATGGACAATTTTTATGAGGTAGGACCAATAAATTACTCAAAAGTTATGGATATCTACCTTAGAACACATGAAAAGATGGTCCTCCCATTGTGAAACAAACATTGTTAACACAATCGTATTAGGATCCATTTGAATAATCAAGGAATACCATGTTTATTGCCTCAACTACCACTTTTGATACTTAATATACATCAATATGAGGAAGAAAGACAATGTATGATAAAGTATTTGGGAAATACCATGGGGTCAAGATCTACTAGAAGTATTTTTCTCTATATAAGATTAATATGACATAATAATGTTCAAATTGTCTATAGAGTATTCTCCCAGCTATGTTCTTACCCATTTTCACCCACGATATGAAATCACAAAGGTATTAAAAGTAGAATATATTGAATACAAATTCCAAAACTTATAAGATACCCTCAATCTAAAAAAATATGCACACATCCCATATAAAGAGTATGATACTCATCTTTATGTCTTGAAAAAGATCTAATTCAAATCAATATCGATGCATTGTTAGTTGAAAAAAAATTAGATATCAGATAAATATTTATGAAACTATCAACGAGATACCTCTATATATTGAAGGAACTTAGATAGTTCATCAATGATTATTCATCCAATGTAAATATCCAATAATTGGTAAAATATAGGGCATTAACATTTACCCCATTCTCAGGTAAACATTGTCCTCTATAGAAGGAATCCTAAAACATAATTTATATGAGGGAGTTCAAAATGTCAAATAAGGTTCATTCCTAATAGTTTATCCCAAAAAATCCACTGTCAATAGGTTAAAAAATTTGAATAACTGAAATAAGTGATTCATTGATACACTCAAGAACTATTATTTTAAAATGGTCACACAAACATTTCTAGGTGAATATATAATGCCACTACAAACCATTTAATAGTCATATCCTTATATGATTTATGATATGTTGGAGGATAAAATAAGATAACCCCATCTCATATGGATGGGGTAATTTTTATAACCACAACAACCATCATAATCATCAAACCCTCAATGAGTATAGGATGTGCTAGTGGTGGAACCAAGTTGTCCCTATCCCTATGGGTGGGGAATTTCTACCACATCTTCTATGAAAACTTTCATTTTATTATATAAGTAGTGACACAAGATATCCATCATACTTACCATTATTATCTTTATATGACACACCCATATCATCCATGAAACACTCTTTAATGATTATTGGTTATTACTTAAATGATACAATGTATAGGTAAATTCCAATGGAATGTAGGGAAAGGAATCTCAAACCCATAATAGGTCTTAATGGGATGTTTCCAACCAGCATAGGGGAAGAAAATATGTGACCTTAGGTACATCTAGAAGAGTGTATGATTATGTACATTCAATATATATTTCAAATTAGAGTAAAAGGATTATAATTTCCTTGTAGGAATCAATGATTTTGTCCACTATCAATCTGGAAAATGATGCAGACCAAATTAGGGATACTATGTAACAAAGAGAAAATAACTCAATATTTGGTTTTCAACGAAACACATGTTGAATGCATGAACACCTGGAATGAAAGGTAAAACTAGATCATGGTAGATCGAACAAATTATTTTCCACCTCTTATTTTTCTTTTTATTTAAGTTAATGACAATGGCATGGCTATATCACATCCACTAACCAATAATTCGTAATTTCTCTTTTCTAAATATAAACTGACACAACGAGAGGCCGAGATCAACCATCTAAAATTAATAGACATGAAACTACATAGGTGAAGTATAAAAATTATATATAATATCATAGTGGAAGTGAACATTTCCTTAACAACTCAATAAAATGGGGTTACCGAACCTGTGAGAGTAGTGTTTGAGTACCAGGTTGACTGATGGTATAAAAAATCATTGTATATAGACCAAACAATTGAGGAGGTCAAAGAGTATCCTATAGTACAACAATAATTTCCCTGATTCGAGTAATATCTCATATTCCCAAATTTTCCAATATATAATTTATGTGTGGGGAAAACATAAAAATAATCATACCCCCTATATGGGGTCAACTCAAACAATAATACCTCTAAAAATCCATAGTTTAATTGATTATATCACTAATTTTTTGTAATTTATAGATTGAAGGAGAACCTTATGGTAGGCTAATAGTAAAACATACCATGAATTATATTATGAAATTCAACCTCTAACCAACTTTTGGAATCCGATATTTCTAACCCTCGATGACACGAGAGGCTGAAATTATCACTTATAATATTTTGTGTCTTGATGTTTCCCCACAATGGGCCCACTCATTAATTAGGTGGAAATAAAGATCATTATATTTATAAAGATTATAGTTGGAGTAATTTTCATCATGTTCACCATATTTCAAGACGAATAAATCATCAGTGGTGAATTCCATCATCATCAATTCCTTTACCAATTTGGACCCACATTTAGAAAGAAGTGAATTAGAAGCCTCCAAAATTGGATGAAACAAGAAAATAAGTGGGTAGATAATTTCATCATTAGATGGAGATGCCTAATATATTATCTCAGAATGTAAATCCCACAAAAAAAATCAAAGAGTGATTAAAATTGATAATATTAGTGATGAGATATAGAGTTAGTTAATACTATTATGATACCTTGGCTGATTCTAGGAGTTAGAAAATAAGGTAGTATATCTAGAGGTTGTTATTAAATAAAATAAGGCCAAATACAATCCATCTCTTGATACTCAACTAAATATTTTTGGCTGGGAAGGTATAAAAACCGTGAAAATTATTCCACCACCTATAACTAGTTAGGAAACCAAATAAGCTCCACATTTCCCGACACCTATCATAGAGTGAAAACCACAATAATAGCTTTATTGAGAATAACCATTTAAAGATCAAGGTATCGCTGGATATTGGGACTAAGAAAATAATACATTCTCTTTTCAAATGGATTAGGTTCCTACATACTTCATTAAATCCACTGAAAATGAAGACATCAAGCTGTTCGAGGCTAGTAAGCCAAATGATATTTGACTCAGTGATCATCGAAATTATTTACCCTACCAAAAAATGTTGGGAAAGACCATCAAAGACTACGTTATGTTCAAATATATCGTCTAAAAAATGGTCAAAATACTGACAAGTGAGAGTGGGAAAAACTTCATCAAAATAATCTTTTTTTTCACATTCCAATCAGAGGAAGAAAGCTACTGGAAGAAAGTTATAGTAAGAATTGAATGAATGATTAACAAGTTGATGAAAAGAAAGATTGTTGATTAGGCCCATGATGATCCATGTGCCTAATCGTTAAAATAATATAAACCATCCAATAATACAGAACCCTCATCAGACGAGTAATCACTTTTGACCCTTGTTAATCCCATTCACATTTCATAACCCTTATTTGAAAACAAATATTCATATGAACATGAGTTTACAATACATAGCTTTGGAGTATAAGTTAGTTTCTAAAAAATATGAGGGTTCTTAGGAAACTGTAATTGTATATATGATTAGTATCCCAACTATGTTATCACCAATGTTATATAATATATTTTTAGTATACAGTATGCACATTAGTGATATGAATAGAAACATGAATATTCCCTAATTCTATTGGGGGCCATTGAAATATTAATTCATTAGAAGACTTCTAGAAAATCAAATAATTTTATGGCCAATCTAGATGTATGGGAAGAATATAATGACCAAACCCATTAGTGAAATTTATTCCCTTATGTTGAGTCATGGGATAAGGGTAATTCACACACAATATAAGAGATCTTAAATAGAAGGATAAAGAACAACACCATGTTTGAAAATATATTATCTATGTAGAAGTATGACATGTTAATTGAGTTAGTTACTATCCTTGCCAAAATATCAATTCATGAAACTATTTAACATATAAAATGGCTGAGGGAGATCATTTTTTATGGTCTTTAGGCCCCCCAAAAAATTAAGATTAATGTTTATATGACTATGGTGTATTATGTAGAGGCTTCCTCCATGAAATTTCATGTAGTTATCACATTTAATGAATAAGACCTAGAAGCCATAATCAAGGGACAAAAGAGACCCGCATACATATCATGAAAGAATAAATTTTCAACATTGATGAATATGTGATATAAAATATATCAGGGATCAATATTATCCAAATCCTGACTATCTGACACTGGGTACGTAGTTAGAATAACTTATTTACCATGAAGAAGTTAGTTTATAGGTACACAAAAATATATAAAAATATCTAATGATGGATTAAACTAGAATTGTAATTTTATGATCTAGTATTTTGATACATGTTCATGGTAATCTAGTTGGATTTGACATCTTATTTTCTATTTTTAATTCCTTGATTTAAAACCATGTATTGGGGACACTATTATATAATCATTATCATGATTTCCCTATTAATAGAATAGTTTTGGTGGTATTTTTAGATGATATTTCTATTGAATATTTAAAATCCTAGTATTCCAAAACATGGCTCCACAAGATTGAAGGAACATGAATTATGATGGGAGATGACACACAGGTTGCTTCCCCAAATGGTTTGGGAACTAGTCTAGTAAACCCATGGAACATACATGATGAAGAATATGTATTACCCATCGATTGGATGTTGGAATGATACCTACCATTTTGAAGGTTCTATAGTTGGAGTACTCATTTTTCTCCATTAACACATAAATTATAATTTCAGAAATGATGTTTCCTCATATGTCAATAATACCACACCAATAGTTATTGGCACCACATATTGTAATTCATCAACAAGAATTCTCCTTATATTCATTTATAACCCTTGGTGATCTTTGTATCATCTCAAGGATTAGGAAGTACTTCCACATCATTGGAATAGATGAAGATATACTCATATAACATATAAAACTAAAGAGAGTTTCACATTTTATACCTTAATAATTCACCATACATCATATCAATCGGGAGTAAATGATGCATCCACATCCTTCAGGTGATATAAAATTTACTTGGCATTATCTCCATTCCCTAAGAACATTTATTTATTACCAAATTACACTAATTTTTATATAAAGGATGTAGTGGATATCCTTTTATATTTCCCTCCAATATTTAGGGAAGAATTATCTACTGTAGTTAATAAACTAAGAGAAGAAAATATTGGAATGGAGGAGAACATACATCCCACATTAATCAGTGATTTCATACCTCAAAAATTGAAGAGTATTGATATCACTTTGTTGAAATAACAAAAGTATGAGTTTTCCTTGAATTATATATAATGTGTTGGATATATTTCGATATGGACACCCAAAATTTGGGCCATATAGATTTTCATCATGGTAATAATTAGGCACTTAAGAGAATGCATCCATCTTATTACTATAATGTCAAAATTGAGGTTCATAAGTTCATTAATGTTGGTTTTATCCAATAATTTCAATATAGAAAATTGATTACCCACACTATTTTCATTAATGAAAATGAAGAAAAAAGTTGTGTTTATATAAATTTTAGGGATCTAGATAGGTACTCCTTGTTGGATGAGTTCCTATTCCTAATTAAAAATCATTTTAATGGACCAACTTCATTATTCTGATCCTTTTAGTTTTAATATGGGTACTCGGGGTATAATATGATGATTATGGATCTTGAGGACAAGGAATATACCTCATTTAGATAACTACAAGGGATATTATACTATATTTCCATACCGATTATCTTAATGAATTTCAGTTCTACCTATTAGTAGACCACAAAATTCATTTTTAATACCACAATCGAAGAGATCATAGAATTTTATATTGTTTTTCTAGTGGTTAATTTCTCAAAATTTCATTATATTTATTCCAATATTTAAAAAAAAAATCATTAAACAAATACCAAATTACATTAAAATGATCCCCATGAAGTGGGATTTCAGGGTAAAGTCATGAAATTTCCCCAGCTTCTTAGTACACCACTATGGAATAAAATTTCAGCATATGAAGACTAGTGTGTCCTTAGAATACCACCTCCTCCCAACCATCAATATTTTATAAGGATTAAGGTATTTCTTGAATATATTTGTAATTTAATATCCAATCTACTTATAAAATTACTCCACTTCATGATGGTGATGAAGTATGGAGTAACTTACTAATATGATGAAGTCCATCAAGAATTAAATGAAAAACTAAAAAGATATCATCTACAACCATTAATTCCAATTTTTTTTATATAAGGGAAGGAACACAGTATATGAGTGGCCACAATAGAGTGATAAATAAATACCATTATCTTAAATTAATATTTTGTGATGAATGAAAAAAAATTGTCTTAGTTGAACAATACTAGATTCTATTATATGACACTCCATCATAGGACAGAATTTCCTCAAATTCATTTTTATTGGTAAAAATGTTGAGTCAATATAGTAATAACTATGAGGTTGTCATGGTCTCTCAATGTAATCCTCTAATATATATAATCAACTATCTAATTTTGACTTTGGATCTAGTTCAATGGGTGGTTATCATATAAAATGATTACATTCAATTCGGGTCATAAATGTTAACCAAATAGAAGGCACTGTCTATGGTTATTTTTGAAAACCACATCGTGAAACGAATGCCAGTGAATATCGAGATCCTTGTTAAACTAGTTTCATATTTCTAGGACTATCCCCAACAAAAGGCTATTCGACCCTATTCATTCCTATTATCCAATGGGTTAATTAAAAATATGGTAGGTTATCAATCATTCATCATGTGCCTAGAGTTAAGACTTAACAATTAAGTGCCACATTTAAATGATAAATGGGAAATATAGTTGTTATTAAAATATATTAATGGTGGATAAATTATTAGAAATTAATAATTGATTCCTCTATTTGGTTATATAAAATGACTTATGGAGGATTTCCCCACGAATATAATGATGAATCACATCCATAACCAATATAATAGACACTATTATTGTTTTGATAATGAAATCACAACACCAGTATACCCTAAACAAGATTAAATATTTTGGCACATTATTCACCATAAATTTTTCTCCTCTTTCAATAATTTTATATGTGGGAAATTTATGAAATCAACACTTCTTTAGAACATGAGAAGTTAATGGACTCATCATATTTAACCCATACCGAATAGATTCTCCCCATACTAGTAAATATGAAATTTTGAATCCTTTTATTAGAACAAGCTATAAAAGAATATATCTGATGTTGGGTAACACTTCTTTCCATATTTGATGACCCAAGTGAAGAAATAATCCCCTTAAAATGAGGATATGATGGAGCCCCACAATGGTGAATTGAAGGAGGAGAAACGCCCACCATAATGTCTGAAGTCCAACCCAGATCCTACAATGATTATCAATTAGGAACCATGATATCCTATAAGATTAAGTGACTTGGCTATTTTAAAAAAATATTTTACAAGAATGTGATTAATTTACAAGAAAGTCAAATTGTTTTTAAAAAAAATTCAACATTATATATTATCCCCCAAAGTTATTTCTTACATGAAAATTCACATGTCTAATATAAAGTGGGGAATGGATGTCAAGGGTCCATGTCACACACCCATAACTAGGTAGTTCAAGTACCAAAAATTTCTACTCTAAAGGGGCTGAGTCCATAAACCTCAATTACATTAAGATTAATAACACCATGCATTTCATAAAATACAATATCATTACTAGACATGGTGTTCCTCACATAACACTACTTGTACATGACACAATGTTCAACATATTCGAGGTGAAAAGTGTGTATTAGGAGTTTAACACTTAGTCTATTCACATTTACCTCTATCATTCATTAGTTTATAGAGAGATAGCGGCCTTCAATAAGAATCAGTAAAATATAAATTTGATGATGGTAGATAAGGATAATAAATCCAGGATAAAAAATATTCTACAGGACTTGTGGGATTACCACACCATAACTCATACTACCATGAAAGAAACCTCATATTTTCCTATCTATAATGAAATGGTGTTTCTACCTATAAATTTCAAGTATCCTTTATCAACATTGTTATCTATGGATAACAATTAATAAATGAACAATCCATGAAGTGGATAGATAAGTTAGATAGACTTGATGAGAGAAGGCTTTGTAGAATGAAAAACCTAGAAGTCCATCAAAACAAGAACACATCGGAATTCAATAATAATGTTTTTCCCCAATAATTTATCCTAGGGTATCTATTATTATACCACTGAACACACATTATACAAGGGATATAGTCTCCAAAATTTGATTAAAAGTGTGATAAACCAATTTTATCAATAAGTTATAATCTTTTAGAGCATATTCTATTATCATGATAGATGTGGAGTGTAAAGACTCTAAATTTTACATGTAATTGTTTTTAATTATTTGGAAGTATTATGAGTCTACCATTATTGATGGAATGTGATTTCAAGGCCCAGAGATCCCGAAATGAATTTATGAAATTTTTTTAAGGTAATTTCAGTAAACGTGATAGTGGTAATTTGAAAATTTTGAACTGGTTTTCAGAATTGAAATTGGAGGACACCATTGAACTCGCAACATGGATTTTCTCTTAAGGAGGCCTTCACCTCAGCCGTAGTGGGTCTATGGTGGAAGATGGAAATATCAGTTTTTGGGGAGGAATAAAAATAAAACAATAGTTTTATTTTTATTTGAAATCTCTCCAAAACATTTCGAATTTGGTGGTGGGTACCACCCTACCTTGAAACCCCTCTTTTAATGTGGTGTAACTCTTGGAAACCCTCCCCCAATTAATGATCCATCATTAATTGAATAATTATAAACTCCTAAAACTAATTTGGGGGATTGTCTCCTCACTTCAACTAGAATTGAGAATTGTTGTCAAACACTTTTTTGGGGAACTCTTGGATGAAGGACATCCTCCAACAAAGAACCTCCTCCAATGAAGATCTAATCTCAGGATCAAGAACGTTGAAGCAACGTTGGAGCACAGATCATAAGCGTTTTACGTTAGTGACTAACGCCGATGTCTCCTTCATCTTCTTTATCTTCTTCCTTATGCAATCTACAATGAACAATTGAGGTAGGGGTTGTTCTAGAATATTATTTTTTTGATTTACATTGATTCAATCCCCTTGAGCCTCATGCTATTTGTATAACACAGAGGGTGCGGGCCAAACGAACATGGCCCGATCCCTCCGCTACTTCGTTGTCTGATGTGTTCTTTGTGGGGGAAACCTCGGGTTGAGTGGAAGTCGACCTTGAAGGGATAGATGCAAAGGTGACTACCTAGGACACCCAATGATTCCTTGGGATTGAAGAATGGTCCACTAGAGCTCACCCAGAGACCCGTATAATCCGCTGATGACTAGCACCGGCAGGGTACACGTGCTGGATAACACACCGGCCGACCATGACGGGGGTAGCGGTGCAACCGCGCCACCGATGGAGGCCCCAGCCCATCGCCTACGGTGATGGAGGGTGGCGGCTGGCATACCGGTCGGCCGCGTGGAAGCCAGGGCGGCACGCGCCCACGCTGCTGGTGTTGGAGGCCTCGCATACTAAGCTGAGGCGGCGCGCCAAAAGGGTGGACGACACCCGGCTAGCCATGATGGAAACAGTGGCACACACTAGTGCAAAAGAAAGGGGAGCTGGCTGGAACACCAGCCGGCCGTGTCACACTGAGTAGGTCCCTCCACTGCGGGTCCCGCATGCCAGGAGGTGGCCCCACGTGGTGCCACCATGTTGGCCAGAACCGAACGGTCCTCAGACATTTTGGGAATCTCGAGATGTGAGTCCCATGGGTGGTGGCTAGGGTGGCTCCCGCCATGGTGGGCCACCTCGATTGCGGGCCACACCCTTTTCATGCCGAGCCCATTTAGGTCCTGACCATCCAGGCCGAACATGGTCCAGATTGGGTCGACATGAATCGGTTTTGTCTGGCCGGGTCAGATTGGACGTTGGCCTATATGGACCCATGTACGCCTTTTTTCCATATCTTGAGAACCGACCGTCTATTTGAAGAACCATCTACAGCAACTGAATCCTTGGATCAAGGCATTCCTTTTGGTATACTCCACTTGAGTTTTGGATAAATTAGGAGTACAACCGTGTTGGATCGAAACCGAATCCAACCGGGCCCTCGAAATGGAAATTCAAGTAACCTACAGACCGAGAGTCCGATTGGAAAGCCTTCTGTCGCATTGGGTGCCTTATGACATGACATACCATCGTGATACTTCTTCGTGGGACTTCATGGTAGTTGAAGTATCGACTAATGGCTTAAAGAGAATATCCTCCCAGAATCAAGCGTTCTTAGTGCGGGAACCCTATGGTAGGCTGTAGTTAAAGAATATTCGGATCATGTGTGGGCCTGCATCTACCGATCCTGTGTGGGTCATCTTCAAATACTATGTGGGTCATATTCGGATCCTATGAGGGTCAACATCTATGAATTCTATGTGATCCATCTTCATATCTTTCGTGGGTCATTTTCAGACCCTATGTTGGTTATCTTTGATCCTGAGTGAGTCAACAACAGAGCTTCTTAACGATGTACGATGATCTAGAAATACATCTAATTATCTGTACTTCCATACTTAAGTTATACCTGGTCTGAGTTTAGTCTTTACCTTTGTGGAATTCTTCTGTGTGGTGCTACCTACGTGGTATTCTTTCCATTGTGGAATAGTTGTGCTTTTGGCTAAAGAGTTGGGCTATGTGTTCCTATTGAATGAGTTGGGTTACTTGATAACTTTGGTATATGTATGGGAATATACCTAAGTTGCTTTGATTGTTGCTTTGTGCTTTGTAATTATGGTCTTGATTTGTGGATTATCCGCTATGGATTATGAGAGACCTTCGGGGGTCTCGGGGTCCATACTGAGTATTGTTATACTCACCCCTACACGGATTACTCCCGCACCTTATTGTGTCTTTTGAAGATGACATACAACATTGATCGAGGCTGAGGGTGCCAGGAATGGAGGCTGCTCGGAGGTGGACCATTATATTTGACAAACTGCAGAGATGACCATTCGAGAGATGAACCTTACCATCAAGTAGGATCCTTGGCGCGTGTTTACAAGAACTATTTTTAGATTTAATTGTACTTTCTAGATGGGATTGTATTCTGGACCATTTACTTTCTTCTAATCGCCCTATTTACTAAATAGTTTACTTTGTCCTTGTATATTTTTGTGTGCTTGGATTGTGTGAGTTTTCAAGTTAATAGGAAATTCCTTCCATGTTTTAGGGATATGACTTTTTGGTGCTTGTTTTCAGCCCCTGGCCTATGGATGGAAGGCTTTGTGTAGTCACGACATGAGTCTCGGGGGATGTGTCATGAAAAATTGGTATTAGAGGAGTCGGTTCTACTAGAGAACTTGGACTCCGATCTTTTGATTAGGTAATAGTGATAAGTGTAATGAGTGTGGTTTTCAGTTTGGGGAATCCAGTGTTGGTGCGGCGAATAAACATATCCATACACCAGGACCATGACTTTTGATTTCTGACGCAGTGCAAAAAAACACTGTTTGTGTATGTGTATTTTAAAATTTTTCTTTGCGGTATCTTTGAGTCAGCCCACCAAGAATAATTTATTAATCGTGGCACACCTGTTTCTTTTCTGGATGACTCCATGTAGGAAACCATCCTAGGTTCCAGGTAGAGTATGTGATGACAGCCCACAGAGTGATGAGGCTTCAGTGCAGGGCCCCCTTTCAGTAGTAGTACCATTATGTGGTGTACAAGAAACACCACTACCCGTTGGGCCGCTGATTCCACCAACATCAACATTAGTGGGTGCATGGGGATTGAGAGTGTTGTAAGAGTTCCAATGCTAGAGGCCACCGAGGAACTAGAGTGAGACCGATCCACAGGCTGCTGAATACTAGCTGAAGGCCGTGGTCAGAGTATTCCAATAGGTAGGGACACCATCTAATCTTATGGTCATCCTTGTAGTTGGTCGTCTTCTGGAATTAGTAGGGAGACGGTGGAGCTTTATGCTCCATGTTCATGATGAGGTGACTCTCCTCAAGGAGGAAGTGGAAATCCTTTTCATGGAAGAGTTCATCCCATCGACCTTACATTCATTATGTATACAAGAGCTTCTCCACTTGCAGCAGGGCAGCGTTACTGTGGATCTGTATTCTGCGAGGTTCACCGACCTCTCACGCTACTCCATTGACATAGTGCAAGAACCTTTCTTCCGAGCCTGGACATTCGAGCAGGGGATCAGACAGGAGATCAGAGCATCGATGGTATCTCTCACTATCTCGACACAAGCTGGGTGTTAGAGTGAGCACTCTCAGTGGAGATATTCCTTGATGAGTAGTCAACTATAGTGAGACCCACCACTAGACGTCGTGTAGAATAGTTATCTGCAGTTGGCAGCAGAAAAATGACATAGATGTACAAGAAGACAAGACCTATAGGTGGACAACTGCTAGATACGTGGTTGTTTGTGTAGGGCTCTCAAGATAGAGCATGACATCTGAGGAGCATGCAGTGTTACTCATGCTTCGGGTAGGGTCACATGGATCACGACTGCCCGAACCGCCGTACGGACGACCAACAGACAGTTGAAGGACCGCCTGGGCAGATGAAATGATTCGATCGAGGTGGTCCACATGCAACTGGAGGATGTGGCATCGGAGTTCTCCATGCAGCCGATGGTGGGTGGCGATTCAAGGTTCTACCACCACCACCTCCTAGTGGTCCAACCTGACAACAATGGGCATGTGGACAAGGATGAGCACAGCTCCAGGAAGATGAGGCCTTCGACCACGGCTCTCCGGAGATGATTAGAGGTAGAATTTGTGTCTACTCTACGCTAGCTGCAGTACTTATGGACATATGTTCCAGTCACTCTTTTATTACCACGACCGTCATTCAGAGCTCAGGGATTCCAGTGGAGCCGTTAGCTCGATCCTTAAGGCTAGAGACTCTTACGGGGGAAGATTCAACAATTACACACTGGTGAAGAAAATTTCTAGTGTTATTATTATATCATAAGTATTTTATCTTTTAATTAAATATATCATTTTTTCCATCTAATTATATTTGAAAGGATAAAAAGATCACATCCCTTAATATATGTTTTAGTCTTCAAAACACATGAGTGTTGGTTTCTTTTTCTAATAGAAATGAAAGAATGAAGGTATATAAGATCTTATAATTACAAAATAATTTTTATTTTTAAATATCATATAGAAAAATTAAATCCACCATTATAAAAACCCATTAAATTTCGTGATGGAAAATGAATCATATCACTATGTACAGGCGATAATCCAAATGTATGACCAAGTGATACTGTTATTTACTGATTGATATAGGAATTCTATTATGTTGTTTTGACATCATTAGAATAACAACATGGTATATTTATTATATGTAATTTATCATGTATTCATGTATATGAAATGTTTATATAATATAGAATAAGAAATAAAATTGAATGATCTTTCTTAAGATCTATATCTCTTATTTGATTGACCTCCCATGGTTTACCCCTTAAGCCTTGATGGATTAGTATAACAACAATAAAATAAGATATAAGATGAAGGGAAGTATTATATAATGTGTATGGATTAGATATTTTTCAGTATAAAAGGTTTAAATGGTGTGGATAAGGAAGAAGAAGTGGTACCATTTATATGTTAGGGGAGGGATACACACGAAATTTGAAAAAAAATATTTCGATGATATATGGTCACTTTGAGGGTAATATGAATCCAAATGGAAAAGGTTTTAAATTTATTAAAATATAATATCTAAATAATATTAAAAAAATAATAAGTAATGTTTTGTTGTCAATAATACCCTTATATATTTGGTTACTCTCTTAAAACAAGTCTAACCTTAGTTATGCTAATAAAAATGTACTGTTTTTACAATTCTTTATGAAAAAAATGTTGATCCTATTATATTTTATTAATTATTCTAATTAGAAATATGGAATAAATTTTATGGGAGTAAATTTCTATATGTGGAAGAATTTTATTTTAAATAAGCGCGTAATCTCTAATGAAAATCCACTTTCAAAAAATTTATTTATAAGCATCATCCACAATTTACATCCATTACATTAATTGCAATAAAATGAAATAAAATTTAAATATATTATTTAATATATAAAATATATAATTTCTTTAAAACTATCAATAAATATAGACAAATATAATTTATAAAAATAAAAAAAAACATTTCTGACATTATTTGTGTTTTAATAAATGTTGTTTTAATCCAAAAATAAACTTATACCAAAATCATGAATAATGATGATTCGTATAAGGAAAAAAATAAAAATTATATATTATTGTGATTTTAGTCAGGAATAAATTCTATTTAATTTTAGGTTATTTATGGTTTAGTTTTTTAGATAATTAGTCCATCATCCCAAATAAATAAATATCACATAACAAAGTGGATTGTACCACTTAGTATCCATTTTTTAAAAAATAATCATTCTATGATATAAAATGTTTTCTTTTCATGACCTATGTCCACAATTATAATTGTTACCTTATAATTTTCCATACTCATCATTAATACCCTTTGAAAAATAGTTTAAAACATGATATTTTCAATAAAATCTCAATATGTTACAAAAAGGGAAAAAAGAAACTAATTAGTCCTTGAAAATTCTTCCATTTTCAAAGTAAACATTATGATAGAGATAAGTATTTTCATATCCAAGGAATCAAATTCTGTACCAAAATATTTTATAATACATATCATATGAAATTTTTACGGAAATAATAAATTTCATTAAGGAATATTTTTAATCATGCAAATTCTCATAATTTTTTAACAAGCTTATATATTTCACCATTATGAAGAATAAAATATTATTATTTAAACATAATTTCATTAGACTACCATATGATATCAAAGTATTTTTAGAAAACCCCATAGAAGGAATATATAAATCATTTTGGTAACTAGAGTAATCCTTTTCATATCACTATTAAAATCAATATTACAAATGGAATAACCATAACGGTAAATTCCAAAAATATTAAAGGAAAATCCAAATCATTTATCTTTTTCTCTTGAAACAATGCATTGGAGTACTATATCGGTCTCACCCATTCCCAATTTGAATTGTAAAAACCCTATACATGGATTTTAAGATAGCCACCCATACTTGGTTTATAATGGAACTCCCATCACAAAATAAAATGTACAAGAACTATAACATAATTATTTCATATGAAAACCTGCGTAATAATATTATTTTAACTCATAAAAAATCATTTTTAGATTTATAAATATTCATTACATTTATAACCATTTTCAAAAATTTCGTTAATATAAGTAAGTAGTGTTTTTCTTTAAAGAAAACAAGATTTCTAGAAATGGATCCAAAACATCAAATAATAGTTATGGGGGAATGACATATTGTTGATTCCATATATATTTAAATATATCATTCATTTTTTCAATCATAAGGAATTCAAAAATGATTTTTAAAAATATTCCTTTTGGAAACCATTATATGAACATGATATAAAATTCTCTCAATATTTCATTTAAGTCCATATATTTATGAAAACCTATTTGTAATGAATTTTTTCATGGTAGAGAAATATTTTGAAAATAAATCATTAAAATTTTCAAAATGATGTTTTTAATGTAAATTGTCACTTACCTCAAGTCCAAATCATCATGTACATTCCCTATCTTCTTGAACAATAAATATACGTGAATAATTTTTTTATTAGTAATCTTTTTTATGTTTATTAATTTTACCATATTATAATCAATTAAATAGTCATTATGTTCATATTGAATGTTTTGATGATATTAGTATCATATGTACAAAATGTTTCATGCAGGTTGATATGGTAGGTCATACATACGTATGAGTAACAATTTTATTTATAAGTGATCGTCATGGAAAAAATATAAATTTTATTTAATCATTGTATAGTTAAAATTATATTATAAATATCATATCATATCCTCAAATAATCTTATATGTATCATCTATAAGATGTGGGGATGAAAAATGAATCACATCTCTTTATATAAGTGGCAGTGGGCATGTCTGCACGATTGATGTTATCAAATTTAAATGTATGTAAAGTTAAAAAATTAAATAATAAAATATCCTTCTATATTTAATTTTAATTCATTAATATCAATTATATATATATATATATATATATATTTACTCCATAATTATATGCATCCATGGGAGGGGATGATGAAAATTAATTACATCTTATCAGGAGTAGTAGTCTATTGTAAACTCGAACGACGGTTTCATTTCACCTTTAATTTCATTAGGACATGCATATAGTATATAACTGAATATCCATTGTGATTTTTCATAATAATGTATAGTTTTTATTGAAAACAACTTTTTAAATTTTTTTTGTAAATATGGTGAAAGATGTGTTGGTGGATGGTATTAAAGTTTTTGGTGAGGTTGTTGCAAATCAAAAAGAAGAATGTTTTTTGAAAGATTAGTGATCACATCATCCATCAGATGATTAGTGAGAAATAGTTCATTTTATGATGTTTTTTGATAATGTCTTAGATTTTTCAAATAATGTTTTAAATGGAATGATATAAGTGGTTGAAATAAAGTATGTTTGAGAGTTTTGATGGGATATTGTAGAACTTTCAAAAATCAGTCAGATGATGCATTGATATACATTCATTTTCCTAATAGATCATGAATATTTCATGATACTAGCTGGATTTATTATAATAAAATAGAAATTTTAATTTATAGTGGTCAAAACATGTCGTGTTCCACCTAAATCTCATTAGATCAAGAAGAACCGGGCATAAATGATTTCTAAATATTAAAATAATATTTTTTTATGTTTGAAGAAATGAAATGATTCTAATTAGATGTAGTTATCCGAATATAGAATATGAGAAAAAATAAATTAAAATATACTATAGTTCAATGTTGAATATTCTATAATTAGAATTTAATACACAATACTATAGACTGAGAGAAATGAAAGATATAGTTGTTTGATGTTTCTAATTTGTGATAATGTTTAAACTTACTATTAAGACACACTTTATAGACAAATGATTTTGATGATATATTTTCTTAAGAATATCCAGAGTTATTTTTATGAGTTTTTATGTTTTTTGAAAATCAAAAATTAAATTTTATGTAACTCATGAAATAAGATTTAAATATATGAATAATAAATAAGGGGGAATCTATTTTATTAATGTAAAAAACCAATAGGATTGCTGTTTACGACTGACCAAATAAGTTGAATTTTTCTATACATAGATCACCAATCATGATTTCCTGGATATATATGTGTTAAATGATTTATTTAGCTTCATAAAATATAATTTGAAGGAATTAAGATATTTTGTGATGACTTGTGAAGAATGAAGTAGATGATTTGAAATATTTTAGACAAATAAAATTGTAGAAAAGTATATGTTGATATCAGATAATCATTATAATAAAATGATGTCTTTATATGTTGAAAAAATGTATTCAAAAATTCTTATTAACCTTGGATCATAATAGAGATAAATGTTTTTTATTTTATTCAATAGTTTCAAGAGCACCATAATTATTAACAGTGTTTCGAACTGATTTCTCTAGATAATAATTTCCTGAAGTACTGTTGTGAAATTCTAGAAGATTTGTGATGATTCTAGAAGTTTCAATAAATCACCATAATAGTTGAGTGGATATGAAATTGTGAAAATGGATCTCAAATGAATTTATATTTTAATGTTTTGGATTATTTTTTGAGGAAAGTATATCATTTTTTCATCCATTACAATTTATAGTGCGATAATAAATCAATGTGGAATGTACAAAAACACTTGAAACAATTCACCAATTATTAAAAGGTGTAACTATAAAAAACTGGGGAAAATTGATTTTTCCAAATAAATTTGTTTCATGTTGAAGAAGTGTTACCATAATGTGTTTTCTGATTTGATAATAAGAATGATTTATGTTCATGTTAACAAAAAATGGAATCAGATATAGGGTTTCATTATGAGAATTCATGATTTAATTTGAGAATTATTGTACTGCTAAACATTAATATTAGAATGTATTATGTAAAAAAAATTCTATCAGTCTGAGTCTATCAGGCTAGGTTCATCACACTGAGGTCCATGAAACTCAATTTCAAAAGATATATTTGCTTGGAATATTATTATAGATAATAAATGTTATGTGTTAAATTTTATTTTGTGGCACCTTATATTGTAAGAAAAATGTTGAAGAATTATGTGACTCAGTATAATCAATCATATCAGGTTAAATAAGGTTTCTAATAGTATTTAACACAATTTTTATTAATTTATTAATAATAGTAAATTTTATATAGGCCCATGGGAGTAGCTACTGAAAGGATATAGTTTATCACACTAGGGATTGATCATTTAAATCATTTGTTCTTTATTTACTTTTACATGTTCTTTAGGGCACTTGAGTTTTATAATATCTGATAAGGAAGAAACACTAACATGTTATAGGTCATAAATTTTAAAAAGTTGAAATTTTTAAAAAGGAAACAACTTGTTGAAATCCCCCTTCTCAGTTGTTGTTCATTCTTCTAGAACATCAACTAGCATCAGAGTGAATTTTTTCTTTCTTATTCATTATCATGAAAAATATCTATTTTTTCAATATTATGAAAATTAAAATATTTGATGGAAAAAAATTATTATGGATAGGAATGTAGAATGATTCTCCATCATAAATCACTTGTTCTAGAATATGCTGACACTGCTATAATATGGTTTCCACCAATTGGGAAATATACCCAGATGAATTTTATTGACAAGAGAAATATTGATGTCAATGGAAAAGAAATAAATTATATTATATTATATCTTTTAGAAAATGTTTATATTATGGTGATGGGTATCAAAATAGAAAATAGTATGTAGGACAAGCATGATTTTATATTCAATGGGAATAATAATGCAAATGAAGAAATGCTACAGATCTATCATAGAAATTTTGATTATAAAATAATTAAATATGATAAAACTACTAATGAGTAATTCATTATAGTAAATGATGTTGTTTTCAATATCCAAGGATCCAATTATGTCTTGTAATATTATATAATTTTGAAGAAAATCATGAGAAACTTTTCGATCATGTTTAAATCCAAGGTTTCTTATTTTTATGTTAAACATGATTTATCTCAGGATGAACATAATAAATTTCATGTATCTTATCAAATGAGAAAAACTCTTATTTTCAAAAAGAATACAAATTATTACTATTCTATTAATACGTTGATAAATATAAAATTTCAATATTTTCAAGATGTCGATCCTTGTGTTTCTAATTTAACAAAATATGATGAGTTGAGTGATAAAATCATGTGTCTTATCTCCTAGAACTATTAGATTGGAAGAGGAAAGTGTTATAGAAAATATCCTCAGAAATGTTTTGATTGTGGTTGATAAATGTGATTTTCTATGAATTTTCACAAGAATAACCTTCAAGAGCATCGAGATGAATTTTTAAAAAATAATTGATGAAAAAAGTGCAAGAAAATTTCAAAATAAGAAAATATATTCATTGAATATAAGAAAATGTTTTATAGAAAAAAAGATGCATAATGAGTAAGAATAATTAATCAAAATGACCTGAAAACAATTCCCAAGATGAAAAATGTTATTAAAAGTTCATGACATTCATTGAAAATGTTAATAAAAAAGATGATTCTGGAAGTAGTGAATTAGAAAGAGGTGAAGAATCATGTTGAGATTATCAGATCAGATCAGGAACTATTTCATTTTTTTGGTAAAAATATAACTCTTAAGAATGAAATTATAATGATAATGAAATATAGTGGAAAATACATTATTAAGTAGGAAGAATATATAGAGGGGATCTTAAGTTACATGCATAGAATTTTAGAAAAGGGAAATATGATTGAAGACATCCTTAATATGTATGAAGCTAAGGAAGATAATTTTAAAATGTCCCAATAAATATATATCGAGTCCAAAAGTAATTTAATAAATTTGAATGAAAATTTCACCAAGGAATTTGTAGTAAAATATGAATATTATAATGCTGTATAAAAAAATACAACAATATAGTGAATTCCATAACTTCAAAAAATAATTATTCATCTTATTTTTCAACAAATTATGCTGTTATGAATTATTTCAGGAAATCATGTGTTGCGAAGGGTTTTAAATACTCTATCAAATTCACAAGAGTTGAGAATTACTACAATAATAAGGTTTCCACACAACCAAAATATGTTCGAGTAGGAAGAAGATATGTACCTCAAAAAATATAAATATCATACATATACATAAAACCAGGAATATATTGTTTTTTTCATGTGTAATTAATGGAATAAAGTCATATTACTATTGGAAAAAGAAATATCTACTTAGGAATAACCATAAAGTAATGTGGAGAAATAAAATTATTAGAATGAGTAAATTTCCAAAAACAGAAAAATTTTGAAATATGAAATATAATGTTGTTATAAAGCATCCTATAGAAGAAAAATTGAATTAAGGGAAGAATTTTGTTAATGAAGTGACTCAGTTGGTCATCAGGCTAATGAATGTATGAAAAGTTTTATAGGGAAATGCAATTATTCTAGAAAATAAAAGGACACTAGAACAATAAAGGTCAAAGAAAGTGTTTTTTTAGAAAATACATATGGAAAATAAAAAATAAAAAACCATTGATACTAGATAGTATTTGATTATCACACATGATACGTTATTTGAAAATCTTAAAAGATGTTAAAAATCATGTTGGTGGAGCCATTACGATTGGAAATGACAGTTCCTTAGTAAACCATAAATTTGGAACGACTAATATTAAAGAAGATAAGATGAAATATTAATATATTATATTTTTTCATGGGATAAAATATATCTTACATAATGAATTTCAACATTATGATTATGGAAAATTAGTAATTTTCATAAAATATTATTATATCAACATAAGTATGGAAGATATAAAAGTTGTGATGAGAGGAAAAAATTAATTTCAAATAAGATAACCTTACAACCCATGTTACATGACTAATAGAGATGAAAAATCATAGGGGCCCCACATGCATGGGCATCCAAGATAAAAAAAATATAATCAACGTATCTAATGTTTTTGCTATTCAAAATTTTCATGAATTGGAAATAAGATACCAATATTTTTGTATAACTTCTTAGAAATAGGAAATGACTAATAAAAGTCATATGAAATATTATATTTACTCTACCAGACATCTAGAACTTATTTATTATGAATTGTGTGGGTAATTTAGACAGCAATAAAAAATTGTGTTTTTCTAAATTATCAATTTTATTGACGATTTCAGTTGGATGTCCTACATTATGTTTATACAGAATAAGGAAATGGTAGATACATGTTTAGTGTTTTTATAAGAGAATTGGATAGAGAAATGGGAGTTTACATAGTGATTAAGAGAACACCTAATAAAAGGAAATATACAAAAAATATAATCAAATATTTATTGATGAAATAAGGAATTGAAAATTATTACAGGTCTCTATACACCCATTAACAAAATGGATTTGGAGAATGGAAAAATAGAAGTTTATTTGAAATGTGGTAAATCTTGTTAGAATAAACAACACTCAATGTTATTCTATAGAGATGTGGTGTTTACTATTTTCATGGTTACAATATATGTTGGTTTTGACTACAATTAAACTATTATTCATAAAAAAAATTTTGTACTAAAAACCTTCATTGAAATACATCAATGTGTTTGGAACTCAAAATTTACATAAACTCAAAAAGATGAATCTTGTAAAATTTTACAAGAGAAATAAAGAAGGATTATTCATGGAATATTCACTAAATATAAGAAGTATTAAATTTTGGAACTCCATGTAAAAGAAAATTTATCAAAATATTAAGGAATCATGTGATGAGAAAATTGAAGTTGGAAGAGAAAAATTAAAATTTCCTTCCAATCAGAAACAATTTTAAACTGAAAATATTCTTTGTAATTAGAATGATCAAGTTTAGACAAGAATAAGGTTGATTTTAGAAAATAATACATCACATATCATAAAAATTGATCCAAGATAAATTTTATAAGTAGTTTAACACAAATAATGGGTTGATTCAATGAATGAAGAGTTGGATCTAACTCTGAAAAACAAATCATGGTAGTTTGTTTCATGAATAGATATTTAAAATTATAGTGGAACAATATAGGAGTAAAAAAACGTGAAGGAACCGGGAGATGTATCCAAAAAAGAAAGACTTTTTTAGACAAGAAATGAATAGGTATAAGGTGTGTATTTTGAAGAGACCATTTCCCCTATATCATGTTTAGAAAATATCAAAATGTTTCTAATAGTGGATTCACATAGAAATTAAAAATTATATCGAATATATGTTATGTAATATTTTTATAAATGGTTAAATTGAATGATAATTTTATATTGAAGAACCTTGTGAGTTTCTACTTGAGAGGACAATTGTCACTAGATCACTTGAGGCCTCTCGGAAAGAACAAACAGTGCTTCCACTATAGCCGGTGGTTGCAGAACAACACCTAACACCCCCTAATGAAGGAAACATAAATGATTCTACAAATATTGAAGATGATGACCCTGCGGAGAGGGATCTTTATCAGTATACTGAGGATCTCAGTGATGAATTGGAATCTTGGATGGAGGAGCAGGATGAAATAGTTTTTGAAAGATACACGAATGGAGAAATCTCTGCGAATAACTTCCATCAAATCACAAAGCGAATGTTCATGAAGTTGGTGGACAAATTTAAACAAAATCCTAATTTTATTTTCAAGGACATCCCATGGCAATTAATTTCTTCTGATTTCATTACTTTGATGCTTATGACTTGTGTCTTGCACTGCTTTTCTTGGGCTGGGAGTTGTTTGTCCATGAAGTTTGGCCTTGAGGCGCCCTCTTTTGGATGTTCTCAATAAACAAAGGTTTTATGGTCTTGTTTTAATGATTAATGATGATGATAAATTTCTATTTGAAGTCTAATGATTGCGGAAGATGGATGGAATGTTGGCTGGAACTGATGTCCAGATCCATGATGATGTTTTCTCTGGAAAAGAGAATTGCTGCTTTCTCATTCACTGGTTAATGAATCCTAGATATGAATGATGTCTTGGATTGGAGAGGAACATGGAACCTTTATATACTATATATTTTGATCCTGGTTCAATTATTGTAGTGGGGTATTGGAAGCTGCTCTTGGAGCTTCTTCTGGCATTGACTCTGCATGGTAACATGTTTTGGTCTGGACTGGGCAGGGGTATCTTGTCCTGTTTTTATTTTCCTTTTTTTGTTATAATTCTGAATCTACTTATGAGGGTTCTTTCAACTTTATCAACATGGATGTTCCTGATGACCTGGATTAGAGGGCAAGACCTCTCTCCTCACTGTTTGGATGCTCCACAAGCCATCTAATGGATAACAATGATGTAAGCCTACTTTGGATGACCAATGAAGGAAGAATGCTTTCAATAGGACCCAACGTATGCTGGCCTTAAACTTTTTCCTTTGGTATGTTTGAGTTTTTCACATTGTGTACCCCAGATGTTTTCTGGCTGGTGTAAACCCATTACACCTCGTGTTTGTACTGTATCTCTTTTTGTTTTAATAAATTCCCTCGAGGGCATTAATTAGGAAACCAATTCATGTCATCACCTTTCAAAAAAAAATTATACGTGAAACAAGTTAACTCGAGAACCTTATTGGAAATTGATTATATGAATAATATAGTTTTTGATAGAGATGAAGAATAAGTTTACAGTGAATTTGAAATTATAATGAAATGTAATTTTTGAGATTTCAATGTTGATTGAATTTACTTTCATCCATGATTTACAAGTTCAAAAAATGGAAATTACATATCTATATCTCATGAGAAGTATGTCTAGGAATTGTTTCATATGTTTTTTATGGCCGATTCTAAATAACATTATACTCCTACGATTGTTTGGATAATGATGAGTAAATATAATGATGGAAAAATATGGAATAAGAAATGTTTTCATGAATTGAAAGGTTGTTTTCATTATCTAATAGTATTAAGCCATGATATTATTTATCATATTAATTTCGGTGCTAGATATCATAGTGAACTGAAAGAATAGAAATTTTTGGAAGAAAATAGATTTGTAAGATATGTTAATGGAATAAAACTGAAATGGTTGTTATAACATAGATGACGTGAAATTAACATTCATGGTTATTATAATGATGATTGTTATGAAGGTTATGATGGAATAAGACCAACTTTATGAGAAATATTTTTCTTATTTGAATGCTAGGTGATTTGGTTTTGAAAAAAAACATTGTTTAACCACATTGACCACAACAGAACTGGAATATATTGCATGAATAAAAGATTATACTCAAATTTTGTGGATAAATATTCAGTTGGAATATTTTAATCTTATAGTTTTTTGACCATTAATGATACATTGTGATAATAATAATGTAATTGATATTTCAAAAAATCATGTCCCAAATAAAATAAAAACACTATGAAATTAATTTTTAGTTAATAAAAAATATGTGGGTGGTGAATATTTTTTTCTTGAATATAATTCATGTAAATATAATATTACTTATTTTTTTTTAAAACATCTATTCCAAGGGATAGATCTCATGAATTTTGGCTGAAAATAAATTTTCAACCTCCACCAAAGACTCCCAAAATATCATAAGGAAACCCACAACCATGATTTTGATTAGGCCGACAAAGGGGGTGAATTTTTAATACATTATCCTATAATGTGTGGAGAGAAATCATTATTTATTAAATGAATCTAATGGGATGGTTATCATAATATGGGTGATTGAAATCAAAATGAGAAAAAATATAATAGTTATGGAGAGTATCAAAACATGGATTCAAATTTACATATCACCATATGGTGAAATTTATAGAAAATTATTACATTATCCAGTATTTTGTTATCTTGCCACACTATTTTGAGAAGACATGTTTTTTAGAAAATGATAAGAAACATACTATCTATAAAAAGGTGAATTCAAAAAAGTCTGTGAGGTGAAACATAATGTGTTAAAAAAAATTTAACGGTAGTTTTCAACATATCAAAAGTTGGAGATTGAAGATTATTTATGATGTATTATTTTTAAAATATTTTTAATTGAAATATACTTTTTGGTAAAATAATTTTTTTATAAATTAGGTGAATGATAGGTTTCCAGATGACTATAAATTGATTGGTCATATATTTTGTAAATCTAAATGATATAATTATTTCTCAATGTTGTAGACTGGATCCTCCATCAGAAAATCAATCAGACCTAGTTCATTGGATAGAGTTTTTGTTAAAAAATATTAGATTTATTAAAAAATGATTTTCATGGAAATTTAGAAGTTTTTGTAATTCTGTATGATTTAAAATTATTTATGGGATGTTTTAGAGAATTATAATATCAATCCTATGATGCTTTTCTATTTATTGATTTTCAATATAAATCTTGAAGATGTCAAGATACAAGTTGGATTTAAAAAGAGTAAATAGAAATGAAAATTTATGGATTCTACAAAATTTGATGTTTTCTAAAGGATTTATATCAGTTCAAGAACCACCTGAAGTAGATGTTTTCTGAAGACTAGAAGAAATAAATTGATGAAGCAGGAAAAAATGAAATTTTTTTATCAAATTTAGTTCACTTGATATAGAATATCAAAAAAAATATTCACATAGAATTTGGTTAAATGTTGATGTTTGCACTGTCCGAATTCCTAACATATTTCTCTAGACAGAGAAAAATGCAAGGGAACTAGAAATGTGAAGTTCTAAATTCTGATAAATTCCATCCTTGTCAATTAGGAACAAATTCCAGAAAAAACATTTCGATAAATTGTTTTTTAGAATCTATGATATTTATTTATTTATTTTTCTTATATTTTTGGAATATGACGGGTATATGTTAGGTATCTCAAGAAATAGTTATTAAAGATTTGATAAGTAAAAGGGGAGGTAATGTTTTTTTATTGAAAGAACTAATTGGACTACATTAGAGGATTAACCTAATTAGATATAGGGTTTCATGATCAAATCACCATATATATATTTTTCAGAAAAATATATGTGAAATGTTTGAATTAGTTTCATAATAGAGAAGTTGATCGAATGAAGAAATTTTCTAAATAATTTGTAAGAAAAAATTATAATATTTAAATGTTTCCAATCTATGAAAATAATAGAGAGTTTGAATTTTATACCAGATAATTATTGTAGGAGAATAAATTATTTAGAAGTTGCAACAATGTAGTTAATCATTTGTAGTTGTCTTGGAGAATCCGAGCCACAAACATTTTGTATTTTTTATTATTATTAAATTGGTCAATGAGAACTGGAATGACCAATAGGGTTTCAGACTATGTTTTTTAGAAATTAATTTACAAAATAATTTATTGAAATTAGAGAATTGGTATTAGTATTCAATATGTTTTGAGAAATAATCGGAAGAAATGAGATGATTTGAAATGATTAAAATTTATCTCAAAAGAATTTAAACATTGGTGTTTTGTAATTTTTTAAGGGGGAAAATATATTAATTTCATACCTTTACTATTTATAGAGAACATATAATTGAGGTGAAAGTACATTTGTTCTTGAACCTATTCACTCATGTAGAAAATATGCCACTCTATAGTACTAGGGTCAGAAGTGAGTTTTCCAACAAAATTTGTTTCATTTTGAAGATGATTTTCCAAAAAGGTATTCTTATTAGAAGCTGAGATTAAGCTATGTTCAAATTATAGGGGATATAAAGTTGATATAAGGTTATAAAACTGTTTATTTTAGAAGAATTTTAATAAATGTGGAATTTATAAATAGTAATTTCTTAAGGTTTGGTACATGAAAAGGTGTATTAGACTTAATCAATCATACTGGGTTAATTGGATTGAGAGACGTATAAATAATTTACATAGGACATAATTTATTGGTATATCGTCGTAAAGTAGAAATGTTATTTGTTAAATTTTATTTTTTGTCACACGTTTTTTAAAGAAATATTTTATAAACTGATGGAAGTCAGTATAATGTTTTCTATTGGGAGATATAAGGGTTTTAATAGTAGTTGACACAATTTGTATTCACATATTTGTTATAGTGAATTTTTATAGACCCATGAGAGTGGATACAGTATGGATGTTGGTTTAAAAACTAAAGAAAAACCTTGTAAATCATTTTTTCATTGTTTACATTTCTATTTATATACTAATAGTTATGTTTTTTTATAGTTGATAAGAAATGAAATATAACAAATTACAGGGGTTAAGTTTACTAAATTTGAGATTTATTAAAAGAAAAAAACTATTTCGACCCCCCATTTCTGTTGTGAGAAAATAATTTGGAACATTATTGTGATTAACATAGTAACATTTAAATATATGATATATAATTATGTCACTATATCAGTATGGTTTAATAATATTATAAGGAATTTGATGATGGTATAAAACTAAAACATTCGGTTAAAAGCTATAACACTTATTCATATAATCTATATTTATCTTCACCTTAATCAAAATAATCTTGGTAATATTCCTAAAAATGACATATTAATTGAAGGGATGGATTATATAAAGAAATTTCGGTCAGCCTTTTCAAATATAAAGGATTTCTATTGTGAAGATAATAAGAGAGGACACACCATTTTATAGGAGAGGGGACTGTCACTATTTGATGTACTAAAACTATTAATGTAATACAAATTAATTTTCATGGAAATATGGATCCAAAAATATATTATTTGAATACAATAATATTATGGGTCTAAATAATCTCATATTATAAAATTAATACAATTTATACTGTGTTCTAACCCATATATTTTTTAACCATTAATAAGCTTTTTACAACTATTAGGCTAATAACATTCTTTTTTATGTGTTAATATAGTTACCATAAAATGAATAATATGTAAAAAAATTATTTTTATTTATATTTAATATAATACAATGATAAATTTTATTCTTATATTACATTTAGTAATTTTTTATCATTAAATAAGATATTATTTTTTATATAATATCATTATTTTCATTTTTTGAACCATTCATTTAATTTATTTATGAAAAAAATGAAAACAACAGAATTTGAATGTCACACATTAACACATCCCTATCATGATATAGTTATCTAAAAAATTCTTGGAACTAAAGAATTGATTAAATTATATTACATTTAATATTTCAAGAATCATTAAATTTTTTATATTAATTGAATAAATATTATGTTGTTATCCCATTACCATTTAATGTAAATATATGATCACTAAAAATTAGAATTAAATTTCAAATAATAAATATAATTTATCTTTAAAATAACCATTCACAACTGAACATGAGTTTTTAATACCTGTCAAAAATATTATAAATCTTAAAAGTAAAAGAGTTTCTTTTGGGCTTAATCTATTTGTTAAATTTTATAAAGGTAAAAGTAATACAATATGGCCAAAAAGTGAAATATTTTGGAATCATTGATGGAAATGGACCAACATAACTCATCCAATCGGATAAATATATGTTTTAGAGTCATTTTGAAGTCGTTATCATATAATTTTTGGCCTTAATTAATTGATTTACCCATACTATAGTGAAAATTATTTTTATGGTTACAATTCAAAATGGAAAAAAATAAAATAGAAATATTTTAATATATGTACACCTGAATTTCACATATATAATATATTCTTCATGATAAATTTAAATAAGTGGAAGAAAATAATTTATGTTTTAAATAAAAATTCAATGAAAAATAGTTTTTTCAGAAAAATGTGTTTTTATTTATAAAATATTTTATAACAAATTAACTAATAAAATTGATTCCAATGAATATAATTCGATTAATAATAATATTATAGAAAAAATTATAATTTTAAAATATTTTAAAAAATTGAACTTTAGAATAAAAAAAATATTTTCAATAAAAATAGTATTATTCCCTATTCACTGGAAAATTAATATTTTTAGAAAACTTTTAAAAATTCACTCTAAGAAAATTTTGAATTGAAGAAATCAAATATTACATACGTTTTCTCACAAAAATATTCATGTTGTTTCAAAAAATAATTATAATATTTTCTCATAAAAAGAAATAAAATTGTGTTTGATGAATTAATATATTTGAATAAAAAAAATGAATTTACTAAAAGACGAGGCCCTTATTTCCGAATCATTAATCACTAAATTTAAATTTACATTGAAATTTATAAATATTTAATAATGTGGTTTGTCCTATTAATACCCACTATTTCAAAAGCTATATTATTACAATCGTTATTCAATAATAATATTTTATGGTTCAATTGATGTTGGTGTTGCATATCTTGTAAGCTATCAATCATAGTATTTTATTCAAAATATCTTGATATTACATTACCCACCCTATAATAAATTCTTTCCTCTAAATTTTAAATTTATCATGGTAATATAATTCTTTACATTTGAAAATTCCATTATTGAAATGATATATCATAAACTATGTTAAAAAATCTACCTCTCAACAAGAGAGAAATAGAAGTAAATAATCATCTGGAATAAAACATACTGGGATTCCAAGTAGGATAAAATTAGTAGGCTCTAAAAACATTGATATAAAAGAAAAATTAATGTCTGTATACTGTTAAAGAGTGAAAAAGATCATTGATGACATGAAATTGAATGATCATGATAATGTCAATAACCAGAAAACCATAAACCAAGGATATGTGAAAATGTTATTGAACTACAAGAAATATCAGTAATAGGATAAGATAATTATTTCAAGACAATATTACCAAATATGTGGAATTAATTTAAAATAATTACTAATAACATTAGAAAATATACTTACTTAACATGTAAAATTTCATCTTTTAATCAATTTTTGGTATAATCTCATCTTTTTCAACAAATGATGTGTATTGAAGATTATTATTTTTTATATTTGAAGCAATAAAATCAACTTTTAATAGATCAAAAATTTCCAAAAATGGAAAAAAAGATATTCTACCTATCATTATACATTATCCTAAACCAAAATTGTTACCATAATGTATGATAATTCCCAAAATTGAAAAACATCATATGAATAATAATTACATTAATTTACAAAATTCAACAGCAATACTCAATGTTGAAAATAAATAATTATATATATATATTTACTTAAAATTATAAAAAATATTGTTAAAAATAATTGAAACCAAAATATTATATTGATTTGATCACAAATTATTTTCATATGGATATAACATCTATCTCAAAAAAGCATCAATCTCACTTAAAGTATCATACCATTAATATATATCCCATTTTCATATAATATCCAATATATGTAAATTATTTCCATGATTGAACTGAATCACCATAAAGTCACTTTAAAATTATATATTCTTCAAAAATATAATTTATCCTTCAATTATGAAATAAAATCCAAAAATATTCTGTTTTCCTTAATCAGATTATGTTCTCAAAAAATATAGTGATTCTTTTTCCAAATATACATTAATCACTTAATCACCAAATCACAATTACCATGGTAATCTATATGATAAAACATATATTCTCAACATAAACATAATATTAATTTTTAATTTCATACTAACTGGTACATCACGTAGGCTAGTGTTCAGAATTTCACCCTTTTCCACCCTTTAGTTGCAGGTTCAAGCCCCGAGCCTTCCTATATGCAATAGGTTGTGACCCAACCAACAATATGTCCTTTTTATAAAAATATATTAATATAATTCTTATAACATTAACATAAATATGATTAGAATCCCAAAAAAATAACCATAATCATCAAATACCATATATACCCTAATGGTTATCAATACCTTTAATGTTATGTCTATATAATTATATGAGAATTATTCCTCAAATAACATTTTCAGCTGTTGAAATTGAAGGTTAAATATACCTAAAAATATATAAAAACTCTATAAATGTGTTTTTGAGTACGTTCATTACATAAAACATCAAAGGAGTTTAAATTACTCTAAAATTATGATCATTCTTAAATTTTTCACTACATCTCATGTATTGAATCCATATATGTACAGACTTTAAATAATCAACATTCTTGATAATGCATTGAACTTTAATTTGAATATTATTCCTTTAAACTCCAATCAAGAAAACATAAATATGAATCATGTCATAAGATTCAGCAATATCATAACATAAGACAACCACCATATTATATATTTCTTCCATTTTTAATATGGTTCTTATTGGATCCAATCATTTACTAAATTTTTATTCAGTGTGAGTATAACCATAAAATCATAATAAAAAATCCAATGATGGTAAAAATCACAAAAAAATACTTAACCATCTTATCATCAACTATTTTGATATACCCTAAATAACTATAATTATCCAAAAAAAACTAATTGTTGTGGTCATAGAAAATATTTATCTTATGATCAAACAACATATTATCCTTTAATATTATCCGATCCGTTCCTCTAATACCAATAGTGAGGACCCATAGTTAAGCATTACATAATCTAGAGTTTTTATTCAAGGAATCATTCTCTTAAATTTTATGGACATTTTAATTTAGTTTTTTATTCAATTATAAATCCACCATTACATAAATAAATATTACATCAAAAGAGTACACTTCCACTTAGTATCCTTTTTTCCACATAATAAATCATTTATAAGATAATTTTTTTTTCTTTTCTACAAATATCATCGAAAACTTTATTATGTCCTCATCCTTGTCCATACTCATCCTTAAATCATAAAGTAAATATGAAAATTCATACTATGGGAAAACAATTTATTGGTAAGGAATATAAAAGAAATAAAAACACATGTTAGTCCCTAAACACTGATCCTTTTTCAATATAATATTTTGGAACAAAATAAATATTGTCTTATCCATGAAATCAACTTCCCTGCCCATATTTTTTCATAAAACAATTCATAAGATATTTTGAATGAAAAATAAATCTCATAATTTTTCCTTAATAATGATGAAAAACTCAGAATGAATTTTTCAAAAAGGATATTCTTTTCACCCTTATAAAGTACAATATATTTCCTTAAATAATAATCTCATTAGAATACATTTTGAAACAATAATATTTCAAAAAATACCCATAACAAGAATAGATAAATTATATTGGTCACATGAGTTATTATTTTAATATCACACTTATAATACATCTTATAAATTGAATAACCTTCATGGTAAATTCTAATAATATCTTAATGGGAACCTAATTTTTAACTCCATCCCATTACCTAACTCATTGCCGAGATATGTAGGGATCACCCATTAACAGTTTATAAAATAACCACACATAATTACTTTACAATAGAAGCACCCATTATAAGTTTATAATTGAACTAACTATAAATTGTTTATAAAGATACCACCCATCATATTAAATAATTCCCATGAAGCATAACAAAACCCTAACAAATGAAATGTTGCACAAAAATTTTCATCACACTCATAAGAAAAATATTTTTAGATATCAAAATATGAATTTCATTTATAACAATTTTTGAAAATGAGTAGAATATTATTATGGTGAGTATTTATTTGAGGAAAATGTGAAATAATTTAAGGATGGACAATCATCAAATAATGGTTTCGACAATGGGAAGAACTATTGATGTCATATATGTTAAAATAGAACATTCATTTTCTCTTTTGTAGTGAATGTTAAAAAGAGTCATCAAGAGATTACTTTTGAAAACATTTATAATAAATAGAAATAAAATATCCTTTATAATTCATTTATGTCCACATAAATATAAATAAAAATTATTTTTATAAATATGGACAGGGAAAAGAATGATTTAGAAAATAAATATACAAACTACTTAAAATATTGGATTTAAAGTATAGTTTCTCTTACCTTGGTTTATACTCATCATGTTCTTTACATATCATACTAAATAAAAATAATATGTTAATTATTTACTTTGTTATTAACCTTTTCTAAATTTATTTATTTTACCATTTTATAATCAATTACTTAATCAATTAAGTATTTATTTGACATTTTGATGATATTATGTTCATATGCAAAAATAACATTAGTAGGATTACTATTTACAATGTTTTAATAATTCCATCATATAAAAATAATAATCATCAAATAATAATTATTTATAATTATATATTAAACTCACCAATAAATAACTATTAAGAAAAATGAATTATGTTATAATCATAGCGTTAAAAGGTAGTTTTATTACATCAGTAAGACTTCCATTTTTCAAAGATCATAGTGGAAAGAAGGTAAATGTTATCTTATATTTAAAAAAATTATTCTTATATTTTATTTATTTTAATATACTTATATATATCATCGATATTATTTGTTGAGGAAAAATAAATCACATCTCATCATGGAGGTGATAGTCCATAGATATGCATGAGTTACATTATAATTTTACAATGTTTGGAAATGTAAGAATGTATAAGATATATTATCTTAAATATTTATAACTACTTCATGAATATAATATTTATATATTAAATCGACAATTATATCAATCTCTTAGAGTCTTTGATAGAAAACAAATTAAATTAGTTTATGAGACCGTAGTCCACCATATATTCTAAAAATGCATTTTTTTTCATTTAATACAATAAAAAGTTCGGTACAGAATATTAAATAAACATAATAACATCATATTATATTTATGTTTTTAAATTTATTATATAATCATGTTTTAATATAATTTCATGGATGTGTAAGAAGAAATAAATCTAACACATTTCTCTAAGAGGTATTCCTCTTTATTGGGAAATGTCATGTACTCTACAACTTATGCCCAATAAGGATGGTATTATACATAAAAAAGATTCTTATAATTAAGGGATGTAATCCATGATGGTATTTGGGTGGGTATTGCTTAAAAAAGGATTTTTATGTGTGAATGAAAGGGGAGAGGAGGCACCCATTTTCAAGAGATGCGAGGGGAAATATTTGAATTACTTAATGCATTAAATTAATATAAATTAATTTAAAGAGAAAAATTCATCCAAAATGATATATTTATAATATAGTATGATAATGGGTATAAATAATATCATAAAATGAAATTTTTGGTTTTTTAGACTATTATTTTACTCTTGTATTTTTATTACCCCTATTAATTTTTTTAATATTATTGCAATAACAATGTTTTTTAATCATTAGGGGTTAAGATAGTTACTGTAAAAGGAAAATTTCACCATTAATGAAACATGGATGATATTTTAAAACAAATTAAAATGTAATTAGAAAATATAATTCTTTTATAGATTCAAAATAACACAATTAAATATTATTTATTATATAATATCCTTATTATCATTTTTGAACTATTAATTCAATTTGACTTTGAAAATAATGTGATTGAAAATTGTTACAATATAGTCCACTAATACATACCTCACATGATATAGTATTATAAATAATATTTGTAAAAAATTATTCATTAAAATTGTATTATTATATGGTTTTTAGAATCAATTATTTTATTTTTCAATTAACTTAATTAATATTATGTTTGAATTATGTACCAATTTAAGGTAATTATATCATCTTAAAAATTAGATTTAAATTTATATTATTAAGAAATAATTTATACTTCAAATATATATTTATATAAAAAACATAATTTGCTTTTGTCTGTTCCATATAGTATTATAACTATTAAAATAAAAAAAATGAATGTTTTCAATTTATCTTTTACCTAATTATTATAATGGTCCAAATAAATTAAATAAGACACCAAGATGCCATATTTTAGAATATTAGACGGGTAATGCTGAAATAAACTCATAAAATAGGATAAAGGATACTGTTAGGGTCATTTTCAAGAACTTATCATAATTTTTTTTACCACAATTACCTATTATACCATTATCGTGGTGACATTTATTTACTATTTTTATAAATCATAATGAAAAAAATAATAGAGAACTATTTTTAAAAAATAAACTTCCAATAAAAAATATAGAATCCATTTTTCATGATTCAAGTTATATAACTGATAGAAATTAATATGACATTAAAATTCATAACACAATAGAAAACATTAAAAAAAATGCTTTTTTAAGATTAAAAATAATTTTATACCTAATTCAACAATAAAATTGAACAAAATCAACTAACTATATTATTAATTATATAATATTACTACTGTTAATTTTTATCCAATTTAATAAACAATTATCTTTATAAATTCATGAATAAAAACAATTTTCAATAAAATTTACTATTTTCCATTATTCAATTAAATTTCAATACTTTTCTAAAAAAATCAAAAAACATACTCAATGGTAATTCTGAAATTCTGATATAAAATATGATATCATTTTTATAAAATAAAATTTCTAAAATATATATAAATTAATTATAATATTCAACCACAAGATGTTAGAATTATTTTTTTGAAAACACGTTTTTGAAAAGTTAATAACTATAATAAACCAAATTTGTGATTAATTACTAATTATTAATTAATATGTTTTTACACATTTGTAAATTTATATATATTTCATAATTATGTAAACCTTAATCATACCCACCCTTCCAATTCCTTGGTTATAACTTTCATATTTAAATATAATTATATCAAGGTTCATTTAAGCTTAGTGTTACGTATATTGTATGCTATCAAACATAGTCATTCTTTTAAAAAATTAGGACATTAAATTTCCTAAATAAATAATTATAATATTTATAACTAATGTAATATTCTTTTACTTTATTATCAAAATTAAAATTATAATGTTACTTTTAATTAAAAACAAAGGAATATTTTTTTAAAAATCGATATCTTTTCACTATTCACTAATAATAAAACATTTTCTAAAAAAACTAAATATTTACCCTATGATATTGATGGAATTATTTTTATTATAATCATATTTATTTATTCATAACAATATTATAAAAATGGTATAAATAAATTATAAAATTCATTCACAAAATTAAATGGAAGACAATTTTTAAGGAAACATATTTTTGAAGCATAAAATGACAGTTATGGAAATTGTGTTACTATTTATTATGCATTGATCAATAATTTCTCATTATTCTAAACCATTAAAATATTTTTATAATTAGGTTATTATAATCCATATAATTGAATTCAATTATTACAATATAAAGGGTTATTATACCATTGTTCATTTAGACTCAGGGATGTGAGTAAAGGATGTTATCAAACATCAGAAATTTATTTTAGAAAAAATTTATTCTAAAATATCAGGTTATTACAGTGGTGGGATGATTTAATGAATACATTACCATCCATGTGTCCTTATTTATTTCATAATCTAAACCGTTTCCATAATAATTGAAATATGTGATTGATATTACTTGTATTGTTGTAATATTGGTGAATTTTATAAATCCATATAACGAAACAAAACAAATTAGGTTCAAAGTGGTTGTTAAAAATAAACAATCAAGTGAATTTTAAAATTTTTAATAGAAAACATGATTACGTATGAAATTTTAGAAAACATTCATGGTTTATATTATAATGTGATGTTTCATCTAATTATTATTCATAAAAATATTTAGTTTCATCTAGTAATTAAAAAAATATATAATTAAGAGTTATCAATTTTTTACCCACATTACATAATTAAAAGATACTCAAGTATGTATGGATATTACGAACATAACATTATTTTTAGAATTTTTTTTGCAATGGTTTTAAATTTAAAATGATACATTAATAGGTTAAATAAATACACTTAATTTGGAAAATTTATATCCTTTACGCGTTAATATATTTTCATTTCATAAATAATGATGACTTGTCATTTGAATATAGATAAATTTAGTGTAATATGTTAATCCATTGGATATAGTATGTCAATGAATTATTCTCTTGTGTTAATGATTTTTTACCCATATAATTTATAAATTATTGATAAGTAGAAAAATATAATTACTATCCTTTATAGGGAAATAAACCATTTAGGTTTGAGAGTTTATTAAGATATATTAATGATATATATTCTCCATAATCAAGAAACATATATTTTTAATTCACTTAAAATAGTTAGTATTTGAAAAATTTAACAAGAAAAGTATATTAATTTTACTTTTCAAATGTATTATAAATACAAAATGTAATTATATAATTCATGAATGGGAAAAGTGAGTGAGATCCAAAATGATTTTAAAATCTGTTAAATATTTTAAATCAATTTTATACCAATATAGATGTTTCATTATATTTATTCCCAATGGGGATACGTAAATCTAATATTTCTAAAATTTATTGAATAATTCTCAAGAGGATCTATTTATACTTGAAAATAATTAATGATACATTTTTCATTATTTTTATGAAGTTATCATTATAATATATTATATAGACGATAGTTTACAGAATAAAAATGATGAATTAAAATCACTATATATATATTCATGTTTTTTTCTCATTTTTGCATCCATGGAATCACAAGGTATAGCTAATTAAAATACATTGAAAATTTTGAGGAATTACAAAATTTAGTTTAGATAATAAAAAATGTTCATGATCCTATGGTATACCTTGACATTATTAACTACATTATGTTATATTTGTAGAAAATGGGAAATTACATTATATATGGAAGAAAAATATCATTAATGATATAAATACATACTTCATCAATGTTATATCATTTTGATTTACGGAGAACAATATTTCATTAAGAATGTGTTTCTTTAAATTTATTATCGGAATTTTTCTTATATTGTATATAATGAAGTTTCTAAATGATAAATTTCAATTCCCTAAACATCAATTTTGAATGGAATATAATTTCTTGATAACATTTTTTAACATTTTTTTGAGTTCGGGGATAATAAAAATTTACTACATTTTTGGTAAAATATTTGAGGGAATGTTTTTTATTCATTTAGTAATTTATTGAATATTTTTTATTATTAAATTATACCCTTTATTATGTGTTGAATATATTGATAAAGTTAGAAAACTAGTTTTATTTTTTGATAAGTAATGTAATTGTCATTCATGGGTTCAACAAATAGTTTTATTAGAAAAATAATTGGATGAATTATATATTTCAATAAGGGTATTTTTTATCTGAAATAATTATAGTAAAAGGAAATGATATTGGAGATTATTTACCATTTATAAAATGGGATATTATCTACTAAACTATTCTCACAATCAGATAGATATATTTTCTATTTGGTAAAATTTTGTTAAGTTATTTATGAAAAGATGTTAGAAAAAATAAAACAACTGAAATTGGACAATCAGAAAAGAATTTTTATCAATCAAATAGTAGAGTTAATTGAATTTAGAAATTTATAATTTTTATATATAATGATAAAATATTTTATATATTCATAAATAAATATGTGAATCTTATAAAATGGACAAATAAAACCTTTACCATGTGAGGTTACGAGTTCCAGATTCATTGAAGTATAAAATATTATCTATTTATATTTATAAAATAAAAATATTGGTTTTATGGATTAAAATATATTATTAATTTTGAATTGAAACAACACAAAAATTATGCAAAAAACACAATTGTGATTTTATTTTAATAGAATTAATTTTACATTCCTGAAAACGCTCAATTACTTTATAGATAATGGATGTGTTTTTAAAATGGATATTTCTTATATTTTCATTTTAGTGGGAATAATTATTTTATTTAACTATTTTAAAATATATCAATATTAAATAAAATATATATTTATCCTCATACTTGATGGATGACTTTTGACTGTTTATATACTTAAAAAATCATAAAATATCTTTTAAAATTATTTATTAGTAATCATGGGGTTTTTGGAACTTATTAGACCTCATGTAACGTTTGTTTTTACCATTACATGGGGTATATTTCTTATGTTTGTAAGGCCATGAGAAACTCACTTGGTCATGTTATAAGATATGCTATATTTCATACCATCTATATTTTTTTTCTTTACAACCTCAAATTTTAAATGGGTTTTATTGAACTAGATGTAAGATTTGAAATACTAGTTAGAAATTTATGATTAGGATTCTAAATTATTGTAACACTTTTAGGAAATGATTTGAAGTCATGTGGAATATTGAAATAATTATTAAGATGTGAGAATTACTAATATTTATTATGGTACAAATTCTATTTAAATTATAAGAATACCTTAATTAATGAGGGAATATATGATTTTGAACTATGGAAGGTGGAAACCAATGGGATATGGATATATATATGGATATATAATTTTAAATGAGATAACATCATTAATTTTATTAATAATGAAATATAAAAATAAAATGATTGATTTTATTATCAATGGTTTTAATAATTTGATGAATCAGTAGAATATTATGTTATTCAATGATGTAAGTAATTAATATAATTATTCACAATGTTCATAGACTTAATAATGGTTGATGGTAACATATATAGGATGAATGGGAAATCATGGTGGTTATGTAAAGGATCTGTGAGTATATATTTCATATTTGTATGATTTATAAGTTGATACATACTCATTATTATTTATAAAAAACTACCCCTAAAAAGAGCTTTGGCATTACAAAAAATATAGACTCTATTAAAATATTATATGACTAGTCGGTAAATAATACAATTTTTTTCACTAATGTCTTGATTTGTTTTTGAGATAAAATTTTTTATTGATATTGATAATACCCAATGTGAAAACTAATGGACCACTCTCATGCCTATGTGTAGCTTTTTACCCATTTTCTTATTGGACTTCCTAGGTGTCATGGGTCCAAAACCAAGGGTTTTAAAAAAACAGACCCCAACACAGAGTTTTTTGATTGATTTTTCTAACATTATTACTAACTATGTCAGGGTGATGTTTAGGGGGCTGTTTATTTTAAGACTACTTGACCATGGTTTTTAAAATTTTTTGAGCTTTAGGAGTAACCCTGAGAATTTTGGTTTGGGAGACAATGTCTCCTATATAGTAGGTGTATTGTTTTCTAAACCAATTAGAAAAACCATATGAGTTTTCAAGGTCATTAAAAATATGGGAATTCAATATTTTACCTTATTATATTTATCTACCCTTAGCCCCATTTCTCTTCTTATGTGTGTGAAACCCTATTCCTAATCCATATAAATTCTCTTATTTTTCATTAGTTGATCTTGCTATAATTCCATGGTGGTTTTTCATGAGTTAATCCTTAATCATCAAGATTTCTATTACTGTTCCCTTCTTCTACACATATACCCTATCTTCCATTGAATGTTAAAACCCCATAATTTCCCAAGGAGTATTCTAGGGTTGTTGATGTGGTTTTTTGGTTCCTTTATTGAATAGGTGTATGAGGACCTATCTTCTTTGAATATATTGGTTGTCACCAAAGTCAATATGTTTTATAATGATTAGGAAATAGGTGTATCTATTTAAGAGAATTTATCGATGGAGAATCTATGATTCATAGTTTTCCTTGGGTTTTTTATCAAAATTCATTTAGAGAGATTTATAAATGATTATTTATATAATTTTGAAGGAATTTGTTATCAGTATTGTAAATTTAAGGAATAACAGTTGAATAAAAATGAGGGTTTCTTTTAATTCTCTCATATTGTTTGACTAATATGAATAAATAGGTATAATACTTTAAAATGGTATTTTCAAAGGATTTGTTGAAAATTTCATTCATGGTGTTCAATTCATGAATATTTTTTAAATTAATTGTATGTAAATTGGTTTTTTTAAAAGTGTGATGTAAAGATAATTAGTTATAGACATAAATTATTTTAAAGTGGAGTTTGAAAAGGGGTTTTTTCTTCAGGTTGGAATTTTATTCTTAATGGAAATTTTTTAACTTCTTGAAAGGTTTTGTTTTAAAATGGTTAATTTGTATTATCAAATCTACTTTTAAAAGAATTTTGTGTGTTCTCACTTATTTTTTTATGCGTCTGATTTTAAGAATGAAACATGAGAACTTGGATGTCTATATGGTTACTTAGGAACATGAAAATTTATAACAGGTTATTTTCAATGATAAATATCACACCTTTTACTATAATATTTTATATTGTTCAAAAATACAATCTCAAAGACCATAAAAATTTAATGACATTATAGAATATGAAAAAAATATTCATATTTCATGAATGATCTTAAACATCTCACAAAATTATCTTTCAACATATTACTTATCTAAGGTATACGTGGCATAAAAAATTATTCATAACATAGGGAAGAAATCATAAGAAAGGGTTATCAATGATTATTAGTATGGGAAAACCAAATAGATATTAATATTTTATCATATGAATGTATAAAATAAGGATTAGAGTATGTGATCATGAAAATATCTTATGACATTTATACCCATCCTATCAAAGATCATAAACAAGAATTATGGAGTAAAATAATATTATTTATAAAAACACAACCCATAAGAGTGACACATATTCTGAAAACAATCATGACCCATAATGTCAAGTCATAAAATTGATGTAACATCATAAATATTGAAACCAATTTCATATTTCAAGGATAACTAACGAGATAATCAAAATAATCGATTATAACTCATCATAATTTTCCCATCGTTGATCAGGACACATCTTTTTCCCCTATTCGATTAGTACACACCAATTTCTTATTGTGTATCAATCCCATCACCTTATATCCCATTGTTATATCATGAGAAATAAATCTTTACCCAATGAATTTGAGGGAGATATAGGTTTGGACCATATCATAGTAAAAACCATAATTTGTGTTCCACAACATCATAAAACATCCCTCATATCATCACATCATAACACGTTTAATGAAAATGTGTTTCATAAACATGTTATTAATTCCCTTTAACATAACCAGTAAAAAATAAGTCGTTTTCATAAATATTTCATCAATATGAACATTAACTATCTACATTAATAATAATTACGATTTCACTAAATTATATCCCTATTAAATAATAAGTTACATAAAATAATTCCATAATAGTTGGAAATTGATCTTCAATGATCACTTGGAACATTTCTTAAAAACTATTTCCCATCCAATTTGAAAAAAAAACATAAAACCGAAAAAAAATTCAACATACCTTTCATTAAAAATAAGCTGGTAAACTTATTAAGGGTTCTTAAAAAATAATTAAAAGTATTTAATTAGAAATATAAAATTTCAATATTGTAAATCACTTTTTACAAATAAAAAACTAATTAAAAAATTATAATTATTTTGTTTGAAAATAATCCTTGAAACTTATAACTAAATATTTAAAAAAACATTTAAAACATTTCTGGTAGAACATATCCCTTCCAAATTGAGAAATAACATTAAAACATAAAATGATTTAAAAATTATTTTTTTATAATAACCATCAAAACTTATAATATAATATTAAACAAAAAATTGGTTATTGTAGTGGGAAATTACATTCATTCCATACAAGTTAAAACAAATATTCCTTTTACATTTTCTGTAAATTCCAAACTAAAATTTTCTAGTAAAAAATTATGATTTAATTTAAAACATATAATAAATAGTCAATATAAGGCCCCAGCCTTAAAAATTACTTAATCTTGAGATATTTCAAGAATACACATTGATGATCTTTTCAGGTTTAGAGTTTTAGAGAATTAGATCATAAATCATGCATTACTCTCCAAATTTAAAAAAAGTGGTTACATAAAATATAGTACTCATTTTTCCTATCAACGGAAACATATTTAAAATAAAACATGGATTTTTTCTTTACACTTCCTTGACACTATCATCACATCATGTACCTTTCCCATGACCTGTGAAAAACATTTCAAAAACTTGGGATGAGCATAAAAAGCTCTGTAAGGGATATAAAAGTATGAAATGAAAACATTAGTCCATGTACAAAATCATACTTTACTCATAAAACATAAGCACTTTAACATACATCATCAAATCATGAATAAATAATAGAAATAATAAGACATAAAGGTAACTTGAGGCATTCATAACATTCTTACGTAGGGAGTAACCCTCATGGTTACGTTTGGAATACCCATCATAGTATATTCCCAAAATCTCTTCGGAGAAACCATAACGTTTAACTCCTTCACGTTACCCAATGCATTGGAGATCTATATCGGGCTCATCTGCCCATAGTTTATCACGGAACCACCCGTCTTCATAAACAATTCCCATGAACCATAACATAATCATATCACATAAAACATGCATGAAGGAAACATAAAATTTCCACATTTCAATCACAAGATATCAATACTACACATTGATAAAATAAAAACATTATTAAAACCATTTTCAATACCAAAATAAAATAAAATTAAAACATGGTATTTATTTTACATTTTAAAAAAAAGTTATGTCTTGTAGAGGAAGCCGAAAATCAAATAATGGTCATGGTGGCGGAGAAGTCATTGTCGCCGCATACGTACGACAAAAAAAAATTCCTTTTGTCGTTTAGTAAAACGCTTCATATAAAAAAGATCCCTTTTGAATAAATGTAAATGTCTAAGGGGTTTATACAATGTATAAAAGAAAGCTGTGTATAAAACAAAATATGCCTCAATGAATGGGGATTGAGACGGAGTCCCATACCTCGTGTCCGACTTGACTCGATCGTTCTTTAACCTCCTGAATAATAAACTTGAGTTAATTTCTACTTGCTTAAGAACCTTTTTCAAGTTCATTATTCCTTTTATATAACTTATTACCATGTTATGAACAATATGTAATTATTTATGTTAATAATGGTCATTTTGTCGATCATTGGTACTTGAGTAAAAAATAAACTCTTTATAATTACAAGTTGTTCATGGGGTAAAATATCCATTATATCCAGAATTATATTCATAATTAAGATATCATATATAATATATATATCCAGTATATACATGAATTTATTATATTACATAACATTTAGAGGTAAGAAATGAAATGCACCGTTCAATGGAGACGGTAAGCCGTACATATGGATAAACGCTACTTTCATTTCTATTTCTTACTTAATGGAGTGAAATCATAATGATATAAAGGTATATCATAATTCCAGTATAGTATTATATATAATATCATTAAATTTATCCTTTATACATACCACATATAGTATTAACGAATCAAATCGCTTTAAGGGGGCGGTAGTCCGCACTTCCTAAAATGAAGATATCGCGTTTACCCATAATGGAAACCATAAAGGTATGCCATAAATGAAAAATAAAGAAGATTAAGTAAAACATAATCATATTATATATCATATATAATTATAGTGACATATTAATGCCCAACTTTGAAGGTGTTATATGAGTGTTGAACCATCATCGTTTCGTGAGGCAGAAATTCACCATCCACAGAAACAACATCTTCTTTAACCATTAGATGTAGGTGTGTGTAAGTGTAGCTCGAATCCTTCATATAATAACATCCTAGTGTATTTGGGATAATTTTCTTGTTACAAAAGAAAAGAATGAAAAGAGTTTAGGGGGTTGGAGAAGCAAAATAAAACATAAGAACACAAGAGAAAACACTACCTTTAAAAGAGGTAACTCTTTTTGATTTGGGCACAAAGGCTTCCTTGGAAAGACTTATGCCCAACGTGAGGCTCCTATGAGTAATAGAGGGATGTGGGGAGACAAAATGGGCAGGGGATGGCCGAGCCAATGGCTTGATAGGTGTGGGTAAAGTAGTAGAGGTGGGGGCCTTTTATAACAGGAGAGGAGGGGCACTCTTGGAATGATATGAAAGGTTACTTTATTATAAAATGTTTTTCAGATTTTAAAGGTCCCAAAATTATATATTTCAAGGATAAGGTGATTAGAGTTCTAAATACACCCCTAAAATAGGTTTTTGACAAGTTTAGGTCTTAGATTTTGCATTATCCTTTCATTTTATTTAAATCGTTAAATAATGAGGTAATCGCTGCATCATCACGGTGTCATAATTAATTTAATTTATTTAATGTCTAAAAATTATAAAAAAATATCAAGATGTAGGAAATCTTTTTATATTTCTAATTAATATTTATAGTAAAAAATATGACTTGTATAACCACATTTAAAAATTGTTTTAGTAAAACAACTCATGTTTGTGACATTTTTATTTTAACATTAAATAAAAAGATATTAATGTCATTTTCCTACCAAAGTAGCTCCATGGGGTCCCCAAGTCGACCCATGGATTGTCTTGGTCTTCCATGACACATAAAATAAGGTTAGGACATGTGTATATGTCATTTCATATTATTAAACATTATTTTTACCTTAAACTACACTAATTTCCTCTAATCGTGATTAAAACATAAAAGTTACAATTCAACAAAAAATTATTATAATCCCATTGAAACACATTTTACTTCTTAATGACAACCATGAATGTCGTATTTTTTAAATTCAAAACATAGAGGTGGTAAAATTTCATTTAAACGAAAAATCAGTTGTTTTAAGTACCACTTTTTGGTTTCACTATTAATCAAAAATTGATGTTTTTCAGAAAAATACCAAAAATTCACCCAAAGATATATTTGATATTCCAAATTAAAAAATGATTCCTATTTCAAAAAATTCAAAACATATAAGTTACATTAACTAATTTAATAATTAATTCCTGCTATCAGAACAAATAGCATGTTTTTATGAAACAATATATATCAAAAGATTGACACTAGTTTATGTCCAATTTCAAAATGAAATTAATTCCAAAGACCACTATTGGATTTAATGGAAAAAATATATTCTAATTTCACTTTAAAACCAATTCAAAAGATAATATAATCATATAAATAAATTAGATTAAAAACGATGTTTTGAATTTAAATACAATAGTTTTCACTACTCATTAAAAAATGATCTTTATCGGAACAATACCAAAAATTTACACAAAGTATATTTTGATGTCCCGATTCTAAAGAAGAATTTTATATAGTCCAATAGAATATATAAGATTTAACAATACTATATTTAATGACAGTTCTCCATCAAAAGGCGATAAGTGGACCTTTTGTGAAAATTAGAGTATATATGCCTAAAATTGAATTCTTTTCGTATTTTAATCCTTTATCCTTTATTGGATAAATGTAAAAACATTTAACAAAAATATATAACCATATTTTAGTAATTTCTATTCATTCCCGCCAATACAATGGCTACATGTTAACTACCATTTAAAATAATATTATTTTATTACTAGTGTGCAACGTAAGATTTCAAAGAAACTCTTTGTTGTGTATCAGGTACGCTAACGAACAAAGAAACCCCTTTAAAGTAAAATTAATATTTAATTCGTAAATATTGATAAATATGAAAATATTTAATTCTTTATTTACATGGGATGTTACAGTCAAAATGGGTAAAAATATATTTAATAAATCATTTGATTAATTTTGAAAATAAATTTTTAGAAAATTTATACAAAACATGGTTTTTAAAGAAAAATAATTTTCTTTCCAAGATAATGATAAATATGATTTTTCTTAAAAATATTCATATGAAATACTAAGTATATTATGGCAGGTAAATGAATATAAAAATATTAATTTACGTAAATAAATACTGGGTCAAAATATTAATGGGTTTATCGAGATATATATTATAATATTTTCTCATTAGAAGCATAATCATAAATAATCCCAAAAATGATGAGATTGTAAGGTAAAACAATCACAACTTTGGTGAAATTAATTCATAATCCCCATGTAATAATAAAATTAAATAAAACATAAATTTAAAGTAAAATAAGTATATTTATGATATAACATGACAAAGGGAAAGTATATACACCTCATTGAAGAATAAATTGTCATATCATAACATAGGTCCCCAAAATAAATTGCAACAAAAACCACTTACTGCATTGGTATCTTTTGAACCATAATACCCATGAAAAAGAGAACATAAATGTATTTTTATATCAAATAGTTTAATTATAATCATAATAAAAAAATTTATGATAATTATATACACCATGTAAAAGAAACACACGGTGAATGTGGCATGTGGCACATAGAAAGTAAAAGTTAAAAAGAAATCCATTTCCTTATATATTGAATTTATTCATACATGTTTTAACATCATGTATAATAAAAAAATTTATTATACATATGTTATATAATAATAATAGTATTTTCATACAATGTATTATTTACTTATGAAATTTTATTATACATTTATCAACAATTACTTGTCAGAATCAGGTTTTGGGAAATAATTGCATTGTTTTTTAGTATGTTTTTTACCTATTATTTTTAGTCCTATTACTTTTATCAGGGTGACCTAATCTCAAAAATGTCCAAAATGATATAAATATCATAAAACATCAACACATATGTTTTTATATAAATCAATAAAATATAGATATAAAAAATGAAATACATAGTTTGTGGAGATGGTACGATGTATGTACGCATTAACATTATTTCCAATTTCTCAAAGGGTTGAAATAAATAAATAAAAATAAAATATTATAATTAAAAAGTCATTATTATTTTATATATATCAGATATGATCTTTATACATATAATTATTTTTTTCCTTGTAAATATTGAACGAATCACATCATCTCCCGAGGTGGTAGTCCTCCAACCACACGAATAACTTTGTCGTATACCCACAAAATTGAATATAAGATGGAATATGTGATGTCATCATTCTAGAATAATAATAAAATCATAAATATTATATATAAACAATAAATATATCGTTATATTTAACTATGATAGTTGGTAATTGAAAATGAATAACATTAGTTCACGAGGCAGTAGTCTTCCAAACACATGAATAATGGTTTCATGAAACATTTGATGGAAGAGGAAAAAGGATTAGATTATCAAATTTAAATAATAACATATTAGTATATGGAATATAATAAGTTTATCATAACATCAAGGTTTAATATCAATTCAATTTGGTGGATGGAGAAATAAAATAAAATGCTAGATTTGGAATGTTACCTCTTCTCTGGAGAACTTATTTTGGATATTACCAAAACAAGTCATAGGATGGATTTGTAAAAAAATAGGTTTTATATGATGATTGGATGGAGTTAAGTATTTTATTTTTTTATTTTATTTCCCAAACTAATGTGTATTTATGTTAGAAGATGATAGGAGAGGAGGTGTCCATTAATAAGTGAGGTAAGTGGCACACTTGTAACTTTTTATAAGGAAATGTTGTTTCCATGGATTTAACTTAAAATAAGTATAAAAAATAGTTAATTATTCATCATAGAATAGATATCGATGAAATATTTCAAAAGAAGTTTGTATTAGAGATGTTTTTAGTCATTTAAACTCTAATCATATTTGTTTTTCCCCAAGGTAATCCTTTTTTACCTTAACCTTGGTAAATATTTATTATTCTTTTTAATATTTAAAATAATCAAAAAATAATTTTAACTTATTTTATAATATAAATTATTGTTACTCAAAATATTTAATCCATTATTCCAAATATGTAATCCATTATTCCAAATTTCAATCCTTAAAGTGGATAATTTTAATCTATAATTAATCCTACATGTGTGATGAGAAAGAGGTTTTCAAAGAGGAAATTTCAAAGGTCTAAAAAGATTCTATATCAAAATTCAATATAAAACTGTTTAAAATAAAATAAATTTTGTTAATAGATATATAAATTTAACAATTTTACCACTGAAATCAGGTATTTTTTTAAATTTTTCACATTTTAAAAATGTTATTACAATTCATAATAAAAACCAATATTTTCACTATTCATTGATAAATTTATCATCTCAGAAAACATATAAGAAATTCATATTTTGATAATATTTACATGATAATTTCAAAATTTTATTTTATTTTTTAAAAATAAATTTTCTAAATGTGAAAAAGAATTTAAAATAAATTTGTAAAAGGATATAAAATCAAATTTAAAAAAATGATTTCATAAGAAAAAAATTGGTTTAATTCTTATATGTCATATAAAAAACAATAATATGAATGTTAAACATTTGATTGATTATAAAAAAATATTTATTTTATAAAAATAATACAAAAAAGAGGTTTTTTAATTTATTAGTTAAAACACATTTTTGTTCAAAAAAGAATATTTCAGAAGAAGATTTATTTTATTTTAAAATAGTTGTTATTTTCATTTCTCATGAATTAGTCACCAAATTATGAATTTTATTTACATATACATACCAAATATTTTTATATCATAGTTAATCAAATTCATCCCCACCATTCACATTTCTTGGTGAAAACTAATATCTTGAATTATACTACATCAATATGTCACATTTCATTAATACTTATTATTTTTTTGTAACATAATATAAACTCCAAGATGAGTGTAATGAAAAATATAAAAAATATTAAATTGATTGTAAATAAAATATTTCCCAAAATCACCTGAAATTACATTATACCCCCATTAAAAATAATTTCAACCACAAAATTAATCAATATTTTACAAACAACTAGGGATATATATTCCTAATTATATCATAAAATTCGCACATAACATCCTTATGCTGGGGGTTCATAAAACAATATTGTCAAGGTGAGTGGTATTGTTTTTCAGAACATTGCATATTCAATCTAGAATCAATACCTATTGTTCTTCATATTAAATATCACCCTCTATGGAATGACCTATGAGTTGGTACATGTGATGGATCATGTATGTACTTCCTCATGAGAGACACATGGAATACATAATGAACACGATAGAGTTATGGTGGATGTTTCAATGGATATGCTACCATCCCAGTATGATCAATAATTTTTTAAGGACTGATATACTTAGGGATTGTCATTCCATTGTATAATTAGAAGAATTTCATCCTTTGGATGTTCTTAAATAAATTCCCACTTTATTTCTTAATCCATGAAATTAGGATAATTTTTTTTATTCCTAAATCATTAATGGAAAAAAATATACATAATAGAGTGATATTTGTTTCCTTATGTATCTAATTATAACAAAATTGTTGGTACTTGCGATATAAAATGGATAAATCATCATATGAGCAAGTAATACATTTTTCACAAAAATCTTATCCAAAGTTAAACTTAAAACATTTCATATGTGGTAAAACTTATTACCCTTATAAATGATTAAAATGAAAAACTTCATAAATACGCTCACTAAATCTCAAAAGTTAAATTATCATTAATACCCCCCAAAAACATGATTTAACTCTTAATTTTCACATACCAAACATGTGAATACCATCATCATGTATTATATTAAAATAAGGTAATTAAAAGAAATGTCGTAAAACTGTTTTGAAAACATACAAAATTGCTTATTAAATAAATAAAAAATCATTATTAGATATATTACATAAATACATAAATGTTTTAATGTTAACAAATAATAGCATAAAACAAATTTTCATGAAATTATTAATCATTTCCAAGGTAAATAGTACTATCCAATTAACATTGTCCATATCAATAATCACTTTATCCCAACATCATTATCTCAATATAAAAATAATATTTATGGTTATATTTACTTTTATTATTTAGTTATCATGTAATAAAACCCTTCCATTATATCAATTTTCTTCTTTATCAGTTCTATTGAATATATTCTTAAATATCCTAAATGAAAAAACATATACTGAACGATCCCAATATATACCATAATTCTCGTGTTCCATTATATAAATAATTTAATAATGATATATAATTATAAATTGTGTACTCCTTTTCCTTCTTGTACCCACGTAAATGTTTTTTGTTCATTTGATACATTCTCTTGAATGCTTCTTCCCAAATTCTTATCATATATAAAATTTAAACTTCTTTCCTCCATGGTCTCTACCACCAAAAATCTCAATGAACAATACTTTTAACTTATATGGCGAGTCATAGAGTTGGTTAAGGTGAAATTTGTTAATCATATATCCTTATAACTTATTAGGAGTAATTAAAATTTCCATAAATAAAGACATCATCCCATTTGTTTCTCATAAACATATTTTCTATCGTAATGATTTTTAATCTATTTCCTTTTGTTTACTCTAAAAACAAATTGTATTGTGTGAGTAACAATATTCATGGTGGCGAATGACAAAATCCAAAAAAAATTACTTATATGATGTGGAAATCATGAAAACTACTTTTAAATCTATGAAACATTAAACATAAAATTGGTAAATTATGGTCATTATATATTTGAATCCTTCATTATGGTTTAATAGTTTTTGTGAATTTCCAAATCAAATACCATAGGAGTGACAAACTATATATATAAAAAGACCCATTGTTGCACACCTGGTGATGATAAAGTCCATATCAATATTCCCTTTTAAGAGTTATTACCCTTATGTACCTATTCCCTAGAGAAATATCCACTTATAGTATCTAAACATGGCTGTAATATATGGGAATCCACTCACTCTATCTGTCATCCAAATTCATGGAAATTTTAATATAATATCATCCTTATAATAATCCTTAGACATATCCCTAGATCTAACCTTGGAAATATCTCAAAGGATATCACTATTGTTTTCACGTCCTAGTTTCCAACGGTTAACTAATCTATTAATAAGTTACTAACAACAATGAAACATGATTTTCATACATAAATATCACATAACATTAGATTAATATTAAATATATTTCGTAAATATATTCTTGAGGACAATAATATTTTAGAATTTTTTAGACTAGAGACACAATATTTTTATTTCATGAATGATATTATACATATATAAACAATATCATAATAGATAGTACTCTTATTAAGAATACCCTATGTAAACCATTGTTCATAACCTTGGGAAGGGACCATAATAAAGAGTGAGATCATATGTTAATTAATGGAAAAAATAATATATTTAAATATGTGATCATATAAAAGGATAAGATATGAATAAAGTAATGTGATCAGTAAAATAACTTATGAAGTAAATAACCAACAAATCATAGATTTTAAACATGAACCATGGAATAATATATTATCATTTCTGATAACAAGTTCCATAGGAGTGATAAATGATCATAAATCAATCATGAACCATAATATCAAATCTTAAAATCCATTAACCAACATAAATATTGATACTCATTTCATATTTCGATGATTTCTATCAAGATCATCAACATTGTAGATCATGAATCATCCTTTGTTTTACATTGAGGATCAAAACACAACTATCACCCATAGTGGATAAGGATATTGTTTCTTCCTATAGTGGAAGAGATGAACATATTTCCCATACTCTATCAAGACCATCAAAATGTTTCACACTGTTATCTCCTGAGATATAATTATTTACCCAATGCATTGGATGATTATATAATTCCCACCCATATCATAATGAAAACCATACATATGTGCACCAAAAAAGAAAAAAACATTCATCATATTATCAAATCATAACCCATGTAAATGAAGGTGTTTCATAAACAATTATAAATTCCCTAGATCATAACCCATGAAAAATAAATGGGTTTTACAAAAAAAATTCATCAATATAATAATTAACCATCAAAATAAAAAAATAAATATGGAATCATTCAATATTTTCACACGTAACGAATAATTAACATCAAAGGGCGTTATATTAGATGGAAAATGATTTTTAAAGATCACATGAATAATTTTTTGTGTAATACCTCCTTTCCACTTTGATTTTTTTAACCAAAAAACATTTCCAAAATACATACCTTTAAAAATACCCTTGGAAACCTACTAAAGAAGAATTATATATTATTCAAAACATTTCATGAGGAAAATATATTTTCAATTTTGGAAATAATTTTTTAAAACTATAAATTTGTAAAACATTATTTAAATTCTTCCATTTAAATATAAACATTGAATCCACAAATGTGTTCTTTACAATATTGATTAAACCATTTCATGAAGAGAATATTACATACTAAATGAAGAAATTTTTTCCGAAACATAATATGTTTTGAAAATAATTTTATTTGAAAATAATAATGAAAAAAATTTAATTTTTTCTTCCAATAAAATAACAGTAATGATGATTGGAAATTATTTTCATGTTGTACAAGTTAAAACAAATATTCCATTCATATTTTTTGTAAAAGCCAAATGGGCATCATTTTGAAGATGACATTACGATTCCATTATTTTTTTTAAAAATGAAATAATTGGTAAAATTTTCCTTAATAAATCATTTGAGTAATTTTTAAAATTGATTGAAAAAAAATTTAGGAAATTTTTTTTTGGATGAAAAAGTGCTTTTGCCCGAAAGAAAAAGAAATATAATTCTTCTTATAATAATTCATCCATACAATTTAGTACATAATTGTAGGAAAATTAATGTAAAACATGAATTTTATAGAAATAAATACATGTGAATAAAATTCATTATTTTCTTAAGACATTAAATATAATATTTCCTTATTAGAAACATAATCATAAATAATATTAATAAATTATGAGATTGTAACATACAACTCTTTAAATATTGGTAAAATTGATACATAATCCCCTTTAAATAATAACAAAAAAAATATCATTAAATGAATGGAATTCATGATATATCATGTAAAAGTGGAAGTATATACACCTCATAGAAGAATATTTCTATTTTACATTACTTTAGTCACCAATATTAATGTTAGAGAAAAAAATCCCTTACCGTGTTTTTAACATTTGAAACATAAACCACATGAAAATTCTTTAATCCCCATGAATAATAAATACATGAATTTATATGTAAATCCCTGAAATTTTATAGAGAAACATTATAATATAATTCTATGGGCAGTATGTATACCACCTAAAAGAAACACATGGTGAAAATGTAATGTGTCTCATGGAAAATAAAAGTGAGATAGAAATACCATACCTTATGTCTCGACTGGTAGATGTATGAACCTCCTCTGTAATAAATAAGTTTATTATATATATATTATAGAAAAATATTCATATATATAATATATTATAAGATTTATGTATATACTTGGCCATAAACATTACATATTCATGTGATTTTAAACTAGAATTCATATTAATAGTTTTCTAAGGATATTTTTTGGTTTGTAATTTTAATGAAATAGAAATAAATCTTAGATAGAAATTCATTTCATATAGAAAATTATAGAAATTATAAATTTTTCTCATAAAAATACATTTCATTAAAATTAAACATGAATTTTTTTTAATGAGAAATCATTAAGATTTTCATCAGTACCCCATCCTTTTTCCGTCTATCCCATAAATCATGTATAAATCATTTTAAAACATTTAATGCTAACAAAAATCTCATTAGGGGACATAAAACAATGAAAATAATTAGTCTTGTGAAAACAAATACAAGAACATTTATATAAAAATACATTTTTACCCCAAAAAAGAAATCATCATTCTAGAAAAAAAATTAAATTACATTGTGGGAATAAAACAATTTCTTTGAAAACTCATTAGTAATAACATAAAAGTTAAGTAAGAAGCATGGGACATAATTTCCCATATCACTATTACAAATATGGTCAACCTCCAACTATGTAGTTTCAAATGCATTTGAGGTTATACTATAACCACCAAACCTTGGTTTATCACGGAACCAACCATTATTGGTTAATAATACAACCACAAATAAATGGATTATAACAAAACCACCAATAATTAGTTTATAAAATAACTTCCTATCATCATAAAAAATTCCCCAGAAACATATCATAATCATATAACATGAATTCATTCTCCATTAAAATCTTCTGAATGAAAACACCATTTTCATTTCTAAATCACATATTTAAGAAGAACTTCCAGCACACTGATGATAACATTTTATTTTCTAAAAACCAGGTACACACAAACATAAAACATAAAATTGTTATGTTATCATGAATTTGGGAAAATTAGAAAAATTTATATAAGTTTAAAATCATTCCTTTTATAAGTTTTTAAAAAAATTAATTAGGAACTTTAAAAAGAGGGGTTTTAGAAAGAAAGTCACTTACCTTGTGTTCGATTCTCCAAATAAATTATTTATCAAAGTAAATAATAAAGTTTTGTTAATTATTTAATTTATTATGGACCATTTATAAGTGTTTAATTCATTTTTTACCTTATTAACATGTTATATACAAGTACATAATTATTATGTTTTGGTCTCACGTTTTGATGATATTCATTTTGTAAGTCCAAAATGTCTTCGCTAGGTTGACTATGTTCATTGAGATCATTAATTAATTATCTCAAAAATAATAATAATGAAATTAATATCATTTTAATACATATTTAATACTTTTATATACTTCTATTAAATATGATTACGTAAAAATTACTATGTTACAATCATAGAGATGACATGTTATACTTTCAGATGCATAACACTGTCATTTTTAAATGTTCATTATTGAAATAAGTAACTATAATTTTATCTTTATATAATGATAAAAATATAATAAATTTATATTATTTATTTAAATATACTTATATATATCCTCAAATTCAATGTGGTGAGGAAAAATGATTCACAACACTTTATAGAGGTGGCAGTCCACTTGATTGCACGAATGATATTATCATTTTATTTTGATTGGAAAGGGATGAAAATAAATGAAAAATTATAATACCATAATTATAAATAATAATTTAATATATTATATAAAAATTTATACCAACATGATAAACTGAATTATTAAATGATGATGTAAAATGACTTACATCAATCCGTCAGGCGGTAGTCCAATGTACACATGAATGATGTATTATTTTCCCATTTTATAGAAGTGGATATGGATATGGGTAATGAAACAAACAGAAAAAAATTATATTATATGTTGGATACTGTAATTATTTTTTTATCATGGTTGATGAAGAATTTAAAGAGGTGGAAGATTAAATAAAACAAAAACACTTGATTATAAACGAAATGACTTCTAGGGAAACCAGTATTGATTAACCACTTAATCCTTCTATGTGTAGTTTTATGCCTAAAATAAGGCCTCTAGAATGAAATGAGTGACTATATGATGGGGTTTGGTAAGGTATTTCATGATCCATTTGGTTTTATATGGGTTATGGATTATGAATATTATGTTCCCGTTTAAATGATAGCGGAGTGTGATTCTTGGAATTACTTAGTATATTAAAATATAAAAAGACTATTATAGAGTGAAAAACATTAAAATAGACTATAAATTTATATAAGATGTAATTTTAGAGAATATATAATCTTTATTGGGATTATTTAAGATTTTTATTATTTCTAAATAATTTAATAAAATATTAATCCCATAAAATATCATTTTTTCTGAAAATTTCCTATTATTGATTACATTGAATTTAAAATCATCATGAAAATAAGTAAAATTTAAAAACACTATATTATTATATCCTATACCTTTAATGGTAATCCATTTACTTCTTGTATCTCATTAATTATATCAAATTATATTTATTTTATTAGTTTAAATATCATTTTTAATTTATTGTCAATTAAATAATTATGGCATCAGCATTGTTCAAGTATTTGAGGAAATTATCTATGCCCTAAAAATAAAAAAAATTAATTACCGTGATTAAGATAAATATTTTATATTCCAAAATTCTATATTTAATTGAACATATGTTTTGAATAACCACATATTAAAAAAATGTGTGTTATAAGTTTCACTTTCTGTTAAATAAAATAAAATAAATGTATTAATGTCAACAATGTGTCTTCAAAAGGTAATAAATTCAACCCATTTGTGATTATAGAAGAAATATACTCATAAAATAGATTTGGGGGTTGTTTCATGGTTGTTTAATAGTCCTTATAATTATATTTCCACTTTATTTACACAATTTTCATTTTACCTTGGTATTAAGAATAATTATCTTCTATATTCATATATTAACTAAATAAAAAGGTCATATTCAAAAAAATTTAACCCCATGATTCCAAATATGCAATAAAATTCTCGAAATTAAAATCATATAATATGAATAATTTAATTTTAATTTAATTGATACTTGTAAGGATTTTTTTCTTCATAAAAATTCCATTTGAAAATAAATAATTTGTCTTTAATAAATTTAAGTATAAAACCCATTCCAAAAACACTAATGGGATTAAATAAAATCACAATGATATTATTGATATTTAAAACTATTCCAAATAATTATTTTAAATTGATAATAAAGTGAAATAAAATATCATTTTGAATAAAAATAATTATTTTTAAAAATAATTCAAAAGTCAATATTTTCATAAAATTATTAGAAATTCATCCTAAGATAACATAGATATGATGAATTTGAAATTAATTTTTTTATTATAAAATTTTTGTAATTTGGAAACTAATATTTTAAATTTAACCATATAAGAAATTAGTTTTAAAAAATTGTTTTATTTTTGATTTTAAGAATTACATAACAAATTTATAAATAATTTAACTATATAATTGAATAATACTAATAAATTTGAAAATAAATTATTCTATCAATACCTGGGTTATTATATTCACCCCTTTAAATAATGTCCCCAGAGCATTATCCACTTATTAAACATTTGGGATACCATTCCCTCCAAAAAAAATTTATTACCATATTGATTGTTCAACTCAATGGTTTCTAAAAGCTATATTACATTGTGAATTAACTAGTTCCGCAATAAAATATCTCTATTTTAAAGAATATAAAAATTCCTTTCTTCTTAAGAGTGGTTAACTTCCAACTAAAAAACCATAGGGATAAAAGCGTGATTAGAAAATGAAACAAACTTTCTTTACATCAAATCATGAAAAAAATAGTGTAATTCGAATAAAATTTGATGTGAGGAATCTCATTAGGGAACTGATCCAACATTCTCTATGATTTAATATGGTCCAATGAACTATTTAATTAAATTTTCATCATTTATAAATTGCATATTTATTTTCCTTTAAGATATTTTAAGGAAAAAATGATCTCCTACATTATATTAATGGTCTTTCCTCCAGTTATCTGTATAATGTTTTTTAATACCATGATTTTTCAAAATATGGTACTGAATAATCATCTCATTCTGATCCTTTTCCTATAAAAATTATAGTCCCATCATCAAGCTTTCATCTTCTGCATCCTAACGGATGATGTTCTACACCTCTTTCCATATAATTCTTCAAAAGGATCCATATGTATACTATAATTAGAAATGATATTATAATAAAAATAATCTAAAGAATGTTAATGATCATAAAGACCATAGTATTACATTTAATAAGATCGAATAATATTCTCTAAAGTCATAATTGTTTTCTCAAACAATCTATCAGATTTCGGATATAAAATATTAGTGAAATTTACTTCAGTCCCTAAACACTTCTATAGTCCTTTCACGAAATTAGCGGTGAATCTGGCATTACAGTCAGATAAAATGGAGATAGAGACTCCAAGAAACATAATTATCTATTTAACATATAGAATATAGGGTTGATCAAATGAAATTGTGTCTCGAATGGGTATGATATTCTATAATTTATTTTGTCAATCTACAATAAAAAATTTCATTGTTACACTAAGATGTCATCGGTAGTCCCACTATTAAATCTATAGATATATTTTCTAATTTCCAAGTCATCACTATTAAATAATTTTGTATTCCCTTTGGTAATTTTTGTTTTTATTTAACCTGTTCAAAAGTCAAAAATTTCATGGAAATGTTAGTAATATCTCTTTTCATTATATCCCATCACCAATACTCCAAAGGTCTCTATACATCATTGTGCATCCTGGATGAACAAAGTGTGGATACATATGTGATTCATTTAACAACACCCTATTCAAATAGGGAACACATTGTACAAATAATAATTTTCCAAAATTATTGAATATTCGTCAACAAAATAAAATTTTGGTAGCATAACCTTATTAATTAATTCTATGTTTTTCTATAACTCATGGTCTTCCATTAGAGGAAGTTTGTTAATCCAAAACATCTAGGACAAATTTTATCAAATAAATTACCAACATGTTCTAAATTTTATATTATTAATGTGGAATTAGTTTTCTGAATCCAATAATCAACCAATTATTTTCTATTTCATGATTATAAATAATCATGAAACAATAATCCATTGTCATTTCCATCCATATTCAATATCTTATGTTCAACTAGCTTTGAGAAAATATATAAATCAATCTTTTATGATCAGTATATATTTCACACATAGAACTATATAAATGATGCCTTGATGTTTTTAAAGAAAAAAACATTAGCCGCTAAATACAAATAATATATAGAATAATTTAACTCCTTTGTTTTTTATTTTAGTGAGTCATAAGAAATAAACAAATCAATTTTCATTTAAACACAACAGAGTTTTTCAATGAAGCATCATTGTAGATGAAAATATCTCCATTTCTCAACGGTTAATAAAAATTTAGTATTAAACAATATATTTTTCAAATCATAAAAAAATCACATTATTTTTTCTAGAAAAATTTAACTCCTTTTAATATTAACATCATTAGTATGCTATATAACCATGAAATTTTTACAAAAAACAATCTCTAATATACTACTAATCCAAAAAAATATTCAAATCACAGTAAACATTTTAGGCCTTTTCCATTCATAAAAAAATTCTATTTTTTGGGATCATCTATTATGTCATCATTATTTACAATATTACCATGGGAAGATATCTATTGTATGAAAAAAAAATCACATTTTATAAATTTTCCATACATCTTCTTTTAATTAATTTTTTAAAAAAATCCCTTATTATTATTCATGAAAATTGCAATTTCATATTAAAATAAATATATAAAATAAATATAGCCACAAACCTATAAAAATATTCTCGAGAAAGAACTATTTATAAAATATATAAATACACCGTGGAAATTTTTCTAACCAATGGAAACACCTACAAAATCATAATTCATATATCTATCATGGAAAGTCATCATCGAAATATCGTCCACCTTTATATTGAATAGATGGTACCGAAAATGAGATAAATATTTTAAATGTATTATGATCTCGAGTGCTGATCAAAAAAATCATTGATTTGAGGAAGAAAATAATTTTTCTTAATAGTTATTTTTTTAATTAACAATAATCAGTACAAATCCTCATAGAAGCATAAATATATTTAAAAAATAAAATAGGGGGATACCATGGTGAAATGTTAGGTGGAATAAAACCAATTTTTTAATTTGAACGGAAATTTCTTTTTCAATTTCCAATGTTCTACTTGATCCATTCAATATGGGTGGATTGAAATCTTCTTAGCATTGGGGACTAAGTCAATTGTAAACTCTACCTCTTGTTCAGGAATGATACCATAAAATTCATTAGAGAAAACATCAATCTATTCATTCACTACAAGAACATCACAAATATAAATAGTTTCTTTCTTGTCAATTAAATGTTTGAAGTAACATTCATTTTTTTTTCTAATCATTTTATCATATTCTAGGTATGTTATCAAGGGTATGAAATTAGTAAACCCTAAATTAGTATCTTTGTAAACTGTCTTATAATGATAAAATAAAATCCAACACATATAAAAAATAATATCAAACTCAACAATGGGTAGTAAAATAAGATTTGTATGAATTTTTGTTTCTATAATAACAATAGGAACATTCCAATATATATTACTTTCTTTCATATTTCCACCTAGTTTTTTCACCAAAATCATCTTCAAACAATCATGATGTAGTATTTCATTTATTATTTAAAATCTCTTGGAAATGAATGAATTTTAAGATGAGGAATCAAAATAGAGTAAGAGAATAATTTAAATACATAATTAATATACTTGGAATAAATAAATTTTTTGATCCAACTTCAACCATAGTCGTAGGAAAATATTTTTCCATTCCTTTTTCTCTTTCAGTGCTAATGATTCCCATCCCGAGTTATTAACTTCCGGCACAAATTAGTAAAATTTCCTAACTATTTTCAATTAAAAAATCTTACCATATTCATTTAATTATTTTTATTCATTTTTTTGTACTAAAAATCATTAGGAAAACATTCCACATTGAATTAATTTCTATCATTTTTTAAGACATCCCCCAGAGTAATTTCTACCGCACATTTCACAATAATGTAATTTTATTTTTAGAGATTAAAATATAGTAGATGAATGGTTCTATAATTCATTACAACCAAGAAAATTCTTAATATTGTAATCATGAGGCATATATGTGTCAGCAAACTTCATCAAAAAAATTTCAGCACAAAAAACAAGTTTCTCATAGCTTGTAAATTCTCATGAATCGATTTATCATCATAATTTTTTTAAACTATGGTAAAATCAATTAATTTTTCTATCATTTTCCCAAACAAAATCTAGTATGTACTAGGAAAGTATTGTTACATTTTATCCATATTCACCAACAAAAGTTTCATCTCTCTACCTCAGTGATAGTATTTTTTTCCTCCATTATGGTTATAATGTGATTTGGAAAGTATTTATGAAGGAAAATATATTAAAATTAGTCATGTTCCAACGGAAAAATATCTCCTCTTTCTCATATTTTTTTTCTATTGACCAACAATTTTTTGTTTCCCCTTCAAATTAATAAATTAAAATAATAAACAATAGATGATATGAACACCCCATGAAAACTAATGTCATTTATTGGGATTTAATCCTCTGTTTAGTCACCATAAGGTTAGATGATCAAGTAACTGATGGAGGGTGTTACCTCATAAAGAGTTCCACTATCATAATGTTCTATTGTGGTGGATCTGGATGATCTTCTGTATGGATGCCACCAACATTTGTAGCAGTAGTTAAGGGATCCATTATTTAAAAAATAATTAGTTCTAATTAAAATCATTCTTGATTTTTTTATTTTGAATGATATTTTCCATGCAATTCTCTCGACCACATCTTCATTCATTCCTCGATGGATAACGATTATGAAAAGATAATGTTTTAGATACAAAACATGGTAATCATCATATTCTTTGTCATTTCAAAATATTAAAATATAATATGTCTATTATAGAGTTCAAAACATCCAAGTGGCCTAAATATGAATAGGGGATGACATATTATACCATATCGTTTCCCATTTGTGCTTATTTGATATTTTTTTTAATAACTTACTAAAATATTGATCCCATTAATTATTATTACCTTAAAATTTGATACTAGTCATACTTTGACATTAAAATCAGCATGAGAAAAAGTAAAATTATAAAAAACTATTTGATTATACAATACAAATTTCATGGTAATCTAGATAATTCATGGATCAAATTTATTGAATACCCTATATTTATTTTAACATTTTTAATATCATTTATTTTATTTTTCTCTTCAGTAAAGAACTATTGCTTTAGTGTTGTTTAAGAATTTATAGTAATTAATTCTTCACTAGAAATTATAAATTAATTACCTCAATGGAGATAGATCCTATAGATTTAGAAATACTATTTATGAACAAAAATATCATCTAGATCATTATATATTATAAAAATTTCATTTATTAAAAACAAGAGTGTGACAACTTTGAATTTCCTTGAAATAAAATATAATAAAGGACTTTATGTCAACAAAGTGGATCTATTAGGACATAAATTCGACCTATAGATGATTATGGTCGAAATATACTAATAAAAAAAATTATTTCATGTTTTATTGTCATATTTGTGCTTGTATAATTTAATTCTCACACTTAATTACCCAATTCAACTTTTACCGTGATAATAAAAATTAATTCTATTCTATTCAAATTGTAAAATAATTATGAGGAAATATTGACTAAAATTGAACCCATTTATTTGAAACAAGATATCTATTTTTAAAAATTCAATGAACTGAAATTGAATAATTTAATTTAAATTAAACCAGCAAAACAGAAAATAAAATATATTATTTAGAAAATACATTTTTAAATATAAAATGTTGTTATACTAAAATGAAGTATAAAAAACTTTCAAAAAACCATAATTGGATTAATTTAATTGGAAACTAATAAATTAAAAATTAATACTAGTCCAAAACATAATTTTATAATGTAAATATAGGGAAAAAATGATTTTTCCATAAAAATTCATACTTTTTGATAATCCTTGAAAAAGAAATATTTTTAGAAAATTATAAAAAAATCATCCAACAAAAATTATTACAGGATTAATTAAAAAACGAAATTATTTTTTTGAAAATAAAATTTTTGAAATTTAAAAAATTTCTTATATATATAACTGAATAAAAAAATTAGTTCTATCAAAATATGGTATTTTTTATTTTACTAATTACCGAACATATTTTTAATTAATTTAACAATTTAATTCCAGAAAACTAATAAATATGAAATAAAATTATCTTATCGTTACATGGGTTGTTAAAATTTACTTTTGAACTTTCATTATTCATTTATGAATAATTTATTGTTCAAATCATGTTTCTAGTAATAAGTGATATGTTTTTTGTGAATATTTTAAATTGATATTTTTTCCTTCTAATTTGATCATAGATCCATCAAATCAAGAGTTTATCCATGATATAAATATAAAATACATTAATTATATATATTAATATAAATCTATTTAATATAAACATAATAAATAAAATACAGCATTTACATAGACTATATGTTGTTTGTACGCATGAACTTAAATTACATTTCCTCGATGGGTTGAAATAAAGAAATTTAGGTAATATATTATAATTACATAATAATTTTTATGAAATATATATCACATATTTTTATTATACCCATTTTTTTTACCTTTTATTTAAATCCTGAAATAATCCCATCTCTTTGTGAGGTGGTAGTCCATCATACACACCAACCACATTGTCATATGCCCCGAGAATGGAACATAAGAAGGAATATATGATATAATGATTACCCACGAATAATGATATGATAAAAATAATAAATAAATAATAATTACATTATGTCCCGTCATGAGAGGTGTTTATAGAAAATGAATAACATTGGTTTGCGAGTTGGTAGTCTTCCACACACTTTAATAATGATTTTCTAACCCATTTATTGAAAGAGGAGATGAATTTAGGTTATTAAATTAATATAATATCATATCATTACCTGGAGGATAATTAGGCTTCCATATCGAAATGTTTTAAAAATAAATTATTTATTTTTAATAAGTAATAAAATAAAATTCTCAATTAGGGACATTACATCTTCTTCATACTACTTTTATTTTTCACCAAAATTAATCATAGGCTGGATTTTTTAAAAAACAAAGGATTCCTAGTATTAGATAAATGTGAGTAATTTATTTTGATAGTTAGTGGATAAAAAATTTGTTTTTATAGTGTGATGGGGATCAGAGGGGGGTATCCTTTTAAAAGTGAGGTGAGTTGAAAACATGAAATATTTGAACGGAAAATATATGTGCCCCCATCTTTCACATACCAGAAGTATGAAAAAGTTCCATTAAAAAAACTAGAACATAAAATGTCTAAATATGACCTTAAAATGTCTTTGGGAAAATATTTTGGTCTTTTTTAACCATGATCTTTTTAGTTTAACTCTAAGGTTAACCCTTTTTTTATCTTCTTAGTAAATATATTTTAGTATTATATCTATTCATTTTGGTAAAAAATTAATATTAACTTATTGACTTATAAAAATATTTATTATTAAAAATAAGGAATCAAATTTTCTATATTCCATTTATATAATTGTCAATTTTATTATAAAATTAATCCCACAAATTGGACAGGAAAGTAGTTTTCGAAACAGAAAATGTCTAACCATTTGAAAATAATTACATCAAAATTCAATATATAATTTTTTTAAATAACATAAATTTGATTAATAAATAAATAATTTAACTAATTTTAACTTAAAACCCATATTTAAACAATTTCTATATTTTTAAATATCATAAAATAAATGATAATTCTTTCAAAAAACAATTATTTTCTATTATTCATTGAATAATTTATCTTCTAATAAAATTCCAAATAATCCATCCTATGATAATTTCAAACACCTAATTTCAAATATATTTTCAAATATATTTTATAAAAGTTGAAAAAATTAATTTTAAAATAAATTTTCAAAAGGGCAAAATACTATTTTTAGATAAAAATTATATTAATGTGAGAAATTCGATTAATTATTGTATGCAATCTTGAGAAAACATATATGGATGTTAAAAAATTAATGGAATATATATTATATTAATTTTTGTCAAATCAATCACTAAAATTAATTTTTTAAATTTTATTTTATTAAAATGTGTTAATGTGCATTAACATTTTCTTTCAAAAGGGGATTTCCATTGTTTTCAAATTATATTCATTTTAATTTTTAAATAAATTGATACCAAAAAATTAATTTTATATAATGTGTGGACAAAATATTTTCATAAGTTTGTTAATTCTATTCATACCATCCATTCTGATGGATATGTGATAAATATCATCTAAAATAATAATATTCTAATAGTATGTCATGTTTTATTTAAACTCATGGGTTTTCTGTAATGGAAACTAAATACAATGTTGTGTGTAACAAAATATAATCCTAGGTCTGTGTGTAATTTTAAATATCAAAAACATTAATTTTATTACAAGGAAAATATTCCCCAAAATCTCATGGTGTTACACTCTATCTCCCTTATGTTTTCCCCAGAATTTATCACTTTGTATTTAATAATTGAGTATATAATCAAGTGACAAAATCTTTTGGTTTCCACATAACTTTCTAAAGATTCTAGTTTCACCACATAATATTTATTAGTTGAGTGTTCATGTTTTTTTGTGCTTTCCCTATTTTATCCATAATCATTACATGTTATCCTAATCAATAATTTCATGATCCAATGTTACAACCTCCGAGTTTAGTACATGTTATGGATCATGTATGTACCTAATTAGGAGAGATACATGGAACAAATCATAATCCTCGGAGATGTGTGATGACAACTCCAATCAAAATGGCACTATATTGATATGATCCACAATGTTAAAAGAACAGATATAACTAGGGATTATATTTCCTTTGTATTATAAGCACTACATCAACTTGTGGTTGTGATTTGATCAGTTTCGATATCATATAATAATCTAATAAATGAAGATATTGTTTATGTTTGAAGAAAAAACATAAAATAATATCCATAATAGAATGATAATTAATTCCTTCCATCTCTAGTTATATGAAATTGGATATCACTAGTTATCCAGTATGGATAAATCTTTATATGGTTATGTAATACATTAATATCTCAAATTTCATTAAAATTTAAAATTAATACATTTCTTAAATGGTTATCCATATAGGCCTTCCACAATATTGTAATAGATAACATTAGAAAGAATGCCACTATATTTCAAAATAGAAATTATAATTAATCCCCCAAAAAAACATTATGTTTCTCTTAATTTTGAAATAAAAAACATTTGAATACAATCATCTTTTATTCTATTGATACATGGAAACAACAGAAATTTAAAAAAAACCTTATTGAAAACAAGCATAAATCAGTATTACTCAAATAATAATGTTTATTTGATATAATTTTCGAATCCAAAAAATTTTAGGACCAATTTGTATTTTGGTTGAATTTGTTATTAATTGTTAATATTTTTTTGAGGTTGAGAAAATGTGGTGTTTTGGTTTCTAGACTCACCCTATCAGATTAACTCGAAATATTCGCTAGATGTATGGAATGCAATTCATATTTAATAGGAAACATGGTTCTGGTCATAATTTTTGGACCATGATGATATGAAATAGTTTCTAGTCCAAGAAATTATGATTATAATTTACTATTCTTAGAGTTATCATAAATCATGATATGTCTCCTGATAAAATATTTTTATGAATGGATTGTGTTGAAAAGAATGATTTTGATTTTTCCAATCATGATAATATGATGATTTTGGTTTTCAACCAGACCAATGTGTCACATCCAACATATCATTGGACAATCCAACTATTGAAAACACTAGTCCATTAAGTATGGTATGTCATCAATCCATAATAATGAGTTTGTTTCCTCAGAAAGATGTGGATGAATTTTGAATTTAAATCCGATTATGGGGGGTTCAATTTTTTGAAAAATCATTTCTCTGGATTTAGTATTTGTTAATATTTCATAGAAACTCATAATGGTTCTGACATCCATAACTGGGTATAGATTTGATTTCCCAAGGAATATGGTCAGTTGGGGATTTCGACCCGATGACTCTTAGTAACACAAATTGGTCAGGTGGATGGGAGGTTAGGCTCATCACACTCTTTGGGGTGAGTTATTTCCTTCTACGGGAAACTCAAATAGATTTGAAATATCTTCAATAATATCTTATGAGTCCTAATATGGGACTGATTACCCTAATAAAATGATCAAATGTTAATTCACATTATATGAAAAGAGATGGCCTCTTTTGGGGGAATCTATATCTATCTATCTATCTAGTTTTCTTCATCCATTTTCATTTGGTGGGTTGTTTCTTTTCTATTTAAGTTGTATTACTAGGATCAATAGAGTTTGTATTTATCCAAAGTGGCTGTTAATATTTTGAGGTTGGGATTATGACACTATGAGGCATCATATATATATATATATATATCCAATATTATAATAAGAATAAAAACCCATGTAGTTTGTTATAGTCATGTTTTTTAACATCTTACATAAATAACGTATATATATCCCCTTGGTAACTTGTTACTTGAGATCTAGTCTGGAAGAGAAATCCCACCTATATTGGTTATGGTTATAACTGGAGTTATTATAGTTCATTCAAAACCTTCATACATTCCCTATGGTACACACCCTTGTATGTTGGGAAGGCATTCCTTTCCACTGATCAGGGATTACACACTATGGTTTCCATGTATGATGGAGATTCATGATGATGATGACGTGCTCATTTAAACTCCATAAGGTCACATGATCTATACTCGGTGTGAGAAACAAGGGATGGAATGTATTCATCCTCATTGCATATAGATGTGAATCATACATGCTAGGAAATCCCACTGTATTATTAATATAGATATCAGGCCATAGGAAGGTGTCGTATATATCTTGTTTATAGATGTAATCAGAGTCATTGTACATTAATAATTTCCAAATCTGTTGGTGGATGGGGTTGGATCATCATCCCATGGGATTCATTGGTCCCAGATGGCCAGAATGTTGGATACATATAGAGATATACACCAAAATGGATCCCCATCTATGTTCACACCTTAGGAAGGTGTCCAACGTGTCCAGGTAGTTGAAGGAACCATATTCATCATAGTTCAGTTATTTCTCAATCCATTGGTGGATGTAGGAGGATCATTTGACTATGAGATGGATTTGGTCTCGATGGTTATAATTTCATACTCATGGAAGGAATTAATCATTAGTGGATTCACAAATGAGCTATGGAATTAGGATGGAATCCTATATATCAAGGTTATCGAAGGAATCAGTTTCATCTGTTTTTATAAGTTAGGGATTACACTCTCAGTACTCCTTTTTATGTGGGACATATCATATTATGTCATCAATCAGGGCTTACACAATAAGGATGAACTCATTCATGGGACATATCGTATTATTTCTCTGATTATGGCTTACACACCGAGGTTTCTATTCTCTGGATAGAGGCATATGACATGAATAATATGATCATTGCAACTGGTTAATTGCACACGAGCTATGTTCGGTGTGAGAAACAATTGATAACAAATAATCAATCTCAATGCTTATGGATATTGGACATATGCACTAGGACATACCGTTTGAGGATTGATATGGATCTCAAACCTTATGAATATTTCCTTAAATTCCTATTTAGGTTAGTAATCATATGTCTTATAGTTTTTTATATCATTTCTTACACACACAGATCTCTATTAAATGCAGGATATATTATATTATTCCACTGCTCAACACTTACAAACTAATATTGACCTTATATGCAGTACATATCATATTTTTCTTCTGATCGGGGATTACACACTATTTTTTCCTTATATGTTGGGTTGACTTGTTTATCATGTCAGGGGATGCATTTTTTGCCCTATATACTTGTCTACATAGCATGAATCAATTGTTCGTCTATCATTCCTTGATTGTATGCTAAATTTGTTAGAGAATATTTTACTGACTTGTCTAAATACAATCACATGACCTAGTTGACATGTCCAAATGACATCACATAATCCATATTGCTTGTATGAAGTCCTTCATAGACCAATGTTGACATTTCCATAGGATATAACAAGTCTTGGATTGTTGATCTAGGAAGTCATTACATGACCAAGGTTGAATTTCCTAGTGGAAATCACAGGACCTGGTTGGTTGATTCCATAATCCATCACATGATCTCTACTGATATACATGGTTGTTGTTTCATGATCTAGTTGACTTGCCTTAATTTCATCAAAAATTCTATATGGAATGATTTTAGTGCGTCACGAGAGTCAATGTTATATATCTGAAGGCTACCGCATGTCCAAGATGAATTATCTGGTTTCCTTCATGAAATGCATATGTCATTTTCTTGGGGATGTTGCATGAGGTAATTTACATACCAAGAAGGTGTCACAAGATCTAGATAACTTATCTAGAGGGTGTTGTGAGAGCTAACTTACATGTCTGGAGGGAACCGTGAGAGCCAATGGACATGTTTGAAGGATGTTTGTAAGATATGGATGGAATGTATAGATGACATCATGAAAGCCAATTGACATGTGTAGATGGAATCACGAGACATATCTAACACACACTGGTGCCACTAAATGATTTGGGAGACATGTATAGACGTCATCATGAGGTATGGATTCTGATCCCATAGGGTTTTTGAGACAAGTGGGAAGTTCCTATGGGGTTCCATATGAAATTCTATGATAGGTCCCGGGGACTACGTATGATCCAAATAGTATACCAAATGGGAATCATGTGATCTGGGCGACATGTCCCGTTGTTTTCAAATGACCTGGGTTTTTCATGTAATGCTCATGAGGATCTTCTAATATGTTCTTCGCATATTTTTTCCACCTTTTTAGTCCTTCATCTCGCATTTTATTTCCTAGGAATTAGATTTTTCTAGTGTTAATTTTCTTAAGGATTGTGTGACTGATCATATATACTGAATATCCTATACATGATCTACCAGAAGTCCATCTCCGGATCTATTAGTGGTCATGTGAAGTACTTATGTATGTCACGTGATCTTATTACGTGATTACCAGTATTCTTCATGCCCGAAAACATTTCTAATCATGAGATCTATTGGTCTGAGAAATCTGTTATTATTGTTTAGTGTGTTAGTGTGAGGAACCTAGGATACATCTTTTGATACGAGGGTGGGGGTGTATAGGCCTTCCACCACAATTATTCTGTGATTTACACTATTCATATTTCCTAAATCTAGGATGGAGTCAGTGGAGGGATTTAATGTCATGACTTTTGGGAGATCCTCTTTTAGTCATTCTAGGGGCATCTCATGATTTCTAGTGTACAAAAGGCCATCTTGTCAGTGATTCATTCATTGGATTATGAGTAATTTATGTTGTATTTTCAATTCATGTGAACATGTTGAGTGAATTCTATATTGTCAGGATGAGATGTCTACATAGTTTCATGAGATCAGATTGCCTTCTAAAAGGAATTTTTGTGATCTTTGAAGGCTTATTTGTGATATTATATGGGAAAATGGTGGCATGAAAGGGGGATTTCACAAGCTCAGTCTATCATGTGGAAGTTATTTTGTGAGGTATTTTGGATTTCATAAGTGTGATCCATGAAGTTTGCAACAACAAGTGGATCCCATCTTTTCTATTTTAATTCCTTCTTTTCATTTCCAATGGTTTGGGGCTCCTTCAAGATTGTGTGAGTGTTGTAAAATACAATAACAATTACCATCGATGATATGTCTCTTGACTAAAAATGGTTCAAATGGTGTTTCATGATAAAGATATAGAAAATCCCATGTATTTTTTAAATGAATCTGAATGGGGGTTGCATGACTACTTGGACTTGTTGAATTCTCTTCATGTAATGACAGTGACTTGCTATAGGGATCTCATGTGGCAAGGTGAACATGTCGATAATGTTTTTTTGATGTCTATAAAACTATCTATGGAATATTTCATTATTTTTACAACCTCCGGAGGCTCCCTCCTTTTCACAATTGCATTTAATTTTTTTACTATGGTTTGGGGTCTTGGGAGTTTTCTTGAGTATTTTCGAAGACATTTATTATCCCCATCAGTGATGTATCACATGAATAATAAATGGTATTTTGGTGATGTGTGATCATAATCATGGAAAACCATTATATATGTTTTTGAAGCCAAAGTGGTAGTGAAATATCACCTGGACATGTCCAAATCCATTCATATGATGGGGGTGACATGCCCACAGTGTGTTGCGTGAGTAGGTGGACATTTCATTGGTGCTTGTATAGTATCTCATGAGATAAATTGGTGTTCCTAATGGATTTTACAAATACATGAGACTTACAAATTTTGGCTATTTTCTCTCTATTTTTCAAGGATTCTTGGTTGGTTTGTGAGGTGCATACCACCTGACAATTCATGTGACCTAGGGTTTCCCATCTAGAAGACACTGCATGATTAGTGATTTTCTAAGAATCCCTTTTTAGGGTATATGTACCTGTCAAAGGGGATCCATGGGATCTTCCACAAGTCATGTGATATGAATTGGTCCTTCTGTTACCTTCTAAAGTTCTTGTGATTGCGTGTCTTTATTAATTTCATGTGATTCATGTGATTTTTACCACATTCTACTTCCGTTTCTTTTTTAGGAAAATAATAAACATATCTATGTATTGTTTTCCCATGTTACTTGTCCAATACACATATGGAGTTCATAAATAAATCCCACCCCTTATAAGTGACATATATGGGGAAAATGGATCACTTTTGATGAAATAAAATCCCCAACTGAGGCTTTGGAACTACAACTAATTAGTATCTTGGGAAACACCAAGTCTTTCATGTGATATTTGGAGTTATGTGAAATGAAATATAAATTGGGGTCCAGAGAGGGGTTAATTGACCAAATACGCCACTTCTCAGAGCCCTTTCTCTATTAATCCATCATTTAATCATTTTGGAAGACCCTTATGAAAGTACATTTCACAATAACTAATAATTAGATCCATTCTTAAGACATTCATAAGAGAATCGATTCGCAATATCTTTTTTTCTAAGAAGACTGTTCAAATTTCCTCCAAAATAGATTTTAGTAATTTCTTAAAATTTGGAAATATAGATTCATAAATCGATTTTAAGGCATCATATGATCTACAAGATTAATATCATGATCATTTTTTACTACTTGGTGACATGCACAACCATGCCATGTCCACACGGTCACTAGTCTTCTGAGGGTTCACGCGGTTGTGAGATGTTATATGGGTTTATTTTGACCACAATTACTAAATTATCTAGGTGAATCATGAATCCACTGTGATATCTGTTAGTTCCTTACTAATTCAAGTGATTCTCATGAAGCTTTTGGATTTTTCGACATTTCCTTTGACAATATTTTATTTTTATATTCCTAAAATATTCCACTTACTTTTTTCAGATGGATTGGGCTCCCATCATAGATCCTTTGATGTATCTAATATGAGGGTCATTCATTCTAGAAACTATAATCATGACCCTCAATATTATTTAAATTATGATAACGAGGTTCTAAAATGGATTATCTAATTCAGAATCAATAATTATCCATTGTTACACTAGCTTCATCTATATGGATTTGTCTTGCTAAACGCCATTGTATTTTATTCTTCAATTTTTTTTACATATTTCAAGTTGTCAACCTCTCTTGACTATATTCATATGACCATAGTTGAGGATCGATGACTAGTCATAGCTCACTCCCAATGTCTATCTTATATATTGGAAAACAATACCTTGTGTCCAGATTGCAACAGTTTCAATCCCCATCCCATCTATCATAGATAATTGAGTATATTCATCTCTTAGATGAACAATCATAGTGTTGGTGGAGCTCTAAATGGGATCCCCATCCTTGTGGTACCTTTTCTGATGAATGGGTGTGGCCATCTTGGGTCAAGGAAAGCCTCCTAGTGTTAACTGACTAGTTATACATTTTCCATATTTATAAAGTATTCTAGATACCCTATTTATTTATTATCACCGATATTATGTTTTTAGAGAATACGTTGACTTTTGTTGTCCTAGAACCAACTCCTTTCATGTGTCCCATGTCACGGTTGGAATCATTCTATGAGATATCTACTAACTTTGTGGGATATCCCCTCTTAGAGAGATGTATGATGAGTTCCATCCCTCCCATGATTTGAGGGATGATGCTTTTCAGACTTCAGTATTGGAATGGGACATTCTCATAATTATGAAAGAAATTTAATAAAGGATATGAAGATGTTATTTCTGACCCCATTTTAGAGATTGGTTCAACAATTTCCTTAATAAAAATGTAGCTATTCAGACTGATATAGGCCCCAATACGTGACCTTCCCTACATATTAGTGATAGTTCATGTTCATATATGACCATTTTTGAATCCAAGGACCATACATCTGGTGAATAACGATCCAAGAAAGAGATCCCTCTAATCCTTAGGTTTGCAGGATTCATTTCCATGTTCTTGAATGTGTTTCTTTTCCAAGATGGTGATGCATGTTAAAAAATATGGGATAGTATGATTATTGTGGAAGAATTAATATAGGAGGGACAACCTCTTAATCTGGTGGTGATGACACTTTCAATCCATTACCAAATCTTTTCCCACTTTCATGAATGAAGATTCCCTTATAGGATCAGTAGTCTATTCATGTTTTTATTAGGCTGTATAGGGGAGAATTTCCATTAGTACAAATATTAATATAACACTATGATCCCTAGTTCCTTATCTTGTCTTAGGTTTCTAATCATATCCATGGTTAGTTCCATGTCACTTGGGTTTGAAGAGAATACTGATGTGTTTAGTCAATCTGATAGCTTTTATTTCACCCCTTATCATACACTGGAAGGTCCAATCATTGATAATAGAATCCACTATCCTCATGAATGGATGTACGCATTCACCCATTGACATGGGGTTTATATTTCCATGATGGGATAGATATTCATATTTGATCCATATAAACCTTATTGGATTTCTCATTCGTTCAGATACACCCAAAGAGAATCACCTTTTCTGTTATCCAACGTGCATGGATAGCAACACCCCAAGCCCATATACCTATTTTGGACGATTTTGTCATGTGAAGATACAAATACTGACATCATTATTATGATTATTGATAATCTTGGATTTCTTACTTAGGATTATGCCCAGGCTTGGGTAGTAGCCTTCTTAGGTTAACTGCTAAGATGGCTAGTTTGTTAGGTGGAAAAACCATTTGTCTCACTGACCCATCTATATCTATAAATAATAGAGTTTATGCAAATCTGGGATGAGACATCAATGAATATATCCTTTTCTAGTGATGACCATTCATTTAGCATGAAAAAACCTATCAAGGATGGTAACCCTCCAACATAAGAAATATGGGATACATCTATTGAAAAAGGAATATATTGGACTGTTTCTACTTCTTCCTATGTAAACACAAAATCTCAAACCCAATGTAGGATAATATTCCATATGATTCATTCCAGGATCAAAGAGACTCCTTTGAACTGTTTCATGAACAAGGGGAACTCCTTTATCAGTTTTTTGTTGACTAGGTGGAGGATGTATATTATTTCCAACCATTGTACAAAATCAGGAGAAAAATTTTCCTAACTCATCATGATGTTACCAGCAATGATAGGGGATTTTGTGAACATGATGATGAGCCTCTCGTTTCCGAACATATTAAGGAGGCCTTGGATGAATTGGGGTAGATTCATTGGTTTATATCTAATTTTCAAGACCATATGGATTCATCGACTAAGAATATATGGATATATGAGAAAATAATAGCCTTCTTGGGTTCATACCTATACTCTCCATCATCCTCAAGGGAAACCACCCAAAAAAAGTATATGAGTTGACTAATTTAGTTGACACACTCTATCTTGGTTTAAAACCAGAAGTGTATGTGTAACCATAACTTCAGTGTTAAATTGATGCATCTCACCAGACTATTGTCAAATTTTCCATCTTACTCAATCAAAAATTGTTGTATTTTGATCATTGAAATGTATTTTTTTATCATATTCTTGGATAGAATTTAAAATGTGAATATTCCTCATATTTTATCCAATCAATGAATGGATTTTCAAAACCTTTCATGTTATTGTCTAGTATTCTTTCATTCATGATGTTCATGACACTTTGATGGTATGATGTTATATGAATCACCAACGATAACCATCCTTTTCATAATATCAAGTTAACGTAAATGTATTTATCTAAATATTTAAATCATATTATATTCTTCTTGAGAAATCTTTAGGAATTCACACCAATCATGAGGGTCCCCATTTATGTATCTAGTCGAGTTATCAAGAGATTACTTATTTCCCTAGGGGGTAATTGGGTAGCATATTTTTCCAATAGGTATAGTTATCTATCTTGGTCCAAGGATGATAGTCTTGGAAGGAATAAATTGATATTTTGTGAGGGCTATATAGTGTGCTGTAAAATCTTTTCCATTCTTCCAGACAAAATAATAGTTCTTCTAGAGTTTAATGTATTTTAGTTTGGACCTTCTATCAATGTATATTATTTTCTTTTAACTCATACATTTAATCTTTTAGTTTAGAGTGTTTTTTATTTGACCTTCTACCACTATAGTTTAGGGACTTTTAGATTATACCTTCTATCATTATAGTTTAGGGTCTTTTAGCTCGAACCTTATTTCATTTTTCTTAGGGTTTTTCATCTTGGAAATTATATCACATTATTTTTGGGTCATATATCTCATACCTTATATCAATCTTGTTTAGGGTATTTTAGCTCGGACCTTTTATAATTGTATTTTAGGGCATTTTAACTCTAACCTAAGGATCCCATAAAAATTAACATCTTACATCAAGGAAAAGATCGATGATCACAGAATATGGTGAAAACATGCCCAGAATGACTTGAAACAAAATACTATTCTGAGTTATACCATGGTGCTGTCAAGGATCATGAGGATTGGATCCACTTTTGGGAAAGGAGTAAATGCCTCTATTTGGTTGGTAAAAGACCTTGTGCATCAATAACATAGTCAAACAGATGTATGTCTACCATTTACCAATGGGAATAGAAGATTTATGTGGGAAATAATGGTTGAGGGAGAAATAATAAGAATTCTAGGTCCACTCAAAGAATTGGTATATGAGTGATATAATTCATTACCGAAATGTTTGAGTCATTGAATATAGAATGGGTAAGACATGTTAGGGATGACCCATAACACACCAAGCTTCCATGTTCCTCCATCGTGTTACCAGAGATTATATGGCTCGATGTCCATTTCCTGTAAGGAGGTGATGCCTTTTTTTGTTCAATTCCCTTATGAATCGATGAGATGATCAAGAAAAGACAATATCCACTACATTTATAGGGAGATGAATTATTTATGAGGACACAAATGTGTAGATGATGAAATTGGGGATGGAGGAATGCTATCCAAAAAGGGTTCTAGAACCCATTGAATGTTCCTGTCTTAATTGTTACACCATGTGTTTTTGAATAACTAGGTGTGGGCTATAAATGATTTAGTAATGGAGTGTAAAATTCATATTTTGATAATGGATTCATAAAATGTTGACACAAAATCACAAATGTGGAATACAATTGGACAATCATGGTATATGGATTTCAAATCATAGTCCTGTATTCTTGAGTTAGGAGGATGATATGAGACAATCATACTAGGAATGGACCAGATCACACTGAGTTATTGAGTTATAACACGGTGACATCAGGTCCCATAGGGGTCCTAATATCATTTTTTCATATTCATTAATTTGTTTAAAGACTATTAATGAATAATAGGATTCCTTTAGAATACATGCATAGTAATGAAAATTATCCTTGAATCCGAGTATCATTTTCCAAGGGAAATGAAAGGATTGAGGTGATATTAGGTGCTCAAATCATGAAGTGTGATTTTTGGAAAGTGTAATATACAATAAAGGGTTGAGAAACATATTTTTTTTTCAATTCCTAGATAACATAGTCTCATTATTAATAGATTTGAAAAATAATTATTCTATGTTTTTTCTAAAAAGGGGGTCCTGTTAGAATAGATATTCTTTTAATAAGGCTTCAAAGTCAGCCATATGGGCTTTATGTATTATTTATTTTCATCCATAATTTTTCCAAATATGTAGCGATGAATATTTTTGCGAGAAGTGTCTTGAATTTTTCTCAATATTACCTTATGAGTTATTCAAATGGAAATAATTTTCTGTCTTTAAATATATGTTTATAGTCATTTGATTTAGACTATTATAGGAAAACTTTTAAGGTTGAAATGGTTCGACCAATGTGCAAACGGTTTAAGGTTACGATGATCATGATGCCAACATGGAGTTTGATATACAAGAGACTAATTTGGATAACAACTAACTATATCCCTCGAACATCCTTCTATGTTGGAGATGTGAATGTTGTAAATCATAGCTCGAGGATCATAGGTCATGAGAAATGATATGGGACAATCATATTGGGGATGGCCTAGAACACCCATAGGTGATGATTTCCACCATGGTGACATTAGGATCATGAGGAGTAGAAATCCCTCCTTATGGAGACAAGATCATTCTAATCACTTATACATTGATAGAACAATAATTTTGAGATATTATTTTTCCTTTAAAAGGCTCATGAATGGTTTTCAGAAACTTATGGTATGTGAGGAATGAAGTTTGATTTATAAATTGATGTGCTTGAAAGATGTTGGAAGAATCTCGTACTATGAGAGAATAGGGTATGGCTCTTATGGTCCTTTAATAATATATGATGATGGATGATGTATGAACAATTTATCATCATATAGTAGTGAATTACTTTCTTCCATGTAGTTTAACATCATGTGGTATGGGTGTTTTCCCTATAGTTTGACATTAAGAAATATAGAAGTATTTATTGTGTTGTTTTATTGTCATGTGACCATGACATTAGCCTTTCCATTTAATCCTCTGGTGGTAATGGCATGAGAAACGATTTGGAAATTTTTCATAGATATATTAAATTCATAAGAAGGTTTCACAGAGATCAAACATGTACATAAAAATAATGGTCTTGTATATCTTTTCCCATATACAATTAGGGTGTATTTTTTTGTTGATTGTTGTATCTAGGCCAATAATTGGTGATCCTCGAATCACTACATATCCTATGATGATGGGAATCATTCCATACATAGTTCTTAAAAGAGAAACTCTCTATAAAGGTCAGATCCATACCCATTGGTGGGAATTATATAAGTTGATTGTGTAAGATGGTCCTAGTATTGGAGGTCTGTGCATCACTACATATATGTGATGACTGGAATCTTGTCGCACATATTTATCTTGGAAATATATAGTTTAATTTCATTCTCCATGGATGATGGCTTCCCAACATAAAAAGGGGAATCACAGATTGAAATAATAATGAAAATCAAGGAATCACTATGTATCCTATTTTAATGGGAATAAATCCATATATAGTTCATGAAAGATGATCTTTCTATGCAATTCTAACTAATAAGAATTAAGATGGAATTTTTATGTTTATTTATTGTGAATAGACCCATTGCTTTAGATTCATCCTTCACGCTATATCCCATGATGCAACTAATCAAGTCGCACCTAGTTCATGAATATAGGTGTGGTAGGAGACCAGCACCAACAATAGTGGTCATCTCTGGTGAGTTCCGAATGAATTTGTAGTTATATGTCAAGAAAAGGTTTTCAATCATAATATTTGACGTCATTCAATAAAGAATCATGGTATACCTTTAAATATCATTCATTATGAAAAATGATAACACCATCGTGAGTTGATATGCCTTTTTTCTATGAGGATACCCATACTAAAATTCCTATGCCCATATGAGCTCTACATAATATAAGAGATAAGAAATGGAAGGATTCCTCTCACCAGGAAATGGTGAATAAAGACATGAATGCAGTTTTTTTCACCATGTTGTGGTTAAATAAAGAATTAGGATCGAAGATTCCATATATATCTCTTTAAAATAATAATAAAACTATACGTGGTTCAATAAACCCACACAATTTAATTTTATGTAGTAGAGAAATCACCCATCCACTTTAATTTCATGCGGTGAGGGTGTGGGTCACCCATTGTGAAATGGAAGGAAAATTGTGTATGGGCCAAAAAATAGTGTTTGGAGCATCGCTATGTATCATTTGATGACCATAATCAAGACACACATAGTTCTTATAAGGAGAGACTCTCTATGTGTAGATGACTCACAAATGGGGATAGAGGAAATTCATCCCTCTTTTACAGAAATCTAGGTCATGTGCAGTGATTCACTAGTGAGATGGTGCCTATCATGAATTTTATAATTATATATAGAGGAAATCCTCTATGCCATTAAATGTCTTGTTGTAAGGACCAATTCCATACATCTTAACGTTTTTTGGTTTGGATGTGAGACACTATTAAATTTTTAGACCTATTTCTAGGACATGGGATTCCCAATATGAATGAAGCTAAACTACTAGGGGATCTATGCAGTTTAATGTATTGTGGTGATGATGCCTTCTGTACAGTTTAGCATCATTTGTTCCCGATATACTTGCATAGTTTAACATCATTCGACTTAGTTATGTTTAAATTTATACAAACAATAAAACACATCACAGATTAATGTCATGTGGTTAGGATGTGAGATGTAGTGCAATTTAACATCTGGCTACCATGACTCAGAACATAATGAAATATATTCAATGTATTTATTGAGAAACCTAGAATTGGATGGTGTGTGACACATTCCCCATCCATTTTGGACATTGAGTATGCTCCATTGTGATAGAAATTATGTATTATGCAAGGCCCTTCCCATTTTTGTTCTTTCTTAGGAGTTTTCTTCCCTAGAATCATTAGGGTTCTAAGAGCCAACGATAATTCTCCATGGATGAATTATTGTAGGAGGATCTTTTTATTGAAGGTGCACGCGATCTGATTTTGATGTACATTAATGTTGTGAAATGTATGAAACATGTTCTCATCGATCCAATCCATCTCTTCTAGCCACTTTTTTGATTTCTTATCAATCAATAGTTTTCCAGAAATACCTCTTTGAAGTGAGGGAATTTGGACATCAAGGTGATATACTTACATGGTATCATACACCAATGAGTACGATGTTTCTTTTCTAGAATTATGTGTAGTGGTATAGAATTCCAAAAAATCTTGGATGTGTTTTCCAACTTGGACTTATTCCCTTTTTTAACCATCTTATGGAGTATTATTGATATGTTCTTGTTGAAGGAATCTATTTGTTAATTTTTCACTACATAATATTTAGATGAGTGATTGGACTTGTGTTGTACTCATGGTATAATTTCTTCAATTCCATAGAATATAACTTTGTTCTCTTCCCTGTAAATATTTTGTAAGGAACCGAAAACTGAGTGATGATATGGGACATCAAGATGTTAATGGACTTAATCATACTGACTTCCATTAAGGGTATTACCTCATCCAATTTGTTGAATAATTCAATGGTAGTAAGGATTTACTTGTACTACTTAGTAGTTCCTGGGGGATATAGACCCCCACAACAATTCCATATACAATGAATGCCATAGAATATTTATCTCTATGTAGTAATTATCGGGGATTAAGGATGAATTTTTCATAGATCTTGTTGTCCTGACATTTCTTGGTGAATTCCACTCTTTCATGTATAATGGTTTTCTAGTAGTAACCCAACATGTTGATTTGGTGGAAGAGGCTACACTCAGACAGATGAGTTCCACATAAGCATACATGGATGTCTTCTATAATGACATAAATCACAATTTATACTATACATATAAGGTTGATTTCATCAAACCCTTACATGTATAGGGTTTTTGTATCATTTGTGTCATCCTATAGAGTTATGATAACAACATGATGCCAAATTAATTCTTTGTTGTCTAGGTCTATTGGGAGAGTACCGTTTGTTGAGATAACTTATTATGGGTCCTATCCATCAATGGGTGGATATTGGTTCATCAATCTTTGGTGAGGTGTTAACATGTTTTTTAGTTCTATATCACTAATGATGATCAATGAGAACATTTCACAGTGCGTGATAAATACAATTGCTTCTTCCTCATCTGGGTCTTCCATGACTATGACGGCATTGGAAAATGCATCGGAAAAAGCATGTTATTATTGGGGAACATGATGAAATGTGGGATCCCAACGTAATTATTCCATCAGTCTCTTTTCATTTCAAGTGAGAGGGGTTGATTCCTCCTTTTTATTGAATATTCGTCGTTGATGTTCATTATCACCATTTTCAAATCCCCTAGGATATTTTTGTAGGTAATCTGTAGTTGTAGGGATATTTCTACGATAAAAATGAGGTCTTGGTATTCTACATAATTATTTGTGAAACCTAAATATAGTGAGAAAGAGTTGGGATAATATTCATTTCATGGAGAAACAAATACAATCCTTATTCAAACCTGATTGGGCTTCTTATTTTCTAACATTTTTATGATAGGACTTAGGGAGGAACCACCATAATACATATAACATGTCTAAGGACCATGATGGTCCTAGAAACCCTCCTCATCTGGGAGTTCAGTGTCGACCAGGGTACTTTTTGTGGAGGGATGTGCTACTAGAATTTCATCTAGGGCCTTCCCTTTCACAACCTTTTGTGACACGAACTGGAAGTCATATTGATGAAAAATGAATGCCCATTGGGCCAGATTCCCAGTTAGCATGGGGTATCACATAATTTACTTGAGAAGATAAATATGATATACTATATGGGATTTATGGTTATGTAGTTAATTCCTTGTCTAATGTTATGAAAATATGAGTGTGAGGTAGTTCTTATCTATAGCATCCCGCCTTTTTATAACATAAACTTTCATTATATTACACAAAACTGAGGATCTTTAAGGTTTAGTGTCTTGGAAAACATGAACATAATACATGAAAACAACATAAAACATTATTATTAAACACTTGAAAGGCTTCTCCTTAAGTTCATCCTAGGTTCATTACTGCATCTCATAACCTGGGGACATACATCAAAAGAAAGGGTGAGCAGAAGGCCCAGTAAGGGAAACAAGGGGAACATTTTACATGTGAACTTGAGATACTTCAATAAGGACATGAAAAGAACATTAAGGCTTGAGAAAGAAATCATGAGGCATTTCATAATAAAAATAACATTTTACATAACTTGAAGATGTGGATACATCATTTAACAAAGACAATCTTGAACATATCACCAAGGTCCATCCCCAAGGTGTCATTTGAAAATTACCAAGGTTATTCACCAAGGTATCGTGAAAATTGTAATCTCTAGTGGTTACATCATTACCCAATGCATTGGAGCGCTATCAGGGCGCACCCTTAAATTTTCCTTTATTATCATGTGAGACACATATATCATCATAAAACATTTCATAAATAACCCATATAGAATACAATAAATGGGTTTCATTTCATAATCATAACGTTTTAAAAACTGCTTTATGGACATGATCTTTACGTCACTTTAAACCCACGGAAAGGGAAAGTGGGTCTCATGTATGTAAATACCAGAATTTAAAATAGAACATTTTGATATATATGTGAATACCCTTGTAGAAATAAGAGCTTTGTGTATTCACTTTATAACATAAAATAATTTTTGAGAAAAGAGAGAGAGGCATTTTGAGACGGAAATTCTACAGCATAACGGCTATGTTACAAGGTTTTAGAAAACATTGAAAAGAGAGGGGACATGGGTCACCGACTCATAAATGATCCATAAAACAGTTGGGGAGAGAATAAGATGGATATATGGACATGGTAATGAAATTTTAAGGACATACCATTTGAAATGAAAAACATGGAAGGAAGACAAAAATTAGACTTCTCTTATGAAAATTCGGCAGCCTAACAGCGTCACTTAAACTTCAATAAAAATGAATTGACAAGATCAAATAGTGTCTCTCATAATATGACCATAAGAGATCAGTATGATAGATATAGAGATCATACCCCAACATAATAAAAAGGAACTTCAAATACTTGACATGAAAATCGAACTCGAAACATGAGAAGGGTGAAAGAATCCCTTAAAAAATTCCGCAGCCTAACGGCATCACTTAAACATTCATAAAATGAAATGATGAGAGTAAGAGGGGATATATCATCATATAAGAATGAAAAGGGCAGTAATAGGAATATAAAAGAACATCCTCTCACATAAGAACATGGTGCATAAAAGGAATGACATAAAATAGATTACATGAAAAGAAAGAGAGGGGTCAGATCCCTTACCTTAAAACGTGACTCTTGAAACTCAACGGTTTGGACCTTGAGGGCTTGGGGGCACCTTGGGAGGACTCCTTGGAAGGTAATAAGACCATAACTTCGTTGGGGGAGAGTTGGGAGTGAAAACTAAAGGAGTAAAGGGTGGTTATTTATAGGGAAAGTGAGGGGACAAGGCATTAATGGCCAAGGGACACCTCACATGTGCTTTTCTCAAACCCATGTGCTCTCCCTTGGCATTTATCATGGAGTTAGGCCACATGGGGCCCCCAAAACAATAATTCATCACCCTTGGCCGGCCAACCCTTAAAAGATCTCATGACATCATCATGACACAGTTATGATGTCATTAAACATACCGAAACCCTAAAACTGTATTTTTACTATTCACTGAAAATTCAACTTTCTCAGAAAAAACCCAAAATTTCACCTTAACGAAATATCAATTCTTTGATTTCAAAAATGAAATCCATTTTATAAAAATAATTTTTTAAATATTTTTAATTTAATTTTTAAATAAAAACACTATTCATCGAAAATTCATTTTTTTCAGAAAAATCCCCAAAAATTACCTTAACATAATATCGATGCTCTGAGTTCAAAAATAAAGTCCTTTTATAAAAATAATTTTCTAATTATTTTTAATTAAATTTTTAATTAAAAAACACTATTCATCTGAAAAAACTAATACTTGACTAATAATTTATAAAACCGTTATTTACCCATTTTATTGAATCACATTACTTAATCTAGGTATCTAAATTATATTAAAACTTTCTTTGAGTGAAATTACTAATTCATTTGGTCACATTACTAATCCTAAGTGTAAAATCACTATTCATAATTTACTATTCATCAAAAATTAAGTTGATCTTATTAGACTCCAAATTCCTTACTGAACACTTTTGTAGAAGACCATTTTTTGAAAATCATTACACATCATTAGTTATTTAGGGGTTTCATAAATATTTTAAAATATCCTTTTTTTTCAAAATTCATCAATAAAATACATTCTAAAATTATCTGTACATTTGAAATTTCACAAACATCATTAAAGGAATAAATCTCAATTTATTCACTCGAAAGGATTACACAAGGAAGATAGGGTCTCGTCACATAGCCCATTATAACACCGGCATAAGAACTAAGTGTAAGGTGTGCTATGGTGAGAGAATCCGAGGGAGGCTCAGATAACATTGCCTAGTAGTAATCTCTACTAACTTGAACTTCTCCCGTAGGCGTTTCCGTTCAAGCTTGAAACACTGGAGTTCCGCATGGGCTTGGTCCAAAGCGAAGCCCACAGATGCTACCTCCTTCCCAAGCTCTGATAAGTGGGCTTCATAAGGGTCGAGTCTACTGGATGAAACCATCGACTCCTCTTTCTGCATTAACCAATAACATCTTATTAAATCATTAAGAGTAAGTTAATATTATACTCAAAAAGATTGGGTCGTTACATTCTTCCCCCCTTAAGAAATTTCCTCCCCAAAATTTACACTTGAGGCCTAGTCGAAAAGGTGATGGTACTTTTTCTTCATCGTTTCCTCAGGCTCCCAAGTCGCTTCTTCATATTTGTGATTCCTCCACAACACTTTCACAAGGTGGGTAGTCTTGTTTCGTAGGACCTTGTCTCTACGGTCCAAGATCTCCACTGGCTGCTCCTCATAAGAGAGGCCATGTTCCAGTTGTACCACCTCTGGGTTCAGTACATGCGAAGGGTAGGGTATGTACTTCCTCAAGAGAGATACATGGAAGACGTTGTGAACTTGAGCTAGGATCGGTGGAAGTTCTAGACGATAGTCCACTGCTCCTATGCGATCAAGGATTTCATAGGGGCCAATGTACCTAGGGGTGAGCTTCCCTTTCTTCCCAAACCGCATGACTCTCTTCCATGGAGAAATTCGAAGGATGACTTTGTCACCAACACCAAACTCCAAGTCCCTTCAACGATTGTCAACATAGCTCTTATGCATACTCTGAGCAGCCTTTATGTGTTGTTGGATGGCATGAACCTGTTCCGTCATCTCTTGCACGAGATCAGGCCCAAGAATCTTCCTCTCACCAGTTTCATCCCAACAAGTAGGAGTTTTACAACGCTTTCCATACAGAGCTTCATAGGGTGCCATCTGAATACTCGCATGGAAGCTGTTGTTATAGGAGAACTCCACTAATGGGAGGTGTTTATCCCATCCACCTTTAAATTCCATTGAGCATAATCTCAACATGTCTTCGAGTGTCTGAATAGTCCTTTCAGATTGGCCATCAGTTTGAGGATGATAGGCCGTACTAAAATTCAATTCAGTATTCAGAGCATGCTGAAGACTTCTCCAGAATTTTGATGTGAATCTTGGGTCACGATCAAGTACGATGGATAGTGGTACCCCATGCAGCCTTACCACTTCCTTCACGTATATCTTGGCAAGCTAATCCAAAGAGAAATCTTCCCGAATAGAGATAAAATGGGCTGTCTTGGTGAGACGGTCCACAATAACCCATATCGTATTGTTTCCTTTGGATGTTTTCGGGAGACCAGTTACAAAGTCCATAGTGATATTATCCCACTTCCATACTGGTATGGGTAGTGGTTGTAAAACCCCCTTAGGAAGTTATCATTCTGCCTTTACTTTCTGAAACACCAGGCACCTTGTAGTGTAATCAGCAATCTCCCTCTTCATGTTATCCCACCAATAATGATCACGAAGGTCTCTATACATCTTAGTGCTTCCCGGATGTATAGAGAAAGTAGAGCTATGAGCTTCAACCATCAGTTTTTTCTTTATCTCCGGAATAGATGGGACACATAGTCTTTTATGAACATTCAATACAGCTTCTTGATCAATATTGAAATCAGGGAACTTACCATCCTTTATAGCCTCCAACTTCTCCTGCAGCAAAGGATCTTCTTTTTGAGCCTTCTTGATATTCTCTAGTAATGAAGGTTGAGAAATCATTTGGGATAGGGTTGATGATGTCCCTTTCCTTATAATTCCCATGTCCAGTTTTACTAGATCGTTAATCATGGGATCCCCTAGGATCCTCATTGTTTCCAGAACAACAGGATCTTTCCTACTTAACGCATCCGCGACTTTTTTTGATCTTCCAGGGTGATAATGAATTGAATAATCATAGTCTTTAATAAGATCCAACCATCTCCTTTGTCTCATGTTCAATTCTTTCTGTGTGAAAATATACTTTAGACTTTGGTGGTCAGTGTATATATCACATTTCTCCCCATAAAGATAGTGCCTCCATATCTTTAGAGCAAAAACAACTACCGCCAGCTCTAGATCATGCGTAGGATAATTCTTCTCATGAATCTTCAACTGTCGAGATGCATAAGCAATTACCTTGTCATTTTGCATGAGGACGCACCCTATCCCTTTCAGAGATGCATCGCTAAAAATAACGAATCCTTCTCCGATAGAGGGTAGTGTTAACACAGGTGCAGTAACCAATCTCTTCTTCAGCTCTTGGAAACTTTCCTCGCATTCCTTTGTCCAGATGAACTTAACCCCTTTTCGAGTCAACTTGGTTTGTGGATTAGAAAGCCATGAAATTTTTTTCACAAACCTCCTATAATATCCCGCTAAACCAAGGAAACTACGAATCTCAGTTACTGTTGTGGGTTGAGGCCACTCCTCCACAACCATTGTCTATGCAGGGTCAACCGAGATTCCTTCATTGGTTACGATGTGCCCCAAGAAAGCCACCTGTTGTAACCAAAACTCACACTTGCTGAACTTCCCAAAGAGCCTCTCCTTCCGCAGAGTTTTCAATATAACCCTTAGATGATCTTCATGCTCCTCACGACTTTTTGAATATATCAAAATATCATCAATAAAAACTACCACAAAGTTATCAAGGTAGTCCCAAAAGTATCTATTCATCAAATCCATGAAAATAGCAGGAGCATTAGTCAAGCCGAAGGGCATAACAGTAAACTCATAATGCCCATATCTTGATCGGAAGGAAGTCTTTGGAATATCTTCCTTCTTCACCCTCAGTTGATGATAACCAGATCGAAGGTCAATCGTAGAGAAGAATTGATCCCCGTGAAGTTGGTCAAATAAATCATCAATTCTTGGAAGGGGATATCTGTTCTTCACTATGATCCCGTTCAGTTCTCTATAATCAATGCATTGCCGCATTGATCCATCCTTCTTCTTCACAAAGAGAACTGGTGCTCCCCAAGGAGACACACTCGGTCGGATAAACCCCTTCTCCAACAAGTCTTGGAGTTGTTTCATTAACTCATCATGCTCCACATTTGCCATTCTATATGGAGTCTTTGATATCGGTTGGGACCCAGTTACGAGTTCAATGGAGAACTCTACCTATCTTTCTGGGGGAGGTCCAGGTAACTCCTCAGGAAATACATCCATGTATTCCTGAACAATCGGAACATCTTCAATTTGTATTCTCCCTTTCCCTTCTTCCTCATCACCGATTAACTCTATAAAGAAAGCTATAGGAGGTGCTTCTAGATAGGGATCAGTTCGGGATATCTCTCATTAGAAGATAACTGTAGGTCGTTCATTCAAGACTACTGAGATTTCCTTACTTCTGCATTTGATATTAGCATTATACTATGAGAGCCAGTCCATCCCTAGTATAACATTGAATTCCAACATGGGAATGACTACTAGATTTGCGATAAGATTGTGCTCACTAATGTAAACACTAGAGTCTCTAAACACTGTTGATGCATGGATAATCCCACTTGGAGTCTTGACTGACTACTCTACCTCTAGCAGTTCGGGGATTGATTCTATATTCCTTGCATACTTGGAGGAAATAAAGGAATGCGTAGAACTAGAATCAAATAAAGTAATTGCTAGTTTTGGGAGGACAACAAGAGTACCTGCTACCACATCGTTCGGGACTTCAACTTCAGCTGTTGTGATAGCGAAAGAACGACCTTGCTCCCTTGGCCTCTGCTGAGGTTGATGGTGATTCCCCTCCACCGCCCTCGGATTTGGACATTGATTAGCAAAGTGCCCAAGCTATCCACACTTGAAGCATGTGACTTCGGGTAGGACCAGAACCATCTTTCCTCTGTCGTTAGTGTTGGGAAGTTGAGGCTTCACATCACTACGACAATTCTGAGAAATATGGCCTTCTTTTCCACACCTATAGCACTTACCACTTTAGATCAAGCAGTTCCCTAAAGGCTTCTTTCCACATTTATTGCATGTGGGATGTTGCATATGCTTTCCACCTCTTTCCTGATCAAAACTTCCTCCCAGGCTTGGTTCTAGAGTTCTCTTCTTCTCATTAGATTTGTGAGACCACTGTGTCTCCCCAAACTCTAGTTCAACTTTCATAGCACTTCGAACTATTTCTTCATAGCTATCGTAGTCCCTTTTGGCTAGATTCTTCCGTAGATGAGGTCGTAGTCCACCGAAGAATCTGTCAACCGTCCCATTCGGGTCCATTACGAAGCTTGAGGTATAACGGGAAAGCCTTGTGAATTTCATCTCGTAGGTTCCAACTGATTCATTCTCCTTTTGCTTCAGCTCGAGAAATTCTTTCTCCATTCTCGTTCTCATCGAACGAGGGAAATACTTATTAAAGAATATTCCCTGGAACTCTTCCCACTCCATAGCTTCCATCTCTCCTCGGGGCTTTGTGTTTTTGATCAGTGACCACCACTGATCAGCTTCTCCCTCTTGGCGGTAAACAGCAAGGGTGAATTTTTCATGTTCCGAACAATGAAGTATAGAAAGGATCTTTTCAATGGAGCTTATCCATTGTTCCGCAACCAATGGGTTAGTAGATCCACTGAATGTTGGTGGTCGTTGACGCATGAAGGACTCAACAAAAAGTTGTTCCCTTCACGGTGAGGTCAGCCTCTCAGCTTGATTCAAGTTATTACTCATAACTTGAGTTAGTTGGTTCATCATTCGCATGAATGTTTCCATTCCAGCTTCCTTCGGAGGGCCGTCAGCACATGGTGCATTGCGGTCACCATCGGCACGATTCCTCCTATTGCCCACCATTTTCTAAAAGAATAAAACCTTAGTGAGAAACTTATTTCATTTATGGATCTTTTAACTAAGACTTCATGCTTATACAATTACACCTTTCTATAATTCCTTCATAATGATTCATAAAAAGCTTGTGATTAACCAAACATATCCCCCGGGAGTGTCGTAACCAAGAGTGCAGCAAGGCCCGTTATCGTGCACCAGTTCCCGTTCGTGTCTAGCTCAAAGCGGTGTTTTCGGGTTTTACCCCTATGTACATCTGTGCCAGAGCCGCCTCTATCTGCTCGTATCCAGACAGGGATGTATTTGTTTGATAAACCACTTACTAAATACTTACCAAAATACCAGGAAGTTTTCCTATATTTAAACTTTTCTATGGGGTTATTCCTAAAGTTTTTATATCCTAATTTCCAAAAATAACTAAACCATCCTTTGATACCAACTATAGCATCCCGCCTTTTTATAACATAAACTTTCATTACATTATACAAAACTGAGGATCTTTAATGTCTAGTGTCTTGGAAACCAGGAACATAATACATGAAAACAACATAAAACATTATTCTTAAACACTTGAAAGGCTTCTCCTTAAGTTCATCCTAGGTTCATTACTGCATCTCATAACCTGGGGACATACATCAAATGAAAGGGTGAGCAGAAGGCCCAGTAAGGGAAACAAGAGGAACATTTTACTTGTGAACTTGAGATACTTCAATAAGGACATGAAAAGAACTTTAAGGCATGAGAAAGAAATCATCAGGCATTTCATAATAAAAATAACATTTTCCATAACTTCAAGATGTGGCTAAATCATTTAACATATACAATCATGAACATATCACCAAGGTCCATCCCCAAGGCGTCATTTGAAAATTACCAAGGTTATTCACCAAGGTATCGTGAAAATTGTAATCTCTAGTGGTTACATCATTACCCAATGCATTGGAGCGCTATCAGGGCGCACCCTTAAATTTGCCTTTATTATCATGTGATCCACATATATCATTATCAAAAATTTCATAAATAACCCATATAGAATACAATAAATGGGTTTCATTTCATAATCATATCGTTTTAAAAACTGCTTTAAGGACATGATCTTTAAGTCACTTTAAACCCACAGAAAGGGAAAGTGGTTCTCATGTATGTAAATCCCAGAATTTAAAATAGAACATTTTGATATATATGTGAATAACCTTGTAGAAATAAGAGATTTGTGTCTTCACTTTATAACATAAAATGATTTTTGAGAAAAGAGAGGGAGGCATTTTGAGACGAAAATTCTACAGCATAACGGCTATGTTACAAGATTTTAGAAAACATTGAAAAGAGAGGGGACATGGGTCACCCACTCATAAATGATCCATAAAACAGTAGGGGGTAGAATAATATGGATATATGGACATGGTAATGAAATTTTATGGACATAACATTTGAAATGAAAAACATGGAAGGAAGACAAAAATTATATTTCTCTTATGAAAATTCGGCAGCCTAACGGCGTCACTTAAACTTCAATAAAAATGAATTGACAAGATCAAATAGGATCTCTCATCATATGATAATAAGAGATCAGTATGATAGATATAGAGATCATACCCCAACATAAGAAAAACGAACTTGAAATACTTGATATGAAAATCGAACTTGAAACATGAGAAGGGTGAAAGAATCCCTTAAAAAATTCGGCAGCCTAACGACATCACTTAACATTCATAAAATGAAATGATGAGAGTAAGAGGGGATCTCTCATCATATAATAATGAAAAGGGAAGTAAGAGGAATATAATAGAACATCCTCTCACATAAGAACATGGAGCATAAAAGGAATGACATAAAAGAGATTAAATGAAAAGAAAGAGAGGGGTCGGATCCCTTACCTTAAAATGTGACTCTTGAAACTCAACGGTTTGGACCTTGAGGGCTTGGGGGCACCTTGGGAGGACTCCTTGGAAGGTAAGAAGACCAGAACTTCGTTGGGGGAGAGTTGGGAGTGAAAACTAAAGGAGGAAAGGGTGGGTATTTATAGGGAATGTGAGGGGACAAGGCATTAATGGCCAAGGGACACCTCACATGTGTTTTTCTCAAACCCATGTGGTCTCCCTTGGCATTTATCATGGAGTTAGGCCACATGGGGCCCCCAAAACAATAATTCATCACCCTTTGCCGGCCAACCCTTAAAATATCCCATGACATCATCATGACACAGTTATGATGTCATTAAACATACAGAAACCCTAAAACAGTATTTTTACTATTCACTGAAAATTCAACTTTCTCAGAAAAAACCCAAAATTTCACCTTAACCAAATATCAATGCTCTGATTTCAAAAATGAAATCCATTTTATAAAAATAATTTTCTAAATATTTTTAATTTAATTTTTAAATAAAAACACTATTCATCGAAAATTCATTTTTTTCAGAAAAATCCCCAAAAATTACCTTTACATAATATCGATGCTCTGAGTTCAAAAATAAAGTCCTTTTTATAAAAATAATTTTTTAATTATTTTTAATTAAATTTTTAATTAAAAAACAATATTCATCTGAAAAAACTAATACTTGACTAATAATTAATGAAACCGTTATTTACCCATTTTATTGAATCACATTACTTAATCTAGGTGTCTAAATTATATTAAAACTTTCTTTGAGTAAAATTACTAATCCATTTGGTCACATTACTAATCCTAAGTGTAAAATCACTATTCATAATTTACTATTCATCAAAAATTAAGTTGATCTTATTAGAGTCCAAATTCCATACTGAACAATTTGTAGAAGACCATTTTTTGAAAATCATTACACATCATTAGTTATTTAGGGTTTTCATAAATATTTTAAAATATCCTTTTTTTCCAAATTAATCAATAAAATACATTCTAAAATTATCTGTACATTTGAAATTTCACAAACATCATTAAAGGAAGAAATCTCAATTTATTCACTCGAAAGGATTACACAAGGAAGCTAGGGTCTCGTCACATAGCCCCTTATAACACCGGCATAAGACCTAAGTGTAAGGTGTGCTATGGTGAGAGAATCTGATGGAGGCTCAGATAACATTTCCCTAGTAGTAATCTCTACTAACTTGAACTTCTCCCGTAGGTGTTTCCGTTCAAGCTTGACACGCTGGAGTTCGGCTTGGGCTTGGTCCAAATCGAAGCCCACAGATGCTACCTCCTTCCCAAGCACTGATAAGTGGGCTTCATAAGGGTCGAGTCTACTGGATGAAGCCATCGACTCCTCTTTCTGCATTAACCAATAACATCTTATTAAATCATTATGAGTAAGTTAATATACTACTCAAAAGGATTGGGTCGTTACATTATCAACATTCGGGTATCGGGTCTCATTGCCTAGCATTGCTTGGGTGATTTCATAGAGACTATTATCACTTCCCACATTGTTCTTCTATGTGAGGATGATGCTGTGAGAGTGTTCCATGGATTCCACATATAAGATTAGTGACATTCCCTCCACTGGTGGCATCCAAACTTGTGGGGGCAGTAGATACTGCGTGAGACATTCAAAGGATTATTGGTAGTCCATGTCCCATTGGCAGAAGATTCCATTCTCTATCATCCTGAGGAAAGTGAGAGATTTGATGGCCTAGTTGTCTATGATATTCCAAATGCTAGAAAGGGGACCTTGGAGGCCCCGCAGTTATTTTAGATTTTTTTGGGGTGAAATTTCTAAAATTTCACTAGTCATCTATGCATTGACATCGATGTCATTGTGGTATAACACAATGCCGATGAATTTCCCTGATATTACCTCGAAAGCACATTTCGGTGGATCCATATTTATATTGTACTATTACATCTTGTTAAATAATTTTTTGAGGATTCATGAAGTGATCACATGACATTCAATATTTGAAATTCATGTTTTTGACCATAAATTTAGATATCCCATTCAATAACAATTTAAAGATATGATTAATGTCACATTGATAAGTTGCTCCTATGTACGTTATGAAAAGGAGCATGAGCTCATAGTAAAAGATTCCTTGGGTGTTCTGAATGCAGTTGATTCTTCATATTCAAGGACCATATTTATCTGATTGTACCCTGAATACCCATCCATGAAGGTAAGATATTGTAATCCATCCATTTAATTGATCAAGAGTACTGTGATTGGTAATTGGATTTTTCCCATTGGGAAATAACTATTAGGGTATCTGAATCTGATGGAGATCCTAATTTTCCATGTCTTTTACTTAATGGGGACAATATTTTTAATCTCTATTTCATATTTCACTTCTCTAACAAAGTCATATTTTATTAAATTTCAAACATTTACCTTTATTGTGGTAGTATGAGAGGGGTGTATCCTCCAAACTACGAGCATGAAGCATCAACTATCATCATGTATGGCAAGATGTTGAGTAGCCACATCTTGATTCAGTCAGGCCATTTTTGTATTATTCCAAGATAACACATATCCCGTTTTCTTTAGATATTTGATATACGTATCTTTATCTTGGAGATGCATGGTGACACTAATTAGTGTCAGTCACATGTCATCTTATATTACCCGATTACCTATAGGAGTGCATATATGGATGTTGAGAAAACATAAAATGTAGGATAAGATTTCCTGAAGTCATCTTCTTAATATTAAACCTCCAATTATATGGGCATATTCTCCAATAGAGACATGAATATGGTGTAATCTCTCTCACTTTTGAGGTAATAGAGGCTATGAGAAAAGATATTTTCATCCCCTATTGGTAGAGTCATTATATAGAGAAGTTGGATATGATTTAAATTTAGACTATCCCTGGGGATAAGAGGGTCTTGGACTACTGGGACTAGGTATATTACCTGAACCGTATTTATAGGGATTAAATATTCTCTTTCGAGCATACTCTAGGGATTTTCTGGGGGTAGTCCCAAAGCTGTTGGGGGTTGTAACCTATATATCATCATCCACCATTTTTTTCCCATCAACTTTATAAAATCATTATTTGGAAAATATGTGTTTTCTATTCTCAAAAGGGTAAATTTTACCATGTTGTATGATGACCAATAGACCAATGGGGTACATAAGACAATGATGTAATGTTGTAGGTTAATCCATGTGTCTATGGAGAATGGGTCTTGTGAGTAGGACATTCAATGTGGTGTCTTGCTGGATAAAAATAAGCTCAACACCAAATGTGATATTTCCAACCTGTTCATTGAGTTTGATCCTCTGAATAATAATTTTTTAAGGCTTATCATACCCTCAAATAGTATGCTTCATGGGAGACTACCCCACTTTGCTATATCCCAAACATTGGATTTCTTGAAATGGGATGATATTTATCCCAATGAAATTTTCAATCAGATCCCTTCAGATGTAGTCATTATCGAGTCTATTCAAAACATATATGGGTCTGATGTTTCCCTAGGTTACCTCTAAGGGATTGTGATCTATAAACGATATGGTGACATGACATTATGTGGACATGGTCATTATTTTATATAAATTAAGTGAACGACAAATTGGTGCAGATTTAAATAGTGCATCATTGAGATCTACTAAAATATAGAGCACATCATGAATTGAGAGATTTTTAGTACAATCCCCCACGGTTTTAGAATGTCATAGTTTTGTGTCAGAGGTCGACGCTTCTTGAGGTGGGTACACTCATTGACATGTGCCTTAGGAGCTGAGGAAATTATGTGGATGGTCCTAGTGCTTATTCAAAGGTTTAGGGAGAATTAGATTCCAATGGAAGAGGTTGTGTTGGACTTACCCATGGCTTGGGATAATCAAGTAACCAAACCCCCCTCTAGGTGGTCATGAAGGAAAAATTGGTGCAGACAACTGGTGGAGGGTTCCAGGACACATCCTTGTTTTTTTTAACTTTTAGAGTGCTTTCCCATGTGTCTCAACAACATATTCGTTCTTCTTTGGGTTTTAACTGAAATATTGTGTCCGAGCACACCCATTTTGTCCCTTGTATTCTCAGTTCCTACACATGTGGCCTCATGTTCCAGAGTATGGTGTAGGGGTTTCTTACATGGAGGAATATTCATCATCATAGTAGGGATATTCTAAGTGTATCATGATGACCGAACCAAATATGGGATCTTCGTCCAATGATGGTTCCATTTGGTTGGGTGGTGCCCATGTTTCAGATATTGCACGGAAGAAACCTGAAAGAGTAAGACCTTGTGTTAGAGCATAATATGACACTTCTGCTTCTATGTATTTATGTATACGATCATTGTATCCTCCTATGGGAGACATATCTGATGTCAATTTATTAGGTGGTGGAGCTATTGTTGGACTTCATAGTTGTGTTATCAGGATGGAATGAGCTTGGTATACTATTTATTATGGCTTATATATGTTAAAATTCTATCCAATCCTAGTAGGATGTTTCTTCCAATCAAATTATTCTTCTAACACTGAAATGGTTATGTAGGCCACCTAATCTAAGGAGTTACCTAACACAACATACCTGGAATCAAACATTCTTTGAAGGATGTATTTCTAGAATAAATAGTCATATATATGATTAAAAAACTTCTATGGAAAGTGGTGTTTGTCGAGAATATTGGTGTGGTTTACCTCATCGGGATTCTAGGGATGTGGTAGCTTAACCAGGACAATCTCCCTAGATACATATAAATAAATATTGACGTTTTTATTTTAGAAGGATAATGCTTTATTCATTCATTCCTCAAATCTTGGGAAACCCTAATTTATTTATGCTTCAGGTCATGGTCATTTTATGGATTTTCTCACTCTAAAATAGGTACTGGGAGGTTCATGATCTTCATATGTTGTTGAATGGATAATACTATTGGTGTTAGGGTAACAATGATAGCTTCTTCCATGCCAACAATTTTTCCCTATGTTGAAGTTATGATCTTAGATTCTTCCCATGTTCAATTAATGTATCTTTCCAACATTGGTCAATTTCTATGAACCCACAAAACCCAACTGATTACATGATTTGGATCATAGGTTTCTTTAACTATTCGTAGATATTTCCAGTAATGATCTATAGTAATTTCACCTTGAAGAGAGATATATACAAGGTGAAAAAGTTAATACTTACCTTCTAGCTATGATGTAAGATAACCACTCATTTTCACAATGCTTGTAGTTTTTAGGTTGATGATGTTTTCCCTCAATGTTGACCGGAACAAAAAAAATAATTGACGATGATGGTCTTCCTATCTAAAAACAGATCCTACTAGAAGGATACCAAAAAAACAATGGTTGGACCATATTAGTCCATAAAAAACACATCAACTTGGTCACCTAGTATTAATAACAAGGCCTGTCATTGTTAATCATCTATATAAACTGTGATTGACATTTTGTTTATGACATCTTGACATATCAGTTTCAGAGAAGGTAATATTTCCAAAATTTGGAGGCTGTAAGGTATCATCCATTTATTTAGGATATGGATTTTTCTCAGGTTGTACGCATGAATATCTCCCCTTTATAGCTTCCATTCGAGTATCCATGGACTTGAGGATGTTGAGAAAATTCATAATAACTAAAATTTGAGTAGCCTCTTATCTATAGGGGGCGCGTGAGGCATTCCATGGCGGTGTCTTTTATCCCCTAATGATTTTATACCCATACATTGACTATGTTATTACCACGGATAGGGACATGTTTTCACTATAATATAGGGACATCCTGATCATTTTTGACTTATTCATTAATTTAGACTAGATTCCTAGATCTGAAGCTATGTTGGTATTCAGATTCCAATTTTGTATAATGATTTTCTATAAGTGGAAGAATATTTGTCTCTACAAGAAGTCAATACCCAACAGTAATATTTCCCATGAGTATATCCTCATTGTGTTTTATGAGATTTTTTATCTCATTCTCTTGTCATGACAACTATTCCTCCATGGAAGGATACTCGATTCTTCAAGGTGGTTATTGGGATACACCCACACCATTCCCTTTATCATGGGAAGTGTTACACAAGGGAGGTTCCAATATTAAATTTAGAGGATCCTGATTTTGGAGCCTTCATTGGTTCCTGTTCAATGAAACCTCAGTTGGTGCATCCAAAATCACCCTCATCTTGGGGTATGTTTTCAATTTTGCAACCCTTTTCATATTAACATTTATTCACCCTAACTATAGTATTTATATTGATGACATTTATAGTTCTATATAATGAAATGATGGGTTTCCCATTACATTAAACAAAATAGGATGTTATGGTACTAGCTATATTAGGGTCATTCCTCAAACCCTTGGTCATATTAGGGAGTTTTTTCATGCAACAATAGAAGGGTCTGATTGTATTCATCGTACTATTCACCTATCTCAACACTTGATTAAGTATCTTTAAAGAGTTTCCAACTATGATTTCCAAATAGGCCGCAAATATAAGATGCTTTGTTTTTTGTTTGAGGAATTGATTAGATACTAACCATCAATATTTACCTCCCAAAATATTGAAGACTGATTCTCTTTGCGGTGTTGATGATGATGAAAATGCCCCCCCAGCCCAATGGGAAGGGGGTTATCTGAGCTGTGATTGGCATTTATTGAACCTATTATTCAGGATCTTATGCTTCTATAGGAGGATTCAATGAGTCATGTGATGGGGTTTGGTATATAAAGTCCCCCAGCTGAGTAGGCTCAGGTTGATCTAGAATCACTATTGATTTCCCCAAGACCCTGCCAAGGGGTGACGAACCATATGATGGTGATTGAGATATAAATTCATATAGCCTAGTGGGATGGGGTTTTTTTCAGCTACTGATTATATGTTCTAAATCCCCTTGAGAATTGACAATCCATGATATAGAGGAGGTGGTAGATATTCCACAAGTTCATGAGCTGGGTCCGCTTTTGGATGATTATTACAGAAGCTATTGCTACTACTTGTTAGATGTGGTATATTTGTGCTCTTATAGGATCTCAGTGCAATGGAAAACAATTATCATAGTGATTCTCTATTGGATTCCATTGGATTTAATACAAAATTTGATTCTATTTCTTAAATGAATTGATTTTTCATCAGGGGACCCATGTCGAAGACTTGTTGTCTATACTATCCCTCCGTTCTTGATGTCTGGGCACCGTTGATGTGTGTGAATTCCTTTATAGAGAATTATTGGTCTAAGAGTTACCTGATCCACTAATTTATATAGACTCTATGACATTACAAGAAATGTAATGGGATGTTTTCCATTGTTCCAAGGGTACGGTGAGGCGTGATGCTTTATAATTTCACCATCCTTGAACAAAAATACATGATGTAGCTTCATAGATTAGTCATTGAAGAGTTATAATGCAATGGGGAAAATCTTGTTGCCTATATATGTTGTTATGTTCTGGTATTGGATCCCAATACATTGATATAGAACCTAGGTCTAGCTGAAATTAGAGCATCTTGATGGTCCACAGGTTACCCTCATACCCTTAATAAGGGAGGTGTCTATCGTTCAGTCGTTGATGAGTATCCAACATATTTTGGCATAGATGAGACATGAACTCCTTTTATTTCTCATCTAGGGTATCATAGTCATAATTGGAATGAATCCATAACTTAATGTGGTGTTGTTTTCCAGATAACTCTCTCCATATAAAAATTTCAGCATCCTCTTCATTAGACATACATGCCTCCATCCCGTAAGACCATAGAAGATGAATCTTGCATGTGCATGCTTATTAGAGTGGAGTGTTTCTAATGGTTAATGGGGTACTATATACAGTTGACCCATACGTGTTTAGAACCTCTCTATATGAAGGTGTATAAGTTTATAACACCTCTCTATATAGAGATTTCTGGGAAACGTGGTGATTTCCTTGTTCATGGGAGATATCACCATTAGATGGTTAACCATAATGGATGTCAAGAGTAGAGTCCATGTGATCCATATCCATACTACCACGAGGAGGAATATCATGATAATGATCATATTATAACTTGGATGAAGTATTCATAGTCCCTCAAGGGGTTGATAATGTTTCCTGAACAACATCAAGGATGCAATCATTTGGTGGACTAAAAATATGAGCCTCATTATACGTCAGGGCCATAATAGGATAACCTGCCTTCTAGAATTTTGTAGGGATATGATCATACTTTATGATCATTTCCAAACCATATTTATAACCATACAATGTTTTTGGAGTATGATCTATCTACTAGGAATTTTTTGGAATATTCTAATGTTCTTTTGCATTATTTATAGGAATATAAGCCTATAATGAGGCATATTCCATTCTCACATGGTTATCCATAGTCTGAATGGGAGTATGAGCTTAATACCAATAATTTTGGATATTATGGTGGTATTTCTTGGAAGGGATAAGAGCCCACCGTGAGGCATACCCTTCTTTCACTTGTTCATCCATTGTTGGAACTAAAATATGTGCCTAGTATGAATCTGAATTACCTTTGAGAATACATTGAAAAACATCTAGAACTGGATAAGGGATATTTGCCTCCTCTTTTATTTCCTTGGAAGGATGCCAATGTAGTTGGTCTTCTATTGAAATAGGAATATGTTCCTTGCTTCCATGATCTGTACAAATATTATAGAAAGATTCACCAATATAAATATGAGCCTCTCCTTGGGCATATTTAATTATTACATGGTGGTCCCTGAATAGAATAGGGAAATTATCCTAATTCTCAGCCTTTTTGTGTGTCATTGGCCTTTTTGGATAGGAATATGAACCTATCCCAAGGCATGTTCCCCTCTCACATAGTGAGCGCTGACAAGACTTTGTTTGTGATCTCAATCCTAGGTCTTTGGAATATACCATTAGACATTTTTAAAATGAATTTTCCCATTTTATATGGAATATTCTACTCTCAATTGATGATAACCAGTCAGAATGGAAATATAAGCCCAGTCCAACGACTCATACTTTATTTGAGTACGCCGATAATCCTCCTAGATGAGAGAAAGACTGTGTGATTTCTACGGGGAAACCACTTGTTCATAATGACTAGAGTGTTGAGCTTCCCTTTCCATATAGATAATAATAAAAATACATATCCTTGTATCTATACCAATACTGGAATATTCCATAAGAGTTATAAAGTCATTTATAATATGTAATGGAATTTAAAAAAAGTTTGTACATGGATATAAACCTATGAATTTTCTATCACCATTATATATTGGAAGATATGGTCTTTTGAAGAGGGGATATGATACCATTTTTTCCTCCTTATTTCATGAGAAAATTTTGATGGAGTTCTTGTGTGGGGGTAGGGATATGCACATACCCCATTCCTCCTAAAGGAATATGCCCACATATATGTTCCATGTGAGAAAGGATATGAGCTAGTTCGCTGGATATTTCTATAATATTCTAGTATACATTATCAGTGGGAGTTGAAACAAGCCCACTCATGATTATCAAGTTACTTCCATTTTTTTGTTCCTTCCTTATTTCCCTTGAAAGGGAGTCATAAGTGGTGGTGTGTTAGTTTGTAACATCAAAGGGTGACATATGGGTACCATCTGGATGGACCTGGTGAAAAGGATTGAAAGGATACCTCCTCATTATCCCCTAAAGATGATAGGAGTCATATTAGGCTCCTTGACCCATGCTTATTAGACACTAAAGGTGGTCATTATCATGATTTTAGGGTAAACATTTGATGTGGTTAGTTTTGTCAACGAGGGCCACGAGATTTATACAACATTCTTTGGATGACGCAGACTCATCAGTTTCAATACATGAATACCCTTCCATGCATCCATGATGGTCAAGATTATATAATGTCAATGGTATTCCTCGAAAATTACATTATCCACCCTAAAATGTAGATGTTAGGTGGGAGATATCAAATTGATGTCTTTACAGGTTGGAGTTTTTAGCTGATTTTCCAGAACAATCACTGAATGAAAGATTATCTCAGATATTAATGTTTTTTATGAGAACATTATCTCCAGTTAGGAATAAAACAAGGTACATAGTCACTGATCAACACACCATTGTAGTCCTGTTATGTGTTCAATCATATATAAATGGGTAACACAAATTTCCATTTATTTATGACCCAACCATTCTATGTGCATAAACATTTCAATTTGAGTAATAACTTATTTAATGAGAATACAAGCAACATAGGATCAGTCATAAGATCTAGGTCATGGTCAACTGACCATCTTGTTTTTTGAGAGTTTCACATCGATTTTACCGTTTTTAATATTAAATGAAAACTAAATGGTTTAACTGGAAATAACCCAATTAGTTTTTTATTTTAGAAATTCACATCAGGTTCAGTATTTTTTTATGTAGAATATGGAAAAAAATGGCCCTATACATCGAAAACATATCATTTTTTATTTTATATATTCATTTCGGGATCACAATTTTTGATTTCTTAGTAATATAGGGATGGATTTGGTCTAGTTTTCTGATTGTGGGGGGGGGGGTCACTGTTCTAAAAAACCATTCATGTCAGGATCACGGTTTTAGAATCATCCTTAGAATTTATGAATATTTCCCAAATCCATAACTATATACGAAACTGCTTTCCAAAGAAAGGCATCTATTTGGGGTTTCATATCTAATGAAACTTAGGAAGTCACATTGGTTGTGAGGATGGGATTTTGGGCTCATCATACACATGGGGGGGTTCCTACTTAGGGACTCTCTTATAGATTTATGATATGTTGGAGAGCCTATTCATAATGCTTATATAGTATTAGTGACTGTAAAATTGATCATATGTTTAGTCTCTATATATGCATAGGGAGGGTAGCTAAGGTCCTTTATCTGTTTCCCCTTGGTGGGTAGCTTCTTTTATGTTGAATCCATAAAACCTATCACTCTAGAGGTTTTTTCTTATCCAGGGAGCTGGTTAATATTTTGAGGATGGGACTGAGACCTTAAAAGGTAGCCTATGTATCCTATTTTACAATAGCAATCAATAAAGACAATGTTAGTTAATGTCATGCAGTTTGATGTCATATTAAAAGGATATATATATTCGGAAACTTGGTAAAATTGTATTTTAGGTTGAGTCTCAAGGATACGTCCTCCATATCATGGTAATGGAAGGACGTTGAGATATTATAGTTCTTTCATTCCCATGAGTCTTTTCCCCTGGATAAAACCCTTGTATTTTGTGTAGGTATATCATGCAACATATCAGGGTTTACAAATTGAGGTTTCCCAAGATGATGGAGAATAATGATGAAGATGATGTGCTCATTGAAACTCCCTATGCTCATGTGAGCTATTATTACTGTCAGAAACATGAGATAGCAAGTTATCAACCTCATTTCATATCGATATATGGCTCATGTTCTAGGACAACCCATTGGATTCTTAATATAGAAATCAAGAAATTAGAAGGCATACAATGTATCATGGTTATGGAAAGAATTTGAGTCATATTAGTTCATTTATTCCTCAATCTTTTGTTTGATGAGGAAAGATCATCAGCCCATGGGAGAGATTAGGTCCTAATGGTCATAATGTCCAAGGCATGAATGGACTTACATCGTAGTGGATTCAAATTTCATACAGGTACTTATAAAGGTGTTCTACATATCGTAGTTATGGAAGGAATCAAATTCATCATATTTTAGTTATTTTTCAACTCATTGTTGGATGATGAAGGATCAATATCCTAGAGGATAGATTCTGTCATGATGGTTGAAATGTCAGAGATAGGGATAGACATAACCCGATATGGATTTCCATTTGATATTGGGACTTAGGATGAAGTCCTATGTATCCTTGTTTTGAAAGGAGTCAGAGTCATTGTTGTTCAATAAGTTAGGCCCTACACACTAAGGCTGCCCTTATATTCGGGACATACAATATTATGTCGGGGAATGGGGAAATACACTGAGGTTAACCATATATTTGGTACATATCTTATCATACTTCTGATCTGGGAATACACACAGAGTCTTCCATTGTATTAATAGAGGATTATACTGTGAATTATATAATCATTGCAACACCCTAAGACCACATGAGTTATGCTCTCTGTGAGAAATAAGGGATAAAAAATAATCAGTCTCATTAATTATGAATGAAGAATGTATGCACTTGGATAACCATTTAGCGGGTTAATATGGATCTTGATCCTTAAAAAGGAATCCTACATATTATGATTATAGTGGGAATCTATGTCATCCTAGTATTTTCAGTTGGGTTATACAGAATGTTTCCACCCTTATATGGGGGACATATCATATTATTCCACTTATTGGGGATTACACAATGAGGTTTTCAATATAAGTGGGACATGTCATATTATGCCACTTATCATGGATTTGACACATAGGTTATCCTTATATGTAGGATGGATAAGGATATCATGTCCTGAGACTCCTTCTTGACCAGGTCTGCTTATCTTCATGAAATGCGGTGATTGTCTACCTGACATGCATTGATTTTCTAATTGACGTGTTTGAGAATATTTGGATTACATGCACAATGAAAATTGAACAACCTAGTTGAATTTTTTATGGGATGTCTCATAATTTAGATATCATTCATGAAGGTCATCACATGAACGAGGACAATTTTTCTGAATGAAATCATAAGACCTTGCCAGCTGATCTTTGAATCCATCTCGTCATGAAGGATGACTTGTCTGGAGGACATTACATGACCAATTTGGTTGGTCTAGGAATCTGTTAGATGATATCATCTGAAATAATAGTAGTGCATCAGATGACCCAACTACCCTACATTGGTATCATCACAAAAACCAGATGACATGCTGGGATGGTGTCATGAGCGGCAATGTGACATTTCTAGTGGGTGTCGCATGTCTTTGATGACTTGGTTTGGTGTCGTCATGAAAGAAAAATGAAATATCTAGGGAGGTATCAGAACTAGTTGAGATGCTCAGAGGGCTTCAGGATATGTAGCTGGATTATCTGGGGATGTTACACGAACATGATGACATATATAGGGAACGTTGTGATAGCCAGATGAAATGTTTATAGGATGATAACATGAACTTAATGTATTGTCCAGAGGGAAACGTGACATCTAATTGACATGTCCTAATTCCATAATGAAACGTATCTAACATATATTGGTGTCACCCTTGGATTCAGACAACATGTCATGAGGTCATTGTGGGGTTTGGATGGTGAGATTTAAGGGTTTCTAATGTCATGGGGGGAAATAATGGAGGGAACCATTTGACTTTCCCAAACACATACAATGGACTTCACATGGTCAAAATAGTATACGAAAAGAACATCATGTGACCTGGGAGACATGTACTGGTGATGTTGCATGAACTGTGAGGTTCTTATGATGTACATAATGATCATGAAATATTTTCTTCCCATAAGTCTCCTATATTTTAGTCTGTGATCCATCATTTTATTTCAAACTCCATTTATTTTATAGGGTTATGTTTTTAGGTCTCATGTGACTAATCAGTTATATAGTATTTCTATCTCATAAGCTACCAGAAGTCCTTCACATGATCTATGAGTTATTAAAAAGTGTGCATATACATAACACATGATATTCTTTGGTGGTTCTTTGATTTTTAGGTCCCTAAAAACATAATTTATCTCAAGATTAGATACTCTTGTAAATATTATCTGATTCTAGATAGCACTCATATGAGGATCCAAGGGTTTATTTTTTGATGTTAGGGTGGGGGATATATAGGCCTCTCCACCTCAGTTATTCATCGCTTTGTGCGACATGTATCATGAAAACCCATAATAGAGTTTTTTGAGGGATTTGATATCATGCATTTTACAAGATCATGTGGTAGATAATTCGGGGGGGAATAAAATTATTTTTAGAAACCACAAGGCTATCCCATTAATTCTCTATTTACTCGATTATATCGAATAAATGGGGTCTTTTCGAATCAAGAAAACCTAATGGGGGATGTCCATAAATTCATTTGGATGTGTCTAAGGAGTTTTTTTAGATAAGGATGAATACTAAAAGTATTTCATGATATCATTGATTTCTTATTTAGTATCTTCAATGAGACAATGATGGCATTCATGGGGGTTTTTTTGAGTTCAATCCATCATGCAGAAGAGAAATCATGAGGTCTTTTAGAGTGCATGAGTGTGCCATATAATGTTTATAACAACAAGTTTCTCCCTCCTTTTCTCTTTTATTTCCCTATTTTATTTGTTTAAGGCTTGGTGGTCTTGTGAGCTAGAATTTTTTTTGTTGAAGATAATCATACTTCCCATTGGCTATGTGTCACATTAAAAAAATTCCCTTGTGGTGATGAACAAGTATGTAATAGAAAAACTCTTCTGTTTTCATTATGAAGCTTATTGAGGAGCAGATACTACATGGAAAACCATAAATCCCATAATTTGATGGGGGTGACGAGCTTGAGTGGTCTCACACAGTTAGTTGGACAATTCATCAGGGTTTTTTTGTGCCTTTTTAACCTCCATGGGCCGTCACTTGATGTTTAGGATAGCAAGTGGCTCTGGGTTCTCCCCTTTTATGTTCCTTTTTTTATTTTACAAGGGTTTGGGTTCTTGTGAGTTTGACTTAGTGTTGTTGAGGAAAATCATTCTCTCTATCTATGACACATAACGTGGCCATGATAAGGACTTATATTGATGAGTGAGCATTATAATCGAAAACCCTTCTATTTTTGAGCCAAAGGTGTAGTGAAAGTGTGCTTGGACATGACCAATTCCCTTCACATGATAGGGGTTACATGCCAATAGGAACTTGCTGGGCCAAGAAGACATGTCATTTGGGACTCTATGATACCTCATGAGTTTCATTGGTTTATCAATTGATTTTCATGACCATAATAGGGTCAAACATTTTGAATATTTTCGCTTTATTTCCCAAGGATTTTTGGATGTCTTTTCAGGTGCATGCTGCCGAAAAATTCAGTTTAATCAGTACATCTAGTCTCGAAGCCACCACTTGATCAATGATTGTGGGAGATACAATCTCATAGGTGGAAATAATTTTCAAAAGGGCTCTATAAGATCTCCCATAGGTCGTGCACATTAAATGGATCCTTCCCGTGAACATTTGAAGCACTCCCGAGTGCATGTATTATGACGGTTCACGTGATACACGTGATTTGGACCACTATCTTCTTCCTTTGATTTTCAAGGAAAATAATACCCATATTTAGGATTTTTTTCCATTTGAAATTTTCTATGATCATTTGGTGGGCATTAACAGAGTTATGACATAGATTCATTTTATTAATTTTTTGTGTCTTTTATTCATCAGATATATATTTTTATCGAAAGTATATTTAAGTGGAAAATTTGTTGAAATCAATGACATAGATAATATATAGATTAGTAATACCCAGAGGTAAGCTAATTTTGATCTATCATTATGATATTGATGTCGATCCCTCTAAAATAAGTTAGGCGTCAATTCATTAGATGATTTATTACATCAATAAAACATTTGGTGAAGAATATCGTCACAACAAGAGTTCATGAACCAAATTAATTTGTTTGTGTATGATAAGAGGTGGATTTAATCTATGTATTTAAAAACATGAAATCAGTCTAATAAAATGTATGAAGTGATCTATCATAATGGGGATACAATTGAAAATAATATTTTTATTGTTTAATCTGGTACAATGAACTCAAACAGGAAAACATTTGGTTGCTTTGTTCTTTAAGGGGTAAAGATAAAAAGGATTTAAGTTGTTTAATTAAGAAGAGTATAAGAAAATAATGATGATTATTGAATTTGTGATCAACTGGATGAGCTTCCCAAACAAAAGTCCATCAGTCAAAATCTCTGTAGAAAATTCCATCGGATTGAGACTGTGGTTTAAAGATCAATCAGAGTTACAAAACATTGAATGATTGAACTCAACATATCAGACGTAGGATTTGCATGTAAACTAAAAGTAGTCTTATGTTTTGAGAAAAATCAATAATATTTGAGAAGTTAATAGAATTTATTAATAGAGTATAACAATTAAATGAAAAATCTAAAATCAAAATGGAAATCAAAGAAGCGTGAATGTCATGAAGTGTGAAGAAGAATTGGTATTACATAATTATTCATTTTGGGATACCTATAATTGGATTTAATAGTTCATTTTTACTTATAAACTATTCCTGTATAGAAGAAGTGAAACTCTGGACCATTTGTGATAGGTACTGACATACCGACAAGAGTTTTTTTCATCTTGATACTGAGGAGGCTCCATCAATATCGGTCGACTAGAGAATGTTCCATCAGAATGAGTTCCATTAATGTAACTCCCATAATATGAAGTTCCATCAGAGTTATATCTATTGGAGAAGGACCCATCAGATATAATCCCATAGAATAGAGTTCCTTAAGATAAAGACGTACTATGTTTCTAATTTATTTTAAACTTAATTAAAGTAGGATGGGAAGTAGAAGAATCTGACAGAGTCCAATCAGATAGAAACCATTAAACAAAGGTTACCAGACTATGATAGTTTATACTAACTTTTTCTAAGATTATACACAATTTAATTTGATAGAGTTTACTTATGGAGGAAGTAAAAAACATTCCAGAGTGGATCAAAAAAGAAAAAGGAATATGCATTGTATTAATAATGATCGTGAATTGTTACCGAAATGGATTTTTCATTGTTTTATAGAGTGTATAACTAGCTATGGGAATGTGGATAAAAAAGAATAGTTAGGGGGTATAAACCAATATATCATGAATATTTTTACTAGGTTATAGAAGTGTTTGTTTCTTATGACATTTTAGTATAGAAATAAATATAATAAATTAATCCATGTTAATGGGACTATCAAAAATGGAAAGGATTATGTCTTTGAAACTACACTTGTATATATTATGTTTTTCCTTTTCTTTTTATTTGGTACATACAAAATGTAATGTCTAGATGTCAAATTCTTTTATATCATCTCTATTACAAGTTTTAGAGGATATTAATTATTTCTAAATAAGTAAAGAACCATTATTATAATAATTAATGGAACCACTAATCCACCCCATTAGCTCAGTGGTCATAAACCTACCCATAAAAATCAGTTAGTATTCGAGCCATGGCTACTCTGAAATATCTATCTATAAGAATAAAATATTTGAATTAAGTGAAAAATAAAGGTGTTCGAATTTTTTATGGAATGAACTATCATATTTTTTTTAATAGGATGTTACCTATCTTCAATTTCTAGGACATGAAGTTAGAGACACAACACTAGTGGGATTTTACCCATAAATGAAGCCATAATGAACAATACGAAGAAGAAAAGTTTAGAAGAGGATAGAAATGTTCCGAATCCATTATTGATGGATCTTTCTTCTAATTTTTATGAACTGATTATAGGGTTCCCAAGAGCTAAAAAAATATTGGATAAGTTTATAAGTAGTTTTTAAGGAAGATAAGATGTTTTAGAAGCTGTGTTATAAATATGGAGAAGTAGATTTGATGAAATGAAAATGGTTGATGAATAAATTATTAATGGTTACTTTAAAAGAGTAGTTGAGATTTTTATTAACATCAGATGTTTTGGGGAGTAGTTGTAATATTATATAATTATTGAGAAACCTATGAGAATATTTCAAGATAAATTTGATTCCAATGTCTTAACTTAAGATGATTATTGAGATTTATTATTGAATAAGCATCAGAATATTCATGGGGAAAATGAAATGAGAAAATCCCTTGATTAGAAGAAATTGGTTGAGAATAAAATGGCCTTCAATGAATTATTAAATTTTAAAATCACTTATAAATAATTTGAATAAGAATCAAGTGATTTAGAGGAAGGAAAAAAGGCGATAATTTTAACAAATTTTTTCCATCGTTTATAAGAATCACTATAATGGTACACGAAAAGGTAAAAATCACGAATTTCTGAATTGAAAAGTTGAAGGGAATTTTTATAAGAAAAATCCCAGGAAAAATTTGTAGCTTATGAGTCCTAAGAAGATGATAAAAATTTTAGAATGAAATGAGTATGAAACATAAGGAACCATTTCATTATGATAGGAAGAAAAAAATATATCATAGTTATGGAAAGAAGGACAATTTCGTATCCAATGATGGATAATAAAATCAACATAACTGCATTTATAAATTCATAAATAGAAGTAATTGTTCAGATATTGATTATGATGCTGAAGATATTATATAAATAGATTGGATTCATAAAAAAAATATGAAAACAATTAATTTATACACTCAAATTAGTAAAGAAAGAAGTTAGGTAAAGAAATATATTGAATGAAAACATTTTGAAAATGGTTATTAGAAAAATAAAGAAGGTAAAAGTATCAATTTGATCAAAACCTAGAAAATGACGATAAATGAGCATATAAGAAAACTATAAATTTATGAAGAATAAATAGTGGAAAATTATATCCTCAACTTAAAATAATTATTATCTTTAAACAAATGAAGTAGAACAAGTTTAACATAATCTAGTCCAAAAAATGATTCATGGTCTAAAACAATGATTTGATGAGAAAGAAGAGGATTTATTAGAATGAAAAATCAATTCCTTTTAAAAAACAATGTGATATTCGAAATATCAAAGAATACATCTTTAAGGTACTATATTTTAAGCTTGAAACTTGTAAATATAGTGAATAGAAGGTTTTGTTAAAGAATATTTGTGATAAGAGACAGTTCCTAATGAAGGACATGTATTATTTAGTAAATAACCTCTCTGAATAAGTGGACCATGATTTTTGTAGAGACTACAAAAAAATGTGAAAAAAAAAATTTCTATCATCCCAAAAAATCAATATTTTGAGGTCACTACTGGTTTGGTGATATTTTTAATGAAAGAGGTTTTCCATGTTAGAAAAACATGTCCTTACTTGGAAATAGCTATGAATCGAGTGGGTCCTTTGTGAGAAAAGAATTAAATTCTTTTCAAGGAATTTTTTTTGAATCGAAAAAGGAAACTCGGAAGGTGAAGAATTTTGATGTCCAAATAAATAATAAATATAATTTTAAGATAGTTGATTATGTTAAGAAAATGAGTGGGGAAAATGATGGGAAGGAAAAAGAACAATTCGTAGTTAATTCTCCAAAACAAGTGGCTATATATAGAAATCTAGAAACGAAACAAATATCAACTGAGTAAAAGGTGAAGAAAACAGTTCTTGAAATTGAGAACAATGTTGCTAAATTTTTTTTAATATATTTTGACATGAAGATTCATAAAATATGAAAGACATTTGAGTAAGATGGTAATGTTATGAAATTACTTTGGACTATTTTTTTCGGATGAAGAGGACGACATAAATATTTTATTGCAAACAAACTATAAAAAAATGTTACTCAAGTAGAAATTAAGTAGAAATCCTAATCAGATGTGTCTATAGATAAAAATAATATTGTCAAAAAATAATATAATAATGAACATAAAAAAGAATACTAGTCCAATGGAAAAATCAAAAATGGAATAGTAAAAAGTCATTTCTAAGAGATGACTCTCAACATTAATGTTTCATCTGGGAAACTACTGAGTTTACTCCTTTTTTCCAAAAATATGTATATTTTTTATAACATTTAAGGAATTGATGGAGTTGAAATAGAAAAGTGAGTCTCTAAATTTTCTTACAGAACAATATAATGAAGTATTGATTGAAGAATCTATGGGAAATTATTGTTTTTACAAAAAAACATTTCAATTTTTTTGATTGGTTGTAGGTTAATTTTATCTTATTTTTTTATTAAATGGATTTAGATATGAGAAAACATAAATAAGCATGGAAAGGTATTATATTATTGTTATGTTGTGGATAACATTGGTGTCCATGATTATAGACTCTTTTATTCTACATTTGATCACCCATGTTGACATTGAGTTATTTATTTAAATGCTATTTGTTAAAAAAATCATGTGATACTTTTGTTCTCATAAATAATAATTTCATGGTTTTGAGACAAAAAATTCCAAATTCTTGAAATGAAAAAAATTTCAATAAGGTGGATAAATAGTCACGATGTTAACTTTGAATTTTATTGTCAATAAGGAATAGATGATATGGTAATGGGATAAGATATGTAATGAATATGGGTAGTTAGAGAAGATAGATAAATAATATAAGCATGAGGAATTGGGATTAAGTGAGTATTTCCTTGATATAATGAAGTTTATATTAACTAAAAACAAAAAGAATGATATTTTTAAGACAATGAGGTTTTTTCCCAATAGATGATATGTTGTTTAGGTTAAGAAAAGGTGGTGTTTTGTTTTTTGGAAATACCCTATTGGGTGAACCAAGAAGATGAAAAAGCCATCGAGAATCTAAAGCATATTTAAAAAACATTGTTTTGGAAACTATTTTTGGACATAGATGATCAAACATAGTTTCCTGTCTAAGTAAATTTGATGATGCTTTTCTGATCTTGGAGTTCACATAAATCATAATTGTTCTCATGATAAAATATTTTTATGAATGGAATATTTTGAAAAGGATGGTTTTTATTTTTTCAATCATGAGAAGATGAAGATGTTGGTTTTTAGTTAGACCAATAGACCACAACAAATAGATCATTGAACTGTTTGATTACTGGAGACACCATCCCATATGATGTGGTAATCAATCGATTCATCATAATCAGTTCTGATACCAATTCATTTATTATATTTTTTATCATTAAATAATTTGATACAATGTATTATCATAGGAATAATTATGTTTCTATGTTGTTGAAATTGATAACACCAATTAGATATATAGACAAAATCACTAGAAGGATGCTGAGAAAGTTCTATTAGTATGAAAATGATGCTGATCTATCTAACATGAGGTGGGAATGGGTTTATTAGATGGTGTTTGACCCCAATAAAATGATTTTTGTGGAATACTTTACTAAATAAAGTTGATGACACCGATTCATTTATTTGAGCACGACTAGAGGGTGATTTCATCTTTATATTTAGATTTATAAAATTGGTTAGAAGAAAATAATGGACCATTATATTATATCAAAGGAGAAATTTAAAATATAATTTATAATGTTTCAGCTAGTACAATGAAATATAATAGGATTAAAAATGGTTATTTTAATATTTTTTGGGTCATGGTTAAAAGGATTTTAGTTTTATCATTAATGTTTAAAGAGGAAAGGAGTGTAGAGCATTAATGTTGTTTTCAATCCGATGGTCTTCCAATAAGAAATTCCGTCAAAAACATTTTCTATAAAAATGTACATTGAACTGAGACTAAGGACGAAAGACCAGTTAGATCCCCAAAGCCAATAATGATCATACTCAACATATCAGGTGAGGAACTGTTTGTAAACTTGAAGTATTATGACATTTTGAGATGAATTGAGAAGATTCAAGAAGTTCCTTTAATATTTGATGTATCATATTGGCCCGGGTTCCATGAACCGGTTCCCCAATCTTGTTCTCCATATGACCTTAGGGGTGCCTCCCCATAAGCCAGAGACTTCGGAATAGTAGTGAGGGTTTGATTAGTTGATCATGGTGAGACTATGACCTCTTTTTGTTCCTTTATCATTGTCAAACCCCAGAAGAAATAAATACACATTAGTGGAAACATATGATCATAAACAATACCAATATCACATGATAGAAAAATCATGATGTATAATGTCAAAACATAAAATAAATATTTCATGGTATGTTTTAGTCTGGTGTTTGAAATTCAACACCCAAAAATAACAATTAAAAATCCCTTGCTGGTCTCGGACAACATCGAGTTCCCTCATCCACAATCCATCCCCAAATTATCTATCCAACATGGGGACTTTTCCCTTACCCAGCCCAAAAAAATTCTATTTGGGTACTGATCAGGCAGTCCAAGTAGGGTGATAGTACAACTATGTAGGCCACCACCAACGTCATTTAAAACAATTCTAGTCAATAATAGACTATGTGTTTTAACAAATAATAGTATACAATTAATAATGTAAACAATTAACAATTATTCAATTATCCTTTATTTAAGAACATAATCTCTCAGGTTCCCTAGGAAACCTGAACATCAATAATTGCATTAACTCATGCTAAAGTCATAACAATCCCCAAGGGATATAAAAAATATTAATGTCCTTGTTATCATTAATTATAAAAATTTTAAGGGATTTTTTCAAATATATAAAACATGTGTATCAATATATCATGAGAGATATGAATTGTGGGCTTTAACCTTAAGGGTTTGTAGTCATTAATACAAAATGATGTATAAATGCTCTGTAGGAAAAACAGAAAATCTCTCATGGTCTTTTCCCTTGAATTCTCACATGGTCCACTGACAATAAATATTATAATCTCTCACAGTCTTATTTCCTCAAGGCTCACATAGTCCACTAACAAACAATATTAGAATCTCTCATAGTCTTCTTCCCTTAAGGATCACACAGTCCTTTAACAACCAATAATAAAGGCTCACACAGTCTTTTTACCTTAATTGTCATGCAGTATTTTCCCTTGAAGGCTAACACATCCCTTCAAAAATATATATTATAATCTCTCTTAGTATTCTACCTTAAATATCATTTTCACATCCTAGTAAGGCCATGTGAAAGTCCATGACAACATTAACACCACTAATCCACATTTAACCAATCATTTCATTAATTAATTCATAACCAATTAATCATATAAAACCCATTAGATTATTCAATAAATTATCAGCCATTTCATCTCTATTAATTATGTCCACAAATAATTAACTACTTCCATTCCATTAATTAATTCACCAATTACGTAACCATGACCTATTTCTATTAATTAATCCAATGATTAATTAATAACATAAACTTAATTAATTAATTTACACAACTAATTAATCATTCCATATTCCTTAATTAATTATACAATTAATTAACCATTACAATCCTTCAATTAATTCATGAATTAATTTTTTACATCAACTCCGTTAATTAATAAAACAATTAATTAACTACCACCATTCCATTATGTAATTCACTATTTAATTAATCACAACCCTTCTGTTAATTAATTTGACAATTAATAAATCATATAAAATCCTTCAATTAATTCAATAATTAATTAATCATTTCACAACTTGAAATCAAATAATTAATTCACCAATTTATTATTAACAATTTATCACTTAACAATTTTATAATTTACCCAAAAAATAAATATCCCTCAATTTAAAAACTAATTCAACAATCAGTATATTACATAAACACCCTTAACTAATTCCCCAACTAGTGAAGGAAATAAATCCCATTAATTAATTCATCAATTAATTAGTCAATATCCATGAAATCAAAATCCCATAATTAATTCTCTCATTCAAAATATCAATACGTCATAATTAATTCCACAATTGATTACAACAAATATAAAATGTCAATATCTCATAATTAATTCATCGATTAATTATCCAATTTTATCAATTAAATATCCCCATAATCCACATTATTTGTTTTGCTAATTAATTATTCAAATTCAATCAATTTCACCATTAAAATTATATCCATTAATTACGTCATAATTTGTTTAATGTAACTAATTAATTTCTTCATCATAATAATCTCCATTAATTAATTCACTAGATATTTAATCTAAAAAATTCAATTGATTCAACATAATAATCACCATTAATAATTTAATTAATTAAATAATTTAAGTCACTCAATTACTTCAACAAAAAAATCTCCAAAAATTAATTTTACAACTAATTAACCTCATCAATCACATTAATTAATCTCTTAAATTTTATATTTAATTCATCAATTAAAAAATCACATAACCCCCATTATTTAATTCATCAATTAATTAATCTGGTCATTTTATTCAATAATTAAATAATCTCATTAATCACATTAATTAATTCATCAATTTAGAAATCCATTTATTTTATTCATCAATAATATAATTTCATTACTCATCGTAATTAATTAATCCCTTTATTTATTTAAAATAATAAAATAATCACAATGGTCACATTAATTAATTCAAAAATTAATTAATCATTTTATTTAATTAAACAATTAAATATTCACAATACACACATTAATCAATTCTAAAATTAATTAATTCCATCTCAAACAATTCAATATCCTCAATTAATTCATCAACTAATTGTTCTACCACCATTAATTCAACTACCCTATATAATTACTTAATTACAATTTCAATTGTAAATAATTTAATAATAATCACAATCGCCAACAATTAATTAAAAAATTAAATATCCCTATTCAACAACAACAATATAAAAATAAATAATTATCAATTAATTCTAATGTCTCAAAAATATTTATGTCCCCATAATAAATTCAATAATTAATTATCTTCAATCAGAATTTCATAATCAAAAAAATTCACATTAATTAATTTCACAATTAATTAATCATGTTCAACAACCTCGATAACACCATAATTAGTTTAACCATTAATTATTCTAGTTTTAAAATTCTAATATCCCAATTAAACATTTAACATAATTAATTGATTCACCTAATTAATTTATTTGATCAAGAATTCAATTTCTAAACAACTAATAGAAATTCAACAATTACATACAAATAATTAAAATCAAGATATCTTAAATCTTGATCTAAATCCAAAAATCCTAGATCTAGATTCAACCAATCCTGATATTGATCAACCAGTGGATAAAAATCATTATATTATCCTAGAAGAGGATCTAAAGGTAGAGATATATCTATATAGGAATAACACCCATACATGAGATGTGTATAGAGGGTATTTTATCAAAGACAGTGGTGTGTAGGGGATCTTCGTTCTGGGAAGAGGTGCACTAAGGAGTTTCGATCCATGTTGGAGGTGCGTAGAGGCTCTAAAGCAGAGAGAGAGAGTTCAGAAGATGCTCAATAGTAGAGAAGAGAGGTGTTTAGAGGGTTATAATAAATTAAGGGCTTTATTTTAAAAATATTGGTGTGATAATTACGTGATGTGAATCCTTATTTCACGTCGGGTAATGATTTTTAACCGATTTCCCATTTCTCCTGAGGAAATTATACAAAACCATTAAAAACATTAATTAATGATTAAATTTTGTGTAATCTAATCACACATAGTGTAATAATACTTGTGTTGTATTCAAATTAAACCAGGTGTAATCTAATTTCAGGACAAGATTAAAAGTGTTGAAATGTATTTATAGGAGGTGTAATCTAATTTATTGACATGTCATTATGTGGTAAAAACCAATTACATGGAGTGTAAATTTTCTATGATTTAATTAATTCCATCTTTGAATGAAATTAAGATGGTCTACCAAAAATAATTTACATCATGAATTATGATCATAACATGTATCTGTTATTTTATTAGACCTGACCACATAATCTTACTGCACCCCCGAAAAGGCTGGATCCGATAATATCCCCACCTTATAACTGCTTGTCCTCTAGCTGTAGTCAGAAGAACCTCTACGAAAATTCAGGTTTTTACGATGTATGCACCATATAACAGCTTGTCCTCATGCTGTAATCCCATGAATCAATAATATTATTAGTAAAAAGGATCAAACCAATGATCCCTCACATTCTCTTATCTCTATTATGTTTCCTCCTCAAACTGTCCATGTCTCCACAAAACACGAACTATCTACACAGTCATTTCCCACAACACCTTATCACTACGACCCAATACACATATTGGATTCCTCTTAAAGGACACATAGGTCTCAATATAAAATTCCACAATACACCTAATGCATTTCCAAACATATTTTACTGTGAAACCACAACAAATCATCCAACATTTTCACTTATCATTTCATTCAACAACCATTTTGAAAGGATGCACATCCATAACCTCCAAGGCCCACCTGGCCTTTCCACATGGAATTTAAACATGCACCATATATTTTTATCATTTGTATTTTGATTCCACAATTTCATACCCAGGGTCTTTCTCTATTCACCTTCTACTGAAACATCTCTATCCACCTTAGGAGTAGTGTTAAAACAACTTGTTATGAAACTTAACCACCACGTCCCATGGACCATGGTATTTATCAACCTCTAATCCCTCATGAGAAACTTATACATAAAATATCTATGGTGTACCTCACACCATCCAACTCCACCTATATACCACTTCATAAGAAGAACTTACAAGGTGTCCCATATCCAACTAAAACACATTTTGGAAGCTTGGTGTAAAACCCGAGATTTCTCATTGTACCCTAGACGATGTCAAGGTAGGGGGAATGATCATCACTAATTAAAATTAAACTAAAAAGTTACCAATGAACACCATTACATAACCTTCAGTACAAATGTTACCTACCACTGTGGAAACACCTTAACATGTCGGAAGTCTTGGGCTTCCCTTCCCACCAATCAACTAACCACATTGATCAAAAACTAGACAGTCGTTCCAAATTCTCAAACTAAGGAATAATCACTACCGAAACTACCAACATCAAGTGTCATATAAACCAAATTATGTATTTTTATTTCAAACAATTTATCCTGGTTAATAGGATGGATTTACACAAAACCATATCATGTCTTTCAACCTTTTCCCATCACATTGTCAAAACCGAGGCATAATATCTACCCTTAACCATCCAATACCAAGGTTCTCTTTAATATGGGTAAAAAAATTCTCATTATTATATTTTTATTATTAGGACACCCATTGATTATCATCATTCATCATTTTACAATATTTCTAAATTTCTAGTTAGCCACTATTTTCAATTCAATTTTGCAAGAATTGAACAACAATTCATGTTCAACTACTTACCCAAAACCAATTTTCCTAAGAATTCTTAAAATAATGCATGTAAAAATAACCTGATGTTCCTAGAATGATGCATGTATACCCAACTCTCATTCCCTTCAGTTCCATGAGTAAATCACAAAAAAATATCAAAAACAATAATTACATCACAAATCAATTGTGTCACCCAAGGTAAAACAATATTCAACTATAATAGCAAAAAATAATAACAACAATCCAACCATGAAGACTTGGTTATTCCCCCATACATGAGGTAGCTAATCCCATTCACGAGTATATAACCATGCCCCTCATCTTCCAAGTCTCATGTCTACCCAGAATAAATTGTAAGACAAAATAAGAATAAATGGACATTGGGCTCTGATACCACTTTGTAACATCCTGGAATGGGTACCAATAACCTATTACCTAAGATGGTTTTCCACATAACCTTTGACATACCTTACTATACTCTAAAAGCTTTTGACTTGCAGCAAGGGTGTGATAAGATGATCATGTGGAGACTATACCTTATTTTCTTCTTTATTAGGGGCATACACTAGTGGAAATAAATAAAAAATATCTGAAACATAAAATCGTATATAATACCAATATCTAATGACAATAGATGTATGAAGTAAAATTTCGAAATCGAATAATATATTTTCCATACTATGTATGTGTCAATTATCTAAATAGAAAACCCATAAGGACACTAATGACTCTAAAGAAGGTATCTATCCACATCTGGTTGCCTCACCCATTCTTCATCCCCAAATAATATATCCAACATGGGGTCGTTTCCATTAACCTTTCTAGAATACACAATGTCACAACCTGACCAAACGGGGCCCGAGCCGTGACTCCCCATTCCTTCCTCCAAAATCCAGGGTCTGGTGTTTAGCACCGAGTATGCTATCACACACAAGGAGACCTAATACTAAAGTACATATACACCCACACACACCCACATAGACCTACTTTAAATAGTATATATATATATATATAACTGAAAAGAAATTCATTCATATTATGATCCCAAACCATAGTATAGTAGAAGTACAAATGTGAGAAAATAGGGACCACCAAAAGAAAACTGCAAAAGCATTCAACCTACTCAAAATGATGGGATTTCCGTTAAAATACCATAGGTAATATCTATAGTATTGCTCCAGTAATAAAACCCATGGTTAGCCCAAATACGATGCTCTACATGCTATGGCTCATACTAGGACTCCATCGAAGGACCTATAGTCTACAGAAGACACAACATATGTAGGAAAATCCCATACTGGGGTGACTATTAGAAAAATCAGTAGGAACCAAAAAAATTCAATCCAAAAGGATGTAACTTAGAGGAATTAGATAACTCGACCATTTCAGAGGAAACCCATATGAGTGAGAAACGCCAACTCGATGCCATCCTAAAAAATACTCGACTAGTCAGATCAATATCCCTAGCATGTTAATGAAGTTACAGACTCAATAGAGACACCCCAAAAACCCAGATATATGTTGGATCTATGGTTGTTCTATGATTGAATTGGAGTATCTTTTTTTGTAAATTCTCACATGGAAGACCGTGGATATTTCAAGGAAAGGTTTCATACTGTTCATCCTAAAAGAATTATTGAAGGTGGTGTCATTTCCAAGTTCTTGCCTAATTTTTGGAGTCAAAAATTTGGACGTCGGCTTTCAATGTGAAAAGTTGTTTTTATTAGAGCCATTATGAAAATATGGAAAAGGAATGAGTTTTTAGATAATAGGATTGGGGAATTGAATTTCCTGAACACATAACATGTTCTGATATAGTGGGTAGAAATTACGATGAGCATCATGATCAGATATGGAGTTCTCAGCGATTATGCGTTTTTGAGATATGTGGTCATTGGTGGAATTATTTGTGAAATTTATGGGTGCTATGATTGTAATTGAATGAGGAATATGTTATGATGATGAGATTTGTGAACATATAATTTACATGGTTCACTACGAAGGGAGGCGCACCACGAAGACATGTTTTATGACCCTGAAAATCCAAAAATAGGAAGTGGCACTTTGAGAATGGACAAGCTGATAAATATAAGGATACCCCTCTCCCTTTTTATTGATAATGTTAGGGAAAATATATAGATTCTTTGATTTATTGAAGAGGATCATAAAAATAGATTTCCTAGAGAGCATGTGCATCGCAAAGATACTATAAGTCTTATCTAATGCCCATGCTTTTTGAAAAAGTGTAGTTAACGATAATGAGGTACTCTGAATTGACTCAGTTATTTTGCGAATGTAGTTCAACAGGTCATGGAATCATCATGATGAAATTTAGTTCAGTAAAGGTAGGGGTGCTTCATGATGGAGTGGGTCTCACAATGAGGCTTTTCGAAGTACTGTTTTTGAACATCTATTTTTAGTGGACAAGTATTTTAAAGAGAATAAACTATGTTCTATGGTTTAAGTAGAGTCCCATGATATATCAAGGATAGTGTATTCAATGATGAATTATTGAAGTGATATTCATGTCAACAGACTGAGTTGAACTTATCTATAAGTAGTGAGCTAAGGGGAGCCAACGGAAGTGATCAGAGGGACGTAGGGAGTTTCCATGAATTATTATTATGGAATTGAGCCTGGAATAGAATGACTATGACAAAACCATTTTATTCAGAATATAGTGATGTTTATTAGATTTTGGAATGACTGACACAACGTTTGTATATACTCCTTGGACATAGCCTTTAGTGGTGAACCATGTAAAAGTGTTGTGTGATCTCGGTGCATGTGTTTTTTTTCATATTCTCATCATTCATGTAAGTTTAATGAGGTCCTACCAATGTGGGAACAAGATCCATGTTTTAAAAGAAAATGTTGACACCGTGATTCAACCCTCCTCTCTCAGGTTGTCCTGGGGTCCTACAATATACTCATATCTAACTCCATGTCTCATGGTCTCGACCACTGATAGTCCATGATAAACAACCCGAGGTTCCAATGCAACACTCATAATGGTGTCATGATGTACAGACCTTGTCGAAAATAAAAGGATCCATGCCATCCCAAATAACTCACAAAATGAAATGGGGAAAGCATCAAAAACTCACAGACGATGTGCCAACCCCATCATCCTTGAAGAAACACTACCAAGAGATGCCACCAGCAATGACATGCGCCCCTGCATAATGTTAAAGAACTAGATAGTCCCCCACCTCACCACTACCCCTTAGTGAATAGATTACAATCTTCTAAACCAACCTGTGAAACATACCCCACTACTAACTAGATTTTCCAATAACTTAGTACGTTGAGGGGGGATAAACTCTTAACTTGGATCACACTTAACATGTGGAGTGGACCGCGCCCCATCGTAACTTAAGAACATGGGAGCACTATAACGTAGTCATGAACCTGCACCCTGGTACGTCAAGGGAGTACCACTCTAAGAATTTTTATCAACCTTCCAAATAGGGTTGGGGTAACTTATCTATAAAATGTGAGCCTACACCCATGGTAGGGGTGCACCACTACATGAAATGTGAGCGAGTACCCACATTAGGGGAGAACCACTATGAGGAAAGAGGACATGTACCTGGGTACATCTAGGGAGTACCGACCACATAGAAACTACAAGTCCGGAGGACCTGCACCCTGGAATGATAGGGGTGTACCGACTCAACCATCCAATGATATTAGAGAGCTCGCGCCCCGACCTGGTAGGGGAATTGACCAAAAATCACAACGAACCATCAGCCATATCCACCAGGGGAGTAACAACACAAGAAGAAAACTAATCAAAGGTAAAAATACCCACACCCATGATATTGGAAGTACCATATATACCTAAGTGGATAGGTAAGAGAAGCTCATATCCTGATTCTACATTAGATTACCTGACCCAATGTCTCTCTTCTCAATCCTCTAATCTCCAACATCGACCATCCCCTCACTAAAATAATATTTCAAAATTCAATACATCACATATATTTAAAGCCGTAATGGAGGCTACCATTTTATTCTACATGAAAAAATGGATATTCTATTTACTCAACCAAAATAGAAAATCGATGGAAAGGGTATTTTTAACCGCATTGCCCACACTAGGACTTGGGGTGCCCACACTGTCGAATTGGGTTAAGCACCTGAAATCAACCTTGAATCATCATAATTAAAATCTTGGTTGAAATTCAAATTAATGCGAATCAATCGAACATTGGACATTTGAGATATGTCTGATAAAAGATTCATCAAATAATAATAATTTTATTATTATTATTATTATTTAAATGGGATGTTTTGTATCATTGATCCTCGTTATTGAGACATAAACACCTTAGTCTTATCACAAAGGATCCACATAGAAAATATGAATGCATTTCCTTAGAAAACACGTAAATCAAACGTCTGTTTTTCATGAAATGGGGATTTGAAGTCTTCCCTAGCCTGAAAGCCTGATTCCATCTAGACCGGGCCACTACGGTGTATTCTCCTCTCCTAGGTCGGACTGCTTGGGCTGGCCCAATTCAAACTGCAAGTTGATGTCCCATCCATGCTTCTCGAACCACCATACTGCAACCCTTTCACGTCTAACTCGTATATGGCCAACCGGCCCGTGGTGGCCCCCGCATAGCTCCTAGCTCCCTATCGGCCTCTTCCCCACACAAATGCCACACACCCTTAGAGTCACCATTACCACTGCCCGATCTGCCTATAGCCACTACACATCCCAGTGGCCTCTACCATCCCCAAATGGCCTCCTTCGTGCCTCCACACCTCGTTGAAGCATCCCTCACCGGACTTGTGCCGCACTCGCTAGACCCGCATCGCCGCCACAATTCACATACCACTAGAAAAACACTATTGGATGAAAAAACTAGACTAAATCTAGGATCCTTATATCCTTATAAACATACATGGTGATGATTTAGTAAAAAATGTAGTAAAACCAAGGTATTGGAATTAAAACTCAAATTCAGCTACCTCGTGGCCAAACAACACTGCTCGGAAGCCACTGTTGCATGATTCGATATTGTCGTCTATCAAAATAAATGATCGATGGTGCTTCATTTTGATGATTATTTCATCGTCCTTTTCATCGGAGAAGGGGAAGAGGGAGGTTACTACAGCCACCCATTGTCTAGACCAAGGGGGGGGGGTGATGAAGGGTATTTAAATTTTTTAATTTTCGACTTTTAGTAGCATGTCCCCCAGACTCGCCTCTAACTCGAAACCTAGTGGGAAAATCTACATGTCGTAGTTAGGGTAAACTAAACATTATAGACTCAACCGTGGTCTCATAAATTTGATCTGAAACCTTATTCAGATGTTATTCAATCTGTCATCCAAAATAAATTTACCTATTTATTTACAGAAACACCCTCAATAATTGTTTCCATAGGAATCTAGTTTATACAAAACAAATACCCCACCTAGGGTAAAGGACATGGCCCGGACTAAAAAATTTCATTAGATTTATGATACATGCTACCATTTCATAGATAACCCATTTCCTCCATATGAATAGTATAAAAACATATAATATTTTAATAAAATTTATTCTGGGCATACCGGGCCTCATAATCACACACCACCTCAACACCTAGATTTTGATATATTCTTAGGAATATCAAAATGGATGATAGGAAAAACCCTATTCAGTAAAAAAAACAATTCAGGTACCGACCAGGAAGCCCAAGTAGGGTGTAAGTACAACCCAATAGGCCCCCACCAACAACGTCTAAAATGAATCCAGTCAATAATAGTGTATATAGTTGTATAATGAATAATATAGAAGTAATAAATAAACAATTTACATTTATTCAGTTTTCCATTATATGACCTCAAAATCCCCCGTGTTCCCAAGGACACCCAAACCTCAATAAATGCTTCGAGTCGTTTCAGAGTCTTAACTAAACCCATGGGATATCACAAATAATAATGTACATTTTTTCATTCATTATCACAATTTTCATGGAATTTATCAAATAAATAAAACATTTTAATTAGTAAGGAATGAGTAACATGAACTCTCGGCTCTATCCACAAGGTTCTGTAGTGAGTAATACAAAATGATGTATAAAATCTCCATAGGAAAAATAGAAAACAGTCACAGTCTTTTCACTTGAATTCTCACATAGTCCTTCAACAATAAATAATAGAATCTCTCACAGTCTACTTCCCTTAAGTCTCCCATAGTCCTTTAAAAAACAATATTAGAATGTCTCACATTATCCTTCCGTTAAGTCACACATGGTCCTTCGACAAAAAATTTCATAAGTTATCACAATCTTCTTTACTTAAGGCTCATACAGTCTTTTCCTTTCAATGCTCACATTGTTATTCAACAATAAAATATTTGATGTTATCTTGGAGTTTTCCCTTTAATCTCATTCTCAAACCCCTGTTATCCATTGTACAACTCCATTGAAACATTATCATAGCATATTATCATTTAACCAAACATTCTATTTATTAATTCAATGATAATGAATCACATAAAACCCATCAATTAATTCAATAATTATTTGGTCAATCCAACTCTGTTAAATAATTCACCAATTAATTAAATACATCCATTCCATTAATTAAAACACTAATTAATTAATAATTACCCATTTCCATTAAATAATATAATGATTAATTAATCTGGTCCAATTCATTAATTTATTTCTATACGTAATTAATGCTTTCAAAAACTGTAATTAATTAAAAAATTAATTTACCACAACCACCCATCTGTTAATTCGTCAATTAATTGTTCAATTCACCTTTATTAATTAATCATGAAACTAATTAACTATAACCATCCAATTAATTAATTCTCAAATTAACTAATAACAACACATATATAAATTAATTCGACAATTAATTAACCATTTAATATAAATAAATTAATTCAATAATTAATTAATCATTTCACAACTTAAAATCCCATAATTAATTAACCAATTAATTATTCAAAACTTATCATTTAGCAATTTTTTAATTTACTCAACAATTAATTATGCTTTAATTATAGTAAAAATTCAACTATTAATTTTTCATTTAAATAAACTTAACTAATTCCACAATTTATTAAGAAAATGAATCCCATTAATTAATTCTTCAAAAAATTAATCAATATCCATAAAATAATAATCCAATAATTAATTCTACAATTAATTATCTCATTGAAAAACACAATATATCAAAACAAGTTCCACAATTAATTATATCAATTCTCAATTATCAAAATTTGATAATTAATTAATCAATTAATAATCCAATTATATCAATTCATCATCCTATAAATCAACATTAATTAATTCACCAATTAATTAATATAATTCATTTAGTTACACGGTCACAACGATCCCCATTAATTAATTCCCCAATTATTTAATAAACTCATTTAATTTCATCAAAACAATAGTATCCATTAATTAATTCACAAATTAATTAGTCCAACTCATTTAATTGATTCAACATAAAAATATCAATTAATTAATTCTTCAATTAAATAATCTAACTCATTCTATTTCTTCAACACAAAAATATCCATTAATTAATTTTCTAATTACTTAATATAATCAATCCAATTAACTAATATCATGATTCTTATTATTTAATTAATCATTTAAATAATCACATAACTCCCATTAATTAATTAGTCAATTTATTAATTTGTTCTTTTAATTAAATAATTTTATAAACACATTAGTCACATTACTTAATCCATTAATTAGTAAATACATTTTTAATTCATCAATTAAATAATCTCATTAATCACATTAATTAATTATTTAATTAATTAATCCCATTATTTAATTAATCAATTAAATAATCAAATTGGCCACATTAATTAATTTAGGAATTAAATAATCAACTTATTTAATTGAATACATAAATAATCATTACACACCAAATAATTATTTCATATATTAATTAATTATGTATAAAATATTTTAATATCACCAATTAATTCATCAATTAATTGTTCTATCTCCATTAATTCAACTACCCCAATTAATTCCTCAATTAGTTCTACAATCCCAATAAATATAATATTCATAAAAATATCTAATATTTAGTTCTATAACTAATTATCCCTTTTCAACAACATCATTATAACAATAATTAATTCATCCACTACTTAATCAATCTCAAAAAGCTCAATCTCACTATAATTAATGCGATAATTAATTAACTCAAATCACATTTGTGTATTCCTAATAATTCAAAGTAAATAATCATACAATTAATTAATCTTATTCTACAATATCGATTAGTTTATAATCAATTTAACAATTAATTATTTGGGATCTAAAATCCCAATATCTGAAATCACCATTTTCTGTAATAAATTAATTCACCAATTTAATTAATTTGATCTAAAATTCAATTGTTAAACATATAATATAAAATCTAAAATTACATAGAAATAATTTCAATCAAGGCTATGAACTCGAATTTTCACCTCCTCCCCCAAGAGCGGTTGTGAATTCATTCTAACAAAAAAACCCAATTGGATGTAGATATCTAAATATGCGACGATGAATACAGTGTTGATCTGAAACATAAATCCGTTGTTAAAAGTAATATGATTGATTAAATATAGATCTAAATACAATAATCCTAGATCAATTTTCAACCAATCTTGATCTGGATCCATCAGTGGATAAAGAACACTCTTTTATCTCGCCAGAGGAGTAGAAGAGACAGAGAGAGAGATATAAAGAGGAAGAACACACATACCTGTGAGGTGCACATATGATATTCGATTGTGGAAGGTGGTGCGCAGGGGAGCTTTAGTCCATGTTGGATGTTCATGGAGGAGTTTCGTTCCATGGAGGAGGTGTGTAGAGGCTCTTTAATGGAGAGGAATTCCCAAATATGCTCTACAGTAGAGAAGAGGGGTGTCTAGAGTGTTACCCGACATTGGATGGATCATTTTAAATGTTTTTCATGATAATTACAAGGCATGAATCCTAACTTCATGTCATGTATTGATTAGTAACCAATTTCACTTTTTCCTGAGGAAATCCCATCTAACCATTTAGAAAATTTATGTAAAGATTGCACATGGTGTAATCAAATTACACGTGGTTTAATCTTACATGTGGGGTAATTTAATTAAACATGTTTTAACCTGACACATAGGTAATCTAATTACACATGGTGTAATCTAATTTTTTGACATGTCGACACAAGGTCAATGACAGTTACATGATCTATAATATAAATTCCTAAAATATCATCTAGTGGTAAAAACCACTTAGATGGGGTGTCAATTTTTGAGGATTGAATTAATTCAACCCTTGTGTTAAATTCTATATTTTTCAGTCCACTGGATAAACTTCAAAGTGAATGAGTTTCATTAGAATACTCACATCTTATGGATTTCTAACATAGTGAGATCCACTGGAGCTAGACCCCTCAAAGTGAGGTCGAACGGAAATATTTTCAACAGATGATGAATTGGCATGATTCTGAATGAGTTTCTAATCAATCAAAAATGGAAGAGAATTCTAATAATTGGATAGAGGAAAATTGGGAAAAGAAAATTGCTAGAGGTTTCCAGACTGAGGCAGGTCAAACTAACTTTTTTATGATTGTACAAAGCTGAAGTTAATCTAGCCTACTTGTGGAATAAGTGAAGAACTCTTTGAAGTGAATTGGAAAAGGAATGTGAATATTGTTATTTTGGATCCTTACAAATTACTAAAATGAATTTTTTATTGTTTTCTAGTGTATATAACCAACTATAGAAAAGTTGATATGAAAATGATAGTTGGGGGGTATAGCCAACTACAGTAGAAAGGTTTCTACTGGGTTATAGAACTGTTTGTTTCAACTTATTTTGTAATCCAAAAATAATTAAAGTAAAGGAATCTAAGTCGGTGGGACTATCCAAACCAGTATGAAGTATGTATTTCTACCAAACCATGTAAATACCTTGTGCTACCTTCACATTATTGTGTTTCATAAGAAAGATAATTATGAGAAGTTATTTTTGAGTAGATCATAACTTGAATAAGATTTATAGGTTAAAAAAGGTTTCTAATGTAGTTAATAAATATTCATTTAAAAAAGAAATGGAACCACTTATTCTCACCCCTCCCCAGTCTTAGTGGTCACAAAACTAAATAAAAACATAAAAAATGTTGTAAACTCTATTTATGAAAGCATAAACCACTTTTCAACAAAATCATTAATTACATCATTGGTAAGGAGTAGTATCAAATTTAATTTATGCATATCAATCATCACTTTATCCATAAATCATTATCTGAACACCAGGAAGATATTAAGGGTTATATTTCACTTTATATTGTTTCTACAATGAAATATCTCCTTCCCATTAAATAAATTTTTTAGGTCCTAAAAAATCATCCACATATTAATGAAAATCCATAGTGAAAAAATAATAATGAACAGTCCATATATATTTGATAATTCACTAATTCTAATACATAAACACATTAATCATCCACCTTCATTATTAAATTATACAATATGATACATCATATTATTCATTAATAACAATTTCCCTTCATATTTTTTTGAGTCTCTTCATAATCAACAACAAATCCTTTACTTATACCACCTTGCCGACCAACTTGTTGATCATTACCTTTAAGACATTGATTGTTATGACGACTATCCATTGCACATTTATGTTATTCAAAAACTATTAATTCCTTATAGAAACTATTATTATCGTCCATTGAATTAACTATGCTTTTAATTTCATAATAATAAATCCCAAACTCTGTATCCTTCTTGTCCACAACTAAAACATATTCTTGTTCATTTTAGACATTCCCTAGATATCTTATTCCCATATTATTAACATATGGAAAATATGGTATTTCTTCATCCATGGACTCCACCACCAAAAGCATAAGTGAACTATATCTATCTCTTCTTTGGCGAGTCTGAGAGTTGATTAACATGAAATTTCTTAATCATATGTCATGATAAACAATTATGAATAATGAAAATAACATTTAATCTAGTCATTATACCATATGGCCTCTCATGAACATATTTTCTATCACATTGAATGTTAATCCAGTTCCATTGGTTCCTTACGTTGATTAATACTAAAAATCTTATAGTGAGTAACAATAATAATGGTGGGGAACCATATAATCACGAAAAAATACTTATAATATATCTAAATCATGATACATTATTTTCAATTTGTGACACATTAGGCTTAATAGAATTCATTCATGGTTATTATGTATTAAAATCCTTCATGATGGTTCGTAAATCATTTTTTAATTTTTAAAGCTTAGAGTGTGGGAGTGAAAAACTAGGTGTTCCATAAGTCCAGTTATGTTATAGTAAGTGAATATTGAGTTCTTCTCAATGAAACCTTTTTAGATTTATTAGACCTAACCACCTCTTTTATAAATCCACATATACTTTTAGTATCTGATCGTGATGTAATTTCATATAAACCACTTTCTATATACCATACCAAAATTCTCAATCACATCATATACCCTCATTCCTTTACTTATCCTTATAAATCTCCAAAAAATCCATATTATGATCTCTAAGGATCTCACTAATGTTTTATCATCATAGTTTCCAATGGTTAACTAAACCATTCCTCTGATAGAAATTATAATGATGGAGGATTTTATTAGATAAATTTTAAATCTTCTTATATAAATATTCAATAAACATTATAAATACACACTTAAAGTCCATAATAGTATAGTTTATTTCGAGTCTAGTAGCACAATATTCATATTTCTTGAATGATCTTCAAATATCACCCACAGAGATATTCACATATTGTACTGTAATTTTAAATAACACAACTTAATCATTATATGTAACCTTGAGAAGGAAACAAAAAAGGGTGAGATAAGATGCTTAATAAGGGTTAAGTTAAGAGATAAAAATATATGATCATATGATATAATATGAAAATAATAAGGGTATGTGATTAGGAATATTACATATAATGTTCATAACAAACATTTCATAGATGATAAACTTGATTTATCGAATGAAACATTATCTTTTCCAATAAAATTTTCCATATGAGTGACAAATAATCATAATTGAATCATAAACCATAACATCAATTCAGTCAAGTATGGTACCAATACAAATATTAAATTCAAATTCATATTTAAATGTTAAATATCAATAACATTGACATATGGGATCATGAATTATCACATGTTTCCCATTATGGATCATGATGCAACAATTTACCACTATTGACTAGGAAGAACCTATTTCCCATATTGGACCGGGACTCACCAATTTCCCATAGTGGATCAAGATCGTCGATTTGATTCTCATTGTTTTCTCATGAGATATAATTCTTTACCCAATGTATTGTAAGAAGATATAGGTTCCAAGAATCTCATATTTTAAACCATATTTTTGTGTTACACAACATCATGAAACATTCAACACATCTTCTAATCATCTATCTTTTAAATATAAGGGGTTTTATAAATATTTTATCGATTCACTATAGCATAATCCATGAAAAATAAATGGGTTTCTTAAAAATTTCAAGAAAATAAACATCAATCATCCATAGAAATAATATGGATATTATAATTAAATATTGTCCATAGTAAATAATAAGTAACATCAAAGGATATCATTTTATATTGAATTTTTTTTTGAAATATCACTTAAATCATTTTGTGAGGAAATCATTCTTTCCACATAAAAATTCCCCTTTTAAGACAATAACAATTTGAAAAAACATTTTCTTTGAAAGTAAACATAGAATTTTAATAAAGATTCATTAAAAATAATTTAGAACATTTCTTAATACAAATACAAATCACATTTTGATAACAATATTTTAAAACAAAAAATTCATAACAAATTTTATAAATCATTTTCGTTGAAATTTAACATTCAAATATATAAAGAATTATTTAAAAAATTATTTCAATTTATCAAGGAAAATATCCTTTCCACTTTGAAAGACATTTTCTAAATTTTAAAAATGTTTTAAAATACATTTTTTCAAATTATCATTGAAAACTTAAAAAGTAATATTTCATGAAAATAATGGTAATGATGGTAGAAAATTCTATTCATAATGTATATATTAAAAAAATATCCCATTCACATTTTTTGTAAAAGCCAAATTTTATTTTATAGAATTAAATGAATAAAACTACAATTTTTTTTAAAAAAAATTAAAACTTGTGTAAGTGTGTATTTGTTAAATAATTTTAGGATTTTTAGATAAAAAATTTATAAATATTTTATAAAATATGGTTTGGGAAGAAAATTCATTTTTTTGACCTAAGAGAGAAATAAAGATGAATTTTCCTAAAAAATATTTTGAACTCGCGATTACATAAATAGAGTAGATTGAATGGAATAAATATATTCTCTAGAAATATCCTTTGGAGAAGAATATTCATTATTTTATTTAAGGAAATAACATATGATTTAATCAATGGATGCCTAATCAAAAACAATCCCGAAGAAATATGAGATTGAAAGATAAAACTCTCACCACTTTGGTAACATTGAATTGTAATGATCATGGAAAAATAAACTTAAATAAATCATACAATATAACTAAAATAAATATTTTCATGATATAACCTATCAAATGGTCTTTATATACACAATATATTAGATTTCATGTGCATAACTTAACTGAGCTCCCCATCAAGACTAGTGTGGACAAAAATCCCTAACTGTTGTGGTAAATATTGAACCATAAACACCGTGAAAGGGAGATACATAATTGGATATCTATGTAAAAATAATTAAAATTACAATCATTATAAAATAGATTCATGGATATTATATTCACTATATAAGATAAACACATTGTTAATATAGCATGTGTCTTAGAGAAAATAATCGTGAGATGGAAATCCCATAACATAACCCTCAACTTCTTTCATACACATTAGAAACACTTTTATAATATTTCATAGAGAGTGTAGGTCCTACGTACGCATAAAGGATGTTTCCATTTCCACAAAGGTTTAAAAAATAGAGTAAAATAATATATTATAATTATATATTCAATTTTCGTGATATATATCAAATATTTTCATTAAATACATCCCTATTACATACCATTCTAAGGATGAACGAATCTCATTTCTTTGCGAGGCGGTAGTTCTCCATACACACAAACGACATTATCATATTCCCATATAATGAAAAGTAAGAAGAATTATGTGATATGATGATCTAGAAATCATTATAATATCATAAATATCATTTTTAAAAACTGAATCCAACATTATATCTACCCTTTATAGGTGATCATAGAAAATTAATAGCATCCGTTCGTGAGGCGGTAGTCCACCGTACACACGAATGATGATTTCACCACCCATTTAATAAAAGATGACAGTTATTTAGGTTATGAAATTAAAATAATAACATACCAATATATGGATTATACTAATATGATCATATCACCATTTTTTAAATTAAATTTAATTACGTGGAGTAAGAAATTAAAGGAAACACTCTATTAATGATGTTACTTTTTTTGAACCACTTTTATTGGTTTGCTCCAAAAAAAATACTAGGTTGGATTTATGACCCAAATAAGGATTATTAAATTAAAATATAGAATTAAGGATATTATTTGGGAGGGTATATTATAATCCAATTTCTTCTAATTGTGTGCAGACGTGAGGATATAAGGTGTCCTATTAGAAGTGAGGTTAGTTTCACACTTATATTTTTTGAAAAAAAAAACGTTTTCCCATGTTTTCTTCATTACAAAAGGGTAAAAATGAGCCATCGTATATCCAGAAATATATAAGGTTAGAATACTTCCACAAAATTGGGTTTGGAAAATTTTTGTGAAATTTTTATTCCATATCAATTTAGTAAGCCCTCTAGGTATACCGATTTTAACCTTAATAATAATAAAGAAAATTTTCATTTTTTACTACTCATTATGGTAAAAAATTAAGTTTACCCTTCTAGTATAAAAAATTATCTGGATTCAAATTATTAAATCATTTTTTCAATATTTAATTCATATAATTTCTAATATTTCCATCAGATTTAATATTATAGACGCAATGAGAAAGAGGTTTTTGAAAAAAAAAGTCTAAACTTTTTAAAATTTATTAAAATTAAATTCAATATAACATTTATTTTAATAAAATAAATTATATTAATAAATATGTAATTGTTCTATAATTACTTTTAAAACCATATTAAAAAATTTTTTACGTTGTTTATTATTTTAAAAGGAATAAAAATGTTTAATAAAAACAAATATATTTCACTATTCACTAAAAGATTTATCTAAAAAATCCATCCTAGGATAATTTTGAAAATATAATCTAAATTTTTTTTTTTAGTTTTTAAAATTATATTTTCAAATGTGGAAAAAATTAATTTTAAAATAATTGTACAACATGCCACAAAAAGTTTATTTATAAAAATACATTTTTAAGTGAAAATTTTGATGAATTATCATCTCTTATCTAGAATACACCTAAGATGAAGCTAAAACATTTGATTGAATATATAATGTATTTGATATTAATTAAATTTATTTAAAAAAATTGGATTTTTTAATTTATTGAGGTAAAATTACTTTGTGTGCATAAAAATAGTTTTTCATAATAGGACTTCATTTATAATCAAATAGTTTTTTTTAATTTTTAATTAATTGTTAAAAAATAATTAATTATATATACATGTATGTAGCAAATATTTTCAAAATATATTTAATAATATTAATACCCACTATTAAAATGTCTAGGTTTTAAATATCATCTTAAAAACAATATTTTATAGTATTTTATATTTTATTTAAACTCAGTGTTTCATGTATTAAAACATAATCTCTTCGATGCATGTAACAGAATCTAGAATTCGGGTTGTGTGTAATGAAAAATTACAAAAATATTAAAGTTGATCGAATTTTTTTAACACAAATATAGGGGTTAAAACCTTAGTCTATTCCAAGGACTAGATGGATTATGTTTTCTAATGTCTGATGAGATTTTTATGTGTAATGACCAAGTGGGAATCGAAGTGCTGATCAATGCACTGTGAGATACTTTTAGTTGGATGACAGATAAATTCAATTTTTTTGAGTGACTAAGAGAGCTATTGGTAGTTGTTCCTAATAAAGACATGGAGATCATTAAAACAATTTATAAATGTATATCCAACTAAAAAACCTTATTTTAGAGTAACCTATGTTATACATTTATAGATAGAGCCTATAGTGGAAATTACTTATTCTTACTTGATTTTTCATTACTTAACATTGGTTCCATGTTAGGATATTCTATGTTTTGTGTGGTTTCCCTCTTTATTAAAATTAGTTATATGATGATGGATAAATAATTAATTTAATCTGAATCATTTTTTTTATAAAAGTGATGTAGCTTGTGTCTGTGATTATACCAATTTTACATTAATTTTTTATTTAATGATGTTTTTCATTATGCTCATGATTGTGTCATGTATTGGTGCGCTGATCATGCATTTCTGTATGGACTTAGTTTTTTATTCGATTTATATTTAGAAATGTTTTGGAAAATAGTTTTGTAAAAAGTTATTTTAAATTATTGTTTCTTTATGTAAAAATTTAAAGGGATTTATAAAGGATTTATTCAACTTATATTGTTTAAAAACAATAACCTGGATCTAAAAAGTGAGTTTTCAAATGGGGCATAATATTTTTCCTTGTTATAAAATACATACAAAGATTCATGGAGGTATCCTACTATGTTTTTTACCTATCACTCTTCATATTCCTTTTGGAATATATGTTTTTTAGATAAAATTAAAGGAAAGGGAACCCCCTTTTATTATCTCTTCTTGATTTCCATCAAACAATGTTTTCATATTAGAGGAGATGTGTTCCCATCGGGTTTCACTAACATGGATATGTTTTGTGTTTTGTTTCATTAAGTCATTTTGTATCATCCCTATGGTCTCCTTCTATAATTTTGATCTTCTTTATATTATGATTATCAATATCATGTTTAGGTATTTTTTTTTGCATGTTATGTGATTTGATATGCTAATGATTATGATATTAAATTTTATTCATTGCATTAACTTCCACTATTTGTATTAATTCAGGTTGATTCTAATGATATGTTGATTTGGAATTGCAAGTTCATGGATTGTAATGTCATTTTACTAAGGTAGAAACCATCCCCATCAGTTTTATATTCATGCCCTGGTGCTTGTCACCAGCCACTGGTTACTAGGAATGCAACATCAGACTTAGGAAAAAGTGTCCCATGTGATGGGATGGGTTAACCAAGTATAGTTCATTACAAAGTGATATTAGAGAATTCCTTATTATTATTTATTGTTTAAATGGATAGTTTGGAGACAATGGTTATCATTGGGAATTGGGGTGGAGTGTGCATGAAATGTCTTAGAAAGCTCGTCATTATTGTGTCTTGATCATGTGTTTGGTTTTGATGTATTTATAGATTTGGGATATATTATGATTATTTAATGATCCATGTTCAGTGTGTCATTGATGTAAATGGTAATTGTTTGTTTCATGGGGATAATGGTCAGTAGACCAAGTTTGAATAGTCACTACACACAGTCTGTTAAACTATTATGTTATCACGAGGAATGGTTTTTCAACCCGGATATTACCAGTTTCATGGGTAGTTCATAGTTTACTAGCATGTGTGGCCAAACCATTCATATTGCAATTTATTCAATGTATTGTTTTATTTTACTCCCTTAACCACTTGATTTATTCCAATAGAGTATGTAATTTGTGTGGTATTCTGTAATAGAGTTTTTATTATGGTCTTATTTCAATGGAAATAGTTTTATGTGGTTTTAATTTAGATGTGTGATGATGTGTTAGGTTTTATCCCTCGGTAAACTTGCAATATAAAATAGAAAACTAGGTTTTGGAATGGAACAAAGGGATTACATGATAATATTTATTTTTGAAAAACATTTTGTACTAACACATTTATATTGCAATTTATTCTTTGTAATTTTTAAAATTTCATGTGTTTTTTATTTTTTGGAAAACATTATTCAAAAGGAGTTTTGTTTTAAAATTATTTTACCCCGATAGGGTCGTGATGTGAATTTAAAAAGGTATGTTTTAATTTTGATGAATTTATTGAATTAAAATGTGTAGGTTCTTGAAATTAATCTTCTAGTGTTATAATAAAAAAATTGTTTGGAATATTTTATTTTAATAAATTTCAATAGATTGACATTGGTGATTGTTTTAGAATGGGAAATAATAATTTGACTCAAATTTTGGCTCTCCAGGTCTTTTTTTAAAGTATCTCCTGGTAATTTTAATGTTTTCGTAAATTGAGTGGGTGAGTGTGAGAACATATTGAGTCCTTTAAAGTTACTAATGATTTTTCGATATCATTTTTTGATGTAATAGGATATTATATTAATTATACCTTGTCATTATACCCTTATGTAATTGTTATGGAATATATGTTTATCTTGTAATTTGGGAATTAATGTTAGTTTTAAGTGCCTATTGATTACACTAATTTTTATAACATTTTATTCACTTTAAAATTGTTCTTTGTAAATGATTTGGAATTTTTTTATTGAATATGTGTTTTTATTTGAAATGATTTTTTTCATAAATATTTTGAAAGTGGATTAAATGAGTTTTTTTTAAATATAAATTTCTGTTTGGAAATGGTTCTCTTCTGATGTTTTAAATTATTTTCTTAAGATCCTTATATACTGCCCAAATTATCTAATGAAGGAAGCGGTGGTTTTTTATAAATGTGTTTTATGAATGAAAATGTTATTTTCAACGTGATTGTTTCTATTTAATCCCAACAGGATGATTTGTTGAAAATTTTGTAGGTGTATTTTGTCTTTTAAATTAATGTGGTTTTATTGATTGAGGTTATCCTATTAGGTGCATTCACCATTGTTATTATTGAAATTTTTAGACATATCAACGATTTATTGTTACTTCACCATCATTAAGATAGTTTCTTGCGGATGCGGATGTGAGTAACCTTTCATTTAGTGCTTGATTAATTAGAAAAGATATTTCCTTAAGGCTATTTAACACTTGGTACTGATGGATTTCTAGGTTTAAACATGATACAATGTTCTAAATTTGGGTCCATATTTTCCCATAGAGTACAGTGAACCGGTTTTACTGATCATATCATTTCTTATTATTGTGTTCATAGAATTTATAATTTATAGAGGCAAGGGATATGCCCAATATAGTATAGTGAACGGGGGCTAATGATCATATCAAGAATGTTAGTATAGAATTTATTAAGGTTTTTTCTCATAAATTAAAGGATAATAGGTTTTGCACTGCTTCCAATGTGTTCCTTGAATTTTATGGATATTATTTCTTATAGTGGAGGTCCTAGTCTCAGGTTATCTATTTTATTACACCATTTATATAATTCGAAAATTGTGGGGAGTAACGTGTTCAATAATTGTCGCATTTTTCATTCTTTTATTGGTGATTATGGATGCTTTTTTCCAAGATAAATCTGTTAGTTTCTTTTGGAAATTGATTGTTTATTATAGAAGAATCATTTATGTTCTTCAGTTTCTCATATGGTCCTACATTTTGGTTCTGATACGAATTACTTTGTTTCATGAGGTTTTGGTTATGACTCATTCAATTTTTTTTTGTCTTGATTGGAATATTCAAAGGGGGAAACTGGCATGGAGGGGTTGTTTTTTACACCATCCTGGTCACTTGTATCCCTATGTTGGGTATTTATTTACCCATTTATTTCATTCAGTTCTTGGAAGGCATGGATTAATAATTGTATTTTTGAAGAAAATAGACCATCGTGCATCATTGTTGTAGAATTTGTGTAACTATGTAGTTAATTGTGTGAGGGTGATTGTTATTAGGATAATTATATTTTTTAATGGATAGAGCATGGATTTCAAAAATCCATGAGATTTCATAGTAACCGTGAATATTTAGTTTTGGGGAGATAATGACTCTCACAATGTTATCATAGAGTTTTCCTAACTATGTTGTCAAAAACGTGTGAGTGGTCTAGGTCATTAAAAATTTGGGAATTCCCTATTTTACCCTTATAGATTTTAACACCCCTAGGACCCACTTCCCCCTTATATTTTTGTCACCATATCCCCTTAAACAAGGAGCTTATCCCCTTTCTCCATAGTGGATTTCTTCTCGATTCCTTATTGAGTTTGCATGTGTTAAGACTTTTTCTTTATATTTTTCATTATATTTACCCACATAAACATTTCTTTCCCTATAATTTCATTGTATATTGGATCCCTAGAATACCCCATGGATGATTATAGGGCCGCTGATGGGGTTTTTTTATTTCTGGATTAGGTGTATGAGGATCCATCTTCCATGAATCTAATAGTTATTATCATATGGAATATGCCTTTGAATGATTGTGTGGTAGGTTTCCCAATTGCTGGTCTTCTTACATGGATAACTATTATTTGTAGTTTTCATTGGATTTTGTTCATCAAATTTATGTTAAATTGATTTATGAATTATTATTTATACATGTTTTCTTTGATAGGAGATCTATATTGGATATTTTTTTGTTAAAAGGTGTGGTTTTCAGAGTGCGATGGTTATAATTCAACTTAATTGTTTGATAAAAATTAATAAATATGTTTAATACATACAAATGGGATTTTTAAAGTGTTTTTTAAATAAGTATTTCTTCGTGTTATGATCTTTACATGTTTGTCTAATAAATGGATTAATATTTTTATTTTAAAACAACTCATGTTAGGAGAATTTATTATTTCATTAATTTATATAGAAGTGTGTTTTGAAAAATAATTTCTTTCCTAAGGAAATATGTTTATCATAAATGGGAATATCTTACATTAGTGAAATGTTTTTTTAAAAATTGTATTTTTTATTTTCAAACTGACGATTGAAATAGATTTTTAATGTTGGATGTAATTTATTTTTATGTGTTTGGAATCAAGTATATTATGTTAGACTTTGAGTGTGTGTATGGACAATTACGAACAAAGTCATCAGTCTATGACATATACTATGTAGTGTTTTTTGTCCAAGGGTCTATGAGAACCTTCGGGGAGGATGAAAAATCGAACTTCCAAATTTAGTTCAATGTACCATGAGAGATTTTAATAAGGATGACGAAGCAAGATTCCAAATTTTATTTGAGAGACAATGAGAACTCATGGGATTTGGGGCCAAACAATATTTCAAACACTATAAAACTAGATATATAAAGATATATTGATATAAAATATTATTTTATATTATTTCTAAATAGGACATTATGGATGGATCCCAAAGTGCACATTACATAGGCCTAGTTATTTTGACATTTCATGAGGTCAGATACTTGCTAGATTATTCTATGTTTTGGTCCATTTCCCTATTTATTGTTATGATTTATATGGTTATGTTGAGCACATGCATTCATGTCAACATATTTGTTTAAAAATATGTACCATATTCTTATTATTATTCACATTTTCAATTATTATTGATGTAATTATAATATTATTAATGCTCATGTTTATTAAATGTTTTGGTAAATTGAACTCCCTTTTTTAAAAGGCCTTATTTTTTTATTTGAGTAATACAATCCTCCATATATGTAAGCATTTTTTCAATAATAAAGGTGGTCTAAATGATGTAGTGGGGAGACTATACCCTCAGTATCACAATCCTTGCATTGTAAATATGTCAATAAACTAATAACCATATAAAGGGAATAATAAAACAATGAAATAATAATTTTATAATAGATGACATGTAAGCTATATCCAATTAATTAAAATGATTAATTTAAGGCCCCTAATATTGATGATCAACCATGATAATAAGAAAGAAATAGAAAAATAATTGAATACACCATGACATCATTTCATAGTCCATCCTTATACAATAATTGAAAATAATCTTGATCACATCTTTTCCCTATTATTGGGAGCTTTCTCTTTACTAGATCCCTCATCGTGGTGTCTCGACTTGCATTAAAATACCCATACATTATGTGATTATAAACCTAGTAGTATACCACAGAAGCATCTTTAACATAATTCCAAATAAATAAGAATAGAATTCCATGAAAATATATAAATGTGTAAGTAAAACACAATCAATCCTGAACTTACTAGTTGAGCACTAATAAATCTACCATGATCCCTGAACACCCGTTCTTCAGTTCTGTTGAAGAAGAAAATTCATTAAAAAATTCATCATCATGGTTCACCCACAAATACACCATATATCTCTAAGAAACCACATGGACAACATGTATCATGTCAGTTCATAAGGATTAAATGATCAATATATATCATTTGTTAGGACACGAGTATATTATACCCTATATCTATCATGGGTGATACCATAAGGTCAGCATACCCTACATCCGTGGTGGTTGAATCCCATGACCATCATAACCCATCCCCATGTCTAGGCCACTCATCATTATCATCAAAATTAACACATGCTCTACATATAAAGGATGAACAATCCATAATAGCCCACCTATATTTTCTGCTAGAATAAAAACCACCAGAACCAATATATTTATACAAATTAGGACATATTACATACAGAGACAACACAACAAAACAATAATGAGTCTTAATAGTCAGACACACACTGATGAAATCATAATAATTAATAGTCTCATGGGATACATATAGACATGAAATCTAAATAAAACATGGGTCTCATTGTATACACATACGCATATATGTGGAAAAACGAAGTAAAAACTCTTATACAATTGATCTATATGGAAAGGAACATCACCCCTCAAGCATGTTGATGCAAAATTCGTTATTTCCATGTGAAGACACCCATGTCATACATGTGAACTGACTAGATCAAGTTCATATACAAAGGATTATAGAGGGAATTCCAATTCCTCAAAAAAGTGAATAATTGGAAATATTCTTGTAGGATATGGTTACAAAATATTAGAAACCAATCAAGATACCCAACAATAATCACCATAAGTAGTAGATATATATTTGGTGTATGGGTATCCAACTATATAGATTTAATGTCAATCTATCAAAAGATAAATAATATGTCATTAGTTCATAAGGTGGTCTATATATCAATCCATCATAGCATGGATCTATGGCCAATTCTAGATTAGGAATAACAATCCATCCAATATGGATGAATCTTCACACATTGAAGCTAAGAGATTAATCTAGACATTGAGATCCATTGAGAGGAGAATGAGTGGACCTCATTCACCAAAATGGTTCCCCTAGGATTTTAGTTATTAAATTGGGGTCAATAAATTAAATTTAAATGTTAAAATGTTATGGTCAAGAAACATTATGAAGGTTCCCTCACTTAACAGGCCATTTTGGAACCACTGGCCAACTAGTGGCTCTATCAGCTGACCGGTGATAGAACTCCAATATACTAGTGTCCTAGTAATAGAAACATGACTTCTTACTTGAAAACTATATAGATAATGGTTCTTATAGATTTTCAGGTCCTCTTCTATCACCACAAGATAGAAAGCAGATCAGTACTTAATAGTATGTGGCACAACAGCAGCTCCAAGATACCAGTGGGTGCCTCTATCCCCTTCATCTCTAATTACATGCCCCCAGACACCTCTAAAGAGTCTTATAAACACATTTACTATATTCATTATTTTTTAAGTCATTATATTTCTAAATGTGTCATAATCCCCCTATAAGGACTTCACATTAAATAGTATTATAGATGAGCATCCTTTAATAATTTTTAGCTGGATGGTTTTTTTTTTCGGATGAATGGGATGTTGGTATAGGAATGATGGCACATGAACAAATAAAGGTTAGAGCTATTATGTCTTAGGATGTAGTCTTGGATATTATGGTGGATCAATTATTAGCCTCCCATTATTTTGCACCCAATAGTTAACCCTTATCAGGTTATCATCTAAAATAAATTCTTCCAACTTCTTCATAATATGGAAAATGAATTTTATAATTCATTCATGCCAAAAGATCATCCTATATAAATTATATTATATATTATGATGTATTCCTTGTTGAATGAATTTAAGGTACATCTTGAGGAATTTGGAGAGAATGGATTTTATCAGACTGAGAACATCTTCATAGTGTGTTCAATTATTAATCTTGACGAATTGGGGATGTATCCTTCAATTGTGAGAGACTATAGAATCCCAAACATTGTATCCATGAATTAAATATACTTGTTTATGAGAATAGATTAAATATTTTATCAATTTCAAGTATCCTAATTGTTTTCCATGATTGACCTCTAGTTCTATAGTAGACTCGGGGTTGATGAATTACAGCCCACTGGGCATCATTAATTCCTACAGGGTAAGAAAAATTTATTAATATATTAAACACTAAAAAAATAACTATAAATGTAGTACTAGGTATATGAGAGTTTCAAACCCATAAGCACTGATCATATTTTCTAAATTAAAAATGAAAACTGAAATGTCAATTGATTGGTTTTTTTGGAAAAATAGAAAAAATAGCATAATTGATTGATGTTTGAAATAAGTGTAGAGGCATGATTGGATCAATAATTTTTATGATCATGTGAAAGTTATTTAAGTGATAGCGAGTTTATTCTATTTTGGTGTCAGAATTGGGTTTGTAGGGATCATCAGTTTTTATACCCTACACTAATAATGTGATTTCCACTATGAACATGTTATATACTATGTGAAAATACAAAACTAGTTGACCCAACACCATATTAAAACATAAGAGACCTAGATTACAGAAGTTCCATAAAAAACCGAAGGATTAAAAGATTCAATGAAATGAAAATCCTCAATTCATTAGATGTGGTCAAGCAATTACTAATGAAAGAGATATGGAATTGAAAAATCATGTTACAGAAATCTGGAACATGAATAATAAAATATATTTAAGCGATAAGCATCAAATATTTCTATAATAGAATTTCCTGACACTAAGAGAACTATTCGATCATGCTAGGCATGATGATAAAGAGTAACATCGGTACCTGAATAAGAATAGGAACAAAGAGCATTGGAGATGAGGGACTCCAGATCATCATCATAATCTTCTTTCATTTCATTAATGTCAATCCATCCCCTCTTGTCCTAGAGTGTCCCAAAATATTTTCCATGGGGCTCTATTTATATGTAAACTCTTCAATGTCTCATCCCACATTTCATTTTTTTCTCTCTGATAAAGTCACGATGTGTAACTGGTTTACACGCCATGTAATCCGGATCCTATTTTTCCTCCACATGTGTGAATCTACCATGAATCTAAAACATAGATTTGGAAATTTTAATCCATTAAAGACATGTAATGAGGAATCATGATGTGAAATTGACTCTAACAATGTGTACCCTCTCATGACATGTCCTAGTAGTGGATTTCATCTTTGATGAAGTCATGATGTGTAGTCGAATTACACAATGTGTAGTAGTTCTACTCTGAATTTTCTAGCATTAAACATTCTCAATAATCAGGTGTTGTTCCATGAGAGAAGATCACTATGTGAAGTGTATTTTAGATGATATTTTCTCGAATTTTTGTTCTTTTATAAAAATTTAGTTGTTTTATTCCCAAAATTGTAATACATGTAAATTCACTCATATATTGGAATGATTGTTCAATTAAATAAAAAGTCAATACATAAAATACTTCAAAATATATGGAGGAAATAAACAAATCAATGAAGCTGGATGTCCTTGGTATAATCCACTATAGCCTTGTAGACTTCACCAGGATGAATAGAAGCAATGATGAAGAATCTAGGATATAGAGGTTTCTCAACCTGAACCACTGAAGAAGGTACATTATCATACTCACATGAACCATATTTTCCATATTGTGGAAGAATATGAGCTTAATCTCTAGTGGAACCATTTTGACATGCATTCTTTGTATTTCCTACAAGATTTTTTGGGTAATTAATTTTATATTATAGCAAATTTGTTTTTAGAAACCCAATATTGGTTTGCTTAATATAATGACCTAACTAGTCTATAGACACACTGATGGAATTTTTATAAGAATACTTATCCAATACGGTTACCCATAAAGGTAAAGTACGATGCTCCTATACTACCAAAGGCCTACATCTAGAATTTCTTACAAAAAAATTATTCATATTCATATTAAACCAGAAGCATGACCGTGAAAATATAATTCATATTTCATCACAATTTATAACTGAATCGCAAAATACAAGTCATGGTTTTTAATTAAATGAACAAATCCATTGGAAGCTAGAATCATTTACATTATCCTTGATCCTATATTCCATGTCATGATCCCAGAATTCAACCAAATCCCTTATAGTATATAAGTACAACATAGTCATGGATAAAATTAAACATTAATTCCTTAACTGTAACAATAGTCCCATCACTAATAACACGGAGGTCCATATCATAAGAAAATTCATGGCGCTTAAGTGACTCCACAACTAGAGTTCTGCATAGCCTAACTAATTTTTAAATTTTCCCAAATATATTCAATATGAAATGATAATGAAACACTCCTTTGATATAACTTTTTAACCCCACTACCTGAATCACCTGATCCAGATCTAGGATCCTTGAGTCCTCGTGCACACCTCCATGTACTCGAGAGGTCTCCCACTTGTAATGAGGTTATGAATGGTTCATGGGGGGAGATAATAATACAATTATTAAAAACCATAAATTTGAAACATATCAAAAAAATAATAACAACATAAAATTTCATGGTAGAATTAAATAGTCACAATGATATAACAAATGACTTGTATAGTATGTCAAATTCATACAAACAATAAACCAAACCCCCCAAATATGGAAGGGCAATCCATTTTACAAGAAAAAAATTAAAATAAATGAAGAAAATGAGGAATCACATTATATTTCATATTAGTACCATCACTTAACACAAATATACATCACAAAATCGACCCATCAATGTTCCCTTTAACAATCCAAAATACCTGACCATGAAGTCCACACAAGAATCAAGATTACAGTACAGGGTGTGAGTATGAACCCAGTAGAGAACCACCAAAGTAAACATAGAAAATGTGAACATATAAAAGTAGCATAGGAAATGTAAATATGTAAAAGTGAATGAAGGAAAAAAATCTATCATGCTCCATGTGGTCGTGAAATAGCTATGATTCTATAAACCTCGATTGTACATGAATATGTTCTATATTGGAAGGAATTTCCTAATAGAAGTCATGAACAAGGGTCAGCCACAAGGCCTCTCTATATCTGTATGAAACCACAATGCCAATATGTCTAGGGTGGTCCAAATGTCCTCCATGTCCCATCATTATTTTGGATCGTTCCGTAAGGCCATCATACCCCATATCTATTATGAGTCTCGAAACAAATCCATTATACAGAACATCTACCTCATTTTAGGACATAAGGCCATTTTACCCCTATCCAGTGTCTAGGTCCTTCTTCATCATCAACATCAACATAAACAAATTTCTATAACAATAAAGCCTGATCTCCCGGGATAAAAAATAAAAAATAAAAATCAAACATGGGTCCCACGAGGAACACACACAAACATGTGGTATAAATTAATAAAACAATATTATACAGCGTCTCTATATGATAAGGAACATCATAAATCTACAATGTTTATTGCAAATGAAAATATTTTCATTTTCCAAGACCCTTTTCATTCCCATACACATATCAGATTAATCCCTTACACCATGGAGCTTAGAGATATTTCAAATTAATCTAAATGGGATTATATAATAATATTCAAAAAATAGATTGATAAATAGTATTTGAAATAAATCACCTTACAGAATAACAACCATAGTATATAGTAGATCTAGATCTTTCCCATGGGCGGTTTTCCCACTCTTTATATCTAATGATGATCTATCATCATACCAAGAATAATTTTTTAGATCATCAGGGAATCCATAAATTTACCAATCATTTCTTATATATATTAAAAATTCAGAATAAAAAATATAATTCCAACTATAAAAGACGATTCATACCTTGTGGAAGCCAACAACTTGATCTGGAAAATGAGGACATAAGAGAGGATTAAAAAGTGGACATAATTAACCTAAAGGGATCACCTAGGGTCACCGTGCGAGCTAATGTTCCAAGAAAAGGGTTTACACCTTTTCTTTTACCAAAATATATTAGGTGTGACATAGAGAAGTATATATCCCCTTTCATCACCACTAATTAGCCACTGAATTTTTACCAGCTAGCTGATGGAACACTAATAGCTCAAACCTAATAGTTCTTTCTTCCACCCCCTTTATCTCTGATTCATGGCCCCTTAACTCCTCTAAGAAGTCTTTCAAAAAATATCTATGGTCAACCAAAATATAAAAAATAGATATTTTAATTTCACGGGTTTCATAAATATTTATTTTTTCATATTAAATATATTTTTATTACACTTGTGTTTTATACTTATAAGTTATTATCTCTATTATGAGTGACTTATAACTATGATTCTAATTTACACCATCATATTTGTTTATTGAATACCTTTGGGGAGAAGTTATAGAAAGTATTGCTACTAGCTGTTAGTATTGGTTCTTGTCAAAGTAATATTAGATAATGATTATGGATTTTTTTTAATAAATTATTAATGATAACGACATTAGGTTGGATAGTAAATAGTAGTTCTAGATATATGATAGAACATAAGACAATGAATCCAATAAATGGAAATGAATGCTAACACATTCCCATGAATGGACCATTTGAATTAACTGACCCTAGAATAAGGGTTTTTTAATTATAAAAAATGTACTATATTATGAATTGGAATGCATCATATAATATTTTTATATTGATAATTTTATATAATATATATGGAAAGCTATTTTATGGATTGGTCTATAGAGAATTTGTGTTTCCATAGTACATCTACGTCTTTTATATGGTGATGATGCAATTTATTTATATATTATAGTTATAAAAAGATAAAATATCCAATGTGATGAAAAAAATTAGGTAAAATGGGAACAATCTATGTGAAAAAGAGTACTGTGAAAATCTAGTGGAAGACGAGGTCTGATTTGTAAGAATTTGTTCATTATATGTGTTTAGGTTATCATTGTTTGAATGAATTTTTTGTATGTCTAGAACATGTAGTGGATTTTCTACATAGGGAATGAATTTTTCATTTTTGAACACCTAATTAAATATATATTCGACATTATATTATATTTTTACATTTTAAATTACATTGAGGCTGACATATTCCAAAGTCAGATATGACAACATAATTTAGGAGACTAACACAATGAAGAATTTCATCCAATAATGTTTATCAATTACACTCTAAGTAGTGAAATAATGGGATCTTTTAACATTAAAAAGGGTAACTCATATATGTGTGAGTTTATAAATGAATCAAGAACCCTAAACATTAATCTAACAACATTATTATAGATAAGGAGTTGGGAGATCCAAAATTTAAGAAAGATTTATGACATGAGACTCATTATGAAGTGAATTTTCATAAATTACAGATGTATCTAAAGGTGATGAAACTAGAATAGGAAGTTAAAAACACATAAAAATATAAATGATACTGTAAATTAATACCATATATTTCAATGATATATCTAAATATAATTAGTTTTACTTATAATGTTATGGTTTACCACATCGTAGTTATCTTGTATGAGTTTCTTTCATCCATATATAGCTTTGTATGTTATGTTATGCTATTTTGTTGTTGAATAGGTAATAACCATTCTCTTTTTACTTCTAATTATAATTATTGGATATTTTTCAAGGGTATTCTAGTTGTGAGACTACATTGAAACCTATAAAGGAATATTCAGTAGAAATTACAATCATAACCATGACAGTATTAATAATATTACTTACCACAGGAACCCCTGATATAGGGTTGAGTTTTAATGGTCTAACATGGAGAAATTACAAAATGTTTTCACTACATTAGACTCAATATATAGAGGTATTATACATTAGCGATGTTTATAATGGGGAGATAGACATGGATAACTACATTCCTTAATGTTTTATGGGATGGAGGGACACAAAAACTTTCAAGATATGATTTTACTATTTTTAAACATTCATATTCATTGGTTGATATTTTTGTTTCATATAAAATTATTAAAACTATCATTGTTCATGGGATAGACATTACGATTGTTAAATACAATGACTATTGAAATTATCTACTCATATTGGTGGTTGATCAAGTTTCACTATGGTTTGTCTTGATGTTTTGATATGTACAACACATGGAAAATTATCCTAAAACTTATTCTTATTATAGATAGAATCATATGATTTTATACTCATCACATATTTTTTATCCTATTGAGACAATAATATAAACATAATAGTGTGGTGAATTTAGGTATTTTTTTAATATATATTTCTTATATAGTTACCATTTGGATTGTATTCATTCTATTAGTTATAACTTGAAAATCACTCTAATCATGTTCCCATAACATGAAATTAAATGAATGAACAAATCAATAAATTTTATATAGTTCACCCATGATATGGATACAGTATCCATAGGAGTGAGAATTACTCATCAAGATCTCAATAAAATCATTATAATCATTACTTTACCATAATTTTTTAAGTAGAATCTAAATCCTTCAAGGACAACATTCATCAGTAGGAATTCATTCACAACCGTTGCAATCTATATCTCAATACAAATATTTTTATACCATTTATTATAAATGTTATATTATAAATAAAATATTATTTTTCTTCTATAAAGGGATAATAAACTTTCTTCTCTTTGTAATGCCTATACCCATGGGTAAATATTAATATTTAAAATATTCTCTCTTTGGGAAATATCATACTCTCACTTCTCAATTTATAAATGTATCTATTTTTTGTTATGTGTTTAATATCTTTATTAAATATAATCAAATAATATTATAATCAATCACTCCATTATTCTCTTATCTTCATTCAATGTCTGAAATATTATAATATCCTATATATTTTTATTGAAATATAAGAGAAACGATCCAATGATATCTTTTAAAATTATAATTTTATACCTGATGTAAATCATTATAATTAATGAAACATCACCCAAAACAATGTTTTGGTATATTTCACAATACTATAGACTCTAAACAAACTCATATCATATCTTCAACACCCTAAATTTTAATTTGTTTTAATATCAAAATATTATATCATATCACATATTCTGGAGTGTGATTTCCCTAACCATAACGTGGGGTTGTAACATAATTTTCTGATTATATTTTCCTTTTAATTTGTTTTGTTCCATGTATTCAGAAACATTTTTAGTGTTAATAAATGATGAACAAGGCTTCCACCATGGAATAATTTTCTTATCCTACCCATTGCATCCTATGAGAATATAATGTTCTATTTAGAAATTATATTCAATTCACTATGTGGTCTTCATATCTATTTATTTCAAGAAGTAACTCATATATATACTATAAATACAAGGAATAGTATTTTATATATATTATTTACTATCGTATGTCTCAGAATCATGTAACATATAAAATCCTACAACATGAAATTTCCCGTGACTGAGAAATATTTCAATATGACACAAGATAGATCAATTTTACATGGTGTGGATTCATTGAAGAGTGACACATGCTTTATATCACACATAAATTAGTCTATGAACTCACTAATTATGTCCATTCTACCAAAAAAATATTTAAAACCATAGAACACTAGGGGAGGGGATGGGTGAATCTAGGTTTTTCGTTTTTCATTCAATGTGATAGATCTTGTTCCAACATCAGTAAGAACATGTTAAACATATCAGATGGAATCGGGAAATTATGAAACTCTCATATGTAGAAATAGAAACAAAATGAAATATTTTTACTTGGTTCACCACTAAGGGATATTCCAAGGAGAAGATTCCTTCAATGTATCTATTGTACCTAAATTCACTATGATTTACTCGTTAATGTGGGGTATATAATATCAGACATAACCACTCTATGCTCGAAACACTTCCTTTTCCAGAATTTTAGGGATAACCTACCACCTCCATTGGATTACTTTCATTTAGTCCCCCTTAATTATTGCCTAATGTTAATTCTTACTATTATTATTTACTTGAACACCACTTCAATAGTTTGGGAATTTATGTCCTTATCCCTGATTAGCACGATTCATTAACTTTACCATAGTCTTAAATTGATTCACTTGAATGCACTAACTAATCCAAACCGATATTAAAAACATTCAAGTTTTGCAACTCAGGAAATTTAACTCAAAAACATTGCATATGTAATTTTTTTTTCACACAAGCGAATTGTTCATTCAAAATTTTCATGAAGCACACATGATCATGACAGAATCAATTATTGTTCTACGTAAATTTCTCATTCACATAAGTCTATGGATCACAAATCCTTCCCAAAGAAGAGTCACCTTATCTTCATTGGAATAGGTACTTCTAATAAACGAGTAAAGGGATATTTATAGACAATGATGAACCTATGATCATGTTCCTTGATCACCTTACACAATGAATAAAATGTTCCACCTCTGGTAAAATTCTAATTCTTAATTCGCATTTAGGGAACAAACCCCGTCTCTATTTCATGGGTGTATGCTACTCCTCATGTGTTGTGCAACTCAAACTTTTGGGAAATTTCAGAAATTTGTTAAATTTCATTCCTTTTAGGAATTTTGACTTCATGCTTCTAAAATGTATTTTTCATGAAACATTGAAATAAAAATTCAACCTTGAACACAACATATTTCATTGATGAGAAAATATTTCATTTTCCAAAAATAACATACTTCATCCTCCAAAATGTTGGTCCCCAAAAATTTGGCAAGCACTAGGAAGAAATGTAACCATTATCACAAAATCCATATGAACCATATATAAAATTTTCATACAAACTCCTCGATCAACCCTAGTATGGATTGAAAAAAAACACAACACATAATCCCTTTCTAGTAGTGAAAATATTGTTTACAAAAATCTCTTCCATTAGGATTTCTAGTAATCTGTAAAAAATTCAATAAAGCTCTATCTTTTATCAAGAACTATATAGTAATGAAATAGATCATCCATAACTCTAAGACATCATAAAAAAACTTAGTTTAGAAAAAGAGTGGTAAAAAAGAATTTCCAGCCTTAACAGACCACTGACCAACCCTGAAAACCTGTAGTTCATTGAATTTCACTTATTTCCCCACAATGGAAATAAAACTAGAGAATTGGTATGTGAACTTTTAGTTCTTAAAAGAAAAATTCCCTTAGATCATATCTCCCCCATAAAACTACATCATATTATATATAAACATATTAAAAACGGTAACAGAAATGGGGAGTGGTGTAACACCCCAAGCTTCTATGGTATGATTCTCTTTGAATAATACAGTAGTGTGTGTTGTACGCAACTTTGAGATTGTAACACACCGCGACCAATCAAAGTAGCCGTCATGAATAGTAATACCAACTTTTTGAAATTTTTTAATTTTTATCTCTCAAAATGGACTTCATATTTGGATTCGGAATATCGAAATTAGCCTATGGTGAATTTTTGGTAATTTTCTGAAAACATTCAATTTTTGATGAATAGTGAAAAAAACACTGAGTTATAATTTAAAAAAGAATTTTTATTTAAATAATTATTTATTTTATTTAAATTTAATTTAGGAAAAAATAGATACATAATACCTATATATGATCAATGTAATTCATTGAAGTTAGTTTAGAATAATTTTAGATCTATAAATAGTTTATTGAACTTTTCACCATCTTTTACCCACCTCCTAGGAGAATTTGGAAATTCATGTAAAACTAAATTTTACCGCTTATGTTTGTGGAATTTAAAAAATCTGAGAGACACTGTTAATATCATGGAGTAAAATCTGGTTCAATAAGATAAAAACATTTTTTGGTGATTAGTAACTTTTTACTTTTATTTACCACGGTTAAAAGTAAATAGGGTAATTAAGGGTTAAAATGATATTAATATTACCCTAACACATTTCCTAATTCTATTGGACAAGTGTATCTCGACCAAAAAAAACCTTAGGAAAAAAATATTATCATTTAGGTCGACATGGATTAGATTAGGACATATATTATTATTTAATTCAAAGAAGAGTTAAAAGAGTTAAAATCAATGTATAATTAATAAAAAATTCTTAATATAGGGTTATACATAGGATAAATTAGATTGTAAATATTCATTAGAAATATAAATAGACTTCCTAAATAATGGTAATTTATTTATAATATTTAGATATTATATAATTTAATTTATTTATGACACAATGGTGATGGAATAATTACCTAATTAATGAAATAATAAATTAAATGATATTATAAATATCCAAATAAATGTAATTTGATACTTTTTATGAATTCCACTATTTTAATAGGTTAATATGACATTTTATTATTGATTTAAATATGTTTTTTCTAAGTATTCATGCTGTTATGATTTTCAAAAAAAATCAAATTTCCAATACTGTCAAAATTGACATAAAAGAGTTTTTAAAACAAATATTATATTATTAATTGATATTCTATTCATAAAAATCTAAGGATCGGCCAAAGGACTTATATCATGATTTTTTTATCATTAATGGACCACTTTGGGGTTTCTTGGATGTATATAGTAGGTTTATGAACTATATAATATAAAAATACAATGTGACATAGTAAGTGTCAATCTAATTAAATAAGAGTCAAAACTAAAAGATAAGGTTAATATATGACCCAAACCAGTCTAAAATCTATTGGTTGAAAGGATTTATACCAATACCCACGTTAGACCTTTAATAATATACTTTTTATCCATTAAAAACAGAATATGAATTTATTATAAAATAATACTTTATGTTTTTTCTAAAGAGCCCCTCCTCCCCCTTATAAAAGGACACCACTTATAACCAATTTCTCACACCTTCAAAGCTTTTTGGTTCAGAAAAACCCTACCCAAATATCCTCCCAACATCCCTAACTTAAACCTAGAGGACGTAGTTTGATCATAAAGCCAACCAATGGAGCCCATTTGATCAAATCAAAAGGAAGAACCTGAAGAAGAGGTAATGTTTTCACAACCTTCTTTGAAGTTCCTTTCATATTCAACTTCTTCATTATTTGTTATTTCTATTCTAAAATAATAACTCCAGTATCTCCTATATACTATAATGTTATTATAAATATTGTACATCCATATTCAGTATTCTATCCATCCCATGAATGACATGTCACCATACGTGTGTACGTACGGCTTATTGTCTCCACGTCGCGGTGTAATTGTTATTCAATACATTATTATTTGGATGGGTATAATAATGAGGTGTAATTCATTTAAATAATAAATATAACCTGAAAATTATTCTGTATATATGATAAACCACCAAATTATATATGATTTTAATATAAAATAATGATATTGTCGCTTGTGCGTACGTACGGACTACCGTCTCCACGAACGCGATGAGATTCATTCTCCATCGTATCCATTCAAGTTTAATTTTAATTTGATGGTTAAAAATAATGTTTAAAGACATAATATCATTCCTGATATGAATATTATACAACCTATCCATAACAAGCACGACTTATGTAACCAAACATATAAAAGAAAACGAGTAAGTTAACACCCGAAATGACAATAATACTAAGATTTTATTAACAAAGAAATGTTAAAAGATCATATATGATATCATATTAATATATATGATTATTTTACAATTTAATAACAATTATTTCACCATTATACAGGAGGTTAACCTACCATCAACCAAGGAAACGTACAAGGTAAGGGGTTATCATCTCACTCCTTATTCCCGTGAGATTCATGCCATATTGCCACTATTACCTTTTGTGTGGTGTATGTACTACCCATAATTTTATTATTTATGTAATACACATTAATTTATGTGTATCTACATATTAATTTTATGATAACTCATTCATGGGGTGTATGTTTCGTAATTTACCAAATTGGTAAGTGGTTATTTAACAATCTCTTCATTATCTGAGGTTGTTTAAACATAATTATCTAATGGGAACTCTTTATCATCCACATCCATGTTTCTTAAAAATGTATTTCAAAACATTCTTAATAATTTATATAATATGGGTTAAATTCATTTATACCTTTTTTGACTTTTTATAAGAGGTTTATAAAATAATCTTTCCGTCATTTTCCAAACAATGTCCTTTTTAACCTTTTCGACAGAATTAAGGTAAGAATGTGTTTTTTTAGCTTATACAGTGGGTGTGACTATTTTCCACCATTATAAAATCTTAAAATCTTCCCTTACAATATTATAAGGATATTTTCAAAGTAAAGTTTTTATTTTAGAATTATTTGACTTTTAAATGATTTCAAAAAAATAGATATTTCTCTCAAATAGTTTTGATTTCATCTATTTCAACATCCTTTGATGGATTTTAAGCTTATTTGATGTTGATTTATTATGATACAAAATGTCCATATTGTATTGAAGGTTTAGTGATATGTTTTTCTGTGGATGTGTTATTTTTATACCATTCATGGTTTATAGAGTAATTATTGACATTTTGTATGCCAGTTTTAATACGAATTTTTATGTTATGTTTAAACCTGTTCATATAACGAATGCATTAGACTTAATAAGTGACGGGTGGAGCCCGCTATATCTCCTCAATGCATCGGTAGGTCACATGAGACAAACTAGTGTCTTGAAATGAGGCCTTGACAAAATCTTGTTTGTAGTCTTGGCACGAGGCCTTGGCTACATGGTTATGATAGTCTGGCATTATGCATTCCATCATTATGAAAGTGGTTATTGATGTTTCATGTGATTATTCGACTAGTAGAATATCCATATGAATAATTAAATTGAATTATTTCATTTTAACTTTTCCATATTATGCTTATGTTCATGTTTAAAAGGCTTTTGTTTTAGTTATACATTGACTTAAATGTTTATGCTTATTTATAAAAGACTCCGCTATATTGTTATCCTCAATAAGCATCTCAGCTCACCCCTTTCAATGTTTTATTTTTCCCAGGATGTGAAAAAGTTTTTTATGAAGGACCTGAAGGGATAGTATAAGGAGATGTTACTGTGAAGACAAGATGTTGTTGTAGTTTTCACTTTTTAATGTAATGTAAACTTTATGAATGTATCTAGTGATTCTAAGGCTACTAAACTAATTAGTATTTCGAGAAATGATATTTTGGGATCGTGCCAATGTTATGTAATAATTACTCGACTCTGGGTAACTAGGGTCAGGGCATTATAGTTGGTATCAAAGTAGTTTTAGTACAAACCATGGAAGCTATATTTACATAAAATCTGATTAGAGCACATAGCCCTGAGATATACTTTGAGGATTTTTATAGAATAACTTCCTAGAATTTTGGTATTGTAATGATTTTTTGAGTTTTCCGAGAAATAAATCTTCCCCTAGATACGAGCAGGTAGAGGTAGCTCTAGCACAGATGTAACTATGGGTAAAACCTAAAAATACCGCTTCGAAATAGACTCGAACTTGAACTGGTGCACAATAGTGGGCCTTACTGCACTCTTGGTTATGACACTCCTGGGGGATATGCTTAGGATAATTCTCATTTTCATTAAGAACCATTATGACGGGTTTATGAGTAAATACTTCCTCAATGAAAACATTTCTATGATTATGGATTTTATCCATAAACTGTTCAATTTATGCTATGTGTTCTATAAGTATGGAATTATGTATTTTGATTCATAAACTGATCTAGTTTATGCCATTGGTTAGAAATGGCGCCTAGTGGAAGAAATGGAAATCGTATCAATTCAAGCACTCAATGTAGGGATTTACCTCCTACTCAAGATAATTATAGTGGAGCTGGTGATGCAACTGGTGCTGATCAGCTAATCACCATACTGGGAAAACTCACTCAGGTAATGAATAATAACCTTAACTGTATGGAGCACCTTGATCCTCAGCGTGGAGGATCGACGTTAGATCACTTCCTATGGAAACAACCACCAACATTGAATGGGAGTAAATATCCTTAAGTAGCTGAGAAATGGATAAGTTCCCTAAATAAAATTTCCCATGCCTTGGCGTGTAGTGAAAGGGAAAAAGGTTTCATGGCAGTTTACCACCTCACTGGAGATGATGATCAATGATGGTCATTGATTCAAAACACGAATGAAGATGATGAAGTATCAAATATGTAATAGAGGGAGTTCAAGGAGATTTTCATAGAAAAATATTTTCCTCGTGACCATCGAGCAGATATGGAAAGGCAATTTCTGAGTCCGAGACAAAAGGACGATAAGAATGTCGGAAAGTTTGAGGCTAACTTTACAAGGTTAGCAAGGTATACTAGAAATTATATACATAACCCAAGTTGTAAAATTGAATGTTTTTTGATGGATTAAAACCATTTCTTCATCGAGCATTAGTCTCACAGTCTTTCTCGTCGTACGAAGACATTGTCTCATGTCCTATCAAAACAAAAAAGAAATTTTCTAAGTCTTGTGACATTAACGCAAAGCAAGAGAAGAAGAGATCTGTTGATCACTATGGAAATTGAAATAAGGGGAAGAAGGGAAAAGTTGAATATGCATCCTATATTAAATGTGGGATGAAACACCCCGGTACTTCCTTGAAAGGAATGGGAGTCTGTTACAAGTGTTGTGAAAAAGGCCACAAATATCATGATTCCATGGGGAAGAAAGAAACTACTGATGTTCAATGCTACAACGGTATGGATATGGGACATTATGAAAATGAATTTCCTATGCGTCATGAGAACATAGCTCAGAAAATGTCAAGGGATCAAGTCCAAGCTTATGCTATCACTACTGCTGAGGTAGAAGCTCCAGAAAGATGTGGTGGCAGGTAATTTAATGGTTTCCTCAAGTTTAGAAAATGATTTATTTGATTCTGGATCATTTCATTTTTTCATATCTTCCTAGTTTGTTATGAAAATTAGATATTTCCATTTTGATTTAACAAGGGAGTTTTCTATTAAAAATACAAAGGGAAGTATAATTGGAACAATGTTTTGTGAATCAGTCCCCATTAGGGTACATAAATGTTCTTTATCTACTGATCTCATTATCATACCTATGATTGAGTTTGATATAATCCTCTGTATGGATTGGATTTCAGACCATGATGCGAAAATTTATTGTAAGAAGGAGGTTATGATTTTTGATGATGATGATAAGGAACACCTTATCTTTAGAGCATAATCGTCACCACCTAATTCTTTTCAACATCCACCCCAAGTAGCTCAACTAAATTAAATTATCGGGGAGGAAGAGAATAAAGTAACTATGGGTGAGGAATAGAATGTTCAAATAGAGGATTTACCTATTGTGAAAGAATATGTACATGTGTTTCCGGAATATTTACCTGGACATCAGCCAGAACAAGAGATTGAGTTTTCCATTGATTTAATTTCGGGTTCAAGGCCCATATCGAAGACCCCTTATAGAATGGACACTGTGGAATTAGTGGAACTAAAGAAACTATTATAGTAATTGAGTAGTAAAGGACTTATTTGACCTACTGTTTCTCCATGGGGAGCCCCTGTCCTTTTTGTTAATAGGAAAGATGGTTCTATGGGGTTATGTATCGACTACAGGGAGATCAATGATATAATAATAAATAACAAGTATCCCCTACCTCACACTGATTATTTATTTGAACAAATGCAAGGATCTCAATACTTTTCAAAGATTGACCTTCGATCTGGATATCATCAGTTGTGTGTGAAGAAGGAAGACATTCCGAAGACAGTATTTCGAACTAGGTACGGGCATTACGAGTTTACAGTAATGCCTTTTGGGCTGACTAATGCACCCTCTGTATTCATGGATTTAATAAACAGAGTTTTCAAGGAATATTTTGATAAATTTGTAGTGGTATTTATTGACTATATCTTGGTATACTCCAAAAGCTACAAAGATCATGAAAATCACTTGTGCATTATATTGAAGACTCTGAGAAGACATGAATTATTTGGGAAGTTTAGCAAGTGTGAATTCTGGCTTCAAGGAGATTTATTTTCTTGGACATATTGTCTCTAATGATTGAATCTCTGTGGATACTTCTAAGACCAAGGCCATCCAAGAATGACCAGCACCGATGAGTATAACCAAGGTATGCAGTTTTATTGGTTTAACAGGTTATTATCAACATTTTGTCCAGAATTTTGCCCGACTGGCTAACCCATTAACAAAGCTCTTGCGTAAAGAGGTTAAATTTTATTGGAAAAAAGAGTGTGAAGAATGTTTTGATGAACTGAAGAGAAGATTAATCAATTCTCTTATATTTACTCTACCATTGGGTAATCATGGGTTCGTTTTTTATAGTGATGCATCAAAGAAAATACTTGGTTGTGTCCTTATACAGAACGATAGATTTATTACATATGCATCACGACAACTGAAAATTCATGAGCAAAACTATCATACTCATGATCTTGAGTTAGCAGCTATGATCTTTGCTTTGAAGATATGGAGAAACTATATCTATGGTGAGGAATGTGAGATTTATACTGATCATAAGAGTTTTAAGTATATTTTCTCACATAAAGAACTCAACACGAGGAAAAGGAAATGGCTCGAACTACTCAAGGATTATGACTACACGATACACTACCACCCGGGGAAGGAAAATAAGGTGGAATATGCTTTGAGCAGAAAGGATCATGGAGTTTTGAACGTGATGAGAATTGAAAGGGATCCTATTTTCATGGATCTAGTGATGATGGAAATGGGAATTACCATGAAAGGTGAAACATCAATACTTTTTAAAATTGTTTCCAAACCATCTTTACTAGAAAGGATAAAGAGTTCTCAGACCGATGATGAAGAATATCAAAAGTAGACTAAAGCTGTGAATGATGGGAGATTAAAAGACTTTGTGTATGAAGATGGAATTTTGAAGTTTGGGAAGAGACTTTGTGTTCCCAATATACCTGATCTAAAAATATAATTGTTGGATGATGCTCATAGTTCCAATTTCTCTATACACCCTGGGAGCACCAAAATTTATAGAGATTTGAAAGAGAATTTTTTGTGGGACAACATGAAGAGGGAAATTGCTGATTTTTTATCACGAGGTATTGTTTGTCAATAAGTGAAAGCTGGAAGGAAACATCCCGGTGAAGTATTTCAACCTCTTCCCATACCTGAGTGGAAATGGGATAATATCACAATGGGCTTTGTCATGGGACTACCAAAGACTCCTAGAAGGAATGATGCAATTTGGGTCATTATTGATCGTCTTACCAAGTCAGCACATTTTCTTGCTCTAAGGGAATCATTACCACTTGAAATTCTAACAAAAATATATATTAATGAAGTTGTAAGACATCATGGAGTACCCCGAACGATTGTTTCTGATCGTGATCCCCGTTTTACTTCAATATTCCGGAAGAGTCTTTAGAAGGCCTTGGATACTGAACTTCATCTGATCAATGTCTACCACCCTTAGACAGATGGAACATGATTTGTCTTATTAAGAAGATCCCATCAGGATTCTTGATACAAGAGAACAAGTGTTGAGAAACCGGATGACTCGTCTGCTAAATGTTCTGTGGAGAAACCGTAAGATAGAAGAGGCAACGTGGGAACCCGAGGAACTTATGATGAAGAATCACCCAAGTCATTTTATGGAGTAATATTATAGAAATTTCGAGGATGAATTTATTTGAAGTAGGGGATAATGTAACACCCCAAGCTTCTAAGGTACGATTCTCTTTGAATAATACAGTAGCGTGTGTTGTACGCAACTTCGAGATTCTAACACACTGTGACCAATCAAAGTAGCCGTTATGAATAGTAATACCCAATTTTTTTAATTTTTTTAATTTTATCTTTCAAAATGGACTTCATATTTGGATTCGGAATATTGAAATTAACCTATGGGGAATTTTTGGTATTTTTCTAAAAACATTCAATTTTTGATGAATAGTGAAAAAACAATGAGTTATAGTTTAAAAATGAATTTTTATTTAAATAATTATTTATTTTATTTAAATATAATTAAGGATAAAATAGATACATAATACCTATATAATTTCAATGTAATTCATTGAAGTTAGTTTAGAATAATTTTAGATATATAAAATGTTTATTGAATTTTTTCATCGCCTTTTACCCACCTCCTAGGAGAATTTGGAAATTCACATAAAACTATATTTTACCACTTCTGTGAGTGGAATTTTGAAAATTCAAGAGACACAGTTAATATCAAGGAGTAAAATGTGGTTCAATAAGATAAAAATAATTCTGGTGAATAGTAACTTTTTACTTTTATTTACAATGGTTAAAAGTAAATAGGGTAATTAAGGGTAAAAATGATATTAATATTACCCTAAAACATGTCCTAATTCTATTGGACAAGTGTATCTCGACCAAAAACAACCTTAGTAATAATATATTATCATTTAGGTCCACTTGGATTAGATTAGGACATTTATTATTATTTAATTTAAAGAAGAGTTAAAAGAGTTAAAATCAATGTTTAATTACTAAAACATTTTTAATATAAGGTTATTCATAAGATAAATTCGATTATAAATATTAAATATAAATCTAAAAATATTTTATACATAATGGTAGTTTATTTATAATTTTTATAAATTAAATAATTTAATTTATTTATGACACAATAGTGATGCAGTAATTACCTAATTAATGAAAAAATAACAAAATGGATATTATAAATATCCAAATAAATGTAATTTTAGACTTTTTATGAATTAAAATAATTTTATAGGTTAATATGACATGTTAGTATTTATTTAATTATGTTTTTTCGAAGTAATCGTTCTGTTATGATTTTCAAAAAAATCAAATTCCCAATAGTGTCAAAATTGACATAAAAGATTTTTTAAAACAAATATTTTATTATTAATTGATATTCTATTCCTAAAATTCAATGGTTCATCCAAAGGACTTATATCATGATTGGTGTATCATTAATGGGCCACTTTGGGGTCTCTTGGATGTATATAGTAATTTTATTAATGATATAATATAAAAATTAAAAGTGACATGATAAGTGTCAAACTAATTAACTAAGAGTTAAAACAAAAATATAAGGTTAATATAATGACCCAAACCTGTATAAAATCTATTGTTTGAAAGGATTTAAAACCATCCCCACCTTATATTTTGAATAATCAACTTTAGAGCAATTAAAAACTGAATATGAAATTATTATAAAATAATACTTTTAGTTTTTCCTAAAGAGCCCCTCCTCCCCCTTATAAAAAGACACCACTTATAACCAATTCCTCACACCTTCAAAGCCTTTTGGTTCAGCCATTACCTACCCAAATATCCTCCCAAATTTCCTCACTTCAACCTAGAGGCCTTATTTTGATCAGAAATCCAACCTATGGAGCCCTTTTGATCAAATCAACAGGATGGACCGGAAGAAGAGGTAATGTTTTCACCACCCTCTTTCAAATTCTTTTCTTCTTTAACTTCTTCTTTCTTTGTTATTTCTATTTTAAAATAATAAATCTAGTATCTACTATATACTATGATGTTATTATAAATATGGTACAACCATAATCAGTATTCTATCCATCCCATGAAGTACATGTCACCATACGTGCGTATGTACGGCTTACCGTCTCCACGTCGTGGTATAATTGTTATTCAATACATTATTATCTAGATGGGTATAATAATGATGTGTAATTAATGTAAATAATAAATATAACATGATAATTATTCTGTATATATGATACACCACCAAATTATATATTATTTTAATATCAAAAGAATGATATTGTCGCTCGTGCGTACGTACGGACTACCGTCTCCACGAACACGATGAGATTCATTCCCCATTGTATCCAATGAAGTCTAATTTTCATTTGATGGTTATTTTTTTTAAAGACTTAATTTCATTCTGGATATGAATATGATACAACCTATCCATAACAAACATGGCTTATGTAACAAAACATATAAAATAAAACATGTATGTTTACACCCAAAACGACGATAGTACTGTGATTTTATTAACAAAGAAATGTTGAAAGATAATATATGATATCATATTAATATATATGATTCATGTATAATTTAATAACAATTATTTCACCATTATACATGAGGTTAACCTACCATCAACCAAGGAAAAATATAAGGTAAGGTGTTTTCATCTCACTCCTTATTCCCGTGAGATTCATGACATATTGCCACTATTACCTTCTGTGTGGTGTATGTACTACCCATAACTGTATTATTTTTGTAATAAAAATTAATTTAGGTGTATTTACATATTAATTGTATGATACGTCTTTCATTGGTTGTATGTTTCGTAATTTACCAAATTGGTAAGGGTTTATTTCACAATCTATTCATTATCTGAGGCTGTTTATACGTAATTATCTACTGGGTCCTCTTTATCATCCACGTCCATGTTTCATAAAAATGTATTTCTAAACATTATTACTATTTTACAGAATATGGGTTAAATTAATTTATACCCTTGTTTTTCCTTTTATAATAGGTTTATAAAGGAATGTTTCTATCGTTTTCCAAACAAGTTCCGTTTTAACCTTTTTGACAGAATTAAGGTAAGAATGTATTTTTTTAACTTATATGGTGGGTGTGACTATTTTCTACCATTATAAAATCTTAGAAACTTCCCTTACATGCTTATAAGTATATTTTCAAAGTAAATTTTTTAATTTATAATTACGATACTTTTAAAAGATTTCAAAAAATTATATATTTCTATCAAATAGTTTTGATTTCATCTATGTCAACATTCATTTATGGATTTAAAGCTTATTTGAAGTTGATTTGTTATGATACAAAACTTCCATATTGTATTGAAGGTTTTGTGATATTTTTGACTGTGGATGTGTTATTTTTATATCATTCATGGTTTATGAAGAAAGTATTGACATTATGTATTCAATTTTTAATATGAATGTTTATGTTATGTTTAAACCTGTTCATATGAGAAATTAATTGGACTTAATAAGTGACGGGTGGAGCCCTCTATAGATCCTCGATGCATCGGTTGGTATCATGAGACAAACTAGTGTCTTGAAATGAGGCCTTGACTAAATATTATTCGTAGTCTTGGCACGAGGCCTTGGCTACGTAGTTATGATAGTCTGGCATTATGCATTCTATCATTATGAAAGTGGTTATGAATGTTGCATGTGATTATTTGACTAGTAGAATATTCATGTGAATAAGTAAATGGAATTATTTCTTTTTATCTTTGCCATATTATGCTGAAGTTCAAGTTTAAAAGGCTTTTTTTTAGTTATACATTCCCTTATATGTTTATGCTTATCTATGAAAGTTTTCGCTATATTGTTATCCTTACTGAGAATCTGAGCTCACCCATTTCAATGTATTATTTTTCCCAGGATGTGAAGAAGTATTTTTTGAATGACCTGCAGGGATAGTATAAAGATATATGACTGTGAAGACTAGATGTTGTTGTAGTTTTCACTTTATGATGTATTGTAAACTTTATGAATGTATCTTGTGATTCCAGGTCTACTAAACTAATTGGTCTTTCAAGACATGATCTTTTGGGATCATGCCAATGTTATGTAATGATGCACCGACTCTGGGTAACGGGGGTCAGGGAGTTACAAGTGGGAAAACCCACAACCTCCTCATGAAATGGGATGTGGACGAACACTGAGGTTCAACAGATGTTTCACAATAATTTCTGCTACAAAATGCATAACCTAGATGTCAGTCACATGGCCATCAATTCCAAAATTATACATTTTAATCCAACATTTTTCAAATTATTATTTGGTGAAGTTATATCTAATCTAAATATATTTGTTATAAGCGTGTTGAACTGGATTCCTTGGGAGGTCAGTGTTTCTGTTATTGTCATAGAGAGTCACCATTAGTTATTTCACCTCATCACCAATATAAATAAAATGTTGCCTCATCCACAATATTTAAGAGAATGCCTTTGTACAAGAGAAATACTATACTTTAACCATAATAATAATATTTAATTATTATTTTTTCTCAATCAAATCGCTCATTTTATTCTAATAGTGAATATTAAACCACTTGTATAATTTTTATTCATCACATATCTATCATAGTTAGCATCATAAATTTTCAACAATTAATTAAATATTTTACTAAGAAGAATTTTAAGAAATTGGATGTACCAAGAATATACCACAATATTTATTTAATGGCTACAGAAATCTATAAATTCATATTAATTTTCAATATAGAACCAAATATTGTTGTAATGAAAATATTGGGCCACATTTCATCCATGTATAATATGCTTCCATTAATTCTCCGATACATGGTGGAATCCAAAAATGTATCATCCTTGTTCTTTCCATGTTTTTCCAAACTGTAATTAGATTCATCATTAATTTGGATTCATGCATGTTTAATTTATGGAAAATAAATATTGAATATTTTTCCTATTAAATGAATGTTTAATCCTTCTTTTGAATCACCTAAAACTCGATAAAGTATGCAAGTTCACTAATTATTGAAATTTCAAATTATGATTTCTTATGAATAGAAAATTAATCCACTGATCTCTTCATACTTCTAAAAAAAATAATATCATACACATACACAATCACCATAATATAATCATTCGACGAATCATTCAAATAGAGATTATGTTTGACATCTCTTCTATGAAATTCAGGATTCATCATATAATCATCCAATCGAGAATACCGCATTAATGGTTCCTTTATCAGACTACAAAGAGCATTATTTAATCTACAAAATTCATCAAATCATTTAAAATATTGAATACCACTACCTGTTTAATGTAGACATGTAATTCATGAACACAATTAAGATTTCTATTTTGAATCCCATATGATAAACATTGAACCATATTTTTATTTCAATGTCATGAAAGCACCAGATCGACTCTAGTATAGAAACAAGAAGAAATTTTTCCTCAACATCAACGCATTTAATCTATGCATATCCTTTAAATTTCAAGAGTTAATTGTTTCATATCACATTCCATTCTCATCGAATTGGGCTGTAAATATCAACTTTCAACCAATTATGTTTCTGATTCTCAGGTCCCTTTACAAGATCCCATGTTTGCATCTTGTCAATCTAATCTAGTTCATCATTAATGGATATATCCCATGATTCATGTTTTTTCAACTTCTTTAAACGAGGTAGGTTCCACAATTGAGAAGAATGTAGAATGTACTTATATCTTGTAGGTTATGTCCAATCCCCAATGTTGTCATATTGATAAATTTATTCTCTTCTATTTCCCATGTATGGTTTTAAAAAAATTTCCTTAGTAATGGTTTTCTCTTTTAATTATTATTTTGAACCATCTTCATTTTGTGATACCATATTTTTTTCTAGACATCCACTATTTCTGCATTTGAATCTATCCCTTTTTCACTATAATTTTCATCTTCCATCATATCATAATATGATATCCTTGAGGTATTAATAGTTTCATCCTCAATGGTCACAATATCATTTATTTCCATAGTATTTCTAAGATGATTATTTTTACATTTTTAGGTTATACTCTTCATTGAATATCCATATACTATTCTTTTATCTACAATTTCACCCTACATTCCTTGATTTCCTTCTCTATTATCGATGATACATTTTTTTACAAAAACATGAAAATACATCAATAAACTATTCCTTCAAAACTATATCTCATATGTTGTAATTGATTCAACTATATTAATTCCTATTGAATTTAGAGTGTACATAACTAATATAGAAGCATCATTCGAGTAATGATGAGAAACACTACTCACAATCAGCATAATTCTAGCCATATTATTCACCAAGAGATTTATTCATTAAATGATCCCATTTTGTTGAGGGGTTATTATTATAGACACCTAATGTTTTTTATCTTGGTTTTCTAGGTAATTTTCAAAATCATGGGAAGTGTATTATCCTCTGTTATGAGATCAAATATTCTTGATTGGGTGGCCAATTTCATTCTAAGATCTTTTATAATAACTCTTCATGTATTTAAGAACCCACATTTTCAAATGCATAAACAGAAGGAAAACCATTCTACTATAATCATCAAAAAAAGAGATAAGTACCTCTCTCCATAGGTGCCATCCAAATTCAATTAACCACAAACATCTTTTAGATGATATCCTGAAAATTTGAATCCCTATATTTATATGATTGATATGATATCCTGAGAATATTTTCTCAAACACATGTATCACATTTCTTTTATCAATTACATTTTAGATTTGGGATGTCTATAATTATATTATAACTATATTTTTATTCCATGATCTATTTAATAATGCGACTGAACTTATGATGTAAAAAAATTCATCAAAAAATTACTATTAAAAAAGGATCTCCTTACAGTCAACCTGGTATAAATTAACATCGATTATATACACTTTCATGATATAATTATCAGTCTTTCCTTTGACAGTATAGCCATTGTGATTAAATTTCAGAACAAACCCAAGAGTCATATATTTGAATCAAACATAGAATATTTTTATAGAAACTGTCTATGTATAGAACATTCGTTTTCCATAGATCTCAATTTTATGTTTCTTTATTTCCTATACCTTTTATCTTTAATGAAATATCATTACCAAATATCACTATTCCATCAACACATTTCATAAATATATTCAAAAATGTTAAATTTCTTGTCATGTGGGATGAGAATATATTTTAAAAAATTATGGTGCTACACTTCAATGTAGATTTAGGGGAAATTTCAGAAAGAATAGAATTATTTATTTTATTGTTTTACTTTATTGATATAGATGATTGAGTGGTGGATAAATATGTAAATTACATTCTCTTTTCAATATGCATGGGTTCATCACATTTAAATTCTTCTTCAGAAAAAGAATTCATATTTTTAAGAGTAACTCTGATTGGTTGATGGGCGTTGACTTGTCTCTGAGTTATATAGGTATTGTACTTGAATTTACTCTACCTAAAATGAATAGTTTCCTAATATAGTTAGAATTGTTGAAAAAATATCCTTAAAAAATATTTATTCTATATGATGAAGGATATGGTCTCATTCCCCTTGACTAACTTCAAGGAGATTCCCGAATCAGATACCTCTATTCCTTTTCGTACTCATTAAAAGAACCTGTGTAATAAATATAATTTTCTAATAAATATACCATAGAACCATAATTATATAATTAATAAAATATATAGTTTACTTATGAATTTATTGTTTTTTCTTATTAACAATTCCATGTTAATGTTATGTTTTTAGTAATAACTGCTTCGTTTTTTTGTGCGTGTTTCCCCTTGTTATCCTTTTTCCTCTTAAATAGATCATCTTTTCAACATATAAATATTTATAACCACGATATATCTATATATAGTCAGTATATATTTATTCGTGGTGATTTATAAACATCATAGGTTGAATATAAAATACATCATTCATTGAGATGCTGGGTCATTTGTATGCATTAACTCAATTTTCATTTTATTATCATATTAAAAGAATGGAAACCATACAATATATTATCATTATAATTTTTTATGTTGTATATATCCTATAAATTCAAAATATTAATCCTTACTACCATTAATGAGAAATATATATGAAAAATTAATTGCATCACATCCTGGAGATGGTAATCCATACGTATGCACAAGAAGCGTTATCATTCCACAAAATATTAGATCGTAAAAAGATAGATTTGATATTATAGTTATATAAGTATAATTAAATCATATATATATCATATTTAAACATTTAACCCATCATAATTACCACTCATAAAATATAGTGATAGAAAATGAATTGTATCGCTATGTAGAGATCGTAAGTCATATGTACACATGAGCGATATATTCAGTTCTTGTTCGATTGGAAATGGGATTTATAATAGTGTGATCATAATAATAATAAAATTTTATTACATTTTTGTTAATGGTGTATTTATTTTGTGATATATATCATAGATTTGGAGGAGTTATACAAGACTAGGAATATGAGAGTGATCAGTTAGAGTGATTACATCTTCTTCGAAACAACTCATTATGATACCATCTAAAAGACTATAGAGTTGGTCCTTGGGAATCCCATCACCACTAGTATGTGGATATAGAAGTGTAAAATTTATTTTTTTATATTTTGATATATATATATAAGACACAAAGTGGTTATATGAGTTGAGGGGGGAGTTTTCCTTGTATAATGAATGCGAGGGGTACCTTTTAAATCACCAAAAATATAAATTTAATTTAAATTAAATATCAATAAAAATTCATAAAAAATGAAATTTATTCCAAGATAAGATGATATAGAGTTTTAATCACATCATCCAAAATATTTTAGATAGGTTTTGGTATCATTTTTAACCTTATCATTTTGATTAATCCTTTGGTATCAAATTTCAATTTTAACTATGGTAACAATGTTTTTAATGTTAATAGGATGTAATTTTTATATATAGTGTTAAATGGACCATAGATGTTTAATTTATTATATTTTATAATTTATATCATCAACTTTTAATTATTTAATATTTTATAAAATATTAAATAATTTAATTAAATATTACCTTAAAAAATATCATTATTGTCAATTTTCCCACTATACATTTTTTCCTTTATTGAAATATCAAAAAATAATATATCTTAGAATAAACAATATTATATAATTCATAACATGTTAATATAATCTAAAAAATTCTTGGATGAAATTAATTTTATCAAAATATATTTATTTTAACATTATGAATAAGAGTTATTTTATATTTAAATTATGTAAACAGTTTCGACATCATCACTGAGTAAGACTTTAAGGTAATTGTTTATTTCATAAAAAATTAAAAATAAATTACCTTGATAATGGAAAATATTTTATATTTAAATTTAATATTTATATTATAATTTTTCTAATTTATAACCTATTAAAAAATGTATATTGTTTTGAAAATCTAAGCATACCATTTTTAAACATTCCATAAATAAAATATTATAAATTTCATACTCTAATCTTAGTTGAATAAATAGGTCTCAATATTAGAATAAGGATTATATATATATATATATATTCATCCAATTAAATTAGTATAAGTCTTAGTGTAATTTTTTAAAATTTATAATAATATTGTATACCACTAATTACCCAATTTACCTTTTACCATGTTGAATGAATTTTCTAAAGTTATTATTCATAATTACCAAAAATAAAAGAAACCTATTTAAATAATTCTTTACCACTAATTCCAAATATGGAAACACTATTTTTGAAAAATAGATAATTTTTTATAATTAATTTACAATGAATTTCATTAACGGAATGAGAAAACCATTTCTTAAAAGTTAAAGCGTTCAAAAGATTGAATTTTTTCTACAAAACAATTCATTGTGAAATTGATTCAAATGACCAAAATTGGGTTGCCTGATAAATAATGGATATAATTATACTTTAAAAGTAATTATTAATAAACTATAAAAATATAAATTATTTAGAAAAAAATGTTGTTTTAAATTCGAATTCAATATTTTATTATTATTCATCCAAAAATGAAACTTATCATAAAAATAAAAAAAGTGAACCAAATTAAATTTATATATTCTAATTTAAAAGAAGATATATATTTTTTCCAATATAATATATAAAAATTTCAAATATTGTATTTAAATTTGGATCCCCATTAAATGGTGATAGAATTGCCTTTTGAAAAAATGTAGGTTTTTATGAGTAAAATTGGATTTGTTATTATCTTATTCCTAAAAAATTATTGGATGATTTTAAAAAATATTTTATTGTCTATATTACATATATATTTCATTCATGTCTTTCACTAATTGCATATTATTTAATTTGTAAAGTCAAAATTATTTTGAGGAATAATTATATTTATTTTATATTTAAATGTTCTATATTTTCATTTATAATTAATTGGTAACCCCTGAATTCATCATATAAACCATATATTTCCTTAATTTAGTTAATACTATTCATAACCACTAATTTAATGTCTGGGTAATTTTCCTATTTAAATAATAGTAAAATGTTGTTCTGTTGAGACTCTGTGTTGTATTTAAAGATTGTAAATCAGATGACGCATGTAGAAAAAGATTATCTTGGAATATCATATAACACAAGACAACAATGAAATTTAATTTATTTGAAAATAGTTTCATAAAAAATAAGGGTGTTACATTCTACCCCGTTAAAAATAATTTCACCATCAAAATTTATCATTTTGATAGAATCAGTGGAGAATGGTTCTACATCATTCTATCCTCAAGTTCCCACATAGATTCTTATTAATAGTGGTTTCTCCAAAAAAACATTGACTATGGGAGTTTTCCTATTTTTTGAACATTATCTGTATGATCCAAAATATCTTCTATTTTGTCCTTCTATGAATGATCCTTCTCCGGTAGTATGACTTCAATTTTCAGTTTATTTGAAGGTTCATGTATGTAAATTATTAGGAGAGATATATGGAACCCATAATGGACTTGAGATATATTTGGAGGATGTTCCAATAGATAGGATACCATCTTTATATGATCAATAATCTAAAAGGGACAGATATTCCTAGAGTTTTGTTTCCCCTTCTTCTAGAACCTCATAACCTTCTTGCACTGAAAAATTCATAGAAAAACCATATCACCAACTTCAAATTCTATATCACATCATCAACTATCAACAAATATTTTATGGTGAATTTATTCATCTATTATATTTTTTTGAGTGGTTCTAACCTTATTAGACATCGCTTTAGTGATTTCAGGTCCAATATTCCTTTTCCATCTACACTCCAACAAATTGGAGATCTATATATCTTCCCACAATGGGATTAATAAGAGGCTATCCAAATGTTTGAGTGAAATACATTGTTTTATGAAAACTCAACTAGAGGAAGGTGTTTTTTCGAACCAAAACTGAAATCTTTAGATCAAGATCTCAATAAATCCACTAGAGTATTATTTTTTCCGTTAGATTGAATATCTGTATGAGGATGATAATTAGTACTGAAACAAAATTCTTTATCATGGCCTAATTGAATTATTCACCTACATTTTGAGGTAAACCATGGGTCTTGATTAGATATAATAAAATTTGGTACTCCATGAAACCTTACCACTTTCTTAATATATATACTATAATGTTGATCTATAGATAATAATTCTCTGATAGAAAATAATTTTCTATCTTTAAAAGGTGATCAACTACCACCTTTATATCATTAAATCCTTTAGAGGTATTTGGGAGTCTTGAAACAAAATGTTTAGTGGCGTTCTCCCATTACCATTATAGTATTGGTAACGGATAAAACATACCCCTATATTTTTTTCATTCAGCCTTAAATTTCAAGGAATATCAATAGTTTATATACAAACTCTACAATATCTCTCTTCATGCCCTCACACCATAATTATTCCTTCAAATTTATATACATACTCATACTTCGAGGATGAATAAATAATGAATAACGAGGATCTTTCACTAATAGATCCTTCTTTAAATTTGGTTAAAATGGAACACAAGCATGGTTCCTAAACCTTAACATTCCATCTTGATGAAGGTTAAACTCAATAACATTTCTATCCTTTTATTGATGCTCTAGAAGTTTCTTCTGCACCTCCTTAATATTCACTTAGATGTAGGGTTTGACATTAGATTGTGAAATATAATATTTTCCCCTTCCTTCAAGATTTCTGGATCCATCATTTTCAAATCCCGAAATATTGGATCTCTTACAATCCTCGTCATAGATTAACAAACATGATCTTTTTTACTCAAATCATCGACCAATTTGTTTGCTTTCCTAGGGTGATAATACATTGAGAAGTTATAATCCTACATCATCTCTGGCCATATTTTATTGTGCATATTCAACTACTTCTATGTGAATATATTTATGTTCGACTATAATAGTCTGTATATATATCACACTTTTTTGAATAGAGATAATGCATCTATACCATTAATGAAAATATAACCATGGCTAACCTTAAATCATGATTTGGGTAATTCTTCTCCGGAAACTTCTACTATTATGAGGCATAAAAGATAACCATATTGTTCCTCAAAAGGAAAGATTGAAATATTATTTGGACGCATCACTAAATATTACAATATTTTCCCCAATATAGGGTATTGGTAGGATAGGTGCCCTGACCATTCGTCTATTTAGATCCTTGAAATTTTCTAACATTCTTCTTTCTATAGGAACAAGGTACCTTCCTGAGTTTACATGGTCATAGGATTAGATAGTCATGATAACTTCTCCGCAAACCATCAATAATATCTAGATAAACAATCAAAACAGTAGATCTCTATTTCCATGGTTGGTCTAGGAAAAAATTCAATATTCTTTGTCTTCGATGGATGTACGGCTATACCATCTCATTAGACTATGTGACCAAAAAATGAAACCTTTTTAATACAAAATTCACATAGTCTAAATTTTTCATACAGTTTCCCCTTCTTTAGGGACATTAGCACAATTCTAGTGCAGTTTTGTCTATCTTACATGGTCATTTAATATATATGAATGTCATCTATAAAGAATACAATAAAATGATAGAGGTAATCTCTGAATAGTCTATTAATCACACTCATAAAGATAACATGTGAATTAGTGAGATGGAAAATAATCACAATATATTTTTAGTTCCCATAACATTCAAGGAATTCTTCCCTAGGTATATCCTCCTTATTAAACCTCAACTGATGATATACAAATAGAAGGTAAATCTTGTAATAATACTAAGCTTCATGTAGTTGGTTAAACAAATCATCAATCCGAGGAAGAGGATACATATTCTCGATTGTGATAATGTTCAAATTGATTTTCAATCATAGGTTGGTTTGATACATCTAACATAAATTTATTTAATAAAAATATATATGGGATTTATATAGATAAGGAAAATCAATGCCTAAGATGACATGACATTCCTCCATAGGGAAAATGAGAAGATTTTCTGGAAACACATTCCCAAAAACATTATCTAGAGTTATATCACAGACATGAGATGTAATCAGTTCTCCATTAAAGAATTTCACTGATAATTCCACATCAATTTGTTTGGGTGGAATATTAAAAACGTTAAAAATTATTTACATATGAATGGGTGGGTATATCGAGAATCAAATAATACATTAGTAGTTCTATTATTGACTGTAAGTATTCCTTTCACCATGTCATTATCAAACCCCTCATTAGAAATAGTGGTCGTGTGAGATTTCCCCTTTTAACATGGATTAATTGGTTGCTAACATCGATCCTCATCACCAACCATTGTGTTTGGGAACTGGTTATCATAATTCCTATCCTCCAAACACTTGAAACACTAAAGTGAAGGAGGTGCATTATTTAAGGGTTTCACTCTATTTTCATCATTGGAAACCTTTTTCCCATCAGTTTGGAAATGAATTGAATTATTTACTCCCCTCAATCAATCAGAGAATTTATTATACCCCATAATAAAATTTCTCCCATGATTCTTTCCACACATATAGCATATAAGAAGGCTTTTATACTTTTATCTATGGTTTTTCGAAATCCTGTGAAATCCATCTTCCATTTAATATTAAAAAAATGAGATTTATACATAATTCCATCTTCTATTTCATCCTTGATTACACAAGGAAAAATATCGTAATAGAACCTAAAGAATCATATGAATAATTCCCTTTGAGAGGTGACTATAACCCCTTGCTAAATCTGTCAACCATAATTTCTGGATGGAAGATAATTCCAAATGTGTACCATGAATGTTTTGTAAAATTTTCCCCATATTTACTATTGGATATAACATCCTTTTGTTTCAACTCAATGAACTCCCTTTCCATCTTCATATGATAAAAATGTGGAATTTATTTGATGAATAATATGTTGTGGAACTCGTCCCAATCCATGTATTCAATTTAAACATTCTACATCGTAATAATTATTAGAGTCCAAAATGGGTTTGCTTCACCTTTTGATCGATAAATAGTAATAATTAATTTATCATGTTCCAAATGATAGATATTGTAGAATACCTTTTCTATTGTACTCATACATTATTCATAAACAAGATGATCATGAGACCCTCCTCAAGATAGTGTATGTTTCCTCATGATGGACTCAATAAAATTTTATTCCCTACATTGATCATTTGGAAGTCCTACATGGTTCATATTTGGAGAAATTTTGGTGAGCATATCAACATGGGTTTTCACCGCATCCCCCATAGCATTCAGTTTCCCGGGAGGATCATCATCACATTGTCGATATGAATTGCACTAATGTTTTTCATTTGGTTTCTCACCATTGAATGTAAGAAAAAAAGAATATATTTTGAAATATTTTTCAATGTAAGGATCCACATAATCATGAAATACACTGATATGATGTCCAAATTATGACACATTCATTAATCTATGACACTGTATGCCTATCCTTGGGGACGTTCTGACACATATCCTTTAAAAAATCTGTATGTATATTACTAATGTTTTGTCATCCAATTTTCATAATGTTCACTAAATCATTTCTATAATAACAAATATCATTTCCTAGACTTTTCATATATTAACAAATCCACAATTTTTAGGAATACATTTTACATTATAAAAATAGATTCCCAAAGACTATATTATTTTCGTACCTTTGGAAACATGAAAAATGTCTATTGTAGAAGAGTGAGAAATTATCTCCCAATAGATCCTTCATGTCTAGAACCCTTCTTATAGACATCATACATAATACTAATATTCATATCCTAGGTAATGTAAACATAAAAATAGGAGATATCATATGCTCAGAAAGGGTAAACAAGGGACATATTTAAGTATATCATGTTAAAAAGGGTGTGAGAACATGATTGTGAAAATAGAAGATCATACCCCACATATCAAAGGTCATAAAAAATAATCATGGATTAAATATTATCAATTCATAAGATATGAGTCCTAATGTAATCAGGATCATAAGCCATGAAATGATAACATTAAATAAGACATGAAATTTGTGGAAGACAAATAAAAACATGATATCATTCCTTATAAGTCAAGTTTAATTTACAAAAAATTACAAGACTATTTATGGGGACCAAATTTACTAGGCATGAAAGACCACCATACCCAGTAATTTTCCATTCCTTGTAAGCGATCAGGTTTCCCCATACCCCTATAGTGGCTTGAGTTTCTATATATTGCAAAGTGAATCAAGCCCATCGCCTTTATTCCAATCCTTACATCTTGAGATACGAATCATTACCCAATTAATTGAAAGGAAATATAGGTCCCATCAAACAAATTTTATAAACTATACATTTGGTTGTTACAAAAATGAAAATCATTCACCATATCAGAACCGATGGACTGAAATGGGTTTCAAAAATGTCATTCAATCATAACATAACACATAGAAAAGAAATTATTTTCATAAATATCATTCAATCATAAACATAAACCATTCCTAGAATTAATTAAAAGGAAAAAATTGAATAAAATCCTTAGTTAATAAAAAGTCACATCAAATAATGTTATCTTAGATGGAAAATAATTTTGATAGATCACATGAAAACAATTCTTGAGGAAAATATGATATCATATTTGAAAACATTTCCATTTCATAAATTTCTAATAAATGATAACTGAAAAAAATTTATTTGAAAATAATTTCTTATTCTTGTAATAGGAGCATCAAAATATTAAGGCATCTTGATAACATAAAATTCCATTCATTCTAGATATGTTAAAAATAGTCATTTTGTACTTTTTTTTGGAAAAGTCACAAAGTACATCATTTTGAAAATGAAAAAAAGATTCCCATAAAATCATGTAGTAATCATTAAAAAATGTGTAAAAATTAATTTAATCCTCCATAGGATATTATTAATAACCTTTTTTTATTTTTTTGGAAAAAATGGACATGGATTATAAATATTCACCAACCGATACATAAAACAAAACATTCGAAAATATTGATGGGATTGTGAAATAAATACCAATCACTTTATAATCAGAAGAATAATATTCCCCATGAAATAAATAAAATTATAATGACATGAAAATATCATAATAATCTTGATAGGACTCATAAAATACATTCATGGTTAGTATATACACCACTTTGAAGAAACAAGTAGTGTATAAGTCATGAGTCTCAATGAAATAAAAGTTAGATGTAAACCCCTTATCTTATATCTTGATTCAATATTTACATTTTCAAAACTACTTTAGGATTAATATGAGATTATTAAAAATATAACATAGAACCATATTAATATATTAAATACCATATATTATTTACTTATGGCATTATTGTTATTTGTTAAAAAATTCTGATGTTAATGTTATGTTTCGTGTAATAACTACTAATTTTTTTCTACGTGGTTTGAATTCTTATCCATGTCCCTCTTATGTGGATCATGATTTGAACATCAAAAGATTGCTAAACAAGATATATTTATATATATTAAACATATTCATGAAATCATGGTGATTCATCAAATTTATAGGTATAAAAAAAATATGTTGTTGATGGAGAGGGTAGGAAATACATACGCCTGAACATTGTTTTCATTTTCTTTTCATATAAAAAGATAAAAAATAATATGATATATTATTATTCTCTAAGATATTTTATGTTATATATATAATATATATTCAATAAATTTATACATATTACCATCAATTTGTAATATATATGAAAAAAATGACATCGCATTGTGGAGACGGTATGCCATACGAATGAAAGAGCGACATTGTCATTTCCCAAAAGATTAAATGGTAGAAACATAGATATGTTATTATCATTATATAATTATAATTATATCGAAAATATCATATATAATTGTAAAACACATCATTATTTCCACTCATAAAATATGGTGATGGTAAATGAATTGTATCGCTACATGTAAATGGTAAGTCGTATGTATGCACAAGCGATACATTCACATATTTTTCAATGGGAAAGGGCCATTATAATGGTTTGGTCATAATCATAATAAAATTTAATCATATTTAGTATTAATATGTTATTATTTAATTATATATTTTATATATTTAGATTATTTATTGATGTTTAGGAAAAAGAGAGTGATCAGTTAGTGAAATTACCTCTCCCTGAAAATGGCTACATTAGGTCTACCATAAAAGACTATAAAGTTGGTTCATTGGGAAGACCATAACCTCTAGAATGTGAATAAATAAGATTATAAAAAAATAGAGTTTAGTTGACCAATATGTGTCAATTTGATGAAATGAGATGTGGAGTGAGACATCCTTAATTATGAATGTGAGGGGCACATTAGGAATCTCAAAAAATATTATTTTAATATAAATTAAATATCAATAAAAACACCTCAAAATGGAATTTATAAGAATATATGATGTTTTAGGTTTTTAATATCATCGTAAAATATATTTTGGATTGGTTTTTGTATTTTTCTAACCTTATCATTTTGATCAACACTTAGTTAACCTATTTTAATTTTCACTACGGTAACAATGTTTTAAATGTTAAGTGGATTTAATTTTTAAATATAAAGTTTAAATTGAACCATAAATGGCAAATTTTTGATATTTTACATCATATATCATTCCCCTTAACTTATTTAATATTTTTATTATATTTAAATAATTTAATAACATATTGCTTTAATAAAATATCATTAGTGTCAATTTTGACACTACTCGTTATTTGTCCTATGAAAAATATCATAAAACATGACATCTTAAAACGAACTATATTAATTCCCCACTAATATTTCAAATTCAGCCATAAATCTGATGTATAACAATAATTATATCAAATTTTATTTATTTTTATATTCTTAATATCATTTATTTTATATTTCCATTAATTAAACAAATACTGTATCATCATTGTGTAAGTCTTTAATGTAATTATTTAATTCCAAAATATTTCAAAAATTACCATGACAAATAAAAAAATTATATTGAAAAAGAATTTCTATAGTTTATTTTATTTTCATTATTCCCCTATATTAAAAATGATATAGTAATTGAAAATATGAGAATGATATATTTAATTCTTCATTAAATAAAATATATTAAATATCATATTCTCATCCAAGAGGATTGAAAAGGATATAATATTCTCCTAATGATTTTTTTGTATAATCCCACATATCCAATGAACTTAGGAAACGTTTTATGGTAATTTTTTAATATTTTTAATATTATTTATTACCCTTAATTACCCAATTTACCATTAAATGTGTTATGACAAAATTACTAAAGTTACTATTTATAATGAAAAAAAATTAAAGAAACCTATTTAAATAATTTGGATCCACAAATTAAAAATTTCTAATCAGGTTTTTCAAATTTAAATCAGATATGTGGTAGTAATTAGTTTAAAATTAATCTCATTGACGAAACGAGAGAAAGCGTTTTAAAAGTAAAAACATTAAAAATATTAAAATATTTGTATATCAATACTCAATGTGAAATATATTACAGTGAAAAAATAGTATTACGTAATAAACAATAGATCATAATATACTATAAATCATTTTAAAAATAGTGTTTAATAATATAAATAATTTAGACAGAAAATATATTTTCAATTAAAATGCAATATTTTATTACTATTCATTAAAACATGAAACTTATCAGTAAATTACCAAAAAATAAACCAATGAAAATGTTTATATTAATATTTAATATAATAATTCCATTTTTTTAAATATAATATATAAAATATTCAAAAAATGGATTTAAAATACGTTCTCTATTAAAAGGTAGTGAAATTGACTTTTGAAAAATATAGGATTCTATGTGTAAAATTTGGTCTACTCATATCTAATGCCTAGAAAAACAATTAGATAGATATTAAAAAATATTTATTGAATATATAACAAATATATTTACTTAATATAGTTTAATAATTTTAAATAATTTAATTTATTAAGACACCACGATTTTGGGAGCAAAACAAATATTTCGTTTATTTTTAAATAGAAAATATTTTCTTTTTTAATTAAGTGGTAACAATTGAATTCATCTTATAAGACATATATTTTAATATATTAGTTTATAATATTCTTTACCACTAATTTAACTTCATGATTATTATCTTATTTATAAAATTATAAAATAATGTTTCTTGAAAACATAGTGTTTCATGTAAACCAAGCTTTGTCAGTGTTGCATGTTTTTTAAGATTCACATGGTGTGTTATATAACACAAGAAATCAATGAAATTTTATCTATTCATAAAATGGTTATTAAAGACATGCGGTGTTATAAATCAACAAAATCTAATGACTTTTTTTTATCAATTCTCCCATATTATTATTTTTCTTTTAATGAATGTCAGTCTTATCAACAGAACCCACAAGTTCTACCTTGAGATTAACAAAACCAATAATCCAATTATATTCATCCTTTTTAGGTTTTAACTTTTCAAAAGTAAACATCATTTATGATTCAGGTTTATATGTAAACTATGGTTATGAATCCTCTACAAAGTAATTATAATCATGTTCTTCTTTGTAGACAACAATCTTTCTATATAATTTCATTCCTGATTTGAAATATATTTTATTAGGTAACCTATTTTGAAGCTTATGAATTATTTTCAATTCTATTTATAGATAAAATAATTTCCATGGCAATTATGATAAAATTTTCCCAACATTACCGCATCAAAAGAAATCGTTGTGAGGATTTCCTTTAGATATCACATTTCCTCTCTTATGTTTTTTCACAATAAGACAATAAAATTCATCATCCAAATCATCTTTATCATCCCTACCTTTGGAAATATAATGATTTTACATTGATTTGAATTCCATTTCATTTATTTCTCAAATATTTGTTTCTTCTCATTTGAATTTCATTTCACAAAACTCTTGAATACTTACCAGATCATCAAAAGAATGTTTAAACATATCCATTTCCTCCTGGGATGATGATTTTGGATTAATTAATGGTTAATTGAATCTAATTAATTTATTCAAAATGTAAAAATATTTAATTTCATCATTAAGTCCAACATGTTCTCCAACTACGTGAGTAATTCAGTTAAAACACCTCTATTAATTTTCATCATGATATAGTATTCAAATAACCATACATATTCTTCAAAACATTTATTTTTAAATCTTCACTTTTTTTCACCTTCCATAATATTTTCCAGTTTCTCACACATGGGCATCGATGAAGTGCTAATAATTACCTTCAAATATATATCATTAGATAGAGATTCAATAAGGGAATTTTTTTATTTGGAATATCAATCAGACATTTTCTTATCTATTTCAGTCATAAAAAGACTTGTTGCATTAGTGACCTGAATCCCTTGAGCTATGGTGACATGAAAATCCATCATGATGATCAAATATGATATCTAAACCATTTATTCCAAATATGTTGTTAGATTTCATCAAAGTGGGTACTACCCTAACATTTAACAAATTCTCTATGTAAATAATATAATATATATTTGACACCAATAAAATGTATGATATGATACAACATGTATGGACCTAGAACACTATGAGAGGGGAGGGGTGAATTTGGTTGTAAATTTTTTCTTTCAATGTGGAGGATCCTGTTACCACAATGGTAGGTAGTTATTAAATGTATCTGAGGGAATCATGAAATTATAAAACACTTAGATGCCAAAATATAAACACGAAACATCTAATTTACTTGATCTCTACTATGGTATAGTCCAACTAGAATACATTGATAGTCTGTTAGTAGAACCTAAATGCACTGTTCTTCACTAGTAAATGTGATGAACAGATGACCAGTCTTAGTCACTCTATTCCAAGAACACAACCATTACATGAATTTTAGGGATATCAAACCACCTCCCTCATATAACTTTATTCAAATCCCCCTTTCCCATTGTCTTGTGTAATGTATACTAATTTAATTGGAAATAATGTTGCTTTAAAAGCATGGTAATTTCAATATTTTTTTCATTAATAAGTATACATTTCATTCACAATAGTCCTGATCAATCAAAATAGAAATTCAAAACCTTCATTTCATTCAACTCAAGAACTTGTGCGAAACACCTATATATGTGCAAAATTTTGTGTTCTATCACACAAGTCTTTATTTAATGAAAATTATTATAAGGACCAAGCCTTAAAGATTACATAATCTTTAATTATGTGAATAACTCACATTAAGGATATTTTCAGGTTTAGTGAATTAGAGAATTAGGTCATGACTTATACATAACATCTTAAAAATTACATTTAGACACTTCTACTTAGTATCCATTTTTTCATAAATCATAAACTCTTTTAAAAGAGACATGTTTTGTTCTTTAATTTAAAGAGCATGAATTTTACTAAATCCCATCCATGGCCATATTAATCTTTATTCCCTATTAAAAATATTTCTAAAAACATGGTATGAGCATAAAAAACTCAGTAGGGGATAAATAAAAAAGGAAAACTGTATGTTTTTCAAAACAAGAAGTAAAGTATGAATACGTTGTCATAAGTAATACTTCTTAACTTTATGAAGTAGTAAAACCACATAACTGAATAGATGCTCATTATATTCAATTTTTTAAACCGAAATATTACAATAAATCTAATATAAAGCAACATATAGCATAAAAAGTTAACATGGGACATAAACAAACTAAAATGGAATAACCATACAGTCGACTTCCACACATATCACTAAATATAATATCTATAAAGCCAAATTCCATAACCTATGCATTGGAGGTTATAACATAACCACCCATACATGGTTTATCACGGAACCACTAGTCATTTTTTATATCGCGTAACCACCCATCAAATGTCTAGATAACATTATATTATCATAACACACAAAAGATTACAAATATCAACATTTCAACCATAAAATTTCATTTACAGTCACATGAAATAATTTCTATATATTGAATTTGTAAATACACTTTCCAGACCATTTTCAATACTATAATACCCAAAATGGGATTAAGGGATTTCTTTTTCCTTTTAAAAACATTAAGGTTTATAGAAGAATCCAAATATCACATAACAGTTACGGTAACCAAAAAGTCTTTGTCACCAGAATATAATAAAAAAATTTCCTTTTTTCGTTTAGTAAAATTATTTGTAAAAAAATATTTCCATTTAATTAAAATAAAATTAAAAGGGTTTTATACACTATATAAATATGTCGTGGATTAATCCATCTATGCCTCAATGAAAGGAGATTGAGATGAAGTCCCTTACCTCGTGTCCGACTTGACTCGCTCATTAATTAATTTCCTAATTAATAAAAATAAGCTAATTTATACATGCCTCAGATCCTTTTCAAGTTTATTATTCAATTTATATCACTTATTATGATTTTATAACAGTTTTTTAATCAGTGTAGTTCATATCGTACATTTTGTCGATGTTCACAACTTTAGTCAAAAATGAACTTGTTATTGAGAGAATTAACCATGTAGTTATAAGTACATCATATCTAGAATGATATTCATGATTTTAATAACATATATATATAATATATATATATATAATTCATAGTATTTGGATTTGATAAATTAAATGGACCGTTCATGGAGACGGTAGGCCATACACACGCATGAACGTTACTTTTATTTTCTTGTCATAAAAAAAGAATGAAAATTAAAATGATACATTTTTATATTATGAATCAAGTATAATATAAATGTTATATAGGTTATATAAGATCATTAATTCCATCCTTTATATGTTACATTTATGGAATGAATGATTCATATCACATTGAGGGGGCAGTTGTCCGCACTTCCACGCATGAAATCATGGTAATTACACAACAAGAAAAGCATAAAGGTATACTTTAAATAAAAATTACAGAAGTATTGAAAAGATATATATATATATATTATCATATATAAATATTGTTCCATCATAATGGCCACCATGAGAGGTCGTGGGTGATAACTGAACAATCATCGTTTCATGACGTAGTAGTTCATCATCCATAGAAATAGTATTTTAGTATCCATTAGATGGAGGTGTGTGTTTGTTTAGTTCAAATACATCTTATGAAAACATATTAGTATAATCAGGATACTGGTTTAGTTATAAATTAATAGAATAAATAGTGTTTAGGGGTCTAGAAAAGAAAAATAAAAGAAATGAACTTGAGAGAAGATATTACCTTTAAATCGAGTAACTCTGTTTGGTTTGAACCAAAATGAATTATTTATTTTACTTATGCCCAATGTAAGGATTATAGGTGTAATATAGGGATGTTGGGAGATTATTTGAGTAGAGTATGGATGATCCAATGGTCATGTGAGGCGTGAGTAATGGGTTAGAGGTGGTGGCCTTTTATAAGATGGAGGAGGGTCTCTTTAGGAATGTTCGAACGTATTATTTTATTAAAAATTTATTTTCGGTTTAAGAATTCCCAAAACTTGTTAATATTAAAGATGAGATGAATATATGTTAGAATAAAATCATCGAATAAGAATTGGATATGTTTTGTATATTTTTTAATCCTTATGTTTTAGATTTAATCCATAATTAAATAATTTAACCTTTACCATGTCTTCTTGTATATTATTATTATAAGGTTATTATATTTACTATAAAATGACAAGAAATAGAAAATGGATCATTAATGAAAATTTTAACATCATACATGTCATTTGGCCGAATATTTGTTTTTTAGGACTATTTAATCATCAAATAAAATATAAATTGATATAAAATCACATTTTTGTCAATTTATATACTATTCATTTCATGAATCTTTTAAAAAAGAAAAAACAAAATGATTATTTTGAAAAAAAATCCATTAATTCAAAGATAACAAGTCATAAATATATAATAAATTTGTGGATTACATAAAAAGATTAAAATAAGTTTATTTTAATATCGATAGTATAAATTATTTAAAACCTTCATTAATGTGGTAATCATTACATCATCATTGTTCCATAAATGATGTTATTTATATGATATCTAAAAATTATAAATACAATTCCATGATGTTGTAAATCTTTTTAAATTTATAATAACTATTTATAATCAAATATATCACTTATATAACCCCATATAAAAATTGTTTTTCTAAGAGATATATGGTTGTGTTACATTTTCCTTAGCTTTAAATTAATTTTTATAAAGTCTCATTTTCACTTTCAAGTGGCTCCATGGGGTCGCAAGATCGACCCAAAGATGCCCATGGTTAGAAATGTTTCACCCAATAAGACTAGGACACATTTTAGGGAAATTTACTATTATTATTATAATATTATTTTTAATCCTTATATACCGGATTTACCTTTTAGCCATGGTAAATAATATATTTACTGAAGTTACTATTCATAATGTCTAAAAATAAAATTTAACAATTTAAAGAATTTGAAACTCCTAATTCCAAATATGGAATCCATCTTTTCAAATTCAAATTAGAGAATTTGAGAAAAATTATATTAAAATTAATTCCTATTGTCAAAACAAAAAGATTGTTTTTAAGAAATAATAACTATCGAAAGATTGACACTTTTTTACAATCAATTTCAAAATAAAATTACTTCTAATGACCAAAATTGGATTAAATCATAAAAATATAATATAATTACACTTTATAACCAATTAAGAATCTAATAAAACCATTATAAATAAATTATATTAAAATGATGTTTTGAATTTAAATGCAGTATTATTCACAATTCATTAAAATAAGTGATGTTTATCTGAAAAATAAAAAAATTTCATCAAAAGAAAATTTTAATGTCCCGATTCTAAAGAATAATTTTATTCTGACAAATAGAATATATAAAAGTGACAAAAACTAGATTAAAAAAGGGTTCTCGATTAAAAGGCAGTAAATAATCCTTTTAAAAAATATTATAGTATTTATTCTTAAAATTGGATTCATTCTCATTTTATGCCTCTAGTATTTATCGGATAAATGTAAAAACATTCTACATCTATGTTTAGTAATAATATGGTTAGTTCTATTCCATCCCTCAAATAGAATGGCTAGGAATTAACTACCATATAAAGTAATAATAGTATATTATTATTATTTTTATGACTCGCCCTTGAGTGCAATATGAGATTTAGGAGAAACCCATTATTTCATGTCAGGTATGAAATTAAACATAGAACCCCTTTAAAGTAAAATTAAAATTTTTTTCACCAATATTAATTAAAATTAAAATTTCATATTCTTTATTTACCTGAGATGTTATATCCTTCCCCCTTTTGGGAATTGTGTCATAAAAATTTTATTTACTTACCAAATAAGTGGGGTTATTTATCTCTAATATCATATTTAGATTCCCACATTGCATTTTCAACCATATAGGGTTTCCAAAAAACATTTACCTGATAGGATACCTTATTTCACAACACATTCTCTCTTTGGTCAAGAATCTAGGCTAGTTGTTCCTCATAATAAAGATTCTCTTCCAACTGAACTACCATTGGACTAAAAACAAGAAATGGATCCGGAAAATACTTTTTCAACATTGAAACATGAAAAAAAGTTTGTACCAGGGATAAAATGGAGCTAAACCCTCTCTATAGGAGAGAAATCCAACTTTCTATAGAATTTCATAGGATCTAATAAATATTGAAATTTTCTTTCCCTTCTTACAAAAGTGTATCACACTTTTCCATGGTGAAACATTGAGAAAGGCATGATCACCCACCTTGAAAGAAAGATCCTTCCTCTAGTTATCCGAATAACTTTTCTTCCTACTTTGGGCTATCATCATATACTTCTGATTTAACTGAACATTTTCTACCATCTCTTCAACCCATTCTGGTCCATTCATCATTATTATACCTACATCATCACAAAAAAATGGAGTTCGACACCGCTTTCCATATAATTCCTCAAATGGGGCCATCTGTACACTCGAATGAAAACTGTTATTATAAGAAAACTCAACCATCTGTATTGGCAATGAGTCTTCACTAACAAGAAATGATTTTCCATGATTATGTGTGCATGCCACAAAGTTTCAAGTTTTATGATATGATTATGGGGATCTCATTTTCACTTCTATGATGTATCCCATGTTATGATATTATGAGCTCTTTTGCAGGTTAAGATTTCCAAAAGCTATGTTCTTATGTATATGATGTGATTGATATTTCTTTTGTTTACCCTTACTAAGCATTTGAGCTCACCCTTTTATGTTTTCTTTTCCCCAGGATATAAAGAAAGGTTTTTAGGTAAAAAAAGGGAATATCTTTATGAGAGATATTGAAGATCTTTCACCACGATTAGAAGATTACGTTCCGAGTTTCCAAAGACACTAAACTATTACGATCCTTGTGTGTGTGTTTTTGTTATGTACTAAGTATTCCGCGAAAGTAATGTAATGTTCATGTACTTCAAGCTTCGGGTCTCTACAGTTGGTATCAGAGGAAAGGTTTAGTCAACCTTTGGAAACTAGGATGCGAAAACGTTAGTGAGATCCCTAGAGATATTTCTAAGGTATGTCTAAGGATGTCCCTAGGGATAAGTATACGTATAGGTTATAGTAATAGAATTACGCTAACTATCATAGAATTAAACCTAAGATGTTGGATATTGAAGGTACTCCCCCTTTATTATGTTGTTTTCCCTATCATGATTTTTGCCTCTCACACTATTCTTTTTGGGTTTTAGACGATGGCTGGAACCCGAAGGAACCGTGTTGATCAATGCAATGGACAATGCAATGATTTCCCTCCTGAACAAACAAATGTTATGGGAGATGGAGTGCAAAATCTTATTGCTATACTTACACAAGCTATGAATCATTCTGGACTTCCAAATGAGCAGAGAAGGGAACAATATTCTATTGAGTCCTTCATGAGGCAACGTCCACCTTCATTCAGTGGGTCTTCTGATCCACTTGTGGCTGAACAATGGATTAGTACTACTGAAAAGATATTTTCAGTTCTTCAATGTTCTGAACATGATAAAGTCATCTTAGCAGTATATCGTTTGGAAGGTGAAGCTGATCAATGGTGGAATCTTATCAAGAATACGAGGCCAAGAGATGAAATTGAGTCCATGGAATGGGACGAGTTCAAAAACTTGTTTTTCAGTAAGTACTTCCCTCGTATTCTTCGAAAAAAGATGGAGAAAGAGTTTCTTGAACTGAAGCAAAGGGACTATGAATCTGTTGGTACCTATGAAGCAAATTTTACAAGACTTGCAAGGTATGCTTCTGGTATTATCATCCAACCTGAAAGTAAAGTTGATCGATTTTTCAGTGGCTTAAAACCAAGTCTTCGAAGGGCATTAGCTATAAGAGACTTCAGTAGCTATGAAGAAATTGTGCATTGTGCTATCAAGGTAGAAATGGAAGTTGGTGTTACATATCCATCTCATGGTTTTGAAAAGAAACGAAAGATGGAGTTCAAGGAGAAATCTCAGAATAATGGTGAAAAGAAGATGAATGTTTCCTTATGCACAAAGTGTGGAAAGAAGCATGGTGGAGATTGTCTTAAGGGACTAGAAAATGTTTTAAGTGTGGAAAAGAAGGTCATCGAGCAGCTGAGTGTCGAAGTAATGGAAAAAGGGTTTCTAATGATGTGAATAAAGCAAAAACTACAGAGAACGCACCACCAACACTTCAATGCTTCAAGTGCAAGGAAATGGGGAATTATTCTAATAATTTCCCTAATCCAAGGGTTAGTGATGATCAACATGAGCAACCACTGAAGGCAAAGGACAAAGGGAAATCACATGCGATCACTATTGGCAATATTGAATATGACAACGATGTGGTGGAATGATTAAGTGTTTATGTAATGATTCCAAAATAATGTTGTATCATTGAGTATTTCAATATTTATTGATGTGGTATTCAAAGTGATTGAGATATTTTTTGGAAAAAAGATGATATGTGCATAATGAAGACGAGAAAATGAAATGTTTAATAGTATTCATGAGCTCATGATTGATATAAGGACTAAGTGATATCATGGTTTGAGTATATAGAATTTTGAGGATTTTGGTATGTGGAAAGTGTTAACTTTTAACTGCACTCATGTTTTCACTAAGGTATTCAAGAGAATACACGATTAAGGAATTCGAATGTTTGGAATGTGACCAACAAGACATATCTTATGATATGTGGGTATCAACGACAGTATTAAATCTATGGTAATCGTTGTCACTATATTATGAGAGTGGACTGCAGTATTATGTATAAGCCTAAAGATTAGACTGGATTATGTTGGACATAAGTTAGTATTGTTTAAGGATAGAAGATTTTCGATATTATTGATGGGATGTTATAGTAACGTAGTTTTAGAAAAAGGACAACCTGCAGGACGGGCGACAGCCCATCGCTTCGGACAAGGCTGTAGGAATCGAACCCACAACCGAAGTGCGACTGGCCTTTATCGCCTACCACTGACCTACAGGAAGTCCCTGTTTAGTAGAAACTAGTGTTATTATATTAAGCAGTATGATATATGAATTATAAGCCCATTTTAGGAACCATATATGATTAATCCCACTATAGATCGACTTATGTATATAAATTTTGCTAACCTTTTGAGACAGATGGAATGACTCGTCATTCTATCACATGATCTGCTAACACTTCACGAATAACAAATTCATCTTCATTTATTTAAGAGATGAAGTGGAAATTGTTAAAGGCACGAACAACAGTGAGATTGTACCAAAATAAAGTAAGTATTTATTCTAATTCAAATTCTTTAACTTTAGGGAAATGATCTTGAAAACCAAAAATGTTATCCTAGTTCTCTTATACCTGATGAATCAGATGGTACCTTAGATCGTCACAAATTTATGGATTTGTGATTACTGGATTTTCCATAGCCTTGTTCTCTACCACTCTCCATCATAACATGATGGTTAGATTTCTCTTCCATATCCATATTTTCACCAATGTGGAAACCCAGTGATTAGTTTATTTGGGTAATCGTTACATTTCATACTTTAGTTTTTAAAGCCAAGTTTTGGTATTCTTTTTTTCAATGTGGGTTTCTATTAAAGAAACTTTCGAATAGTAAACCATTTATAACCCCGACGAATTTCGAGGGCGAAATTCATTTTAAGGGGGGTAGAATGTAACAGCCCGAGATTTTATGAAAAATATTCTTTTTTATTTCACTAATGTCTTGTGTTGTACGCTACACCAAAAGGAGCTTGCACAACACGCATCCTTGAATTGCCTTTCATTACACGCAATCGCAACCTTCCTCGATAGCGTGTGTGGTACGTAATACTGAGTTTTACGAAACAATGATATGCTATTAAAATATTATTAAAACTAGCCGTTATGAATAGTAATAACAACTTTTTAAATTTTAGAAATTTTAGCTCTGAAAATGGACTTCATTTTTGGATTCGGAGTATCGAATTTAGCCTAAGGTGAAATTTTGGTACTTTTCGGATAACTTTCATATTCTGATGAATAGTGAAAATTACTAAATTATAATTAAAAACAACTTTTTTAATCGAAATAATTAATAGTGATAAATCATTAATTTGAATGGTTTTAAAGTATATTTAGAATATATTTTTACAATTTAATACAATGTTGGTCATTGGATGTAATTTCACATTTAAACTAGACATAAACAAGTGTCAATCTTTTGATAGATATTGTTTCTTAAAAACACGCTATTTGTTTTAACAGCGGGATTTAATTATAAAATTAATGCAACTTTTATGTAATGAATTTGGTAAAATAGACATCATTTTTGAATTCGGAATATGAAATATAGCTTGGGATGAAATTTTGGCACTGTTCTGAAAAACATCAATTTTTGATGAATAGTGAAACTAATAAGTGGTAGTTAAAAAACTGAATTTTTCATAAAACTTAATTTTACCGCTTTTGTGAATGAAATTTCAAAAATCTGAGAGACACGGTTGATGTCCGTAAGTAAAATGTGGTTCAATGAGATGAAAATAATTTTTGGTGAATAGTAACTTTTTACTTTTTTTTACCGCGGTTAATAGTAAATAGGGTAACTAAGGGTAAATATGATATTAATATTACCCTAACACATGTCCTAATTATATTGGACAAGTTTAATTCGACCAAAAACAAAATTAGGAATAAAATATGACCATTTAGGCCCACTTGGATTAGATTAGGACATTTATTATTAATTTATTTAAAAAAGGGTTAAAATAGTTAAAATCAAAGTTTAATAAGTAAATCATTTTTAATATGGGGTTATACATAAGATAAATTCGATTGTAAATATTAATTAGAAAGATAAAAAGATTTACTACATGATGGTATTTTATTTTTAATTTTTAGACATCAAATAATGTAATTTATTTATGCCACAATGATGATGCAGTAATTATATTATTAATGAAATATTGACATAATTGATGTTATAAACACCAAAATAAATATAATTTGAGACTTTTTATGAATTCCACTAATTTTCTAGGTTACTATGATATATTATTGTTGATTTAATCAACTTGTTTCGAACATATAATTCTGTTATGACTTTCACAAAAATCATATATCAAATAGTGTCAAAATTGACACAAAATAGTTTTTAAATCAAATATTATATTATTAATTGTTATTTTATTCCTAAAAAACTAAGGTTCGGCCAAATGACTTAGATAAGGATATATATTTTAATAATAAACAATTTGGGGTTCGTTTGGCATGTTATAGTAAGTGTATTAACCATATAGTAAAAGAAAACAAAAAGACACGGTAAAAGTTAAATTATTTAACTTAGAGTTAAATCTAATTGATAAGGTTAAAATAATAACCTAAACTTGTCTAAATCCTATTGGTTGATAGGATTTCGACCCATCCCCACTTTATCTTCGAAATAAGACCCTTTGGAACCATTATAAACCGATTTTGACTTTAAAATAAAATAATGTTTTGAGGTATTCCTAAGGTGCCCCTCTCCTGCCTTATAAAAGGACACCTCCTCTCCCTCCTCATCACACCAATTTGATCACTCAAGATCGGCCAAACCCTGCCAAAATCTCTTCTCCACTTCCCTAAAAACATCCTAGAGGTTCTGGTCTTCCTCAAAGACCAATTTTAGTGCCCTAAGAGGAGGTCTCAAAGAGGCACTTCAAAGAAGAGGTAATTACCGTTACCAATTCTTTCATCTTTATTTCTTCTTCCACTTCTTCTTCTTAGGTTGTTTCATTATGAAGTAATAACATCAGTATCACTCATATAATGATATGTTATTATAAGTATGAAACAACCCTATTTCACCATCTATCCATCCTACGGAAAAAGAAATCACCGCGCGTGCGTACGTACGGAATACCGTCTCCACGTCGTGGTGTAATCTATTTTCCACCACCACCTTACATGGATGGGTATAATGGTGTAAAGAATAACTATACATAGTTATTACAACATCATATTGATTCTGATATATTGTATGATCCACTCCAATTCAATTCAATATTTATAGAAATGATATCATCGCTCGTGCGTACGTACGGACTACCGTCTCCACGACGCGATGAGATTCATTCTCCATGTTAACCATTTAAGAATGATTATAATGTATATATAAGAAATAATAATGAAATATATGACATTATAAAGCTACTGGATTTATGTATATATATACATATGTATGTCATCTACTTACTTCAATTTCAAGACAATAAGGTAAGGAAAACAGCGTTCATGCGTACGTACGGAATACCGTCTCCATGAACGGTGTTTTTCATTTTATTTATCTACCTATTATATATATATATACTGAATATATATGATATATAAATCATATTTTATATTCTGGAAGTGAGTAAATCATGATATAAGTAATAATGATGTCAAGAACAACAAGTCAAAACACCTACGATAAATGAAACGATTTTACCCAAAACGCTTCTTTAACATGGAATTTACAAAAGAACGGGTAATATAATGTCATAAGTGAACCATATATGATATCATAACAATGAATATGATTATGTAATAAGTCAATAACATGATTTAAATCATTATACAGGAGGTTCGGACACTTACAAAGCAAGTCGGACCTAAGGTAAGGGAAAATACCACAATCTCATTTTTATCTGAGATTGTTTATTCGTAAGTATTTACTGGGGTGTATTTTATCATCCAAATCCAAGTTCCCTCAATATGTAATATTGTTTCCATCCACTTAAAATTTTTTAAATCCATTTTTACCCTTCGGTGAGTTTTTAGTAATATCTATGAAAGGAATCTTTTGTCATACGAGGTACTTTTTGACTTTTCCGACAAAAGTACGAAGAATGTTTTTTTTAACTTATATGGCATGAATGGATTTTTAAAACATTGTTTCCAAGAAGCTTCCTTTACAAGTTTTCAAGTTTATTTTTAATCAACTTCTTTTATTTTAAAGTTGTATGACATTTTATGAAAGGAAAAATGTTTTTGAAGAAGAAATTATATTTTCCTCAAGAATGGAGTTCAAGTGTTTTTATCAAAATTATATTCCATCTAAGATAATAATGGGTTCTGTTTTTATCCCTATTATTAAATTGATTTGTTCATGTTGTGATGGAATTATTTTTATGAATTCCTTTATCTTATATGAATTGATTTATGATGTCATGATGTTTCAAGAATCCCATTTTTGTTACATGTGTTATGCGATGATGTATGTTTTATGATTATGTGGCACACATAAGAAAGGATTCATTATAAGATGGGTGGGACCTATATCTTCCTCCAATGCATTGGGTAAAGATTTTATATCTCATGAGATAGACAGGGCTGGAACGGTATGTTATACCGGTTCAGTGAAACAGGACTGAAAAGAGGGTTACTCGATTCAGAAAGGGACTTTGTCCACTAAGATAGTCTTGGCAATGAGTCTTGACTAACAAGAAATGATTTTCCATGATTATGTGTGCATGCCACAAAGTTTCAAATTTTATGTTATGATTATGGGGATCTCATTTTCACTTCTATGATTTATCCCATGTTATGATATTATGAGCTCTTTTGCAGGTTAAGATTTCCAAAAGCTATGTTCTTATGTATATGATGTGATTGATATTTCTTTAGTTTACCCTTACTGAGCATTTGAGCTCACCCTTTTATGTTTTCTTTTCCCCAGGATATAAAGAAAGGTTTTTAGGTAAAAAAAAGGGAAGATCTTTATGGGAGATATTGAAGATCTTTCACCACGATTAGAAGATTACGTTCTGAGTTTCCAAAGACACTAAACTATTACGGTCCTTGTGTGTGTGTTTTTGTTATATACTATGTATTCCGTGAAAGTAATGTAATGTTCATGTACGTCAAGCTTCGGGTCTCTACAATTTTTACCACATTTTCCATAGGAAGAAAATTTAATTTTTTTACCTGCAGGATTCTATGATGAAATCATTCCCTTTGCATGCAAACTAGACTACTTGTTTTTCTTGCACTATTGGAACACTTCATCATCAAAAACCCCAATTTCTACCTTCTCAAAAAATCTGACAAGTTTTATCAAAGCTTTTGAATTCACGAGAGGCTAATTTTCTTCGATGTCGCATATTCAGTCCTGAGTAAAATAAATTTATCTCACTATCAAGATCTCAAATGATATTTGGATCATTCCTTGAAAGCCGAGTGAAACTTACTTCATAGGTATCCACTAAGTCATCCTCCTTCCTCAATTAAAAGAATTCATTTTCCATCATAAGTCAAAACTCCTTAGGAAAATATTTCTCAAGAAACATACCTTTACATTCTTCCCAACAAAGTGCATAAATATCTTCACCATACATAATATTTTTAACCATAGACCACTACTGAATGGATTCTCCTTCGAAATGGTAAATAGAAAGACAAACCCTTTGATTTTATGTACAACCCCTAACATCTATAATCTTTTTAAGTTCTTTGATCGACCTGTCATCTTGAACAGTGTCATATGATCCTTTGAATGATGGGGGATGTTGCCTCATGAAATTATCTACTATAGAAATGTTCTTCGGGGGTTGATATGGTTGATCTCATGCATGTACACCACCACCATTTATCGCTTGAATCAACTAATCCATCACTACAACAAACTATTCAATTACAATTCTGACAATCTCAGGATGCTAACTTGGAAGGTTATTCTCAAATGTATGACTCCTAGTATAGCTTCCTTGTTTCCTCTATGGAAAACCATTCTGAACAAACATATCTTAGAAGAAGCAACATGGTAATCTGTAAATGAAAAATTATTTCAATATGACAATAATGTAAAAATCATTTATGGATATTCTATGAATAAAATTATAAGTACTAATGATTCCTAAAATAACCTCTGATGTCAACTGTGAGGACCTGGCCATAAACATTACATAATCTTGAATTATGTGAATAATTCACAATCAGGATCTTTATTGGTTTAGAGCATTGGATAATTAGGTCGTAACATATACATAACAACATAAATATTACATGTACACACTTCTACTCTGTATCAAGTTTTTAAAAAATAAAAAACTCATTAAAAATAGGCATGTTTAGTTCCATTATTTAAAGAGCATTACTTTTCCTTGATCCCATGATTAACCCTATTCATATTTCTGTCCCTTAAAAAAATTCACAAACATGGGATGGGCATAAAAAGCTCAGTAAGAAATACATAAATAAGGAAAACTATTTGTTTTTCAAAACAATAAACAAACTTTTAATACTTTTTCATAAGTAATACTTTTAACCATTATGAAGTAGTAAAAAACTTTACAAAATATAAGCTCATTGAATACCCATTTTGTAACCAAAATATTACCATAAATCCTATATAATGTAACATATAGCCTATATATGTAACATGGGACATAAACATAATGAAATGGAAAAACCATATGGTCGACTTCAATACATATCACTAAATGGAATATCCATAGAGCCGACATCCATTACCAATGCATTGGAGGTTATAACGTAACCACCTATCCACTGTTTATCATAGAACTACCCATCAAATGGTTTATCACATACCCACCCATCAAATTTTTACGTACCATTATATAATCATAACACATAATAGATTACAAATAACAACATTTCAATCATTAATTTTCATTTGCAATCACAAAATATAATTTCATGATATTGAAATAGTAAATCCACTTTCAAAACCATTTTCAATTCCAAAAAACCCTAAAAGGGATTAAGGGGTTATGTTTTTCGTTTTAAAAAATCAAGTCTTATAGAAGAAGCCAAATATTAGACAACAGTTACAACGACAAAAAAGTCGTTGTCCCCGCAATATGAAAAAAAACATTTCCATTGTCATTTTATAAATTGATTCATAGAAAAAAATTTCCATTCAAATGAAAGTAAAATTAAAAGGGTTTTATACACTATATAATGGAAAGTCATGTATAATTTAGAGTATTCCTCAATGAAAGGAGATTGAGACGAAGTACCTTACCTCATGTCTGACTTGACTCGCTCGTACTTTAATTTCATGAATAATAAACTTGTGTTAATTTAAACTCTATTTTGAACCCTTTTCAAATTTATTACTCCTTTTATATCTCTTATTACCATGTTTTAATAGTTATTAAATTATTGTAGTTCATATCAGACATTTCATTGATGTTTGGAACTTGAGTAAAAAATGAACTTGTTATTATGAGAATTAACCATGAAGTTATTAAGACATCATCTTTAGAATGATATTAATGATTTTAATAACACATAAATATCATATATATATATATATATTATCCATATTTTTTTATATGATAAATGAAATGTACTGATCATGGATATGGTAGATCGTACGTACGGATGAATGGTACAGTCATTTCCTTTTTATAAATAAAAGAATAAAAAATATAATGATACATATATATTATAAATACAGTATTATATCCATGTTATATAGGTTATATTTGTTGATAAATTCCAACCATTATAAGTTCCATGTATAGAATCCATGAGTCATATCACTTGGAGGGGTCGGCAGTCGGCATTTTCTCAAATGAAATTATCATAATTAAAAAAATTGAAAGGAATAAATGCATGATTTGAATAAAAATTAAATAATCATAGAGAAGATAGAAATATAGTATATATCATATATAAATATAGTTATATCATAATGTCCAACATGATTGGTGGTAGGAGATAAATGAACAATCATCGATTCGTGAGGCAATACTTCGCCGTCCACAGAAACTATATGTTCGTATCCATTATATTGATGTGTGTGTCAGTAAAGATTGAATAAATAATATAAAAACATCCTAGAGTATTTAAGATATTGTTTTTTCTATAAAAGAATTTAATAATGATATCCTAGGTTGTTGGAGAAGGAAAATAAAAGAATAGAACTTGAGACAAGACGTTACCTTTAAATCGGGTAACTCTCATAGGTTTAAACCAAAAAGATTTATTAAATTTTTTATTCTCAATGTTAGGCATCTAGGTGTAATATAGGGATGTTAAGAGATTATTTGAGCTGATTTTGGATGATCCATGGGGTTTTATAGGTGTGGGTAATGGGTTAGATGTGGTGGCCTTTTATAAGAGGGAGGATGGACTTTTTATTAATGATTGAAAGTATTCTTTTATTATAAAATAATTATATATTTAAAAAGGTAAAAAAACATATCAAATTAGAATATAAGATTAATATATGTCTAAATTAAACCATCCAATAATAATTGGATAGGTTTTGGATATTTTTTAATCGTTATCTTTTATCTTTAATCATTATTTTACTAAGTTAACCTTTACCTTAACTTCTTGTATGTTAAAACAATATGGTTATTATATTTACTATAAAATTCCATGAGAACCAAAATGGATCAATAATGTCATTTGTAACATCATATAGGTCATTTAGATGAATATAATATTTTCAGGACAATTTTATCACTTAATAAAATATTGATTGATTTAAAAACTCATTTATTTCAATTCATTTACAATACATATCATGCCTTTTTGTTAATATCCAAAACAACATTATTTGTTTAAAAAAAATCATTAATTAAAATATAAATAACAATAAGTATCTCTATAATTAGTTTATGTCATAAAAAGTTCCAAAATAAATTTATTTTAATATTTATAATCATATTTATTTAAAAAAATTCATTAATGAGGTAATCATTACATCATTATTGTGTCAAAAATATATTTCTATATATGATGTCAAAATATTATTAATAAAATTCCCTGATGTATGAAATAATTTTAGATTTATAATAACTATTTTTAATCTAAAATATAACTTATATAACCCGATATAAAAATTTCTTTACTAAGAGATATATGTTTATGTTACATTTTCCTTAACTTAAAATTAATTTTTATATAGTGTCATTTTCACTTACAAGTGGTTCCATGGGGTCCCAAAATCATCACATGGATTCCCATGGTCGAAAATGTGTCATCCAATAGGATTATGACATACTTCGGGGTTATTTATTATTATTATAATATTATTTTTTACCCTTAATTACCAGATTTACCTTTTAAGCATGGTTTATAAAATATTTACTGATGTAACAATTCATAATGTCTAAAAATAGAATTTACCTATTTATAAAATTTGGACCACCTGATACCAAATATGGAATCCATTTCTTCGAGTATAGAATATAAAATTTGATGAAATTAATATAAAATTAATTCCCGTTTTAAAAAAAAATTGTTTTTCATAAATAATAACTATCAAAAGATTTACAATTGTTTATGTTCAATTTCAATGTTAAATTACGTCCAATTAACAAAATTGGATTAAATTGTAAAAATATAACCTAATTAAACATTATAACCTAATAAAATGTTATTCTAGCCATATAAATAAAATACCCTAAAAGGCAGTTATGAATTTAAATGCAGTGTTTTTCAGTATTCATTAAAAAAATGAAATTTATCAGAAAACTACCAAAATTTGATTCAAAATAAATTTTTATGTCCTGATTCTAATGAATGATTTTTGCGTTATCAAATAGAATATATAAAAGTGAAAAAAACTAGATTTAAAAAAATTTCTCCAATAAAAGGCGGTAAATAGAGCTTTTAACGAATATTTGTGTATTTATGTTTAACATTGGATTCATTCTCATTTTAATCCTCTCAGATTTATTAGATAAATGTAAAAACATTTAAAAAACATGTTTAATCATAATATATTTAGTTCTATTGATTCATACTAATACAATAGCTATGCATTAACTACCATTTAAAATAATAATATTATATTATTATTTTTTAGTATGACTCACCCTTGTGAGCAATATGAGATTTCGGAGAAACGCATTATTGTGTGTTGGGTATTCCATCGAACATAGAATACCCTTAAAATTAAAATTTATATTTAATTCAAAAATATTAATAAATATGAAAATCTCAAATTCTTCATTTACCTGGAATGTTAAAATTATTCGTGAACCTCACTTGATCTTGGAAGACATAGTGAATATTTGTGCACAATTATCTTTCACAGAACTCTATGGGGCACAAATCTTGTGTGTGACAGAGGATGAAGATCTTTATTGGAATAGTTACTTCAATTGAAGGGAGTATCTACCTAATTATAAACATGGATTTACCAACATGAATGTTCATTATGCGTTGTCAATTATATGTAAAACTCTCGACCAATGCGGAACTTCTTGTTTCGACATTTCCTTTACTGTGAAAAAATATATCTCTTTTTTTCAGGCACACATAACTCCTCACGTTTCATGAAACTATGACTTTTCCCAATTTCAAAACATTAATGAACCAATTTCCTTTTCCATACATTGATGTGATGGTCCCAAAAACATCACTTACACACAACACTGTAAAACATCTTCACACATTCACACAATTTTTTTCATTTATGAAAAAATGATTCCTTTTCCAAAAACTACATTCTCCATCCTCCAAAATTAGGAAACAAAAAATTTCGAAAATATTATGTCACAACACCACCATCATTAGTTAATCCATTTATATGGTTTATTTATTCACAATTTTTTTAGTAAACATAACCCAAAATCTAAATATCATTTTGGTCTCTATTATCTCCCACATTAGGTTTATTAGAAAAAATATATATCCTAATTAAACCACATATTTACATCCAATGTTGGGTTTTATATGAAATAAATTCATTCTATCTACTATCATTTGATAATGTTATAAAATTATGTAATTTAAAAGTAATATTTGAATCTCATTCTAACTTCCCTGTAATTTTTGTAAAAAAATGTAGCTCTCTTGCTTCAGTATAGATGTAATACATGTTATAAAAAATTTTCAGAACAATAATTCTCTAATATTTTATCACTTTCAACCAAAAAATTTATATATTCACTAGTTTTATAACCCTTTCATTGTTCATTGAAACCCACCCTCACACAACTCTCTAGTTATTATACTCTTAATTTTTACTTCTTCTATATGTCCCCACTTTCAAAGAACTCCCTAAGGATTCATATTAAATATAATAATTAAAAAATAAAATGTTATTCGATAAAAAAATTTCTATAAACATACCTTATAGAGAACATGAATGAATCCCAAAACCATCAGATAATGGAGAAGCATAAACTATAAGGACAACTATATTCCTCCCAAAATATTATCTTGGAAGTGATTTTATCTAAACATTTACAACATGTTCTATTATTATCACATTCTTTTAAATCACAATAAATTTATCTCAATTTTCATAAATCAAATGAAATTTTATCTGAATAATAATTTTCATTAGGTTTGAATTATAATTTTTCTAAAATTTATTGGAAAAAAAAATTTACACATTAACTAGGTGGACAAAATATACTGTACTCCAAAATTTTCATATTGTTGTTTCATAATAACTAATTTTGTATGTCATTGTGTTTCCTCATATCATTATTCCTCCAATGAATATAAGTAAATATAATATTTCTTATTTATAATCAATCAGTTGAATTATATTTTAAATAGAATAATCTCTCATATAAATTTTTTAATCCATTTAAATGACAATATATATCAATTCCTATCAAACCCAATAATTTTTTATCCTTTATAGTTATATAGGGAAGAAATTACCATTAAAATGATACACTAAAGTGGTTTTTGGTAACCAAAGGGTTAATTCCATTTATTAGACTTTGATACCATTAAACATGAATCTTTACAAACACAATATTGAACTCTATTAGTTTCAATTATAACAGATGTTGAATTTTTTTCAAATAATCAATAACATTTAATGACATTCTTCATTTATTATCTTTTTTTATTTATACAGTTGGTATTGAAATTTCCTTATGAACAATTTTATAAATTATATTTTACTTTATTTTAAATTATAATAATGGGATATAAATGTTCTAATATATTATTTAGTTACTTATATACAAACATAAAATTGAGTTTCTAATTCAATGATTACTATAACTCTTATTACATTATCTCATCTATTTCTTTGAATTATTTAACCTTTTATATATTAAATGTGATTTCATAAACATATATATAAATAATTTTTATTAATTCTATATTCTTCATCCCAAATACGTAATAATATACTTCATCCTATATTAATCATACTTACATTATTAAAATATCAATCCTTGAGTACTATTATATTTGAAATTACTTCAATACATATAATTTATGTTTTATCTTGTATTCCATGACCTAATCATAATTTAGATTAAAACATTTAGATTCTCAATAAAAACATGTTCTCAAATAACACATGGATAAAGCCTCATTTGACGAATATTTAGAATATGTTAAACATACTTTAAAATAACAAGGAATGGTTTTTTATTCCAACCTTTTGATAAAAGATAATGTGGACTACATATAAATGAAATTAATGTTAGAATACCCCTTTCACAAAAATATTGTTTTATTCATTGATACCTTTCCATTTTCATTAACATCGATTTTATAAACCATTGGGTTTTTGTAATGACCCGAAGTTTTTCAATGGAAATTACCTTCTTGTAAATATGTCATAAAATCACATGAAAACACAACATAATGACCTACAATGATCTAAGTGACCATTAAAAATATGTTTTTCAGTTCGGTGTTGGGAATTTTGAAAATATGAAATACACGGTTGCAATCAGTATGTTATTTGTGATCCAATATTAAAAACATAATTTTTGGTGAATAGTAACCAAACCTTATGAATAGTTTCCTACCTTCATGACTAGTAGTATGACCCTTATGAATATTAAATTTTCCAAAACAAGAGTAACCTTACCCATGAACAATTAAATAAAATATAGGCATCTTAGAAAGTGACCATTTGACCATATTAAACGTTTTTTTATTTTTGTAAGTCATAATAAATTAATTATAATTATTTATATAATTTCAAAGAAATTTTATTTTTTTAAAATGTGTTCATAAATTTACAAATCTATGTCTTATAGTTTTTATAAAATTTTATTAGTCCCTACGCAATTTTTGAAAGCATTGTAAAATCAATTTTAATATTAAAAATTGTACTTTGAAAGTAAATTATGATTTAAATTAAATATTAACTTAATAATATTTATGAAGTTAATTTTTAAAAATGGACTTCATTTATTTATTATACACTTTGAAAAATGGTTGGGGTGAATTTTTGGGATTTTTCTAAAATACTTGAATTTTTCGTGAATAGTAAAATACATTAATTTACCGTATAAATACATTATAATTTAAACTCACTCTTCATTACATCAAGAGTGATGTAAGAACTAAAATCTTAAACTCACATGCCCTATTTACTATTACTTTTCATTGAAGACTCACTATTTCTTGTCTTGTGGGGAAATAATAAACTAATGAATTTTATATAGAGAAAACCCTTCTCCCCTCCACTATAAATACCACCTTTCACACCCTCATTTCCTCACACCTCTCAAGCTTCAATACATGTCTAAAATCTACCAAATAATCTTCCCTACCCCCCCCCCCCCCACGTCCAAAATCTTCTGTTCTCATCAAAAGACAAAGCCTATCCCCCCTAAGGAGGACCTTTGGAGAAGGATTCAATAGGTAATTTCTCACCATCTTTTCCATTAAGCCCCTTTCAATTTCAAGTTGTTTTATTATTATCTACCCACCTATATTTATCCACATGGTATGGTAACTCCATTATCATACATAGAATATAAATTTATGATAATAATGGGATATTATAGAATCCAATCTCCTTCCCCTATTCCTTTTATTTTTTAAAAGGAAACATTGTTTCTGAGGTGTTAATCTATCAACTTCAAGAACGACATGTTTTATTTTTCCATTTATACTTTAAGATAATATCATGAAACCATTTTTATTACTGAACTAGAATATTTAATATGTATAATTCCCAATTTAATGTTCTGTAACTAACTTATGTACATATGACTAAATGACTAATCAAAAAAAGTTTGTTGTGATCGAAAACCGCCCAAAATAACTCAAACAATAATAATTTAATTATTATCTAATGATTCCTCCACATGGTATATAATATAATAAATTATAATATCATTTAAACTCCTATACTTAAATTAATTACATTTAATATCAGTTCTGGATGTTTAACCATGTTCCACCTGAACATAAAATTATGAATACAAGTGTACTGTGCAAAAGAAAAATCATTAAAAAAACATTCCCGAACAATGTTTTGAAATTATATAACTGATATAAAGACACAAGAAAATAACTTAATGAAACCATAATAAACCATATTGATGTAAAAAAGGTTATTTAATTGTTAATTAATTAATTTAATGTGGTTTTATAGTACATTAATGAGAAGGAAGCGTTCAGACATAAGGTAGGGGGAAAATCTCGAACCCAACATTCATCCTTCGTGTTCTCCCTCATTAAATCCATTTTGATTTGGTTACTCTTTAAAATTAATTTTTCATCATTTTATTTCCATTTATGGGATATACATTTTTACCATTGATTTTTATGTCAAACAAAATGTTTTCCAGAAGAACTGTTCTTTTAAGAACTCACCTTTTACTTCTCACCCAAGGTTGAGAGTTCTAGTAACATGTATGCTATTCCATAATTCTAATGGGAACCCAATGTTTATGAACTTTTTCTTATGAAATGGAACCCATCATTTATTATGGGCTAGTTATGTTCATTTTTGATATATGTTCTATGTGGCATGCATGATACTGATAATGTTATGATGGGACAGGTGTGCTCGGAATCAATAGCCCAATATGAATGTTTGAATGTGACGGGTGCGCCCGGAATTATACATCACTCAAATGCATTAGGTAATGTGATGAATCTCATTAGTAAATTTGAAATTATGTGTGAAAAATATTCTATATTTTTCACAATCATCTGTAGTAGTTAACCACTTAGACATGATGTTTCAATTTTTATGCATTACCATATTTCAAAGCATTTATTAATTATTCCTCTCATGTTCATGATCTTTTGATTATGTTATGGTTATGCTCACCCATTTTTATATTTTTCTTATACATCCTCTTACTAGTCCTTTATCTATACCTTTTTTATGTATATCCTCAGGTGACTACATGTACTGTGGTGGGGTCAAGTGCCAATAAGAACATAGAGAAGAAGAAACTAAAAAATGTTTATGCTCCATTTTGTAATTGTTTTTTGTGGTCCTTGTTTGCCCATGAAAATAAATTTTTAGATCCTCTATGTGTAATAAAATCATTTTTTTATCATTTTAATTATTTAAATGTAATTTATGAAAATTCTAGGTCACTATGGTTGGTATCCGAGGAAAGGTTTTGTTAATTTTGGAATTAGGAGTACTGAACCCTAGAGAAAACCTCTAGCATGAGACTAAGTAAAAATATAAACAGAAGAAAATTTACATAGGGATCCCACATTATATGATTTTAGTATAAATTGTTCAAAGTAATAAGTTATTAAAGACATGTTTAATTATGTTTTGTTCTATCCTTTTCTATTTTAGAAAATTATGGGAACCAGGAGAAACCATGCCAACAACTCGTGTGAGGGCCAATACAACGATTGGACAAAATATATCCCCAATTATTTGGGAGGTGGAGTTCCAAACATCATGGCAATGCTTACCCAACTATATTAGGTTATGATTAATAACCATAATAATGGGGAATTTACTCCTTCACCAATGAGGGATAAAATGGCTATCCAATTTTTTATGCGGCAACAACCACCGACATTTAGTGGATCATCTGATCCACTAGTTGCAGAATAGTGGGTAAACTCCATGGAGAAGATATTTTCTATGCTTCCCTATTCTGAAATAGAGAAGGTGACTATAATAGTTTATTTTCTAGATGGATTGGCTGTTCAATGGAGGGATTCTATTACGAACACCATGCCAATGGAGGAAATTGATGAGATTGAATGGGAATACATTAAGATAATGTTTCTTAACAAGTATTTTCAAGGAAATTTTTGCCTAAATAAGGAGAGAGAATTCATAGAGCTCACAAAAAAAGAAGGAGATTTGTCACAACCTATGAAGTTAATTTATCAAATCTTGCAAGGTATGGTTCAGGTTTTTTAATAAAAAATGATTTCAAAATTGATAGATTCTTTAGTGGATTAAAACAACACCTTAGAAATGCTCTTGAAATTCTATAATTTTGGGGTTATGAAGAAGTTGTTTAGTGTGTTGTCAAAGTGGAGATGAAGTTTGGCGAATGGTCCCATGGATATGGTGATATGAAAAAAATGAAATATTTTCAAGCTCAAGGATCTAATGACAATAGTGTGATGAAAACACAATGACCCACATGCCAAAAATTTGGGAAGTTGCACCATGGGAACTGCATGAAAGGGATGGGGAAGTGCTTCAAGTGTGGGAAAAAAGGACCACATGCACTAGAGTGTCGAAAATATATGAAAAGGAAGGATAATATGGTGGGTGAAAGGAGATAACCACACATAGTTAAATGCTACAACTTTAGGGAGCTATGGTACTTTGCTATCTAGTACACTATACATCATGTTCTCGAGGGTATTCAACGTCAGTAGCCACCAAAGACAAAGGAAAAAAGGGAAGGCCTATGACATTACTAAAACGGAAGTGGAGCATGGTAATGAAGTCGTATAAGTTAAACATCTAATTCACTAAAGAATGGAAAAAATGATTATTTGATTCTGGTTATACGCATTCCTTTATATCTTTCATGTTTTAAAGAACTATAGAATCATTACCCGGAATCCTTATGTATAGATAACTATAAAAACTCCAAGTGGTGCAATCATTACAACTGAAGTGTTTGAATCTTCTCCTATTGGCGTATGTGGGATGATTCTTCTAGTGAATCTTGTAATAATTCCCTTTGTTAAATTAAATGCCATAATAGGAATGGATTGGATATCGTTATATAGAGCACATATAAACTGTTGGGAAAAGGAAATATATTTTCATATTCAGAACCATCATGTTCCCCTCTATAAATTCAAGGAGGATCATGAATATCCTATGAAAAATAAATCAATGGTGTGGGCGTTGATTCTGTATGAATAAGAATATGTCGACCAAATTGTTGAGTCGAATGAATTGGCCAACCTTGCAGAAATTCCCATCATGAGGGAATACGTTGAAATATTTCCAGAAGAGTTACCCGGAATTACCTCGAGTCATGAGGTAGAGTTCTCAATATAACTCTTACTAGGAGATACTCTGATCTCAAAGTGCCACTATAGGATGGATCCTATCCAACAAGAGGAGCTAAATAAGAATCTGCAAGTGCATTTGGAAAAAGGGTTCATATGCCCTAGTGCATCACCTTGGGGTGAACTAGTGCACTTTGTGAAGAAGATGGATGGAACAGTGTAGTTGTGTATCGATTATTGGGAACCCAACAAGATCACCATAACGAACAAGTAATATCGTCCAAGGATTGATGACTTGTTCGATCATTTAAGAGGATCTCAATACTTCTCGAAGTTGGATATTAGTTCTAGATATCATTAACTAAAGGTGAATAATGAAGATATTTAGAAGAATTTATTCCGTACAAGGTATGGCCACTATGAGATTCTGGTGATTCCCTTCAGACTTACTAATCCCCCTTCAATCTTCATGGATTTTATGAATAGTCTTTAGAAATTTCCTCGAAAAATTTGTGGTAGTGTTTATTGATAATATTCTGATCTACTCCAAGAGAAAGGATGAACATGAATAACATCTTTGACTTGTGTTGGTGACATTGAGAAAGGATAATTTGTATTCCAAGTTCACCAAGTGTTACTTTTGGATGAATCAAGTCACATTCTTGGGACATCTGATCACAAGTGAGAGAATTTCTAGGGATCCTTAAAAATGTATGAGATTGAGGAATGGCCTCTGTCCTCTAGTGTCATAGAAATATGTAGTTTTCATGGATTACTTAGGTACTAATGATGTTTTTTGAGAAATGTATCAAGATTTTCAAGACCACTAACAAAGTTAAAAATGAGAGGGGTAAATTATTTCTGGATGTAAGAATGTGAGGGAATCTTTAAGGAGCGAAATAGATGGAAGATCACTGCACCTGTACTCACACTACCAAAAATGGAGAATGTTTTGTGATATATAGTGATGCTTAGAAAAGGATTGGGTTTTGTACTCATGAAAAATGATAATGTGATAGCCTACACCTCATGATAGTTATAGATCCATGAGTAGAATGAACTACATGAGGTATGATCTAGAGCTGGCAACCGTGATTTTTTCATTAAAACTTTTGTGGCATTGCCTTTATGGTGAGAAGTGTGACATATACACCAACCACAAGATCCTAAAGTATATATTCACAATAAAAGAGCTCCAAATGCATCAAAGGGGATAGTTATATCTTATCAAGGATTATAATTTCTCTATTCACTATCATCCAGGAAAGGTGAACAAGGTACCTGATGCACTAAGAAGAAAAGAACATGCTACTATTTCCATGTTACGGATTGAGAAAAACCCTATCTTCTTTGACATCCAAAGGATGGATTTGTAAATCATAAGGGAAGGGGATAAAACCTATCATGCCCAAATTATTGCACAACCATCCATTCAAGGGAAGATTAAGGTTGCACAAAGGGATGACGTAGAGATACATAAGAGGGTTAATGTAGTAAAGGGAGGAAATCTGTAGAAGTTCCATATCGACGATGATGTTGTGATTCAGTTGGAACATGGATTGGTGTTCCTTCATCACACAAGATAAAGAAGGTGATATTGGAAAATGCACAAAGCTCAACATTCTTTATCCATCTTGATAGCACCAAGATGTATCGTGATCTCTTAGAACACTTCTAGTGGGAAAACATGAAAAGGGAGATCGTGAAATATATCTCATGGTGCTTGGTATGTCAGCAAGTTAATGAAGAGAAAAAAATGTCCAATGGGGTAATGCAACCATCGCCTATACCCATGTGGAAATGGGAGAATGATACTATGGACTTTGTCATGAGTCTCTCTAAGACATCAAAAGGAAATAATGTGATATGTGTTGTGGTTGACCGACTCACCAAGGCTACCGATTTTATATCTATTTGGAAGACCTCTCACTTGAACCACTTGCAAAATTATATGTGAAGGAAGTGGTGAGGTTGCATGGTGTTACACTCTCAATTGTCTTTGACCATGATCTAAGGTTCACATATAAATTCTGATGGATCCTTCAACATGATTTTAGTATTGAATTAAATTTCAACATGACCTATAACCCCCTAGATGGATGTCCAATATAAAAGGACTATTGAGACGCTTAAAGATATAATAAGAGGATGATTTCTATAATTCCTAGGTGGATGGGATCAATATCTCCCATTGGTTGATTTCTCATACAACAATAGCTTCCACTCAAGTTTTCAGATTTCTTCATATGAAGCTCTGTAAGGAATGTGATGTAGAATTCAAACCTATTTGGATGAAGTTGGAGAATGAAAGTTACTTGGACCCGATCCTGAGTAATTGATGGCATAGAGGGTTCAAGTCATCTAGAAACACATCAATGCTACTCAAATTTAGAAAAAGGGCTATTCTGACAACCATTGAAGGGACTTGGAGTTCTGTGTTAGATATAAAGTCTTCCTTTGAATATCACTATGTAAGAGAGTCAGGTGATTTGGAACGAAAGGGAAGGTAAGCCCATGTTACATTGGCCCCGTTGAAATCCTTGACCGCATAGGAGCCGTGGCCGATCAACTTGAACTTCCACTAAATATGGCTCAATTTCATGACGTGTTTCACATATCACTCCCGAGGAAGTACATACTGAACCCCTCACATGTACTAAACATAGAGGTGGTACAACTAGAAGATGATCTATCTTATGAGGAGTAGCCAGTAAAGAATCTGGATCGAAGAGATAAGGTTCGAGGAAAAAATACAACCCAAAATGTCGATGTTCTCAGGAAGAACCATAATTTTGAAGAAGCTAATTGGGAATCAACTGAGGTGATAAAGGAGAAGTATAATCACCTGTTTATGTAAAAAGAAATTTCGAAGGAAAAATTTTACAAGGGGGAAGAATGTAACGACTCAATGTTTTTCCATGGAAATTACCTTTTTAAAATATGTCATAAAATCAAATGAAAACACAACATAATGAACATAAATGTGCTAAGTGATCATTAAACATATATTTTTCACATCGTTGTTGGGAATTTCGAAAATCTGAAATACACGGTTGCAATCAGTATGTTATTTAGAGTCCAAAAGTAAAACATAATTTTTCGTGAATAGTAACCTACCCTTATGACTAGTTGTATGAACCTTATTAATATTAAATCTTCCAAAAAAATGATTAACCTTACCCATGAATAATTATATAAAATTTTAGTATCTTAGAAAATTACAACTGGACCATAGTAAACATTTTGGTATTTTTGTAAGACATAATAAATAATTATAATTAATTATATAATTTAAATTAAATTATATTTTCATAAAATGTGTTCATAAATTATAAAATCTATGTCTTCTAGTTTATAGATAATTTTGTAAGACCCTACGTAATTTTTGAAAGCATTGTAAAATTAGTTTTAATTTTAAAAACTGTATTTTTCATGTAAATTATGATTTTAATTAAATATTAAATTAATCTTATTTATAAAATTAATTTTTAAAAATGGATTTTATTTTTGGATTTTACACATTGAAAAATGGTGGGGATGATTTTTTGGGATTTTTTTGAAATACTTGATTTTTTTGCGAATTGTAAAATACATTAATTTACCTTATAATTACATTATAATTTAATCACAATATTCATGGAATCAAGAGTGATGTAAGAACTCAAATATTGAACTCACATGACCTATTTAATATTCCAGGTCATGGACGACTCACTATTCCTTGTCTTGTGGGGATATAATATGATAATGAATTTTATATAGAGAAAACCCTTCTCCCCTCCACTATAAATACCACCCTTCACACCCTCATTTCCTCACACATCTCAAGCTTCAATACTTCTCGAAACACTGCCAAATAATATTACCTAGCCCCTCCCCCACGTCCAAGAGCTTATGGTCTCATCAAAAGTCCAAACCTAGGCCCCCTAAGGAGGATCTCATGATTAAGATCCAAGAGGTAATTTCTCTACCTATTTTTCGTTAATTCCCTTTAAATTTCATGTTGTTTTATTATTACCTCAAAAAATATATTTATTCTACTGGTATGGTTACTCCAGTATCATACATATAATGAAATTTTATGATAATAATGAGTTATTATACCATCAAACCCCTTACCCACTTCCTTTTATTTTATAACAGAAAACATTGTTCGTGAGGTGTTAATCTATCACCTTCAAGAACGACATTTATCATTTTTCCATTTATACATGAAACCATTTTTATGGTTTAATTAGAGTATTTAAAATGTATTACTTCCTATTTTATTTTCTGGAAATAAATTATGGACTTATTAATAAATTATTAATAAAAAGAAGTTTGTTGTGGTTGAAAAACCGCCCAAAATAACTCAAACAATCCTCATTTACTTCTTATCTAATGATTCATCCACATGGTATATAATATAATAAATTATAAAATCATTTAAACTCCAGTAATACTATTAATAAAATGTAAAATCTTTTCTGTTTGTTTACCCATGTTCTACACGAACATCAATTTATGAATACTAGTGAACCACGCAAGAAAATCCAAAAAATAGACATTCCCAAACAATGTTTTTAAATTCAATAACTCATATAAAGAAACAAAAAATCACTTAATGAAACCATAATGAACCATATTAATGTATAAAAATTTCTTTAAATGTTAATTAATTAATGGAATGTGGTTATAAATTACATTAAAGTGAAGGAAGCGTTCAGATATAATGTAAGGATAAATTTTCGAACCCAACATTCATCCTTCGGGTTATCCCTCATTCACTAAATTTTGATATGGTTACTCATTAAAAATAATTTTTATCATTGTATATACCTTTCTGGGATATACATGTTTAAAATTGATGTCTATGTTAATAACATTTTTTCCAAAAGAACTCTCCTTTTACTTCTCATTCAAGGTTGATGGATCTTGTAACATGTTTGTTTTTCCATCTTTCTTATTGTAACCCAATTTTTATGAATGTGTTATTATAATATGAAAACCATTACCTTTCATGGGATATTTATGATCAATTTTTATATATGTTCTACATTTCATGCTTGATAGTGATAATGTTATGATGGGACGGGTGCGCCCAAAATTATATAGCATAATATGAATGTTTGAATGTGACGGGTGACCCCAGAATTATATAGATCACCAATGCGTTGGGTAAAGTGATTAATCTAGAGGTTAAATGTTAAATGATGTGTGAAAAATATTATAGCTTGGTTCAAAATTTTTTGTGGTAGTTAACCACTAAGACATGATGTTTCAATTTTAGGCATTTCCACATTTCAAGTCTTTTATTAATGATTCCTCTCATGTTCATGATCTTTTGACTATGTTATGATTATGATCACCATTGTTATATTGTTATTTTACATCCCCTTACTCATATTTTAGATCACCCCTTTTGATGTATATCCTCAGGTGACTACATGTGCTAAGGAGCGGTTAAGTGCCAATAAGAAGCTAGAGAACAAAAAATTAAAAAAAAATGTTTATTCTCGATGTTTTAATTGTAATGTATGTTCCTAGTTTTCCCATGACACTAAACCATTGGATCCTATATGTGTAATTCTATTATGTTTTTTTAACTTTAAAATTATGTAATAGTTATGTAATAAAAGGTCGGGTCAATATTTTTTCGATAAGATTTTTATTAATTTTCTTGGAATGAGTTTTTATGTTTTATTCATCTCAATTAATTTAAATTTTAAATGATTTTATTTATGTCCATTTTTTTGTATTTATAAAACAACTAGTCTTAATAAGAGATATTTATATTATTCACTACTCACACATTATCTTAATTATTTAAAAATTTCTTATTTTTTAATTAATAATATTATCACGATTATTTTTTGCTCAATAATTTGATTTATCTTATAGTTTTGGTAATAAAATATCCTTGATTTCAACATTCTTATATGATTTTTTATTTAATGTATCAGGATATTCATTGAAGCATTTAGACAGTAACTATTTATTTTATTTTATGGATGATTTTATTCACATTTTTTATGTAGATGGAGAATATATTTCATTTCAATGAAATCTCAACATTCAACAATCAAACCCATCCTTTTGTTGAATTAATTTTACAATTTTTATTAAAATAATATTTAAGAAAACTATATTTATTAATAATATTCCCAAAAAATCATTTCTAAACATCTATATTTTATACATTCCACTTGAATCTAACAGTTAAAAAGATCTCAATACATTTTTATTGTTATAACACATCTCATAGAATGCATTATCTTCATCTGAGATCCACAATAACAAATTTAACGTGAACACAAGAACTAACATAAAATCATTCTAGAATATTTTTGATATTCCCTAAATACATAATAATAAACATTCCATATTATTAATTTTTCAATTTATCTTCTAAACTAACTTATTTTATTCAGGTTTACTAATAAACGTGTATTTTTAAAAAAATTCATGTTTTTTACGGTGTTAAAATATAATATAATTTTATAATTTCATAAAATTTTCAAATCTTAAAGTGAGTAGTTTCATACAATACAAATTTTTAGTTTTCCCTATACGTCCTTAAAAGAAACCCAATACATTAATGTGTGAATAATCATAAAAAACCAATATTTTTTAATATAATTGTCAATAAATAATATATATTACCTTTTAAATGTATAGTATTTTTTAAAAATTGGATCACATATTTCCAAATCCACTAGCATTAACATGATTCTATATATGTTAATATTATTATATATATATTAATTTATTCTTATATAAATTAATAAAAACTTTATTCATTATATATTTTCATCATTTTAATATATATTTATGTATTCACACTATTATAAATTATTTTATGGGTGTTCATTGATATGACCATGTATTGAAAATGTAATGCCTTAAACACCCTAAGAGGGTTTGGAATTAAGGATTCCAATTCTTAGACATCAATTCGACACTTTCCTTTATTTAAAATTAATAATTTGAAAATATAAAATACAATGAAATGTTTATAGAATCCAAATATGAAAAAAGTAACATATTTATATAATGTATATCAAATAAAATGGAGGTACGTACAAGGAGTATGTTGAAAATATTTTCAAAAAATGATGAAATTAATTGATCATTTTCTTAATTACATGGTTTCTAGTTAATCTCACCACTAAAACCATGAGTCACTCCACCCTTCATTCATTCTAAATAATGATTATATTGATAATTTTAGATAATATTTTAATTCATGTTCCTGATAATTAATATATTATTAATATTTAGGACACTTTTTCGGTATCAGTGTTCCTCTTCTACATTATATCCATGAGAAATTCGATGTCCTCAAGAATTTATGTGTTGTTTTTAGTTTATATCTTAAGAAAATTTCAACAATAAATAGTTCAAAATTATCTCTTCTATTTTGTTTTATTTAATTCTACATGTTCTTAAATATTTTATTTTAATTCCCTTTAATTTATTTGACTAAAAGTTTCTCCCTAGGAATGGAACATGCCAATATATAATAAGGTATAAAAAATATTCTTAATGGATAAAATAAATTGGTTATTATCTAATAAAACATTTATATATATATAAAACTCTAAATTCCAAATTTTACAAAAATTTAAAAACTCATGGTATAATGGGTTACATTTTTGTGAAATGACCTTTGATTAACTAACCTAATCAAACATAAAGACGTTATATTGTTTTGAATTTTAGGAATCAAGATGTTTGATATCACATATATTTCTAAAATTAAATCATTTAGTATAATGTAAAACCGTATGTCATATTCAAAAACTATTCAATAAATTATGTCATTTGATTTCATCTGAATATATAATGGACAAATTTTAACCTCAAATACTTATTATTGAAAATAATCACTATTAAAAATAATGATATTATGTTTTTTTCATGATAAAGTTGTAGAAAATATTTATTCCACCTTCAGACATTCTATAATAGTCAACATTTTAGGCAACCATGAATATAAATGTACAATCTTCAAAAGTTTCCATAAAAAATGATATTATACACCTCCATTATGATGTGATTTTTACTTATCCAAAACATCTTCCACAAAGTCGATACTGATTATAGTATGAAACTGCAATAATAATATCCACCATTTTATGCATTCTTATCCTTAAGATACATCATTTGGTATAAATCTCATTTTATAATGACATATTTATTCCACCATCAAATTCAGTTCACCAATATTTATTATGAAATAATAAATATATAGAAATTTATATTGAAAAAATTAACAAAATAGATCACAAAATCCTCTATACATCAAAAAATATCATCCAGAATTTAGTAAAGATATAATCAATTTAATGAAAATATTTTTAAGAAACCAAACAACTTTTTTAGATGATTCAATGATATACCCTCTTGATCATTCAATGAATTATTATGTAATATAAGATCCGATATTCCCCAAATTTTTTTATTGGAAATCCATAGTGAAAATAAAAACACATTATAAATAAAAATTATAATTTTCATTATATTTTCTGAACTAAAACACTAAGAAAAAATAAGTTGGTTTTTGTAAATAAAAACCAAAATAAAGCGAAATATAGTCCTTCTTTAAAATATCTAATGAAGAAAAACAATTTCCATCCATTTTAGTTTATATGACATACCTTATCTCTTTAAATTCATTATAATATTCTCCATGTATTCTATCAATCCTATTTATTTTTCCAATGATTCAAAAAAAAATTATATTTCCCCCTTGATTTGTAAGTGATATTTTGATTCCACTCATTGAAGAGTATATTTATCCTCCTAGATAGAATTTTGATAATTTAATTACACTTACTGAATTAGAAATCTAATTTTTTAAATTCTCAATATTAAGGTAATTTACCCTTTGATAAAAAATATAAAATGTAATTTGATGTGAAAAATGAAAAAAAAGACAAATAATGAATTATTATAGGGATATAGAAAATAAATGTACACATATAATTTTTTAAATTTCCAAACATCTATATTTGACTAGTTTTTTTCAATTATTTTTCTAACCAATGGTATTGTAAATAGTTCCATTAATTTTTTATGTGATTAACCATGATAATTCCATGTTCCACCTTCAATATAAAAAGTGTTTACTTATTTCAGTGTAGTTTTAATGTAAATGTTATACCTGGTTCCATATAATCACAATAGATTTATTTTTATCACACAAGGTAACCATTGGTACCTTTTTATTCATTCTGAGATCATCTAGTTTCTACTTTATTTGTATCAATTAATTATATAAGTTACCATAAAAATAAACTTATTTTTTGATATTCTTATTTATTGTCACTCCTATTTTTTCTAACATAGATCATATAATTTTTATACTAAAACCACTCATATTATCAAGACCTAACCAAAGCAACCTATCCATCTAGGCTCCTAACTAGACTGTAGTTTTAATCGAAGGGTATTTCTGATCCCCATGGGCTATAAAATAACACCTAGGAATCAAAAAAACAACAGGGAAATATTTCCCCTACCTAAAACAAGATACATGGAATACATATATAGAAATATAAAAATAAAAAATTGTTTAGAAAAAAAAATATTGTCAACAGTAGAGATACAATGGGTGGAACCATGATAAAAAACACAACGTACATGTCTATAAAAAACCTAGATGAAATTACATCCCATGATAATAAATCATACTCATTTTGATATGTGGGGGTCATACCACAATATCATCAATAGTTACCCATAAAAAATGACCATAAACCACATAACCTCACTATAGCGAATTTTCGCTTCCTGCATCAGACAAAACAATTTCTACACCCCCACACATGATAGACTTTATTGGCTGTGTGATAAATAGGTTCAGTAGGATCCAACCATGTTTTTCCATAACTATTTCCTATATAAAGACATTATTATATTCAATTTAAGGAAGAAATATCATGTTAAAGAGTTCAATAGTTTTATTTCAAGTGTATTATATAAATTATCCCCATTTTAAAATTCCAAAAACACAATAATTGTAAAAAATATTTAATGAATATTTTCAATAAAACATTGACATTTACAAAATCATGTTTTATTTAATATAAGATAAAATAATAAATAAATCCAAATAAAAATTGTAAGAACTTCAAGGATAACAATGTTTAGGCTAGTTTGATCAATTGTACCGAAAATAGAATAACGAGTGTTGTACATTGAATTCCCTAGAACCAATGCATAGAAAAATTGGGATGGAAGAACTACCTAGAAAGTGAACTCCATATAATTTCAAGATCATGTCACTAGAGAGAATGTATTAATTATTGGAAAAGAACCTCGGAATGTGATCCCACTAACAATATCATTTGAAAAATCCCAGTACTAAACCCTCCACTTTGGTACGCAATGACGTTATGCTCTAAATATATAAAATAAAGCTCAAAAGTTATTATCACATTTCCAAAACAATTTTGACTACAAATTTTTAATCAAAAACATGATTTCATTATCCATTTCATATCTATTCCAATATTCTTTGGAATGTACATTTCATTTAAGAGAATGAGGGGATCCCCCATCATTTCTCAAAATCCATTTTTGTAAATGAAAATAAATCATATTAAGGATCCTTCCTGTTTAGTTAAAAATAATTCTCTAAGAAAATAGAATCTATTGTTCAAAAAACATGGTCTAGATATAGAGCTACCTACCACAAGTTTAGATTTCACACCACAAATAGAGGAATCCACATACCGAAAAGATTGTGAATTAATGGGAAAGAAATATGAAGTCCTAAAAAATACTCTTACAACATATAATCATGATTCTAAAAAATGTCTAAGAAACCATTGAACAAAAAAAAATATTAAATGAAAAAAAAAATTCTTAGAAAATATATTAAAATTCCCCCCACAATTGGTCATTATGTCCCTAGAGATTCAGAGAGAAGAAGGGTGATCCATTAATAAGTGAATCCACTTATCCCTCAATGAATTTTCATGCTAATATGTTTCATGAGAATCTAATCCATATATTTATAAAACAATAACCAATGTCATTGACATCCCACAATAAAATTTCATCAGAGTGTCAACGATCCCATCTATATCCTCTTAAAGAGAAATATATCAAACAAACATAATCTCCTCCCAAATCATAACATTGGAATACTTTTGATGGTACATATTACGATGAGATATTTGGAAAACATCTTGAATACCAGTCAACTACAACGGTAATTCCAAATGATAAGATACCTATACAAGCCATTCAGTGAACTAAAAATTTCTACCATATCTCAAAGTTGGATTACCCAATTTGCCAAACTAACATAGACTCAACAAAAGAGAATGATTCAAGAAGAATTTATCTTCAATGAAAAACTATACAGGATGATGTTGACAATAATAATATTATTTTTGGTAACCCTGATCTATAACCGACCATTTTTTTATATCTTGAATCCTGGTTGATATTTTCTGATCACGACTCGGTCCCACAAGTGGGACCCCACCAATGTCAAACCAACAAAGTGGTGATCATTATGGGTGACCATGAAAAGTATAAAAGGGATAAATTTAGATCATTGGTTGGATATAGTTAGTATAAGAAAACTCGAATAGTCATAGATTTCTATCCCATGTTTCATTTAATTTTAAGATACAGTCAATGTTAATATCCTCTATAATCATTATAACAAATACTTTTTGACCATAAATCTATGTGTTATATGATATACTCAAACATGCATGATTCATAAGTGCCTTTTAGAGACTCTTTCATAGTCTATAAATGATTTTGGGATCCCTATCACAATTGTTGGTAGGGGACCCCATAAAAATCAGAATATTTTTCACAAACACATTATAATTATTCTCAACCTTTTTTGTGTCCCTTATCATTATAGAAAGAGTTGATTTGGCTAACCAATTAATCCCCACCAAGATAGAATTATTCCCTTGGGGTGTCTGTGGTAATCTATCAATGAGGTCCATCAACACCTCATCCCATTCCCATATTGGAACTATAAGAGGTTGGAATAGACTAGAAGGATTGTTGTGTGCTACATTTATCTACTGGAAGGTCTAATAGTGGGATACATAATAAATGATTTCATGTAATATACTCAGCCCCTAAAAATATCATCTAATGTCATAATATATATTTGTAGTTGATTAATAAAAAAATTTATTGAACAATGAAAATCATCCAAAAATATAGATTTTGTTGGATGATGGAATATCAAACCAATTCCTAAAGTGAACAATTCCATCAAAAGGTAGAGACAAACCAAAAACGATATCTCTACCTTATGAAGTTTACATAAATCCTGTGACCTCCACATCCTCCTACGTGTCCTATAGAATAGACCCAGGGAGAGATAGTGAAATTTAAGAACTTTTGAAAAACATTTTTGAATCATCCTCTTTCTCATCTCGAAACAAATAAGTGAAAATCCCTTTAATTTTCCACACCTATATTGATTCTAGGACTGCCTGATAAATGAACTTCCCACTGAGTGAATTTATGATGATATTACCCTTCCTCAAAATGTAGGATATGCCAATGTAAAAAATCAAGTTTTATTCCAACCAGCAACATTTTATATGGTTTATATAATTATGATATAAGAAATAACATAGGATCTTGTGTTTTGAAAACAATTTGACCCCATCCTATAATAGATAAGGTCACCAAAGCTAATGTTTATGTACAATAGCTGTGAGATCTATGTTTTAGGTGGGTTAATTATTTAAATGTATTCATTGTTAAAGCGTCAATTATACCACCAGTTGGTCATATTGAATATGAAAACACACTAAAATAGCAGAAAAAGCATCAAAATATTCCACATACCCCATACCATGATCCGAAAAGACAATGATAATAGATGATGTTAGTTTTTGTTTCAACACATCAAAAGAAGTATGAACCATTTCATCCCAAGTATATTTTAATCCTATATTAGTAAGAAAATTCATGGTGATGATATATTTATTAATCCTTGACATATCACAAATAGAATCCATCCAAAAAAAGGAATATCCATTTCTAAAAGACAATTTGAGCTTTCTCTAATGATATGATAAGCATCAAATTTTTAGTTTTAATTAAGAGGCCATGTTATGGAATCTTGTGCCCTGATAACTTCACCGCATGGATCATATGAATTTATTTTTATAACATCCCATAAATATGGTGACTCTATAGTATTCCTAAAAATATATTCATATGGTATTCATGATCATGCTCAAACCTCAAATAAATAGTATATCATTCATGTATACCAAAATATGGGTATCATGTTACCGGTTTAATAATTGGTTGAAGAAGTACATAAAGATTGTAGGAGAGTTAGATAGTCCAAAGGCTATAAAAATTGATACATAATGTCCATATCTACTCCTAAAAGAGTTCTTTGGTATGTCTAATGATTTAACTCTGAACTAGTGATTCCACAACTGATGATCAATTTTCACTAACCACAATACTTCCATATAGTTGATCAAATATGTCATTGATATATGGAAAAAGGTATATATTCTTAATTAGAACCTGTAACAACTTTTCATAGTGTACATAGAGACTCACATAACCATCATCCTTCTTAGAAAAGTTAACATGGGCCACCCATGATGAAACACAAGGAAAAAATACCTTCTCATGAAGATCATCTAATTAAACCTTAATATTTTTCATATTTATAAGTTTTATATGATATGACAGTATATAAAAAGGATACAAACCCAATAATAGATCGAGCGAGATCCCTACCTCCATCTCTAGAGGAAGACAGAAAAATCATCCTATGAAGACCTCATAGAAATCTCAAAGACCCAATACAAGATCACCATATTTGGAAACACCATCAAGCTCATCCAAAATGTTTTAAGATAGTCTTCTATGATCTTGTAATTGAGGACCCACATGAATGGACCTTGGATAACAATCTCTCTAGAACACCGTAGTGATATCATCTATAGCAGAGAGAAAAACATGTTGATGGTGGAAATACATATCATCGTGACTAGTTACTATCAAATCCATCCCAATAATCACATAAAAAAGATATAACTAACAACCAATAAATCCCTGACCAACTCGTCATTAATAATCAAAATAGAAAAAGTGGGAAAATGAAACCCCTACTCTTATCTCTTTCAATGTGTATTCACCAGCTCTACAATAAATGAAATGAGATCCATTATATGTTTTGAAACATCCATAAAATGAGAATATATAAATGAAAATAAGGAACCTATATCCAATATAGAAATTTATAAAGATGGTGAAATAAATATTTCACCTCTCACTGTAATCAATCCCATATCATCCTCCACTGGAAAATCTCCCACTACATGATGGTTCCCTACTCCTGAATCCTCTGGATTGATTCCAATTGACATTGAATATTATTATTAATCCATAGAATCATTTGGAGATAAAGATAAAAACCTATAATTAGGGGTAATATATGATTAGAAGAAACTTTGTAGATGAACACGATGACCATAAGAACTACAATTATTCATTGGTGCATGATAAAACCGTTAGTATTTTCCTATCTTAACGAACTAATAAAAATTCAAGGTCACACTATTGGATGATGCTGATGGTGTTGTGGAATCCTAGTACTGAGAACAACCTCCACCACTGTTATGATTTTCATTCCACTTCCTCTTCTGTTCCTATGTTTCACTAATTCTGATAAACAGTAGATGAGAAGAGATATAGAAGCTAATATTTCCCACAATATCCATTTCTTCCATAATCACCATATCAACTAGATTAGAATAGGTGGTGAGATTTAGCATATATACCAATGATATGATATCATGACATAAACATAAAGGAATTTCAAATCCTTTGACCGATCATTCATTACCACTTATGGAGAAAAATGATACCATGTGGAAAAATAGTATCTATATACATACATCGAGATGTCTCCCTACAAAAAAGGGAGAAATAATAAATACTTCACTATCATCATAAAATCATGGTTGAAATACTAAATTAAAATAGTGTTGAACCCCATACACTCCATGAACACACATCAGTCTTGCTGAACCATGGAATCCCACCGCCTATTGTTCGAGCCCCTGATCTGGGATGTAGTAAATTTTACCTTAATAGAATCAAGTATCTTCATGAAATCTGTGAACATAATTATATCCTACAACTATTTTTTCACCACGTGGGGATCATTCATCCCCTTAAAGGATATGTTATTCTCATTTAGGGACTATCTTGCTTTATCCCAGTCCCCTACACCTCATGGGTTCACCGCAATTTCTGGGATCTAAAACCGTAGTAAATTATGTTCAACAGAAAAAATATTGAAATGGGATATAAGATATTACAATTAAGGGGAGGGTTCACTTAATTTTCATTTCCCACTAGACCATCCTATTGAACACATAGAGGACGTTTCAGAGGAGATATATATTATGCAAGACAAGTTATGGGGAACGATCATACAATGAAAAAATATCAGTTTTATCTAGATTAATATTAGTAGAAACTATGATTGTAGAAAAATACTAACATTGGATTCACATATATCAACATCCCATGGGGACTTGAGGATCATCAAGGAAAATTTTTTACAGAATGTTGGTTTAACTTACCCCCCAATTCCCTAAAATCTAATCTCTTATCTACCAACTTCCATGGACTGAGCATAAATATGCAATAATTCGAAATTATCATGACCTAACATTGAAAAAACGTCAAAATAGGCTCTAAAACAAATTGCGACTAGACCCAAAGGAAATTACCAATACGTAATGACATGTGAATAGCGACAAGGAATCCAATAACATCTTGTGGGTATGATTTTTCCAAACCAAAACAAGATACATGGAATGTAAGATCCCAAAATATTTATATATTTATGTCCTTTAAATAAATGATATAGTTATGAAACAAAATTTATTAAAACAATATGAAACATATTTTTAGAGAACGTGATAAAAATAGTTTTAGATACTCAGTCATCAACTTAAAAGGAACTAAATGATTCATTGTGGTAATTATATATTGTTATTTCTGAATGTATATAATAAGTCATTTTTAGGTTATTCTATAGATTATAATTCATTCTTAATAAAATTATTTGTAAGGTTAAAATGATTATAAATAACATAAAATCAGTATTTGGTGTGAAATTTAGAGTTTTGATTAAAATGAAAAATATTATATTCATAACATTATTACTTTGGAATATCATGCTTTTAATTATGAAGTAAGATGTATGTATTATTGAATTGAATCATAACATCATTATGATGTTTATTATTTAATCAATAATATTTTTATGACATATTTGGGTGATATTATAATAATGTTATGTTTTGATATAGAATTAATTGTATGTATAAATTTATAGGTTTTATCTTAATAAAGAAATTATTAGTTTGAAATGAATTTAATGAAATAATAATTGAATTATAGATAAAATATATAAATGGACAATATGAGTCTTATAATATTAATTACAATTAATAATATATAAAATATTATTCTAAAAAATAATTAATTCAACATAGGGGTAGTTCAACACTATGTAGTGGTGAATAATAGTTTCTATGGACTGTGTATAGGTGATTAGTTCCTTAAATAAAGGCTTATTAATAATTTACTAAATTTCATAAGAATTACAACAGGTATTGTTGATTTTTATAAGGTTATTTATGAATTCCGTAATCCATTGAAAGGTTAAGAATCATTACACATAATAATACAAAATTGTTGTGTAAGGATCAATAAGGGAATTAATTGATCAAATTAGGGTAATACCAAAAATATTTCTCTTGTAATGGTCAAAATATATATACATAAAGGTCAATTCTATTGTGTAAGGGTCATTCACCAATTATGTAAAGGTAACGCTATCTTGTGTAAGGTTAACCCAGCCACATAACGGTAGACTCACCAACATGATTCCCCAATAATGGTACACCTTGACATGAATAAGGGTAATCTACTCAATACAAATGCTACATAAGGGTAAAATCAAAATAATATAAGGGAAAAGAACACATTTCTATGGCTATATAAGTGTATCAAAACAATTAAATAAGGATACAAAAAACTATGGTAATGGTAATGATGACATTACATAATAGTAAAGAAAAATATATGTGACAGTTAGGGGATACCGACCTTTTTTTTGAAAATTTTGATAGACAAGTGTCTTTTATTAAAAAAAATGAAAAAACCACCTTTGGTAATAGGTAGTGGGAGAACCCATACCAGAAACAGAAGATGATATTCCTTCTTGATACCTTAACTAAATGTTAAACATTGTCCTAAATGATCTAATGGAAGAAAAAAACTGAGAAAACACATCTGAAGAAGTAAAATTAAATACAAATGGATAAAAGAAACCACAATTATTAACATTGACAAGATACTATTTAAGACCATATTGACGAATATATATATATATATATAATTTCATTATCATATAAATTACATAACATTTTATGGAAAAACGAATATAAATATTAGTGAAATGCAATATTAATATGAATTTTAATATTTATAAAACATTATATCTCAATAGGACCTGATAATAGTTTTTATCATTCTCTATAAGCCATTAAGAACTTGACAACCCCTATTATAAAGAATCATCCTTAGCAATTACATAATATTTATTTTTATTTCAATAATTCATTATTTATTTTTAGGTCTATAGTTATAGAGATTATGGTAATAACACATACATATAAACATATGACAGAAAGTTTCCACGTTCGATCAGTATGGATTTTCTACAATATGATCCTTTTAAAATAAATCATGATATATTTTCATGAGAAGTAATTACAACTTTCAATATGAACTCTCAAATTCACTTACCCATACATAACTCATGTGACATATTTTTCAATTTGGGATTAGTATAAAAAAGTTTTTTAAGGGACATAAGAAGAATAAAATCATTAAACTAGTGAAAACATGAAAACCCATGAAAAATGTATTCATAATAATATGCATTTTTTCCTAGATATAGAACTATCAATAATTTAAAGAGATCAAATATATTAGATTTTTGTAAAAAATCATGAATAATCATCAACAATATTAGAAAACTCATGTCGGTGCCCTAGGAAATCATCTCACTGAACACTTATATAATCCTTATAAATTGTAATAACCATATATCCATCTATTAATAATATTACTTAGAGATCATAATCATTAGTTAAGCATTGAAATGATATTTGGGTTCACCCATCATATATGGTATATTGTGATCACCTAGTGTAACCAGGACTCACCAATCAAAAATAATATACATAGACAATATTTTGAATAAAAATGTTCAATCTTGAAACATTTAATCATAAAATGATTTGAAAAACAATTTATAACCTGTATGAAAAAAATTGGATATTAAAATACCATTTTCAATTAAAAACCCATCTTCATTATCAGAATACCCAATAAAGGGATTGATGGTTCTACATTTAAGAAACCATGAAATATTGCGAAGGATGATCGAGATAAAATAAAATTAACAATGGTACTGAAATCTATAGTCTCTTTATATAAATAAATAGAACCTTATTTTTCTCATTTATAAAAATTGCCTATATAAAACATTTAAAAAACTCCCTTTGAAAGACTTTTGAAAAAATCGAAATTTTCCAAAAATTTAGTTTATAAATATTTTTTCTCCCTATAATAACATTCATAATATAATTTTTAAAACATTGACATGGATGTGAAAGGGTTGGAATGAAATCTTCAAAATATGATTTAAAAAATCATTTATCACTTTTGAAATAATTGAGTCATAATAATCATGGATGAATGACATTAATAAAACATTAAATATAATGATAATGAATAAATTTGTGAAATATCATGTGAAAGTGGATATATATACACCTTGTAATAGAATATTGGTGCAGAACATAAAAATATGCCCCAATGGAAGGATATTTAGATAAATTCCCTTACAATGAGTCCAAATCATCACATAAATTGTTTATCATCAATAATAATAAACATATGTTAATCATTTAATTTCTTAAGATATTTTTTTATATTTTTATTCTATTTATTCAACATTTGACTATGTTATATGTGATTTACTTAATCAATTGTTTTTAGATCCAATGTTTTGATGATATTTGGATTATATTTAAAAAATGAATTTGGTAGGTTCACAATAGTCAAAATAGGTCAATATTTAAGTATATTCAGAATAATATTCATAAAATAGTTATAAAACATACACATCAATTATAATTTTAATACCAATCATTGTAGATGGTTTTTGAAAAATAAACCATGTTATGATCTCTACGATGATAGACTGTGTGTACACATGAGTAATGTTTCCATTTATCAACTATCATTAATGAAAAAAGGTAAGTAATATTTTTTTCATTAAAAATGATAATAATATAAAATATAGTATATTATTCCATTAAATAAATTTATATATATCTTCCATATGGTGTTTTTATAATAAGAAAGTCACATCACTTCACTACGGTGGTAATCCACGTGTGTGCAAATGAGGTTATCATTTTTTGATGTATGAAATGATTATTATATTTCTTGAATGAAAAATATTTCATGAACATCATAATTATATCATTTATTTCAAATATATTCATTATATTCACTATTATTACATTCCATGAAATTATTTTGTGAAAAGTGATTCACATCACATTGTGAGGAAGTTGTCCATTGCACAGATGAGTGACTTTATGATATCCTCCACAGAATGGAATGCATAAACGGTTTATATGATATAATGAATCCAGATGTTTGATTAAGTCAATAATATCATATATGTACTTTATGTGCATCATAAAATCCAACCGTAATATGTTTTGATGGAAAAAATGTCACATCAGTTCATGAGATTGTAGTTCATCGTACACAAGAGCAATGTTATCATTTCCCAATATAGGGAAGAGGAGACAGATATATGTAATTAACATAACAAAATAAAATCTATAAATAAGGTAGCTACTGGTAGTATTAAATCATCACAAATTAATTATATTATATGGATTTAGAATAATTAATTCAACCAAAATGCATAGTTATGAATTTTCCACTTCTCAAACCACCTATTTAAAATTTTTCTAAATTATTGCTAGACTTGAATTATGGTTAATAAGGGATTACATGATTAGGGGATGTATCATGGGATTTCATTTTTGATGGTATATAACAATCCAAACTTATTTTAATGATTGATTTAGAGGGGATAGAGGGTGTCCTTTTATAAGTGAGGTGACTGTCACACTTGTAATTTTTTGAAGAATTTGTGTACCCCTGTTTTTAACATTCCAAAAGGCTCAAAAATGTATTATTAGAATGTAATAGAGCTTATAAAGACTAAATATGTCCATATACTATATTTTAGTCATGTTTTGAAGTAATTTTAACCAAAACATTTTAGTTTAACCCTAGGTAAACTCATTTTTACCATATCCATGGAAATTATTATTTTTTATTTTCAAAATCATCATGGTAAAAATGAATATAATATTATTATAAAATATAAAATATTTGGATTAAAAATATGGAATCCATTTTAACAATATCAATTCCCAATAGTGAAGAATTACATTTAAAATAAAAACTCACATATAAGAAAAAAAAGATGGTTTCCAAGAAGTGTATTTTTCTAGAAAATGATGATTTTATAATAATGATATTATTATTAATAATCATTTTGTAAATAAAAAAAATCAGAATATAATATTTTTAAATTTATTTTAAAAACATTATCATTGTGTGTTATTTTAATAAATTAAAATAGAGAAACATTTTTCATTTTAATATAATTTTTATAAAAATCATGTTTTTAGACCCAAAAAACAAATTTATACTAAAATTCAACATATCTTTTATTAAAAATTAATTTAAGGGATGAAATACAACTAATTAATTCATTTAATACATGAAATAATATTCAAAAAATGTTTTAGTTTTTAAATTACATAATCTATTGAAAAGAAAAGACTTTTGTTTAACAAAAATAAGTATTTTTCACTATTCATTGAAAAATCAACATTTTCTTAAAAATCCCAAAATTTAATCCAATTTAAGATTTTATATGATCATTTAAGATAAAATTAATTTCTTGTAATTAAAATTTTAAAACATATAATTTTATCTTTTAAATAAAACATTATGTGAAATGATTTTAGTTAAAATAATTTCATTTTTAATTTAAAAGTTACATAATATTAATATGATAAATAAAATCATGAAAGTGCTTGATTATATCATTATGTTGGATGTTACATTATTCCCCCTTTTGAAAATTTCATCCTTGAAATTTTATTCACAGACTAATGAAATGTGGATATCTTTCCCTTATAGAATTTTCAGATTCCCATGTTTCATCTTCAACCATATGGGTTTTCCGTATATCCTTAACCTAGTGAATTACCATATTCCAAAACACCATCTCTATATGGCCATGAATCAGAAGTAGTTTTTCCTAATATGAAATATTATTTAACAATTGAACAAATTCAGAGCTCATAATTTGAGATCAATTTGGAATATATTTCCTTAACATTGAAAATTGAAATGCATTATGTACTCGAGAAAAAATCAGAGGAAAATCCAACCGATATGTAACTAATCCCTATTTTATTCATATTTCATTGGATATTATGATATATAGTCTTAGTATTAATTTTTACCATAATTCATAACACTTTTTCATAGAAATACTTTGAGGAATTCGATATTAACTACCTCAAAAGAATGACATCTCCTCTTGTTATCTGTAAATATTTTATTCTTTCTTTGAGTTTTCCTCATATGATGTGGAATTATCTTCACCTTCTAATCCATTTAATTTTACAACGTCGGTCCTATAAGCATTATTTCTCCTACTTCATCCAAATGATTCGGAATTCGAAAATAGTGTCCCTAAAATGCCTCAGAATTTTCTATTTCTAACCTAGAATGAAAAATTTTAGTATATGAAAACTCTACCAAATAAATAAAATTATCCAATATTCATGGTTAATTTCTTCAACATGGAAAAATAATATCTCCCAATGTAATAATTTTACACTCATACTATTCATCAGATTGAGTTTGAAAAGCTATATTGAAATTAAATACAGTACCAAATGACTTTTGATGTCCTTTCCAACAATTAGATGTGAATCTATGATCACGATCAGATTCATTGGGATGTGGAAATCTATGTAACCCAACTATCTACATAGATATAGTTGAGAAATATGATCTGCAGTCATAATAAATTTAATGTGAAGGAAATCCACATATTTAGTTAATCGATCTATAATAATTGAAATCACATTGTTACCTTGAGAAGTATTCGGTAATCCCATAACAAAATACAATGATATATTCTATCATTTCCACTCAAGAAACGGAAAATGATAAATTATTCCCTCCAGTAATTGTCATTATAATTCAGCCTAGTGACATGTGAAAAACATCATGGTAATATCAATAAAATCTATTTTCATATTATCCCACTAGTAATACTCTAGAAGGTTTCTATACAACTTTGTGTCTCCTAAATGAATGGAAAAAACGAACTATGAGATTTAATCAATAAATATTAAATCAATTGGGAATCATAAGAGGTTAAGAGTCTTGTTTGAATTTGTAAAAACCCTTCTTAATAAATATTAAAATCTAGAAACATACTCTTCTTAACATATTCTACCTTTTCCATTAAAGAGTGATCCTCCCTTTTAACATTATTAATTTTTTGGAGATGGTTGACTACACGAAAATCAGAATCAATATAAAGGATGTCCCAAAAACCACAACATGTAAAAAAAATTTAATAAAACATTGAACAATGTTTAATGTTCAAAATGTATCATAGTTAATGTAGTATCTTGTTTAATCAAAGAATCAAAAACTTAGTTTTCATTTACATGATGGTAATGAATCATGAAATCAAAATCTCTGATCTATTCAAGCCATATTCTCTCTAACAAGTTTAATTATTTCTGAGTGAATATATACTTAAATATCCTATTATGAGTATACATTTCATTATATACTCCATAGAAATTATGCATTTATTTATTATAGTAAAAAACTACAACAGGTAATTCCATGCCTTTTGTAGGGTAATTTAACTTATGAGGATTCAACTGAAATGAAGTATAAGAAATTACTTGTTCATTCTTCATTCTAATAAAACCAGGTTATTTCAAATAAGACTTTTTATAGATGAAAAATTCTCCATTTATGGAGGGTAAGTCCAAAACTATATTCTTCAACAGTATTATTTTTTCTTCTTGGGAAAAATCGGAAAATTATATTTTCAGATGAATTTAAATCATTTTCAATTTATATTAGTCTATGTGATTGAAAAATGATATGAATTTTCATAAAAAAATCCAGTTGTAACCCACTAATAAATAAAAACTATATATATATATATATTATTTTATGGACATTGATATCCCTCAATGATATTTCCTTAATAAGGTTAAATATTTTTACATCTTTTGAAACAATATTTCCCTCTAAATATATTTGTAAAAAAAATCACACATACTAAATTTCCAATAGAGTTTCATTACATTTATTTTTCTTAAATCAATCCTTTTGTATCAATTTAGTTCCTCCAAAAATCTATAGTACAACATATTTTCATCAATAAATATAATAATTTTTTTTCCAAGAATACAAGAAAAACTTTACTCATATGGTATATAAGTAAAGTAGGTTCATTGGCCCGAATTGCTAGAAGGCCATCTTTTTTATTGATTTTTGATACCGCCCCTTCATGTGATGAGGGGGAACTATTACAAGGAAAATATGATAAGAGAATACTGGACCCATAGGTATTACAAAAAATAAACACACAATAGCTATATGGAACTACTCCTCCCAAGAATCTGCATCATGATATCAGATCTCCACCTTCACATGGCTATTCAGCTAGGCTTGCCGTACATGCACAGGTCAGTCATGATGGAAACACCATACCCTCTATTTATTCTACACTTGTTAGCTTCTGCTCTGGTGAATACACCTCCTCAACCTCCTCATGTGGATTCTGCTCCTTATAGAGTCTTCCTACTCCATTAAGCACAAATTCAGGCGGCCCAATGGTCTAGATGTGGCCCGAAGGCCTTGAGGTGACCCAAAGGCCTTGAGGTGGCCCGAAGGCCTTGAAGGACTCGGGGACCAAACAGGTGGCTCAAAAGATGAAACGAATGAATATTTCTATCTAATAAAACACCAAACTCATCCTGTTATAGTTTCTCCAACAGTGACTATTACAATACTGCTAGAGTACCCTGAAAATATGTCTCTATCTGGTTTTGAACACGCGTCTCTTAGATGAACATTCCTAGTCCTCATAATCTTGGATGAGGCTCTTGTGATAGTAGTTTCATAGGAAAACATAAAGGGTTTAACTACAATCTCATTGTCCCCATATCTTTTATGAAATAAAGTCTCTCGAATGTAATCCTCCTTCAACATCAAGTGATCGTACTCTAACCTCAGCTCAACCTTGGAAAATTACTGTTCATTCTAAAGATGATAAAATAATATTGATATGAGGAAAAATATACTTGTTCTTAATAGTTATTTTATTAAAGGAATTATCAAAACTGAAAATTATCATTGAAACATATATTTTTTAATCAAAATTAGATAACCCCATGGTGAATTTCATGGTCGAATAAATGGTTTATCTGACAAATCATGTAATTTCTTGTTTAATTCTAAAAGTTCAACATGATCCATTTGATATGGGGGGTTATTATATATTACTAGTATTAGAATCTATGTCAACAGTAAACTCAACCTTTAAATGATGAATTACACCAGAAAAATCGTCTGGAAAAGCAAGCATGCATTAATTAACTATTGGAATATCACTAATATTAATAGTTTCTTTATTATTCATCTATATGATCTATGAAAGATTCACTAAAACCTCTACTCAATTTCATAAATTCTTAGTATGTTATCAAAGGAATTAAATAATTTAATTTGACATTATTTTTCTCTAAAATATATCATATCATGATAAATTTAAATCCAATCCATACTAAAAATGATATCAAAACACACTATGTCCAGTTCTATAACATTTGAACGAATGAACATCCCACTTATAAAAATAGGAATATTCCTATAAATCATGGTTTATTTAATAATTCCACAATTATTTGTCACTAACATTTCTATCTGAATTAGAAGAGTTGATATTACCAATTTACATGATAATTTATGTTAAATTAATGAATGCGATGATCCAGAAGAAAATATGGGATGGCCTTAATTTGAATAAAAAAGTAACATACCTATCACCAATTTATTTAAAATCACAAAAAAAATCATATTAGTATTTAAAAAAGTTTACAATCATGTTTTCTTCCAATCCTGGTGATTTATATCCTAAGTTACTAAATCGAAGAATATGTTTGCATAATGACCCCACTCATTGCAACTAAAACACATATCCTTTTAGTGGATATTATTTATCATATTCATTTATTATTTAGGATTCATTTTTTGGAAATCACTGGCTATATGGATAAAAACTACACATTAGTAACACATCCCCGGTTTTATAAGACTTTATCCACGGTGATATTTAAGAAACATACCATTTTATTGGATCTTTATTTTCATCGCCCATGATTTATTTTTTTTATTTCGCCATTACTTACCATCCTAACTAATTCTTACTTTCCTAATAATGAGGCACATATGTTTTAGAAAACTCGATCTTAATTATTTCATCATAACAAAAATATATATTATAGATTTTAAATTCTCATGTGACCAAAGAACTTCATAGACATGTTATTAATCGTATGTAAAATATATTAATTTCAATATCAATGTCTTAGAAAGAATATAATATATACGACAAAATCCATGTAAAATAGAATTCATATGTGGATAAACAATCTCCATATTTTTCCTCTTTTAAAAGAAATGTTTTTCCATCCCTATTTAATAAACCATATGGAAATTTATCTCAATGAAAATACCCTTAAATATTTCATAATACATATAATCAACATCAACATTATCATTGGTATTTTTTACCATTTACCTACATCAATAAGCTTTTCCATTAAGAAAATAAATGAAAATAGTTACCTTTTAAAATTCTATACATATCGGAACTTCAAATATCTTTTCCACATCATTGAGCTATCATTAATCAACCAATGTGTTAGATGATCCATTGAATGATAGATGGTTTTGTGTCATAGAATACCCACCTATTGTTGTGTTTCTTCATGGTTTGTCAAGTTACTCAATATCATTTCTACCACCACCATTAAGATCCAGTGTCTCCTAAAATATTATAGAAACAAACTGCTCTAATCCAATTCCAACCATCTAGGGATATTAATTTGGAAGTATTTTTTCGAATTAGCTACTTCACACTATATCATACATAATTCCTCTAAAAAACATTCTAAAATGAAATATTTTAGATGAAACAACATGGTAAGATTTAATTAATATATCTTTCATATTAACCGTAAATTAAAATAGTTCTTGTTTGTGCAATTATCATTGTCTTAAACTTAAAAGATATCTAAATTTATCTCTGATAACATCAATAAGAAACTTTCATTAATCATTACATAATATTTTGTCTTTAGTGAATATTTCATTCTCTTATGTTTGAAGATCCTTTCAGATTTAGAGTTTCAAATAATTATCCCATAACTCAAACAAAACAAAACCATATATTAAAAACTAGACACTTCCTATCATTATCCATTTTACACCATATAATTTTTTTTAAAATGATATTTATTTTCATTAAAATCATTATGACTCTAATCATAACCTTTTCCTCTCCCTTACCCATCCATAAATCAAAATAAGTGTTTTCTAAAAAATTTATATGAGTAAAAATATATATTAAATGGATATAAAGAGAATTAAATTGTTAAGAAAGTGAAAAATGTAAATCCCATGATAATACCATGAAGATACTTCTATTAAAACATAAATTTTTACCCCTAAAGTGAAATTTCATTCTTTTAAGATGACCAATAATATAAAATTTTGAAAAAATAATTGTTTTCATGAAAAATAATTATAAATCCTTGAAAATACATGTAGGTTATAAAATAAATCGTCTCATTTAACCCTTAAATAACACATTCAAATAAAAAAAATATTTCAAAATATATATATTATTCTTCAGAGGTCATAATCAGTACCCAGTGTATTGGATCGTTGTCTAGAAAAATCCATTATATATGATATAATAGGATCACAAAATGCTATATCAGTGAACCTGATGTAATAAAATTACTACGATGATGTCATGAATGAAACATTTTATGCCTACAAATTTTCATCATAAAACTGATTGAAATTGTTTTTTGAACATGTATGAAAAAACATTTTCAGATATCAAATAACAATATTCATTTAAAATACCATTTTCAATAACAAAATAAACAAAAAAAATGGAATGGGGGTATTTTATTTAATAAAACATGAATGATTTAAAATGAAGATACAAATCAAATAACAGTCATTGTGGGAGGAAAATTCATTGTTTATATATACGTAAAAAATAACATTCCTTTTATTTTTTGTAAAAACATTCTGTATATAACATGTTAAAATTTTCCTTTTGAAATCATTTAAAGTAAATTAAAAGAGGAAAAATATTTAGTTTATAAATATTTTATGTCCATATAAATCATGCATAAAATCATTTTAAAACCATAGACATGGTAGAAATTGAGTTGGAAGATAACTTTAAAACTAGAATTTTTTAAATAAAGTCCTTTATATATTTTTTAAATATGTGAATCATATTCCTCCTAAAATAGTAACATGGAAAAATATAAATATAATTAGAATAGAAAAATTAAGGATATAAAATGTAAAAGGGGTATTATATGACTCTTGTAATATGATATAGCTTCATAACATGAAAATATTCCTTGATGAATAGAATTTGAGTTGAAGTCCCTTACGTTGAGTCTGACTCGTCACATACATTATTTATCTTCATGAATAAAAAACTTATGTTAATTATTTAGTTTATTAGGAACCGTTTTTAGGTTTTTATTCGAATTATTTAACTTATTACTTGGTTATGTATGTTTACATAGTCATATATGATTACGTTGGATGTTTCGATGATATTTGGCTTATATGTCTAAAATGAATTCAGTAGGTTGACCATTTTCAAATATGTTATTATAAAAAAATATCCAAAAAATAATTATTTCATAATTATCATATTTATACATAAATAATACTTTTATGACTAATCATGAATGATTTTTATGATAATTGAACTACTTTATGATCATGGAGATGGTATGTCCTACACACGCATGAGAAAAACTTCCATTTTTCAACAATCATTACTGAATGGATATAATTAAAATTATATTATCTAGAATTAAAATAATATCATATATGTCATATTATTTCTTTAATTATATTTATATATATCATCCATGTTGGGTGGGGATGAATCGATTGTCAAATCGCTTTGGAAAGGTGGTAGTCCAAACGTAGATGAACAATATTATCATATTTAAGTGTGCGAAAAGGTAAGAAATAAAATAATATATTATTTTTTAATGGTTATAATTTTGTCATTAATATCATAATTATTTCATTTATGTAACATATACTCATTAAAATTATTCATTCTACCATCCATATAAAATGTTACTTAAATAGGAATCACATCTATTTGTGATCCAGTAGTCCTATATAAGCAGGAGTGTTTTAATTGTATCCTCAAAGGAACTTAATGTAGGAAAGTTAATTATGATATAATGAATAATGAGGTATAAATTTGATATTAATATCTCATATATATTTTATACCCATCATCATACCCAATTGTGATAGTTTTTTATGGAAAATGTTTCACATCGTTTCGTGAGGTGATAGTCTATTGTACACACAAGAGACGTTATTGTTTCCCAATTGAGGGAAGAGGAAATAGATATAGTAAATTAAATTAACATAAAAAATCATTAATATATTGGAGAAAATAATATTATTAAATAATTATAAATTAATAATATTTTAAGAAGATGGGAAAATAAATAATAAAACGTACATAGTTATAGATTTTATGTCCTCTCGAAATACTCTTTAGAACTAAACATAATGTATTACTAGAATGGATTTATGACCAAAACAATAGTCTGTGATTGTGATATGGATGTTTCAAGTGCTTTATTACATTATTCTCTAAGACAACAGGGTTTTGTGGTGTGAAAAATATTGGAGATGCGGTAGCCTTTTTTATGCGAGGTGAGTTGCACACTTGTAATTTATAAAAAGCAAATGGTGTACCCACATTTTAAACATAAAATAAGTATCCAAAATAGGGAATAACTAAGACAAAAAATAATATTGTATAAATATTTCAATCCAATATATTTTAAACATGTTTTACGTCATTTTTTAAAATATCTTTTTTGATTAACCCTTGGTAAACCAATTTTTTCCTTAACAGTGGAAATTAATTATTACTGTTTTCAACATTTATTATGGTAAAAAAATTACGTTAAACTCATTAAAAAAATAAAAGTAATTTTTATTCAAAATGTTATTCCATTTTACAAAATTAAATTTGTACAAGTTTAAAATATTAATTTAAAAAAACCCTTACATGCGATGAAAAAGACAGTTTAAAGATGTGTGTTTTTTAAGAGAAAGATGGTTTTATATTTACGTTATGATTCATATTAATGATTATATAAATATATTTGAATATTTATTTATATATAAACTATAAATTTCATTTAAAATTTTCCTCGTTTTTTATTATTTTAATTAATTTAAATGGAGAAGCATAATGCATTTTAAAATATTTTTTTAGAAAAATAATATCTTTAAGACAAAAAACTAACATATACTAATATCAAAAATAAAACTAATTCAAGAGTAATTAATTTTAATACATAAAATTAAATAATAAATATTTTGTAAGATATCATATTAAAAATATATTTTAAACTTTCAATTTCTTAATTTATTAAAAAATTACCTTTGAAAAAAAACTGTATGTTTTTACTATTCATATAAAAATCAATATATTCCAAAAAATCCCAAAATATTTCCCACTTTAATTTTTTTATATGAAAAAATCAAAATTAATTTCATTTTTTTTATTTAAATTCTAAATTTTAGAATTTAAATTTTTAAATAACATATTTTAATAAAAGGGTTTATTTAAAACTAATTTATTTTTGATATAAAATTTACTTAATATTTTCATAATGAATAAAATCAAAAACGGGTTTAATTATTTTAATGCATGAGTTTTTTACAATTTATTATTCATTTTTGGAGTTTATAGAGTATTTTATGCGAAAATATGATGATACCTATATTATCACTATCTTGGTAGATTTATGTGTAGAATATTTAAGTATTTAATATCATGGATATCTATTTGAAAAGGTTCAGCTCAGGGCCACATGAAAATTCAGATGTCGATAGAGCATATATATTATTATATGTTATGGAACTGGTCTTAGATATATGTAATATTAAAATATGAATATACAGTAAAGGGCAATTATTTAAAGGGAACCCTTCCTTCGTATTATAGGCTATCTGAGAGCCGTATAGATCCCTAGTTTTATCATTATAGTTTTGTGTAATATAATGTAATTATGAATATTGAATGTCTAATTTTTTGATTCAATATTCATGAATTGATGTTATGAATAGTATGAGTTATTTTTTTTAAAAGGATTTGGGGAATGGTTTTTGTCTCAATTACTGTTCAGTAAGTCATATATCTATGTTATGTACCTAATGTAATTTATATAGTGTATATATTTTCCATTTTTTCATGTTATATCATGAATCTTTCATAAATCATGGTATTTTAAGTTTCAATTAAAATTATTTCATCCAAGACGATGTAACATAAAAGATACAAAGTAGTCATGCGATTATAACTCAATTTCCATTAATAGGTTTATACATCTTTTTTTTTGAAATTGATAATCCATGATTATGTGTGAATTGATACCTAAAATTTTTATTCTATATTTCCACTTGTTCTAGGTGGGTTTACATATGTGTAAATAATCATTTCATGGATTCATTATCACTTAAAAAGTTATGATCTTTTCAAAAGATTTATTTGACATAATGTTTCATTTAATGATCCATGATTTCATTGTATGATGTAATTAATTACCAACTAATGAAATTATAAAAAATAAAAAATAAATTTCATAGTCTTTACAGATCCATATCATATTCATTATTTCAATGATTTTTTATTTTAAAATTTTCCAATGTTGTAATTGATTTTTTTCTATATCATTTCTTTTCGGGATTATTTTTGTTCACTATTTTATTTGTGGAAACCATATGAAATTTTTTATTTCCTACCTTATAGATTAATGATTCATTACGAAAGTTATTTGTATATGATAAAAATATTATATATTCCTTCATATTGGGAATATTTCTCTTCCATACCCCTTTACACAAAAAAAAATTAAAGAATGTTTTTTTCTAAACATAATTGATTTCTAAAAGATATTTTACATGATCATTAACCTTATATTAAAATTATAAAAAATTAAATTCCATTTCATCTACTTGGGTCTCTATTTACTCTCTAAAAATGTTTGTAATAATTTTCAATTTTAATATTTACAAAATTAATATATTTTTCCACTACCATGACTGTTATTTTTTTGTAGCATATTTTATAGGTTTTAATGTTTATTTTAAAAAATTTTAATTTTATAATAATTTTTAAATTTGTTGTTTCTAAAAGGGATATTTAATGTATAATTTTTTACACAAGATTGTTTTTAATTATTATTTTTTATTCCATTTATATTTTCCATTGACAAGAGCCATTGATGTTAATTTTTCTTCGTACAAGAGATATTGTAATGATATAATGTTTATCCTTTTTCTATAAGAATCATGATTGTTTCAAATATATTTTCATAGAACATATTTATTTTCCCTAGTAATATCATACTACGAAAGAACAACAGTTTTTATTATGTTTAAAAATGATATCATAATTGTGTTATGATTATGTTGTGGTTCTTTGAAAATTTATATAATAACCGGGGAGCTCGATATAGCACGAATATTCTGGGGGTAATGATGTTAGAGTTAACTGAATATATGTAAATTTAATGAGATGACAGATTTAACTTGTAAATTGGTTACTCATATGAGATTAGGGGTACTAACTATTTATATTTATTCCATCTATTAAGATTCTTATAAGGGTTCAATGAATGTAAAGATAGAATATACCCTAAAATTTTATATATTGTTGTTATGAGTTATCAAAGATACATTTTGGCCATTATTGACATCATAAGGTTCATTACTATTGATTCATATGGCTCATATCTTTGTAAAATATTTATGAAATGTATCATGTTTAATGATCTTAGTTTTGATAAGTATGAATTCACATATTTATATGATAGGGATAGTTTTTTTTGTAACCATACACTTATTCTCATCTGATGCTCATTGATGAAATTAAATTCTTATTTATTATGTTAACACATACTAAGTGTTTGAACTCACCCTTCTTCTGTTTCATTTTCCCAAGGTTGTGAAGAAATTTTTTATGTAGCTTATGCCAACGAAGTTTACTAGATTTGAAGAATATAGTGGATGATGATGTAGATCATTATAAACCATTTATTTACGTATCTATATTATTATGTTAGAGTTTTTCATAATTATATAAAACACTAAACCCAAAGAGTATATGGGTATATAAGTTGTCCGATATTTCAGTTTGATGTTTTATATTTTTTATTGTTGAAATTTGGACTCATTTATTTGTAACAAATACATAAATATAAATATATTGTTTTTTCACTAGATCTATGAGTTCATATATTGGGATTTTATTATTGTTATCCTCACTTTTCAAATATTAACATTACATCACTTTTACGGGATACATAAAAAATTATACAATTAAAATCCCAATGACTGCATTAGTTTAGTGCCTCTAGATACCGTGAAATATATACCCTAATATATAAGTGTGCTAAATTATCTCCCACATGGTTCTTCATGACTAGAACCCATCATAGACATATCAAACCTGATACATATCTTCATAACCTTGGAAAGGAAACATAAGAAAGGCTAATATCAAATGATAAGTGAGGGTAAACAAGGGAGACTTGTAAACATAAACATGAGAATATGTGTATGATATTGTGATAAAAATATTAGATGATCATAACAAGTTTATTTAAGATCATTAAAATTAATCATGGAATAAATATTGGTAGTTCCTAATACATGAATAATAAGAAAATAATGAAAATAATCCATAAATGCATCACATAGTAATAAAATGTGGAATTGAGGAAAACAAGTAATCCTATAATATTATTTCCATTATAGACAAGGAATCGCATCCATGACCAAATTAGTTTTATGGGTTTGATCCCTATACCATCTGGGTAGTAATGGTTCACTCCCATGGTCATTTTAGTAGTCAACATGTACTTTCAATACCATCTTGATATATATAATGAGATTTAAATCTCTACCAAATTGATTAGTGTGAGATATAGATCGCACCAATGTAATAATGAAATCTGACATACATGTTCCAAAAAATCATAAAAAAATCCAATAATAACCCACTAAATGAAATGGATACCACAAACATGTAGTCATATTATAGCCTATGGAAAAAGAAATAGGTTTCATACTCATTTCCTCAAAATCATAACCTATGAAAGAGAAATGGATTTCATGAACATATAATCTATAAAATATAAATGTGTCTCATAAACATATATTTTGTGAAAAAGAAAAACATTTCACAAAGATATAACCCATTAAAAAGAACTGGGTTTCTAAAAGATCATGACTTTAAGCATAAACCATTCAGATAAATAATATTAATGGAACCATTAGATCCTTTCCTAAAAGTCATGAGTAAAATAAATGGATGTCATCTTAGGTGGAAAATAATTTTGAAATATCTGTCAAAATTATTCATGAGTAAAATATACCTTCATCATTTAACAACATCATTTTAAAAAAAAAATTTGTAACAAAAATTTACATTGAAAATAATATGAAATTATATAAATATGGCTTTAAATTATTTTGAAAACCACTTTCCTGGAAAACTTATATAATATACATGAAAAATTTTGAAAACCGTTTTCCATGAAAACTTATAAATTATGATTGAAAACATTTATAAACATTTTTCAATAATAACTAATTAAAAACTTATAAAGAAATCCTGAAAGTATTTTTCAAACCCTTTTATTTTAAAACATATGAAATAAGCATGAAATGTTTTGAAAACCCTTTTTTCTAGAAAACTTATGGAAGAAGCATGAAAATAATTTGAATTAGATTTTCCCAAAAAACATATTAAAAAATCGTGATAATTATTTGTAATCCATTTTCATGAAAAAAATATCAAATAAATGAATTTTTAGAATATTAGAAGTATATTTTATTTAAAAAATAATTTCTGAATATTTTAAATGAATCTTCAATGGAATGACTATCATGATGAATAGTATATCTGTATGTGCCGAACATTCCATTTATGTTGTAAAAATCATATAAAAGTTCCTCGATCAAAAAATAGAATATTATTTTTTAAAAAACCCTTTTTATAAGGTAAAAATGTGTAGAAATTTCATTTATATATACTATGTTAATATTATAATATTTTTGGAATCCTTTTTCAAAATATGGTTTTGAAGAAACATAGATTTCCAACCAAATAGTGAGGTAATGCTGGAAATTTTTAAAAACACATTCTTAATCGTATTATTTACCAAATAGTGTAAAATGATTAACACTAAATGGATATTAAATGAATAACTAAATGATAATAAATTTAATTAGAGTTCTTAAGATGTGGATCACATTATTTTCTCATATGAAGACGAATTATAATCAATCTCGAGAAGTGATGAGATTATTTCAATAACCTTTTACTGCATTGTAACATTGTACCATACTCCCCATATAAAAACATAATATTAAATGAATCATAAACTCTAAAAAAAGATTTAGATTCATTATGTAAAATTTAAAATAGAAGTATATATACCTTAAAAAAGAATGTATCTACAAAACAGAATATGTGTCTCAAAGAAGGAAAAATTAGACACAGCTGTCTTGCCAATTTGGTTGCTTTTGAAACATTGACCACATGAAAGAAATATCATTGTATGGATTTTTAATTAACCATAAATATAATAATTATAATCATATAATAAAATAATTGGGATTATATAAATCACACAAAAAGAATGGTTGGTGAATAAAGCATGTATCTCCCATAAATAAAAGGTGAGATGAAATCATTTTACCTTGTGTCTTGAATCTCGTCAAACTCATAAAAAAACCCATATAATAAATATAAGTTAATTATAAGTCTCTAAAATAACTATATTATTATTTCTAATACCATATATGGTTTAATTATGTCCTTTTATTAACCTCTTGTCAACAATTCTATGTTATGGTTTCACATCGGTTAATATCCACTATGTTCTTGACTTGTTTCTTAATTTTTTATATCATTGGTCCTAATACATTTATCATGATTTTAAAAATTAAAAACATGAAATAAATATCATGTAAATTCATTATATGTATGCATACGTATGCATGAACGTATACATGAATGTTTTTCCTGTTAGATTATCGTATAAAATAGAATTGAAATTACATATATGTATATATTTGGGTAATATAATTACAATAAAATTATTATTTATATATATATATATATATTTAAATTGCACTATAACAATATTAATATATTCCCCAATTCTTTTGAATGAATCAAATAAATTTGAGGGGGCAGTAGTCCACACTTTCTCAAACGAATTTATTATATTTACACATGTTTTAAATAATAAAGGTATCTTATAAATTAATAATAACTAATCCCTCATTATTTATAAATATAAAATATATCATATATAATTTGAGTTTCTATCATAATTCCCACCATGAGAGGCAGTAAATGAATAATGAACAATCATCATTTTGTGAGGCGGTAGTTTGTCGTACACATAAACTATATGTTTGTTACCCATTAAATGTAATTAGGTTTATGTTTATGTTGAATTCTTATTATAAAAAATTCAATTTATATTTAAGATATTTTTCTATACCATATTGTAATAATAATAATTTAGGAGTTATAAAATTGAAATAAAATAAAATTACTAGAAGATGAATGTATCTCCTTATTTCGGTAACTCCTTTTGAATTTTACCCAAGGGATTCATTATAATTTTTTATACCCAGGTTGAGGATTCTAGGATGATGGGATTTATATTGATGATATTTTTTTTAGAGCTTCATTGATACAAAGTTTCATTAAAGGTGTGATTAAGTTGGATGAGAGAATGCCTTTTTATAATGGTGGAGGAGTGGCACTCTTGTATTATTTTTAAAAGAAATTACATAAACGTTTATAAAATGTCTGGTGGATCCAATAAGAATCCCAATTATAGAAAAGTGATTATAGGGTATAAATATTTCTATAAAATAGATTTTGGAAAAGTTTCTAGGTTATTTAGGCCCTTATGATAAAGGTTTAGTCCTTAGTTATTCTTAGTTTTACCTTAATCGATGCAATTAATATTAATTACATTCACTATTAATTTTGGCCAAATAGTAAGTTGAACTTATTATAATCTAGAAATTATTTGGATTCAAAATATTGAATCCATTTATCTTAATTACAATCATAGAAATTTTAGAATGTAATTTAAATTTTATTCTATAGTTGAGTCGACAATCCGGGTTTTTAATGTAAAAATATCCAAAAAATTTCTATTTTTTTATAAAAAAATTGAATGTGATGTTCATTCTAATGTCCTATATGGAATTAATTGATAAAAATATGATATAATTAATCTTTTTATCAAATTTAATATTTAATTTAAACTTATAAATAAATTATATGAAAAACTTGTTTTGAAGTAATATTAAGTATTCTAAATTATTCATTAAAAAACTAATCCATAGATAAAAATAACCAAAAATTATCCCTAACTGATATTTATGTTTCCATTTAATAAATAAATGATTATTTTGACATATTAAAATTATAAAAGTTTTAAAAGTTTTATTTTAAATTGGTTATCCATTCAAAGGTGGTAAAACTGCCATTATAAAAAATATAGGATTTGAAACATAAAATTGGGTTTTCTCTTATCTTATATCTATCAAATAAATTCAATGAATATCATAAATATTTTAAAAAATATATAATATATATTACATTAATATCACTCATTAATTTTAACTAATTTAATTTATTTGGGTAAAACATCTACATGACCATAAAAATAATAATATTTCCCTTTCTCTTTAATTTGTTTTCATATTCATTTCTAATCAATTGGTGACCTATGTGTTAATCTTATATTTGTGTAATCCATATATTTTAAAAAATTAGTTAATAATATAAATAAATACTAATTTAATAGCATGTTTATATCTTATTACATTAAATTAACGTGTTTTACTAATATATTGTTTTTCAGTAAAACTCAGTCTTGCGAGTTATGCAAGCCAACATTGAAAGTCATTGTTGCATGTAATGCAATATGTCCTCAGTGTACCATATAAAGGAGGATAAAGTTTATATTATTTTTAGTGTATGATTATAATGGTTTTTCATATAATTAAATCCAAAAATATATCTTTAATATAAAAAAATTATCATCATTGTTGCATGAAATTAAAAATATCAGAAAGGATGAATTAATTAGAAAAAACAACACACAAAATCACATGATGTTACATTCAACCCCCCCCCCAATGAATTTCTCCCTAATAATTAATCTATTTTATCAAAATGAATAATAATTGAGAGTTTTATTAATATAAATTCACATCATAAATGTTAATACTAAATCACCCCTTAAAAAGGGAAAGTTGGAACCCTAATAGTTACCTAAATTAAAATGAAACTAGGTTTCCACATAGAATAACATAGGTTGTGAGTGAATATTATACAAGGATTAAAATGAAAAATATTTATAGGGATATATTGAGTTCTTCAATCACAAGTATATGAATGATCATAGAAAAGTTTATTTCCTCAAATTCAAAAATCTATGATGATCTAAAAATCCACCAGTTCAAAAAAAATTACGGTATTATAAAAACAAATTTATTTATTTTTATACTATCATTGAGTAATTATTTTATGGACTAATAATATAAATAAATATACTTACTTGATATACCTCTTTAAAAAAATTTCATTATTTAGTTATGCTTTTATATATTTCTAACTCATCAATTATTTCACAAAATTGATGTCCAGAATGTATCTTTGATTCCTAAAGTACTAAAATACAAGTTAATCATATCTTAAGGCCCCTAGAATACTGAAAAGTGTAACTATTTGTCTCTAACTATTCTTCAAAAATATATTGGCAATACATTAATCTATAAACATAAAAAGTAATGTTACGATTTCAACATAAATATTTATTCATAAAAAATAATTATACATTTTCAGGACATCACGTATTCCAGTGGTAAGTATGAAACCCTTATCATCCTTCCAGTCATGGGTTCAAGACCTACAACCTTTCTGGACATAATTGGTTGTAACCCAAGATACATAATTCCATTTTCTAAAACCATGATAATATAATTTCCAAAATAAATATGTTGGAAATTCTAATTATATAGTGAATTAGTAAATAAACTTTTATCCAATAATTTCAATACAACCCCAATAAATAAATACATTATATAGTGATTAACTTAATCATTTATTGAATGTATAACATTATAACCCTTCTGATATATGAAAATACAAAACATTAGAATGAATTTCATGAATTCAGCTTAACATTGTTTCCCAAATATCTCAAAGTAATTCTAGGTTGTAACAATTCATAAATGTGAACAACTTCATCATATATTCTCATGAATAGGGAAATGAGAAGAATTGCACCAAAATTTTTTGGAAAAACATCATGATTCCTTATTCAAATTATATTGGATCTATTCATTACATAATTTTTTTGCAATCTTCATCAAAGATATCATAAGCCAAATGTCAACAACACCTTAATTAGTTCAAAGTTAATCATTACTTCCAATTTACTTATTCATATCCAACATATCTTTATCTAAACAAAATTTTCATAACATAGGGAACCTATTAAGTTTTATCTTTCCCTTTATCACCTTTTTTCATTGGACATCACATTTCCCTTAAATCACTTTTCTATTCTATCAGAACCATTCAATGTGTTCTTATAAAATAACTGTGAAGAAGATAAATTGAACAATACTTATATGTCTCAGCATTCATATAACATAATTCTTGTTTGAAAATACATAAAAACATTGATTATTACAGAAAATCCTTTTTACATTAACTAGCATACCACATCTAATTATATAATACCTCTTTCCTTTCACATTTCATCTATATTCTCATCATCATCAACAATGTAACCATTACTCACACCACCTTATTGATGAGCTTCAGGAAATTTCCTCTTGGGGAATGAATATGAAAAATGACCTTTTATTCCAAACATAAAAGACTTAGACTTTGATAATGTATTATGGAGGCCAATAATATCATCCATTTTCTAAACCAAATTATTCATTTCTCAATTGCAGTTACATGCTTTGATTGCTTCTTTTCCACAGTAAAAATACCTTATCTTTCCTCTAATACATTCACATATGTGAATCTTTCCAGAATCTTGACACAAGTTAAAACACATATTCTTTCCTCCATTATCTCTATTACTCGAACTCAATGTGAACTCATTATCATCCATGGTGAGTTTGAGAGTTTGTTAAGGAGAAAATTTTCAATCATGTTCCAGGAATACAAATTAGTCATGATCACAACATCTTTCACTATAGTGATCATCCAATTTGACTTTTGATCAAATGATTGGACATCATACTCAATGTTATTATTTTTCCTTACGGTTCTATCCGACGACAAAAACCATGAAGAATTGAGTAAGAAATGATAATCATAGTGTGGAATCACATAATCTAGAAAACAACTTATCTAATAACTAAATTATGAATCTTTTCTATAAATATGAATCCTTAGTTTTATCCTAGGTTTTTCATAACGAAATACTATTTAAATACTTCATGATGGTTCATGAAGAGTTTTTTAATTCACAAAGAATATCCCTCATGATTTTCAAACTAGGTTTGTATAAAGGCCTATTTTAATTTACAAGATTAACCCTAGTCAGTCGCATGATATCTTTTTGATGTTATTTTCCAAAGGTACATATGAGTCAGAGCTTCATCCACTTATAGTATCCAGATATGGAAGAATTTATAGGAATAACTTCACTCTATCTTTTACAAAAAATTCACAGACATTTTCGTATACATTTCTTTATTCTTATACTTATACTTATACATATCCTTAAAGGATTCACATGGGTTTTATCATATTATTTTAGAAATGACAACTAAATGTTTGATCTGATACCAACTTTAGAAACACATTCTTTTTACAAATTAACATTAGATAGTTTTGCGGAATACTTAAAACATTTTAGAAATTGACAACCAAATACTGTATTTTTTATAGCCTTTGGAAACATGGAAACATAATCATTGATATCTAAGCTAGCTGCATTTCCTCCCATTATGTTATTTGTGGCTAGAACCCTTTATAGACACATCACACTTAATACATTTCTTCCTAAATTTTTGAAGGAAAAATGAGAAGGTGTGTTCTCAAATTCATAGTAAGGGTAAATAAGTGTGACATGTAAGTATAAACATGATAATAGGGGTATGACAATGTGATAAAAACATTTTAAGACTATAATATTCCTATAAAAGATAATTAACATGAATCATGGAATAAATATTTATAGTTCATTAGGCATGAATCGTAAAAAAATAATGAACATAATCCATAAAAGAATAAAATAGGAATAAAATAATGAATTGTGGAAAAAACATAGTCATATAATATGATTTCTATAGTAGGAATGTAATCCCTACCAATACCTTATAAGTAGTGTGGTTTTACTCCCTATACCATCTTGGTAGTCATGGTTCACTCCCATAGACATAATAGTAGAAGTAGATCACTCCTCATGCCATCATTGTAGTCATGTTCCACTCCCATGGCCATCTCAATACTCATGGATTACTCCCAAGAGAATATTAGTTTAGATAATGAGATATAAATCTTTACCCAATTCATTATAGGGGGATATATGTCCCACCCATGAAATTATTAAATCATACTTAAATGTTCCAAAAAATCATAAATACTCATATCCTTACCCATGAAATAAAATAGTAATAATTAAAATTTAATCATATAATAAAATCTTGAAAATGATATTTCTTTCATAATTATTTCATCAAAAGCATAACCTGTAAATGGGAATATAATTTCATAAATATATAACATATGAATGCGAAATGGGTTTCGTAAACATGTAACCCAAGAAAGAGAATTGGCAATTATAAACATATAACCCAAGAAAGTGAAATAGGTTTCACAAATACCATTAATTAAATTATAAACAATTCAGAGAATGAAAATGAATGAAACTTGTTGATAATTTCCTAGAAGGCATGCATTATATCAATAGATGTCATATTAGATGGCAAATAATTCTCAAAAATCTTTCAAAAATGTGTCTTGAGGAAAATAATATTTCATATATGAAACAAGTATTTTTAAAACATAAACCTTTTTAAAACAATTACCTCAGAAGATACCATGAAAACATATAAAGAATGATTTAAATCATCGTGAAAACCTCTTTCCTTGAAAAATTTTAAATGAAACCTAAAAACATTTTTTAATCTTATTTCCTTAAAAACATATAAAATAAGCTTCAAAATATTATTAAGATAGTTTTATTTGAAAACACATTGAAAAATTATACTGAAAGAACTAATATGTTTTCAAAAACATTTAATTTGAAAACATATGATATAATCTTGAAATATTATTGAAAACCATTTTTACTATAATAATAAGAAATATTATTGAATTTTTTTGAAAACCATTTTTCTATAAAACTTATGAATGAATCTTGAAATAATTTTGAAATCAATTTACGTGAAAAAAAATTGAAAACAAAAAATTCCCATAATATTTTGAATTTTTTTATTTAAAGATTAAAATTTTTTTATTGTAAAGTAAGATTAAATGGAATGATGGTCGCAATAGTTGTTAAATATGTATAAGCTGAACATTCCTTTTACACCATAATTTTTTTTAGAAAAGTGCCTCAAGCCAAAAACGAAAATAGGATTCTTTTTATAAATATTATTTTGTTTTAAAAAGTTAAAAATTGGGTACAAATTTCATTTAAAGAGAATAGGTTAATAGTAGAATATTTTTGTATACCTTTTAGGTAAATATGTTTTAAGGAACATAGATATCAGAACATTGATAAAGGTAATGTAATACTTTTTAAAAACCAATTTCTTGACTATATTATGTAAAACACCTGGGGAAAATTGAACCATACCATTGATATAACATGGATAACTTGAGGGTATGAAATTTAATGAGATTACATTTGATTTGGATTAAAACAGTTCATCATTGGAAGTATAATTTTAAAAAATCTCGAAGAAGGTATGGGATTATTTCAACAATCTCTTACCACTTGTTAACATTCAACTATACTCCCCATGTAATAAAATGAAATTAAAGTAATCCGAAAATATCATAAAAAGGAATATATTCATGATTTAACATTTCAAAAGAAAGTATATGAACCCTGAAAAAGATTGTTCGTGTGTAATGAAACCTGGGTCTCAATGAACCCAAATTTAGACAGAACAGTCTTTCCGATTTTGTAAATTTTAAAACATTAACCACATGAATTAAAAATCATATAATTGATTTGTAAATACCCATAAATTTAATAATAATAATCATATAATGCATTCATGGTATGTATATACACAAAAAAATGTAATGGGTTGGGAATAAACCATATATCTCATAGAAATAAATGGTGACATTATATTCCTTAACCTTGTGTCTTGACTCTCATCATAGTCATAAGAACATATTTTATAAAAAACATAATATTATTATAAATATAACACATAAAAATATTATTATATCAAATACCATATTTTTTTTGATTATGACATTATAATACCCTCTTATTAATAATTTTATGTTAATGTTTCACTTCAGGAAGTATCCTCTTTGTTCATCTCATGTAATAATTTGTTATATCATTTGTCCTTATACTTATATAATTAATTAAAAAATTTATAAATGATATAAATATCATGTATATTTATTATATATTTAGTATAACAGTTCATATAATATATTAGTAAAAAATGGAATACACCATTCATGGAGATGGTGTTCCGTACGTAAGTTTGAACATTGTTTCCATTTTATTTTCATATTGAATGATTGAAAGAAAACAAAATATATGTATATATGTATATAATATTATTAAATATAAATTATTTTTAATATAAATAATATAACCACACTAAACCAATTCTTAATCCATTCTATATAATGTTGGAATGAATCACATCACATTGAGGGGGTGGTAGTCTACACTTCCCCAAAAAAATTATAATTTTACACAAGATGGAATGAATAAAGTTATTTTATAAATAAAAATTACAAAAGAATAATTAAATTATAAATTTCATATATATAATATATAAATATTTTTTGCATAAAAATTTCCACAATGAGAGGTAGTAATGGAAAAATGAACCATCATCATTTTGTGAGGCAATAGTTCTCAGTCCACATATATATTTTGTTAATATTCCATTAGGTGTAAGTGTGTGTACTTTAGTTAGAGAACATTTCATAAAAATCATTGTAAATTTAGTATATTTTTGTTGATATTCAAGCATTGATTAAGTATAGTTGAGGGGTGTAAAATTGAATTAAAATATAATATTTTTAGGATGAATGTTACCTCTAACCCAAGTAACTCCTTCTGGTTTACACCAATGGGATTAGTTGGATTGAATTATTATCAAGGGTGTTCTTATATGATTAGGGTTGGGATGATTATTATCTATTTAGAATGAACATGGTAGATACAAAGTGGCTTTAGAGGTGTGAGAAGTTGGAGGAGAAGAAGCCTTTTATAGTGGATGATGATGACACTATTGTAATATTTTTACCTGAAATTCCATAAAAGATGTTCACATGTAATTTTTACCCCATACTATACCCAAATGGATAAAATTTATTATTGGGTCTAAATATGGCTAGAAAATTTATTTTGGTTAATTTTATGGGTCATTTAGGCCCATAATATTAATATTTAGTCATTAGTTAATCTTAATTTTACCTTAATTGATGTAATTAATTTGCATCAAATTTAATAATATTCTTTTGTAAAAAACATAGTCAAATTTATTATAAATTATAAATTATTCAGATTCCAAATATGGAATAAATTTTTCAAAATTAAAATAAAAAAAGTGGCATCAATTAATATAAATTAAATTCCGTACTCTTCTTGACAATGCGGGTTTTTGAAGTAAAAATTTCCAAAATATTGTTATGATTTATACCAAATTTCAATGTAAAATTCATTGAAATTAAATAAATTATATTAAATGATAAAAATATGATCTAATTAATCTTTTTATCTAATTTAAAATATTATATGTCCTTATGAATATATTATATGTAAAATATTTTTTGAATTAGAAATCATTATTTTTAACAATTCAAATAAAATGATACCTCATAGAAAAATATCAAAAAATTATCAGAACCAAAATTTTCTATTTATATATAAAATATTATGTTTATTTGGACATATTAAATCTTTAAATGTTCCAAAATTTTGATTTAAAATGGGTTCTCTATTAAAAGGCATTAAAACTACCTTGATAAAAAATATAAGGTTTTAAGCATAAAATTGGGATTGCTCTTATCTTATGTCAATAAAATATATTTACATAATATTAAAAAAAATTATTTAATATATAAAATATATATTAACTTAAGATCACTCAGTAAATTTTATTAATTTAATTTATTAGGTTAAAACATCTTTGTGACCATAAGAATAATAATATTTCCCTTCATATTCAATCAGGTTTCATATTCATTTCTAATTTATGGTAACCTATGAATTTATATTATATTTTTCTATAACATATATTATAATAAATTAGTTAATACTATTCATAAATAATAATTTACTATCTTGGTTATATCTTATTATCTTAAATAATAACAATTTAATAACATATTATTGTTCAGTAAAACTCGGTTTTTCGTGTTACGCAGGACTTCAAGGAATGGAAATGTTGCATGATGTGAAAGATATACATGGTGTTAACTATAAAGAATGATAAAATTTATGTGGTGTTTAGTTCAATATTATCATGTTGTTTCATATAATTCAATCCAAAACAAGTTCTTTATTATATAATAAAATATTTTCAGTGTTGTGTGAAATGAAAATTTTAAAAAGGTTAAATTAATTGGGAAAAATATAATTCAAAACATATTGAGGTGTTATAGTTATAGTAGGTTTCAGATAAGGGTTTTGATACGTAAATATTTTTATGTCTTCAAAAAAGTTTTACTTACGATTCAGATGATCAAAATCTCAAACACCCCTTTTGATATTTCCAGTGAGGATAATTTTTATATTTTTGGGAAATTTGTTTTTAGGTTCATGTATATGTAACCATTATGTGTATCATGTGGTTTAAAATGAAGTATTAATTGAAAAAAAAATCTATTTATTTTTCAGGGATTTAAGATGAAGGGTATTATTTAACCTTTGTGCTTAAAAATTATTCAACATTATGGATATAAATATTATTTTGGATAAAATGGTTATTTTGTTTTTGGAAAATAAGATTTATCATATAGATAATAGTGGATTTAAATTTTATTTAGCGAATAAGAAAATAATGTTACTGTTGATGAATTTCTCTATTTTGGTAATATTTCCTGATTAAGGTGACTGGAATTTTTTTTTGTTCAAATGGGTTTTTACATTAGGAATAAAAATTGAATTGTATTTTGAAATTATATTTAATTTTATTGTTATTCACTTATTTATGAAATGGATTAGTAAATTTTAGAGATTATATTAATAAATAATATACATTTATTATATGAAATAATGATTATCTAAAGATTATTATATATACTTGTTATGTTTTTATGTGAATATATGAACTAATATTTCACTTTTTCGGTTTTAAAAATGTTCAGAAATATTTTAAAACATCTAAAGGATAGTTAATTTTTAATTATTTGTGTAGAGACATATGTAATATTATTTAATTTTGGATAATAATTATTTACATGACGTTTTATAAATTTTAGATATTATATATTCAAGTGAAAACCTTTGTGATTTTGATTATTTTCTAAATACAGGTGGAATATATTGTTATCCTTTAATGGATCATGTGATCTATTAGAAGCTGGTTTTAGGGCAATGACATAAAAATATCATCATCAGGAATAATAATAATTTCTTCAAAAATAATATATTGTGATTTAAATTTATTAAAGGTTGAATTTATACTTTTCTTGTAAGTATATTTACATAATTTTATAGTGAAGATGTTTTTGGATTTACTTAAATCTAGGAAAATGGTCGTGGAATAAAAATATTTTCTTACTATATTCATTACTAAGGACTCATTGGAATTTTCACACCCCATTTATTTTTCTTTTTTGTTCATTTTAATTCTCAAAAACATTCACTCTTTTATGAACAATGTTCTATATCCCGATCCATCATTATTTAGACCTTAATATTTCTTCCATTTCTATATTTTCCCATTCCACTAATGTTCATCTATTTTGAAACCTAGTTATGTGTATTCCGAATTTCCTTCATATTTTTGATTTCCCTATTATTGATAGAATGATTTATCAACCCTTTTTATGTTGTTCATTTTCAATAATTTTATATTTAAATTTAATTCTCTTGATTACCTAGATCAAGATAAAATTGTGAGGATTCAATTTTCTTAAATTGGTATGAATGGATCATCCAATATTTTATATATTTATGTCATTAATATTTTATAATTCTATATTCAATCAATAATAAAAACAAGAAAAATAGATATTAATATAACATTATGAAAAAATATTAATATATTTACTAAATATTTTAAAAGATATGATTCGTTATGAAAATTACATATCCCTATTTATAATGGAAAATAATAATTTCTTTTGATTACATTTCATAAATTTTGAGTAATTTAAAAAAAATCACTCCTAGTGAAATTGATTATTAATCATATAAAAGTATATTTCGGTTTGAAATTTACATTTTTGATTAAAATAACAATACTTATGTTTTCAATACAATTAAATTTTAATAAAATATTCTTATTAAATAAATGAGATGTAAAAAATAATTTTATTGAATCATAACATCATTTTGAAATTTATAACTTAATAAAAATTATGTTTCATCTTCAGTAGGTATTATTTTAATAAAATTATGTGGTGGAATATAATTATTGATAAATATATATGAATAATTTTTTTCTTATTGAAGAATATATTATATTTAAATGAATGTAATTAATTAGTAAGTAAATGAGAGATAGAATATATTAATGCATTATATGATATTTTGACTTATAATTATAAAATATTATAGTTAAAATCATATTTAATATAACCAAATAAGTCTATGTTAGGGTATTTCACCCCTTTGTATAGGTAAGTGAAAGTTTTTATGGATAATTAAATGGAAGGTAGTTTCTAATGTCAGAGTAGCTTAATAATTTCCTAGTTATCATAAGGTCTTGGAGACATCATGTTGAGTTATATTATGGAACAAAGGAATTAGTTATTTTTTCAATGGGTAAGAAAAAACTCATGTAAGGTTATACCCAAGGTTTATAAGGGTCATTGTGGGATTTCATACCTCATATGAGGGGAGATTCCTAGAAAAGTTCTCACATAATGGCCACAATATCGCTATATAAAGGTCAATTTATTTGCGTATGGGTCATCTTTCACTATAATAAATGTATTCCAGAACATGGGTATGGTAATACCCACTCATTTAAGGGTAAAACATCAAGTGACCTTCCCATGTATAGCTACACCATGAATTTTATAAGGGTAATCTTCTCAATACATCTGATACATAAAAGTAACCTAAACATTTGTAAGGTTAACAAAAACATTACCATGGCTACAAAATTGTATAAAAACACTTACATTAGGGTGCCTATAACACCAATAATTTCAATGACGACCTCATTTAGGGTAATAAAAAGATACACAACTATAAGAACACACTCTAGATTTAAACATGTTCTATCATCATCCACTTCCTCACCAAAAACCAATATATAATAAAACGTTATTAAAAAATATCCATATATACATATATTGCATTAATAAAATCATAAGATGATATAAAAGAAAATAATATGGTAAAAATAATCTAAAATTATTGTCCTTGAGGTGAGCCTATTTTAGAATAAATTTATTAATATATATTTATATATTTTTTTAGTATAATATCAGTTTAATTATATATTTTATTGAAAATTTTGATCAGGATTAGTGAAACAGAATAGTAATGTGAACATAAACATTAGTAAAACGTTATTTCTTTGCATAATCGCATAATAATTTCTATATTTCCCTGTATGACTCCCAGAACATGGCCATCGTGGTTGCTTGTTGTTTAGACAGTATAAAATATATTATGGGTAAATAATAATAATGTAATATTTTATCAATCATGGGAAATTTATGTGTTGAATATTACATTCTTATAACATAGTGATATGTCATTTAAGGATATTCAAAGTTCCACATGAGAATTCAGATATAGATAAAATAAATGTATTATAATATGATATAGAAGCGTCTTAAATATATGTAATATTAAAATAGTAATATATAGATTAGGATGATTATGTTAGGGGAATCTATCCATTGGGATACATACTATCTAAGTGCTGTATAGATCTCTCATTATGTTCTTATAATTTTAAGTGAGACAATGAAATATAGGAATAAAGAAAGTCAAATTTTAGGATTCTACCTTTGAGAATGAAATTTCATTCTTGTGGGATTTCATGTTATTGTAATGATTAATATAAGGGATTTCATCTCAAGTTTCCTTAATTAAGGCATGTTTTATTGTTATACAATAAATTTATTTTATATGGTGTATATTTTTCACTTTATACATGTATTATCATGAATATTACATATATCAGGTTGTTTATAATTTAAATTAAAATTACATCATCCAAGGGGATTTGACATGAATGTTACATTTCAATTTACATATGTGTACTTTATTATATATTCCCACTTGTTACATTTCAATTTACATATGTGTACATTATCATATCATTATTTAACTATCTCATAAAAAGTTATGATCTTTAAAATGGTTTTGATTTCCTCAGTCTCCTTTTTCAGAGACATGCTTCATATCATGCACCATAATTTCTTTTAATGGTCTAACTACATCCCGATGAATTAATTTTTAAATATTACATCATATAATTATTTGTATTTGTAAATCCATATCATATTAATTTTTTCAATAGATGTCGATTTTGAATGTTTCCAATTTAGAAAATAATTTATGTTAAAATATAATTTATTTTCATGATTTATTATGTTCAATGTTACTTTTTTGGAAATCATATAATATTATTTTCTTGAATGACATTTAGTTATATTTATATTTTATGAATGTGGTATATTTTTTCAATTATTCCATTAGAAATTTGAGAAACATCATGCTAGTTTTTTATAATGGATAATGATGTTGTATCTTCATTTAGATCAGGAATCTTCCTCTGCCATTTCAATGTTTTTAAAAAAATAAATAATTTTATTATCTAGACAGAAATTTTTTTAAAATTTTATTTTATATGATCTTTTACCTTTTTATAAATGGTTTTAAAATGAGATTCATTATTATTTTTCACATGTGTAACTTTTGACGCTCTTCAAAAATTGGTTGAAAATATTATTTATTTTTATCATTTATAACATGAATGTATTTTTCTACCATCATGCCTATTATTTTCATTGAATATTAATTTATATATTTCCATGTTTATTTTCAGGGAATATGATTTTCATAATATATTGTAAAATATTTGTTATTAAAAGTGATTTTGAAAATGTAAATGGTATTTTCTTCAAAATATTTTTAATGTTTATTGTATGGTATTTCAATTCACAATTAAAAACAACTCATGATGTACTTATTTTCCACTAAGGATATATTATAATGATTAAATCTTACTTATTTCTTTGGATAGATTTTTATTGTTTTAAATTGATCATTATGGAACCCATTTCCTTTCTATGTGTTAATCAAGCTATGAAAGAACAATGGATATTGGTATGTTATAAAATGAAATGAGTCATGTTTTATGACTATGTTGTAGTTCTCAGACCATGAACATGATGATGATTGAGCCCAATATTTCACATGATGGTGGGAGATCCTGATATATCTCTCTGATGCATTGGGAAATGATGATGGAGTTTATTGAATATAGGTAAATCTTATGAAAAAATAGACATAACCAAATTATAGGTTATTCATATGAGATTATGGGTATTAACCATGTATAGTTTTATAATCATTAAGGTTATTATAAAGGATATATGTAGATAAAGTTCCAAGATAACAACATTATTTCAATATGATATCTATGATTTTTAATGATTCCATTGATCAACACTGACAAACATAACTCATAACTATTGATTAATATAACACTCTATGTTTTTGAAGCATTAATCCATGTATCATGTTTGGAGATCCATGTTATAATGGGTATAAATTATTTTACACTATTCTTAGTCACTTTGATTATTTCATCATAAAATTTTTCTCATATTATTCTCATTGATGAAATTAATTTTATAATTCTTATGTTTACCCTTAATGTTCATTTGATCTCACCAGTCTAATTTTTAATTATCCACTTGTATTAAATTAAGCTTTTATGTATGTTACACATAATAATTTTACCATATGTGAATAAAATTAAGTGATATGATATTGATTTTTATGAACCAGTAGTTTATGTATCCAAGTTATTATCTAATCATTTTCCATATTTCTATAAAACCCTATACCTACAAACTCATTGGTTATATAAGTGATCTAATATTTAATTTTTTTTCTTGTATTATTCATATAGTTTAAAATTATTCTAATTTATTGGTACCAATTCCAAAAATTTGAAGTTGATTTTTTAGCATTAGATATGGAAGTGCATGAATGAGGATGTAATTAGAAATATATAAAGAAATAAAACCATTAAAGAAATAATACATAAACAAATGATTACAAACTATAGAGGAAGAATATGGTTTTTATGATAAAACCCCAATTACATGTCTAAAAGAAAACCAAAAAAGATCATCCTCATATAATAACAAGTCCATGTGATATGTGGGAAACATCCCACTATCTCACCACCAACTACTCGTACATAGTTGAACAAAACCCTCAATGCATTTTTTTTATTTACAGTACCATTCCTAAAGCATATTAAATATGGTCTACACACCCCTGAGTGAGTATGTAGGGTTTGATCCAAAAAACACAGTAGGACCCCCCAGGTGTTTCCTAATAATTATTTATATGATAATTCCCATAAGATCAATTTAAGGAAAATATAGAATGATAAGAGGATTCATAGGATTATATAAATTCATGTTAAATGTATCTCCATCCATATAGTTCTAAAACAAAATCATGGTAAAAAATTATAAATATTATTTATAATAAAACATTCACATTTATCAAGGCTTGTGAGAAATCATATCAAATATGAAATAATATAATGCTTAATAACAATGTTAAACACCCCTCAGATAAAAAAATGGGTTATTTAGGTCACATATCCAGGAAAATACAATACTAAATAATGTTCACTCATGTACCTTGAGCCAATGAACCCATAACTTATGGCTAAATAACACCCTAGAAAAGGAAATCAATATAATTTCAGGATCACATTCTTTTATCCAATGTATCTATAATCTTGGAACAAATAAGAAACCTACAAAGTAAAAACCCTTTCAATTTCAATGTACAATGGAAAATAAAAAATCATCCACCTTGGAAGCTAATCCTCCCATGTATGTCAGATACAAAATAAATTTTAAAATAGCATGTAACATTTCAATAAAAAAATCCAAGGAACCATTTTTCATTAAAAACAATATTTGAAAACCCAAAAGATAATAAATTTTCCAATGCCTTGAAAAATGTATTTCTTTTACCATAATTATGGGAAAACTATATTTCCCAAAAAATCACATTTTAAACACACAAATCAATCAATTAAAATATCATTCTAATTATTTAGAAACCCATTTTTAAAAAATAATAGCATCAATAGTTCATTGAACATTCCCTAGAGACAAAACATCAAACAAAAGAGCAGGGTGAAAAGAACAAAAAATATAATCCACACACATTAAATAAATAAAGTTATAGATAAAGTGAGATGAATACCAAAACAATAAATATGATAACATAGAATCATGTTTCAAAAAAGGGTCCATAACAGATGTTTCATTAACACATACCTCCAGAAACACATGTACCACTCCTCAATCGATAAACGAACTGACCTCCTAAAGATAAATGATTGAGGATCTAGAAGATATTAAAAATTGATCTTAACATGATCAATATATCAAAAACAGTTATCCTAGATCAACAAATGATTATAATGGAATATGAATAAATGAGATGAGATAGATCAAAAATACCAAAACCTTAACAACTGGTCAATATAGGATCAAAATCCAAAGAGAATACCATAGTGGTCTATATAGGCAAAAATGTATCTCTCATGGATAAATGTTATCATTTTCACAGTAAAATATGAATTAGGGTGTTAATTAATGTTTTCTGGGGGTAAAAATTATGTTTTTACACATAGATTCCCGACCCAACGCGACACCATTAGTTACCCAATGGTGTCCTCCAGCTATATAGCAGTATATGCTATGTTGTAGTGGCATGCATCTGTCCTAATAATAGTCTGAAAAAACCCCATCAGTTATCCAATGGCACCAAAATCCATACTAGGTACTTTATAGAGCCACAAATGTGTTGGGGGCTTTCCACTAGCTAGGCATTAGGTCCCTATAGACATAGTTCAGCCCAAATCCTTAAGGAAAACTCATTTTAACCTTTGTAACCCCTCAAACCTATAAGAATCCTATCTAACAAAAAAGATAATATAACTTAATTGGGATTCTAAACGAATAATTATGGGATTCATTCATACTACACTAGTCAAAATTAATCATAAGCAATGAAAAACCATGTTACTATGTAGTAAAAAATTCCATTAATTATAAGACATGATTTAAGTTCAATATAAATTACATATATATGTTTTTTTTAGTTTAGAATCATATATTCTATAATTTAACATTATATCATTTTCATAATAATATTGATTAATAATGTTATACTCACTATTTTTATTAACTAAAAGACTAATAAAATCGGTGTGTTCACCAATAAATAACATATAAAACATTGATCACATAAATGTTGAAAAACCATCCCTCAATTAATTCATGTATATAAAAAATGATATCATCAATGTACACTAATACCATAATGTACACATCCTTTGATTGCTTTATATATTATTTATTATCAACCAAACCACTCTTTAATTTTATCTTCCTAAAATAAGAATCCAAACAATAATTCCAAACTCATGGTGAATGCATTGAACTATATAAAGCCTTAAAACAAACCTTCAACATCATAAAATATAAAAAACAAATGTTTTTCAATATAATATATTAATTTATGATTTTATATCGTATATATTATATTTACATATATTTTAAATATGTTTTACTTACTTTTAATTATAATTTTTATTAAAAAGGAAAATAAACACAAATCTTGCACCTAATTAGAAGTTGTCTTCAATAACCATGATTTTGAATTAATTAGTGTAATAAAGTGATATATATATTTTTTGTCATTTTTCATTAATTTTTGATAATAAATAATACTATTTTTTTATAAATAATTCCTTATAAATCACATTTTTTAATATATAAATTATTTTTAGATATTCATGTCTAATCATATTTCTGTTTTAATTTTAATAGATTTTTCTGACATCTGAGAAATATTATATGCCTATTTCATGTTAAATTGAATATTATAATTGAGCGAAATCATGGAATGACTTGGGGTATACTGATATCCTTTAATAATTTTTTCATTTTGTAACATATGAAATAGTGGATTTTCATTATAGAAATATAAAATATTTCATAATCGCAAGATTGTTTTACCAGTGAAAATGTAATACATAATATAAATTTAAAATATCATCTGAAAAAGTTAATATTTTTATACAATTCCATTAGAAACTAATGAAATGCCTAAATATCCGATATTAAGAGCCAAAATATTAAACTCAATCAAATGAAAATATTCATCTTAAGTATAGTTTATATCACTATTAACCACTACATTACCCAATAACAAACCATAGCAGTCACTAGTTAAGTGCCCAATAATTTCAATCCACCAAACCATATGATGATTTTTTGGATGGATGATTATAATAAATCATTAAACCTATTTTATCCAAACCTATTCCCTAATATTCTAGGAAACCCCTAGTTTCGGTCCAATGATTCATATGGTAATATATGAGAACACATGAAAAATAATATCATGGATTAGGCCACTGATTCAAAAAAATGTAAACTATGATATTTAGTTTTCTTCTCTAAAAATTATTCATCAATAAACTACATATTCATTATACAAACTTGAAACACACACAAAAAATTCATATTCATTGAATCCTGCTGTAATGAACCTTAGTTAAAGTGTAAGAACACGGTTTTTTCTAAAAAAGTCTTTCGAATATTGTTGATAATATTCCAGGGAAACGCCTTCAGACGGCGTGCGATTCCGAGCCCCAGAGTGGCCGGAATAAAATTTTCAGTGCGTTCACACTGGGAACGCCAAATAAATGGTATAAATCCTAAATGGAGTTCCAGATGAGAGATCCGAGTGTACGAATGGGTCAGGAATGGGGTTTTTACCCTAGGAACGACATAAAACTTGTCGGCGCGGGATGTTTGGACCCCTCGCCCGCTCCCAGAACGTTAAACGGATAAATTAATTAATTAATTAATTTGTTTAATGTCGAAACTCTAGTATCTTTTATTGGGTGGATCAGATTGGAAAACCAAGGGCACCATTGAGTTCGTAGCATGCCGTTTACCCTAGGAGGGGTATAAGTTTCACGAGTGTGGGCCGTTTGTGAAAAATGGCTCCAGGGGCGTTTTCGTAATTTAGCGGCTTCGGACGTTAAATTTTATAACTTTTGAACGGGGTCTCGGATTAAAATTCCAAGACTGCCATTGTGCTTGGGAGGTGGTGTTTACCCCAAGGAAGGATTAACCTCGACCCTGCTGAGGGTTCGGGTTCGGGCTGACGGGCGGGTGGTTAAGTGTTTCTATTTAAAGGCATAAGTCACCCACACCCTCTTCCTCTCCCTCACCTGGACAGCACCAAGTAGGAGCTACTCCCTCTCCTCCTCCTCCTCCGGCGAGGCAGCTCTGAAAAGGTGAAGGCGCGGAGGCGGATCGCCCATGAAGCTTCGGGCAACGCCCCTGCAGGTAGGATCTTTTTGCATTTTTTCTTCCCGCACCTCCTTGGAACATAAATCTTATGCTCTAATTGTTGTTGGATTATCGAAGGAACCCCTTTAATTCATAGTAGAGTTTTTACTCATTCCAACGCATATTTCGGAATTAAAATCCGAGCTCGGAGGAGGCCGGGGTTGATCGTCGAAGGTTGCGGGGTTTTGGAGGGGTTCTCGGGTGTTCCGACGGGTAGGCGCGGCGGCGGAGTGGCTCAAGGCGGCGGCGTGGTGAGCCGGACGGCGGAGGAGCGGCTCCAGGCGGTGGGCACGTCTCGGCAGTAGGGCGGTACGACAGAGGCGGCTGCGGACGGCAGCGGTCGGTGGGGTCTCGGGCGGCGCCGACATAGTGCAAAGAGGGAAGGGGGTCGCGGGGTGCGCGACCCCGCGTGCGGCACGACCGTGACCCGCATGACGCGGGTCGTTGCGGGGAGAGGAGACCAGCCATCAAGGCCGGTCGGTGTCGGTGGGCCGCGGCCACCTGGCCGCGGAAACTTGAACCGGACCCGCGGCCGGGCCGCGGGCCAGCTGTGGGCAGACCGGCCGGTCCGGGCCGGTCCAGCCCAAGGGAGTGCGCCCTTAAAATTTTCGACGCCCGTAACTTTCGTTACGGGTGTCCGTTTTGCGTGCCGTCAGCGGTAGCACAGACCTTGCATCATGGTAGATGTTTAGAGATAGTTTTGGGAATTTATAATTCCCGAAACGAGGGTATGTGGAGGTGTGACGTGTCCTTAAGTGGGCGAGCGTATTCCCCGAGTCTCTTGTTTTGGGCGGCGCGGACGGATCAGACGTCCATTTTGAGCGCTGTCAGTTGCGTTGGCACCCTAGCGCCGGGGTGAAGTTTTCGAGGGTGGTTTCGGGCGTTGAAGCCGAAGTTGAGGCATGGGCCCCATGGCCCGTCTTTTGAGCTGGGTGCATCTTTTAGCGGCTTTTTCCTCGGACGTCCATACGGGGTGGGCGAGCAGTCAATGTTGGGTGTTTTTCCGAGGGCATCGCGTTGGCACAGTTTGCCCTCTGTAATTCCGCACGATGGTGCGGGGCCCATGAGGGTTGTATGGGCGTCTACTGTGATTTTCCATCTGAATCACCAGACGACCGTTTTGGACAAGTGAATAGTCCATCTGGTGTACTTTTTCGAGAGGATCGCAACGGTGTGATCCGTTCGTTGAGTTTTGGGACCGGGATGTGGGTCCCATGTGGCGCCGCTCGTGTGTGGTGTGCCAGAACACATATTTTCTCTGGGTCCTCGTTCCATGCAAGTATGTAGTCAATTTGATGTGCTTTTCCGAGAGGTTTGTGATGGCGCTGTCTGCCCGACCTTTTTCGGGGACGTGGTGTGGGACCCAACCGACCTGGCTATGATGAATAGTACCTTATTCGTCGGGTGTGCTTTTTGGGTGATTGATTACTCAATCCCATATTTTTTTCTGAGGGGATCGCAGTGGCGTGATCTGTTGGTTCAGTTTCGGTATCTTGGGGTGGGCACTACACAGGTTTGGTAATAGTGAATAGTACCTTTTTCACCTGTTGACAGTTTTGGGCGAGTGAGTAGTCTAACTCGCGTGTTTTTTCGCAAGGATTACAACGGTGTGATCTGTTCGGCTGTACAGAGCCTCTTGCGCGATCTTGTTAAATGTGGAAGCATGAAAGGTGCTCCAGTGGTGGTTCGCCCTACTTTGTTTGTAGCAGACCTTTGGCGAGTGATCACGTGCACTCCCGTGTGAGTGATGTAAATGCTTGAGGTGACGTGGTTGGCCGTGCCTGGGCCTTTGAGGTGGAGTTGTTACGTCACACCTTCGCATTGACGCTGGGTGTTGTGTGCACGATAGCCTTTGGGCTAGAACGAGGTATACTCTGGGAGTATACAGGAGCGCTTCGAAATACGTGTGGTTTATACCTGAGACTGTTTGTGCTCTTGGTTGGGGTTTGACTTGGGGCCACACGTCGTGTGGGACCCAAGTGCGTGATTTTCTATTCTTCGCATAATTGGACCTCTCGCGGCAAGGAGGGTCCCTCTGTGCTCGTTTGTTTGACCAGTAGGGATGAGTGGTCTCCCCCCTAGTTTCGTTCTCGATGGGTCGGTCAGTAGCGGTGCTAGTGGCACCCAATGATGGAGCAGGCGCTGAGCCTCTTTTGGGTGAGTTGTTCTGGTGTTGGGTGGTTGCGCGATACCCACTCCGTGTTCGGTTGGTCAGTGTTGTACCCTCTAGTGGAGATGGCTAGGGCAATTCTGAGTTCTACCCTCCAGCGGTGCTGGGCAGTGGGGTACTCATCGACCTCTTCAGGTTTACCCTCCAGCAGAGCTGGGTAGTGGGTTTCTCACTGACTTCTTGGGTTTACCCTCCAGCAGAGACTGGGCAGTGGGTCACCCGATACTATTAGGGTCTACCCTCTAGCAGAGACTGGGAAATGGATCACCCGACGCTAGTAGGGTCTACCCTCCAGCAGAGGCTGGACTGTGGGTCACCCAACGACCTCTTAGGGTCTACCCTCCAGCAGGGCTGTGTAGTTGGTCACCCATCGTCTAGTTCCAGGTCTACCCTCCAGCACGGTTGGGTAGTGGGTTGCCTGTCGACTTATTCCAGGTCTACCCTCAAGTGGGGCTGGGCGGTGGGTCGCCTGATGATGTATTAAGGTCTACCCTCCAGCGGGGCTGGGCAGTGGGTCGCTTGTCGATGTATTAGGGTCTACCCTCCAGCGGGGCTAGGTAGTGGGTCGCCTGATGATGAATTATGGTTTTCCCTCCAGTAGGGCTGGGCAGTGGGTCACCCGATAACTGGTTACAAATTACCCTCCAGCAGGGCTGGAAAGTGGGGACACCGGTTGGCATTCCAGACTCAGTCCTCTCGACTAAGCTAGTCTGTGGCTTTCCTCCGTGACCACCGGAGAGGGAACCTTGGTTGTATGGGTCGGTGATGGAACGACTATGACATTGAGAATACCTCTCGACCGCGGGGCAGTGACGAGTTATGGTTTGACGTTCCCCCAGAACTCTCAAGTACGAGGGGCACTTTCCCCACCGAGATGCGTTCTTGTGACACGATCTAAAACCATGCGGGCGAGTCAGTGCCTCCCAAAGCGGATAGTGTCAAGGTGTGGTGATTGAGCCCCTTAGCTTGCAGTTCGGGGCAGACGTGTGGGATGCTGGGCATCGATGGTGTTGCTTCTAGGCCTGTTGGCGACTCATTTTCTTGGGCTGAGCTCCGGGACGGAGATCCCCTTACGACGTTGTTCGGGTTTCTGGTTGAGCATACAGATATGTATATACCTTGTTCGAGTACCCACTCCTTGGGCCTGGTTACTCTCCCTCTAGGAGAGGCGAAGACGCGCGGGGTATGCCACGTGCATTCCGTGTCTAGCTTCTGGTGGTTGGATGAGTCTACTCTCTTGCTATAGGTAGAGAAGACTCGACGGGAATTTCATCTTCTCACCGTTTCCAGCTCCTTGTGCTTGGACGAGTCTACTTCCTTTCTCTTGTTGGGTTGAGCTGGACTCTCTGATGTGCTGTTACTCTTTATTACACTCTTTGTTGTACTCCCTTTTCTTTCCCCTGTTCGCTCTACTGCTCACCCTTCAGTACCTCCTTTGTTACTCCCTTGAGCCTTCGGGGTATCCTACTGAGTACTTTTATACTCACCCCTGCTTGGGCTTTGCCCGCACTTGGTGTGCCCTTTCAGACGATGGACAGGTGGAGCGTGACTTCAGTGGAGTGTAGGAGCTTGAGAGCTTGGATCACGAGCGGTGGTCGTGGCCGAGTTCCAGGTGGGAGACCCGTCAACTGTTTCTTTTTGTTCACCTGTTGCCGGGTTGTGGCACTTTTTGGTTGGGCATGTGTTTTTTCCCTTTTCTTTTCAGCTTGTAATTTGTACTGTTTAGAGGTCGATGCACATCTGTGGTTTATATATATAGCAGTTTTTCTTTTTACTCTGCTTGTTCTTTCATTTACTCTGCACTTTTGCATTGAGTTTTTTGCGTGTGTGTGTACAGGTACTTAGGAAAAGGCCTCCCCGGGTTATTGTGCCTTCGGCTCTAGTCGCCAGCCCCTGGCCTATGGAGGCGGGCTAGGGGTAGTTGCGGCTCGAGCCCGGGTAGGGTTGGGTCATGACAATGTGGTATCAGAGGTGGTTCGTTCCTTGGGACATTATGCGGATGTCCCTAAAAGATGAATTTGTTGGGATATAGGGCAACAGTGTTAATGTGTCTCGAGAGCGGCTCTCAGGACAGGGAGTCCAGTGGTGGAGCGGCGGCCGACGTATCCATTCACCAGGACCTTGATAACCCGCTTGTCGACTTGGCATGCTGAGACAATTGTTTCAGGGAAATTTTGTTTGTGCATCACATAGGACGGAGTCTTTACTGTGTTTCTTGAGTCAGCTCCCCATCATTGTTGTTGTTGGTATATACATATATTCTCATCTGACCGCGACACTCCTTGATAATATTCAGGATGTCTCCGCGGAGACAGCCAGCCAGGATACCAGCTTTGGGTGCATGACGACAACCCTGTGAGCTACGAGGCCACAGTCCAGGACCCATCATGTGAGCCCCTTTCTCCAAGTGGGCCGGTAGCAGTACCCCCACTTGTTGAGCAGCTGACAGCTTTAGCAGAGCAGGCTGATCCTGAGCGCAGGTGGAGCGCGCTCCGTGAGTTCCAACGGCGGAGACCGCTGAGGTTCAGTGGTGAGCCAGAACCTCGGGCAGCAGAGGTTTGGCTCGAGGCAGTGGTTTGCCTTTTTAGGCTTCTGCAGGCGCCGATAGATCATAGAGTGGCTTTGGTAGCCAGCCTTTTTCCGTGGATCGGCTTGGAGTTGGTGGAGTCTGGTGACTCAGCTTCATGATGAGTCTTCGCTTTCGTGGGGCGACTTTCAGTCGTTGTTTCGTGAAGAGTTTTTCCCCTCCTGCTTGCGCTCCGTTCAGATTCAGGAGCTCATGTAGTTTCTGCAGGGAGGGATGATGGTGGCTGAGTACGCGGCTAGTTTTGAAGACCGTGCACGCTTTTACCCGGACTTGGTCCATGACGACAACATCCGAGCACAGAAGTTTGAGCAGGGTCTCCACCGAGAGATTCATGCTTTCATAGTACCCGTGGGCCTTTCCATATATGAAGGGGTGATAGAGCAGGCTCTGGTGATAGGGGGATTCCTGTCATGTTTTGCGGTTGATAGTGGCAGTGGGCGCGATGGTGCTGGGACGTCTGCCGTAGTTAGAAGGCACCGGAGGACAGGACCTCGATGCAGGTGGCCTTCCCACTGCCGGTTCCAGATATGTGGTCGTATACCACTGTGGCGAAAAGGAGAAGGGAATCAACCGAGTATGCCCTTCCGTGAGTGGATCCAGGGCCGTGGTTGTACACCACTCTGGCGCCGGAGGACAACAGGGCAGCCCAGAGAGCGCCGGTGTTATGCTTGTGACGGGCGAGGTCACTTGGAACGAGACTGCCCGACCCGCATTGCTGAGAGCTTCGGGAAGGCAGCAGGCGCACCACCACGGAAGAGCCAGCGCCGTGATCGGAGTAGTGGACAGAGAGGTGGTGCTAGCAGAGGAGCGGGTGGAGCTGGTAGTGGGGGACAACATTACGTGATCTCCTCGTCACCACTAGGAGGTCCACGTCAGGCTCCAGGTTGGGACTGCGGGTAGCTGCGAGCTTGGATGTCTATGATCCTGCAGAGCACGGGATGGTGAGAGGTACCCCATGCGACTCTTATACATATTGCAGTAGAATTGTTAGGCTCTGCATGTGGAATGCTTTCCTCCCTGCTCCTTGTTTTAGGTGTTACCAGGGTGATGCAAGGCGTCGGTCGTAACCCTGTGTTGGTATGGAAAAAGGAGTCAGACCTTTTCCTTTAGTCGATGGTGTTGGCTCCTTCGCTTCCGAGTGTGTAAGAGAGTCTTGGTTAAGAGACATCGACTGTGGAATCTAGCGTGACCAGATATCCTTGGGAGATTCACCATATGGATATTCTGATGGAGGGAATCACCAGGCCTTGTTCCAGGTGCGGGCAGTGATTCCAGTCGCGGCATGCGATGTAGAGGTTTGACCGGGGAGTTGAGTTAACCCCGAGGGCCTTCGGGCTGTTTGAGACCATGAAAAGGGATGGCGAGGTACCCTAACGCCTTTCCCTAACCCCATAGTCTGGAGTGGGTGCACGACGTCGGCAAGGGCTGACCTCGCATGAACGGATCAATCCTTTGGTCCGTGTGTGGTGATGCAGAGCTGTGCGTGGGTTCTTCTGGGTATGGGAAATCCAGGTGTGGGCTTAGTAACCAGTGTTTCTCCCTAGTTTTTTTGCTTTTCGGGGACGAAAAGTGTAAAGGAGGGAATGATGTAAGAACCTGGTTTTTGCTACAAATGACTTTGGAATATTCTTGATAGTATTCCAGGGCAGTGCCTTCATACGGCGTGCGATTCTGAGCCCCGGAGTGGCTGGAATTAAATTTTTAGTGTGTTCACACTGGGAACGCAAAATAAATGGTATAAATCCTAAACGGAGTTCCAGATAAGAGATCTGAGTGTACGGATGGGTCCGTAATGGGGTTTTACCCTAGGAACGACATAAAACTTGTCGGCGTGGGATGTTTGGACCCCTCACCCACTCCCGGAACATTAAATGGATAAATAAATTAATTAATTAATTCGTTTAATGGAGAAACACTAGTATCTTCTAAACGGTGGCTCGGATTCTAAAACCGAGGGCACCGTTGATTTTGGAGCATGCCGTTTACCCTAGGAGGGGTATAAGCTTCACGGGCGTGGGCCGTTTGTGAAAAATGGCTCTAGGGGCGTTTTCATAATTTAGCGGCTTCGGACGTTAAATTTTATAACTTTTGAACGGGGTCTCGGATTAAAATTCCATGATCGTCGTTGTGCTCGGGAGGTGGTGTTTACCGCAAGGGAGTCTTAACCTCGACCCTGATGAGGGTTCAAGTTTGGGCCGACGGGCGGGTGGTTAAGCATTTCTATTTAAACGCTTAAGTCACCCACACCCTCTTCCTCTCCCTCTCCTGGACAGCAGCAAGGAGGAGCTCCTCCCTCTCCTCCTCCTCCTCCTCCGGCGAGGCAGCTTCGGCAAGGCGACGACGCGGCTGCGGATCGCCCGTGAAGCTTCGGGAAACGCCCCGACAGGTAGGATCTTTTTGCATTTTTCCTTCCTGCACCTCCTTTGAACAAAAATCTTATGATCTAATTGTTGTTGGATTTTCGAACGAACCACTTGAATGAGTAGTAGAGTTTTTAATCTTTCCAATGCATATTTCGGAATTAAAATACGAGCTCGGAGGAGGTCGGGGTTGATCGTCAAAGGTTGCGAGTTTTTGGAGGGGTTCTCGGGTGTTCCGGCGGGTAGGCGCGGCGGCGGAGCGGGTCCAGGCGGCGGCGCGGTGAGCCGGATGGCGGCGGAGTGGCTCCAGGCGGTGGGCGTGTCTCGGAAGCAGGGCGGCACGACGGAGGTGGCTGTGGACGGCGGCGGTCGGCGGGGTCTCGAGCGGCACCGGCGTAGCGCAAAGAGGGAAGGGGGTTGCGGTGTGCGCGACCCCGCGTGCGGCACGACCGCGACTCGCATGTCGCGGGTCGCTGCGGGGAGAGGAGACCGGCCACCAAGTCCGGTCGGTGTCGGTGGGCCACGGCCACCTGGCCGCGGCGGCTTGAACCGGCGGGCCGGCTGTGGGCGGACAGGCCGGTCCGGGCCGGTCTAGCCCAAGGGAGTGCCCCCTTAAAATTTCTGACGCCCGTAACTTTCGTTACGGGCGTCCGTTTTGTGCGCCATCAGCGGCAGCGCAATCCTTGCGTCGTGGGAGATGTTTAGAGCTAGTTTCGAGAATTTTTAATTCCTGAAACGAGGGGCCGTGGAGTTGCGACGTGTCTTTAAGTGGGAGAGTGTATTCCCCGAGTCTCTTGTTTTGGGCGGCGCGGACGAATCATACATCTGTTTTGAGCGCCGTCAGTTGTGTTGGGACCCTGGGGCTAGGGCGAAGTTTTCCAAGGTTGTTTCGGGCGTTGAAGCCGAAGTTGAGGCGCGGGCCCCACGGCCCGTCTTTTGAGCTGTGTGCAGCTTTTAGCGGCTTTTTCCTCAGACATCCGTACGGGGCGGGCGAGCAGTCAATGTTGGGTGTTTTTCTGAGGGCATCGCGTTGGCGCAGTTTTCCAGCTGTAATTCTGCACGATGGTGCAGGGCCCATGAGGGCTATATGGGCGTCGACAGCGATTTTCCATCTTAATCACCGGTCGACCGTTTTGGACAAGTTAATAGTCCATCTGGTGTATTTTTTTGAGAGGATCGCAACAGTGCGATCCGTTCGTTGAGTTTCGGGACCGAGATGCAGGTCCCACGTGGCGCCACTCATGTGCGGTGTTCCAGAACACATCTTTTCTCTGGGTCCCCATTCCTAGAAAGTAAGTAGTCAATTTGACGTGCTTTTCCGAGAGCTTTGCGATGTCGTAGTCCGCCCGACTTTTTTCGGGGATGTGGTGTGGGACCCACCCGACCTGGCTATGGTGGATAGTACCTTCTTCGTCGGGTGTTCATTTTGGGCGATTGATTACTCAATCCCATATGTTTTTCTGAGTGGATCGCAGTGGCATGATCCGTTGGTTCAGTTTCAGGATCTTGGTGTCGGCCCTACATGGGTTTGGTCACTGTGAATAGTACATTTTTCACCTGTTGACCCTTTCGGGCAAGTGAGTAGTCTAACTCGCATGTTTTTTCGCAAGGAATACAACGGTGTGATCCGTTTGGCTGTATGGAGCCTCTTGCGCGATCTTGTTAAATGTTGAAGCATGAAAGCTGCTCTAGTGGTGGTGCGCCCTACTTTGTTTGTAGCGGACCTTTGGCGAGTGATCACGTGCACTCCCGTGTGAGTGATGTAAATGCTTGAGGTGATGTGGTTGGCTGTGCCTGGGCCTTTGAGGTGGAGTTTTTACGTCACGCCTTCGCGTTGACGCTGGGTACCGTGTGCACGATAGCCTTTGGGCTAGAACGAGGTATACTCTGTGAGTATACGGGAGCTCTTGGAGGTATGCGTGGTTTGTACCTGAGACTGTTTGTGCACTTGGTTGGGTTTTGACTTGGGGACACACGTCGTGTGGGCCCCAAGTGTGTGCTATGTTCTGCTTCGCATACTTGGACCTCTTGCGGCATGGAGGGTCCCTCTGTGCTAGTTGTTTTGACCAGTAGGGCTGAGTGGTCTCCCCCTGGTTTCGTTCTCGATGGAACGGTCAGTAGCGGTGCTAGTGGCACCCAATGATGGAGCAGGCATTGAGCCTCTCTTGGGTGAGTTGTTCTGGATTTGGGTGGTTGTGCGATACCCACTCCCTGTTCGGTTGTCCAGTGTTGTACCCTCCAGTGGAAATAGCCAGGGAAATTCTGAGTTCTACCCTCCATTGGGGCTGGGCAGTGGGTTACTCATCGACATCTTCGGGTTTACCATCCAGCAGGGCTGGGCAGTGGGTTGCTCACTGACTTCTAGGTTTTACCCTGCAGCAGAGACTAGGCAGTGGGTCACTCGATGCTATTAGGGTCTACCCTCCAGTAGAGTTTGGGCAGTGGGTCACCCGACGCTAGTAGGGTCTACCCTCCAGTAGAGGTTGGGAAGTGGGTCACCCAACGACCTCTTAGGGTCTACCCTCCAGCAGGGCTGGGCAGTGGGTCGCCCGTCGTCTAGTTCCAGGTCTACCCTCCAGCACGGTTGGGCAGTGGGTCGCCTATCAACTTATTCTAGGTCTACCCTCCAGCGGGGCTGGGCAGTGGGTCGCTTGATGATGTATTAAGGTCTACCCTCCAGTGGGGCTGGGCAGTGGGTCGCCTGTCGATGTATTAGGGTTTACCCTCCAGCGGGGCTGGGCAGTGGGTTGCCTGATGATGTATTAGGGTTTACCCTCCAGCAGGGCTGGGCAGTGGGTCACCCGATATCTAGTTACGAATTACCCTCCAGCAGGGCTGGGTAGTGGGGACACCGGTTGGCATTCAAGACTCAGTCCTCTCGACTAGGCTAGTCTGTGGCTTTCCTCCATGACCACCGGAGCGGGAACCATGGTTTTATGGGTCGGTGATGGAACGTGTTTGACTTTGAGAATACCCCTCGACCACGGGGCAGTGACGAGTTGTGGTTTGACGTTCCCCCAGAACTCTCAAGTACGAGGGGCACTTTCCCCACCGAGACGCGTTCTTGTGACGCGATCTAAAACCGTGTGGGCGAGTCAATGTCGCCCAATGCGGATAGTGTCGAGGTGCGGTGATTCAGCCACTTAGCTTGCGGTTCGGGGAAGACGAGCGGGATGCTGGGCATCGATGGTGTTGCTTCTGGGCCTGTTGGCGACTCATTTTCTTGGGCTGAGCTCTGGGACGGAGATCCCCTTACGATGATGTTCGGGTTTCTGGTTGAGCATACAGATATGTATATACCTTGTTCGAGTACCCACTCCTTGGGCCTGGTTACTCTCCCTCCAGGAGAGGCAAAGATGTGCGGGGTATGCCACGTGCTTTCTATGTCTATCTTCTCGTGGTTGGATGAGTCTACTCTCCTGCTATAGGTAGCGAAGACTCGATGGGAAGTTCATCTTCTCACTGTTTCCAGCTCCTTGTGCCTGGACAAGTCTACTTCATTTCTCTTGTTGGGTTGAGCTGTACTCTCTACTGTGCTATTACTCTTTACTGGACTCTATGTTGTACTCCCTTTGCTTTCTCATGTTCGCTCTACTGCTCACCCTTTGGTACCTCCTTTGGTGCTCCCTCGAGTCTTCAGGGTATCCTACTGAGTATTTTTATACTCACCCCTGCTTGGGCTTTGCCCGCACTTGGTGTGCCTTTGCAGACGACGGACAGGTGGTGCATGACTTCCGTGGAGCGTAGGAGCTTGGGAGCTTGGACCACGTGCGGTGGTCGTGGCCGGGTTCTAAGTGGGAGACCCGTCAGCTGTTTCTTTTTATTCACATGTTGCCGGGTTGTGGAACTTTTTGGTTGGGCGTGTTTTTTTCCCCTTTTCTTTTCATCTTGTACTTTGTACTGTTTAGAGGTCGATGCACATCTGTGGTTTATATATATAGAAGTTGTTCTTTTTTACTCTGCTTGTTCTTTCTTTTACTCTGCACTTTTGCATTGAGTTTGCTGCGTGTGTGTGTACAGGTACTTAGGCAAAGGCATCCCCGAGTTATTGTGCCATTGGTGCGGGTCGCCAGCCCCTGGCCTATGGAGGCGGGCTTGGGGTAGTTGCGGCTCGATCCCGGGTAGGGTTGGGTCGTGACATATAGTGTATAAATCACCACTCATAAATTTTGGAATCTATATTATTATTAACTGACATAGGATTAGTACGAAGGATAATAGGGTAAAGAAGGTAGAATTGACGTATCATTTTTGTCATGAAAAATTTTCCACGGTAAGATAAATTAAATCTTTATTTGAGGTAGAGAGTTAAGCCATATTGAAATTCAACAACCATATCTTGAATGTAGATGCACTATGGGAAAAAGGGGTTTTTGCGATGGGCCTTTTGCGATGGGAATAAATCTCGTCTCAAAAGGTCTGTCAAAGAGGTTATTTGCGACGGGTCATTACGCCCATCGCAAATAACCAACTATTTGAGAGGGGATTTCATTTCCGTCGCAAATAGTGTGGCGCGGATAGCGCACCAAACCGCGCGAATGTTATTTGCGATGGTAGGATCCCACCATCGCAAATAGTTAAGTATTTGGGATGGGGCCTGTCGCATATAACTGGTGGCGGTTTATAGCCTTTTGCGACGGGTTGTCGTCCCATCGCAAAAGGTGTGTCGGTAGGGACTATTTGCGACGGGTCCCGTTGCAAATAACTTTTTTACCACCGACGGTAATTAATGCGAGAGTAGGTATTTGCGACGGGTCCCGTCACAAATAATCCCATCACAACTAATCTAACCTATATATACCCCATCTCTTTTCCTCTCATTCTCTCAAATTTCAGATTATGTGTCTCTCTAAACTCGAATTTAAGAGAGAGAATTTTTTTTAGTTTATTTTTTTTGCTCGCGAAGATGCTGTGAAGCTGTGTGCATCAATAGAAAATCAGCTATAATGGTATTTATGTTTTTTAATTTATTATTTATTTCGTTGTTTAATGCTAATGTTTTTTTATTATTGATTAGTTTTAATTAAATTAAATTTAAATTGTTTTGTCATTAGTATTTATTTGTACTAGTAAATTGAAATTTTTAGTTTTGATTTTTAATAATTAGTAGTAATTATTAATTATTAACTATAATTAGTAATGTATATAATTAATTTGTAGTAATTAATAATAATTGGTATGAAATATCAATAAATAGTAATAAATAGGAATAATTAGTAATAATTAAGAATAATTAGGAATAATTAGTAATAATTCGTAATAATTATGAATAAATGTTAATAATTAGTAATAATTAGCAATAATTAGTAATAATTAGTAATAATTAGTAATAATTAGCAATAATTAGGAATAATTAGCAATAATTAGTAATAATTAGCTAAATTAGTAATAATTAATAATAATTAGTAGTAAATTGTAATAATTAATAATAAATTGTAATAATTAGTACTAAATTGTAAAAATTAGTAATAAATTGTAATAATTAGTATTAAATACTAATAATTACTAATAATTACCAATAAATACTAATAACTAGAAATAAATACTAATAATTAGTAATAATTAGCAATAATTAGTAATAATTTGGAATAATTAGCAATAATTAGCAATAATTAGGAATAATTAGCAAAAATTAGCAATAATTGGCAATAATTAGCAATAATTAAGAATAATTAGTAATAATTCGGAATAATTAGAAATAATTAGAAATAAATAGCAATAATTAGTTATAAATAGAAATAAATAGTAAAAAAATAAGAATAATTAGAAATAAATAGGAATAATTAATAATAATTAGGAATAATTAATAATAATTTGTAATAATTCATAATAATTAGTAATAAATTGTAATAGTTAGTAATAAATTGTAATAATTAGTAATAATTATGAATAAATACATATAATTAGTAATACATACAAATAATTAGTAATAATTAGCAATAATTAGCAATAATTAGCAATAATTAGTAATAATTAGCAATAATTAGCAGTAATTAGCAAGAATTAGTAATAATTAATAATAATTAGTAATAAATTGTAATAATTAGTAATAAATTGTAATAATTAGTAATAAATTGTAATAATTAGTAATAAATACTAATAATTAGTAATAACTACAAATAAATACTAATAATTAGAAAACATAATAATAATTAGCAAAAAATACTAATAATTAGCAATAAATAGAAATAATAAGGAATAACTAGCAATAATTAGCAATAATTAAAAATAATTAGCAATAGTTAGAAATAAATATTAATAATTAGGAATAATTTGGAATAATTAGCACTAATTAGCAACAATTAGAATTAATTTGCAATAATTAGAAATAATTAGCAATAATTAGAAAAAACATAGCAATGATTAGCAATAAATAGCAATGATTAGCAATAAATATAAATAATTAGCAATAATTAGTAATAATTAGCAATAATTAATAATAAATAGGGAAAATTATATATAAATATCAATAAATATTAATAAATAGGAATAATTAGTAATAATTAGGAATAATTAGTAATAATTAGGAATAATTAGTAATAAATATGAATAATTAGTAATAATTATGAATAAATACTAATTATTAGGAATAAAATCTAATAATTAGTAATATTTACGAATAATTATGAACAAATACTAATAATTTGTAATATTTATCAATAATTAGTAATATTTAGAGATAATTAGTAATAATTAGAAATAATTAGGAATAATTAGAAATAATTAGGTATTATTAGAAATAATTAGTAATAATAATCTATAATTAGTAATAATTACTGATAGATGCTAATAATTAGAAATAATTACTAATAAATACTAATAATTAGGAATAATTAGCAATAAAAAGCAATTATTAGGAATAATTTTCAATAATTAGTAATAATTATAAAAAATTAGTTATAATTAGCTATAATTAGTAATAATTACTAATAAATACTATTAATTAGTAATAATTACTAATAAATACTTATAATTATAAATAATTAGAATTAATTAGAAATAATTAGGAATAATTTGCAATAATTAGCAATAATTAGCAATAATTAGCAATAAATAGGATTAAATATTACTAATTAGAAATAATTAGGAATAATTATGAATAATTAGAACTAATTAACAATATTTAGAAATAAATATCAACAATTAGTAATAAATATCACTAATTTGGAATAATTAGCAATAATTAAGAATAATTAGTAATAAATATGAATAAATTGTAATAATTTGTAATAAATTTTAATAATTACTAAAATTTAGTAATAAAAATTAATAAAAATTAATTATAATTATATATAATTAATAATAATAAAAAAAATTTATTATCAATATTTATGAAAAAAGAATATTAATATTATTAAAATAATAACAAATTTATAAAATATTAAAAATATCAATATTCACAACAGGATTTGTTATATTCTTAACATGTTCAAATCTAAAAGGGTCTCCAATTGTGAGGTAATGTGCAATAAAATGTTTGTGTCAACCATGTCCAATGTAGACTCTATAATTGTCCTTTCTAGGTTGATCACCATGCAAGTAGCGTTGCAACCGAACAACCCAAGACATGCCCTTCTCATCTATAAGAGCTATCTCACATGACCATGTACACAGACCATTCTTCCTTGAATATTTAAGGGAAATATACTGATATCCCATCAAATATTTAAGGAATAATGATCTATGTAAATGGAGCAAGAAGATTCGTAGAGATGAAAAAGACATTACTGTGGTCGTCCTATTGCAACACTACATGAGAGGTGATCAACCATGCAAAGAAAATAATAGTGTTTACATTGGACATGTCTAACACAAATATTTTATTGCGCATGACCAAACAATTGGTGACCCTTTGAGATTTGGACATTTTAAGAATAGAGAAATGTCTATTGCGAATATTAGTAATTTTAATATTTTATAAAGTATTTTTTAATAATATTAATATTGTTTTTTCATAAATATTGATAATTTAATTTTTTATTAGTAATAATTAGATATAATTAAAATTAGTAAACAAAAAAATTTTGTATAATGAAGGGAATATTTGTTATTTTCTCCACAATGATGATTACAAATTTCTTTTCATTATTCTAGAAGATTCCATTTTAATATGTATTGTTAAGTATTGATAAATTTTTAATAATTAGAAATAAATAGTAATAATTAGGGATAATTAGTTAGGAACAATTAGAAAGAAATTTTAATAAATTTTAAAAAATTCCAGAACCAGGCACAATTTCCAGTGGATTGACAACACTCTTTTTTCTCGATGACTTTTCTCCATTCAACTATCACGGACTCAAAACAATATGAAAAATGTGATTCTACATAGGAATATTCAATCTCGTATATAGGAGATTGGATATACATTCGTGGGATCATATTTTTTATAATGTTTTCAGGCGTTGACAGTTGGAAGAAGAAAATTCATCAAAAAAGGGGGCTCTTTTGTCCGATGGATCATTTACTTTCATCATTATTACACTGAAATGACAATGATGAATCTAGTAGGAGATATGCATATTCGTTCTTGTACATAAGAGAATGTATATGCCTACCTCAGAACAGATTCATCGTTGTGATTTCAGTGTGAGAAAGATGCAAGTAAATGATCTGTCGGACAAAAGAGTAGTCGTCAATCCACTGTAAATTGTGTCTCCTTTAATTAATGATAATTATTTTGAAATAGTAGTAATTATTTATCTTCTTTTTTCAGATAGTATTTTTATAATTTCAACTTATTCAAAAACAGTGATGATTTTATATTTTGTAGAAATATAAGGAAGAAGGATGTCGACATCAGTCATTGTTAGATGATCGTGCATGGATAAATCAGTGCAGAAATCCAAACGGTTTTGGTTTAAATCTGGTATATATTGAGTTTGTTGAAGCTTTCTTAGCATTTGCATCATCAAAACCATAATATGTTTCAGAAGAAAAAATTAGGTGTCCTTGTAAAAAATGTTCTTTGATAACGTTTGAAACATTTGACAAGGTTAGGGGACATCTCATGCAGTATGGTTTTCAACCAGATTATGTTTTTCGGTATCAACATGGTGAACGAAGTTCTAGAGAGGATACTAATAACTTGATTCCAGATCCATCATAGTACCAAAATTTAGTACATTATGTTGCAGGTCCATCTGTTCAACAAACTGAAACTCATGATGATATTTATTTAACTCCTGAGTTGACACCATCCAAATTTTATGAGTTGTTGAGGTCTGCTGAAAAAGCATTATATATTGGTTGCAAGATAAGAAAATTAGAAGAGGTTGAAAAATTTATGGCAATTAAACCAGATAATGCAATGTCAAACAACTGTTTCGATTAGATATTTTATTTGGTTAAAACATTGTTACCTGAAGGAAATATGTTTCCTGCAAACTACTATGAGAGCAAGAGGTTGGTTCGTAATCTAGGCCTTAGTTATTGGAAGATTCATGCATGTGGAAATGATTGAATCTTATATTCTGGTGAAAATGAGTCATTGGATAGTTGTCCAACATGTGGTCAATCGAGGTATAAAGAACCTCAACCAGGGAAGTCTATAATGATTCTTGTAAAACAGTTGAGATATTTCTCCTTACACCCAGGCTGCAGTGTTTATTTATGTCTCATAACACATCATCAATGATTTCATGTCACAAAACCAATATTTCAACTGGTAAAACCTTGAATCATCCTTCTGATGGTGATTCATGGAAGCAATTTGATTGTATGAATCCGTCTTTTTCTTTAGAAGCCCGAAACATGCGACTGGGTCTTTCTACTAATGATTTCTGTCAGTTTGGTTCTTATGGTAGTTAGTATTCATGTTGGCCTATCTTTATAACATCGTATAATCAGCCTCCATGGATGTTGATGAAGGAGCCCTATATCTTTTTGACCTTATTAATCCTAGGAAATCCAAAAAATAATATTTATGTTTATTTTATACCATTGATTGATGAGTTAAATTCATTGTGGAGTAATGGTATTAGTACATATAATGTTGTTGCGAAACAAAATTTCACATTAAAAGCTGCATTGATGTGGACGATTAGGAAATTTCTGGCATATGGAATTTTATTTGGCTTGAGTACACATGGTCCAAAATCACGTCCTTACTCTATAAAAGACAACAATGCTTTCATGCTCATCAATGGAGAAAAACTTTATATTTTTGCTGTCATCGCAAATTTCTTCAAACCGATCATCCTTTTCGAAGGAAAAAATATCATTTCAGAAAAGGAACAATTGAAAAGAATGAAACTCCAAAAATGATGTTTGGTACAGAGTTTTAATCAGTTGTATTTTCATTACATCCCATCAAATATGGGCCAATATTAAACCAACAGAAAATTCATGGCTTTGGGAAAAAAACATAATTGGATAAAACGAAGCATTTTTTGGGATCTCCCATATTGGTCTGATTTGTTGGTCCACCACATGTTGGATGTCAAGAACATTGAGAAGAATTGTTTTGATAATTTATTTCATACTATTTTGGATACACTAGGTAAGACCAAAGATTCTATAAAATAATTATTAGATCTTCCCAAAATTTACAGGCGACTTGAACTTGAACTATTATAAAATGTTAGATCACAGAGGTTAATGAAGACAAAAGTAGCTTATACACTGTCCGAAGAGATTCGTTTTTTATTTTTTTAGTGTATTTCAAGTTTGAGACTTCCAGATGGATATGCATCCAATTTGGGAAGATATGTTAAGAATGGTTATATTACCAGATTAAAAAGTAATGATTTTCATGTTATAATGGAAAGACTTATGCCAATTGGATTCATAGGTTTTTTGAATTCTATGATTTGGGATACAATAACAGATATATCATTTTTTGAGAGGTTTGTGCAGAGAAAACTGACTATGATGCACTAAGAAAACTGGACGAAGTTATTTCTTTAATTATATGTAAACTGGAAAAAATCCTTCCACCTTCTTTCATTGACTCAATGGAACATATGATATTACATTTTCCAAATGAAGCTAAATGTAGAGGTACAGTACAGTTTCGATGGATATTCCCATTCGAGAGATACATGCAGAAATTGGAGAAAAAAATATTTAACCACGCATTAGTTGAAGGATCAATTTCTGAAGCATATTTTCTAGAGTAAATTGCTTTTTTCTACACTCAAAATCTTTGAATCTGAATATCCCTCATAATAGAACCACATGGGAATGAACAAGTGAAACGTTAATGATGAAATTTAAAATCATTTATCAGTTTTTAATCAGCCAAGTCTTGGCTTCGGTGAAGTTCAAGAATGATGGATTTTAGATGATGAACATCACAAAGCTCATACATATGTTTTTCTCAACTGTGAATAAATTACAACATTTGTAATGTGAGGGATTCTATCACTTATTCTATAATTTCTATTAAAATATGTAAACTTATATTATTTATAGGTTATATGATTATCATATCAAGAAACAAGTTCCACAAATTACAGCAGCTGCTCTTGAAGAACACAGACAAAAAAATTCCCAATGGTTTCAAAAGCTGGTAACTTAAATTATTGATGGTTTAATATCATTTCAGTTTACTATTTATTATATTGATAATTGTTTTAAAAATTTTCAGGTCTCTCAACATGCTGATAAAATTGATAAGCGATTGTGTATATTGAGTAACCCAACATCCAAAATGGTTAAATCTTATAACGCATATGTAGTGAATGGTTTTCCATTTCATACACGTGCATATGGGGAATCAAAAAAACAATGAACAGTCAAGTTATTTTAAGAGGATCTCATCATAGAGAAACTGAAGTTGCGTTTGACAACATTCTGGATGAAATTATTAAGCTATGTTATCTTGGAAAAAATTAGATAACGATGTCTAAATGTCGGTGGTTGGATACTGAGAGAGGATTTCTTGTTTATCCGACTCATGGAATCATTGATATTAAATATAAAAGTCATATTGCAGTAAATGAACCATTTTCACTGGCTCAGGAGACACATCAAGTTTATTACACAACGTACTGTTCTACTTAAAGAGACCTGGATGATTAGTGGAGCATAATAAAAATGAAATCTCAGGGAAATCAATTTATGAAAACTGAATGTGGTTTAGCTGAAGTGGATGAAATTTAAATTTTTCAAGAGACTACTCAAAATCCATCTTTTTCACAAAGAAACATGAATATTGATGAGGACACCCCAAAATTAAGGGTCCATGGTGACAAAGATGTTAATGATGTTTCAAATGAAATTGAGATGATAAGGGATGATGAAAGTGAAACTCATAAGGATATTGATGATGCCGAGGAGGAATATGAATACATTGACATCATCAGATATGAAGATGATAATAAAGGTGAACATTGGAATAGTTAAATTCTAGTTATGATCATAACTAATATATATATATATAAATAATAGTTATTTTCAACTATATGCTAACAAAAATTATTTTGTGTTTCAGATGGACTCTGATCTATTGCGTGAGTTAGAGGAGGTTGAGCTACCTTTGGATGATGGGGATGTGGGATCAAAAGACCCTCATCCTACTGGTGGTGTTGGAGGTACATGGAGGGGGTGTAGTCTTGCGCGACTATCGATTCCAGACCCTATCCCCAAGCGACGTCCACATATTGGCTTCGATCAATGCACATAGTGGTTTGGAAACCTGTATATTTTAGTTAGATTTCATTGATTTATTTCTATATATACTAGTTGTTTCATTATTTATTTTTTATAACATTTTTTCTCTTTTAGATGTTGGATAGGGGAGCACTATATTGCACAATTATTTTTCACAGCGATGGACCAAATGGGAATAGATTCCCGTTGATGTTCAGCTCGGCATGTACAATCATTGGATGGTACATAAACAAATAATATTTATTTTGAAATTTATTTTATTAATAACACGAAATGAAAAATTATTTGTAGGGTTTATGGTATCCCATTGAGGATAGCATGCGTGGCGCTATCCTTGAAGCCTGGGAGGTGGCTATGCATGAGCATTTGCGTCAGTTTTTGCACAATTTGAGAAAGACAACCACTACGAAATCAGGAGAGACAATATTTGATGAGTCGTATAGAGCCCACTAACCAGATTAAATTTCATCTGTGGTTTGGGACAGATTATTTTCCCACTAGTTGGGTGGTGGATTTTAGAGGAGGTCTTCATTGGGTCGGCAGAACCATGGGAGACAAGAGGTGACACATCGAGCTTGTAGCTGTACATTCAGTATGCATAGAGAGCATCTGGTATGTATATTTTTAAATATTATCTATAACTTCAAATTTAAATAGTTTATTTTATATACATATATGCAGTTGAGCATCCTGATATTATAAAGTACGTTGTCTATCAGAGGATGTACAATAATCCAGCCACCGAAAATATTAGAGGTGATCGTCAGCGTCAGATTGTGGTTAGTCTTATTTTTTCGAGTTGGACAATTAACTCCATATAATATTTTCACAATTTTAATTTCAAATTGGAATTGAAGGAGTCACATGAGGCTTCGACTTCACTGACACATGCTGAGGGTCAGGATGAGACGATTGATCAGACCAGTGTCCACCATTTCAACAAGGCAGCATGGATGCAGGCGACTCAGTATGGCTTTGAGAAGGGCCAAGTAGTTGGTATTAGCTCTGATGTGACTCATGATACTTATTGTGGTACTACTGCGAATTCGGCATCCAACTTGAGAGGAGCTCATGGAGAGGAATCATGTTTTTTCTCACAGTATCAGGAACAGTTCCGAGCTATGAATGACCTTATAGAGAGTTTTCAGAAGCAGAAAGAAGAGATGCGTCAGCAGTAGCAGGAGGAGGAGGAGGAGATACGTCGATGGCAGTAGCAGCATCAGGAGAAGATAGAGTAAATGGGCAATCTGACTCATAATTTAGGGATGGAGTTTCCTCCACCATCTCCTTCAACTCCTCCACCTCCTCTAGAAGACGACCCCCAAGTGATTTTTTTTAAGTAAAAACATTTGAATTTAATTTTTTTGTAATATGAACTATTTACAGTTTCTCACATTTATATCAGTGCGATTATTACATAATTTAATTTTTAATATTTTAGGATTTTTATTTGTGAATATTGTGAATTTTCATATTTTTTATATTTTTATTATTTTAATAATATTAATATAATTGTTTCATTTATCATAATTTTATTAAATATATTTTTTTAGAATAATTTTTTTTAATATTTGTTTATTTTACTAATAATAATAATAATAATTATTATTATTATTATTATTATTATATTTAATGATTTTTTATATTTTTTTTGTGAATATTGAGAATTTTAATATTTTTGATTTTTTTATTATTTTAATAATATTAAAATTAATTTTCCAATAATAATAATAATATTTTATGATTTTATTATTATTTTATGAATATTGACAATTTTAATATATTTTATTTTTTCACTATATAAATAATTTTAAAATTATTTTTTCAGTAATCATAATTTAATTTAAATTCATTTTTTTAAAATTTATTTATTATTTGAAACGGGATCTATTGCAACGGGATCCCGTTGCAAATAGTCTAAATAATTTTTTCTTAAAAAAGGTATTTGCGATGGGATTAGGAGCCCATCTCAAATATTATTTGCAACAGGCCCATTGCAAATAATCTAAATAAATATTTTAAAAAATCATTTGCGACGGGATTACGGGCTCATCACAAAAGATTATTTGTGACGGTCCCCCCGAAAAAGAACTTATATATATATATAAGTATATAATCGATGATTTATTTGCGACTGTGAATTTTCCTATCATAAAAAATATTTTTGGCGATAGCGTTTTCTGCAACGATCTATTTGCGACGGGGCCCCGTCGCTAAAGCTTATTTCTGACAGGATCCCGTCACAAATAACCTATCTCAAATACCTTGAATTCTAGTAGTGATGGTATGGCTATGAAACTATAGTTATATTTTACGATGGGTTCAGTGATTTTTCAAAATTCCATATTTTATAAGATCATGGTATGTAATTATTTCTATATTTTCATATCGTTCACATGATACAATTAGCTCATCCATATAAGAACACAATTACTCTCCACCATTATTAATAATAATGTGTTCTGAAATCCTATGAACCAACCTTCTATATACCAACATGATTTATTTAAATTTATTTGTTAATTAACCTATCCATCGTAGCTACTATATTTTTATATTTTCTTGTAGATTCTCTTAATAATATCTTGAACTATTGATTTATGTAATTGGTTATTGATTTTAGAATGAAAATTTATTTACAAATGATAATTACATGTTATTTAATTATTTTTTATTTATACATTCTTTATATCTTAATTATTATTCTATATCTATGTTTTTTCCTTCTTTCATTCATGTTTAACAGTTTCATTTACCCTTGTGTGTTATTCTTCCTAATATGAAGATGTTCACACCAACTAGTGTTAGCCATAAATTTTCAATCATAGCAGAATTACTATTGCGTATGGGGTTTGTGACACTTACATATTGGCCTTCACCTAGTTCAGAGTTACATCATGGAAAACGGTACAAACCTTACATATTCCCTTATGGTATAATTTTTATTACATTTCAATGAAGTTGTTGTCTAAGGAATCCTAAATGTGTTGTTTATTGTATAATATATCAAATTAATTTTCACTTATTAGACTTCTAATTTAACTTAAATTATGTTTGTATATTGGTTTCAGTGAACCTTACATTTCATAACATTACCAATGGAGGAATCTTATGAATTTTTAATAATGAATCTGATCTATTATTTACATTGGGAATTGGGATGGGTTTTCAGTAGTTTGGGTGGTTCCTATTTCAACCATTCATGTATATTCAGATGTTATTGAATAATTCATCTCCAAAACACAAATATATATATATATATATATCATCGATATTATGGTGGTAGATATGAAAATACAATGGTTATATGATGTTTAGGATACTCTTATTATAGAGGGATAGGTTAAAAAGTATTTTTTCATCACCAGAGTTTGAATTTTCCATCCCTAGTGTGATTGTATGTGTTTTCTCAATATTGTTAATTATAGCTCACCAAATTATTTCAATATGGTAATTTTTTTAAGCTACCTTTTATGAATATGTCATGTCTATCTATTATGAACATCACTAAGGATTCCTGATGAACTAATGAGGACCAGTTGGTTGTTACATCTAACTGACATGCAATATTATTTTTACACTATTCACTCTATATTTTTTTAATTTTAAAAAATAGATCTTGATTGAATATTTTTTATAAACCATTTATATTGATGTATATTCATTATAAATAATAATTTAAGAATTTAGGAATACAGTGGTCATATTAGTATGGAGTTCGTCCAAACTATTTTAACTATTTCATATCCTTGGGTGTCATTATTATGTCATCTTTCCTATATTTTTCACTCATATTGGATTCAAATTCTAGTGATTTATTCACATTTGTTTCGTAATTTTATTATTTCATTAAAAAAACTCATTTTGTGTCTCTATATTAAAAAAATAAAAATGATATTGGATATTTCATGGGGGAGTATCTCTGAGATTTTCCGCAATGGTTGGTACCAAATCCCAACATATATAATAATGGCTTCTAGACAATAAAATATTGAACAATTTGATGGTGATGGTGGTTTTAATTTGGGGTGAATAAATATGAGATCACTACTAGTCTACAAATTGAAACAAAACACTTTTAATGGCTTAAATAAACCTCAAATTTTCTTTTCCACAATCATAATGACTATACCCATTTACTCTAATGTCACTCATAAAACAATATTGAAATCCTATTGATGTTAAACATTTTTCCGGAATATACAGTTTTTAAGGGTTTCTAATAAAACATCCACTATTGGAATTTGGTTTATGTTAAATAAATTATGTCCCAAACCAAAAATATTAGAATATTTTCCAAAAACAATGGTAATTCTCAATTTATAGTTAATGTGAACATATTACATAAGCTATAATGATTTGTAGATTATAATTATTATTTGATGAATAACATTAGGAAATTCATTTATATGATGTTTTTGTTGAGGAAAAGATTGTTCTTATGGTTAATTGTTTTAGTAATGGTGTTATTTCTAATCATATGGAAATAATATAGGTAAAAGTAAGAGGAAAAGTAAGAACTATAGCGATTTAAGGGACAATAGGTCAAATTCTACACAACGAAAGGTTACCTATTGTCCTTTCATAGAACATGGGAATGTGAGACCATAGTGCTATGAGATAATGTATGGTCAACATCAAAAATAATGTTTAGATATTTGTCTCTTTTTTGATTAAGTATATGTGAGTACTAAAGTGATGACTATGTCTGAAGACACACGTATTTTTTAGTAGGTTTTGGGCATAAAGGGTTATTTCAACTTGAACCTAGATTGGAATTCCTATATTAAGATCATTGATAGAGATAAATGATAGGTTTTCGTTGGGGAAAATAAAAAGGTGTCATGTTTTTGGGAAGAGGTTATATTATATTAGATCACTCATATTATTATTTTTCGACCTAATTGGACATTATATGAGTTCTTAATTTTCAATGGACTATTTTTTTTCAATGGGTATGTTAAATCAGTAGGGTTTTACCATCTGGTATGAGTAATGTTTTTTAAGACCTCATATGGTTCTAGTATGGTTATTAATCGATCCTTAGTCAATTAGTTTCATGTTTTATTTTAAAAGGCTTATAATAAATAGTTGATCAACACTTTTTCACTAATACTGAAAACTCCATTATTGGGTAAAATGGTTACGCCTTAGAGTGTTATATTTTTGAGATTTTAAGTATGTAAGGAATACAAACCCATGTTAATCCAACAAAACTATCATTCTATGAAGTCTATGTTCTCAGAATGTGTAAATTGGTTACCTTCCACAAATCCAGTTATAAGAAATGTAAACAACATGAGGATATAAACTCTACTTTTTTGGGACATTCCAAGATCCATCCTCTAGACGAGGATACTTGTTTTTTAATTTCAAAATGGATTTATACGGGAATCTGTGGATTTATATATTGGAAAATAAATTTTAATTTTTTGGGGTGTTTGATAATTTGGCATCTGATATAGAGAATAATGTTTCTTGAAATCTAAAGGTTATATAGAATAAAAACCGAATTGAATATTTATTTAAAATTATAGATATGTTTTTTGAGGATATGGGAATAACAATTCAATATACACTAACATACACTCCTTAGATGAATCATTTAGTTAATTAAATGAATATTACAAATTTTAGCGAGTACATAGGAAATTCGCATTCAATCTAGGAAATTATTTTTGGGATGGGGCTTCCACTATGGAATCATTTCTTATATATATGTGTACCTCATTTTCTATTTATTTAAAGACCTCGTAGAATAAATTTAATAGGAAACCACCAATATACAGATATTATAGATTATTTGGATGTATTTGAAATTCACCTTTTGAGACTATAAATCTAGAATCAGAAAGTTCCAAGATGAAACATAATTAGTTGGGGTCGTACCAAACAATAGAAAGTCATCAAATCCATAGAATTACTCTTCAGTACTAGATGAATTTATACAATATAATCCAAAATATAGGATCATCACACATGATTTACAAATAGGATTTATAAATAATCAATTAACTTATATTGAAGTTAATTCTTCTTAGATAAAGTATATGAAGACTTCATGTTACATTGTCACTATGTGAGTGGAATAAATTATATAATCCCTCTATTGGTGACTTTGAGATACACAATGATCCTCTGAAAATTTTCTTATAAATATTTTGGTTCTAATTTTGAATATTTTAATACTTGTTACATTTTTTCTTGATCTCCTCATGAATTAAATTAGGTTGAAAGACTATTATTGTTCTATATATATTTGAGTGGGTTATGGAGGAGGATATCCAACTATCTTTGAGATAATTCAAAGATAAGAGGTCACTATAGATTTATAGGAATATATAAAATTCAAATTCCATTGTTATTAGAAATACTAATTCTCATAGGTATTATAATAATCATTTTAAATAGTGACGGGATTATAAAAAAAATAATAAATGAACATAAGCCATTAAGATTTTATTAAACCCTAGATAATCCTAATGTCCCAAAAATAATAATAATAATAATAATAATATAATTTACTTGATATTATTTAAAATCACATATATATAAATATTATTTCCTTCAGTAAATAAATTAATAAATATTCAAATAATATTTAACTCATCATTTTCCCACCCAAATATTAAAGTCAAGCTTCCATTACCCCTTATTATTTAGTAGGCCTTGAGTGATTACTATTAATTTAAATGAATAAATTACATTTAGTCATTTAGTGATAATTAAATATATATTATATTAAATAAAATAAAGAATAAATATTTATCAAATTTTAAAATAAATAATATTTTCTCGAATAACTACTGCTTGAATATATATGGCTAATAAAACATGAATAATTATTATAATACTGAAAGGAAGAATTTAAATTAAATACACAAATTTATATTGAATTTAGTTGAGGTTCTGGATACACTTACATTGTGAAGCTCTAATCCCATTTCTGAGTTGTATTAGGCTCCACTTAGTAAAGCCCAATGTTAGACTATCGAAACATATTAAGGCACCCATATAGAAATAATTAAATTTCATAATTACATTCAACCTCTTATGAATATAATATGTGTAATGTTACACCTTTATCATGATTTATGTAATCAATAAGTATCCAAATTTGTGTCCTAAACCATTTTCCAAGATGTTTCATTCATTGGTTTTAATGAAATGAACCATTGGGGTGGATTCAATTTCAATGGTATTAATCATTCATTTCTATTCCAAATAATTGGATTAAGATATCAACTTTTGTTAAAGATAATAATGGATGTAGCCTTCATCTAAATTATTTATTAATGAAATTTCACTACCGAAACACTCAACAAATCATAGCTCATTACGAGAATATATAATCATTGATTCTGTTAATATATCAACCTACTTGACTCATGAGATGTAATAATAAAATATATGTAATTCTAAATATCATTATGAAAATATGTATATAGGAATAAATAATTTCATATATAATTGTTTGTTTCTACCAGTGGCTCTTGTTCTCATAACTTCTATATCATAGTGATTACCAAGGATGAAAATCGTGAGAATTTTTTTTATATGTATTAGGATACCCTAGTACCTAATATACTATATCATATGTGTCCCATTAAATTTTTCTATTTGACCATAAAACAAGTATTCAACAATAGTTTCTTCTAACATCATGGTTTTCATCAAATTAGGGACCAATTATGACCTATTGTTGTGAAAAGTACCTTAAGAACATTACCTCCGACAATTTCAAGAAGAATAATATTAATGATGTTAGAAGAACATTATTAAGATTCACAAACATGAATAAAATTAATCACAATGTACATATGGGTTGTTTCTGGTTCACCAACACCAATATACTCCCACATGAACTAGAGAAATCTACTCAAACATTTTAGTCCACTAGCTCTTACATGATGTTCTTGATTCTGAAAAAATAATGATTTAGTCACTATGGCCAACATATTTTCCTCTATGTAAACTCTACTACTAGAGACATCACTCCATTGTGAAGGATACATCATGAGGTGGTACATATTGAGTATTTACTTCATTCATTGATGTGACCTTTTCACAATTGTGTGATCTAGTGATGCAATATTTTCACAATATATTGTGAAATTTTTTTTATAACTGGATACGACATAAAGTTATGAAATGATATTGAGAATATAATATTAATTTCTTCTCTATATCCAAATTTACAATATACATAGTATAAACTATAAAATCATGTATAGCTAGATACTCTAAGACTTTTATTTCATATTTCTTCTTTGGAGATAGATGCCATATCTTGATACAACATCAGATCATTGAACTCCATCTAAATTATAGAATCATTATAACCTCTGATGACTACATCCTTATTTCCTATATATAACATGATCGTATTCTTAGTGTTCTAAATATATGTATGGATATCCTTAACAAAAATACTAATGATATTCACCATGATCGGATAGATATTCACTTACTATTCTCATGGAAAATGAAACATGAATTCTAGTACATAACATATAAATTATAACGGAACCTATCAGATAACCAGAAGTTATCTTACAAATATTCACTCTCTCTATTTGTATCCAAGGACATATTCTCTTATAATGATTAATTCCATGTTACACTAGAACCAATATCATTTGAGATTGTTTTATACCAAATTTTTATAATATCATGTCAATGTATGTACCTCAACATAACCCAACCAAAATCATAAATTTATAAAAAATTATAATAAATGGTTATCTACAACATTGATGTCTTTTTTATACCACATAGTGTCACAAACCATGTTGGTTATGTCATATATACATCAAATAAAAGTTTTTGATTATTGAATGTTGATTTTACATCCATATACAATATTTCATATTCATGGAAGGATTCCATGAATAGGAAAATATTAATGGATTTAAGTATAGTTATTTAAGAAAATTGTGTTATTATAGTCTTTTATTTAACGATGTTTATGATTTTTATCCACTTTCCATGTTTTATAGGTTATCACATTACCTTAAAATTATAGTTTCCTTTTGAATTCTCATTATCACCGAATGGGATTTCCATCAACCAATGTATAGAACATAACATATACATGGTTTTGAAAAATGAAATATATCTCAGAATTCATGGATTCCCCCCATAATGAATTTTATGAGCTCTCTAGTATATATTTTTATTAAAAGAGATCATTATTATCCTTTAGTAATGACTCACCATCTTTAGTGGCGACACACACATATCATTCTAGTTCTCAAATCTCTTTGGTTCTCCTACTCAGTAGTTTTAGTTCACGAACAACATATTCTATTGTAACCTGTGGAATATTTTCCTATACTAAATCCTCTGAATCATGCGAATACACATAATTGAATTCAATCCTCCTCCAACTATACATTTTAATGATGTTATATCATTCATTAACAATTTCATGTCAATCCATTATGACATTCTTCTATGTTGGGTCATATAGATAATATCCACTAGTTTCTATTGTATATCATATACAGATAAACTTTCTTCCCCTCTGAGATATGTTTTTCTTATAAATAGCCAAAAAAATATCCCAAAATCCCATACATGATTGTGTGACCACACTCATCTTATTCTATACATTAATTCATATGGTTTTTTATTTTTCCATTTTGTTGGGAATTTGTTTTGAATGTATGTTGTAGCCTTTAATGAATATACTCAAAAGGATAATGGAATATAAGAATTAATCATCCTTAGACCAACCATTTAATGATTTGTACAGTTCATCCTTTAATTAACACCATTTCGCAAAGGGTAATACATGGGAGTGAAAAATGATAGAATCTTAAACTCTAAAAAATAGTTGATGAAATATTTGTTAATATAATCACTTCCTCAATCCGATCAAATATTCGTTATCTTCTTATAAATTTTATTATATACATAAATACTAAATTCGTTGAGTATTTAAAAGTACTGTAAATCATACACCGTTAAATAGATTTATCCGTATCCACATAATACATCAGTTAAATTAATAGATTTAGAATACACACCTCTAGATTCTGTAAAAATAAGGTAACCACATATAAGTGTGTACTAATTTTAGATGCTTTCTGTCCTTTTCACCCTAGCCACCAAAAGGTGTCTTGGTTATTTTCCCGATAAACAAGTTAGAAATATATCAAGTGGGTTTAATTCAAAAGAATTAAAATAGTTTTACTGATAAAGGATTATCAAATCATTCTCAATTATATGACCAACGTGGTTTTTCCCCAACTGGGTGTAATATACATCATGTGAACGTGATTCATTATACATTTTAAATAAAACGTTTTTGTAACTTATTACATTAAAATGTTCAATAAAATATACTATACAATAACATGTAATATCTTTGTAAAATAAATATAATTTTTCCATGATTGATTTCAAAACCATTTGTGTCCTTGTATTATATAGATATTTTGATTTTTGTAACAGTTGGTATATAAAAACAAAAATTCACAAAAATGATTTACCCAATAGAAAATTTCATATAGTAGTCTCCATTGGATAGAGAATATAACCGAACTCAATTGGCACCCTATAAATCCACCTCTCATCACATAACCATTTAAAATCAACATAGCTCCAATATTTGAATACATACGTGGGAAATACAAGATATACCTTCTATAAAATGATTCGATATAAAATGATTTCACTCAATAATGAACAATCCTAAATATTTCCCATACTTTTTCATCAATATGATTTTCTTCTAGAGTCATATCTTGAAACATGGAAAACCAAATTCATCATTTTTCCAACACATATATTTGGATTTTAATATTCCTTGATGTAGTGTTATTTGGATCCTTATACTGGGAGTGAGGCTTAGTCTTATTTTACGCATTTCTCCTTTTATTAACAATAAGGAAAACCTATATTTTTCACATTTTGTATTTATGAAAAAGAAAATTCAATTTATGATTATTTGAGACAAACTTCCCACTGTTCTTCCAGTTAAAATTTACAATGAAACTGGAGATGTACTAAGGTGGTGAGGATGAAATTGGATCTTTATGCACCACATCCAGGATATCAAATATCAAGATGTCCAATAATATTTTTTTAGCATATCATATTTTCAATATGAGTCTCAACTGGAATAAAATATCGAAACAAACATGTGAATAGTGAATTAGAGGTTTTATATCTCTCTTGTCTCACCTTTCTTGATAATGATCACTAATTTGAGACATTATGCTATATGCATAGATTTCATTAGGATACTTAATTACATCACTACACAGGAATCATGACATGGATAATTGGAAATATATGGATTCATATAAATTTTTCATATAGAGAGAAAGAGAGTTCCTCCTCACTAGCATATTTACCAGACTCTTTTGGAAAAGGGGCTTCCAACACATATTATTTCCACTCATGGTGTAATATATTTTTCAATAGTCTATACCACTATATGGTGTTCGATCATGGTTGATGGTTATCCTTCACCAATAAAAATTGTAGTGGTGAAGTATATTTCATTTAAGGATCCATTTTAATATCAAATAAGAGAATATCTTTATAACACCACACAGATTTAAAAATAAATTTAATATTGAATGCATGAAACAATGACTCTATAATAAAGAAAAAAAAATTTATAACTAATCCAATAATCACATTTTTTCCATTTCTATAATTATAGTTTCGAAAATATGACATACTTGGTTGCATTCAAGTTGATTTTTTGAGTCTGATAAAACAAACATAATTTTTGGTGATTTGTAACATACCCTTATGAATATTAACATTACATTATGAATAGTAATATACCGTTTTTAATTGCAATGTTTATATTATGAATAATAATATTACCCTTCTAAATAGTAACCTCACCAATAAAAGTATAAAAAAAATTTAGGATACCTATAAATGAAGTAGAGTATTTTATAAATTAATAAGTTTTCTTATTTTTATAAGTGATAAATATTTAATTTCAATTTTAAAATAAGAAATTAATTAATTTCCATAATATGGGTTCCAAAATATATATTTTGATACCCTATTATTATAAGATAGTTTTATGATTCCCCGGTTAATTTATTGATGTTTCTTAAAATCGGTTATAATATTATATTTTTTTTATTTTGAGTAAATGATGATTTTATTTAGAAATTATATTTCATATATTTAAAAAATTATATTCATAAAATGGATTTCATATTTATTTTCTACACATCGAAAAACAAATAGAGTGATTTTTTGGTACTTTATGAAATAGATGACCTTTTGGTGAGAAGTAAAATATGTTAATTTATGAAAAATAATAATACATGATTTATTGAGTCTTTTATGATGTCCTTCTCAAGTAAGGACACATGGTTTGAACTGACAAGAATGTTTCAATTTTTTTTCATGAAACCATCATCAATTCTGGTCTTAGGGAAAACTAACAAACTATTGATTAAAATATTAAGAAACCCCCCTCCCCTCCACTATAAATATCACCCCCACACCCTCATTTCATCACACCACTAAATCTTAAAGACTTGCCAAAATATTTCTCAAATAACTACCAAAGCTCCTTCCCACTTATAGAAACCCTTGGTATCCTCAAAATACCAAATCCTCTCCCCTAAAGAGTCTCTCATAGGAAGGTAGATTCAAGAGGTAAATTCCACTATTCAATTTTTTTGTTTTCCTTTTTAAGTTCTTTTGTTATCTTTTATATTCTAACATATTCTCATCAAATTTTTTGACAACTATATTAAATTATATGTACTATAATTTTGTTATGATAATGTAATATTCCCTCATATTCTCTTATTTTATCTCAATTTATACTATAAATGAAAACACCATCTAAGATGTGTTAATTTATCACATTCAAGGAATTCATGTTTTCAATTTGCATTACTATTAAAAATTATGGCCATGAAACATTATAATTGATGAATTAGACTATAATATATGTATTATATATCATCTATGGTTTTGGAATCATTTTTTAAACTTGGTTTTTATTTATAAAGTATAATGAGTTCATTGTGATCAATAACAAATATGTAATCTATTTTAGGACATAATTATATTTGTAAAATAAAAAAATTTATCTCAAAAACCTATATCAATTAATTTCGGTTTTTAAGAATGAAAACATGACTTTACCCTTTAAAATATCTTTAATTGTTTCATAAAATTCACTAAAATTTTTTATTTCTAAATTTTCTTTAAATACTCTTTTTACAAGATTTCACTTCAGTTGGGAAAAATCTATGCGTAAAGTATAATTTCAATGATATTCCCTCTTATTTTTGGGGATATAGATGTTTATAAATTTAATTTCATAAAATATATAACTGACTTTCCAAAATAACTCTTCTTTCCAACAAAAAACGTATTTTTTTCTCGTTTCATGTTAACTATTATGATATCTATGCCTTATTCACCACATAGTCCTTGAATAAGGTGTATGTAATGTCCTTTTGTATTTCATATCAATTTTCTAATTATTCTAATGATATTCTATGGGATTATGATTTGAATGTTTCATGGTGGTAGGGGATAGATTGGATTGTTTATGGATTATTTCATCAAGAATTTTTCAATGGTCTCTTTAAATGAATCTTTATCTATATCAACAACCTTTACTGAAACTTTTACTATATTGTGGATTATCTCATTAAATATTATATAAAATAATTTGTTGAATTGTTTTTAATAATTTTTTTATTGATATGATATTTTTTTACCATTCACCATATAACCCCTAATGGTTAGTGTATACGTTTCATGATTGGGGAATGTAGCTTTAATTATGAAACTATTTGGGAATCCATATCCTCTACGCTATAAAGATACTGAAAATTCATATAAATATTGTATTAAATATATGTATAAATAATTTTTTGGACTATTAATTAAGTGTGGGGTTTTCTATTTCCCTTCGATGCATCAACCGGTCTCATGAGATAAACTAGTTAGTGACAATCCCTTCATGTTTGTTTTCAAAAAATTAGATGAGTTTCTACACACAGACATAAACTGTATCAACAATATGATGGTTCAGGTTCTCAATACAAGACACCCACAAACTCATCATTATATTTTTTTTATTATTCAGTTATTCCATCCATGAAATTTTCCCTGTCACAAAATCTATGTATGAATTATCATTATCAGTTTATTTATGGTTTGTGTTTTTCAATTATTCACCATGTCATAATGAGTATATCTAATTTATTATGATTATATTATTATTATTATTATTTCATTCTTGAATTATATGTAACCCTTACTGTGCATCATAGCTCACACCTTTAATTTTTTTCCTTACCCATTTTATGAAGAAGAGATTACTTTTGGAGTTTTGAAGGATTATGTTTGTTAGATTTTGTAATGTATTATATTATGTTTTAATCTCCCAATGTAAAATGGGCTCCATGTTTTTATTTAGTTTCTTCAAGACTAATAAACAGATTGTTCCTTTGGTATTTTATTCATTTTAATCAGGACAATAAATCAAATTAATGCAAAGACTTCGGGATTCTTGGGTCGGGTCGTCACAACTGCAATTAGAGGTAGCATAGTAGAAACCTAGGGAATTGGATTTAGAAATCATAGATTAGGGAGAACAACAATATGATAAAAATTTTGGAAAAGTAATGAATAATATCCTAGAATTATTGTAAGCTATATATTATGTGGGTATTTCTAGAAATATGTCTGTGTCTGGATACTAAAAGTGGACATGGTTCTAGAACATATGTACCTAGGAGTAAAAACTCTAAAAAGGTGTTTTGGGCTTGAATTGGGGTAACTTGGTGAATGAACACAAGACTTACTATGGAACTGTTTTGACATTCCTGAGGGAGTTTCATATAATAGTTCAAATATTATTTACAAACAATAATGAATGATTTATACTGCCAAAGTAACCAAAGTATATGGTACAAGGATTTACAATGCCTAAATATATGTTATATGCTATACCAGGTTTACAATTATAGAGAGTTCATAATTTTATGAGCTAATATATTATTTGGTATTAATTATAAATGGATCCTATAAGAATGTATGAGAATTTCACAAATGAACTTGATGAAAGGATTAAGAAGGATCATATCATTCATGCTATTAAGCCAACATTTTGAAGGGAAACATTCTCCAAGGTATCCTCGTTATATGAGGAATTAGTATCATTTATTAAAATGGAATATAAATAATTTTCTTAGTCCTACATATTTGAAGGGGAAAAAATAAGAATAGGATGGCATAGAAAACCATAGATAATGGGATAAAGGGAAAGAAGGGTTTTCGACATGAGTTAACTGTGGAAAGAATCATCCAAGAAAATGATTGAATGGAATGGGTGTTTTTCATAAGTGTGGTGAAATGGGTCACTGGTCTTATGAATGAAAATGTAATAAAAAAATCAATTATGGCCAATTTTCAACAATAAGTAGATGGGACACGATGTGAAATAATATCCCATGATCTAATGGAATATTCGCCAAATGATGTTATTGGATAATGATCACGTAATCATACTTATAAAGATGAAGTTGAATGATTAATATTACTCATCAATAATCCTTCCATTTGGAAATTTCATTAGCAATGTAATGGTTATAATAATTGTGGAAAATATAAGGATTGTACTACAATACTATTTCATTATGAATTTGATGTCATATGATGAATTGTACCGAGTATAAGTGACCCAGTAGAAGGTTAATATCATGAGAAAGTATATGGGAGAATGAAATAAATCCCTAAATATATTCCATATGATTAAGATAATGATGAAGAAATGATTGATTACGATATGTACTCACTACCTCAAAATAGATTATTGTCATTTCTACAAGTGGTCTATGATATAATTGATAGATTTTACAACATTTATGGATATGAGGAATATATCCAATAACATCTGTTAGGATGAGTTCATGTTTCCAATATGTTTTTGTAGTAATTTGAGTTATTACCATATTTCAATAGGATACATGATGAAGATATTAACATGTTTAGAATGTGAAAATTTTGGACTCCTTCATGTTGATTATAGTCTAATAAGGTTGCAGCTGCAGTGAGCAGGATGGATCATTGAGTTCTAAACAAAGTGACTAATACCAATGATCCAGTGTACATTTTTCTAGAGATCATGGATATGGGTATGATTCTACAGAATTGGATCATGATCTTATGGAGTATTAAACCTTTTATGAAATGGTTTAACTTGGGAATTGTATTAGGAGTTAGAGTTTAATGTCACCACATGCTCCAACCTATGATAAGAGATGCTGTATAGGTAGTTAAAGGCACAAACAAAGGATAATATTGTGTTTATGTAATAGTAACCTATATTTATACACATATAGAGTTGAATAATTTCTCAACACCAGTAAAAGAGTCTTAAAAAAATGTGGTCCTATTATCATTATTTTCAAAACCATAGTTTATAGTATTTTTGGTAATGATCATTCATCTGAGAATGATTTCTATCACTTTCCATTAGAACATGATTTTTTTATTATTCTTCTATAACCAAGTTATCAAATTAGAATTCATAGTTTTTTAGTAACTGAAGAATTTACCTTTCCGTATTTTTAATATGAAATTTAAACCATATTTTTGATTTGGGTTTCCAATAAGGTAATTCTAAAGTTTCAACCATTAACATTCAAAATTCAATATGAAAATTTTAGGTTGAAATTTTTAAAAAAATGGGAGATTGCAACACCACAGGGATTTACAAATAAATTCAATATTTAATGCATGAAACACTGAATCTCTAAAAAAACAATGTGTTATAACTAAGTGAATAAACATAATTTTACCTCTTTTGTGATTTGAATTTCACAAATTTGACATACACAGTTGCGTTCAGGGTGATTTTTGGAGTCTGAAAGAAAAAACACAATTTTTGGGGAATAGTAACCTGACCTTATGAATAGTAACACAACCTTATGAATAATAATATATCATTATGAATAGTAATGTAACCGTTATAAATTTTAATATGACCCTTATGAATAGTTACCTCACCCATGAATGTATAAACAGAATTGAGGAACCTTCTAAATAATGTAGAATATGTTAAAAATTATTAATTTAGTATTCGTATTTTAGTGAGTGATTAATATTTAATTTTAATTTATAATTAATAAATTAATTCATTTACATAAAATGGGAACCAAATTAAACATTTTTCCCTATGATTATAAGATAATTTTATGGGATCCTAGTTAATTTTTCAATGTGTCTTAAAATCGGTTGTAATATTTAAATTGGGATTTTTCATGTAAATTATTTTTTTAATTGAAATTAAAATTTCACATATATAGAAAATTATTTCCATAAAATGGAGTTCATTTTTTTATTCTACAAGTCGAAAAATTCTAATGTTGAATCGTTTGGATTCGTATGAAATACATAAATTTTTGGTGAATTGTAAAATTAGATAATTTATGATAACTACCAAATACATGATTTATTGAGTCATGGATGATGCCCTATTAAGGTAAGAACACATGGTTAAAACTCAAATGACGTTTTTTTCAATTTTTAGTCGAGGAATTATTAATATTTATTGTATTAGGGAAAAATAATAAAGTAATGATTAAAATATTAAGAACACTGTCCTCCCCTCCACTATAAATACCACCCCACACACCCTCATTTCATAAAACCTCTAAAGATTCATTTCATTCCTAAATTATACTAAAATCACTCCTTATGATCGACCCTATGTATATCATCACTTGGTATCCTCAAATGACCAAATCATCTCCCCTAAACAGGAGCTCAAAGGAAGATAGATTCAAGAGGTAAATTCCACTTTTGAATTATTTTGTATTCTTTTAATGTTATTTTGTTATATTTTATATTATCACCCCTTATCATTCATATGTTATGAAAATTCAATTACCTTATATGTACTATAATATTTTTACGATAAAGTAATATTATTTCATCATCTATTATTTACCCTCCTTTTATAATATAAATTTAAAGACAAGCTGTGATGTTTTAATTTATCCCAATCCAGGATTACGGGTTTTAAATTTGCAATACTATCTTGAATTCTAGTCCGGAAACCATTTTTATAGATTTACTAGAATATAATACATGTATTATGTTTCATCTATTGTTCGGTAATCTCTTTTTATACATTATTTTGATTTATAATAAAAAATGAATTCATTGTGTTCAAAAACGCTAATTAACCAAAATGGTTATCATTAATTAATTTATATATTGATTCATCTTCACTCAAAGTAAAAAAACTAAATATACTACCATGTAACCTTCTTTATAATCAATAATAAAATATAACATCAATTTTGGAAAACCATTTTCATTTTACATTATTCTCTGTTCTTGTATATAAGTAAACTATTCATGAATACTAAGGAAGAAAACGCTCCAATACAATATAATTGAACATGTTAATCCCATCAAGAATCCCATAAATGAACATAATAAGGATATACTAAATAAATTAAATAAACAATAGTTTTTTTAAATAATAATTACTGGATTTTATTTGGTAATGCAAGACACTATTATCAAGTGAAGAACACCATAAGATTTAAGGTATGGGTTTTCTACCATACCTTCATTTTCATTTGGGTAACTCTTATTCTTTACTTGTCTCAATTAAATTCATATTTATTCTTTTTGACTCCTCATAAATTATTTTCGAATGTTCTATATATTTGTATCAATCAGATTCCATATTTATTTTACGGGGAGTTATATGTTTCAAAAGGATATTTCAAAAATTCTTCCCAATAAACAACCTTATTTCAAGGGAACATCATGAATTTATACATATTTTCAAGCACACCATGTAATCTATATTAATCCGTTATTATTTTTTAAAATTAGTTATTTTGTCATGAAAAATATCTTGGTTAATTTCCGGGTTTATGAAAGAAAAATTTCCTTTCCTCTTTAAAATGCCGTTAATATTTTCCTAAAACCGCATTAAAATGTTTAATTTAAAATGTTTCTTAAAAAATATTTTTACATGATATTAATTTTGTGGGAAATTGTTTTTCATTAAATATAATTTCAATGTTCTTAAATATTCATTTCTAGGATATACATATTTATAAATATAATTTCACATAAAATATAACTTATTTTCCAAAATAACTCTTCTTTCCAAAGTAAAAATAATTTTTTTTAATGTCACTTTAACTTTTAAGTGATATACGCTTTGTTCACCACTTATCCCTTTAATGTTGTGTATGTACTACCCTTTTTTATTTTGTATAAATAGTATTAATATTCTAATGATATTCTAAGGTATTATGATTAGAATGTTTCAAGGTGGTATGGGACACTTTGGAATGTTTAAGGCTTATTTTTACAACAATTCATTAATGGTATGATTTAAAAGTATCTTCATCTATGTAAACATACATTATTGAATATTTTAGTACATTTTGTTTTATATACTAAGATATCATCTTAAATATGTTATTTAATGTTTTCTGATTATTTTTACTATGGATGTTCTACTTTGATAACATTCACCATATTAATCTAAATAGTTATAGATTTATGTTTAATGATTCAGGAATGTCACTTTATTTGAAGAAATATTAATGAGTATGTATCCTATACTAAATAAGGTTATTGAAAATTTATTTTTTAATAGTATTAAATATTTGTATAATGAATTTTTGGGATTGTTAGTGACAGGTGGGGCCTGCTATACACCCCTAAGTCATCGACAGGTCTCATGAGACAAACTAGTTAGTGACAAACCCTTGTTGTTTTTTTTGAAAAATAAGATATTTTTGTACCCACAAACATAAATCATATTGAATTTATTATGGTTCATGTTATAGATACATGATGTCCAAATAATAAGCATTCTATTTATTCATTATTATGTAATTACTTTCCATGAGGTTTTCATGATGATAAATCTATAGATACATTTTCATTCTCATCTTATTGATTGTGTAAGTTTTTTAATTATTCACCATGCCAAGATGACTATGTATAATTGTTTATTATGAAATTATTATTGTTTCATGATTCCATTATATGTAACCCTTACCGATCATTTTATCTCAACCCGTTCATTGGTTTTACTTTACCATATTATGGAGAAGATATTACATTTTGAGTTTTCCAAGATATAGTTTGTTAGATTTTGTTATGTATTATATGTTGTTTTATTATCCCAATTTAAAATGGGTTACATATATGAATATAGTTTCTTCAAGTATAATAAATAGACACCTCAAATTATATATGGAATATACTGACATGTGTATATTCTACTAGAATGAATCCAAAGCCCTTTTTATCACAAGAAAAAATATGGAATGATATTCTATAGGATGGTACGAATGTATATTGTTCTTGAAAACTATATTAACTCACAGGTCCATCATTCATCGAATGGACTCCCTAATCCGAAAATCATCGAAAAGGATTCTCTCAACACTTTCATATTCGTTGCCTAGGTCTCCTAGAAGTGATCAGCCATTAATATGAAATTGGTTACATTTATCCCATAATCATGTATGAAATTCCCCATGATTTGAAATAACCAAAACATAGGTTTTTCAAGAACATTGAACTATAGTTCTTATTCTACTCATCTACTACGGTGCATAAAAGAAACATTTTTGATTTAAGGGATTATTGTATGTTTTCATAGATTAGCAATTTTATCTTATTACACTATTTTTAATATTTAGTGGATTTTACATAAATGAATTACAATGTTTAGATAAAATATTCTAAGAAAATATTTTATTTTAATTCCATATTCAATTCATGTTAACTCGTTAATTTATGTAATTAGGGTAATGTATCCAAAATAGAAGAAAATATATAACTGATGGAAAATAATAATAAAAGTGGTGCGATCACAAGAATATTTTGATGGTTATACTATCAAGATGAAGATAAATTACCCTTCAAACCATGGATAATAACACCATTCTCTATAACTTATCCTATGATGTATCATTCCACCTATCCACTTATATATCTCCTAGACTAGTTCCACCTCATATCTGAAGCTAAACCACCTCCACTCACTTGAGAGATCCATCTATTACAGACTATTTACATACATACAGGCGTGGAGAACAAAAATATTGGTTCAGTGCTTTTCATAAATAAACTATTTGTAATAAATCTAATACATAATGAGAAGAAGAGATGAAATATAGGACATCATTTTAATTTAATAAATTATTACATAAATAATTCAATATTAATAAATTAAATGAAACCATTTAAAAATATTCATCAGTATTTTATAATTATCATCCACATGAAACAAATATAGAAAATATAAAATTATATCATTCACTTAAATTTGTGATTCATTATTAAGATAAACACTTTTGAATTAATTCTATTATATTATTATTTAATTTAATCCTTATATCACAATTTTATTCTGAATATTATTATAGGTATCACTCATTTATTGCAACATGGAAAATTAACTACTTCACTAGAATTGACTGATAATTAAGTGGAATTAATTGACAAATTAAATTGTCTAAAACAATGTCATATAGTCAACACCATAGATGATAAACATATAATTTTTTTAATTGGACCATTAATTATTATTTATGTAATTTATGTTTATTAATTACAAGATGACAACATAATATGTAAAAACAAGATAAAACCCAAATATCTTAAATAACATATATCTAATAAATATTCGTTGGAACTATGCAAGTATCTCAGTTGGGATGCACACCATGTACTAATGAGTTACATTCTTGGTATTCTTATTACTTTTTATTTGAAAACCCCATCTAAAAACCATGGGTGTATTCCAAACATATATATTTCTAATGTCAAAACTATTTGTGCTAGCTATATTGTATTTCACCTCAATTTTAGTCAATGCTCCATTCCATGCATCACTTATTAATACATGAAAATCATTTGGCCACACATAATCTTCAAAATTTACTATGTAAACACATAGAATAAAGGATATCTACACAATGTACATGTTATTTTGTATAAATTATGTGATATCATGGATTATTAAACTTATATTGTTAGAAATAATACCACATAATATTTACCATTTGGAGTTTCATGTATCCAATGACACATTAATGCGTAATGAAACATAGTATATAATATGTACATATTTACATGTCTTGTAATCATGTCTTATAGTAACAAAATTCAGCATTACATGATAGAATCATAATTATTTGTTCACCTATTCATGACCTTCATAGAATCAATTGAAACATTTATATAGCATTTTAACTGATAAAATCATTTCAATTGACTTCTTATAAAAGAATGAATATACAAGAAACAGAACACTAAAAAAATATATTTCTAATAAAATAACAAATATTAATTTATTATAATTTACTCCTTACCTGATCTGATAGTAATAGAAGGTTCCGAGGAAGTGATGAAGTGGTTAAAACTATACTTAAGAATATAAATTCAACAATTATATCATATTTATCTAAGGATTTATATTATTTGAAACCCCATATTCTTTTAGACATGATCATCAAATATAATTCATAATTCAATTATGTAAATAAATAAATAATTTCTATTGATATTCATTCTTCATTGATGAATAATATGATACTTTCATGTGATACCATCATTATGAGAGTGGATTCGAGTGTATAATCATTATTGTAGTGATCCACATGTACACCAAAAACCTCTAAATGTTTCTATTGAAATATCTCAATTCTAACGTAATATATTTATATCCTTGCATCTTTCATTATGGAACACCTCAGAAATCTATTTAGGTAAACATATTATTCGGGTTATCTTTATATTGGTTAGGGTCATGGATAAGGATCACTCTCTATTTTGGATAGAATTCTACAAGTGGATCTCTCTAGTGATGGATAGGAATCCCTAGAATTCATTGCGTGTAATGATTAAATTGTATAAGGCATGAAGAGAATGTCATAAATGGGATTAAATAATGATAGTGTTAGAGAATAAAAATTTCATATTTTCCCTTATGATTCTCAAAATCCATAGTTAAACCGAGAGTCTAACTAATAATATTGTTATTATTACATGAAATTCACTAAAAAAGGGAATAAATTAATATTACTTTTTTGAATAAGTAAAATAATTTTTTTCAAATAATATGTAATTTTTTTTCTCATTTGACCATTAAATCAATCCATGAATTATCTTAAATATTTATCATAATGTGAATAATTAATAATTATTAAAATAAATCTGTACTGTTATATTATTTACTCATAAAAATATAATTATTATCTTTATAATAACAAAATATTTATATTTATTAAATATTCATCCCAGGAATATTCTCTCAAATACCTATTGAGTGAATATATGTGATCAATGAGAAATTAATAATTATTAACACATGTATGTGAATAATATTTATTCAACATTATAAATTCATATATAATTTTACCAGGATTCTAGATACAATTGTGTCTGACCCTCTAGGCCCCTTTCATAGTGGAATTAGACCACATGATTTAATATCTATTGTTTGTGTCTAGAAACATTCCAGGGAGCACATTAAGAAAGAAGAAATTATTGAGATGAAATAAAACCTCCAATAAATATTCATTCGGTGATATAATCCCTTTATCTCAAAATCTCTAATAAATTATGTTGTATACTTGTATCAATATCCTATGTTTTCGGTATATTTTTTTTTGAATTTATAGAAATGAACTTCCCAATATTACACCATATAGATTGAATTAATTATGTAGAAGCATTATCCTAAAATATAAAGGATATAAATTTTTATTAATGAACAAAAGGTATAATTATTCCTTAAATTATTGATTGATTAAATATCACTCATGACTCACCCATCATATCCTTCCACGCCTCGAGCATATATCGCAAATGTTTTTTTAATTATATCCAATTAAATGACACATGATATGAAATAATAATTATATTAAAGTAAATGGATCATTACAACCATCTACAGAATGGAATATGAACTGAAACATATAAATATGGATTTCATAGTAGCAGGTTATGTTATCATGGCCTACATATCTTGAAGATTAAAAAGGATCATCACAATGAGTAGAAGAATCAATGTATTACGACCCGCTTATCCCTAATATCTTGTATCATTTATATCATAAAAATAATATCATCTCTTTATAGAACATATATTTAAGAATATTTTATTGAACTTTTAGATTCTAATCATAGTAGAGAAAAACTATTCCTTTTTATTCTAAAAAATACTCTTGGGACATTATCATAGACAATGTCACCCAAATTAATTGTCATGATGTTATAATAAACATATTAATATTCCAACCCATGAATATAGGTAATAGAGAAGTATATTGAAGTTATTTTTTGGTTACCATCTCTAATATATATATGGTTTCATAGGTGTTTCCTCAGATATTACACAGGGGTTCAAGGATATAATATTTTGGTTGCTAAAACTAGTTCTACAAATTTAATTTTTAGAATGGATATAGTTTTTCATGGATTCATTTCTCCTAGAATAAATTATCATTTTTGTAAATGTTTTGACACATCCTAATATTCTTCATGTTGAGGTGTTTCTCCTCCAAAAAAGGTGTCTCCTATTAGTAAATTAGATGATTCTGCACAACTTGTACAAGATTGAATGTTCAATAATGATTATGATATAGATGGCGAATCATATAGTGTTATTAAGAATTATTATCTCACTATTGATATAAAACAAGAGTAATTAAATTTCATTTTTGGTATATACATGATAATAGAGTTCTTTTTTCTCTGTAAAATTACTAGGATTATTATAGTATTTATTCTCAAATATATATATTGTATTTTAATGAGAATAAATCTAAGCATGGATTTCTACCTAGAAATATGTTACATAGTCCATTAAGAAGAATCATACCATTTTCATAGTCTATAATTGATCTACTAACAAGGTGATAAGGCTATAAATTGATCATTAAAATAAGGGATGAAAATATTATTATGATTAAGATTTCATTTAAATCCAAATTAGTCACAAAATTATTCCTTTAAAAAGAAATAGAGGACTATTCTGATATTTTTCATTGTTTATTTATGTTTTCTTCCATAACATTCTAAATTTATTTCTCTTATTATTTTTATCTTCATATAGAAAAAACTTATGTCCATATATCATTCATTTATTGGGATTTAGATGGAAAACATTACATATGGGCTTCAATTGGTAATGATCATGAATTTAAATCTATCTGGGTCTATTTAATGAATAAATCACTCTATATATTAAAATAAATTCTAGAAAATGGTATAGAAATTATGATTTATTTATGATTCAAAATGATTTTAACGATTCAGTTTCGGTGAATGTGTTTACTTTTAATCCATTAAATGTTTTTATCCTTGTTTACATTAATATTATTAATATATTATTATTATATTTAATTATTTGCAGGATATAACACGATTTAAAATAAATCTAAATATAAATTTTGGAATAAATGATATGGGTTGTGATAATAGTGTTTTCAATATAGATATAACTTATAATAGAAATTATATGTTGATATAACTGTCTCATGATTATTATTTGATTAATGTTATTAATAGATACTATTATCAGTTATAGAAAAATATTAGTATTCCATTTTTTAAAACATTGTAAATATTACTTTCCATAGTCTTCTTCCACTACTACTGACATTGAATATATGTTTTTAGATCCATATACTAGTGTTTTTTATAAAGGTATGAATTCCGTGATATGTACTAGGATATATATAGACATACTTATCCTCACATTGATAAGGTTCATGGATAGTCTAGGAAATCCATTTTGGCATGTGAATAAATTGGTATGGAGGTTTATTTACTATAATTATTCTAATTAAATATATTATTGTAGGAATTTATGTTTAGGGAAATTTTTGGTTTTATTTTTTGTCTTTTATTATGATAGATGTTTTAATACAATGAAATCTCCAACTCTTTTTTTACATTGCATGCAGGGATCCATTCTCTTAGAAATTTAATATAAAATTAATAGTTCCATTTTTAACCATTGAGTCTGAGTACATTTCATTAAAATAGACCATTAATGATTCCATTTATATTTTTTTTTTATTATGAAACTATTCATATGTAATTTTGTTACCAGATTCCATTATGACTATTAATCTACCATACATTTCTTATATAACATAATATTCGAAAGAAGGTCGAAGAATATAAATATTATGTTTTCATTAGATAATTTATTTAATGTAAAAAATTTCAATGTTAATATGATACACTACCATGATAACCAAGCCAATATTTTAACTAAGGCTATGGTATTATCTAAATGTAAAAATTTATTAGATATCCTAATCAAGATTCCAATAAAATAAATGTTTCTTTAATGGAAGAACACACCTTTATTTTATTTTTTAAATGGTAGAAATAATTGATTTAATCATGTCTTCTAATTATAAAATGAAACTAATCAGCTTTTGGTTAATACTTTTAATTATTCATGTTTTAGGTCTTCATTATTATTCAACACCTATGTTTTTATTACATTTTCTATAATTTGGGTTATACAATTTTTATACCATTATATATTTCTCTTCACACAATTTCAGTTTGTAGTAGAAAATAGAGTTACACTTATATTTTCCATTTTCACAAAATAACCCTTATTTGTGGGTATTATTAATCTTACGTACTATTCATAACCTATATTTATATTCACAGAGTAGTAAAGGGTATGGACCTTATATTTTCTATTCCATTCCTGGTGAAACTTACATTCCATCAAAATAGAAAAGGAATTACTCTAACATTTTCTCCTTGAAACTCTGGAATATGTGTATGAGGACTCAATCATAGAACCTTTTTTATAAAATGAATACTAAGCATTTCCACTAATAAAAAATATATATTATCTGATAATGACTATTACCTATTTTCCATTGAATAATATGTTTCATATCATTTTATGGGATAACTCAGATATATTATTTCAACTAACTCTTATGTATAATTTCAATTTTGAAATTCCATGTTTTCATGTAGTTATGTTTTTTTATATAATAATTTAAATTGATCTATTATTATGTTATTATTATTTAGAAGATATATATATATGAATTACTTAATAATTTTGGTTCTAGACACATGATAATGAAGGTGAACTGATGTTTTGGATTCTACAATTATTTAAAGAGATAGAGGGTGAGATTTTTAAGAAGTTTATTTTTTAGAGCCAGAGGTCATAGTCTTCTATGTGATTGTGTTTTTGTACATAATTTGTATGGTTTAGGATCACCCTGGTGTTTCTCTCTAATTAAAATTTTAATCATAAAATCATTAGGAGATCCTATTATTCTATTATCAATTCCAATGAAGATTCCTGAATTATACTTGAGGGTCAGTTGAATGTTAAATCTAAATAGAGATTAATATTCTCAGTCTTCTTATTATTGAAAGAATTTAGTTGTTTCAAATTATATTTCTTGATTTCATGTTTTATATTTCTATCTTTTATCAATCTATGTTATTTATTTTTCTACATTAATACAGGGAGAAATAGGGTTGAATTCTTACTCTAGAGTAAGATAAATGTGCATCAAACCATGTTATTTAAATATGTCTCATTTTTTTATTAATTTCATTTATTTAAAAAAATCTTAAATATACATTTTGGTCCATTATATATATACATGATTTTCTATTTTTTTTCATTTCATGAGTCTCAAACATATTTATAGACTAGAAAGCTATAAAATATTAGAGTTTTTTTTCATTTCAAGATGGAGTATCTTTGAGATTTTCCTTATGGATTTTAAATTATATCATTAAATCCTATTTACATATATTATATTTCAACTTTTGGAAACATTATTGTACTTGTATGAAGAATAAAATTGATTGTAATGAACACGTCCTGGATACACTAACCCGATTACCGTAGAGGCATTCCATAAGGCCCAAAGTGAATTCCACGTCCCTGTGGGCTAGATACTCATTGTTGGTTATTAGGAATACATAATTGGGGAATAATTCACCAATATCTCTATAAATAAACGAGTAGTATAAATAATTGAGAATCCAATTTAACACATCTCTACATTGGAAATCCATGCATGTAAAATAAAAAAATTATTAAAAGGTGAAAAAAACTACTAATAATCAATAAATTCGGCTAATATCAGTCGATACAAATATAATTTAACTAACTAAACAACCCATAAAAATCCTATAGAAAATGAAAATACATTACCATAATTAAACTATAAGTCTATAATGAGATCCAAACAAGATCACATGGCTGGTACATGAATTCCCCAACACTAAATCATAAATACTGAACAAAATCAAAAGCATTCCCACATCCCATATCAAACCAAAATCTAATAGTGAACACACTATAGGAATATAAGAGAAAGTATGATTTCTTGATACCCACCAAAAAATGTGTACCAGAATTGTGTGATCCAAAAATTCTTAGTAGGATTCCACAAAAGAGTTTGTGAAATTAAATATATCATACATCTCACAAATTATTGATTCAGAGAAAAATTTAGAATATTATATTCCATATGAAACTGTTCTTGGGAAAAATAATAATTTATTCTCCTTCTTTACTAAAATAATCATCCTTTATATTAATAAATCCAAGGAGAAATAATAATTTTTTATGTAAATTCTTTCAAATCGGATATGAGGACCTTTATGTATGATGTTGGATCCAATACGTCTCCTTCAATTCAAATAATATCTCAATTTTTATTTTTTTAGAAAAAAATCTCATTCCCACCCAATACCATATTTCAAATCATCTTCTAAATCCAAAAAAATTAAAAAAATTAAAATTATGAAAAAAGAAAATAGAATTCAAAAATGTATTATAACATTAATAAAACATGAAACAGTAACTAATATCTAATGCACAAGGTGACACATAGTCAAGTGAAAATGTAGGATTACAATAAAATATGTATTGTGAAACCATTAAATAATCCTCATAAAACTGTCAATGATGGGAAACTAAATAGGTGGTAGCATAATTGATACAAAACATGAATTCGAGGAAAACTATAGGATATTTGTATGATTGACAGGCCATGGAGCTCATTAATCCCAGGATGGGTCAAAATCCATCATGTTAGCACACACAGTCTAACTGGTCCACTATCCCTATTTAGCAAAAAATATATACTAGGGGAAACACTAATCATGATCTTTTACATATACATATAGGCTTCCAATGACATAGTGGAAATTAAGATGGGAAACCTCAATATTAAAATATTATTGTATGATCCAAATAATACTAACATTAAATAAACCTAATTATAGACTGTTAAAAAATGTGAAATACTCAATTCTAGCCTTTTTCATTGATAGAGAAAAGTGTTGAAAATTCTATTTTCCACGCTAAAAATCCCTTATATGGGATAAATTTTAGCAGAGTTTAAAAAATTCTGATTATGGGTACTATTTATCATTAATTTTTTAGCACTGATAAATGGTTACTTATACTAGTTGTTTCTGGATCAAAAATGGTTCCCTTTATCATTACCCTTTTTAGCGCTGATAATTTGTTTCCTTTATTAGTTTATTTTTAATGATGATAAATGGCATCCATTATTGGCGCTTTATTTTTAGAGAGGAAAAAGGGTTTCCTTTATCAGTGCATCATTAGCATTGATAATGGTCCAGATCGTGTGGTAAATCCCAAATCAAAATAACATAAGGGAGCATACTTATTTTTATATCATTATGCCACAAAAAAAATTCAAAAGGATGGTGCGAGGGTGGGTTTCATTATACACCGCACACATATATACATGCCCTACATGTTCCCACAGAGATCTTGGCCCACCCCTCGCATCATACTGGCCTTCGCCCACCTTCATGCACCAAATCAGGTCCGGTATAACCTGACCTAGTCCATGCCCCAATTTTCTATACAAACCTACAAAAAAATTACAAGTATTTCAAATAAAATATAAAATAATTAAACAAATAGATATTAATATTGAATAAATTAAAAAATACAAAAGAAATGACAATTAAATAATTATTAATAAATTATATATATGTACATATAAATTATAAAAATAAATAAATTATGTATAATTTAAATTGATGTGTGAAAATATAAAAATGAAATAATTAATGAAATAAAAAAATTAAAACATGTAAATTTAAAAAACAATATTTTACCAATGTTGAAATAAATAATTATTAATAAAAATTAATAACTTTAATATACATATATATAATTCATAAATATTAATAAATAGTATATTTTTAAAATAGAAATATAAAACTAATATATTCTATTAATTAAAAAAATAAAATGAATAAATAGTAATAATTAATGAGAAAATGAAAATTGAATTAATTATTTTATTATTAAAAATGTATTAATGAAACAATTATTAATAAAATTGCATAAATTTAGTATATATTTACATTATTTATATGTATTAATAGATAATATTTATTGAATATATATATATATATAATGAATAAAATGTCAAAATTAAAGACATATTAATTTCATAAAAAGTTTTAAATATTATTTATATAATAAAATATTTATTCTTACATTAAAATTTGATATATTTTTTGGAGAGTGGATTATTATTAAAAATTAATTTTAATTAAAATTATTAACTAATTTTATCGAGTAATGGACATTAGTTGAATGTATTTTGATTTTTCAAATTAAGAAATATCAAACATGTGTTTCAATGATTTCACACATGCATATACCTAATTAATGAATTTTTATATATGACACACATAAAAAAATTTACATACTTAATGAAAACATACATATGATCTGATATACCTAATATTTATATAGTTTATTCCAATTTTATTATTCATTTAAAAATTTCATTTAGTAATATGAAACAATAAAAGTATTGTTTTTTAATCCGTATATTTTATTTATTAATTTTTTATATAATTATAGTTGGGTATAATTAATTCATTTTTTATATTTTTTTAATTTTTTTTAATTTAATCACTTTTATGTTATATATATATATATATATCATTTTAATATTTTCAATATGTATTCTTCTTCATTTCAATATCTATCCATAATTTTTTAATAATTTATATTTAATTAATCAAATGTATCCATTTTTAATTATTTTTAAATTTCTAATCATTTTTAATTATTAAATAATACTCTATTCCTACTCTAAAAATATTCACGATGCTCGACATTTTTTTCCTTATGCGATGAAAATGGTGAGAGGTCAGGATGCATCGATTCATCCCTCTTTTTATGAATTTACAAGATTTTCTTTTGTCTTTCCAAATAATTGTATCACGAAACGGATCCTCATGAAGGGAACCAACACACATGCTTCGACTTTAGATAGGGAAATATCATAAAATTTATATATATTCAAACACTCTTTCAAAGACTCAGTTTCATTTTCAAATGGCACACAACCTTGGAAATTTCCAGATATTTTCTAAAGAATTGTTTCAATTTCAGTTTTTTTGATTTTATGTTTATATCATTGGGTGGAGGTTTCTTCAATATACAACTAGGGATTCAACTTCAATTAATTAGAAGATACATTTTCTCAGTTATGCATAAAATATCTGGATAAAATTGGGTGTTGGGGAATTTTTAGACACTTTTTAACATTTCCTCTATAATTTTCATCACAATTCACATGGATATGGTGAGTAAAAAGGATACTTTTTGTAATTTTTCTAGAGTCTTGGTTGAACATGATTTATGTTCTTCATTGGTTGATAAGGTAGTCCTCTCTAATCCATAAGATGATATTACTTTAAAAATATTTTATAAAAAATTCAACATTATTGTTAGTGCTTTTAACTAATTGGGCACTCAAGGTCCAATTGCAGAAGGATCATTGTATGTGCTAGTTTTCAACTATATGGTCGTGATCATTTACACTGTAAAAGGAATGAAGACATTGAATCTGCCCAAGGTGTTTTGGACCAAGAATAAAATTATATTTCTATGAATGACTCAAACACTATGATGCCTAAATACATGATGAATCTTTTGTAAAAAAACCACTGTATGTTTCTAGAGATATTCCACAGAATAATAGAGTACAACAAGCCACATCATGGGGTCTTCTCCACTATATTGCAGCAGAATTCCTCTGTACTATGAGGCTAAATCATAGGTCCCCAATATCCTGGGCCTATTTGGAAAATGAAAATGATTTGGCTACTATGGGAATCTTATATAAACTCATCTTAACAAAAAGAAGAAATGAAGAAATGATGGGGATGACATAGATGATAGTCAACTGTCCTGGGAAGTAACTGCACGGGCAGAGGAGGATGAAATGATTTGGAAAGAGAAAATTGAAGGCTTCTAAAAATATTTTAATTGAAATTCCAACATCATTTCTACTAATACATGTATGTCTAAGGACAAGGGTCCTCATACCAAGGACAACTCTTCTACTACAATTTCTATTGTGGATGAGTTGGTTATCAATAGTGATCCTAGCATGTCAATAGAACGATGCTCCATAACTAGGGATCTAGTTTCCAATGGTTCATGTTAAAATCCTTCTAATCATACTATCATATTTTAAATTAATTTTATGTCCCGATTAAATGATCTTCTATTAGAGAAGATAAGAATATAATTTCTTTAACACCAAGGGTTGGCCTTATAAGGGAACCTTGTGAGAAAGAATATCAGATATACTGGTAGACAACATGTAAATTCATTCACTAAAACTGTTGATCCTACTCATGATTTCGGAGAAAATTTCATGGATACATCGTACTAATATAATTTTAGATTGGATAGTGGTTTCATATTTATGTCCACTACAAAACCTATACTTAAGAAAGTATCTCATACTCTGGAATCTATTAGCTTAATCATCATCCTCGTAATTATACAGGGGATTATAGCATGGTATCTCAATCCCCTAGAAATATACCCAACTATATGTAGGAATCTTTTATTGTGGTTGCTAGACCCAAGCAGGACCCCCCTGCTCTAGATTATCGTGGCATTAAAAATGATGATGGTCCATATGTAACTACATGGGTGAAAAGCATGTTTTGTTCTCCCCATAAAAATCTACTGATGGTGAGACCAAAATATATCCGAAACAAGTTTAATTGTCGTTACAATCTGAAGAAACACAATCTCAAATTGGTAAGGTGATTACTAATTTAATTTTATCAAAAAAAAATTACATGCTCGTTACTACCAGTAGTGATGATGATGGAAAAAATAGATATGTTCATAGAGTTGAATTCCCGATGATGGATGTTTTGGTTCAGATTTCAGATGAAAGGGATGGAATGTAGACGTAATTCAAGACTTGATGGAGGGGGATATGTCCTCATGGTAGAGTTTGATGCATTCTTCATCATAATATGAGCACCCATTCAATGGCGGATTAAAGGATTTTATTCTTGTTCTGGTGATCCTTTGTGTTTTTGTCTATGTTTGTTAATTTTTAATATTTCTATAAAGAGGTCTTTGGTGCCTCAACCATAAAAAAATTGTTTTTAAAAATAATTATTTATATTATTAATTATAAATGTTAATATATTTAACTGATTATAATCGAATAATAAATATATTTGATTAATTAATATAATTAATATAATTTTATTTATTTTTATATTTATATTTATATAGAATATATATATATAATTATATAAATATACATAATGATAAATATATAAATATTATTTTTACAGTAGTATTCATATAATTTTAAATAAAAAAGAATATATTTATATAAATATAAAATTATTTTATATATATATTAGTTTCTTGGAGTTACAATTATATTCAAACACACACACACCCCACACACACAATCTAGAAATGTTGCACAACCCCTCCCCCCATAGGGGATATCCCACCTGTCAAGACTTATCTATTTAGTATATGGCCCATAGGCCTAGTGGCCATGAAGGGCATAATATGTCCTAAATGCCCAGTACAACTTATTGTATGTATCATCCCACCTATGTCATGAGGCATGTGAAATGCCTGTATCACACCTTCCTACGTTATCGCCTATATTACCGAATGTATGGTACAATAATAGTTTATTTCCGTACTTGAATTTGAACCCAGGTATGATTTAGAATTATGTGGAGTCTTTACCACTCGGGTAGTCCCCCAATAGAAAACATGTTATTAGGTAATGAGGTAAAGGTGGGTTCCACACCAAACATATCCTAGGCCCAACCCACCACCTAAGCACTGCACGCCACTTTATAAATTTGAGTGTGGTAGGACTCGAACCTACACCAGTTCTATTTACATGGAGTGACTGCCTTACCCTACAACACTTAACTATGCATTAGTTGTCTTATATTGAATATATATAAATAATTAATATATTTACTGTATTTATGTTTATATTTATATTTTTATTTAAATTTATCTAGTAAACATAGACACAGACACACACACATATATATCTAAAATATAAATATATATAATGATATTAATATATTTATAATAATAGATTTATAATTATTATATATAAATAAGGAATATATTTACTATATTTATATTTATATTTATACATATATTTATTTTTTAAATACAGATATATATATATAATTACATAATTATATATACTGAGATAAATATACTTACAAATGTATACTTATTGTAACTCCACGACCCTAGTTACCTAGAGTCGGTGAATTATTACATAACATTGGCATGATCCCAAAAGATCATGTCTCAAAAGACCAATTTGTTTAGTAGCCTTGGAATCACTAGATACATTCATAAAGTTTACATTACATCAAAAAGTGAAAACTACAACAATATCTTGTCTTCACAGTCTTATCTCCTTATACTATCCCTACAGGTCATTCATAAAATACTTCTTCATATTCTAGGAAAAATAAAACATTTAAAGGGGTGAGCTCAGACGTTCAGTAAGGATAACAATATATTAGAATCATTCATAAATAAGCATAAACATTTAAGGCAATGTATAACATAAAAATAAGACTTTAAAACTTGAACATCAGCATAATATGGAAAGATAAAATGAAATAATTCCTTTTACTTATTCACTTGGATATTCTAATAGTCGAATAATCACATGCAACATCAATTACCACTTTCATAAGGATGGAATGCATAATGCCAGACTATCATAACCACTTACCCAAGGCCTCATGCCAAGACTACAAATAATTTTTTTTTCAAGGCCTCATCCCAAGACACTAGTATTTCTCATGAGACCTACAAATGCATCGATGAGATATAGCTGGCTCCACCCGTCACTTATTAAGTCCATTGCATTCCTCAAATGAACAGTTTTAAACATAACATAAACATTCGTATTAAAACTAGCATACGAAATGTCAATACATTCTCCATAAACCATGAATGGTATAAAAATAACACATCCACAGTCAATCATATCACAAAAACTTCAATACAATATGGATGGTTTGTATCATAATAAATCAAAATCAAATAATCTTAAACTCCATCAAAGGATGTTGACATAGATGAAATCAAAACTATTTGAGATAAATATCAATTTTTTTGAAATAATTTAAAAGTCACATAATTATAAAATAAAACATTTACATTGAAAATATCCTTATAAGCTTGTATGGGAAGCTTCTAATATTTTATAATGGCAGAAAATAGTCTCACCCGCCGTATAAGTTAATAAAAGACATTCCGACCTTAATTCTGTCGAAAAGGTTAAAAGGACCTTGTTTGGAAAATGACTGAATGATTCCTTTATAAACCTATTATAAAAAGTCAAACAAGGGTATAAATGACTTTAACCCATATTATCTAAAATAGTATGTATTTTTTGAAATACATTTTTATGAAACATGGTTGTGGATGATAAAGTGGCCCCAATAGATAATTACTTATAAACAACCTCGAAAAATGAAGAGATTGTGAAATAAACACTTACCAATTTTGTCAATTACGAAACATACACCCCATTAAGGAGGTATCATACAATTAATATGTAAATACACATAAATTAAATTTTATTACATAGATAATACAATTATGGTCAGTACATACACCACACAAAATGTAATAGTGGTAAAATGGTACGAATCTCATGGGAATAAGGAGTGAGATGAAAACCCCTTATCTTGTACTTTTCCTTGGTTGGTGGTAAGTTAAACTCTTGTATAATGGTGAAATAATTGTTATTAAATTATACATGAATCATATATATTAATATGATATCATATATGATCTTTTAATATTTCTTTGTTAATAAAATCTTAGTATTATCCTCTTTTTGGGTGTTGACTTACTCGTTTTCATTTAAATGTTTTGTTACATAAGTCGTGTTTGTTATGGATATGTTGTATCATATTTATATACAGAATGATATTAAGTCTCAAAAAATTATTTTTAACCATAAAATGAAAATTATACTTGAATGGATACGATGGGGAATGAATCTCATCACATTCGTGGAGACGGTAGTCCGTACTTATGCACGAGCGACAATATCATTTTTTTTATAATAAAATAATATATAATTGGGTGTTGTGTGATATATAATAAATAAATATCATGTTATATATATTATTTTCATTAATTACTTATCATTATTATACCCATCCAAATAATAATGTTTTGAATAACAATTACACCACAACGTGGAGACGGTAAGTCGTACGTATGCACGTATGGTGACATGTCATTCAAGGGATGGATAGAATACTGAATATGGTTGTAAAATATTATTAAAAAAATAATAGTATATAGTAGATACTGTATTTATTGTTTTAGAATATAAATAACAAATATAGAATATGTTGAAGAAGGAAGGAACTTGAATGAGGGTGGGGAAAACATTACCTCTTCTTCGGGTTCTTCCTTTTGATTTGATCAAAAAGGCTCCATAGAATGGATTTTTGATCAAACTAAGGCCTCTAGGTTGATGTGAGGGAAGTTGGGAGGATTTTTGGGCAGGGTTCGGCCTATCCAAAAGGCTTTGAATGTGTGAGGAATTGGTTATAAGTGGTGTCCTTTTTTAAGGGGGAGGAGGGGCTCTTTAGGAAAAACATAAAGTATTATATTATAATAAATTAATATTCGGTTTTTAATGGCTCCAAAGTTGATTATTAAAATTATAAGGTGGGGATTGGTCGCAATACTTTCAACCAATATATTTTGGACAGGTTTTCATCATTATATTAACCTTATCGTTTTGTTTTAACTCTTATTTAATTAGTTTGACACTTACCTTGTCACTTTGTATTTTTATATTATATAGTTAATAAACATACTATATACATCCAAGATACCCCAATGTGTTCCATTAATGATACACAAATCATTGTATAAGTCCTTTGGCCAAACCATAGATCTTTAGGAATATAATACCAATTAATAATATAATATTTGTTTAAAAAACTCTTTTATGTCAATTTTGACATTATTTGTAATTTTATTTTTGTTAAAATTATAACAGCATGATTACTTAGAAAAAACATTATTAAATCAATACTAACATGTCATATTAACCTATAAAATTAGTGTAATTCATAAAAAGTATAAAATTGCAATTATTTGGATATTTATAATATCAATTATGTTATTATTTCATTAAATATGTAATTACTGCATCACCACTATGTCATAAGGAAAATAAATTATTTATTGTCTAAAAATTATAAATAAAATGAAATTATGTAAGAAATTTTTTTATATTTCTAATGAATATTTACAATCGAATTTATCTTATGTATAACCCTATATTAAAAATGATTTAGTAATTAATCATTGATTTTAACTCTTTTAGCTCTTCTTTGAATTAAATAATAATAAATGTCCTAATATAATCCATCTGGACCTAAATGATAATATTTTATTCCTAAGGTTGTCTTTGATAGATATACACTTTTCCAATAGAATTAGGACATGTGTTAGGGTAATATTAATATCATTTTTACCCTTAATTACTCTATTTACTTTTAACTTTGGTAAATAAAAGTAAAACGCTACTATTCACAAAAAAATTATTTTGATGTTATTGAACCACATTTTACTTCTTGATATTAACCATGTCTCTCGAATTTTTGAAATTCCACTCACAGAAGTGGTAAAAAAAAATTTATGTGAATTTCCAAATTCTCCTAGGTGGGTAAAAGATGGTGGAAAGTTCAATAACCTTTTTATATATATAAAATTATTCTAAACTAACATCAATAAATTACATTGAATATATATAGGTATTATGTATCTATTTTTTCCTTAATTAATTTTAATTAAAATAAATAATTATTTAAATAAAAAATCGTTTTTAAACTATAACTCAATGTTAATTTCACTATTCATCAAAAATTGAATGTTTTTAGAAAAATACCAAAAATTCACCCTGGGAAAATTTCGATATTCCAAATCCAGATACGAAGACCATTTTGAAAGATAAAATTTAAGAAATTTCAAAAAGTGGGTATTACTATTCATAACAGCTACTTTGATTCGTCGCGGTGTGTTAGAATTTCGAAGTTGCGTACAACACACACTATTGTATTATTCAAAGAGAGTCGTACTGTAGAAGCTTGGGGTGTTACATTCTCCTCTCCTTCAAATAATTTCATCTTCAAAATTTCTAGAATATTACTACATAAAAAGACTCGGGTGATTCTTCATCATAAGTTCCTCGGGTTTCCACATTGCCTCTTCCATATTATGGTTTCTCCATATAACTTTTACCATATGAGTCGTCCGGTTTCTCAACACTTATTCTCTTGTATCATGAATCCTGATGGGATATTCGGTAGAAGACAGATCAGGTTCCAGTTCTAATTTCTCATAGGTGAGTACATGCATTGGGTCAGGCATGTATTTTCTCAAATGTGATACGTGGAACACATCGTGAACTTTGGAGAGATTTGGTGGAATTTCCAAACAGTATGCAACATCTCCAATTCGTTCTAGAATTTCGAATGGTCCGATGTACCTAGGACTCAATTTACCTTTCTTACTGAAACATATAACTCCCTTCCATAGAGATAACTTCAAGAAAACATGATCTCCTACATGAAATTCCAAATCCTTCCTTCGATTATCGGCATAGATCTTCTCCCTAATTTGAGCTACTTTGATGTGGTTTTTGATTACCTTTATCATTTCCATCATTTCCTCCACCAGTTCTGGGCCTACGTGTTTTCATTCACCAACGTCATCCCAACAGGTTGGTGTCCGACATCTCTTTCCATATAACACTTCATATGGTGCCATCTGGTTACTTGAATGGAAGTTATTGTCATATGAAAATTCCACCAGAGGTAAATATTGATCCCACATACGCTGAAAGTCATGTGAGCATGATCTCAACATCTCTTCTAAGGTTTGAATAGTCCGTTCAGATTGTCCATCTATTTGAGGGTGGTAGGCAGTGCTCAAACGAAGTTCAGTATCCAAGGCCTTCTGAAAACTCTTCCATAATCATTATGTAAAACAGGGATAATGATCAAAAACAATCGATAGGGGTACTCCATGAAGTCTAACAGCTTCATTAATATATATCCTTGCTAGAAGTTCAAGTGTTAAATCTTCCCTTATAAAAAGAAAATGAGCTGACATGGTAAGATGATCAACAATGACCCATGTTGCATCATTCCTTCTAGGAGTATTTGGTAGTCCCATGACAATGCCCATCGTGATATTATCCCATTTCCACTCAGGTATGGGAAGTGGTTGCAATACTCCACCAGGATGTTGCCTTCTAGCTTCCACTTATTGACAAACCATACACCGTGACACAGAAGTAGCAAACTCCCTCTTCATGTTGTCCCACCAAAAATGTTCCTTCAAATCACTATACATTTTGGTGATCCCATGGTGTATTGAGAGATTAGACCTATGAGCATCATCCAAAAATTCTCTTTTTAGATCAGGTATATTGGTAGACAAAGTCTCTTCCCAAACATCAAAAGATCATCTTCATACACAAAGTCATTCAATCTTCCATCATTCACAGCTTTATTCTTCTTCTAAAATTATTCATAATCGGTCTGAGAACTCTTTATCCTTTCTAGTAAATATTGTTTGGAAACCATTTGAAAAATTATTTATGTTTCACCTTCCATGGTAATTCACATATCCATCTTCACTAGATCCATGAAAATATGATCCCTTTCAATTCTCATCACGTTCAAAACTCCATGATCATTTCTATTAAAATCATCTTCAACCTTATTTTCCTTCCTTGGGTGGTATTGTATCGTGCAATCATAATCCTTGAGTAGTTTGAGCCATCACCTTTTCCTCATTTTGAGTTCATTCTGGGAGAAAATAAAATTCAAACTCTTGTGATCAGTATAAATCTCACATTTCTCACCATAGAGATAGTGTCTCCATATATTCAAAGAAAAGATCACAGCTGCTAACTCACGTTCATGAGTAGGATAGTTTTTATCATGAATTTTCATCTGTCATGATGCATATGCAATAACTCTATCGTTCAGCATAAGGACACAACCAAGTCCTTTATTCGATGCATCACTATAAATAACGAACCCATCATTCCCTGATGGAAGATTCAATATAGGAGCATTGAATAATCTTATCTTCAGTTCTAAAAAGCATTCTTCACACTCTTTTGTCCAATAAAATTTTACCCCTTTAAGCGTGAGTTTTTTTAATGGGTTAGCCAGTCAGGCAAAATTCTGGAAAAAACATCGATAATAACCTGCTAAACCAATAAAACAGCGTACCTCGGTTATACTTGTCGGTGCTGGCCATTCTTGGATGGCCTTGGTCATAGAAGGATCAATAGAGATTCCATCCATACAGTCAATATTTCTAAGAAAATAAATCTCCTGAAGCCAGAATTCACACATGCTAAACATCCCATATAATTCATGTCTTCTTAGAGTCTTCAATATAACGTGCAAGTTATTTTCATGATCTTTGTAGATTTTGGATTATACAAAGATATCATCAATAAATACCACTATAATGTCATCAATATGTTCCTTGAAACTATTTTCATTAGATCCATGAATATAGAGGGTGCATTATTCAGCCCAAAAGTCATTAATGTAAACTCATAATTCCCGTACCTAGTTCTAAAGGTTTTGTTTGAAATGTCTTCCTTCTTTACACACAACTGATGATATCCAGTTTGATGGTCAATCTTTGAAAAGTATTGAGCTCCATGCAGTTAGTCAAATAAATCATCAATGCGAGGTAGGGGATACTTGTTCTTTATTGTTATAGCGTCGATCTCCCTGTAGTCGATACAAGACCTCATAGAACCATATTTATTCTTAACAAAAAGGACACGGGATCCCCATGGAGAAACAATAGGTAAAATGAATCCCTTATTACTCAATTCCTCTAGTTTTTTCTTTAGTTCCACTAATTCAATAGTGGACATTCTATAAGGGGTCTTCGATATGGGCCTTCAACCCGGAATTAAATCAATGGAAAAGTCATTCTCTCGTTCTGGAGGATTTCTAGGTAAATCATCCAGAAACAAATCTACATAATCTTTCACAATAGTTACATCCTCTATTTTTACATTCTTTTCCTCGCCCATAGTTACTACATTCTCTTCCACCCCGATAATTGAAATTAGTTGAGCTACATGGGGTGGATCTAGATAAGAATTAGGTGGTTATGATTCTACTCTAAAGATAAGGTGTTCCTTATCATCATCATCAAAAATCGTAACCTCCTTCTTCTTACAATAAATCTCCGCATCATGGTCTGAAATCCAATCCATAACGAGGATTATATCAAACTCAATCATAGGTGTGACAATGAGATCAGTGGATAAATAATATTTTTGTACTCTAGTGGGGACTGATTCAAAAAAAATTGTTGCAATGATACATCCCTTAGGGTTTTTAACTGACAACTCCCTGGTTAAATCAAATTTGAAATATCTAATTTTATTAGAAAACTATGAAGATATGAAACAATGCGATGATCCAGAATCAAATAAAGCATTTTCTAAACTTGAGGAAACCATTAAATTACTAGCCACCACGTCTTTCAGTGCTTCTACCTCAGCAGTAGTGATAACATCATCTTGGCCTTGATCCCTTGTTGTTTTTATGAGGTAATATCCCCTGACCCTTAGGAAATTCATTTGCATAATGTCCCATTTCCCTGCAGTTGTATCATTGAACATCGGTAGCTTCCTTCTTCCCCTTGCAATCACAAGCTTGGTGTCCATTTTCACCACACTTGTAATAGACTCCCATTCCTTTAATCAAGTACCGGGGTGTTTCTTCCCACATTTACTACAGGATGGATATTCAACTTTTCCCATTATCCCCTTATTTCCATTTCCAGAGTGATCAGTAGATCTCTTCTTCTCTTGCTTTTGTTTAAAGTCATAAGACATAGAGAATTCATTTTCTGTCTGGATAGCACATGAGACAATGTATTCGTACGACGAGAAGCATTGTTAGACTAATTCATGATGAAGAAATGGTTTTAACCCGTCAAAGAAAAGATCAATCTTACTTCTTGGGTTATGTATATAATCTCCAGCATACCTTGCTAACCTTGTAAAGTTAGCCTCATACTAAGCGACATTATCATCCTCCTTTTGTCTCAGACTCAGAAATTTCCTTTCCATATCTGCTCGATGGTCATGAGGAAATTATTTTTCTACGAAAATATCCTTGAACTCTCTCTATTCCATATATGATAATTCATCATCTAACTTAGTGTTTTGAATCAATGGCCACCATTTATCAGCATCTCAAGTGAGGCGGTAAATTGCCCGGATAACTTTTTACCTTTCACCACTCCCCAAGGCACGGAATATTTTCTCTTGGGAACTTATCCATTGCAAAGATTCTAATAGATTTGTACTCCCATTGAATTTTGGTGGTGGTTTAATCAGGAAGCAATATAACATTGATCCTCTATGCTCCGGATCAGGGTGCTCCATACGGGTAAGGTTATTATTCATAACATGAGTGAGTTGTCCCAGTATGGTGATTAGCTGATCAGCACCAGTTGCATCACCAGCTCCAGTATAATTATCTTGAGTAGGAGGGAAATCCCTACATGGAGTGTTTGCATTGATATAGTTTCCATTTCATCTAAAAGGCGTCATTTCTAAACAATGGCATAAACTAGATCAGTTTATGAATCCAAATACATAATTCCATACTTATAAAACACTTAAAATAAATTGAACAGTTTATGGATATAACCCATAATCATCAAAATGTATTCTTTGAGGAAGTATATAATCATAAACCCTTCATAATGGGTTGTAAAGAAAATGATAATTATCCTAAGCATATCCCCCAAGAGTGTCGTAACCAAGAGTGCAACAAGGCCCGTTCTCATGCACCAGTTCCCATTCGAGTCTAGATAAAAGTGGTGTTTTCGGGTTTTACCCCTAGGTACATCTGTGCCAGAGCCGCCTCTACCAACTCGTATCCAAACAGGGATGTATTTCTCGAAAATCTCAAAAAAATATCTACTATAGCAAAATGATAGGAAGTTATTCTATACTAATCTTCAAAGTCTATCTTAGGGCTATGTGCTCTAATCAGAGTTTATCTAAATCTAGCTTCAAAGGTTTGTACTAAACATCCTCTGATACCAACTATAACACCCCGACCCTAGTTACCTATAGTCAAGGCATTATTGCATAACATTGGCATGATCCCAAAAGAACAAGTCTCGAAAGACTGATTAGTTTAGTAGCCTTGGAATCACTAGATACATTCATAAAGTTTACATTACACTAAAAGTGAAAAATACAACAACATCTTGTATTCACAGTCATTTATCCTTATACTATCCCTATAGGTCATCCATAAAATACTTCTTCACATCCTGGGAAAAATAAAACATTGAAAGGGGTGAGCTCAAATGCTCAGTAAGGATAACAATATAGCAGAAACTTTCATAAAAAAACCATAAACATTTAAGGTAATGTATAACTAAAACAAAAGCCTTTTAAACTTGAACATCAGCATAATATGTTAAAGGTAAAATGAAAAAATTCCATTTACTTATTCAAATGGATATTCTACTAGTCGAATAATCACATGCCACATCAAAAACCACATTCATAATGATGGAATGCATAATGCTAGACTTTCATAACCACGTAGCAAAGGCCTCGTGCCAAGACTACAAATAAGATTTTGTCAAGGCCTCATGCAGAGACACTAAATTGTCTCATGAGACCTACCGATGCATCTAAGAGCTATATCAGGCTCTACCCGTCACTTATTATCTCTAATGCATTCTTCATATGAACAGGTTAAAACATAACATAAACATTTATATAAAAAATAGCATACGAAATGTCAATATTTTCTCCATAAACCATGAATGTTATAAAAATAACACATCCACAGTCAAACATATCACAAAACCTTCAATACAATATGGAAGTTTTGTATCCTACTAAATCAACTTCAAATAATCATAAAATCCATCAAAGGATGTTGACATAGATGAAATCAAAACTATTTGAGAGAAATATCTATTTTTTGAAATCATTTAAATGTCACATAATTATAAAATAAAACATTTACTTTGAAAATATCCTTATAATCTTTTAAGGGAAGCTTCTATGATTTTATAATGGTATAAAATAGTCGCACCCTCTGTATAAGTTATATAAATACATTCATACCTTAATTTTGTCGAAAAGGTTAAAAAGGACCATGTTTGGAAAATGACGGAAATATTCCTTTATAAACCTATTATAAAAAGTAAAGAAGGGGTATAAATGACTTTAATACAAATTCTGTAAAATAGTAAGAATGTTTTGAAATATATTTTTAAGAAACATGGATGTGGATGATAAAGAGGTCCCATTAGATAATTACTTATAAACAACCTCGAATAATGAAGAGATTGTGAAATAAACCCTTACAAATTTGGTAAATTACAAAACATACACCCCATGAAAGAGTTATCATATAATTAATATGTAAATACACATAAATTAAAGATTATTATACGAAGAATTCAATTATGGGCAGTACATACACCACACAAAAGGTAATAGTGGCAATATGGCATGAATCTCACGGGAATAAGGAGTGAGATGAAAACCCCTTAACTTGTACTTTTCCTTGGTTGATGGTAGGTTAACCTACTGTATAATGGTTAAATAATAGTTATTAAATTATACAAGAATCATATATATTAATATGATATCATATATGATCTTTTAACATTTCTTTGATGATAAAATCTTAGTATTATCGTCGTTTCGGGGGTTACCTTACTCGTTTTCTTTTATATGTTTTGTTACATAAGCCATGTTTGTTATGGATAGGATGTACCATATTCATATCCAGAATTATATGAAGTCTTAAAACATTATTTTCAACCATCAAATGAAAATTAGACTTGAATGGATACAATGGGGAATGAATCTCATCGCGTTCGTGGAGACGGTAGACCGTACATACGCACGAGCAACAATATCATTATTTTGATATTAAAATAATATAAAATTGGGTGGTATATCATATAAAAAAAATAATTATCATGTTATATTTTTTATTTAAATGAATTAAACATCATTATTATAACCATTGAAATTATAATGTATTGAATAACAATTACACCACGACGTGGAGACGGTAAGCCGTACGTACGCACGTATGGTGACAAGTCATTCAAGGGATGGATAGAATACTGAATATGGTTGTAAAATATTAATAATAACATCATAGTATATAATAGATACAGGATTTATTATTTTAGAATATAAATAACAATGAAATAATAAATTGAAGAAGAAAGGAATTCAAAGAGGGTGGTGAAAACATTGCTTCTTCTTCGGGTTCTTCCTTTTTATTTGATCAAAAGGGCTCATTAGGTTGGCTTTATGATCAAACTAAGGCCTCTAGGTTGAAGCGAGTGAAGCTGGGAGGATATTTGGGCAGGGTTTGGCTGAATGAAAAGGATTTTATGGTGTGAGTAATTGGTCATAAGTGGTGTCCTTTTATAACGGGGAGGAGGGGCTATTTAGGAAAAACTTAAATTATTATTTTATAATAAATTCTTATTCGGTTTGTAATGGCTCAAAAGTGGATTATTAAAAGTCTAAGGTGGGGATGGGTCGGAATAATTTCAACCAATAGATTTTAGAGAGGTTTGGGTCATTATATTAACCATATCTTTTAGTTTTAACTCTTAGTTAATTAGTTTGACACTTACCATGTAACTTTGTATTTTTATATTATATAGTTAATAAACATACTTTATACATCCAATCGACCCCAAATTGGTCCATTAATGACAAGACATATATGATATAAGTCCTTTTGCCGAACCATTGATTTTTAAGAATAGAATATCTATTAATAATATAATATTTGTTTTAAAAACACTTTTATGTCAATTGTGACACTATTCAGAATTTGATTTTTGTGAAAATAATAACGACATGATTAATTCAAGAAAACTTAATTAAATCACTTATAACATGTCATATTAACCAATAAAATTAGTGGAATTAATAAAAAGTCTTAATTTACATTTATTTGGATATTTATAATATCAATTATGTTATTATTTCATTAATTAGGTAATTACTGCATCACCATTGGGTCATAAATAAATTAAATTATTTAGTGTCTAAAAATTATAAATAAAATACCATTATGTATGAAATTTTTTTATATTTCCAATGAATATTTAAAATCTAATTTATCTTCTGTATAACCCTATAATAAAAATGTTTTAGTAATTAAACATTTATTTTTACTCTTTTAACTCTTATTTGAATTAAATAATAATAAATGTCCTAATCTAATCCAAGGAGACCTAAATGTTAATATTTTATCCCTAAGGTTTTCTTTGGTTGAGATTCACTTGTATAATAGAATTAGGGCATGTTTTAATGTAATATTAATATCATTTTTACCCTAAATTACCCCATTTACTTGTAACTGTGGTCAGTAAAAATAAAAAGATACTATTCACAAAAAAAATATTTTTATCTTATTGAAACAAATTTTAATCATTGATATTAACCGTGTCTATCGGACTTTCGAAATTCCACGCACAGAAGTGGTAAAATTTAGTTTTATGTGAATTTCTAAATTCTCTTAGGAGGTGGGTAAAAGACGGTAAAAATTTCAAAAAAAAATTTTTATATCTAAAATTATTTTAAAATTAATTCAATGAATTACATTGAACATATATAAGTATTATGTATCTATTTTTTCCTTAATTAAATTTAAATAAAATAAATAATTATTTAAATAAAAATTTGTTTTTAAACTATAACTCTGTGTTTTTTTCAATATTCATCAAAAATTGAAAGTTTTTAGAAAAATAAAACAAATTCACCTTGGGAAAATTTTAATATTCAGAAGCCAAATATGAAGCCCATTTTGAAAGATTAAATTTTAAAAAAAATTCAAAAAGTGGGTATTACTATTCATAACGGAAACTTTGATTGGTCGATGTGTGTTATAATCTGAAGTTTCATACAACACACGCTACTGTATTATTCTAAGATAATCGTACCGTAGAATCTTGGGGTGTTGCACATACTACAATTAAAAAATTATATATTTATAATTACAAATAAATAAATATAATTTGATAAACATATTTAAATAATAATCAATAAATTATTATATATTTAAATAATTATAAAATTATTATAAATATGTTTCAATAAGTGATATATTTAATATACTTATCAAATATATATATATATATATATATATATAATTTTATCAATATATATATATATATATTTATAAATATATATATTTTTATAAATACATTTATTATCATATAAAAATACACATAGATATATATAAATATATATAAATATATATTTATTATCATCATAATTATAGAACATTAACTGCTGAGAATGTTTTAGAACTGATAAAGATACATTTTATCATCACTAAAGTGTTAGTATCGATAATGATGGATTTTATAAGTGCTAATGAAGTGCAGATGAAGATATATTTTATATACACTTATTATTTTAGCACAGATAAATTGTATAATTATGAGTGCTTTTTTGGACACATGTATAAAATCCTCCATGATATTTTTAAATGAATCCTAACCAAATAGATTTCAGTTATGCCTCCCAATCACTAGTGGAAGTACACTTATATTATCACCCCCCTTTGAAAATATCTCTAACGAATAAATACTTGAATATGAAATATATTATTTTTAAATCATCATCTCTCATTACATGCTTGATTGGGTTCTGTGGTGCTTGTTTGTGTAGTTTTTTCATGACTTGTTTCTCTCTAGGGTTCATTGTTTAGGGTATCAACTCCTTCTCATTTGGGTCTAATTGTTTTCAAATTTCATGATGATCAAACCCTATCGCTTTGAGTTCAATGATCCCCTAACAATTTGATTGGGTTCATCCCTTAGGAACATTATTCATGGATTCATACATCCTCTTTAATTCATGACTGAATGGTTCATCTATATTTTATACTACATAATCATGTTTCTTTCTTCTAAATATATTCCCCAATTATCCACAAAAAATTTAATCTTGATGGCTATATAAAATATAAATATTCAAAAACATGCAGCACTGAGCTTCAACCTTGTATCATGAGAGCTTCACATAATTCTTGTATATGATAATATTGAATCATTACATAATAAAAATGACTCAATCCAATTTATATTTTTATTATGGTTGAAAAGAAGATATTCTAATATTTAATGTAATGAATACAAGAATGGTAATCATCTTGATTTAATATTCATTTTGATCACTAATATAGAATTTAAAATATAATCATTTGAAATCCAAAATATCAACATTATTGATATCCAAATCATCCATATCATCTCGTCTTCATTAAATCATTCTTAAAACAAGGAATAGAGATTCATCTTGTTGTTTTTCACTTGAAATAATAAATTTTGAATCATCATAATTAATTAACTTCATATGTTTTTAATACTTTAGACTCTCATTATATTTTATATAATTCTCTAATATTTTATATGTTATAATGATTACATAGCATAAAGAATGATATTTATGCATCGAGGATTCATGATTATGTAGTAAATCATTCATTCTTTCATAGGAATTGATTATTCCATAAATGAGGGATGATCCTTATATAGGTCAATGTTTACACTGTTGATTCTTCCATTACCTCAGTAATCCTTACCTAGAAAAAATAATTCCTACATGGTTCTAGGTAATGTTTAAATATAGAAGGAATGATATTTATATAGAGTGAATCTATTATTATGTAGATTAATTAATCCTTACACATATCATAGTCTATGAGGTAGCCGCTCTGGATTCAGTTTTACTCAACTCATGACTTTTCCATTTTTCATACTTGTAGTTTAGAAATTAATAATTTCATTCAATTATTTCCATAATACATCAACTCATCTATAACCTATCTCCGACTATTTAATTCATATGTAATTATATTCCAATAGTGATGGGAATTATTTAAAAATATCTGAACCCATTTTATCTCATTTGAATGCCCCTTATATCATATAAAATTCACCAGATTGGGAATTTATATATCTTTCACTAACTCCATGCATTCCTTCCTTAATGAACATTCATACATGTGATAATGATATCCGATCTTACAAGATCAAATTCTATGTATCATAGAAAAGGTTTCCTTCAAACTCATGCTATCTTCTACCCATCATTATACAAATTTTAAATCTTTTCTAATATGGCTTATACAAGCTACCAAGAATTTTTCAACAACCATATAATCTTCGAACTTGTTTTTCAATATTATATATCTCTTCATGTCTCAAAACATTTCATTATCATACAGTATATGTCATCGGTCATCTGAGGTGAAGAGCTGCTCACCATGCAGCTAACTCATCGACATTCCTCTTTCTGACATTAGAAAATTATTCCACTACATGTCCAATGATTTCAAATGTCCAATTTATTCTTCTTTAAAAACATTTACTTTCTATTATAATGAAAAAAATCACTAAAAATATAAATTCAACGCATGTGCCCATTATTAATAAAATTAATTCATTATGTTTAAAATTCCCAATACCTATGAAAAATAGTTATTTGAAAATAAAAAAAATGAACATTAAATAATATTAACCACCTCCTATTAAAAATAATTATCCATCATCAAAACATTTATAAAATAATGTTTTATAACATATTTATTAGTGATGATTGATTAATATATGTCTTTATGTTATTTTGTTGAGATAGAAACCAACATTATCAATATTTTAATATGGTTTTTTATAATTATTCATGAAATAATGATTTGAAAGACCATAATTGAGGGTGTAATTTGTATAAAAAACATGGTAAATAGGAATAAATAAGAAAAGAAACATTTAGGCTTGAAATGGTTACATATCATTTGTTAAGATGTCATAATTAATGGAAGTAACGATAAAGGGTTGACCAATACTTATCATTTGTCAAATGTCCTATATGACTTCAATTGCTCACTACTTTTTCTAGATCTTCAAACTAATCATATGTATTGACGAAAAATGGGTCTGTGGCCTAGGGGCTTCACTGGTAAGATAATGATGCTGGGTGGAGAAGGCCTGAAATATTTTACTCTTAAAGAATACAGTTCAATGCAGGTTGAGCCCAAGCGAGTGAAGGCCAGTGAGGGATGATCCCATACTGTGTGGTATTAATAGTCAGCCTAATTTAAAAAATATATTTTTAAAAATATATTCTTCCTTAACATATTATTTTTTTAATAAAAAATATATTATTCAACCATGACATCTATTGTCCCATTGTAGTGGTCATTGTAATTCACAATTCATTCACACGTGATTTTTAAGTAGGTCAATATTTATTCTATTAATAAGATATAATAAAAATTATAGAGTAATTATTTACTATATTCACTATGCCACCGCACCTCTAAAAAAGGGAACCCGTCTCACCTACACATGGTTTAAATTATAAAATATTTATTATAATCATAATTTTTTTGGTCAATTTTATTTTTATATTATTTAATTTAATTTTCTTACAATGAAAATAGGAAAGGGAATCATGGGAACCCTAATAGTGTCCTCTAAAACTAGTCGTTCCCTAAAGATATGTCATTCTTTTAGACATCCACCCATTTTCATCACCACAAAACTAATATCATCATTCATTTTCCAACATCGATCACTCAACTTCTTTTCATAAAAACACATTTACACCACATTGGTGTCCCTACATGCCACCGTAAACCAATAGAAAAATGTTCTATCACATCCCATAAAACTCTATCTTCTATCAATACATACTTCTCTACCCAACCACCATTAACAATGACAATAAAAATTGATATATACATGATTATAAGTAGTGTATTTTTTTAAATGCTGGAAAAATGGAGGGATAAGCACTGTCTTATACAGGGTAGCGAGGGATTACAATTTTTAGTTCACATTATATGGGGATTTTTTAGACAATCCTGCATGGGTCAAACTAGAGTGGGCTTGGCACACCCCACCTGCCCTCTCATTTCTCATTACTAATCACATGTGACATTTTTCCACAGATAGGTGATCATCGCAAAAAAAATTTCACTTATAAAACGATCCAATCAGACATTCAATAAAATGCTACATGACCCACCCCATACTGTGTGGTGAAATTAATAAACCTGAACTCATCCCACTTGTTAGAATCACACCAACAAATGTTATAGAAAACATCCTATGTTACCATTATTTTCTCATGGAATACTGTGAGATTATATAATTCAGCCCTCAATCCAATTTATTTTAACATTAAATGGATTAGTTCTAGGATTGATTTGAATTTTGAAACTACAATGGTTGCCTCAGAATGAGTTTGCGAAATATCATATAGCTAATACTTCTCTTAGTCACACAAATCATTTATCCACATATAGGAATCATACTACTACTCCAATTTATTTTATATTTGGGAAACATTCTATGAAAAGTTTTCTTATTTTTCTCAATCTCCAAGCCCAAAAATAATTATATTTGATGATACAACTGTCATCCTCATCATCGTAATCACTTGAAATGTAATTATATCATTTCATTACTTGATTCCAATGACCCATATCTTTTTTCCATGAACCTATTTTCCTTAAACTATAATGATCAATATTTATCCCATACTAGGTACTAATAATAATTGTGGATGAATTCAAAGCATAAAACCTACCACTAGCTGTTCAATTAATTTCTTAAATTCAGCTACCCATTTCCTATAAAGCATATAGAAATTATGTGACAAAAATAAAATGTTTGTTTCCCCTTATTAAACTAATCAATGAATTCACCTATGAATATGAATATCTTATGTGTATTTATTTATTTTAATTTATAATGGCTGTTTTATGAACCTAATATAATGGATATGAATAAAAAATTGATGCTTTCGAATTTTATGACAAAAGAGTATGATGATGGAGTTAAAGAGTTCATCATGTTTTCAATAGAGTATGGATAAGACCCTTCTCAGATACTTTTCCCATGTTTAAATTGTTTCTATTAAAGAACTATTTGTCCATTGGAGTATAAATAAAACATGATTTATGATTGAATAGATTAGAGCTATAAATATTGGACTAAACATGGGGATAAACTGAAGGAGCACACATATTGGGATAGTACTATGGCTTATGGATCATTCGATATGAATACAAGTGTGAATTATAATGGAGATCGTATAGAAGAAATGAAAATGTAAATTGGATATGACCTTTGGGAAATTCCAAAGTTCTTTAAGAAGTTAAATAGATGAGCTATGAGAATATTTTATAAATGTTGTAATATATACAAAACATTGTCTACCATATTGAAGTGATATAATTTTAATTCTACTAGTCGATGTTGAAACACGAAATTTACCAAACTACTTGGTCTCCTATATGATATGATTTATGAAGAAAGTGAACTTCCTTGTAAAAACAAGACAGTAAATGAATTTTGTATTCAATGGGATTTATCACTAAAAAAATATAGTCCTGTCCAAAAGATTTCATACGATTTCACAAGGACCATTAATCACTCATTAGATTCACTAAGTGTGGCTTGGAACGATAAAAAAAAGATTAATCAAGCCCATTAAAATTCATATGATACTTTCCTATCATACAATAGTTTTTAAGTTATTATAGTTGTCATTAAACCATGAAACAATTGACATGTAATGTATATACAATAAATAAATATGGGAAACAATGACATCTAGAAAACACTCACCAGTGGAAGAAAAATGATTATGATTATACAAAATTTGGAAATGAGATGAGAAACTATAATCTAGTGTTATATAAAAATTTAATAAATACTTTTGGTATAGAGAATAGTAATAATATTCTATGTCCAGTTGTGTTTGTAAATGATAAAAATCTACCATGATTATGCATGAAGTGAAAATAAATTATGTTGTCTCTACTTATAACTTGACTAAAAAAACCATGTAATGATATTGATGTCTATTTATATCCCTTTATAAATGAACTAAAATTTATGTGGGATGCATGTGTGACATTGTATAATTATCATAGAAGTGAATAAATCACATTGAGGGCCATGTAGTAAAATATTATTAGTGAATTTTCTCATTATGGGTATTTTCTTGGATATAAAAATAACAGAACGTTGGGGTGTCCCATTTGTGATGAATGTACATAGTCGGTTCCGTTGAAACATTCTTTATAGACTGTGTTTTCAGGATATACAAAATTATTTCCTCGATGATATAAATACAAGAACTATAGGACATAATTTGTTGGGAATACATAACAATATGCAAGTCCATCTCCAAAAATGTGTGATCAATAGTTCAACAAAGTAAAACAACCTGAAGCTAATTTTATTAAACCACATTGTATCGAGCTTATGAAATCATATTTTAAAATAGATATATTTTCATTGAATTACTGTATGAGAACTGCATATACATTATAAAAATAATTGTTGTCAAGCTTATAGAAAAAATTGTATTTGGTATTGTTATTGTAATATTCCTAATTTTATTGAAAAAAATATGACATCGAGGAGAGGTTGGACATGATTGACATGAGGTTAATGGAAGAGTTTTCACCGATGAAGGGAAAAGGGAGGATTTGTTTTCAACCAGAATCTTACACTCTATAAAGATATCAAAAATTACAATTTTTTATATTCATTAAGGGTATAAAAGTTCAAGGTGGTATTCATAAAATATTCATAATGCCATTTTAATGAATAATTTTAAGTTACATGGACTAAAATAAAACAAATGTCAAGTTTTGATGAATGATTCGATGCTTGTCACTTTACATTGCTTTCCAACTAAAAATGAATGACACTCATTATTGATAATCTTTTTATTTTTCAAATCCATATGTAGTAATATTATAGACCTTGTCATGTTTCTAATCATTAACTAGGAAATTGTAGTCATATTATTCTAAAGATAGATTTTATTCTCACTATAATTCATTGATATTATTTTCCACCTAATGATTCACTGGGTTAGAGAGGTTAATCTATGTTGTCATATCCAATATAGATGGGAATACATCATTAAATTCTATTTGAATATTTTTAAAGGTTATGTAATGAATCATATTTGGACATAATTGTTTATTGTAGAATAATATATTATTGAAGCATATGTTGATTTATATAAATATTATATATCACATATCGATAGAATCAGTCTCCCAAAGTCACATAACAACATGTGAATTATTGGAAAAGGGATTTTTGGAAGATACGACGTTACAATTACCATCATAGATTGGGAGAAATTCTAACATTTCAATTAACATGATAGGGTTGATTTTGATCTATATGTTTAACCCCAACAATAATAACATAGATATTTGAATCCATTGAGGGTTAAAGGATGCATATCAAGTACACCTAATCTACATTTTATACGATGATTTAGAGATTATATTTATAATTAGTAATCTGAGATCATGTATTCAATTGACAAACGGCTTCAGTGGATAACTAGCGGACCAAATGCAAATGTTATATCTTACATTGGTTTTGTGATCAATGGTTATATGTTCTATATAATATAAAACTATAACTCCAATATGATTCAAAATAGTGGATTTATTATTGTGGAGGAAGTGATGTACATATCTAGTTCAAAGGATTGAAATTGATTTTTTTTGAATATGAAATATTTCAGAATTATCAATGAGAAATAGGAGTTGGATTTTAGAAAAAATTCACGAGTTGATTTTTCATTCCAAATGGGATTACAATAGGATTACAATGAATGTTTTTGAAATAATATTTTTAATGATGAATTTTATTTTGGAAGGGGAAAGGATGAGCCTTTCATAATAGAATCACAATTAGTTAATGTAATTTATGTTTAAATATAGAAAATAATAGTTGGTTGATTATAATCCTGGAGACTAAATAAATGTAGTGTAAGATGAAACTTTAGCCAAGTATTACCCTTTAATTGGGAGATCATAATTAAATCATGGATTTCCCAATTTAGAAAATGTATTTCTTCTTAGAGGGAACCACATATAGTAGATTTTTATTCATTTTATGGGATCCAAATACCTTCAAGATTTTTTAAAAAATAAATAATTTTTAATTAGCATGTATATTTTTAAGATACTATGCCTTTCTCCATAATATTATGTTTTCTCTACTATATTGATGTAATATAAGTTAAATACACAACTTATCATGAATAAAATGTCTTCCAAACTGGATAATGTTACCAACCCATGGGAGGAATAGTTGGTTGATGATGAAACTACAGAATTTTTAGGGGATCATAAACATCTTGAAAAAAATAGAATGACACAACATCACAATGATGAATAAAATTATCATTGAAAGATGTAAGGGTATAATGTTTGAGGTTGTAAGGAATCGACATAGCCAGCCTATTAACCCCATCAAGTTAACATTTAATAGTTATCATAGGGTCACAATGAGGATGAATGTGCCTATTGATATAGATTGGCAATTCCATTTACATCCTATAAGTATGCCCTTTGGGAAGAAATAATGTCAATGTTATGATATCATTTCCCAATATCCTTGAAAAAATTTATAATGAATCATTTATTTGATATTCATTATTTCTTGTAGATTTCTTTTATGTTATATTATTTACAAAACAAATGTGTTATATTGGCCATTGGAAACACCCATATAGGATTTTGGACTCATCATAACAAGTTTCATCATAGGGATACACTGGGAAATGTAAATCCCAACCCACCAGCTACATATGTACATATTTTAAATCATGAATCATGGAATACTTTAATCAGTATTAATAAATTGGAATAGTTTCAAGTGAATTTTAGTCGATAATATGTTATTTGTTATTATTTGTTATCTAATTTGATTCAAAATTGTTAATTTAAAAATCTTCAACGTAGTGATAAAAATATAGAATATTCATCCAAAAAAAGAACCCCTATCTCAATGAAAATATTTGGAATGATTCCCTAGATAAGAAATTGGTACTTATTTTAAATCAATAATAAAACTATATGAAATTTGAAATAAAATATATTCCTTTTTTTATAAGCATATTTTTGAATCAAAATATGAAGCCACATAAATCCCATATCATGTGTTATAGAAGTATCCTCACATAAATATGGAGGTTAAAGTAGTTCATGAAAACAAAAAAGAAGTTTGAGAAATAATTTTATACATGTCATAATATTAATTTTTTATTTTTTATAATAATATCAAAATATATATATTTTTGTTTATATGTTGTTATATGGGTTTGACCCATGAATCTCTAGAGATCGTACTGAAATAAAAAACTACCTTCAGTAGCATTGAAGCGACTAATTAAATATGTTCATGTTTGCAGTGTAGGTTTTAGAGTGTTTCGTCAAACATATTTTGAGAATGAAAAACCAAAAGAAGATTCATATAATATGACAAATGGATTTTAGGAACAAATAGATGTTTTCGAAGATATTATTGACCAATATAGTTTGGAAGAACAATATATGTGAAAGGATCAAATTAAACTAGTGGAGGATCGAATACCATCACATGAACAAACAAATGGCCCCACATGATTTAAGGCTATTCATTCCACTCAACAACATACCATACCCAGGGTAATCCATTTTTTCATTAGTCTTTATCCTAAATGGAAATCAAACAACTTCTGAAAAAATTTTGTTAATAAAATTCTAGAGGGTGAAGTTGATGCACTACCTTGTTGTGTGGATTATGATGTATTATATCTCAGGATATAGGAAAGAGAACAAATTACTCCCAAAATATCATAAGAGTGTGTTAATTGAGGTAGCATAAGAGCTAAGCATTGAGTTTCTTTTACCACTGAATGATATAAATAATACAATGATCAATTATTTTATTAGAACTCTTATAGAATCTCAATCTAATGGTATAAAGATATATGAGGTATGTCATTGTAAAAAATTTCAAATGAAAATCCTATAACAATTCATGAAAATATTTCATAAATGGGGTATGGTATTCTAGATTGATAAAATGATGGGGAAATAAAATGCTGGATCAAGATACTCTTTTGAATCATTGGATAAAACAAAACGACCATCTGAGACTACATTAACCACTACAATTACACTATAGAACATATTAGGATTACAACATCATGAATACACCACATAAAAAGATGGATATATGTCTCAAATTCCATATGATGATAAAATATTCAGAATTCTAATTATAGAAGTATTTAGTCGAATGAGTTTAAATGAGATTCTAAGGAATAAATGGTTTACAGTCTACATTTTTGATACATACATATGCTATATTTTCATAATATTTCTATCCTAAAAAATGTCTAAAACTTTCATTAATGTTAATTACTAATAATATTTATTATAAGTGTTTATATCACTAATATATTAAGGGAAATCTATATGAATCATGATTTGAATTAATTAATCTTTGTATCAATTCTACGGATGTAATTTATTGTTAGATCGAAGAATCTTATAAGAAAAAAGATTGTAAAAAATAGTTGTTTGAGAATAAATTAATTGAAGATAAACACTTTTGGATTCCTACAATGAATAGTTAAATCTTTTATATAAAATCATATAAAAAATATTTTTATTTCAGACATTAATTTTTTGTTTTTTCTTTTTCATAAAGCACTGGATGCTGATCGAAATAAATATGGATACACCAAATATTTGTTTTCTAGAACTAATGCATCTTAATCTAACAAACCGACCAGACATAATGTGTATTGTGAATTTCTAATGAAATGAAATCACAATTTTTTAGATAAAAATCAAACTAAATGTTTCATTTTATTTCTTAATAATAATTTTTAATGATTGGGTGACCAATAAATATTGTATAGAACATGGTATGAAGTCCATTACGGAAAATCATAAGCCCCTAGATTACATCAAGTTAAAAGGGTTAGGATATTTATTGGAATAATTAAAACTCAAAACATATTTAAAAAATTAACATAATTTGGTCAATGTTTCTATATTTTCTAGTGTAATATCGTAGTAATGATTATGGATATTATCTTTGAATATTTATGAAATATATCAAAAACCATAGATAGACCAGCATTCATGAAAAGGTAATTTCCGAAGGTAATTACAATTCCACTAAAAATCATTCTTAATAATTTGTTTACATGAATTTTCTATGTACTACCAAGATTTATAACATCCTTTGTACTCAAAAGAAGTGGTAAATTTTTTTTAGAGATGAATTAGAAGTGTATATGATGCCTGGATGTTTTTATATATAAAATTTAATTGATTACCTGCTATTTTTTGTTATCTATTATGGGATATAACCTTATAAATATATTTGGGATGTGAAGTACTAATATTAGAATATTTATATATTATTTTTGATATTTTTCTCATATACAAGTATATTAGAGGAAACAATTATATTTAGAAATGATTTTGTGGAATTCATGGTGCCAGAAAGTATATAGACACCATGAAGAGGTGACTTCCAACCACTTATTTGGTTAATTTTCTCATCATTTTATCAATTGTTTTGTTAATTTTTATATAATAATTATTTGGTTAAAACTATTAATTATATCAGCACACATTTCACATTCTCAAAATTGATAAAATGAGTTTCAATGATTTTCATAATTTTAGGAAATGATATTTAATTCATTTTTATGTCTAGGAATTTAACAAAATAAATCAAACACCGGATGTGGTCGGTATGAATCAAAGTAAATCTATTAAATATAAAACATTAATTTTATTCTAAAACATAGATCAAATAGTCAATATTGAGAAAATGATCTTCCACTGTATGCAAAATTTAAGAAAACTATTCATAAATCACTTGACACGGGTAGAAATTGACCGGATGACAATATGACACTTGATGTGGTTGGTATAACTCGAATTGCATGTTTTGAATAAAAAAGTGTAATTTTAGTTTAAAACATACATTAAATAGTCATAAATGTGAAAAAAAACTCATATTATATACATATATCTTTAATATGTGACATTATACTACCTATTTTGTTGATTTTACAATTATTTTACCTAATTTTTTAAGTTAATTTTCTTATAATTTTTATCTGATACATATTTTTTTAATTATAAAAAATATAATTTAGAAATTACTTATTCAAAAATTAATATTCACTCATGTACTATAATCTTTCTCTCAACAAAGGTGGTATACTCATGATGATTCAATTTTCATTTCCATCTCCAATCCATTCAATATTCTGAGTTATCAAGCATCAGTATTATTAGATAACCCTTAATGTTGAATGTATTATAGGATATAAAGACATAGTTGAATCAAACACACCTTAATTGGAAACATAGAATACTATTTATCAATATAATTTGGTGGTTTCTATTTAAAAATTTCATTTTGATAATTTATTGTTTAATATTTATGTTTAATTTATTTATATATTGTATTATTAATATATGAATTATTATCATATACTACTGGATTTTTTTTGTTGAGGGGGGTTTTTTTGATCAATGATGTTTTTTATCATAATTTATTTAGATTATAGGTTGAAAAAATATAATAAATATAGGGAAATAGGTCATGAATGTATAAATACATCATGAAAATGTGAATTCCTACTACTTATTTCATTAATTTTTTAACCATTTTGTAATAAAATTAAAAGTTAATATCCATACCATTTTGATATAAAAATTATTTTTCACATATCTTTTATGAATTCATAATTTTCATTCAACTATATACAATAATCCATATATGTGATAACATGTTTCTTTTTTATAGAAGAGGAAACCCTTTGTTTCTTAAAACATGAAGTGTCTAAGGTATAATGAGGTTTCCTATTCTATGAAAATAAATTTTTTTATCATTACTATATTTTTGAAAATATACTAATGTGAAACCAACATCACTTACTAAATAAGACACCCCATGATCGGATACACAACATGCTTGTTATGACTCAAACTGTATGTTTTTCAATTTATAATATTCATTTTTGTTCAAAACACACTTCACAAACACAAAACTAAAAAAACACATTCATATAATTTTGATATTTTTTTAAAATAATTTTCTATGTTTATTAATCATCCACACAACAATATTATGCATGGAGTTACCTGTATGACTCTAACTGTGTAATTTTTATATAAAACTAATATTTATTTTAGTCAAAAATAAAAGTGATATACTCAAAATCAAGTAAAAACATTTTAATTACTTTGATACATTATGTAAATTATCCATAACATATTTGTGATGTTTAATAATAAAATTCAACACAATTTAATTCAAGGGTTTCTGGTATAACTCAAAGTCTCCATTTTCAATTTAAAATTTTCATTTAGATCAAAAAGTGTGTCACTTACTAAAAACTAATAACATGACCTCATATTGTCTTGATAATTTATTAACATTCTTCATATGAAAATTTTCATATGTAGGATTCAATATCACATCAAAATATCACACAATAAAACTAGTATGACTCAATGTATGTGTATCCAGTTTATAATGATATTTTACTATAAAACACAAGTGACATACTCAAAATATAGAAAATGAATTCAGACTTTATTTATACCTTAATATAATTATTAAAAAGTCATTTGTGATGAATATGAATCAAAAACACGTTAATCTGGCACATAGTGTGACTGGTATGACTTCAAATTTGACATTTTATTTAAAATTGACTTTGAGTTTAGTAAAAAAGACAAGTGAGATACTCAATACCATTATAACACATTTGGAATGAATTAATACTTTAATAAAGTGAAAATTTTATAATTTTTAATGTGTAGTAATCACCCACACCTCAATATAGTATAAGGTGATCCCAATATGACTAAAATTTTATATTATTAGTTTAAAAATTACAGTTTAATTCAAATCATATGTCACTCACTTAAAACTATGTAAAAACACTTGGATTTTATTTAAATTTTATATAAATAATTCTGAAGTAATTTTGGATACATTTCAATCCATTTGAAATTAAAATGACAAACAATGTGGGTGGTATGACTAAAAGTGTTTATTAAATGTTTAAAATTTCAATTTAGAAAAAACACAAGTAACATACTCAAAACAAAGAAAAAAATAGGATTGTTTTAATAATTTAGGAAAACAATCCATAATTCATTTTTGAAGGGTATAAATAATCCTCACATTAGTAAAAATGCACAGTGTGATCAGTATGACTGTAATTATGTCTTTATTTTAATCAATTGATATTAATTCAAGTATAAAAGTCATGTGACATCATAAAATATAAAAAAATTTATTCATGTAATTTGAATTCATTAGGATAAGGGTATATAATTAATTTATGTCATCTAATAATTACCCACACTTAAATATAATACATAGTGTGCTTGGAATGACAAAAAGTGTCCTCTATCAGTTTAAAATTGATATTTTAATTCCAAATGTGTGTTACTCACTGAAAAATGTGAAAAAACATGAATATTTTCTTGATTATTTACGTAAATGATTCAAAAGTTATTTGTGACATGTATGAATTAGTCTCACATAAAACCAACGCACTAAGTGACCAATTTGACACAATTTTTTTTTCTAGTTAAAAAAAACTTTTTAGTAGAAGTGTAAATGACATAATTAAAACTGAGAGAATGTGTTCAGATTATTTTGAAGATTTTGGGAAATTATCTTTAATTCATTTCTATGGGAATCATTTGATCCTCAATATGATGCATGGTGTGATCGGTAAGACTTTATATGTGTATTTTATTTGAAATTGATAATAAATTTAGTAAGAAAAGACAATTGACGTACTCAAAACTAAAAAAAATCATTTATATTAATTTGAAACTTTAATAAAAATATCCTTGTGTCATTTTTGAAAAATATTAGTCAACTATACCTCAATTAAATACATGGTGTGCCTAGTATGACACAAAGTATCCACTGTGAGGTTAAAATTGTAATTTTAGTTCAAAAACGTTCTACTCGGTAAAAACCAACTCAACAAACTCATATTGTCCTAATAAATTAAGAAATGTATTTTTATGTTAGTTGTGACAATAAATAATTTATTTCACTTTGATCCAACTCATGATATTGTTTGTATGGCTAGAATTATACATTTCCATGCATAAATTTCATTTTAGTTTAAAAGACATGTCACATTGCCAAAACTGAGAAAATGTCTAACACCCCGACCCCAGAATCCTAGAGCCGATGCTTTATATTGAAATAATAGAATAATTATTGGGGATCAAATCCTGAAGGGACATTAATTTTAGTATAATTAAAGAAACTAGATATATACATGGAACCATTTTTACATTAAATGAATTAAACAACATTTAATAGAAACACAAGCTAAAAAAATGAATCCTTGAAAAGTCAAAAAGTGATATATTATTCATTACCTTTGGAAGGAAAACAAATGAAATGGTTGAGATCAAGATATTGGTAAGGGTTAGATATAGTGTAATGATAAAACGAAAATAGTTGAATCATAATCAATTAGACATAATAATTATGACAAGGTGAATAATTGAAAAACACACACCATCAATAAACTGAGAATGAATGTGCATCCCTAGATTCTTCCCCAGTGAAAAAATCATGGATAGTAATAAATTAATTATGAATAAAAATAATAATTATTATTTTAATGTCATTTATATAGAATATAAACCATCATACCTTTTAGACGGTTTAAGACTATGGGTAGAAACCCACCTGATTTTTAGAAACAAACTCGAAGGGTTATTTTCCAAATACTTTGCATCTTTGGACCTGTCAATGCATCGAGGGGATATATAGGGTCCAATACCATCAATTCTAGTCAATATCATTATTTTTTCAATGGTTTAATACAAGAAAAATATTCCTTTTAAATATTCGTATTGTGTAGAGGATACAGAGTCATCAATATTTCCCCAGTTAAAGCAATATTCCCCAATCATTAAACATATTTTCTAACCATTCAGAGTATTATGGTGAATGGTATGAAGATATAAAATCTATACTCAAAGTAATATGAAACCCTGATGTAACATACAATATATGATATTGTGAGGGATAAAACTTAATGTAGTACAAGTTTCAATAAACGATGTTGACATATATGAAGATACTTTTAAATGAGACCCTTGAAATATTTAAGAGGAAATAGTCCTTAAAAATTCCAAAGTGCCCCATAACACATTGAAATAATAAAATCACAATCCACTATAATATCATTTGAATAATTATACTCTTTATATGAAATATAAAAGGTAGGCACATATACTACATTTAAGGAATAAGTGATGAACAAGACATATATCTCATAAAATATAGTGTAACGAGATAAATCATTTTTATTTTAGAATGAACAGTTAATTTGGAATATCATTTGTATTTTTCATGATATCAGATTGTAAATATTTATATACATAAATGAAAATTTAAGGACATAAAAATATTATTTTAGGCATAAATAATCACCAATTTAAGTGAAATCGGGTAATTTTTTTTAAAGAAGCTATAGAAGTAAACCATTTTGGTATAGTTTAAGGAATATTTTAAAAAGGTTTTCAACTGGAAAGGCATGTTTTATTTCATAAAATCAGAAATGATACAAAAAAAAATTTCATGATAAAATTTTGGATTTTACAAAAAAATGAATTGGTTAAAATAAATCATATAATACAACTGAGAATGGGTAAGAACTTGGGAACATCCATTGAACCAAGGTTGTTTATAGGTAATAATTATTGAATGATCCTTTTGAAACATATAAATAACCTTAAAATAATGAATAAATATGATTATTACACATATATAGAACATTAAAATATAATTTATTAGCAGTATATAATAATAATTAATAATTTAATTGAGTTACAAAGAGAATAAGTGTGACCCGAATGAAAATGGAGGTTCGGGAAGAATACACTTACGTTAAATCTGATGGTATTCTTCACACGATCTTAATGTCCTGGATAATGAATTTAATTCATTAATTAATATTTCCAAAAAATATTATATATTTAATTGATTTATTATATCCCTATTATGTTCATTCATGGGCTACTTGATGGGTTTAAGAGGTTCAATTATATTGTTTGGGATCATTTTATTCCATGGTATTGATGACAGGTTTACATATATACCTATAAGGATAAATATGAAATATGAGAATGTTTGTCCAGAACAGAATATGTATTTTATTTTTTAACATCTGTATGATTAAATGGTAATAAAATCAATTTGGTTATTAGCAATGAATATGAATCTTTATATAAAAATTCAATGATAATTGTTTGGGTTAATTGGCGGTCCTTGATCCCAATGAACTTATTTGATTATAAATAAATATCATTTGTAAAAAAATTCAAGACGCTTAAATAAATTATCATAAATAAATTATAGTTTTGTACAACCATAAAATATTTTTCATGATAATAATTGAAGACTGTAATAGAAATTTAAAACTCGTTGTCCTTGAATGTGATAAATTAACACATATCGGATGGTGTTATCATTTATTCAATAAAATAATTTGAATGGAGAGATGATAATGTATTATTAAATTATCATAAAAAAAATTCAGTACATGTCCGGTACTGGATTTATCATTATATTTGGATTACTGTTGTGGAGGAATGAAAAGGAAATTAAAGGAACTCAAAATTAAAAAGAGGAGTAGAGAAATCCCTTACAAAAATTCGGCATCCTAACGACGTCACATAAAATTCATAAAATATATCAATGAGAGAAAATGGTTATATAATAATTCATATATAAAATTGAATGCACAAGTGATGTGGAATGAAATATCCCAACATATGCCAATTTAATTATAAAAACAATAACATAAAAAATAGTTCTATAAAAGGAGAAGGCTGGTAGATTCTTTTACCTTGTAGAGTAACTCATAAAACATGAAAGACGAGACCCTAGGGAATTTATGACACCTTGGGAGGACTCCATTGGAGGTAAAACTTACAGAGAGTTGAGGATTATTGATTTTGAATGAATGAAAATGAAGGAATGGGTGGGAAATTATTATAAAAGAGAGGGTGTTTTTTATTAATTTCTAATGACACCTCATTAGTGGTATTTGAAAAACCATGGGCTTTACTATGATAGTTTCCAATAGTTTACTCCACATGGGACACCTCATATCAAATTTTAATGTACACATGAGGACCAGTATTTTATATTAATTATTATATCATTATGATTTCCTTAATCATACTGAATACTCAAAACTCTATTTTACTATTCACAAAAACCTGAAAGTAATTTATAAGATTTTGATGAATTCATAGTAACCTAAAATCAATGTTCTGAATATAAAAATAATCCCCATTTTTGAATATTAATTTTCTAAATAATATAAATTTATATTTTAAATAAAATCAGTACTTACTTAAAAAATACAAGTTTTAAATTTACAACAGATTTTGTAATAATTTCAAAAATTAATAGATGTCTCATAAAATTATTCTCAATTAAAAGAAACTAAATTTTTTTTGGAGAATAAATTTTATGAAATATAAATTTATTTTATATAAATTGAAATTATATATTTAGTACTCACAAAAATACCTTCACATTTTTATTAATGTTTAAAATATTTTGTTTCATTTATAAAGTGCCTAAATTTTATTTATAGTTACATGGGTGAGGTGATAATTCAAAGGGTAAATTACCATTCCTAAGGGTACATTACTATTCATAAGGGTCATGTAACTATTCATAAGGGTACATTACTATTCATAAGGTTTGGTTACTATTCGCCAAAAAATTGAGCTGATTTTATCAGACTGCAAATATCATAATGAAAAAATTCATGTCTGTCTGTTTTTCAAAATTCAAATATCAAATGTTGGAAAATTATGTTTATTAGATAGGTTATAACCATGATTTTTTCTAGATACATGGTCGGAATGGCCTAAACGCCTTAATTTTTTTATAATCCACATTTCGAGGTATGAGGTGGAACCCATACAAAGCCTGATATCTTAGAGATAATTACATGACACGTAGGTAATAGAAATAATTACCTAGACAAGAAAACAGGGGACTACTCCTCCCTAGTAGATTTCATGATATTAGTAGTCCACCATCATAGGGATAGTTAGCTAGATATCTAATTAAAAGCAACACAGGTCTAGTACCACTGGCAATGCCATACACTCTCATTCATCCAATTATTCTTAACTTTTCTCTAGTGAATGTGCCTTCACTGAATTCTCATATGATGCCTTTTACACTATAGTCTGACTAGTAGATCTGCATAATTATGTGGCCCGAATGCCTTTTGGTGGACCTAAGGCCTTAACATGGCCCGAACTCTTTGACAGACAACTGGTCGGAAGGCCTTGGGTGGCCTAAAATCCTTTCGGGACATGCATACCTAACTGGTGTCATAGTATCCCAAATGGATGAATAGTTCTGTCTACTACAGTACCGAATAGTTCACGCTATAGTGTATGCTAAATTACAGCTGTAGTAAGACAGAAATATGTAATGGCCCGGACCTCTCTGGCTGTTTCCTTTGTCAAAAAGAAGGTCACGAAGTGTTCTGGAGGGTAAAATGGACTCTTCCCACACTTTCTAGAATTTTGAAACTACACGCCGTGTAGTTTGAGTACATTCCATGTACCCCTTTTCTGGGGATACCCCGTGTTGCAGACCGTGTCCTTGCTGTGTGGAATAATGGGTACACGCCGTGTGCCCAGTTCTACATGCCGTGTAGTCCTTCCCCGCATACGCGTTACCAGTCAACGGCCGTGTACCGTGTTGGAGCCGTGTCCTTGCCATGTGCAATAAATGAGTACACACCATGTGTCTAAACTACACGTCGTGTAGTCTTTCCCCGCGTATGCGTTACCCTCAAACCGTGTGTTGACCAGTCAACGGTCGCAGAGCAGTGTTGGGAGCCACGTGGAGACCATGTAAAATAACCAAGTACACGCCGTGTACCCTAAAGTACATGCCGTTTACTTTTCCTTTTCTCACCTATAAAAGGAGGGGTCCCCTCCTCCTTTCAACTCACCCCTATCCTTCCCTTTCCCTCTGAGGAGAGTTCTCCCAAGAGACTCGAAGGCTCTTTCCTCCATAACTTCTTCGTCCGAGCTCCGATTTGCGATCCGTCAGCGACCACAGGATCGTGACGATGAGGCGGAACTTTCGAGATTGTAACTGTTGTCTCCCCTTTGGCCTTTCCTTTCCGAAATCCACCTGAGGAGGTTTTTCCGGGACACGACAGAGGTGGCGGACGCCGACAAACTTCTTCTAAAGTTGATCCGGGGGAGCGGTGTGATCAGAACCTGTTGAGGTAGGGATCTTTCCTTTGTCTCTCTCTCTTTTGTGCATAATTCAAGGTGGGTATCCTCTTGTTTTCATGAGAAACAATTGATCCATTAAATAAAGATAATAAATGGTCAAACAACGGGGTTGGGAAGTTTGTGATTGCTGTTACTTTATACCCTGTGATATTTTGGTGTGAATTGAATGAGCTTCTACCTACTGAAAAACATGGTCGTTGGGGGCCTTTGATTTTGAAATTAAATGTTTTCCTCTCCTTCTAGATTTTATTATGGATGGAAACTTTGTGGAATGTGTAATTTGGTTAATCACGTAAAGTTGGATGATTAAATGAAAATATGAAACCCTTGTGTGATCACCCCAGTTAAACAAAAATGGAATAATGAATATGTGGGTGTTGGATTGGATACGTGGCATGTGATGGGGGTGTTTTTGTAGGTTGGTGTGAATGTTGTGTTGGTAACGGGCAGTGGGGCTGCAAGAAATGGTATTAAAGGGGAAACGATGTACGGTACAGTTGTGGTTATGGTGGTTGGCAACGGGGCTGTAGGGCTGGGTTTAAATGTGAACGGGCTATGGGTTGTGAAAATTAAATTAAGGTGGAAGAGTTAATAAATGGTAGGGAGTGGTTATGGAACAGAGTTAATAATCAATGGGGTTTTTTGGTTGATAAGAAGGGATTGGTTGTGTTGTTTGTGTTTTCCTAACATGATTTGTAGATGGTAGGGATATGTTTTATGAACGATCGATGTGGTTGGATTTGGATAGTTTCCCAGTAGTTAAGGAACTAAATAATTTAATTTAGCTGAGACGTGAAAACTTAAATGGGGTTGGGGTTGTTTCTTGTATGCATGCTTTGTAGTAGAAGTGCCGAGGCACGTGCTGAGTTTCTCTGTTTAGAAGCCATAGGTATGGCTGTGTGGTTGGTATATATATATATATATGTGTATCTTTTGTGTTTTATCGCACCCCACCCATGTTGAGCACTTAGTGCCGAACACTCCCATTTCATGGGAGAGGGTGTTTTTCTATTAGTTACTAGCTCCTTCCTACATTTTCTCCCCTAGGATGTGATGGCTTGAGGTGACCTTACACCTAAGACTCTTGGGGTAGGTTTAGATTGGGGTGGTTTTAGCCCAAGATGCTTCACGTAGGTTCTACTGTTTCCCAAGAATCATCGGGATGAGGCTCAAGTCTGTGTGGGCAGGATTAGTGGTTGTGAGGCTCAGGTGTGTGTGGGCGGGATACGTGGTTATGTGGACCAGGTGTGTGCGAGCAGGATACGTGGTTGTGAGGCCCAAGTGTGTGCGTGTGGGATACGTGGTCATGAGGCCCAGGTGTGTGCGGGCGGGGAGAGTGTGGCAGCATCAGGATGTTCGTCATTAGGAAGAGAAGCTAACTAAAGGGAACTGGTGCGGGGTTCCCAATACTCTTGTTTCTTATATACTACTACCTGTTGTGCTTGTGTTTTGGTTATTGTGGCTGGTGAGGTTGGGTGGATAGAATTCCATTCGCGTTTTCTTCTGTTGTTCTCACGGGACATTAGGATGTATCTCCACTTGTGCATAAGAACTTTAGGTTTCCCTACTGAGTATACTTCTATGCTCACCCTATGTTTACATTCAGGTTTCCAGGAGGACTACCAGGGTCATTCCGGACCCTACTAGTCAGACAGTTGGAGTTTTTGTAGTTGTTGTTATCTTGTTTTGTTTTGGTATGGTACTTTGAGCTTTCTTGTACTTGTACCTTGTTATAAAATTGTTTAAACATGCATGTGGGCTTGGTTTGGGTTTATTTTTATACACTTGTTCTTTTTCCTTTTTGGTGGTTGACATGTCCTATTTCCTGATCCTAAATAGATAAAAAGGGTAATTCCTCCCATACATGTGAAAACTCATACCCTTGGTGCCAGTCGCCACCCCGGGGCCTACTGGAGGCGGGACTCGGGGTTCATTATCTCCCTTTCACCATTGCCAGCTCAGGAGGGGCATCTTTGGTGGGTGAGGGTCGTGACAAAATGGTATCAGAGGCAAGTTGAGAGATAGGATGCATTATGGAGTTAGGCATAGTGAGGATTGCATGGGATGGTAGGGTGACAATGTTAGTCAATCTTGGTGCGTGACCTAATCCAGGGAATACCGGCTAGGACACGGGATTTTAGGGCCCCCCGTGATCCGATGCGAGGACTCTGAGGCTACTGAACGACCAAGTGAGACTACATTTATTTTAGGGTAGAGATCCTAGGGAAGGCACATGCATCATCATGATTGTGTTTTACTTGATTTGGGTGTTCTGGGAAAGAAATTGAAATAAAATGATAAAATAAAACCTGGAGTTTTACTTACTACTTGGGCTTCGGCAATCCAAGTTTACCATACAGCTATGGCACCTGGACGTCATCCCCGGGTGGCTCAGACGGCTGAGGCCCATCAGATTCAGGCGGTCGATCAGATGAGGATTGACCGAGAGGAGGAAGATAGCTAGTGGCAGAAGACTCTCTACTCTTTCCAGCGGAAGACCCTCAAGCAGTACGAGAGTATTACTTCGGATACGGAGACAGAGGGGTGTCTTGAGGAGCTAGGGATTGCTTTTACCTTTATACGTTCTCTAAGGGAGTACTGGGTTCCCCTAGCAGTCATTCAGCTGATAGGCACGACACGACAGTGGTGGACACTCTACCACCGAGGGAGGATAGAGGAAGAGGTTCTTTGGGCTGACTTTGAGAAGGAATTCCGAGAGGAATTTCATTCTTCCATGATCAAGGCGGAGAAGTGGTAGGAGTTACTCTCCCTTCACTAGGGGATTATGTTAGTGCGAGAGCTGGGGATCAAGTTCATGGATCTACTGTGCTTTTCTCTGGATCTCTTTCTGGATGAGGAGTCTCAGGCGAGACGTTTGGAGGAGGCGCTTTGTCCTTCGCTCCAGTATGCTTTCAACCCCTTCACCCTTCCGACGTACATGGCGGTACAGAAGAAGGAAGAGGTTGTAGAAAGGATGCACTCTTTGGGAGGTGCACCCCGAGAGGGGATCTAGCCAAGCTCGTCGAAGGGGAAGGCGGTCAGCAGCAGGTCTCCTGCGACGGGACCATCCAGGTTCAGGCCACTGGGGAGCAGGCCCCATCAGTTCCAGTTCATATCTTCGGGTCCTCGTCCCTTTTTCATGAGCACCGGACCGATGTGGTTTTCTTGTGGAGATTTCGAGCACGTTCAAAGTCGGTGCCCGACCCGAGCTCAGTACGGTGGAGGTGGGCAGGTTCAGCGCCCACCTCAGCAGCACCAGTTGATGGCGAGGCCCTTCCAGCAGCAGTAGGACAGTGTTCCACCGAGGGCAGACATTGTGGGAGGAGGCCGACCATAGGGTGCTCCTCAGGGACCTCGACCAGGGTGTGGTCGGGGATGTGGATGGCATCAGAGAGGTAGAGGAACGTGGCGTGGATAGTTTCACACAGTAGAGTTGATAGCTCCAGTAGGACTAGAGGTGGTGCGAGGTACGATTTGTTTGTTCAACACTCTTGTTTTTTCTTTGTTCGATTCAGGAGATTCGCACTCCTTTGTTGCACCTAGTCTATCCCATTCCTTGGGACTAGACGTAGATAGAATTTCTGTACTACTGGTACTGAGTACAACAGTTGGAGGCCATACCACCGTATCTTGTGTTTTTCGGGGATGTGGGCTGATGTTGGGACCACATCAATCTAGTGGGGACCTTCTTCTGTTATAGATGCAGCCATGCGATGTAATCCTAGGCATCAACTGGTTGATTTCTGTTGGTTTCGTTATCGACTGCTTCCGGAGAAGAGTCATGTTCTCCGACGTGGATGGGAAGCGTGTAGCTTTTGTTGGCGAGAGGATCCATTAGGTGGGAAGCCAGTGTGTGGATCCTCTCCTTTCCTTGTTAGGTGGGATATCAGTGGTTCCAGCTGATACAGAGATGATGGATGTCCCGGAGGTTGTTGTGGAGTTCCTCGATGTTTTTCCTGAGGAGGTTGTGACTCTACCCCCCCCCCCCCCGACGGGACGATGAGTTCGGGATAGACATACAGCCTGGTTCCCATCTGATTTCGATGTCCCCTTATCGGATGTCACCTTCGGAGTTGCAAGATTTTCGGATTCAGATTGAAGATATGATGGAGAAGGGTTTTGTTCGACTCAGCGTATCGCCATGGGGTGCTCTAGTTTTTTTCGTGAAGAGGCATATGGAGGTCTTAGGATATGCATAGACTACCGATGGTTGAACCAGGTAATGGTCATGAACCGTTACACCCTCCTGAGGATAGATGATCTCTTCGACCAACTGAGGGGAGCAGTTTGGTTTTCCAAGATTGATCTACGATCTGGATATCATCAGCTGAGGGTAATGGACAGTGACATCTCGAATACGGATTTCAGGTGCAGGTATGGGCACTTCGAGTTTGTGGTGATGCCGTTTGGAGTTACGAATGCACCGGCTATGTTCATGGGACTTATGAACTTTGTCTTCCAGGAGTTTCTGGACCAGTTCGTCATTGTGTTTATCGATGACATCCTAATCTACTCAAGGTCAAAGGAGGAGTATGTTGAGCATCCCAGGGCAGTCTTGGAAGCCCTTCGACACCACCAGCTTTATGGGAAATTGTCGATGTGTAAGCTCTTGACACAATAAGTACACATCCTGGGGCACGTGGTGTCTCAGCATGGAGTGTCAGTGGACCCATCGAAGGTGAGGTAGTTGTTTCTTGGGCAGCAACCACGAGCATGGAAGAAGTTTGTAGTTTCATGGGGTTAGTAGGTTACTATCTGAGGTCCATTTCAGGATTCTCTCGAGTTTCTGCTCCTTTGATAACTTTGACAAGGAAGAAACAGGTCTCCCTATGGAGCGAGCAGTGCCAGAGGGCTTTTGACTACCTGAAGGAGAATTTTTTCATTTCTCCCGTACTCAGGTTTCCAGAGGAAGGGTTGTTGTATGAGGTGTTTTGTGATGCTTCTGGCCTTGGTCTGGGGTGTGTGCTGATGCAGAAGAAGGGAGTGATTTGTTATGGGTCTAGGAAGTTGCGCCCTCACGAGTGTAACTATGTCACCAATGACCTGGATCTTGCAGTAGTAGTGTTCAAACTGATGTTGTGGCGACATTACCTCTTTGGGGAGAACTTTGTGGTCTTCTCAGATCAAAACAGCCTATGTTATATCTTCTCGCAGCATGACCTGAACTTGCGATAATAGATATGGGTTGAGTTTCTCCAAGACTATGACTTTGAGATCTCTTACACTGAAGGTAAGGGCAACGTTGTGGATGATTCCCTGAGCAAGAAGTTGCATCAGGAATTGGTTCGGGAATCTGCTGATGCTTGGAAGGAGATGGGAGAGTTGGTTTCCTTGCACTTGGATGCCAGGGTAGAAGGTGTTAGAGGCTGTTTGTCTCAGATGACGGTGCAGTCCTCCTTGATGCAGCAGGTGGAAGAGTCTCAGTGGGGGGACTCCGAGGCAGAAGTGATGCGGGATCGTGTCGATCAGGGGAATTCTCTAGAAGTATGGTCAGAGGACAACCGACATCGGATTCCTTTCCAGAGAAGGTTGTTTGTTCCGGAGTCAATGCATGAGGGAGTTCTCTATCAGTTACATAGCTCATCCTTGGTGGTAAATCCAGGAGTTTCAAAAATGTACTGAGGCCTGAGGGAACAGTTTTGGTGGCCCGGGGTGAAATGGGTAGTGGCGGAGTTTGTGGATAAATGCCTAGTGTGTCAACAAGTGAAGGATGAGCACCGTGTTCCGAGTGGTTTGTTTCATCCTTTAGATGTCCCCGAGTGAGAGTGGGATGACATCTCAATGGACTTCGTCAGAGGACTACCCAGAGCTCAGGGTGGTTATGATTCTATCTGGGTAGTGGTGGATCGACTGATAAATCAGCTCACTTCATAGCAATTAAGGAGTCAGGCCCGGTGAGTACCTTAGCAAAGAGGTATGTAGACGAGGTGGTGCGTTTTCATGGAGTCTCGAAGTCTATGGTCTCAGATCGGGATACTCGGTTTACCTCACGAGTCTGGAGGGGGTTACAACATGCTTTTGGCACCCAGCTATGCCTTAGCACTGATTCCCCCCCAGACTGATGGGCAGACAGAGCGGACTATCCAAATGTTGGAGGACATGCTACGAGCATGCATTCTGGATTTCAGAGGATCATGGGTACGACACTTGACATTAGTGGAGTTTTCCTACAACAAAAGCTTCCACTCTACTATTGGCATGGCACCGTTTGAGGATTTGTATGGAAGACCATGTCGTTCACCCATTTTCTGGGCAGAGGTTGGTGAGACATGTGCTCTTGGGCCAGAGGTAGTGCAGAGCACCACAGAGAATGTCCAGCTTGTACATGAGAGAATGAAAGCGGCTCAGGACCGACAGGAGACTTATGCTGATCGTCGGAGGAGGCTCGTGGAGTTCGAGGTGGGAGATCATGTGTTCTTGATGGTTTCCCCTCGACAGGGGAAGCAGAGGTTTGGAAAAGGGCGTAAGCTCTCACCTAGGTTCATCGTACCTTTTGTGGTGCTGAGGCGGGTTGGTGAGGTGGCATATCAGCTGGCCCTACCACCTCAGTTGGAGAAGGTTCATGACATCATCCACGTCTCCCATCTTCGTCAGTACTTACATGACGACTCCCACATTATCGACTACGGAGAACTAGATATGGGATATGACGTGACCTTCGAGGAACGACTAGTCAGAATCGAGGATCATAAATAGAAGGTGCTTTGTGGATGAACTATTCCCTTGGTTCGTGTGTTGTGGAGGAATGGCAGCCTCGAGGAGAGAACCTGGGAGAGGGAGACCTAGATGCATGCTCAGTACCCAGAGTTTTATTGACTTGTGTATTTTCCCTTGTTCTTCGGAGCTTGTGTTGATGTAGTACGTTGTACATTTGATATATGGAATTCTTGGCTTGTCAGTTGTGAGATCTTTTGTTTCCATGTCCCCTGGTAGTGTGTAATATGTATGGATGTGTGGGGAAGGGGAAAACCTGACCCTTAATCGAGACACATTAATGCGGATGCGATTGAACCCGTGCAGGTGAGTTAGTGCCACCTAAAGCGGATAATTTCTCGACATGGGAGATGGAATTTCCCAAAACCATGTGTTCGGGCATTGTGTTGGTTGTGTGGTGTTGGGGGTAGTGCGAGTTGAAAAAAAATCCTAATTTATGAAAGTGGGAAGACCCAATTCTTAATCAAGACGCATTAATGAGGATGTTATTAAACCCGTGCAGGCGAGTCAGTGCCGCCTAAAGCGAATAATATCTCGACATAGGAGAGGTAATTCCTAACACATATGATTAGGGTTGTTATTTGGGTTCCTTTTATAACAAGAACCCTAAGAGGTATCTTGTTGAGTTTCCTCTGGGTTGGTTTTGAATTCTCAGGGACGAGAATGTTTTAAGTGGTACCTGATGTAATGGCCCGAACCTCTCCGGCCCTTTCCTTTTTCAAAACGAAGGTCACGAAGTGTTCTAGAGGGTAAAATGGACTTTTCCCACACTTTCCGAAATTTTGATACTACACGTCATGTAGTTTGAGTGCACGCCGTGTACCCCTTTTCCGGGTATACCCCGTGTTGAAGACCGAGTCCTTGCTGTGTGGAATAATGGGTACACGCCGTGTGCCCAGTTTTACACGCCGTGTAGTCCTTCCCCGCATACGCGTTACCAGTCAACTGCTGTGTACATTGTTGGAGTCGTGTCCTTGCCATGTGAAATAAATGAGTACACGCCGGGTGTCCAAACTACACACCATGTAGTCTTTCCCCGCGTATGTGTTACCCTCAAACCATGTGTTCACCAGTCAACGGCCGCGGAGCCGTGTTGGGAGCCGCGTGGAGACCATGTAAAATAACCTAGTACACATAATGTACCCTGAATTACACTCCGTGTACTTTTCCTTTTCTCGCCTATAAAAGGAGGGGTCCCCTCCTCCTTTCAACTCACCCCTCTCCTCCTCTTTCCCTCTGAGCAGAGTTCTCCCAAGATACTCGAAAGCTCTTTCCTCCATAACTTCTTCGTCCGAGCTCTGATTTACGATCCGTCAGTGGCCACGGGATCATGACGACGAGGCGGAACTTCCGATCATGGATCCTTTGTCTTCCCTTTGGCCTTTCCTTTCTAGCTTCCACCCGAGGTGGTTTTGCTGGGACCCGACAGAGGTGACGGACGCCGGCGAATTGCTTCTAAAGTTGATTCAGGGGAGCGTTGTGATCATAACCTGTTGAGGTAGGGATCTTTCCTTTGTCTCTCTCAAATTTTTTCATCATTCGGGGTGGGTATCCTCTTGTTCTCATGAGAAACAGTTGATCCATTAAATAAAGATAATAACTAGTCAAACAACGGGGTTGGGATGTTTGTGATTACTGTTACTTTATACCCTATGATATTATGTTGTGAATTGAATGAGCTTCTACCTACTGAAAATCATGGTCGTTGGGGGCCTTAGATTACACAATTAAATGTTTCCCTCTCCTTCTGGATTTTATTATGGATGGAAACTTTGTGGAATGTGGAATTTGGTTAATCACGTAAAGATGGCAGATTAAATGAAAATCTGAAACCCTTTTGTGATCACCCCGGTTAAACAAAAATGGAATAATGAACATGTGGGTGTTGGCATGGTTACGTGGCATGTGATGTGGGTGTTTTTGTGGGTTGGTGTGAATTTTGTTTTGGTAACGGGCAGCGGGGCTGCAATAAATGGTATTAAAGGAGAAATGATGTCAGTACGGTTGTGGTAATGGTGGTTGGAAGCGGGGCTGTAGGGCTGGGTTTAAATGTGAATGGGCTATGGGTTGTGAATATTAAATTAAGGTGGAAGAGTTAATAAATGTTGGAGTGTGGTAATGGAAGAGAGTTAACAATCAATGGGGCTGGTTGGTTGATAATAAGGGATTGGTTGTGTTGCTTGTGTTTTCTTAACTTGATTTGTGGATGGCAGGGATATGTTTTATGAATGATCGATGTGGTTGGTGCGGATAGTTGCCCAGTAGTTAAGGAACTAAATAATCGAATTCTGCTGAGACGTGAAAACCTAAATCGGGTTGGGGTTGTTTGTTGTATTCATGCTTCGTAGTAGCAGTGCCGATGCACATGCTCAGTTTCTTTGTTTAGAAGCCATAGGTTGGGCTGTGTGGTTGGTATATATATATATGTATCTTTTGTGTTTTGTCGCACCCCACCCATGCTGATAACTTAGTGCCGAACAGTCCCATTTCATGGGAGAGGGTGTTTTTTCCTTAGTTACTAGCTCCTTCCTGCTCCTTCTCCCCTAGGCTCTGATGCCTTGAGGCGACCTTACACCTAAGACTGTTCGGGTAGGTTTCGATTGGGGTGCTTTTAGTACAAGAATCTTCGGGCAGGTTCTACTGTTTCCCAAGAATCATCGAGATGAGGCCCAGGTGTGTGCGGTTGGGATACGTGGTTGTGAGGCCCAGGTGTGTGCGGGCGGGATATGTGGTTGTGAGGCCCAGGTGTGTTCAGGCGGGATACGTGGTTTTGAGGACCAGGTGTGTGCGGGCGGGATACGTGGTGGTGAGGCCCAGGTGTGTGCAGGCGGGGAGAGTGTGGCAGCATCAGGACGTTCATCATTAGGAAGAGCAGCTAACTAATGGGAACTGGTGCGGGGTACCCAATACTCTTGTTTCTTATATACTACTACCTGGTGTTCTTGTGTTTTGGTGAGTTCGGCTAGTGAGGTTGGGTGGATAGAATTCCTTGCTAGGTTTCTTCTATTGTTCTCACAGGACATTAGGATGTCTCCCCACTTATGCACGATAGCTTTAGGTTTCCCTACTGAGTATACTTGTATGCTCACCCTACATTTACTTTCAGGTTTTGAGGAGGACTACCAAGGCCATACGGGACCATACTAGTCGGACAGGTGGAGTTGTTGCAGTTGTTTTTCTCTTGTTTTCTTTTGGTATGGAACTTTGAGCATTCTTGTACTTGTACCTTGTTATAAAATTGTTTAAACATACATGTGGGATTGGTTTGGGTTTATTTCTATACAATTGTTCTTTTTCCTTTTTGGTGGTTTACTTTCCCTATTTCCCGATCCTAAATAAATAAAAACGGCAATTCCTCCCATACTTGTGAAAACACATACCCTTGGTGCTAGTCGCCACCCCAGGGCCTACTGGAGGCGGGACTCGGGGGGTCATTATCTCCCTCTCACCATTGCCAGCTTAGGAGGGGAATCTTTGGTGGGAGGGGGTCGTGACAAAATATGTATCCACTCATCTTTGATCTCATGTCTCTTGGATAAACTTGTCGAGTCCGCACCCACCAGGCTGAGACTGATGTGAAAAACTTGGGTAAAGTTAACGCTCGACTCTCATGGGGGGGGCATGTGTAGAGTGCACCTCACATTCCCCGATTAGGAAAATGGATTTTAATTTGCCTATTCCAATTATTAATAGTTTTTTAGTATAGAAGGACTTGAGCCTGGGTCAGTTCCCATAAGGAATGAGGGGTAAACAGGTGTAAAATTAAGGTTCGACTCCCACAAGGGGCCCCTCCATGCCCAGAGTGTGGCACACGTTCCACTACTAGGAAAATGGATTTGAATCAATTAGAATGGACAATATATAACTATCCATCGCATTATTCTGTATCATATATTTATAATAGCCAATATATATTTCTCCGATTGAATTAAATGATTTATATTATTAGTAATTTGATGAAGATGAAATTTTTTAATAAAAAAATTAAAAATATTAAAATATTTATTTTCACAAAAAAATAATCCAAAGTATTATTTGTTTTTTAGAACATTAATTAATTTGAATGATATAAATTATATTTATTTATAAGAATTATTATTAATTGAAACACTTAATTTTAAATTATTGAACAAATTACTAGGGTGCTACATTATTCCCCCTCAATAGAATTGTGTCCTCACAATTCAATATTGTGCATTGAAATTTAAAGGTTGATACCGGAATATTATGTTGAAGAAAACCCACATCAGAAATAGGGTTAAAAAATATACTCTTACAAAAGGTAAGGTAAAGGATGTGGTCACCAAAAAAATTATGATTTCAAAATGGGTCAAATTAGTTCGAAGTAAAAACCCAAACATGGAAAAATATAAAACAATGATGTTCCAATGTAATGTGATAAATAACATGTTCAGATTAAATTTGATTACTAAAAAACAATAAACGACTATATTGATAAAAAATTCATTGATTATATAATAGACTGAGATAGTTGCACAACATTTTATTTAAGACTCTTTTCCATGATTTGAGGAATTATTCCACTATATAAGAGTATAAATATATATTCCTATTTCATAAACAAAATATTATCCTTTTGTTTTGAGTTCAACTATCTATACATAATCTCTTAGAATAGGTTGAATTATGTGGTGATGTAATACATTAACCTCCAAAACCTCATTTAATGACCTATATAAACCATTCATAAATGGTTAAATGTTCCAAAGTACTTTAGAAAAAAGGTCACTAAATTTCATAGATAATATTTTCATTATCCCTTAATCAACACGAAGTAGCTCTAAATTTTCACATTCAAAGCATGTTAATAACCTCATTATGTATCCTCTTGAAATATGTTACTAACTCTAATTAACATGAATCCTTTTTGGAAACATGAATTCTACCATATTTCTTATGTACGATACAAGTTATTGGATATATTACTTCAATAAAAATGTGTTGTAAAATCCATTGCTGATAGAATATAACACTTTGTGATAAGTCAATAATCACTTCCAAGTTTGTCAGTACATATAATAATCAAACATTTCTACATCATTATTTTATCATTGAGAATATATTAAGTGTTTTCTTTCCCTCAATCATTTGTTTTCCAAAAAAATTATCATTTTATTGAATATATTTTATTAGTAATAATCAGCATTTGGTCTCAAATACTTAATGGAAATGAACTATAGTACAATCTATATATATTACAGAATTATTATAACCAATACATAGATGATAGAATAATGAAATGACATAATTATTTAGTAGACAAATTAAATATTCCTATCAATCTCTAGAAGTATCATAACATGATAATTATCCAATAAAATCATTTTGGGTATATTTCTTTGATGTTTGGGACTTTTATTTGTATAGTGTCCAATCTCTTGTAGTGGAAACATTGAACACCATGATTTTTCTATTCCCATTTCTTTTATGAGATCGGTGACCATTTTCTCCCCACTTATAACAAACTCTGATGCCTTTCATGTATTTTCTAGGATTATTCTTTACATAGTTATCAAATTTGGGAAAAATATAACACCCAAAGATTTAATAGTTATTTATCTCTTCAATGAAATTTAATAGCTTATATTTCACGCAATAGAGACTTTCCCCATGTTACACACAATATTTAGTTTCTTTGTAACAATTAATTAGCATTATAATTATTTAAACGATATATTTATTTACCAATTAAATGATGTAAAATAAATAGTACTTTAAATTTTTTGAATTTTATTTAAAATCATTCCACATAAATAAAACATATTTAAAATGAGGTGTAGAAATTTTGTTAAAATAATTATATATTTAGAAAAGATATTTTCTTAAAAGAACTAATATTTATGTCTATTTGAGTAAAATAATAAAATTAATTTTATACACTATTAGAAATTGATTTTGGTAAAATCGACATCATTTTTTAATTCTAAATATCAAAATTTTCTTAGGGTAAATTTAAGGTTTTTTTATGAAAACTGTCAATTTTTTATGAATAGTGAAAACATACTAAATAGTACTTAAAAATGACATTTTCATTTAAATAATTATTTTTAATTAAAAACATATCTTAATGTATAAATAGATACATAATAAATATATTATTCCACTATAATTCATTTGAGTCACTTTATAATAAAATTAGATGAATTAAGTTTTATTGATATTTTTAACATCTTTTACCCAATTTCTGGGCACGTTAGAAAATTTGCATAAAATGTAATTTTACAGATTCTGTGTATTGAATTCCAAAAATCTGACATACAAAGTTGAAATCAGTAAGTAAAATTTGGTTCAATATTATGAATGACAATTTAGGTGAATTGTAAATTTTGATATTTATTTACCACAGTTAAAAAAATATTGTAATTAAAGGAAAAAATGATAATATAAATACCCAAAAACATATCCAAATTCTATTGGATATTTTTATTTTCACCAAAATCAACATTTGGATTAAAATTTTATCCTTTCTGATCCACCTTTATTAGATTAATAAATTTATTATATTTCATTTAAAGAAGAGCTAAAAGTTTAAAATTCAAATTTTAATAACTAAAACATTTTTAATGTAGAGTGTAACATAAGAAAAATTGGACTATAAATATTAATTATAAAGCTATAAATATTTTCTACATCATGGTATTTTATTTAAAATTTTTATACATAAAATAATTAAATTTATTTATGATGAATTGATGATGCGGTAATTACCTTATTAATGAAAGTATAAAATAATTGATATTATAAATAATAAAATAAATTTATATTGAAACTTTTTATTCCATACACAAATTTAATAGGTTAATATGACATGTTAGGATTGAATAAATGTATTTATTTCTCTATAATAACTTTTTAATGAATTTATAAAAAAATACTAAATATTCTCAAAATTGACATAAATGAGTTTTAAAACAAATACTATTTTCTTAAATGATATAATATTCATAATAACATTTGATTCAGATAAAGGAATTACATAATGATTAAAAGTTAATTAATGAACTACTTGAGGTTATCTTGTAATTTTATAGTATATTTATTAACCATTTAATATAAAAATAAAAGAAGCCATCGTAAAAGTTAAACTATTTAACTAAGATTTAAAACTAAAAGATAAGGTTAATATGTTCAACCGAAAATATCTAAAACCTATTGTTTGAGTGTTTTTAGACCGATACCCAGCTTAGTACTGATATAAATCCATTTTTAGCCGTTAGTAACTGAAAAAGATTTTATAATAAAATAATTTATCCTGATTTTCCTAAAGTTCCCCTCACATCTCTTATAAATGGGCACTTCCCCTTCTCTAAAATTCACAACTATAAAGCCATTTGGATCGCCCAACCCCTGATTAAATATTTTTCCAACTACCCTAAAATCAACCATGATTCCTTATTTTTATCCTAATTCCAACCTATAGATCCCATTTGTTCAAATCAAATGGAAGAACCCGAAAAAGTGGTAATTATTTCATCACCTCTTTCAAAGTTCTTTTCTTCTTCTACTTAATATTTATTTATTATTTCCATAATAAAATAATAAATCAAGTACCTTATACATAAATATATTATATTATAAATATGGTACAACCATATTCATTATTCTATCAATCATATGAATGAAAATTTCATTATACGTGCGTACGTACAGCTTACCATCTCCACGTCGTGGTTTACGTTGTTATTCAACACTTTATTATTTGGATGGGTATAATAATGAGTATAATTGATCTAAATAATAAATATTACATTTTAATTATTATCTAAATATAATATACCATCCAATTTAATTTAATTTTACCATAAATAGAATGATATCGTCACTCGTGCGTACGTACTGCATACCGTCTCCACGATGCGATAAGATTCGTTTCCATGTTCACCATTCAACGATGATTATAAAAATATATATTATTAATAATCATGTAATATATGAAATAATAATGCTACTGGATATATATATATATATATATATATATATCTCATTCACTTACTTCCATTCAATACAATATTAAAACAGAAACAACGTTTATGCGTACGTACGACCTACCATATCCATAAAACTTATTTTTCATTTAAAATATATATCTATAATTCATATTTATATTCTGAATATATATGATTCGTAAATAATTTTTTATATTCTGAAAGCAATTAAGTCATGATATAATTCATACGACTAAGACTAACAAGTTAAATCACGTATGATAAAGAAAGTTATTATTACCCAAAATGTTATGTTAATATAGAAATTAATATTAAATGGTTATTATAAATCCATAAAAGAATAAATTATGTTATCATAAATATGAATATGGTTCAGGTATAATTTAATGACAAAAAATTTTCATTATACAAGAGGATAAATGTTCTGTCAACCAAAGGAAATTATAAGGTAAGGGTTAATTCCACAATGTCATTATTATCCGAGATTGTTATTGTGTATGTATTTACAGGGAAATAATTTTCATCCATGAACATGTTTTCTATAATTGTTTCCAAAAGTATTTTTTTCAGTTAATATTTATCAAAAATATCATTTTAAATGTTTTAAATATTAACTCTTCATTACCTTTATCATTAATGTCCATGTTTTAAAAATGGGTTTAAGGATTTATTTATAAGGACAATAATGTTTTAATTTATTAATTCCATTCAAATGTTTCAAAGTGTAATGGGAGAAATTTGATAAAAATAATATCTTTTAAATTTATTCATTTATTAATTGTGTGACTGTTAAATTATTTCATGAAAAAGGATATTTTTCTTAATGAGTTTTACTGATCATTTTCAACTATGTCATCATCCTTTACTGGATATTATTCTTGATTAAGGTTTTTTTGTTATAGTAAAATCCTACATATTGTATTGAATGAGTAATGATATGTCTGACTATGGATTCTCTATTATTATACAATTCATTGTTTATGGTTAATGTATTCACATTTCATATGCTATTTTTAATATTAATGTTATTGTTATGTTTCAACATTGTCATTTGAAGAATGCATTGGACTTAGTAAGTGACGGGTGGAGCCAGCTATAGATTCTCTATGCATAGGTAAGGTATCATAAAAAAACTAGTGTCTTGATAAAAGGCATTGAAAAAGATTATATTTAGGGGCTTGGCACGCAGTAATGACTTTCTGGTTAAGATGTCCGGAATTATGGATTCCATCATTATGATATTAGTTATTAATGTTACATGTGATTATTCGATGAGTAAAATATCCTTGGGAATATGTAAATTGAATTATTTTATTTATAATTTCTATATTATGATAGAGTTTGTTTTTAAAGGTCATGTGTTTTAATTTTATAACATTCAATAAAAGTTTATTATTATTTATAATAGCTTCCACTATATTTTTTATCCTTACTGAGCATCTGAACCATCCTATTTCTTATGTTTTATTTTCTAGGATGATATGATATTAATTATTATTTATATACATGTTTATGCTATGGGAATAATTTCATTCTCAAAGTATTATTTATATTGTGTTTTATGTTAGAAATTGTAATGTAATGTTTATGCATGGAATCTATTTTCCAAGACTGCTAAACTGATTGATCCTTCGGTACACGATTCCTGGTAACCGTTCCTATGTATTAAAATAATGCACCGAATCTAGGTAACTAGGGTCGGGGAGTTATAGTTGGTATCAAACTAAATTTAGAAACAACCTTGGAAATATATTTAGATAATATTTGATTCGGAAACATTACCTTAAGATATACTTTGAGGATTAGTATAGAACAACATCCAAAATTTTTGGTAATGTAGATAATATGTGGGTTTCCCATGAAATACATCAATGTCTGGATTCTACAAGTTAAAGTGGTTATTTATTAGATGTTCCTAGGGGTGAAAACTCCGATAGGGAGTTTCAGCCTTGACCCGGGGTATCCCGGTACATGACAATATGCCATATTGTGCACCTGGTTTGATAGTACTGAAGGATATGCTTAAGATAATTCACATTTTATTTAAAAACTGTTATGAGGGATTGTTGAGTAAATATGTTGGAAAAGAATCTGATGTAATTATTATGAGACTAAATGTTTTTAAATCATCAATTATTGGAGTTAATTTTTATATTTTATGGATTATACATTATGATATGATCAAACCTGGGGTATGTCATCATTTAGAAATGGCACCCAGTAGATGAAATGAGAACTCCTGTAATACACATGATCCAATGTGTAAGAAGGATAATATATTTGATAGTCTTGAGCCAATAATTAGAATGGAAATAGTCTCCCACATATCCGCATCATATGAATAAATAATATCATGTTTTAATAAGATTAATAATGAAATCTCTGAGTCTTATGGCATTGAAGGGAAGATAGAGAAGAAGAGGATGGAAGAGAAAAGATGGATAAGGGGATGAAGGGAATTAAGGATTTTCCAACATGTGATTACTGTTGAAAGAATCACATTGGTAAATTCTAGAAGGGAATGAGAGTTTTTAATATGTGTGGAGAAAAGGTTCATCAGGGAAAATAATGAAATGGTTATAAAGAAAAGACTATGATTCAGTCTTTTAACTGTAGTGAAATGGGTAATTAAGATAATAAATGTCCTAAGAATCAAGGAAATATAGCTTAGAAGAGTCATATGATTAATGGTCCAACATAATCTATTATAAAATCCAATGTGGAATAATTAATGTATTTGTGCTTCATGATTGAAAAATTATGTAATTTGAGTGTTGTATCAATGATGTACCAATTATATGAATTACAGAAATTAATAAGAAATGTACTGTATTACTATTTCACTAAGTATTTGAGATTATTTTGTTCTATTAAAATTAACTGAATAGCAAGTTAGAATTTTTGGAAATTAAATGGTTGAAGGAAAGATAAACCATAATATGGTTCTGATACTGAGGTAGTGATTTTGGAATAAGATATGATTTATTTGGATAAAATATATTAGATATTCTTGACTATCGTGGACCTCATTAATAATTTTTATATTCCATCATTGTTGGATTTCATAACATTTATGGATTTATAGAGTATATACAATATTATATATTTTACCGAAGGAATAAATAAGTACATACATATTTAAATAAGTTTTTATTGTAATTCATGTTGTTACCATATTTAAAAAATTACATGATGAATGCATTCACATGTTGATCTCCAATATGTTATGTTGACCATCATTAAAAATTTTGGATGGTGAGTTTGGACACATGTATTTTGGATCAGTCTAAAGGATAGAATAGAGTATTTGGAACACTTGTTTTTTTTTTGAATTAGGTTATACTATGATTTTCTGGATATATTGACATAACCCTTTGGTTTTCAGTAAATTTTTTGAAAATTAAGACCATAGATGTGGGCCTTTGGATTCATCAAATGCGCTTCAAGTGTAAAAAAACAATTCTTTTGAACATTAATTTTCTAGTGTGAGGGATGAGGTCAAAATATATCGAAGAACAACCAAATGATGACATTATGATTATGATAGATGATGAAATCAACTACATTTTCATGAGTTATTATATTGATAGTAAATTAATCCCTCATCATCAAAAAAGTATCTATGAATATGAATTATCATAATACCTTATGTTTTTTTGAACCGATGATAAGTTAAATCATTATAGATTGATGGCTTTAGGGCCCTCAATTTTACATTTTTGGTTCACTTATTTTTGATTGATAACCTCAATCACTTTTTATAAATATTTATGTTTTCTACCAATTACATGTCTTTCATTTCCACCAATTTTATCATATTTTAAATCCGAATTTCATGGTGAATTTTTAATTTCCCTTTCCCTCTTATTAAAAATAAATATTATTAACCCTATTTCCAATGTTTGTTTTTCACAATGGTATTTTCTATTTTTAAACTTTTGTTTTTGAAGAATAATTTCAAATTTAGAGGATTCAATTATAGAAGGGAAGAATGTAACACCTCAATATTTAAAAGTAATTTATCACTTTAAATTAATTTAATCGAATATATTGCATGCAACACAAACTTGGATTGTGTTATATGCATGATTTTGTTTCTGCGAAACAACACATTTGTATTATATTTATTTAAATGATATATTTATTTACCAATTAAATATTGTAATATGAATAGTAACATATAAATTTTTAAAGTTATTTATTATGTTTTCAGATAAATAAAATATATTTATAATGAAATCTATATGTTTTGATGAAATATTTATATATTTAGAAAAGCTATTTTCTTAAAAGAACTAATTTTAATATCCTTTTGTGAAAAATATTAAAATTAATTTTATATAGTCTTAAAAATTGAATTTTGTAAAGTGGACTTAATTTTTGAATTCAGAATATCAAAATTAGCTTAGGGTGAATTATTGGTATTTTTCTGAAAACTTTCTATTTTTGAGGAATAGTGAAAAATACTACAAAGCACATAAAAACAGACTATTTCATTTAAAAAATTATTGTTAATTAAAATTATATCTTAATGTCAAAATAGTTACATAAAACATATATTAGCCTAATGTAAGTCATTTTAGTCACTTTATAATAAGATTAAATGTATAAAATTATATTGAAATTTATAACGTCTTTTACCCCCTTCTAGGCAAATTTGCAAATTTGCATAAAATGTAATTTTACTACATCAATTAGTTGAATTTCAAAAATCTGACATAAATAGTTGACATCAATATTTAAAATTCATTTTAATATGATGAAAATATTTTTTGGTGAATATTATCTTTTGATTTTTAGTTACGATGATTAAAAGTAAATAGGGTAATTAAAGGTAAATTGATAATATAATTACCCCAACACATGTCCTAATTCTATTGGATAAGTGCATGTTGACTGAAATAAACATTAGGAATAAAATATTATCCTGTTTAATCCACATGTATTGGATTATTACATTTAATATATATTATTTAAGGAAGAGTTAAAAGTGTTAAATTTAAATTTTAATAACCAAAATATTATTAAAATAGGGTTATACATAATATAAATTAGTTGATAAAAATTCTTAATAAATATGAAAATAATTCTTAAATAATTGTATTTTATTTACAATTTTTATACATTAAATTATAATATTTATTTATGAGACAAATATGATGTAATACATACATTATTAATGAAGGATTAAAATAATTTATATTATAAATATTAAAATAAATGTAAATTGTATCTTTATTTGGAAATAACTGAATTTTCTATGTGAATATGTCATTCTAGGATGGATTAAATGTATTTTTTTCAATTAAACCATGTTGTGATTACTTTAACAAAAACAAATACTAAATAGTGTCAAAATTGACATCAATTAGTTTTCTAAAACAAATACTATTTTATTAAATGTTATAATATTTCTAAAAATATAATATTCGGCCAAAGGACTTACATAATGATAGATATGTCATTAATGAACCACTTGAGGGTTTCTTGGCATTTTATTGTATGTTTATTAATCATGTAATATCAAAATACTGGAAGACATGGTAAAAGTGAAACTATTTAACTTATAGTAAAATCTAATTGATAAGGATAACATGGATATAAAAACTTGTATATAACCTATTGGTTGAGTGTTTTTCGACTCATAACCACGATATCCTCTAAATAATCCATTTTTAACCATTAAAACCTGAAAATTATTTTATAATAAAATAATATTTAATGCTATTCTGAAAGTGCCTCTCACCTCTCTTATAAAAGGGTACTTCGCCTTCTCTTAATTTCACATCTCGATAGCCATTTGGCTCATACAACCACTTCTCAAATATTCATACAACTACCAGTAATTCAACATATAGTCCTTATTTTTTTTTCTGAAATCCATCCTAAAGAGGTATTTTGTTCAAATCAAAAGGTAGCACCTGAAGAAAATGTAATTATTTCATCACCCATTTCAAAACTCTTTTCTTCTTCTACTTCCCCGTTCATTTTTTATTCCATAATAAAATCATAAAGACAATACATTATACATAATAAAATTTTATTATAAATATTTTAAAACCATATTCATTATTCTATCCATCTGATCAATGATAAAGTCACCATATATGCGTATGTATGGCTTACCGTCTCCAAGTCGTGGGGTAGTTTGGTATTCAACACTTAATTATTTGAATTGATATAATTGTGAGTATAATTGATGATAATAATAAATATAACATGTTAATTATTACGTATATATAATATAACATCCAATGATATACAACATTACCATCAATAATATGATATAGTTGTTCGTGCGTACATACGACTTACCGTCTCAAAGATTCGATGAGATTCATTTCTATGTTCCTCATTCAATGATTATTTTAAATATATATATGATTAACAAGTATGAAATATATGACATAATAATGATACTATAAATATATAGATATATATATATGTATATATATTTACATATATCTCATTCACTTACTGCCATTCAATATGATATGAAAACGGAAACAACATTTATGCGTACGTACGACCTACTGCCTCCAGAAAAGCTGTTTTCTATTTCATATATCTATCTATTATACATATTTATTTTCTAAATATATATTCTAAATAAATAATTTTTTATATTCTGGAAGCAATTAAATCATGATATATGTGATACTATTAAGAATAAAAAGTTAAAACATGTACGATTAAGAAAGCGATTATTACACGAAATGTAATTTTAAAATAGAAATTATTATTATATGGGTAGTATAAATCCATAAATGAATCAATTATCATATCATAAATATGAATAGGTTTTTCGTATAATTTAATAACAATGTATGGTCATTACACATGAGCTTAAATGTACCCTCAACCAATGGAAAGTATAAGGCAGAGATTAATTCCTCAATCTCATTATTATCTGATATTGTTTATGTGTAAGTATTTACTGGGAAATATCTATAATCCATTTCCATTTTCATAAAAAGGTTTTCAAAAAGATTATTTTTAAAGTAATCTATAACTAAAAAATCATTTTAAATGTTTTAAATATTTATTATTCTAAACCTTTCTAATTAATGTCGATGTTTTGAAAATGGGTTTACGGATTTATTTATATTGTAATGAATGTTTTAATATGTTAATTCCTTTCAAAAGATAAAATGTGGTATGTGAAAATTTGATTAAAAAAATACTTTTAAATTAATTCATTTATAAAATGTGTGACTTTTAAATGATTTCACAAAAAATGTATATTTCTCTTAAATAGTTTTACTGATCATTTCCATCTATGACAACAACCTTTACTGGATATTATTGTTGATTGATATTGAATTTTTAAAGTAAAATATTTCATATTATATTGAATGAGTTATGATAAGTTTGACCATGGATGTACTATTTTTATACCACTCATGGTTTATGGTTAAATTATTGACATTTCGTATGCTAGTTTTAGTAAGAATGTTTCTGTTATCTTTTATCATTTTCCTATTATGAATGAATTGGACTTAGTAAATGAGGGGTATATCCCACTATAACTCATCGATGCATCGGTAGGTATCATGAGAAAAACACGTGTCTTGGAACAAGGCCTTCAAAAAATTTAAATTTAGGGTCTTGGCATGAGTCCTTGACTTTGTGGTTATGTTTTCTGACATTATGTATTCGAATATTGTCAGATTAGTTATTGTTGTTACATAGGATTATTCAACTTGTAGAATATCCATGTGAATAAGTAAATGGAAATATTTTATTTATCATTTCAATATTATTCTAATGTTTACATTTAAAGGGATTGTCTTTCAATTTTATACACTTCAATAAAAGATTATTATTATTTATGATAGCATATGCTATATTGTTTATCCTTACTGAGCATTTGAGTACAACCATTTCATATGTTTAATATTTCAGGATGCCAAGATGTATATTATGATATATTTTCATGTTTATGCTAAGGGAATAATCGAATTATCAATGGTTTATTTATAATATATTTTATGATAGAAATTTTAATGTAAAGTTCATGTATGTAATCTATTTTCCAAGACTTTAAACTAATTGGTCCTTTGAGACATGATTCCTTGTAATCATGCCAATATATTAAAATAATGCACCGACTCTGGGTAACTAGGGCCAGGGCGTTACAAAATCCCTTATTTCCCTTCTTCCCTTCATACATGTTTTTATATACCATTATCTTCATCATTCTCTTCCCTTCAAATCCGTAGGACTCAGAGAATTATTTTGAAACCATGTTAACACATGATACTATTTACTCATATGATAAGGATACATTGGAGACTATTACCCTTCGAAATGTTTGCTTAAGCCTGTGAAATATATGATCCTTCTAACTCATTTCATCACGTGATTTGGTGAAGTTCTCATTACTTCTATAGGGAACCATTTCTAAGCAATTACATTAAATATATTAGCTCATAAAATTATGAAATATCTATAAATATGAATATGGTATAACATATTCTATAAATTTATGCTTCATAAATCCCTGAACCATATACTTTTGTTTCATTGGAAGCATAAATCCTCTTTAATGGGTTATAAAGAAAATGTAAATTATTCTAATCATATCCCTCAGTAGCGTAAAACCAGATCTATAGTAAGGGTTGTTGTCATTTACTAGGTTAACCACTGTCAAGCATGGAACACCATGTCAGTTTTATTACTCTTAGGTACATCTATTCCATAATCACATCCACTTCTAATATCCAGACATAGATGTATTTCAATTAATAACAATATAATATATACCTCAAAATAATTCTAAGATGTTATTATATACATATCCTCAATTTATATCTTAGGATTTTTCACCTTAATCCAATTTTTCTAAATCTAATTTGCAGGGTTTCTATTAGCCTTCCCTTGATACTAACTATAACACACTGACCCCAGAAGCCCAGAGTCGGGGAATTATGTCGCTATATTGGCATAATTACACAGAACGATATCCTGAAGGACCTATTATTATAGTAGTATAGAAGAAAATTTCAAACATACATTGAACCCATTTTACATTAAGATAAGAAAAAACATATAATACATAAAAAAAACTTACAAATTGAATCCATGAAAACTCCAAAAGTAATATCTTCGTTATATCCTAGGGAAAGAAATCATATGAAAGTGGTGAGCTTAAATTCTCAGTAATGGATACACATAGTGGAATAAGGAATCAATAATAATTGAATAATAATCAATTTAAAATAATCATTATGTCATGGTGAATAATTAATAAACCCACACCATCAAAAAACTGATAATAAATGTGAAACCATAGATTTTTTCATAGTGAAAAACTAATGGATAGTAAAATATGAATAGTGAATAAATAGTATGTTAATTATTTGAATGTCATGTATATGGAACATGAACCATAATACCGTCAAGGCAGTTTATGTTTTTTGGAAGAAACCCATCTGATTTTTTGGAATCAAACTAGAAGGGTTTGTCACAAATTAGTTTGTCTCATGAGACCTGTCGATGCGTCAAGGGGATATAGTGGGATCCACCCTTCATTTCTAGTCCAAATCACTATTTATACAAATATTTTCTACTAGAAAAATATTCCCTTTAAATATCCATATTTAGAAGATGATACAAATTCATTAATATTTCCACAGTTAAAGAAACATTCCCCAATCATTAAACACAAACACTAAGCCTTCAGAGTAATCTGGTGGCCTGTATTAAGATAACACATCTATATTCAAACTATTCAGAAAAACTTCAAAAATATATAGTAGATGATATCGTATGAGATAAACCTCAATGTAGTACAAGCTTCAATAATTGATGTTTACATACATGAAGATACTTTTGGATTATACCGTTGAAATATTAATTAGGAAACATTCATTATACATTCCAAAGTGTCCCATAACGACATGAAACAATAAAATATTAATAACTTATAAAATAACTAAAATAAGTATAGCCATGATATGAAAATACCAATCGGAAGTACATACACCGCATGAAATTAATATGTGTTGAACAAGGCATATATCTCATAAAAGAAAATGTTTGATGAGAAAAATCCTATTTACTTTAGAAATAAGAGTTATTTTAGAAAATTATTTATATTTGTTATGAAATCATATTGTACAAATTTATATCCTTGAAAAGAAAACTTATGGTCATTGAAATCATATTTTATGCATAAATTATCTCCCATTACTGAGAAATCAGTTAAAAAGATTTTTTTTAATAAAGTATTAGAAGAAATACATTTCAGTACAGTTTATGAAAAATGATTAAGGGATTTTAAACTCGAATGACATGATGTCTTTCATAAAACAAAAATTGAAACAATATTTATTTTAATGAATAAATTAATTTTTTTTTAAAATTAATATTTTAAAATAGATTACATATTTCACTTTAAAATAGTTAAGAATTCTAGAAGTTCCCTTGAAACAGGGTTGTTTATCGAGAATAATTATTAAATGATCCTTTTGAAATATATAACAGCAAATAAAATAAAGAAGTAATATTATTGTTAAAAACTTATATAACATTAAAACATAATTTATTAGGAGTAAATTATGAATATTGAATTATTTAGTTGAAATAAGTTGAGAATAAGAGTTACACGAATGAAAATGGTGGTTCGGGTAGAAAACCATTACCTTAAATCCAATGTTTCTCTTTACTTGATCACAGTGTCATGTATAACCCAATAGAATTATTTAATTAATATATCTATAATATATTATTTATTTAGTTGATTTATTATATAATTATTAAGTTCATTAATGGTCTTCTTTATGGGACTAAGCACTTCAATTTTATGGTTTGGGAGCATTTTCTTCATTTGTATTCCTAGTTAGTTTAGTTATATAGAGGTAAGGATAAATATGTATGATGAGAAATATTTTCCAAAATGGAAGTTTTATATTATTTTTTAAAATAAATAATATTTCATGGATATAAAATCCATTTTGTATTGGGAGTGATTATGAATCATTATAAAAAACTTTAATGATAATTCATTGGGTTCATTGGCGGGTTTTTTATCACAACAAACACATTTTGATTTATAAAATAATATCATGTGTGAAGAAAGATTATATAACCTTATATAAGTTATAATACATGTATTATAGTATTTTTCAACCATCAAAATGGTATCATAACTAGAATTGAATATGGTAACAGAAATTGGAGACTCACTGTCCTTGAATGTGATAAATTAACAAATCTTGGATGCTGTTTTCATTTATACCATAAAAGAAGGGGTGAAGTTTGGATGATGGGGAAATAATAAATTATCATAAAAAAATTAAAGTACATGTAAGTTAATAGAGTTATCATAACATTTTGATGGAATTAGTTGAGGAAATAATAAAGAAAAGATATGTACTTCAAATAAAAAAGGGGAGTTGAGAAATCCCTTATGAAAAATCAGCACCCTAAAGACATCACATAAAATTCATAAAATATGTTTATCAGAGAAAAAAATTTATCTATTTATTCATACATGACTTTTAAAATAATTGGTTTATGGAATTAAAAACCCCCACATATTTCAATTAAAATAATAACAATAAAAACAAAAAAAGACTTCTTGAAATAGAAAATGGTTTTAGACTTACTTAACTTGTAATGTAACTCCTAAAACATGATTGTTGGGACCTTGGAGGATTTTGAATACCTTGGGAGGACTTATTGGGTGGTAAAACTAACATATATTCATGGATTTTGAATTCATAATGAATGAAAATGATAGAATGGGTGGGTATTTATAGTAAAATAGAGTCTGTTTTTTTATTAATTTCCAATGGCATTTTATTAGTTCTATTTACAAGTCCATGGGATTTACCATGGTATTTTACAATGGGTCTTTCTAATTTGGACACATTATTTCATATTTTAATGTAAAAAATCTATGAGTATTTTATTGTGATTTTTAAATCATTATAATGTCATTAAATATACCGAAAACTCAAAACTGGATTTTTATTATTAATGAAAAAAATAATTTTTTAAAATTATCATAAATTCAACATAACCTAATATCTACATTATGAATCCAAGAAATAAATCCATTTTTCTCAAATAATTTTCAAAATAACAGAAATAAATTTTTTAATTAAAATGATTATATACTTGAAAAATACATATTTTAAATTTAATACCAATTTTATAATAATTTCAAAAATTAACTAAGGTCTCCTAAAATTGTCCTAAATTCATTGGAAGAAAATAAATTTATTTAGGAATACATTTTTTGAAATTTAAATTTATTTTAAATAAATTTTAATTAAATATTTAATAACCACAAAAATACCAAAACATAATTATTGATGTTTAAAATATTAACATTCATTTATAAGGTTTCTATATTATATATATACTCACACAGGTGAGGTTACTATTAATAAGGGTGTTTTTTTCATAATGTTCATTTACTATTCAAAAGTTTACATTACATTTCCTAAGGGTAAGTTACTATTCACTAAATTATTATGTTGATTCTATCACATTCTAAATATCATACTGAATGCAACCATGTCTGTCCATTTTCCAAAATCTAAATCGTAGAAACTGAAAAATAATATATATTGGCTCGGTTATAATAAAGTGTTGTTTTTAGGGACATAGTGTTCTCTTCATTCTATATTATATTTATTTTTAAATCGTTGGGTTGTCATATTAATATTGATTATATTCATAGCATGATTTAGTATCAAAATAATTATACTATCCAATATATATTGTTCCTATTAATTTAAAATATTTAGTTAGTTTGTATTTTGATAAAAATGAATTTTATAATAACATAAATATATGTATTAAAAAAATTTATCACATAAAATAATACTCCAAAAGGGTTTTTAAGAACATTAATTATTTTTATAGCAATAAATTGTAATTATATATAATAATTATTAGTAATTAAAAAACATAGTTTTAAATTATTGAAAAAATTACTCAAGTGTAAAAAAATGATATCATATTTTTTTGTTATAATTTTATATTCTATTAAATAATTAAATTTCTTATCATTTTTATATTATACATATGAAGTTAATTTTAAAATAGATAATTATTGATGATGAACAAGAAATGGATTCATGTGTATGAATCAAACACCACTCAATCAGATACACTGGGTTCTTGGTATGACTCAAAGTATATGTTTTTAATTTAAAATTGATTTTTTTAAATTATTTATATATAGTATTAATATCATAATAATTTTGATCATATACTGGTGAATTAAATATATTGAGTTGGGGTGGTGTGTTCATAAATAACATGACTAGGGGTTGGGGCATAAGAAAAAAGATAACTTTTTTAATTTATATATTAATTTCTTCTTACTCTTGCAATTTTACGAACCTGTTTTTTAAATGACTATATTAGTGTTATTTTTTCCTATATTTGTTTTGTGAATTTTATATCATTTATATTATTTATTTGGTAATTGTATTTTTAGTTTTAATTTGATCTTTTTTCTAATATAGTTTGCTATAAATTTAATAGTGCACATCTGTAGTATTCCTCTTTAACTGTTCTATTAAAATGGATGTTTAAAGGATCCTTTATTATCAAATTACTTCCCAAGTATATTTGTAACCCAATAACTGAGATAGCCTTGACATATCCGGAAGGGCGTTCCCGATACCCATGGGTTGGTGACTAGCACCAGGCATCATAAAACATGCAAGTGGGAACAAATTTTCCTCAAAACATAGAGGAATCAAGAAAATAAATTCAATATTCATATTAATGAAACTCTACATGGTGTAATGTTCCAAAATATAGTAACTATTAAAAGCCCAAAGTTCTAAAACAAAGCACTCAAATTGTATTAACATCCCCCAGGTCTGAAAGTACCTAACTCACCAAGTCCACTGTTCAGCAACTGGATCCACCTCCAATTGAACCATTCCCCATGCCCAAACCTAGAAGAATAAAGTATAAAAACACCCTAAGAAAATACATATTGTGTGAGACTATGCATAGTAGGATACCACCAAAGATTTCATAATAGATTCCAACAATTGATTAACCAAAAAATGTAAATTCAATTTAATAGAAAATATGGTTCGCATTTTAGAAGCATATTTTGAAAAATCATGCGATAAAGTTACATTGATGGAAATATAATTTAATTAAACTCTTTATATTGATGGAATATTACAAAAAAAATTCAAGGAATAAAATAGTTGCATAAAACTTTTTATGCAAATTCAGCATATGTGAAAATCAGTTCCAAAGCATTGGCATACATTTATATCTCAAATATAAATCACAAGAGAGAAACATAGTCATATTCCAAATAGGTATGATAGTACATCAAACTATAGGACTATTCACTCCCTATGTAAACTTAGAAAAATTAATGTACACACATCCAAATGATTGTGGCTAGAGGAGACTCATCCCCAATAATTTGGAGATGTGACCCGCTTCATAAATGTTTTAAAACATTTTTAAAGCATAGAGTGTATCCAAATAACTCACTAAACACCTAAGGATTTCTTATTCTATTACAAAATCAATGATGGAAAATTTCATTAATGATTTATTAAAATAAAATTATTTCACATTCTTCCATTTCAATGAAAATTTTCCATTTAAAACCAAAATAGATTTTTATAAAAAAACATGCCTCTTTTATAAGATAAAACCACTGCATTTCTATGAAAATATTTTTAAGCCATTCACATGTTAGAAAAAACATTCGATACCAATTCCATCATTTAACATTTCAATCCCACGATCAAATTAAACAATTTAATTGAAATTATTTCCATTAAATCCATAACCACACCGAAATTCAAAGGAATTATTGATTTTCTAGATTCTTATTAAAAAACCATTTCCAATCTTCCAAATCAATGGAATTAGATTTTATTACATCAATTAAAACTAGGTATAAGAAACATAACTCAAATAAACAATTTAAATAAACCAAGAAGTTCATTATTAATCAATTTTGAAAATTGTGATGGAACCACCTACCTCTTCCTGAAACACAAACTCAAAATGACACCCATCAATGAGAATGATAGTGTAGAAGACCTAGGAACACAACCTAGAAGAAATATCTGACACCACAAGGAATAGATCTAGTAATTCCTGGATGATCTAACTACAGCGCATGAGAGGAGAAGGAGAGAAGCATTAATAAATAAGGGAAACACATACCTAGGAAACACACTACATGTGTATCGATGATCGAATGCTGAAGAAACCTATCTGGAAAGGTTAGAAGGATTCAAAGTCACTTGGAAATAGCCTTAGGATGAGAGATAAGGAACTGAAGTAGAGCCGAAATGAAAAACTCATCTACACTGCCTATTTTTAAAAACATAGGTGGGGTAGTACACAACATGTAATTCCTGTACACAATGCTTAATACCTATGTTTCATAACTATCGAAACACGTACCATTTTGCATTTAAAATCAATTCACTCGATTAAAAACTAATCATTAAATCCATCAAACTGTATATCGATAAATCATGTATTGTAGCTATAATTGCATGAAGTGGTTCACAAAATGCATGTCGAATCATTACACAACATGTACTACTATTACACAGTGTGTAATTACTTGGATGTCTCTAGAAAACAGAGGTTCAAGGTGAGAGTATGACAAACCTATGACTTCACCAATTTAGGTATCCTCTCAATTGAAAATCAACCCTTATACACTCATCTAAAAAGAAACCCATGACATGGTTTATGGAATACATGTTCCAAAGTTAATGGTATGTTGTATCCTCCCCACAGTATACACTTTTTTCCCCGAGAATGACTTTGAAGAAGCTTCCAATGTAAATAGATGAGGCCACATCTATCTCATTAGTGCCTCATGATCCCAAGTCTCATGATTATCAAAAACATGGTAACATTTTATACACACCAAAGGTATCATCATCCCATTAAGTATGATGGATTAAGAATATAATATCCTGACTGGCCTCCAAATCAATGAAAATCCAGGATCAATCTCATGATCACTACTGCTCAAAATGTGAGATTGATCAAATAGTTACCTTCCCATCTACAATACATGGAACACGTTAGGTATCAACGTCATCTTCGGTGGCAGGGATAAATTGTACACAACCTCTCCACCTACTTTACAACCTCAAAAGTTCTCACAAAATGGGGAGAGATCTTCACTTGCCTCCCATGATATAGATGGCCCAATTGGTGTGGAGCCTTCAATAATACCCTGTCCCCAACTGAAAAATCCAAAGGTCTAGGGCTTCGATCAACATAAGCCTCAAATTGACTTTGGGATTTCAAAATTCTTGTAATAATCATATGAGTCTTTCCAATCATTTCCTACACCATGTTTGGTCCAACCAAGAATCATTTATCAACCTCCGACCCACACAATAGATATTTGCAAGGTCTACCATACGAGGCCTAAAAATGTTCCATTCTGATCACAAACTAGTAACTATTGCTTTATGAAAACTCAACCAGACCTAACTGATCTTCCCATGCCTCACCAAAGTTGGGAACACAAGTACGATGTATATCTTCAAGAATCGATATATCTTTCTCTATCTAACCATCTGACTGCAGATGGTAGGTCGTTCTAAAATGGACCTACGATTCAAGTGCCTCCTAAAGGCATCTCCAAAAGTGAGAATTAAACTGAGGATCCCTATGAGAGACTATATCATATGGACCTCCATGAGGATGATGAACATATTTGAAATAGTGATTTCCCAATTCATTAATATTGGATACATAATGAATGGGTATAAAGTGACCTGACTTTTCCAACCTATTGATCACAAACCATAAATAATTATTCATTCTATAGGTATGAGGAAAACCAATAAAAATTTCTATATATATCCCATACCACTTCCATGAAGTTACTGAAAGTGGCTGATGAAAATTCTATGTTTTTTGGTGCTAAGATTTCACTTGTTGGAAAATATAAAAATTAGAGAAAAACTCATCAATGTCCCACCCTATACTCAGCAGTCAGAACTTCTGCCTCATGTCATAGAACAACATTGTAGTTCCTAGTTTTAAATTCCACTATGATTTATAACAATATTTCATCATAGACTTCCATTTCATAAATCGAACAACAATGTGATTTCTATAACATAAAACCCCGTGTTTGGAGAACAAGCACTAGGAAATTGGTTCCCCATCATAAAGAAAATCTATAATGCGACATAACACATCATTAAGATCTTGATCTTGAATAATCATTTCAAGAATAAAATATGTCAAATGAATGATGGATAATAAAACATAATCCCCTTTCTCTGGTACTCGGATATGCAGTTGTGAAAATTGGGCCATCAAATCCCACAATTTCAAAGATTCATTCACAGCCAAGGTTGGATGTTTGCTTCTCAAAGCATCAAAAATGTAATTCCCTTTCTTCGGGGTATAGGCTATGTCAATGTAGATCAAATTTAGGTATTCAAACCAATGCATCTAGTAATGATTCAAATCATTTTTAGAGAATATATAACTCGGGCTTTTGTGGTCCAAAAAAATAGTAATCCTTCCTCTATAAAGTTAATGTCGCCAACTCTTTTGCACGTGCATCATATCTGCAATTTAAAGATCATGGGAAGGATAATTATTTTCATGTGGCCTAAGATAACAAGATCCATAGGCAACTACATGGTCTACCTATATAAGAACATAGCCTAAGACTAAACCCGATGCATCACAAAAGACCACATAGCCATGCCCGAGCTCTGGATGAGTCAACAGCAGTGCAGTAGTAAATATTTTTTTAGTTCAACAATATATGTATGACATTTATAATTCTATGAAAGAATCAACCCCTTATATGTAATATTAGTATTCAGAGAATCCATCTTTGAGAAGTCCTTAATGAACCTATGGTAATATCTGGCTATGCCCAAGAATCTCCCAACCTCAAAGACATTTTATTGTTCCTCCCAATTCATAATAGACGTAACCTTATTAGGATCAACTGATATACCATGTTCAGACACCACATTCCTCAAGAATTTTACATCCTGATTCCAGAAACAACACATAGAAATATTTTGATAGTGTTTCTGATTTCTCTGTAGACTCAAAAATGTTCTTATATGATGCACATGATCATGCTCTGATATAGAATAGAAAACAATTTCATCCATTAAGACAACCACAATGGTATGATGATACGAATGGAAAATCATTCTCATTTGTGCCATGGAATTTGAAGGAGCATTTGTTAAACCAATGAATAGAATAATTGACTCATAATGAACATAACTTTTTTGAATGGCGGTTTTATAAAATTCATATCATTTTATTCTCAAATATAGGTAACAAGACTGATATTTTATCTTTAAAAACAACTTAGCCCCTTTAGGTGAACAAAAAGATCATCAATCCAAATTAATGAATATTTTATAATTATCGTATCATGATTGAGATTTCAATAATTGAAACATAGGTGTATAGAACCATCAGCTTTTCTGGTGAAGATAACTAGCGTTTCCCAAGGTGACACACATAGGAAAATAATTACTTTCTCTAGATGATCATCCAATAGAGACATCAGCTCTTTCATCTCTTCCGGTACCATGCAGTAAGATGGAATTGAAACAAGTTTAGTGTTATGCACTATGTTGTTGAAAACACGCCCTCTCTCACTAGTGACATGCTAGAGAAATATATAGGAAACATGTATGAAAATTATATAATGGATGGAGGGATATCACTTGACAATGATTCCAGATATATATCAAAATAAAAATTTGAATTCACATTCTCTAACTCTGAATAAGAAGGTTCATCTCCTCTGGACCATGGGTCACAATCTTCTTGAAAAAAAATTGGAACCCAACTAGGTGTAGAAAATTTGTCCCGTCGAAGATAACAACCAATCTATGATTTATTGGGAATGATCTAGTCCATCCAAAATATGATTTCAAAAGATTTCATATCAAGAACTATAAAAATCTAAGATAAATCGATGTCTGATAGAAAAAAGAAACAATCCGAACTACATAGACCATAATATCTCTTCGTACCAATGGGTGTACCAATATCCATTTCAAAAGATTGAATCTCCAAAGGAAGATTATGATGGTTTAGAATATGGGTTGAATTAAAATAGTGAGATGAAGCAATATCAAAAAGATAATTCACTAATGTCGATGCTATAATAATGGTTCCTCTCCTAGATGTTGGATATGTGTCTGCTTCCTCTGATGACCCTTCCACTACATGAAGAAACTTCATTCTGGATGCTTATTGATGGAACCCTTTCATAAAAGAATAATTTTATTTCCCCATAGTTTTAGGTGGAGATTATGATCCTATTCCACTACAAAGAGTAGATAAGTGACGGGATAATCTCAAAAAGTGCCTGGAATGCCTGAAGAAGCTGCAGTTCATGGGCGCCTCAGTCAAAACCCTCTCAAGAATGTATAGTTTTCCACACTGATAGAAAACCAAATAACTCCCTCTAGGAGTGTTTGGAGGTTTGGAAAAACATTTCCATTAATAACTATCAAGAGAATAATTATGCTTCAATTTTCCATTGAATGAACCAATGATATCAATGGGAGGAAAATTAACTCCCGTCAAACCTGATATTCTATCCAGGTCCATCCCAACCATCATTTCACTTTCTAGAAAATCGTTGTTAGTGGGTAGCTTCAGAAAGAAAACATGATAATGTATAATAGATTGAAGCCCCATTCTTAACCATCTAGAGTTCATCCTTTCAATGGACACAATCTCAAGATAATACTTCACCATATTAGCAAAGAAATTTCAATAAACAGTCATGGTTCTTCTATCCTTCTCAAGATTTAATAACTCTACTGCCTTATCAAACACCATTGACTATATATAGAAATTATCAGGGAAAATATCCTTGAATTATTTCCAATCTAAACCCTCATGTTTCAGTACTGTAACTATCTTGTCCCACTATATCCTGCTCTGTCCTTCCAATACGATGGTGGAACACTTCCCCATAATCACATCTTTTATCTCTATGACCTTAAACAATCATTCAATCATTCCCAACCATTCCTCGTCATATTGATTATAATTGGATACTTTGAAAACTGGTGGCTTATAGAGAAGTAATTCTTGAGAATGATTTAGAATAACATCCCCAGGAGGATCCATAGATGGATCCCATGTGGGGATCAAAGGTGGTTCTTGTCAGAGAGCATGGGCAGTGAGAATGGTCACCTCAACTAAACTGTAATACGAAAAAGGATTTTTTTTACTGAGGCTCAGTAGAATCATCTGACTAGATCTAATTTGCACATATTATCTAAGGCATGATGATACTCCAAAAAATCCGATAAAAGGATGACAATAGATTAACACTAAAACTAAGTAACGTGGGAAACTAATCTAAACAGATTGAACAAATAGATTTGGATTCCACTCAATAGAAATAAAAATAGGGAAAATACTAGAACTAAAATATGAGATTTCTTTCTCTAGATGGAATTAGGGACATAACATCATTATAGTGACATCTGTCTAGGAACAAATTCAAAACAACCTCCTAATTCTCAATAAGATTTCTAAAATTCGAACAGACTTCATGAAACATATAAAAAGTATTCTATGATACCAATTTATCACAAACCATCCCAGTTAAACTATTATCTCGACAACCAAGACAGACATAACATTTATTGAAGGGAATTCCTGGTCCACATGGTTTCACAACTAGAACCTGGTATCATACAACATACAAGTGGGAATGAATTTTCTATAAAACATAAATGAATCAAGACAATAAAGTCAATCTGAATATAAAAGATACTCTACTAGGACTAATTTAAAGGAATAAAATAATGGGGAAAAATCCAAATGTACAATAACCCAAGTACAAAAAAGGGACAAATAGAACTATTTTCTCTAAGGACACAACTCACCAAGTCCACAATCCAATAGCTGGATGCACCTCCAAGTGAACCTTTCCCCCTGCTTGAACGTAGAAGAAGAAAGTATTATAACACCATAAATAAGGTGTAGGTTGTGAGTCCAATCCCAATAAGATACCACCAAATAATCCATAATAGGTTCCAATAATTTATTAACAAAAAACATGCTTTCAATTTAAAAGAATATAGTTTAGGCATTTTAGAAGCAAATTTAAACAAATCATTCTATATAGTTTAAATGATGGAAATATTGTTTAAGACGAGGAATGAAAATGAATGATTATTTTTAAAAAGATGGTTCAAAATAAAATAGATACATAAAATAGTATATTTAAATTTACAATCCTTGAAAATAAGTTCAAAATAACTTGAATCCATTCATATCTCAAACAAAAATCTAAAGAGATCAACATGGTCATCTGCCAAATATTCACGATAGTATATCAGGCTATAGGACTCCACACTCTCTAATTTAACTCAGGAAAATGTGTATATACATGTCCTGATGACACTAGCCAAAGGTGACTCATCACCAACACATCAGGGATGTTATTGGATGTATTTATGTTTTAGAACATTGTAATAGTGTATAGTGTGTCCAAATCACTCACTATCTACCTATGGATTGCATATTCTTTTACATTATCTATGATGGAAAATCTAATTTAAGACTTCTTAAAATACAATTAAATCCCATTCTTTTATTTTTATTCCAAATTTCCATTTAAAACCAAAACATGTTTTAATAAAAAAACAATCCTCTTTCACAAGATAAACCCATTGGGATTCTATTAAATCATTTTTAATCCATTCACAATTTTGAAAAACCATTGAAAACAAATTACATTATTTCACATTTTATTCCCACTATAAAATTCAAAAATTTAATCGAAATCATCTCCCTAAAATCCATAACCACAAATCAATTCCATGGAATTAGTGGTTTCCCATATTCTCATGTCAAAACCATTTCAAATATCTCAAATCAATGGAATTGGTATTTATTTAACAAATTAAAAATTAGTATAAGAAACTAAACCTAAATCAGAAATTCAAATAAACAAAGAAGTTAAATGTTAATAAATCTATAAAATTGGGATGGAACCACCTACCTCTTCTCAAAACACAAAACTTGCAATGACACCTATCAACAAGAACACAGGTGTAGCAAACCTAGAAAAAAAACTAGAAGCAATATCCAACACCATAGAGCATATATCCATAAATTAATAGATTATCCATTTAAATCCCACGTGAGTAGAAGGCGAGAAACTGGATGAATAAAGGGAAAAACTTATATGGGAAACACACTATAAGCATATTGATGATCTAAAGCAGAAGAAAATAATACAGGATGGTTGGAAGTATTCAAGGTTTCCCATGGAGAGCTAGAGGTCGATTGTGAAGGAACTGGAGAGGATCAAAAATGGAAAAAATTATCTAAATTGGCTATTTTTTAAAATTTATGTGGGGTAGTACATGACGTGCAATGACAGCACAGGACGTGTAATACCTATATTTCATAATCATCGAAACATGTACTAATTTTCAGTAAAAACTGACACCTCGGGTTAAAAACTGATCATTAAATCCATCACGATGTGTACCATTAACTCGGAAAGTGTATCTATCATTGCATGAAAAGGTTCATGGAAATTAAAAAAATGTGTACTACTATTTCACAATGTGTATTTCTACAGTAGTTTGTAGAAAACCTTGGTTAATGGTGATTGTCCAACAAACCATTGACTTTACCATTTTAGGTATCCTCCCAATTCAAAATCAACCCTTAAGCACTGAACTAAATGTAAATATATGATAAGGTTTATGGAATACCTATTAGAGTAGTTGTGGGATGTTACATTTTTCAGCACAAGAAAATAAATTATATAGTTTCAATTGTTAGTGCTAATAATAAGGTCGATAAAACGACCATTTATCAGTGCCTTCAGTTGCACAAATAAAGGTGGTCCTTAATTAGTGATAAAGAAAATTAATGATAAATGGGTTCATTAAAATGTTCTCAAATAATAACTAAAAATGTAACCTTTTATCATTAATTTTATTAAAATTGATAAATCATGCCTTTATAGGCACATTTATGTCATTGATAAAAACCAAGGGATTTTAATAATGCTATTGTTATCATAACATTTTTTTCTCTGAAAATGGTGAATTTTATCATTGTTAAAATATATATTTCTTGTAGTGTCACCTTCAACACCCTCTACAAAAAAATCCCATATCCATTCATTCACAAACATCAAATAATCAGCATCCACCCATGAGGCCACAATCATCATCAAAAGTAAATAAATTAGGGAATCACAATTTTTATTATAACAATTTCTCGTGAGGTTCCATATGCGCCTTTTCACACAATAGGGAATTCCAAGTTACATAATCATCCTTCAAGAAACCAATTTCAATACAACAACTATAATAAATCATTTAGAAATTAAAACATCAATTAATTGAACTTTTAATCCTTCTGAACAGAAATCCATTTCTTAAAACAATTATTCTAAAACTACCGATAGCATTTTAAAAACAAAATTTGAGTCATATATCTAATTTAAACCATTATATTAAATAGAAATGACCATATGAGAATTGAAATGTGACCATGGAAATAAAAATTTTCTAACAAATCAAAACAGAGTAAACAATGTAATACCAATTTACTCCATGTATAATATTCATTGACAACTATTTTATAAAATCATCATGGGAATCACATGAAATGATATATGATTGTATATATATTTATATAGACACCCATAATAGGAAAATAAATTAAATACATTCAATCATTTCTTTATATATAAAATTAACTAGTTGTATAAAAACACTTGCCTCCAATCCAAAAAAAGTCACAACCAACTTTTGTCAATGTCCAAAGAAAATATTCAGGAATAAATGTCATCTCAAATCTATAGAAAATAATTCCAATAATTATATGAACTCAACCCATAAATTCATATAATATGGGAGATATGGACTATGAGATATGACTAAAATGAGTGTAATAGATTGAAGAAGGATGATATAGATATAAAGAGGAATGAAACATCCAATCCATATAAAAAATGTAGGATAGAATATTATGATCAAATAACAAGAAGCGAGATCTCTCCATGGGTCCTCAAAAATAATAGATTCATGGGAGAGAGGGTACAATGTGGGGAAAAAATAAATGTTTTTAGGGGTAAAATAGAAAAAATAGTAAAAATTTAAAACAATGATATGTTGAACCTCAAAATTGTTCATCCCAACAAGACATTGTTGCTTCCTTTTGACATCCACCATGGAATAACTGACCTAGCCTATGATATGGTGTGCTATACAAAATACACAAAAATGTGTAGTTCTAGGTATATGGCATGTTATAATCTAAAATGGTAGAGTTATGAGACAAAATCCCTTGGCCCCCACGATTCATCCATTCAAATGAACAATACTTACATCCACTCTAAAGAGGCTCTATACAATGAAACTCACCATCCATGGAATAGATACAAATCCCTAGATGAAGTGAGAGAAAACCCTCACTATGAAACTGTGAGCCTATATGGAATATCCCCAAATTTATTATCATGTAAATTCTTACCACAAAATACCTCAAATGGTCCCAGATCATCCAGAATATAACCTACCTAGTACACAACATTGTGTACTACCACATTGTCCTAAAACCATTCATGGATAACCTCAATACCTAAAAAACACTTGGAACATTGAAAAAAATCAAAAACACTAAATAAATAAATAATTAACCAATCTTTGTGGAAAAATTTATTATATAGAGATATGATGTTCAACTCTCAGACCTACTCCAATATTTTATATATTGATCAAAAAAGCCTATGGAACATTTATTGGATTCACACTATAACTAGCATAAAAATTTTCACCTTAATTCCTCAAAATCTAAAGCTAAAACCAAATTAAATTCATGGAAAATGACGTTTATCATTAGAATGATATAACTTATTCCATAGTATTTCATAATTTTTTCATCAATAAACCCATATTTATTTCAATAAGCATTCCATAAAGGGATAAAATTGACAATTCAAACTATTATATCACCAATGAAGCATTCTAGTAATATTTTTTCTTTACTATATCTCTATAGATGGGAATAATATTTGTTTATGAAGTTATAAGGTAAATTAAAAAATGTTTTATCCTAGTAGAGACTACACGAGAGGAATAAAAAGTATTTATGAATTATGATATGTTCTAATTATGAATTAGTTCGTATTGGCCTATGTCCCACATCAAATGATTTTATATACTAAGGAAAGAAATGATAATAATATTAGATCCATTGAGATAACAAAAAAAGTTCACGTATTTTTTACATGAAGTATTTTAAAAATAAGGTGTTGAAAAAACACACTTATCCATGTGTAATCCAAACATATAGAAGGAATATCTCAGAACATTGAGGCTATTAAGGGATGAAGAATTTTTAATCTATAGAAGGATATCAAGACTATTCAAATATTTCATCCAAAATAGTTGAAAACCCGTGGAGGGAGGGGTCGATTTTGTAAGGTTATATATTATCTTATAATCGGAAACATGGATCCCTGTTTTATTATAAATATCTTTGTACAAATTTATCTATTATGGATTTAAAATCACATTGTGATAGATACTAGAAGTTTGTATCTTCATTTTTAGTAGTTCTTGTTCTTAATACATCACTTTATTCTTTGTCATTATTCAGTTATAGATGTGGTGTTCATATGCTTTCTAGTGATTAGATTTCCACAATTCTTGTAATATCAACATTGTTTAATTCATCACTACATTAGATATTCACAATTCCCCCTTAAAAAATTATAGTTGACATACAATGTTCCTGAAGGGATTATGTAGACCTTTTTAAAATAAAAATTGTATAATTTTTTAATTTTGTCTCTATAAGGGATTAAACAAGTATGTTACAATTTTTGATAAAATCTAGGTGATTTTTTCCACACCAAAAAATGTGTTTGTAGAAAAACCCATTAACAACACATATGATAATATTGATATCATTATTATTGCAACTTATAGGTCATGAAAAAGAAATATTTATGAGCACTACACCATGAATTGATAAAATCAATTATCAGATATTATAGTGTGTCAGTTGCTGTACAAATAAAACTATATAAGAATTGAAATTAAAAAACAAAAAATTCAATTTAAATTCCTTCAAATTAGATATTTTATAAATCAAAAAATTTATTCACATTAAACTAATTTAATAAGAAATTCATTATAACATTTCCATACTGTACAAATAAATTAATGTAAATTCACATAAAATGATGAAATAATTGTAAATAATTTAAAAATACCAGCTGGAGGGTGACTTCAGTGATCAAAATCATCTTATAAAAAAGAAACACATACATGTACTAAAAAATGTGATTATTTTAGTTATTATATATAAAAATATGAAAAAATATAATTATAATTCAATATAATAAATCCTAAATTTCAATTAAAATGATATTTGGTATCTTCTTATAAGTCATAAATGAATAATCATTATTTTTTTACAGCTTCATTGAAATATGGGTGTGTGTTCAGATATGTGTATGTGATGTATATTTTTAACTAAAATATCAAATTAAAATAAAAACACAAAAATTCGATAGTAATATATATATTGAGTGTCATATTTAGGTGTGGTTAATACTTTGATGAGAAAAATTAATTACAAATATTTTTTCAAATTTATCAACACATTATGATTGATTTTTCACAGTTCTGATTATTTGAAAAACAAATTGAATAAATTATTCGATTTTAAATTGAAACAAAAAATTTTGTATTTCCATACACATTTTTTTGGATTAATGAGGGTATTATTCATATGGTTCACTATTTAATTATAAACTATTTTCATAATTTATCATGAAAATACAAGAACCATTTATAATACCTGATTATGTGACATGTGCTATGAACTAAATTGTCACTTTTTAACTAAAAATAATATATTTGAGTCATATCATCCACACTTTGTTTATTATTGAGTTACAAATAATTCATAAACCTCAAAAATTAATAAAGAATCATTAAAATAATATATCATGATGATAAAATTATTTTTTCCTGATTTTGAGTATGTGATGATCATTCTAAACTGAAATTTTACTTTTAAACTGAAAAAATTCACATACAATCGTACTTCCCACATAATGTGTCTTGATTGATTATGGTTAATTCATTTTCATTAAAAATTAAATATTGATCATTGTTATAAGTTATTAAGAAAACATAATTGTGTTTTCATAATTTCGATTATGTGATCCATATTGTGAATTAAAATGTAACTTTTAAACAGAAAAACACAATGCAAGTGATATAAGTTACATCATGCACAAAATTTATTTAAGGATTATTATTATTCATAAATAATGAAACATAATTTACTATTCTAATGTATCTTGAAATTCTACATAATCCTTATCTATTATTATTATGTGATGATGTTTTTAACCTCAAATGTCATTTTAGGTCTACTACTATTTATTTTAATAAGTGAATTATCATTAATCATACATTATTGGAAGGTTTATCCACGTTTCCTTTTGTAAAAATTCAAATATAGCTTAGTTAAGTCTCATTTATGTTCTCATCATTTATATCCACATCAAGTTTATCTCAATCAATTTCATTTCATATCTAATTAATCATAGTATACCCACATGTCTATCATAACCTTATCATTTTTTCTACCCGTATTTTTTTGAATAAAGAATCCCATAAAATTACAATACTAACATCTATATATAATATTTTGCCTATTAATAAACAAATAAATTTTACTCATCAATTTTTAAAGGATTTTGTTATCATAAATAATCATAAATACATTTATTTATTATATCTATCTAGTTTTATTCATATACGAGACATCTATAGTAATATCACTATAACATTAGATAGATGAATATCGATATAAAGAATAATCAAATTTATAAAAAAACATGGGCTCTCAATATAATATACATAATATTACTATACATTACATTACTAAAATAATCCTTCATATATTATTTCTTATACTAACTAAAATAGACACCTTTTGATTCTAAAGACTCTCTTCATAACTCTATCATAAAATGGTAATAAAATTAAACAAAATAATTGATAACACACATATTTTTTGTCATTGTGAAATAAAAAATTGAATTAATGAGAATAAATCAAGTCTTTATTATGTCAAAAAAAATTATGACTATAGGGACCCGACCTTAAAACATTACATAATCTTGAAATCACCGAATAATTCACAATGAACATCTTTTTAGTTTTAGAGTTTTAGAGAATTTGGACATAACTATTGCATATCAACATGAATATTACATGTAGAAACTACTACACAGTATCCATTTTTCAAAATATAAAAACCGTTAAAAAGAAACATGTCTAGTTCCTTGTTTTATATAGCAAGAATTTTCCTTGATCCCATCCATCATTAATTCCTAACGAAAATATTTCAAAAACATGGGATGAGCATAAAAAGATCAATATGGGTTATAAAATAATGGAGGAAAAAATTAACCCATCAATAAATACAAATCAGTGAAAAAATACTTTTCAATCATAACATACCTCAAGAAATCATAATATTTTTGAATAACACAGAGAAATAATAAATCATAAAGGTAACTTATGACATTAATAAAATACTTACATTATTGCTATCACAACTATGAAGGGAGTTACGTTGGAATACACATCACAATACATTTTCTAAATATGTTAGGAGAAACATTAACGTTTACCTATGTCACGTTACCAAATGCATTGGAGAGATATCTTTGGATCACCCTCCAAAGGTTTATCATAGAACAACACGTATATGTAAACGATTCCCAAGAACCATAACAGATTCATAACACATAGAATAAACATAATGGAAATATAAAATATCCACATTTCAATCGCAATATATAATTTCAAGATTGTGATATAATTAAATCTTTATCATACCATTTTCAAAACCATTAAAAACATTTAATAATGAGATTTTTTAATCTGTTTATCTCATGAAACAATGAATATTTATAGGAATTAACATTTTAAGACATTAATTTCTATATAAATTAGTCCTAAATACCATTTTGGACACATGGATATCAATTAGATGGTTTTAGAATAATATTTCTTTAAAACTTTTAAAACCATGGTTTTGTTAAAGTGTCCCTTACAACTTGAGAAAATACTTGAATAAAAATAATTACAGAATAACATTAAACAAAGCTTATGATATCATGAGAATATGGATATTTATTATGTAATATTTCAAAGGGCATTATATACACCATAGGAAAGTGAATTTCTGTATAACAACAAATAAGAATCAATGGAATGTAAATTGGGACAGAGATCCTTACACAGATCATATCCTTAGATTAAGGATAAATTAATGACATAATTATGTGTAACAAATAAGAATACACCAAATATATGTTGATATTATGTTTCAAACAATCATTGGTCATTCAAACATATAAATAACACTACATAATCAAGAATTATAAGTTTAACCCAATGAATTGAAAATTGTGTGAGGAAGTTCCCATACAAAAATTTGACAGACTAACGACATCACACAAAATTTTAGAAAAAGAGTTGATGAAAGAAAAAATGGTATCTAATAACATGGACATAAAATTTACAGTAATAATAATATAAAATAACATATCCCAATATAATAAGATGTAAATTAAAAGACATAACAAAAGGAGGTCTTTTAACAAGAGGAGGGTGAAAGGTTCCCTTACCGATTGGGTAACAAAAGAATGATATACCACATGAAAGAGGGATAATTAAATGAAGATGTAAATACCCATAAATTAATTTATATTACACAATTAATTAACCTAATAAGAGTACATAAATCACAAAAAAGGATGTAGTGGCAAATATAGCATGAATCTGAGTAAAATAAAAAGTGAGATGAAAACATCTTTCCATGTTTTAATCAATCGAGTCGTATGACCAAAATTTAAAAACCAAAAAATTAATCACATAACACCATGAAAAATAAAATCATGATAATATATATCAAATTTTAGTAAAAAATACACCACATTCAATAAATAAGTCGCGAACAATGGACATCTCAGAAAATTAAAAGTGGGATAAGAAACCCCTTACCACATGTCCAACTTGTCATGTTTGTTCCTTGTTCTTCCGTAATAATATACTAAAGTTAATTACTACATGATTAATAACATTTTTCAAGTTAATTATTTCATTTATATCACATATTACAATGTTATAAAAATTATGTAATCTTTTAATTTAATAACGGTCGTTTGGTCGATATTTGGTACTTGAGTCAAAAATGAACTTCTTATATTTACATGTTGTCTATGTGTTCAACATTACATTATCTCTAGAATGATATTAATGATTTAGATATCATAAATATCTTATATATCGATTATATATATGTATTTATAACAGTATATAACATTTGGAGGTAAGAAATGAAATGCACCATTCATGGAGACGGTAAGACGGACATACACATGAACGCTGCTTTCATTTCTATTTTGGAATTTTTAATGGAAATAAAACATAATGAAATAGGTATATTATAATTACAGTATAATGTAATATATAATATAATAAGCTAAATCCTTCATTTTTCCCAAATATGGCCTTAACGAGTCATATCACTTTGAGGAAGCGGTAGTCCGCACATCCTAACATGAAATTATCGCATTTACCCATAATGGAAACCATGAAGGTATTCTATAAATAAAAAATATATAATCATATGAAAACATAAAAATAATATATATCATATATATATACCTTTCCATCTTAATGGACTCTATGATAGGCGGTTGGTGATATTTGAACAATCATCGTTTTGTGAGGTAATAGTTCATCGTCCATAGAAACAGGATGTTCATTACCCATTAAATAGAGGTGTGTGTAGGTGTAGTTGGAATATTTTACATAAAAACATTCTTGTATAATGATCATACTGGTGTTTTTATTAAATATAGTAATAAAAATAGTTTAGGGATTAGATAAGTAAAACAAATGAAAAGAATTTATGAGAAACAGTTATCTTTAATTCAGGTAACTTCCTTTGGTTTTAACCAAAATGACTTATAGTAATGCCTTATTCCTAAAGTGTGCCTTCAAGGTAGAAGATGGGGATCTTGAGAGAATTTTGGGGAATGGTTAGAATGATCCATGGGACTTGAGAGGTGTGAGTAATGTGTTATAAGTGATTTCCTTTTATAAGGGGGAGGAGCGGCTGTTTTGGGATGTTTGAAAATATTATTTTATTATAATATATATTCTATTTCAAATGGTCCAAAACTCATTAAATTAAAAATTAAAATGAGTCATATTAGAAATAAAATCATCCAATAATAAATGGATTGGTTTTGGATATTGTTTAAATCATTATAATATTACTTATTTAAATCATTTATTAATGAAGTAATCACAAAATCATTATTGTTTCAGAAATAGTTTTATTTATATGATGTATAAAAATTATAAATAATACCATCATATAGGAACCATTATAATATTTAAAATTAGTATTTACAGTCGAAGATATAACTTACATAAGCCCATGTAAAAATTAATTTACTAAAAGATATTTGTTTGTGTCATTTTTTCCTTTAATTTGTGTTAATTAAAATAAAGTGTCATTATCACTCTTAAGTGGCCTCATGGGGTCCCAAAATCCTCCCATGGATGCTCACAGTCTCCCATGACTCATCCAATATGGTTAAAAAAACTGTTAAGGTAATGTTTTATTATTTTAATATCTTTTTACCTTGAATTACCCTATTTACCTTTAACCGCGGTAAATTAAAGTCACTAGTTACTATTCCCCAAAAAATATTTTCATCTTATTGAACCAAATTTTACATTCTAATTCCAAAAATATATTTCATATTTTCAAAATTCAATTCACCAAAGTTGTAAAATATCATTTAAATGATAATGTCATATTTTTAACTACTATTGAGTTGTTTCACTATTCATCATAAATTGATGTTTTTCAGAAAAATACCAAAAATTCAGCCTAAGCTATATTTGATATTATGATTTAAAAAATGATGTCTATTTTACCAAATTACCAAAATAGAAGTTGGATTAATTAATTAAAAATTAATTCCCATTGTCAAAACTAAAAGTGTGTTTTTAATAAATATTAACTATCAAAAGTTTGACACTTGTTTAGGCCCAAATTCAAATTGAAATTAATTCCAATGACCAATATTGATTTAAATGTTAAAAATATTATCTAATTAAACTTTAAAACAAATATAAAGGATAATATATCAATATAAATAAATGTGATTAAAATGAATATTTGAATTAAAATACAGTATTTTTCACTTTTCACTAAAAATTGAATTTTATCAGAAAAATAACAAAAATTTACCCCAAGTAAATTTTGATGTCCTGATTCTAAAAAAGAATTTTTTTTCACACAGTTTATATAAATTTTACCAAAACTATATTTATAGAGGGTTACCCATCAAAAGGCTGTAAATCTACCTTTTAAAGTAAATTATGCTTAAAAATAAATTCATTAACATTTTATGCCTCTACATTTTATTGGATATATCTAAAAAAATTTAACAAACATGTATAGTCATTTTTTAGGTAGTTTTTCTCATTCCCATCAATACAACGACCAGATGTTAACTATCACTTAAAATAATATTATATTATTATTATTCAGTATGACCCAACGTTGTGTACTACATAATATTTCAAAGAAACATATTGTTGCGTATTGTGTAAGACATCAAACATAGAATCACCTTTAATATAAAATTAATATTTAATTCAAAAATATTAATAAATTAGAAAATGTCATATTATTATTTTACCTGGGATGTTACATCCTTCCTCTATTTTGGGATTTTCTTCCCCGCAATTTTAAAATTGGGCTTGAAAACATCATTGAAAGTTCCACATTGGAAATATATTCAATAAAAAAATAACTATAAAATAATTAGAGATAAGTAAAAAAATTCATGCAGGACAACAAATACTAAGATTCCATGTAAACATGGATATGGACGTGAAAAAAACCATCATGTTCTGATGGTGAGTGATAGAAAAAACGATTAGGAGAAATTTAACCACGAGAAAACATAAACTTTTGATTGGTTAAACGAAATTTTATTCCCCAGTAATAAAAGTTAACGAACAATGTTTTTGTTTTAAGTAACCTTTGATAAAGTAGAGGAATTTATTTATGTGATTCATTAATCACATAACAAAAAATAATTACATTTCTTGTAGAATTTCATCCTTTACTATGTTTCTACCAAAAACTCACCTTTTATCCAAATAATGAGTATTCAAGATGACTTGGTCACATTGAAGGCACTATAATCAACTTCTAGAGAATCACATAATCCAAAAAAGATGAAATATGTTTTTCTCAAGCATTTATTCATTAACCAAAACCAAAATTGTTAGTACAATATCAGATAATCCCCAAAAGGATAATCTTTTATAAAAAGAAAAACAAAACCTAATCTCCAAATTTTTTCAAACAATAAAAAACGATCAAAAAAGTCCATTCAATAAACAACTATCCATAAAATTCAACAAACTAATCTAAAATAATATTGTAACCCAAATCTCAGAAGGATTTGATCACTTAGTCTTCCATGATAAATCATAACATTTATCTCCATATAACATTAGTTACTCTTAATGTATCATACTGAAAAATAATTATCCTAATCACATATTCTCCATGATAGGATAATCATTTCCAAAAATAATCCAAATTATCATATGTATAAAATAAAAACATAGATTCTTCCAAAATAAAATCCCACCATTACTAATCAAAAGGAAATGATAATTATTCCATGAATATCATTTTCATATATCAGACTTTGAGGTACACATATTACAAAAAAAGTCATCCAAATTTATCACATCCTCAAAAGAGCCTTTATACTTTTAAGCATTTAATCATCTTAAAATCTACCATAACTCTTAAATACCTCATATGCTGAATTCTTACTCATTCAACTTTCTTAATGATCCATTAACCATTACTTACCAACTTATTCTAAAATACTTATTTCCTACTAACAAAAGCATTAATTGAATCATTATATTCAATAATATTTAAACATATGTTAAGAAATAATCTATAACATTCATTGGAGATTTTCATTTTCTTCATCCTCAATAAGAATGGAATTAGGTATTGGTAAACATATAATTGTATGATCCTGGTGATCTAATTCACAAAACTTTTTTGTAGGACATATGATTGTATAATGTCCATGTACACCAAATTTAAAACATTCAATTGATTCCTCAAAAATAAATTCTTTCCCTTTCCTACAGTCAACATAAAGCTTCTTTTTTCCAAGGCATGTTCTTGATTTATGACCATTATTAATACATTTATAGAATATTCTCGTCTCTTTGAAGAATTTTACTACGTGTTTCTTTCCACATCCTTCACACATATGTTTTTGATCATATTTACCTTTATGATTATTACACGAACATCTGTAGGGAGTTATTTCTCGTATATACGATGCCCTATAAAAATCACCATGGTTCAGGTGGTCAATCGTGACTCAATATTGTTTTTTGATAATAACCACAAGAGTTATCATTGCAACTCCGATTTCATTCAGTTGCCCATTCAGAAAACCATCATAGATTTCATCACATCCACTGTTACTTTGGTGCCTACTAGATCCATCCATTTAATAAAACCAAAATGGTAAGTGGGAGTATATCAGTAAAATAATCATTTAATATCTTATGAGGAGGGTAAATTCTATGATATAATTATTCATGTTATCATAAACTTGTTCACTTTATCTAAAATAACAATGAATCTTTCTAAAATCCAAACCATTATAGTATTGTCACTAATGCTTAAAGAACACTCTAACCTCTATTGTTATCTAAACTGACCTCTGATACCAACTATAAGGACCAAACCTTAAAAAATTACATAATCCTAAATTAAACAGATAATTCCCTATGAGGATCTTTTCAGGATTAGTGTTTTAGAGAATTACGCCATAAATATTATATAACAACTTGAATAATACATGTAGACACTACTACTCAGTATCCGTTTTTTCATAAAATAAAAACTCTGAAAAAGAAACATGTCTTATTCTATGTTCTAGACATCAAAACATTTCCTTGATCCCGTACATCTTTATGCCCTGTGGAAAACATTTTAAAAACCTGGGATGAGCCTAAATAGCTCTGTAAGGGATAATAAATAAAGAATGAAAATATTATCCCATCAATAAATACAAATCAATGAAACTATACTTTTCAATCATAACATACCTAATAAAATCATAAGATTTATGAAAAATACACAAAAATCATAAATCATAAAGGTAACTAATGACATTCATAACATACTTACATTTTAGCTATCACGAATACATAGGGAGTTATGTTGTAATACCCATCACAGCATTTTCCCTAAACTTCTTAGGAGGTAAATTATCATTTACCTCTGTCATGTTACCCACTGCATTAGAGAGTTATCTCAGGCTCACCCACCCTATGTTTATCTTGGAACCACCTATATACGTAAACGATGCCCAAGAACCATAAAAGATTCACAACACATAAAACAAACATAAAGGAAAGATAAAATTTCCACATTTCAATCACAATATATCATTTGATGATATTGACATAATCAAAGATCTATCAAACCATTTTCAAAACTATTTAAAACATTTAATAAATAGACTTTTTAATCAATGTTTCCCATACCACAATGAATATTTTAAATGAATTAACATTTTAGGACATTAATTTCCATATAAACAAATACAAAATACCATTTTGATGGCATGGACAATATTGATAATGAACTGGATGAATAATTCTTTAAAACATTTAAACCAATGATTTAGTTAAAGAGTCCCTTAACACTTGAGAAAATACATATATAAAAATAATTATAGAATAAAATTAAAAAAATCATATAATATCATGTGAATATGGATATTCATGATATAATATGTCAATGGAATGGATATACACCATATGAAAGTGAATTGGTGTATAACAACAAATAAGTCTCAATGGAATGTAAATTGAGACAAAGTCTCTTATAAATATCGTAACCTTAGACTAAGGATAGATCAATGAAATAATTATGTGTGACAAATATTAATACAACCAATATTAGTGGATATTAATTGTACAACAATCATAGGTCATTCACATATATAAATAAAATGCCATACTGAAGAAGTAGATGTTTAACAAAAAGAATTGAAAATTGGGTGAAGAATTTATCGTACAAAAATTCGACGGCGTAACGACCTCAATAAATATGTCACATAAAGAGTTGAGGAGAGAAAAAAAGGATATATCATCACTTGGATATAAAATTTACATCAATAAGGATATAGAAAAACATATCCCAACATAAGATGTTGTATGTTAAAAGTTATAACAAAAAGAGGTCTTTTAAAAAGTGGAGGGTGAAAGGTTCCCTTACTGATTGGGTAACATACTAAAGTCACACCACATGAAAGAAGGATAATTCAATAGAGATGTAAATACCCATAAATTAAAGTATATTAAAAAATTAATATATTCATGGGTAGTAAATACACCACACAAAAGGGAATTGTGGAAAATATTGAATGAATCTCACTGAAAAAAAGTGAGATGAAAACCCCATAACACGTTGTAATCAATCGAGTCGTATGAAAAAAAGTTAATACACGCCAAATGAATAACATAATACCATTAATAAATAAAATCATGATAATATATATAAAACGGTAGTACAGAATACACCACATGCAATAAATAAGTGGAGAACAATCGAAATATCACATAATTAAATGTGATATAAGAACCCCCTTACCTTGTGTCCAACTTCACTTGATTGTTCCTTGTTGATCCTCAATAATAAACTAAAGTAAATTTATACTTACATAAGAAACATTATCAAGTTTAATATTTTTTTATATTACATATTACCATGTTATAAGGATTACGTAATCATTTATGTTAATAACGGTTGTTTTGTTGATATTTGGTACTTGAGTAAAAAATGAACTTCTTATATTTACAAGTTATCTATGTGTTAAAAATTACATTATCTCCAAAATGATAATAATTATTTAGATATGATAGATATCTTATTTATCCAGTATATATATGTATTTATAACAGTACATAACATTTGGTGGTAAGAAATGAAATGCACTGTTCATGGTGACGATAAGCCATTCATGCGCATGAACGCTACCTTAATTTATATTTGGAATTTTAATAGAATTAAAAAATATTTTCGTAGGAATATTATAATTAAATTATAATATAATATATAATATCATTAAATCTATCCTTTAATTGTCCCACATATGGCATTTAAGAGTCATATCACTTTGAGGGGGCGGTAGTCCTCTCTTCCTAAAAAGAAGTTATCGTGTTTACCCATAATGGAAACAATAAAGGAATGATGTAATTTAAAAATAAAGAATAATAAAGAAAAAATAATACATTATATATCATATATAAATAAATTTCCATCTTAATGGCCACCAGGAGAGGCGGTTTGAGATATTTGGACAATCATCATTTCTTGAGGTGGTAGTTCGTCGTCCACAGAAACATTTTGTTCTTTACCCATTAGATTGAGGTGTGTGTAGGTGTAGTTTGAATAATTACCATAAAAACATCCTAGTATATTGATAATACTAGTTTTGATGTAAATTAAAATAATAAAATTAGTTTAGGTGTTAGAGAAGTAATATAAAAGAAATGAATTTAAGAGAAATTGTTACCTTAAATTCAGGTAACTCTCTATGGTTTGATCCAAAACGTCTTCCAGAAGTGCCTTCTACCTAAGGTAAGGCTTCTAAGTGGAATATAGGGTTATTGAGATTTTATTTTGGAAGGTATTGTATGAGACAAGGGGCTTGAGAGGGGTGAGTAATGAGTAATAAGTGGTGTCCTTTAATAAGGGCAAGGATAGGCTCTTTAGGGATGTTTGAAAATATTATTTTATTATAAACTTATATTCTGTTTCAAAAGGTCCAAAACTCACTAAAGTCAAAGATAAGATGACTGATATTCGGAATAAAATCATCCAATAAGAATTGGATAGGTTTTGTATATTGTCATAATTTTTATAATATTATTTATTTAAATCATTTATTAATGAGGTAAACACTACATCATTATTGTGTCATAAATAATTTTATTTATATGATGTTTAAAATTTTACAAAAATACTATAATTTAGGAAATAGTTTTAGATTTAAATATAATATTTATAGTGGAAATTATTACTTATATAACCCCATGTACAAATGAATTTACTAAAAGATATTTGTTTATGTCATTTTTTCCATTACTGCAAGTTAATTAAAATAATGTGTCATTATTAGTCTTAAGTGGCTGTATGGGATCCCTAAATTGACCCAACAATGACCATGGTCACCCATTTCTCATAAAATAAGGTTAGGACAAGTTTTAAGGTGATTTTTTATTATTTTAACATTCTTTTTTTACTTTGAATTACCTTATTTACCTTTAACCGTTGTAAATAAAAGTCAAAAGATACTATCCACCTAAAAAATATTTTCATCCTATTGAACCAAATTTATCTTAAAAATTACAACAATTTATGTTAGATTTTTGAAATTCAATTCACTGAAGCGGTAAAATTTCATTTAAATTAAAAATAAGATTTTTATTTACTACATAGTGGTTTCACTATTCATCAAAAATTGATTTATTTCCAAAAAATACCAAAAAATATGCCTAAGATATATTTGATAATCTGAATTTAAAAATGATGTCTATTTTTACAAATTAAAAAAATAAAATTTTGAATAATAAATTTAAAATTAATAGCAGTTTTCAAAATAAAATGCGTGTTTTTAATAAATATTAACTATCAAAAGGTTGACACTTGTTTAGGTCTAATTTCAAAGTGAAATTAATTCCAATGGATAGAATTGGATTAAATGGTAAAAATATAATCTAATTACTCTTTAAAACAAATTAAAAAGATAATTTGTCCATATAAATAAATTAGATTAAAAGGAATATTTGAATTAAAATGCATTATTTTTCAATATTCATTAAAAATTGAATTTTATCAGAAAAATATCAAAAATTTACCCAAAGTAAGTTTTGATGTCCCGATTCTAAAAAATAATTTTATTTTGTCAAATAGAACATATAAAATTGACCAAAAATATAAATAACGAGGGTTCTCAAACAAAAAGTGTTAAATCGAACTTTCAAAATAATTTATGTTTAAAATTATATTCATTCACATTTTAAGCCTATATATTTTATTGGATGAATGTAAAAAATTTAACAAACATGTATAATCATATTTTAGTTAGTTTTTTTTCATTCCCTCTCATACAATGGATAGGAATTAACTACTATTTAAATAAATTTTATATTATTATTTTTCAGTATGACCAAATGTCGTGTGCAACATAGGATTTCAAAGAAACTCATTGTTGTGTATCGGGTATGCTATCGAACATTGCATACCTATTAATGTAAAATTAATATTTAATTCAAAAATATTTTTAAATATGAAATTTTTATATTCTTTATTTACCTGGGATGTTACAATGACACTATGTAAACTTTCCATTCATTCTCAGAAAAATAATTTTCTTCATTAGAATATGTTTAAACTAAATTATACATATATTATAAGAAAAATATAGATATAAATAGTTTGGAAATACTTTAAATGAAATTATAATTATTTATAAAAAATATATTAAGTGAAACTAGATTGTGGATGAAATGCGATATCTTTCGTAAATAAATAAATTTAATAACCATTATCAATATTATTACATTGTATTAGACATTACTGAAACATTGAGATAAATAATTAAATTATTTTGAAATATATTTTGACGGATAAATATTATTATATATAAAAGAATATTTTTTTAATTTCATATATCCAAAAGTTTCTTATGTCCAATGTCTATCCCCATGCCATAGGTTTTAAAATAAATAAACACCACTCTATTAAAGAAATTATTATTCTTTTATTATATAAAAAATTAATTCAATGTTGATTTTATTAATGTTTAATATATTTCATTAAAATTGATAATGGGAGTCAAGTGTGGTCAATTTATTATATATCCGTGAATTATGTACAAAAAAACCTATCATTGTAGTATCTAGACTTTATGTAATGAGCTTTAAGTGATTCATAAGTAAAAGAATAATTAAAAGGGAAAATATATTTTATACTATTAAACTTAAGAGTTTTAACCCTAAATTTTATTAATTAGTAAGGTTATACTATCTATTATTTTCTTTTTAGACATGGCATCTAATTTTTATGCTCTCAGTAAAATTTCAACTTCTCTCATTGATAATTTCAATATAAGTGACTTCGGACTAATGAATCCAAATTTTTCAGGAAATGGAATTCAATTTTTATTGTTGTGATATAAAATCTTACAAAAAATATCAATAACATAAAATTATAATAATCATATTAAAACATTTTTTGGAAAAAATATATTTCAAAAAATCTACCACATTAATATATCTATAACCCAAGATCCTAACTATTCATGCTTGAAAATTTAATATACATTTTCAAGGAAAGTCATATCAGTAAAATAATCTATAAAGTTTTGTAGCATATTCAATGTAAGAAATATTTTTATACATGATAATTTTATCTAGATAAACATGTAATATTAATAAATATTAAATTCATATCAATTGGGAAATGGTACTCATCAAATGTTCCTTCAATCTATTAGTTGATCTGATATATTTCCATGACTCGTCCTTTTATTTACTATATTTTCTCACCTTATATAATAACAAAACTCATCTCAAAACGTATTTCTATACTTATAAATGTTTCATTGATTAAAATATATTTGAAATTCCATACCGTATTTTCATATTGTACCATTATATATAAAATTTATTTGATATAAAATTTATAATAGAATGTTTTAATATGAGACCATCATGTTCATTAATATGAAACTACAACATGACAATCATCTCAAGAGTTATATGAATCCCTACACTAACAAGATCATTTGTTTTTTTATTGTGTTTAATATCACCTGTGATATTTTATACATTACTTTTCATTAGAAGTTGATGAGTATGTTCTAAAAGATATAACTCATGATCATTTTCATAATATTTAATTTCATTTTAATAATTATATATATGGTTGATTAATTCACATTTGTTAGAAACGGTTTTGAGAAAATTAATTACATTGGGTAAAGAGATCCTTTGAGGGGAATAGATAGCCTTAAATCTATGGGTGAGGCTCATCATGTTGATGTTTTTTCATTATTTATTCTTATCCTTCATCCATATAAAGGATTTATTTTATAACATCTTTCTACATATATGAATTTTACATCATTGAACTTATCTAGGGATGCATAATTTTCATTTAATCATCTACATCCCTTTGTGTCTTTTCTTTCTAAAAGTATTATAGTGACTACTGTCTCAAAGACACATATATAACACAATCATATTTTTTTGTTTATATAAATTACACTAAAATTAGTCATATAGTATTAATGATGAATATTCTTATGTCCGAGCTGAATAAAAAAATAAATGAAGATAACTAGTCGTCAATATATACTAGTAATTTAAATATGATTATTTCTATTATGTCATTATTTTTCATGATTCCCATATAGTATATCTATTTTACTATAAAATTTTCCATATTTATTTAATCAATACTTCTTTCCATATAGCATGATGTAGTGTGGAAGGGTATTTAGATTCTAATTCTTTAATCTTCATATAAAAAATATTCAATATTAGGATTTTGTTTCAAATCACATAAATTTGTAACTATATAATTAAAATTTATTCTATTTTTATAATTAATGTGTAATCCATCCAAGATTTACAAAAAGGATCATCGTGGTTTTGATTCATGTTGTTTATTTTTTATACTCTTTTTTGTGTTTAATATACTAATAATTTTGAATTAAATTTATTTATACAAGTAATATGAAATAAAATAATACTAATTGTAATATACATTAAAATGAATCATTTTATTGAGGGATACCCAAATCATCATATGATTATTATAAAATGATGTGTGCATATAGCTGGTGAGTGGGGTTTAAATATCCCTTTAGAAAAATTTAGATGATGTTTCATAAGAATTTTCTATTATATTATATGAGCCTTTCTAGTTACCATTATTATGAATTTTATATAACAATAATATTATATAAATGCACTCTTAATGGGATAATAAAGAGTAAATAAATGATTCAATTCATGAATTTTTTATTAAAATAAAATCATATCATAATTTTACCATAATGTCTTTGAAAATTGTTTCTTTCAATGCAAATACAATTTTATCCCATGTATCTGTATCAATATATAAGATAATTTTAGTAAAGACCCCAACGCAACCAAGGAAAATTACTTACTAGGGTTAATAGGTTGAATACATACACCCCATCCAATAATTAATTTTAGAATTTTACATATTTTATGATAGTTTTACTAACACTATCACACTATGAAACTCATATCCTTTTCAACCATATTGTTTTTATCTAGATACTCACATCCTTGTTTTTATTCACATTCTAAAATTTTCTTCATTTCAACATCTCCTCTATGTTGTTTCGTGATAATGATAACATTAAAAGACCCAAAACCAATTAAATTAATAATAAGATAAATATATTATCTAGATTATATAAATATATTAAATAAAATATAATATAACCTGAAACACCTTTAATGTAAAAATACAATTTGAAAAATTTTACCTATTCATTAAACATTTCATCATTAAAGGACAAAGGGATTTTTACCCTCTATCAAGTATCCTAATATACTAATTTTTTCTTCTATAAAATAGGAGACACTATCTATATTATAAACCCTGTGAATTTATTTTGAGGACCCAATGATGGGGTTATACATAATTGAAATTTCATTTGAACATGGAAATTTTTAAAACAATATTAGAAAAATTTCAAATTTTTAACGAGTAATTGAGTTATAAAATAAATATACTTCCTATTATAGCATTAGGAATTCTTCATCCTCATACTCTTCCATATTAAAAATAACTTTTAGTAAATCCCATTCATTTATTTTTACATTATTCCATTTATCACCCCATAATCATCCAAAAATTATCACCTTGAATATTGTATAATCCAAATCACATATTTTTTAATAACTTCATAGTATGAAATATTCAAATAAACTATATTTATATCTTCTGTAAAATACACATTCATATATTCATCTATCAGAGAAACTCCACAATTTTTTCATTATACTAGGTTTATTATTTCGTTTTATATAGTTAATTTCATAAAATTTATTACATAATAAATTTATAATTGGCCCTTTATCTATTGAATTAATTATGTAATTTAATAAAATTTATAGATAAATCCACAATAATATGAACTTGAAAAAAATCCTATAATTTTTTTATTATGTTTATTAAATATCTATATTTCAACCATTAAATGATTTAAATCCCTGAAAATTACTTTATGAGTTTCAATATAATGTTAAAAGTCCACATATTTAAATAAAATTTCAATGTTATCCAATGGTGTTTGTATAAATATTATGGATAAAAAACTCTTTAAAAAATCCCTTCACTTATAAAGGAACCACTATGATGAAATTTTGGGAGACCAATTCTATACACATCAAATATGTAGTCGATATATGATTCAAATTCTGCAAAAATAATATATATTATTTCTATAAAACCATCCGTATGAATTTTGTTTTGAATATATTATTTTAAAAAAAATTATACCTTTTCATGGGGTATATACTTCATCATTTTATAGGACTACATATTTGGATCCTTCAATCCAATTGAAAAAATAAATGAACCTTCATATCAATGAATGATGGAAGACTAAAAATCTATAATTCAAAATGTATGATTACATTTTATTTTTCCAATGGTGGAAGATTCACAAAGTCTATAAGTATATAGATTTATAATACCCTAAAAATTCATAGGTAATGTGTAGAATAAAATTCATATAAAATGAAACAAAATGGAACATGAATAAAACATTACATCAAAATAAGATAATCATACTACTTTAATCCCTATATATTAAATGAAGTAATTAATATGATATTATTAATATTTGATTAATACACCTCTATAACATTTATAGTGTTAAGGATGTTCTTTAACTGGAATCTTAGTTTCATTTTAATATTTCAAGCCACTATAAGAAGAATATTTTGACTTTCACCCTTCACTAGCTCAATGTATTCCCTTATCTCTATATAAATCATGTATAAAATAATATTATTGATTTTTTGTATATTACTTTTTTAATCTTCAAAATTAAATTTCACACGCATTCTTTTCTATATGCATGAAATTAGGAAATTTTATAACATTCAACCTATTCTAATATCATAATTCAAATAATAAATGTATCTTTTTCTATCATGTTTTTGAATATTTTTTGAATATTCGTATAAAAAATGTCTCCATATAAATTATTTTATCAAATTTGTCTTCCTCATTTGATAAATAAGATGATATGCATTTTTCTTAATAACCATTGAACAATGTTTCCAATTATTGTATGTCATTAGAATAAATATTAACTATTACCGAGAAACACTATCCCCAATAAATGTTTTAAAATTACTATGTCTGTAAATTCATCAATAACGGGAGACAATAAAATTATAGTACTAATATATCAAACTAAATTTACATAATATGAAATGTTATTTTTTTTAAATAATTTGGATCTCAATTTGAACATATCATTTTTAGGAGTATAATAGAACATAAAACATAAATCACATATAAATTTTAGACTATTGATCAATGGATCTAAATAAACATCAATATCATTACTATATTGGTTTGGTCTTGATAAACTAAAAAAAATATTTCACATTCAATCCATGCATACCCATATAGGTAAGTTATATGTTTCCAAAATAACCATCTATGTACTATGATTGAAACATTGTATATGAAATTGACTCATTCCATTCATAGAGTGTGAAATATAGAGGTTTATTATATCGTTTCTAAACATTGTGTAATAATGATAAATTTTATTACTAGGAAGATAAATGACTATCTTATGATGATTTCAATATTTAATTATTGTATTCATATTTTGTTTCAATTTTCCTATTATATCCTCAGTTGAATATTGTCTTCAAAACCATGGAAGGAATAGAATATACCCCAAAAAATTCTAAGGAAATGATTCATCATTTCTATACCAAGAATCATGATATAGATAATTCTTTATGTCATTAATTGTCATTGAGAAATTAGATAATGTAATTTTGATTAACATATATTATTGATGAGATCATACCCATTAAACATAACATTATTTTAAAACATTATTATCAATAATTAAACTTTTTATATTCTTATAATATTTCATTCAAAAGAGAATGGAGTACTATACAGAATATGTATCTCTATCTGTTATCATAAATCAAATTATATAGCATAAATATTGTTGAAAAAGTATTATAATTATTACAACCAATATATAATGGTACCTTTTCACAACACTTTAACATCGGAAATATAAATAGATAATCATAATGGTTTTATTAAAATAATTTTTTCATTTCATTAAAATGATCCCTAGCATCATTTTATGTTTTTATCATATAAGTTAATCCATAATCCATTGTGTCATCCTAGCCACTAGATACATTTATTTTCCTCTTTTTTAGTCAACACTTTATAGTAATGTTCTATTATATAATGTATCAAGTGTTCCAAAAATTATGATGGACAAGTTTTTCACAAATCATATCAACCAATGTATGGATAACTGATTTGGAAAAGATCGTCTCTATTCAAAATTGTAAATAATAACATCTATTTATTCCTATCCTCTTAATATTTTGGTATATAGTTGGAAACTATATATTTTTTATTCATGTTTATCCTATTTTTTCAACAAATTTCAAATTTAAATATAATTAATTAAATACTGAGAATATATTGATATAATTCATAATTCAATAAATGCATAAATTATATAAAGTATAACATTTACTAATATAATAAAAATTTATAATGCATATACATATGAAATAATTTTTATATGGGAATTTATTAAAATCAATTTGATAAGAATTCCAAAGAATATAAATAATGATATAGGATACGTAGAAAGATATATGGGATTATTTTTATGGTTCACATGGTTAATATTTCATATGGTCTAGGGGTTGAATGGATTGGTTTAAAATTATAGTAAAAATTATATTAGTGTAAATAAATCATAGTTAATTACAGATGAGTAAAGAAGTCTAAAAATAAATACATGGAATAATATATATTTATAGTTTTTTGGATAATATGATCCAATATTTACACTTCACACACCTATACTCCATGAGTCGTATTGTATTCACTGCCGAACTAAATTTTGAAGGGCAGTCAGAACACAATTAAAACATAATTTCTTAGTGGAGTAGTAAAAATGAAAATAAAATTTTTAAGGCGATTCATATCCTAATTAATGTAACTACCTTTTATGGACGTACTAGCAGACAATGAAAACTAATTTTAGAAGCGGAAACCATAAACATGAGTCATTATATCATAGGTATATATGATTTAAGAAATTAAGTTTAGAGAGAGAGAATGTAGATGGTAGTTGTCAATATAGAATATTTGAAACAAAACAATTGGTCCTTGAGAAATGAAAAAATCATCACTACATGGAGTAGTGATCGTCATGTATGTGTTCTATCCAAAGATATGTTGACCAAATTTTATTTGAAATTAGTTCCCATAGAATCACTTGAGTCTTGAAAGTTCTCACCTACAACATATAAATGATGTCACTATATAATTATCATTATATTTTTCCATGTATCCTTAATCCCTTAAAATAAGTGTCTATAATGAAAACATATTACATACAAAGTATATATTAATTAAAAATGGAAATAATGATAATACTAACATTATCACAAAAGTTATAATATAGAAGCTAAAAGTATATCATATTCATATTTATCATATGCCTGATAATGAACTACTTCAGAGTTACCAATAAATAAACATTATGTTATTTAATACCCCAAAATGTAAAAGTATCACCCAAAAAATCTACAAAACATTAGTTTAAAGATATCCCATTATTCATTCATTTTATGTTTCCATCGGAAAATTTCAAATTTTAAAAAATTTCTAGAACTAGAATTAATGAAGTATATATTAAAACAAATCAATTAACATGAATAAAATACTCAAAGACTATCCAAATAAAATGGTAAAGTATTATTATAAGCTAATAATCGAAACTATCCAAAAATATTAATCACTATAAAAATACACATGTTTCTAAATCTAAATTTAAAAAAATATTATATCAAAAATCATAATAGTAAAAATAACCTATATAATTATCATGGTTAAAACAACATACCGGTTATTGTTACATTAAATTTAAAACTATTTAGTAGTTATTTTCAAATAATGTTAATTTTAATTTACTAACAATGATATAGTTATATTGAAACATGTGTAATATATATATATATAATTTCTATAATAATCATTTAGAATTACATGTATATTCCTCTGATAAAATATAGATTATGTTTTTTTAGAAAATAGTTTTTCATAATCACAGCCGATTGGATTCCATCCTCGGTCGATAGTGAATAAATGGTGTTTCTCGATGTCCTTACTCTAACACTCTATAGGGAAGCGACTAGAACCAAGGGCATAAAACACACATATGAGGGGAATTACACATAATTAATCCTAACGTCCAGATATAAAACCACCAATAAACACCAAACCACATATATATAATGTATAATAACACCATTATTTATTTCATACAATAAAAATAAAAATATCCAAAAAATACTAATAAAAGTAATAAGGCATCAAATTTGAAGTAGATCCACCCTATACACTAGTAATGCCCATATCAATATTTTAAATCCTTCTTGAATCCCAATATAGGGTTTATATAATAGGTGTGTCTGAATCATGTGTAATTAGTAGTATCATACCCAAGTCCTCACAAGAAAATAAAAAAATAATGTAAATTATCATTTCCAAACCTCTCCAAGTATCTCTCACAGAGTGAAACATCCAATGTAATAATGTAATATATTGATAACATAACTCAGTCAAAACATAACCACTTGTCTATTTTTTTCTTCCACCCCCATTAACCAATGTTGTGAATATTATGATTTTCTAATTCAATTACCACTAATAAAAAAATAATTCAGTAGTGTATCATGAACAATAAGGACATAATACATATGCCATCCTCTTCCCACACAACACCCCCACCGCTCATCAGAACGAATGTCACCACTATCTGAAAACTCATAACCAATAGGGATCACAACCAACTATTCTATCACCTCAATGAATAACCACAATTTAAGCTACCTTCATTAGGTATATACAAAAACTAATCCACTATATCAAGTAATTTCACCCAATTGATCCATCGTCTCTATGTTTATTAACCAATCAATCCACCATCTCTTTGAATTACAACTAGAAAATCCATTATCTCTTAGAAACACCACTGAGTAATCTATCATCATATGTTACTACTGAAGGTTGAATAAGAAAGAGGTGGTTGCTAGGAACCCACCCTCACTAATTTAGATATTGGGGAAAACATCCAAAAACCAAAACAAAGGGTACTTGTACGGATACCCAACATGGGATTGGGGAGTATATAAGTTAAATAACAATACTAGAGTAGATAATTTCACATAATATCATGCCTAAGGATTCATATATAACAAAAAACATCTCCCACAACACTACAACAATCCTCTATGATATCCACCCCCAACTACTGTTATCATTATAATGCAAGTGACCACACAAAATAATGACACACACAACCCAGATTTGCAATCTTTTTTAATAGTTAATCCAAATTAAAAATGTTAAAATTACCAACAAAGTTACATTTATTAAACAATTCCAATCCATATTCATTGAATAAATTCTCTATACAAGCACCGTTTTAATCCCATACATTTTCTATTAAATTCAATCACATACAATTACAATTTCATCATTTATAAATGCATTCCACAACAATCATGAAATATGAACCACACACCACAACATAATAGCTCCGCCATAGCACAATGAAAACCCACCATATCCCAAGAAAAATATATCACTATAGAACAATAATATAACCCCAACAAGGTTAATCAAACCATACCAGACTATCCCTCACATTATCCCTTTTTAATAAGCCTGGCCTCACTTCCATAACATATTCGAAAACTGAACCAATCACCACCATCAACACTTAATGTCCCCAAAAAAAAGAAAATTCGTATGGATAACCACATACCCACCAGTAGAAATGTAAAAAATATTCTACATAAATAATTACACAAAGTTCCACTTAATGATAGATTTTATAACATCACATCATCTCTTGGATGGTTTGTTCATAGAATTCATATATTTACACACAATATGATTATTACCATGTTTTTTTGCATGATTGTGTATGGAAGCTGAGTTCAAGAAATCAATCACAAAAAAATCTAAATTAATAGAATTTTTATCATACACATTACAATAGATTTAATGTTCAATAAAATTAAATAATGGAAGGAACATTGATGTTAATAAAAACATTGAATTAATCCATTTAACAATCATTTTAATTTAATATTTTTTATTTTCTTTGTTAATAAACCATTTCATAAATTAAAAAAGAAAATAAAATAACATTAATTTCGTAGAGGTAATAAAATAAAAAGATGTATTATATACCCTATCATAATAGGGCCTTCCAAAATAACTATGAAAAGTTAATGAAAAAAAAATATGTTTAAATCACTATGATCAAAATGAGTTACTCTATGAGACATGAATCATTGTGTCTCCCCATTAATATCTTATAAAACTACTCACAAAAAACCATTTACAAGACCACACACAACTCTAAATAATGAATGAAGAGAAATTCACAATTGGTATGATGAAAAAATCAACACTGATCACTATAAATCAATCTCATAAGGATAAGGATAAAAGACAAGGTAGAGAAACTAAAATACTTCCTAATAATAAAACAGAGATTTCATAGAATCAATGGAAACTATTTGACAATGATGAGCTTATGAGGGAACTTACAATTTATACCCAATGGATGAATTAATATACAATGACCATAAATTAGTGTCCAAGTATTAGTAAATAATTTTTCACATAAAACATTAGTGGCACAAAGTGATCTATTCCATAATCATCCCTGATCGAACGAGCATTCAAATCAATTCCATGGACCTCAAAGAGATCCAATAAACCATTTCTAGTGCTATGAAAAAACCCAGACAACACTCTACGACTATTATTGATTGTTTAGAGATATTAAAATTCATTACCTTGAGCCACCAGGCCTCATGTATTTTAATTCCCCACAAGAATCCACCTCTAACCCCACTACACAGAAACCCACAGATATAGATTATTCTTCCCTAAAAACTAGAACAAAAAATATAAGGTCACAAGGATCTTACATTATAGCTGACCCCAACACCACAATAATTCAAAAAAACCCTCAAAACAATAGTAGCAACAAATAAAACCACTTCATGATTCTATACTGTAACTCACCTCAACATAACAACCATGTTGAAATCACTATAACCTCCAAAGTAGCCTTCTCTCCCACCATGTTTCAATGTCCCCTACTATTCAATGTGTCATGGTGTATACCATTACATGAGCATGGTATAAGATTTAAAAGAAAATAAAATCAACCTTATAAAATACGCTGATTGTGCAACCTCTATCACCACACCCCAAGAGAAAACTTTAAGGCTACAATACACCGTATCCCATGGCTACAAGCTTAATTTCCACTTCTAGCTGAAATTTTAAATCCAAATCCTTCTCTCTATCATTAAGAGTCCACAAGAAATGACCATCTTATGAATGAATAAAATATAACAGGTTGAAATATATATTCTTTTATATTTGAGATCTATCTCACAATTATCATCACCAACAATCAAAACAAACCAATGGGGGAAGGGAAATTTTAGTTTCCTTACAACAATCCCATGAGATACCTATCAAGAACCAAGATATATCCAAAACGTGAAAACAATATAAGGGTAATGGGGTGCTTAAGGCATACAATACTATAATTATATATCATTATCTCATGTAAGAGGCCCATCAAATTAAAATGATACAACTAAATAAATACAAACATTAAATTAAACAAATTAATTTTAAAAATCATTAGCAACCGGGACCTCACCTCACCAAAGAAAATAAAAACCGAATAAAAATCAACATATTATGCTTGTATCGAGGACCCATACTCCCATGTACTGTCTTGCTTACTAGCATGGATCTATAATAATGGAAATAGTGGATAACTCACTCCTATAGTTCCATATCTTGATGATCCTTTTTTCAACTATCCAGTCCATGAAAGTTCACTTATCCATGATATCCAACAATCCCTAGTTTATTACTTGGGATTTATCAAGAAGACACTGATTGTGATGAGAAACAAGGAAGAAAACATGGATCATATCTAGTTTTGGTATAAGAAACAATTGAAATTATACCACACCAACACGATACAAAACCTTGGAAGACCCATTGATCATGACAGAGGGATTACCCTAGACCAAACCTCTACAACCCTTGACATGGAGAAACACTAAAGAACGCATTATCTTGAACAAAAAATAATGTGTATATTAGGTCAGATAAGGTAATTGAAGATGGAATAGAGGGGTTGAATGCACAATATTAAAACATTTAATAAAATAAATTTATTATCTAAATTAACTATAATGCTTAATTAATATAGTTAAGTAGTATTGGAATGAGTAATGAATAGAATGATGTTTTATATAGTATTTTAGTCCAATGTTGGTCTACTCTATTATTATATATCTCTAGAAGATGATATATAGGTGTTTGCCAACATTTTTTTATAGGGAATCATAACCTTTTAAACGATCATTTTCTAGTGTATGGGTAACCAATACACACTCTTTTGTATAAGTATTCCCAACACAATTACAACACATGACATTAGATACCATGAGTCAGAACTGAAATAGTCCTAACAATAGATTCTTAGGGTCTCAACCTGAATAAATAGAAGAAGAAAAATTCTTTTCTAGGTATAACATAAAGAAAAAACCTTGAGATCATGGATATATTTGATGTAGTGTTACAAACAGAAAAATTGTAAAATATGTAGAAGATGAATAATGAAATTACTTATACTAGTTTTTGAGAAATAGAGATAAATCTTATGGAAATAGTGGTTCTAAAAGATCTCATTTATCTTGAAATACTATGTAGCATGTAAAAAATATTATTGCATTGGGTGACATTTTGTACAAAAAATGAAGAGATAATTGATTTTTATTATGGAAAAACATAGATCTGGTGATGTTATACACATTATTTAATTCCATTCAAGGTTTCTCGATAATCCTTTAAATAGAGATCTGCAATGATTAATGAACACTTCCCATTGTTAAAATAATTAAAAAAAATTAGCATGGAGGAAATTATTCTCCTTAATAGTCTTAACAATAACGATTTGAATTCCAAAAAATTCAAACTAATTTGAATAACTGGTTAAATTATTATAACACATTACATAATAATATCTTAAATATAATTTCAAAAAAATAAATCAAACTATGCCCAATAAATCAAGGTATATTTCAATTAGATTAATTATTAATAATAACATAGGAATACAATCTATATAGATACATAAAATATAAACACATAATTTTCATGAATTTCATATAGTAATTAATTTTTAAAATATTCAAAAAATATCATGGAATAATTAAAACATTGAATATTGGTAAAGGAAATTACATTACAAAGATTTTCTAACTTTTTAAAGTCAATGAAGAATAAGTTAGAACTTATATAATATATGATAAAAATATTTTAAAATTACTTTTATGCGGATCGATATAATATATATGTGTTTTAAAAATTAATGAAACACGTAAAATAATTATAACATATACATAATTTTAAAAAATATATAATATAGTGAAAATAAGAGGACTAAATAATATTTCAAACTAACAAAATATTTAGTTGGTGGCACCAAGTATGAACTACCGTTGAAAAAATCAAATGATCCACAATTGGAAAATATTGATCCACCATTGAAATAGTAAAATAATAAACCCTTCAAATAAAAAAATTCATTGATAGTAAAAAAATTAATTCACCATTTGTTATAAATAATTGTTTAACCATTAGTAATAAAAAATTAATCAACTCTTAGTTATAAAAAATTAATACCCCATTATTTAAAAGAGTAATTCACACCATTTTCAAAAGAAAATTCTCTATGTTTTAAAAAATTCTTCTATAGTTAGTAATAAAAAGATGGTCTACCATTACATAAATAAAATTAATTCATCATCTGTTATAAAAATTAATTCCCTATTAGTTAAAAAAATTATTTCACGGTTAGTTATAAAAAATTAATTCGTTATTAGTCATAAAAAATTAATCCATAATTAGTTATAGAAAAATTTGTCCAGCATTTTAAAAAAAATTAATTCACCATTACTTATAATAAATTAATTCTCAATTAGTTATAAAAATTAATTCACAGTTAGTTTTAAAAAATTATTTCACTAATACTTATTAAAAATTAATTAATCATGAATTGAAGAACTAATAAATATTTATGATAAATGATTTATTTTTTTATAAAAAATTATAACTATATAAAAAATTATATGAAAACATGTTTAAATCACCTCAAAATTACTTTCATAGAAAAAACATGATTAATAAATAAGTATTGAATAATGAAAATAATAAACACAATTATTTTAGACATGTAGTTTTTATACTGTAGAAATAGATCATCAAACATATCATGATAAATATATTGGAATGGTAGACTATTTTTATAAATGATGGTATCATAAAATTTATCTAATTTTATATGAGAGAAAATAATAAAAAAAAGTGGTAGTGTTTGAAAAAATAAATGTTATTTAATCATTTTATGCATAAATATTCCTAGAAAAACATTAAAAAAATTTATCTCATGAAAATAATATAATTATAAAATTTGATAAAAGACTAAATTATATATAATTCTTTCCCCTTTACAATTAATTAATAATTATTTCAATACAATATGTATTTTAAAATATATGGTAAAAAATAGTGAAAACTTGATTTAAATACTTCTGAAGACATTGTTGTACTGCATCCGTTTTCTAAGGTACTCACTTATATGTTAATAATTTTAGGTATTTGAATGAAGTGATGAAAAATATCTTATATTTATAACCGAATAATATAATAGTAATATTAACTCAAATTGAATAAGATATCAAATAAACAATTCTATTTTTAATTCTAGAAAATCTATACTTCCAAAACAAATGCATGATCCTGAAATTTGGCCCACTAGAAAAATGAATTAAGACATCCATTTATTCTAATGAAATTTATATAAACATATTTTGTTTACCATAGATTTTTTTTAATAATAATCTACTCATAATAGCTCATGTTATAATTGAATAATGATAGAAAAATACAAACAAGTTTTTATTAAAAATATTTCTTGATACCAAAATCATGTACCCTGTTCAGATAAAAAATAAAACATTATAAATATTTAATAATACTTCATCATTGATTAATAAAAGTTAGATAAACATTTTTTCATTAATATTAATTTATAGTTTGCAAAATCATGTAACAATAACTAATTTTATAACAATAAAATATAGAGGTTATAAACAAATTATCACATTAAAATATAATGGGTTTTGGATTATTAAAAACATAATCTAATATATAATCAAACAAAACAATAAATGAATTTAAATTCAGAAAACAATTACACCTTTTTTTTATTACAAAACCTATATATTTAAAAACAATATCTCCCCCTTTTTTAAATAAACATGAAGACACAAAAATTATTTTGAATCAAATACAATGGTAAAATAATTAATCATCCAACATCTAAATATAAAATCTAATTTTTTCAAACTAATAAGAGTCTAATAGATTAGTAAAAATTTGTAATAGCTTATTTTTAGAAGAAAAAGTTTCTAAAACAATATCACTCTTATACACTTTATCTCTAATAAAATCAAATCTATGACTGATATTCTTTATTCTAGAATGTTGTAAGAGGTTTTTAGAAATAGAAACTATAGCATTTTTATCAAAATAAATAGGAATTTCCTCAATATAAGTACCAAAATCACATAATTGTATCCAAATATATATTCGTTGAGCACAACTACATGAAGAAGACATATACTCATCGGCTGATGTAGATAGTCTAATATATAGTTGCTACATATAAGACCAAGAAATTAATATTTTTCAATTAAAATTATATATAATTGAAGCACTTTTTCTATGAATGCTATGGCCTCCAAAATCATATTACTAAGAATATACTAAATAAAAACATTAATATTTACTTTAAAATAAAAAAGAGTCAATATTCTCTTAACATATCTAATTATTTTATAGATTTAATTTTACTTTCAGTAGGGTAATCTAGAAATATTTGACAAAAAAACACTAAACATGATATCAGGTATATAATCAGTGGAATAAGTCAATCTACCTATAATTCCACTATAAACATTAATATCAGTAGATTTACTAGATGCATCACCAACAATTTTAAAACTATTACCCTTATCTTTTTCTATTTCTTTAGAGGAATAAATAATAGACAATTAAACTAACTCTTTATAATACATTTATTTATTTTGAAAATTTACATTTTTTGGGAAATTTGATGTCCAATAAAAACATTAATTCTACCCTTAAACTGATGTCAAACTCAGAATACATAATTGTTGAAAAGTCATTAAAAATTAATTCATCAAAAAACCAATAAATATATCATCAAGATGTATTTATACGAAAAAAAATAAAATTCTAATTTTTTAATAAAAAGTATAGCATCAATATTACCTTTCTTGAGACTATTATTTAATAATAGTCGGGAAATTCTTAGATGCAAATCATGAGGTACTTCTCTGAGCCCACATAAAGATTTAGATAATTTAAAAAAATGCTTAGAAATAAAAAATTGAATTTCAATGCTAGGTGTCTGAGAAAAATAAACAACTTAAAATGTAAAATCATTCCATAACAAACTTTTTTACATCTATTTCACATAATTTAAATCATTGATGATAAAAGAATATAAAAAAATTTCAATATCCTCTAACCTATTATTTGCTAAAAATGAATCTTTAAAACCCTATACCTTCATCTTGATAATATCCCTGAGAAACAATTTTTGGATATTTTGTTATAAATATATCTAGATTCATTCATCTTGTTTCTAAAAAACCATTTAGTTCTAATTACATACACATCGTTGGAAAATTAATTTAATAGAAAAAATATTATTTCAAACAAAACGACTTCTCTTCTCATTTATAGAAATAATCCTATAAGAATCATTTATATCAACAATAATATTATTAGGTTAAAAATCCTAAATAAAAGAAGAATTGAAAAAAACAGATTGTCTAGTTTAAACTCTAAAATCAATATTTCCGATAACATATTCAATAAGATGATATTTGTTAATATTCCATGATATTAGATCATTTCATAAAGAGATCTCTCCGCATAAATTTATTCATCATATTCCATAGTTTTTTTCTCTAAAATTAAAATTTCTAAACTCATCATCAAAATCATTTGAATTGGAATTTATTTTAACATTAATTTCATAGAATATAACGTACACTGATACTTAAATAACAATTTTTATTTTATTATAAACTCCACATGATTTACTATTTTTAGATTAGATAATAAATATAAAATTATCAGTTTATCATCAAAATTATCAGAATTATCTTTTGAATTCAGAGTAAAAACATTACAACCAAAATCTCTAAAATAACCATGTTTAGAGTTTTTATTTTTAAATAATTCAAAAGTATTTATATTTAAATAACATCTATTAATTATAATATTTGAATTATAAAATAATCATAAATGGACTAATATTAAAAATAATTAAGAGAATTATATTCACTTAACATAATTTGATCCATTCCGGTAGAAATTGTTTTTATAAAACATCTATTTTCTATGGTTTTGTAAGAGAATATGAATTCTAAAAATAATCATTATTTTAATAAAATATATCAAAATAAAAATTTTTAAAATCAAAAAATTTATCACTACAAATACAAACAATCATACATCCCTTTTTATTTTGAACTAAATTACAAAAATTAGTAAAATAAGATAATGTGTCATTTTAATAAGCAAGAAGGTATACTGTTATAAATGTACTATAATCCTCAATAATAACTAAAAAATATTTCCTTACACAAAGTCTATTAATTTGAGTTGGACCAATGAAATTAAGATGTACTAACTATGATGGTATAATAGTAATTATCTAATAGAAATGTCTAAAATATATTATAAACTACTTCCCATTCATGAAAGCATCACAAACTTGTAGCCTCTCTTTCTTCAAGGATAGAAACTATAACACATTATCTTGTTGAGAGAGATTATGTATCGTTTTTAAATTAAAATTATCTAAATATTGATTCAAATGGATGGTGTCACTCTATACAGCATTCGAGGACTTAAAATGTTGAACAGTTAGATTAGAAAAATTAATATTATAAATATTTTCATTTCTATTTGCACAAAATATTAAAGAATCAATCCAAAAAACAAAAAATTATTTATTTTTAAATTTATCATCCCTTCCATCATCACATTTTTGAGATAAGCATATTAAATTATGTTTTAATTCTTCAACACCTAAAAATTTTGATTTATAAATTGAATTTGAAATATGAACATGGCCAAAAACTTTTACTTTTCCATTGAAATTATCTCCTAATGTAACAGTACATCCAAAATATGTGTTTTATGTTGTAATAATTGATTTGTCTCCATTAATATGCCTAGATAATATATATTCCATTTACCATATGTCATTCTTGCTACATCAAAGGCATTTTCCATGAAAGAATAAATTACTTGACAATTTTGGTACCCAAGATACTTTAGGTCTGATAGGATTAGTGATAAAAAATTTATATACAAATACAAAATTTAAATAATTATTCCATGGTACTCCAGAAAAAATCTGTTTATATTTTTTTTGTAAATCCCAATTACTATTTAAATCAATGAAAACAATCATTTCCATTGTGGCCTTTAGTTCTACATTTAAAAAAGTAGTATTTGAATTCAATCAACTTTTACTTTTAACAAAAAGTGTTTTAAATAGTTTAGGTAATCATCTAACATAGATAAAACGGTCATTATTTTTATTAGTTTTTTTCAAAAACACGACATTACAAGATTTTCCCTACCATGAATATAATAAGATATTCATTATTTAAAACTCTCAACACCCTCTATGTATTGTTCCTTCAAATCAGGAGTGGATTTTAATTTTTTATAAGCTATAAATTGAGTTGTGGGATTTGAATTTCTTAATTCATAATTCTCTGGTTAAAATATTTTGTTTTCACAAACAAGTTTCTCATTATTTTCATTAGGTTTATTCTATAAAATAACATCATTGAAATTATCTATTCATAATATTTTGATTTCATCATTTAATTTAAAACATTTGGTCTTTTAGATTTATATTTAGAATCAAAACATCCATAATAAAAGCAAGAATCCTTAACCTTACCCAATGATTCAATGAAACAAAATCATGTATATTCTTTATAATTTCTAGATTGTTCTCTAGAATATAATTGTTTCTTATAACTCTAACTTTCATTCAATTCGTATTTATCATACTTGATATATTTTTCTATTATTCATTAGTATATGAATGTCATTATTGATATATCCTTTCTTTCTACAATAATAATAAGTTGAGTCTAAATCAATGAGATTCATACAACCTTTATTATCTCCCCTGTATTTTTATTTTTGTGGGTTTCTTGTAAATCGGTTCTTGAATACATTCTTTTTTATTCTATTTTGAAACTATGTCACACTCTGACCCATATGTTCTTTTTCACTATCCTATAGATCTGAATAAGAATATTTAATAGAAATAACATTCACATGCTATACCTTTTATTATTTTTCACCTCATATATTGTGTTCTTTAGTTACAGTTCAAACTGATGTAGTGACCCATTAAATTCATTCAGAGTGTACTCTTTGATGTTGTTTCATTCATCAATAGTAAACATATTAGTTTTCCATTTCATTGATAATTCTCATAAGACTCATAAAAAATGTAATAGGTTTTCAAAATATTCACCATGTGAATTCATTCCAATCATTATCCTTGTGAATTGTTGTAAAATTTTGTTTATAGTTTTCCCTTCAACCATCATGAAATCTTGTCAGTTTACATGAAGAATTACATGATTGGTTTGAATTATATTGTTAATCCAAGTTTAGTGACATGAATAATATTCCAAATAATTTTTTTTGTCTTACTTGAAAATAAATGACTAAAAACCCATTTGTTAATAGCGTAATATAAAATTGTAATAGCTTTATTATTTTAATATTATTTGTCAACGTTGTTTTGGGTAAGTGTATCCAGACCCACTTCATTTTGAGTATACTATAATTAGATAATGGAATAGATTTATAAAATTAATTACTTGAGGTATGCCTCCATTTTGGATCTCTATTATCTATAATCGTTTCCACCAATATTTCATGTCCTCTAAGGAATCAATTTACAATTTTTGATTAATACATCCATATTAAAGAACTTTTCCTTTGGTTGTGAGGTCTAGGAATATGATAGAACAATTAAATATATTGAACAGACACTTTAGAATGATGGAAAAAATCCAAAAGGAGTAATCTCTGATACAAATTTTGTTGTATTAGGATTGAGAATGTTATAGCTAAACTAATCTTAAGATTTTTTTCCTTTAATGTGAATTTTTAGGTTGGATATGGTATTGGTAGATAGTATAGAGGGGGAGAATATACCATATTTAAAAATTAAATAATTTAATTTTATTATTTAAATTATTTATCATGGATGATAATTACAGCTAATTATTAGTGTAAATATTAATGAAAACCAGTATTTTTTATAATAGTTTATTCTAAAGTGTGATTATTCCACTCTTATACATTTCTACTTCGTGAGAAATATGTGTTCACTAAAATTATTTTTAGGGGGCATCGTAACCCAATTAGAAGATCATTTTCTATTATAGGGATAATAATGACACAAGAACTATGTTTGGGGAGTCCCAACCCATTTACAACTTTTGACTTTACATACTATGAGTAACTACCAGGAGTATGTGGGGAAGAAAAATTCTTTTGTGTCTAAAATCAAAAATAGAAAACATGTATTGTGTTTTAGATATTCTATGTACTGTTAAATAATCACATACTAACACAAAATATATGTTAAAATTTGGAATCTCTGGTCGTGGTTCATGAGTAATGTGGATATCTTTTCAAGCATCCAGTAGTTGTTGAATGTTTCATTCAGCTTGAGAGACTATTCAATCGGTAAAAGTGAGTATCACTCCGGGATTTTATTTTTACAGAACTTGTTAATTTCAAATATTTTACATAGGAAAAATAGTTATTCATGGATGCTATCCAATTTATTTGATTCCTTCATAGTTTTCTCGAAAATCTATTAAATAAACATAAAATATTATTATCAAAAAACCTTCAATGGGAAAAAATCAAAATTATTCAATAGATAGGAAATAAACCTCCATAAATTTACAATAATAATTATTTTAATTAAAACCATAAATACCATTTCAAACCAATATGAAGAAACCATTAAATTATGCTAAAATATTCCATAATAATAGGACAAGCATAATTTTAAAATATTAATTCAAACTAAGTTTTAAAAATCACTGAATATTGTAATCAAATATGAATAAATTTTTTTCAATGAAATATATATAAATAAATAAAATAAAAATAAATAATTTTCATTCATTTATTACATTATAATGTTTAAAAAAATTAAAATAAGATAAATATGAAATAAAAATTACTTTACACAAATGTTTGAACATTATTTAGTGAATGAAGATTATTTGAAAAAATATATTACACCTGATTAAAATAATTTAAAATTGCTCTTCATCGTATCCAAATAATATATATTAGTTTTTAAAATTAATAATAAACAAAAAATAATTATAATATGTATGCAGTAATTTGAAATATTAAAAATGATGAAAAAATAGTACTAGAAAATTTTTTAGAACAATATAAATTGTAATTGAAAGTAGAAATAATCTTCTACCATTGAAATAAAATTATATCCAATGTCTAAAATTTTGATCTATCATTGAAATAAAAAAATTAGTAATCCATTGAAATAAAAAAATCCCCAATAGTTTAAAATATTAATTCACTCTTATTCATAAAAAATTAATTCACCATTAGTTATAAAAGATTAATCCACCATTTGTTATAAAAAAAATTAAAAATTATTTAAAAAAATAATTCACCATTATTTATAAAAAATTAATTCAATATTTGATATAAATAATTAATTTACTTTTAGTTATACAAAATTAATTCATAATTAGTTATAAAAAATTAATTCATGCTTAGTTATAAAAACAAAATTCATTATTAGTTATTAAAAATGTAATACTCCATTATATAAAAAAAATAATTTAGTTTTAGTTATAAAAAATTAATAAACCATTAGTTATAAATTATTATTTCACCATTAGTTATAAAAAAATAATTCATCGTTCGTTATAAAAAATTAATTCACTCTTAGTTATAAAAATTTAATTCACCAGTAGTTTTAAAAAAGTAATCCCTCAATAATTTAATCACTAGAAAATATATTAAAGAAATGTTTTAATTTTGACTATCAATAAATAAAATATTTCAAATAATATTAAAACATGTTTAGATCATTTTAAAATTATTTTCATAGACTCAACATTTGTAATAAATAACTATTCAATGAAGAAAATAAAAAAATATTACAAACTGTTAGTATTTAATGTATATAATGATATCAAAAAAATGATAGAAATATATTTTGGAATTGTTGAATATTTTAAAATTTATGGAGGCATAAAATATAAGTGAAAATGGTTGAGAACAAATAATTATAATTAATGTGGTTGTAGCTGAAAAATAAATTTGATTTCATCACTTTGTGCATAAGTACATAAATAAAAACATAGGCTAAATTTTATACCATATAAATTATAGTATTAGGCAATTATCTAAAATAATTAAATGTATATAGTTTTATTATCATTATAAAAAAAGAATAACTTCAATCTGATAAATATGTCAAAGGATTTGATAAAACATTTTAAAAAACATGATTTGAATAATTTAGAATACATTAAAATAATTCAAACATTTTTTAAGGAACATAAATGAAATTTTTGAATTTTAAGGTATTTTAAAGAAATAAATAAACATTTATTTTATTTAAAACTGAAAAAATACTATGAAATTCCAACATGAATTAAATTAGATATCGATGAAACAAAAAAGGGTTTGAATTTTGTAAAATCAAGAATTCAAGAACTATCTCAACACCATCATACGTTTCAAGAAACAGATAAAAAATGATTTCATAATTCCCTTTAGTGAAATCAAATGTTGATAAATTTGTTGTCTTTATTTTTAAATCCATTTAATAGGAATCTAATCATTATTTCTCATGATATAAAATAATAATGAAGGAAATCTATAATGTAGTTTAAAAAAATATCTCATGAAACCAATGGAATGTATCATGTTCGGATCAAAATTAAAACATGATGGAGAATGAATTATGCTTTATTATACTTTAATAAAATTAATATAAAATATTTATATTTCATATGAAATTATAATGTTAAAAACCAGATCACTATAACTCCTTTCAGAATAAAAATAACAAGTGGATCTAAAAATAATTCAAAAAAAATAACCAAAGGGTTTTTGGATTTTTAAAAACACAAAATTATATATAGTAAATGAAATATTTTGGTGATTTATGTTAGTTCGAAGTTAGTGTAAATGTATCACAGAGATGGGGAAGGAGAGTCATTGAGACTTTTTATTTTTATGTTTCCTGGAAACAACATTTTCCTTCTATTAAAGATTCAAATCCCTACTGAAAACAATTCAAACACACACCCACATGTACACAAGAATTTATATGGTTCAATATTCTATAATAATATCAACATCCATAGTATGGATGGGAAATGATCCAATACCACCAAAATCCAATAGAAAACAATCTTTGGATAACAACAAGTAGACTATTCCCTTTTACTCTTGTAGCACTATGTGAACAATCCAATTGGAAGTGTGCTACCTATTAGGATAAATATAGTAAAATAATGATTGTGTAAAAAGACATGTTACATGTAATTATTTTCAATTTTCGCAAATGTATTCCTTTGAAAAAAAAATATACACATTCTTACCGAGATTTTGGCAAGAACATCCTAGCCTCTGTTAAGGAAATCTCACACTCTATTTCCCTGTATATTTTTCAGAGTCTATTTCATCTTAGTACAATTGTCCAAATATGATTCTTCCTAGTATGATTTTCCCTGTCTGATTCTACCCAATATGGAAAATATAAAAATTTTATAGTTTATGGTGTAGAAAAATTTTCACCTCTTCTATTCTGAGCACGAAAAACAATATGCAATTCATCCCATTATAATATCTCAACACAAAAAATATAGCATTATCTTAGTATGACTGGAAAATTCAAAACTGCTTCTCCTGTGTCTAGAAATGCCAATAATGAAATCCCAATCAGATTATCTATCCATATACGATGGTCAAAAAAATATGATTGACAAGTAGAATATTATAGTCCTCATGAATAAAATAATAACTGAATTTGTGGATTAGTAGAATACAACATTGTGATCATAACTCTTATCCTTTCACTTCTCTCTGTTGACACATACTCAACAAATACACAATGAGGAAACTTCTCCTTCTTTCTAAAAAACTCTTAGCTTCTCTCTCTTCTATGGTGAATAGTACCTTTTCAGAAAGTAAAAAGTACTTTATCAATTTATAAGTCACCCATGAGAGGTGTTGGAGTGAATAAAAAATTCTTTCCCGCTTAACGAAATTTACCCTAATCTCAATTTCCCTTAAATCTCAGGTGCATTTTTTACTACATCAACACTTCTTGAATCTTCTCGAATCTTCTTAAACCCCAATCTCATCATCAAAAATTATTTTCAATTGCTAATACGAATCCAATTTCTGAATTCGATTTTCTCAATATGATTTCATCAAAAAATTCTCTTTATTAATTGAATATGATTAAAGGTACTTCTCTCGAAAACATCAATTCTTATCTTGACCAAAATCAAATTCAAATATTCTTTTCCAAAATATAAACTCCCCCTCGACAACACATCTACCTCTTTTCTTTAGTAATTCTCTTGACCCAATTAAATGATATAAATAGTAATGCACCCACTTTTAAATGGTTGAATACATTATTGATCAGTCATTGAAATTATGAATATAATGAGCCTCAAATAAATTAGTTTTCCTTTGGTCTTTTTTGAAAAAAATCATCATAAGTATGGTGGTATGTCAAACATGATGGATAGGTGTCAACAGATTCAACTTCATTAACTTCCATCATTCAAAAACATAGGCCTATTTCATTAATTCCTTCATGTCATTGAATAAATTTAAGATCATATTTAGCATCATCATATGTACATTAGAATATATCGTGACATTCCATTTATTCCTTATTCTTTATTTCTTTCTCATCCCAAGTACATTGTTCTAGAAAAAAATTGGACCAAATAAAATCAAACTAAATATGATTGTACTGATTACGACCATTATGAGTACATTTCGCTTGGGAACATTTAGTTTGATTTCGATTTGTAGGGATACAATAATTCTATGTATGATTGGCCTAATTATGATTTCAATCACCCATTTTCATTCCATCCAGATCTAAATATGATTAGACTGCAACTCATTCACTCCCCATTTATTTCATAAAGCCTGCATTATATGTTACATATTAAATTATGATTTATGAGAACCCCAAGATAAGAAAATAATCAACACATATAATTAAGAAAATTTATACGGACTCCAATTCCCACAATACTATAATTTCTTCCATACCAGATCCAGAGTGATTCTATTGATGATCTACTTGAAGTAATATTTATTATCAATACGATTGATTCTTTCATTTTGAACACATTATGAATCTAATTAGAACCTTAAAATTACTATCATTACGATGGGCTTTCAAAAACAATGTGACTCCAATTTTTCTAAAAATAATGGTCAATAAAATTTTCACTAAATTAAATGTGAGGTGATTTTATTTCATAAAAATATTTTCATGAAAACAAAATAAAACACATGAAATCAATCAACATCATCACAATCTCGGTCTTAACAATCTCCCACTTTGGATTTATTTGCCAACTAAGTTTTATAAATAACTGAACATTGAATCCTCATGAAATGGATCAAATGTCAACAATTATAAGCTTACATGAGCTTACTCATTGTATAAAACAACAATCATTGACAAAAAACATACTATCCCAAAGAAGAGATTATGAAAACATCTACAACATTTTTCTTCCTCATTTATTCATTTTTCATGGAATAAAAATACCTAAAACCACTCTAAAAATAGTTAGAATAAAACAGACACTTACAATTATGAATTCCAATCATACACTAAACTCCTACTTTTTACATGCTCAATTGGATAAACTTTTGGAAAAATTTTAGTTCTCCCCCCTTGAAAAATATATCCATAGGTAATATGAGAAATGGTAAAGAAAAACATTCCTAAACCTTGATGAGAAAGTTGTTGTACACCCATGGTAATCCTTAATTTAGAAGTGGATACATTTGGTAAATATTTGATGAAGGTGTTAGCAAATTTTTTTCATGTTTGGACATACTTCAACTATAATTCATTCTTCCCATCATGCTATTTTTTGAAATTATATTTGATATCAATATGTTTTGAACAATATTCATTAAATAGATTCATTCTGAGATTTATTGTTATTTTATTGTCACAACCAAAGAGAAAGGGTAATGTCACTTAAAAAAGTACGTTTTATAATTGAGTTTCCATCCACATATGTCGAGTAGCTTCTTGACTGGAAGAAATATACTCAACTTCAACCATATTGAGAGTTAATTAATTTTGTTTATATGAATTACAAAAACATAATTCTTTCCAATAATGAATACTCTACATGATGTGATCCTCCAATAATAACCATTTCTTACCCAATCATATTCTGAATACCAAAAAAACAATAATTTATAAGTTTTTTTATCTGATTATGAATTCTATTTTTCATTTGACTATCTGATAATTCTTTATCCAGGAAGTTAATTTGATTCTTTTGGATCACTCTGAAATATGGAAAATAATGTGAAAACATAAACAATGTCAGATCTTGAGGTAGTCATAATTAACAAACATACAATTATATTATGCATTTATTTCTAATAAACATCCTTTTCCACTCCATATTAAGATAACATTGTTCCTACTAAAATTGGTGTGGAAATAGGTTCTTATTTTTTCTATTTTTAAGGTCTTGAGAATTTCCTTATAATATATTTCATGAGAAAGAAAAATGTATTTCTATTTTTTAGGACTTATTACCATATAATGTATTTCATTTCCCCGATCATGGACATTTCAAAAACATTCTTCATTTATTAGGAAGAATTTTAACATATTCTATCATCATTCCCACCTAAGAAAATGTCTTTAACATAAAAAAATTACAATGATGGAATACTCTTGAATTTATATGATGTAATTATTTATATCAATTATTCCTTTCATGAAATTAATTTTACTTAAGGATGTATCCAGTTGGGAATACTAAAATCTTGAAACATGTTTTAGCTAATACGATGTCATCTTCAATCTTCACACATAACATTCATCTTTCTATCAATAAAGATACAAGTTTTTTCAATGTAATCCTCTTCATCGAGATCACAATTCAAGAATTCACATTAAACATCTATTTAAATGATATTGTAACCTCACTTTGTAGTTATATAAAGTAATATTCCAACGATTTAAAGTCAATCTACCAGAGTAATGTTTTCATCAAAATCAATACCTTAAATTTCTGAATACTCATTTTACACCAATCATTTTTTTTCATATCACCTCAACATATTAATGAGTCTTTTTCTATAAATCCAATGATATGAGTTCCCATATATCATTATTTTCAATCTAAACCAATTATACATTCATCACCGGAACCCATATTAAATGCTCAAAAGCTTCATTAACATCATTTGGATCCACTTTTGAATACATAGAAGTATGTGTAATATAATTTTGTGTTCTACTTGTTTGAACATTCTGAGGTTGATCTTAAATGGTATTTTGAGATTCCACTTGCTTCCTCAACTTAGGATGATATTTTCACGTATCGTACATGTCACTAGAAATAAGTGATTCTGATTCTTCTTATTGAGAAGGATTACAATTGTCAGAAACCTTATTAATTTTTTTTGAAAACATTTTTTATCATTCCCAACTTTTTCGTATAACAGAATACATTTTATTCCAAAGAATAATCAATTAATTTCACATTAAATTAATCAATGATTCTTCCTATTTATTTTTTGAATCATCTTTATCATCTTCCTTCTGGGGAATATCTAGGAAAGATTCTATATTCCCCATTTTTCATAAAAATTTCATTGTTTCCTCGATTCTTATTTATAGTACATGGACTATAAAAAAAATACAAAATTCCTACAACAAGGAATTTTTTCATTAAATAATTTATAGGTAGATAGATATGAATTAGGCCTATAGAAACAATGTTTCTGAATATAAACAATAGTACTAATGGATTTTCCAAAAAAGTAATGATAAATACCCTGCTCAAGTAATATATTTCTTCACATTTTAAACAAACTTATATTCTTTCTTTTAGTAACCATATTTTTTTGAGGATTATATAGATATATAAAAACATTCTGATTTCCATGATTCCCTATATAACTATCAAATTCATCACTTTTTTAATCACCACTATTTTTTGTTCTGAACATCATTAGTGAATACACACATTCCTTTTCATCTTTCCATCTAAATAATTTAAAAAATTTCAAAGATTATGATTTTTGTTTCATAATAATAACATATGTAATTCAATTAAAAACAATAATGAAAGTGATGATGTACTTATCTCTATTTTATGATTGTTTTCTAATTGGACAACAAATATTGGAATGAATCAACTATGGTGTTTGTTTTGAAAAAGTCTCAAAATTCTGATGCAATGAATGTTTTATCCAATTTATTATAAATAGTGCAACACCAATCTCTTCATATTAGACAATAAAGAATATCTCTGACACTATCTCATTTTGATAATTTTCACATGTTTCTTTAACACATGTGTCCCAGAATTTTATGACACAATTTATTGTCTTCCACATTACTCATGTAACAAGGGATTTGTATTTCTTCAACCTGAAACCGGTTTCCTTTTGTAATTTGGCCTCTCATAACAAACATTCCATCCAATTCACTATTTTAAAAAAAACTATCTTTTTATGATAAATTTGTTAACCTCATCACTCAATTGTGAAACACTTATGATGTTATGTTTCATCCCATCAACATAATAATCTTTATTGGATTTCAACAATTATTTTAAAATGATGAGTAATCCAAAAACATTCATTCTCAGGGATTCATCATTGCCAAATTTCATTGTTCCATCATTAAAATCATTCAAATTCATCCATAATTAAAAATATTTTATCATATAATAATAACACCCACTGTTAAAAATTTAAGGTAGTTCTCTATTTATTGATTTCAATGTGGTTTCAAAATAGGAGACTTTTCTTATTTCTTATCGTTCATCATATTCAGAATCTAATAATGGGAAATAATATTTTTCTATGATGTTAATAGAACAATAAATCATTTTCATTGTGTCTTGGTTGTTCACATCTTTCACAAATAATTTCCAAAGGTTGGAAACTATTTTAATTTTGTACTGCACCTTTCTATGGTTTCTTCAAAAAACCCTTTTCAAACATCCTATTGTGAGGGAATTGACTCCCCCAAAAACAATTTCATACATATCCTATGGAATAATAGAATTTTTTTTGGCTAAACCAACACATATTTTTAGTACGTCCAAATCCTCCAGAATACCAGCAATAGCCATAAAATTTGTATTATCCTCTGAAACTTATATACTTGTCAGACTTGTGAATATGTTTCTCAGCCACCTTATTCTATTTCATTTCTAAGCCACCAACCCTACCATTATCAATATATGTCTACCTTTTCTTTTCAACTTTTTCAAAATAATATGTTTTTGAAATGTTTCTCGATTCATATTCTTTAAATACAATTAGAATCAATGTTGTTTGATACATCAGAATTACTGACTTATCGGTCTTGGCCAAACATTTTTCTTTCTCAAATTTCATCACAGTATATAAAATTCTGCATTTATTCTAAAACATTGATGATATATCTTTTATCCTTATAAGGATTAAATTTACAAGAGAATTCAAAAACATTAGGGATATATATTTTGAAAATTTTTCCATTATCTTCATCTTTAGAGTGTTTATATTGGGAAACATAAAATTCTTCTTATTTTTATTTTAGCTTCACTCTACATGCTATTTATAATTATTTTCTTCTTTAGGATATTTCATCAAATAATAAATATCTTTTACTAGTATTTCTTTCTCATCCAAAATAAATTTTAGATTACTTCTTAAAAAATGCTCATCATCCAACTTCTTTTTTTTAATCTAATGTCTTCTAATATTTCTCATACATCATTTCAATGCTTCTTTCAAATGATTCTAAATTTGAGTCTATTCTACCTCGGAACTAATAATTTTTAATTATCTATCATTCACTATTGAAATAAAATTACATATAATTCCATATTCAATATAATTTTCAGATTCACCATCACTATATTATTCTTATTCATCATTAAACAATAATATTCTTCTTTTGGATTAGAATATTTTCTTTCCTTCCCTATGGAATATGATTTTCCATTATTTATTTTTTTCTTCATGATATTCTTGGAATTGTTTCTTCTTCATCACTATCCACTAATTTCTTTCTTTGAGTAAAATTAACCACACAGTGACTAATAGCTCCACATTCAAAACAATCTGAGGGAGGTTTTCAATTTTATTTCCTTGTACCTATTCTAAAAAACATAGAAAACAGGGATAAAATATTATCATGATTTTTATAAACATTATTTTCATAATCAAAATCTCCAACTTTATCATCAATATGATTCGTCTTTAAATTTTCTTTCTTAGACGCCTTGAGATACGTTTCAGTATCTTCTTTTTATATCATTTTCAAAGATTTATCCCTTATCAATTCATAAGTCATGAGAGTGGTATAAAAATCATCAAGAGATAATGTATGGGGATCATTTTCATCCAATGAAGAAACTATGGCATCAATCTTGTTTGGAAGGAATCTCATGAACATTTTAAAAACATTAAAATAATATAAATTTTCACCAAGTCATATAATAGTACTAACAATGTCATTTTCCATTGTAAAGAAATCCAAAATAGATTTTTACTCACCCAACATCAAGAATTCTTGATTCAAAATCCATTTTTAAGGTTTTTTCTTATTCAATTTTGTATTTCACTCATATTTTTTTCAACTTAACAAATAAACCTTTGGATGTGGAAACACCATTCACCCTTGTGAATTTAATTTCAAAAGTGATGATAATATATATTTTTTCACCCGTCCATCCTTCTCATGATTCCTCTATTCAATAGATGTAAGAATAGATTTAAAATAAATACGTTGCAACCCATATGTTTCAGCTTCATGAACATCATATCTGATAGACATAAGAAAAGGAAACATTCTATCATTCTAGAGATGTAAATTATTTTCATAAAAAATCTAGATTAACTTTACTATTCACACAATTCAAATTATCTATCAAGTTCTCTTCAGAACTTATGAAAAGAGCAAGCAAAGTGAACATTCATCTCTAAAACCAATTGTAAGTGCTCATTCAGTGTAATTGTAACATTGATAGTGGGATGGGATGAATCATTGATACTTTATATTTTAGGTTTCCTTGAAACAACCTTAGACACCTATTAAATATTTAAATCCCTACTAAAAATTACTCAAAAATAAATCCATAGGATCATTGGAATTTACAATGTTCACTATTAAATATGAGTATTTATTATTTTGTATGGTTTTCAAATGGTCCAACAACACATGATCCACTAGAAGAACATCCTTATGTTTTATCATGTTTGATGTTCCCTTTCACATATGTAGCACTATGAAAATAATCCAATTGTGCATGTACTCCCACATAACCCAAATAGGGTAAAAAATGATTGTGTAATAATATATGTTACACGTGTTTCTTATCAATTTTCACTATTTTATTCGTTTATAAAAAAATTCAATTACATACCCAGATGCTAGTAATAACTTCCAATAATTTGTTAAGGAAATATATATCCAATTTTCCCAGTACGTATTTTCTAGTCAGATTCTTCCATGTATAATTATAACAATATGATTCTTCCATTTTTGATTTTCCCAGACCTATTCATCCCAATATAGAAAACATATAACCATGATAGAATATAATAGAGACATATATTCACATATTCTATTTGGAGTATGAAAAAATCAGTCTGATTCTTCCCAGTATGATTAACATTAGGAAAAACATAACACATTCTGAGTATAAATTTGAAAATTCAGAACTCCTTATTATATTGTATGGAAATCCCAATAAAAAAATATGAATATTATTAACCATCACGATTCAATGATCAACCAAATATAATTTACAACTAGAATACGATTATCATCTTGAATATTATAATCACTAAATACAATGATCAGCTCAATACAGTAGTATGATCTTTTCCTTTCTCTTTTCCCTTCAATACATCAACACTACTTCCACAATTTCTATATATGGAAACATATCATTCTCTCTAAAAACGTAGACCTTATCTCTCTTCTTCATTGAATAATAACTTTTTTTCAGAAAGTATTATTTACTTTCAAATTTTATAGGTAACCCGTGAGAGGCTTTGGAGGGAATAAAAAAATCTTTACCGCTCAAAACAATCACACAATGTTGGATTTCCCTTAATTATAGGGTGAATTTATGATTTCTTAAACTCTTCTAAAATCATCTGAAATATTATTTAACGTTCATATATTCTTCATACATTCATTTCACAATCTAATCTGAATTCAATTTCTGAATCAGATTTTCTCAATCTGATTACATAAAAACAATACTTTGTAATAATTTAATATGATGAAATGAACTTCTCTTTTAAACATCAATTCTTCAATTGACCCAGTTCAAGTACAATGATTCATCTTCAAAATTCATACACCCCTATGACTTTACATCTACCTCTTTTCTTCATCAATTACCTTCACCTAGTAGAATGATAAAAAAATGTAATTAAACACCTTTTAAATGGTTCACCACACTATTTATCAGTCTCTATCAATACAATTTTCATCAAACACAACACAATTTCATTTCTGTTGGTCTTTGTTGAATTTATTTTGTGTTAATACAATGGTGTGATGAATATGATGGATCAGTGTCAAGATCTACTACTTTAGGAACTTCTTTCATTCAAAATCTTTTGTATGTATCATTAATCCATTCATGAGTTTTAATTAATATTAGAATATATTTCGCACCATATGATTTACACTAGAAATTATTTTAACTTTCCATTTATTCTAGTTTCTTTCATTACTTCTCAACATGAGTGTGTTTTCCTAGAAATCAATTTACCCAAATACAATCAAGATAAATATGATTTTCATGATTACAACGTTTTTTATTATAGTTAGACTAGATAATTTCATTCTGAGTTCAATTAGCCTGGATACATTCATTCTGAGTATGATTGGCCTAATTACAATTTTTATAACACTTTTTCGTTATATCCATATCTGAACATGATTATCATGTATCTCTTTCACTCAATTATTATTTTATCAAGATTTCCTAAGATATTCTCCAATTAAAATATGATTTATGAAAACTATAGTATCAGAGAATCATTCACTCATTTAATTTAATATAGTGTCACAGAATCTAATTCTCCCATTGTGATCACTTCTTCCATACCAAATCCTAATTGAATTTGATGACCATTTACTTTTAGAAGTATGTATTTATAATAATATTGATCCATTAATTCTAGACCCAATTTGAATCTGATAAGAACCATACATCTTCCACTCATTATGATAGAATTTCACAAACATAGTGAGTAAATTTTTCTTAAAAAAATAGTCAAATTAATTTTCACCAAATAAAATGTGAGGTGATTTATTTTCGCTATAATCATTTCTTTAATGTGAAAGAGAACACTTGAAAACAATATCATTCATCATCAGTATAATCCTTAAAAATTAAAATTTACAAATATGGTCCTATTCCAATGAAAAAATAATCCTTGTGATTGTCATGTGCTACCTCTATCATCTTATAATCCTTTTGGATCTTCTCTAACATTGTTTTCATTACAAATAGAGTATGTATTTTCAACACCGTACCCCTATCCTATCACAACATATATTAATATGGATTCCAATGAAATTCATTTAACAGAGCTGTGATGATGGATGGGTGATAAAATTACAATTGGAAAACTCATCCAATGTTTGGTTGTTCACCTATGATCTCCCAACATCAAATATACAAACCTACACCATATCCTTTACCATCTGGAAACTTTTCTCCATCTGTCTATTAATTTGGGAATTAATAGTGTTGTTATGTTGTAGATGATATCCAAAAATAATACTACAATATTCTCTAAACTCGTGAGGTAAATGGATGATAATAATAAAAAATTATTGTCCTAAATAACATGTGAATCATTACAATCTCATCAACATATCATCTCATAAGAATGTCTATAACAATAATCTCATGAATCATATGAAAATAGACTTACTTTATCAGTAAAACTATGATTATAAAAAAGGAATCACATCCTGCCTCACCACAAGGTAACCAGAAGATGAAATATGTTGTGTTTTCCTCCCACTTCCACTCAAGGTCATCCAAAGTCCATAAAAACCCTCTAGGAACATGAAGTTATTCAATCACATTCTAATAATCCAAAAAATGTATCACAAACTCTAGGAATAATTAATTAATTAATGGCCTCCCATGCTACATACTCAGACGATAATACATCTTTCATATTCCTTGATAAAATATTAATAGTGATTCATGAATCTAACAACGAATAATCTAGAATATGGACTGCATAACAAATAGCGTCTCGAGAAATAACATCTTATGATGACTGTCATCTGATGATCCCTTTATAGAACAATTATATAGAACGTGTCCTTGCTTCACCTCTATGATAGGGCCTCCTAAATGAGACTCCTCCAATATCCATATAAAATATAATTAAATATTTAATTAATAAAGGTTATCTCTACCATTAACATCCTCTATATAAAGACACATCACTGTAAATTCTTCCATCCCTCTCCAAAAATTCTCAAACACCTGAACAAAATAATATATTAACATCATACATAGTTTGTGTGAAATCAAACAACATTTTCCTCAGGTGTAGAAGATCTAAAAATTTCAATATCGGATAAACAATATCCACCTCTATTGATTTAAATTCTTATCATTCTTAGAGAAAACATACCTTAAACACATAGAGAACATGAAGACCAAAATGTTATCCTAGATTAGATAATATTTCCATAGTTTTAGGTAAAACATGAATCCCACCAACTATTGGTGATGGGTGTCATAGTTACCCTTGTGAGGATATAATTACATTGGCTTAAAAGATGTCACTTCCATTTACATGAGCAAGATGAATCTAAAACATAGACGGTATGTGCCATAAAATACCGCCAACATCACCCCTTCTTCAAGTCCCCAATGTTCTATGGAAATGATTATATTCTCTTCCTAGTATCTTAATTCCCCATGATATTGATTAGTTAACATGACATATTATTCCTTATTATTCAAGGATGTCAATAGGGATACAAACCTAGAGAAATCCAATAGAAGCCTCTAGTAGGATCCTACGAGACTAAGGATGCTGAAATCCTCTTCCGTTTTCATGGTTTTCTTCCATGAAACAACTACCTTAATAATTTATGTTTTGTTGAGTACACCCTTTTCAGAAACTAGATGTCCAATAAAATGCAACTCACATATCTCAAACACGGTCTTGTCAATTTCCCATAGAGTTGATGTTGTTGACAAACCTATAAGATGGAATTAACATAGTCAACATGACCCTCATATAACATTGAGTATATAAGGATATCAAATATGAAAACAACTATAAACATGTCTAATAACTCAATGAAAATGTTGTTCATGAGTCCCATGAACACATCTATTTTTCTTTATGACACTGAACAAATTGTCTATGAACTCAATATTCATATACTAGCTCAAAAAATTATTCATCAGGATATTTTCATTTTTGATCCTCATCTAATGATATCTAGACATGAAAAAGATCTTTAAAAAACTACATTGCTTCAACCCAATCTAATAGATAATATTTCCATAAAAGCGGGTACTAGTGCATGACTATCACATGATTCAACCTTTGGTTGTCCAAACAATACCATGGATTACTAATAGTGTTCTTATTTAACATCACCAGAGCACCCCATGGAGATTCATTGATCTACATTAATCTCTATTAGATGACATAATTATTATAGACACTCAACTCTCAAAAATACATTGGTTATTATGGTTAAGATCTATTGAAAATGGAGAGTCATCTGATTATAGAATTATCACAAAATTTACATTATGTCGAGGGGAAGTTCCACAACAACATTTAGAGTGAAACACTTGAACTAAAATATTACTCTATGAACCTATACCACCAGTGATTAAACTAATAACTCCATCAATTTAATTAGAAAAGGATCTACATTCTTGCAACCCATATGATAACATAGTTCACCAATGAATTCAACTAAATGTACTTTATTGCCAAAAATAAAAAAATCACCCAATAAAGAAGTCCACAAATATTCATTAATAATATAAAAATCTATATTGGGGATGAAATTGTGTGGTTTGGTCTATAATAATAATAAATATCCCATAGATAGATACTACCTCAAAACTTGTCTATGTCTATGACATGTATGAAAAATCCTAGACTATCCTTAAACTATTCTGGAAAAATAATCAAGATCAAGAAACCTCTCAAACTATAATCCAAAATAAAAGACCAAATATAAACACACAAGAGAGTGAGAATCATAAAAGATTCATAAATTTGAAATTATGGTAGATAATAAAGTGGTCATACTTTAGAAATCCTATTCTCTCTCTACCGTAGATCATCTTTTTCATGTATTTATCGACATAAAAATCCTATGCCTCGCTTATGAAGGCCTCTAATGCCATTATTTGGTCTATATCCCATAAGGAATGGACCATTTTGAGGAATATATCTACAAACTCCATATCCCATAGGTGTGTCATATGGATGGTAGCCCAACTACAAATGAAACACCAGTGGATCCTTTTGCTAATATTCAATAGGGGAATTGGTTGTCGCAACTAATGATATGTTTAATGATTTCCCATATCATATTAGAATAATTATGGGGACTTATGATGAGTCTGACGATATCCATGACCCACATAGGAATAACACACCAATGTGAAGTCCCTAGAATATTTTTGAGGACTACTACCAATGGAATAACATGAAATGTACTATGGATTCAAGATCGCAATTAGTCATAACCTCAATTGTACTTAAATATTTTATTGCCTTTCAGAAGATATTCTCTTTAGGAATCTCTATAGAACTACCCCTCAATGAAATCCTATTTAAATATGGATCCACTCTATAACTTAATCCATCATCTATAAATTGATGTATGTGGGATTTATAAATGGGTTTACTACGTATTTTATTGATGGATATAATGCCTCCTCAATTCACACCACTCTAGATTCCTTAGGAGGATATAGTTTAAGCTTGAAACATGGGAGGTCCTTTATCATGATCTCAAGCTCTCAAAGAATAATCTACCATGTTTAAGGAATAAAAACTCAAACATCATTGTATGCTTCGACAGTTAAAATAGGAACTCCAAAAAGAACTCCTAGAAATCATCCCATGAAATGATTTACTCTTTTTCTCTGTGACGTTTGACGAAATCCACTAACATGATTCACCTAAAATATAAATAACTAGAATTGGAACCCAAAAATATGATCCAGCCTTAATAAAACTAAGGGAAATATCGAGCTATTCTATCCATAAATTTGTTTTTAGATTATATATACTCTCGTCAAACATCACAAAAACCAGATGTGGGAATTCACACAATAACCTTTTCTATATCCCATTCTCCTCTATTAGAAAAAAATTATCATGGTCGACTTTATTATCCAATTGTAAATATCCTCCATAATCCATATGAGCAAAATGGATAGGATCTATCTGTAATTAAGAATTCAAACCCTATTACTACTAGTAGGTCCTTTATATGGTCATAAGGAATATTGTCATTCAATATATGACCATTTTATATATGGTCTTTAGATATACTTTTATTTAATAGGAACATTGAAATTGTGATGTTTTTATTAACTAAATAATAATTATATAATTCACATATAATAAATAAATTTTTAATGAAATAAAGTTATAATATTATTTTAAAATATTTAATTATAAAAATATGAATTTTTATTCATTATATGTTATTATTATTTTATTGAATGATTTGGTGTGTTTATAAATTTAAATTAAATATTATTATACTAATTTATTGATAAAACTTAATTCTTAGAAGTCAAATATTTAATTTTAATGGAATGTGATTAAAATAATTTAATGTTAGAAGTAGATATTTTTTAATGAATAATTATCTCTAACTATAGTGTATTTTTATCATAATAAATTAAATAAATTACATTTAAAGGATAATTATAATAAAATGTATTGATTATATATATATATATATATTAACCCTCATTCAATTTTTAAATTATATGAAATAAGATTAAGCACATTTACCTTTTAACAAATCCATTTTTCTATAAAAATTTTATTTCCTATATTTTTTATTTTTTATTTAAATTTTAAATTTCTAATATTTAGATAATATATTATATTAGTTGGATTAAATATTTTTAATTAGTGTGTTGATTTTATATAAGGGGGATAACTATATTTTTAAAAAAAAATTAATTTACTCAGTTTAAAAACGAGTTTCTGCAAAAAACATAAAATGATTTTAAAGAGTTAATCTAAGCGTTAAAGGTATGAAATGTCTCTTAAATTATGTATAAGTTGTTTTTATGATTACATTAATGATCTATATACATCATGTATCTACTTTGGATCAATGTTTCAGGTAAAAATGCATTTCTTACAAATTATACATTGCGTAATTGGGGAAATTACACTAAAAACTCACTTATAAACTCCCCACCTATACCCATACCAAACCACTATTTTCCTTAATTTCCTTAAATGTGGTATAAATACATCATTCAAAAGAGTTTTTTTAGAAGGAGATAACTTACTAATTTATGTATCTAGTTACTCTCTAAATTTTCTCAATTATTGTTTCAGCTAAACTCATTAAAAATCTAATTAAAAACTGTAATAATTTCCTATTAACATCATTAATGAAACACCCCAACCCCAGTTACCCAGAGTCGGTGCATTATAAGTAAAATTTGGTTGATCACAAAGATCATGTCTCGATAGACCGATTAGTTTAGTAGCCTTGAAGCACTAGATACATTCATAAGTTTGACATTACATCATAAAGTAAAACAAAACTACAACAACATCTTCTCTTCATGTCCCCTCATACTTTCCTTGTAAGTCATTCATAAAATATTTCTTCACATCCTGGAAAAATTAAAACATTGAAAGAGGTGAGCTCGAAGCTCAGTAAGGATAATAATATTGCGGAAAATTTCATAAATAAACATAAACATTTAAGGCAATGTATAACTAAAACAAAAGCCTTTTAAACATGAAATTCAGCATAATATGGAAAAAATAAAATGAAATAATTCCATTTAATTATTCACATGGATATTCTACTAGTAGAATAATCACATGCAATATCAATGACCTCTTTCATAATTATGGAATGCATAATGCCAGAATAACATGACCATGTAGCCAAGGCCTCGTCTCAATACTACAAATAAGATTTTGTCAAGGCCTCATGCCAAGACACTAGTTTGTCACATGAGACCTACCGATGCATCGAGGAGCTATAGTGGGCTCCACCCATCACTTATTAAGTCCAATGCATTCCTCATATGAGCAGGTTTAAACATATCATAAACCATAACATAATTGTATCACATTAAACATCCATAAAGGAATCAAAACATTTTTCAACATTTCCATCACAAGATATCAATACAACATATTGATATAATAAAAACACTATCAAAAACATTTTCAAAACCAAAATAAAATAAATTTAAAACATGGTATTTATGTTCCATTTAAAAAAAGATATGTCTTGTAAAGGAAGCTGAATCTCAAATAATGGTCACGGTGGTCGAGAAGTCATTGTCACCGCATACATAAGACAAAACAATCCTTTTTTCGTTTAGTAAAACGTTTCATATAAACATATTCCTTTTGAATAAAAGTAATAGTCAAAGGGTTTTATACACCGTATAAAGGAAAGTTGTGTATAAAACAAAATATGCCTCAATGAAAGGAGATTGAGATGGAGTTCTTTACCTCATGTCCGAATTGACTTGACCGTTATTTAACCACCTGAATAATAAACTAGAGTTAATTTCTAATTTATTAATAACCTTTTTCATGTTCATTATTCCTTTTATATCACTTATTACCATGTTATGAAGATTATGTAATTATTTAAGTTAATAACAGTCATTTTTTCGATCTTTGGTACTTGAGTCAAAAATATACTTCTTATAATTAGAAGTTGTTCATGTGGTAAAATATCCATTATATCCATAATTATATTCATGATGTAGATATCATATATATCATATATATCCAGTATATATATATATAATATTACATAACATTTAGAGGTAATAAATGAAATGCCCAGTTCATGGAGACGGTAATCCATACGTACGCATTAATGCTACTTTCATTTCTATTTCATATTTAATAGAATGAAATCCTAATGATATAAAGTTATATTATAATTCCAGTATAATATCATATATAATATCATTTACTTCATCCTTCACACACCCCACATATGTCATTAACGATTCAAATCACTTTGAGGGGGTAGTAGTCCGCACTTCCTAAAATGAAATTATCGCGTTTACCAATAATTGAAATCAAAAAGGTATGCCATAAATGAAAAAAAAGAAAAATAAAGAAAAAATAGAAATAATATATATCATATATAAATATAGTGACATCTTAATGGCCACCATGATAGGTGTTAAAAAAATATTGAACAATCATCATTTCATGAGGCAGTATTTCGCCACCCACAGAAAGAGTATGTACTTTAACCATTAGACGAAGGTATGTGTAATAGTAAATCAAATCCATCTCATAAAAACATCCTATTATATTGAAGATACTGTTTTTTTTACAAAATAATGGAATAAAATGATTTTAAGGGGTTGGAGAAGAAAAATAAAATAAAATAACATAAGAGAAGACATTACCTTAAAATTGGGTAAATATTTTTGTTTTCATCCAAAGGCTTCTTTGGGAAGACTTCTGCCCAAATAGTGGCTTCTAGGAGTAATATAGGGAAGTTGAGAGAGTATTTGGGTAGAGTTTGGCCGAGCCAAATGGCTTTTACGGTGTGAATAATGGGGTTTAGGTGGGAGCCTTTTATAAGAGGAGAGGTGGGGAACTCTTGAAAAGTCATGAAATGTTACATTATTATGAAGTGCTTTTCGGATTTCAAATGTCCCAAAATTATATATTTCTAGGATAAGGTGAAAATGGTTAGAAATATACTCATCCAATAGGTTTTGTACAAGTGTAAGTCTTAGATTATACATTATCTTTTCATTTTATTTAAATCGTTAATTAATGAGGTAATCGATGCGTCATCACAGTGTCATAAAACATTTAATTTATTTAATGACTAAAAAATTAAAAAAATATCAAGATGTATGATATATTTTCATATTTATAATGAATATTTATAGTATAAAATTTAACTTATATAACCCCATGTAATAATTGTTTTAGTAAAACAACAAATGTTTGTGACAATTTTATTTTTGCTTTTAATAAAAAGTTATTAATGTCATTTTCTTACCCAAGTGGCTCCATGGGGTCCCCAAGTTGACCCATGGATTTTCATGGTCGGCCATGACTCATCCAATAAGTGTAGGACAATTTTATAAGTAATTTCATATTATTATAACATTATATTTACCTTAAATTACACTAATTACCTTTAATCGTGATTAATAGAATTTAAAAGTTAATATTCAACAAAAATTATTTTAATCCCATTGAACCAAATTTTACTTCCTAATGACAATGGTGTAAGTCGGATTTTTGAAATTCAAATCACAGAGGTGGTAAATTTTCATTTAAATGAAAAATTAGTTTTTTAACTACCACTTAGTGGTTCCACTATTCATCAAAAATCGATGTTTTTCAGAAAAATACCAAAAATTCACTCTAAGATATAATTGATATTCCTAATTAAAAAATGATGTATATTTTAAAAAATTCCAAACATATAAGTTGAATTAATTAATTTTATAATTAATTTCTGTTGTCATAACAAATAGCATGTTTTTAAGAAACAATATCAATCAAAAGATTGACAATTGTTTATGTCCAATTTCAAAGTGAAATTAATTATATTGACAACCATTGGATAAAATGGTAAAATTATATTCTAATTATAGTTTAAAACCACTCAATAGTATAATTTATCACAATAAATTATTTTCATTAAAAATGTTTTTTTAATTATTTTTCACTATTCATAGAAAATTGGATGTTCTCAAAAATATACAAACATTCAACATAGGCTAATTTCGATATTATGAATCAAAAAATGAAGTCCATTTTTAAATATAAAATTTATATAATTTCAAAAGGAGGTTATTACTACTCATAACGGCTACTTTTATTGGTCGTGGATTGTTAGAATCTTGAACCTACGTACAATGAAAGCTATCGCATTATTGAAAGAGAAGCGTACCATGGAATATTGGGGTGTTACATTCTCCACTCCTACAATAAATTACTTCCTAGAAATTTGAAATTGTTATTCGAAAATAAAAGGTTGAAAGTAGAAGATACCATTGTGGAATCCCATATCGGAAATAAGGTTAATAAAATTTAGCCTTAATAAGAGGGAAAGGGAAATGAAAATTCACCACCAAATTATGATCTTGATTAGGAGAACATTGGTGAAAATTTGAGAAAAATAATTGGATGGAAAATGTAAATATTTTGAGGGAGTGATTGAGGTCATCAATCACAAATAAGTGTAAAATTGAGGGCCTCAATGCCTTCAATCTATAGTGATTTAAAATATCATCAGTTCAACAAATCATAAGGTAATAGGATAACACTTTTTTTAATATCCCTTTCCTAAAGTTTAAGAATTAATTTATTCATAGAATAAGAGAGAGGTATATATATATATATAAATATTTGACAAGTGGACTTTCAACCTTCAACTAATTTCTACCAAAAACTCATCTTTTCCTCAAAAAGATAATAGAACTCAAAAATATTATATTTATCCTAATCGTACATGGTTCCAAATATTAACAAATACCATTTAGATTAGGAAAACTATTTTGTTATAACCAGGGACATCCTGTAGGCTAGTGGTAGGTAATAAAGGTCTGTCGCACTATGATTGTGGGTTCGATTCCTGCAGCTTTGCCTGACACGACGGGTTATCCCCTAACCTACAGGTTGTCCTTTTCCTAAAACGACAGTATTATAATATTCAAAAAATAATCTTCAGAAATATTTTAACCTTAAACAATACTATCCAAAGTAAAACATAATCCATTCCAAAATTTATAGTTATCCAAAGTACCTCTGTCCAGACATTCTCTTAAAGGACTCTAAATTCCAAAATCAATTATAACATCATATTCCCCAAACAAAGTAATGATTCTCTTATTGTAACATAATAAAAATATGATTACCTTCGTCATATTAAAACCTTAATAAAAAGAACAAGTACTGCAGTGAAATCCTTATATATATCACATTATTCTTATAACTAGAATATAATCCTCGAGTCCAAAAGCACCAATACATTTATTATTCCACTTCAACTGTAGTAACAGTATAAGATTGTCCTTGATCCCTTGGGCTTTTCTGAGGTATGATTCCCTAAAACTTAGGACATTCATTTTCATAATTCCCCATTTCCCTACAATTTTAGCAATCAACATTTATTGCCTCTTTCATTCCCTTGCAATCATGAGCCTGGTGACCTTTTTCTCCACATTTATAACAAACTCCCATTCCTTTTAGGCAAGTATCAGGGTGATTCTTCACAAAATTATACCATAATGGAAAATACTTTTTTCCCTTTTCTCTTTATCTGTCTCTTATTCCACCATTCTCTTCTTCTCTTGCTTTACATTATTGTCATATGATTTAGAGAATTCCTTTTCTGTCTTGATAAAACACGAGACTATATCTTCGTACATTGAGAAATATTGTGATACTAAAGCTCGACAGATAAATGATTTTAACCCATAAATGAAACGATCAATCTTACTTCTTGGGTTACATATATAATATACAGCATACCTCACTATCCTTGTAAAGCTAGCCTCATACTTTGTGATATTCTCATCCTCCTTTTGTCTCTGACTCAGAAATTGCCTTTCTATATCTGCTCGATGGTCATGAGGAAATTATTTTTTTAAGATAATCTCATTAAGCTCCCTCCATTCCATATTTGATACTTCATCATCTTCCTTTGTGTTTTGAATCAATGACCACTATTGATCGGCATCTCCAGTGAGGTGGTAAATTGCCATGACAACTTTCTCCCTTCCACTACTCCCCAAGGCATGGAATATTTTCTATAAGGATTTTATCCATAGCACAACTACTAATGGTTTGTACCCCCATTAAATGTTGGTGGTTGTTTCCTCATTAAATGATCTAACATTGATCCTCCATGTTGAGGGTCAGGGTGCTCCATACGAGTAAGGTTATTATTCGTAACCTGAGTGAGTTGTCCCAATATGGTGATAAGTTGATCAACACTATTTGTATCACCCACTCCACTATAATTATCTTTAGCATGAGGGAAATCCATACATGGAGTGCATGCATTGATACATTTTCCATTCCTTTTACAAGGTTCCATTTCTAAACAATGGCATAAACTAGATTAGTTTATGAATCGAAATACATAATAACAAACGTGCAAAACACCTAACATAAATTGAACTATATATGGATATAATCCATAATCATAAAAATGTTTTCATTGAGGACGTATATACTCATAAACCCTTCATAGTGGTTTGTAATGAAAATGAGAATTATCCTAAGCATATCCCCTGGGAGTGTCGTAACCAAGAGTGCAGCAATGCCTATTTTTGCGCACCAGTTCATGTTCTAGTCTTTCTAAAAGCGGTGTTTTTGGGTTTTACCCCTAGGTAAATCTGTTCCAGAGCCGCCCCAAACTTCTCATATCCAGACATGGATGTATTTCTCGAAAAACTCAAAAAATATCTATAATACCAAAATTCTAGGAAGTTCTTCTATACTAATCTTCAAAGTCTATCATAGGGATATGTTCTATAATCAGAGTTTTTCTAAATCTCGCTTCCAAGGGTAGTACTAAAATTCCTCTGATACCAACTGTAACACCCCAACCCAAGTTACCTAGAGCCGGTGCATTATTATGTAACATTGGAATGATCACAAAGATCAAGTCTCGAAAGACCGATTCATTTAGTATCCTTGAAACAATAGATACATTCATAAGTTTTACATTACATCATAAAGTAAAACAAAACTATAACAACATCTTGTCTTCTTGTCCCCCCATACTATCCCTGCAGATCATTCATAAAATATTTCTTAAAATCCAGGAAAAATTAAAACATTGAATGGGGTGAGCTCAGATGCTCAGTAAGGATAACAATATAGTGGAAAATTTCATAAATAAACATAAACATTTAAGGCAATGTATAACTAAAAAAGCCTTTCTAACCTGAACTTCATCATAATATGGAAGAAAAATGAAATAATTCGAGTTACTTATTCACATGGATATTCTACTAGTCGAATAATCACATGCAATATCAATAACCACTCTCATAATGATGGAATTCATAATGCCAGACTATCATAACCACGTTGCCAAGGCCTTGTGCCAAGAAAAAAAATAAGATTTTGACAAGGCCTCTTGACAAGACACTAGTTTGTCTCATGAGACCTACTGATGCATCAAGGAGCTATAGCGGGCTCCACCCGTCACTTATTATGTCCAATGCATTCCTCATATGAACATATTTAAACATATCATAAACTATAACATAATCGTATCACATAAAACATGTTTAAAGGAAATGTAACATTTCCACATTTCAATCAAAAGATATCAATACAACACATTGATATAATAAAAACACAGTCAAAACCATTTTCAAAACCAAAATACAAGAAACATAAATTATGTTATTAATTTTTCATTTAAAAAATGTTATGTCTTGTATAGGAAGCTGAAACTCGAATAATGGTCACGACGGAGGAGAAGTCGTTGTCGCCGCATACGTAAGACAAAAAATTCCATTTGTAATTTACTAAAAACGTTTCATATAAAAATATTCCTTTTGAATAAAAGTTAAGGTAAAAGGGGTTTATACACCGTATAAAGGAAAGTTGTGTATAAAACAAAATATTATTCAATGAAAGGAGATTGAGACGAAGTCCCTTACCTCGTCTCTCACTTGACTCGACCATTATTTAACCTCCTGAATAATAAACTAGAGTTAATTTCTAATTTCATAAGAACCTTTTTCAAGTTCATTATTCCTTTTATATCCCTTATTACCATGTTATGAACATTATGTAATTATTTAAGTTAATAACAGTCGTTTAGTCTATCTTTGGTACTTTAGTCAAAAATAAACTTCTTATAATTACAAGTTGTTCATGTGGTAAAATATCCATTATATCTAGAATTATATTCCAGATGTACATATCATATATAAAATAAATATCCAATATATATATTCATTTATAATATTACATAACATTTAGTGGTAAGAAATGAAATGCACCGTTCATGGAGACGGTAAGCCGTACGTACGTATGAACGCTACTTTCATTTCTATTTCAAATTTTATAGAATAAAACCATAGTGATATAGAGGTATATTATAATTCCAGTATAATATCATATATAATATCATTTACTCCATCCTATACACGTCCCACATATGGTATTAACGATTCAAATCACTTTGAGGGGGCGGTAGTCTGCACTTCCTAAAATGAAATTATCACTTTTACCCATAATGGTAATCATAATGTTATATCATAAATGAAAAATAAATAAGAATAAGAAAAACATAAACATAATATATATCATATATAAATATATTTACATCTTAATGTCCACCATGAGAGGTGTTAAAAGAATATTGAACAATCTTCGTTTCGTGAGGCAGTAATTCACCACCCACAGAAACATAATGTTCATTATCAATTAGAAAAAGTTATGTGTAAGTGTAAAACAAATCCTTCTCATAACAACATCCTAGTATATTTAATATACCAGTTTTGTTACAAAATAAATTAATAAAAAGAGTGTAAGGGGTTGGAGAAGAAAAATAAAACAAAATAATATAAGAGAATACATTACCTTAAAATCGGGTAACTCGTTTTGATTTGAGACAAATCATTCCTTGGGAAGGCTTATGCCTAAAGTAAGGCTTCTAGGAGTAATATAGTGAAGTTGAGAGAGTATTTTGGCAGAGTTTGGCCGAGCCAAATGTCTTTGAAGGTTTGAATAATGTGGTAGAGGTGGGGGGGCTTTTATAAGAGGAGAGGAGGGGCACTCTTGGAATGTCATGAAATGTTAAATTATTATGAAGTGATTTTCGGATTTCAAATGTCCCACAATTATATATTTAAAGGATAAGGTGATAATGGTTCAAAATATACTCATCCAATAGGTTTTTTACAAGTGTATGTATTAGATTTTACATTATCATTTAATTTTATTTAAATTATTAATTAATGAGATAATCCATGCATCATCATGGTGTCATAAAATATTTAATTTATTTAATGTCTAAAAATTATAAAAAGTTTATCATGATGCAGGAAATCTTGTTATATTTCCAATGAATATTTATAGTCTAAATGTTAACTTATATAACCCCATTTAATAATTGTTTTAGTAAAACAACACATGTTTGTGACAATTTTATTTTTACTTTAAATAAAAAGTTATTAATGTCATTTTCTTACCCAAGTGGCTTCATGGGGTCACCAAGTTGACCCATGTATTTTCTTGGTCTTCCATGACTCATCCAATAAGGGTATGACAAGTGTAAAAGTAATTTCATATTATTATAACATTATATTTACCTTAGATTACACTAAATACCTTTAATTGCGATTAATAGAATTTAAAAGTTACTATTCACCAAATATTATTTTAATCCCATTGAACCACATTTTACTTCCTAATGAAAATGATGTATGCCAGATTATTGAAATTAAAATCACAGAGGTGGTGAAATTTCATTTAAATTAAAAATCAGTTATTTAACTACCACTTAGTGGTTTCACTATTCATCATAAATCGATGTTTTTCAGAAAAATACCAAAAAATCACTCTAAAATATAATTGATATTCCGAATTCAAAAGTGATTTTTATTTTAAAAAATTCCAAACATATAAGTGGCATTAATTAATTTTATAATTAATTCCCGTTGTCATAACAAATAGCATGTTTTTAAGAAACAATATCAATCAAAATATTGACAATTGTTTATGTCCAATTTCAAAGTGAAATTAATTATAATGACCACCATTGGATAAAATGGTAAAATTATATTTTAATTATAATTTAAAACCACTAAATAGTATAAATTATCACAATAAATTATTTTCATTTAAAAAGTTTTTTTTACGTATTTTTCACTATTCATCGAAAATTGGATGTTTTTAGAAAAATACCATAAATTCAAAATAGGCTAATTTCGATATTACGAATCCAAAAATGAAGTCCATTTTGAAATAAAAAATTTATATAATTTAAAAATGTTGTTATTACTATTCATAACGGCTACTTTGATTGGTCGTGGTGTGTTAGAATCTCGAACTTGCGTACAATGCAAGCTATTGCATTATTGACAGAGAAGCGTACCGTGGAAGCTTGGGGTATTTCAATTATTCTTCGGTAAAAATGGTATTACTGTAATATAAATATATTCTTATTTTAAAATATGGAGAATTTGTATATACCTATGATATTTATTTAATAAAATATTTTTCCTTTTTTCTTTGATAATGCATCAGGTATGTGTTTATTTTTTCAGAGAATAGGTATCAAAGACTCAAATGGAAACGATGTAAAAAATTTCCATAACTGTAATTTCACAGGTCTTGAAATACATAAATGATATGTATACATCATTCATAACATGTATAAATAGGATAAAACAAGCCATGAAGAATTTAAAAGTTATATCGTACATATATGATGAAACTCTACCATACAAGACTTGTAAGATTCGATGACCACTTCCTGCTTAATGTTCAAGTAGTGAAGAAAAAGCATTTCGGGAGTCTCGATTAAACAATTTGAAATGAGTCACATCTTTAAATCCAAAAGATTCAGGTTGTAAAAGGTGAGAGATCCAAAATGTGTAGATAAAACCATTGATCGATATTTCAAAACATGATAAAGGTACACATCATGTAAATTACCCTCTATTTATCTACAGACCATCAAAAACCACACTTATTACTTTTGGGTAGCATATTTCCTTTCTTTATCTCATATTTTCTTCCCTTATGTCTCTTAAAACTCATGTTTAAACATTTTTTTGTACCATTTAAATTAAATCCATTTGTTTCTTATCAGTCATCGTGCATTCTTCATATTTCTCATCTCCATTTACCATTAAAATGTTTGTTTACCATTTTCCATTCAATTTTAAAAAGGATATGCACCACATTCTTACATGTTTAACATTCCATGTTAGTGTTTTTTTATTTATAAATTTTTCTAATTGTGAAATCCATGGTTCTTAATCCCTAAATTTCTAACTTTCTTATTTCAAATAATTTATTAATCTGCTTAGGATTTCAGAAACTTTTTCTCTTATTTAGTTTACTACCATCATGAGAAGCTAACCTCATTAGGGTAAGGGTCAATAGTAATGGTTTTTCTTATCTTCATGAAAATTTAAACCAAAATTTTGTAGGCCAAATTTTAGTAATCATGTCAAATAAATACTATTTACTCAATTGATTTATGTTACCCTCACCATGGGATGTTTCAATGAAATAACCAAACCTGATTGGTGTTGAGAAGGTTATAATCCTTAGATGCCTATAGATTCTTCAATAGATGTTAATATTAATTATTATAGGTTTTTATATTATATATGGACCAAAAAATAGTTGGTTTTTTGATAGATCTAGTAGTTTTTAACATAATCAACTTGTTTTCTATGCACCACTTTGCAGCCTATGCCCTAAGACTATCCCATGTTTGGAATGAGATTTTAATTTTTACCTGACCCCTAAAATTGCACTCAGTCCCTATTTCATTCCTAATTGAAAAACCAATATAAATAAAACTAATTGATTCCCAAAATCAAATCAACTTGTGAGGACACAAACATAATGGTTTGGAGTCATTGGTTTCCAATCTTCCAATCATTCCTTGTGGGTTTGACCAAACACTACAAATCTATTATGCCACTGTAGGAATTGTATTTGGGATAAACAAAATTATAATATTATCTCAATCCTGGAAAATTATATGATTCTCATGAGTGAGCCACATTTTGGGACCATTTCCAAGGACTATTTCTTTGATTAGGCATATGATCCTTTGGCATGAACGTGGTATTAACTCACTCATCCAATATTTCTCTTTTCATTATCTATTAATTCTTCTAAACAAAATTGTGTCCTTCATTTTTATCATAGAGCATGTTCCCGACCCCCTAACTCATTCAATGATTCTTGAATATCATGAAAATTCACATTCATTATTGATAATGATCGATATCATCCAACATGCCACTATCTAAGAAAAGATAACCGCGAAAATCTTTTGGGTACCAACCCACAAAGATGAAAAATGTTCTACCTGAACTTCGTAAAGGCCAAACCATGCAACTGGAGTGCACCATTAGGGATTATAGATTTCCAACTGTTAGAGGTGTGTCACCCAATATTATGTGCCCTATTATCTAGGCCCATATATTCGAATTCAAACGTGGACTCATCAACATGATTTAGAATATGGAACAGTTCAGTGGATTGCAGAGAAAATATTGTCCCAATAATATCTCTAACTTCCCAGAAGAATGAGCTATCTTTTGAAACCATTAATATACCTATAACATAATCATATTTTGAGTATTCCCATTATCCATGTAGGTATGATCAAATAATTGGATAAAAATACGTTTTACTAAGTCAATCATGTCATGGGATGAATTATCTATAATGTTCCTAGATAATTATTTCCCACCTATAAAATCTAGGAAACATAGGAATGATATCCAAAAAATTTCATGGTTAGATGGAGAGTTCATATGTGAGGCTTGTAATCACTTTAAATAACGTACTATGTAGTTCCCAAACCATATACTAGATCTGTGGCTACAACTTCAAACATTTTACCATGGTCTCAAACCAGATGATCACATAGTGGTAGATAATACCACTTTTGGAAGTCAAATTAGGAAAATGTATGAAGTTGGATGAGCACATCTGGATGAGGTCTCACAAAATACCATTGTTTGGCATAGCGATCACAGAACACCTCATTATGGAATCTGAAAAGTTGAAGAGAACACCCATCTAGATGCATTAGTAGAGGCCCTTACATTGAAGATTGAATCTCTTCAGCTACCTATTAAACCATGACCCAATCTGGATTGTGTAATGGAGATTCAATCCTATGAAATGTGTGGAGGCCCACACACATACCAATACTGGATGGCACAATTAGATGATCAATAAAGAATATATTGTAATTAGTTTCTTCACAATTACCAATTCCAATAATTACAGCAACCACAACAGTATTATTAATATAGGCTAGCTGCAAAACTACAACAAAATAATTAAAGGTAGTATCTTTAGAGAAGTGGGAAAGAACCACCCAGGTACCAAGGAACACCTGGATACTTGCTTATGAATCATGTTCCTCAACCACCGCAATATATACCCTAATAACATATTCCTTCTAGTGTCCAGAAATAATTTCAAACAGATATTCATGGACCACCACAACCAGAAATACCTATCTAATACAATATATAAAATATACTGAAAATTTTCATTGAAAAAATAGAAAATTGGATGAACATATAAGAAATAGAAATTCTAAATCAATGGGAGGCCCTTGAAAACCTCAGTCACCAAATGTGACCAATCTCAACGACCTTTTATGAAAGATTAACAAGTACTCTTCCTGGAAATACTAAGGCATTCCCTAATAAAGAGTTTATGTATGTGGTACTATGGAGTGGAAAAGTACGGGATATTCAAAAACCCTACATAGGAAAAGAGAATACTCCCAATGAAACCAATTGATATGCAACTGTCAGTAAAGAGGATTGCGATGAATTTGAATGTATAACTGACTTTGGGAAGCGTATAGAATCATCAAATCCCAAAAATGATCCAAAAAAATAGAAATATAAAGAAGAAATCTACATTTCACCATCATCTTAAACGAAACATCTCCCCTAATTGAATGGGATGTGATTAGGAAAATTTAAGGGAAGTATAAATGTTTTGTAAATATTCATCCAATTACATATAAACAGCTCATTTTCTGAAAATATTACCCAAATTACTACCTACGATAAATTTATAAAGAATATTATTTCTAAAAGGGATAATATGGAAGACCTATGTGTCATTTCATCAAATGAATAATGTCTTGATATAGTTTATCATAAGATTACACTGAATATGTGAGATCATGGTAGTTTATAAATGCCTTGCACCATAGGGGAATGACATAAAAAAAGATCCATGTGGGGCTTAGAAGGAAACACTAACCTTATAAAAATCATTGTAGTCTGAAATCATTGACTCAATGAAATGAAGCCAACTATATTGGTTCTTCAATTAGCTGACTGATTATTTATGTATCCTGGGGGACATCTCAATGATATCTTAGTCAAATTTAGAAAATTCATTTTTTAGGACACTTCCTCATATTAGATATGGAAGAAACAATAGATGTTACCATTATCCTAGGATGAAAATTTATAGCCACTGAGAGGGTGTTGATTTATATGAATCTAGGAAGACTAATTTTCAGATTAGGAGATGAAAAATAATCTTTTGGCCAAGTTATATTTAATAATCAAACAGATGATTTTTTTGACAGTAAATCTATCCGTCTCACCTGAAGATAGTAATGAGAACATAAAAATCGAAGACGAGATGGATTTATTGTCTCCTATTGAAATTGACGAATTTGACTATGAGTAAGTGAACTAAATAGAACCTCTTACAAGGGACCATATCATGACTTTTATACCCTCTGTTATACCTCCACCAACGATTGTGATGAAACATCCCTAAGAACACTCATGTACTCATTCCTAGAGATGAAAGTTACACTACAAGTCACCATAATCATAGTGTTGTAGCAAAAAAAGTTGAAAATTTGATTTATGTCCTGAAAAGTCATAAAAATAAATCTCTTGGTGAGTGGGCGATATTGATGTGATCAACCCCATAAAATGAACTCATAAGATTTTACTGGAAGAATTTACGTAACCCAAAATCTATCTCAGGTGGAGAATCACCCCACTGATGAAGGAGATACTTAATAAATAAGTACTAAAAGTCATATATGATGGAATAAAATTTTCAATATATGACAATTACTGTGTGAGTCCTCTAGAGGTCATTCTAAATAATGGCAGCCTCAAAGTTGCGAAGAATTGATGAATATCAATTGATCTCCACTCGAATCAGAATGGATGGAGAGTATATTTGGATAACATAAATTTAACTACAACAACATAAAAATATAATTTCACATTGAATTTCATAGATCAATCCTTGGCTAGAATGATAGGGCATAAATTCCACTATTTCCTAGATTGATATTCATGATACAATCATATTGTATTCATCAAGGTAGACTACTCAATCAATAAATTCAAATGTCCATTTGGTACCATTTTTTACATATACATATAATTCAATATATGTAATGAACTAGTTTCATCAATGGGGTCATAAAACATATATTCCATGAATTGTTGTAGAAATTCATGGAAAATAAGATGGATTTGTTTCCAGTTTTTACATGATCTTTTGAGGTATGCCTATGAAATATTGAATAAATTGTGTAATTCTATGAAGAAAAGTAACTATTTTTAGACTAGGATAAATTCAAATTTATGGTCCAAGGAGGCAAAGTACTTCGAAACATTAACAAATAATGGCATGAAAGTTGACCTAGAAACTATCAATGTGATCAAATAATTTTCTTTAGTCATCAACTATTGAAGGAAAAAGTTTTTTTCTGTTCCATGGAAGAATCTATTTCCACTTTCTGAAATATGTTGTGAATGTTTGACACCCATTAACACACCTATTATCAAAGGATTTACCTTTTGAGTTCACTGATGAATGTCAGTGGTCATTCATTTTTTAAAGAACTACCCAGTGGCCTCTCCTATTATCATTATAACAAATTGGAAAATATTAATTAATTTAATGTTTGATGGAAGGGAAATCACTATAGGCACTATATTAGGAAAGATATCCTACCCCATATCCTATCCCTTTTACTATGAAAGTCACACATTGAATTATGATTAGATAAACTAAAAAACTCTTGAGAAGAAACTCATAACAATATATTATGATTTTGAAATGTTTCTCTCATACCTTGTTTTTTGATATGTGATTGTTTACACTGACCATGCCTCCCATGAATATTTTCTTGGTCCATAGGATATTGTTAGCCACTATCCCTGACTATAATGGTTTTAATTATCACAAATCATTTCATATATTAATATATATCTTACCTCAACTATAGATCCTAATTTATGTCAAATCTTATCTTTTATGTCAGATCATTTTTATCATATAAATATTTTCGAATATCTATGTGTACCTATGGTTATAAACAATTTGTTACATTACTATAATTTAATACAGACAGAACATCTAAAAATCATCTATGTATGATTCACTGACACCGACAAAAGAACTGAGATACTGATGCATATGACTCACTGACGCAGACCAGCTACTGAAGCATATAACTCACCGACACAGATGACCTACCGTTAGTCAATGTGAACAACTGATGCATGGTTATACTGACTCAAGGACTCGTCGATAGTAAAAAAAGTCACCATTGTAATGAGCCACTAACAAATGGAAAGACCAAAATAATAACATAACGATGGGTTGAGTCATCGAAAAAAGGAGATACCAACAGATGAGTCGCCGATTGATCTCTCACAGATTGGAAGACTCACCAATAAACTCTTTAAAGTTTCATTTATTAAATTTATCTCTAACAATCATATTTGAGTCATTTAATGATATTGGAATTTTTATTAATCTTTTGTTGGTCTTTTAGGAGATAGTACGTGGTAGGATGAACATGTGAACATGGAATGTACATGATATTTATTGTCCCTCGTGAATAAAAATCATTTTTCAAATAAATAAGAAAGATAAGATAAATGTAGTGTGCTCACATGTAAGACAGATAGAAGAAAATCATTAAGTCTCATGCACCCACTATGAACTCAATAAATAAAAGAAAAACACACGAGGTAGTCTCCATCAGGATGAACATTGAATCGATAAACTACATCAATATATCTAATAAGTAGAAGGATATAACTACCGAACATTACTTATAAATGGAACCCTGAATAAAAATCTCTACTCTAGTTTCATCTTCCAGAAGATGACTCTAACCTCATCTCAACTACATCTGAAGATTCCAGAGCTACATCTCAAGACACATAGAGCCTTCTAAATACTTTCTCATATTTATTTCCTATATTTTTTGCATTTTTACATAACTTTTACCAATTATTGTATCTATATATAAAGAACAGACTATCTCCTTTATCAAACTGATGGATAAATATTTCCATCCACTCATACCATATTTATATTTTTTATTCCCATGAAAGTGTGTGGATGTAGTCATTGTGTCAGCTGGTAGTTTAACCCATGATGAACTGTGGAAGATATAGTGTGACCAGGATAGCCTATGTTCTATTGTTATCCCCAATCTAGGGTGTAGGTCAATATATTTACTAATTTAATCTGCTTGGGGGCAGGTGATCACCAAGTGGAGAGGATTATGTCTCTACATGAGAGTAAACCTATTGTTTTATTTCCACTGTGTTTTTACTTTTAGATTTAGTCTGTTTAATCATATATATCATAAAACTAAATTAAAATTTTATTTTCAGTATTAGAATGTGTTTATAATAGTATTTACATATTACGATAGATTCAAAAGTTTTATTAATTATAAAATTGATATATTTGTGAACTAATGAGTCTTTTGAGAAATTAGTCAAACAATCAGGCTATTATAAATTCACTACTCGCTAATTAGAAAATTTAATTTTAAAATTGGGGGGATATCAAATTATACACTTCAACATAAATTTTTATAGGAAGTCAATTCATCCCCCTCTTGAGTGTTATAGTCTAACCAGCTTTTGGTATCATAGGTTTTGGAATTTTTAGTTTTCAAGGCTTCTTCAAACATTTCAACTTAGATTATAGTTGTATTTCCAAGATCATAAAATTTCTGTTAATACTACGTTTTTATCACTTTAAAATATATTTTAAAAATTTTATTTTTTAAAATATATAGGAAGCTATTTCTACCAACATAACTCCATTCTAAAATAGAAGCAACTACGCTCAATGGAAAATTAAAATGAAAATTCATTTAGAAAGTATGGGTTTTCAAATTTGGGGTTCAATTGTATAGGAATATAACATTACTTCTACTCCTAGAACTACATTGGATAACCCAAATAAGCCTTCTTATAATAATAATATCAAAGAATTGAATTCCTTAAATTTTTTTTAAGAGATGAAGAGTTTAAAAGAATTTCTGAACGGAAGAATACTCCTAAAATCTGGGATATTTGGTTTTTTCACATGGAGAAAAATATAGTGTTAGTTAAATGAGAATTAAAACATATACCATTTAATATGATAACATTAAAATTAATCTTTATGAGCCTATTTTTGATATATATCTCAGGTTTAAATAAAATGTGAACACAATGATTTCTCTAAGAAGAGCTATTTCTACCAAAGACCAAATTATGAGGTTTCTCATATGCTTACCACATAGATTGTGAGTAACCTCTTTCTCCATTAGAGATTTATGTGACATCAGAAAACTACCTATCGAATAACTCATTGGAAAACTGATTATATATGAAGAAGTGTTGAAAATCAATAAGGTAGAAGAATATGAAACTAAGAGAAAATCTGTTTCCTTTAAGACTACTAACTCTATAAACATGTAAAAATATTGAAGGTGATAACCTCTATTGAAAGATACAATACTGATGAATCAACATCATATAGTGGTGGAGAGATGGATCAGTGAGCCAAAAGTTTCATGAAATTCTATAAGAAGAAGTTCTTCAGGAAGCCCAACTACAATGGAAGATATGATACCAAGGGAGAATGAAAAAATGTCTAGAAAAGAAATGAAAAATACAAGGATATTTTCTACTATGAATGTAATAGTAGAGGACATATCCAAAATGAATTTCCAAAGAATACAATATGAAGTATGAAAACAATGAAAAGAAGTATAAATGAGCTATTAAGGCAACATAGAGTGCTATTGAAGATATATATATTGAATCAGAATCATCTCATGATGAGAGAGATGAAATGGAAAATATGTGTTTTATGAAAACCACATCTAACGTAACCTAATATTCTCTTGTACAAAAATCATACTATTCTATATCTGAAATTGATTATGAAAATATGAAAAGTTATGAACTATTTGAATATTGTAATATTTTGGAAGACAAATCCAATGAAATAAATGAAAAAACTAAATCATCAAAGAAAAATCATGCTCTCATTGTACATATTAAGTATAAACATACTACTAAAAAGTAAAATATTTCTCAACTTCTCAAAGAAAACAATGAACTAAATTATCAAATGAGAAGTGGAAGAAAGATCTAGAAAAGTTTACTAAAGGGAAAAGTAATATTACTTAAATTCTGGGTAAACAGATTTCTCCTATGTACACTTATTATATTGGATATTAGACTAGATAGAGAAACCTATCTAAACACTTTTTTAACTAAATTTGGAAAATATGTTCTTCTAACTAAAAATCAAATCTCTACTACTAGATCATGTTCTAGAAAATCTTTTACTACTTCTATGTTTTTTGGACCAAATATCATGTATTTTCAAATATATTATAAAATGAATATAAGAAACTGAAGAATCAAATGTGGGTACATAAAGAATTGATTACTAATGTCACTAGACCCAAACAAGTATGGGTACAAAAATATGTTTTGTTTGATTATTTTGGGGAAAATCTATTTGATGAGATCCTACACAAGTTAATATTACTTCAATAGTGGATTTTCAAGACATATGTCACGATACTATTAAAGCTTCAAGAATAAAATCAAGATTGATGGTGGATATTTCACCTTTGGTGACAATTCTAAAGGAAATATAATTGGATTCTTCCAGATTGGTAACTATAACTCAGTTTTAATTTCTAAATTACGTTTTGTCAACTGATATAAATATAACTTTCTTAGTATTTGACAATTACTTTATAATGGATTTCATGTTAAAGTTGAAAATTATTCTTACAATGTTTTTGACTCTAAAAATGAATTTGTGTTTTCTACTCTTAGGAATGAAAATATATATGCTATTAACGTCGATTCTTTAGTCTCTCAAAATGTGTCATGCTTATGTAGCTTTCATAAAGAGTTTGTGCTTTGGAATAGATGATTGGGACACTGTAATGGACACTCACATAGAAATCTTACTCAAAAAAGTACTTGTCAAGGATCTATCCAAACTTGAGTACTCAAATGACAACGTTTGTAATCCATATTCAAAGGGTAAAAATATAATATATCATCCAAATAAAAGAAAGAAGTTTCAACTTCTCAAACCTTTTATTAGGTTCACATTGACTTGTTTGGACCATCTCAAGTTTCGATTTTAAATGAGAAGAACTATGTCTATGTTTTGTACATGACTATTCATGGTATACTTGGACTTATTTCTTATCTCACAAAAGTTAATCATGTACTTACTTCATCTGGTATGATTAAACATTAGAAAATCTAAGTGTACAGAGAATAAAATCATTAAGAAGTGATCATGATCGTGAGTATAAAAATCAAGACTTTGAATCGTTTTCCTCATACAGTGGCTATAGTCATAACTTCTCTATCTCTATTACACCTCAACAAAATGGAGTTGTGGAAGGAAGTAATATGACATTACAAGAGATAACCAGATAAATAATTATTGAATATGACCTACCTATTTACTTTTGGGATTATGTTGTTAATACTACTTGCTACATTACTAATAAAATCGTAATCATACCTGTCCTCAAGATGAATCCTTATGACTTGTGGAACAATGGATATCCCAAGTTTAGTTACTAAAATGTTTTTGGTTAAAAAGCATACATATTAAACATAAAGAAAAATATTGACAAATGTGCATCCTATAGTGATGAAGGAATCATCCTTGGTTACTCAACCTCTATTAAAGCATATAGAGTCTTTAATAAAATAACCAAGTGTGTGGAAGAATATGTGCATATCGAATTTTATGAGGGAAAACACATGAACCTATAACCTTCCTAGACAACCATGTAGATGATATGTCAAATATGGACATAAATACAAAATCATCAAATCATCTTGTCAATCACTCTGTTAAAATACACAGTTATTTAAACTCTTCAGACTCAGTACATGATGAACTCGAACATGTAGATGAACCTAAAATTACTAGCCCCTCCTTTTCTAGACCAACTAGAACTCTCAAGAACCATCCTTTAGATTATGTTTTTGGAGACTTATATAAAGGGACACAAACAAGATATTCTCATAGAAACGAGGATGAACATCAATCCCTTTTGTCACAACTTAGTCCTAAAAACATCAATGATGGAATTAAAGTTAAATTTTGGGTGATGGATATAAAATAAGAACATAATAAATTTAAAATTAAAAATGTCTGGAAATATGTGCATAGACCCAATGAAACCATAACCATAGTCACTGCGTGGGTTTTTAGGAACAATGTAGATGAATATAGTAATGTTTGAAATAAAGCTAGATTGGTTGAACAAGGTTATAGTAAGGAAGAAGGAATTTACTATGAAGAAACATTTTAACTTCTTTCTAAACACGAGGCCATCATAATACTTCTTGATTCTGATAACCATCATAATTTTATGCTTTATCAAATGGATAATAAAAGTACATTACTAAATAGGTATATAGTTCAGGATATTTTTATTGAATAACCCCCTGATTTTAAAAACCCTCATTTTGAAAATAATGTTTTAAAATTAACAAAATATTTATATGGATTCAAACATGCTCCAAGATCTCGTTATGATAGACTGAGTACTTTTATCATTAATATATATTGTAAAAAAGGTATTTCTGATACTCCTCTATATATATTATGAATTTATAAAGATGTTTAATAGTTAACATTTATGTCGATGGTATTATTTTTGTATCTTCATGAAATTCTCTAGGTATTGATTTTTCTAAAATGATGAAAAGTGAGGTTAAAATGAGTTTGACGGGTGATCTCAAATTATTTCTAGGATTTCATTTTTTTCAAAATAAATAATATATCATTTTATATAAATGTAAAAACACAAAATACTTTCTAAAAAGATTTGGATTTGACAGAATTAAAACATGTGACACTCCAATGAGTATCACTCGTATGTTGGACCTTTATGAAGATAATAAATCTATTTATCATATAATTTATAGGGTAATGTTTTGGAGTTTTCTATAATTGACTTCTAGTAGGATAGATATAATTTTTAGTGTGTGTATGTGTGCCCGTTTTCAAACTATTCCCCAAGAACATCACTCAAATTCTGTTAACATAATTTTCAAATAACTCAAAAATACTATCAATTTTTTTTTTTTACCCTATTGGACAATAATTTGAAATATTGAGTTATTGTTACGCTAATTTTTGTGGATTGTAGCTAGATTGAAAAATAACTTATGTAACATGTCACTTTTTGGGAAAGAAATTGCTTTTATTGTGAATTAACAAAAAAAATTGTTACATTATCTACTACCGAATCTGAATACATTTCATTTGGTAGCTGTTATGTTCAGATTTTGTGGATAAAACACACTCTACTAGACTATGGAAATCAATTTAGTCATGTACTTATAAAATTTGACAATAAATGTTCTATTAACATTTATAAGAACCCATTTTTTTCATTCTTGATCAAAACATATTAATGTTAGACATCAATTTTTTAGAGATCATTATCAAAAGGGTGATATCAATTTAGAATTTATTGGCACTGAATATCATTTTTCTAACATATTCTCTACTCCATTGAACTCTGAAAGAATAAATTACATCATACATGATTTAGGAATGATCAATCTATAAGACCTTATGTTTTTATTCTTGTGATATTTTTAAGAGAAGTTTTCTTGCCGACATAGTTGTCATGTGGACACAGACAATATGTCAAGCTGACACAATTTTCATGCCGACACTGACACTATTCCATTTTGACACAGTTTTCATTCCGACATGGATTCCTTGTTATGTCAACACTATCAGTGTTATTTAAAATATTTCATGTCAACACTGATGACTCACTATTTTTTTACAGTTTATGTTTTTCTCAAAAAATCTTTGTTTCATTATTTTTGTGATGCGAGTCACAATTTCACAATTTCATAATTTCAAAATCATTAAATGATATAAATTTGAATCAATCCACTCTACTCATTTACCTCTACACTATCTCAGTTTTTTCCCTCTCTTTACTCCAAAACATTCACCATATAGCCTTCAAACTTAATGGATTGAGATGGCGCATGTGAATTGAGATCTTGATGATGGAGAGTCTCATACATCTACGAAACATAAATATGAATCGATAAAATACTCATCACCAGTAAATATTCCTCTGGAAAATCATTTTTGTTACTCTAGAAAAAGATGTTCTTGCGGAATGGCTATTATAAAGAAATTATCTTCTACTCAAGGTACTGCAAGATCAAGGTTGTCTTGAGTGGTTCACAAATAATGAATGACCCTTGTATCCGAAATAGTTAATGAGTTTTATATGAATGTTGTGTTTTCGTTGGAACGAACTAAGGTTGCTAGGATTAAATCCATTGTAAAAGAGAAAATAATCACTTCCTCTTCAAGACATTGTGATGAATGTGTTAATGTTCATCATTAAGATGTATTTTATTATTATAAAGGCACCTAACCACCTATGAGTTATATGTTTTTCTTTGAGACAACGTTTATAGAACATACTATCAATGATGATCATAGAAGACCCATTTCTACATAGTTCAGTGAAGAATGTGGAATATTGTTTATGTTTTTATAGAATTAATTCCATCCTATGAAATGAGACATTTCTTCTCTGAAATATCATGATGTCTACATTGTTTATCTACCGAGAAAATGGATCAAGGTAAATTATTGAATATAACTTGTTGTGCGCATGAATGAGATGATCAAACCTTCTGGAAAAAATAATTCCCTCTTTAATCCTAACATAATATAGACTGTGCTGAATGAAAAAGGTCGTATAGATGAAGATGAGGACGCTTTTTTTGTTGTAGTGGGATCTTCCTTAGTAAAGAAATTTTTATAAGGTTGAAAATCTACTGAAACCCATTAAAGACTGAATGGGTTGGATATGAAGATAAAATCTATGACAAGATCAATCCATTGGATCACCCAACAAGACCTATGAATATGGTTGATCATGGTCTAGGACCAAATTTGGAAGCTATTTACTCTTCCGAAGAAGAATAGGATCTTTCCACTCCAAATAGTGATTAAAGATCACATATTTATGATAGGGGTGATCTTAACACAAATGGACATCACAAAGGGTTTTCCTTTGAATCACCAAGTCCTCCTCTAACCTTACACTCTGATGAGCCCACTATTAATGATAATGAGGATGAGGGGACATAATTCTCAGGTATTGAGGAATATTTAAGTAGGTCTAGTGGCTCAAATGTTGAAGAAGGAAGTGGAAATGATGAAAGTGGTAGTGGTAGCAAAGAAGAATAAGATTATGAAGATAATGATAAAAATAAAAATTAAGAACATATCTTTGGACTGGATTATTAATCAAATGGAAGTGACAACCATAATGATGATCAAGGGGGAATGAATTGTAGAAATGATTGAAGATATGGATCAGGCTTTGTTTGAGGACCCTCTTGAAGTAGTTGTTGAAGTAAGAGGAGATGTTGAAGTTGATGATGAAGTGGATTCTCAAGAAATTCATGTACCTCCATTGGTTCAAAAATGAAGGAAACCTCATGCTAAAGATGATAAAATAGTAAAGAAATCTTAGATTTATGGGGAGCCACCAGAAAGTGACCATCAAGCTAGAAAATATAACCAACTGGTATGAGTAAGGATTGATACTCTCACTCCTATGAATGATGATTTAATGGATGAAGGGGAATGTAGTCCTGGTTGTGTTGCACTAGTTTTGGATTATGAAGACTCAAATGATGATGTCTTTGTACCTGATGCAAAAGAACCAGTGGCTGAAACCCTTTCTAGTGACTATTTCACTAAGGTTGATTTGAAAGAATTCTTGGAAGGAATATGTTCATCAGGTAGACATTCAGTACAATCTCAGATGAGATATGATATAAATGAAGTTAAGAGACAAAAAAATGAGACAACTGATAAATTGAAATATTTTTAGTTTATAGATAATGGTTTTAGGAAAACATGAACTTCTGGATGTACTCCGACCTTAACCTGTGTATCTCAAGATTATGTTTTTTAAGTCTCACTAATAGTGATAAAGAAAATTCATCCCAATTTGATTACAACTGCTGAAACCATTGTGGAAATCAACACCCAACATGGGAATGATATTAAGAAGTTAACTATTGGCATTAATTACTTAACCACTAAATACATAACAACAATGGAGAGTGTCATGAAGGGACTTGATGATCTTGTTTCCCATATTAATGTTCTATATTTTTAAAAACAATGAAAGGAAGAAATGGGAGTTGTTAAATCTTCTTCATCTTTAACTCCAACTATTATTCCTTACACATCCAATCAGATCAGTCAAGATTTGGATACTGAGGCAATCAGAAGTGTTGTAAAAGAGGATCTTAAAGCTCTATTTGATACCTATATCTTGGGAGGTCTTGAAAATAATGATATGAATAGTGATCATGGGCTTGATATGGTTTGATTTTATTCTTAGGAATCATCTAAAACTTAGGAAGATCTCATAAAGAGGATAAATACATATTTCTCCCAGATTTACTACTCAAACCAGTTGACATGTAATTTTATGTTTTTGGAAGAAGAATTGATATTACCCGCAGATACAAAAGCATTAAAGGAACAAGTCAGGAAATTGTATGACTTCAATCTTCTGTTGGATAAATTTCTAGGGAATAAGGATGACATTTAGAAACTATTGAAAAGTGGTGGTGAGATTATTAGGGAGTTAATAAAACTGTTAAAGCAATATCTCCATGATTAGAGTGAAATCATTATTATTCCAGCTGCTAATTCAATTCATTTTGCTTCACAAATGACTTCCTCTTTGATGTTAGTTTCTCAATCCTTGACCCAAATCTGGCATGTTATCACAGAACAACCTCAACCATGGTCATTATACCAGCACAGACCAATCCTGGAACCAACAATTCTAGCAGAAATTCCATTACCACCACTGAAGATTCCTTTAGATTATTTTGTTTCACCACAACCACCTACTAGACCTACCATGGATCCATTTAAAAATGGGAATACACTCCTTAAAAATAATAATTAGTCTGGGGTAATTATTATTTATAGGGACGGGTGATTTTACTTTTTTTCTTTCATTGTAATTTGATTATGACTACCAATTCACTATTTCTACTTTTCTGTATTTGTTTTTAATCATCCATTTTTTGTTATTCTTAAAAGTGGTAGAACATTATATATTATTATTATTATGTGTTTATGCATTATTATTTTTCTATGTTACTCTGATACATTTCACATCCCACAATTTTTTATGGTTGCTAATAATTAGATTTTTTACTCAAGTCTTTCTCTTAGGGTACTTAGTAATTTCATGTAATCATTCTCTAATGATACAAAATAATTCCATGTAGTCATTCTCCAATGGTACTTAATAATGCCATGATTTCTGATCATCAGAAAGGGGGATATTGGTTGCCCAGTGGATATTTTTATCCACTATCTCTGACTATAATGGTTTTAATTATCACAAATCATGCCATATATGGTCATATATCTTACCTCATGAAAAATCCTAAATTATGTCAATGATTATCTAGTTTATCAAATCGTTTCAATAATATAACTATTTATGATTATCTATGTGGAATTATGGGTTTTAACACATTCTCCCATTGTTTTACTATTAGAAGGACATAATATAAAAAAATTATCTATGTTTTTGTCACTAAAAGTGACAAAATAACTAATATATCTAAGAATATGACTCACCGACGCAGATGAACTACCGATTCATGTGACTCAACGATGCATACGACCAACCATTTGTCGAAGTGACGTTCCAATGCATGGTTATAGATATTCAAGGACTCGCCAACAATTAAAATGTGTCCCCAATATAATGAGTCAATGACATATGGAAAGACCAACAAATTGACATACTGATCGGTTGACTCCCCAATTGAAGGAGATATCGATAGATGAGTTAATGAATGCAGTATCACCGATAGTAGGACTCACCAATAGACTGTTTAAATTTTAATTTATTAAATTTATCTATAACGGTCATATTTGAGTAATTTAATGATATTGATATATTTTATAATCCTTTGTATGAGTTTTTGGAGACAATACGAGGTACGATAAACCTATACACATGGAAATGACAAGCTCTTTGTCATCCCTCAAGAATAAAAATCATTTTTTGAAGAAAGAAGAAATGTAAGTGATGTGTGGTGTAGTGTGCTCGCCAATACGATAGATAGAAGAACATCTGCGACTCTCATGCATCGAGTGTGAACTCAAGAATGAAAGGAAGAACAAATGAGGGAATCTCAATCAGGATGAACTTCGATTCGAAAAAATAACTCAACATATCTATGAAGGAGAAGGATATGCTGGTAGAACCTTACTTATATCTGGAAGCTTGAATATGACACTATGTTCTAGTGTAAACTTCTTGATGTAGTTTCAAAGATCATCTCAACTACTTTTGAAGAGACCAAAGCTTCATCTCAAGAATCACAAAGCCTTCTAAATCCATTATCATTTTTATTTTCTCAGTTGTGTGAATTTTTACACACCTTTGATTAGTGTGTGTATCTGTCTATAAATAATAAACTATCTCCTATATCAAACTAATGGATAAACGATATCCTTCCACTCATACATTATTACACCTTTCTACTAATAGGGATAAGTGTGCATGAGGACCTTGTGTGGCATGGTATGTTTTACCAACAAAGAACTATGGTAGAGGACATGTGACATGGATAGAATGTGTGTTGTTGTTAACCCTAATCTAGGGTGTGGATAAATATATTTATTATTTTAGACTTCTTGTTGGTAGGTGATCACCAAGTGGAGAGGATTAGGTCTATGCTTGAGATTTAACCTCTTGTTTCATTTCCACTGTATTTTGGCTTATATTTTTATTCTACTTTATCACATATTTCATAAAACTAAATTGAACTCTAAAAGTTAGTCTTAGCAAGTTTTTATAATATTATAGACTTATTAGGTTAGTTTAAAAAGTTTTATTAATAATAAAATTGATATTCCTGGGAACTAATTGGTCTTTTGAGAAATTAATCAAAAAGTAACGGTCCTAAAAAATAACTACTGGCTAATTTGGAAATTAGATTTTATATTTGGGGGAATTCCAAATTTTACCTTTTAATATAAATTTTAATAATAAATCAATTCACCACCCTCTTGATTGTCCAACTCTGACCAACATATTTGATGAGAAAAAAGGATTCCAAACCCAGACTGATATGGTAGATCAAACTACTAAATGAATTTGATATCAGTATAAATGACACTAATGGGTTTGAGAATGTCATTTCTAAACATCTATCCTTAATCACACTACCCATAATTAAGGATGATTACAATTTGGAAATCGATGTTGTGTTACCCACTGAAACTCTTTTCATCTTTATCAAGAAGGCACACCCATGGTTTTTCTAAAATTGAAAACTTAATCACCATGAGAACAATTCACATAGACCTCGCCTATCATTAAAGAAGAATATTCTTAATCAAATCCTCCCTCTTCTACTATCACTAACCATTCCCTAGTCGACCCTGAACTTATCGCTTAAGTTGATCCGCGATAAGGCCCCAAGGTAATTCCCGATCCCCATTACCTATCCCAAGATATCGGGTATAAAATACAACGTGTGGTAATAATTTACCCGATGACATTATAAAAAATGAGTAACAAAATAAAAAAAAGCCAAACATAAGATAGACAACCAATCATGAAATAACCAGATTTTTATAATTAACATTATAATTTAAAACAACAATAAAGAAGCTACAAAAATGGGGGACACAACAATAGTTTCCCAAAACGCCATGTAACGATTGGATCAACTTACTCAATCCAAAACATCCAAGAATCACAATGGAAACAAAGAGAAACCAAACATCCACTACCAAACATCTTACCATTACTTGGAACAAACATAAAACATGGTTTATACACACCTAAAGGTGTATGTAGGGTGTGAGAGAAATCCTATTATGATTCCACCAAGATATAAATATTCCATACCAAAAAATCTAAAATATAATCAAACATTTTTATTTAATTAAATATTTTTAAAACATTTCTATGAAAAACATCTTTATAGGTAAACACATTATAAAGAAACAATTTCAAATAAAACCATTTTTCAGCTGCTTTCTTAATGGAAAAAATATAATTTATAAATTTCACATGCTAAAAAATTGGTCCTCCATATGACGACAGATGTCGCCACCTCATATATAGTAGAGAACCATGTGTAAATCTCCTAGGATTAATTTATCTCGATAGAGACACTAGAAAATCTTACCTCGGTGTAACCTGGCTTGGAAACCACAGCCATAAACATTCTCATACAATAAATACTAGGGGGTACACCCCATCGGCCTAATGGTCTCCCATCATCATAGTATAGTTAGTGTTGTGAATGACAATCATACTATGTGAAACCAGTCTATAGCCACTTTTGAATCACTAGCATACTCTAACTTGCCATCCCACCTAGATACCCTGGATTCTCATGGGATTAAGTTCGTGTACACATATCACCACATTCACAATCTAATTCAAAATATCGCGAGGTAATCTCAATTTTTTATATCAAAACCCATTCCCATTTTCTCTCACACTAAACACCTTTTTTTAAATCCATATACCATCACATGGAAATTTCACAAATTACATTTATATAAAACATAAGAAGAACATACAATTAATCAATAAATTATATTGATCTAGATTATTTTCAAAATCAAACATAAAATAATATCATTTGTAAAACAATCCATTCATCATTTAAAAAATTTTCAACTCATATTACAAAAATGAACAACCCAGAAAACATGGAAATGTATTACATTTACTTTTGAAAACAAACAACCAAGCCCATCTGCAATGAAATTTCCTTTGAAAAAGACTTTCAATCCTTTCAAAAAAACCTATAAAACATTTCCATCAAACATCATGCTAAATTACACACCAAAAACCAAACAATTTTTCTGTATAAAATTCATTCATACCACATAAGCAAGAGAAAAAAACTATAAATACCATTTGAACCACACAATTAACCAATCAAAAGTACTTAAAAATTAAATGAAACATATTAAATTAATCCAATAATGATAGTTCATAGAACGACCTTACTCATATAAATAATCATTAGGAAAATTCAACGAAACCACAACAACACATCAAACAAACCCTAACAAGGGAATATTTTACCAATAACAACAATATTAACCCATATTCAGTAATAACTAACCCTAAATCGAAGACTCTACCCACTATAAAACCGAAACACTAATGAATTATAACCAAAACCCTAGAAAATAGGCTAAGAGGCTTACTTGGAGTAGACCTCACCCATGACAGAGGGAGAGGAGGACCAGCCAGTAGCTTGGGAGCCTTTTGGACAACAACTGTCATAGGAGCCTTCTAGGAAGCATTATTCATGAGAAAGGAGAATGGGGGGTTTTAGCTGTGCGGTAGGGAGGCTAACCAAGATGGGAGAGTGTGACCACTGGAGGATAGTGCTTGAGATAGAGGTGTGTCTGCAAGTGGAGAAGAGGGAGGCTACTAGAAGAGAGGAGGAAGGCTGCCAGAGGACCCTGGGCTAGAGGGGGGTCACTCCCAAGGGGACATGGAAGTGGGAGAAGGGCAGGGCATCACAAAGGGGAGTGGGTGAGTGAGAAGAAAAAACCCTAAAAAATAAAATAATATTAATATTAATAACATTAAATAATAATATTATCATTATTAATATCCGTAAATCGTTTTCTTTTTATTTTTTTACTTTTTGATTTTATTTTAATAAAATTTAATCATTCTAAAAAAATACGCAAATATAAATAAAATAATCATGACCGCATGGTGCCGGGTCGAGGTGTGAAAATTATACCCACTAAAACGCTTTCCTCCCCATGAAATCCATTCAACTGTTTAACCAAAAATAAAAATCTAACACTACTTCATTGCTTAAGTAGATTCCCAAAAAATGTCAGACGACAATAAGAATATAACACTAGAAACAAGAAAATATACTTATATATGAAACTCAAGAGACCCAAAATGGAATCCCCAGTAAGTGTCACCCACCACAAAAAATAAAAATACGACTAGTTGATTGGTCAAAGGAAAAGAAGATTCCCACAATGGAAAATAAAACCTCTTAAAAGGCAACCCCATATTACATACCAGAAGGAACCCACAACACTTGACCGAAAGAAAAAAACAAGGTCAAACCACAACTGATGTACACTATAATAATCATAATTGAATGAAACAATAGGGTGTTCTCTAATACAAATGTTTACAAAAGGGGGTATCTTGGGGTTATATGGATCCAAATGAGACCACATACCACCAAGAAAATTGCTAGGAACAAAACCGAATTACTGACATGGGGAGGTCCAAATGGACTCCCCACCATAATAAACATTCTAAAAACCGAGACAGAACTAGTACACCAATATGGGGAGGCATGAATGGACTCCACAACATATTGAATAGGATACAACAATTCACTAAAGAATAATTTTCCTCATGAACGATAGCTGTTCTCCCCACCATTAGAACCAACCTACCCTCCTAAAATACAGAAGCCAGCATGGGAACCCGATGTGGTACTACTTGAAAACATCCTCTAACAACCAACATAGACTAATGAGGGAATCCAAACTAGTTCAAACATCCCAACCTAGGGGTCCACTGAAATGGAATCTGATCGAAATTTAAAACACCACATGATTCACCACTTCCATAGGGAATTACAATCCATAGAAGAGCCCAGACTAGAACATTTAGGGCCACCAAATATAGGTTCACATCCAAATTGGTATAATCACTAAGGTTCAAGAAAATTTAACAACCACGCATCCTTATAACTATAGAGGAATTAGTCCTCCCACCCAACACATAATTATGAAATAGGGTCCCCATGTCTCTTTTCCCAAAATGGGGCCCCTCAAAATGAGAAAGTTGCACATGATGTTTAAACTATATCTGTTTTCCATACTGAAGATAGACACCAAAATTAGACAGCACCACCCTAACAAACAAATCCCAATACATTCTTAGAATCATCTTAGTAATTCACCATGATGAGAACATAATGAATCATACATTTCACACTAAAAATGAAACAATTAACTAAGGGTCACTTGAAAGGAACATTCATTTAGAATAGAGTCTTTTTGGAATTCTCATAAGTTGAACACGCTTATGTTAAAACAAAATCTCTAGAAAGGTACTACACCATCCACCATTTCATCTAAGAGAGACCATAACTCTTACATGATGACACTATATATGACATCTATAATTGATAGAAGTATTATAGTTAAAGGGACCTTAAACTGAGTCTCAACTAGAACATTATTCATACATATGGAATAACGGCCACTTAACACTATACTTTCCGCATTGGTGGCCACGAATTAACCCTTTATTAATCTAAACCAATGAAATGTACAAAAGAACATTAATCAATTTCCCAAGACAAAAACCCAGACTTATATCCACATTCCTCACTGAAATTACCTTCACTGCTTCTTTGAAGAACCTTCCAGATTAAATATTTTAACTTCACATTTGGAGATTGATGCAATTGTGGAAAATATGATTACATTCAACTCCTTCTGCATCCTGCCTTCTGATGTGAGACTATCAGATTAATCCAAAAATATTGATAAAATCAACCCTGAAACCCAAGAAGAGAGTCCATACATTGATTAACTGGAGGACCTACCCACAAAGAATCATATGTGGTCGGATTTCTTATATATAATTTTTTATGGTGGCATGCACTAGCCGACAAGGGGAAGCCAATGACCTAATAAAACTGCCCCTTTGGCCAAAACATGCCACAAATAGACACAAAATGATCTAAATATAATGTACTCAATGGTATTGTATTCATTTTTTCAGAAAACCAATTAACCATTATCTCAAACCGAATCACCGTAAAAACATAACATCAAACATCTACCAAAAACGAATAGTATTCGTTCACAAAATACCTTGAAATTAACAATACAAAATCATAAAGAAGAACAATCCACAACAACAGACTACCATTCACTCAATATTTTCATTAAAAACTACTTTTAAAATAAAATAGGATGGGTGGGTTTCACATTCACCAATGATACCTCATGAAATCTCGCACATGCCCTTTTTTCCAAACTGGGAACAAATCCCCATTCCACATATATTCCATGAATGTGGTCACTCATGAGAGTACCAAAGGTCAAAAAAACATTTTTCCATCCAACATATACATTCAAGCCACACATTCATTTTTTAAATCCACTTCCCATTCCAAAATTATAGGAATATTTTCAACGAATATGTACTTGAATTTCAAAAACCTCTTATCACATTCAAACCCATTTATCAAATACCAAACCAATTTCCATAAAAAATTTCATAAAGCATTGAAACAATTCAATAACCAATAAATAAAAACTCATTTCAAATGAAAATATTTTTTATACTATACACATGAATTCCAAAACATGTTAACCCTCCCAAAACACATTAAGTTTCATAACAAACCCCGTATCATCAATAAACAAATGATTAAAATTTAATCTTTTCCCATTTGAAACCAGTTTCCAAAACCATTTTGAAAATAAATTCAACTACTTCTAAACAACCAGTTTTCAATAAACCAAAAGTTTTGTTTATAAAAATCCAGTCCAAATAAACTCATTCCCATTTCCTCAAACCATTTTACTAACAACACATTTTGAAATTTTTATTCAAAACAATTATGAAACCCCATTTTTCAGCTTTTTAAGATAAACCATCATAACAATAGAATCATGTTTTTCACAATTACAAAATAAGGATTCTTAAAATAGAATTCAGAACCCAAGAAAAAACATCTCAATATTAGAGGAAACTAGTGTCAATGATAAACAAGGAAATATGGTTGCGGACCATATGATAAGTGCACCCCCATCGCAGAGAGTGTTCATGGACAGTTTTCTTGGTTCCACTTGACATTCCATGTCCTGTGATCTCACTAAGACAGTGGAACCATCTCCCATTTCATTTACTCAAACATCAGATAACCTTAATATCCAAAAAAACTCATATGAAACCCAACATTCATTTGAGACTTGAGTCCTATCTGGAGGTGTGATGTTCATGCACTACACATGTAACCAGATTTTAATGTCGTAATAATCCTATATCTGATCTACCCAGACTCATCCTTATGGAACCAGATTCAAAAGAGCATAACCTGGATCTAATACCATTTTGTCTTGAACCAATACCTGGTCGACCCCGAACCAGTCACCCGAGTCGATCCACAACATTGCCTGATGGGTGTTCCCGATCCCCATTAGCTTGTACAAGTTCCCATGTATCAAATTAAACATGTGGAAATGATTAGTTGAAATTTATAATAATAAAGGAAAAAGAAGATAACAAGACCAAATCAGAATATAGACAACCAAACACAGCATAACCATGTTTTCAGAATTAACTATACAATTTTAAACTAGTCTAAAGAATATATAAAAAAGGGGGAAAACAATACTATCCCAAAAATCCAGGAAAAGAGTGGTTCAACTTCTTCAAGACACAACCACCATTTCCAATAGAGGAAACCATGAGAACCCAAACTTACCCTTCTATACATCTTTCCTTTACATATAAAAAATAGACAGCAAGATCTATACACATCCAAATTTTTATATAGAGTGTGAGTCAAATCCCAGTAACATTCCAACCAGATATAAATATTTCATTACAAAAAAATTAAAAGATAACATAGAATTATAATTCAAGTTAAATCTTTTAAAACATTTATTGGAAAAAAATATTCATAGATAAACACTTCAGAATGGAACACTGTCAATGAAAACCATTTTTCAAACACATTACTAAAGGGAAAAGGGATTTTTAAATAGAACCCACACAAACAAGTGGTCCTATATATGATGATTCATGTAAAAATCATAATACATAGTAGAGAACCATGGTTAAATCCCATAGGGTTAATTTAGCACTATTGGGACACTAAAACCTTGTACCTCGGTGTAACATGGCTTAGAAACTAAGATCCTCAGCATTCTCGTGTAAGAGATTCTTAGAGGGGACACCCCAATGGCCTATTGGTATCCCATAATCATATTTTAGTTAGTGTTGAAAACATCAATCCTTCTATGTGAAACTGGGGAATAGCCACTTCCAAATCACTAGCGTACTTGATGGGAAAAATCTGAGATGGTAATATTGAAACTTTTTTTGGTTGTTTGTGTTTGTTGACGAAGAGGGATTGCATGATGATTTGTCAAGTTACATAGATATTATTGACAAACTATGTTGAAAATTAACCATTAATATGTAATTAGTGATCTTAAGGTGGTACCAACATAATCAACATAAGGTGGTGCCGCATTGTACTGTTTTCCAAATATTTTGGCCTCAAAATCAAAAAATGGGGAAAGGTTATTTTTCAAGAGGAAGTTGCATGAAAGATTAATGTTCATTAGAAATTTTGGGAATAAGGTATGATTCAACATCATCACATAAAAATATTGAAAAGTAATGAATTTTTCACAATATTGATGCTGATTTTAGAACATTCACACAAAGCATGTTTTAAGGTAAGAATTTCGAAAAATGGAAAAGGGATGAGCTGCAAGAATGATTGAGAAATAATTGAGAAATATGAAGAAGTGTGAAGGAGACATAAATTCCCAAGGCAATGTTAAATTTGAATTTTTTTTCATGGAGGGATCTTCTATGATATGGTGAATCTTATGAATAGGGTTCGACATTGCCTATAAATAAGTATTGACCCCCTCATTAGATGAATCCCAACACTTAGAGAAAATCGGAGCTCTAAATCGCATAAGAAACATACAAAAATGGATTTTCAAAAATAAATAGGAGTTGTGTGTAAGATAAGAAAGTTTCAATAATGAATTAGAGTTGTGCATAAGATGTCAGTCACACATAATAGTGATGTTATGTCCAAGTGGTGTTTTGGTAAAAAAATGTGGAATCTTGTGCGCAATGCATTAAATTGTCATGCAACGTGTAGTAATGGTTGTGTGAGATATTTGAGGATTCAGACAAACTACTATTGGAAAGAGGTATTTATCTGTGAACAAATGGGGAACATCAATAGATCATCTACATATAGTGGATGAATCATTCATTAAAGATAACGAAGGGAACTGTAAGTCCATAAACTATGATTGGATCCCTTCCAATATTAGTGCGACATTGAAGAGGAAGATGGTGATCCTTCCCACTAGATGTGAGAAAGAGGAAGATATATAGGGAGTAAACCATGGGAATGTAGTGAACAAATCCTAAAACTAGTAATGGTAGTTTTCCTATGCATGGAATTGATCTATCCCAAATCTTGTAAAAAGTAGTGAACATTAGGGGATTCGATACATCGACACACCGTTGATTGTTTGTTCATTGGATGTATCCTAGTGAGGTTGTCAAAAATTAAAAATCTACATGCCCTTGTTATTTGATTATTAATTTACATTCAGTTCATTATAATCATAGAAAATTATAAAGGACACAATCAACATTAACGTTGAAGAGAATAAAAAAGTGACCCTTTTGTTAAATAGGTCATGCTCTTATGGGACAAGAATAAGTTTAAAAAGAATATTCGTACCCTGATTCATCCACCCTATCAAGGTATCTAGGCCCCTATTGTACATTAAAGTAATAAAACTTTTCATACAACCTAGATAGGGAGGATTTCCATGGGTTGATGTTCATGTTCACATATCCCAACATTCATGATACAACATTAATCATCTGAAAGAAATGACTATTTTTCATAATAGAAACCATTTCCATTTTCACTCATAACAAAACCCAAATTGTTTAAATCCATCAAACATCACATACACATTACACAAATTCCCTTTTTATAAAACATAATAATAACATATAATTAATCCATTATTTCCATAAACCATGCCCCTTATAAAAATGACACATAAACCAATATCATTTCAAAAAAAATCCTTTCATCATTTAAACAATTTGAAACTCATATTAAAAAATTTACTACAATATAAACATGATAATCTATTATATTTCCTTTTGAAAATGTACACAAAAACCCATCTTCACCACAAGTTCCTTTGAAAATATGTTTTATCTCCTTCCAAACAACCCATAAAACATCTCCATCAAACATCACACTAAATCACACACCCAAAACCTAACCATTATTCCTTATAAAATACATTCACACCACATCAAAATTAAAAACAACATATAAATACCTTTTACGACAAAATATTACACCATAGAACATATTTATAAATTCAAATAAACATATAAAATTCAACTAATAATTTTAGGGTATGTAACCACCTATCACATTTGAATAATCTTCCATAAATTGGTGAAAAACTGAAACCTCACCTCAGACGCACCTCAAAGAAACCCTAAGAAGGATAGATTCATTAAATATAAACAAGAACAAACCATATCCATAAAAAACTAACCCTAAATCGAAAACCTTACATACTGGAAAACTGAAACCCTAATAAATAATATCCAAAACCATAGAAAAATGGAGGATATACTTACCCATAGTAGATTGCAACTGTGGTGGAGGGAGACAAGGAGCGATGAAATTCCCAAGAAACATTTGGGTACCATCATGTGTGATAAAGGAGAATGGGGGGGTTGGCAGCACAACAGGGAGGATCACCGGGAGGGGAAGGCATGAACACCAAACAGGGGTGTTAGAGGGTGAGGTGCAGACACAAGAGGAGGGGAGGGAGGCCGCATGAGGAGAGGAGACTGGTTGCCAGAAGAGCCTCATCTAGAGGTGGGTCACACAAGTGGATTGGGAAGGGGGAGAAATGAGAGGGAATAAGTAGGGGAGATAGGTGAGGGAGAATAATTCAAAACCCTAAATTAAATCAATAAATAATAATAATAATCTTAATCTTAATTATATTATTATTATTTAATAATAATAATAATAATATTATTATTAAAAAAAATCTTTTTCTATATTATTTTATTTTATTTTGATTTATTTTTAATAAAGTTTAATCATAAAAAACATAGATATAAAAAAAAACTATGACCACAAGGAGCTGGGTCGGGCTGTGACAAATACAAGGATGAGATTATACTCATTAAGTGTTATATTTTTTTCTAATGTGGTGTTGCATCTAAGAAGACTAGATAAAAATTTTACTTGACATGTGTCATACATAAACAAATGGAGGGAACTTTGGACCTTGGATGCATAGTGGATGAAATTATAAATATAGTACTCTTTTGGACTATAATCCATCAAGATTCAAGAAAAATTTTCTAGAGTACTGATCGTTGTCAACGAACTGGAACCATCGTATAGAGAAATTAAATTTCTCAAAACTCGATCATAAAAGTTGAAATATCCAATGCATGGGGAATAGATTTTATGGGGCCACACACTAATTCACATGGAATGATCTATATCTTTGTTGGAATTGAATTCCTCTCGAAATGGATATAAGCGAATGCTACCACCCATGACATGACGAAAGAAGTCATTTATTTCTTGATGGAAAATATATTTACAATTTTTTGATTCCCCCTATTACTCATAAGTGATAGAGTAATAAATATTACCAATAATGATTTCTAGGGTATAATAGATAAATACAACTTCAGGAATAATATAGGAACTCTATACCTTATGAAAACAATAAGGAATATAAAATTTTCAAATATAGAAATCAAAAAAAATCTTGAGAAGTCTATGCATGGAATTCAGAATGACTATAGCCTCAAAATAGATGATCCACTCTAGTCATACCTTACTACGTACATAACTCCTTTTAGAACCACTCCATTATGACTAGTTCATGAAATTCCATGCCATTTTCCAATAGATATATGGCATCACTAAAAATGGGAGATAATGAAATTAAATATTGATTCTAAAATATATAGCAATGTCAGGATGATGTAAATGGATAAATGGGGTAAAAATAAAGTATTACTATGAGAATTCCATGATTTAATAAACCTAAAACCATGAACTGGCCTAATCAAAGAATCGTGTGATAAATATTCACACCAGAGAATAAGTTCTTGTAATTTAATTCACAACTAATGGTATTCTATAACACCCAATACCTGGAGGAATGGATCCATTACATTATTTTATTAAATTGTAATGATTAGAAGGAAAATAATCCATGACATAATTATCATTCTAACTATTTTGGAAGACCATATTACATTCATAATAACCATAATAAATTTGAAAAAGAAAATAAAACATGATACCACATAAAATGAAATAAACTACATCCCTGAAATCTTATTTAATCTATTATTCCTAATAACCCATAGAAATAGAACATAAGGAAGGGGTGAGATTCAATTCTCATTAAGGGTAAGTAATAATGCATAGGTTATCGTAAAAATAAACACTAGGAATGTTGAACATCTAAAAAAACAAATGCCTTTTAAAAAATATATAGGAGCATAATACGGAAGGAATAAAAGATGAATAAATAATATAATAATAAAACAATTCCAGTGACATTCAATTAGTCAAATAATCACATAAATTATAAATTACTAATAACATAATAAGGGAATTCATAATGCAGGACATCATTACCATACCATCAAGGCCTCAGTCCAATCCCATAAATAAATGAGTAAAAACCTAAACTAGTTTGTCTCATGGGAGCTATCGATGCATCGAGGGGATATAACAGGCCTAACCTGACCTTTAGTAAGTAAAATTAATTCATTATTAGAATGTGGTGAAATATAATCGACATATACAATAATACTGATACACGAGCATATGAAATGTCTATACATTAACTATAAACCATGGATGGTATCAAATTTTCACATCCACAATGAAATTGATCATCAACCCTTCAAAAACACATTTAAGGTGATAGTGAAAATTATAAACCTCAATGAAGTACAATATCAAAAAAGTATTTTTACATTGATGAATATAATTTTAAAGGAGACTATTCAAAAATTATTGAGGAAATAATCTTTAAACATTCCAAAGTGTCCTATACTACATTTAAAAATTCAAATGATAATCTCATAGAATATCATGAGAATAATGAGACTCTTGATATTATAAATAAAAGTGTCATATCTACCCCAAAAAAAGGAATAATTGTTGTATAATGAATATATCTCATAGAAGTAAAAGGGAGATGAGAAAAAGCCTTTTTATATTGGATAGAAGTGTTATTTTAAAAAATCAATTGTATTTTTCTAAAATAACATTATTAAAATTTATTTCCTATAAAATAAAAAGGAAGGTTATTGAAATTATATTTTTGGAAAAAAATGATGTCTCACTGATGTGAAATCATGTAGAATGAGTTTTAAAGAAGCTTTTGAAATAAAACATTTTTTGGAGGTTTAAGTAAAATATTAAAGAGAGTTTAAAGACAAGAGGAATGTTTGTTTTCATAAATCATGAAATAACCCAAGATTTTATTTCATGGTAAAAGATTTTATTTTATAAAAATAATAATGTATTATAAAATTCTATATTGTTCACTTTAAAATGGGTATGAATTTGGGAATTTCCTTTTAATTGGTCTTGTTTATCTAGAATAATTAAGAGGGGAACCATTTTGAAACATGTATATCCCATGAAAATAAGGATGATATGTTCTGGATATATGAGCTAAGAAAATATAAACATAATTTAGAAGAAATATATGAAAAATAAAGTAGAATTACATTTTATTAAAGGTATAGAAAGAGTATCCCGAATGAAAAACGGGGGTTCTGGAAGAATCCCTTTCAAGTTTGAAATTAATCGAACCATATTCCCTGAGATTAATAATATTCTAATGATACTTTGAGGAGCATAAAAATAAATATGTTCATTATATGATACATAAATGAGAATTAAACATACAAAATACATAGGAAACAATGATGAATAAAGAATATCTCATAAAAATGGAAGTGAGATGTGAAAAGCCTTTCCTTATGCGTGATTGTTTTCTGCACTAAACATTAGTGTCATGGATAATCAAAATAAATCAATTAATTGATTAATTAAGAAACTTTTATACATGTATTAGTTAAATTATTATTTTATTATGATGTTTTATGGGCTTATGGATGAGTTATAGAGAGTAATTTCATCATTCTAGAGAATCTATTTTCTTGGTTTTCATGATCGGTTTGCTTGTTTATAAGAAATGAAGGTATTGTGGAATGGATATATTTAATCAAAATTGATAATATATTATGATAATGAACATAAATAATATTAATTGGTTATATAATTCATTTAATTTTGAGGTATTAAGATGATTTGTTATATAAAACATTATTTACAATCATTTAGATTATTACGACGGTATTTCGATCATCATGAACTAGTATTATCGAATGAAATAGTATAAGTTATATATACTGGTTTCAGAACATTAAATAATAAATAATAAATATTTTATATTATTATTCAATAATAATAATGGTTCAATGACCATACATGAATGAAAAATTGAAGAACAAAGATTATTCATCCTTGAAGGATGTAAATCGGCACATCCCAGACAATGAATTCTTTTAAAAAATTAAAGGGAGAGAGATAGTTGTTTGAAGAAGGATATAACATTAACATAAATACATTAAAGTATATATATGATACTATAGTTATCATGATAGTTTTTAAATAGGATGTGGGTTGAAGATAATAAATGAAAGTAATTTGAAAATGAAATTAAAAGAAAAAGGAAGAGGGTTAACTTCTTGAATTATCATCCCTGAGAACCAGCTCAGGGAAAGAGGTTTTGGAATTTTGGTAAGACCAAGATCTCCTGGATGTAGGGAGATACTAGGGAAGAGGATTTGGAATGATATTTTATAGGAATCAGGGCATAGAAGAGTGAGGATAAGAGTGGGTGAGGGGTGGTGTTTGTAGTGGAGCAGAGGAGTGATTTTTGATTATTTAATTAATTTGTTTATTATTTTGGATCATGAAAATGAATAATTTTAGTATTATAATTATATATTTTAAAATAATTAAGGGAGGCTCTTGGATATGATTCTTACATCATCAATGACTCATGTAATAGTTTATTTATCTTTTAATATATTTATTACGTAATTTATCATATTTTACTATTCACCCAAAATTCATGTATTTTAGAAAAAACCCAAAAATTCTCATAAATTTTTTTAACCTGTATAACACCAAAAGAGACTCCATTTTATGAAAGGAATTTTTTATGTTTTTAAAATTTATTTTTTTATTGAATTGTCATTTACAGAAAAATATTGTTTTTAAAATAAAAACATCTATTATAGCACCCTGAAAATTAAATAAGTTCTCATTAAATTATCCTCAAATAATATAAAATCAAAATATTGATTTAGGAATAAATTTTAAGAAAATGAATTTTCTTTTATATCAATTTAATAATTATGAAATTATAATTAGATATTCATTACTGACGAAAATAAAAATGGTCAATTATTAATGTTTATAATATTCAATTTCAAATATAAGGTGCCTAAAGTTTATTTATTCATTCTTCGGTGAGGTTACTATTAATATGGGTCATTTTACTATTCATAAGGGTAACATTAATATTGATAATGATCAAGTTACTATTCACCAAAAAAATCTTTGATCTTATTAGAATATAAATATCTTACCGATCACAATGGTGTATTTACTTTTTCCAAAATTCAAATCAGAAAGGAGGAAAAATAATTTTTCATGCTAATCCCATGTGTGTGGAAATAACGTAGGTAAAAAGAATGTTAAAAAGTGCAATATGTTTTTATATCAAAATTTAATATAAATATTCTTACAATGATATTCCTTGGATTAATATATATATTTTAGTTATATATTGTGACATTAAGAATTAATTTAAATTATAAAAATTATTTAAACTAAAAACATATATTTTATCTACAATGTTTTATTTTTCACTATCCTTAAAACTACTTCTCATAAAAGTATTAAAAATTCACCCTATGATAATTTTAACATTCCGAATTCAAAAATGATGTTTATTTTACCAAAAAATTATACATTTCATTATAAAAATTTCTATTTATGTGAAACCATTAAAATATAAAAATATTTATTACTATTCATATTACTATTTTTAACTTCTATGTTAAAACAATCTAGTTTAAATAATTATAATAACTAATTGATTCACAGAGACACTATAATCTGTGCATTACTGGCTATATTAATGATATTTTTAAATTAATAGGGTGTTAAATTGCTCCCTTCTTCAATAAATTGAATCATCACAATTTGAAATTACACATCATGAATGGAATTTCGATAATAGATATTTTCTTTTGTGGAAATCCCACATCCTAAAAAGAGGATTACAAAAAAAGCTCTTAAAATCGGGTTAATAGAAATGTGAAGGTCACCAAAAAACTATGATTCTGAAATAAGATTACATTCATGAAAATATGGACAAGGAAGAATAATCAAACTATGATGTTTTGATGGAAAGTGATAGGTAACATGTTTAGATGAAAGTTTATTACCACAAAAACATAATCTACACTTATGATAAGTTTCATTGATATCATCAAAAATTATGATACTAGGATAATATATTTGTTTATGAATCAATTCCTAGTGTCGATGAATTCTTCCACTATATAGGAGTATTAATATATGTTTCTATTTCATATTCACAATCTTATGCTTTTATTGTGCCTTTCAACTATCTACACATCACATCATGGAACAAGTTGGGTGATGTGTTTAAGTAATACATTAACCAATAAAATCTAACAAAATAAACAACATAAACTTTTTCATAAATGGTTAACCTTTCTGAAAGACCATGATCCAATAGCTTAGAATCATTTCCATGGTAGTTAGTAATGACCAATTTAATTTATCCATATGAATCATCTCTTTATCCAAGATCATTATCTCACAACAGGGAACATTTTAATGTTTATCATTCCAATAACCATGTGTTATCCAATGTTTAACTTTATATCAAAACATTTGTTATAGTACCACTCAACATAAGACCTCAAATCCATAATGAAATAGTACTTCAACAAAATACATATATTTTCCATAATTATTATAAGAAATACATCATTGATAAAATACTCAGATAACCTAATTCTAGAATCCCAACATAAGCACATCAACCATTTCTTTTTGTCTGTGGATGTGGAAAATTATAACCATGATCCACTATCTTTTTTGGGGTATATTACTTTGCTTTATGGGAAATTTATTTTCATATTATCGAATATCTTTATAGTGAAACCATTCTATATTTGAAAAAAAATTCTTATCATTTCAATAATGATCATAGTGTCTTTTTTCTCAACATGTGAAGGAAACACCATTCCCACTTAGGCATATACCAAGGTGTTTCCTTTTACAATTATAAAATGATTGAAAATACATATTTCCCTTATTCCCTTTATCCATATTTTACCTCTTTTCCTCTCTTATATTGATTTCAATTTGATGTAATAATATGTGGATAATTCATTCAATATCTTGTTAGAACTGAATATTATATCCTCAGATGATGAAAATATTTGCGGGAATTCTTTTCTGTGAAAGACTGGATTAAACCCATTGATGAAATGACCATTTTAGCTCTTTGAATTATGTGCATTTACATGGTTCTCATTAGTTTTGGTAGGCTCCATTTTATAAAAAGTGTAAGACAATATATTAGATTATAAAATTATGAAACATAGTGTACAATTCTAAAACTAATGAAATACTTAACAGACAATGGAATACTCATATGTAGCTAGTCTCATAATAATAAATGTGGTTTAATTGGGTAAATATATAATTTTAAATCTACCATAATGTTTTGTGAAGAAAATGTGAATTATCTAGTTCATATCTCCCAAGAGTGTCAATCTAGGTGTGAAGTAAGTCTCGTTGTCATGTAACAGGTTTTCTCGAGTCTGGCTCGGGATACATTGTCAGAATTACTACCCCCAGGAACATGGGTTCCAGAACCACATCCACTTTTAGCATCAAGACATGGATGTATTTCTTGGAAGACCCACATAATTCATTCAATACCAAAATTCTAGGATGTTCTCCCATAACTATCCTCAAGTTATATCCTAGGGTTATGTTTTCTAGTATGTTTTTTCTAAATCTACTTTCAAAGGTTTCTTCTTATGTTTCTTGAATACAAACTGCAACACCCTGTACCCCGAATCCTTGAGCCAATGCATTATTTTATCACAATGGCATGATTATAAGGATATAATTCTCAAATAACCAATTTTTTTATCAGTTATGGAAGAACAAATTACATTCATGATACCCATAATGCATTAGGAAAAGAAAATGAAATATGATACAGTAAAAAATGAAATAAAATGAATTCATGTAATATTATTTATATTTCTCATCTTCATAACCTGGGGAAGAAAAATATAAAGACGGGATGAGCTTATATTCTCAGTAAGGGTATGTAATACAATAAAATTTATCATAAACATAAACACCAGGCATAGTGATAAACTAAAAACACATGTTCTTAAAAAAATATACCTAAAAGTAATATGGATGGAATAAAAGTAGAATAAATAATTCCCTAATAAAACATAACCATGGATATTCCACTAGTCGAACAATCACATGGGATATCAATTACTGATCTCATAATGAGGTAATTCATAATGGAGGGCCTCATAACTATGCCCTCAAGGCCTCATGCCAAGACCATACATAGATGGGGAAAACCTAAACTTGTTAGTCTCAGGAGACATAGTGATTAACCAAGGGGATATAGAGGCACCCACCCAATACATACTATGTTCAATTCATTACTCATATGAAAGGGGAAAACATAATCAACATATAGAATCATATTGAAAAACTATCATGTGAAATGTCATTACTTTAACTATAACTCCGGAATGGTATCAAATTAGAACATCTATAGTAAAACTGATCATCAGCCCTTCTACAAAATATAGTAGATGGTATCATAATATATAAATGTTAATAATATAGAAGAATAATCATTGTATTTTTACATATATGAAAATACGTTTATATGAGACCATAGAAAAATTCTTGAGTAAATAATCATTAACCATACAAATGCGTCCCATGATACATTGAAACATTAAAATCATAATCTCATAGAATATCAGGAGAATATGGAGACACATGATATGATAAATAAAGGGTTAGTACATAAACCACACCCATTGAATAAATTATGTGCATAGAATATATCCCATAGAATAGAAAGTGGGATGAAAAAACCCCATTATTATTCTGGAAGGAAGAGTGCTTTTGGAATATCAATTTTATTTTTCATAAAATAAGATCGTAAAAATTTATATCCTTGATATGAAAAGGTAAGTAAAGTGAAATAACATTTTAGGAATAAATGATGTCCCACTGAATTTAAATCTTGTAAAAAGTGTTTTTAAGAAATATTAGAAAAAACATTTTTGTGCGGTTTAAGGAAAATATTAAAGAGATTTTAAAGCCAAAAGGAATGATTATTTCGGTAAAAATACACATGAAACAAGAAAGTTTTTTAATTAAAAAGTGTGAATTTATAAAAATAAATATGTATTATAAAATATTATATTGTGAACTTTAAAATGGGTAAGAATTCAGGTAGTTCCCTTTAATCAGGCTTGTTTAACATGAAAAATTGAGAAATAATCCATTTTGGGACATGTATATCCCCATAAAAGACTAATGATCTGATATAGATATATGATTTTGGAAAATAATGTAAGGTCTTGGATTTTCCATGTATTATTTTTAAATATTATGTGTAATTAATTCAAGGCCATGAACTAATATGACTTGTGAATTCGAGGACCTGTGTTCCCAGAATAAATTTTTGAAATATAATAAATAGAACATGCGTTCGACGTACATAAAAATACATATAACTTCTCGATGGGTTCTAGGGTCAAATAATCTAAGGGTACAATAACTTCAAGAATAGTGAATTTACCTTAGGCTAGGCATAATATTGTTACATACGGGTCGACTGTGAATGTTAATTTTTTGACATTTTACAGAAACAAAATAAATTAAGGAATTAATTTTTTTGACATTAAGGCGACACAACAACATGTTTTCCCCTTTTTAATAAAGATCATGGTAGTGTCTCAGGTATATATATTAATAGACCTTGAGAAATACAATGAATATGTGAATGTACATCCTTTTAGAATTATCTCACCAACAAACAATGTCTATTGGATCAGAGATAGATGATTGTCACTTGGAGGAATGTCACCAACATCAATAGCATGACGATTGATCATCTTTAACAAAAGTTCCAACCCTGAGGTAGGTCATTTATTTTCATTCATTCTTTCTCATATATGTATTAAATAATGAAAGTGGATCAACCCTTCAATCGGTTGACCAGCGGGTCTTTTGTCTTGCGGGTTTGGTGATTTTGGGTTTGATTTGGGGGGATTTTTTCAATTTTGATTTAGTTTTGTGATCCTTTTAACACGAGTCGATCAAGGCCGCAATGAACAATGGCTGATGTTCGTTTCATGAATTATTTTTATGTGATTTTCCCCTTTTATCCATGCTCATTATTTGATCTTCATAGGGTTATGAATGAAGGATTTTTGCGCATTAAATATGCAGAGAAACAATAAAAAATCAAAGATATAACATCATTATTGCCCAGAGTAGGGGAGAATATGATCCCCATAGATGGATCGATGTATTTTGGGAGATATCAATCTTTGAGAAATCTTCATGTGGATGATTAGAACATATTTTTGGAGTCGGTCGAAGGCCCAAAACCTACTGAATAGGTGATTCAAGGGTGAGAAGGTCGCGGAAATTATATTTTGAGGAGACAGGATCATCGGGTTGAGAAATAGAAGATCAATTGAAGTGCTGGAGGAAGAATAATGATTCTGTAAAATATTAATGAACATAACATGTGTCTTGGAATACATGGTGTGCAGGACAAGATCAGTGGATTCTAGGGGTTTGTGTAGTAGAAAAGCGTAACATGACATGTGAAACCAATCGCACATGGTGTGGGAAATTCCTTGAGACTTGGATTGTATCTCATTAGATATAAAGACACAAGGTGCAGCACATGGAATGTAATACACCACACAGACATGCTCAGATCTGTGACATGGGCTACCTCGTGTACTGGAATAGGAGTAAGTGAACACTGGTCGAAGCTGTGTATGGGCACATGGGTAGTGTACATGGAGTAGATCTTAGATATTTAGAAAATGCATGTAATCACTTGTATACATTGTGTATACTTTTTTACACAATGTGTTCTTCTGACATGAGCCATTGTGTGTGGGTAGTACTCAGGGTCAAGGGACATGATGTTTTACCTATATACACATTCTGCACTCTCTTCTACATGGAATGATTTCATTTTATTGTATATATTGAAAAGGATTTGTTTCAATTTGTTTCCTTTACTCATTACCCTAAAGGTTTTTTGTATCATTTCCTATCTACTAGAGTATAACCCCTTTCAACAGGACTTTCTGGACAGACTCAGGATTCCCCTCAAAGAGGCCCAGAACAGGATACTCTATCCATTATTGTCCCTTGGTAAGGTCATGTATCAACATGATCAATCGAACCAGATGTGCGTCCTCTACATTGTAGGTGAATCTTGATGAATTATGGTATATGCCATGGCTTCGGAAGTGATCCTCAGCTATGTATCGTTATCTTCCTCACTCATGGAGTTGATTCTCCAAAAATGAGTGTCTCATTTTCTCTCTTCAGATCTATTGGCCTAACTCTCTCTCATGATGGTTTGCAATGAATAGTACTTCTTGGATGGACATCATCAATTCTATCATACATCGGAGTTGGTTCTCCTGGATGTTTTCTTCATGGAATCTTTAGAATGAATCTCTAGCATGAGTATGCATTCATTGTTTCATACCTTTAGACTATGGGTCTTGGTTTAATTATATCTGGACATGTCCTAGTTATATGTACTATAGACACATTGGGTAGAGATTACATTACATATACTTTGTATTTCATGGGTGATTTCAGGGTATCCTACTAGGTATTGTTATACTCACCACTGCATAGTATTTTTTCACACGTGTCGTGTAATGTGTATATGAGTGACCTTTTAAAGGTGTCCAGGGTGGATAAAGACCAGACAGAGCTTAGTGAGTTCCAAATAGTCCGAGTTGTTACTATGGATTTGAGTAGAAGTCCCAATACCAATCATGCTTTTAGGTTGGACTTTGTAGTTTGAAAACTCTTTCATTTGGGGGGCTAGTATTCTAACCCAATTTAGTTTACTACACTTTTCATTCCTATTGTAATTTGTTGGTTAGGTTTAGTGTTATTCATGATATTGGTTTCTTTTTAGTTTTTAACATTTTTGCATTTGTGTGCTTTGAGATGTGTGGAAGTGTACTTGAACATAGGGAATTCCTCTCATTTGAATAGTATTCCAACTCAGTGCTAGTCATCAGCCCCTAGCCTATTGGTGGTGGGATTGGGGAGGCAGGGCATGGGTCCCACTGGGATGGGTCATGATAGAGTGGTATCATATGTGTTCAATTATACATTAGGACTGAGGGCCTTTGAGATTGGCTCTGGGAAATAATGTTATTTGTTTCAAGTTTTTATTTTAGTCTTGGGACTCTAGGGTTGGTGTAGTCAACCAATGTATCGATATACTAGGTCTCTGATAACCAGTATTTTGATGTTGTACATGAGAACACTAGCGGATGGGAAAAAATAATGCTATATGCATTATATATGAATGGGTTGTGGATTCCATGTCCTTGTTGATTCATCTCTCCAGATATGCTCATTAACTATGATACATGTTTTTTGTTTATAGGATTCCTCTGTGATGCATACCAATTAGGATTCAGAAGTAAAATCATGAGGATGACCCCTTAGGGATTAGGCTCTGATACATGGACTAGTTCCCTAGTCATTACCTCCACACAGTGCACCAGCTATACCACCACTATTGTAGCAACAAGTAGTACATGTTGTAACATCAAATGAGGAGCATATTATAATTGTACTGCATTAGATACAGAGACACATTATGTTTTGTGGTGAGCCCGACCCTCACGTAGCTGAGGACTATATTGAGGCAGTGACTAGATTTTTATTTCCAGTGATGACATCAACAGACCAGATGGTGATCCTAGTAACGAGCTATCTTCAGGGTTCTCCAGGGAAATGGTGGAGTTTAACCATGTAGTATTATGATGAGGTGACCAATTTATGGATGACGTTTGAGGAGATATTTATAGATTATTTCTCTTTATTTATGATGAGAGAATTTCATATAGAGGAGCTTCATTAGCTCCACTGGTGTATCTTGACGGTGTCTGACTATTCATTGAGGTTTACCAACCTTTCTAGGTACTCGATGGTCATGTTCAGGGACCAGTACTTTAGGGATCATATTTTAAAGAGAGGTATGAATAGGGACATCAATGACATAATTATAAATCAATTAATTATGACTTATTCTGGAGTTCTCAAGAATGATTTGGTGTTTGAGATCTTATTGGATAAGTAGAAGCATCCTGTGATAGTCAATAGCTTGCAAAAAGGTGTAGAGACCACGATAGTAAGAATTGGATGTTAGACACTAGGATCAAGATGTAGAAGATGCCACATGTGTTACAGGGATAGGGGATCTATAGTATAGGGATATCAGGCTGAATCAGGTCATCCCAGGTAGAGGTGATGCTACAAATGCAATGGTAGAGGACATATTGCTAGATATTTTCCAACTCGTCGAGCTACTGATAGGGTGGAGATTCATGGACCAATGTAATAGAAGCAACTAGTGGAGAAAAATGATCCTCCAGGAGGTGGACATGGAATAGGACTAGGGGTAGCTATGAAATGTTGTAGGTTTTCTGACATATTACCACCAAGACCACCCCTAGGATGTTTATGTGAGGCTTGGGGAGTTGTAGGATAGGGGTGGGGACAACTATATATATACGAGGAATATAACCCATGGACTCCGAGGATGATTCAAGGTACGATATATGTCTTTTCTACCTTATCTTATGTACTTATAGACATATGATCCAGTCATTCGATCCTCACCACTTACCTTATATGAGACATTGAGATTTTATTAGAACTATTTACTCGACCATTATATATGGATACACCTACGAGAGGAAACATGATGATCATAGGCCATTGGATATTGCGTAACCTTACCCTTACAGGTTAGATTCTAGGTTGGAACATCTGGTGGAAACATCAAGGCCCTACGAATTCATTCTCATTGTGGATTGGATATCATCAGTCCATTCCAATATAGACTATTTTAGGGGAAGGGTACGATTTGTGTGCAATAATGGTATAAGTTTTTCCACTATTGATGAAAAAACACATGAAAAAGGAGGGAGTCATGCATAGGAGGGTGCATTCAATCACTTATGAGTTGGAAGGGCCTACCTTCGGAGCATCAGATGTTGTGAGCCTTTAGTTCCCAACAGTAGTGGCAGAGTACAAGGATGTATCTAAAGAAGATGTTCTCTGATTACATACCCACCGATAGATTGAATTTTTCTACAACATACACCCCAGGATGGTAATGATATCAATACCATCATATTGGATGGCTCTTGTATACTTTCATGAGTTGAGGGTAAAGCAGGACTTTTAGAGGAAGGGTTTCTTGAGACCCAGCATTTCACCCTGGGTGGACCCAATTTTGTTTAACAAAAATAATGGTGGGAGATTGAGGTTGAGTGTGGATTACTGGTTCATGGACTAGGTAATGGCGAGGAAAAAGTTTCCATTGTCGAGGAACCATGGCCTCTTTAATCATTTGAATGGGGAACAATGGTTCTCGAAGATTGACCATCTATCAGGCTATCACCTGTTACAAGTACGAGATGGGGATATTCTGAAGATGACTTTCAAATTCCATTATAGTCATTATGAGTTTTTGGTGATGCCATTTTTCCCGATTAAATCCAATTAAGAGTTCATTGGACTCATGAACTTGTTCTTCCAGCCATATCTAGACCAGTTCGTAGTGGCCTTCATCAACGACATCCTAGTTTACTCGGCGTCTGAGGAGGAGCTTGTAAGACACCAGTGGATGGTTCTAGATGTACTCTGAGCACAACAGCTCTATAATAATCTCTCGAAGAGCCAGTTATGGATTCATGAGGTTCACTTCATGGGAAAATTTTCCTCACCACATTGAGTATATGTGGACTCGGCAATGGTAGAAAAAATGATAGCACAAGGAACCACATAGGACCTTACTAGAGGTGCATAACTTCCATGTAATGGTAGGATATTACAAGAGATTGATACCTTATTTATCCTAGATAGTAGCATAAGTTATAGATTTGACTCAAAATGGGTATCCTTTCTCATGGATGGAGATGTTCCAGCATGCTTTCCAGCAGTTGAGGCAATGTTTGACGAGCACCCCGATCATGAGATTTTCAGAGGATGGTGTTGGGTATGTATTGTTCTGTGATGCTCAAGGACATGACATGGTTGTGTGATAATATAGATTCAAGATTTTATTGCATATAGTTTTCTCTAGATGATGGAATATGGGAAGAACTATCTGATCCACAATCTTTAGTTGGAAGTGGTATTCTTCACGTCGAAGATGTGGAAACACTACATGATGGGAGAGCGTTTTATCCACAACATCGATCACAAGAGTCTCAGGTATATATTTTCTTAGAAGGATCTAAAAATGAGATAGAATTGATGGATATGGTACCACATAGATTATTAATTTTAGATTATCTAAACTCATTAGAAGGGTAACATGGTGGAACATGCTCTCAGCAAGAGATCTAGTTCACAGCTACCGAACAAGGTGTTGGAGCAATTGGCCTCATTATAGTTATCCATCATGGATGGAGATGATGTAGCTTAAATCTAGTTGATTTTTTTCACCCCTCCACCCATATAGTGAGTCATATAGGCACAACATGGTGATATCGACTATGATAACTTACATGTTCATATGACCACATGACATGCTCCTGATGAATATTCGCAAGGTTGGGAGAATTTCGTTCTTTGCAAAGGAATCAGAGTTGTACCAACAGCATTGGGGGAAGTGGTTCTGAGGAAATTTCATACATCCCCCTTGGTGGTACATCTTGGAGTGGAGAAAATGTACAAGGTACTTTAATGTCAGTTCTGGTGGACATGGAAGAAGAAACCAGTGGTAGAGTACATTTCTCAATGCCTTACGTGCAAATTTTTATAGGATAAGCACCAGGTTCTAGTGTGTTTTTTCCACTCATTTGACATTCTGAAATGGAATTTGGATAGAATATTGATGTACTTCATGACAGTTTTACCACATACGTCCAGGGGACACGATACCATCTGGGTGATTGTTGGTCGACTCACCATGTCGGCCCACTTCCTAGCTATCAATGAGAAGAGAACAATAATGATAATGGGATGCCTCTATGTGAAATATATAGTGTGGATTCATGGAGTTTCATTGGTGATAGTTTTAGATTGTGATTCTCATTTCACATCATGGTTGTGGAAGAGATTTTTGGAGGTGTTTCGGACTTAGTTATGCTTGATCACAACGTGTCTCCCTAGATGGACGACCAGAAAGAGCATACCATTAAGGTCATAGAGGAAATTATATAGGCTTGTATCATTGAATTTGGTCATAGATAAAAGGAACACATACCGCTGGTGTATTTTTCATATGACAGTAGCTACCAATACACCATTCGTATGGCACCATTCGAGACATTGTATGGGCGACCCTGTCGATCACCACATTTAAGGAATGACCTATGAGAGTCAGTACTCATGGGATCAGAGCTGGTGTGAGCTATTATTGAGAAGGTGCATATCATCTAGGAGTGTATGGAGACTGTGCAGAGCCAGTATGTGTATTATTTTGACAGACTGAGGGTACATTCAGAGTTTGATGAATGAGACTATACCTTTATTTGGGTCTCACCACGATGAATCCTATGGATATCTCACTGGGGCTGCATGTTATCTCTGAGGATTATTGACCGTATTTAGATAATACATAGAGTTGGTTAGGTGGAATATCGCTTTGCTCTACCCCCATAGTCTCATCGTTTATATGATGTCTTCCACGTATCACAGCTGAGAACATATGTGAATGACCAATCGCTTGTCATCAACTGGGGGAAGATGGACATTAATTATGGAGAGACCTTTGCTGAGTATCTATTGAGGATCGAGCATCAGTAGGAGAGGATCCTTCATGGGCGACCAGTTACCTTGGTGCATGTTAGGTGATAGTATGTGATTCTTTCGGAAATCACGTGGGAGTGGGCGGCTCAAATTCATTTGTTGTACGCACATATTTTTGTGTAGACATTGTTTTTAGATTTTTAGGGGCGTAAAGGCCCATAGTGGGGAGAATGTAATGTAATGGATTATCAATGTATTATTGTTAAATATTATATGGAATTTATTTGAGACATAGTGCTGAGATGGAGTGTGATCCCAAGTCCTGTTGTTGCTAGAATAAATTTTGGAAATATATTATATTTTTTAAATAGAACACAAGTTCAGATTAATTGAAAAAAGGTCTAACATCTAAAAGGGTTCTTGGATCATAAATTAGAGGGTAACATTGTGTCTAGAGTAGAGACCTTAAATTAGGAATGTCGTAATATTCTTTGGTGCTGGTCGGAAGTGAAATTTTATTTTTGGATGTTTAAAAGAATAAAAATGAAAAATAAATTTATATTATTTGATGTCACAAATACAAAATGGTTTATTTTACCCATTTTTTTAAACATCATGACAAGGACCCCATGTCAGATATTCATAACCCTAGATAAATCCCTAGAAACTCTAGAGGGAGTGACATGGAGAATTCTCCTGATCAAAAATGATGAAGCATAGATCGTTGATCGATGAACATAACATTGAAAAATATCACCGATAATAGAAACATGATGATCAAAAGGTTTCAAAAAAATATCCAAAATTGAGGTAGGTCATGTGTTTTTATTATTTCTATTCTATTTTTGGATTTAAGGATGAATGTGGATCAACCCAAGAATAGGTTGACTTGTGGTATGTTCGTTCGTTCATAATGGGTGATTTTAGAATTTATTTGCGAGATTGATTCTATTTTGATTTATTTTCTTAATCCTTATCACGAGAGATAATCGAGGACATAACAAAAAATGGCTGACGTTCATTCCCCAAATTTTCTTTTGTGATTTCTTCCCCCTTTATCTCCACATGTTCTTCATTCTTCATGGGGTTAGGAAATTATGATCATTATGCATTCGATTCAGGGTAAAATTATCTAAAATCGTAGATCTGTCATCCTGACGATCTAGAAGAGGTTCAACGGCAATGGAGACAGGTGGATCGATGTATTCCAAGAGATATAATTCTCCAAGTGTTCTTCATGCGGATGATTAGAACCAGTTTTTAGAGCTAATAGATGGCCCGAAACCCACCAAACTGGTGACGTAAGGGTGATGTGACAACATATCTTTAGTTCCCAGGGGAGTATATCATTGTGTCGAATAATCGATGATAAACCAAAGTGCTAGAGGAAGAACATTGATTCCTGAAAATTAGGATGAACACAACATGTATCTCATATTACATCGCGAGGGGGACTATTTCAGGTCTGGCTACGGTTTCTAGTGGTAGATAATTGTAACAAAACTTTTGATACCTTTCAGATATTGTGTGGGACCTTTTCTGAGACTCAGAATATATCTCGGTGGATATACGAATGTGGGGTGGAGTACACGACATGTACTCCGCCACACGGCTAGGACCAGATTAGTTACACTACCTACCCCATGTAATGGTACATGGGTAGGATAAAAATGGTTGAACCCTTGAATTGGAACACTTCTAGAGAAAATGGGGCATACCTTGGATAGTCATACATGGAGTGTAAGCCCTTATACATGATGTGTATAACTTTTCTATTCATGACATGTTCTTCAGACACAACCCGTTGTATACAGGCAGTACCTGGGGTCATTGGACACAATATGTGACCCTTCTAAAAACTATGCAATCTCTTTTACAAGGCTTGGTCTCCATGTCCACTATATCATGGAAATGTGTAATTTGTGTTGGTGACCCTTGATCATTCCCCTAATGGTCAGTTGGTTTTGTTTCCTATCTACATGAGTATGAACCATACGACAAGACATACTGGATAATGTCTAGTGTCAAATTTGAGAGACCCAAAGCAGGATCATTTATCCGTTCTGGCACCTTGGTAGAATCAAGTGTGAATGAGACAAATCTTGCCAGGAATCTATCCTGCACATAGCCATTTAATCTGGATGAGTCACGATGTCTGCCATTTCCCTAGATGTGATCCTCACCGGTGTACCGTTATCTTCCACACTTGTGGAGTTGGTTTTCCCAGATTGAGTGTATCATTTTTTCTTTTCAGATCTATCTACATATATATATCTCTTGCAATGATTCCCAATGAATAGTTTTTGTTAGACGAACATCATCAGTGCTATATGACTCATGAGTTTGTTATCCCAGTTGAGTTCTTCAAGGAATTTTCATACTGAATCCCAAGTGTGGGTATGCAGTTATTGTGTCTTACCATAAGACTATGGATATTGTTTTGAGTATATCTAGATATGTAATTGTTATATGTACTATAAGAAAACATTATGTATCACTAATTTTACATTTATATTGTATTTAATTGTGGTTTTTGGGGTGTCTTGTTAGATATTGTTATACTATCCCATGCATCAGCTTTGCATGCACATGTCTTGACTTGTACATATGAGTGACCTTTTATGGACTCCGTCACAGAATCAGACCGGATAGAGCTTTTTGAGTTCCAGATAGGTTGTGGTGTTCCTATGACTTTGATTACAAATCACTATCTTGTTAACATGTTGGAGTTTTTTTGCAGACTCTTTATTTTGGGGGGTTGTATTCTAGCCCAATTTAATCTACTTCACTTTTCTTTCATGTTGATATATGATAGTTGGGATTAGTTTTATAAAATTGTTTCTTACATTTTTTCATTTTAGTATTAGTCAACTTGGAGATATGGGTATGTGTACTGGTAGTTAGGAAATTCCACCCATTTGAGTGAAATGTCTACCCAATGCTAGTCACCAGCCCCTGGTCTATTGGCGGTGGGCATGGGGAGTCACAAGAATTGGACCAATTAAGATGGTTTACTAAAAATATATACCTAATTTAGAATAAATATAGAGAAATAAAGACGAATTTCATTTGTTTAATGGTACAGAAAGAGTATCACGAATGAAAAACGGGGGTTCAGGTATAATCCCTTACCGATTTGTAATCAATTGATCCATATGCACCAAAATTAATAATAATAAATGATAAATTTATTATCATGAAAATAAATAGATTAATTTAATGATACTTAAAGTGTAATTATATATCCAACATACAAAATAAATAATGGTGAACAAGAAATATCTCACACAAATGGAAATGAGACGAGAAAATGCTTACCTTATGTCTAAATGTGTACTGTACATGACCTAAATGTCATGGATAATCAAATTAAATATTTTAGTTAAGTAATTGAGAAACTTATTTACAATAATTATATTCATTTTAGTTTTATTATGTTCATTTATGGCCTTATTAATGAGTTATAGAATTTAATTTCATCATTCTGTGGAATTAATTTTCGTGGTTTCATGATTTTTTCTCTTTTTTACATGTAGTGGAGTTCATGTGGAATGGATGAAATTCTCCAGAAATGATTTGATATTATAAAAACTTATATAAAAAATATTAAATTGTTATATAATTTATTGTGATATATGGTATGTGTATGAGTTATTAGATTTACCATTGTTGATAATCATTTAGATTATTGCGGTCGTATTTCAATCATAACAAACTAGTTTTGTCATATGAATTAGTATTAGGTTTACATACTAGATAAAGAAAAATAAATAATACATAATAAAGATTTTAATAGATTATTAAACCATAAAAATGGTTTTAATTTCAATACATGAATAAAAAATTAAAGAACGTAGGTTCTTCATCCACGATGGTTCTAAATCAGCACCTCCCGGACAATGATTTCTTTTTAAAAAAATAAATGATAGAGAGATGGCAGTTTGAGGAAGGATATTTCTTTAACATGATATCATTATAGTATATATATGATACAAGAGTTATCATGTTCATTTTGAAATATGAGTTGATTAGAAGATAACAAAATACAGTTAATTGGAATTGAAATTAAAAGAAAAAGGTGGAGGGTTTACCTCTTGAATTACGCTCCTTGAGAACCCACTTAGGGAAAGGTGTTTTGGTCTTTTGATAAGAAAACTATCACATCAAGGTGATAAGTGTCTAGGTAAGAGGATATGGGAAGAAATTTTATAGGCTCAAAGGATTTGAGTAGTGAGGGGAAGAGGGGGTATGTGGTGGTTTTTAAAATGGAGGAGATGAGTGAATTTTTAATATTGAATTAATTTTTTTATTATTTTCCCTCAAGACTACGGATAGTTTGAGAATTATCATAGAATATATTAATATAATGATGTATGGTCTTAGATTTGGATTCTTACATCAGATATGACTCAAGTAATATTATATTTAGGTTAAAATGTTAATATATAGTAAATTACCATATTTTACTATTCATCAACAATCATGTATTTTAGAAAGAATCCCAAAAAATCACCAAAAAATATTTCTTCTTTTATACTTTAAAAATGGACTCCATTTTATGAAAATGAATTTTTTTATATGAAAATATTAATTTCTAATTAAAATCACTATTTAATAGACAAATACTATTTTTAAAATTAAAACATATATTTTTACTCCCTAAAATTTTACCAAGGTCTCATTAAATTATACAAAAATAATAAGAAAATAGATTATTTATTTTGGAATAATTTTTTTGAAAATTACTTTCCTTTTAAATAAATTTTTTGATTTTAAAATTGTAATTAAATGATTAATACTCACAAAAATACCAACACTTAATTATTAATCTTTAAAATATTCACTTTTATTTATAAGTTTCCTAAATTTTATTTATAATTTTAAAGGGTGAGGTTACTATTCACAAGGTTTATATTACTATTCATAGGGGTAAAATTAATATTTATAAGTGTAATGTAATGACCTGAACTTTTTAATAATTTTTGTTTCGTTATTTTGGGTGTTATTTTAATTTATGCTCAACCAAACAGTTTCATTTAATAAAATGATTATAATTAAAATGAGACCGTTGGGTTTCGACTTTTATATGACTGTTGGTCAACATTTTTGTTCAGAACTAAACTCATAGTGTGGCGATTATTGTTTATAAATATAAGTGATCTTGGTTAATTAATATAGAGGGAATATTTGATAGCCTCCTATTGTAGACTCGGGATGTTCAAAGCCCATCTGACGGAACATGGGAAGGTGGTAGCACCACTGGGCTTTGCTCTAGACCAAACCCAAGACGAACTTCATCATATTAAGCTGGAAAGGAATCACAGTAGGGAGAAGTTCAAGCTGATAGAAATCACCACTCGAGCAATGTTGGCCAACCCGCCCCAGGATTCTATCACCATAGCACACCTTACACATAGGTCATATACTGCGGTTATATGGGGCTATGTAACGAGACCTTAGCTGCTTTATGTAATCCTTTGATATATATAAAAATTTTCCTTTCTTTTTATGGTGATGTTTGTGAATCTCAAGTGTAATGTTAAATATAGGATGTATATTATTGATGAATTTTGGAAAAAGGATATTTTAAAATATTTATTTAATCCTTAAATAATTAAAAATGTGTAATGATTTTCAAAAAATTGTTTTCTACAGTTGTGTTCAGTATGAAATTTACTGTCTATTCAGATCAACATAATTTTTGGTGAATAGTAAATTATGAATAGTGATTGTATGCTTATGATTAGTAATTTGACCAAATGGATTAAGTAACCTCCCTTAAGAAAGTATTTATATATTTTAGGCACCTTTATTAAGTAATGTGATTTAATCAAATTGGTAAATAACTGTTTCAGAAAATATTGGTTTTGTATTTGTATTTTTGGGTGAATAGTGTTTTTATGTAATAATTAAATTAAAAAATTTTGAAAATTAATTTCATAAAATGGAGTTCATTTTTGAAATTGGAGCATCAATATTTGTATAAGGTGAATTTTTGGGATTTTTCTATGAATGTTGAATTTTCAGTGAATAGTGAAAATACAGTTTTGAGTTTTGGTTTTTTAATGACGTCATTAAGGATGCAATAATTATGAAATAATTGTGGTCAAATTATGAATAGTAATATAAGGTATGAGGTTTCCCATGTGGCCAATACCATGGGTTGATACCATGGGCAGGCCCATGGTTTTTCCAATACCACTGATGAGATGTCCCTTGGCCATGAATGACTTGTCCCCTCACTTCTTCTATAAATACCCATCCATTCCCTCATAAATTTCATTTCCAAATCCTCCCCAATGATTTTTTGGTCTCTTTACCTCCAATGTAGTCCTCCAAATGTTCCTTCAATCCTCCCAAGGTCCCGACCTTCAATCTTTCGAAGATACTCTTCTAGGTAAGGGATCCTTTCACCCTCCACTTTTAAGTCACGACTTCCTTTATGTTGTGTCTTCTAATTTCTAGCTATTTATTCTGAGGTTATATTCTTATATGTTATCATTTCTATCCATTTCATTTCTAATTGTTTATATACCCTTTCTGTTCACATAAATTTATTTTCTGATTTTTTTATGTGACGTCGTTAGGCTGCCGAATTTCTTGTAAAAGAAATCACATATTCTCTTTTCTTTCATGTTTCATTTTCAGGTGTTATGTCATTCAAATACCCATACCATGTTCTTATTCAATAATAATACTTTATTTTTCGTTATTTATGAGTGGGTTACCATTTTCTCCTCTCTTTTCAATTTTTTTTAAAACCATGTTATACATCCGTTATGCTCTAGAAATTTCATCTCAAAATTTCTATCTCTTTCTCTTAAGAAATTCTATTGTTTATTTATGTGAATACCCAGACTTATTTATTTTCCATGGGTGTTAATTAATATATAAATAGATATATTTGATTCTTTAATTAACATATATATAACCCTCACACACTTTCCATTGGTTACAAATGACATAATGATCTCATTTTTATGCTCTTTTTAAACATCACGATTTTGACACGAAACCCATTTCATTGATTATATTTGTGTTATTTATGAAGTGTTTGATAATGATCTATGTGTCTCACATAAAAGTAAATAAATATTTAGGTGAACCCTAACAGTGCTCCAATGCATTGGGTTAAGAAATAATCTCTATAAATGACAAGTTTCGCGATATCTTGTTGAATAACCTTGGTAAATTTTATGACACATTGGGTATGGATCATGGTGATATGATCATGAATGTCAAAATTAAATGTTGACGCCACATATTCATGTTATGTTCCATGTTCATTAAATAGAGAGATAGAGATAAAATCTTGAGCGGAAGACCGTGGTCCTTCGATAATCAACTCCTACTCATGGAAGATTTAAAAGGGGGGGATATCCAGTAAGAGATTTAAACCCATTCCCCCTTCTGGATACAAATTAAAGGAATCCCCTTCCATTAAAGAATGAAACGTACAATGAGGGGAATTGGGGACAGTTTTGGGAACTTTCTTGAATGGGACAGTTCAGACCCAATACAATTCAGCCCTGAGGTTCGAATTAAGGTAGAGATTGATGTGTCAGAGCCACTGATGAGGGGAATGTTCTTAAAGATTGAAGATACCAACACTTGGATATCATTCAAGAATGAGAAACTCTATATCTTTTTCTTTCACTATGGTCGCCTTGGCCATCTTTAAAGAACGTGCACCACTAAACCTAAGAGTGATGTGGGTAACGCTATCCTCCAATACGGCCCATGGCTCCGTGCCAAAATGAATAAACATGATTTTATCCTGTAGACGGAAAAAAAAGACCATGACCATCTCACTTTGGCACATTCTAGTCTGAAAAACCCCATACCTGAAAAAGCCTTAATGCCTCAGCCAATGAATTCCCCAAAGGATGGCCCTCCCACTTAGGGAGAAGCTGGCACTTAGAGAGAAACAGGAGTTCAACCAAAACACCTGAGGGACAATTCTCCAACAATGTCAATGTTGGTGCTGATGCAACAAACTTCCCTGTCATATTGATCAAAGTTGATGCTGATGCACGTCGAACCAACAGATCTGGACCCTGACCCACCTTTGACCGCAGCTAGCACTCTTACGATGAAGGACCTCAGCATATCGAGACCTTCACTAATGGGTCCAATCACCCGTCGAACGTGGAATAGGAGGCAATGAGGTGAGAGTGATGGGAACACAAGAGACCCAAAACTCAGGGTTAGGAAGAGACAAAAATAAACATGTCAATTAGGAAGGAACCTCACCAAAAGATGGAAAACGACAAATGGAAAAGTACGTTCAGAGATACCAAAGGCGTCAGCAGGAGAGTCCCAGCCCCGCCTAGAGCAATGATTGTCTTATGTTGGAACTGTCGTGGGCTTGGAAACCCCTGAACGGTTCGCATGCTTCAGCACAAATGCGCTCAATGTCACCTCGATATTTTTTTCCTGTTCGAAACCATACTGGAATGCAAGGACACCAATGGTATTGAAATGAAGTGCGGCTTCCATGGATGTTTCCCGTTTCCTAGACAAGGCCATTTCGGGGGAATCTGTCTCCTTTTGAAGGACAATGTCGATGTCAAAAAATTTTCCTTCCCCGCGCACCATGTGTCACTGAATATTCTTACGGACCATCACCCACCCTTGAATTTTGTGGGTTTCTACAGCTGGCCATCCCATAATGACAAGGTGAAGTCATGTGATCTTCTATGCAAGCTACGATTTGACTTACCGAGCCCTATTCTGTTCGGAGGAGACTTCAATGAGATTATGTTCCATAAGTAAAAGATGGTCGGAACCATCCGACCTTCAGTTTTGATGTCATGCTTCAAGGATGTATTTTCCAGGGTGGATCTGGGGTACTCAGGAAATCCGTATACATGGTTCCGTGGCAACTCAGAAGGAACCCGTATCGCTGAGCGTCTTGACAGATTTCTAAGCTCTTCTTATTGGATTAATATGTTCAGCATTGTTGACACTCCTTTCATCATCGAATCTAAAGATTAGAAAAGGGGAATATCTTAGATCAATGTGATTCAAACTTTGGACAAATATCAAAAAAAATTGACAAAGGAAAGAATAAGAAGAACATTGTACAAAGGTCGCGTAAGTTCTACAATGGTCACGCAAGTCTACTTGCACGCCTCAATGGTCGCTCAAGTAAACTTGCGTGCCTATGTTGGTCGCGCAAGTACACTTGCGCGCCTATGTTGGTCGTGAAAGTGACTTGCGCACCGATTTTGGACGTGCAAGTGACTTGCGCGCCCTAAATCATAACCGCCCGGGGTCGTCTCCTGCCTATAAATAGACCCTGTGGGCCCCCCCATTCGAGGAGGATTTTTTTTCAGAAACTCAGATTTGAGCTCCAGACACCCTAGTCTCTTCTCAAAGCTTCTGAAACACTTCTAAGGTAATTTCTTACCTAGAACAGAAGATCTAAAGAGGGGGAGGAATGCCTAAGTGTTGAAACTCCTCAACACTTGCGCGCCTGAGTGGCCAGCCCTTAAGGGAAAAGGGTCACACTTGCACGCCGCCTTACTCCATTAATAGATCTTGTAGGCCCCTCTTCTGGAAGAACCTCAAGAGGATTCTAAAGGATTAATTAAAGAGTCGCTCAAGTATTACCTTTCTGGTTAACCATCGCTCAAGTACACCATGTGTCGTGCAGGCATACCTGCGCGACCAGGACTTGCGTGCCCACGCAGTACCTGCGCGCCTGCCAGGACTTGCGTGCCTCTACCTTTTGGGTGCTTTTCTTGCCCATTTAACCCCTCTTAAGCCATTACCCATTTCCTATTCAAGATTCAGTCTTCAAGGCACTCTTCAAATCCATTTATGGCATGATTTCTTGATTTGACTTCCTTATTTAAAGGAATTCTGTGGAATATCCCTCAAAACCTAGTGATTTACACATAATTATGTCACTAAAGATTGAGATTTCATTCATTTAACCTCATCCTTTATGATGAGAGATCCCCTAACCTGGGCGTCCTTTTTTAGGAGTAAGTCCCCGTCATAATTCTTAATCTGGGCATCCTCCTTAGGACTAAGGCCCAATTCTTAATGTTCCCAAATCTGGGCATCCTCCTTAGGAGTTAGCCCCAGTCCCCTAATCTAGTCATCCTCTTTAGGAGTAAGCCCCAGTCCCCTGATCTGGGAATCCTCTTTATGAGTAATCCCTAGTCCCCTAATTTTGGCATCCTCCTCAGGAGTAATCCCCAAACCTTATTCCTTGACCTGGTCCTCCTTTTCAGGAGTAAAACCCAATCATAAGTCTTCTCCTAATTTGGGCCTCATTTTCAGGAGTAAACCCCAAGATAGAGTATTCAAAATCTCCATGAAGCACATATACCTTTATGGACCCTGTTTCTAGATTTCTTCCCTAAAGTAAATCCAAACATTCATTTATCTGGGTAGTCATACATAAATAAACCCCACATTATTTCTTATGATTGCATCATTCATGGCACAATTGCCTATTTTTTTACCAATACCTCTTGTTTCTCACACCGAGCATGACTCACGTGAGCTTAGTGTGTAAAAGTAATTGTGACTTCCAAATTTGAGCCACCAATCATAAACATCATACTCCCTTACACGAACTACATGGGTTCTGATTCCTTTTCTAAAAAAGGATACGTAGGTAGCCTGTCTATGGGTCCTATCCCAACTCTAAAATAATCCATGTCCTTCTGAATGACAATAAACATAAAGTGCCCCACTGAGTGGCTTTAAAACCAGCATGGTCATGATAATGACCAAGAGACTTCTATATAAATGTATCGAAGGGTACCATGGACCAGGAATCTCTAATAAATACAGATGATTATCTATCGATGAAGAACCTCGAATACATATAAAAGATTCTCTAAATTTACTACATATTTTATCATTGATTGTCAGATCTGAAGGAAAGATCATTTTATACTTGGTAATATAATAAGGATTCACAAATATAACTTAAATCTATAAAGAGAGTCCAAGAGTAGACAATAATTCCCCTCAAAAGGTTTGATGAGTCTGACCTCCCATCCTCTCGACCAATGAAAATTCCTAAGCCTCATCAGTCCACAAACTAATGAGCACCTACCTTTGGAAAGTAGGTCTGAATGGATGTGGAATCGTTGGATGTTTCCAGTTCTACGAACAAAGCCGTTAGAAACCAATCGGAATGTTTGAACCTCCCATCAAGGCGGTCATCCCCAGATTCCGAGGGAAATAAAAAATGGTGAACCCGACGTGAATCCTTAACCAAGTTAAAATGATGTTTTACCTATTTGTTAGGCCCCTATTTAAAAATCAATAAGAGTGCCAACAAAAACAATCATTGACATATGTGCTCATCCAAAATATGTAGTGGCTAAATTTATCTTGATTACATCTGTTATATCAAACAGGCACTCTTTTCCCAATATATTCTGCATTTCTAGAATTGCTGCTCTCAAGTTCACACCTGTGAATACTGCTGCTGGAAATGCCACTGCTGCTACTCTTGTTGGATCATCTTCCTCTCTTAGGAAGATATCACCTACTCAGCTTCTTCAACGCTTGGTATCAAATGCACTGGTTAAGGAGTACTGTCAACACAGTACCATCCCATCTCTGGAGGCTGCCCGACAATCCCTCCATGTAAACAACTCACATCCGTCGTCTGGACAACGACGACCAGTGATCAAGAAGCAGGAAGTGCTGACTACCGTCTCCAACCGTTTTGGGTCATTATCCCCGGAACGAAATCACCATTCGCTCCTTTATTCTGGGGAGGTGAATGAGAAGGTCCCTCAAGACCTTAATTCAAACAGACAGGAGTGCATCCTGAGGGCTACCACAAACAATCGTCGCCAGACTCGTGCGGCAGTGCGCCCTCAACATGATGAGGGTACCGACTCCCAGCGTTAGGCTCAGGTTCCTCGAACCCGAGCAACCAAGACGAACCACCAGAGGCGGAATCCGTTCAACAATGAGCAGCTTTTCATCTCTTCCATCTCCGGAGAAGTCCACCAACCTAAATTGGTGGCAAGCAACGAGCAAGCACATACACCAGCCCGTTTTAAACCCACTCTCCAACAGACTCGTCTGGAAGCCTTACACCAATCCCGCCTAGAAATTCCGGAGTAGTTCTATAGGTAGGAACATACACCTGTTTATACATCATTAGCTAGTCAGCAGGCTCGTCTGACTACATATGATGGATCTCGTCAACCACGTTGGGTGAAGTGCAATGAGCAGGCACATACACCTGCTAGTATTAATCAGGACTACCAACAGTCTCGCTTGGTAGCATTTGGAGAAGTTAGTCGGAAATCCCCGACAAAAAATATGAGTCATACTCAACTCTCTACCCCCACACTTGAGTACTGTCTGGTTTCACTGACAGGAAAAAGAGGACAAGAGCAGGCACATACACCTGCTCCAATCTCGGAATGGACGTATATTCCCGTTCTGGTAGCTGAAGTCACCAAGCATATTCTATCAATGGTGAAAGAGAAGAAGCAATTTCCCTTCTCATATTCTGGATGCCTGCCGGGATATTATAACAACTTCAGCGGCATCTCCGGGAAAGACACATAAATATATCCCTACCAGTGGAGTGATACATCAACAATTCACTCCGGAACATACACACACATCTGTTCCAGTACAAGAGGGTTATGAGGCATACTCCCCCATATCATACGGATGACCAAGTCAGTCACATACACTTGATTTGAGAGGAGATCGTCAGCCTAACCTGGACATCGTTCCTGATCAGGCACATACACCTGCTCAGAGCAGCCACTTTCGTCAACAAGTGGTTTCCAAGGCGAGTAAGAAGGCGTCTAAGAAAAAGACCCACCCAGCACAGTCAGGAGATCAAGAGCAAATCAGTAACAAGGCCTTACTCTATGCTGGAGTTCTTGAAGCCCTCGAACAATTATATGTTGGAATTAAAGATTCTACTCCCACAGTTCCCAATAGTGGGAACACTAATTCTAAAGGTCTTCAACAGACACTTCCTCACGAAGGCTTGCTTCATGAAAATTCGGTCGATCTTGAAGTTTCATCTTCAGATGAGTGCCACAGGAACCCTCTATGTGGTCAGATGACCAAGGAGCATGAGATCTCATCTTTTTCTGTAACCCATTATGGTGGTCCTCCCCATGATGATGAATTTCGCTGCTAAAGTCCTCTCCGCAATAGTGATGCACATTGCCCGGAAAATGCTCCAGTGGACAATGTAGTTCCGAGAAAGCCTTCTTATCTTGAGGCACTTGAAAATGCGAAACCAGTCATGTCTGAAGCTTAATCGCTAGTAGGTGAAATACTTTCTCAATCAGAAGATAGCCCAGGGTGTAGGTCATTCTCTGAACCACCCCTATGTCATGCATCTTCTAGTTTGATCAATGATTTCTCTACCAATCATGTTGAATCCAATGAAGCAACAAGGAAACACCAACTCTGGTCAAATCTGGTAGATGAATCATCATCAAATGATAAAGAGTAAATGATAAATATGAGAAAATAACTGGTGAAAGGTGAAGTGCAAGTCATGTTTTGGCCTCTGGCTGACACTCAGTATAATATTCCAAAAATGTTGACGGAAGATGAAATTCATGATATTCGTCTCAACATATGGAAAACTCTTTGTCAGTTGAAAAATAAAGTATTATCTTATGATGAATATGAAAATCATCTTATTATAATAGAAGGGTTACAACGTCAGATTGATTTGGCATCTCTATCAGTCTCTCGATATCCGAAGGCTGAAAAGCAGCAGAGAGACCTTAAACGTTCATGTTTTGGCGCACTAAGAAGACTGCGTCTGTTAATTGCCTATGTCCCATCTAGTATTCGTGTCAAAGGATGGGGTGTTCATGGAGCACTGCATTTCACGGTGCTCTCCAGTCAGCAAAGCCCTCCAAAAAAGGTCTCATGCAATGTTATTGCCCATGGCCAACCATAGTCAATGGGCTTTGTTTTTAATCAAAAGCTTTCCCAAGAACAGGGTTCAACTAGTTTCTCTAAAATCAAGAATACAGAGAACAAGTTCTTTAATTAGCTTTCATCAAGAAAACAAGAATATTGAACAGGCCTCTCGTTTGGAGCAAGAACGTCACCAAGTGACAGAAGTGTCGGAAATCATACAACGGACTTTTGAACCAGGTGATAAAAGAGGATACAGATTAATGCATCCAGCTAATTTCCGGACTAAGGTTCGCAACATCAGGATGAATTTCAAGAAAGTCTCAGACATAACATGTCAAGAATCACCCCATCTCACCAGACTGGGGATCTTTTAAACCAACCCTCAGAATCCAAAAAAAGGATTCGGGGAGTTGATCGAGAACAGCAGGAACAACCCCAGTCCACTAGACTGGGGACTTTTTCAAATCATCAATCCCCTCCTCAGAGAAAGTCGGTATTTTCTCGATTGGGGAAGAAACCTCAAGAGGAATGAAGAGACAAATTATCAGGAGATTCCCTCCAAATTACGGTTCGTCAAAAAGTTACTAAGGGATCGAATCAACAAAAGACAATGTCTCATCAAAGACATGGAAGAAGACAATATCACAAAAATGCTGATAGAAGGGATGTGATGAATTATGCATCGATTAATTTCATCAATGTCGTTGTTGCTGATCCACCAGATGAGGCTCACTTAGGGGACTCAGATGAAGAGGTTCCTTCTCAAGAAGATGTACGCACCGACACAAATGAAGAAGGTGTGCGTACACGAAGTCAATTGATTACTCAAAATTTAAGTAAACCTCCGAGTAACCCACTTCCCCCTCTCTGAAGAGGATCCAACAACGGGAAGGTAAAGAACCAGGTTACATATCCTTCCTCTGGAGAAGGTCAATCACTTTCACTGGAGCAGAGGTTTGCACAACAGGATGGAGAAATGAGGGAATTAAGAAGGTTGAATGCAGAACTACTTCATTATAGTTTTCTTCTTAAACATGTTGGAGCCAGTCAGCCAAAGAAATTTGTTGCAGCTACTGAGATGGATCAAGAATATCCTCCTCTATCAGTACACCCTCACAGGTCTAATACTACAGGTCAAGCACAACAATGATTGGCAGTGCTACCATCTGTTGCAGCACTAATCGCCACATCTGTCTAAGCTCCAGTCATTACACCTACCCAAGTCTAATTTCAACCGTATGTTTCTCAAAAAGTTAATAACTACTATTGAGTCATTAACAGCACTGTTAGAAACTATGGAAGGGAAGCATGTGCAAGTTCAACCTAAAACGAATGTTTACCCTGAATGGTAGATTCAATTTCTCCTCCATCCAGTTTTGGGAACCCAGTATTCCCTATTTTTAATGGATCTGGCGATCCTGAACAACATTTGACGCATTACGTGTCTTGTTGCGATCCTATGATGGGATCTTCGGAGCAGCAAGAAGCAGCAAAAATCAGATGCTTCGTGCGAACCTTGCAAGGACCAACTTTTTTTTGGTATACAATCTTGCAATCCTGGTTAATTACCGGATGGGAGGATCTTCGCCAAAAATTCCTCCTTCAGTTCAGCTCAACTTTTCCAAAGACAACAGTTTTCGATCTTATAAACTGTAAGCAAAGGGAGAATGAAAGGGTCTCTAATTTCATTACTCGCTGGAAGGGATTAACATATTCCTTGAGTTTAGAACTCCCTTAAGAAGAATTGTAACCAATCTGTGTGGAAAAACTGCGTGATGAATTACGCACGCCGTTAATCCCTGTAAAATACACAGGAGAGTTTTGAGACCTTACTTAAATCGCTCAAAAGATTGAAGATTCCCTTATACAGGCTAAGGCTAAATCTCGTGTAATTCCATCAGCTCCAGGAAGGAGAATGGGTAAAGTAGAAACTACTACAATTATGCTCAAACAAGCACCTGTACCTATTTCTACCCCAAAACCTTCATCTTCTCGAAGGGATCCACCATCTAAGTGCCAACAACAAAGGCCTTTTCTTCCAGATGATCAAAAAGATCAAATATGAAAACAATTTGAGGATCTGAAGAGAAAAACATACTCTTTCCGAAATAAACAAGTTCCTGGTTATTTCATTTCGGCTCTGGAAAACAATTTGGTTCAATTTCCAATACCCAAGAGGCCAAACCAGAAAGGAGATGAAGACCGTCCTAATTATTTCCCTTTTCATCAAATGTTGGGGCATCCCATCTAGGAGTTTTTTGACTTCAAAGACCTCCTTCAAAAGATGGTCGACTCAGGATAGGCCACATTGAAAGGGTCCTCATCCCAGGTAGCATGTGTCCCTGCTACAGTTCCAGAGGAGGAAGATGAATGGCAGGAATTCAAAAAAAAAAATGCAAACAAGTATGATTATTGGATGGTCATAAAGACAATCAATCGAAGTCATTCTATTTTGCAAACACAATTAAGGAAACCAATTGTGTCTTCTTCCATGAATGTTGGGGCAAAACCCTCTTTGTCAGACGGAAAGTCCTCAAAGAAACGACATGATTCAAATAATGAAAAAGAATTAGAAGAAGATGAGTATGTGTCAAAGCCTAAGTTGTCTTTAACTTTTGCGGATTTCATGCCATCTACTTCAAAGCCACGGAAACCGCCCCACCAAATGGCACAGCCTGAACAGGCTAATCAGGCAGAGTCTTCATCAGACGAAGAGTTAATCTTTGGTTCTGTTAATATGATTCAATTAACAGATCCATATTCTAGTCGCAGTTTCGATTTCAATGAGCCTGAATTCCCTATATCAAACAGAGGAATCAGAGGAAGTTCCAGGGGATCAGGATACAGGGGAAGACGTGGATCTTTCAGAATCCACTATTACAATTCTACCCCTGCTAGAACTGTGTACGCAGTAGAAACTCGTGGTAGAGCCCTTCAGCGAGCTAATCAAGAACAAGCAAGTTCTTCTACCAATAGCAAATTTAGTCATGGAATAGTTATTTTGGATGACCGGTTGAAGGTTCCATCTTCTTCCTCTCAGTAAGTAAATGGATCTAATCGGTCTAATATTCCAAAAACAGGAATATTGCCAACTCCTATCCCAATACAAGATGCATGAACTTCCAAAGCATCTGCTTCCAAAGACCCTTCTAAACCACATATTCCTATTGGGAAATGCAGACCTCTGGATCAAAAGTATGATATAATGAAACACTTGGCTCTAGTACCAGCCAAGTTATCTATTCTGGATGCTTTGAATCTGTCAAAAGATCTTTAGGAAGCACTCATCGAGGCTTTGTCAAGTCCTCGGGAGTTTGAAACTGAAATTGCTGCAGCTGAAGACTATCACATAGAGAGTAATCCTGCAGAATACCATGCAATAATATCTTTTACTGATAAAGGTGAAGATGATGTTATGCATGGGAATATCCGACCTTTTTATTTATCTAGCAAGGTCAATGGTGTAGACGTCCGAAGAGATTTCATTGACAATGGTTCAGGAGTCAACCTCATGCCCATTCGTACACTTCATCGATTGGGCCTCACAGAATCTGATTTATCTCCTTCTACCATGATGTTACAAGGATATGATAAAAATGAAGAAGAACCACTGGGCGAAGTTGCACTCAGAACTCAGTTTGGAGATCTTGTATCCAATTCAGATTTCATGACTGTTGATCAAGACTCAGCTTTCAACGTCATTCATGGAAGACCCTGGCTACATCATCATGTGGTTATCCCTTCATCATACCATAAATGTCTCAAATATTGTTTCGATGGTCAAGTTGGGACATTGTATGGTGATAAGGCTCCGTTCAAGACATGTGAGTCTCAATACATTGAGGCGGAATTCTATCACATGAAGCAAAGGGAGAAATCCATAACAAAAGAGATTAGCAAAGTTAATGCTCCATATGGTTTGAAAAAATTCCAGTAAATCCATTTACACATGTGAGTACAGATTATGTGTTGCCTATCAGTCAAATTGACAAGATAGACCCAAATAAAAATACTCTTATGAAAGATCCACAATGTCAATTACGGCAATCGAGCCAGACAACATGGGAGAAATTGGTAATGTACCAAGTAGTGATGAAAGCACAAATGGTGACGTCTTCATTTCATATGCTGAAATCCAACAAGTCTATGCTTCTCCAATTAGGCCAGAAGAAGTTATAGCAACATCGGAGGTGAACATTGATGTCGATTCTCAATCCATAATCTCCTCTTTATTACCCAAAGATGACCCTTTCATCGTCAATCGGGTCGGAAATGGAAGCTTCTTCTTCAAGATATGCGAATTTCGACATCTCTTCAGATCATGAGAATTCTACTTTATCATCTGCTATGCAAGTAGAAAAGGAAGAAATAACACATGATGAAGAAGAAGAGGAGGATCTCAAAGATGCACCTCCATCATTTTAAGAGGTTATCTCTACCACTGTGGATGAACTCAGAGAAATAAATCTGGGTACAAAAGAAGATCCACGCCCCACTTTAATTAGTGCGGCCATGACTCTTGAAGAGCAAGAGATGTATATTTCTTTTTTAAAGAAAAATAGAGATATATTTGCCTGGAACTATACATAAATTCCCAGGCATGATCCTAATGTTTCTACTCATCATATGGGTTTACCAGAAGAACATTGAGGATTTAAGCAAGCCGCGAGAAGAACACACCCACCTTATGCTTCCAAAATTGATGCTGAAGTGGATAAGATTATCAATGCTAACTTCGTCAAAGAAGTTAAATATCCCAAATGGTTGGGGAATATTGTGCCTGTAAAGAAAAATAACGGAAAAATTAGAGTTTACATCGATTTCAGAGATCTTAATCGGTATTATCCGAAGGATGATTTCCCAGTTCCGATTACAGAACTTCTAATTAATGAAATAGCTGGCTATGAAGCACTTTCCTTCATGGATGGATATTATGGATATAATCAGATCTGAATGGCTCCAGAAGACAAGGAATCTATAGCCTTCAGAGCCCCTCAAGGTGTGTTTTTCTACCGGGTAATGCCCTTTGGCTTAAATAATGCAGGTGCAACATATCAGCGCGCCATGCATCGTATCTTCAAACCCTTCTTAGGGAAGTTTGTTGAATGCTATGTAGACGATTTGGTGGTTAAATCCAAACAATGTTCTAATCACTTGGCTGATTTGGAAGTTATATTCTGCAAGCTTCGACAACATAATTTGAAGTTGAACCCCTTAAAATGTGCTTTTGGGATAACCTCAGGAAAATTTCATGGCTTTGTTGTACGCCATCTTGGTATTGAAGTCGATCCTGAGAAGACCAATTCAATCCTTGATATGTCACATACTCAAAATTTGAAATTATTAAGAGGACTTCAAGGACACTTAGCCTATATTCGGCGTTTCATCGCCAATTTGGTAGGCAAAAGTTTACCCTTTACCAAATTGATGATGAATGGAGTCCCTTACCAGTGGAATGAAGAATTTCAAGAAGCATTAGATATTCTCAAAAAATACTTCTTGAGTCCACCAGTACTTATTCCACCTATTGAAGGAAGTCCACTTATCCTCTACGTAACAGCTCTAGAGCGATCATTGGGTGCCTTTATTTCTCAAAAGAATGATGCTGGGAATGAAAACAGCCTCTACTATCTCAGTCGAACCATGCTTGAAGCAGAAACCCAGTATTCAAGTATTGAGAAGTGCTTCCTGGCATTAATCTTTGCAGTTCAGATGATGAGACATTACCTGCAACATCACTAGGTCCAATTGGTATCTCGCAATAACCCGCTCAAATTTATCCTAAGTCGTGCAATGCTTACAGGACGTCTGGCACGGTGGGAAGTTATTTTGCAGCAATTTTACATTCAGTATGTGTCTCAAAAGGTGATAAAGCGCCAATATCTGGCTGATTTCCTAGCTTAACACCCTTCAGTGGAAGACACATCTTCATATATTGAACTCCCTGATGAGGAAGTCTTCTCTATTCAAGAAAGTCCTCAGGCATGGGAAATGTATTTTTATGGTGCTTCCAGAAGTCCAATAGGGTGGAAAATGGAAAATCCTAAATTCAACATAGTTGTCTTAGGAATTGTGCTCATTTCTCCATAAAAGGCAGTGTTACCTTATTCCTTCTTATTGTGGGAAGGTGGTACCAATAATGAAGCATAATACCAAGCTGTCATCGTAGGTTTGGAATTAGCACTTCAAGCACAATTGAATAACTTAAAGATGAAAGGAGATTCAGACCTGGTAATCAAACAAGTCAATGGGGATTATGCCATCAGAAAAAAAAGAACTAATCCTTTTGTATGATTACGTCAGAGAGTTAATGGTGGAATTTCATTTCGAACCGACATTTTCTTATGCCCAAGATCACAAAATGCACAAGTTGATGCATTGGCTAATATATCCACAGCTCTGGCAGATCCAAATCGGGACGAGACAACCATCAGTATTGCCCACCATCGTTCAATTTCACCTTATGTTTGAATCAGAATAGAGGAAATTAATGAAATTTTTCACATCCCTGAACCGTATGGTCATACTACAGGATGGATGTCACCTATCAGGGAATACCTTCAAAATAGAACAATTCCACCTGATAGAGTTGAGAAAGAAAAAATCTGGCGACATGTGGTCAATTTTACTCTTTATGATAGCCCAGATCACCTAGAGAAAATTCACAAACGTGGATTTGATGGAGTTCTCTTCAGATGCATTGATGGTGAAGAGACAATGGCTATCATGGAAGAAGTGCATGTAGGAGTCTGTGGTGCCCACCATTATAGACATAGAATGTCTGATCAGATTCTAAGTCTTGGATACTTTTGGCCTTCAATGATACGAGATTGTATTGATTTCACCAAGAAGTGTCATTCATTCCAAGTACATGCAACTTCATTAATCAGCCTCCAGAGTTTCTTCATACAGATAAATACTCATGGCCATTTTCCACATGGGGAATGGATGTGGTGGGACCATACCCTTCAGCTACGGCCAAGCAGTTTAAGTATATTCTTACTGATACTGACTTCTTTTCCAAATGGGCAGAGGCAATACCTCTCAAGGAAGTCAGTTCTAAATGCATTGTTAGCTTCATAAAGTCTAACATCATTACCAGATTTGGTGTCCCTCATACCATACTGACAGACAATGGCACCAATTTCTGTTCATCCGAGATGAAGAAGTTGTATCAAGAATAAAACATCAAATCCATCCATTCATCTCGGTATCATGCAGCGGACAATGGCCAGATAGAAGCCTTTAATAAGACTCTTTCAAATATACTGCAAAAGATGGTGGATAAAGATAAGAGGTCATGTCCTGATAAACTCTTTCATGCTTTATGGGCTTATCGGACTACCACCCGCACTGCAACTCGGTCAACTCCATATTCATTGGTATATGGAATAGAAGTTGTCTTTCCCATTGATGTTCCACTACCCTCGCTCATAGTTGCCATTTGTGATAAATCATCTACAGATGAATAGTCTCAAAAGAGATTGATTGAATTGGAACAGTTAGATGAGAAAATATTGTGCACTTTGCACCACTTGGAAGTCTATCAGAATTGAATAGCACGAGCTGTTAACAAAAAAGTTCGTCTTTGTTCATTCACTCAGGGAGAATTGGTATTAGTTCTCAGAACTCCAATGATACTAGGAAAGAAACCTCCCATGCTTGAGCCAAAACGGGAAGGACCTTATTCAATACATAGGGTCTACTCCAATAGAGCTTATTCATTAATCTCAATGGATGGAGAACTCATCACTACTCTAACCAATGCCAGATTTTTGAAGAAGTATTTTGTATAAACTGTACAAAAGTACTTCATCTTTGCTATATGACGTTAAACTATGAAAAAGTCCATTAATACGTCCTACATGACATTAAAATTTACTTCGTTCTTGCTATATGACGTTAAACTATAAAAAAGTCCTTTAATACGTTCTACATGACATTAAACTGTACTTCGTCCTTGCTATATGACGTTAAACTATACAGCAACAGTCCATACATATGACCTTAAACTATTTTTACTTTCGTCCCAAACAATGATAAACTGTGAAAAAGTTCCCTAAATGGTCATGTATGAACTCAAACTGCAACTAGGTCATGTATTACCTTAAACTGCATCATCAATGGTCCATGCATATGACCCTAGACTATTTGCAAGTCCCTTATGTCCAGCAAGACGTTAAACTGTGATGGCCTAACTACAAGACGCTAAACTGTATAAAAGTCCCTTACGTCCAGAAAGACGTTAAAATACATAATCATCAAAGGTCTTGTATGACCTTAAACTACACCACCATCCACGATGACATTAAACTGCACCATCCACGGTCCATGCATATGACCTTAAACTATTCGCACTTTTGTCCAAAATGACGCTAAACTGTATCGTCCCTTTCTTCCAACAGGACATTAAACTGTGAAAAAGTCCCAAATGCGTCCAACATGACGTTAAATGGTGTACTCTTTTTTCCTCACTGCATGACATTAAACTGCACAGTCCCCCTTTCGTCCAACATGACGTTAAAATCTATTGTCCCCATCGTCCTAACTACATGATGCTAAACTGCAGAGAAAGTCTGTGATATGTCCTACATGACATTAAACTATATTTTGTCCTTGCTACATGACACTAAACTGTGCAGCACCAATAGTCCTAACTGCAAGACTTTAAACTGCATAGTCCCTCTATATGTCCTACATGACATTAAACTATACTGGGTCCCTGCTACATGACATTAAACTGTGCAGCGCCAATAGTCCTAACTAGAAGACTTTAAACAACATAGTCCCTTTATATGTTCTGCGTGACATTAAACTGTGCATCGTTAAGGTTGTTGTTACCTATTGTTTCTCACATCGAGTATGACTCATGGGAGCTTAGAGAAAACCTCAACCATAAGACTCTCTTTGGGCCGCTAACCATGTGTAAGTCCCAACATCATTTTATAGGTCGTTGTCCCCAAGAACAACATAATCATTAATTCATTCTTTAACTGAACTACACAGACTTTGATCCTTTCCTTCAAGGCTGGGTATGTAGGCAACCTCCCAATGTTCAAGCCCAAAACCAATCTCTTCACGTCGGCTCATCTCCATCTCATACGATGTTAATTCATGAAACCGCCTTTAGAATCAATATCTTTACATTGGTTCACATTCGTCCTTGTTATACGACGTTAAAATATACAACACTTTTTTCCAGTTTGACATTAAACTACAAATTTCTTTGATACCCTCACCTGAGAGGGAGACATTATTTTCATTGTTTTTTCAATCATGTTTCATTTCAAAGACTACGTGCATACATGGCAATGCCCGAACATTTTATCTTGGGTTAAACCATTATTGCACTAAATTCCCCTTTCACCCTTCACAATTACAAACCAAATTTGTAAAGAGGGTATTTATAGAACTACGTGGGCTTGATTCCCATCCTTATGGGATACCTAGGAACATTCGAGTCTCCCTCGAATCCAGCCCCAAGTCTTTGGGCCTAACCCCAAATTCCACTTTCAGTCCCTTGGCTGAAAAGTCCCCATTAAAACACACATTGTGTATTTCTTACAATGGTCCAAGCTCTATGACCCTAAACTAAGATATCTAATCCTTTTTCCCACATGACATTAAACTGTAGTTTAATAACTACGTATGGCATGATTCTGATCCTTATGGGATACCTAGTGAAGTCCAATATTTCAATTCAGGACCCAGCCACAACATGATTATGGTTATCATTGATCTATGTATCTCTATATACGTTGAACAATACCCATCATTATTTGTCATAAACGTAACCTTAAATATTTTCAGATCCACATAACCCTTTTCATGACTTCTAGTCACAAAAATGTCAAACTTCTGAGAGTGCTTTTGTCTGACTATGCAGCATGTTCCCATAGGCGGGCTTGCATACACAGTCTACATAATAGACTTTTCATCCAAAAGATACTATTATTTGACTATGCAGCCAATGCCCTTAGGTGGACCTGCATAATTCAACCCCCTAATGGGTTTTTCAGATAGTGGTAACATCAATCTTGGTAAGAATGCATCTTTTGTCTTTATTTGTCTTAAATGACAGTATGTAGGGATCCACAAAAAAAGCCATCCTTAACATATTTGTCCCATATCCTTTTTCATGATCCGAAAGTATTCATGTCTATGGTTTATATTCTCCTTCCCTAAGTTTGGGTCAGACCTTCGTAGGAGTGATATTCATCCAGTTCTTCGATAATCTTTTTTGGAAATATCTTCTCCATATTCAAGTACCTATTTCCATATAGAAAGCTCTATACTTTGGAAGATTTGAATCTCCATAAACTTTCACTGGCTTTTAGCACTAGGAAAGTAAATTTCTGAGAGTTATTTTTCATGACTATGCAGCATGTGCCCATAGGTGGCCTTGCATAAACAGTCTACATAATAGACTTGTTAGCCAAAAGATACTATTTTATTTAACTATGCAACCAATTCCCTTAGGTGGACCTGCATAATTCAACCCCCTAATGGGTTTGTTAAATAATGGTAACTTCAATCTTGGAAAAAACTTCTTCTAATGCATTTTAACCCTTTTTCATATCATTCCTCAGATTCAAATATTCTTAAGTCATAGCTTACATATTTTCCCTCATACATGAGTATGGTACTATGTTTTCAGATGAGTTGTCAAGGAATTGAGTCAATTCTAATCCATTTCGGTCAAATCTATTTCGACCATAAACATTAGCCTCTTTATGTCCAAAATGCATTACTTTAAACTACAAATAACCACAAAGACCCCTGATTTCTATTTTTTCCTCAGACTCAAATCCTATTTTCACTCCGGATCCAACTCTGAGGGGGGACTTTTTTTACGCTCCTTTCGTCACAGAATCTAAAGATTGGAAAAGGGGAATATATTAGCTCAATGTGATTCAACCTTTGGAAAATTATCAAAAAAATTGACAATGGAAGGAATAAGAAGAACATTGTGCAAAGGTCGCGCAAGTTCTACAATGGTCGCGGAAGTCTACTTGTGTGCCTCAATGGTCGCGCAAGTCCACTTGCGCGCCTATGTGGGTCACGCAAGTACACTTGTGCTCCTATGTTGGTCGTGAAAGTGACATGCACGCCGATGTTGGTCGTGCAAGTGACATGCGCGCCCTAAATCATAACCGCCCAGGGTCATCTACTACCTATAAATAGACCCTGTTGGCCCCCCATTCGAGGAGGATTTGTTTTCTTCAGAAACTCAGATTTGAGCTCCCGGCGCCCTAGTCTCTTCTCAAAGCTTCTAAAACACTTCTTAGATAATTTATTACCTAGAACGGAAGATATAAATAGGGGGAAGAAGTCCTAAGTGTTGAAACTCATCAACACTTGCGCGCCTGAGTGGCCAGCCCTTAAGGGAAAAGGGCCACAATTGAGCGCAACCTTACTCCTTCAATAGATCTTGCACGCCCCTCTTCTGGAAGAACCTCTAGAGGATTCTAAAGGCTTTAATAATGAGTCGCTCAAGTATTACCTTTCTGGTTAACCGTCTCACATGTACACCATGTGTCGCGCAGGCATACATGCGTGACCAGGACTTGCGCGCCCACGCAGTACCTGCGCGCCTGCCAGGAATTGCGCGCCTCTGCCTTTTTGGGTACTTTTCTTGCCCATTTCACCCCTCATAAGCCATTACACATTTCCAATTCAAGATCCATTCTTCAAGACACTCTTCAAATCCATTTATGGAATGATTTCTTGATTTGAATTCCTTATCTGAAAGGAATTCTGTGGAATATCTCTCAAAACCTAGTGATTTACACATATTTATGTCACTAAAGATTGAGATTTCATTCATTTAACCTCATACTTTATGATGAGAGATCCCCTAAACTGGGCCTCCGTTTTTAGGAGTAAGTCCCAGTCATAATTCTTAATCTGGGCATCCTACTTAGGAGTAAGCCCCAATTCATAAAGTTCCCAAATCTAGGCATCCTCCTTAGGAGTAAGTCCCAGTCCCCTAATATAGGCATCTTTTTTAGGAGTAAGCCCCAGTCCCCTAATTTGGGCATCCTCCTTAGGAGTAAGCCCCAGTCCCCTAATTTGGGAATTCTACTCAAGAGTAAGCCCCAAACCTTAATCCTTGACATGGCCCTCCTTTTCAGGAGTAAAACCCAATCATAAGTCTTCTCCTAATTTGGGCCTCCTTTTATGGAGTAAGCCCCAAGTTAGAGTATTCAAACTCTCCATGAAGCCCATATACCCGTATGGACCTTGTTTCTGGATTTCTTCCCTAAATTAAATCCTAACCTTCATTTATCTCGGCAGTCATACATACATAAACCCATCATTATTTCTTATTATTGCATCTTTCATGGCACAATTGTCTATTTTTTACCAATACCTCTTGTTTCTCACACCGAGCATGACTCACGTGATCTTAGAGTGTAAAAGTAATTGTGACTTCCTTCTTTGAGCCACCAATCATAAACATCATACTCCCTTACTCGAACTACGTGGGTTCTGATTCATTTTCTAAACAAAGGATACGTAGGTAGCCCGTCTACGGGTTTGATCCCAACTCTAAAATAATCCATGTCCTTCTGAATGAAAATAAACTTCAATTGCCCCCATGAGTAGCTTTAAAACCAGCATGGTCATCATACTGTCCAAGGGACTTCTATATAAATGTGTCGAAGGGTACCATTGACCAAGAATCTCTAATAAATACAGATGATTCTCTATCGATGAAGGACCTCGAATACATATAAAATATTATCTAAATTTCCTACATATTTGATCATTGATTTTCAGATCTGATGGAAATATTATTTTATACATGGTAATGTAATAAGGATTCATGAACATAACTTAAATCTATAAAGAGAGTTTTGGAGTAGACAATAATTCCCCTCAAAAAGGTGTGATGAGTCCGACCTCCCATCCTCTCGACCAATACAAATTCCTAATCCTCATCAGTCCACAAACTAATGAGCACCTACCTTTGGAAAGTATGTCCGAATGGATGTGGAATCATTGGATGTTTCCGGTTCTACGAACAACCCCGTTAGAAACTGATCGGAAGGTTTGAACCTCCCATCAAGGCGGTCATCCCCGGATTCCGAGGGAAACAAGCATGATTCATATCGAACACATGGACCTCAACTGCTCAGACCACTGTCCAATCCTCATTGACTATACCCGTGTCGAACGTACTAGACCTTTTTTCATACCCTTCAGATTTGAGAGCTTCTGGTCAAAAGATCAGGAATGTGAATAGGTGATCCGATCAAGCTGGAAATGTACTCATGAGGTTGTTTGACTCAACCTCCAATAGGTCGCATCCTATCTGAGGTCATGGAGCAATAAGAAATTCCGACACCCTGACCGGCACCGCAACGCCCTTGAAAAGAGACTGAAATTTCTCCTCAAACAACCCACATCCAATTTCAATCTCTCTATGATTGGTGACATACAAAGAGAGCTGGACACGGCCTTATGTATCAAGGAATGTTTCTAGGCTATGCGCATGCGGGACAACCATATCAAAGAAGGGGATGTTAACACCTAGTATTTTCATCAGAAAGCTTCAGCCAGGCGTCGAAAAACATCCATTACCTACTTATCACAGCCTGATGGAAGCAAACATTCTGACACCAATGGTATCCACGAGGCCTTGACTAGCTTTTACCAGAACATCTTCTCAACAGGAACCCCTTTCATGTTTGTTGAGGTGGAAGAATGTATCAGACCGGTGATCACTAAAGAGATCAATAGGAAGCTCTACAAAGATGTGATAGATGATGAGATACGCCTGGCTTTGAAAAATATTCATCCCAACAAGGCACTGGGGTCAGATGGGTTCCACGCCCTATTTTTGAAGAAATACTGGCACGTAATCGGTCCTGACATCTACAATATGATTAAAAATATCTGGGATCGAAACACCATCATTGTGGGAATCAATGAAACTGTCCTCGTCCTAATACCCAAAATCAAGAAACCTGTGGATATCCCTGACTTTCAACCTATCAGCATTTGTAATGTCTCTTACAAGATCTTCTCAACGATTCTTGTCAATCGGCTGCAACCTTGGCTACCAAATATTATCTCTGAAAATCAGAGCGCCTTCGTGGACAAGAGACTGATCACTGATAATGCGATTGTGGCCCATGAAGTGTTCCACTCTATGAAATCATGCTCCACCGTGAATAGAGGAACCCTGGCCTAGAAATTGGATATGTTCAAGGCCTACAATAGAGATTAATAGCACTTCCTTAGATCCATTATGTAGAAAATGGGTTTTTGCGCTAAATAGACAGATATGGTCATGAACTACGTCTTGACCGTCTCATTTAAAATCAAGGTCAATGGGGAGCTTACCAGAGATTTCACCCCTTCTCGAGGCCTTCTCCAGGGAGACCCTTTATCCCCCTTTCTCTTCATCCTGGTGGCTGACATGTTTTCTAATCTTATTTCCAGGGCTATTTCTTCTAAGTCTATTAATGGGGAAAAATTATGTCGAGTTAGCCCTACAGTGTCGCATCTCTTCTTCGATGACGACTACCTCCTTTTTTCTAGACCAACAATTAAGGAATGTTGGGTGATCTGCCAGGCGATCTGCCCGTATGAGGGGGCGCCTGGCCAAATAATCAATCATAGTAAATCTGAAATTTCCTTCAGTGCAGGGGTTCCTCTGTCTAAGACGGATGAACTTTGCGCTTCAGCTGCCATCCATATGGTTGTTAAACATCAGAAGTATCTCGGGCTCCCCACGGTGATTGGTCGGTCTAAAAAATAAATCTTCTCATCCATCATGGACAGGATTGAGGCTAAAATCCAATGCTGGACCCCTAAAAGAATTTCAAAAGATAGCAAAGAGACTCTCATCAAAGCTGACGTCCAATCTGTCCCCAGCTACTTTATGTCCCTTTTTAAGCTCTCGGTGGCCATCACTAATCAGATCCACACACGTACTGCCAATTTTTGGTGGGGGAAGCACGATGGAAGGAATTGACACCATTGGATGGATTGGGAGAAACTCTAAAAACCCAAATCAGAGGGTGGGATGGGGTTTCAGAATCATCCTCTCTTCAACAACGCGCTATTGTCCAAGCAAGGATGGCACCTTATTGACCGCCCTTCATCTCTTTGTGCGCAATTTATACGAGCTAGGTATTTTCCCCACACAGACTTTCATGCTTCCTCTCTTGGTCCTCATCCCACATTCCTCAAGAGAAGCGTCTGGGGGCAAAAAAGCTCCTGGATAAAGGATTGGGTTGGAGAATTGGGACTGGATCATCTGTCAAAATTTGGTCTGATCCCTGGCTTGTTGATAAGGATGTTTTATGTGCTACTCCCCCCGCCCAACCAGGTCTAGAAGACGCCACTGTCGGCTGCCTCCTTTTCGACCAGGGACAAGGGTGGTGTTTGTATAAGATCCTCGAATGGTTCAACGAAAGAGTTCAAAGAATTATCCTCAGCATCCCCTGGTTACCAGACGTAGGCCTTGACCGCCGATTTTGGATCAATGACATTTCGGGCCTTTACATGGTGAGGTCCGGCTACAGACTTGCTCTTGGAATCCACCATGTTGGCAGGGACGATGGTCATTTGAAATCGATCTGGTCGCTCAATGTCCCCCCAAAAATTTGTCATTTCTGGTGGTAGGTTTGTATGGGTACTCTCCCAATAATGAGCCTTCTCGTTTTTCAACATATGGCCAGCATCGCCTTTTTTCCTTTCTGCCCGAACACTCTTGAAACCCCTCTGCACGCTATCATTATCTACCCGGGAGCTAAGGAAATCTGGAATCTATGGGGCTCGGCTTCTTCTACTTCGCTGACATTGGCCTCTGACCGTCCCGATCTTCTGACGCGTTGGTACTCCTCTCTGTCCCTGGCTGATGTTGGTTAACTCTACACTCTGGCCTTGATTATTTGGGTCCGGCGCAATGACGCTATTTTTCATCATGTCTACAGACCCCCCCCAATTCTGGATTGATCGTGCTACCTCTTGGATTGAAGGTTGGGAAGGCCACACCAGATGTTCTATGTTAGGTGTCTCCCCCTCTCCTCCTGTTCCCTGGAATCCCCCATTGGAAGGGATTCTCAAGATCAATGTGGACGCATCGCTTCCACAAGACGGGCTTGTTTCCCTCGGCCTCCTTGCCCGAAATCATCTGGGGAAAATCCTTGCTGCTAAGTATGAACCACATCAGACATTCTGGGAACTGGTGGTCGCTGAATCCAAGGCCAACCTTGCTGGTATGATGCTCGCTATTGAATGTGGATGGGGCGACATCATCGTTGAGTCTGACTGTCTTTTCGTTATCAACGCTATCAATCACAACGACGGAAGACTCCAGTCGTTTGGCGCCATTTTCAGGAGAATTCTCTCACTCATCCAATGTTTTTCATTGTACACCTCTCATTCGCCAAAAGGGAAGGGAACAACGTGGACCATCATCTAGCGCCCTTAGGAACATTCGGCACTAACCAGCTCTGGCTGGAAAATTTCCCTTCATGGATTCATGCATGTACATCCGCTGATCTTTGTAATTAATGCTATATGGGTTTTCAAAAAAATGTCTTTATGTTTTTATTCAAGTTCTTATTGGTAACACAAGTAAACCGATTCCCTTGTTTACCCTTACCGGGCCTTCTGCTCTCTCATTACTTTGATGGCTATCTCCAGGTTATGAGATGATGTAAATGTACATAGGATGAGCCTATGATGAACCCTTACAATTAGTTTGAATAATGTTTTATGTTGTTTTCAAGTATTATGTTCCTAATTTCCAAGACAATAGAATTTAATGATCCTCTCTATGTAAAATGTAATGAAAACTTATGTATTAAAAAGGAAGGATTCCATAACTGGTATAAAAGGATATTTTAGTTATTTATTGATATAAGGATATGAAATAATTAGGAAGTATCCTGTAGGAAAGTATAAATATAGGAAAAATTCTTGGAATTTTGGTGAGTATTGAGTAAGTGGTTTATCAAACAAATACATCCTTTTCTGGATATGAGCTGGTTGAGGCGGCTCTAAAACAAATGTACATAGGGGTAAAACTTGAAAACACCGCTTTGAGCTAGACTCGAACGGGAACTGGTGCATAACAATGGGCCATTCTTCACTCTTGGTTACGACTCTCCCGGTGGATATGTTTGGTTATTCGCATGATTTTTATGAATCATTATGATGGAATTATAGGGGAATGTAATTGTTTAAGAATGAATTTTTATGACATAAAATCATTTATAGTTAAAATATTAGTAAATGAAATAAGTCTCTCACTAATTTTTTACACTTTTAGAAAAATGGAGGTCAATAGGAGGAAACGTGCAAATGGTGACTGCAATGGACCATGCACTGACGACCCTCCGATGGAATCTGGAATGGAAATATTCATGCCAATAATGAACCAACTGTCACAAGTTATGGGAAATAACATAAATAAAGCTGAGAGACTGATCTCACTATGAAGGGTAGAACATTATATTGAGTCCTTTATGCATCAAGGACCACCAACCATTTGTGGATCGACTGAGCCATTGATTTCTAAGCAGTTGTTCAGCTCCACATAGAATATCTTTCTATGCTATGTTGTTCGGAGCAAGAGAAGGTCACCCTGGCTATCTATCACTTCAAAGGAGAAGCTGATCATTCGTGGGAACTGACAAAAAAACATGAGGCCAATAGTGGAAGTTGAAGCTATGGAGTGGGAAGTGTTCAGAGGGAACTTTTTCAGAAAGTATTTCCCTAGTTCCATGAGATCAGAAATGGAGAGGGAGTTTCTCGAGCTGAAGCAGAAGGAGAATGAATCTGTGGGAAGCTATGAGATGAACCTCAAAAGGCTTCCATGATATACCTCTAACTTTTTCATGGATCCAAATGGTAAAGTTGATAGATTATTGGGTGGACTAATACATCATCTACGGAAGAATCTAGCCAACCAAGACTATGATAGCTATGAGGAGATCGTGCGGAGTGCAATGAAAGTCGAGCTACAGATTGGTGAGACACACTTATCTCAAAAATCCAAAGACAAGAAGAGGTCGTTGGAGCCAACTTAGGGAGGAGCTTTGATCAAGGAAGAGGAGGAAAGCATGTACAACATCCCACGTGTAATAAATACGGGAAGAAGCATTCAAGGAACTACCTTCTTGAGAGTGGGAAGTGCTACAACTATGGTAGAGATGGCCACATTGAGAGGAATTTTCATGTTGAGGTGAAAACTCAACTTCCAAACACAAATGACAAGGGAAAGATGGCACAGGCCCTACCGGATGTCCAGTGCTTCAAATATGGACAACATTGGCACTTTTCCAATCATTTTCCAAATTCGAGGGCCGTAGAGGGGAACCACCATCAGCCTCAGCAAAGGCCACGAGATCAAGGCCCTACATTCGCTATCATGACAGTTGAAGTTGTAGCTCTGAATGATGTGGTAGCAGGTACTCATGTTGTCCTCTCAAAGCTAGCAAATAGTTTTTTGATTCTGGTTCTATGCATTATTTTACTTCCTCCAAGATTGCAAAAAAATTTAGATACAACCCCGGATTATCTCAAAGTAGAGTTATCAGTCAAGACTCCTGGAGGGACTATCCAAGCATCGTCAGTGTTTAGAAACTCTTGTATTTAATTTGGTGAGCACAATCTTATCACAAATCTATTATACATTCCCATGCTGGAATTTGACATTATACGAGGGATAGACTGGTTCTCAATGTATAATGCTAAGATCAATTGTAGAATCAAGGAAATTTCAGTGGTATTGAAGGGAAAAGATGAAGTTATCTTCCATGGAGTTATAACTCAACATGATATTTGTCTAAAAGAACCCCATATATCATTATTTATTGAGTTCATTATTGATGAATGAGAAGGAGATGAGAGTTTAAGGATAAAAAGTGTCCCCATCGTCTAGGAATATGTTGATGTCTTTCTTGAGGATTTTTGTGGACATCCCCTTGAAAGAGAGGTAGATTTCTCTATTGAGCTCATACCTAGATCTCATCCAATATCAAAGACCCCATAGAGGATGGAAAATGTGGAGCTGGAGGAATTGAAGAAACAACTCCAAGATCTTTTGGAGAATGGGTTTATCCGACCAAGTGTGTCTCCTTGGGGAGCACATGTTCTCTTTGTGAAGAATATGGATGGATCAGTGTGGGTATGCATTGATTATAGAGAACTGAATGGGATCCCAATAAAGAACAAATACCCTCTTCCAATAATTGATGACTTATTTGACCAACTTCGTGGGTCACAATTCTTATCTAAGATTGATCTTCGATCATGTTATCTTTAATTGAGTGTGTAGAAAGAAGATATTCCAAAAAACTGCCTCCTGATCAAGATTTGGGCAATATGAGTTTCTTGTTATGCCCTTCGTACTAACTAATGCACCTGTCATATTTATGGATTTGATGAATAGAGTCCTTGAGGAATACCTTGATAACATTGTGGTAGTTTTTATTGATGATATTCAGATCTATTCCAGAATTTGTGAGGAGCATAAGGATAATCGAAGGGATATTTTGCAAACTCTGTGGAAGAAGAGGCTTTTTAGGAAGTTTAACAAATGTGAATTTTGGTTACAAAAATCTGCTTTCTTAGGGCACATTTTAACAAATTAAGGAATCACATTTTACCCTACAAATACAAAAGTTGTAGAGTGGCCTCAACCTACAAAAATAATAGAGATTATAAGTTTCCTTGTATTAGCAGGATATTATATGAGGTTTGTGAAAAACATTTCATGACTTTCTAATCCATCAACCAAGTTTACTCGAAAAGGGTTCAAGTTCATCTTGACAAAGGAGTGTGAGGATCGTTTCAAAGATCTGAAGAAGGGAGTGGTTTCTGCACTCGTGTTAACGCTTCCGTCAAGTATAGAAGGATTCATTATTTTTAGTGATGCATCTCTAAAAGGGATTGGGTGAGTCCTCATGCAAAATGAAATGTTCATTGCTTATGTATCTCAACACTTGAAGACACATGTGCAGAATTATCCTACGCATGATTTGGAGCTGGCTGCAGGCATTTTTGCACTGAAGATATGGAGGAACTATCTTAATGGGGAGAAATGTGATATAATACAATAAATGTTTGAAGTATATTTTCACACAAAAGGAATTGAACATGAGACAAAGGATAAGGTTGGAACTTCTTAAAGACTATGATTGTTCAATTCATTATCATCCTAGAAGAGAAAACAAAGTTGATAATGCATTAAGTTGGAAAGACCCAGTTGTTCTTTCCCAAATGAGGAATCAAGAATATCCTTTGATCAGTGACCTAGTAAATTTGGACTTTGGAATTATAAGGGAAGGGACATCATGAACCCTAACCCAAATTATTTCCCAACCGTTATTGCTAGTGTAGATCAAGAAAGATCAGAAATAAGATCATTTGTAATGAAATATGTTTGAAGCTGTGAAGGATGGGAAGTTTCTTGTGTTCAATATTGATCAAGAAGGTGTGCTAGAATTTCTTACAAGACTATGTGTTCCATATATTCCAGAAATAAAGAAGGAGCTGGTGGATGTAGCTCAAAACTCTACTTTCTCTATACATCATGGAAGAACAAAAATGTATAGGGACCTTCGTGATCATTTATGGTGGGATTATATGAAAAAAGAGATTTCTAACTACACTACAAGGTTCCTAGTCGGTCAGCAAGTGAAGTCAGAGCAACAACTTCCTAAAGGGGTTTTGCAGCCCCTACCCATTCCACCATGAAAGTGGGACAATATCACTGTGGACCTCATCACTGGTCTTCTGAGAACATCCAAAGGAAACAATGCGATATGGGTAATTGTGGACCATCTCACCATGATTGACCATTTTATCTCCATTCAAGAATATTTCACTCTTGATCAACTTGTCAGGATTTACGTGAAGGAAGTGGTAATGCTGCGTGGACTTCCACTTCCTGTCGTATTAGATCATGATCCATGGTTCACATAAAAATTCTGGAGAAGTCAAAAACATTATCTAAGAACTAAATTGAATTTTAGTACAGCCTATCTCCCCCAAATGGATGGACAATATGAAAGTACTATTCAAACACTCGAGGACAAGCTGAGAAGATGCTCAATTGAATTTAAGGGTGGATGGGATCCACATATCCCTTTAGTTGAGTTCTCTAACGACAAAAACTTCCACTTGAGCATTCAAATGGCACCCTATGAAGCTATATATGAGAAGCAATGTATAAATCCTACTTATTGGGATGAAGATGGTGAGAGAAATATTCTTTGGCCTGATCTTATGCCAAAGATGACTAAAAAAGTCCATTCCATCCAATAACACATTAAAGCTGCTCAGAATCAGCAAAAGAGATATGCTGAAAACTGTCAAAGGGACTTGGAGTTTGATGTCAGTGATGAGGTCTTTCACTGAATTTCACCTTGGAGGAGAGTCATGAGTTTTCGGAAGAAAGGGAAGATCAGCCCTAGGTACATTGGCCCATATGAAATCCTTGATCGCATGGGAGTAGTGGCCTATAGACATGCACTTCCTCCAAACCTAGCACAATTTGATGATGTATTCCATCAATCCCTCATGAGGAAGTACATACCTGACCCTTCACGTGTACTAAACCCATAGGTGGTACAACTGGATCATGACCTATCTTATGAGGAGAAGTCGGTGGATATGTTGGATCGTAGAGACAAGGTTCTATGCAACAAGACAACCCACCTTGTTAAGGTGTTGTCGAGGAACCAGAAATATTAATAAGCCACGTGGGAACTAGACGAGTCTATGAGGCATAAGTATGCACGCCTTTCCTCATCTTAGGGTATGAGTTAAAAATTTTGGGGATTAAATTTCTTAAGGGGTGAATAATGCTACGAACCGAACTTTTTAATAATTTTTTTCCCCAAATATTGTGTGTTATTTTATTTTATACTCAACAAAACTATTTCATTTAATAAAATATGTATAATTAATATGAGACCATTGGGTTTTGACTGTTATATGACCATTGGTAAATATGACCATTGGGAACTAATCTCTTAGTGTTGCGATTATTGTTTATAAATGCAATTTACCTTGGTTAATTAATACAGAGATATGTTTTGATAGCCTCCACTAGTAGACTCGGGTCTTTTGTAGCCCATCTGACGGAACGTGGGAAAAAGGTAGTGCCACTGGGCTTTGCTCTAGGCCAAACACATGCCTAACTTCATCATGTGATGCTGGAATGAAATCGCCTTTGGGAGAAGTTCAAGCTGAGAGAAATCACCATTCAAGAAATTTTGGTCGAGCCGCCCTAGGATTCTATCACCTTTTCACATCTTACAGTTAGGTCCTATGCTTGTGTTATAAGGGGCTATGTAACAAGACCTTAGCTATTTTATTTAATCCTTTGATATAAATAAAAATTGTCATTTCTTCTTATGGGGATGTTTGTGAATCTCAAGTGTCCAGATAAATATAGGATGTATATTATTGATGAATTTTGGAAAAACGATATTTTAAAATATTATGTAAACCTAAAATAATTAAAAATGTGTAATGATTTTAAAAAAATGTTCTTCTACAGTTTTGTTCATTTTAAAATTTAGAGTCTAATAAGATCAACTAATTTTTTTGGTGAATAGTAAATTATGAATAGTGATTTTACGCTTTTGATAAGTAATGTGACCAAATGGATTAAGTAACCTCACTTAAGAAAGTGTTAATATAATTCAATTACCATTATTAAGTAATGTGATTCAATAAAATAGGAAAATAACTGTTTTAAAAATTATTTGTTAATTATTAGTTTTTTTCGGGTGAATAGTGTTTTTTATTTAAAAATTAAATAATTTTTTTTATAAAATTATCTTCATAAAAGTGAGTTAATTTTTTAAATTGGAGCTTCAATATTTGGTTAACGTGAATTTTAAGGATTTGTTTGAGAAAGTTGAATTTTCGGTGAATAGTGAAAATACAGTTTTGAGTTTCGAGTGTTTAATTACATCATTAAGGATGTAATAAATATGAAATAATTCAGTTATAATAATGAATAGTAAGATAAGGTATGAAGTATCCCAAGTGGCCAATATCATGGGAATATACCTTGGGAAAGACCATGGTTTTGTAAATACCACTGATGTGGTGTCCCTTGGCCATTATGACTTGTCACCTCACTTCTCTTATAAATACCAAGCCATTCCCTCATTAATTTCATTTCAAAATCCACCCAAACGATGTTCGGTTTTTTTACCTCCCATAATTCTTTCCAAGGTTCCCTCAAGCCTCCCAAGGTCTCAACCTTCAAACCTTCGAAGTTACTCTACAAGGTAAGGTATATTTTCACCCATCTCTTTTAAGTCACGACTTCCTTTATGTTGTGTCTTTTAATTTCCATCTATTTATTTTGAGTGTATGTTGTTAAATGTTCCCATTTCTTTCCATTTCATGTTTAATTTTTGATAGAAACTTTCCACTCTCATCAATTTATTTTCTGAATTTTTTATGTGACGTCGTTAGGCTGCTGAATTTCTCATAAAAGAAATCACATCTTCTCTTTTCATTCATGTCTCCTTTTCATGTGCTATGTCATTAGAATAACCCCACCATGATCATATTCCGTACCCATACTGTATTATGAATTATTAATTAGTTGTTTACCCTTGTACCCTCTCTTTTCAATGATTTCTAAAACTATGTTATATAGCCATTATGCTGTATAAATTTCATCTCAAAATTTCTATCTCTTTCTCTCAAGAAATTATATTGTTTATTTATGTGAATCCCCAGACATATTTCGTTTCCCTGGGTGTTTATAAATATATAAAGATTATATATTTTATTCATTAATTGACATATTTATAACCCTCACACCCTATCCATGGGTTACAAATGACATAATGATCTCAATTTTAAGTTGTTTTTAAACATCATGATTTTGACACGAAACCCATTTCTTCGATTATATTTGGGTTATTTATGAAAGGTTTTATTATGAGATATGTGGATCACATGAAAGTAAAGACATATTAATGGTGTGCCCTAATAGTTCCTCAATGAATTGGGTGATGAATTAATCTCTAGAGATGACAAGTTTCATGATACCTTGGTGAATAACCTTGGTAATTTTTATGTCATCTTGGGGATGGACCTTGGTGATATGTTCATGAATGTCTAAATAAAATGTTTAAGACACATATTCATGTTATGTTACATGTTATTTTAATTATGATATTACTATTCTTCCATTTCTCTTGTCTTTATGTTTTTATTCAAGTTCTTATTCATAACACAAGTAAACTGATTCCTTTGTTTACGCTTACTAGGCCTTCTGCTCACCCGTTCCTTTGAAGTATGTCTCCAGGATATGAGATGCAATAAATTTACATAGGATGAACCTATTATGAATCCTTACATGTGGTTTAGAAGAATTTTTTATGATGTTTTCATGTATTATGTTCCTGATTTTCAAGTCACTAGACATTACTGATCCTCTGCATGTAAAATGTAATGAAAAGTTATGTATTAAAAAGGTGGGATATCATAGGTATCATTACGATTCATAAGGGTAACATTACTATTCATAAGGGTGAAATACCAATTCAGCAAAAAATTAATATGATCCTATTATACTCTAAATATCTTATTGATCGCAACAATGTATATCCATTTTATAAAATTCAAATAATAAAATTGAAAAAATTATGTTCAATGTTAACCCCGATGGTGTGGTGAGATGGCAGGTAAAAAGAACATTCAAAAGTTCAATATGTTTTTATATCTAATTATATTATAAAAATTATTACAATGATCTTTTATGTATTAATATATGTATAATTGTTATGATTTGTAATTAAAAATTGATATAAATTATAATATTTATTTAAAATAAAATGGATATTTTTACAACAATGCAGTATATTTCACTATTTATCAAAAAATGAAACTTCTCAGATAAATACAAAAAATTCACCCTCAATTCATTTTGACATTCCAAATTCCAAAATGATGACTATTTCAAAAAATATTAGAATTTCCATTATAAATATGTTCATTTATTTGAAACCATTAATATTTAAAACTAGTTATTTATAATCATATTACAATGTTTGACATCATGGTTATAACTATCTCATTTAAATAATTATAATAACAATCTTTTGGATCGTAGAGACTCGATGTAGTGTGCATTATAGTTAATTTTAAATTTATTTGTCAATTATGGGGTGTTACATATTCAATAGAATTCTCAGATCCAGATGGTAAGGACCATTTTCAGTTAGCCAATTACTCCCCTTTGGGACAATAGAGATTTAGAAATTAGAAAAGCCACCCATTAATCGGAATTGTCAATGATTAAAACTTTACCAGGAATCATTCCCCAAGGGATGTATCAGGACATTAAAATTCATCTCTATTATGCTGAGTCTTGATCTAAATGTTAAAAAATCACTAACTAGGAGGCAACATAGCATAATCAAGTAGAATATAATATGATAGAATAGAGTTTAGGAAAGCCATGGTCACTCTAGAGGTAATGGACCATGCCTTGGTTCAAAATGGGGAAATAGGACCAAATCCAACATAGTGCAGTCTTTATTAGAAGTGTAAGAATCTTGAAATTAAAAAAAATCACCCATTTCCTGTCATGTAATTTTAGATGATTTGAAAGCCAACAATTTTTGTAAGCTCGGATGCTAGGGTTTTGTGCACCCCTCCTCTCTCGTCTCCCTCTATGATATGACAATCCACCTCCCTATCCACACCTCAACTCCGTTTCTGCACCGCATTCTCCACCAAAAAATTCTCTCATACGACAATCTACATACTCTACTATGAAATCCACTATCCACTATTATTTTGATTACATCTGAATGGCCCAAAAAACTATCTAGACTCCCCCTGTAGATCATGCATCTGAGTGTGAGGATTATCCTCCAGCCCTGCACTGAATGGTTGACACCACTCTATCACCCCCCTTTTAAACTCAAATATCACCATTTCTACCGTCAAAACAACTTATTTCACTGATAATTCACACATGAACTATAGTGTCACAGAGGGCGTTACTCATCACCCTCACTATGTCATCCTACACCTGTCGACCTCGAAGAATCAGGTCAGGCTGGTCTATTTATAGGAAAGGCCCATGTGGGGAAATAAGATGTTGGATATGTTCCTCCTCGACAAGCTTCATGTATTCCTAGAGGTCCTCACAGTACTTAATGATTCACATTACCCCATTGTCGTTTTACACATGGATACCATTAGAGATATTTTCCTCAAGATCTAGGATACTCTTGAGATGATTGTCAATAGGATCACCTTTATGTTGGGTGGAAGACCACATGAGAACTCCTTCATCATGTTTGGAATGAGACTCAGTGGCTATTATGAAGAATTCATCATAGTCTTAGTGTTTCCAACTCTTTATCTCATGCTGAGGAAATCAAACACATGAAAAATCTGGAGGATGATTTACTGGGACCCTCAGAGCATCCTCAAACCTCAGATAACGAATTATACTCACATATGAGATCCCATGCATCATATTATTCATTTAGAATTGAAAAATTCTTCTTTTACAAATGTGGGTTCTCAAAACATCCTTATACATATGGATATTCTCATTCTCACCGCATCCATGGGAGGCCCTTCCATCAACATGGAATCCTAGTTTTCCAAACATTTTAGGGTTCATGCACAATAGCATCGAGGAATGCTGATGGATGTATCCTTTATCACACATTTATCTTGACATCATAGATTATTAGTCTCTACCATTACCCCTAAAATCTATCATAATGTTAGATTCGATCATCTTCTCCCCGCTTCACAAAATTATGCTGCTGAGGAAGGATGAAAAAATTTACTATTGGGTGCTGGGATGAAGCGAGGGGACTGAAAAGGCACCCGATGACCATGTTTTCAACCCAGCCCCTGCTCTTGACTACCCCATCTCAACCCATATATCTAATTCCAACATTTATAGACCCATTATCACTCTAATGACTTCCCATAACACAACCCATATCCCTTCACCATCCACCACATCTTTTTTCCACAGTATCACAAACCACATCTTTCCTACTAACCTTTGGCTCCTGTACCAGTATATTTAAGAAAATCTGTTATAGATATGAAACCTCATGGGAAGCCCATTACATTAACCCCTATCATATACCATTCATTACTTAGCACCATCTCTTGCATTATCTCATCCCTCACCCCCATATTCCTTTTATCCTCCAGAATGCCCACACCATCCCCCAATTGGAAAGATAATCCTTCTGAGATGACAGACAGTGCTACCCATAAATAGTATTTGGTAGACCAGCCCTAGTGGGTTAAGTGCCCATACCTTCCACCATCAACAAATTTTTCTTTCATTGACCCCACTACCTGATAGACAACCATCATTAGGATCATTACCTCACCAATTCCCTCCACCATCCTTTCTACTATCACCGTGACACCTTTTGTGACTATGGATGATCACATGTCCACCTCCATCGATGAAATTGATCGTGTAGGCTCGATTGAGGTACCCAATGATCTGGAGGGTGATTCAGATACTAAAACATTTCAGAGTTTACATGAGTCATACTTCCCCTTGTACCCCTCACACTTTTTTTTATTTTTTTTGGGTGACACATTTTGTAATACTTGTATTCCACTTCATTTTTATATATCATTTCTATATATAAATGAAATAAAGTATTATCCTTATATGATGGTTGGATTATAATCATTTCATTAATGTATTAATCTATCCATGTCTATATCCTTTTACTTTTCTATGGTCGTAGATGAGATAGTTCTTTCACCGTCTGACCTACTATTTAGGATGATATATAATCTTACTAACATCGAGTTATAGCTTGAGGAAATTTCCTTGGTGATCATTGGTAAATAGAAATCCCAACTGTGACTAGCATTAATTCTTTTTAAAAAACATTAGTTTCATTCATAGTATTCTTCTAAGGTGTTTAATCCCACCATGCTTCCAAATTATCTCAATGACATAACCGACCGTTCTTATAGGATGTAGAAGACTTTAAATAAGATGGAGTACAATGATTGATTAGTGTGTCTATATACCTAGTTAATGAAATAGTTATAAACAATTAATGTTAGGAAACCCACATTTGTTTTTCTTTTCTTATTTCTAGACATGTACATAGGATTATTTGTTGTTCTTTCAGTGACATTTTTTTTTCATTGGTCACTTTGAACATGACAATACACACATACTTTCTTGTATCAAAGCTATTTTTAATTACTATTCACTATTTTCACCTACCCATTTCACTACATACATCATGTTTAAACCCATGGAATAATGTATATCCATTGTATTATTTTTCATTCTATGAAATTATTTAGGTCACCAAATTTTAAATCCTCATCGGACAAGTTTCCCCCTGACATGAAACTCATTAAGGTAATCACTCTATTTCCTATAATTAATTTTATGGCTTCTATTTAATTATATATATATAATAAATTTGATATATCTCCCATTATACAATATAAGACAGTATAAAAACTTCCTAATTTTATGTGTGGGTGAGTGTTTCATGAAATTTATTATCAATACTATTGGATTGTTGCATGTTTTAACCTATTTAGGAGTCATTTTTAAAGAAAATCATTCCTCAAAACAAAAAAAATAGTACACCCATTGAATTGAAAGAAAAATATAGGTTGTGATTTTTTGAAATCTATGTTATAAGCTTGTTCATTTTTATATAATTATTTATAAAATGAATAATTTAATTCAAATTCCATATTTTTTAAATTACTTTTGACTGACTTATTACTTGATTCTATACCCTATGTAATTGTTATTTTTTATACTTCAATTTCTAAGAGGATTATAGACCCCCAAATTGATATTATTTTCAAAGCATATTTCTTGAGATACACCTGGTGAATTTAATCATATCTGATGTTTCATTGATATTTTATTGAACCTTTGTTTCAACAAATACAATTTTAATATGATTGATGCAATTTTTTAGATATATTTTCCAGAGACTGACCTTATATATTTATTTATTTTCCCAAAATATCAATGAATTAACCTTTTTGGATGGAGACTTTTCAAGCCAATTATCCCTTCGTACCCTAATCATGATATTATGCGTGATTATATTTTAAAAAAGTGTGGGGGTGTTTTCAGATGATGGAGATGAGATGTATTTATTGATGTGATGTATTATGGATTTTTTTTAGACAAATATGATTTGATACATGAATACTTTTTTCACTTCGATGCCTATAATATTCCTTCGAAAAATATAGAAATAAAACGAAAAAGATTTTGGTTTTTGTATTAGGCAGGTCGAAATTCAAAATTATCAGGTTCATGAATACTATTATGAATCATATATGGTTCGGGGATTGATTTGAGATATGGTATGAACATGAATTTTAAAAATAAATAAAAGAAAAATAAAAAATAATGATGTTGCTACATTTTTATACTTTTTTGATATATTCAAAGATCTACTTTGAGATTCTTAGATCATGGAGACTATTTTATTTTAGATAAGCTACTTCATTATATTTTCTTGAATTCCATGTGTAATAAATTATATATTACCCTCCTATTGTGATTATTTTTAACTTTATACCCACCTACCATCATCATTAGAGTCAATTGAACTCTTCTCTCGGAATCCATCATGAATGATTTTGTACTTTTCTTTACAATGTAGAGATGATTAAATGAATGAAAGCATAAGGTTATGTTCATTTCTTTAGGTTATGAGCATAACTATTGTTACAATTTTACCTTGAGTGGTGAGAGAAAATTCATTTTGAGGTAAATTGAAAAATGGGTAAATATTTAAAGAAACATTTAGGAAATTTTAATTAATGGAATAAATAATCTGGATAAAAGATATAAAGCGCGAGTCATGAATGATTTTTTAGTAGTATTGATTATAGAGGATGAATGTTTTCTTCTAACAGTTAGTTTTATTTTTTTTGTTTTAAATAATGATTCCTATTTTAAATTGATTTTCTTATTGAATGCCAATAGAGATGATTTTTTCATTAGGGAAAGAAATTGTTCATGCATGGGTAAATTTGATATGAATAATTTTTATATACATATTGGATTCATTTAATTGATTTTTTTTTATTTTTTATTCAATAAGGAATCTGATATGTGTATATTTTATCATAGAATAGGTATCTAAGAATCCAATGGAAAATCAATCAAAACGGGAAAAAGTAGACATTTACACATCATTAAACATATAAACGATGTTTATGCATCATTAACCGCATGTATGAAGACAATATCAAGAGTAGTGATGAATTAAGAAATCTTGAAAAAATACATGACAAGAATCTCAAATACATGTCATTTAATATTTGAAGGCCACATCCAGCTTAATGTTCAAGTTGTGAAGATAAATCACGTGGTGAGTCCACATTACACATCCTAAAATGATACACATCTACAAATCCAAATGATTCAGACATTGAATGTTTTTATATCAATAATACATGGAGAAAAGAATGGATCATGATTACCTAACAAGATAAAATTACACGGTGTGTAAATTCCCATAAATTTATTTATAGATCATGGTCAATGATGCATAATAATTCCGGGCAGTGGATTTATTACCTATATATCTCATTTTTATCCATTTCATCCCATGAAACATAACTTTAAAAAATTTATTCTGCCATTTTAATTTATTCCAAGTAACTTTGATCAATCTTGTTTCTGACACATTCCCCTGGGGATCGCACCGTCAGGCTGACACACACCTATTGTTTCCCAACATTCTCTCTATCGAAAGGCTGGTGACATCCATCGCTTATTTAGAGACATTTTCTCCTTGACTGAAATGAGATAATGTGATTTTGGTCTCTCCTTATGTGGATTCCTCTTTAGAATTCATCACCTAGTTCGGGTCTCTCTTAAAGGGTAAGCCATTGTTCGTGAATCTCTTCCCAGTGCCATATCTCTTTGGACTCTTGTTAATTACCATGTTCTTTCTAGGAAATTCCAAGGGTTCAATTCAAGGAAGCAACCATTAGTTAGGGGAGTAGTCACACTGGGCATCTCCGGCGTGTCTAGTCAAGGACACCCTGGTACACTTGGATTTCCTCCACTTATGATAGGGATTCTAGAGGGTTCTAATGTCCGTTACACCCTAGGTTGAGTGTGAGGAATTATATGTCATATTAATTTCCTGAATGTTTTCTTCATCTTCTCATGTTTAAAACAAGGTATGTCATGATTTTAACATCTAGCAGAGATGAATTTGGATGATTGGAACACAAATGAGTGTGGATTAGACGGGATCATCTCTAGGAGGGAGCACCTTAGGGGTCGATCATACGGGTAGATTAAAATTTCCAATGAAGATATATCTGAGAATGCTTGGGCCCCTATAAAGGGGACACCAATTTATACCATTGGATGGGATTGAACCACGTGCATGTCACCTACATACCATTTATAGAAGGCATGGATCAAAAACCAATTTAGATTGGGAGGGTGACATATTAGGGTGTACACAAAGGACAATAACCAAAAGACACATTGGGGATTACACATGGTAAGAGGTTCATTACAAGAGGGAAATTCTTGGTTGGATGATTATGGATTGTGATGGGCCTATTCATGGTTAGCTTCCTAAGTGTCGCACGGTGCAGAGATGGTATGGATGACATGATCTCACTAGAATATGGCAGCCTAGGTAAGAATCAGGATGGATGACATATTATTGAACGAATTGGATGGGAGGAATGAGATTAAACCCTCATGAAGATGAAAATTATGCTGGGATTGAACCTCAGAGAGGCTTCCTACATAACACTCATGGAAAGGGTTGGGATCAAAGTCTATATAGATCAATGGGTGATGGGACAATTAAGGAGGTGTCCTGTGAGAATGGACGAAATGATGGGACCCAAAGGATATGGATTCAATAGGATAGGGCATGATATTACCAAAACACAAAGGATCTAGGGAGATACTAAAATAGGACATGAGTGATTGGTGTTGTAATTGTACTGTAGGAAGGCTTTATATGTACCATTCTTGAAAAAGTAAAAGATCAAAGTCTAAGTAGTTTAGAAACAAGGGCATGAGATCAGGGTTGACACAATGAACATTGACCCAAAACACATGATGGGGCTTACAAATGGTTATCAGCCCATATCATGACTGTCACTCTTGGTTGGTGGATAATGGATTGAGTGTAGGTCTTATGCTTGGTTAGCGTCCTGAGTGGATCAGAACACCTCATGGAGGGATATCTAGGAGATGTGTCCCAAAAAGGCACGATGTCACATAATGAGGGTATATCCCAAGGAGGGATCACTATTGATTACCATTTATTTGTATTGAACCTCCATGATGCATCCTACGTAACCCAATTAGATCAAAACCCATGTAGTTTGAAAGGGGGTATATTTTGACATCATGTGGGATGAAGTCGAACCGACATGAAGTGGTCGGGACATATATATGATGGGGATTAAAGGGCTTGAACCTCAAAGGGGCTTCCTTCATACCATATCTTAGAGATAAGAAGAATAGTCTATGTAGTTTGGTATGAGTTGATGAGTCTTCTAAGGATGAATCATGTGAGAATGGATACATGGATGAGACCCAATTAAAATTTAACCAACATGGTAGGTAATGATCTTCACAAAAAACAAATCCATAAGGGAGATACCATGATTGGACATGATTGATCAGCTTGATCCTCTAGGAGGCTTCCTATGTATCCCTGTAATAGGGAATCGATGTCCATGTAGTTCATGATGGAGTATGGGATCTGGATGTATGCAAAGGAAAAAAACTCTAAGTCATGATTGGGATTACACATGGTTAGTGGCCCATCGTAAGAGGGACACTATTGGTTGAAGGAGTGTGAATTGAATGTATGTCTTATGCATGGTTAGCTGCCCAAGAATTGGTCTGAAACCACTAAATGGTGGACTAGGGATGTGTGTCCCGACAAAGGGGACGACAATTTTTTCCAGTGTTTGGGGTTGAACCTCATAAAGGTTTTCTGCGTGCCTTGTCTAGGAGATAGGGATCAAAACGAAGGTATTTCATAATCATATAGTGTAATTTAAATCAGGATAAAAATGTCATATAGTTTAACTCCATATTGGATAAGGGTAAACTGATATGAAGTGGTTGGGACTGCTGGGTGAAGAGCTTTATCCTCTGGGAGGCTTCCTATGCACAATTCTTGAAAAGGGAAAGGATAAAAATTCCCATTGTTAGGCATTGGGGAATTGGGATTACCCACTAAGGAATATCAGGGAGGGTTTCATCAGTTATTATTACTCTAATACAACAAGATTAATGCTTGGTATGGAGTAAAATATGCATCAATGTCCTAACCATCATGTCGTGAATGTTGCATCCATAAAGGAATAGAGCAGGGCATACACGGGGTTAGCAGACCAAAGAGTAATCATGGGATTACTCCAAGAGGGAGGGCCGATTATGGTTCCAGATTTACGAGTAGGATATGGAAATTATACCCCAAACACACCATCAAAGGGTGATGGGGCTTTCATGGAGACTGGATTTGTGAATGGTGCCTTTATGGGAGAGGAGCATCACCTTAGAAAACAAGTCTTTCTGGGTAGAGTTCTTCACAATAGCTCTACGCTTTGTAAAAACTCAAGAAAGCTGATGAGGCTCCCTCATTTTTGAAGGACACATGACATCATGAAGGGAATCCCCACCAATGGTGGAGGATGGGAAGAATAAAAATAGTTATGACTCTTAAAGGCTGAGTACCTTTGGTGATAAATCTGAGGGAATCACAAAGGCCTGTGAGAAATGAGAGATTAGAAGTTGAAAGGGATGAGTAACAACGGTCTGGGGGGAGTCTTATATTTATAGGCACTGAAGGTCAACGAGGTTCACAGAGCTTACTGAGGAGAATGGTGACACCGTGGAGAAGTGGAGCTCCATCAAAATATGTGGAACTCATGGAGGGAATGATATGTTGTGGAGAGGATCAGAATGGTAGGTTGCACGATGAACAATGACACCACAAAAAGGTTGTAGTTTGGTTGGAATGGATCAGAGTCATGAAGGTTCTGTGGCACTGTAGAGACAATCACGGAGGCGGGGTTATGGAGGTGGGTCATCCGTGCCGAGAGCTTCACGAAGGAGACCATTTGGGATGGGTTTTTAGGGATTTTCAGACTATCAGAGTTATTTTTATACATATATCATTGATTAGTTCTCTTCATTTGGGGGATTAATTTTGGTGCCAACAAATCCCCCCCCCCCCACAGAATGGGAGTCGATGTAAATTTGGGCAGATTCTGTGGGTAAAATTCCAAACATACTAGGTGGATCAACCACACGCTAGATCACGTATCTAGGACACCTAGGCATGGATGAAGCAGCGTCATATAGTACATCATGATATCACATCACCCATTCCATCGCAAATAGGTCCTTTTAGAGGGGTACCACTATGTGTGGTCGAGATATGCCACAGAGAGGCTCTGCAGATCGCCGTGAAGACCATCTATGTGTCCCCACGAAGCGGGTGCCAACCAAATATATATATCGGTTCCCAAAGTTCATTGTCCACATCTAGATCGTCACAAATGACTGTGCTGCCACTATATTATCGTGAAACGATACTATACAAAAACTCTTTAGAGAACAAGATATATTTTGTCTAGTGCATCACGGATGATTCTAGCAAACCAGGGATTCATGATTCTTTGCATCCTTTGCAACCCAGGCCGATGTCAATCCAGCCACACGGAGAATATGTGGTTTGCGACCATCTTCACGAAACATCTTCATGAAGAGCCTTTGTGAATTTTTTTCATTCATCCTTAATTACATGAACAAAAATATTCTCAAATCCTCTTAGGGAAATGGTTGCTTAGGAGTTTGTGCGACATGTTCATGCTAATACTGCTGAGAAAGAGTCCATGGAAAAAACATCAAAATAGGGTAGTATATTCAGATTACTTTTGATAATCGATCATTGACAGTGTGGTTAAAGGATATGTATAGGGAATACCCCTCTTTTCAAGCACATATTATTTTACGACATCGGTTTGTGGGATAATGTCTACATCCTAGACACCATCAAGGATAGGCTAACTTACTGGATTAGGAGCACACTCTAGCAATGCCAATTGAACGGGAATGTGGACGTACACATTAGAAATGATCACACCCTGGTTACAAAACATCAGATTTACAATAATTTCAACAAAATCGATGGCAACACATTAGTGGATGAGATATATCCTCCTATGTATAAGACAATCAATAAGACTAGACTTTAGAATCTAGACAAGGTGTAGATCAGAAGCAGGGATTTGCGGCATGGTGGAAACATCATAGATGACTGGTCCTAGGCCTACTGGGCATGTGCATATTATAAATATTTTTTGAATTTACAATGGTGGGTAGGCATGTATGAAGCATCTTGGGATTCCCAATTCAGTATCTTTCAACTGAGGGAGTTCATACCAGAATTTATACATCGATGGTTGTTAGATACCAACACCTTCCATCTGCATCACGAGGAGGTTGGCATCAGCCCCTTGGATCATCATCTAATTTCCAGCATCCTAATCCTGAGAGGGATGTATGATGAGTTCCTCATTGACATGAATTTTTAAGAGGACAGGGATAAGATGTCGTCTATGAAAATGGAATTGTTGAGGCTAGTACAGGGTACCGATGAAGTTAAGTAGAACACAAGACACATTAACATTAGGCAGTGGTTTGGCTATTTTCATATTATCCCATGAGAGGAGTGAACACTACCGGTTTGGACCCCCATATGTCAATGATGAACTCAGTGGTGTAAAGAAGGTTTGTACTGGAGGATCCTAGTGGACAACTAGTGGATGTGATGGGGGTATATTTTAACGATCGAGTAGTGGCCGATATGAAGGCTGGATTGATTTATCATTGAACTTATTTTGGATGGATATTACTACCCCGAGATTCCCACATGGGGGTGAGACCAAGTACATTTATCATGGTGGCTCAACTATCTATAGGAGACCACATCAACCTGGGTATTTCGATGCAATCAAAGATATACCATCTACTTTGGCACATAAATGAGGGGAATTTTTCATTACGGGTGTGCAGGACATTTCAATTTCTGTATAGCTAGATTGCAACACACATAGGGGGATATGAGTATCTTAACTCCATCAATCTACCTAAGATACACTCTCTTCTATCGAGTTTGAATAATTCAAGGAATTCCCCATTGAAGTAGGATGCAATGACCATTTTAGTTATGATGGGGTGGAAAAAACTATTCATCTTCTACCCATTACCTTTTCCAAATAGAGCTTATACTGATGATGGAACATATACTATAGTGAACCGGTCGTATCTGCTATCCTTCTGTGATGGTGTGCTGGTGGAAAGAGTATGTAGTGAACCTATATATGAACCATATACCCCACCCTAGTTCACCCAATAATACTGGTGTATGCAGAGGCCGAATCCAGGGGTGTATACAAATGTCTGACATGAGAGCCACCCATTCCTAATGCAACAACTCTGTAAAATTTTAACAATAGAGGATTGGAAGATGTTGAAGTAATTTCCTCAATCTAATGCTAGATTTAGAGTGGTTCACAAGTATCCACATATTTGGAAGTCTGCCAACACTATTTATATGATGAAGCGATTGAGTATCTGGGAGAGAAAGTTGGTCCCTACACAATGGGGTAAAATAGTAACGATGGGGGGCATCAAGAAGTTGGTGCGAACATGCATCAAAGAGATGAAGAAGTAATATCAAGGGTAGTAACATGGAAATCAGCAGATCCCGGTCCAGTGATGGTGGGAAGTGGAGAGAGATAGGTGGTAGTGTGGGGCTCATGGCTCCACCGGGGAGGGACCTGGATGGAGGTGAACTATCCTGGGGATTTCACATCCCCCCCCCCCTCATGCTATAGGGATGAAAATGTGTCCAGTAGAGATTCCCTCTGATGTGAACTTTGTAGATTCCTAGAAAGACTGAGAAAAGAGAAAATATTTTCTGGGTACAAATGGCCTATAAATGAATTTGAAAATGCACAGGATATAATTAGTGGAGATTTGATTTGTGATGGGTAGTTTTAACTCTACCCCTTCTGAGGGAAGAATGTTTGTAATGGAGTTGAAGGATTTAATAGAATCCCATGGAAATATGCGGCCAAATGGAACACCGGGTAAGGGTGCTGTTGAAAATGACCACTCCTATAGAATTGACAACATATCAACTAGGGGAGAATTTTCCCTTTCCTACTCATTTAGATGAATCATTGTGGGAATAAGTCAATGAGAGATATTTCCACCAATAAATTGCGGGGACTTCCAAGGGAGCCTCTCATGAAGAAGGTGAGATAGTCACCTCAGAGGGAATCTCCATGGGGGATTTAGCCGCAAAATTAGAAGAGAGTTCCAAATTCATTTCATTGCGCATGATTCCATCCTACATTTTCATGGTTTCTCAACTGACACATATCAATGTAGGATAATCTTCAACCAACCACTCTGTTAGATGAGGATGAAGGTGTGATAGACATAGAGAACGAACCACCAGGTACTGCTGTAGGAGAGATGGTGGTTACAGAATCTAGCAATGTTGAGGGAGAAAGGGTGGCCTCCTATGAAACCATAGATCCCACAATAATATATGGAGGGCCTTCTCCTAGACTACTGGTGATGGTATACTCGAGGTGAGATCGTGTGGTTGACCATGGAATGTCTCATCCTTCAGATCTAAACCCATTTTCTAGGCAGTGAAATTGTCTAATGTGAACCATGCAAACATTGAATAATGTTTGGTACATATGTTAATAAATAAAATGGATGGAATACCTAAGGATCTACTCCAAAAAGGGATGATTATCCCTATATCAACGAATGTTATGGATGACCAGGCTAGGATTTCTTTTGAGTGGCCTACAGCGATGAGAAAATCTAAAGACGGGGTACTGTCTGGGGTTTACCTAGAGGACGTAATTGAATCTGAATCCTACAATGAAGACTAGACTAAATAATATCTTACTGATGAAGTATTGAAGGAATTGATCAAATATGAACCAGTTGACCCATATGACCAGGACGAGACTTCTTTGGATATAGAGGATAGTAAGGCTGTCCATTTTCGGTCATGGAAGCTGATAAAAGGATTTAGCGACAAAAACCCACAATTGCATTTGGTATGTCAAATGGGGAGACATCACCCCTGACTATGAGAACTATGTGCTGGATGTGTAGTTTCCCAGTTTCATCACACACTCATTTGAGACTACCTTTTCGAGAGGGTGTGGGAAGAATAATGTAGAATCAGTGTTTTTTGGAAGCAGAGGAAGGACACAAATATCCAAAGACTCTAAGAGGATGAAAAGGAAGTCTTGTGTTTGAGGTTGCACGTGGCAGAACATTATACATTCATTAGTTCCCAATTTTAAACAATATCCCGATTAAAGGAACAATTGATTGAAGCCAAGGATAATGTGAGATGAGCCTCCCAAGATATTTCCTACATCAAATCTAATGAAGAACATGTGTTCATCAGGGAAAAGGTATAACACCCTAAGACCAGCGGACATGAGAGGGATCTCAACATGCCAGAGAAGATTTTGGAGGCCACACACCACAGAGTTGTGGAGCTAAAATGCTCTATTAAGGAGGTCAATCCATCTATTGGAGGAGCCAGTACAGGGGAGTTGTAATTTTCATTAATTGATAAATGTACCCTCATGTTATCTTCTTTATCTCGGTTGCATTCATGAATCCCATTATTTACATTGAACACTAAATCTCAGTCGTATGTTTGAAATATCCAGTGATCAATTCCTAAGCTCATGTGGGTCATTCTCGATGTGACAAATAAGGTATGACAAAATATTTATTCCCATTAAATTTGAGAGTTACAACTAATCATTGTATATCATGGTTCTGAATGAAAAACTAGAGTTTCTGGGAAGAACGGTGGGTCACAGTTAGGGAATAGAATTCGCAACCCAACCATGTTGTTCTCTCCCAACATGCTCTAATGCACAGACATGATAATGCCAAGTGTACTGGAATAAATAATAACAAAAGGGGAGATGAGAAGTGTGAGTCTAAACGCAAAAAATTTGGAACAGGATGATGGGGGCATACCGGTGAAGGATAACTGTGGACCATGATCACAACATAGTATCAATATCATGTCAGGCATTAATGGAGAAAATCATATGAGGGAAAACTACTCACCAGATTTAAAACATGGGAAAAATGCAAAGTGTCATCCAATTTCTTCCAGAACATTGGCCTAGGATGGTAGGCTTGCTTTAAGGCTGAGAATCCTCCCCATTAGGGGGTTCTATTAGATGTGAAATGGTTGGGGGATACGAAACATAGGGAACACAAAGCATTTTGATAGAATTATAGGCTATATAGATGAATTCCAACAGTCTTGAAATTATTCCATTGTGAAGAATGTTCATGGGGTGAGCATATCGGGTTGAATCTATATCAGACCTATTTTTGTGAGGGACCTATCTGATGAGGACCTAGGATGATCAAATTTTTTAGGTCATTTTGCAAGGATGATAGTTTCATAGTTTATGCACAAATGGTAGGACTCATGGGTCACATTGTCTCTTTTATGGACATTACCTTACCACAACCCCAATTCCTACATGATCCATGCTCAGTATAGAAAACAAGGAGAGTTTTCAGGACTTCCTTGGATAATGAGAGCATGAAATTGTAAAAGGAAATGTCAAATGAGGAAAATCCTAGCTGACCCACCATTATTACTCAACTCCAATGAATGTGCAGAGTTACAAAACCTCTGGTGTTGAGGATCCCTAAAACATATAAGGGAATTAAACATGTGAATCACAACATTTGACATTTAGGGATGTAATAGGAGTTGTGTGACAATTAAGGATAAATGTTGACCATTTTGGAAATAATGAATCCTTTTCTAATTAGTCTATAATGTGAAAAAACAAATGGGGGTTGTGCACTGACCATATTTGAAACACAGAACCTATCTCAAAATGTCATTCAAAAATCCTCTAGGACATTGGACCAGGATGGTTGGTGAGCCTTGTGCCTTGTATACATGATGATATAGGGTCCCTTTTTATGTGAATGTTAATGAAAACCCAAATGAAGGAATTTGTGAAGCATGAACATTAATCATGATGTTTATGTTTCATTTAGGATGAAACCGGGGGGGGACCAAAGAGGCCCATACCACAGAAAATAATTTTGAGAGATCGCAGACTAGGAGGGGCTGAGGAGGCGAAAGTAGTTGCGACTAGACCATAGATAGTAAGTCTTGGAATCACTACATATCCCATAATGATGGGATTAAAATCACACATAGTTCTTGGAGATGGTGAGGCATGCAGGCAATACTAAAAGGGCTGATATCCTCTTTTAAAAGAGGAATAATGTAATTGTTATACAGTTTAATGTTATGTGAACATGGATGGTGAGAATCTTTGTTAAGTTTATAGAGATTAGACTATATGGTGCCCAGTTTAATTTCATGTCTGTGGGACATGCCTGTGTAGTTTTTTGTCATTATTTAAGGACAGAGAAAAGGTGAACTCTCTAGAGAGAGGTACGTGGAGTGGTTACTAAAAACATAACGTGGAAGAGAACATAAGTACAAACCACACTGTATACTTCTAAGGACTCGGTCCAAAATGGAACAAGTGGGATCATTATGATGTATCTGGACCAAATTCAAAAGTCTGGGCATCACTACATATCATATAGGGATGGGAATGAAGCCACACATAGTTCTTGAAGGTGGATTGTAAGGAGCCAATACCTAAAGGGGAAATCTCTACTCATGTGAAGATATCAAACAGCAAGGTAATTTTTCATTTCAAAACCTGGGTATAGAAGATGTTGTTTATATCCACACAATAAACATATAAGATATCTTAGTTTATCGTCATAGATCTTGTACCAAAAGATTGGAAGATTCTCAAAGCCAGAATATGCGACGTGGTTCCATAAAGCGACCCGACCGGAATGGGGTCAAAATGTTCTTCCCAACACTAAAAATTTCAACAAGAATGGACATAGTTTAATGTTATGATTCATGAACTAAGGGACCTAAGATCCTTATTTTAGGTCATATATTTTGGATTAATAAATGTATGGTTCTTCCATATATGCACAATCCATACGGATATCCCTATGCCCACGTGAGTTGTGCTTGATGTGGGAATCAAGGGTGGAGAAGATCTTTGAAACACTTGTAATAAAGAGTAGGGGGGGGTAGTGTGGATTTGAAGATGACCCCAAGATGTTAATTCACACTTTTTAATGTTCATAGATTCATGGAGGGATAAAACCCATGGTGTCAAAATTCAACATGAAAATGATGGATTGGAAATGGACGTGAATCAGATGAGAAATATTTACGGATTAATGGGGGTGGCGTAATGATGAGGGATAACTAATGACCATGTTCGAAACATAAAATCCTTATCATCTGACCCGAAATGGGAATATAAAATGAGGGTTGAATGCTAAACGTATTCAAAAATGTAACTTGTCTCATTATTTCATTCAAAAATTATCTAGGATGTTGTCCTAGATCATTAGGCGAGCCATGTAGCCGAGCATTCATACTGTCTGACAGTCCTTTCGGATGTGAATGATGATGGAAATCCAAATAAAGGGATATTTGAAGAATGGAAATGAATGAAATCAATTTAGCATGGAATCCAGTATTATAGGTTTTAAACCATAATTAATCTCAGCACGTTTCTAAGGCCCAATAGAGGTCGAGAAGTCTAGATGAGAAGGGGAAAATGGGTTGATGAACCTGGGGTTGGACCTGAAGAAAAAATGTTATGGTGTCCCTATGTATCCCATAAGGATGGGAATCAAGCCTTACATATTTCGTGAAAATAAAATGTAAAGGTATCAATTCTATGGGCATTATCATTGGGATGGTCTGGCCCATGAACCAATATAAGTGGATTTTGATAGGTATCGTTTTTCCTTTTGTGTGGACATATGTTTTTTGAAGTAAAAAACCCAAATTTGATAATTTGGCCATCACCGTAAGAATTTAGCCATATGTAGGACTTAAAAATGTCATGGTGGATGACTGGTACCAAACATGACGTCCCCTCAAGCGAGGATACCACAATGCGATACAGTTTCTCATCAGGGGGCCAGGATGATAGTTTCACAGTTTTGTCTCATATTCCAAGACCAGCCTATTAATTTTAACATGGTTCTACAAAGACACAATAGTTTAATATCACGTGGTACTAGACAATATTTTCTAACATCATATGTCTTGGAAAAATACAGAACAATGAGGTTTTAAAGGGAATGTGCATGGCATGACAAAGAATACACAAGGTGAACGAGGACATCAGTCCACCCCACACCATGTGCAACCCATGGGTGGGGGGACATCAGGCCAAGTGGTTAGAAAAGATCAAAGGAAAAGGGGTTTGAACTGAAGATTAAATGTTCGGGCATTCCTACGTATCCCATAAGGGTGGGAATCATGGAAGACGTAGTTTAAGAAACTCCATACAGTTTAGCTTCATGGGGAAAGGGAAAAGTTAGAAGAGACTAGCCCATAAGCGGGGGTACATGGTGCAGCTATTATTTATCCAACAAGAATGGGGACATATGTTCACATAATCCACACCATGAAATCCTATTAGAGTCGGGGCCAAAAGGCCAAACAGAAGAAATTATTAGTGGAGCCTAAGCTGAACCCGAAGGTGAAATGTTTGGGAATTCTGAGGTATGCCATATGGATAGGAATAAATCCACACATAGTTCATGAAAATTAGATTTAGTTTAATGTCATATGACAAGGATGGGGGGTATTAGTTTAAGGTCGTAGATCTCGGACCAAAATAAGTGAGGTTTCTCAAAGCGGGAGAAAACCTTGACAAATTCCCTAAGCTCACATGAGAAATGCTCAATGTTAGAAACATGGGTGGAGAATATCTTCACAACACATGGAATACCAAGATGTAAAAATGACATGGAATTACGAATATCATTAAAACGTTGATTCATCCTCCTAATGTGCATAGGTTCACATAAGTCTTACACTAAGGGTGTTGAAATTCCACTTGAAAATGAGTGATATGAAATGTATATCAATAAATTTAGAGATAATTAGGTTTCAAAGGGGGTGGAGTAATGATAGAGGATAACCATTGATCGTGTTTGAAACACATCATCCATGTCCATGACCGGAAATGGGAACAAAAAAATGATAATCGATCAATGTCCATATTCTCAATGTATGACTTGTGTCAAATTGTCATTCAAGATCCCCAAGGATGTTGGCCCAAGACCATAATAGAGCATGGAGCCCAAGCATCCATGCCATTCGGAGGTCTTTCCTGATGTGAACGATTATGAAAACCCCAAAGGAAGGAATATGTGAGAAGCATGATGATGGAACAGAGTCACATCCATGAGTAATCTAGCACTCTAGGTCCCCAGCCATAGTGCTTCCAAAAATGTTGGTGAGGCACAAAAACTAGTAAAGGATCCCGAGTAATTGGAGAAAACACGTGGAGATGAGTGGAGGAAATCGAGGGTGGAAAGATCTCAGTGTAGAGGCATGTAGTTTGGTGAATACAAACCCAATTTGAATGAGGACATAAACCCACACCCCGCCACATACCCCTGAGAGAACCTAGTACAAGGGTCCAGAAATAAGAGTGGTATTCCAAAAATCTATGATGGACCTGAAGATGAAATGTCTGGTCATTTCTACGTATCCCATAAATATGGGAATCATTCTATAGATAGTTCTAGAAAATTTGTGCCATTAAAAATCATGAGAGAAGGACAAATATGGGATGGATGATGATCTGGAAGGATAGGAACATGGTTCGAACATTTTAAAACCAGTGTAAATTAGGATATAAGCCCACATCACACCATATGCTACCCTTGAAGTGTGTAAAGCGAAAGGGGGTGAAGATATTTGTTGGACTAGACCCGATGAATGAATGTCTAGGCATTCCTATGAATCACATAAGTATGGGAATCAAGAAAAATGCAGTTCTTGAAAATTATATATAGTTTAACATCATATGGCAAGGAAGTGGGGGATGTGTGTGATGTGGAAAGAGGAAATATCCTGACCGGAATGAGGACGAAGTTTCCATACCACACCACACAATCCTTAGATAGAACTTGGGGAATTGGACTAGAGAGGTCAAGGGACCTTAGGCTGAGCCACAGATAAGAGGTTGGTGCATTCCTACAAATCCCAAAAGGATGGGAATCAATCCAGGCGTATTTCTAAAAATGCAACGTAGTTTAACATCATTCAAAAGGGATGATGATATCTAAGTTTAAGGTTGTAGATCATAAATGATTTTTAGTTTAATGTATTCTAGGATGAAAATTAAGAGTTAAACATCTTCCAGGACATTAATTCATTTTAACGTCTTGTGGGAAAAAAGTGGTCTTAGTTTAAGGTTGTTGAACTTGAGCCATTTTATAGTGTATCATTATACGAGAAAGGTGATGTGTAGTTTCACATCAATTAGCATGGACAGATCATGCAGTTTTACATCATACAGGGAATTCTGAGGTAGTTACTCTTAAGTGAAATACTACTCGAGGAATTTAGCATTAGTGGGAGGAGTAACATGCTCACTTACCATGGTGACCAGAGAGTATGCACCTGTGGGAAAACCATGTGAATTCCATATGCTCCCTCCCATTTTGGCTCCATCGTTAGTGGATTGGCATAGGGTATCATTGGAATTATTTGGGCTAACACCATGTCAGTATGTATGAAATATTGGAGGTGATATTTATTATTGAAAGCTCTGCCTATATTTTATTAATGCCTTTCTAGGTTGTGCAAGGAACAAGTCCTAATCTCGTCAAGCACAACCAATTTAGCCAGACGGAGTTCTACTACTTTTTCCTGTTCATGTTGATCGTATATGGGTATGCGTAGTGAAGTTAACTGAATATAGATGGGCATGACTTCCTCTATTCTGTACACCATGTAATATGGGGTCACTTGAGTGGAATTATGAGTCATCATCCATTAAGCCCACATAGAATCAGAGAGTTTTCAAGAATCCTCTTCGTGTTCTGATAAACCATTTTAGGAAAAATGTTATAGAGGTCTTCGTTGAATAAACCGATCTTCAAATTTTAATGTGCATGATATCGAGAGGTTTGATTAGAATGGATGTTATACATGGCATACAATTTCTTTAGATCAGATACTCGTATGTTTGTGATACTATCAATGAGAATGGAATGAGGGATTTTGAATTGGAAATATAGTTCGAGAAAAAGAACTCAACAATAGAATGTTCCCTAAAATCCTTGAGTGGAACTACCTCTTCCCATTTGGAAGAGAAATCTGTATTGGTCATGAAGAACATACACTAGCGACCAGTCACTGGTGGATATGGTAACATGACATTGAGTCCCATGACTACCAAGGACCAAGAGTATATTGTATTGTGGAGAGGTTCTGGTGGCCGATGCACAAAATTAGCACAGATATTTCAGGCATGGAACATCTTGGATAACTCGATATAGTTAAAAATCATGGTGGGCCTAGAAAACACCAAACTATAGATCTTATGAGAGAGTTTGCGCCCTATTGGATGAGCCTCGCAGGAACAGGGATGAACATCCTGCATGGCCTAAGAAATATCACCTCCCTAAATGCAATGAAGGAGAATCCCATAAAACCAATGTCGGTAGAGGACCTGCTCAAAACTAAGACCACTCTAGAGGGTGATCTCTACTAAGTTCCAATAGACTCGCTCACCTTCAATCCAGTTTTTTAGGAGATTATCATGTTAGAGATACTCGATAAAGGGAGTTGTCCAGTCAATGGTCCCCTCCAACATTGCGGTAGTGGGACATGGTGGTCTTGCCGTGGAGGCATCAGAGGTAAGGTGGATTACCTATGGGCTATCATCTTCATCTGGAGTGATGAGAGGGACTACTCTTCAATCTTCCACATAAATAATCAAATCATCCAAGTTAGGCTTTGAAAGAGATGCGGTTAGGCTGACCAAGGCATCAGCTCGGTCGTTCTGTGATTGAGGGGCATAAGTAACTTCTGGCCAAGAAGGGAACTATGTCATCATCTTGTGAGTATTCTCTAACAACGCTACAAGATCCAGCTTCCTGATGATGTAATCACCGTTTATTTCCTTGAGGACCAATTTAGAGTCCCCTTTCACATGTAGGTGGGGGTCGACAATATCGAGGGCTAGCTCAAGTCCAGTGATGAGGGCATGGTACTCTACCTCGTTGTTTGTACAACGTTCTGACAATAGAAATGAACAGGGTAGGACATCTTGTGATGGAATGATGAAGACCGTACCCAAGCACACCATATTAATTTTGGGATCATTGATTCTTTTAAAGTGGGGATTTAGGAAGCACCATAATAGTGAATTTCCAACATGGAATGGCATAGTCTTCTAAGAGGATGTCCTAATCTTGAAAATCAAGATCAATATACTATTCTACAGGGATGGTATGAGCAGTAAAAATTCTTACAGTTCTTGTCCATTGATATCTTTCTAGGGAAAAAACATGATGTCAAACTGTTTAAGGATCACTATCCACCGAGCCAGATGACCTGTCAACATGGGGAGGTTTAGAGTGTACTTTAGTGGATCCACTTGAGACACTAGCTATATCTCATGCTGATGTATGTAATGTTACAAGTTATTCACAATTAATACTAGCATGAGGTATCTATTTTCGATAGAGGGGTATATAGTCTCTATATCTACGATCATGCGGCTGAGATAGTATAAACTTTTCTATATTCCATCATTGGTCTTCTGGGTGAGAAGGTCGCCAATGGACTATTCCATAGTGGTCACATAAAGGACGAGCAGATTTTTGAGAATGGGTGGAATTAATACCTGAGGCTATATATGGTACATATTTATTTCCTCAAAATAAATATGACACTCTTCATCCCACTAATAATCAGCACCTTTCTTCCTGAGCTGAGAAAAGGGGTTACACTTGCCATCCAGATTTGCGATGAATTGGATTTTGTATGATATGTGGACAAGAAATCTCCATATCTCCCAGGTGTTGCTCAAAGGAGAATTCTGACTAATGGAATTGATATTTTTTAGATCGATCACATTGCCTTAATATCTGAAAAAGAATCGAAGAAACATTTTGGAGGTGACCCTGAAGGTAGACTTTAAGGGGTTGAACATCATATTGTGGTATAGAAAGACGAAAACATTCTTATTATCATTGAGATTGCCCTATAACTAGTGAGATTTGACCACCAGATCATACATGTATCATTCAACCAATGTCCTATGGTCAACATGAATAGGTAGTTTATAACACACTGATAGGTGGAACATGCATTCTATAGACCGAAAGGCTTCACATAATAGAAAAAATATATTGTGGTACCCTGAAGGAGGTAGACTCTTCATCATACGGGTCCATTAAGATTTTATTATATCAAGAATACCAATCCATGAATGAGAGATCCTATAACCCATAGATGTCTTCGATTAACAATTCGGTTATCGGAGGGGGAATTTCATAATTCGGACAGTGAAAGTTAATATCCGGGTACACAATGCAAACTCTAATCTATCTGTTCTTATTCCTAACTCACACAATATTTGATAACAATCCGGGTTTCTAGGCCTCCTTTATGAAGATGGATTTTATGTTTTTATCAACTTCAACCTTGACCATGGAACTGTGAAAGGGGTTCATCTTTATGGGAGGCTATTTGAAACCAAAATTATTTGTTGGGAGACTAAGAAGGCAGATAATGACATGAGGATATAGCCCTGGTATCTCATCATAACTCCAAGAAAATGAAACATGATGCCTATTTAGGAAAGCCATGTATCTTTCCTATTTTTTTGATCTTTTTCTGGAATATCTATGATGATTAGTGTTGGATTTGGATCTGTCTCAGTACCAAGTTTCACCTGTACCAATTCATCAACCGTAGTGGAGATCCCCTCATCCAATGTGGGATTTGAGACATCAAAATCCTCTTATTCATCCATGGTGAGAGGATCATTTAAAGGAGAAAACTCTTATGAGTTTATAATTCCTAACTAGACCCTAGTTCCTGCCTGAGTAGTGGTGGACACCACATCTGGGGACTCCTGCATTGCAGAAGCCATGGTGATGAAAGCCATCGACCCAATCCCATCCAGCCTACAACCCAAGGGGAAACATTTGATGAGATCAATGAAATAGTGGGATATCAGCTTGATTTGATTTATCCCAGCCTGGAGAAACAATAAATTTTCATGTATTTTTGTTTCAATGGGGTAGACATCTCGATACCTTATAGAAGTAGGGGACTCTTGGATCACCAGATATTGTTTTGTGTAGCAATACGAGGTGATCTGGAATAATTCCATAGACATGGGAATTCATCTCTCCTTCATTACTAAGACAAAAAATCATTTCTTTCAATTCAGGGTTGTGGCCTCCAATCAGTGGATTAGGAAAATTTAGGTGTCATCTAGGTCGATCCACGGGTCGGTCACAGTCATAGCATGTTCACCCATTTTAGCCTGAATCTACTTTTCCTTGATCTTGTAAATGTTGTAATCCAAGTAGTGGGATTAACATGAGGTAAAGGGAGATGTATGAACTTGTATTATGATTTAGTGGTCATTAAGGGATTGATTTAGGTGTTTGTGGTATGAGGAATGAATTTTCACATGATGGTGAAGCCATGGTCTCCCTATCATCGCGTCGTAAGTGGATTCATGTGAGAAAACAAAAAATTCATTGTTGCTAACTAGTCTACTAAAATGGGTGTTTAGGAAAACATTTCTAACTATTCCCTACTATGTCCTTTAATAACCATGAATTTTCATGTCATGGGGACTCAGATCTATCTCATATAGTCCCATCTTTCGGAGTGTCCTAGTTGGGATAAGGTTGATCCCAAATCCTATGTCCACAAGACAATGAAAAACCTCAATGTCATTGAAAATGCCAATGATTTATAGTGGGAGGACGATACCCCATATACGGGAACCTTGTTATTATCCATAGAAAGAGATAACAGATTAACATTCTGCATGCTCAACTTCCTCGGCATGGAAGGCCTATACAGTTTCTACCTCTATCTCAAACTGGAGGGGGATTCATAAATAAATCATGCATATCCACTGACAGGAAAAGATCCCGAAGGATAGAGAGAATTATAGGAATGGAGGATAGATTCTTGAAGAAATCGTACTTTTATTCAAGGCGTACACTTATGCTGACATGAGTTCACTATGTGGTGAGAGGTTTGACGGGCCCAGCTGGTTGAACCGAAAGCTGACATGTTCGTGGATTGTCTCATTGCTCACCGGTCAAACTGCATAGATTGATTATCAGATGAGGAATAGGTGATTGAGTTCCATCCAAAGTGTAACATGGCTAATCATAGCACAATCATTATGGTTCTACCTGATCATATAGTACAACCGATGGTGGATGTGGATCTGGTGAAATGAAATGAGAAGCATGTGTGTGCTAATTTTTGAACTAGGCATATTGTATGGTGTTGGTGGAATGAACGGCTTGTCTGGATGTATATACCAATGCATTCTGGCACCTCACATAACCATGAATCTATCAATTCTAGTGTTGACTCAGGATGTTGGGAGGATCAATGTAGTTCTCTTCTTTTTCGGGAACCACGTAGGGGTTTACCAGCTCAACGGTGTAATCCTAAACGTACCCTTGAACTCCCCTTGAAGAATATTACATATCTTGGGGGAATCTAGGGGTAATAACCATCTCTGGGGGAATTAAATCACTGTGTGTACGGGATTGAGATGGCATCGATGGGGAACTTGGTCGTCAATACTTCCCCTTCTGGGATGAAGAAGGGTATGATGTTGATATAGAACTAGCGGCTACATGTAACACAATGACTTATGAATGCTCAGATTAATTCAATCATTCTTTCATAATACGACGGGAGAGGGCGACCAACCTGCGAGCCATACAGTCATCTTAATTTTGAGACCTACAGTTATAAACCTATCGCCATTCACCATCACTGCCACTATCATTGTCAGGATTTAGGAACACATGCCACATATGTTGGGGTGGACCAATCATGACCATGTTTTTATCGACCTTGTCATGGATCTAGTCTTTAAACACATAGCACTGCTTGTGGGTGTGCCCAATGATCTAATGATAGGGTCAGTAATTGATGCAATTAGTGAGATCTGCCACTTTAGGCCTCATCCATTCCAACAACTATAAGATTACCTAGTCCAAGGTACTTTGAAAATTACAGGGGACCTGAGAATCATTAAATGGGCAGGTATAGTTAGTTTTATCTGAGAAGGGGCTTCTAGGAGCCTACCTGTGAAGAGGGGTTATAGGAAATTTTTTAGGAGGAGGAAGTTGATTATATTTACTAGGTGGTGGTGGCACATTTTTCAAGGGAGCCTCCATATTTTTAGGTGGATGCTACTGTGCTAGAGGATACTCCTGAGGTGGGGGCCCTCAATGAGGACGTAGAGTGGGTTCTACTGGTAAAACCTCTAGCTTCCTGGGGCCTTTAATTTTTCTAGAAAGGTGGGATCGACCTTGGAGTATCTTATTATAGGAATTGAAGGGGAAAGAAATGTGCTTATTTGGATTACGACAAGGATTCCTCAAGATGCTGGGCATTGTTAGTGAAATCCCAGAATCCCCCAGGTAGTTATGAGTGACGAGATAATGGACCGATTGGTTCTCGAAAATCCCCAAGAACATCTTCAGTAGTTTCTCCAGGGTAAGTGTCTTTTCCAGGGAGTCCATGAGGTCTTTTGACCAGATGAAAAAGTCTGTGATGAATTCTTCAGGCCTCTAATAGCAATTGAAGTGGTCATCAATACTCGCCTTTCTAGTGCTGGAACTGAACTGGTACAGAAACTGAATCCAAAGTTCCTCTAAGTGAGACACTGACCCAATGGGTAGCTAGCTATACCAGACATACACATGCCCTTCCATTAACTGTAAAAAACAACATCGCTTGGTTTCCTCTGGCTACACTGGAGTTCCTAGCATGGGTCCCTACATTGAAATAATGTGGGCCAGATGCTGCAACAGATCACCTGTCCAATTAAAAGGAGAGAAGGAACGATTTTTAAATCTCAGTGGAGCTGACATATCAACCACCAATGCTGGATATGTCTTGCTTTCAGGATGGATCACCACTTGTCGGGTTTCCAAAGCCTCTATGTGGGAAATAAGAGAGGCCATCATATCATCTTTGCTGGGATTCCTATTGTGATGAGGATCTTAGACCAAATATGCATTGGAAGGTTCATCAACATGGTAAATTGTCCCAACAACTCATAGATTGGCTGGTGGGATGACTGGTGGGTCTGTTGGAGGGATGAAATATAGAGTTGCGGGGGGGGGGGGACTGAGATGGTTCCTGACGAGGGTTATCACGAAACTCAGGTGGATATGGGGATGCATATCACACCTTATTTCTATAAACTCCATCATATAACATGCCTATATGGGTAGGATGGTTAGGGTATCCTAGAGGAAACTTGTTTGGGAGAGGCTGTACCTTCTCCTATTGTCCTAGTTGAGGATTATAATAATCCAACCGTTGTTTTGTAGCACATTTGAGGAGGAGATCATCATCCATCGTTTTATGTTCTACGTTCTGTTGACACAACACAACTTTTTTAGGATCATCTTGCATATTCTGCAATAATCTAGATTAGTTAAATGGTTTTATTGTTCTAGTGTCCTCTTTACTCTTATTGGGGTCTTAACCAATGTTTAATTACATGGAAGTTGTGGGAAGGACTATTAAATTTATTTTCTAGTGGGTAACTATGCCCAAAAGATCCAATAGGTGTGGAACCACCCTAGGGGGGTATGTTCTCTTCAATGATTCCAATAATGGTCTCTTCCACTAATAGGTTTCCCTTGTTAAATGAGACTGTACCTGAAGGCATAACCTCAATATCACATGGAAAGTCGGTTCATCGCCAGATAGGACAAAAATAAAGGGTAGTATACTTCCCCCAACCATGGATCTAGATGTGGGGGGGAAGCCTCCTTAAATATTTTATGGATTACTATGAAGCTCTTAATGCATTTTTGCTGGAGGGTTGGATGATGACCGGTTGACTCAGGGTGTTGATCCACGGGGAGCACAACCAAGTTGACCATGTGGAATTGCGAGTAGATGTCTTCGATGTGTTCTTGGATCTTAAGGTAAGCCACCCATCGACGATGGAGATGGAAGTGGATCACCCAGAGAGTCTGGTGGAATCACATGACCTCTGATTGGGTGAGACATTACAGAGTACTGAAGATTGTAGTTGCAAATGGAGAGAAGATCTCCAGTAAATGGTCGGCTGCAAGAATGTTTAATAAACTTCTAAGCTCAGACTTAGTATTTGGCCTATGTCTACTGTATTCATGAACTAGAGGTGGTTTTGGGATAGGTAATGGAATTTAATCATACCATTAAAAAGATATACTGGTCGGTGGAGAGTGAATCACCTAAGCTAAAAATCTGCCACATCTTGGGTTGTCTTTCGAAGAGTGCAACGCTTGTGCCACCACATACCTATAAGAAAGTCTAACGAACACTACTTCCCCCACTGGGGTTTCAGTTGTTGGAAGTGGGTCATGCTATTTCTCATTCCCTATTTGTCCCCAGAACTACTTTCCATTATCTATGGTTAAGGTATAAAATGATCCTATTGATGACAGGGAGGATTTTACGGCTAGGCACAAGGAAGAGGCCAAATCTGCCTCCTCATGTATGTCTCTTTGGAGGGATGCATCGATCTGGTCAACCTCACATTTCTAAAGAATGAGTCTTATATTCCTTGTTTCAGCCATAGCCCAAACAAATAATATCAGGTTGAGGGCCCCATCACTGAATTACACTCTACCTCAAAATCTGAAAAGAGGATGGGTTTTATCGTGGGTTGAAACATCATAGGATTCATCTTTTGGGGGCAACAACCCTCTATCCTACACCAAGATGTTTCTTTAGGAAAGGATCAGTCTTTTAATTAGGGATGTACTCTATATAGATTGGTGCTAGAGTAGAGACGACCTCCAACCACACTAGATGTGGTATGAATAGGATCTTCATATCAACTGTTGCTGATGTGGGTAGGACCTTCTCTCTATTGAGATGGGTGTGATGGGCACCAAGACAAATGTCGAAGGGAAAATAGGGAGGACCTAATTGTTTTATAGTACTGGGGTGGGGAGGGCCTCCATTGATGTTGGTAAACACATGGGGAGGATGACTATCGCAGTCGTCCATAATGTGAGGAGGACCTTCACATTGGTCGACCCTGATAGTAGCGGTACGAAGAGGGCCTTTATACTAATTATACTGGACAACAGAAGGACCTCCATGTTCTCCATTGATGAAGTGGTGAAGACCTAAACTTTGGTGATTTCCAATATGGGGTGGACATCCACTGGAATTGATGAGAACATGTGGAGGGCCTCCATGTTGTTGGGTGACTGGACAAGGAAGACCCTCACATTAAGATATTGGTATATGACTTAAATTATCACACATGAGGCCCTGAGATCTGGGATGGAGGACCTTCTTGCTAAATGTTGAGGAAGAGGGGAAGGCCTCCACTAGAGATGATGATGGTGGCACGATGAGGACCTCCATACAAATAGAAACTGTGGGGATCACATCCACAACATATGATACTAGTATGGGGAGGACCTTCATTCTGGGTTCCATCATCATGGTTCGGCCTGTGACGGTTGTTGCATACCCCAATATCTAGGAGATCTTGTTCAACCTTCTCACAAGGTAACTTGTTTATCATCATTGGTCAGTCATGGAAGTGCCAATACTCTATTATCAGTTGGTTCCTCTGCCCAATAATGATAGTGGGTTGATAGCCTGTGTCGACGGTGGCTTGAGCCATTGATGTCATGGATGATGGTGCCCCTATAGGGAATAATCCTGAGATTGTGACCGATAGTGACATCAGGTCAGCTAAACTGGAGCTGACTATATATGGGGATGGACCGCCTAATCCACTGTCTATAGGATTGGCTAGCGATGCTGATACATCTAAGTTGGATCCCTTTATTGTGGCTCCGTAGCCTATTTATTGGCCAAGTGGACTCAACGATTTTTTACTTTATCAGCAAAACAGAGCAAGTCATATGAGCACTCTAAGGATAGAATCCCAATGATAAATAAGGTTGGTGTGGGGATCAGCTACTCCCTATGTGGCCCTTTGGGGTGACATCTTTGATGGGGCATCGAGGCCTCCATGCCTTCGCTGGCCATGTCACTCGTTAGGATGACACCTTCCCGTTCATATCATTGAACAAGAGTATTAATCATACACATTTGAATAAATGAAAATCGTGAGTGGGGTGTGTGCACCCAGTATTTGTGGATGTGGGATTTATCATAGAGGAGATGAATCCATGGAAAATTTCCTCATTCGTACTACCCCTGCCCATACTTCCATGAAAAGTTAGATGTTCGGTTTCCTATAGCTAGAGCTTCAGTCATGAAATGTTGGAAAATTCACTCTTCAGTACAAGTAATACAAAATAGTTGTACAATGCCTCATGATTTTTCAGTCTTACAAGGCTGGATAAAAAGATCAATTCTATCAACGTCACATACTGGGATGCCCAATGACCAACTGCCCCAACTCTAGTGAGTTTCACGCCTAACCCATGATTTTCATTGTGGGACCTCGTTCCAAGTACCTGGATCTAGTGACATGATTTTATACTAATGTCGTGAATGATAATAATATCTATATTGAAAAGAAGGATTTACATTAGGTTCACCACTTCTGTTTCCTACTCTTTCTACCAGGGCTCGCGCCATCGTGCTGCGATGCGCTAAATGCTTCCCCACATTCCCACATTCCAAAGGCGGGCGACATCTATCAATTCTTTATAAATGTTTTCTCCTTGATCGAAATACGAAGATGGTATTTTAGTCTCTCCTATGAATTTATCCTTGGAATTCTTCACCTCATCTAGGTATCCCATAAATTAGAAGACATGGTCTGTGAAACTCTTCCTGGTTCCATATCATTGTGTACACGGGTTAATTACATGACTTCTATCAGGACATTCCAAGGGGTAAATTCAGTATAGAAACTTTTGGTCAGGGGAGTAGTCACGTTGGAAATAACTGACCTTTCTGTACTATAAAACACTATAACAACTTGATGTCTTCCCCTTAATATAAGGCTTCTCAGGGGTTTTGATGCCCGAGGCATCCCATGTTGTGTGTGGGGAATTATATTCCATAGTTATGTCCTTATGGGTTTCCTTAAATTCCCATGTTTATCACAGGGGATTCCATGAGTTTAATATTTAGAAGTGATAGATCATTATGATCAGAACACAGATAGGTTTTTATTAGATGGGTAGATCTATTTGTGAGAGCACCTGATGGGTTGATCTGATGGGGGGATCAAAACATTCAGTGAAGACAGATCTAAGGTTGTTTGGGTCCCTATAAATGGAAAACCATGGTTTAACATTGGGTAGAATTGAACCTCATGGATGCCTCCTACATACTCTATATAGAGGATAGGGATTGAAACCCATGTAATTCGAGAGGCTGACAAATCAGGGTGTACACAACGGACACCAACTTGGAGACATATTGGGGATTACACATGATTAGTGGTCCAATGCAAGAGGGACACTCTGGGATGGATGATTATGGATTATTTGGGGCTTATTCCTAGTTATATGCTTTGGTTCCACATGGAGTGGTGATGGGATGGATTACATGACCTCACTAGGATGTGGCGGCCCGTGTAAGTATCTTGATGGATGACAGACGATTCAACGAAGTGGATGGGAGTAATTGGATGAAACTGACATGTAGATGACAGTGATGTTGGGCATGAAACATTGGGAGGATTCCTTAAAACCATTCTTGGAAAGGGTATGGATCAACATCCAGGTAGTTCGATAGGCGATGGGGCACCATAGGATGTGTCTTGTGAGAATGGACGCATGGATGGGACCCAAAGGAAATTGAACCATTGTGTAAGGGAATGATATTCTTGAAAAAAAAGGCTTGTGGGAGATACCAATATGGGAAAACAGTTATGGGGGTTGGGCTTCACCTCAGAGAGGCTTCCAATGTAACTTTCTTAAAAATGGAAAAGGTCAATGTCTTCGTAGTTCAGAAATGAGAGCATGAGATCATCTTGATCATTAAGGATGGTGACTTAGAAACATGCTTGGGATTATGTATGGTTAACAGCTCATTGAAATAGGGGAACTCTATTTTGGATAGTATGGATTGAGTGTGGGGATTATTCATGGTTATCTGACAGAGGGGATCAGAACACCACCGTGAAGCGGATGTAGGAGATGTGTCCCAAAGAGGGAAGATTTCACATTAGGAGGATATTTCATCATGAGGGAGCCGATTTTTTTTTCATTTATTTGCATTGAACCTTAATGAGGCTACCTAATAACCTAAAGGGATCTAAACCCATGTAGTCTTAAAGAGACATACATTTAATATCATGTGGGATGAATGTGAACCAACGTGAAGTGGTCGAGATAGATGGATGATGTGGATTGAAGAGAGTCAACCTCAAAGAGGCTTCCTATGTATAATGTCAATGAGATAATGATAAATTTACATGTAGTTATATATGATGTGATGGGTCGCCTGAGGAGGCAACTCATGGGAATGGACGCATGGATGAGACCCGAAGTAAATGGTACTAACAGGATAGTGAATGATCATCTCAAAACACAAAGGCTCGAGGGAGAGACTAGGATGGAACATGAGTAATGGGATTGAACCTCATAGAAGATTCATATGCATCCCCGTGGAAAGTAATCAATGTCCACATAGTTCAGGATGGGGCATATAATATTCATGTAAACAATGGAGAACAACCGGAAGGCATGTTGGGACATACACGTGGTTAACAACCCATCGCTAGAAAGAAACTCTTTTTTGATGTAGTGTGAATTTTGTGTAGGGATTATGCATGGGTAGCATCCTGAGAACTGGTCTGACACCACTAAATGGTGTAACTGGGATGTGGGTCTATACAAAGGTGATTCCAAGGATTACCAGTGTTTGGGGATGAACCTAGGGGATGCTTATTACGTACCTTGTATAAGAGATAGAAATCAAAACCCATGTAGTTGATAAGCATACAGTTTATGTTCATGTGAGACAAAAGGGAAATACAGTTTAACAACATAGGAGATAAGTGTAAAATGACATTAAGGGATTGTGACCTACAAGTGATTGGCTTGAACCTTGGGGAGGCTTCCCACGTACCATACCTGAAATCAGAAAGGATCAAATTCCCCATAATTTGGATTTGGGGAATGGGGCTAAGACACTAAGGAATACCAAAAAGGGTATCATGGTCAATGCTTACTCTATTCTAGCGTGATTCATGATTGATAAGAGAAAAAGGAGGAAATAAAGACTGGATGATTACGTCAAGAAAGATGAATCTCTAAGGAATGGAGCTGGGATTATGCATGGTTAGAGGCCAAAAGAGGAAACATGTGCTTACTCCAAGAGGGAGACCTGCGTAGGGGTTTAGATGTATGTGGTGCAGATGGTCATCATACCTAGAAGACCCCATTAGAGGGTATCAGGGCTTAGGTTGAGACCGCCCGAGTTGTGCATGGTGAAAAAGCCTAGATTTTAAGAGATAGAGATTGGGAACCTGTGTTAGTTCCCCCTCTGAACCTCTTGGACATGTCATTTATGTGGTGATCACAGTTTAACCACTTCTATTGAGGACGTGGGTTCTTGGAAGTTTAATATCCTACATCTCAGAAAATGAGGATTCACTCCTCACCCCTAGTATATACATAACGGGCACACTTCATCCCTTGGTGAAGGGAAGGCACCAGTAATGTTGTGAAAAGGCATTGTTGTGGAGTGATCCATTAAATGGTTAACTTTTTTATGGGTATGAAATTAAATAATATATGTTAGCATTCCTATGAATAAAATCACTACGTAATGCATCGTAACATGATGAACTATTTTAGAGACCTTGGAATCAGTTCGTATGAGCCTGGAGGGTAGTATGGAAGAGGGGTGTGCAAAGTATGACATTGTGGAGAGAGGTGATTCACGAAGAGAATGTGCTTAATGAATTGAAGGTTCTTTGAGATGGGAAGGTTCATCACGTAGAGAAGAGTTTTTGTGATGGGAAGTGTCTTTTCAAAGGAAAGGGTTTTCGTGAAGGAAGGGGTCTTTTCAAAGGGGTCCTTCAAGGGATTAGATATTCTCCTCGGAAAAGAACTTTTTTCTTGCGAGAGTGCTTTGAGAAAGCTCGGCACTTAATGAAACCTCTAGAACCTGTAAGGGAATACCTCCTTTGAAAAGGTCATATTTTTTCAAGAATGGAATCTCCACCATAGGTGGAGGAAGGGGAAGAATAAAATAGTTATGGTTCTTAAAGGAAGAGTACGTTTGGAAATACATCTGTGGGAGTCACAATGGTCTATGCGAAATAGGAAATCAGATATTGAAAGTGGGGAGTAACAGTGGTCCGATAAGGGGGGGGGAGACTTCTATTTATAGGCACCGATGTTTGGAAAGGGTCATAGGGATCTCCTCAGATAGTGGTGATGCCGTAGAGAGGTAGATCTACATCAGAATATGTGGGGATCACTAAGGTAATGAGACACCGTAGAGAGGATGATAGTGGATGGCCTCGCGATGACCATTGACACCCTAGAGATGTCACGGTCTTGTTAGAATGCATCAGACTCGCAAAGGTTTTGCAACACCATGGAGACGAACATGGAGGTTGCGTTATGTTAGCGGGCCATCCATACTGAGATCTTCATGAATGTGGCCTTTTGGGATGTTTTTTTGAGGGCTTTTTAGCGCGTTAGAGGGCTGTTTATCTCTAAAGAATGGATGTGTTCACTCCATTAGTATGACCAATTTCGGAACCAATAAAATTTCATGCATTATTTATATTTTTTCCCATTGTTTACCATTCCAACATTCATTTTCCATTTCTATTTTCATTCGACAATGGATATATTCCATTTTTTACTTGTTAACCCTTCCATGTATGTTTTTTGGGTGATTTATCATTTTTTGATTACTAACTACTTGATTTTCAATCGGTTAATTGAAAAGTATCTTATATGAACTATTTTATAAATCTGTCAACCATGTCTGAAATTTTTACTACAATTTCATTTAATAAACTATGAGTGGATAAACTGCTTAGAATATAGGTATATGGTTTGGGGTTGTCTAAACATAATTAATAGCTAAACAAAAATATGGTAACCCTATGTATATAAATAAGGTAAAATAACAAATTTTTATTCAATTATTTTATGAAACCGTAACATTGGGAAGTTTATTTCAATGATCCTGACTTGATTGGAGTTAAGAAGACTATGATCATTAGCATATGTCACTTTTTTTACTTAGAACATAATCTTAGTTAATCATGGATGTTATCTATATTTGAAAAATGAATTGTTTCATCTTGGATAGATCTCATTCATTTCACCATTATCAATTGTTTCTATATGAAACCCTTCATCGCCTAGGACCAAGGACTATCCCATGTTTGGACAAAAATTTACCATCAATGTTCAACATTGAAATTAAACCTGATCCATCTTTCATTACTAAATATTTTTCCAATATTAATAGACTTAATTAAATTAGAAACTAATATTAACTTGTGAGGACTCATACATAATGTGTTTGATGTCACCAGATTCATTTCTGTTTGTATTTCACCATGGGTTTGATCTCGTGATACCACTATACTACACCATTATAGTGAGTGTAGTTTGTGATAATTGAAATTATAATCAGATTTACACTGATGAAAATTAAATAACACAGGTGTTCACATTATCTTTCTCAGTACAACATGTTCTTACTTGGGTCAGTTCAACCTAATATATGAATGATTCAATAATATCATCAATTTTTATAATATGAACAAGTTCAAAGATATTGATATTGTAAATATATGCTGTTTTAGATTAATTTATGTTATGAATATTGTTTATTAAGGGTGACATAAAAATTAATGTTATTATAATGTAACCTGTTATAATAGTTTTAATACAAAAAAAATTCTAATATTAAATTATAATATCAAAAAACATACTCATACCTTCCTATAAATGAACATTGAATTATGTAAATAATTAAAAAATGATTATTTTATATTGAATAATATGACGATGATGATCATGTTTTGAATGAAAAAAGATCAACATTTCAATAATAAAACTTTCCTGAAACAATTCAAATTACAATGATATGATTATAAAAATGAACAATAAGTAACTACTATATTTGAAATAGATAATTATAATTTAAGAGTATAAAAGGTAATATATATGAACAAAGATTCTAAATAAGTGATTAGTGTTGTTATATTTATTATAAAATATTTTTAATCACTTTTAAGGATCTCGGTAGTGAAGGTAAGGGTTTCTCATGTCAATTTACTTTCATTATGGTATACTCCATACTCTCCACCTATTTTATTTTGTGTGGTGTATATACCACAATATGGATGATCTTTATGGTAATATTTATATAGTACATGGGATTTGAAAAACCATCTCATGTTCTATCTTCTAATTTATTTTCATTTATATATTACCAATTCTATAAGGGTTTTTTACAACCTCACAATAAAATAAAGATTATTTATGTCCAAATCACAATTGAGGGATTTTTTTTTTATTTTTCACTAAAAACACATCTATATTCTTACCTTGTAGTTATTTTTTATGTTTACATGGTTCAAACAGTTTGACCTACCTTTGGATCACAATTCAATTGAAAGAATTATTTTATATGGGGTATATAGTTCCCATAAATGTATTTTATGATGAATCTCATGAAAATTATGGAGACATTAATATCCATATATAGTTATAGCATTCATGATGGTTTTATTTGAATTTTACCTATGTATAAATCATTTTATATTAAAATATCATTGTTTATGATTATTATTTAGAATTAAATTTTTTAGGATGAAATTTCAAGATCCTCCTATAAGGAATTATCATGAATTTTTTTCTCCAATGGTCATTTCTAAATATTTTATTGTTATTTCATTTTCCTCTCTTTAAATACTCGGGTGACCAATATTTTCTTTTAAGGATAACTGACTTTATTTATCTCTTTGAACTAAAATACTTTTTCTTATATGTCTATGTTTTATAAAAAGTATTTCATGAATTTTTTTACTATTACTCAATGATAGTTTAAAGTAATTTTCCACATGTTTTAAATTTTTACATAATTGTATAAAATGAATATTATTTTCATTTGATAAATGAGTTATATTTTTCTTTTTATCCAAAATATGAATTGAATAATTGTTATAAGGTCTGTGACCTGAACGAAATTTCTAGGCATCATGACCACTAAATGTTTTTAAGATTCATATATGATTAATAATTTTTGATATTATGGAACATATTTGAATTTATTATGATTATGTAATAGGTGAAAATGGAATTATATATCCCTACTAGGTATTGGGTAAATATGTATAGCTCATGAGATAACATGGTCTAGAATGTGCAGTGAACCTAGTTTAGAAAGGGACATTGTCCACTATAATAGTCTTGGGAGTGAACCTTGAAAATGGATATAATGGATTGAGTAGGGAAGACAATTTATTATGTTAGTCTTGGAAGTGATCCGTGACTAAGTTAATGATTTATATGATTATGTTTAGGCCACTAATTTTTTTTCTAATGTTATCCTCTCATGAATGTTTCTTTTTTATTTCATTATGATTCATGTATTACAAAATACCATGAATAAAGACATTATTGATGATTTTGATCTATGATATGATGGGAATGGATTTTAAATTGTTAATATACTATTTTCATAATATTATTCCCATTTCATGTTTAAGTTATTATTTATATCTCCTTTGTTTATCCTTACAGAGAATTTGAGCTCCCCTTTTCTTATGTTTCCTTTCCCAAGGTTATGAATAATGGTTTTATGTATGATATTTTTAAGAAGGATGGATGTTATTATGAATGTAGACGATGATGATATAGATCTATTATAAACATGGCGTTTATGTATTGAATTTTCCAAAGACCCTAAACCAATACAATTATGATGTGTAACATAATGTTTTTAAAATAATATTCATCTACTAAGATGTGATATCTATATATGTTATATATGGGTCACTATACTATACTAATAAATAATTTTAAAAATGTTCTAAATGTTTCAACTCTTGAAATGTTTATTTGAATATAATTAATTATTATTTAAAATTTAAATGATTATTTCAGATGTTGAAACTCCAAAAATTCAACATTTAGTTGAAGAACTAGTTGAGAATGAGAGCTAGAGTGGAAGATGGAGGCTAAAACAAGTATTATCATACAAAATAATGACCCCATAAAAAACTACATTGTGTCAAACAATATTCAAAAGATAATTCAAGTCTTGAATATAACATGGTCTATGAATAGGACCCACAAGATTTGTGAGAATTACCTAAGAGGAGGGGGTGAATTAGTTTATCAAAATTAATTTTAAGTTTCTATCAAAAAAACTTTTTCAACAGATTAATGTATATAAATATTGTATGGTCCCATTTCCATAAGAACCATTGAAAAACATTTAAAATTTGAATTTTTATTTAGTAGATGGGTTGGTTTGTCGAAATGGATGTTGAAATGAAATTCCATGGCTTTTTAACCATAAAATATCCCAATTTGGACTTATGATGAAGCCCCTTAATGGTCTTGGGAGTTTTCTTGGGGTTCAGGTCAGAGAGTTTTGATTTTTGAAATTTCATTATATGTAAATAATTAGTAATAACTATGAACCACAACTATGAATCCTATTTTTTATAGGTAAATAGTTTATGAATCCATATAGTACGACCCTGAAAACCATCTGAGTACCTATATATGTGAAAAATCATGACTTATAGCTAATGTATGGTTTTAAAAACTAGACAATGTAACTGTGTAGGTCGGAGAGTCATGGGAAATATTGGATTGATAATTTGTGCACGACCTTGGAAACAATTCACCCAAACCACACACCCTATAAAAAGAGGTCAAATATTTATTTTCCCCTATAATATTTTAATACTCTATTAAATGTTTCTTCCCCCATACAGCGACACACCATATCCATCGAATCTCCATATTATTTCTCCATTCTTCATTGGTATTGGTTGATTATAGTTGATTTCATTGATGTTATAGTTGAGTATCATTCCTCTCATGTACTATATACTGTTTCTCCTTCATTTCCTTTAAATTTTGAGTTCATTAGTTAGGAATTTTAGATATGACTCCACCGGATCATGGTGGAATTAGCCTTGTACCATAGGTATTATCATTTCATTTCTTAGAGTACATCATGATAAGAATTTTGGACATTGTTACTCAGTGATTTTTCATGTTATGAGTCCATATTGAATTCTATTGTTTTTTAAATTTATTTTTGTTAAATTAATAATGGAATCAATGTTTTGTGATAGAGAGTGCTTACAAAATGACATCAGGGGAACGATGTGGGCCTTCCACTTTTTTTCAGTTGCAATTTTTGGTAAATGAGGCCTTCTTGTGATATTTTGAACTTTATTACCCATGAAATTAATTTTTAATACATTAATAAGTTTACCGACTAAATAATAAAATAGTTTTATTTTATTAATGATGAATTTTAGAAGTGAAGTAGTGTCCTGAGATGGATAGATAGACTTTTATTTTTATTTCACTAATTTATTATTGTTGACCATTAAACATCCCATATGTTTTTCCAGGGACCCTAATAAGGACATGTTGAGTCATGATGGTATTGAAGAGGATGACTGGTTTTTTTCCTAGAATCTGAATGGTGAGACATGTATGATATTTAGGGTTGTCGTGAATTGACCACATGTCCCTCGGGTCACTAGTGTACATAGGACCTATTTATTAGACACTAGTAAAAGGTTCCTTAGATGGTTAAAAATTAAGGATACATATATTTGATGTATATAATTGTGATATGCAATATTACATAGGGGTTTTTGATGAATGGATGGACATCACCCATAGTGGTGGTGAGCTGATATTCTCATAGGGATTATAATAGGGGTTGAGAAAGAACTCAAATGGGTGGTATATAAAAATCGTCGGCCTACCTTGAGGTTGATCTATATATTATTGAATATTCCTTGTATTGGGATCTTATATTAGGTTGGGAAATCGAATATTTATAATAGGGATGTTATGGAAAACTATCATGTTTTAGACTGATGGGGTCTTTCAGAGGGGACATGGAGCCTACAATCTTTTATTGTTCTACTATTTACTATAGTGTGGATGGTCTGGTATATATGGGTGAGCATGACTCTAGGTCTATGATACATGGGGATTATTATTAGAGGAGAATAATACCATAGGATAGGTGTGTGATACTCTAGAATTATGCATGGTTTGTAATATACCCACAAAGGTTCATATGATACCTTTAAGAATATTCCCTTAATGATTAAACTCCAATAAGGGGAGGATTTTGATACTATAATTGGCAGGATTTCATAAAATTACCTTGGGAAATATGGTGCTGATTGGAGTAGGTATGGTCAATTTCTGTCAAGGACCTACGAATCAATCATAGTATATGGGAATAAACTAAAAAATATGTGAATTTTGTGGGGGAAATAGTGATATTAGGGAGCCTTCATGATTTAGATGCTCTCAGAGTCATTATGGGATTGGGATGAAGTAGTTACTATTATTAATTTTTATTTAATGTTCAAAATCATTTAAATTACATTGAGTATTTCATATTGTCTTAACACTATATATGATGGATAGTTTAAGACAAAATGGTTAGTTCCCAATTGAATTTTTTATCACACTTTTCTTGGTCCACACTGACTCATGGGTACCAAATAAACTCTTAAAGAGACATTTTATGCATATTTTTTGGATGAGTCTTGAGATAACATGGTCAAGTGGGACAACACAAAATTTGAGAGGATATCAGGATTAGGGGATTATTAATGTGTCATCGGTCCATCATCCATATTTAATTATGTATATGGAACTATCCTACTAGGAGGCCATCTGTTTTTGTATGTCATGGTAGTGTGGGCGTCCCTACTTGTAATTTTTCATTTGTTAGGTAATGTTTATTACTGCCTCAATTTAGATTATTTATACCTTATATACAGTAATATGTATGAAGTGATGAAATTTTCATACGATTTAAAACACTGATACATGGTTTGAGGCCTCCCCGTGATATCTAATTAGAACCAAGCATATAGTCTACGACCTCAAGTGTTTAGGGAGGAGTGAAAAAGGTCACATGGCGGCCATCAGTCCAGAAATCAATCAGTGGACTAGGGTAGTGGGATATTACAAATTTGAATAAATGATTTATTTATATTAATGAATTAATTTTTTTGGAGTTTCTAGATCAGATACATAGGGATCTGTTAGGGATTGTGATGGAACTCGGTCTAGTGTGTTGGGAACACCTTTCTCTAGGGTAGTACAAGTTACTATGGCATAAGATTGATTTTAATGGATTTCACCATTATGGTTGTTTGTCATTTTCAACTCTTATGACACACATTTATTTTGATTTATAGGATTTATTATTTATATAATTTGAGTCATGCATTTTTGGTAAGAGGAAAATTATTGTTTTTTCACACTTAGACTTTCGAGGAAAGAGGAATCACATGAATCATATTAAGAACATATGATCTACCTGATATAAACATGGAAGTGTGATCATGATTAATAATATCTGAATCTATGTTGATTTATGTGTTATAAAACATTCATTCTATATTCACCCATATACCTACTTGGTTGTCTTCTACTCAGTTGGGTTGAAATCACTACAAAAGATGCCATCATTAGAGGGGGTTAATGTTTTACTAAATTATCATGTGGTATTTTCCCATATAAGTACATGGTGGTGTTTTACACAATAGAGCCGACTTCACTACAGAAAAATGAAACCATTAGAGGGGGTTATACCCTTCTAATTAATTTATTCATATATATTTTCATATATGTACACAGTGGTGTTCTACTCAGATGGGAAGACTTTACTACAAAAAATGCAATCATTAGCAGGGGTTAATGTGTGAGAAAATTCTCATATTGTATTTTCCTATGTAAGTACATGGTGGTGATCTATTCAGTTAAGTTAACATCTATACAAAGAATACATTCATTAGAGGTGGTAACATCCTACTAATAAATATACTAGTTTTAGGGGTTGTTTCAATAAGCACTAATTTTCTTTCTTAATGAAAATTTAGAGTTGGTTAACCACCAAAAATTAATATTTTTTTTATCAATTTTAATATTTTAAATCAACTTCCCTTACCCCTCTCTTTCCCTCCATTTTTCACACATATCACCTATCGCCCCTCCATCGACATAAACCCTGACCCAAGTACCTCCAGGTCCCAAATTCTTACACATCGGTCCCCCTACCGGACAGAAGACCCAACATCTCCCACAACACACCATACATCACATGCACATCTTCAATTCCACTCACACCATATAAAATATCCCCCTAAGGATTCCAACCTCCAACTAGTACAAATAAATCTTCAGCGCTTCCACATTATTACCACTATGCAAAATAAAATTTCAATATATAATGTACCCAAAATTTTATTAATATACATTGTATTATTAATTGAGAAAATATCATTTGTATAAAATATATAAATACATTTATATATATATATCATGTACATATAACAAACAAATATACATATATAGACTTATTAATTAAATTATTTATCTTTATATTATGTATTTATATTATAATATAATTACATCCCATAGGTCAATATATATATCATATATATATATATAATATATGTATATATATATATATTATTTACTATATTTATATGTATATACAATTGTAAATTATCTAAATTATATATTTATATATTAATGAAATATATTACATATATTTATATATTATTTATATGTACACAGTTAAAATAATGTATATGTTACATAATTATATGAATGAAAATATATATTATATATTTTGTAATAACATATATATGTATATAAATATATAAATATATATATTATATTTATATATTTATACAATTTAATATATTTATATTTTATTTTATTTTATATAAATACAATTAATAATTTATACTTTTCAATTAATTACAACATATATAATATTATATTATATATATTCATATTAAATAATATAATATTTCAATATGGATAAATTATATATATATTTATATATAAATATATTTTATTATAAATAAATATATTTACACATAGATTTATATCTATATATTTATAAAATTATATTATATATATAAATATATATTTCATATATTAATTTAAACAAGTATAAGTATATTAATGTGAATTTATTAATTTATTTATATATTTATTTTTATATATATTAATATATTAATATATATTTATATATGCAATATGTGACATATTTATTTATATAATTTAATGAATTAATATTATATACTATACATAAAAATATATATAATATACAAACAATCAAGTACATTATTTATAAAATAGATACATGTTTTTTTATATTCGTGTGTGTGTAAGTATCAGTATAATCTATTATAATGATAATTATATAAATTATGAAAACTATAGGTTTTTTATATGATACATTATCTTTAAAAAAAAAATTTATGTATTTATTTATACAATATATTTATGATTTTATATTATAATTAATATAAAATGAAATACCATTTTCAGAAAATAAATAAATATTAATGTACACAGTGTTCAATTATATTTATCAATATTTATATAAATACAATTAAAAACAATTATATAAATTATTTAAATAAATATATTTTTATAATATGGTTATATAATGTATTTAAATACATTTATACACTGTGTTTCGAAAATACATATAAATTATGGTATTTGTTTTTTTAGAAAATTGTGGGTGTTCAAAACACCCAATAATCTCTTATATTAGCCGGGGGTGTTCGAAACACCCTTTAATTTTTGAGATTAATGGGTTTTAAACACCCCCAATTTTCATAAAAAAACAATAAATCCTTATATTTATATAACAATTATAAAATCCAAATATATATATATATAGTGTTCATGAATTATTATATTTGCAGTATTTTTGGCATAAAATCCATTAAAATAAAACATAATCCTAAATAAATAATGATTAAAAATTCAAGGGTCATTCAAAACAACATCAATTTTCAATTATTTGTAGAATATTTTCACAACCCATGATAATTGTTACAGAAAATAAATTTATATGGGGTTGTGTTTAACCCCCTAAAAAACCACTAATCGACATTATTTTTAGTGATTTATACATATGTTTTATTCTGATGGAATGTCTTCCAGATCCTTTGCTTATGAAATCAATTGATATAATAAAGATTCCCTAGTCCATTATAGTGGGATGTAGGAGACCCTATAAGTCCATTTAGGTTCAATTATTTGGGGTACCGGTAACAACCTATATGTTGTTTTCTATATATCTTGGGAGAGTACACAAATTACCAGAGCTAGCAATTGTGATTTACTGAATACAAATCATCTTAGCTGATTATATTGTGTTTATGTGTATGACCTTGACTTGTGAGATGTGATTCTCTGTGGCAGTATTCCCATGTGCGGATGATCATGATAATCTGTGCCCTTATGGGTGTATTATTTCGAATGTTGTGCCCAATTATGTCATATGAGACCCTATATTGGGTGATCTAGCATGGTGATTTCTTGGAGGACACAAGAACTCCATGATGTTTCCAATGAGTTATGACTATAGACATGACTGGTTGGGCTACATGACCTTTAATTTTACTTATACCATAGTTGACCACTTTTTAATGAGACAGGAAGTGTTACCCCTAAGTATGGTTGGTATGGAGCTTGTTTTTTTATTATTGATGTATCGAACATGTGATTCATTCAGTTATTTACATAAAAATAGGATGATGATATTGAGTAATTCCATTAGGAATGTGACACCATTCTTCCTTGGGTAAGGAAGGATGAATTATAGTGCCTTCTGATGTGATTCTGAGTGTGGTGAAAATGTCAATAGGCTATCATGTTTTAGAATGTTGTCTCTAAAATAGAAGTCATGAGTTAAAACCTAGAACTAGTAAAGAGACTCATTTTAAAGAGGAACTCCTAGATTGATCCTATATAAATGTTAATGAAATTATAGTTGACAATGGTTAGTGGTAAGGCATTAGATCCTAGTTGTAGAGACGTGAAACCCATTGGATCATTAGTAGGGTTTTTGTGTTTTGGAAGTACTAGAATGTTTTCCCATTCATTTTAGATGAGTTACTTGCGGTCATGGTGTCCTAGGGAAAGATATGAAAAGTGGGGAGTACCCCTACCATTAGCGATATTTATGAACTGGATTAGACATAATTAAAGGGTTACTCCTATGGTTGGGAGTGTGAAAGTGTTCATAGAAATACAAACCCAGTTTTAGAGAGGACTGGGTAGATGAAGATTAATCATTGGATTCTTATTTTGTATTTTAGATTCTAGTGATTAAATGAATCCAAAAAATCTTTGATTTCATGGTAAATTATAGGAATTAATTTTTATGTCGTATCAAGATGATTCTAGCATAGATATCGGGTTTAGGGTGTTTTTGAGGAGACCCGAATGTGGTTGGGTTTGTGGTGTGTCAGTGCTCGTGGTAAGAATGTAAATGTAAATGAGAATTATATGGGTCATATAGAGGGTGTATGAGTAGTAATTGTTAATGTGATGGAATGTAGTGTGATAAAAACCCCATATTTTTTTGGAAGATGATGGGATGCTTTGGTATTGGATATGGATTTTGTGGAATAGTCTCCATTATCATGTTGTGCATGGATGATGTAGGCTCATTAATATTCATTGAAATTTGAGAATTAAAAGATGTTATATCATGTTAGTTGTGGTTGAGTGTATATCTGGGGGGTGTGGAGATGGAAACCACACCAGTAATGTTAATGGGATGTCATTATGGAACTTCATGGGAAATTCCAAAGGATGACGTACAAAAGCATTATGATATGGATTTTATGAGAGAATAACTGTAGTGGGGAGAATCAAGGTGCTAATGTAAAACTATACAATGATGTGGAAATGTATAATGATAGACATATTTGTTAGAGTGTCGTCATGGAGTTTCGTAAAAATGGATACAAGGGACGGCTTGTGGTTTAGTAGCTTAAGCGCCACAACTCTGAGTGTTATTCTATGCAGCTTGGGACTTCTAAGATAAAGAAGATACCAAAATTGAGTCCTATTTTGAGACATAGATAATCCCAGTTCTGGTTCGTTGGTTTCTATATAGATCTGGATCATGTTCTTTGTAGAGTTGGTATTGAGATGATGTTCTTGACTTTGATATATGGTATCTCTTATTTTGGATTCTTGAATGACTCATTTGTTCTTCAGATGTATCTTTTTGTATATGTCTATTTGTTTCTTAAGAGTTCTCGATTGTCTAATGATCTAACACAACTATTTTTTTCAGGGCCATGAATTTCATTTTATTCTTGGATTCATGAGTTAAAGCCGATATGATGCATGTATTATGCACCTCACTCCTCGCACTGTCAGGTTACATGTCTACAATGTAATATTAATTATGTTCGTGCATTTAAAATACTCAAATGTCACCATTATAAATTAAATTGAAAAAATGACAAAACAAATTAAAGAAACATGTCACGTTCTTTCTTTAAATGTTGTCACTATGGAACAATGTCTTCTTCTTTCATGTTGACAGGTGAGGCAGTTATGATGGCATGGTTGTATTGTGATATGGAATCGGTAGCACAGATGTGGTGTCTAGTCATGGTGTATGGTTTATGGTGTTTAATCACAGTGTTTGGGTCATGGTTTTTGGTCACAGTGTCTGGTCATTGTGTCTCGTCATAGTGTCTGGTCACGGTGTCTGGTCAAAGTGTCTGGTGGTGTCTGGTCACAGTGTCTGGTCACGGTGTCTGGTCACTGTATCCTGGTCACTTTCTAGAAAAAAATAACTAGTGGTAGACTCACAGTTTCATAGACTTAGCCTGATATCTATATATAGACATAAGCAGTATAATCCAGAGAATGGCATAGACATAATCATTCATTAAATAAATCCATTATAAAACAAATTAAATATAGTTTAAAAAAAATACAGGATTTTTAGAAATTATGATCTTGGGTAGGATTCATTAATGAATAAAACACAACCATAAATACACATTATTCGAGACTTATTAAACAGGATGGGTAGGAAATGTATGATTTGTGAGAATTAAAACATTATTAAAACCAAAGGAAGCCAAAAATATCAATTATTGATATCCATGTGATTTTTTATTTTGTTATGATATCCATGGGTATGTTCAAGCTCATGAAATAATTTAAATGACATTATTTTAGCATAATTTATTCCTTAAACAATATTTATTCATTAAATAGATTCAACTTTATTTATTTAATTAATGAGTAGCTGATCTCAACCCTTTCATACGTTTTATTTTCCTAGGATAGGAGAATGATTTTTATTGATATGTATGGATTTTATAAATGTGAAATCGATGATCTATAATAAAACATAGTTTTTTATTTTAAATTTTGAAATTTAATGTGATATTCAAGTATGTATCTAGTTTACAAAGACTATTTAAATATTTGGACCACTATGATGCAATTTCTTTTATCCAGTGAAAATTTAATAATGTAACCTATAGCCCTAGTCTAATGGATTAATGTTCCTTACTATTGGTTTTAAAAAAAATTAGTTGAAACCATGGGAACAATATTTTAGAAATCCTAGATTATGGAACAGAAAACTATGAATTGTTTTTGAGATTAATATCAATTAAACCAAGATTATGATTTTGAAACGAGCTATACAAAAATTCTCAATTAATGTTATGTGTTTCAAGTGTTTAAAAATTTAACGTTATTATTCACAATCTAATATAGTGTATTGCATTGTTCATAAATGGAACCTTGAATATGGAATGAAATCTATTTAAACACATGCTATCCATGTACATAATTTCCTCCATGGAATGATAATGAGGATGGATTCGGATCTATAGCTAGAAATGAAAAAATTATAACTCTATGGTGAATGAGGAATCTTGTTATAATGAATAAAATTGGTTTTATGGAGAAACATGTGGATAATCAATGCGGTTTATCAATTTTATATAACATAGTTCATTAAAAATATCAACCATTTAATGGAAAAAAACTCAATTCGTAGATGAGTAATGGATATGTTCCATTGAAAATATATTTCCCACATTAGGAAGTAATGAATTAGAGAGGTTTGTCATGGAAGATACTTGTCTCTTAGGGGATGATTATTAGAGGAGGTCATTAATTCAAAACCCTAAATACAATGATAAAATATCATGCAAAGAATTGATGGATTTTAAGGAGTTTTTCATGGAAAAATATTGTCTTCATGAATGATGAGAATATTTGGATTTAAAATTATTAGGCCTGAGACAAAAGGAAGAAGAAAATTTTTCTATGTAATGAGAGATATATATAAGGTTATCTTGGAAAACTATGGAATAAATACATAATACGAAGAGTAATATTTCATGTTTCATTGATGGGAATAGACCAATCATTTAAAGGGCAATGGTATCCCAAGAATTCTCATCAAATGATGATATAAAATCATGTTATATTGAAATAGAGAACCAATTATCTTTGTAATATGGAGATTAAAGAAATGAATAAAATAAAAAATGGTAAAATGGTTAAAAGGAGGAGGGGAAATAATTATTTTCCAACATGTAATAATTTTGGATGGAAACACCCTTGTGATTTATTGAAGGGAACGTCAGTTTGAAATAAGTGTAGATAGAAGGGACACAAAGATAATGATTTCATGGGAATCAATGATGCTTCCAAATTACAATACTCCATGTCTAAAGATATTGGGAACTTTTAAAATGAATTCCCCAAGTGAGAGGTGAATATATCATAGAAGAAGAAAAGGTTTCCAGTATAAAATTATGATATTACTACGGGAGAAGTGGAATGATTGAATTGAATTTATATTTAGATTCATGAATTGTGTTTTTAAAATTATTTGAAAAAATATAATTTTCTTATAAGAATCATGAATCATATAAAAAAGTTTATACATAAATAATCCTTATGGATTTTAATCCATATGTTTAATGGTACCAATAACAAATAAAAGTGATTTGTGGTAAGGTAATATTTTTTAGAATACATGTAAAAGGGAATGATAACCCTAATATGTTCCAGATGCTGATATATATGTAAATGGAATAATTTTATTTACATTAAAATGTTTAGTAATATGTTTCACGATGGAGTTTACTACATTTCTTGGATTTATGGAATATATTTTATAATTCGTTATTTTCTTTGTAAGAATGGATGATTTAATTTAGGTTTTATGGAAATTCAAGTTGTTACCATGATTTAATAAAATATTTTATCATTGAATTTAAATGTGAAATTAAAATCTACATTTGGGTGAAAATTGATATCTTGATATAATGACCTTATTTTTAATTTTGGGGATTTTTGAATATGGTTTGTATTATTTTGGAGGATCCTTTTAATTTACTACTTCAGGAATATTTTAATCTGAACATTGGATATTATTATTTGCAGTTAAAGTATGATTTATCATATTAGAGAACCTGTGATGACGATTTTTGTTCATTTAAATATTTATAGGTTTAGGGAATGACTTATAGATCTTTTTATTCAGTAAAAGTTATTCAGGCATGAAAATGCATATTGAATATCCATTTCCAAGAATGAGTGATGTGATTATATAAATGGATTTTATATGTTATTGGATGTTTCAAAGAAGTTATAGTGTGTGAATAGAGGGAACAACTATGTGCCCTTTATTAAGAGAGGGGAGGGTTAGTCTTGGTATTCTTCAAAATATAAAATTAATATAAATTAAAATTAAACTTAAGACATAACCATATTAGGTTAATTTAATGATATGATGATAATGGGTTTAAATACACACATGAAATAATTGTTTTAAAATTATAGTTAATATTACATCCCTTATAATTTTATTTTAACTATTATTTAACCCCTTTAACTATTAATATGAAAAAATTGTTGTATTACTATTTATAGGTTAATATAGTTACTATAAAATGTTAACATAACCATAATTATATCATGGATAAAATTTCAAAAATTATCCAAATATTTTAACTAATTTAATATTTTTATGTAACTTAATATCATTTAATAAAATAATAATTTTTTTTAAAATAACATAAATTTAAATTTTGGCACTATTCATAATTTTAACTTTTTGAAAAAATTAAAAAATAATTTAAATTCAACACAATTACTCTAATACAAATCTAAAATTAAACTTTAAAATTATTGGTTGACATCAATTATTTATATTTATTTTTATTGAACAATTTTATTATCACATATTTGATATTTCCATTAATTAATAAATTACAACATCATCATTATATCAAAATTTAAGCTAATTATTTTATAACATCAAAATTATAAATAATTTACCATGATGTAAATAAATATTTTATATTTTAAATGAATATATATAGTATAAATTATAATAGAAGTAAACCTATACAAAAACATTTATTGTTAAAAAAATGTATGTATGAGATCATTGACTTATTATTAGAATACAAATACTAAAAATGTCATGAAATAATCCATGTGGCTTATAGGGGACATAAAATAGTTCCAGAGAGTATTGTAGTCCAAAATAACTCATTTAATAAAATTAGTAAAATTTTAAGTGTAATTTTTTAATATTTAAAATATTTTTTTAAACATAATTACAAGATTTACCCATAAATGTTGTAATAAAAATTACATAGCATACGAATAGAAATATCCATTAATTAAAACAACCAATTTAAATAATTTGGAAAAAATTATACCATATATGGAATAAAATATTCTACTTTCAATACACATAAGTGGATAAAATTAATTCTAAATGAATCATGTTGATGGAAAGGGAAAACTTGTTTTTGAGGTCAAAATGTTCAATAGATTGAAATGTTTTTATATAAAAAATCAATTTAAAATTGAATAAAATACAATAATTTTTTTAAATTAGATAAAATTTATATAATTATATTTTATAAATAATCAAATTTATAATTTAAATATAAAAATCTTTTAGAAAAATAATATATTTTCTATTAAAATTCAATATTCTTCATTATTCATCAGGACATGAAACTTATCAGAAAAGTACTAACAAATAAACCAACATAAATATGGATATTTAGGATTTAAATAAAAAGTTTAATTTTTACCAGATAATTTATAAATGTTCCAAAAACTATTTTTAATACAAGTTCTCCATCAAGAGCTGAAAAAACTGTGTTTTTTGAAAAATAATTCTTTTATACATAAAATTCTATTTTTTCTTATATCATGTATAAAAAATAAATAATTTGGATGTTAAAAATTATATTAAAAATTATATATATAAATATATCAATAATATAATCTAACAATTTTGATTCTTTTTATTTATTCTCACTGAAAAAACTTACTCACATATATAGTTTTTCCATAATCAACCATTCCTTTTACTTTAAAAAGGTTTTTTTTACTTTTTAATTAATTAATCACCAAAAAATAAATATATATTGATGTTTAAACCATATTTTTGTTATTAATTTAGTCATTTACCTACCCTCCATTATAACAGCTATGTTATAATGGTAATAATTAAATAATAATATTTACTTGTTCACTTATGCTCGATGTGGCGTATCATGTATGCTATCAAACATTGTGTTTCCCTCCAAAAATCTAGATTTTACATTCTTCATGATTTGATAAATTTAATCCTCACAATTTGAACTCAGCCTTGGAAACTGGTGTTTAACATTCAAAATACCATTGTTTAAAACCCACATTAGAATGAGTGTCAACAATACATCCATTTTAAAACAATGAAAGGGAAGTGTGAAGGTCACTTGAGATAAGACATAATAGTTCTTCATGTATGAAAACATGTAAATTAAAGTGAAAAATAACTATATTTTTTCTGATGGAGAGTGATAGGGTACATGTTCATTATAATGTTAAGGGAATAAACCATAAATCTATGATGGTATAAAAGTTCACTATTTCTTAGTAAGAGTAGTAAATGGATAATGTTATTGTTCCAAGATACATTTTTCATTGATTTGAGGAATTATTTTTCTACCCAGATTAAGATCATAAGGAAATATACTTACTTGGTATGTATAGTTTCATCCATTAATCAATTTTCACAACAAAATAATCTTTTTCTCCGAATTATTAGTATTGACGATGATGCTTTCATGCAGGAAGAACTAGAATAAATATTTACATGTCCCATTATACAAAAAGGTAAAACTATATATCCCTATATTCTTTAGTCATTAACCAAAAAAATGTTTAGTTTAATATAAGATAATTCCCTAAAATAAACAATCCTTTTTAAGATGAAAAACTATATTTTTCTCAAAAAAGTCAATAAAAATACCCAATGTTCAACATAGATAATTCAACAAATAACTCCTAATAAAAATCATAATAAATATTCTAACTATGATGGAATCCAAATAATTATTTCATGAAATAATATTCAGTGATTAATTTAATATTTATCTCCAAATAAAAACAATCACTTTTAATATCTCAGACCCTAAAAGTAATTTCTTAAATCATATAATATCTACGTATGATATCTATCTCTATAAATAAAATAAATAACCATAAAATCATATTTTCCTCTAAAATTTAATTAAATCATTAAATATAGAAAAAAATTCAACAATAATATATTTACCTTAACAATATAATGTACCCAGAATAGAAAAAATATTCCAAAATAACAATAATCACTTACTCTCCAAATCATTTTCCAATGACAAGGATATCTATTAGATTAATCATATGTACCAAAAATTTACTTATTCTTCAACCATCATGTCATTTAACAAAAAATAAAAATTGATAGTAACCAAGACATCATATAAGCCAGTGGTAGTCGATTCACCCTTTTCACCCTTTAGTTGTGGGTTTGATTCCTACGGCCTTGGCGAACGTGATGGGATGTCACCCATCCATTGAGTTTTATTTTTTCGAAAATTATATAATTCTTATAACAGTATTAAAATATAATAATATCATAAAAAATAACCATAATATGGTTTTACCACAAAGGTTATCTTATAACTCTCATTTTTTATCACAAAAAATAATTAAATTAACTTCTTAATTGATTAAGTATTTCATATCATACAATTTGAAATTTTTTCTCAATATGAATTAATAATACTTTTCCCAAATGAAAGAACATCCTTCCATGATCATGGTGTACACCAGATTTCATTGACTTTTTGTTCACATATATAGAGGTTCCACACATTGCAGTAATGCATTAGATATTATTCAATGTCCCTTTCTTCCATTTCCCAAATAAACCTTGTAAAACATGGGTTATATGAATCCTTGTAGAGAATTAGTTTTGAAAAATATATTTTTATGACATATAATTTAAAAAACATATGATAAAACATTATTTTTATAAAATATTCAAACAAATATTGTTTTAAAACTTCTAATTAGTGGTCCTATTCAAATAATGTATGTATGTCCTGAACTGATATAAGAGAAAGCAAAAAAATAGGTCGTGCAAGGGTATCATTCTTTAGAATCTGTATTAAAATGTTCATATGATTGAAGTTATTTTGATAAGTTAAAATATTTGATAATTCCTTGATAATATTTACCTTTTTTGAAAATATAAGAATATTGAGAAAATTGGATTTCATAAAAAGAAACCCATGAACTGTAGTGGTATCATTGTATAGAGGAGGTGTTTGGTATTTTATAAAATTATTTTCAAGAGTTTAATTTTAGACATTGTTTTATAATCACAAGGTCATTAATTTTCTATAATTATAGCAATCATGTCATCTGGAAGAGATATGAATGTCATTTGAGATCTTCCTCATTACATTTGTACCTGATATAACTAAATCTAAAAATGATATAGAACAATGATTTATCTAAATTAAAATACATATAAACTTAAACTACATTCAACAAAAATTCATAATACCAAATTTATTACAAACACTTCTTTTGATATCAACTATAAGGCCCCATCCTTAACCATTAAAAACTATGAGTTTTAGTCAAGAAATTACATTTTTTCACATTTTGGATATTTTTTGTTACAGTGTTTTATAGGTTTAGTAAAAAAATAATACATCAAAAGTTATACATTTACAATAATACACTTATACTCAATATCCATTTTTTCATAAAATAATACTTAAGAATATTTGGTTTCATTTCATGATAAATCATCACAATTTTCCCATTAATCTCAACAATTTATCTATTTTTCCTTAAATACATCCGAAAATATTAAAATGTAGGATGATCACAAATATCACTATAAGTGATTAAAAAATAAAGGAAACTAATAGTTTAGTAAAAATCATTAAAAAAACATTAAAAACACTCATCATGAAATCATTACATTTTCACTTAATGGGAATCATCATATCCTTAATAAGGCCATTTATTTTACCTTTTGAAAACCAATTATTTCCATATAAAAATATATAATTCATATAAAATTCATGTAGGTACCTTGGTACATATTCACATAAAACCGTTGCAGAACCCTTACAGAATCCTTATATATTGGAATAACTGTATGACCAACTTTTAAAAAAATTATTAAGAGAATATATTAATTAATCAATTCAATGTAGTGTTATTAAGGAGCATCCATAATTTATAATTTTAATGAAAAAAATCATTAATAAAACATTTCAAATATCATCTAAAAAACATGGACAACAAAGAGAAAGAGTTTGAAGGAATACAATGAAGGTGGATTTTACAATGAAAGCCTCTTGTCAATAAGGAAACACTTGAATCATAAAAACCATTAAATAATTAAACTAAAATAACAGAACAATATCTTGATAATAGATAAATTTTTGTCATATAATGTTTAAGGAGTTGATTATAATCCTTATAAAACAATAAATGTTTATAAAATCAGGATATGCTTCAATGAATGGAAATTGAGATAGAGTCCTGTAACTAGAGTTCGGTTCATCACATATGTCATTTATCATACTAAATAATAATAAAAATTGTTAATTATTTAATTTAAATAGATCATTTTTTAATTTTATTATTATTTATATATCACTTATTAGTATATTATTACAATTAATTAATTATTTAATCTCTCATTGCTTGTTTTGATGGAATTCAATACCTGAGTCCAAAATGAAATTTGTATGATGTCTATAGTAAAAGTGTTAATTAGAAAATCATCTCCAAAATTAAATTAACGAAATAATTATTAATCTTTTATAAAATTATACATTTAAATCCATCCATTAAATATGGATATGTAATATGAACTGCGTTACAATCATAGATATGGTAAGCCATACAAACACGTGAGAATCATTTCTAAATTTCAATGAACATTATCAATATATTGTAAGTATCTTATTATAATACCTAAATAACAATAATATAATTATTAAAATATGATTAATTTATATATACTTATATATACATCATTAAGGTGATCTAGTGATGAAAAAAATAATCACATCGCCTCATGAAGCTAATAATTCACATGTACGCACAAATGATATTATCAATTTTATGTGCATGGAAACGTAATAAAATAAATGAAATATTAAATTTTAGTTGTCATAAATATGTAATGAATATAATATATAATCTTTAATACCATAATTGTAATGATTCTTGAGCGATGGTGTTGGAAAATAATTTCACCGGTTCACGAGGCTGTAGTCCGATGTTGACATGATTGATAACTTCTTTTCCAATTTAATGGAAGTGGAGAAAGATTTTGGTGATTATGTTGACATAATAACATATAATTATAATGAGGATACTTGAGTTATTATTTCATCATTTTTATGAATATTTGATGATGTGGAATAATAAAAAAAATTGATCCCCTTTATTAAAAATGTTACATTATCTTTTGAGAATATCCTTTTATTAACACATTAATACCACTAAGGATTGTGTTAAGCATAAAATAGTAGATCCATAATGTGGATATGGATTATAAGGAGTTATTTGTAAATTTCACAGAACATGAAAATAAGTTATGAAGTGTGAAGAGGGGATATGCATATGCGTCTTTTAATAACTGATAAGAGGGGAACACTTGAAATTCATCAAAATATTAAATTAATATAAAAAAATACTCATATATAAATGGATAAAAATTAATTAATTTATAATATAGGATCATTATGGGTTCTAATCATAAAATTAAATATTTTTGGACATGTTTGATCCACATTATTACCCTTATCATTAAGATAAAACCCTTATTCAACACTTTAACTCTTACTGTGAAAACATTGGATTTTACTCTTTATGGGTTAATATATTTACTATAAAATTCTAAAATAACCATAACTGGACCATAAAATAAATTTTAAACATTATCATAATATTTGGTAAAAACAAAATATTTTTTATGAATTTTATATCTGTTAATAAAAAAAATATTTATTTTAAAATAACATTAAGGTCAATTTTGACATAATTCGTTACATTTAATTTAAAAAAAAAGAAAATAAGATAATTTTTTTTATAAAACAAAAATAACAGATATAATTATTCTATAAAACTCATGGATGGAATTAATTATTTCAGATAATGATTATTATAATATTTTTAATATCATTTTTTGATATTTCAATTAAATAAACAATTACAATATCATAATTATGTCAGCATTTAAGTTAATTATTTTATCTTTTAAAAATTACAGATAAATTATCATGATATAGATATATATTTTTTATTTAAAATTACTATTTATAGTTAAATATAACTTCTAAATATCTTTATATTAAAAATGTTTTAGATATTAAAACATAAGTATCACATCATTGAGATTTCCTTAAAATAAAATACTATAAAGTGATTGAAGTCATAAAAGGTGTATTAGAGGTCATAAAATCAAAAAAAAAATGATGTTTTAGGTCTTGAATCACTAATCCCATAATAGTAGGAAAATTTTATGTGTAATGTTATGATATTTATAATATTATTTTAACCCTTAATTACATGATTACCCTTAACTATGGTAATAAAAATTACAATGGTAACTATTCATAACTACCCACAATATATGGGACTTATTTAAAAATTTTTACCTAGTTATAAAAAATATATAATCCAATTTTCAAAATTAAAAAAAAACTGTCTGAAATTAACACAAAATTAATACCATAAACCGAATGAGAAAACATGTTCTAAAGTGAAAACATTCAAAAGATTTAAATGCTTTTATACACATGTTCAATGTGTAATTAATTACAATAAAATAAATTGTATTAAATGATTCAAAATTGATCTAATTATGAGTCTAAACCAATATATATAATTTAAGACTATTAAATATTTCGATAAAAATTACTTTTACAGTTAAAAATTCTTATTTCTCACTATTCATCCAAACATGAAACTTATCTGAAAAATATCAAAAATTCAACCAATGAAAATGTTGATATTATGATTTTAATTAACAATTTAATTTTTTTCAAATATAATTTTAAAATGTTTCATCAACAATTTTAAAAATAGGTGCACCATCAAAAGGCTGCAAAACTCTATTTTTTTGAAAAATTCATATTTTATGTGTAAAATTGGATTTTCTTCATATGTAATGTCTAGAAAGAACATTAGATGATTGTAAAACATTTGAATGAATATATATATATATATATAATTAATATAATCCTAAAATGGTGTCTTTTTTGTTTATTAGTATAAAACTTAGTTGTACACATTTAAATAGTTTTTTTGAAAAAAATCTTTTATTTTAAAAATGTTTTTATTTTAATTTATAATTTATTTATCAAAAAATAATAAACTATACATAGATGTGTCAAGTATATTTTCATAATTTATTAAATCATGTTCATACCCTCTATCCTAATAGTTGTGTTACAACAATATCATTTAAATAATAATATACAGTTGTTCGCTTAAGCTTAATGTGGCATTTCATGTAGGCTATCGAACATAATGTATTCTTTTAAAAATATTGGATGTTACAATAAATTAATGTATAACACTCAAATTGAACATCTAATTAACTATTTTTTGTTCCAATGAAATCAATTATGTATTATTAATAAAAATTTCAACATCATCATCACATGACATATAATAAAACATAACAATAAATAAATACTCTCCTCCAACACCCTCATTTGAAATTAAACATTTAATATCCTTATATATGCATCACAAAATAACATAATCCCATCAATAATGGGTGAATTATATAAAATATTTAACACACATGGTTTAATAGAGGAGGGTATCATAATCACCACCAAACTCATTTATAAAGTGCAAAAAATGCCTTTAAAACCATTTTATAAAAATTAGTCATAATATATTAATTTTTAAAATAAACCATTTAAAAATATTTTTCTAATAAATTAGACAATAACACATTACTTAGAAAATACTAAAGAACACTAAAAAGAATCAAAGGTATAAAAATAATATAAACAAGGGCTACATACCCTACATTTACATTGAAACCTATTTAAAACTCCAAAAATGACATTGGAAAACTGAAAAAGAGTTAAAAAAATTTTATCTTCAATTTAAATTCATGTAACCTCTAAATAATTACATCAAACACTTGAAATGAATAAATATTGGTTTTGAAAATGAAAAACTAGAACTAAAAATAAAATCCCATTTATCCTAAGCATATATTTCATTGTAAAATATTTACAAACATTTTCTATATATTATATATATGTATAAAATAACAGAAAATAAATTTAGAAATATCAAGCATTTCATGACATGATAAATAAAATAATTACACAAAAAACCTACCTCGATCCATGTGGAAACCAGTCACCATCAATTGAGTGAAACAAAATATGAAATATGATGGACAATATAAACCTTAGTCAACTAAATCCCTAATGTTCGATCAACCCAAACCTTAATTTTAACCCTCTCAACTATTTGGGATCATGGGAGAAATGAAAATCTAATGGAAATTCTAGAAGGTAGGAGATGAGTATATAAAAGTGGGGTTTCCCTTAGAATGTTTCTTGAAATATTAATAATAACTAAAAATTCGAAGGAGTGAAAGGGGAAAATTCATGGGGATATCTATATAGCCCACCATATGAAAATATTTAAGAAAAGGGGGTGAAATCATGATATATAGATAATGCAAGAGTAGAAATTTTACACATTAATTAAATATGGTTTTCTTAATGGATATAATAATTCACAAAGAAAATAATTAAGCTCACATTATTTTATAAATACAAACCCAAGGGGTTTTTCCATATGGTTTACCTACTCACGCACCAACCATAACCCCCCCCCCCCCCCACTGACACGATCTGTGAAACACCACATGATTTCCTCACATAGTTTCCCATTAATATGTAGTTACTGTAAAATAGGTATGAACCTAAAAAATTATAAAAATCTTAAAGAACCAATAATTATATAATATTTAATACAATAGGGAAATGGGGGTTTCACATAAATAACATGACAAAGAATTAAATCTCCCATACTATTGTGAGAACATATACTATAAAAAATTCGTTGATTTTGTTTTTATGATTCTTTTTTTCTATATTAAAAACCAAAACCCTCTATTTTCCTTCCTCATCATTAATTTTTTATTTTCAAGTATTACAATTAAAAATAATTTGGGTAGGTATAATGGTGATACATTACTTATCAAAGATAAATAGTTGGTCACACCTTCTAAAAATGTATTTTAATTATTGAAAATTATTCTGAAACTTCTATTTTGATTTTTAGGTCATTCTTAAATTTTTATTCGTTTAATGGGAGGAATTCCCTTAAAAAATATTCCCTAAAATCATATAGGATATTATAAATATTGGTAATTTAAAGTATAACTCCTTTCAATGTGCCCAAATACTCCAAAATTCTAGAAGTGTCAATAAAATAAAAAATCTCCTTTAAAAAATATATGTTATCCATATGTTGGCACCTTATATTCTTATATCATTTTACAATTAATTGTCAATACTTTTTATGAATAAATTGTTTGATAAACTCCCAAAAAATTTAAATTTACCCTATACTTTTTCTTGGAACATTTCATGTTAATATTTATAAAATTTTTTATCCATGTTTTTATTCCCAAAATTTTTAGACATTGTGATCATGTTTTCCATAAATTTGACTCCATAAACATTTTATTTTGAACAATTAGTTTCATTAATAATTTATCTTATTTTCAAATATTGAATGATATTTTTCTCCAGTAGTTGAAATTTGATCATTTTTTGAAACTTCAACTCTTCCCTATTATTTTAATTTTATATTTCTTTAACTTTCTATATTTAAATTTTGAATTTGAATTTTTATCGTTATTCATTTTAATTATATATCAATTTTGGTTAAATAATTTCTAGATAATTTTCATTATATTTTATTTTTTATTTTATTTCATCATTCAAGGAATTTTTTTATCATGAAACGTCCTTAATTTATCAATTCCATTCATCATATTCGACTCCATGTCAACATGAATGGAATCATTGTAACATGATTAATGATTTTTTTAATTAAATCTATTTTATCTTTATCAAAATATTGAGTTATTTGAAATAAATTGATGAATTTATCTCTTCCTCATAAAATCCATTTCTCTTTCCACCTCAGTTCCAAAATTTCTAATATCATTATTTGTGAAATCTTACTTATTTAGTTTCATAATCAATAAATTTTCATAAACATCAATTGAAGTATAAACATAATATTTATCCTCAATTACATGAACATCATCAAGTTCTAATAATAAGTTTCTCTTCTTTGGTTTATATAAGTTCTTACATTTCCCCTGGAAATGTAACTTTAATTTATAATATACTAATTCATTTTTCATTGAGAATTTTATGGTCTTATTATTCTTACCATCAAAATATTTCCATCCTTTCAACATTGGAATGTTTTTTGGTGATATTTATAATTGATTCAAACATAAATCTCTTAAGAGGTATCTTTTATAAAATTTTTATTTTTCATATTCTTACACTTCTTGTCATGAATAGTATGAGTTTTTCAAATTTATCTTCAACACCTTCTTCTTCTATGGAATTTTCTACTTCTAAAACAACTTCTTTCAGACACTAAAATTTATTTAATGTTATAATTGATATTTTTTAAAACATTTATAATCCTATATGTAAATTAAAATTATGATTTATATGTTTTAATATAATTTTTTTTATTATTCATAGTTCTATAAATAATTTTATAAAAATTCTCAGTTGAAAAAAGAATTTTTTATTTATCCAAATTGTTTAACCATGAATTAGATGGTTTTATTTTAATGATAAATATATTGTTTCTAAAATTTTAGTTTAAAAAGGTATAAATATTTTCCATGAAAATATACAATATATATGATGACTAATTTTTTGGTATTTTTTTGAAAGATTAATTTGGAATGAATAGTGAAAATATCAATTTTTGAAAACTGTCTTTTTTTTCATTAAAATAGTGAATTTTAATTTACCATTATATTTTGGATTTTGTTTTAATGTAACATAATATAAATGTAACTAAATTTAATCCTAAAAATTCAGTAGGAATAAATATTGCATTTTATTTTTTATAAGTTTATTTTTATGCAAATAAATCAATTATATAAAAATAGATTTTCCTTGTGAATTGAACACTTATTTTTAAAATACATTATTCCACATATATTAAATCAATCATGAAAAATGGATTCCAATTTTTTAATCAAAAGGTTAAAATTTAATAATGATATAAATTTCGTTTTTGGTAATTATGAATAGTATCCATGTAAAAATTATGTCACTAAGGTAACGGGTAAATATGGTTAAATAAGGTAAAAACTAATTTATAAGGAATATAATCATATATTGATTATTTTTTAAATATTTAATTAAAAAATACCACATTATCTTCTAAATTTGATTGTTTTTGACCCAGTTCCTCATGATTAAGACTTCAAAATATTTAAATGATTTGAAAAATTACAAGTGTTCATGTTCGATTACATATAAAAGGTTTCCCCAACCTTTATTTCCCATACATTTTCAGCACTCTAGTTTAGAAAATACCAACAAAAAACTCTCCCTAAAAACCATTCCCAAAACCTAGTTGTCATATTATGCTCAAAATAAAATTCCTATAAGGATTAATATGTCTTCTAAAGGGATATATCCATGGAGAAGGTAAAATTTCTAATCGACATATTTCGTGTATATTTCATCATATAAATTATTGAAATATTCTACCACCATGAAAAAATAAAAATATAAATGTCTAAAATATACATTAATTTTATTGTAATTAAGGTAAAAACCTTTTTCATTTCATTTTCTACCATATTGAAAATGAAAACTTCACATGTGAATACGTATAGACAACCACCTACACAAATCAATGTGATTCATTTTTAACCTTATAACTAAGGTAATATTTATGAAACTAAAAAATAAATATAAAATTAATAAATATTTATGATTATCAAAAAATTTAAAAATTATACACTTTATTTCTTTTCCACCTAATAGAAAAATGAAAGCAATGTTCATGATTAAATACATACTACCGTTTCCATGGGATAATGTGATTCATTTTTAATAAACGCACTACATGGTTGGTTTTAAAAGTGTACCTAATGTATAAACATGTGAAATATAAAATTATTAATATCATAATGATTATGTAAACATATCCTTCATAACCATGGTCAATGCACTGATTCAATTTTGATGTTATAAAACAAACACTACTAGAAATTTATGTTATATCCATGATCCTATATCCAAGGGATAATATATTTGTGGCTATAGCCTATTTATAGACAAAATAAAATTTAAATACCATGGAAATGTATTATATATATATATATGGGGCTCCTCCTCCTCCTCTAATCCACAACCCTCCTCCCAACCCTAGACCTCTCCATGCCCTCCTCCCATTTTCTTCCATTCAACATCGTCGCTCCTCTTCCCAGCCCACGCTATTCAAGACGGCCTCTCCACCTCCTCATATTCCAACCCACTAATTATGATATCCATTGACTATAATAGGTATGATCTCTATGAACGTCATCCCTCAATTCTGACACCCAACACAGCCAGCCCAACAACTCTCCTTCAATACAACCACCCCACCTCCTCCTCTAGTGTCACGACCCGTCCTCGGGGCCCATGTTATGACTACCCAAGCCCGCCTTCCATATGACAGGGGATAGCGACGAGCACCAAAGGAATAATTCCGATAAAAATGGAAGGCATTACCTTTTTACCTATAGCACACACACAGTCTGAACACAAGATGTAGAGGCAATGAGTACTAAAATAGAAACGTAAGGTGTGCTGAAAGTAAGTGGGCCAGTATACAAACCAAACTGAATAACAAGTATATGTAAAAAGGGAAAAAAACACCTAGATCATCCAACGGGAGATCTTACCTGAAGGGTAGGTACAAAACTCGGTAAAATCATCTCTGTGGTACATCTCTTCTAGTCCAGATTAGAGCCACCTTCGTCCGTCACCCTCAGCCTCGATCACCGTTGTCCATCATCTGCACAGAACACAACAAGGTGCGGGTGAAGCCCGTGTAGGGGTGAGTATAACAATACTCATTAGGGGACCTCGATACCCTCGAAGGCCTCCCATAATACAGAAAGGATAAAACACTGTAGAAATATACAATTACGGAGTATCAACCAACCATAATTAGGTATATGCCCATACATATAACTAAGTTACCAGTCTTAGTTCGACTCCAACTCTCGAACCCAAACACAACCCAGTCCACAATGGAAGTAAGGTCAATCACATTGATGATAATGATTGAAAGACAAGAATAATCTCACATAAGTATACATCATTCATAGAGTTATAGAGATGATAAGATGTAGTCACTGATTCATCTAAGCTATCATACCCACACAGGATACAGGACCAGCTAAGCTGTCGGACCCACATAGGATCAAGAACCCGCTATTCTGTCAGACCCACAATGGATGCAGGAACAGAAGTTAGAACTATCGGACCCAGATAGGATCCCGGTATAGTAGTCATCGTTGTCAAACTCACGTAGGATTCTGGTAGAGTAGTTTTCACAGTCGAACCCACATAGGATTCTGGTACAGTAGTCATCGCAATCTGCTCTAGGGTTACCGCGCACAGAACGCTCGATTCCGGGAGTGTTCACCCCTCGATACAAGTGTCGATATATAAACTATCACAGAGTCCTAATTTGATGTATCTTGTAGTTCTGTCTCATCATATGGAACCCAAAGCGACAGACAGCGCGTCAATCGGACGCCCAGTCTGAGAGTTATTGGCAATTCCGTTCCGGGGCCCCTTTGGATTTACGCTCGATCCAAACTCATCCGTTTTCCAAATTTATCCACAACTCACATAGATTATCGCAAAAGTACCACCTCTTCGTGAGGGTCCTAGTGTCGTAGACAACGCGTCGATCAGACGCGCGGTGTAGGAGTTATTCGCATTTAAATGAAGATGGGATCATCCGGTCAAACCCAATGGGTTGGCGGGTCTGGCCGACCTAGATCAGCGGGTCTGACCCGGTTGGGGGTGGCCCGACCCGGTGGGTCCGAACTGGCTGGGGGGTCGACTCGGCCCCTTGTGGTGAGGCCCCCCTGTGGACACGCCCCGTGCTGCGGGCCGGTCCGGTTAGCCTGGCTGCGCCAAGCGGCACCGCCTTCCCCCTGCCTGGCCGGTTCTTCCCGGCGCACGCAGACCGCACTGTAGACCGCAGTTCGTCCCACGTAGCTCTTGTGGGTGCCATGTTTCTCCAGCCTGGCCATCAGGCGGTAGGAAAATTCGCCTTTCCTAGTGGCCTGCAGATGTGGGCCTCGACCTCCTCCACGCGGCGCCCACGGGTGCCACGGATCACCAGCCCGACCGGCAGGTGGCCGGACAGTTCTGTTCGGCCAAGAGGCCCACGGACGCGAGCCCCATCCTCCACCTCAACGAAGTTCCAATGGCCACCGCGGTTCCTCCAGCGGGCCGGATGGTCACCCGGATGGTCGTCCTATGGTCTGGACGGCCCAAGTGGCCGCCAGACCCTCCACGTGGCCGGTGCACAGCCGCCGCGGCCTCTGGTCGTCGGGACATCTTCTGTGCTCTACGGCCCACATGGCCAAGGCCCCTTTCCTTCGGCGCGGTGTGATGGAACCTCACCCTATGGGCTCCGCCTCCATCATCACCACAAAAAAGGTTCCACAGAGGGACATCGGGCAGTGTTTGTTCAGCCCGCGCCCTCCATGTTAGGTGATAACAATTGGCCAACGACGAACGAAAGCATTAATCGAAGAATGGAAGTATAATTTTTAATCATTTAAAAATAAACATATCCACCTACCTATAAATGGTGCTCGCTCGACAGATTCGTCGGAAGACGGAGTCGTTTTGTTTATTTCGCGAGGAGATGACGTCATTGTTGGTGACATTCTTCACGGGCGGCGTCTACTACTCTAACGCAGATGAAGGTCATTGGAGATGTTCCTCATTATTCATGGGAAGAATTCTTTCTTTATAATTATCCATGTCTTCCCAAGCTATTATGTCCAACCCCCATAAAATAAAAATAACACCACTTGTTAAAATAATGGCTTAATGAATTCAAAGAGATTCAAATCCATTAAGTTACATCAATTAATTAATAAAAATGGTGAGTTGACTTATTAAATTGGAGAGAGGAGATGAAGAGGCTCGAAATAAATAAAGGGAGTTACATCCTCTTTAATTGTGGGTTCAAAGTGTTAAAGTGGAGTTGAAGGGGTTTCATGCTAGTGGGCCCCACCTCAAGTTATATCCTCCCGATAGAGGTTAGGTTGTGATGGGCACCACCTCTAACCTCCACTTAGATACTTTAACCAAATAAAATAAAAATAATCCATCACTTTTTTTTTGAATCCCAGAATACTATCTTCCAAACACGCTAAAATGCAACTACGGTAAAGGTCCCCTTAACCGAATACTGACGCTGCATGTTCAACGTTGTTCTCAGATTCCAATTTCGAGCACCAGATCAAGAGATACAAAATCCCTCACATACGTTTACTGAATTTACTTGAAAAAAAATTCATAAATTGATATCGCGCACAACAGGCCTCGGAATCAGGCACCATCAGAAACTACAGACTCGTGAAATTCCAATGTATTAAAAAAATCCACAGAATTTCTCTGTCTTTAAATTCTTCCCACCTCAAAACTGTATGTTCCTGAAAACTACATCACACACTAAGGGAAAATGTGGGGGTACTGAGCACACATCTGAGCCTCCCGCTCCCATGTGCTCTCCTGTGGGTTCCCGTGCTACCAGCGAACGTGCATCAGATGAATCGACCATCCAAGCAGGACCCGCTCATGTCGATCCTCAATCTCCACTAGAAACTCCACGAATGTCTCCCCATCATCGATATCAAGATCCCCGTGGTTGATAATGTGATATGGTTCATGCACATATCTTCTTAGCTTAGATACATTGAAGACATCGTGAACCCAGTGCAACTGAGGTGGAAGAGCCAGGCGGTAAGCTTCCTCGCCTACTCTGCTGAGGACCTGGAACGGTCTGATGAATCGTTGAGATAACTTTCATCCTCGTCCAAATCATCGAATACATCATTGAGGTGAGACCCATAGGAAGATGTAGTCACTATCCTAGAACTCCAGTGGTCTCATCGCCTATTAGCATAGGACTTCTGCCAGCTTTGTGTAGTCCGCATCCACTCCTGGATTATATGCACCTTCTCGATCATGGCTTGCACCATCTCTGGTCCTTCTAGTGCTGACTCCCCTAGGTCAGTCTAGCATAGAGGTGACCTACAAGGTCGGCCGTAGAGTGCCTCATAAAGTGTCATCCTGATGGTGGAGTGGTAGCTATTGTTGTACGCAAACTCCACCAAGGGCATGTGATCCTCCGAGCTACGACCAAAGCCAAGGACACATGAACGGAGCAGGTCCTCAAGAGTCTGAATGGTCCTCTAAGTCTGACCATCCATCTGAGGATGGAAGGCGGTGCTCAAGCGATGCTGTGTCCCGAAAGCCTCCTCCACCCCTTCCATAGTAGGAAAGTGAAATGAGCATATCTATCGGAGACAATTGTCGATGGCACACCCTGAAGTCGTATGATCTCCTGTACGTAGAGGCGTCCCAAGCTCTCAACCGAGCCCTGCTCTGTGATCGATAGGAAATGGGTTGACTTGGTGAGTCAGTCGAAAATCACCCAGATAGAGTCATGTCCTATAGATGTATTTTTAATTCCCATCACGAAATCCATGGATATCTCATCCAACTTCCACTCTGGGACCTCTAAGGGCTGAACCAAGCCTGCTGGAACCTGGTGCTCCGCCTTCACTTGCTGACAAGTGAGGAATCGCGAGACAAACTCTACTACTACCTTCTTTATACCCAACCACCAGTGCTATCGTCTGAGGTCCTAATACTTCTTCGACACTCTTGGATGTACTGCTAAAGGGGAATTGTGGAACTCCCTCAACACCTCCTTCTGTAGTGCAACCTGTACCATGGTACGTCCACTAATGAGGATGATGTGCTCCCCACCATCAGAAAACCCATCATGTGACTTCCCTAAGGATATCTGAGCACGTCACGTCTCACAGTTAATATCCCCAGGATGTTACTCTCTGGATCGCTGAAGAAGTGGAGGAGTGACTGTGAGATACTGTAGAAAGAATACTCCATTTATATCGACAAAGGATATCTGCAACACGACCAGCGGCTCTATCACCTCTGAAAACAGCTGAATGCCTCATCTCCTTCTGAGATAATCTGCTACAACATTCCCCTTCTAAGGATTATAGACTATCTCAAAGATATTATCCTAGAAGAACTCGATCCATCGCCTTTGTCTCCGGTTCAGGTCCTTCTGCGAAAAATTGTACCTGAGACTCTGGTGCTCAAATTAGATGGTAAAATGCTATCATATTAGATAGTGCCACCACATCTTCAAGGAAAATACCACTGATACTAACTCTAGGTCATGGGTAGTGTTGTTTTTCTTGTGTTTTATCAACTCCCGTGAACCATACGTGATCACTGGTCGCTCCGGGATCAGGGCACACCTGAGTATGGTCCCTCATGCGTCATAGTAAACAATGTACCTGACGCCCTCCTCTGGTATCCTCAATATGGGAGAACTCATCAATCTCTACATTAGCTCCTGAAAGCTCTGTTGAAATCTATATGACCCCACGAAGGGTTTCCCCTTCCTCATCAATGTTGAAAGCGGTGCTGCAACTATAGAGAAGTCTGGTACAAATCTCCAATAGTACCAAGCGACTCCCAGCAAACATCGTACCTCTGTCACACTCTTGGGTGGATCCCAATCAAGCACTGCCTCAATCTTCACTGAGTCCACTGCAACTCTAGTCTTCGAGATGATGTGTCCTAGAAAGTGAACCTCTCGAATCCAGAACTGGCTATGACATCCCAACTTTTTATCACATAAAATTTCATTACATTATATAAAACCAAGGATCTTTAAGGTTTAGTGTCTTGGAAACCAGGAAATTAATACAAGGTAACATAAAAAATTCTTATTAAACACTTGAAAGGCTTCTTCATTGTTCATCCTAAGTTCATTACAACATCAAATAACCTGGGAGAATACATCAAAGGAAAGGGTGAGTAGAAGGCCCAGTAAGGGAAACAAGGGAAACAATTTACATGTGAACTTGAGATATATCAAAAAGTCATGAAAAAGAACTTTACGGCATGAGAAAGAGTAAATGAGGCATATCATAAACATGTTTACATTCTCCATGATTTGATAAATTTAATCCTCACAATTTGAACTCAGCCTTGGAAACTGGGGTTTGACATTCAAAATACCATTTTTTAAAACCCACATTAGAATGAGTATCAATAATACCTCCATTTTAAAAGAATGAAAGGGAAGTGATAAGGTCACCTAAGATAAGACATAATAGTACTTCATGTATGAAAACATGTAAATTAAAGAGAAAAATAACTATATTTTTTCTGATGGAGAGCAATATGGAACATGTTCATTATAATGTTAATGGAAAAAACCATAAATCTTTGATGGGATAAAAGTTCATTATTTCATAGTAAGAGTAGTAAATGGATAAAGATATTGTTCCAAGATCAATTTTTCATTGATTTGTGGAATTATTTGTCTACCCAGATTAATATCATATGGAAATATACTTACATGGCATGTATAGTTCCATCCATTAATCAATTTTCACCAAAAAATAATCTTTTTCTCCAAATTATTAGTATTGACGATGATTTTTTCATGCATGAAGAACTAGAATAAATATTTAAATATCCCATTATCAAAAAAATGTAAAACAATATATCCCTATATACTTTAGGCATTAACCAAAAAAATGTTTAGTTTAAGATAAGATAATTCCCTAAAATGAATAATCCTTTTTAAAGTGAAAAAACTGTATTTTTCTCATAAATGTCAATAATAATACCCAATGTTCAACATGAATAATTCAACAAATAACTCTCCATAAAAATCAGAATAAATATTCTAACTATGATTGAATCCAAATAATTATTTCATGAAATAATATTCATTGATTAATTTAATATTTATCTCCAAATAACAACAATCACTTCTAATATATCAAAACATAAAAGTAATTTCCTAAATCATATAATATATATGTATGATCTCTATTTCTATAAATAAACTAAATAAAAATAATATTATATTTTCCTCTAAAAGTTAATTCAATCAATAATAATTGAAAAAAATCCAATAATAATCTATTTACCTTAACAATATAAAGTACCCAGAATAGAAAAAATATTCCAAAATAACTATAATCACTTACTCTCCAAATCATTTTCCAATGACAAGGATATCTATTAGATTAATCATATGTAAAAAAAATTAACTAATTCTTCAACCATCATGTCATATAACAATAAATAAAAATTGATTTTAACTGGGACATCATATAGGCCATTGGTAGTCGATTCACCCTTTTCACCCTTTAGTTGTGGGTTTGATTCCTGCAGCCTTGGAGAACGTGATGGGTTGTCACCCATTGAGTGAGTTTTATTTTTTCTAAAATTATATAATTCTTATAACATTATTAAAATATAATAATATCATCAAAAATAACCATAACATGGTTTAACCACAACGGTTATCTTATAACTCTCAATTTTTATCACAACCAATAATTACATTAACATCTTAATTGATTAAGTATTTCATATCATACATATTTTAATTTTTTCTCCCCATGAATTAATAATACTTTTTCCAAAAGAAAGAACATCATTCTACGATCATTGTGTACACCAGATTTCATTGAATTTTTGTTCAAATATATAGAGGTTCCATGCATTGCAGTAATGAATTAGATATTATTCAATGTCCCTTTATTCCATTACCCAAATACACTTTGTAAAACATGGGTTATATGAATCCTTGTAGAGAATTAGTTTTGGAAAATACACTTTTATGACATGTAATTTAAAAAACATACGATAAAACATTATTTTTATAAAATATTCTGACCAATATTGTTTTAAAAATTCTAATTAGTGGTACTATTCAAATACTGTATGTATGTCCTTAACTGATATAACAGAAAGCAAAAAAAAAGGGTTGTGCAAGGGTATCATTCTTTAGTATCTGTATTAAAATTTTCATGCGAATCAAAATATTTTGATAAGGTAAAATATTTGATAATTCCCGGATAATATTTACCAGTTTTGAAAATATAAGAATATTGAGAAAATAGGATTTTATAAAACGAAACCCATGAACCACAGTGGTATCAATGTATAGAGGTGGTGTTTGGTATTTTATAAAATTATTTTCAATAGTTTAATTTTAGATATTTTTTCATAATAACAAGGTTATTAATATTTTATAATTATAGAAATCATGTCATCTGGAAGAGATATGAATGTTGTTTGAGATCATCCTCATTCTATTTTTACCTGATATTACTAAATATAAAAATGATATAGAACAATAATTTATCTAAATTAATATACATATAAACTTAAATTACCTTGAACAAAAATTCATAATCCCAAATGTATCACAAACACTTCGTTTGATATCAACTCTAAGGCCCCATCCTATACCAGTAAAAACTATGAGTTTCAGTCAAGAATTTACATTTTTTCACATTTTGGATATTTTTTGTTATAGTGTTTTATAGGTTTAGTCAAAAAATAATACATCAAAATTTATACATTTAAAATTATACACTTATACTCAATATCCATTTTTTCATAAAATAATACTTTATAAGAATATTTGGTATCATTTCATGATAAATCATCACAATTTTCCCCTTTCTCTCAAACATTTATCTATTTTCCCTTAAATACATCAAAAAATATTAAAATATAATACGATCACAAAAATTTCTATAAGTGATTGAAAAGTAAAGGAAACTAATAGTTTAGTAAAAATCATTAAAACACATTAAAAACACTTTTCATGAAAAAATTACATTTTCCCTTAATGGGAATCATCATATCCTTAATAAGGCCATTTATTTTACAATTTAAAAACCAATTATTTCTATATAAAAACATATAATTCATATAATATTCATGTAGGTACCTTGTTACATCTTCCTATTGAACCCTTGTATAACCCTTACAGAATCCTTATATATTGGGATAACTGCATGACCAACTTTTAAAAAAATTAGTAAGATAATATATTAATTAAGAAATTCAATGTAGTGTTATTTAGAAGCATCCCTAATTTATAATTTTAATGAAAAAAATAATTAATAAAAAATTTAAAATATCATTTAAAAAACATGGACAACAAATAGAAAGAGTTTGACAAAATAAAATGAAGGTGGATTTTACAATGAAAGCCTATTGTCAATAAGGAAACACATGAATCATAAAAACCATTAAATAATTAAACTAAAATAACAAAACAATATCTTGATAATAAATAAATTTTTCTCATATAAATTTTACGGGGTTGAATATAATCCTTATAAAACAATAAATGTATATAAAATCAAGATATCCTTCAATGAAAGGAAATTGAGATAGAGTCCCTTACCTAGAGTTCGGTTCATCACAGATGTCATTTATCATACTAAATAATAAAAAATTGTTAATTATTTAATTTAAATAGATCCTTTTTCAATTTTATTCTTATTTTTATATCACATATTATTACATTATGACAATTAATTAATTATTTAATCTTGTGTTCGTTGTTTTGATGGAATTCAATACTTGAGTCCAAAATAAAATTGGTATGATGTCTATAGTAAAAGTGTTAATTAGAAAAAAATCTCCAAAATAAAATAAACGAAATAATTATTAATCTTTTTGAAAAATTATACTTTTAAATCTGTCCATTAAATATGGATCTGAAATATGAACTACGTTACAATCATAGATATGGTAAGCCATACAAACACATGAGAATCATTTCTAAATTTCAATGAACATTATCAAAATATTGTAAGTATCTTATTATAATACCAAAATAACAATAGTATAATTATTATAATATTATTAATTTATATATACTTATATATACATCATTAAGGTGATCTGGTGATGAAAAAAAGAATCACATCACCTCATGAAGCTGATAATTCACATGTATGTACGAACGATATTATCAATTTTATGTGCATGGAAAGGTAATCAAATAAATGAAATATTAAATTTTAGTTGTCATGAATATGTAATGAATATAATATATAATCTTTAATTCCATAATTATAATGATCCTTGAGCAATGGTGTGGGAATAAAATATCACCGGTTCGCGAGGCTGTAGTCTGATGTTGACATGATTGATAACTTATTTTCCCATTTAATGGAAGTGGAGATAGATTTAGGTGATGATATTGACATAATAACATATAATTATAATGAGGATAATTGAGTTATTATTTCATAATTTTTTATGAATATTTGATGATGTGCAATAATAAAAATTTTTGAACCCCTTTATTAAAAATGTTACATTTTCTTTTGACAATCTCCTTTTATTAACACATTAATACCACTAAGGATAGTGTTATGCATAAAATAATAGATCCATAATGTGGATAGGGATTATAGGGAGGTATTAGTAAATATCACATACCATGAAAATAAGTTATGAAGTTTGAAGAGAGGATATGAATATGTGTCTTTTAATAATTGATAAGAGGGGAACTCTTGAAATTCATCAAAATATGAAATTAATATAAATTAATAATCATATATAAATGGATAAAAATCAATTTATTTATAATATAGGATCATTATGGGTTGTAATCAAAAAATTAAATATTTTTTGGACATGTTTGAGCCACATTATTACCCTTATCATTATGACAAAACGCTTATTCAACACATTAAATCGTACTGTGAAAACTTTGGATTTTACTCATTATGGTTTAATATATTTAATATAAAATTCCAAAATAACCATAACTGGACCATAAAATAAATTTTAAACATTATCATAATATTTGTTAAAAACAAAATATTTTTTATAAATTTTATATCTGTTAATAAAAAACATATTTATTTAAAAATACCATTAAGTTCAATTTTGACATAATTTATTACATTGAATTTAACAAAAAAACAAAAAAAGAAAATTTTTTATAAAGAAAAAATAACAAGTATAATTATTCTATAAAACTCATGGATGGAACTAATTATTTCAAATAATGATTACTATAATATTTTTAATATCATTTTTTGATATTTCAATTAAATAAATAATTACAATATCATAATTATGTCCGCATTTAAGATAATTATTTTATCTTTTAAAAATTATAAATAAATTATCATGATATAGATATATATTTTATCTTTAAAATTACAATTTATAGTCAAATATGACATCTTAATATCTTTACATTAAAAATGATTTAGTTATTAAAACTTAAGTAGCACATCATTGAGATTTCATTAAAATAAAATACTATAAAGGGATTGAAGTCATAAAAGGGTTATTAGGGTTCATGAAATCAAAAAAATGATGTTTTATGTCTAGAATCACTCATCCCATAAAAGTAGGAAAATATTATATGTAATTTTATGATATTTATAATATTTTTTAACCATTAATTACATGATTACCCTTAACTATGGTAATAAAAATTACAATGGTATCTATTCATAATTTCCCAAAAATATATGGGACTTATTTAAATATTTTTTACCCAGTTATAAAAAATATGTAATCCAAATTTCAAAATTCAAAACACAAAAATGGATAAAATTAACACAAAATTAATACCATTGACCGAATGAGAAAACATGTTTATAAAGTGAAAATATTCAAAATATTTAAATGTTTTTATAGAAAAGTTCAATGTGAAATTAATTCCAATGAAATAAATTGGATTAAATGATCTAAAATTGATCTAATTATAAGTTTAAACCAATATATATAATTTAATACTATTAAATATTTCGATAAAAATTACTTTTATAATTAAAATTTCTTATTTATTACTATTCATCCAAACATGAAACTTATCTGAAAAATATCAAAAATTAAACCACTGAAAATTTTGATATTATGAATTAAATTAAAAATTTAATATTTTCAAATATAATTTTAAAAAGTTTCATCAACAATATTAAAAATAGGTGCACCATCAAAAGGCTACAAAACTCTATTTTTTTGAAAAATACATATTTTATGTGTAAAATTGGATTTGTTTCATATGTAATGTCTAGAAAAAACATTAGATGATTGTAAAAAATTTGAATGAATATATATATATATTTACATTAATATAATCCTAAAATGGTGTATTTTTTGTTTATTGGTATAAAAATTAGTTGTTCACATTTAAATAGTTTTTCTGAAAAAAATTCTTCTATTTAAAAAATGTTTTTATTTTAATTTATAATTTATTTATCGAAAAATAATAAATTATACATATATGTGTAAACTATATTTTCTTAATTTAGTAAATCATGTTCATACCCTCTATCCTAATAGTTATTTTACAACAATATCATTTAAATAATAATATACAGTTGTTCGCTTAAGCAGGATGTGGCATTTCATGTATGCTATCGAACATAATGTCTTCATTTAAAAATATGGGATGTTACAAAAAATTAAAGTGTAACACTCAAATTGAACATCTAATTAACTATTTTTTGTTCCAATGAAAAAAAATATTTATTATTAATCAAAATTTTAACATCATCATCACATGACATATAATAAAACATAACAATAAATAAATACTCTCCTCCAACACCCTCTTTTGAAATTAAACAATTAATATCCTTATATATGCATCACAAAATAACATAATCCCATATATAATGGGTGAATTCTATAAAATATTTTACACACATGGTTCAATAGTGTAGGGTATCATAATCACCACCAAACTCATTTATAAAGTGCAAAAAATGCCTTCAAAACCATTTTATAAAAATAAGTCATAATATAATAATTTTTAAAATAAACCATTGAAAAATAATTTTATAATAAATTATACAATAAAACATTACATAGAAAATACTAAAGAACACTAAAAAGGATCAAAGGTATCAAAAAAATAATTAAACAAGGGCTACATACCCCATATTTACATTGAAACCAATTTAAACTCAAAAATGACATTGGAAAACTGAAACGGAGTTAAAGAATTTTTTATCTTCAAATTCATTTCAAATAACCTCTAAATAATTACATCAAACACTTGAAATGCATAAATATTGGTTTTAAAAATCAAAAACTAGAAATAAAAATAATATCCCATTTATCCTAAGAATATATTTCATTGTAAGATATTTACAAACTTTTATATATGTATTGAATATAAGTATAAAATTATATAAAATAAATTTAGAAATATCAAAAATTTCATGATAAGATAAATAAAATAATTACACAAAAACCTACCTCGATCCATGTGGAATCCACACACCATCAATTTAGTGAACAAAATATGAAATATGATGGCCTATATGAACCCTAGTCATGTAAATCCATAATGTTCGATCAACCCAAACATTAATTTTAACCCTATCAACTATTTGGGATCATGGGAGAAATGAAAGTCTAATGGAAATTCAAGAATATAGGAGAGGAGGATATAAAAGTGGGGTTTCTCGTAGAATGTTTCTTGAAATATTAAGAATAACTAAAAATTCTAAGGAGAGAAAGGGGAAAATTCATGGAGATATCTATATAGTCCACCATATGAAAATATTGAAAAAAAGGTAGTGAAATCATGATATATGGATAATGGAAGAGTGGAAATTTCATGCATTAAATAAATATGGTTTGCTTAATGGATATAATAATCTATAAATAAACAATTAAGCTCACATTATTATTCAAATACAAACCCAAGTGGTTTTTCCTTATGGTTTACCTACTCATGCACCAACCATACCCCCCCCCCCCCACACTAACACGATCTGTGAAACACCACATGATTTCCTCACATAGTTTCCCATTAATATGTAGTAACTGTAAAATAGGTACGAACCTAAAAAATTATAAAATTTGTAAAGAACAAATAATTATATAATATTTAATACAATAGTGAGATGGGGGTTGTCACATAAATATCATGACATAGATTTAAATCTCACATACTATGGAAAGAATATATACTATAAAAAATTCATTGATTTTGTTTTTATCATTCTTTGTGTTCTACATTAAAAACCAAAACCCTCTATTTTCCTTCCCCATTATTAATTTCTTATTTTCAATTATTACAATTAATAATAATTTGGGTAGGTATAATGGTGAAACATTATCTATCAAAGATAAATAGTTGGCCACACCTTATACAAACTTATTTTAATTATTGAAAATTATTCTGAAACTTCTGTTTTGAATTTTTATATCATTATTAAATTTTTATTCGTTTAATGGGATGAATTCCCTTAAAAAATATTCTCTAAAATCATATATGATATTATAAATATTGGTAATTTGAAGTATAACTCCTTTCAATCTGCCCAAATTATCCACAATTCTAGCTGTATCAATGAAATACACACTCTCCTTTGAAAAATACATGTTATCCATATGTTGACACCTTATATTCTTATATATTTTTACAATTAATTTTGAATACTTTTTATGAATAAATTTTTTGATAAACTCCCAACACATTAAAATTTACCCTATACTTTTTCTTGGAACATTTCCTGTTAATATTTATAAAACTTTTTATCAATGTTTTTATTCCCATAATATTTAGACATAGTGATCATGTTTTCTATAAATTTGACTCCCTAAACATTTGATTTTGAACAATCAGTTTCACAAATAATTTATCTTTTTTTCAAATATAGAATGTTATTTTTGTCCAGTAGTTGAAATTTGATCATTTTTGGAAACATCAACTCTTCCATAATCTTTTACTTTTATATTTCTTTAACTTTCTATATTTAAATTTTGAATTTTAATTTGTACCATTATTCATTTTAATGATATATCAATTTTGGTTAAATAATTTCTAGATAATTTTCATTATATTTATTTTTATCTTTGATTTCATCATTCAAGGTATTTTTTATCATGAAACGTCTTTAATTTATCAATTCCATTCACCATATTCGACTCCATGTCAACATGAATGGAATCATTGTAACATGATTAATGATTTTTTTTAATTAATTCTATTTTATCTTTATCAAAATTTTGAGTTATTTGAAATAAATTGATGAATTTATCTCTTCCTCATAAAATCTATTTCTATTTCCACATCAGTTCCAAAATTTCTAATATCATAATTTGTGAAACCTTCCTTATTTAGTTTCATAATCAATAAATTGTCATAAACATCAATTGAAGTTTAAACATCATATTCATCATCAATTACATGAACATCCTCAAGTTCTAATAATAAATTTCTCTTCATGGGTTTATATAAGTTCTTACATTTCCCCTTCTAATGTAAAATTAATTTATAATATACTAAATCAGTCTTCATTGATAATTTTATGGTCTTATTATTCTTACCATCAAAATATTGCCATCCATTCAACATTGGAATATTTTTTGGTGATATTTAGAATTGATTCAAACATGAATATCTTAAGTTATATCTTTTATAAAATTTTTCTTTTTCATATTCTCATTCTTCTTGATATGAATGGTATGATTTTTTCAAATTTATCTTCAACACTTTCTTCTTCTATAGAATCTTCTTCTTCTAAAAAAACTTCTTTCCGACACTAAAATTTATTTAATGTTATAATTGGTATTTTTATAAACATTTATAATCAAATAAGTAAATTAAAATTATGATTTTTATGATTTAATATAATTGTTTTATATTATTCATAGTTCTATAAATAATTTTATAAAAATCTCAGTTGAAAAATGAATTTTTTATTTATCCAAATTGATTACCCATGAATTACACGGTTTAATTTGAATGATAAATATATTGTTTCTAAAATTTTAGTTTAAAAAATGAATTAATTTTTTCAATGAACATATAAAATATATATGATGACTAATTTTTTGGTATTTTTTTGAAAATATTAATTTGGAATGAATAGTGAAAATATCAATTTTTGAAAACTGCCTTTTTTTCATTATAATAGTGAATTAAAATTTACTATTATATTTTGGATTTTGTTTTAATGTAACATAATATAAATTTAAAGAAATGTAATCCTAAAAATTCAGTATGAATAAATATTACATTTTATTTTTTATATGTTTATTATTATGCAAATAAATCAATCATATAAAAATAGTTTTTCCTTGCGATTTGAAAACATATTTTTAAAATATATTATTTCACTTATATTAAATCAATCATGAAAAGTGGATTCCATTTTTTAATCAGAAGGTTAAAATTTAATAATGATATCAATTTAAATTTTGGACATTATGAATATTAACCATGTTAAAAATGTGTCACTAAGGTAACGGGTAAATATAGTTAAATAAGGTAAAAACTAATTTATAAGGAATATAATCATATATTAATTATTTTTTAATTATTTAATTAAAAAATACCACCTTATCTTATAAATTTGATTGGTTTTGAACCACTTTCTCATGATTAATACTTCAAAATATTTAAATGATTTGAAAAACTACAAGTGTTCCTGTTCCATTACATATATAAGGTTACCCCGCCCTTTATTTCCCATACATTTTCAGCACTATAGTTTAGAAAATACCTACAAAAACCTCTTCCTAACAACCATTCCGAAATCCTAGTTGTCATATTATGCTCAAAATAATATTCCGATAAGGATTAATATGTCTTCTAAAGGGATATATCCATGGAGAAGGTATAAGTCCTAATCGGCATATTTCGTGTATATTTCATCATATAAATTATTGAAATATTCTTCCACCATGCCAAAATAATAATATAAATGTCTTAAATATACATTAATTTTATTGTAATCAAGGTAAAAACCTTTTTCATTTCATTTTCTACTATACTGATAATGAAAACATCACATGTGAATACGTATAGACCACCACCTACACAAATCAATGTAATTAATTTTTAAGCTTATAATTATGGTAATAATGATGGAACTAAAAAATAAATATAATATTTTTTAAATATTTATGATTATCAAAATTTTAAAAAATTATATACTTTATTTCTTTTCCTCCCAATAGAAAATGAAATCAATGTTCATGATTAAATACACACTACCGTTTCCATGGGATGATGTGATTCATTTTTAATTACCGCATTACATGGTTGGTTTTAAATGTGTACCTAATGTATAAACATGTGAAATATAAATTTTTTAATATTATAATGATTATGTAAACATATCCTTCATAACCATGGTCAATGAACTGATTCAGTTTTGATGTTATAAAACAAACACTACTAGAAATTTATGTTATATCCATGAACCTATATCGAAGGATTAATATATTTGTGGCTACAACCTATTTATAGAAAAAATAAAATTTATAAACCATGGAAATTTATTATATATATATATGGGGCTCCTCCTCCTCCTTTAATCCACAACCCTCCTCCCAACCCTCGACCTCTCCATTCCCTCCTCCCCTTTGCTTCCAATCAACATCGCCACTCCTCTTCCCAGCCAACACTATTCAAGATGGCCTCTCCACCTCCTCATATTCCACGCCACCAATTAATTTATCCATTGGACATAATAGGTATGATCTCTATGAACATCCTCCCTCGATGTTAACACCCAACACAGGCACCCCAACAACTCTGCTTCAAGACAACCACCCCAGATCCTCCTCTGGTGTCACGACCTGTCCTCGGGGCCCGTACTGTGACTACCACAAGCCCTCCTTCCATATTCCAGGGGATGGAGATGAGCACCATAGGCGTAATTCTGATAAAAAGGGAAGGCATTACCTTTTTACATGTAACACACACACAGTCTGAACACAAGATGTAGAGGCAACAAGTACTAAAATTGAAAAGTAAGGTGTGGTGAAAGTAAGTGGGCCAGTATACAAACCCAACTGAACTACAAGTACAAGTAAAAAGGGAAAAACAACACCTGGATCATCCGACGTGAGATCCTACATAAAGGGTAGGTATAGAACTCGATCAAATCGTCCCTACGGTACGTCTCGTCTAGTCCAGCTCAGAGCAGCCTTCGTCCGTCACCCTCAGCCTCGATCACTGTTGTCTGTCGTCTGCACAGAACACAATAAGGTGCAGGCGAAGCCTGTGCAGGGGTGAGTATAACAATACTCAGTAGGGGACATCGATACCCACAAAGGCCTCCCAAAATCCAAAAAGGATAAACCACAGTAGAAATATACAATCACGAAGTATCAACTAACCCTAATTAGGTATATGACGATACATATAACTAAGTTACCGGTCTTAGATCGACTCCAACTCTCAAGCCCAAACACAACCCAGTCCACAAAGGAAGTAAGGTCAACCACATCGATGATAATGATTGAAAGACAAGACAAAGCCCACATAGGTATACATCATTCATAGAGTGACAGAGATGATTAGATGTATTCAATGATTCATCTAAGATATCAGACCCACACATGATATAAGACCAACTAAGCTATCAGACCCACACATGATAAAGAACCAGCTATTCTGTCATACCCACACTAGATGCAGGAACAGAAGTCAGAACTGTCGGACCCATGGAGGATCCTGGTATAATAATCATTGTTGTTGAACTAACATAGGATTCCTGTATAGTAGTCTTCACTGTCGAACCCACATAGGATTCTGGTACAGTAGTCGTCCCAGTCAGCTCTAGGGTTACCGCACTCAACACGCTCGATTCCGGGAGGGTTCTCCCATCGAGTCAACTTTCAATATATCAACTATCAAGATGTCCTAATTTGATGTATCATGTAGTTCCGTCTCATCATATGGAACCCAAACCGACAGACATCGCGTCAAATCAGACGCCCGGTCTGAGAGTTATTGGCAATTCTGTTCTGGGGACCCTGTTTGATTTACGTTAGATCCAAACTCATCCATTATCCAAATTTATCAAAAACTCACATAGAGTATCACAAAAGGACCAGATCGTCGTGAGGGTCCTAGTACCGTAGACAGCTCGTCGATCGGATGCGCGATGTAGGAGTTATTCGCGTTTAAATGAAAACGAGCTCCGTCCGTCAAGCCTAGTGGGTTGGCGGGTCCACCCGACCCGGATCGGCGGGTCCGACCCGGTTGGGGGGTTGGCCTGACCCGGTGGGTCCGACTCGGATGGGGGTTAGCTTGGCCCCTTTTGGCATGGCCCCCCTGTGAACTCGGCCCGCGCTGCGGGCCGGTCAGGTTCGCCCGGCTGCGCCAAGTGGCGCCGCCTTCCCCCGGCCTGGCCGGTTCTTCCCGCAGCACGCAGCCCACGCTGTAGACCGCGGTTCTTCCCATGCGGCTCCTGTGGGTTCCATGTTTCTCCAGCCTGGCCGACAGGCGGCATGAAAATTAGCCCATGCCGAGCGGCCTGCAGATGTGGGCCGCGATCTCCTCCGCGCCGCGCCTGCAGGCGCCGCGGATCACTAGCCTGACCGGCGGGCGGCCAGACGGTTCTATTCGGCCAGGTTTCCCATGGATTTGCGCCATGTCCTCCACCTCCATGCGGTTCCAACGGGCACCGCAGTTCCTCCAGAGGGCTGGTTGGTCAGCCAGCCAGTCGTCCTATGGTCTGGGTGGCCCGAGTGGCCGTCAGACCCTCTACGGCACCGGCTCACGGCCGACGCTGCCTCTGATCATCGGGAAATCTTCTGTCCACTGCGGCCCGCATGGCCAAGTCCCCCATCCATCAGTGCGGTGCGATGGAACCATGCCCTACCTGCTCCACCTTCGTCGTCATCACAAACAAGGTTCAACATAGGGATATCAGGCAGTGTTTGTTCGGCCCGCGCTCTCCTCGTTAGGTGATAACAATTGGCCAATGACGAACGAAAAAATTCATCAAAGAATGACTGTATAATTTTTAATCATTTAAAAATAAACATATCCACCTACCTGTAAATGGTGCTCTCTCGGCGGAGTCGTCGGAAGACGGCGTCGTTCCATTTATGTCGGGAGGAGATGATGTTGCCGTTGGTGATGTTCTTCACGGGCGACGTCTACTCCTCTAACGTGGATGAATGTCATTTGAGATGTTCTTCATTATTCGTGGGAATAATTATTTCTATCTAATTCTCAAAGTCTTCCCAAGGTATTATTTCCAACCCCCATAAAATAAAAATATCACCACTTGTTAAAATGATGGCTTAATGAATTCAAAGAGATTCAAATTCATTAAGTTGCATCCATTAATTAATTAAAATGGTGAGTTGGCTTATTAAATGAGCAGGAGGATATGAAGAGGCTCAAAATAAATAAAGGGAGTTTCATCATCCTTAAATTTGGGTTCAAAGAGTTAATCTAGTGGGCCCCACCTCGATTTATATCCTCCCGATGGAGGTTAGGGTGTGATGGGCACCACCACTAACAGCCACTTAGATACTTTAATAAAATAAAATAAAAATAATCCATTGCTTATTTTTATTTTTTATTTTTTATGAATCCTAGAAAACTATCTTCTAAACACGCTAAAACGCAACTGCGGTAATGGTCCCCTTAAGAGAATATCGGCGTTGCATGTTTAACGGTGTTCTCAGATTTCAATTCTGAGCAACGGATCAAAAGATACAAAATCCCGCACATACGTTTACTGAAAGTACTTGAACAAAACTTCATAAATTGATTCCGCACACACCAGGCCTCAGAATCGGGCACCGTCAGAAACTACAGACTCGTGAAATTCCCATGTATTAAATAAAATTCCACAGAATTTATGTGTCTTTAAATTCTTCCCACCTCAAAAATTTATGTTCCCAAAAACTAAATCACACACTAACGGAACATGTGGGGGTACAGAGCACACATCTGGGCCTCCTGCTACCATGAGCTCTCCTGGAGGTTCCCGTGCATCCAGCGAACGCACATCAGAGGAATCGACCGTCCAATAAGGACCCGCTCATGTCGATCCTCAATCTCCACTGGAAACTCCATGAATTTCTCCCCATCATCGATATCTATCTCCCTGTGGTCGCTAAGGTGAGACGGGTCATGCACATATCATCTCAGCTGAGATACGTTGAAGACGTCATGCACCCAGTGCAACTGAGGTGGATGAGCCAGGCGGTAAGCCTACTCGCCTACTCTGCTGAGGATGTGGAACGGTCCGATGAATCGTTGAGATAACTTGCCTTTTCAGACAAATCATCAAATACCTCATTGATGTGAGACCCATAGAATGATGTAGCCGCCATAATATAACTCCAGTGTTCTCCATCTCCTATCAGCATATGACTTCTGCCAGCTCTATGCAGTCTTCATCCATTCATGGATTATCTGCACCTTCTCGATCAAGGGTTGCACCATCTCTGGTCCTTCTAGTGCTGACTCCCCTAGGTTAGTCTAGCACGGAGGTGACCTACAAGGTCGGCCGTAAAATTCCTCATAATGTTTCATCCCGATGGTAGAGTGGTAGCTGTTGTTGTACGCAAACTCCACCAAGGGTATGTGATCCTCTGAGCTACGACCAAATTCAAGGACACATGAACGGAGCATGTCCTCAAGAGTCTAAATGGTCGTCTCAGTCTGACCATCCTTCTGAGGATGGAGGGCGGTGCTCAAGTGAAGCTGCATCCCGAAAGCCTCCTCCAACCTCTTCCATATTAGGGAAGTTAAATGAGCATCTCTATCAGAGACAATTTTCAATGGCACACCATGAAGTTGTATGATCTCTTGTACGTAGAGACGTCCCAAGCTCTCAACGAAGCCATGCTCTCTGATCGGTAGGAAATGGGTCGACATGGTGAGTCGTTCGAAAATCACCCAGTTAGAGTCGTGTCCTCTAGATGTATGTTGAAGTCCCATCACAAAATCCATGGTTATCTTATCCAACATCCACTCGGGGACCATTAAGGGATGGAACAAGCCTGCTGGAACCTGGTGCTCCGCCTTCACTTGCTGACAAGTGAGGCATCGCGAGAAAAACTCTGCTACTGCCTTCTTCATGCACAAGCACTAGTGTTATCATCTGAGGTCCTGATACTTGTTCGCCACTCCTGGATGTACCACTAGAGGGGAATTGTGGAACTCACTCAACACATCCTCCTGTAGGGAAACCTGTACCATGGTACATCCACTGAAGAAGATGATGTGCTCCCCACAATCAGAAAATCCATCAGGTGCCTTCCCTAAGGATATCTGAGCACATCACGTCTCATAGTTAATGTCCCCATGCTATGCCTCTTTGACTCACTGAAGAAGTGGAGGAGTGACTGTGAGAGACTGTAGAAAGGCTACTCCATTTCTATCGACAAAGGATATCTGCAACACGGCTAGCTGCTCTGTCACCTCTCCAAACAGCTGAATTCCTGATCTCCTTCTTAAAGAATTTGCTACAACGTTCCCCTTCTAAAAAGTATAGACTATCTAGAAGTTATTGTCCTAGGGGAACTCGAGCCATCGCCGCTGTCTCAGGTTCAGGTCATTCTGTGAGAAATTGTACCTGAGACTCTGGTGGTCAAATTAGACGGTAAAATGATTTCCTCTCAGATAGTGTCACCACATCTTCAAGGAAAAGACCACTGATGCTAACTCTAGGTCATGGGTAGTGTAGTTTTTCTTGTTCTATATCAACTTCCATGAACCATATGTGATCCCTGGTCACTCCTACATCAGGAAACACCCATTCCTGGTCCCTCATGCGTCACAGTAAACTATGTACCCTACGCCCTCCTCTGGTAGCCTCAATATGGGCGCACTCATCAATCTCTACATCAGATCCTGAAAGCTCTGTTGAAATCTATCTGACCACACGAAGGGTTTCCCCTTCCTCGTCAATGTTGAAAGCGGTGCTGCAACTATAGAGAAGTCTGGTATAAATCTCTAATAGTACCCAGCTAGACCCAGCAAACATCGTACCTCCGTCACACTCTTGGGTGGATCCCAATCAAGCACTGCCTCAATCTTCACTGAATCCACTACAACTCTAGTCTAAGAGATGATGTGTCCTAGAAAGTAAACCTCTCGAATCCAGAACTGGCTATGACATCCCAACTTTTTATCACATAAAATTTCATGACATTATACAAAACCAAGGATCTTTAAGGTTTAGTGTCTAGGAAACCAGGAACATAATACATGGTAACATAAAAAATTCTTATTAAACACTTGAAAGGCTTCTTAATTGTTCATCCTAAGTTCATTACAACATCAAATAACCTGGGATAATACATCAAAGGAAAGGGTGATCAGAAGGCCTAGTAAGGGAAACAAGGGAAACAATTTACATGTGAACTTGAGATATATCAAAAAGTCATGAAAAAGAACTTTAAGGCATGAGAAAGAGTACTTGAGGCATATCATAAACGTGTTTCATAACATGAATATGTGTCTAAAATATTTAACGTAGAAAATCATGAACATATAACCAAAGTCCATCCCCAAGGTGTCATTTGAAAATTACCAAGGTTCTTCACCAAGATATCGTTAAAATTGTAATCTCTAATGGTTACATCATTACCCAATGCATTGAAGAGATATCCGGGAACACCCTTAAATTTTCATTTATTATCATGTGATCCACATATATTGTCATCAAACATTTCATAAATAACCCATATAGCATAAAAGAAATGGGTTTCATTTCATAGTCATAACATTTTAAAAACTTCTTTAAAGACGTGATCTTGATGTCACTTTAAACCCACGAAAAAGGAAAGAGGGTTTCATGTATGTAAATCCCAGAATTTAAAATATAACATATTGATATATATGTGAATACCTTTGTAGAATAATGATATTTGAGTATTAACTTAATAAAATAAAATAATTTGTGAAAAAGAGAGAGACATTTTGAGACCAAAATTCGGCAGCATAACGGCTATGTTGTAGGGTGTTAGAAAACATTGAAAAGAGATGGGACATGGGTCAACCACTCATAAATGACCAATAAAATATTATAGGGACAGAATATATAGGATATATGAACATGGTAATGAAATTTTAAGGACATATCATTTGAAATGAAAAACATGGAAGGAAGGAAAAAATAAGATTTCTCTTATGAAAATTTGGCAGCCTAATGGCGTCACTTAAAACATCAAAAAAATTAATTGACATGGTAAAATAGGGCCTATCATCATATGAAAATAAAAGACCAGTATGATAGATTTAGATATAATACCCCAAAATAATAAAAAAGAACTTGAAAACTTGACATGAAAATAGAACTTGAAAATGAGAAGGGTGAAAGAATCCATTACAAAAATTTCGGAAAACTAACGGCACCACTTAAACATTCAAAAAACGAAATGACGAGAGTAAGAGGGGATATCTCATCATATAAAAATGAAAAGGGAAGTAATAGGAATATAAAAGAACATCCTCCAACATAATAACATGGAGAATAAAAGAAATTACTTGAAAGAGAGTATTTGAAATGAACGAGAGAGGTTGGATCCCTTACCTTAAAACTTAACTCTTAAAACTCGACGGTTGGGACATTGAGGGAATGGGGAACCTTGGGAGGACTCTTTGGGAGGTAATGAGACCATAACATCGTTGGAGGATAGTTGGGAGTAAAAAATAAAGGAGGAAAGGGTAGGTATTTATAGGGAAAGGGCGGTGATACATTAATAATTTCAAGGGACACCTCCCAAGTGGTTTTCTCAAAACCATGTGCTCTTCCATGGTATTAGGACAAATGGGTCCCCCATACAATAATTCATCACCATTGGTTGGAAAACCATTTAAATATCACATGACATCATCATGACACAGTTATGAAGTAATTAAACATAATGAAACCCAAAAACTGAAAATTCACTGTTCACTGAAAAAATCAACTTTCTTAGAAAAATACCAAAATTTCACCTTAACCAAATATCGATGCTATGATTTTAGAAATGAACTCCATTTTATAAAAATAATTTTATAAATATTTTTAATTTAATTTTAAAATTGATACACTATTCACCAAAAACTCAATTTTTTCAGAAAAATCCCCAAAAATTTCCTTAACATAATATCGATGCTCAAATTTCAAAAATGAACTCCATTTTATCAAAATAATATTCTAAATATTTTTAATTTAATTTATAATTAAAAACCACTATTCACCCGAAAAAACTAATACTTGAATAATAATTTCTGAAATAGTTATTTACTAATTTTGTTGAATTACTTAATCAAGGTGCCTATATTATAATAATACATTCATTAAGTGAGATTACTGATCCATTTGGCCAAATTACTAATCCTAAGCATAAAATCACTATTCATAATTTCCCATTCATCAAAAATTAATTTGATCTTATTAGAGTCTAAATTTCATACTGAACATAATTGTAGAAGACCATTTTTGGAAAATCATTACACATAATTAATTATTTAAGGTTTACATAAATATTTTCAAATATCCTTTTTCTAGAATTCATCAATATTATGCATACTATATTTATCCGGACATTTGAAAATTCAAAAACATCAACATAAGAAGAAATCACAATTTTTATTTAAATCAAAGGATTACACAATATAGTTATGGTCTCATTACACATACCCTTATAACACCATCATAGGACCTAAGAGTAAGGTGTGCTAGTGTGATAGATTCTTGGGGTGGCTCGGCCAACATTGCCCGAGTAGTGATTTATACCAGCTTGAACTTCTCGCGAAGTCGATTCCGTTTTAGCTTTACACGATGAAGTTCGGCTTGGGTTTGGTCCAGAGCAATGCCCAAAGGTGATAACTCCTTCCCAGGTTCTGTTATATGGGCTTAGATTGGCCAAAGACTACTGGCTGAGGCCATCGAATCTTCTTTCTATATTAATTAACCAAGATCACTTGGATTCAGAGACAATAATCGCAAAATTTAGTTTCCAACAGTCATATTGACCAATGGTCATATAACAGTCGACACCCAATGGTCTCATTTTAATTATACTCATTTTATTAAATGAAATAGTTTTTGTGAGTATAAAATAAAATAACACAAAAAATTAGGAAACAATATTTATTCAAAATTTCTGATCATTACAATATTACCTCCATAAGAAATTGTGTCCTGACAATTTTTAAAATTGGGTTTGGAAATTTCATTGAATGTCCCACATCGGAAGAAGAGTCAGTAACACTATTACTTTAAAAAAAAGAAAGAAAACGTACAAAGGTAAGCCGAGTTAACCCATACTAGGATTCCATGTTGGAAAACAAGGACATGGAAGTGAAAACAAAGGGTTTTGTTTTGATGGAGAGTGATAGAAAACATGATTATGAGAAAGTTAACAACAAGATAATCACAAACTTATGATGGGTTAAAAGGTATTTAATTTCCCAGTAGGAAACGTTAACATACATCATTTTTGTTTTACATTCCTTTTCATTGTTTTGAGGAATTCATTTACTAAATAGAATAAATAGATTTGGAAATATACCTACCTTCAAGTAGACTTTAATAATTTAAAAAGTTTATACCAACACTAATATTTTCTACAAACGATGATCATTCAAAAACACTTGGTCTCATCAAAAGCAGAAGAATAATCTTCTAGAGAATCACATAATCCACATAAGAAAAACTATCTATCTTTAAACATTTTTCCCAAAAACAGAATGAGTAAGAAAAAACAACTCTTCAAAAAGAAAGAAACCCATATGAAGGGAAACTACTTTCAATCTTCAAAGTTCCACAGTACTACCCAAATTTTATCATAGACCATTCCATATATAATTGTCCTTAAAATTCCTGAAAATAAACCAAACTTAAATTGAAACCCAAATACAAGAAGGATTAGATTACATAGTCTTCCAAGATATACTTTATCGTTCATCTCCAAACATCATCAACCACTCCTAAAATCTTATAACAAAAGTAACTAACCTAAACATACTTTCCCCAATATAGGTTAATAATTTCCATAAGTAACCTAAATTACGATAAGTTCACCTTAAATTTGTCGATTCTTTAATATATAAGTCAAACATTACTCCTCAAATAAAATACCGTAGTAATCTATTTACCTGGATCATATAGGGTTCCCATAATAGTGAATGTCTTCAAAAAAATAATCATCTTTTAATCCCCAAATAATCCTTTTTTTTTCAAGAAGAATAGCTTCACAACATCAACATGTGGTACATAACAGTAGACATTTTCCTTAATGATATAAAACCATCATAGGTAGTGACTCGATGTTCTTAGAAAACATTGAAGATATGGTCATAGGCCATGAACTAAAAAAACAGCATGACATAGAAAAGTATTGCAAAGAAGTTACCTGTACTTTAGTCATCATGATCCATCTCAGCATAGGACATGCATTGTTCCCTTGTACTTGAATATTGTTGATGCCCATCCTGATTCACATCCCTTCTAAGAGTGCATTGACTTGGATAATGTCCAACTTCTCCACATTTACGACATTAAAAAGTATACGGTACATTAGATCGAACCTTATCTCTATTCATCAGATTTTCCATTTTTTTAAAGCAATTGGCTAATTTATGCCCGATCACCCCACACTTAAAACATATCCCGATTCCTTTGGGACATTCTACTTGGTTCTGATTTCCACACTTTTTTCACAAAGGGAAATGAGTCTTCATTCCCTTATCAACTTTATCAGACGAACCTCCTAGAGAATTCATCTTCTTCTTCCTTGATGAATTTGTACATTCTACTAGGTACCAATCATTAATTGTGATTTTTGATAGCTAGTTTGGAATAATCACAAAATTATCAACATGATCTCTTACCATCTCTATCACCTTAATAGGGAAATAAAAAACATTTCCTATCACATTGGTTGTTAAGACATGTTCTTCCATTTTCCACCATTAACTAAGAAAGTAAAGTATAATTAGGGGGATTAAATACATAGCCAATAATCATGAAAATGAAACTTAAAGCATAGAAGGATAAACTTGTAGAAGAAAAGTATACCCTAACTTGTGACCCCATAGGTTCCAATCTAGGTTATCCATGATCATATATTCCTATGTGAATATTTATTTTATTTTGTCTTTGTCCCTTTAATAATGGATCATACTAAGCTTATGAATTTACCAAATCATTTCCCTCGAGAGTGTCATAACCAAGAGTGCAGCAAGGCCCGTTGTCATGTAAAATTCCCCATTCGAGTCTAGATAAAAGCGGTGTTTCTAAGTTTTACCACTATGTACATCTGTTCCATATCCACCTCTAGCAGCTCGTATCCAGACAGGGATTTATTTTTTTGGAACCCACTTACTTAATACTCACCAAAATACCAGGAAGATTTCCTTTATTTACACTTTTTTATAGGTTTACTCCTAAAGTGTTCATATATTAATTTCCACAAATAACTAAACCATAATTTGACACCAACTACTAAATCCCGCCTTTTATCCCAGAAAATTTCATGACATTATACAAAACTGAGGATCTTTAAGGTTTAGTGTCATGGAAACCAATAACATAATACATGACAACATAAAACATTCTTCTTAAACACTTGAAAGGCTTCTCCATTCTTCATCTTAAGTTCATTATATCATTTCATATCCTTGGAGCATACATCAAAGGAAAGTGTGAAAAGAAGGCCCAATACGGGATACAAGGGAAACAATTTACATGTGAACTTTAGATATATCAAAAAGTCATGAAAAAGAACTTTAAGGCATGAGAAAGAGTTCATGAGGAATATCATAATAAAAAAACGTGTTTCATAACATGAAGATGTGGCTACAAAATTTAACATATAAAATCATGAACATATCACCAAGGTCCATCCCCAAGGCGTCATTTTAAAACTACCATGGTTCTTCACCAAGAAATCATTAAAATTGTAATCTATAGTGGTTATATCATTAGCCAATTCATTGGAGCGCTATCAGGGCACACCCTTAAATTTTCTTTTATTATCATGTGATCCACATATATAATAATCAAACATTTCATTAATAACCCATATAGCATAAAAGAAATGGGTTTCATTTCATAGTCATAACAATTTAAAAACTACTTTAAAGACGTGATCTTTATGTCACTTTAAACCCACGGAAAAGAAAAGCAGTTATCATGTATGTAAATCCCAGAATTTAAAATTGAACATTTTGATATATATGTGAATACCCCTATAGGATAAAGATATTTTATTATTCACTTAAAAAAATAAAATAATTTGAGAAAAAGAGAGAGACATTTTGAGACGAAAATTCGGCAGCATAACGACTATGTTGTTGGGTTTTAGAAAACATTGAAAAGACAGGGGACATGAATCACCCACTAATAAATGACCCATAAAATAGTACAGGGATAGAATATAAAGGATATATGAACATTTTAATGAATGTTTAAGGACATAACATTTGAAATAAAAAACATAGAAGGAAGACAAAAATAAGATTTCTCTTATGAAAATTCGGCAGCCTAACGTCATCACTTAAAACATAAAAAAATGAATTGACAAGGTCAAATAGGGTCTCTCATCATATGAACATAAAAGATAAGTATGATAGATATAGATATCATACCCCAAAATAATAAAAAGGAACATGAATGACTTGACATGAAAGTAGAACTTGAAAATGAGAAGGGTGAATGAATCTGTTACAAAAATTTCGGCAGCCTAACGACGCCACATAAATATTCATAAAACGAAATGATGAGAGTAAGATGGGATCTCTCATAATATTAAAATTAAAAGGGAAGTAAGATGAATATAAAAGAACATCATCCGACAACATAACATGGATCATATAATAAATGACTAAAAAGAGAGTATTTGAAAAGAAAGAGAGAGGTTGGATCCGTTACCCTAAAACATAACTCTTAAAACTTGATGGTTGGGTCCTGGAGGTCTTGGGGGCACCTTTGGAGGACTCTTTGAGAGGTAATGAGACCATAGATTAATTGGGGGATAGTTTTGAGTGAAAACTAATGGAGTGAAGGTTGTGTATTTATAGGGAAAGGTAGGTGATACTTTAATAATTTCAAGGGACACCTCACAAGTGGTTCTCTCAAAACCATGGGCTATCCCATGGTATTTCCCATGGTGTTAGGCCACATGGGTCCCCCCATATAATAATGCATCACCTTTGGTCGGAAAACCCTTAAAATATCACAAGACATCTTCATGACACAGTTTTGATGTCATTAAACATACCGAAACCCTAAAACTGAAAAATCACTATTCACAAAAAATTCAACTTTCTCAAAAAAATCCCAAAATTTTACCTTAACCAAATATCAATGAATTGATTTTAAAAATTAACTCCATTTTATTAAAATAATCCTCTAAATATTTTTAATTTAATTTTTAAATAAATACACTATTCACCGAAAATTCATTTTGTTCGGAAAAATCCCCAAAAATTACCTTAACATAATATCAAGGATCTGAGTTCTAAAATGAACTCCATTTTATAAAAATAATTCTTAAAATATTTTTAATTTAATTTTTAATTACAAAACACTATTCACCCGAAAAAACTAATAATTGACTAATAATTTCTGAAATAGTTATTTACCTATTTTATTGAATCACATTACATAATAAAGGTGCCTATATTATATTGATACTTTCTTTAAGTGAGATTAAAAATACATTTGGTCACATTACTAATCCTAAGAATAAAATCACTATTCACAATTTACTATTCATTAAAAATTATGTTGATCTTATCAGACTCAAAATTTCTTACGGAACATAATTGTAGAAGACCTTTTTTTGAAAATAATTACACATAATTAATAATTTATGGATTAAATAAATATTTTCAAATATATTTTTTCTAGAATTAATCAAAAATATGCATACTATATTTATCTGGACATTTGAAAACTTACAAACGTCATCATAAGAAGAAATCACAATTTTTATTTAAATCTAAGGATTACACAAGGCAGTTATGGTCTCATTACATATCCCCTTATAACACCAGCATTGGACCTAAGAGTAAGGTGTGCTAGGGTGATATAATCTTGGGGCGGCTCGACTAACATTCCCCGAGTAGTGATTTCTTCCAGCTTGGACTTCTCATGAAGGTGATTCTGTTCCAGCTTTACACAATGAAGTTCGGCATGGGTTTGGTCCAGAGAAAAACACAAAGGTGCTACCTCCTTCCCATGTTATGTTAGATGGGATTCGATTGGCCCGAGACTACTCAATAAGGCCATCGAATCTTCTTTCTATATTAATTAAACAAGATCACTTGTATTCAGAGACAATAATCACAACATTTAGTTTCCAACAATCATATTGACCAAGGGTCATATAACAGTAGAACCCCAACGGTATCATTTTAATTATACTCATTTTATTAAATGAAATAGTTTTTTTTAGTATAAAATAAAATAACACACAAAATCAGGAAACAAGATTTATTCAAAATTTTGGGTCGTTTCACTGGAACTTCGAGAGCTTACCATATAGCTGGTGCTCCCAGAGTGTATTCAACACTACCCGCAAATGGTAGGCGTGCCCCTCCACAGTAGTCGAGTAAATTCGTATGTCGTCGATAAAGACTACGACAAAGTGATCGAGGTATGGCTGTAATATCATGGTCTTTAGACTCGTGAACACTACTGGAGTGTTGGTTACACCGAAGGGAATAACCAAGAACTCATAATGGCCATACCAACACCTGAAGGCCATAATCTGCACATCCTCGTGTCAAACACTGAGCGGGTGATACCATGACCTATGGTCTATCTTTGAGAACCATCATGCTCTCTTGAGCTGATCAAAGAGGTCATCAGTCCTCAGGAGTGGTTACTTGTACTTCACAGTCACCTGATTCTGGAAATGGTAGTCAACACACAGCCACAAGATCCCATCCTCCTTCATGGAGAACAAAATCGGTGATGCCCAGGGTGAAACACTGGGTTGGATAAATCCTTTCACCTGTAAGTCCTCCATCTGTACCTGCAGCTCACGAAGCTCAGCGGGAGCCATCCAATATGCTGGAGTGGATATTAGTGATATATCGGGGTACTGGTCAATGTAGAAGTCTACCTCTCTTTAAAGAGGTAGTCCTCGAATGTCGTCAGAGAAAACATCTGCATACTGATCCACAAGAACAGGAAAACTCGAACTCCGAACATCAAACTCTCCGACGATGAGACTAGCCAACTGTTGTGTGATTGGCTACCCCCTCCTCTGCGTATGTCCATCCTATGCTGCAAAGGCTCCCTTCTCACAGGTGAAGGTGAACCTGGTCCCATCTGTGCAGATACACCGCACAGTGCACCTAATACAGTCAATCTGAGCATGAACTGTTGATAACCAGTATATACACAAGATGACTTCGTAAGGCCTCGACACCACTACAAGAATATCCTAGACAAACCTCTCGCCTCCTAGAGTAATATCACACTACCGGCACTACTGCGTAATCATCGAGTCTACTCCCATATGAGTCTCTAGATGTAATTATCGAGCCAACGTCGGCGTCGAAATCTCTGATCTCTGAATGAGGGCAGTGGAAATAAATTAATGACTCACACCTATGTCTATATGTACAGCTGCAAGGGATGAGTAGACACCGATAGTAACTCAAATCATATCAGGTGCGCCATGGTCGTAGCCCTCAACTGCCTGGAGCTAAGCCCGCCTCTTCCCGCCAACACCCTGTGGTCGGGGAGGACCTCCTGGTGGTGGTGGTGGTAGAGCCTCGTAACGTTGTCCACCACCCACTGCTCGACCAACTCCTATTCCACATCTGTCTTCTCCAAATGGACCACCACGGACGAACCTCTGTCTCCACTGGGGAGGTCCCTCTACTATCTGCTGCTCATCTACATGGAAGGTAGGTCAGTCTCGAGCCATGTGACCCTACCCGCCCCATGCATAGTACTGCCTTCTCCTCGTATAGTTGGCTCTGTCTTGTGTGCCCCGCCCTATCGAACCTGTATCCTATGGTCGCCTACCTGATGGTCGGGACTGCTTGGACCTCTGCGTCATCTGTCTATTGCCGGCTGCAAAAGACTCTGCTATGTGTTGCCTTGTGGTCGGTCTCACTACAAGTGTCTGCTCGGCAAGGAAACTCTCCACTAGAAGGTATCTCGCCAGCACCCGCGCCTGCGTCAGGATGCTGAGGGGAATCGTTGAGACCCTGATCTCATGCATGATCCCCTACTCGAAGGTCCAGGCCCTGATGAACAGGTCTTGTACCATATCCGTGGATTAGCGTGAGAGGTCGGTGAACCTCACTGGGTACTGAGCTACTATCAAGCTTCCCTAATACATATGAAGTAACTCCTGAATCTGCACCGCTCAAAGGGTGGCTAGAACAAACACTGAGAGAAAGAGTCTTTTTAAGAATGTACAGAGTAATGATGCCTCTTCATGCACCTGGAGCCTTAGGATCCACCATCTACCTGCCTACGCATGAAAGAGACTCGCGACAAGGATCACCAAGAGGTCAGCTGGTTTCCCAACCAATCTAAAAACTCTCACAACAGCCTCCAACCAATCCTCAGCAGCCTATGGGTCAATCTATCCCTGGAACCTAGGCGACCTTTGGCACTGTAACTCATGCGACACACTCACTCGGTGTGCACTCTCTACTGCTGGAGCTGTTGGTATCGGTTTCCCAATGGGTAGTGGTACCGCTGGTACCTCCAGTTTAATGGGGTCATACACCAACGCCTCATCACTCAGTGGGCTACCATCTTGTGCGAAACTCGAAACCCTAGATGGCTGCCTTTATGGGGAGATGATAAAAGAAAATAGGTGCAACACGGTTAAAAAATTATATCTGGTGAGTTGACACAAAGTAATCATGAGGTATTTTCATTTGCTGTTGGGGAATTGTTATGATTTATTTTCATTTCGATTCACTGCTATCTACTAAAATAAAAAATAATTAGTACATAAAATTTAAGAAGGAAAAAAGAAAAATAATTTTGGAAAAAAAGAATTAATTGTGAAATAATTTTTTGAATATGATTAATTATATAAAATATGGTTAATTTCATTATACGAATTCTTATTATTCTTTATTCTAAGAGTTTTGGAGTGTGGGGTAATGCTATTTTCATAGGAGTTTTGTTGGGATATTAATTTTTCACCATGAATTATACTCATTATTTTAATATAATTTTTGAGTCATATATATTTCACACCAGTTACCTACCAATCCCCATCCTCAGATTCATTTCACATATTCATGGAATTTTTAATGGTTATCGTTTATTTTTTGATTACAGGGTAGAGATTTGGGATTCCATGCAAGTCCATGGTTAAGATTCATGTAGTTGAGGACGGATCATAACTCTAGTCAAATTTAAATAGAGTTATGATGGAATATATATTATAGTAAATTAGATCAATTCATAATTAATACTATGCATAAATATAATCGTGAAAATATAGATTACGAAAATTATCATCACTTCAAAAGGGAAATGTAAAATATAGGATTGATTTAGTTTTCTTGAGAAAAATTGTTGTTGATGATATTTCCAAGAAAGAATATTGTAATTATATTTCCAATTGAATTTTTTTTCTTATATTATATTTTAACCTTGTATGATTTGGTTTCCTTTGTGAGTTTCTTAGATTTTATGCTTGGTCTAAAGAAACAATAGGACTGTGGGGGGGGGGTGATAGCTATGAATCACGCATAATTTTTATATATATTTTTTATATAAATGTATTTTTTTATAATTAAGTGATTTTAATGATGAAATTTTATTCCTTGTAAACATATAATTTAGGTTTAATTTCTATTAATATAATAAATTAAACATGAAATTTCTTAAAATGAATGAAAAAATGAAGAGGAAAAATGTGGCCACCTGTGCCTAGCACTATAAGAAAAAAACCAAATGTGGTAGTGGATGAGCTCTATAATTGTGTCTATTTGGAAATGAATTGTAATTAGGAGATAATATTATACTTATATTGGGCAGGAACATGGAAGATGGGAGAATAAGAACTCTTAATGACATTATAGGGGACTAGTGGCCATAGTACGAGGTGGCACCCTAGAAAATTCGTAATCAGGGAGAAGAAGACTAAAGTGGACTCTATGAAGGGTGAAAATATTTGGGACTATAAAACCTCCCCATTATTAATGTTTAATGAAATATATATGGTGAATTGAAAAAAAAACATCATATGAGCCTTCTTCATTATTTGATATTGGGATTCACACCACACCAAAATATTTCACACTGTGACACTCCTTGATCACCAGGGAGTTGCTTGATCCTACTCCATCTATGATAGAGTGTATGACAAATTCATGGGATACATTTCATATTCTAGACGATGAAATGATATGAAAGAAATGATAACACCTTTCTTGGTTCACGTCGTACCATAGTTTTTGAAACATCGCAACATTAATCAATGGAATTTGTCCCTTATTATAGTAGTTTTATATAGTATACATAATATAAAATTACATAGATACCATATTAATGGACTTATAAATAATGATTCAATGAAATATGAATTATTCCATGATGTTAAAAAACTTATAACGATGAAATAAAAACATTACCTTAGGATGCAGAATATGACCATTATGAATAGTAAACCAGCCAAATAAATAGCAACCGCATACATTAAAGTATATATTAAATCTATGAATCATATAATTTAAAATATTATATAATAATATCATAGTATATGTAAGTGAATATTTTTATATTTATTAATTATTTTTTAGCAGTTTTATAACTCCTAAATATTTTTAAAAAATTATTATAGTGAATTTAATAAGCTAAAAAGAAAATTTATTTTCATAAAATATTTTAAAAAATTAATATTTTCTTGTCTTATTATTTTAAGATAATATTTTTTGACCTTAAGTAACTTTTGAAAGTGTTATAAAATCTGATATAATGTGAAAATATGTATTTTCCATGTAAATGATGATTTTAATTTAAAATTTAGTTACTCATATTTTTAAAATTATTCTACTTATATGGAGTTTATTTTATAATTCTATAGATCAAGAAATTATTAGGATAATGTTTTTGGATTTTTCCAAACATGAATTTTTGGGGAATAGAAAAATATGATAATTTCTAGTTAATGATAAATATTAGTATTTATTCTGCAATAGTTGATGTATTGATTATTTTCACCTTTAATATAAAATCATCCCTCATTATTATAATTTCATTGATAATTATCAATCCATTCATAGTTTTGCGCCTAAATTTATAACCTAATAATTAAAATAATGGGAAAACACTGCTCCCCTCTACAATAAATACCACCCATCACCCCATCTTCTCCTAAAATCTATCAAGACTTATTCATTGTCCAAATTTTGTCCAATACTCTTCTCTGGCCCCTTAACCATGTCTAAGAGCTCCTGGTCTCATTAAAAGGTAAAATCCTCTTCCCTATAGAGGTTCTTAAGGAGGAGAGTTTTAAGAGGAAAATTCCACTTAAATTTTCTTTTAATTTATTTTAATTTTGTTACGTTTTCTTATTCCCCCCAACCTCATGTCATTAAAATGGAATTATAAACTCTAGTGAATAACATATACTATAAATATATCATTCTAATTTAAAATCCTTCATTAAAATCATCATTTTTTCTCTTTTATTCTAAAAAATCAATCATTTTCTATGATGTGTCAATTCAAAAACATATTGTGTGATGCACATTAATAGTCCGTAATCAAATTCTTGATAGTTAATGTAACAATTAAATTATTTTAAATTTATTTTAAATCGAATTATACAGCAATAATTTTGTTTATGAACTAAAATTTATACAGAATAATAAATGACTAAGCAAAACAAGTTCACTGTGATCGAAAAACTGAAATAATTAAACTAAAAAAAATCATCATCAACTGTTATCTAATGATTAATCCTCAAAAAATATAACCAATTTCATTATAAGAAAATTCAAACTTATAAAATATCATTAATAAAATCTAGTACATTTTTTGGATATTTATTCACATTTTACATGAACATCAATTCATGTATACAACTGAAATGATCAGGAAATATATGAAAACAAAAACTCCCAATTGACGAAATTAAACTCTATAACTCATCCAAAATACCATAAATTACCTTAATAAATCCATAATGAATAAAATTCATATATAAAAGGTTTTTTATTTGTTAATTAATGAATCTAATGTAATCATTCATTATATTAAAGGGAAGAAAGCATTCAGACACATGGTAAGGGGAATTCTCAAACCCAACTTCCTTTATTTGGGGTTTTTCTATTTCGCCCCATTTTTAGTATAGATATTTCTTAAATACAATTTATTTATCTTTATAATACTTTTTCTGGGATATTCATGTTTTTTAATTGATTTTATGACAAACACAATTTTTTTCTAGAATAATTATTCTTAAAAAAATACACATTTTATTGTTTCTTCTTCATCCATGTTTTATGGTTCTTATATTGTAACATACCAGACCAGAACAGCCACCTAAAAAGTGATAATGGTCCAAATGTTACTACCTTAGGTGCACCTCCCCAAATTCCAATGGCTTCTACCTAACAGCGAGGGTCAAAATATGTATAGTGGGGAGGCTCAACCTCTCTGATGATAATAATGGTAACAGTCCATGTAATAATATATAACATGTAGTGGAAATTAATGACTCATCAGACTCGATCTAGACCCCCCAGAGTGGAAGCACATACAATATCAGAAAACAGTAGAAACCAAATAGAAAAAACTGTAGCGAAAAATAAATAGAATAACATGCTAAGTACCTCTTGTAACTTCTACTGAATAGAAAAAATGCATCCATAGAAGCTCATTCATATCCATATAAAAAAGGGAACCAATGGATAACCAACTGTAGCTAAAAAACAAGTAAGCATGATGATACAGAAAATAGAAACCAAAAATAGTAAACCTCAACAAGGTATGACCTCAAGGTCCATACCAGTCTCCATGAAAAGCAGTACTTTGATCAAACTCTTGAGGCTGATTCTTTACCTTCACAAAAATTCATAAAGTCAATATGTGTCCTGAAGGGCCTCTGTAGGGTTTGAGAAAAATCATAGTCGAATACCACCTATTTGGTGCACACCTAGTATAATTGATTATGTAGGCATACATCTCTATGTAATGTAAGTAGCGCAATTCCATAAATAAACACAACATCCACTGGTGCTCTACAACAACCTTATAGTGTCCCCTCCCTCATCCAATGCTAGAATATTTGATGTAAATAGTGTTCTTGGCCCATGGGACAAGTACCCATTTCATCACAAGTACCAGGATAACCCTCTAGTTCTGCCTCATTCACGTAACCCAACACAATGTGCCTCTAGAAAACTCATATCTCTACGTACCGGCATCCTGAATCGATTCCCAAACATAAGTAACTCATAGGAACAACATTTCTTGTCTTAAAATAAGTAACCTGTGGGACATTGATGTCTACCCTGAAATAAAGTTACCGGAAGTACATCAATGTCTTCCATAAAATAAAGTGTCTTGGTCCCCAGCCTCAATCACAACGAGCCTTAGCCGCCAACCTCATATCCTCGTCGTTATCTCCAAAAGGATCCTTTCCATCAATGTTTCTTCCTACGAATAGCACCACCAACCTAATAGTACCTAAAATTCTACTATCGGGGGGTCTCTACCCACTTGAGTGGTCAAAAATACCTCATCACGGAGTCTCTCTATTTGAACACGACTCAAATCACATGTGAGAAGTAATCACCAAAATAGTACCCAAGCCACAACCTCTCTGTCACCTAAATCCCCTATGACCATGTCACTCAGTATCTGATGGCCTTTCCATCCATGTAACCTGGGTCATTCCCTACCTGAAAGTCTCATTACCTCAATCCCAATGTCTATAACACCAAATCCCATGGTCAAAAGCACCCAATTTACTCCAGACCAAGCCCAACCCTTGATCAACATCACTCAAGAGATATTTGTGCATTTATCAACACAACCCAAGGGTTCCAGCATGTGCAATTAAATAATCATATATATAGTCAACGAATCACATCAAAATAGGAAAACAAATGAAATATTTCAATTTCACTTGCCTTGTGTTGTCCCATATCAGTAATGAGGTTGTGAAATCGTTTGAAACGTTTTATCATGCTTAATCAATCTAAACACTACAATTTAATCATCATGATTTATTTTAAAACCAATTTGGCATACCTGGAAAAAATTCCCCATTTGAGCAACGACCCCTCACCCGACCTTGCTCAAGCAATACAGGTGCCTAACCTAACCAAAGTCATCCCATAGTTCTCATAATCAATTTAACATTTCAAAACAGGTATAAAATAGTCTTTCTCAAAATACCAAAATATGTGCCCATGGTGACATCACCCAAAAATCTTCAAAAAAATGAAATGAATTATGTACCATATACCTCATACACCTACGATGATCCTCCTATTCTAAAAACCTATAATTCAGTCTAAAACAAGGTAGATCTATAAAAGAATAAAAAAATATCAAATTCAGATAACCTGTTTCAGAACAGAATTCAAAATGAATGGCTCAAGTGGAATCAAGGCCTTATCGAGGGGGTTATAACACATCTGGTGGAGATCGAATCCGACATCAGATGAAGAAACAAGATCAAAATAAATTCTCAGCCGTATGAAAATGATATGTTTCCAAATTTAAGTGAAAAAAATAAAATACATGGTGTGTACTTAGGGCTATATGCTTTGTAGGTCATCTTACTATTCATATGGAAGCCACTTTTCCATCGACATACTTTTCAGAGCCTACTTACTTGAGTACATGATGTGCACTTATTTTTTCTTCTATTCCTCACCGACTTACCCAAACACAATTTATATCCCTCATATAAAAATAGACTACATGACATATATATAGAGTACATGTCATATACTTGGTTAAACAATTATATTTTAACAACATTCCCTCATTACATGTATAGAATCCAGACATAACAAAGGGTACACTGTATGTACCCCTAAAATTTGCATAACATCCAAAAATTCCTAGTTTCCCCCGAAACAACCCGAAAATGAAAAAAATGACATGTACCGAAAAGGAAGAATCATGTTCTTACAAACAACCCTCTATAATGAAAATTTCCCCCAAATTTTCCTTCCAAGGGAGGGGAATAATCATTTAATGGAAAAAAATTAAACCAAATATTAAATCAAACAACCGTTTAGTAACCTGTTTCTGGACTCATGGTCCTCCCATGATGCATTTTAACCCCTAAACTACATTAGGTGCTCCCGTGATGATTCCAATACCCAAACGTATCCACATCGCATTGGGGGTCTACCTCAATGGGGTCCTACATCCCATGGATGCTCAATTGAAAACCTGGTCCCTTACACCTCATGCAACCCACATCCTCAATGCCCCGACGCTGATAGAACCTCTTGTAACATGCTTCCCATGGATACCCTGATGACCATGGCACCACAAGTAACCCACACTTAATGATGCTCCTGAGGCCAAGAACCACATGCATATATATAAATATCAGTCACTCGATATGGTGCGAATCCCACTGAAAAACCTCTACTCCGTCCACATATATCATTGTGCACCTCGTGCATTCAAAAAAGATATTCCTCAACATTCCATACAAAAAAAGTAAACCAAGATAGGTCACAGTCTCACCCACGGTGTTCGACTAATCATCATCGGCTCACCATCCTGCTCATCCGTTGGAAGCCCCAAGGTGTGCAACTTGCATAACCCATGGATTCCCGAAGCCTGTCATCCCTATGGAAATACACCAATCACCATCCACTAACCCCTCTACTAGGTCCCACTACCTTTTCTGTTTCCTCCATGGGTAGATGAAACTCGGCTACCCTCACCTAGTACCAAAACTGAACCAACTCCATATACCATAGTCTCTCTTATTCCCTGATTATCTATCATCTGAGAAGGATTCCAGTAGAACCTCTCGAGATGTGAAACTTGTCCACATGACCGAAACTCCTTTGGAGGCCTATCGCAATAAGTCTGGACATACCCTTACGAACCACACTGAATGCAAACAACTATTGAACTTCCACAAGGTGGACTAGCTGAGTCCTTGGCCGCACTTCCCTATTGGAACTCATCCCAACCATGATTCCTCCTATTTGAACCATCAACTAAAGCTTTAAACTATCCCAACAGGGTCATGTACCTCTGGTTTCCCTCTGGTATGAGTGCCTAATTCACTTCATCTAAATATGAGTCCAATAAAAATATTTTTACCTGCACCTGAATGGTGTGATATAAGACTATTTTAAAGGGTCTCACCCTTGAGGTGTCATCCCCTAACATACCAGGTTCGAAGTGATACACATCAATGAAATTAGTTGTATAGACCATGAAGGATAGGTCCCCCTCCTAAAGGCTCCAGAACAACTGATCCGTGTTTTCCCTCATCATCTCTAGGGAAAAGTGCTCGAAGAATCTGTCCTGAAATACCTTCCAAAAAATTCCCTCGTGTCAGTGAACCTATACCTGCACATACCACCAGATCATTTCTAGTCCTCACAACATGTACGTATCTAGCTTGACCCTCTTCCCATATGTCATATCAAAGATCTTATTCATGTTATCTATCTAGTTCTCAACCAAATATGGACCACACTCACCCTAAAAAAGAGGCAGGTGCTGCTATTGGAACTCCCATTTCAGATATGACATAAAGGTCTCTATACCCAATGGCCCTTTGTAGGTCCCATGTCAAATATGTACAATGATTTTTTGGAGCTCCAGGTCGATCCACAACCTGAACACTATCAAACCCAGAAGCTGCACTATCTGTGCTGGATATTGAACCTGACCCAGTACCTATGGCTCATACTCTTCCCATCCCTCAAGTATCTGATCCTAATCATGCTCCCCCTGCACTGTACCAACACCCGTATGATGCTCCATTAATCCTTCTAGGAGGAACCCGCTGCATACCATAAATGGTCAGAAAACCCCCATATATTACAAATATATATAATACATATATGGAGAGTAGTAAAAGATAGCGCATAACTACTACCCTTATTCTCCCCTACCACAACCATGCCCATGACATCCCCACCTCATAGCTCCCTTACCCACAATCAACAGTGCCATGTATTAAAAGTACCTCGGGCCATGATCCTCCCGACAATCATTATTGAGGAATGACCTAGTCACCCAATCTTGGTAGCCAAAAATCACCTCAATGATAGTCCATACCTGGTCATACAAGAGTCACAACCATATCTCCTACCACTTGTAATTAACAATATATAAATAATTTCATATTACATTGTAATAAACTATGAATTCTATTTGTAATTTAACCTATCACAATTCAAAATCATTCAAATCATGGAATTTGATATTATTCATATGGTATTATCATTTCAGAAATCATTCATGAAGTTATGAAATTGAAATACCCTAAAAATGTTCCTATCAAAAGAAAAATAACTATGCCTTGACATATAAAGATAAGGTCCAACACTCCCTTACCGCACCAGGTCAAGTGTCCCATATCACACAACAAGTGAACCACTAAGGTGTAAAAAATATAAACTTTAATCTAAGACGAACCATAACAACAATTCCCATCAATGGAAACTTGGTCTATCCCCCATACATGGGGCTCCAGGCACCCATGAAAAAGATAGAAACCCAATTCCAGTAACAAACTACCTCCAGTCTACCATATCACAAATAGTAAACGAGTATAAATAAAAAGAGAAGTCTCAATACCACTAGTATCTAACAAAATATTTCTAATAAATCTCTATCAAGAGCTCCTTTTTTACCATTATGTAACATAACATACCTGAAAAACCACCCCAACAGTTCCAAATAGGCCCAGTGTTACTACCTTATGAGCACCTTCCCGAATTTCAAATGCTGACGACTTGCTGCAAGGGTCTAAATATGTATAGATGGGAGGCTATAACCTCCCAGAGGATAATAATATTTCTTGTAATAGTAATAATATATAATATACATTGGAAATTAATGACTCAAAATACTCTAACTAGACCGGTAGATAAGATGCATAATCAATATCACCAAACAACGGAAGAAAAACTGATACAATTGCAGCGGAAAATAAATAGAACAAATTGCCGAGTATCACTTGTAATTACTACAAAATAAAAAAACATGCATTCAAATAAAGTCATACAAATCCATATAAAATGGCCCTAATGGCTAACCAACTACAGCTGAAAAACAAGAATGCATAAAAATATAGAAAATGAATACTAACCAAATTAAACTCTGGCGATGTATGACCTCAAGAACCACAATTATCTACATTCCAAAAAGTACTGTGATCTGTATCCTATAGATGATACTTTTAATGCACATGAATATATAATGTCTTCATGTGTTTTGAAGGTCCCGTGAAGGGTGTGAGATGAATATTAGTAGGATACCACCCAGATGATGCGTACTTAGTAAAATTGATATAGTGGGAATAAATCTCTATGTTCATTAAGCATTGCAATGAATTAAATAAACAAAAAACCCACATCTGCTCAACAGAAACCATAGAGTGTCACCTACTTTGGCCAATGCCGAGATATCATAAGTTAATAGAATTCATGGCCCATGGACCATGTAGACCTATATTCACAAGTACTAGGAGAACCTTCCAGTTCAAACTTAGTCACATAACCCGAAACCATGTGCCTCCGGATACCCCATGTCTCATGGTACCAACATCTTGAATGAACAAAAAAACTAAAGTAACTCAGAGGAACAATGATTTCGGTCCTCAAATAAGTAACCAGAGGGACAATGATGACTTCCCTAAAAATTTGTAATTGGAGGGACAAAGATGTATGCCTTCAAATAAGGTTTCCTAGACCACGACCTCAATCATGGAAAACATTAGCTCCCAACCTAATAGCCTCATCCCTCTATCTGAAAGGCTCCTTACCTTCCATGTGGCATCCTATAGAAAGAACCCTCAAACAAGTAATACCAAAACGTAACTATTAGGGGACTATACCCACACTAGTGGTTAAAACCACCTCATTATAGAGCCTCTCTATGTTCACACTACTCAAGTCATGGTTGAGTGCTAATCACCAAAATTTACCCAAGACACAACATCTCCAGAACCTTATGACCTGGTGACCATATTGCTGAGTATCTGATTGATTTTCCATTCATGTAATCCGTTTCATGCCCAACCTGACAGTCTCACTGCCTCAATCATGTCGTCCATGATGCCCAATATTGTGGTCAAAACCACCGAATGTAATCTGGTCCAAGACCAACCTTTGATCAACATCACTCAAGATATATTCGGTCCATGCCAGAAAAACATAGGGGTTATAATATATGCAATTCAGTAATTACATATATAATCAAAGAATCAATTAAAAATAGGCAAAAAAACTATATAATTCAATTTCTCTAGCCATGTGTTGTTCCATACCATGAATGAGGTATTGAAGGCCTTTGATATAATTGATCATGATTAAAAAATATAAACTCATCAATTTAATAATCATCATTCATTTTAACACCATTTTGGAAAACCCAACCAAAATGACCCTTTTGTGCAACAACCCCTCACCCGACCTCTCTCAAGAAAAACAGGTGCACAACATAACCAAATACATCCCGTGAGATTCATTATCAATTTAACAAATTAAAACTGGTATAACATGTTCTTTTTCACCAAAATACATGCCAATGGCTACGCCACTCCAAAATATAAAAAAGGACACTAGAAATTATGCACCGCCTACCTCATACACGTACGACGATCCTCCTCTGGTAACAACCTCTAATTTGGTCTAAAAAAAGGTAGATCTTCAAAAGAATAAAAATTTCTCCAAATCAAATAACTCATTATAGGACAGAAATTGTAATAAACGGATCAAGAGGAATCAAGGCCTTACCAAGGGGGTTCTAACATATCTGATGGCGATTGAATCTGATATCAGATGAAGAAACATGATCAAGAGGAAGTCCTGACCACTTAAAGGAAGGATGTTCTGTCCAAAACCTCAAAAATGAGCTACTCCCCTATTTAAGTGAAAAAAAGGAAATACACATTGTGTAATTAAGACTACACATCTTTTAGGTTATTTTACTTTTCATATGACAACCACTTTTCCACAGACATAATTTTCAAAACCGGCCAACTTGAGTACATTGTGTGTACCAGGCAGTACACGTCATGTACTTGGTTTTTCTTCTCTTCCTCACCGACTTGTTCACACTCCATTTATATCCATCACACAGAGATAGACTACACAATGCATAAAAGGAGTAGACTGTGTGTACTATGTTAGACAATTATACCAGACCAACATGACATCATTCCATGTGTGGCATCCACACATAGCCAAGGGTACACAACATGTACTTAAGAGTACACATCATGTATCCATAAAATTTCTAGAACATCCCAAAAATCCAAATTTCAAAAAAAATAACAACCCGAGAATGAAAAAACCCAACATGTACCTCAAATTAAGAACTGGGTTCTTAGATATATCAAGTATTCTAGTCCCTACATACATTGAGAACCCAATTTTTAGGAATGTATGCTTATAAAATGAATCCCATTCTTTTCGAGGTGTTATTTTACGTAAAATATTGATATATGTTATATGTGGATTGCATGATAATGTAAATGTTATGATGTGACGGGTGTGCCCAAAATTTTATTACACTCCATTGCGTTGGTTAATGAGATGTATCTCAAAAGATAAGATAAATATGTGTGAACATGATGCTACATTTCTTCTAAAAAATATGTTGTTGTTAACCACTAAGACATGTTGTTTCATTTTTATGCATTTCTCCATTACATATCGTTATATAATGCATCCTATTAATATTATGAAGATGATGTTATGATCATGGTCAACAAAATTTATATTTTTTCATATTCTTATTTATCCTCTTATTAGGACTCTGCCCTTTTTTATGTTCATCCTTGGGTGATTGCTTATAATATGGATAATTCAAGGGCCAATAATAATAATGATAAGAATAAATTAAATTGATGTTCATGTTTTATTTTGTAAATTTAATGTATGATCATAATTTTCCAAAGACACTAAGACTTTGGATCTTGTTTGTGAAATTATTTTGTGTTTTTATCTATAAAATGATGTAATAGTAATGTAATAAAAATGATGGCCACTATAGTTATCCTAAAAGAGTTGATATGGAAACAAACATCATGCTAAACATGAGGTTTTCATATCATGGTAACATACTACAAATAAAATTTCTATAATTTTTTAATGAATGATAATATAATAATGTAATAAATTCATAGTATGAGGAAGAAGTTTAAGGGAGATAGTATGAAGCTTCTAAATCAAGAGATTTGTGTTTTAAATTGTCATCAATGTACATGAATGTGTTGAGATTTTTTCATAAATATGTTTTTCCATGTCTAGATGAGTATAGTCATTGAGTATAAATTTGGATGGAATAAAATGATATTTTTAAGATTCACAGAACATTTGGAATTATGTCATGATGCGATAAGGAGATATAGAGTAGATTATAGTATGTTGGGAGGATGAAAAAGTATCATGTTGTTAGTACATGATGTTTAATTTTTGACTATGCATACAAAAAAAGAGTGATATGGTACAAAATTAGAAGATAAAATTGATGAATTTTGTACTATGTGTTCATATTTTTAAAATTGTCGCGATATAATACTCATTTTTGAGTTCATGGTGAAGGATTTATAATGACAGGTGCATTAAAATATAACAGAAAAGATGATGATATATTGGGTTTTTGATATATATGTATATAATATTATGTTTTTTTCATTTCCACAATGTAACATACATATATACAAAAAGATACATATTTGAGTACCTAATCTCTCTTGGATATCCTAGAGATACATTTTAATGAATATAGTAGTGATGTCTTACAAGGATTATAGAGGTCGTATATATAGAGTTTGATTAAGATACGAGGTTCTATACATTTATTCAATGATATAATAGAAGATAGAAGTGATGTAATTTCTTATTAATAATGTTCAATTATACACTATAAAATCCTTGATCTTTTAGATAATAAATCAATAGTATGGTGATAGCTATTTTATCTGGATTTACCTTCGGCTGGTGTACTACTACGAGGGGTTTTCATTATTTTTTACACTCTCCCATGACTATTATGTGAGGGTGATTTTTTAGTTCTATTTATTTTATAAAATGAGATAATTTTAGTGAAGAAATATTTTTTTATTAATATATTTTTGCTTTATTGAATTTAAATTTTATTTAATATCACTTCATTCATCTTTATTACTTGAATATTTTTTATTGAATATTTACATATACTTTAATTCATTGAATATTTTGATACATTCATTCCCATTGTATCTATTATGGTGGTTATGTTTAAAAGTAGTCTTGAGTTACCTACATATTAAGTAAAAAAATTTAACATATCCTAATAAAAGGGGTATTTTTTGGTTGTATAAATAGTACCAAGACAAAGAACTTGATTAGCCACAAATTTTTTTGTAATGAGACTAATAAATTACTATTTTTTACTTCAATAATACATGAACATGGATTTAATAATGATTTATATATTTTACTTGTCTAATATTTTTGATGTTTACTTTAGTTGATTAGGTTCCCTTAACTTTTTTCTTAAATTAGACCAATGTATTCAAACTTGATATGGGATGATTCAACACTTTTTAGTTAGTGATAATTAAGAGTAATATTAGAAATTATAAACATGATACCACCTATTAATTAAAAATCCCCCATGGGTGTTAAATGATTGTCATTTTTAATATATATCATATCTATTAGTGTAACATAATATAAATTTCATTATTTAATGACCCATCATTGGTGAAGATCTAAACATATTAGTTATTTAGGTAGGAAGTATTTACAATTATATTATAAATGACTCTTGTATTTTTTATGAGATAACAATCTATCCAATCCAATATAGGGATGAAATCAACACTATTAATTTTCTATCCATTACAAGGGTTTTTGAATATGTATAAACTAAATAATAACTAAAAATTATCCATATAACTCATAGGTTAATCACATTTCATTCATTCCATAAATAGAATAATCCCAAGGAACATTAATTTAGCATTAACATAGTTGGTTGGATGTTCTAGTTCATGATAATTCTTTTCATTGGAATAGATTTTACACTTAGTAATTTTTGTGAGGATTTAAGTTAACCCTATTGTCCCATGTTATTCCCTTTACAAGTGTACATTCTTCTAATTTTTTTTGAAATCATATTCTATTTTCGAAATCAAAATTTTCAAACATATTGATGTGTAACTCTTTTCCCACATTATACATTTTGTTATTGACAAAAATAAATATTAAAATAAATTCAAACATATCAAAATGAATCTCATGCATATGGTATATTGAAAACATTCATTTAAAATATTATAATAATTATAAATTTGTGATCCCTGTAAGAGAAAGAATTTAGAGATAGGTAACCAACCCTCATTTTTCATTAGAATGCATGAGACTATCGAAGAGAAAATAGTATGAACCAAATTACTTCAACGCATTTTTAATTACTTAATATTTATTTTAATTTCATTATAATTGTAATACATAATAAGTATAATGAATAATTAACTTCTTAATTAAAGATCATAACCAAATACAATCCAAAGTTAAGGTAGAATCATAACTAAATCAATTATCATGCATTACATGTACATCCTTAGATGCATGTTTGAAATTAATGGAATTAGTTTAATAACTAAAATGTATGGAATATACTAGAAGAAATAATATAAAATTTATATTTATGAATAATAAATAAGGTATGTACACAAAATAAATGAAACATTCATAAATTTTGATCAGATATAAATAATTGCGAACATTTAAAAAATAAAGAAAATATAATTGTTTTCTAATTTGGTCATGTATAAACATGAATAATTCATTTTTATCCAATATTTATTTTTCATTTTACCATTTAAATGAATTTAATGATTTCTACTTAATATTTCAAATAAGATATATTTTATGAATAATTTCATTATCAATTAATAATAATTTCATGTTTTATGTCAACAATTTACATAAATTGAATATCTCATATTGGATTTATTTTAAACCATTGATTAAAACCTCAAAAATACCTTTTGTAATTGTTTAGAAAAATTAAAATATGAGTCCATTAAACATAAAAATTTTACATTTTCATTTATAAATAATAATAAATTCAAATAAACAATTATAATTTTTCCCATTTTAAATTTATATAATATAATAATTGTAGATGGTGTAAATCCACTTTAAATATATTTTGAATCTATCCAAAAAAATTAGTTTTTTAGAGACCCCATTATAAAGAAGGTTTTTTCAAAATTTTACAATGGATATTATTTCATTAAAATTCTACGCTAAATATATATTCACTAAATTGTTGAGCATGAAATTTTGGCCTAATAGAAATTCCATAAATTATGAATATCCTTAAAATTTTTGGAGACATGGTAATAACATAAAATGGGAATTTCAACATGTAATTTTTCTTATCCAAGGTATTTCATTTCACCGTGAAAATATATTTCATGCAGTGTAATTAATGTACTAAACTAGCTTAGAATATTCCACTATGTCCTAGCAGTCATTGTGGTGGATCTCAAACATTCCATATGGTCATATTACCATGGAATATAGAATCATCCTATGATGATATGTTTTTTATGAAAAAAATAAAATAATTATAACACAAATTTACATAAATCCCATGCCATAGTCCCACAAAATAAAAAAAGATAATGGTTTTTTTCTTCGATTTATGAAAAAATATCATAATTTATAGTACTGAAATAGTTGGTTCAACATTTCCCATTTCCTAATACCCATTAACCTCATTTTCCAGTTCAACACATCCATTCAAAAATCCAATCAAAAAATTTATTTATATACTCGGATACCACTATTGGGTTTCATAGTGATGTATAATATATAGGACATAAAGAAATAACAAATCTAAAACACCATTAATCCCCGAATCTCTCTACACATTTAGAATGAATAATTTAATGAAGATAATTATATTCATTTCTTGTTTAATGAACCTTCGAGTATAATCTACTCACATGAGACTCATTGAGATATTATGGGTGAAACCAAATGGTTTCCTACCTCATAGAGTACTAATGGACTATGTTAATAAACCAATGATTGGGTAAGCTTTACCTTCATTCATAGTCTACAAGGACATTTGGTTTAATGAATCAGTAGAGATGAGAGATCATAAATTATCTTGGCTGGAGGACTTCTAATGAGAGGAATGATACCTTGGAATATAATAAATTTCATGAGGAATGAATCTATTACATTATCATTATATAATTGAAAATATATAACACATATTATTTGAGAATTTTATAAATAATCAAAACATTTTAATTTGAAATAATTCGTTTAATATAATTAGTTATTATTAAAAGATTAAATTATTTTGTATGGTGTTGAAAATCCAAAAATTAATCATCAAATTAGGAACTAGTTTATAATGATTTATTTAGTTTATGATAGTGGCTGAAAAATTTATTATCCTAATAAATGAAATTCCCATATACAACCACTATAAAACAGTGTCTCACAAAATGTTGGTGGTGCACATAAGGATAAAAAACAATGATTTCTAATACACCATAACATGGTTGTATTTTCAGTCCACATATCTATCTTTTTTAGGTTCTAAATATTTTAAAATTATAGGGAACATTGAACTTACTCGAAAAAATTGGTACTTCAATACTGAAAATTTTAGAATCATCAAAAACATTTGAAAATTCTAATGAATCACTATGGTATAACCACTGTTTTCCAAAAATATATTATTGTAAATATTTAATATCTTAATTAATAAGTAATATTTTATAATTTAATTTATATTTTATATTATATTAAAATTCTAGTTATCAATTATATTTATCAAATTATTGTTACAATAGAGTTAAATATATTCAATAAGTTTATATCCCTAGAATATATTGTCATCATATCTATGGTCAAACATAAATAAATGTAATCTGATATTTTGATGTAATATGGTATAAAAAATGATATGATATTTTAAAAGTTTCCACATAAAAACCATATATCATAAATTTTTTGATTTAATTTTATTAGAGTAAACATTTATAAAAGATGTAGAGAATTATTGTTGTGTCTTTTCACTAAAATATCTTTTCGGTTCCATGCCCCAATAACATGGTACTTACCATTTAAACTAAACTCAATTAACATTTATTAAATAATAAATGTTATAAGGGGTTATATTTATCACAATATTCATTACTTATTCCATTTTTCTCAAGATATGGCTCAAAAGTGTCATTTTTTATATGAAAATACACCATCAGACTGAATCTTTTTGATCTCACATATTGTTTTCATGGACAACTATGAATGTTATTAAACATATCATGTTCTTGGGATTCCCACAATATAAAATAAGTATAACTAATTTGACTAAAATCATTGACATAATTTTTTATGTACTTATATATATATATTATTTTGCATTATGCTTATCAGAGCACACACATCAGAGTGAATTATCTTATGGGGTGTCTTTGTTTTTTCTATACCATCTTGTAGATCATATTCATCAGTTTAGCTTTATGAAATATTTCTGATGTACTGTGTGTTTCGGGATTTATCTTGGATAGATTCATTATAAATTTAAATTACACATTAAAAGAAATAATTTTTAACAAAATGGATAGGTTTTATATAATAAAAATAATTCCCCTACATTATAATCAAGAATAAAATATTTTAATGATTTGAAATTCAGAATATTTGTACACTATTTTTTTCGGGATAATAGATCCAAAATTAAACCTCATAATCACTAATTTACTTCATGTGAATGATCATCTATGTTCCATGTAACAATGTTTAGAAACACTAAAGATACAATGTTTTAATCCATGAATAATGTTAATTTCAATATATTAAAGTTTCACATCAATAAATTTAGGGATTCAATGTTCTTTTCATCTTAATAATCAATAATTTCAAGAATTAATATATCCTCCATCAATATATTAAACATATATCTTGATTTTTTTTATCTTGTGTGATGAAAAACCACTATTTAATATTAACGTATTTTCAACATTCACATTTTTGTAATACACCACAACCACCAATTATTTATCTTGATCACTCCACCTCTTGGTATATATGGAGTTCTCATTCCCCATCAATTGTTCTAGAATAGAATTTTGAATTTATTTTGTCCAATATGATTGGATTCCACCTTCAATAAGTTTCCTTGAGAGAAAGAAAAGAATGATTTGATTTTATAATCTCTTTCATATTTTTTCATGTTTGGTTTCTAGTATTGTCAGGTTGACCCCTAAAATATCACCCTATATTCAATTAAGGCATTGATAAATTATTACGACACACATGGGATTCATATCTAATGAAATTTCAATTCAAAAAACATCCTCCAAAGAAAAATATCATTGGTTTTAAATATATATCATCCAAATGTACCCATCGATATTCCTTTAGATTTGAAATTTACATAATCCTTTTAACATCTTAAGGATTTGAACCATCATCTTCCACTTCTATTTTTCACATAGGCATGGACTCAATATTCAGTTTTTTCCACACCTTACTATTCATGAAATCTTTAGAAGAATCACTAGAAGAGGTTAAAATGGTAATTTTATTATTCTAAAGTAAATGAGTCTCCTTATTCCCTTTCCTTAGATAATACTTTATTTGCGTGATTGAGTGTGTAAGATAATGGTTCATGGTATATTGGGATTACATACAAGTTTCATGAAATAATTTATCGATCCATACAAATAATTTATGAATTCATTATCATCATTAATAGAATTTTGAAACTCATACTATTATTATTTCATGTAGTTATTATCATCCACTAATTTTGACTCAATTTCCTTAATATTCTAATTCATAGTAACTAGGATTATTATAGTAATCTCATGCATCATAAATCTCACTTCATGGAATGCATTGAGAATCATCAAATTCTATGTAAACCATGATTAAATTTCATTGATCTTCATGACATGTAAACTATCAACAGATTTATTAATATATTCATTCCCCCCATGAATGATTTCTATACATTTTCGTGTTTCTAGATTTTATTCAAGAGTAAAGAAATATCCATATTCAATTATAATTCTATTGGTTTGTCCTCATCACTAATTTATTCATTACTACCTCCATTCTATTATTCACTAATGGTATCATTAAACATTATTTATTTATAAAAAATGATATAATTACTTATTATTTGGAGTCCTCATACACTCATTCACCTTTTTATAACAACAAGCAGGATTATTATTTGAGATATTGTATTTTTAATAAATATGTAAGCTATTTTTTCCATTTAAATTAATTTCCTTTTTTTTAACACTTTATACCTTATTTCTCATTGATAATATATTATATTAAACATCCTAATAATAGTATTTATTCCTATTAAATATTATAGATTAAATGTGTTGAATATTTTAGTAATTGAATCAAAAAAAAATTTCACCCTTATATTTACCGTTGAATCACTTCATGTATTTAAAAAAAATTTATATGAATATATAAAATACATAGAAGTATCTTTGATATCAATTTTCTCCTTCTGAGGAATCTTTGTTTTATTATGTTCGCAAACTTTAAAAGATCAGAATGAGATCACATTCATAGAAATGATTTTCTCCTTATATTTGTCCCACTCCCCATATCATATTCCAAAAAAAATTGTTTATAAATGATCAACATATCCACATCTTGATACATTATGGGGAAATATATTCATTGAAAATATCCATAAAAAATCTCATTAATCTTATAACTACCATTTAATATTCATTAATTATACTATAAAATCAATTAATTCTCACTATTTTGTTCACTTGAATAAAAAATCACCAACACACTCATATTGTTTCATTTAAATATACAAAATTCACACTATTTTTTATTATAGTCTGTAATGACCTGTTTTTTTGCAGAATAAAATTTTATTCATAAATTTTAATTTTTCTGGGATGGTTATATGAGGTAAAATGATCATTTTACCAAATAAGATGATATTATAAAAAATTTTTACCACTCAATTTATACAAAAATGGGAATTTTACAATGGATAGAAATTTTTTGTAATTCCAAAAAGTTAGAAATTATGTGTAATAATTATATTTTCAATATAAATATTTAAATATTAATTTATTTTAACATGATAATTCAGCTATATCGTTTGAATTGTGCATTAGTTTTATATTCCATTCTTGTTTTTGAGTATAAAATTGGGAGAGGTTGGAGGGGGGATGGTTACTAGGTGGGGCATAAACTCAAGTCGGCTGTTGGGCCTATTATCATGCTCCTTTTCCATTTCTTTTTCGGTTCTTTTCATCATTTTTTCATTCATTTATTTGATTTACATACCTTAATTTTCATGTATTGCCCAACATTAGAATCCCATCTCATGTGAATGAGAGTGAAAATGGATAGGGATACATAGAGATTCGGAAGAATGTCGGGGCAATTGTGGAGCTCAAGAGGAGCAAGATCATCTTGCAATATCTGTGGATCCCAGAAATGGGTGAAGCTTAAGAGGATTTATCCCAAAGGAATGGAATATTTATTATTATCCATAAGTACCTTTATATTACCCATAGTTTTGTTTTATATACATACGAACACTTTTCTAGACCACTTGAGGTTTGATTTATATCTTTTTGGGAGAAAAATCTGGTTTCAAGATGATTTGATTGGTTTCACATTTGGAAAACCCAATAACATGGTGTGTGGTTCAGGAAGACACATAGAATATCCATCTCTTTTAGATCAGTTGAATTTTATAAATAAATGTTTTCATATGTTATATATTCCATGTACTAGTACTCGATTGTGTTGCCGATTACATATACAAACAACCTATACGGTTCATGTATGATTTAATAACAAATATTTAACTATTATATAGGATTTTAATGTACCCCCGACCAAGGAAAATTACATGTTAATGGTTAATTCTACAATCTCTTCATTATTAGAGGTTGTTTATACGAGAGTATCTACTAGGACCTCTTTATCATCCACATCTGTGTTTCATAAAAATGTATTTCAAATCATTCTTACTTTTTCCTAGAATGTGGTTTAAATTCATTTATAACCTTTTTTTAATTTTTATAAAAAGTTTATAAAGGAATATTTCCATTGTTTTCCAAAAAAGGCCATTTACGTCCTTTTCCAAAAAAACTAAGGAGGAAATGTTTTTTAACTTATATAGAAAGTGCGCCTATTTTCTGCTGTTATAACACCTTTGAAACATCTCTTAAAATATTATAAGAATATTTTAAAAATAAATTTTTTCTTTTATGATTACATAACTTTTTAATGATTTCCAAATAGAAAGGGTTATTTCTCTCAAATAGTTCTTATTGTATACATGACAACATCCATTAATAGATTTTATACTTGTTTGAAGTTGATTTATTATGATACAAATAAATCATACACTATTGAAAGATTTTTGATATGTTTGAATGTGGATGTGTTATTTTTATACTATTTATTGTTTATAGTTAACGTATTGTCATTTATCATGCTAGTTTTAATATGAAATTTTTTGATATGTTTCATCCATTTCATATGAAGAATATGTTGGACTTAGTAAGTGATGGTTGGAGCCTGCTATAGATCCTTAGTGCATCAGAAGGTCTCATGAGACCATTCTATGTGGAATTGACTGAGGCATTTCCCAATTTTATATTTGGTTTTGGTCAAGGCCTTAATCATTTTTAGACGTCTTGGCTAAGGCCTTGACAAAATGTTTTAGAGTGTCCCACATTATACAATCCCTCATTATGAAAATAATATTGATGGTTCATGTGGTTATTCAACTAGTATAATACCCATGACTATGTTTTATTATGGAAATATTTACTCAGCTAATATTCCAACCATAAAGTGTTCATCCTTATTATTTCTAAGGTCATGTGTTTTCCATTATTTTCCATGCCTAATGTTTATGTTATATTATATTTTGTTTCATACTCTTACTATGAATCTGAGCCCAACCCATTCTTAAGTTTCATTTTCCCATGATATGATGATGTTAGTTATGAGTGACTTGCAGGCATAAACATTTCATAATCTAGGGGCCCGATTGGATTCGGGTTCGATCCAACCCAGACATACTCCCACTATCTCCAAAACTCAATTGGATTATACCAAATGGAAAATCTCAAACGCCGCAGATGGTTTGTCAAACGGACGTCTGGTTATCATGTTATGGCAATTTAAGGGTTCCTAGGTCTGGTTGGGCTGGGCCGCGACAGGCTTGGCCTACTGGGACGAGGTACGGACGAAGCTTCAAGGGGCCAGCTTGCAAACAACGGCCCAGAAGGGTGGCCCCGACCCAAAAGGTGGCGGCACGACCCGTTGGCCGGCGACCCGACCCATTGGGCGGCGGCCTGACCCGATGGACGGCGACCCGACCAGCTGGTCGGCGGCCCGGCCCATGGTGGAGCGTGGACCACCAGCCCCGTGGGGCTCTTGACAGGCGCCCCAGCCCGTGCAGAGTGTAGTCCATAGGGGGCGCAACTCGGTGCAGAGCAGGGTCCGCCAGAGCTGGCATGGGGGGAAACGTTCCCCCCCAGTATCCCGAATGGCCTAGAGATTGTTCCTCTCCTCCACAGAGGTGGTTCCACAGGGTGCCTCTAGGTGGTAAGTGGGACCTACCAGAGTGGGTCCTACCTTCTTTCACTACCGACCGGTGTGTCGGCCGACTCCACCAGCGACACTTTATGGTGCGTTTCTCCACCACCTGGGGTTAGACTATGTGCCAACCGCCTTCCTCCAGTCCGATGTGGCTGATGATCTGTTGCATGAGTCATTCGGAAATCCATTGGTCGCATTGTCATCTCCTTTCGCGGTTGTCCGGTGTTTCAGTCGCCTTCTTCGGCCAATGTGGTAGACAAGTCATGGCCCCTTGCTCACCGGCAGTGCGCGACGACACGTCGCACCTCCTCTACAGCAGTTCGGTGCCGGTCGCTCTGGTAACTGTCATGTCTTAGTGTTGTGACCTCCTCTTGTGGTGAATTTCGATGCGACGCCTCCTTCGTAGTCGGTCAGTGCCACCGCGACGACGGTCTTCCATGGAGGTTCAAGTGTAGAAAAGTAGAAGAGGGTTCAGGCCGGGTTCGTTAGCCCCACTCCCTCCGCGTTTACTCATAATCGCAAGGGATGATTTAAGGGTTCAATAATTCACTTGAAATAAACAAGAATTAAACCCATACCTGAGGTTGTTTGAGAGCCTTCACGCTTGAGGAAGGGGGTCGGTGTTCTCTGTCCTTCACAACTAGCTTCCAACGACGTCGCTCGTACGACGTCCCTCAGTTCATGGTTTTGTGTCTCTCATCCCCTCCCACTGGAACCGGCCCCATCCTCTAGGGGTTTGGCATATTGGTACTTTACTATAAAGTGTTCATCTTCTTGTAGCGGCGCCAAGGCCTTACGACATCATCTTGGGTATGGACTGTTTATCCACAGTTCATGCATAGATTGATTGTATTATGTGCAACATATGGTGTATCCGCACAGATGGGATCAGGATCACCTTCACCGGTGAGAACAGAGCCTTTGCATCACAGGATGGACTTACGCAGAGGAGGGGGAAACCGATCACAAATCCATTGGCTAGTCTCATCCTCCGAGCAGTTGATGTGTTGAGTCTGCGTTTCCTATTGTGGTGGATCAATACACGGATTTTTTCCCTGACAACATTCTAGGACTACCTCATCGTAGATAGGTATACTTATATATTGACATGTACCCTAGAACCGCAACGATATCTACTCCAGCATATCAGATGTCTCCCACCAAGCTTCGTGAGCTGCAGGTACAGTTTGAGCACTTGTAGGGGAAGGGAATTATCCGACCTAGTGTTTCACCCTAGGAATCCCCGATTTTGTTTTCCAAGAAGGAGGATGGGAGATTGAGACTGTGTGTTGACTACCATCGCCTGAATCACATGACCGTGAAGAACAAGTACCCACTACCGAGGATTGACGACCTCTTTGATCAGCTCAATGGAGAACGAAGGTTATCAAAGATAGACCTCAGGTCAGACTATCACCATCTTAGATCTCAAGATGGGGATGTGCAGAAGACGGGCTTCAGGTGTCGGTATGGCCACTATGAGTTCTTGGTTATACCCTTTGGCATAACCAACGCTCCAGCAGTGTTCATGAATCTCATGAACATGATCTTCCAGCCTTACCTCGATCTCTTTGTCGTAGTATTAATCGATGACATACTGATTTACTCAACTACTGATGAGGAGAACGCCTATCATTTGTGAGTAGTACTGGACACACATCGAGAGCACCAACATTATGGTAATCTCGGGATGTTCCAGTTCTGGATTCGAGAGGTTCACTTCTTGGGACACGTAATCTTGGAGGCGGGAGCTGTTGTGGATCTAGTGAAGATCGAGGCATTACATTCTTGGGAGCCACCGAGGAGTGTAATAATGGTTCGATGTTTTCTGGGATTCATGGGTACTATCGGAGATTTGTGACAGCCTTCTCCAGATTGGATGCACCGCTTTCAGCATTGAAAATTAAGGGGAAAAACTTCGTGTGGTCAGATAGATGCTAGAAGAGCTTTCATGAGATGAGGAGGAGATTGACTAGGGCGCCCATCCTGAGGCTACCAGAAGAGGGTGTAGGGTACGTAGCCTACTACGACACATCAGGAACCAGACTTGGGTGTGTCCTGATGCAGGAGCAAGCAGTGATCGTGTATGGTTCACGACAGTTGAGACAACACGAGCAGAACTATGGTACCCATGACCTGGAGTTAGCAGTAGTGGTCTTCGGCTTGAAGATGTCACGACACTATCTGATGGGAGAGCGCTTTATAGTCTACTCTGACCACCAGAGTCTCAGGTACATCTTCTCATGGAAGAACCTGAACCTGAGATAGTGGAAATGGCTCGGGTTCCACCAGGACTATGAATTCGAGATAGTCTATACTCCTGGGAAGGGGAACGTTGTAGCAGATGCTCTCAGCAGGAGATCAGGCATTCAACTACTAGAAGAGGTGACAGAGCAGCTGTCCACGTTGCAGATATCCTTTGTGGATAGAGATGGAACAACCTTTATACATTATCTCATAGTCACTTCTCCAATTCTTCAGCAAGTCAGAGAGGCACAGCCTGGGGACGTTAACTGTGAGATGCGACGTGCTCAGATATCCTCAGGGAATGCACCTGATGGGATTTTTGAAGGTGGGGAGCATGTCAACCACTTCATATGACGTACCATGGTACCAGTTTCACAACAGGAGGAGGTGTTGATGGAGTTCCACACTTCCCCTCTAGCGGTACATCCAGGAGTGGTGAAGATGTATCAGGACCTCAGACGACAACACTGGTGGCCAGGTTTGAAGAAGGCAGTAGCAGAGTGTATCTCATGATGGCTCACCTGTAAGAAAGTGATGGTGGAGAATGAGGTTCAAGCAGGCTTGGTTTATCCCTTAGAGGTCCCAGAGTGGAAGTGGGACGTGATATATATGGATTTCTTGATGGGACATCCATGTACATCCAGATGACAGGACTCTATTTGGGTTATAGTCGACCGACTCACCATGTCAGCACACTTCCTACCGATCCGAGAGTAGGGGTTAGTAGAGATCATGGGATGCCTCTGCATATAGAAGATCATAATGCTTTATGGTGTTCCATCGACGATCATCTTCGATCTAGATGCCCAGTTCACTTCCCGGCTATATAAGGGGTTGAATGAGGTTTTCGGGACGCAGCTTTTCTTGAGCACCGCCTTCCATCCTCAAACAGATGTCCAGACTAAGAAGACCACTCAAACTCTCAAGGGAATGCTCTATGCATGTTTCCTTTACATTGTCCACAACTTTTAGGATCACATACCCTTGGGGGAGTTTGCGTACAACAACAACAACCACTCTACAATCGGGATGGCACCTTACGAGGCACTTGACGGCCGACCATGCAGATCGCTTCTATACTGGACTGACCCAAGGGAGTCAGAACTTGTAGGACTAGAGATGGTGTAGTCTACTATGTAGAAGGTGTAGAGAATCCAGAAGCGGATAAAGATTTCATATAGAAGGCAGAAGTCCTATGCTGATAGGAGACAGAGACCACTGGAGTTTTAGGATGGCGACCACGTCTTTCTATGAGTTTCACCCCGATGAGGTCTACTGATATTTGGCCAAGGCAGAAAGTTATCTCCATGTATCATTAGGCCTTTTCAGGTCCTCAGTAGGGTAGGTGAGGTCGATTACCACTTGGATTTCCCACCTCAGTTGCACCGGGTGCACGACGTCTTCCACGTATCTCAGCTGAGGAGATACGTGCACGACCCGTCCCACATAATCGACCATGTGGAGCTGGACATCGATAACGGGGCGACATTTACAGAGGTTCCAGTGGAGGTAAAGGATAGAGAGGAGTGGTTCCAACATGGATAGTCGATTCCTCTGGTGTGCATTCACTGGCAGCATGGGAACCTCTAGGAGAGAACATGGGAGCGGGAGGCTTAGATGCATGCTCAGTACCCCCTTTTTTCCCTTAGTGTGTGTTGTAGCATTCGAGTATGTAAAGCCCTGAGGTGGGGAGAATTTAAAGGCTCAGAAATCCAATGGAAATTTTTTTCTAAAATACATGGGAATTTTACAAGTCCGCATTTTTTGAAGGCGCCTGATTCCAAGGCCCGGTTTGCCCGGAATCAATTTCTGAAGTTTTGTTTGGGTATGTTCAGAAAACATAAATGCATGATTTTATATCTATTGAACATGTTCTGGGAATTGAAATCTGAGGGTACCGTAGAACACACAGCAACGATATTTACTTAAGGAGGCCTTTACCGCAAATACGTTTCAATGTGAATGTAAGTTATAAATTGGGGTTGCTATTTAAAATTAAAAATTAAATAAAAATGTTTGTGTAACATATTTTTATTTGAAAGGTGGTTAAAGTCTCTAAGTGGAGGTAATGTGTGAGGCCCACCACACCCTAACCTCCCTTGAGAGGACATAACTATGGGTGGGGCCCACTAGTTTAAACTCCGTTTAAACCCTCCATGTAACTCTCAATTTAATTGAAGAGGGTCTCTTAAACTTCCCTTAACCCCGTTAAACCCCTTAAACTCTTAGACTTCTCAATTATGGTTCCAACAGATTGAATTAATGTTTTAATTAATTTATTTGTGTGTTTGAATTATTTTGAATTGATTATGTGAACATAATAATATGTGATATATTATTATGGTTGGGTTGGCATAATTTGGCTTGTGATGGGAGAATTGGGAGGAAATCTTGGAGGAATAATAACCTCTTGATGAAAAACGCCATTTTCCACTGAAGAATGATGACACGACTTCTTTCTTTCCAACCGGGGCAAGAAAAGGAAGACACCGCCGGCAAGGAACACCGCCAATGACAACGTCAATCCCTCCGATGTTGACGGAATGACGTTCAAATTTCGTGACACCATCTTCCGCAACTTCAACAATGTACCTTGAATCGAGGTAGGGGTTACTTTAATGTTTGATTTTACTCTCTGTTCTACATCGTTAAATTGTTGGAATGATGTGCCAATTGATATCATATGATGAGGTGGGATCGGACCAAAAGAACACGGCCCGATCCTCCCCTTTGTTGCTTCCATTAGATGATGTCGGAGGAGGAGCAGAAAGGGTGTGGTTCCGTCACACCATGCTAGAGAATAATGGCGGCCAAGAGGACAGCGAAAAACAGAAGAGGAACCGTGGCCGGGAGGGCCGCGGCGGATGAAGATCCGCGGTGCCATCGCACCGCGATGTGGAGCCGAAGGACGTGGCCAGGCCGGGCCGCGGTGGTGGATGACCGGCGCCGTCGCACCGGCTGCGTGCTGGTGGAGGAAGTGGCCCACATCCACGGGCCGCTCGGCCAAACCGAACCTTCAAGCCATGGTGAAGAACTGTGGTCCCCAAAGGCGCCACGTGGAGGACGACCGCAGCCCGCAACCGCGGGCCGCTCGGCTGGGTGAACCGGCCAGCCGCATGCTGGCCGGGCTGGTGGACCACAGTGCACGCAGGTTCCACACTGAGGAGAACCGCAGCCTGCCGTGCGGGCTCTGTGTGCCGGGCAGAACTGACCTGTCAAGCAGGGAAAGGTGTCGTCACTTAGCCCCACCGGCCGAACCGAATCGGCCCGCAGTGTGGGCCAGGTCCTCGGGTGGGCCGCGCCCCACCGGGCCAGGCTAACCCCCCAGCCGGGTCGATCCTGCCATGTCGGGCCAGGCCGACCCCCAGCCGGGTCTGACCCCCCGAGCAAGGTCAGGCCGACCCGCTAGCCCACGGGGCTTGACGGGTCGGGCCCGACTTCGCCTAAATGGAAATCTCTCCAAGACCACATGTCCGAATGATGCGCCGTCTGCGGAACTAGGACCCTCACAATGAGGCGGTTCTTTTGCGATTATCTATGTGATTTTTGGTCATATTTGGAAAATGGCCAGGTTTTGATCGCGCGTAAATCCAACCAGGACCCTGGAACGGAAAAGCCAATAACTCTCAGACCGGGCGTCCGATTGACGTGACGTCTGTCGTGTTGGGTTCCTTTTGATGAGACGAAACTTATGGATACATCCATTCCGGAATTCGGGATAGTTGATGTATTTAATAGTTACTCGAGGAGAGGACCCTCCTCGAATTGATCGTGCTGTGTGCGGGAACCCTATAGCTTGCTGCGACAACTATTGTACCAGAATCCTATGTGGGTTCGACATCGATGAATTTTGTGCTGCAATCCTCTGTGGGATAGACAGTTATGACTACTATACTGGAATCCTCTGTGGGTTCGACGATGCTGCTAATTTACCAGGATCCTCCGTGGATCCGACAGTTTAGACTTATGTTCTTATATCTAATGTGCACTTGATAGAGTAGCTGGTCCTGTATCCTATGTGGGTCCGACAGCTTAGCTGGTCCAGTAACCTGTGTGGGTCTGAAATCTTAGATGAATCAGTGACTACGTCTGATCTTCTCTATCACTCTATGAATTATGTATACATGTGTGATTTGAGTCATGTATTTCAACCATTATCATCGTGGTGATTGACTTTACTTCCTGTGTGAATTGGGTTGTTCATGGGCTTGAGAGTTGGAGCCGAACTGTGGCTGGTAACTTAGGTATATGTATGGGCATATACCTATGTAGGGTTGGTTGATACTTTGTGATTGTGTCTTTATAATTTGGTTTATCCTTTTTGGATTCTCGGAGACCTTCGGGGGTCTCGGGGTCCCCTACTGAGTATTGTCAAACTCACTGCTACACGGGCTTCGCACGCACCTTGTTGTGTTCTGTGTAGAAAATAGACATGACTGATCGAGGCTAAGGGTGATGTACGGAGGCTACTCGGATCTTTACTGGACGAGACGTACTGTAGGGAAGAGTTGATCGATTTCTGTACCTACCCTTTAGGTAGGATTTCCAGGCGGACGATTCGGGAGTTGTTTTCCATTTTTACTTTTACTTGTACTTGTTGTTCAGTTGGGTTTATATACTGGCCCACTTACTTTCAACACACATTAATTTTCTATTTTGAGTTCTTTTTTCCTCTTCTACTAGTGTTCATACTGTGTGTGCATTGCAGGTTAAAAGGAAATGCCTTCCCTTTTTATCAGGGATTCTCATTTGGTGCTAGTTGCCAGCCTCTGGCCTATGGAAGGCGGGCTTGGGGTAGTCATGACATGGGCCCCGGGGACGGTTTGTGACAATGATGATGGTGAATGAAAACTCGAAGGACTATAACTTGTTCAGGAAATGATGGAAAAGGTGAAGGTCATCCAAACCCACATCAACGTAGCTCAATGTAAGAAAAATAGCTATGCCGATTACCGAATGAAGGATTTTGAATTTTATGATGGAGATCATGTTTTCTTGAAGGTATTTCCACAGAAGGGAGTTAAACAATTCAGTGAGATGGGTAAATTAAGTCCTAGATACATCATTCCTTTCAAAATTCTAGAAGGAATTGGGGTTATAACTTACCATTTGGAAATGCTGCCAAGTCTCTCCAAAGTTCATGATGTGTTTCATGTATCACTATTGAGAAAATTCATGCCTGACCAAATGCATGTTCTCACCTGTGAAGAAATAGAACTTGAACCTGATGTATCATATTGTGAAGATCTTATCATGATTCTGTATATCAGAGAACAAGTGTTGAGAAACCAAACGACTCTTCTAGTAAAAGTTCTATAGAGAAACCATAAGATGGAAGAGGTGATGTGGGAACCCAAGGAGAATATGATGATAAAACAACTGAGTCATTTTATATAGTGATATTATAAAAAATTCAAGAAATAAATTATTTGAATGACTGAAGAATGTAACACCCCAAGCTTCCACGGTATGCTTCTCTTTGAATAATACAATAGCTTGTCTTATACGCAACTTCCAATTGAATCACAGTACACCCAATCAAACTAGCCATTACGGATACTAATACCCTCCTTTTGAAATTTCATATATTTTATTTTACAAAGTGACCATCATTTTTGAATTCGGAATATCGAAATTATCTTATGGTGAATTTTTTTTATTTTTTTTTGAAAACATTTAATTTTTTTTGAATAGTGAAAAGCATTGCGTTATTTTTCAAAAACGACTTTTTATTTAAATAATTATTTATTTTATTTATATTTATTTTAGGTCAAAATAGATACATAATACCTATATATGTTCAATTTAATTCATTGGAGTCATTTTATAATATTTTTAGATATCTAATATTTTATTGATATTTTTACAGTCTTTTACCCACCTCCTAGGAGCATTTGCAAATTTTCATAAAATGTAATTTGAACACTTCTGTGAATTGAATTTAAAAACTTTGGGAGACACATTTGATATTAGTAAGTAATATGTTGTTCAATATGATGGAAATATGTTTTTGGAGAAAAGTAACTTTAATCTTTTATTTTTCACGGTTAAAATTAAATTGTGTAATTAATGGTAAAAATGATATTATTGTTACTCTAACACATTTCATAATTCTCTTGGATAAGTATATTTAGACAAAAAACAACTTAAGGAATAAAATATTATCCTTTAGGTCCACTTATATTAGATTAGTAAATTTATTATTATTTAATTTAATGAAGAGTTAAAATTGTTAAACTCATGTTTTCATAACTAAAACATTTTTTTATATAGGGTTATACATAATATAAAATTGACTATAAATATTAATTATAAAGAAAAAAATATTTCCTACATAATGGTATTGTATTTATAAATTTTAGACATTAAATAATTAAATTTATTTATTACACTATGATGATGCAGTAATAACCTTATTAATGAATGATTAAAATAATTGATATTATAAATATCCAAGTAAATATAATATGAGACTTTTAATGAATTACACTAATATTTTAGGTTTCTATTATATATTAGGGTTTATTAAATTATTATTTTTTGAATTAATCTTGCTGTTATTACTTTAACAAAAACAATATACCAAATACTGTCAAAATTGACCTCGAAGAGTTTTTAAGACAAATATTATATTATTAATTGATATAATATTCCAAAAAATATAAGGTTTGGAAAAAGGAATTAAATAATGATATTTATATCATTAATGATCCACTTGAGTTTCTCTTGGAATTTTATAGTATGTTTATTAACCAATTATTAATATAATACAAGAATACATTGTAAAAGTTAAACAATTTAACTGAGAGTTAAATCTAAAAGATAAGGATAATATGCTTGCCAAAACGTGTCTAAAACCTATTGGTTGAATGGTTTTCGACCCATTGACACATTATAATTAAAATTAATCATTTTGGAGACATTATAAACCGAAAATAATTTTATTATAAAATAATATTTCATGCTTTTCCTAAATTGACCCTCACCTCTCTTATAAATGGGCACTTCCCCTTCACTCACATTAATATCTCCAAATCATTTTTTCCCTACCATAACCTGACCAAATATCCTATAAACTATCATCCCTTAATCCTAGAGTCCTTCCTTTGGTCTGAAAGACAACCTAAGGATCCATTTTTGACCAAGTAAAAAGGAAGAATTCGAAGAATAGGTAATCATTTCATCACCTCTTTCATGCTCTTTTCTTCTTCCGCATCATCTCTCTTTGTGGTTTACATTCTATAATAAGAAATGTAGTATATTCTACATACTATGATGGTATTATAAAAATGGTACAACCATATTCATTATTCAGTGCATCATGTGAATGACAATGTCACCATATGTGTGTACGTATGGCTTACTGTCTCCACGTCATGGTGTAGTTGTTATTCAATAGATTATTATTTTTATGGGTAAAATAATTATGAATAATCAATTCAAATAAAAAATAAATCCTCTTAATTATTTTTTATATTTTATATAATATTCAATTATAAAATATTTCACATTCAATTGAATGATATTGTCTCTCGCGCGTACGTATGGATTATCGTCTCCACGAACGTGATGAGATTCATTTCCCCATTATAACCACTCAAAAATAATATTCATTTAATGATTAAAAATATTTTTTAATAGAAATAATATGATTCTGGATATGAATCAAATACATCTTATCCATAAAAAAACATGACTTACGTAACAAAACATATAAAGGAAAAAAAATCACTTAAAACACGAAACAACGATAATAATAATATACTATTGACAAAGAAATATTAGAAGATCGTATATTATTTAATAATTATGTATATGGTTTATGTATAATTTTTTAAAAATGATTGAACTATTATAAAGGAGGTTAACATACCCTCGATCAAGGAAAATTACAAGGTAAGGCTTAATTCTACCTTTTCTTCATTTTCCAAGATTGTTTTTACGTGACTATCTACTATGACCTATTAATCATCAACATCCGTGTTTCATAAAAATGTACTTCCAAATTTTTTTACTATTTTCTAGAATATGTTTTAATGTCATTTAAACCGTTGTTTGACTTTTTATAAATCATTTATAAATGAATCTTTCAGTTTTTTTCCAAACAAGGTTATTTACGACCATTTCAACAAAACTAAAGAGATAATTTTTTTTAACTTATATACTGTGTGAAACTATTTTATTCTATTATAACTCCTTCAAAACATACCCAACATGATTATATGAATATATTAAAAATAATTATTTTCATTTATAGATACATAACTTTTAAATGATTTCAAAATAGAAAGATATATTTCTCTCAAATATATTTGATTTCCACAATGTCAACTTCCTTTAATGAATTTTATACTTTTTGGATGTGGATTTATTATGATTCACATCTTCCATATTGTATTGAAGGTTTTGTGATATGTTTGAATGTGGATGTTTTATATTTATACGATTCATGGTTTATGGTTAATGTATGGACATTTAGTATGATAGTTTTTAAAATGAATGTTTATGTTATGTTTCAACATTTTCATATGAAGAATGTATTGGACTTAGAACGTAATAGGTGGAGCCTATGATATATCCTCGGTGAATTGGTATGTCTCATGAAATAATTATATGTATAATTGGCTATGTCCTTTCCTAATTTTATATAGATATTTGGCAGAGGACTTAATCATTTTTAGACCTCTTGGCCGAGGCCTTGAAAAAATGTTTTAGAATGTCCCTCATTATACATTCCCTCATTATGAAAATAATATTAAGTGTTCATGTGGTTATTCGACTAGTAGAATACCAATGACTAGGTTTTGTTAAGGCTTCATTTACTCAGCTAATATTCCTAGCATAAAGTGTTCATGTTTCTTATTTTTAAATTCATGTATTTTGAATTATTCATCATACATAATGTTTATGTTAAATTCCGCTGTATTGCTTACTCTTATTGAGCATTTGAGCTCACCTCTTTCTTATGATTCATTTTCCCAGGATATAAAGAAGTTAGTTATGAGTGACTTGTAGGCATAATCTATGTGTCTTGGATGTTTCTAATGGAATAAATTACTATTGTATTTGTTTTAAAGTTGTAATTTTGAACTTTTGTATGTATCTAATACTTACAAGGTTACTAAACTAATTGGTCTATTGAGACTTGATCTCTTGTGATCTTGCCAATGTTATTTAATAATGCATCGACTCTGGGTAACTTGGGTTGAGGCATTACAGTTGGTATCAAAGGAAGTTTAGTACAAACCCTGGAAACTAGATTTAGAAAAAATGTGATTATAACACATTAACCTAAGATTGAATTTGAGTATTAGTATAGAAGAACATCTTTGAATTTTTTAATGTAGATATTTTTTTAGACTTCCATGAAATAAATCACTGTCTGGATACGATCAGGTATAGATGGCTCTGGCAATAATGTACCTAGGAGTGAACACTCCGACATGGAGTTTTTGGCATAACGTTGGGTATCCTGGTACACAACAGTGGGCCTTACTACACTCTTGGTTGCAACACTCCCTGAGCGATATGCTAAGGATATTTCACATTTCCATTACAACCCCTTATGATTTATTTATTAGTATATATATCCTAAAATAAATCATTTTTATGATTATGTTTTATATCTATAAATTGTAAAACTTTTGTTAAATGTTTTAAAAGTATAGAATTATTTATTCTGATTCAAAAACTAATCTAGTGTCTGCCATTGCTAAGAAATGGCATCTAGTTGAAGTAATGTAAACCATATGAATGTATGTAATCCATGTATGGATTTCCCTCATACTCAAGATAATTATAATGGAGCTGGTGATGCAACTGGTGCTGATCAGCTTATCACCATACTGGGAAAACTCACGCAAGTTATGAATAATACCCTTACCCGTATGGAGCATCATGATCCACAATGTGGAGGATCAACATTATAATTCTTAATGAGGCAACAACTAGCAAGATTCAATGGGACTACCAATCCATTTTTATCTGAGTAATGGATAAGTTTCTTAGAGAAAATATTTCATTCTTTGGGGAGTATCAAAAGAGAAAAAGTTGTCCTGGTAGTTTATCGCATCATATGAGATGTATATAAATGGTGGTCATTGATTCGAAACACAATGGAAGACGATGAAGTATCAAATACGTATTGGATGGAGATTAATGTGATTTTATAAGAATAATACTTTCCTTCTGACCATCGAGTGGATATGGAAATACATTTTTTGAGTCCGAGGAAAAAAGAGTGTGGGAATGTCAAAAAATTTGATGTTAACTTTTCAAGGTTAGAAAGGCATGCCTTAGATTATATAGGTAACCCCAGGAGTAAGATTAGTCAATTTTTTGATTGTTTTAAAGAATTTTTCCGAAGAGAATTAGTCTTACAATCTATCTCCACGTACGAATATAGTCTCATGTGCTATCAAAGAAGAAAAATAATTCTCTATGTATTATTACTGAAAAGAATAGAAAAAGATGAAAAGATTTGTTGAACACTATATAAAAGGAGATAAAGAAACATGGAATAATGGAAGAGTTGAATTTCCACCTTGTGATAATTGTGGAAGGAAGCACCCTTGTGACTTTCTAAAAGGAAAAAGAGTTTTCAACAAATGTAGATAGAAAGTCTATCTTGCTAGTGATTCTAAGTAGAAGAAAAAAGCATCCAATGTTCAATGCTACAATTTCACAGAGAGGGGACATTATGCACATTAATTTCCTAAGCACCCAGGAAACATACCTCTAAAATGGACAAGGGAGCAAGGCCAAGCTTATGCCATCAATACTGTTGAGGATTAATTTTTGAAATATGTGGTGGAAGGTAATTTAATAGATTACTCATGTTTAGCCAATGATTTAATTGACTCTGGATCATCGATTAGCTTCATATCTTCCCAGTTTTCTATGAAAATTATATATTTCAAATTGATTTAAGAAGAGAGTTGTCAGTCAAAACTACTAAGGGAAGTATCATTGCAACAATGTTTTGTGAATCACCTCCCATTAATTAATATAAATGTAATTTATTTGATGATATCATCGCCATACCGATGATGGAATTAGATATAATACTCAGAATGGATTGGCTTTTGGACCATGATGTTGAAATTTATAGTAAGAAGAAGGAGGTTACAATTTTTTATGATGATGAAAAAGAACACATTATCATTAAAGCAGAAATGTCGCCATCTGATTTTTATCTAGATCCAATCCAAGTAGCTCAACTAAATACAATTATTGGGGAGGTAGATAATTAAATAACTATGGGTGAGGAAATTAATGTTAAAATATAGGATATGCTTATTTTTCAAGAATATGTTGATGTGTTTCCAGAATATATTCCTGGACATCCTCCAGAATGAGAAATTCAGTTTTCCATTGATTTAATTCTTGGTTCACTGCCCATATCGAAGACCCCATATAGAATGGCCACTATGGAATTAGTGGAACTAAAGAAAAAACTATTGGAATTGAGTAATAAGGGATTTATTCTCATTAGTGTTTCTACATGGGGTATACCAATTCTATTGGTAACGAAGAATGATGGATCTATGTGGTTGTGCATTGACTATATGGAGATCAATGCAATAACAATAAAGAAAAAGTATCCCTTACCTTGCACTGATAATTTATTTTATCTACTTCATGGAGCTTAAAATTTTTCAAAGATTGACCTACGATTCAGAAATCATCAGTTGTGTGTGAAGAAGGAAGACATTCTGAAAACAGTATTCTGAACTAGGTACGAGCATTATGAGTTTATAGTAATGCCTTTTGGACTGACAAATGCACCCTCTGTTTTCATGGATCTAATGATTAAAAATTTCAAGGAATATCTTTATGGCTATTTAGTGGTATTTATTGATGATATCTTTTTTTACTCCAAAATATATGAAGATCATGAAAATCAAACATGCATTATTCTCAATACTCTTAGAAGAAATATATTATATGGGATGTTTATAAATTGTGAATTCTAGCTTCAGAATATTTCTCTTCTTGGCCATATTATATATAAGGATGGATTCTCTGTTGATCCTTTAAAGTCCAAGGAAATCCATGAATGTCTAGCATCGACGAGTATAACTGATGTACATAGTTTTATTGGTTTAGCATGTTAATTTCAACATTTCATCCATAATTTTTTCCGATTGGATATCCCATTAACCATGCTCACCAGTAAAGGTGATAAATTTGATTGGAAAAAAGGGTGTGAGGAATGTTTTGAAGAACTATAGAGAAGATTATTCAATGATCTTATATTGACTCCACCATTATGGAATGATGGATTTGATATTTATAGTAATGAATCAATGAAAGGACATGATAGTGTTCTTATGTAGAATGATAGAGTTATTGAATATGTGTAACGATAGCTATAAATTTCAGGAACAAAACTGTCCCACTCATGATATTTAATTAGCGGCTATAATCTTTTCTTCGATGATTTGGAAGCATTATCTCTAAGGTGAAAAATGTTGGATATATACAGATCACAATATCTTGAAGTATATTTTTACACAAAAAGAACTCAACTTGTATAAAATGAGATGGAATGAGGAACTCAATTATTATGATTTCACTAGACACTATCTCTTAAGGAAGGAAAATAAGGTTGCATATTCTTTGATCAGAAAGGATAATGGATTTTGGAATATGATGAGATTTGTAAAGGATCCGATATACATTGATCTAGTAAAGATATATATGGGAGTAACCATGAATGTGGAAACCTCAATTCTTTTTCAAATAGTTTCTAGACCATCTTTACTAGAAAGGATAAAAAGGTCTCAGACTGATGTTTAGGAATTTCAAAAGAAAATTAAATCTGTGAATAATGGAAGATTGGTCGACTTCGTATAAGAATATGGGATTTTGAAATTTGGGAAGATACTTTGTGTTCCCGATGTACATGATCTGAAAAGGGAATTGCTGGATTATGCTTAGAGCTCCAATTTCTCAATACACCTTTGTAGCACTAATATGTATAGTGATTTGAAATAACATTTTTTGGTGGGACAACATGAAGAGAGATATTGTGGATTTTTTGTTGAGATGAATGGTTGGTCAACACGTGAAATCTGGAAGACAGCATCCTAGAGGATTCATGTGAGCTCATCCCATACCTGAGTATAAATGGGGTGATATTATGATGGAATTTGTCATGGGGCTACCAAAGACTCCTAGAAGGAATGATACAATATGGGTCATTATTGATTATCTTACCAATTCAACCAATTTTCTTTCTATAAGAGATGATTTACCACTTCAATGTTTAGCAAGACTATATATTAATGATGTTGTAAGACTTTGGAGTACCCATATAGATTCTTTCTGATCATGATCCCTGTTTTACATTAAGAATTTGGAAAAGTCCTCTAAAATCCCTGGATACTGAGCTTTGTTTGAGCACTGCCTACCACCTTCAAACTGAGGGAAAATTTGAAGAGACTATTCAATCCTTATAAGAAATGTTTAGATATTACTCAGTTGACATTAATGGTCCGTGGGATCAATATTTACCTCTGGTATAATTTCCTATAACAATAGATTCATTTCAAGTATTCATATGGCACTATATAAAGCATTTTATAGAAAGAGATGCCACACACCAACTTGTTTGGATGATGTTGGTGAAAGAAAACTTGAAGGCCCAAAACTTGTTGAGGAAATTATGGAAAAGGTAAAGGTTATCCAAACCCACATCAAAGCAACTCAATGTAGGAAAAAGAGATATGTTGATTACCGAAGGAAGGATTTGGAATTTCAGTTAGGAGATCATGTTTTCATGAAGGTATCTCCATGGAAGAGAGTTATACAATTTGGTAAGAAGGGTAAATTAAGTCCTAGGTACATCAGACCTTTTGAAATTGTTGAACGAATTGGGGCTGTGGATTACCATTTGGCCATTCCATAAGGTCTCTCCAATGTTCATGATGTGTTCCACGTATCACTATTGAGAAAATACATGCTTGAACCAAAACATGAACTCACCTGTGAAGGAATAGAACTGGAACCTGATCGGTCTTATTGTGAGGAGGGTGTCATGATTCTTGATACCAGAGAACAAGTGTTGAGAAACCGGACGACTCATCTGGTAAAGTTTCTATGAAGAAACCATAAGATGGAAGAGTTGATGTGGGAACCCAAGGATTTTATGATGAAGAACAACTCGAGTCTTTTTATACAGTGATATTCTAGAAATCTCAAGGATGAAATTAGTTTAATTAGGGAAGAATTTAACACTGCAATTTTCCACGGTATGCTTCTCTTTGAATAATACAATGGCATGTGTTATACGCAACATTGAGTCTAAACACACTAGAACCAATCTAACAAGACATTATGAATTTTAATACCCAATTTTTGAAATTTTATTAATTTTATTTTTAAAAATGGACTTAATTTTTTATATAGGAATTTCAAAATTAGATTAGGGTGAATTTTTGTTATTTTTCTGAAAACTTTTAATTTTTGACGATAAGAGAAAAACACTGCGTTATTGTTTCAAAATTTATATTTATTCAACTAAATATTTATTTAATTTAAATTTACTTTAGGTTAAAATAGATACATAATACCAATATAAGTTCAATGTAATTCATTGGAGTAATTTTATAATAAGTTTTGATATATGAAATTTTATTGATGATTTTATTGTCTTTTACCCTCCTCCTAGGAGCATTAGTAAGTTTGCATAAAACATAATTTTACAGCTTATGTGAAATTTAATTTCAAAAACATGAGATACACAGCTGATATCAGTAAGTAAAATGTGGTTTAATAAGATGAAAATTATTTTTTGGGAATAGTAACTTTTAAATTTTATTTACCATGGTTGAAAGCAAATATGGTAATTAACGGTAAAATGATATTATTATTCCCATTCCACATTTCTTAATTTTATTGGATAAGTGTATTTACACCAATGAACAACCTTAGGAATACAATATTATCCTTTATGTACATTTGAATTAGATTAGGACATTTTTAATTATTTATATTAAAGAAAAGATAAAAGTGTTAAACTCATGTATTCATAACTAATTTTTTTATATAAGGTTATAAATAAGATAAATTTGATGATAAATATTCACTAGAAAGATGAAAATATTTCCTACATAATGGTATTTTATTTATAATTTCTAAACATTAAATAATAAAATTTATTTATTACACGACGATGATTAAGTAATTACCTTATTCATGAATGATTAAAATAGTGATATTATAATTATGAAAATAAATCTAATTTAATTATTTTGATAAATTACACTAATTTCCTAGATTACTGTGACATATTAGGATTGATTAAATGATTTTTTTAAGTAATCATGATGTTATTACTTTATCAAAAACGAAATACCAATGAGTGTCAAAATTGACATAAAAGTGTTTTTAGAACAAATATTATATTAATAATTGAAATAATATTTCTAAAAATTTAATGTTCAGCCAATGGACATATATAATTATAGGTATATCACTAATTAACTACTTTATTTTCTCTTGAAATGTTATATAATGTTTATTAACCAATTATTATAATAATACAAGAATACATGAAAAAAGATAAACTATTTAAGTGAGAGTTAAATCTAATAGATACGGTTAATATGTTGACCCCAATCTATCTAAAACATATTGGTCGAGAGGTTTTCGACCCATCACTACCTTAGCCTAGAAATAATTAATTTTGGAGCCATTAAAAATCGGAAATGATATTATTAAAAAAATAATATTTCATGCTTTTCCTAAAGTTACCCTCACCTCTCTTATAAAAGGGAACTACTCTTTCTCTCAAATTCACACCACCAATGCCATTCGGCTCAGCGAAAACCTTCCCAAATATCCTCTAAACTATCCTAAATTCATCTTAGTGGCCTTACTTTAATCATAAATCCATATTATAGAGTCCTTTTGACCAAAAAAAGGGAGAACCCGAAGAAGAGGTGAATATTTTATCACATCCTTCAAGTTCTTTTCTTCTTCCACTTCCTATTTCATTGTTGTTTCAATTATATAATAATAACTCCAGTTCCATATAAATATTGTGATGTTATTATAAAAATTGAAGAACCATATTCACTATTCAATCCATCGTATGAATGACAATGTCACCAAACAAGTGTATGTACGACTTACCATCTCTACGGCGTGGTGTAGTTGTTATTCAATACATTATTATTTGGATGGGTATAAAAATGATGTATAATTGAAGTAAATAATAAATATAACATTTTAATTATTCGTTATATATGATATAACATTCAATTATATATGATTTCACCTTCAATCTAACGATATTGTCGCTCGTGCATACGTAGGGATTACAGTCTCCACGAACGCATTGAGATTCTTTTCCCCATCGTAACCATTCAAGAATTATATTCCTATTTTTGATTAAAAATAATTTCTATAGAACATAATATCACTCTGGATATGAATCAAGTACATACTATCCATAACAAACAAGACTTACTTAACAAAACATATAATGGAAAACGAATCAGTTAACATCTGAAATGACGATAATACTAACATACTATTAACAAAGTAATATTATAACATCGTATATGATAACATAATTTTCTATATGGTTCTTTAATAATTTAATAACAACTATATAACTATTATACATGAGTTTAATGTGCCCTCAACCATGGAAAAGTACACTTTAATGGTTACTTCTATAATCTCTTCATTATCTAAGGTTGTTTATACGTGAGTATCTACTAGGACCTATTTATCATCCACATCTGTATTTCTTAAAAATGTAGTTCAAATCATTTTTACTATTTCCTAGATTTTGTTTTAATGCCATTTACTCCCTGGTTTTTCATTTTATCAATTTTTTATAAAGGAATCTTTCTGCCATGTTCCAAACAAGGCCATTTACGACCTTTTCGATAAAATTAAGGAGAGAATTTTTTTTAATGTATATGGAATGTGTGGCTATTTTATTCTGTTTTAACACCTTCAAAACATCAATTACAACATTATAATAATTTTTTTAAAATAATTTTTTTCTTTTATAACTACATTACTTTTAAATGATTTCAAAAGAGAAAGATATATTTCACTCAAATAGTTTTGATTTCATCTATGTCATCATTCTTTAATGGATTTTATAATTGTTTGAAGTTGATTTATTATGATAAAAATAATCTATACTGTATTGATGGTTTTGTGATATGTTTGATTGTGGATGTGTTATTTTTATAGCATTCATGGTTTATGGTTAAATTTTTGAAATTTTTTATGCTAGTTTTAATATGAATTTTAATTTCAAGGTTCAACCTTTTACTTTAAGGAATGTATTGAACTTATTAAGTGATGGTTGTATCCCACTATAGCTCCTCGCTGCATTAGTAGGTATCATGAGACAATTAGATTTGTAATTTTTTGAGGCCTTTCCCTATTTTATAAATGGTTTGGTCCTAGGAATTAATCATTTTTATACATCTTGGCCAAGGCCTTAAAAAATGATTCATAATGTCCAACATTAAACATTCCCTCATTATGAAAATAATATTGATGGAACTTGTGGTTATTTTAATAGTAGAATACGCATGACTGTGTTTTATTGTGGCATTATTTACTCATCTAATATTCCTACCATAAAGTTATCATGTTTATTATTTGTAAAGGCACGTGTTTTCAATTATTCACCAGGCCTAATGTTTATGTTATATTCTACTGTATTACATACTCTTATTGAGCATTTGAGCTCACCCCTTTCTTATGTTTCATTTTCCTAGGATATGAAGAATTTAGTTATGAGTGACATTCAGGCATAATATAGGAGGCTTGGATGTTATTAAGGGAATAAATTAGTGTTGTGTTTCTTTTCATGTTGTAATGTAGAATGTATGAATGTGTCTAGAAATTCCATGGATACTAAAATAATATGTATTTCTAGACATGATCTATTATGATCATTCCAATGTTATGTAATAAGGCACCGTATCTTGGTAACTTGGGTCGAGGTGTTACAAGATATATTTCACGATGGATATGGTTGGGTAATAGGGTTTCATGATAGACCAAAGACACTTCTATGGATTTTTTTGATTGGGTTGGAGAATCTCTATATAAGGTTAGCGACATTAAATGTTGTCCAACTAAGATTCAGTAGTAGACACATGCACTTTTATTTTAGTTTCTTTTATTTATGGCTACATATTAGATTATACCAGTGGGTGGTTATTGTTTTTTTTATACATAGTTGTTTATAAGTTTAGATAATTTCATTTATTAACACAATATTATTATGTTGGAATTTTTTTGCATCCAAACTGTAATTACTTGCATCTCTAGATGATATTTAGTTCCTTCTATTTTTATTTACTCTAATTATGAGGTCTTAGTCCTCCCACTTTCACACAATAGTACATAATTTGAATTCAAAATCATTTTTTATTTGCGGAGGCACGCTTTAGGCCTTTTGAGCATAGGACCGTGGCACTAGTATAGTGGTATCTAAGTAAAGATGTAACATTGAGACTCCTTTACATTATTGTGTCCCTCATTAATACCATTATGTTCACTGCAAATTACATTCACTCTATTTATACCCACCACTCATTGTAACATCTCTATGAGAGATGTGACTAGCAGCGTACATGCACTCTATTTTACATTAATAATAATTTTCTCAATCAATTAATTGGCTATCCTAAATTAAAAAATATGTACATCATTCCCATTGATATAAATTAACTATAATCTATGAGAAATATGTTAAGGAACAATGATCTCTTTTTTTAAGTGGAATCCTCTTACTTATAAAATAAGTATTCCTCCATTTTTTGTAGTGGACATGATTTTCATAGATATATTCAATAAAAACATATTAATAGTAAATATAAATAATATATTTAGAAGAAAATACGATGATCAACTTTAGGAATGGACTGATAAATAATGACAGGACTTGGTGTGAGTGAACCACCACTATGTGAGTGAATTAGTGGCTTCCCAAACATCAATTCTCATAATTATTTTCCTATTTCCAAATATTATTTGGGGTATTATATGGAAAAATAAAATGATCATCAATGGTGTGATAATGAACATACCTGAGAGAAATACTTTTATATCATTCACTCACTCTTGTTATTGAGTGGCTAATTATTTGTGTAAAAGAGTTTTAAATATATCATTCATGGATGCATCATGTTTTCAACAATAAAAAGGAATTGAGAATGAATATGATCATAAATAACAAGTTAGATAATGATATATATGAGCATTAATAATTCAATAGATCTTAACTTCCCACCCAATATTCTTTTGAATTAACGTATTCTTATTATCGATGTTATTCATTTAAATCCAAAGAGAAATGTCCTTAGAATTATCCTTAGAATGATTGGTATGTAGTTTTAAAATTTTATTATTGTTTTCGTTGAAAAAACACATCATATTTATAGACCTCGAAAATACTGTGGAGTGATTCTATAGGTTGTGGTGAGATACATAAATCCAAACATGTGTGTGTATATATATATCTCTTTTTTTTCAAAACTCAAAAACTCAATAAAATTAAATAATCTGTATTGGAATAATTGATTGAATTTTAGAATGGTATTCATATCTCTATTATCTATTAAAGACAAATTTTAGTGTGGCTATGGACACAACACTATGATTTTATTATATTCCTATCTGTTGAGATGTATAAAATTATTATGACATGGAATATTTTCGAATGGACATTTTCATTATATGTAGTATTTTTTTGGATAACAATGTGATGTCCATATCATCAGTGGATAACCATTCACCAATAAATCAAAATAATTCCTTATGGAATTTGTTAATCCTAATGAATCTTCTTGGAAAATATTCATAGTGTAATTCCTATAGGATATGATGTTATTTCATACAGAATAATATTATGCTTCTCAGAATTAGCTAATCATGGTAAAATAATATCCTTCAAACTAATATTACATATAAAAATATTATTCCTTCTTTTGAACCACTCTTTGAATAAATCATCTCCCTACTCGTCCAAGATCATTTTCTAAATAAATTCACTATGAAAAAATATTAAGGACTCATAAATAAACTTCCACAGTCAACATAATAGTAGAATTTATTATAAAGTGGATGTAAAATAAACACAACTTAATAGGATATAGTGATGTTTCTTAGAGTTATACAATCAATAATTAAAAGAACAATGCTACATTAATAACATCTTAATTGATATCAACTCATAGCTCCCCATTTCTCAGTTCACATCATGAGTCCTTCAATTCTAAGACACCTCAATTCCCCAATCACTAAGGGATATTCAATATAAAATTCTTTTTAGAGAAACATAATAGATACCCAATATAAAATGATTATATATATTCAAGATATATTTAAATCAAATAGAAGAAAATTGTTTAGGAAAAATTATCCATTTTTTTATAAAATAAGTTAGAAGTGTTAAAGTCAGCAAACCAAAATAGATTCAATCATAAAACATTAAATAATATATATATTTTATTTTTTAAATGATTCATTATCATCCCAACATCCATGGAACCTATTTTTTGAGGTATTTTCTTCATAAAGAAAAACCCTCTTTTCCCATGAACTATTTGTGATGAAATTATCTAGGGGTAAGAGATAACATATAGATAGGAAAGTTATAATATGATAATGGAATAAATACATCACATCAATTTTTAATCATTATGTTATATAAGAAGAAGATGCTACAGGTTTGTAAGGGTAATCCATTCCCCCCACGGTGCATCCATTAAAATAATGGAGGGAAGGGGAGATTAAATTTATTACATAAAAAACAACAACCAGAACAATAACAAAAACAAAAACAAAATAATATAAAATAAAAGTAACTACATTAGTCCCATCAAGGGGTTAAATACAAATAAAATCACATGCCCATGACAACATACTCAGTGAGTCATGAATTCGAGACATCCCTAAGACCTTTTAAGGACACAATTATCTGATATATACTGTAGGGGAATAATAATAATAATAATAATAATAACAGAAACTAAATAAGATATATAATAAAAACAACCAATGAAACAAAAAACAAAAATCTAGCATTAGATATAAGCAGCATGTTATAACAACAATAATGAAAAAAAATAACAAAAAAATATAACATATAATATTTTACTCTTCCATCCTAAATTTAATTCAACAAATAAATTATAATAAATAATATTAATATTATTAGTAATATAATAAAATGCATAACTTTAAAATTATACATGCATTTAATATAAATAATGGATAAAAATAAGAGAAACTGTTTCCAAAATTTTTTATTCAAAATAAATATTCAGTAATATCATTATAATGTTCAAGATATTAATCTTGAAGAGTATTGAGATTTCAAAACCTTACCACTATAGTTTTGGTATGTCATGGAGAATTCAATGGTTACCTTTCATGATCTCTAGACTATGAAACACTGATAGTCCCAAAAATATAACACTGCACAATCACCATAAACACTCCAAGGATTGAATATAAACCATGGACTGCCTAATTCATTTTAAATTAAATTAAATTACAATATTTTAATCTCATAAATATTATAGTAATATATATTCACAATTTAAAAAGTATGATTATCACAATTCTCTCCACCATAATCCCCCCCAAGAAAAATCTATTTCATAATAGTTAAACAAACCTATTATATTGTTTACCTTTACAAAAAAATATTAATCTATAAATTTCAAAATTCTATATTCAAAAATAAATTTTTCATGGAAACAATCCAACATAGAGGATTATTTTGTAGTTCAATTATTCGATACGATAAATCTTCCATTCCATTGACATTTATTCAAATAATTATCAAGTGAAAATATTTGAAGCATTATTTTTTAACAAATATAATTTGAAATGCCATTATTCTTTATACAATGAAAAAATTTAAAAACCATATTTTTAAATTAAAATCATAAAGGATAATATGAAAATATAAAAATGACTAAATGTAAATGAGGAGAGATAAAATCACAGTGCATATTCAATTCGATCAAACATTCCACTGAAGATAGAATATTTGGGTGTTTGAATTTAAAATAACATGCAAATGTATTCTATAAATATTTTGACCAAAAAAATGTTTGATATGATGAAAAAATACTATATTTCATAGATATATTTTAATGAATTATTTGAAAACTTATAGAGCCCAAACAAACACTTATATCAAAATATATGTTCATTTTAAGTTTAATTTTTATTTTTAATATTCCATAGGACATTTAATATTCTAATAGACCATAACAATTGAATTGAAAACGTTTGATGAAAAAATGTATAACAATAGTTTTTCCAAACATTTTTTACTTTGTATAGTCACTATATTGGTAACTAGATAATTTAATGAAATAGAAGAAGATATGGATTTTTTAGATATTAACTATGAATATACATGATCTTTCTCTTACCATGAATTATATAATGCAATGATATACATGAGTTTAATGATAAACAAGACCATTCATTTACCCAAACAACCAATTAAATATTAACATATGATATTCTTCACTTACTTTTCCCAATATCAATCTTTAATATTATTGAGACACATTGAACACTATAACTCACCCAACAGAAGTGTCTTTATGATTTCAAAATATGAGTCCCAATGAGTTTTATCCATGCCTTCTATTATTTTATTACAAAAAAATATATATTCAATGGATGATCATTAATTCAATATGATAAATCCAAAATTAACATCCCATAGACATCAAACAACTTCCCAATATGCATTTTTGGCATATTAGACACAGTTTAATCCATAATTATCATGTTTGGAACCATATAAATGTACAACCAGCCTACAATAATCGAATATCAAGAAACCAATTAGAAAAAATCTTTCATGAAACAATAAATAATATAAAAATATTCATTCCGAAATTAAAATTAGATAAAATAGAAGTGAATATCAAAATAAAATAACCACTATTTAAAAAGAAATGATCATCAATACCATTCCCAGAAATCCCAAAAACACAGACAAATAAACATAAAAAAATCAGTTATTTTTAAATATATTTTCATTAAAATAGTTTTTCTTTTAAAAAAATCACCCACCGAAACATGTTATTATACCTAAAATGGGTTAAGGGAGAAAAATAATTTTAAGTGAATTACAAGAAAACATAGTTACATAACATTAATTTAAAATTAAATTAATGTACATTAAACATGAGAAATAATGAAAATATAGATTTTGAAAAACAATGAAAACCTTTTTATACCAAATGAAACCATCCCAATGTTTCCCAAATAAAATTGACACCAATGGATATGTTGAAAAATATATCACAAATAATTTAGTTACCTCTCATGATGATATCTACATATATGTATATGAGTGAACACTAATTCAAATTTTTTTATAAAAAAAATGTTAAATATACATATCATAATAAACCAAACAAAAATAAAGAACATTTTATCCTTATAATGATATAAAATATTATTTCAAATTATATAAAACAAATTTAAAATAATTATATCAAATACAACCATTAATTATTTATATTACTCATTGAATTTATATGAACTATATAATAATAGAAATTACTAAATTTATTATTTTTGTTAATTTTAAAACTCTCACTCACATAAAAATATAACTAAATATAAATACTATTCATTTAGAGAATTAAATAAATTCATTTATTCATATAATTAAATCCAATAAATATAATATATTCTTTAATAAATACCTCCTAAATTGCTTGTTTTACAGATAATAAAATATATATTTTTACTAAAATAAGAAATAAATTAAATAAAAATAAAAATAATGAACCCATGAATATCATATTCATCATAATCATACATAAATTTTATGAAAAAGAACTGAGACTCTCCACGGAAGGAAAATTAAGTAGCTATTGGATATTGTGTAGGACAAGAGAATCATTACAGAACATAATTTACAATAATGGAGGAGTAATATAAGATCCATGAAAATTGGTTGGTGATCTTTCATGTCCCCCTTCGAAGCTAGTTAATGTGAATTCCCAAAATCAATCTCTATTGTGTTTTCAAATTTTTATATAACATTCCATAATCCTTCCCATTGTATGAAAATATTAATACTTTTTAACCAAATGTTTTCATAATATGTTGAAAATAAAATTATTTTTACCATACAATTTCAAAAAATCATTTATACATCACTATTGTTCTTTAAAACGTTGTAAATACATTAATATAAAATTATTAGATAACACACCATCAAGATGAAATTTAAATAATATCATTTCTTAAAAAATCTTATATATATATATATCATTGAATATTTTGGGTAATCAACCACACACATAACTGAGCTTAAAATGAAATCACATTAAGAAGAAGCAAATATTGTTTCAAACAACACTATTTCCACAAATATCCATTCATGAAAAAAATAAATTTTTATATGTGCCATCCACTAAACTCAAAAATTTCATGATATATGCTACTCAAATTTACAGTCACATATCTTGAGATAAAACATTTCAGATATTTTACAATGGAATATTAAGAAAATGAATCCCATTAAAGGGTTTATTGACTTCAGTTTTTCACATAATTTCATTTAGACATAACATCCCACCACAAAGTGGGTGATCCATCATTATTATGGGTTATTTATCAAGTTATTAAAATCATATCTATACCTATCACCAACCAAAAAACTCTAATAGTCTAATATTGTTTTAAAACAAACCTCCCCACCGTGTCCTAGTAGATTGTACATAAACACATGGGAGCATGTCAATCTATTCATGGTAGATTTTTAAAAAAAAAATTTATTCATTTGAACTTATCCCCATTTTATTTTTATCCTCTATCCCCTTTTGTGATGTTATTGAATCTCTTTTTATTTTACCCTTTGAAACACCAACATGCAGTGCATATTTAGAAAGTAAAAATAACACATGTCTTTTGACAATGTTCTGCGCTAATTTGGGAACCTAATAATTACTATGTCAATTCAAATTAATTCATTAAATCTCCAATATAAAAGAATCAGTAATTATAATTGTTGGCTATGGATCATACTAATACCATCCTCATATAAAATTAATCATTTGTGGCCACCTTATTACTTAGGTTACAGTTAGATATCCCCTTTTCCTAAAGAAGACTGAAAATATTAAAGGATGAATATTACAATCACATGAAAGACAAAGGGATAGGAAAATGATTAATGTTCTGCTAAGTGATCTTATGTGTGGCACATGTGCAACCCCAACATCATGATAGTTCAGCCTTCACATATTCTCTATGATACTAGGTATCTCATTAAAGTAAATCATGGATGATCCAATTGCATGAGATAACACCTTCACCAAATATCCTAAAATTACCTATACATAAGTCCATTGTTATCCTAAATTTCTCTTCTTGGAAGACCATAAAAGTTCCAAAGACCTGATCACCAACTCCTTCACCAATGTTTTCAAATACCTGAGTAATATTATTATGCATTAAAATTAGATGAAATTAATTTAATGGATGGGTATTTGAGTTTCCAAAGTTTTAAAAAACTAATAACCATTGTAAAGAATAACTTAATCCCTATTCAAATAAAACTAGGGAGAGGAAAAATTATTTACCTATAACCATATGTGACCTATCTTCCAAAGAAAAATTATTAGAACCATAATTATCAGTGAAAATACTCACCCCAATGGTGTCACCAGGACATTCCTTGACAAAGATGTCATCTTCAGTTCACATATTTATCAATTGGGTGAAATTATCTTCTATATTTTCCAAGTATGACATGGGAGACATACCTTATTGTTTTCCCAAGTATCACTTGGATGAGATAACAACCACTTCACCCAATTATCATTTTGGAGAGATACCTTCCATGTAATATCCCAAACCATAATCAAGGTAATTTTTCATTTAAATTTTGGTTTAAATCACTTTCATTGGTTAATGAAATGCCTCTAAGGATTCGAGAATGCATTGATGATTTAATGGAGGTTCATGAAATAGAAATAAGAAAAATTGGTCAATCGAGTTCCTAGAGAATGTTTAGATAACTATTAGTACTAATATTGATCTAGAACCATGCACCCTAGGAAAGGGAGTGGGGGGGGGGGGGGTGCATAGTTTCTAAATTGAGAAAGTGTATCTTGGAAACCATGCATCATTGGATAAATCAAACTGAATATCCAAAAAAAAAATTTATATCCATAGGGTAACGTTAGAAAACTATATTATCTAAGACTCTGTTGGATTGATGAGGTGACACACTTAATGCAGAGTTATGAAAAATGCATTGACAGACCCTTTTCTTTTTAATATAGTGAACAATGTATTTGTCCCCTATTCCATCATACAATATTATACAATTTCCATCAAAATTTTACCCATATAAGGCTTTTGTGTTAACCAACCCTTCTACCATATTCCACGGATTAATCTCCTTCAATTATTATGAATTTAGAGTTGTGTTTACTATGGTTCAATGATCCCTATATGTCATTGACACATTTTCATTATATTTTGTAAAAGAACCATGGATAGTTTTTATCTTAATTTGAAACATATATATATATATATAATATTTAAAGTGAGTTATTCATATTATAATTTTTATTCATTTGGTACCAATAAATGTTCAATGTTGGACATCTTTTAGTCTATGAGATTGAGGTCGGTGGTATACAATCATTCTCACATACTATTGATTGGTTTATTATGTTTTATATTATGATATAGATTTTCAATGATGTGTATTTGTGTTCCTATCTATGAAATGTTAATTGGTGCTTAAAATGATGTGTTATATCCCTCACAGAATCTATTGGGTCCATTAATTAATATAATACAGGGTTTGGGACACCGATGGGTTATGGAAACCCCTTATATTCCTTACTTCATCATGGAAATTTTTTAACATAATAATGAATTGAATCATGAATGAAGGAAGACCCAAAAATGAGGATGTCAAGGAGGCCTAATGTAGTGGAGTCTGAGGTCATTTACACAATGAAATATGGGAACTCTATGGGAAAAGAACCATGGTCTGAATGTGTGAGAATAGGTCTATCCTGGTTACCATTAGAATCCATAATTTTTTCAACTTGATTACCTTCATGCCAAGTGTGTGAAATTATTGAACAAAAAAACATGGATTTTAATCTCCAGATTATATAGATAATAGACCACAGTGGCATACCTCCCATGGAGAGAGTTGAGAAATACCTAGTAATTTTTTTCAACCACTAAGAGGGTATTGTTGTATATTCGACACACCTCTATCAACTTCATCAAGGATATAGCCTCCACTGGAAGAGAATAGCATCTCTTATAGAAATAATTGAAGGAATAAAACACTAAGTCCTTTTAGTCATAGAAAAATCATCCTCCTCTCATAATTAAAAGGTTATACGTACCATCACTTTTGAGCGTGAACACATCTTACGGGGAAATCCACCACACCCATCTACCGGGAGGCATCATTCTCTATGGAAAGGATTCATATCCCCTACCAGCTAAGACCATACTCATAAATCGAGAATTATGGTAGAATTTTAGAAGATGACCCACCATTGCAGCAAAACACATGGACTGATCTTGTAACAAATTAATAGAGCTCATGAAGCCTTCCACTGTAGAACTTTTCCAGAATTCCAAATACACCAGTAGCTAGCTGAAACCAAGGACGCACATGCCTTTCATTCCAAGATACTATGTACCACCCCTATAACCATTCCTATAAAAAGGTTCAACTATTCACTTCAAAAAAACCCCAAACTAATGTGGTTCCCAAAGACACACCAAAACTTTATGGACCAGTCATTATGATTGACCAAATGGTCCACTGTTTCTAGGGGTTGTGGAAACATATGAATTTGGAGACTATATGACTTCTTTTTTGATTGATTGACTCATCTATAGGGATGTACCACTGAAAGATGCACTAGACCAGAAAAAATTACTTAATGAGGATGTCTTCACACCATATATTTTTGGCCATTATAACCTCATGAAAAACCAAGAGATCCATTCGATACTCCTTACCAATGATTTAAACCAAGGAAGCACTAATGAAAATCAGTTTATTGGGTTCCTCAGAGAGATAAATGTTGTTGATTACCTCACAATGATTCAATTGGATCATAGCATGAGTGAGCTCTAGCTAGGAAATTTCATGAAAAAAACGAAATATTGGGCACAAGGCATGCCAGATACACCCAGATAACACCAACCTACTTATGATTCAAATAGAATAAATCAGCACATCCTAGAATCCATCTAGATTGTTGTTGATGTGTGGGAATGTTTCCTCGTAGCATTTTACATGTAATAGATATAGGCCATTTGAGGTAGCTAAAATCTTTTCCATACTTACTAGAAATTAAAATATCCTACAAAGACCCACATTCCTATACAACCTATGACAATTTGTCTTGAAGACACTGCATGATTTCAACCACATTCCAAAGGCCAACACCTCCCAATTCCACCAGTTTGTCGATTCGGGCATAGGATTCCCATTGGAAATGCACTTCCATATTAGAGTCCCAAATGAATGAAGTCGAATTTTTTTTATTTTTTAGACCACCGAGATTGGAACATTAAAACTAGATAGAACATGCATCATAAAAGAGGTAAGAATGAAATTAATCAAATTGATACAACCCCTAAAGGAAAAAATATTTCATTCAGTTCTTTATTCAGGTTTTAGTCTTAGAGACCATTCTCTCATAGTTCATAATGCTAAGGTCTCATGGAGAAATTGGTGTCTCAAGATAATCTAGAGGAAATTATTTTTTATTTATACTAAAAATTTCCTCCCTATTTTTAGCATGACGCTCATATGAGGTAGGGGGAATAGATGAATAAAAAGACTGCACTTTTTTTATTAAATTTAGAAATTCATAAGGGGATGTTTGGAATGATTTGTAATTTTAGTGAATTTCTAAAATGAAGAAGAATAATTAGTAAATGGTTAAAGGGCCTTGACAATGTCATTAAATGGGTTTAACTAACCTTTATTTGTTATGCTATGGGGATAAATGGTTAAATGGTTAGAATATGGTATTAGGTAATTAATTTGAATGAGATAGACTATGTGAATATTGATAAATGATAAATTTTTTCATTTATTTTATGTTACGTTAAAAAGGAAATTTTGGTTGGTCCATAAAAAATTTTTATTGATGAAATGGATAGGAATGGTGCACATGATGCTTCACATCTCCCAGATGTGAATAGTTGTCGGGATTCCACACACACATGGTAAGGATGTTGGACATGTAGTTCTATTTACATGATATTGGTTGTATAAACCTGTTGTTTTACATATTTGGATTGAAATGATGGACATGGTATTCCATATTCATGGATAGGGTGATGATATGGTGACCAGGAACCAAAACATTTGGCAAGGAATGAGTAATTTGGATAATGCACATCATTAATATTAATTGAAATGGTTAATAATTTAACATTATGGTTATTTTGATTAACCTATTTTTTATTTATTAGCCTACTATCATGGACGAGGTAGGTTTTATGGGCTAAGGTTAATGATAACACCAAAGGGATTGAGTGGCTAGTAAATCGAAATTTTTTACTTATGAAACTCATTCATTTTTCTTCATTATTTATTATTCATATTTACTTATGTATAAATTGTCATTAGATTTTTTTCACTTCAGAAACCTTTGAAAGTGGCCTATTAGGTGGTGCCGACACAATCCTTAGGCTTCCCTTTCTACCTAAGCAGATTACATTGTTTCATGGTAGGATATGTGAAAACGGAATGTGTTAGATGGATGAAATAGGAAACGAGATATAGCATGGATGTGGGGACTATAATAGTATTGGGATACATTTTTTGAATTGTAATTTTTTTCCTTATTTTGGTGTTTCCATGAATATAGGGAACTGTTATGAAAATGAATTTTCACAGTTTTGGTATGTGGAAATTTACCCAATTTTGAAACAGATTATACGATGCATGGTTTTTGATCTATTAATTTTTGTTATTGTTCAATTTATTTACATTGGTGTGATACTTTTGTAAATAGGGTACATTATCCCCGTGTTTTAATTTATACAATTACTACTAGTTAGAATCTTCTGGAATACTATGTGGCATGCTAGACGTCATGTGGCGAATTGGACAGAGCACCAGTTTTGTGGAACCAAAATTGGATGTTACAAAGATGTATAAAAGCCTTTTATTTTCTATTTATTTACAATTTGGGAAATGATTACAAGAGACTAGAATGTGATGGTATTTGGAAGGAATATCATGTATGAGAGTGTCTGACACATGTGTGGGGGAAAAACAATGATCCATGGGTTAGATTTATCTTTTTGTTGTTTGATTGTTTCAATTAAATAGTATTTCACCTTTGGAGATACACTTATCATGGGATGATATTTTTTTATATGACTTGATTTATGGGATGTTATGAACATAGGTTTCATATATATATATACATCATTTTAATCACTTGGTGATATATGTGATATGCATTATGTTAGGCATAGAAAAATGGGCATGTACTCTTGGGTTAGAAAAATAAAATGCTTCCATTCCCTTCTGTTATTTTAGAATTATTTTTTCTAAAAAAATATGAAATTGTGTAAATTTAATGTTGTAAATTAAATTGGATAAAATGTAATCAAATTAGATTCTTATAATCATGTGAAATTGTATACCCCTTGTTATTCATGACCCATGATATGGATGTTTGAGGGTAGTGAAGGTGTAACAATTGTATCTATTGTGATAATATATACATAGGGATTTATTTATGGATTGTAGTGAACTTATCTCTTTTGTGTAAAATATAATGGGATATTTTTTATGTGTTCTATGATTTTTATTTGGATTTCTATATAAATTTGACCCTGAAAATAGTTCCTAGTAGGGTAACATTAGGACATTGTACAGAATGCACCTTCTTTAGTAGGACCAGAACCCTCACTGGTTATAGGTGAGAGGGTAAAATAGATGTTCAATGAGTTCATTTTTCATTTTATGTAGTTAATATAATGGGTCATATGGTGGGATGTGCAATGTATGCTTGACATAGCTTGAGATTTGTAGCTGCAACAACCTCTATCATTTTTTGGAGAGGGTGGACCTGAGGTAGCATAGGTCTGGATTAAGTGTATCTATAAAATCTCGGATCACATAGAGACTTCTCCAGAGGAGAGATTTATAAATAAATATTATATTTTAATATGTATAGTGGTGCACTAGTGGAATATTTATGTCCTATAAGAGTAGTTCCATGGTATTTCGTGGAAGTATTTTTAGGTTGTGTTCCTAGGGTACATTTACATGATACCCTAACATAGGAGAGAGATGAAGTATTTATATTATTATATTAATAGAATATATCATGGGTGTATTATAATGGATGCTTCACTAACTCAAACTTGTTTTACCCAACATTGGTAGTAGATGAAAAATCAGTGTAAGTTTCTTTTAGGAAGGGATGGTGTGTGATATTAAGTCTATGTTGATTATATTTTGTTTTATGTATTTGTTTAAGGTTGTGAATCATGTTCTCATAACTAAGGGGAAGCTAAAAGATTCTTATAGTGGTGAAATAACATTATCTATTTGGTTTTTTGGTGATACTTCTTGTGATGTTAAGAAGAATCATTATAAGAGGATTCAGTATAACATTCATGAGAAGTGTAGTCAGGGAATAATATTGGGATCTCCAGGAGGTCATACAGTGGTTTTCTATATTTGTGGAAATCCTAGAAACATGCATGGTTAGTGTCTTCAACCACAAGGGGTATTATGAGAATTTGAAAGGATGGGGAACTAACAGACATTTGGCTGGAAACCTCGACCAATGTATGGTGATGGAGGACCTCAGCAGATATAGAGAAATATAAGGGGATATTCAACATCATATCAATATGAAAAAATGATTTCTTCTGGTAATAATATTTTTGGTTGTGGAAATGGAGATTCTATACCAGATAATTCATTTTATTATAGTAGTTCAGTGAATGCGACATAAATAATAGCATATAGAAGATTGGTAGGTAATATGTATGTAGCTAAGTCTACACATAGTGGTAGAAAGGCTAGACTATCAGCCGTTTAAGTATAATTATTACATATTACAATATTACAACTTATTTTTTAGATATATCAATCTCAAATTATTTTATATATTCTCATATTTTCAATGGTTTGGGTGTAGTGGTAGAGAATAATTTTGGGGTTATATTGATTAGTACACTGTTAAGAGTGCTATTTGAGAGAATCTATCATTGTAGGGGGGGTTCCATTGAATTTGGTGAGTATAACATTCATTTCTATTTGAAAATTATTGATCTATTAAGTTTTATCCTCATATAGTGTATGGATTAGTTGGTAGAATATGAAGATAACATTAATTGTTACCATATGAGAGTGATATTCATGTGTTCTGAGTGTAATGACTATGTTTCACAGGTGGAATGGAAAATCCAAGATGGAAATATAGGGCTTTTTCATTATAAACTAATTGAGAAAAATCTCGGGTTGTGAGCCATTTGTTTTATTATGGTGGAGTGAAGCATGGTATCATTCCTCCAGTGGGGGATCTATTTCAAGATTTTTTTCCCAATGAGATTTCATGGATTCCTCTATAGAGGGAAATTGAGATTACTATTGATCCAAATGCAAAGTGATAATCTATTTTCTATTAATTTGCCTAGAATAACACTAGTAGTGGTACAAGAGCGTATGAATCAGTCAATAGAGTTGGATAATAATGATTTTATCCATTTGAGTACATCAATTTTTGGGTTCTCAATTGTTTTTTTCTTAGAAGGATGACATAATGATCCCATTGATTTTCAACTATTAAAAGTTGATCTGGATGATGATTAAGAACAAATATACTATTCCTTTTGTTGAAAATATATTTGACTAGCAGTGCAGTTATTTTATGTTCTATTAGAATGATTTGAGATCAATGAATTTTTATTAGATGGTGACACCCTCTGATATACAATACAGTACATGTTGATATAGATATGGTTCTTCTAAGTTTATTATATTGTTGTTTGGGTAAATTAAATATCAATCTATGGTTATGGCCATGGTGAAATAGTTTTTTCATCCCTACATTGATCAATTTGTGTCCATCTTCATTAATGAAATCATAGTGTACTCCCAAACTCTTGATGATCATGCCAAACATCATCAAATTTTCCAGAGTTCACTAAGTGAGAGCATTCTATAAGCCAATATATCTAATTTTCATTCTTCATTAATGGATTAACAAGGTATATTGAATTCCTTATGATTCATGGCTTATGAAATACCAAGACTTATCCCATTACTCGTGTTTATGATCTTTCTTAGGTTTGGTATGATAATGATATGATACGATCTTGTTATTATACCACTATGTAAATGTTATTCATATGGATTTTCATTATTTACCATTACAGAACATTTGAGCTCACCCATTTCTTATATTTCCATTATCCTGGTTATAGGGAAAGGATTTAGGTAGAACTATTAATGGTGTATGTTCTTATAAAAGATGATGGAGATCTTTCATCGAGATAGAGGATTTTTATTCACATTTACAAAGACACTAAACTATTATGGTCCTCATGTATGTATTTTTTTAAAATTTATTGAATTTCTATCTAAAATGATGTAATTTCGATATATGTTAATCCTAGCTCCCTATAAGACAATAATTATATATCTCACCAATGTTTTTGGAAATGTTTTATATATCATTATATATTTATTGGAAATAAGTGGAGGTGCATGATCCACTATTGGATGAAATTAGGGATGGCTGATCCACTATGTTAAATAAGTGATGATGAGTAATTTATTTTGATATGGGGAATATTTTTTGATTCCATATCCATTTGGAATTGATGATCTCATTAGTTAACCTTAAAATTTTAAATGGATTCCATACATATGATTGTTCCTCGATTTTATGAATTGTTTTTATGATTATGAATTTAACATATAGTTTATGATTTACTAATGATTAATTCTACTTAATAAAATTGATGTATTTAAAATATATATGTTTTATGAAATGGATAATTATTCTGATCCCTAAATAATAGGTTATATAATATTATTGTTATGATCGCATTTCCATACACTTAGTCTTGTATGGTGATACCATGTGATAATTGATTGATATCTACCTTATTTTGAAAAAAATAGAATCTGATCTCTCCCTTTATTATGTTTCAATTCCCAAGGTTATAACTAATAAATTTTAGTTTGTTATTTCTAGGAGGATTACATTATTGTTTGATATTTATTGGAGATATTGAAGATGTTTTATAGAATAAATGTGTCGCGTATCTGGTCTCAAAAAACAGTAAACCTTTATTTTTACTTCATTGATCTTATATGCATGTATTGAATATTCAACATTTAAGATGTAATATATAATTATGAAAAGTGTGGGACACTATATTTTTTATTTAGGTATTTATTAGTCAATGTTTTCAGATTTTAATTGGAGAAACTTAGAGAAAAATCAAAGCATAAAACTATATAAATTTTTAAAAGCTAAATTTATGTTACAGAAGGTATTATATGGTTATTTAGAAATGCATACCTATTTTGATATTATATGTTTTCGTTTTTTCAATAGATTGATAATGGGTAATAACATGAAGTTATTTGGTTGAGTATATCATTTTAATCATTAGTTTTCATGATTTTGATTCAATTTTTACACTTGTAGTTTTAAATAAGTGAGAGATATTTTTGGGTTAATTAACACATACATTATGAACCAGTATGACAAATATTTATATATGACCTCCATGAATGACCTTGGTTAAACGTAATGTGTCATACACTAAAAAGATGTTGGCTAGATTTATACATACTATGAAAGAATTTCCTTAATTATATAATTCACCACTGTGAATATTATTGATAAAAATATAGTTGTTCATTTTAGTAAATGGATGGAAGAAGGAAAATTCATGTTATCATTGAATGTTATAGATAAAGTAATAATTTTCCTCCTGAGAAAATAAATAAAATGAGAGTTCGATCAAAAAATTGAGAATATTAATAATAATCTATCTCATTATATGATTTAAATAACTCAACATGGGTGTGTTTAATGACAACATTTATAAATTAAAAATAGAGTTTTCTAAAGACCATGGAGGGAAGAAGATTTATCTTCCTCAATGTGATGTATATTGGATGAAGTAATCAATGAAATTTCTCTGAGGGACCAGATGTGGGTTTTTTGTAGAATAAAAGGTCATAGAAAATTTTTTCTTGAGGAAAAATTAAAATTTAAATGTTGTAAAATGATTCTTATACAGAGATACCATTTATAGTTCAATATCGTAAATGTGGGGATTACTAGAGGTATCGAATAAAATGCCCCAATCGATGGGTGAACTCCTAGATAAGGAATATAGGCTCTGCCAATTATTTTGCGTACCAATTAAGATGACTGTGTTTATATATTCATGAATTATGATGTATATATGTTAGATCAATTATATTATTAATTTATGAATGATGAAACATTTATGGATTTTTCCATAATATATTTTAATTATGTATTTGAAAATACATGTAGAAGTGTATTGATAACAATTAAAATAAATTTAGTGGAATTGTTATGAAAAATTGTTGAAAAAATAAATTATTAACATTTATTAAGTAAATGGTACATAATTTGTTCCCTTGAAATTATTTATTGATTAGATGATAAAGATATTTAGGTTATCTTTTCTGATGTTTATTTCAATTTTGGATCTGTGGAATATATTCAATATTATGTGATTATATAGAAGAATTAGGATTGTGTTAATTATTGGAAGCATATATGATTACCTATGGTGTCAAAATTAGAATTATGGATATAATCATGGGTTTATAAGAATAAGGTTTATCATAAGGTCAAAGGCATATACTACACTTTTGAGGGTTTATGTGAGAGTATATTGAGGGGATTCAACATTTTATTGGGTTAAAAGAACACAATTAAGGAATAAATGAAACATTGGGTTGTTATATGATTCTATGTTATAGTTATTATATTATATTGGATAGTCTAATTTAGATAATCTTTATGGTTAAGAAATGATTCATTTAAAATATTATTTTTCCAGAGATATATATGGTAACGAAAAGGATTACCATTAATGTTAGTATCTAAATTTGATTTATGATATTTTTTAAATTTAAACTAATTTTTAATATTATATAATGATTTATGTTGGTGATTAGTGATAGTTTTGTAAATACGTGACTCAGTTGAGGATTATGTAACATTGACGATTAATAAGTGATCTATCATAATGAATTATTTTCGAATAATACTTTTACATTTTTTGGGATGTAATGTGAAATTTATGGGAATAGTTATGAGTTAAAATATTATTTAATGTTTTGTTCGTTGAGGTTAAATGTGATATACCGTTATGTATCTATTGAATGATTTAAGATTATCTTGTTTTATTAGTGTTGAATTTTAGAGATTAATTTATTATTTATTCACAGAAGGTTTATAGATTTATTATATTATCTAGCCTTATTATAGTCATTCCAATTTTGGATAATATCTAATGTTTGGAGAAATAAACTCTTTATATTTTTGTGGATTATGTGATATATTAAAAGTTGAATTTTTTGATTTTGGTCTGAAAAAATCATCCTAAAAAAGTCATCATTTATGGAAAAATATATGATTGTGGGGGAAACATATTTAAAGATGAAATAAGAAGTTTTAAATAATTATTTTTTGTTATGATTTTTGTCAACATGGTTATTTAATTCATAAACTCTTTTAAAATTCCCTTAAAACAATAAATTTCTTCTATAAAATTCATTTCGCTTGAATTGTTTGTATTTTTCACACATTAATGAATTATGGTTTTATGGTTGTTAATATTCTCATGACAATTTTGTTTTTGTGGTTCACGTTATCGATCAATATATATAATTAATTCGATTTTAATATGTTCTATTTGTCTAAATTTTCAATTTTGTTTAATGTTATAATTTTTTGAAAACTAGTTATGTCTTCTTCCAGATGAACTACATATTTCCAATTCCATTTTTTCTAGAGGAAGTCTTATTTTAAATTTTTATGATTTGGGTGTTCAAAAATTAATCTTCAAAATAAAAATCCATGATTACTAATATGATCATATAATTTCTAGGATATAATTTATTTAATGAGGTGAGTGGTATATATCCTACCATTTTAAATTTATTACTACATTTATTAACATACTATATACACAACACTGAGAATAACGAAACTGTGAAATATTACTATTTAAATTTGAAAATTATAACCTATCCATTGAATTGGAGATTTTGAATAGGATGAAACAAATTATGAAACATTTATAAATTTCCTACACAATACAAATATATTGATTAATTCATCAGAAATGAGAACTCAATTTTTAGTGTAGTCCTTTTATTATACAAAAATATGTTTTCTTCCACAATAGGGATTATTTATTTTTTAAAAGAATATTATGATTAACATTTGAAACATTGGAAAAATTTATAAGATAAAAAATATAAAATGTATGTAATTAGTATATAGAATTTTATTCATATGTAATTTTATTTATATTTTTCTAAAAATATTTATTTTATTGTGAATACTGAAAAATATTGGATTTTATTGTAATAGTATTTTTGCTTCAAGAACATACAATGATAAACTTTTTTAATTTTTTTCAATGAATCCTTTAGTATATTATATTTTTATTAATAAAATAATGTTCATTATAATAAAATTGATGGTTGAATATGGTATAGAAAATTCCAAATATAAAAGGTAGTTATTTTAAAAAGTGTTTTTATTGTAATTTTTTTTGTTTCTATGATAAATTAATTTCATCTATTTTTGGAAATTGATTATTTAGAAATTTATTACATATTTTGAATCAATAGGTAATATTTTCTAATCATTTACCTTTTATTTTTTTATCATTATGAATTGTAATATTTTTAAACATTTATTATAGTTATATAAGAAAAATGAGTTAATTAGGGTGAAAAAAATATGATAGGGATACAAATTCATTTAAACACATGAATAAAAATCATTATGAGTCTATTTCATCAATATTAATATAAAATTAAATTTTTACCTTGATTCATTTTAAATTATGTTTGATCGCATAAATTATTAAAGTAAAAGATAAATTTAAAAAATGTCATCATCATTTTTTTTATATCAATAATATATTGTGATATGGATAAATTGATGTTTTTAGATAGAATTTTTTATCTGAAATATGAATAATTTCTTTAATTTTTATTTTATTTTTTATTTTTATTGATGAAATAATTACCTGAAACACTTATGAAATTCGAAAGAAGTTCATATGCAGGTAGTAATGAAAATCGTGAAAAAGTTTTTAAAAAGTTTAAACGTAATATTTTTTTGATTACTAAAAGTTTAAAATGAAATTTAATGTTATATATAACATATTCGAGATGAATAAAATGTTTATATTGAACATAAACTTCTATTATGGTGTTTGAGAATTGAAAATATGTGAATAGTTCATAAAATTATATTTATAATATTTTTTTAAAATAATATTTCATTATGTTAATTTAAAATTGTAAAAATATTATAAAAGGACACTTAAGATGATAAAGGTTTATAAAAACTATATTTTAAAATATTATCCATTTGTGATCCTTATAATTATAATTATAACTAGTTAGCATTGAAAAATTCATTAACATGATTAATGCTAAAATTGGTCAACCAAGAGGTAAAAACCAATAAAAAAGATTAAAATTATATCTAGGTATATCTAAATATTATTAGGATATTATTTTAATACTATACCATTCTTATATTCTTATATGTGACATTTTAGAATAACTTTACATTAGTTAAATAGATATTATGTTATAATATTTATGGTATTTTGAAAATTACATTAATGAAATTTTTTAATAAAGATTATTTTACCTAATGATTTAAATGCATAAAAATTCTATATTTGTCCATGATATTGTGATATGGTTTAAAATTTCAACCATTTTCCATTTATGGGTGCCTATTTCTTTATATAGACACTTTTTACCGGTAATGATAATAAATAATTTATATCATATTAATTTTCGAAAGGGTTAACAGTTGGATAAGACTAATAGATATGGGTTAAAACATCCCATGAACATGTATAAATTGAATTGTCTGAGAGGATTTCGAATCCTGCTGATCATATATTAAAAATATAGTATTTTTAGGAAACATGAACCTGAAAATTAATTTATATTATTTTAATGATTTTGGAAATTTCTTGAGTACCCCTCCCCTCATATATAAAATAGCACTTCATTCCATCTCTTTCTCACACCTATTGAGGCTTATACCATGGCCAAACAATTATATATTCACATATAAACGTACATATTCATTATTAAGTGTTTTTATTCTAAAAAGATCATTACAAGGGGTCTTATGAGAAATATAATGAAATATAATTGAAGAATAGGTAATCATCTTGCTTGACCAATTTTGATTTATTTCTTATTATAACACTTCCATGAATAAGAAATATATCATAAATATAGTAAATTCACAATAATGAATAATATTAAATGTTATATTTATTGTGGAACCACCAATATAAAGCCTCAATTCTATAGAATGGGATGTAAAAGTATCACTCATGCGTACATGTTGACTTTTTCATCCATGAAGCGATACATTTCATTTTCCATCATCGTATCTAAAGTATGATTATTATGATTAGTTAAATGTTAATATATATCATATTTATAATATAATAATGATTATTTAATTATAAAATAACATATTCCTTCCAAGATTCCCATCAATTGAAATAGGGTAACATCACCTGTGCATATATGTGAAATAACTCCTTCACAATGTGAGGTGATTATTTATTTATTTAGATTCACATGGTGTAAGATTTTAAACACTCTAGATATGTATTATAGTATTTTAAGGTAATATTTTAAATTTTTTATTATTATACCATGGTTGGGTTTTTATTTGGGGGGTTTTTAGGAGAAATAATAGAAACATTGAAATAGATGGGGTTATGAATGATTTATCCATGGTTAGGGAAGACCATTCAATATATTTTGGAGGCACAATATGTGGTTCATGTTTTGAAAATATCATGAGGCCTCCATCCCAAATCATGCACCCTAAAATAATGTGTATTTTCACTATTGTCACACAATTTTCTAAATTGTGTTCTTATTAGGAGAAACAGTGCACACCATGAGTAGGGTCACATGGTTTGGAAAATTGTGTGCCATTTCCTAGGAAACCATTAATGTGGGTTTTAAACCCCATGAAAATTTTATGAAATTCCATAATGACCCATTTTTACCCTCAATCTCTTCAGATCAACCCTAAATGATTTGCATCAATTTTCAATGCTCATAGGAGGGTTCTAAGGATCATGGAACTACATCCTGTGTGAATAAAATATATGGTGGAATGATTCTTCCCCTAATATGGTTTATAATATATTCTCATTTGGATCCTAATATATCTCTTATAATCCTCTATTTTTTTGGATAGATGATTTCCTCTTTTCGAAATATATTTGGATCATGGTTTTGATGGATCTAGTTTCATTTGATCATTATTCAAGGTTTTGATTCAAGATAGCCTCTTCCATTGTGATTTTGACTATTCCACATAAACATCGGGATTTTGGGTGGTCCATCTCTCATCATGGATCACAGGGAAGGTGGTCTAATTTTTAATTCCCATAGTATTGAATATATCTTTGTATGTATTTGTGAAATATCAATTTCTATATTGGGAAATTTCATTTTATTTTAAATTTAATCAATTAATTTATTTTCCCTTGTGATTATGAAATTGGTGGAATAATGGGTTAATGAAATTGGTGGAATAATTGGATAATGAAATTGGTGGAATAATTGGATTATGAAATTGGGGAAATAATGGGATTATGAAATAAGTTTAATAATGTATTATTGATGTGGTTGATAAACTGGTTATGAATATGGAACAATGTTGTGCATATGATATTTGTGATATTTGTGATGCATGTGAAAAAATAGTTATGAGGCATTGAATATTACTCAAAATTCTCATTGGGTTCCAGAATGATTCTCTAGGACCCCTAGATATATATAGTTATTTCATGTGATCGCAAAATTTTTGGATACGAACTTATACTCTAAATACCCTAGGGGTGATAAACTATTGCTCTAGGTCACTAATGAATTTTCGTGAAATTTCAAATTAATTAAATAAAGAACGACATGAATGAAGGAATCATGATATCATGTTAGTAGATGTTTTAGACTCCAACATAGGATAAAGCATGTATTGCTGGTTCGATTGTCACTATGAACTGGGGGACCCATGCTGTTTATCAAATAATAACAAAATTGTGATTCCCACATACATTTTTTTGTATATTTTATCATTTATTAAATAACATCCATTGTACTTGATTTGATTTTTTTTAAAAATCATTGGTGTTTTCCTACTCGGTTGTACTCACACTCTAATAGGGCTTCCGGATCAATAGAACAATAAACATCATGTTTGCTGGACCTGACATGGGAAAGAGCCCTATGTTAAATAAATAAGTGAGGATTGAGGATATAGAATGTGTGGTTAAACATGACAAGATATAAGGTTCTATTTGGGAGTTTTCATTGTATCATTATTTTTTGTTTGATTTTGAAACTTGACACTTATATGGAATGACATATGAATTTATTTAGTTTATAGTAATCTTTTCCTATTTAGTATTAATCCTGTGATGATGGATAAATGTAGAATATGGTATTGTGTTGGTTATTGTTTATTTTCACTTGGTTATTATTTTACTATTTCTTATTTTTTACACTTTTATAATGATGGTATAGTCTCCCCACATTACACAATATACCCTCATTACTAGTTTGCAGCTTTTTGTGAAAAGGAAGGAACACCTGAGGTTTGGTGCTGAGCTGGTCCCCATTTTTCATCATAGACATCAACAATAGAGCTTCTATAGATCCAAAATATTATGGAAGAGTCAAGTTATAGGAGATTTATTTGTCCTAGTACATCTTCTTGAGATCTTTTGTTTTGTTTGATATGTATTTTAGGGAGACATTATGATTATGTGTTAATTACCAAATGTTGAATTGGATGATAGTGAAGAACAATTATCCTCTTCCTTGTATCGATGATATCATTGATAAATTTAGAGGAACTTGTATTTTTTAAAAATGTTATCATTAGGTCGGCGTATCATGAGTAGAGTTTTAGACCTTCTAAAACATCATAGACTTCCATCGAAATTAGGTATGATCAATATATGTTTTTTATGATTCCATTAATGTGGAAAACATTTCTGAATTTTTTAGGTCCTTCATGAAATTAATCATTCCCCCATATCTTCTTTAGTTTTTGGATGTTTTTTAGATTAAATACCATTGTACTCTATGAAGAATGATGATCATGATTTTTTTGACATCATCCTGGTTACACTGAGAGAGAAATTTTTTTATTCCAAGATATATATGTTTCAATTATACATTGATAGTGTACAGTAATTAGGTCATATAATCTTGTGTAAATGTGTATCGGTTTACCCATACAATGTCTACATTCTGGATTCAGGGGAGAATAAAAAGAATGTTTTTTATCCTATTAATTCTAGGTTTAATTATTTATTAACAAGTGTATATAGTGGGATTTTCCCTTTTAGGGACACCAAATTTCAGCTTCACCAAAAAGGAAATCATGTTTGACTTTGCTGGAAAATGAGACAGTTATTTCCATATGTTGAGGAAGTGGTTTTCAACTACACCAATTTGATCTGACCCAAATTGGTGAGGATTATATATTGATTTTTGATGCATTTGGGATCTGACTTGATGTAGTGTTGATATATGGAGATCAATTTGTGTTGTATGGATCAATGCATTTGAGGCCATGTGAAAAAAATAACCCCACCCATGATCTAAAATTTGCTAATTTGGTTTATTCCGTAATGTGTTGGTGGAATTACCTATTAGGAAAAATGTTTACTATGTATACCAATTATGAGAACATCATGTACATTTTCTCATAGAGAGATTCGAACCTATGTGAGAATATATGGTTTGATTATATGTTGTTGTTTTATTTTTAGATAGCATATACAACAGAGAAGGGGAACAATGTTGTTGTTTTATTTAGAAGGATGTAGTAGACTTAGGAACATCAGGTGTCGAGTTATGAGTGGAAGTTGATGGCCATGTAGGTTGATATGTATATTTAGTTTCAAGAGTTCTAAGATCATATGATACCTATATATTTATTAGTTAATTCCAGACATATGAGCTTGATCTAGTAATAGAAGTGTGAGGAAATTCAGTTCTTGTCCTGGAGGAATATCCTAGAAGGTGGGGAGTCACCATCCATCTAGATAATATTAGTGGATGAGATATGTTTTTCTATAACTATGTTGTTATACCTCTCGGAATGTAATGGGAGTTTATTTGATAGTTTAACGCATTGAAGTGGTCAGGTCATATTGGTTTTACAAAAATGTAATGTGACATATGTCGACAGTATTAGTGTATGTGCATGAGAAATCATAAGTTAGGGTTCGTGACATGATTCTACACCTATGTGAAGGTTAAGGTCAAGTATAAAAGACCTGGTGAGTTGTTAAAAAGAATATAGAATCCTGTAATGGAAGAGGAAAAACCTGAAGATGGGTTTCATTTTATATCATTTGAGTATGACTCAAAATAATGATGCTATATTTCTGTCTGTGGACTAGTTAAATAATGTTTCCCATTTTTTTCTTATGTATGAGATACTCATATTGGATCATATGAGGGATATTCACATTCAGTAAATAGTTCATTTCCAGGGGTACCATGGATTATTGTTTGATATCGGGATTCAAACATTACATCATTATTGTAGTGGGGCATATAGAAGTAGAGGAGTATCCATGTATTTCTGAGTATAGTATTCCACATATAGAAATAAGGTTAGTTAGAATTTACTATTCAGGTATTATAGGATATGATATGGGTGTGCATCTATGACATTGGACGATCTTCACAGAAGCACAAAGTGCTAATTTCGTTATCCGATAAAAATAGTTATAAAGAAACTATTTCGCTGAAAAAATATGATGCACTTTATGGTGGGACATGAGGATCACCACTATTCATGATGGAGGTAGTTGTGTCTGAGTTGTTTGAACCAAATCCCACATTGGAGATTATAGTATAGGTTTACTTGATTTAGAAATAAATGGATAAATATCAAAATAAGAAGATTTTGTATGATTGTTGACATCATCAAACCCTTGATTTTATAGTGGGTGATCATTAATTACATATGGTGTTTCCTAGATTGGGTAGACATACGATTCATAGGTAGGGAATGTTGGTACGCAGACTTATTTGAAATTAAATGATTGTGGAGAGAATCAGACTAGTGGCGTACCAATTAGATGATTAGTTAGAAATATGGTTAGTTAGAATTTACTATTCAGGTATTATAGGATATGATATGGTTGTGCATCTATGACATTGGAAGTTCTTCACAGAAGAACATAGTGATAATTTTGCTGTCTGATAAAAATAGTTATGAAGAAACTATTCAGATAAAAAAATATGATGCAATTTATGGTGGTCCATGAGGATCACCACTATTCTTGATGGAGGTAGTTGTGTCTGAGTTGTTTGAACCAAATCCCACATTCGAGATTATAGTATAGGTTTACTTGATTTACAAATAAATGGATAAATATCAAAATAAGAAAAATTTTTATGATGATTGACATCATCAAACCCTTGATTTAATAGTGGGTGATCATTAATTACTTCGGGTGTTTCCTAGATTGGGTAGACATACGATTCATAGGTATGGAATGTTGGTGCCAAGACTTATTTGAAATTTAATGACTGTGGAGAGGATCGGACTAGTGGCGTACTAATTAGATAATCTATTGAGTTATAGTTTTATGTGTTTTTTTTTTCATGTGTCACAACCACAACAATATCACCATCATCCTACTCAGGGGATCTATGTGGATAATGATGTCCATTAGGATTATGTGTTCTATGAGGAGAATAATATTTTTATTATCGATCATAGTGATGAATAGATGCTTGGAATGATTGTGCCATTAGTTCTACGTATAGTGGAATATTTTTCATGTTTTGAAGGAAACATGGGAGGTGGAAGTATTTATGAAGTTCTAGTGGTCTTCACATCCTACATTTTATTCTGAGAGACTTTTGAGAGTACAGCTTAAGGATGAGCTATTATAATGTGGGGATTTTAGAAGATCATGGACATTTTTAAGATGTATAGAGCTTTTTATCTGGTACTCTTCAACCATTATTTTGGTTATACCTTAGTTTAGTTTTTTATTTGGTGTTGTTTCATGTGAAATTAGAGAAACATGGAATCCCATGGGGTTGTTCACGATTGGTGCATGGTTATGGAGAACCATGTGTTTTTCCCCAAACAATAGTGGGCCACATTTTGTAGCTATAGGATCTTGTGCATGGTTTATCGAATTTTTGAGGCATCCCTTTCCAAACCGTGCACCCTCAAGTAGATGGGATTTTCAAAGTTGGAACATTGTTTTTAATCCATACACCACATAAGAGAATCCATTCACCCCATGAGTTTGGGAACATAGTTATGTCACGTGATATGGAATACTTTTCACTTATTCTTAGGAACCATGGGTATAGGATTTAAACCACCTTATGTTTTTATTAAACTTCTTGAACCCATGTATTTTTAATGCTAACCAAACCATCTCATCCCTAAATGATTTACATATATTTTGGAAGCTCACAAAAGGAATATAAGGAACCTTGAAGCCCTCATAATGCTAATTGATGATCCGATGGTATGATCCAACCCCACATTTGAAATGTTTCCTATTCTCATTTGGATCCAATTCTCTCTCACATCATGTTCTATCCTTTTGGAGGGTTTCTTCCACTCTTGGAAATGGGATTAGATCAATTTAAAGGATCTTATTTATTTATTGGTGTTTTATTTTTATCATATATCTCATCCTCTGTCATGATGTAAACTATTCCACATCAAATATGGGATTTTGTTTTGGTGAACGCTCAACAAAGATATTGAGGTAGGTGATATAACATCCAATTCTCATTTTCTTGATTAAATGTGTGTATATATTTGTTCAAATCCAACTTCCATGTTGGTAAATTGAATTTTATTTTAAATTAAATTAAATATTTAATTTTTCCATGAGATTATAAAATTAGTGGATTATTGGATTATGGAATTATTGTAATCATGAGATTATAAAATTGGTGCAATATTTGAATTATGAAATTGGTTGAGTAACAGATTATGGAAATGGAAAATAAATGGGGTTTGAATGTGTAACCTTGATATGTGTATAATACATGTGATATTTGTGCTTGAGGTTTCCACTGATTCGTTGTATAGAATGAAACTACAAATACCAATTTGGTTCCAAAATGTTTCTCTATGATGCTATATATATATATATATATATATATATATATTTCATGTGATCCATGAGTTGTAGGATATGAGTAGCTTTACCAAATACCTATGGGGATAAAGACTACTAGTTTAGGCCCCCAATGTATTTTTGATTAATTATAAATTAAATGAATAATCAATGACCATTACAGAAGGAATTGCGATATCCCATTAGTGGATGGTTTAAAATCTAGCATGGTATGAAATAGGTATGATTGGTTCGGGTTTTACCATAAACCCGTGGACCAGTATGGTTTATCAAATAAAATTTAAAATATGAATCATAATAAATTTTTATATTTTTACTCTATTCTTTATAAAACTGCACACACTATTATATAATGGATACTTCTATAGACTCCATTGGTGGTGGCCTATTATGTTTCACTAGTACACCAATCTGGGTGCCTAATTGGTAACTGAATAGACTTAATGTTTATAGGACATGATAATGGAAAGAAGTATATTTTATATGGTCGAGCTGGGATTATGGAATGGATGAGGGAAAAATACGTGATATCAGGTTCTATTTGGAAGTTTTCATAGTTTCTTTATTTTTGGTTTTTATATGACACATTACACTGATATGCATGACAGAACTACTAATTTGGATTTTGGTCATATTTTCGGGTTTTGTTTTCATCATGAATGTTGGTTGAATAATTATTATGATATTATGATAGTTGTTATGTTATAATTTGGTTATTGTTTATAATTTTTACACTCTGTTTGGATTTTGATAAATACGGTATAGACTTCCCATGTTCAATATTATACCCTCACTTCTAGTCGGTAGCATATGATGTACAAGGAGGTGCACCTAAGGACACATATCCCTATGGATAAAGCCATCATTATTTGGTTCCAAAGTTGGGATTTTACACATGGATTGTAATAAGTATTTTATTAATTAATATAAATTTTAAAACAATGATATTTTAAATGTGAGTTTGTATTTAACTTTTTTAGTTCCATCTGTCGTAATTTCCACAAAAAGTTCAAGCAAACGTATGATATAACTTATATTCTAAAATTTCATTTTAGAAATCAATATATATATATAATTAATATATATTTTATTTATATAATTTTTATTTAACAATGAACAAATTTTAAAAATCGGTACTGTCGAACAGAAACATGTATATGAAATGAAAAGATATAAACTAAAATAGAGATTTAATAACAAATTGTTAATAAATTTTTGACAGCATGATATAGGTATATAATATACAGTATAATATGTATGATTATTATTCTATAAAAAAATTAGATAAATCAATATTTATTATTCTGGAGGTTTGAATATGTAAAATGAAAGATGAAACATGAGTTCCGAGATTTATGTTTTAATACATATTAATCCTGGTTGTTTATGCTTGAATTTACCTTGATGAAATTTTTTATTAAAAATATAATAAATCCATTTAAAATTATTCTATGTTATTTTTTCTAATAATTATCATGAAATAGAAGTATTTTATTTTTTTGGTACATAAAATTCTATAGAAAATGATTTTTTTTATAAAAGACGACATTATTTTCACTTTGATTGGTAATCCATTCTTTATATGACCTTTTTTTCTTTAAAATATTTTGATGAATTATTTAATAATATCCAAATAATGTTTAATGTAATTTATATTCTTGTTTGGTATTTTTTAAAAACCTTACAATGCCATTTTAGTATCATTTTCGGAAAAATTTACTCTTGTGTTTTTACCCAAAATGTGAATGGATTTTTTTATTTTTATATACACGACATAAATGAAAATTTTCACCATCATGACCACTCGAAACATTGAATCATACTTAAATTTTTTGGAGGGATTTTTTTGAAGACGTTATTTTCCATGATATTTTTTAAATTTTTTTATTTTAAAGAAGTGATTTCAAAATGAAAAGATAATTTTCATCAATAAATAGAAATCTATCCTTTTAATGGATTTTATTATATGATAACATACATTAATGTTAATTATTCTTTAATAGGGATTAAATCTAATGAAAATATTGCTTTCTATATGGTTTATGATTATGATGATAATATTTTATTAAATCCAAATTATTTTCCATGAGATATGCTATTTTTAAATTATGAAATGTTAATGAAAGCCATTTTTCATGGTTATGAATTGATTAAATGAGGATGTTTTTGTATTTTGTTTCACACTTATTTATCTTTTTTACAATTTGAATGGGGGGGCATAAATATATCTCTCGCTAATTCATTGGAAAATTTTCTATATCTCATGAGACAATTATGTGAAATAAATTTCGGTGCTTCATAAACTATTTGAAGCATGTATTTATGGAAGTGTAGAGACTGAGTTTTCACCACGTAAGGCATTAGAATATTTATACATATATTTTAACAGTTAGGCACTAAGAGGTCGTGCAATTCCGAGGCCCAATGCACCTGAAATAAATTTTACTAAAATATTATGTGTTTTTATACTATGAACATGTTAGAAATGATATATCTCTCAAAAATTATCTTAGATTAGAAATCTAAGGCAATTCTTCAGTACGGAACGTCGTATTTACCCTTGGTGAAGAAAAAAAAAATCAATTGGGAAATTTGTGAGAAAAATAACCACGGTGAAAGATCGAAAATAAAATAATTAAATTTAACCATTTTACAATGTACGATGAGCCTAATAACATTCAAATAGTCCGTTGGATTGGAAGCATAAGACCACCGTTGAGTTCAGAATGTTGTGTTTTTAGTAGGCACGATATTAGATGAGAGGGCACGACAGATTCTTGTTCTAAGCTGAGTGGGATCCCAATAAATAGAGGTTTAAGGGATTAAGAACATGTTTATCCCATATTCTCCCTCTCTCTCCACCAAACACTCTATATCTACTGTTATTTGTTGTTCTTCATCAGATTGAGAAGATATAACCACCAAAACTATGGAAAATCTATGCAGGAGTGTGATGATCTCATTGTTATAAATACGCGGATGGATCAACATAGAATTCTTCCTTTGTTTAACTATGATTAGAGTTTTCATTTGATAATCTATCATTTTATGTTTAAATTAATCGTCATCTTATCAGTCACTAATGGTCTCACATACAAATTTGACGATACTTACATTGGACCCATATTTGTATCTAAAATCTGATCGTCCCTCATGGACACTCGACGCTCAAATACTAGTGAACACAATCCACCATCGAATCTTCAATCAGAGACCCGTGTTTTGAAGGTTTCATTACAGGGGTCACAGATCCATTATCAGATATAAAATTGAGCTTCCATTGAATTCATAGAGGAAAATGGAAGGGGGACCACCAAAGCTAGGATGACCAGTTGTGGAATGAATATTGTCTGAGTTGGTGCGGCTTGGTGAGCTGACAACTCTCCGAGTGATGGTTTAGATGAGGAGGCCAACACATGGAGGGTGGGGCTGATCAGTGAGGCAGAAGTAGGTTGGAGGCGGCTCGACAGGCAGTGAGGTCGGCATGCCAAGAGCGACTGGAGGAATACAAATATGTTGACCTGAATTAGTAACATGTGGTGGAAAAGGTGCACTTTGGCATTGTCACACTTGTGGGCTATCACAACCAGGCTAGGGTAGAGTGGTTTCGCAGCATGCGACCCCAGGAAGCAGTGACCCACACAACGCAAGTCACCATGGTGACCTGGAGAGTAGGTGTGTTGGTCAGTGTTGGTGGGAGGTGGGTCGGGCTACGACTAGAATGTTTGATTGGAGACATAAAAATATTCCAGCTAGATCTGGTCGGCCTAGGCAGACATGTCTAGCTAGAATGGGCTGGACCAGCCCGAAATGTTCCCAAATAGCTTTCAATGTTCATATCTCCCAATCTATGCATCCATTCAACACTCTATCTATGACCAAATTTCCCTATATTCGAGGTAATTATTTCTATACTGGTTCGGGAAATTTATGTCCTATTATTAGGTTTCAGGGGAAAAAATTTCCTGAAATTAATAATAATAATAATAATAATGTAATTATTAATATTCAGAAATCTTATTTCAGACATAACTCCTAAAAGTAAGGTCTATTTGATGTGCTATTAGTGGAGTCATGACCCTACTGTTTATGTAGACTTTTGAAGACTACAATTGGGTATTCAAACCAAGGGCAGGTTGCAGTCCCTATATGGTCCGGTTCATAAACATTATAGTGAAATGAAGCATTTTCACCAGGTATGAATTTTGGATTACTGAGATGTCCTTTTAATGTGTTTATCCGAGAGGATCGAAATGGTGTGATCTAAATAATTTTTTTTGGATAGAGTCTTGGGCCCCACAATATGTCATTCAAGTGATGTGCAGCAACTTAGCACATTTCCATTAGAAGTTAGTTTGGGGAGAATGAGTAGTCGATCATCCATGACTTTTCACAAGGATTTCAATGGTGTGATGAATTTGGAGGGGAATATACTTTTTTGTTATCTCATTAAATTTTGAAACAAGAATTTAATGATGGTGGAAGAAACTTTTATCATATTTGAAGATAATCCACAATGTGGGTCAACACCGACTTCTATTAGATTGGGGAAGATGTATGAAGAGATGTGATATATTGTTCATGATCCTTTTGTGGAGGTGTGCTAGAGTAATTATGCTTTTGGCCCTCCTAATCAATGATGAGCATCGTGCACTCGTAATCATTTTTACTAGGTGTGTTATGTACTCTACGAGTATGTTGGCACGACTAGTGGATTTGTTTTACTTTATTACTCGATAAGATCAAGGTACATGACTAGGTGATGATGCAGGGACACATGATGTGTGGACATCACATGCTCCATTTATACATTACAAATTATCTATCTCTAGTATGACATTCTTATGGACTCATATTTTAGAATGAAAGTAGCCTATCCTGAGTGTTTTTCTATGTAGAACATGATGGTTCCCTCCATAGCGGATTCTGAGATACGATGCAAGATGCTCTCGGTGTGATTCTTATATGGGGTGACACTCGATGACTATAGTAGTGGTTTTCTAGGAGGTAATATCTAGTATGGATAGTTAGTGCTCTTTTATGCTTTTTGATAGATACCATCTAGTAGATATGGCCATGTAAGTTCCAATAAGAATTATCTAGATGGGTTGGGAATGGGTCCAAAAAAACATTGTAATGGCATGCCCCAATGGGGCTGGGCATGGGTACCCAATGACACTAGAGTGGAATCCTCTTGAGGAGATGGGCATGGATCCTCGATGACACTAGAGTGGAATCCTCCTGTGGGGATGGGCATGGGTAATCAACGACGCTAGAGTGCCCTCCTCCAGCGGGAATGTTCACGGGTCTTTATTAACACTAGAGTGGAATCCTCTAGTCGAGCCCAACATGGGTCGTTGATGATACTGGAGTGTCATCCTCTAGATAGTATAGGCATTGGAGATCAATTATTCTAGAGTGGAATCGGCTAGTTGTTCTAGGAATGGGACCTCAACTTTGAGAAGACATCTCAATAATGCAACCATGAAGAGTTGTGATTTTTTGTTACATTAGAATCTCAATAAAGAGGTCTATTTTCCCACCTAAACATGTCCATATTACTTGACATAAAACTATGATGTCAAGACAGTGCCACCCAAAGAAGATAGTATCAGGGTGAAGTGATTGAGTCCCATTGGCTTTCAGTTCAGTAATGACGTGTGGGATTATAGGCATCAGCGGATAATTCTAGAATAATTGTCTAATATTTTATTGGGTTGAACGCATTTGATAGAGATAACCTTACTCTCTCATTTATGTTTCTTGACTGAGCATATATATATATATATATATATCATGTTTCTAGTTCCCACTCCTCTGGTTTTGGTTACTCTACTACTAGGATGTGAGAAGTTGTGTCAGATATGACACGTTCATTCTGTGTCTAGATTTTCATAGTTAGTAGAGTATAATCTATTAAAATAGGTAGATAAGGCTTGATTATACGTTCATATTATCACTATTTGTAGATATGTGTGTTTGGATGAGTCTACATCACAATCATGTTGGGTTGAGCTATAATTTATTATTCTGCCTTGTTCTATCTATTGATCCCCAGTTTAGTAAATCTACTTTTACTCTCTTGAGCCTTTGAGGAATCATACATAGTATTTTTATACTCAACCATTCATGGGCTTTTCCCACACATGGTGTTCCCTTGTAGACAAAAGACAAGTAGATAATGAATTCATAGGAGCTAGGGATTCAGAGTGATTGGAATGCATGCAGTGTCATCGCTTGAGATTCAAGAGTAGGGATCTCTGAACTAAATTAATTTTACCCGTGTAGCCGAGTTGTACCACTTTAATGGTTAGGTATGTATTTTTCCCATTTTCCATTCAGTTTAAATTTTTATACTTTTTTTTATAGAGTTTGATGCATGTTTGTGGTTTATATATTGCAATTTTGTATCATCATTTATTCTACCATTTCATTGTTTACATTGAGATGGTTTCTTGTGATTGAGTACATGTTCTTTAGAAAAGGACTCTCCATGTTGGTTGTGGCCTCATCCCTAGTCCCCATCCCATGGCCTATTAAGGTGGGCTTGGGTTAGTTGTGACTTGATCCCCAGTATGATACGGGTTGTGGAAATGACGTATCAAAATTTGTTCGTCCCTTGTGATATTGTTCGAATATTTCCCTAATAAATTAATTGTTTGGTTTAGGGAACGTTATCAATGTTTCCTGAGAGTGTCTCCCAGTGCAGGGTGTCTAGTGATGGTACGGGAAATCGACATATCGATTCTCCATGATCCTGATTACTCGCTTGTCGTCTCATCTCCATGAGACACTTATGACAGGGAAAAATTGTACATGCCACATATATGATCTAGTCTTGGAATTTACTTTTTGAGGTAGCAACCAATTTTTAGGTTTATATGTATATATTCACATATTTCTGCGGTACTCATTGATAATATTCAAGAAGAATTCTCGATGATAGCCTTCCAGGATAAATTCTCTGGTTCATGATGAAAACCATGTGAGCAATGAGTCCTTATTTTATGATCCATCATAAGATCCCCTTTCTCTAGGTGGGTAGGTAGAGGAACCTCCACCTATTGAGAGCAGACAACCCCAATATAGTAGGATGAGGAGGTGTATCGTTTGAGCGCACTTCGCATGTTTTAGTTCCACAGAGTGTAGAGGTTCCATGGTGAGCTAGACACATAGATAGGAGGGGTTTGGCTAGGGGTTAATGGTTCACCTCTTCAGGCTTGTACATAACCAAGATAACCAGATGATTGATTTGGTAACAAGCCTGTTCCATGGAGAATCTAGACGTTTTTGGAGCTTTTTTACTAAGTTTGACAATGAGAGGACACTCTTGTGCGATGAATTCCAGCTGTTGTTTTGTGGGGACTTTTACCCCTCCTTCATGTGTTTCATTCGACTTAAATACATCCATTGTTGAAATTAGGTAGGTATGGAGGTGAATGATTACATGAATAGGTTCATAGTAATTTCTTGCTACTCTCTGGAAAAGATCTATGATCGATACATCCCATCATGAAGGTTTGAGGAGGGATTCTACAGATTGATATGTGCTATCGTAATACCCTTTTTCATGCCCACATATTCTGAGGTACTGGAGACAGATCTAGTGATATAGAAAATTATTTTATAGGGATTATCTATGGCTAGTAGTCGGAGTGGGTGAAATAGTGTTGAGGAATCTTCAGTATATAGAATATGTCAAATGGAATGATCTCAACATAGGATATCGTCTCATGATCTGATGTATGCACTAGGTCTGCTCAGAGGGGGATGGTGTTATTCATGTGACTATCGAGGTCAAATGGCATAAGCCTGCACACCAATATGTGATGAGAACACTAGAAGGCTGTAGGTGGGCCTCTTCATCACTGACATCACCCTGATCTGGGTGGTCCTCAGGGAGGTGGTTCTTGCAGCAGAGCAAGAGGATATAGAGGTGGTGGATTACATTGTGAGGTCTTTCCACCACCACCAGGCGGCCGACGTTAGGATCATGAAGCAATAAGTTTGGTTGATAAATAAAAACAATATATCAATTTAAAAAATCCTTAAGAGTATGATATGAAATGATGTACACTTTTTTTATTTTCTAGTTTTAGAAGTTGAACAAGTTAGACATTGTGTAAAGTAACTTGTTCCTCCCTTCTCCTAGTTTGAAGTTTTACTAGAGTGACATGGGGTGTCGGTGAAACCTTGTATCAGTTTTTTTCATTGTAGATATGAATACAAGAAAAGGAGGTATCATTCCCATGGAGAGACATGTTTTGTGAAGAAAATAAAACTGTGAGGGTGAGAAAATGCTGCACAAAGTGGATAGTATTGAAGTGCAGTGGAAGAGTCCATCTGACTCTTGTATTCAGGGTGAGATTGTCTGATGGAGTGTCAGAGTAGGAACTATAATTACCTGGGATTTTTTTTGTACCTGGCCAATTTTTAATATAAATTACACTACTTGGATCAATAGTGTGCCTATTATTGGGATCATAGTCTTTACAAGAGAGAAAAGACACATTGGGAATGCCACATGGTATCCGCCCCTAGCCTCCTGTGGTTGGATGAGTTTACTCACCTTCCTTGATTTTTGGTACCATGCATGCTCAAAGTCAAGACTTGATACTAAAATTATGAAGTAAAAATTTAAGTGATGGAGGTCACTTGTGAAAAATGATGTGACTCACTATCTAGTTCTGACAGTAGTAGCCTTCACCTTGATAATGTGTAGATGTTGTCTTCTAGGAGAGAACTATGTGGTTTGTTCATACAGCCAGAGTCTCAGGTGTGTATTCCCCTAGAGATACATGAACCTGATGCGATGACACAAATTTAAATTTTAACACCCCAAGCTTCAATGGTATTCATCTCTTTAAATAATACAGTAGTGTGTGTTGTATGAAACTTCGAGTTCTAACACACCACAATCAATCAAACTAGCAGTTATGAATTGTAATACCCAAATTTTAAAATTTTATAATATTTATCATTCAAAATGGACTTCATTTTTTGGATTCATAATATCAAAATAAGATTAGGGTGAATTTTTGGTACTTTTCTGATAACTTTCATATTTTGATGATAATGTGAAAATTACTATATTTTAATTAAAAACAACATTTTTAATCAAAATAATTAATTGTGATAAATAAAGAATTTGAGTGTTTTTAAAGTATATTTAAAATATATTTTTACCATTTAATACAATTTTGGTCATTAGACATAATTTCACATTTAAACCAGACATTAACAAGTGTCAATCTTTTTATAGTTATTATTTCTTAAAAACACTCTTTTTGTTTTGACTGCAGAAATTAATTTTAAATTAGTTTCTGCAACTTCTGTGTTTTGAATTTAGAAAAATGGATTCCATATTTAGTATCAGGATGTACAAATTGTGTAAATAGGTAACTTTTATTTTTAGACAATTTGAATAATTACTTCGGTAAATATTTTATTTACCGTAGTTAAAGGGTAAAATTTGGTAAATAAGGGTAAACAAATAATATTAAAATAATATTAAAATACCCTAAAACGTGTCCTAACCCTATTGGTGGATAGATTACCGACCATGGGCATCTTTAGGTCAATTTTGGGACCCCGTGGAGCCACTTTTAAGTGATAATGACACTTTATATAAATTAAGTTAAAGTAAATACAAAAAAGTCAAAAGCATATAACTTCTAGAAAAACAATTTTTACATATGGATATATATGTTATATTTTTATATTTAAATACTCATTAGAAAGAAAAAAATATTTCCTATATAATGGTATTTTATTTATAATTTTTAGACATTGAATAATTAAATTTATTTATGACACAATAATGATGCCGTATTTTTCTTATTAATGAATGAATAAAATAATTGGTATTATAAATGATAAAATAAATATAATTTTAACGTTTTGATACCATAAACGACTTTTATAGGTTAGTATGACATGTTATTATTTCTTAAATGAATTGTTTTCGAATAAATTATGTTTTTAAGACCTTAAAAATCAATTATTAAATAGTGTCAAAATTGACATAAATGAGTTTTTAAAACAAATATTATATTATTAATTGATATAATATTCCTAAAAACATATTCCTTGGCTGAAGGAAATATATAATGATAATTATATCATTAATGGACCACTTTGGGGTCTCTTAGAAGTATATAGTATGTTTATTAATTAAATAATATAAAAATACAAAGAAACATGGTGAATGTCAAACTATTTTACTAAGAGTTAAATAAAAAAGATGAAGTTAATATATTGACCCAAACATGTCTAAAAACTATTGGTTGAGTTTTTTTATATCTATACCCACCTAAACATTAAATAATACAATTTTTAGCCATTTGAAACCGAATATGATTTTATTATAGAATAATATTTTTAGCTTTCCCTAAGGTGCCCCCACCCCTCTTATAAAAGGACACTCGACCTTCTCACTAATTCACACCTTCAAATCCTATTGGCTCGGCCAACCTCTAACCAAATACCCTCTCAACTATCCTACATTCATCCTAGAGGCCTTCTTTTAGTAATAAAGCCAACTTATGGATCCCTTTTGATCAAATCAAAAGGAAGAACCCTAAGAAGAGGTAATTTTTTCACAACCCTCTTTCAAGTTCCTTTCTTCTTCCACTTCTTCCTTCTTTGTTATTTCCTTTATAAAATAATAACTCTAGTATCTTATATATACTGTGATGCTAATATAAATATCGTACAACCATATTCAGTATTTATATCCATCCTTTGAATGACATGTCAACATACGTGCGTACGTACGACCTACCGTCTCCACGTCGTGGTGAAATTGTAATTCAAAAAATTATTATTTGGATAGGTATGATAATGATTTGTAATTGAAGTAAATAATAAATATAAAATTATAATTATTCTGTATATATGATATACCATCCAATTGTATACAATTTTAATATCAAAATATTGGTATTGTTCCTTGTGCGTACGTATGGACTACAGTCTCCACAAATGTGATGAGAATCATTCCCCATCGCATCCATTCAAGAATAATTTTCATTTGATGTTTAAAGATAATGGTTATGTACATAATATAATTCTAGATATTAATAAGATACATCCCATCCATAAAAAATATTTCTCACATAACAAATAATATAAAGGAAAACAAATCCTTTAACACCTGAAACGACGATAACACTAAGATATTATTAACAAATAAATGTTAAAAGATCATATCTGATATCATATTAATTTATTGGATTCTTTTATAATTAAATAAAAATTATTTCACCCACATACAGGAGGTTAACCTACCCTCGAAAAAGGAAAATGTACAATGTAATGGGTTTCTTATCTCACTTTTAATTTCATGATATTTCTATTGTTCACCACTTATTTATTTCATGTGGTGTGTACACTTCCCATGATTTTATTCATTGTGTAATATTTTTAATATTTGGATAGTTACATCATCATTATATGATCCCTCTTTCACGGGTGTATGTTTTTTAAGTTACCAAATCGATAAGGGAATTTGAAATTTCAATTTCCCCTCATTCGGCTTTACGTATACTTCATTGATTATTTTACTTCAAGAATATGTGTGGAATCATTATTCATTTGCTTAAGATATAATTTCCACTCCACTTTCTGTGGATACACTTTTGATACACATAATCACTCCATTGAAAAATTCTCAAGTCATCGATATAAACTTGATAAAGGTAATTTTAACTCAATCTCCATTTATTGAGTTAAACATCCAATTCATTGGTGTTGTTTTTACAAGAATATGTGTGAATATCCTCTGATTGATTTAAACTGAATATCCAATCATATTGAGTGTATTTATATTTGTCACACGTAATTATGTCGTTTATTTGTCCTTAACCTAATGATATAGTCTTTATAAGATATTTCATCTCAATTTACATTCCATTGAGACTTCTTTGTTGTTATTCACGAAATCACTTTTATATGGTGTATATAATGTACTTTGACATATTATATCATGAAACCCTTTATTCTCATGATATTATAAAGTTTTTATTACCTCAATTATTTTTATTCAAGTGTCTCTATTTTGTTTAGGATCTCTAAATAAAATATCATTTTAAATGTTTTAATGATTTATTAGTCTAAATATTTCTCATTAATGACCATGTATTAAAAATGGTTTTAAGGATTTATTTTTATGGACATTCAAGTTTTAAAATAAAAATTCATTTTAAATTTTTCAAAGTGGTATGGGACATTTTGATTCCAAAATCTATTTTTAAACGGCTTCTTGACAAATAGTATGATTTTTAAATGTTTTCAAGAAAAAGTGGGATATTTCTCTCAATAGTCTGTAGGATTATTTTCATCTATTTCAATATCCTTAGTTATTCTCATTTGAGGTTAATCTGGTACAATATAACTTTCAATATTGTATTGATTGAGTTATGCTGGACTGTGGTTGTACTATTTTTTTTACCATTGATGGTTTGTGGATAATGTATTGACATTTCATATGATACTTTTAATACGAATGTTTATGTAATGTTTCAAACTATTAATGTGAGGAATGAATTGGACATAGTAAGTGATAGGTGGAGCTTGTTATAGCTCTTCGATGCATTGGTATGTCTCGTGAGACAAACTAGTGTCTTGGCACAAGGTCTTGGAAAAATCTTATTTGTATTCTTGGCACGAGGCCTTGACTATGTGGTTATGATAGTCTTTAATTATGCATTCGATCATTATGAAAGTGGTTATTGATATTGCATTTGATTATTCGACAAGTAGAATATCCATGTGAATAATTAAATGTGATTATTTTATTTTATTTTTTCCATATTATGTGGATGTTCATGTTTAAAAGGCTTTTGTTTTAGTCATACATTGCCTTAAATGTTTATGCTTATTATTAATGTTTCCACTTTAATGATATCCTTACTGAGCATCTGAGCTCGCACCTTTCTATGTTTTATTTTTTCCAGGATTCAAAGAAGTATATTATGACTGACCTCCAGGGATAGTCTATGGGATCTCAGTGTTGTATAAAGAGACAATTATGTTTTAGTTTTACTTTTTATGATGTAATTCAAACCTTATGAATGTATCTAGTAATTACAAGGGAACTAAACTAATAAGTCTTTCGAGACTTGATCTTTTGTGGTCATGCCAATGTTATGTAATAATGCATCGACTCTGGGTAAGTGGGGTCGGGGCGTTACAGTTGGAATTAGGGGATGTTTAGTACAAACCTTGGAAACTAGATTTAGATAAACTATGATTAGAGCACATATCACTAAGAATGACTTTGTTGATTAGTATAGAAGAAATTTCTAGAATTTTGGTATTTTATAGATTTTTTTAGTTTTCCATGAAATACATCGCTGTCTGGATATGAGCAGGTAGAGGCGGCTCTAGCACAGATGTACCTAGGGATAAAACCTGAAAACACCACATTGATCTAGACTCGAACGAGAACTGGTGCACGAAAACGGGCCTTCTTGCACTCTTGGTTACAACACTCCCGGGGGATATGCATAAGATAATTTAATTTTTCTCTAGAATCATATAGCCTATCCCATTTAGGTGGATATATATACTATAGTAATGTAAATCACATATTCTATACTGTGTGTAATAGAAATGGGTATTCTAGAGTCAGAGTGATGACTTAACCAATGAAATGGAAAATGGGATAGGGATATAAAATGTCTTTCTTAACCCTTAAAGGCTAAATATTTTTTAAATTAAAATGGATTTTTCATATAAAAATTGACTCATTCTATCCTTTCTATAACATATGTAATGTAAACTTTTATCTTAATATTCTTCAAAAAATACTTTTATAAACAACACATTAAATTTTTATATGACTCTAATCATTAAAAAAGTCATTTCCAGTTAGGATTTTGACTCAATCAGAACTATGTAATTTAAGGAGGAATGTAAGGGTTTTGAAACAACATTCTACATTATTATGTAGGAATCATTATTTTGAAACTATTATAGAAATTAATTTTTAATATAATGATTCTATTATAAATTTAGTGAATATTCTTTAATCCTCCAATTATGAGATATCTTTTACTACCCTTCAGTAATCAATCTTCCATAAGTTTCTCCTATATTGGAATATAGGTTTTAAAATGTGTGTTATTTGTTTCCATTATACCCTTAAATTTTTTTTATTTTAAATAGTCATCAAAATTTACACAATATAAATATTTTATATAGAATATAATATTCTTTTAAAATAGAAATATTTATTTTGTTTTCACATCATTTTATCTAGTTTCAAGAATTTTCTCACCATGATGTTGTCATGCAACCTAAATGAACAATGATGTTTTAAAAAATTTACATTTTTCTATTATATTACTAAAAAATGATTTAATGATTCAATATGAAATTAATTTAAAATTAATTTATTCATAATCATTCTGTAATGTTAATATTTTAATCCTAATAATCACATTCAATGTAAATAAAGAATGTAATTTTTAAATAAAAAAACACAGCAATATAGGAAGATTTTAAAAATTCTAACACTTTCATCACCAAATGAACTGATTTTATGTTATATAGGAATGTAAATAAATATTAAGAAGTTATGAACAATTTGAAACATTTGGATAATGTTCCTTGACCAATTCTATTATACTACATTTTTTGGATATTAAGAACTGAATGGCATCATAACAACCAACATTGTAATATTATTAAATGAATGAAACAATAGAATGATTGAATTAAATGTAATTTCAATATTTAATTAAAATGAAAAATTATTAACAAATATTTATTATTTATTAATTAATTATAATTTAAGATTATGATGAATGAAAAAATTTGGGACATGAGGTAATGAGATTCATAACATAATTTCCTTTCATTGGATTATGTTATGTCTCTATTGATTTATATATTCTTAGATTATTTGAATTATGACCCTATGATTTATATATAAAATGAATCCAATTGTCTTATACAGATTTAATTTTATTTCACATATTATCTTCGTTGAAATAATCTTACATTTAATTTTATTATATTTGTAAGGATTTATTTTCTAATATAACATTTGAAATTAAGATTGTCCAGGTTTTAAATCTTATTTGAAAAGTTAATTTATTTTTTTCTCTAAAACACAATATCTTTTCTTCTTATATGGTTAATTTTGTTATTTACATAACTTCATAGCAATTCCAATTCCTTTGTTTCAAAAATCAACAAAAACATTATTCTAATTGGACCAAACCATATCATTTATTTTTAGTTAGGATTATTTCTCCACTACATCAATAATTTTTATATTTTTATATTAATTTACATACCTATAGGTCAATTATATTTTTACTAAATTGTTAAATTTTCAGTGAAAATTTAAAAAAATTAAAGGGAATATTTTTTAAAAAATTAGACAGATATTAATTTCCATTGATTTTAAACACATTTAAAAAGGTGTCAAGAGTGTCATTATTTTTAAATCCTTATCTAGGATCTAATATTAATTTATATTCCATTTATTATCTATATAATTATTTCATTCCACATTTGCTTGTTTTTTAAAATATAATTTTTTTATCTTTTTTTTCAGAAATATTTTTTTAAATAAATATTATTATATAGATGATGGTATAACTAATGTTTTTGTAACATCCAAAGTAAGTAATGAATAATAGATATTTTTATCTATGTCTATTAATTAATTAGATAGTGTTTTAGAAGCTTAAAATGAAAATAAATCCAATCTTAAGCATGGAATACACTAATTTTTTTTAAAAGCTTTTTTTATTGCCTTTTGATAGAAAACCATTTTTAAATCTATATTTTGACAATTTTATAAGCTATTATTGTCAAAATAAACTTATTCTTTATTATTGGGACATCAAAATTTACTTTGTGTGAATTTATGGTATTTTTCTGACAATGTTCATTTTTTAATGAATAGTGAAAAATACTGCATTTTACATCAAAACTGCTTTTTAATATAATTTATTTATATGATTAGATTATCTTTTGAATTGGTTTTATAGTTAAATTAGAATATATTTTTACCATTTAATCCAATGGTGGTAATTAGGATTAATTTCACTTTGGAATTGGGCATAAACTAATGCCAAACACTTCATAGATATTGTTTAAAAAAACCCGCTATTTATTTTGACAACGGGAATTATTTTTAAATAAATTATTGCAATTTCTGTGTTTGGAATTTGGTAAAATGGATTATATATTTGGAATCATAATGTCCAAATTATTTAATCAAGAATCTTTTTTTTTTGGAAATTATGAATAGTAACGACGGTAATTATCTTTAATTATCTTGATTAATGAGTAATCGGGAAGTTAAGGATAATAAAATAATATCATAATAATAAAAAAATGACACCAACATGTGTCCTAATTCTACTTTTTGTCTCAGGTCCGACCAAGGGATGTCTTGTTCCAAATTTTTGGACCCCATGGAATCACTTTTGTGGAAAGTGACTTGTTATCTTTTTATTTTTTAAAGAATGTAAATATAACATGAATATATCACCTGATTAAAACATTTTTAATATTGTCTATATAGATTATAATTTAGACTATAAATATTCATTGGAAAGATAAAAATATTTCCAAAATCATAGTATTTTTTCATAATTTTTATACTTTATATAAATTAAATTATTTATGACATCATGATGATGCAGCGATTACCTCATTAATAAAGGATTTAAATAAAATGAAATGATAATGTAAAATCTATGACCTACACATGTCAAAATCCTATTGTATGGGTGTATTTATAACTCCTATCACCTTAACCTCTAATTATATAAATTTGGGACCTTTTGAATCCGAAAATCATTTTCAAATAATGTATCATTTCTTTACCTTCCAAGAGTGCCCCTCCTCTCCTCTTATAAAAGGCCCCCACCTCTACCTCCTTACCCAAAATCCCAAAGACTTTGGCTCGGCCAAACCCTGCCCATTTTGTCTCTCCACATCACTCTATTACTACTTGAAGCATCACTTTGGGAATAAGTCTTCCCAAGGAAGCCTTTGAGCTCAAACCAAAGGGAGTTACCCGATTTTAAGGTAATGTCTTCACTTGAGTCCTTTTTTTTATTTTGCTTCTCCAACCTCCTAAACTCTTTTTATTCATTTATTTTATAACAACTCCAGTATCTTAAATATACTAGGATGTTGTTTTAACAATTATTCGAGCTACACTTACACACACCTATATCTAATGGTTAAAGGACATACCGATTCCGTGGATGGTGAATTTATGCCTCCCGGAACGATGATCGTTCAACATTCTTTTAACACCTTAAAATGTGGCCATTAAGATGTCGCTATATTTATATATGATATATGATATGTTTATGTTTTCCTTAAGCTTCTGTATTTTTCATTTTGGGCATACCTTTATGGTTTCCATTATGGGTAAACGCGATATCATCATTTAAGGAAGTGCGGACTACCGCCCCCTCAAAGTGTTTTGATTCATTAAATAACATATGTGGGACGTATAAAGGATGGAACTATGATATTATATATGATATTATACTGGAATTATAATATAACTTTATATCATTATGATTCCATTCTATAAAATACTAAATAGAAATGAAAGTAGCGTACGTACGGCTTACCGTCTCCATGAAAGGTGAATTTCATTTATTACCTCTAAATGATTATGTAATATTATAAATGCATGTATATACTCGATATATATGATATATACATCATGATTATAATTCTGGATATAATTGATACATGAACAAATTGTAATTATAAAGGGTTTATTTTTTACTCAAGTACCAATGATCGTTAAAACGACCGTTATTAACTTAAATAATTACATAGTTTTCATGACATGGAAATAAGTGATATAAAAGGAATAATGAACTTAAAAAAAGTTCTTCAGCAAGTAGAAATTAACTCAAGTTTATTATTCAGGACATTAATGAACGATCGATTCAATTCGGACCCGAGGTATGGGACTTCGTCTCAATCTCCTTTCATTGGGGCATATTTTGTTTTATACCGAACCTTCTTTTATATGGTGTATAAACCCCTTTGACTTTTACGTTTATTCAAAAGGAATATTTTTTATACGAATCGTTTACTAAACGACAAAAGGGAATGTTTTGGGTGTATGTATGCGGCGACAACGACTTCTCTGCCGCCGTGACCATTATTTGAGTTTCGGCTTCCTCTACAAGCCATACATTTTATTTAAAAGAAAACTAAATACCATGTTTTACCTTTCATTTATTTTGGTATTGAAAATGGTTTTTGTAATGTTTTTATATCAATGTGTTTTATTGATATCTTGTGATTGAAAGGTGGAAATGTTATGTTTCCTTTATGCATGTTTTATGTGATACGATTATGTTGAAGTTCTTGGGAATTATTATGATGACGGGTGGTTCTGTGATAAAATAAGGGTGGGTGAGCCCGATATATCTCTCCAATGCATTAGGTAACGCGAAGGAGTGAAACGTTAAGGTTTCTCCGAAGAGATTTAGCGAATATACTGTGATGGGTATTCCAAACGTAACCAAGAGGGTTACTCCCTACGTAAGAATGTTATGAATGCCTCAAGTTACCTTTATGACTTATGATTTCTATGATTTATTCCTGATTTGTTGAGGTATGTTAAAGTGCTTATGTTTTATGGGTAAAGTATGATTTCATTCTTATGTATATATGTACCCATGTTTCCTTTCCATATTTTTATATCCCTTACTGAGATTTTTATGCTCATCCCAAGTTTTTTTAAATATTTTTCACAGGTCCAAGGAAAGGTACATGATATGACGATAGTGTCAAGGAAGTGTCAAGAAAGAATCCAAGTTTTATTTTAAATATGTTTCTATTGATGGGAAAGAAGAATACTATCTTTATGTAACCACTTTTTTTATATGTGGAATGTAATGCAAGTTTTATGATCTAATTATCTAAAACTCTAAACCCGAAAAGATCCTCAATGTGTAATCTTATTATAACTCAAGATTAAGTAATGTTTAAGGCTAGGGCCTTATAGTTGGTATCAAGGGTCGGTTTAGATAACATTAGGAGTTAGAATTATATTAAATGATTATCCAAAAATATTTTTTTATGGTCAAATTGAAGTGATATAGTATTTGAAGATTACCATGTTGCTTCATCTAAGACATTTTGTTCAGAATGGTTTTCCACAGAGGAAATAGGGAAGTAGTGCTAGGAAGGCATGTAGAAGGAAATAACCTTTCGAATCAGCATCCTGAGATGGTTGGAATTGGAACTGAACAGTTTATTGCAGAAATGGAACAGTTGACTCAAGCGATAAATGGCGGTGGTATCCATACACGAGATCAGTCAGATCAACCGCATAGGAACATGTCTGTGGTGGAACATTTCATGAGGCAACATCCCCCATCATTCAGAGGATCATCTGACCCTATGCTAGCTATTGGGTGGATTAAAGCACTGGAGATTATTTTCGATGTCATGGGGTGTTCAGACAATCAAAACTTTAGTCTGGATATTTACCGTTTGGAGGGTGAAGTAGATTAGTGGTGGCCGATGGTTAAAAATATCAGGGATACTGATGAGATTGATGCTCTCGACTGGGATGAATTCAAAGGTATGTTTCTTGAAAAGTATTTTCCTAAGGCTGTTCGACTTAGGATTGAAAAACAATTCTTGGAATTGAGGCAAGAGGAAGACTCAGTGGCTACCTATGAAGAAAGGTTCACTCGATTGGAAAGGTATGCTCCAAATTTTATCTGAGACCTTGATTGTAAAATCAATCGTTTTTACTCAGGATTAAAGCCAAAATATCGATGGGAATTAGCTTCTCGTGAGTTTAAAAGTTATGAAAAGCTTTTTCGATGTGCTGAGAAGGTGGAAATGGAGTTTGCTGATGATAAAGTGTTCTATAACAACCAATAGAAGAAGAGACCAAGGTGGCAGGATAAAGGGAAGAATTCTTCAAAAAAGTCTTATGGTATGAAATCTAAGTTTCCAGTTTGTGATAAATGTGTGAAAAGACATGCTGGGGAATGTCTTCTGAATTCTAGAAAGTGCTACCGATGTGGTAAGATGGGACATAAGGCTCATGATTGCACTGAAAAAGATCAAGGTGAAGGTAAGACCAAATTTGATTTATAGTTAGTGAAATGTTTTAAGTGCCATGAGATGGGTAACTATGAAAATGAGTGTCCGACAAAGAGCTTGAGTGATGGGAAGCAGTTAGACTACAAGCATAAAGGGGTGGTGAAATCCTTTTCAACTACTTCCATAGATGTCGGGCCATCAAATTAAGTTGTATCAGGTACTTTGTTTGTTTTTTTCAGATTATGCTTGTGTATTGTTTGATTTGGGGTATACACATTATTTCATCTTTGAAAACATTTCTAGTAAAATAGGAACACAATCTCAAGAAATGTCTCCTGAACTTTTGGTAAAAACACCTGGGGGAAATGTTGAGGAAAAAAGAATTTATAAGAATCTTCCTATCCTTATATGTGGAAAGAACCTACTTGCAAACCTTATTGTTCTACCTCTAGTAGAGTTTGATGTTATCCTGGGTATGGATTGGCTCTCTATTTACCATGCTATGATTGACTGTAGAGCTAATGAAGTTTCTTTTCAGAAAGACATTCAGTTTGTGTACAAGAATGAACCCTTACTGTTGATAACTTATCAAGAGGCCAAGAAACGTGTAAAAGATGGAAATGAATGTTACCTTGAACACATCGTTGAAAATAAAGGAACTGTTCAGATTAATGATGTGCCAGTGGTAAATGAGTATCCTGAGGTTTTTCCGGAGGAGTTTCCGGGAATAATACCAGATCGGGAAGTTGAGTTTACTGTTGACTTAGTTCCTGATGCTAATCCAATTTCAAAACCCCCTTATCGAATGGCTCAAATTGAACTTTTAGAGTAGAAGGAGCAATTGAAAGATTTATTAGAGAAAGGTTTCATTCGACCTAGCACATCACCATGGGGTGCTCCTATTTTATTTGTTAAAGAGAAAGACGGTTCAATGATACTTTTCATTGATTATAGAGCCTTGAATAACATCACTGTTAAGAACAAGTATCCTTTGCCTCATATCGATGATTTGTTTGATCAGCTCCAGGGAGCTCAATATTTTTCAAGGATTGACATGAGATCGGGGTACCATCAGCTGAAGGTAAAGGAAGTAGATGTTCCGAAGACCACGTTCCGTACAAGATATGGCCGTTATGAATTTGTAGTAATGCCTTTTGGGCTAACAAATGCACTTGATGTATTCATGGACTTAATGAATAGTATTTTTCATGAGTTCTTGGATATGTTTGTGGTGGGTTTCATTGATAATATTTTGGTGTTTTCTTAAAGTAGAGAGGAGCATGAAAGACTTTTATGGATTATCTTTCAAACCATAAAATAAAAGAAACTGTATGGAAAATTCAGCAAGTGTGAGTTTTGGTTGCAACAAATTTCTTTCCTTGGTCACATTGTTTCTAAAGATGGGATAACTGTTGATCCTGCAAAAAAAAAAGTTGTGGATGACTGGCCAAGACCCACAAATGTAACTATGATTCGTAGCTTCCTTGGTTTGGCAGGCTATTACCAAAGGTTTGTTAGAAATTTTTCACAGTTATCTAGTCCAATGACTAAGCTAACTCAGAAGGGTGTTAAGTTTATCTGGACAGAAGAATATGATAATTGTTTTCAGGAATTGAAAAGAAGATTGGTGAATGCTCCAGTTTTGGCACTACCTTGCAGGAATGGTGATTTTTTTATATACAGTGATGCTTCATTGAATGAACATGGTCGCGTCCTAATGTAGAATGATCAGGTAATTGCTTATGCTTCACGGCAGCTGAAAACTCATGAGGTAAATTACCCTACACATGATATGGAATTAGCTGCTGTTGTATTCTCTTTAAAATTTTGGAGGATCATTTGTATAGAGTAAAGTGTGAAATATATACTAATCACAAAAGATTAAAGTATATATTTACTCATAAAGAGATAAACATGAGATAGAGGAGATGACTGGAATTAATCAAGTATTATGATTGTACAATTCATTACCATCCGGGAAAAGCAAATAAAGTGGATGATGCTTTAAGTTGAAAAAGTAATGCTTCATTATCAATGTTGCGTATGGAACATGATCCTTTGGTTAAGGATTTGATGAACTTTGGAATAGAAGTTGTTGGTTCAGGAAGTTCTTCTGTTTTGTTTCAGGTATCAGTGAGATCATCTCTATCAGATAGAATCAAGCAAGTACAGAAGCAAGACAGTGAGTTACAGAAAAAGGTAGAGTTGGTTCAGAAAGGTAAGTTGCCTGAATTCAACATTGATAATCATTGCTTTTTGAGATTTGGGAAGAGATTGTGTGTGCCTTGTGATTCACAGTTGAAGAGAGAGTTGTTATGTGAAGCTCATAGTTCTCCGTTTTTAGTTCATCCTGGTAGTACTATGATGTACAGAGATATGTGGGAGTATTACTGGTGGGATGGAATGAAAAGAAATATTGCTGATTTTACTGTGAAGTGTTTGAATTGTCCACAGGTTAAAGCAGAGTGGCAGTTACCGAAAGGGATGCTTCAGCCCTTACCAGTGCCGGAGTGGAAATGGGAGAATATATCCATGGACTTTGTTGTGGGATTACCGAAGACATCTCGAGGTAATAATGCAATCTGGGTTATTGTTGATCGCTTGACTAGATCTGATCATTTCCTTGCTATACGAGATACTATTTCCCTAGATCAACTTTCCCTGTTGTATCTTAAAGAGATATTCAGGTTACATGTCGTTTCTCTCTCCATTGTATCTGATCGTGATCCCAGGTTCACTTCTAAATTTTGGAAAGGCCTTCAGAAGTCGTTGGGTACTGAATTAAATTTTAGTACAACATTTCATCCTCAATCAGATGGGCATTCAGAATGAACAATTCAGTCCTTGGAGGATATGCTACGAGCTTGTTCGATAGATTATCAGGGAAGTTGGGACCAACATCTTTCTTTGGTTGAATTTTCAAATAATAATAGTTTTCATTCCAGTATACAGATGTCACCCTTTGAGGCATTATATGGGAAGTTGTGTCGATCTCCAGCTTTCTAGGATCAAGTGGGTGAAAGGAAGTTGATGGGACCATAATTGGAAGAAGAGATGGCAAAAAAAGTTCAGCTGATTCAGAAACACATGAGAACAGCTCAGAGTAGGCAGAAGAGTTATGCGGACATCAGGAGAAATGATTTAACTTTTGAGGCAGGTGATCATGTTTTTCTCAAAGTCTCACCATGTAAATGTGTTATGCGATTTGGTAAGAAAGGAAAGATGAGTACAAGGTTCATTGGACCATATGAAGTTCTGGAGAGTGTTGGATCAGTTTCATACCAGGTGGCTTTGCCTCCGAGTTTATCTCAGGTACACAATGTTTTTCACGTTTCGATGTTGAGAAAGTTTATGCCAGATCCATCTCATGTTTTGAGTCCAGAGGTAGTTCAGCTGGAAGAGAACCTATCTTATGAGGAACAACCGGTTCAGATTCTTGACCAGAGGGAGCAAGTGTTACGAAATAAGGTGATTAATCAAGTAAATGTTTTGTGAAAAAACCACATGATGGAAGAGGCAACATGGGAATCTGAAAATGCAATGAAGGATAAGTACCCCCATTTATTCAATAAGTAAATAAATTACGGGGATGCAATTTTCTAAAGGGGGAAGGATGTAACATCCCATGTAAGTAATGAATAATATATATTTTTATCTATGTCTATTTATGAATTGGATAGTGTTTTAGAGGCTTAAAATGAAAATAAATCCAATCTTAAGTATGGAATACACTAATATTTTTTAAAAGATTGTTTTACTAGCTTTTGATGGAAAACCATTTTTAAATTTATATTTTGACAATTTTATAAGCTATGTTTGTCAAAATAAACTTATTCTTTATGATTGGGACATCAAAATTTACTTTGTGTGAATTTTTGGTATTTTTCTGTCAATGTTCATTTTTTAATGAATAGTGAAAAATACTGCATTTTACATCAAAACTGCTTTTTAAAATAATTTATTTATATGATTAGATTATCTTTTTAATTGGTTTTGTAGTTAAATTAGAATATATTTTTACCATTTAATTCAATTTTGGTCATTAGGATTAATTTAACTGTGGAATTGGGCATAAACTAATGCCAAACTTTCCATTAATTTTGTTTCAAAAAAACCCAACGGGAATTATTTTTAAATCAATTATTGCAATTTATGTGTTTTGAATTTGGGAAAATGGATTATATATTTGGAATCCGAAGGTCCAAATAATGTAATCAAGACTATTTTGTTTTTGGACATTATGAATAGTAACGACGGTAATTATCTTTAATTATCTTGATTAATGAGTAATCGGATAGTTAAGGATAATAAAATAATATCATAATAATAAAACAATGACACCAAAATGTGTCCTAATTCTACTGGTTGTCTCATGGACGACCATGGGATGTCTTGTGCCAAACATGGGGACCCCATGGAATCAATTTTGTGGAAAGTGACTTGTTATCTTTTTATTTTTTTAAAGAAAGTAAATATAACAAGAATGTATCACCTGATTAAAACTTTTTTAGTTTTTACTACATAGATGATATTTTAGACTATAAATATTCATTGGAAACCTAAAACTATTTCCTACATCATTGTATTTTTTTCATAATTTTTAGACTTGAAATAAATTAAATTATTTATGACATCATGATGATGGAGCGATTACCTCATTAATAAAGGATTTAAATAAAATGAAATGATAATGTAAAATCTATGACCTACACATGTCCAAAACCTATTGGATGGGTGGATTTCAAACCCTCATCACCTTACCCTCTAATTATATCAATTTGGGACTTTTTGAAACCGAAAATCATTTTCAAATAAAGTAACATTTCTTTACTATCCAAGAGTGCCCCTCCTCTCCTCTTATAAAAGGCCCCCACCTCTACCTCCTTACCCACACTCCCAAAGCCTTTGGCTCGGCCAACCCCTGCCCATTTTGTCTTTACAAATCCCTCTATTACTCTTTGAAGCCTCATTTTGGGCAGAAGTCTTCCCAAGGAATCCTCTGAGCTCAAACCAAAGGGAGTTACCCGATTTTAAGGTAATATCTTCACTTGAGTCCTTTTGTTTTATTTTTCTTCTCCAACCCCCTAAACTCTTTTTATTAATTTCTTTTGTATCAACAAAAATTTCTTCAATATAATAGGATATTTTTATAAGAAGGATTCTAGCTACACTTACTCAAACCTACATCTAATGGTTAAAGGACATACTGTTTCTGTGGATGGTAAATTTATGTATCCCGAAACGATGATTGTTCAACATTCTTTTAACACCTTCAAATGTGGCCATTAAGATGTCACTATATTGATATATGATATATAATATGTTTATGTTTTCTTTAAGCTTCTGTATTTTTCATTTTGGGCATACCTTTATGGTTTCCATTATGGTTAAACACGATATCTTCATTTAAGGAAGTGCGGACTACAGCCCCCTCAAAGTGATTTGATTCGTTAAATACCATATGTGGGACGTATAAAGGATGGAACTATGATATTATATATGATATTATACTGGAATTATAATATACCTTTATATCATTATGATTCCATTCTATAAAATACAAAATAGAAATGAAAGTAGCGTTCATGCGTACGTACGGCTTACCGTCTCCATGAACGGTGCATTTCATTTCTTACCTCTAAATGATTATGTAATATTATAAATGCATGTATATACTGGATATATATGATATATACATCATGATTATAATTCTTGATATAATGGATACATTAACAAATTGTAATTATAAAGGGTTTATTTTTGACTCAAGTACCAATGATCGTTAAAACGACCGTTATTTACTTAAATAATTACATAGTGTTCATGACATGGAAATAAGTGATATAAAAGGAATAATGATCTTAAAAAAAAGTTCTTAAGCAATTAGAAATTAACTCAAGTTTATTATTCAGGACATTAAGGAACGATCGAGTCAAGTCGGACCCGAGGTTTGGGACTTCGTCTCAATCTCCTTTCATTGAGGCATATTTTGTTTTATACACAACCTTCTTTTATATGGTGTATAAACCCCTTTGACTTTTACGTTTATTCAAAAGGAATCTTTTTTATACGAATCAATTACTAAACGACAGAAGGGAATGTTTTTGTCGTACGTATGCGGTGACAACGACTTCTCCGCCGCCGTGACAATTATTTGAGTTTCAGCTTCCTCTACAAGCCATACCTTTTTTAAAAAGAAAAATAAATACCATGGTTTACTTTTCTTTTATTTTGGTATTGAAAATGGTTTTCATAATGTTTTTATATCAATGTTTTGTATTGATATCATGTTATTGAAAGGTGTAAATGTTATGTTTTCTTGTAATAACTCAAGATTAAGTAAGGTTTAAGGCTGGGGCCTTATAGTTTTTGTGCTTTTGGGTTGAAATGTATGGTTTTATGTGAAATATAAAATAATTAATGATATGAAATGTTTTATTCATTAATATTTAAATTAAATTAAATAATATAATGGGTGGGTTTTTATATATGCCTCCAATTCATTGATTAATGATTTATTCTATAATGATATAATATTGCAATTATGTGTTTATTTTATCAAATTACATTATTATAATGATTGAATTAACGTGTGTAATTATTCCATCATATATATAAGATTTTAAAAATAAAAGATTATGTTTAGTTATGGGTTTATTTATAATTAAGTGGTAAAATTATTCCATTATGTGTGATTACGAATGATAATATTATAATGATCCAAAAAAACATTTCTAAATTTTCTATTAACTTAATTATAAAACCCCAATATTTTAAAATTTATTTATCTTTAATAAATTTGATGAATTTTGTCAATTTTAATGCACAAAACACCAAAAATAATTAAATAATTACTTATGAAAGTATATAACAATATACATGAATTGATAGATAAATGAATTTTATAAAATAAATGTCTCTTTAAATGATTTAATTCACTTTAGGAAATACCAATGATTCTAAACACACTATGTTAAATTGTTCTATTAAATTGTATATTTTGGTAAAATATATTAATTTTGAGAATTAATATTATTAAACTTTATTAATAAGTCATATTTATTAATTCTTAAAACTAAAATAGGATATCCATGAAATGGATGAGGAATAATAAGGAAATAACACTATAAATTTTTAGTAAACGGGTAACTATTTTTTAAAAACATTTTTTTTATGAAAATGGTTATATTAAAAACCTAAAATCATATATTTATATTATAAATAATATCTATTTGAATTTTTTATTCTTTTAAAAAAATGAATAACCATTCACACATTTATTGTCAATATGTTTTATATGATGATAAATCCATTTGAAGGTAAACATATGTACCTTTTAAAAACAATTATTTATGTATACAAAGTATTTTTATATTAATAAAATAATTTAACAAATATTTATGAGTATTTTTAAATTTTTAGTAGATAATATTTTCAATAAATAAAATTGTAAACCATTTAATGGTTTTACGAGGAATTAAGGGTGATTAAAATTATGTTTATAGGTAGAGTGTATTTTTCACTAAGAATGGGTTTAGATGTTTTTTATATGAAATTATAATTAATATCTACCACACATAGAAATTGAATTTGATAATATTTAGTTCATATATTTAATTTTAATTTCAAAAATTTTTTACGATTAATTTTATTTTTATTCATAATGAATAGTTACCATGGTAAACAAAAGTCATCCTAATAAATGTTAAAATGAGTTAAACAATGAGATATGGTTTAAAATAAGAATTAAAATTTAAATTGATTTCATTTTTTGAGTGTATTTTAACTCATCCTCAAATTATATTTAAAAATATTTTTACTATTTTTTACATTCCCAATAGAATCATATAATATTAAAATAAAATTAATGATATTTACAAGGGCCCCACTCCCCTGACTTATAAAAGGGATGACCCTCTCCTCACTTATCTACACACATTTTCAACTTTAGGTCAACCAAAATATACCCAAATAACTTCAAAACTCTCTTAATTGTGACCAAGAGGTTGTATTATCATCAAAATTCCAACTTAATATGGTTTAAAATGATATCCAAAGTTAGATAATAACGTAAGAGGTAATATTATTAATATAGTTTATTCATTTTTATCTTCTCTTATTGTTCCAAATAATCTATTATACCCATCATAATATTAATAAATATGTATAATAAATAATGATAAATTCTCTTTTGTTTTTAGAATAATCATTATCTTTCACATTCCAACTCATGGGAAATGAACATGTCACATTAGCGTATATGTGGACTACTTCCCATATAGTTTGACATTTTTCATTTTTCATCACAACCACATGTGGATGAGTATATGATTTATATAATGAATATATATAACTACTTTGTTAATAATGATAAATTATTGTTTAACATTTTTAATCCATCCATTGAAAAAAGAATCATCACATGTGTCTACATGTAGTCTTCCACCTCAGTGAAGTGATGTATTTGCTTCACTATCACTGTTTTACATTTATTGTTCCAAAATTGTATATAATATTCAAATATGATATTTTTGGCATGATTAATATTCTATATCTATGATCAAGGTGCACATATTTTATTCTCCAAATAATTACATCCATGAAAAATAAAATAGAAAACACCTAAATATTGAACTTAAGGAGTAATTAATAATTATTATGTAATTGAAAATAATAATGGAATGGTATTTTTTAATATCACTATGAATTTTAATTTTTTATAGTCTACTAAAAAATTTAAATTTATGATATTGTAATTTAGATAATGTTTGACAAAATTCGAGACATGATGTAAGGGTTAATGTTATAATATAAAATTTTATTTGGATTACTGGAAGTTGTATATCAATTCAATTCTAAGAACAATATAATTTTAATATTTTAGTTTTTATTGTGTTTTTAGGTATCTTTTCAGTTTTCCAACTCTTTGGTACTAAACATACATAATTAATGTTTTTAATAAAATAATACATTATTTAACCTTTTTGGAAGGATGATTTATCCTCAATATCAATGTAATTTAAATTTTTTATAAAATTTATTCTGAACAGTAAATTGAATTTTTTTGGTTATTTTAAATACTATATTAAATTTTATGAATTTTATAAGAATGAGTATTTTAAGTATTTATTTCTTAGGAAATCATGAATTTATATTTAGTGGTGAGAAAATAATTCTTTCCTGACATCAATCACATAACCCCATTTTTCATCCATCATGATAATTATTCATTAATAGGATCAATTAATATGTTTCCATTGATTTTTCATTGAAATTAATATTTCAACTTTTCTATAAATATTTAGTTAACAATTTTATGATAATAATAAGATGTTTCTATTGTTTTTTAAATCATCATTCTAATTCTTTTATAAAAGTATTTTTCATCTATGTCATTATCTTTTATGTAACATGATAATTCACTATAGACATTCTATAATGATAGCATCCCATTTTTTCTTTGGATGCATTTGATGAATATGTTATACATATGTTTATATGAAACACATTTCTTTCCCACAGACTAATTATGAAATGTTGAAATGACGAGTGTTTTTATGATCTCATGAAAAACATATGTATGGTTATAATTATGTGAGGATTGAGAATGAAATCATATAACCATAAATATAATATAGTAAATATAGAAATTTTTTAAGATAATATGAAACGAGATAGAGGGTGATTCCAATCCATTATGGGACTATATCCATTATGATGATGAAAATGAAGAGTGATCAAAATCATTTATGGAACTACATCCATTAGTTTATTATCATCATGAATGTTATCCTTGACATGGAAAATAATTTTCTATGATCATGTGTATGAGGGATACTTTTTTATTATTCATATAATATGACCTCAATTATTATGATTTTTTATTGATAATTCAATGCTCATATGACTCGTTTCATTTATTATTATAGAGTCTAATACCATTAATCATGATTTATGGTGTATAAATTATTATGTATATTTTCATAAGTTATTATAACCTTCCCATATCCTTAATCATGCCTCTTTCTCACATAAGATATTGTATTGTTTCTCTCATGTTTAACAATATTGAGAATTTGGGATAAACCTTTCTTATATTTATATTTCTATAGGTTACGAAGGAATTTTTTTTAGCCTGATTGGTGTAGAGGAGTAAAATGAAAAAATAATTGTAGTGGGAGATATTGAACACTATCTATAATGAATTTTATTATGTATATAATCTATTTAGAAAATAATAATTTACAATTACTGGGATTGAATTTTTCTTAGATGTGTTATGTCTCTATCTATTATGAAGGAATATGTATGAATTATATGATTATGTCACATCACAAGTTTGCAAAGAAGGGTTTAGTTAATTTTCATGATTAGGTTATGAGTAATGATAGGACAAACCATATGGAAACCTATTAAAAATGAAAGTGATATAGAATGAAAAAATAATGTCAGGAGTTGATATGATGGAAAAATAATTTTAGACATATTTGTATATATTTTCATTTTTACATTACATCTATTTCTTATTACTTTTGTGATGCACAAAATAACATTTTTAGTGTATATAAATGATGATATCCTTAAAAAATCGACAAAGTTGTCATTTTTATGAATTCCAAACAATTAATTATTTTAACTGAGTATGGTTCTACCAAATATTTTTTATGATTTATTTGATAATTGTAACACATAAAAATCTCAATGATTTGATATTCAACTATTAATGAAAATAATCTAAAACATGATGATATCTTATATTAAATATATTACTTCTCCCCATAAGAAATTTGTGTTATTATTCATAAAAATGACATGTTATTATTACATTGGATAGATTTTATTTGATTTTGGTTATGTATTGACTATCTTTATGTAGATATTATATCAATTACAGGGGATTGAACATCATATTTTATATTTCTAATCAACCATTGATAAAAGTTAAATGAGGGGATTATCATAAAAATTCAATGGAAAGTACAACATTATATGGGTATGAGTACATATTCATGAGGATTATTTGTCTCAAAATGTTGGGGAGTAACACAACATTATAGATATTCATATTGTTCATCTTTATAATTAATTATTTTCATAATAGTTTCTTAATATTCAAATGAATTGTGATATTGAGTTTTCAATGTAACTCATCCATGGTTATAATACAATTTAATATAATCCTTATTTTATATACCTAATTGAGTTGCATGAATAGAGGAATAAACTAAAGGAGAATCATGAAATGGGGTTAAAAACAAAAGTATGTCACTATGAGGAACACATGTTTTTTTATATGAAATGTTTGACAATGTGTCATGGAAATGTTTTTTTTGCAACATAACAGGACCACTATAACATAAAAATATCCCCTAACCTATAATGGTGAATTTCATTCACAACATCATTGATATCAATACATTTAATTTATTCAATTCAATAATGATATAATCCATTAATGGTTTTCATGGGGATATACCTAATTCAGCCATTATTTTTAATGTATAGACACTATGAATATATTTTTCTTCCAATAATACATAAAAATTATCCAACTTAATTCAACTATCAAATTAACAGAGTCTTAACAAATTACTTTGATCTATTTGTAATATTAACTACAGAGGATATTCTTACATATACTAAGTATCCAGAAGACAATCAATATCATTTTATAATTATGTTAATGTCCTTAATAAAAGGTAAAATAAATAAAAAATTTCCAAAATACAATATCATGATGGAAATAATATCATTCATTGGCCTTTTCATTAATAAACATAGTAAAACTATAGATCCAAAAAATATGAACATTATTGAAAAATTTCCCAGACCATCTTTGGTTAATGAAACATGACATTTTTGAATCATTGAAATAAACAGTATGTCCAATAAATATAGTCACCTTGTGCTCCTAATATATTAATTAGACAACATATAAAGATAACATTAGTTATTAATCTATAATAAAGAAAGAAAATTGTCCCAAAATATATTTAGTATGTAAATAATTAATTGATGTTAATATAGTAAAAGTTTATTTTGAATATAATTTATTTTATTGCTATTAAGTATATTGTTTTAAAATATAAATTTAAAAATACATGAATTCATATTTTATAAATTAAAATCCATTTATAATACCTAAAATTAAAATTTATATTTTATCAATTTTTTCTTTAGAAAAATTATTTTCACTCAAAAAATAAATTTTAATGAAATTTATAATTACTATGATATTTTAATTATTGATGATTATGATAGATATTATAAAAATATTTTATGCATTAAAAATGAATTACATAATAACATTATTCATTTAAAAATATTATTAGAACATATAATTCTCATTCTAATATTTCAAATAAGTAAATAAATTTGTGTCCTTAATAAAAAAACATTGATAGTCATTTCATCTAATGACATGTTTATATGGCTCATAGCCTCATGGGGAATTGTTAATTCCCTACAGTACTATGGAACAACACGTCTCTAAATACACAAATAATGATAATAAATTAATTAAATTGTAGTAATGAGGGAGTTCGAGGTCGAATCGAAAAAGATGAAAAGTTAGTATTATTAGTTATTCCAAAAGATTTAATTTTATTAAATTAATGAAAGGATTGAGAAATGATGGGTTTGATTCAATTTTTGGAAAAATAAACAACAATGAGAATATTGATTGGTTTTTCAATCATATTTTTATAGCATGTCCGGGTTTTTTAATTTTATGGTTTAGGTGAAATTGTATATTAGAAATTATGTTGATGAATTCATCGTTTGTTTCAAAGTAAATATGAGGTAGATAAAATTTCCATGTTATCCCCACATTAATACTCCAATCCAATATTTCCATTGGTCCTGAAATTTAGGGTGTTGCTGAATAAAGTTTATATCATTAGAAATTTTAATCAAGTTGTACCATAATGAAGAAAATGATCATGCCTTTGTTATGGTTTTCAGTTGCACAATTTAGATGTTTTTTAATGAAATTATTAATTTTAAATATAAAATATTAAAAAGGAATTCTAATAGAATGATAGAAATTACTCAAACCAAATACATTAATGACTAAAATAAATTCAACATACCACCCCCTTTAATTAAATCATAATTGAACATGGCTTGTTTACACCCTCATCCTAATGATGATAGAATAAGAGATAAAGAGAAATTAAATGAAATTAATAAATAATTGAAATAAAGAACTCAATAAAGGAATGTTACCTTCACTACAAGCCTCGGTCTCCGAAAAAATCTGTGTCACATAATAGTAGAAAGTGCCTCTATTTATAGGCCTCTATTGGGTTATGTCTAACCACATTCATAATGTGTAATGTCCTTACATGACATGTTATCATCATTGTTGTTTACCGTTATGTATATAGTGTGAATATGATTAATTATTTTGACCACACACTCCATTCACATCATGTATGTAGGAGTCATGTTTTTTAAATGCATTTCATAATGTTTAGGAGTTTCAGGACAAGATATTTCCTGACTTTGCATTAGGGTTTGATGAAATTCATGAAATACCACTATAATTTATTTAATTATTCTTGACAAGGTTTAACTAGAATTTATGATAAATGACTAAATTTTTCGATGGTTTTTTTTGGTTTCATCTTTAAATTTTCTTGAGGATTATGATCAAAAATATGATATCATTCCATAAGCGAAGCTAATGGAATGAAGTGTCATTTGTCTTCAACAATTTTCCATTTCCATTCCTTTTTATAAAATTCATTATATCCTTATATAAAACAAAAAACAAGTAAAAATTTCAATAATCTAGCATGATTACTCATTTAATTAAGAAATATATAAATTAAAATACAATAAAATATATTCATGAAATTCATTTATCAGTGGTGAAGTTATTTTATTTATTATCATGATATTATTTAGCCTTTTATATTATTATAAAAAAAATATTTCATTAAAATTTTTATCCATGATAATGATATGTTATATATAAATATAAATAAAAAAATTATTTTTCCAAAAAATCATATATATTAAATTGTGGTCATTATAAACATAATTATACTCACATTCGTAAATGTTATGTGTTAAATTTTTCACAAATTTTAAATCGTAATGTTGACATAAGGTAAAAAGATCTTATATTAATTTTTATTACTATTAGTTATTAATATTAAAAACTAATTAACAAGTAAAAATTTAATGAGGGTAAACTGTTTAAAGTATATTGAAAAAGCCTTTAATTACTCCTATGTTGATTCAAAATGAGCTAATGCGTTTATTTTTGATATCATCTTATCCCAAATCAATTAAATTTCATCTTTTGTGTCATTAATCATAGAATAGTGTCATGAAATTAATAAAAAATATGAGTAATTTAAATATTATCCACCTTATTATCTTATAAAATTGTACCACTTCCACTGTTAAATGATGGTGTAGGCATATTTTTCTCCTTCAAAAATTTCTGTTTACTATCTATAGAAACCTATTCCACACACATAAGACCCTGTTAATTCATAGGTAACATAGACCATTTAATTTCAATGGAAAATTTGAAGGAATATAAGGTCTCTGACATATGTTTGGATCCCTTGTTACAATTTTATTATTAATCAAACTCATCTAAATAACTTATAACCAAAATAATATTATTAATTAACTATTTTTATTATTTTTACTATTCATACCATATTTATTCATTTCCTTCCATAAAAAAATCATTAGTGTATTTGACATACTACCACCTCCATGAAGTGAATTCATTATTTTATTCATTACGACACTTTATGGGTGAAATTAATGGTGGTAATACTAAATAAATTTAACATATCAAATATAATTTTTTAAGGAAAATTTAATATAAACATTCACCTCTCTCAATCATTGAGAAACATGAACTCTTAACATGTATAGGTGAGGAATCCCACCTCCATGATGAACCATTTTTCCCTTTTCATCTTGATTTTCATACATTATCTAAAAATAATAGAAAATGAATCACTAATAGAAATAATTAAATATTATATCATTTTAATAATTTTATAATTATATTATGTTAAAAGAAACACCTCCTAAATGAAACATGTTAATCGAGTTATATTATGTTCATGTTTAGGTTGATTTATCCTTCTGTGTGAACAATATGTTAAATTCCATTTATAGGTGTCTGTGGAAACAAGAATAATAATTATATTATATTATGTCATGAAAATAATTATTAGTATATTCTTCTTGAAATATTATATTATTTACATAACAGACTAATAATGTAATATTTTTTTACTAAAATTACTGACATAAGCCGACACATATTTTATTTTCAAAGAAAAAACAGAAATTTAGAATAAAATAATATAATGTAATAATAAATGGTATATATTAATTTAGATATATAAGTATAACATTGGAAATAATTTATATAATATTAATTATTTATTTATTTTAAATTATAATCACATTATTAAAAAAACATGGGGTGAGGTAAGGGATTTCATCCTAATTTCCCATTACTAAGACATATTTTATATTTCTAATGAATAATATGTTAATTTGTGATTATATTTACTAGATGAAAAATAATTTAATTTAATATTTTTTGTTTCTGTAATATAATGTTTAGTTCTATTTCCTCATTTTTATGTGGGTTTTGATCAAATTTTTACTCAGTCCGTAAGAGATTCATCTCAAAATTTCATTCTTTAAGAAAAAATTCATTTTATAAACATATTTACACTTATTTAGTGCATTTAATGCATATTTCAGTTCATAAATCATGAATTAAATTTTATTCAGGATAATATAACTCAATATCTAATCTAACCCATTCACAATTATTTGATTTTAATACTCTTTATGTTGTAAGATATTTTCAAGACTAAAATCACATCTTAAGATCCTAATCACTCATCATTTACTAATATACTGTAATTTTTATATATTATAACTTTTTTTATTTTATGTTTCAATTTCATCTTATTTTTGGGAAAATCATGTTTTATCTGAAATTATTCTACCCAAAGGAATATATGGTATGACAACACTGCTTTTATTACAAACATAAACATGATTTATTACATAAAACTTCTCTTGATACAACAAAGAAGATTGAGAGGTTTAGTGTCTTTGGGGCTTAGTATCATTACATAAAAATGTGAAACATGAAATACAACATCTTTATTGAAAACATCAGTTATATGACCACTACATTTCCTCGTACTTAGCATTGCATGGGATAACCTGAGGACATGCATAAGAAAAGGGTGAGCTACAAAGCCCACTAAGGGAATACACATGGAATAACATGAGGAGTACAATACACATTAGACAATAGGCATATCAATATATCATAAGAGAAACATGAACATAAAGGCATGATAAATCATGATAATAATAACATGGAAATATGGCAACAACACTTAACATGGAATTAGCATAAGCCAAGGCTCATTACACATTGAGCATGAGTAAATCCTCATTGCACATAAAGCACGAGTAAACCCTCGTTGCTCTTGAATTAGCATCATTAAACACTCATTTCACATGACGTATCATGATACTATACTTTACCCAATGCATTGGAGCGCTATAAGGGCACACCCTTCTTAAACAATTCATTTCATGCATAAGTGTGTCACATGGATCATAAAACATGGATTAATAAAAAATAATAATTTATTCCATGATAAAGGAATGTGGAAATAATACATGAAACTTTATAATCAATAAATAAATGTGCATAAATTTGAATACCCTTGATGGTGAAATGGGCATTGTAATCACTACACAATGACATTGGCTTAGAAAATCAGTGCGATTTCGACAGCGTAACGGCGTGACATAAGAATTCATCAAAAAGGGTTGATGAGAGAGAAAGGGGTTCCTCATCATCATTACATTTAATGGACTGTAATGAGGTTATATAGATACATTTCCAAACTATTTTAATGAAATTTAGATTCATGATACAAAAGTATTGCTTGAATGTAAAAGGAGAGAGAGATGTTTCTTTCGGAATTTCGGCATATAAACCGGTGTACATGGGAGGAATTTAATTAGAGAGAAATGGGTCTCCCATAATTCAAAGATAAAGATGTAATTATGATGAAGGTGCTAAACCATACCCCAACATTCATAATTGAAATTAAAAGGGAAAAACAACTTTAAGAAAATAGGACAAAAATGAGAAAGGAAGAAAAAACCCTTACTTGGAAGTGTGCTTCCAAAGGCTAGAGAGAGGCTTGTGAGAGGATTCTTGGGAGCTTGGGGCAACTTGGGAGGATTCTAGAGAGAGTGGAATAGAGGTTTTACGAACTCCAAAGGCTTTGAGTGAGGAGGAAGTGGGAGCCTGGGTGGGTTTATATAGGAAAGGTGAGTGAAATCATTATTATTTTGGTTTGGGTTCCCTAGCATTAAATTAATCCAAACCACAAATCATACAATTGTTTTTTCCCATGGTTTTTGGAAAAGGAAAGAGGAAAACAATATTTTATAAGGCCAAAGTCCAAAATTATTAATATAATTGGGTTTCATATTTGGAGGTGAGCCACACCCCCATGGAAATTAATTTAAAAAGACAAGGTGTTTAATAAGTCTTGAGGGGTCGATTAATGCTTTGAAAAGTAAGTCAAAAAAACCCAAAATCACATTATTTTAATGTTAAAACATATATTGGCCGAAGATGAAGCTTATATTATTTTATTACATCACTATTGGGTCATTATGATGTCATAAAACACATTATATATTTAAACGGAATTTAATTTTTACCCAAAAATTTGATTGTCTCAGAAAAATATGAAAAATTCACCGTTGGATAATTTTGATGTCCTGACTCCAGAAATAAAATTTATTTTATCTAAATAATTTTCTAAATATGTTAATTTTAACTTTTAAAATAAAAACCTACATTTATCGAAAATTCATGGGTTTTGACAGAAATGTCTTTCAAACCGTAATAAAAATTATAATTGCATTCATAAAATTATAAGATCATTTATATTTAATAAAAATTAATTTAATAATAATAATAAGATTTTATTAAAATATTTTTTAATTCAAAAATCCCTTGATTTAGTAAAATATAATTCTTAATTAAATAATAACTAAAAACATTATTTGTACTTTAAAAAATATTTACAATGTATCAATGATGACAAGAAAGTATATTTATTATTATATACCAAAAATAATGTACATAAAAATAGTACTATTTATTTGTTACATAACCCCTTAAATCAGCCGCATAAGACCTAAGGGTAAGGAGTGTGATGGTGACAGACTCTTGGGGTGGCTCAGATAACATCGCTCGAGTGGTAATTTCTATGAACTTCCACTTCTCTTATAGACGGTCCCGTTTGAGCTTGACATGATGAAGTTCAGCTTGGGCTTGGTCAAGAGAGAAGACCAAGGATTCTACCTCTTTTCCGAGCTCCAACAAATGGGCTTCGTATGAGGCAATTCTGCTGGATGAGGTCGTCGCTTCCTTTGTCTGAGTAAATTTGGATTTGTTAAATAATTATATTTATACTAATCATGTGATCATTGTTCAACGACTATATTAGAAATGTTCAAAATTCGTAACATAAAACCAAAGAAGTTAAAATTTTATATAAAAATAAAGAGACATTTAATTTGATCTAGAGGGATTTACATTGATGAAACCTTGGGTTGTTACAATATTCCCCCCTTAAGAAATTTCAGCCACGAAATTTTCCTTTTCCCACACTAAAACAGATGTGGGTAACTCAGCTTCATCATTTCCTCTGATTCCCAAGTCGCTTCTTCAAACTTGTGGTTTCTCCACAACACCTTGACAAGGGGCATTGTCTTATTTCATAGAACTTTTTCTTTATGATCTAAGATCTTCACCGGTTGCTCCTCATAAGAAAGATCATTTTCCAATTGTTCCACCTCAGAAGAGAGTACATGTGAAGGGTCCGATATGTACTTCCATAAGAGGGATACATGATAGACATCATGTATATTAGCCATGGTAGGTGGAAGTGCTAGTCGATAGGCCATAGCCCCGACACGATCAAGAATCTCAAAGGGGTCGGTGTACCTTGGACTTAAATTCCCTTTGTTTCCAAACCTCATGACCTTCTTCCACAGAGAAATGTGTAGAAACACCATATCTCCAACTTTAAACTCAAGGTATCTTCGACGATTATCCGCATAACTCTTCTGTCGACTCTGAGCTACATTGATATGCTGCTGAATGGTTTTCACCTTCTCCACCATTTCCTCGACCATTTCTGGTCCAAGCAGCTTACGTTCACCGACCTCATCCCAACATGCCGGTGTTCTGCACCTTTTCCCATACAGGGCTTCATATGGTGCCCTTTGGATGCTCGAGTGGAAACTATTATTATAATAGAATGCAACCAGAGAATGATGTTGATACCATCCTCCTTTAAAGTATATTGGGCACTCTTTCAACATATCCTCAAGTGTTTGGATAGTCCACTCGGATTGGCCATCAGTTTGAGGATGATATGCCGTACTAAAGTTCAGTTCAGCATTCAGAGCATGTTGAAGACTCTTCCAAAACATAGAGGTGAATATTGTATCTCAGTCAGACCCAATAGATAGTGGTACTCCATGAAACCTTACAACTTCCCTGATATATATCTGTACCAGTTGATCTAATGAGAAATCCTCCTGAATAGTAATGAAGTGTGCAGTCTTCGTAAGACGATCCACAACAACCCATATTGCATTGTTGCCTTTGGATGTCCTTGGAAGTCCAGTGACAAAGTCTATGGTGATGTTCTCCCATTTCCATTCTGGTATGGGAAATGGTTGCATCATCCCCTTAGACTTCAGCCTCTCCACCTTCACTTGCTGAAACACCAGGCACATTGATGTATATTCAGCGATCTCCTTCTTCATGTTATCCCACAAAAGTTTTTCTCTGTGATATTGATACATCTTTATGCTCCCAGGGTGAATAAATAATTTGAACTATGTGCATAATCCAAAAGTTCCAGCTCCCGACTTGATGGAACACATAGTCTTTTTCCAAACCGCACAATTCCTTCTTCATTAACATTAATCACCGAGGATTTCCCTTTTTCGATAGCTTCCACTTATTCCTCAATTCTCACATCATCCTTTTGAGCATCCTTTAAACATTCCAAAAGAGACGATTGAGCAATCATTTATGAAAGGATTGATGATGTTTCCTTCTTTATGATTCTCATTTCCATCTTCATCAAGTATAAGAAGATTGTATCCTTTTCAATTTTCATCATTGATAGAATCACTGGATCCTTTCTACTTAGGGCATCTGCCCCCTTGTTCGCTTTCCCTGGGTGGTAATGGATAGAACAGTCCTAATCCTTGACGAGCTCTATCCATCTTCTCTGGCGCATATTAAGCTCTTTCTGTTTGAATATATATTTAAGACTCTTGTGGTCATTATATATCTCTCATTTCTCTACATAGAGATAATGCCGCCATATTTTCAAGGAAAATATCACCACCGCCAACTCCAGATCATGTGCTGGATAGTTTCGCTCATGGATTTTCAACTGCCTTGTGGCATAGGATGTCACTTTATCATTCTACATCAGCACACAACCTAATCCCTTCTTTGAAGCATCACTGAATACCACAAAAAGTTCCCCACTTGTGGGTAAAGTGAGCACGAGCACAGTGATAAGCCTCCTTTTCAACTCCTTGATGCTTTCTTCGCATTTATCACTCCAAGAAAACTTTAGTCCCTTTCAAGTTATCTTGGTAAGATGGTTGGACAATAGTGATAAATTTCTCACAAATCGTCGATAATAACCAGCTAACCCCAAGAAGCTATTGATATCCGTTACCAATGTTGGCCTCGGACATCCCTCAATTGCATATGTTTTGGAGGGGTCCACAGATATCCCATTGCTTGTGATGATATGGCTCATGAATGATACTTATTTCGACTAGAACTCACACTTTCTATAATTTGCATAGAGATTCTCCTTGCGCAAATTGTCTAGTACAGTTTTTAAATGCTCCTCATGATCCTCCTTGGTTTTGGAGTATATTAGAATATCATCTATAAAGACAACCAAAAATTTGTCTAGGTAATCTCTAAAGACTCTATTCATTATGTACATTAATTTTTCTAGAGCATTAGTGAGTCCAAAAGGAATTAATATGAATTCATAGTGACTGTATCTTGTGCGAAAAGCAGTCTTGGGGATATCTTCCTTCTTCACCCTTACATGATAATATCCCGACCGCAAGTCCACCGTGGAGAAGTATTGTGCTCCATGAAGCTGATCAAACAAGTCATCAATTCTTGGGAGAGGATACTTGTTCTTTATCATGATTTTGTTATGTTCACGATAATCGATACAAAGCTGCATTGACCCATCCTTCTTTTTGACGAAGAGGACTGGTGCACCCCATAGTGAAGCACTTGAGCGTATAAATCCTTTATCCAGATTCTCCTGTAGTTGTTTCTTCAGCTCTTCAAGCTCAACAACATCCATTTTATACGGAGTCTTGGATATTTGTAATGCCCCGGGTATAAGTTCAATTGAGAACACAACATCTCTAATAGGAGGAAGACCAGTTAGTTCTTTGGGAAACACTTCCGCGAATTCCCTAAGAATAAGAAATTCTTCAAGGATGGTTTCTTCCTTGGACTCAATCATCTGAGCCAGATACGCGTGCTCATAAGGTAGTAATATCCATGCTTGAGATGATGGAGCTAAAGGAGATTCATCTTCCTCCTTACGCTTGTAAATAATCGGGGGTCGATTCTCTATATGGAGTAAGATTTCCCTCTCCCGACAATTTATGTTAGAACTATATAAGGAAATCCAATTCATGCCAAGAATTGCATCAAATTCCACCAGAGGGAGTATGATGAGGTTCACCATGAAATTCAATACAAAAATTATAATAGGGGAGGACTTATATTCATGGGATGCAATGATTTACCCATTTTCCATACTCACCGACATCTTCACTTCCATGATTTTTGGTGGTTCTAGTATTGTTCTACTAAACTTTCATGATATAAAAGAATGTGTAGAACCTGAATCAAAATTTCTCTTCTCTATTCTTGAATGAATAACTATTATACATGTCACCACTTCATTGTCGGGGTTCACTTCGGCAGAAGTGATGGAAAAAGATCTTCCTTGCTGCCTTTGAGGTTGTTGGTTACCTCCGAAAACCCTTGGATTATGGCACTGATTTGCAAAATGACCCGGTTCGATGAATTTTTAGCATTGAACAACACGTTGAGGTTCTAACGGAGCGTTCATATCCTCTGTTACACCCACAGGTCTTTCTTGCCGACAGTTAACAGGTTGGTTCCATTCTCTTCCACACCTGAAGAATTTCCTCATCCCCTTAAGGTAATTTACAGGGTGCTTCTTACCACAATTTTGGCAAGTGGGGTGCTGGAGCTTCTTAGCACTGTTGGATTTATCCATCAGACCACCAGCATTGAAGTCCACCTTACGCTTCTTATCCCCATGATACCCATGTGATTCTCCGACCTCTATTTCGACCTTGAGGGCACATCAGACAATTTCGTCATACTTGTCAAAGTCACGGATCGCAAAAGCATTTCGTAGGCTAGGCTTCAACCCACCAAATAAGTGGTCAACTTTGTATTCGGGGGTAACAACAAAGCCGGAAGCGTAACGTGCAAGCCTTGTGAATTTTTCCTCGTACGCTCCAATAGATTCATTGTATTTTTGCCTGAGGGAAAAGAAGTCCCTTCCCATCTTACGCTAGAGGGTGCGCGGAAAATATTTATCGAAAAACATCTTCCAGAAATCCTTCCATTCAAACGCCTCAATCACCTCCTCAGGATTCGTATTTTTGATCAACGTCCACCATTGATCAGCTTCACCCTCCATACGATAAGCCCCTAGGAGAACATTCCCTTGTTTATAACATTGAAGGATGGAGAAAATCATTTCAATGGTGTTGATCCATTGTTCAACGATCGTGGGATCAGATGATCCACTAAAAGTAAGAGGCCTTTGTCTCATGAAGCTATCGATAGTGACTTGTTCTTTCTTGGGGGGAGGGGGGTTGAATGTTCCTCTTAACTCATGTTTCTATTCAAAACATGAGTTATCTGAGAGAGAAGCGTGAGAATGTTCACGATTCCCGCTCCCATTGGATTGGGCGTCTCATTAATACAATCATCACATTGATCTTCACAACAGTTGTTAGCCCAAGTCCTCCTATTACCGGCCATTGGATGGAATAAAAGGAGAGTTAGGGGTAACACATAAAGGGTAATCCAAAGACAAAAGTTGATGACATATAAATAAACTTTTATTTCCTTAACTCATGAGTCTATAGGCTTCAATCTAGGATTTTCGTGATCTACATTCTAACATATATTCTTAGGGGCATTTTTTTATTCCCTTAATAAGGATTCATACTAATCTTGTGAATTTACCAAAGAATATCCCCCGGGAGTGTCATAACCAAGAGTGCAGAAAGGCCCGTTGTCGTGCACCAATTCCTGTTCGAGTCTAGCATAAAACGGTGTTTTCTTGTTTTACCCCTAGCATACATCTGTTCTAGAGTCACCTCTACCTGCCCGTATCCAGACATGGATGTATTTTCTTGGTAAACCACTTACTAAATACTCACCAAAACATCGGGATGTATTTATTGTACTTAGTCTTGTATCTAAGGCTTTACTTTGTTTTTCTAATCCTAATCCCAATAATAACTTAACCTATCCTCTGATACCAACTATGACAAACCTGCTTTTATTACAAACTTAAACATGATTTATTACATAAAACGTCTCTTGATAAAATAAAGAAGACCGAGAGGTTTAGTGTCTCTCGGGCTTAGGATAATTACATAAAAACTTGAAACATGAAAGACAACATCTTTATTGAAAACTTCCTTTACATGAACACTACATTCAATCGTACTTAGCATTGGATGGGATAACCTGAGGACATGCAATAGAAAAGGGTGAGCTACAAAGCCCAGTAAGGGAATACAAATGGAATAACATGAGGAGTACAATACATGTTAGACAGTAGGAATATAAATAGAGAATAAGTGAAAAATGAACATAAAGGCATGATAAATCATTTTAATCATAACATCGAAATGTGGCAACAACACTTAACATGGAATTAGCGTGAGCCAAGGCTCATTGCACATGGAGCAGGAGTAAATCCTCATTGCACATAAAGCACGAGTAAACCCTCATTGATGTTGAATTAGAAAGAGTCAACACTCATTTCGCATGATTTGTCATGATATTATACTTTACCCAATGCATTAGAGTGCTATAAGGGCACACCCTTCTTAAACAATTCATTTCATGAATAAGTGTGCCACATGGATCATAAAACATGGATTCATAAAACATAATAATTTATTCCACGATAAAAGAATGTGTAATTCATACATGAAATATTATAATCAATAAGTAAATGTGCATAAAGGTGAATACCATTGATGGAGAAATGGGCATGGTATTCACTACAAAGTGAAATTGGATTAGAAAATTGGTGCGATTTCGGTAGCGTAACGGCGGGACATAAGAATTCATAAAAAATGGTCGATGAGAGAGAAAGGGGTTCCTCGTCATATTTAAATGTAATGGACTATAAGGAGGTCATATATAAACATGTCCAAATGACTGTATTGTAATTTAGATTCATGGAACATATGTATTGCTTGAATGTAAAAGTAGAGAGAGAAGTTCCTTTCGGAATTTCGGCATAGTAACGGGTGTACATGGGAGGAATTTAATGAGAGAGAAATGGGTCTCCCATATTTCAAACCTAAAGAGGGAAGTATGATGTAGGTGAGAAACCATACCCCAACATTCACAATTAAAATTAAAAGGGCAAAACAACTTAATGAAAATTGGACAAAAATGAGAAAGGAAGAAAAACCCCTTACTTGGAAGTGTGCTTCCAAAGGCTAGAGAGACCCTTGTGAGGGGCTTCTTGGGAGCTTGGGGCACCTTGGGAGGATTTAAGAGAGAGTAGGGCAGAGGTTGGACAAACTCCAAAGACTTTGAGTGAGGAGGAAGTGGTAGCTTGGGTGGGTTTATATAGGAAAGGTGAGGGAATTCTTTATTATTTAGGTTTGGGTCCACTTACATTAAATTAATCCAAATCACAAACCATCCCATGGATTTTTCCAATGGATTTTGGCAAAGGGAAGAGGGAAAAAATATTTTAAAAGGCCAAAGTCCAGTCTTCTTAAAATAATAGGGTTGCTTATGTGGAGGTGAGTCACACCCCCATGGAAATTAATTTAAAAATACAAGGTGTTTAATAAGGTTTGAGGGGTCGATTAATGTTTTTAATAGTAAGTCAAACAATCCCAAAATCACATTATTTTAATGGTAAAACATATATTGTCCGGACATATAGCTTATAGTATTTTATTACATCACTACTAGGTCATTATGTTGTCATAAAACACATTATATATTTAAACGGTATTTAATTTTTACCCAAAAATTTGACTCTCTCTGAAAATTATAAAAAATCCACCGTTGGATATTTTCGACGTCCTGATTTCAGAAATAACATTTATTTTATCTAAATAATTTTTTAAATATGTTAACTTCCATTTTTAAAAGAAAAACCAACATTTATCGAAAATTCACGGGTTTTGACATAAATGACTTTCAAACCTTAATAAAAATTATAATTGCATTCACAAAATTAAAAGATAATTTATATTTAATAAAAATTAATTTAATAATATTAATAATATTTTATTAAAATATTATTTAATTAAAAAATCCATTAATTTAATAAAATATAATTCTTAATTAAATAACAACAAAAAACATTATTTGTACATTAAAAACTATTTACAATGTATCAATAATGACAAGAAAGTATATTAATTATTATATAAAAAAATAATGTACATGAACATATTACTATTTAATTGTAACATAACCCCTTAAAACAACCGCATAAGACCTAAGGGTATGGTGTGTGACGGTGACAGACTCTTGGGGTGGCTCATATAACATCGCTCGAGTGGTAATTTCTATCAACTTCTACTTCTCCCGTAGACGGTCTCGTTCGAGCTTGACATGATGAAACTCAGCTTGGGATTGGTCAAGAGCGAATCCCAAGGATTCCACCTCTTTTCTGAGCTCCGAAAAATGGGCTTCGTATGTGGAAATTATACTGGATGGGGCCATCGTTTCCTTTGTCTGAGTAAATTTGGATTTGTTGAAACCCTATATTTATACTAATCATGTGATCACTGTTCAACAGCTATATTAGCAACGGTCAAAATTATTAACCTAAAACCAAATAAGTAGACATTTTATATTAACATAAAGAGACATTTAATTAGATCAATAGGGATTTCCATTACTGAAACTTTGGGTCGTTACATATGGTTTCAAGAAAATTTATTTGTGTTAAGAATAATTTCCATCCTTAAAGTATTTCTCATACATATCAATTTATCCATTCCACCCATGTTCTCCTTTTATTAACTGAGAATAAATATTTTTTTATCTCCAATGGAATCTTTAATCCATTTTAATAATTTCAATAACAATTCCGGATTATTTTACTTATTATGTGGTTCTTCAAAAAAATTATTTCCCTATGATTATGTAAATAACGTAATTATAGTAGTCATGGCCCAGTGGATACATTATTACATTGGAACTATATTCATTAAATCATATTCCATAGAATTTAATTGTTTATTAATATTGACAAAATATATTAATACAAAATTACTATATTACATTTGAAATATAAAAGCTTAACATAAGTAAAATTATTACAACCCTCATATTTCTTACAATAACCAACCCATTTTTCCGGATGAGTAAGACTAATGAATCTAGATGATATGTTATTCTAGGACCCATCCATCCCATTATATATCCAAAAAATTTGTCATTTGAAAAGGAAATAAAAATTATTAGACATGAATATAAAAAAAACAGTTCGTATTCATAGATTTATCATATAGAATTTTAATATATTCCGTCGTTAATATGATCATAATCTTTCATATGAAATATGGTGGATTATATCAATATAGTATCTCCTCAGAAAAAAATAATATAGAAAAAACATTATGTTTTCATATAATAAGTTAGATAAAAATCATAATAAAAATTCATGAGGGAAATACCATTCCCACATTGATGTAATCTAATAAAAATATAATAGAATCCCCAAATATTAAGGAAACAATTTTTTTTGTATGTAACTTATAATACATTAAAAGAATGAATCAGATAATTCAGATGTCATGATAGTTGAAATTATATTCATGTTATATACATGTAAAAAATATTCCATTTACATTTTTTATACAATTAAAAAGCATGTAATTTAAAAAATTTTAAGAAGCTTAATTTTAAATTTTTTTTAAAAACAACAATCTTAAATAAGAATGAAATTGTGAAATAAACACATAAAATTTGGAATAATTAGAATCATACCCCACATGAATGAAATAAAATCAAATTAACCATTAAATTAAAGGAATATAAAGGGATTAATGATATAAAATTTCAATGTAATTTATTATAAAACACATTATTTTTTTTGTGAATATAGTATAAGTATCACAAAATAAAAAATTAGACGTGAAAATCGTTAAAAAGATTAAATTATTGATGTGAGAGTTAAACAATTATGTTATAATTTATAATATGTAAATAAGAAAATAAAATTGGTATATATATAAATACGGTCAGATATCATTTCATAAATAATCATGTGATAACATAGTAAATAAAATAGATGTGAAATGTAATGAATAGGGAATGAGTTGAGAAACACTTACCTTAGATCCAAATTCATTCTTATGTGTTCAAAAATCATGTTATGTTAATATTGATCTATTATAAATATATTATAAACCCAAAATCATAAATATGTTATAATATATCATATTATTAAAGACATTTTAAAATTTTTATTTGTAATTCGGTATTGAAACCACTATTTTGGGTGATAACAACATCATTTTTCCCATTTGTTATTGAAGAATAGTATTGGTCCTTGTAAATTGTTCCTTATTACATCATATATGAATTTTTAATATTGGTATAAATATCATATATATTCATTATACATGTACTAATAATTTTCCATAAATGGTACATATAGAAAAAATGATTTGCATCATTCATGGAGATGGTTGAATGTAGATATGCATAATATGACAACCATGTTTGTTATTACACTTTAATTCATTATTTATTACATATTATTAAACATAATACAACCCAAAATATTGATTAGGATAGTGTATTTATGAATTAATAAATTTTATAATAAATTATAGCATGAGATACAGAACATTATTGAGAACATCCTTGACCAGATCATATTATTCCATCATATATAAAAAAACATGGGATAACCTAGGGATATACATATGATATTAGTGAGATATATAGCCCTGTTAAGTGAGTAATCATGTAATAACATGAAGAGTGTATTACCTATTATAGAATAGGCCTATAAATGAGAAATTGATGTGGTGAAAATAATAATCATGAACAACAAGGCATGATATAGAGTTACAACTTAAATCCAGCAGGGTAAATGTGGAAACAACAAAACAAATTAAATCAAAAACGTACATCAAGGATAAATTACATGAAATTATGTGGTAAATAGTTTCATTATAGATTACGTTCAATCACTAACCCCTTTCGTGATGTCTCGTTAGACTAAATAAATATTGTATGCATTGGAGTTCTATATAATCCTAGTTGCACCTGTCACATTCATTTTATTCACATGCATAATTGTGCCACATAGATCTTACAACAAGTAATAATTTTTTATTACATTTTATAGCATGACCAATGACTCTATAATACATAAATCTATGTCTCTAATAAAAGAAGTTTATGTACATAATGGTTAACACCCACTATAGAAGTGTGTGTGTGTGTGTGTGTGTTCAATACACATTGGTTTGGCATTGAGACTCATGGTGAAATTTATGTTGCATAATAGTGGTGTATAAATTTTTAGTGGAGAGATTAATGATATATAAGGGTATATCTAATCATTTAGACATAAAATATAAAATATTGGAATATTCAAGAGTATATTATGACATTTTTAATTGGAGGTAAAATTAATAAGATAATGATTATACTTGAATAAATAATACAACAAGGGGATCTATTACCATGAGATATTTATTCTCAATACATATTAGGGAAATATTGAGAGATTGGGGAACCTATAGAGGAATTTGGGTAGAGTTGGTAAATTAAGTACATGACCAATGATTTTTGATGGGATAAAAATGTTAGAATTTCTAGGTTTCTATAAAGAAAGTGAGGGAAGTTATTTAATAATTTGGAAACATATGTTTTGGAATGTATAAAATAAAATTACAAAAAATAAAAACATTACAATGTATTTTCAAATGGATTTTGAAAAAAGGGGTGGTTCTTATTTTTTTTTATAATTTCATGGGTACAAATTATTAAAATAATACATCTTATGATGTGAAAGTGAGTCTAGTATCTAATGAAATAAATTTAATTTCGTAAAATATATCATATGTTCTATATGTTTCATAAATTATTTTTAAAAATAATAAATAAATGTAATATTAAAATTTTTTAGATGGAAAACATATGTTTGTTCGTGGATACTGTTTATTGTATTTATAACATCAATTTTTTGTGTATCACCTCCGATTTGATATATAAAACACTTTATCATATTTTTTATGTTTATAAAGTGTTTGGGTAATCATAGGAAGAGTTGAAAGGTTTTTGCAAATGTTTTTAGGTTTTTCATTGGGTGCACAATTTGAAAAAGAATTGTTCAAACTGTACAGCTTCTCCAAGAAACTGTGCACAATGAGGCAGTGGCCTTAGGCTGGTCCATAGTTTGGGTGCACGGTTCAAGAAATGTTTTCCAAACTGTGCACCCACCGAGCTAAACTGTTAATTTTGGGATAGTTTGATGTCATAGAGTATGTGCACGGTTTGTCTAAGAATTTGAACAAACTATGAATGGTCGCTCTTGAGGCTATACGAGACCCATGGTTTTCCTAACTGTGTGGTTAAACAAATAACCTCTTAAAATATGAGGATTTAAAAAACAATTCTTGGTGCGGGATTTCCCTAAACAACACATTATTCATCATCTGTGGTCCTACATTGAGTATTATTTTTCTCTAAGTGTAGTGAGGCTCTACCACTCATTATAGATGCGATCTGGAGGGTTTTAATGTTGTTTTGAAAGAAAATATCTATTTGTTAATCTCATCAATTGGTATTTCTGTGGAATTTAATTGATCTAATATTCTCTCTCCCTTGATTTTCATGATCAACTTCTGTCACAAGTTTAGCTATGGTTTTTTTGTTACTATAATGGAATTATTTTGTCTAATTGATTATTGGAAAAGTGATCTTAGTTGATTTTGTGGAATTTTCAACTATTTATTGTGTATAGAACTGTCGTGGGTCGATTTCTACAAACCCTGTGTAAGGTGGATTCACTCTCAACACCGATTTTATTTAATTAAGATGATTTATTTCTATGTAATTAGTTTTACATGAAATTTACTGTGAATTTGGAGTGAGAAGCATTATTGGAACCCAGTTTTTTGATGATTTGGGGATTTTGGGGACAATGGGTTTTTGTGGTGAAATGATTTTTTTGTGGGATTTTAAAAGTGTGATTTTAAAATCAACATCTTGGTTCATTTTTTGAAATTGGATTTTGAAAAGTGGATTTTAAAAAAATTGTTTTTTTTGAATTTGGTATGTCATGGAAAAAAGATTAAGTGTTTTTTTCATAAATGGGTGATTTATTGAGGTGTTTTTTCATGTTGTAGGTATTGTTGAATTTTTAAGGGATAGTTTGGTATGGAAATTGTCAGGTTGTATGGCATGAAATATTTTTGTTAATATAAACATGGAAAATGATGATTGGATTGTTTTGGTCGGTTTTATAAATATTATTTTATTTATTTTCATTAGAAGTGTTTAATAATGTGTTAAAATAGACGAATAGTGGTCATAAAGAACCACTGAATGGGGTATGGTCATTAATGTTATCTACCACCCTCATGGATAATTATGTGTGATGTACCGCTATAAAGGAAGTGGAGTGAATGGGAATGGTTGTGAAGTTCCACCATCATTGGTACAACATATTGGATGTATCAAATTTGTGAATGTGGTTGGAATATACATGAGACCATGCAAGGTGAAATTGGTTATTCCAATATGTGTTGGGAAAATTGTTAATGACGTGGTTACTTACATTCCATGGTATTATGTTGATTTAGGTACATTTGTTTGGAAATGGTGTGTTTTTCTGGATGAATGTTGTTTCACTAGTCATTGATTTTATATTAATTATTTTATATAAACAATATAAAGGTTTTATTCCAGTGACAAGTGTATGGAATTAATTTGGGGAAAACCGACTAATTTTATTACTCAGCCCTTATTTTGAAGTTTATGAACTTTTCAGATGTCATAATCTAGGACACATGTATAGGTAAAGCATCTAATTTCATTAGTGGATCATCGTGATGCATTATAAATCTTTTGGTTCGTAGATCATGGATCATAGTGTGTAGCTATAATGGTTTTCCATGGTTTCCTTAGGGTTTTCAGTTCAGTTTTCTACTTGGTACACAATGTAACACACCGAGATTTTGGTGGAATTTTTCTCAAATTAATTTATTCATTGGATATTTTTTTCACTTCATAAAACAGTGAAAATAAATTTTCACTTATTCAAACATTACACTCACATAGATCCAACATTGAGAATGTTACAATAAATCCCATCATAGTGTGGTTTACAAAAAACAACATGGTTAGCATTCATACACGCAACATTGAACTTCCTTAACAACATGCATAACACACACAGTTGAGTGTAACATAACTATAATATATTATTAAAAACATTATTATAATGGAATATAACCAAAATGTTATGTTTATTATTTTCAATATTATTTACTAAATTAGGAAATGTTTTGGTGTACGCAAATATATGATTAATCAGCGGTTACAAATTGATGAATATGAAAACCGATTGAATATAAAATAAAATATTGTCATTGTAAAAAAGATATTTTAACATAGTAAAATAAATTAATTAAAATAGGTATGTGATATTAATTTAATTAATACTTCATATATTTAATCAAATATTTTTTTATATTCATACAATACATTCAATAGACATAAGATAAGAACAAGTCCAATTTTATGCATAAAAACCTATTTTTTATGAAGGTAGTGTTACCTCCTCTTAATGGGAACACATTTTAAATTAATTTTTTTGAACATGTATAGATTTAAAATTTCAAAATAATATATATCCTATGAATAAAAATTTAAATATTTTGTTATGAATTTTTTTTATATTTTTATGAATGTTTTCATCTTTTAATGAATATTTAAAATAATGGATTTTATATCAAAACTCATCATTCAAAAAATTTATTAATAAGGGTAAATTATAGTTTTAAATCGTTTAATAGTTTATCTATATAATAGTTTTACTAATTAATCCAATTTACGTTATTTGAAACATTTTTAAAATGAAATTGGATTTAAAAACATAACAATCTTTTGATCAATTTTACTCTAAAAACCCACAATGTCGTCCTAAAAGCGGGATTGATTTTAAATTAGTTTATTCCCCTTCGGTGATGAGAAATTTTAAAAAACGATTCAATATTTGTAAAAAGAATAATTTATAACATCTATTATTCAATATTGTTTTTGAACTAAATGTTTAGTGAATGTAATTAAAATTAATCAGACTGGTTAAGGTAAAATTATTATTAATTATGGACTAAATAAAAACATTAAGTCTCTAAACGACCTAGAAACTTGTCCAACACCGATTTTATGGAAATATTTCAACCATATAATCAATTTCCTCAACCTTGGTTGAATATTGGAAACATTTTCGGCATGAAATACCTGGTTGGAATTCTCTCTTCAATGGTTTACAAGAGATCCACTCCTCCTCTACTATAAAAGGACACCACCTCTACCCATTACTCACACCTCTCAAATCATTAATTTAGAAAAATAAATAAAAAATAAACATCCCAAAAATACTCACATATACCTTGAATCATCCATTTTGGCTGAAAACCTCTCAATTATGCCTTTTGGCACAAACCAAAAGGAGTTTCCAGATTAAGAGGTTACATCATCTCTAATGCTCTTTTCCATTAATTTCCTTCTTCACTCCACCAAAATATATATTCAATTCTTGTTTCAGAAACAAATTATACTATATATTCTAGGTGTTTTTTATACTATGTTATCTACCAACGCATATACAAAGGGGCATCTGTTGCATATCGAACATAATGGTTCTTTGTATGGAAAATTACAGCCTCACGAAATGTTGATTTTTCATTTTTCATTAACCACCAATCATAGTGGACATTATGATGGAAAATATATTTATATATTTCATATATTATTTTTTTAGGTATTTAAGAATATTGTTTAAGAAAACATATCTTTACTTTCATCTAAAATGATGTAATATCCATGTATGTCAGGCTTCAATCATTATAGTTAGCATCAAAGTAATCCTTTAGTAAACAATTTGAAATTAGGATGAGAAAACATTAGTGTGACTATGAAGTTCATTTCTAGGTAAATGTATAGGGATGTATATAACGATATATATAATGATATGTTAATTTTTTTAAAAAAATCAATCAATTTATGTAATGGATTGATTGAGTGGTTTCCTTGAAATACATCCATGTCTAGATATCAAAAGTGGATATGGATCTGGTACAGATATACATAGGGGTAAAAACTCTGACATGATGTTTTGGGCCTGACTCCGTGTAATAAGGTACATGATAACAGGCCTTACTTCTCACCTGGATTGAAACTCTTGAGGGATGTTCTTTGGGAATTCACAAAATTCTGAAGAACTATCATGAAGGATTTAAATAAATGTTTCCTATGAATAACAATTGATAAATCCACGGTGTTATAGATTGTAGAAGTTGTCATGATTTTGACATCCTATAAGTAATTATTGTCTTGACTATAAGGTTTTATGATATGGTAATAAATTCTCCCACTATGCTTCTAGATTAAGTCAATGGTGGGAAGTGTAATGAACTAGATAATTATTCAATTTCATGAAATATTTTTTGAAAATTTGTTACGTGGGATTATAACTGTAGTGAATGATTTTGTGCTAATATTGAATTCATTTTCATAGAACATGATTAACAATGCTTACCTTAACCAAATCTCAGACTCACCGAGGAAGATAAATGAGATCATTGAGATTTTGGGTATTGTAAACTATGGAGGAAATATGATTCATTTCCCATTGTGTCCATAATGTGGAATGAATCACCTTCATGAATGACTTAGTGGAACAATACAATGTTTTGAATATAGAAATGAATGACACAAATTAAGTGACTGTAAGTAAAAAAGGAAGTATTTAGTTAATGAAATGATTGTGTATATTGGCCTCCAAAATTCATCGTTTAAGGATAAGTAATTTATTTGTGAAAAAAACCATTATGAAACTCAATGTCCAAAGATGAATGCTCATTTAGGGATCCACTAAGGTGATACATGTGATGATTAAATTGCTAACAAAGATGCGACTATATATGAAATGTTAATTTAATGAGGTATTATTTAATTGTTTGAGGAATAAATGTTAATTGGATTATGGATGATGTAATATAAGTATTTATGTATTTTAATTAGAGAATTAATAATATTGAATTATGTATAGATTGTTCATTTAATCTTTTTATAGGTATTTACAAGAATATATTGAATGGTCTTGATGGATTGGAATGGATGCATTTTGACTAAGGATTTTTAACCCTTGATATGCTTTTTATGTTACGATAATTTCGTATGGAAAAGTATATGTTGGATTTGGATGAATAAATTGGATGGTACTGATTAACATTGAACCAAGTAATGAATTTGTAATTGGTTTTCTGTGCTATCACTGATGAAGATTACATTAATTTTTGATTTAAGGAATAAATACAATACATGTTGGAATAAGGATTCATGCATGTTTTCCAAAGGGATTTATGGTTATTCAGGTTATTAACATGTTTAATTGAATATATGATGAATTTATTCACATGTTTGGAATGTGATGAATAAGAGATAATTTTTTATATACAAGGGAATCCATGTTACGATTAATTCATGACTCTTTTCCAAATGTTTTGGTTTTTCATATTTGAGAATGGTAATAAGCGTAAACAATCATGAAAATTATAGGTTAAGAATTAGGGAATGTATTTGTGCACTGAGTTTGTGTTGAAAACCATGGTAAAAAGTATTATCAATGATTCACCATATTTCAAGGATTTCCATATTTTCTATTTATGAAATTATATTAGAATTTTTTTAAGAAAATGACTTCATGTGTGTCCATGTGACAACTAATCATGTCTATATTGTTTATAGGTCTTGATCCCATGCCTGAATGATTATAAAGGTTTCACACCTACCATTGGCCTATATAATATATTGGTAAATATATATTTTTTTTATTGATAAATACTAATTATGAATCATTTGAGATAATTTTTATATTTATATATTAAGGAATATTTATATGAAGAGAAAATTAGTTATAATTTTCATTATTTTATGTGCCTTAATATCCTTTAAAAGCGTATTTCAGTGCATTGTGCATCAATATTAATTTCCAGTCATTACTTCCATGAGGTAATGACTGTATTGGAAATTTTTCATGGAATAAAAACTGTATAATTTTTTTTATGAAGTAATATATTATGAATTACTCAATGTTTTGAATGTGATCCAAATTTTTTTTTTCCAATGAACATAATTATCATTGAGCAGTTGACCTTTTAAATCCATACTAATTTATGAATTTGAGGCCCTCAAATTTATTTTTTTTCTGTTCACATATCTGTGATTGATGACATTAATCACTCCATATAAATATTTACTCTCTTCCTCTATGTAAAATCTTCACTCTGAACCTATGTTATCATATGTGGAAACCTAGTTTTATGTAACATTATGTTATCATTATGGTTCCAAATTTCCATATTTATGTGATTATTTAGTATTTATTTTTATGATCTAGAACTCTATAAATTTATAATTAATGTATTAAACTATTGAAAACTCATATGACTTTCAAGGTTTAAAATCATTTTATGGGGGGTAGAATGCAACACGCTGATATTTTGGTGGATTTTGTTTCGAATTAATATAATTTTTTTAGTAATTTTCTCCTCATGGAACACTAAAAATGATTTTCACTAATTAAAACATTGATATAAAACATATAATACTTGGGTTATGTTACAAGAAATCCCAACATGGCGTAAGATACATGGACCAAAAAGGTTAGCATTGATTACACACAAGATTGACCTTCCTCGATGACTTGCGTAACACACAAGGCTGAGTGTAACCAAACAATAATATATTATAAAAATATTATTCTAAAGGAATATAACATATCCATTATGTTTATAGATATGAATATAATTAAATAAAATATGAAATTATTTTCTGTTGAAAAATATATGAATAATTTATTTGTTGCTAATTACGGAATATGAAAACTGATTGAAAATAAATGAAATTTTTTTCATAGTTACAATGCTATTTTAACCATGTAAATTTAATTAATTAAAACATTTATGTTATATTAAGGTATTTAAAATCTCATATATTCAATAAAATATTTTTCATATTCATCCAATAGATTCAACAAAAATAACATAAATACAAGCCCAATTTTATGCATAAAAACCTTTTTTTTAATGTTAGTTTTATCAACATTATTTGGAGAACCAACTTTAAAAACAATTTATGGAAAATTTATAAATTTAAAATCTTAAATAATAATATATTTGGAAGAAAAACATGAAATTTAGGTTCAAATATTTTTTTTTTGTATTTTTATGAAATGTTTTATCTATTAATTAATTGTTAAAAACAATGGATTTTATCTCAAAAGTTACTTTTTATCTAATTTATTTATAATATTAAACTATATTTGTAAATATTTTAATTTTTTAGTAATAGAATATTTTTTCCAAATAATCCAAGATAGGTCATTTTTCAAATTTCACATTGAAATTTGATTTAAAAACATAACAAACGTAAGATCATTTTTACAATAAAAATCCACAGTGTCATCCTGATAGAAAGATTAATTTTAAATTAATTTTTTCATTATCTAATATTATAATTATGAAATATTTATGGCATATTTGGAATCATAATAATTTGTAATTTCAAATTAGGTAAATATTGTTTTTGAAAAAAATATTAGTGGTAATGATTAAAATTAATAACAGCTGTTAAGGTCAAAATAAGCTTCTTTATGGACCTAACAATGACATTAAGTGACCAAAGGTCTTAGAAACATTTCCAACACCCATTTTATGGCCATTTATACCCTTTAATAAGTTTTACAGATCATTTTAAATTAATGTATCCAATTAAAACATGAAAAACATGGGTGTAATTCTCTCTTTAAATTTTACAAGACTGCCACCCTTCCTCCACTATAAATGGCCACCACCTCTACTCATTACCAACACTGCTAAAAACACTAATGTTAGCACAATAACTACAAAATAAACTTACAAACAGTCCTATCATCAACTATAGAGCCTTTGTATTGGCATAAACCCTCTCTAGGAATCCATTTTAGTCAATCCAAAATGAGTTACACGATTAAGAGGAAAAATATTATCTTAAGCTCATTTCCTTTAATTTACTTCCTCACCTCATACACTATATTTATTAAATTATTGTGCGAAAATTTCAGTATCCTAAATATAATAGTATTTTTATATACTATGCATTCAACTTACACTCACACACACCTCTATTAATGGATAACGAACATAATATTTCTATGTTTAGTGAATTACTATCTCACAAAACGATGATGGTTCATTGTGCATTTACCACAAATCATGTGTATATTATGATAGAAACTATGATTATATATGATATATATGATATTTAGTAATTATTTATTATTAAATATTATTTTTACAACACACGCCTCGTTATATTCCATTTGGTGTTAAAACGATAATCTCATTTTGGAAAGTGTGTACTACAACCCCCTAAAAACAATTTGATTCGTTCACAGACCACATGGAAAATATTAATATGGTTTTAATGATCATATATTAAATAAATGATATAATAATGATACATTAATATATATATATATATATATATATATATTATTTACATACCTAATTTCATTACGACAACAACAAAAACTAAAAAAGTGTTCATGTGTATGTACAAATTACAATCTCCATGAATGGTGTATTCCATATTATAAATCATTATTATATAGATTACTATAAATGAAATATAAATTACATTTATATCATTATTTATATTTTGGAGTCATTTTATAATTTTAAGGACCAACACAATAAAAAATTAAGACACATGAGATGAACAAAGTGAATATCACCCGAAAGGGGAAAATTATCATAATATCGTTAAATAGTAGTTAATATATGGTTTTAATAAAACCATATATGTTAATTTATATAATAATGTTTATTTTCGAAATATTTATAATAAATTTATATTTATTAATTAGGAATCATGTACGTGTACAGAGAGATTCAAGACACAAGGTTAGGGTAATTTCATTTTGACTTTAATTTCTGTGAGATATATGTTATCTTCACCACAATTTCTCTTTGTGAGGTTTATGTACTAGACATTTTTCTATAATATTTATCATAAAATTTAATTTATGGGTACCAACAGATCCATTTTATGATCCTTCTATCATGGGGTTTAAGTTTCAAAAGTTACTGAATCGGTAAAACAATTTTCTGTCAATTTTCCTTCTTTGAGACTAATGTTTTTGTTAGGACCATAAAATACTTTTTAAGGATTATATAATTACATTTTACAAGTTATATCATTGATATTATTATTTTGAATATATTTTAAGCATCATGTAATTTCATTTCTTATATGAATATTATGATCCCATGTTATAATGTTATAACATGTTATTGAGACAATCTCATCGCTTTTCAATATTGTTTATATTTGTGCATACATTGATAAAATATCATAACCCATATATCAATGAATTCTTTATTTTTATTCTTATTTGTTAATTCATTCGATGTTAATGTTTTAGTACCAATTTCTACTCTATGGTACAAAATATATTTAAAAAAGTGTTTGATGAATTCTTGACATTCTCATCTTTTTGGTTGGAAAAAAATATTTTCTAAAAAGGGATACAAGAATAATATACAATAATATTTATTAAAAAAATTACCCATTTTTTTCTTTTATAAATATTTTTAGAAGAATATTATTTTCTATTGCCTAACATGGAACATTTATAACATTTTTTACTACGCAAAATGAATGTTCTTTTGACAACGTACGACATGAACAGATCTACCCAACATCATTTCTTCGATGATCCATTTGCATTTATAAAAGAGCCATCTTTGAGAAAATTTTTCTAATATATTATTTTAAATGAAATGGTTTTCAAAATTTATTCAAGATACTTTAAAAAAATTTCCAGTACAATGGTCTTAAAAACATTTTCATAAACTATTTATAATTTTTCTAGGTGTTTTCTAAGAACATGATTTTTCAAATGTTTGGAAGATTATTTTATATTACATCAATGAAAAAGGTTTTTATAGTTAATTCATGTCTTAATTATAATTTTTCATGTTATATTCTATGATAATTATTTTTGAATGGGTTTATGTATTAGAAATATTTTTTTTAAAAAAAATGCTTATTTTTCTCAAGAAAAGATTTTCAAAGATATGTCAAAATTATATTCTATATAATATGACATCAATTTATGTTAATAATTTCAATATAGAGGTTTATTTCATAAAATTCATATAAATTGGTATTCATAATGTCATGGCATTTATGAAGCCCATTTCTCTTCCAGAGGTTACATGTATATGAAATCCGTTACTCTTTCACATGTTATGTTATTGATGAAATGATTTTGATTACTATAATTTTTCAATAGGTTGTGATATATTTACATGTTTATTATACACATTTTATTTCAAGGGTAATGATATGTTTAATCCTAATCATATGGAACATGTATGTATAATATAATTTTATGATGGATGACACATATATATACCTACAATTCATTCCATAATGATTTATATTTCATGAGATAATAAGGGGAATCAAGTCTATGGCCTTGATCCACAATGGGATGATTTGGAAACCCAATCAATTATATTTAGAAGACTATATATGGGGATAATAAGGTTTCCCACCCTATAGTTGTAGTTACAATAATAATGGAAGATGGTGAAACCCATTCCTATATGAGAATATGGGGAAACCTAATCCCTTATAGGGAAATAACCATGACTGGGTATGGTGGGTTGTCACACCGAGTGGGTGAAGATCCCATTAAGTGCCCTGAGAAGTTATTTCTATGCATCTTCATATGTAGGGATTGATATCACATGTTTACGTATTGTACAATTCCAGGTATTATTCCTATTACATGCTTTCATGGAATATGTATTTTATTTATTTATTATTAATTTCTAATGAACTACCAATATTTCAAACAAGATTCACATTTACGATCATTGAAATTTAGGGTATGATCTTCTTATGATTTGATCATTCTCTCATACCTTTTACGCTCATGTGCATGCTTACATATCTCCCCTATTTACAATTAATAAGCATTTGAGCTCACCCATTTGTTATGTTTCCTTCCCTATGTTATAATGAAAGGTTTTATGTAGAGATAAAAATTGTGGAGATATTTATGGGAGATATTGAAGATCATTCACTATTATAGATGATTTTGTTTCTATGTTTCAAAACACACTAAACTATTACAGTTCCCCATCATGTATTTTTGTAATGTATTAAATTTTCATCTAAAATTATTTAATATCAATGAATATAAATCATGGGTATTTATTCTTTGATTCTAGATTATTGTGGTTCTTACTGTTCCTTCGGTACTATTGTGTGGTAAAATATTGTTTTCATTCTTTATATAGTTGATTTGGTATTGGATTGTGTGGTTGGGTGTTTTTATTTCAAAATGGAAAACTATCCAACATCGTTTATTAAGCCTTCAACATTTATTTTTAGCATTTGGAACTATGGGGATGTTTTTAAAGGACATGTAGCACTTCTGCCTCTTCTCTAGACAATGAGGTGGGATGATACATGTGGTTTCAGTTTTTCTTGTCCCTAACATTCATGGGCAAGTCGTTTTATTCTTTTTTTGGAGTTGATTTTCATTCAAAGAGTTGGTACTCATTCATGGTTTATTCCATGATTCTGGATGTTATAAAGGAGTATGATTGTTAGAAAATTTAATATATAGCATAAGAGGACTTAGATTACCCTATGATGAACATCTTGTTACAATAGATTTGGGTACAAAAGTTGTTTGATGACACTTATAGAAGCGTGAAATCATTGTAGTTGGTGTAGCTAGTGAGAGGAGCATGGAATGTAAATTAGGAATGAAATCCCACATGGATTTGATATTTTAATGTTCACAATGTTTAATTTTGTTTTTATAGTGTGTTTATTTTTCAGAAATCGTGAAATTGTTTTAAATGTGCGATTTTGAGAAAATATTGCTTGTGGAATTTTCAAAATAGATTGGTTTTCATATCATAGAGTATATTTTTCAAAACATATTGAGCATGGAAAAATTGAAATTTATTTAATCAGGTTTGTGATAGCTAATATGTAATATAATCTGAAATTGTAATCATTTAGTTGATAGGTATTGAGATTTATGGTTCTTGTGTTGTGCTATGAGAAACAACACTTGCTAGAAGTCGTAGAAACCAATTGGAGGAAGATGGTAAAATTTTTGTTTCACCTGAGCCCTAGGATAATGAGTAGGTCATTCAAAGCATAGTTTAATCTTTCTAAGAAAAGGAATGTGTGCATATAATGAATGAACAGAAACATGTTTATCACTCTGTTTAGTTTCAGAAGCAGAATCCTCCCATCATTAAGGGTGATTCATAATTGGAATGGGTGGATGCTTGGTAGAAAATGATTAATAAAATCATGGGTTTCTAAGGTACACAATGGGGTTGAACATTATATTATGAGAATATATATTTAACTATTTGGAACATCAGGGGTGGGATTTTGTGGTCCTAGAAAAAAGGGACCATGGTATTACATGGGAGAACATTCACGAATTTTTTAACAAAAAATTATATCCCCACACAATTAGAATTCAACAAACCCTATATTTCTACAGTTTGAAGCAATAGAACCTATTAGTAAATAAATATGCCTCTATGTTCATGAACATAGTATTGTTTTATATTGAGTTTGTTGTTAGTGAGTCCTTGATGGATTAGATCATTGAATAAGTTTTGAGGCCTGAAATTCATTCCAAAATTGTGGTTCCCTATAGAACATATTATATAAAAATGGTAAATAGAGAAAATATGGTTTCAAGAGATATCTTGTGTTCTATATGTGGAGGAATCAGATGGTACCCATATGAAATTATGGGAAATCTAATGTGGGGATGAATCTGAAGAGGGACACTTATTTTTAGGGTGGGAGAATTGATTAGAATATGAAGGTGGGATTAGTGAATCTTCCTCCAATTACATGGAGTAAATATGGATGATTTCATTGTTGTTCTATATGCCACATGATGTGGGATTGTAGGAAATAGAATATATAATTCCATAACCACAATAATTTTGGGGAATATTTAGTGTTATTGTTGCAATGATCCAAGGTCAGTGGTTCCATACACTCCTTAGGGGTCTCAGGAATCCGATGTCCCAATAAGATGGGGGAAACAACATAACCCTCATCATTAAAGAATTCGTAGTCATGGTGTTTCTAGGAATACAATGACTGTTTAGTAAGGGTTATTCTAGTAGGGGAGTAGAGAGTGGAGTGTGGAAAGGATGCAGCTATTTGGAGCTGATCAAGTTTTTGAGGATCATCAGTCATCACCATCTAAAATTGAGTTGTGATTCATTTGAGTTCTATATTTTTGAATGTATAGTTTGGTATGGTATCATGTAATTCTTCCATTACTTCTTATTTCATTGATTTATTGTTTCTAAATGTGGAAATGATGCCTTATATTTTGAACCAAAAAACTCTTATTGGTAAAAGAGAGTGTTGAGTATTTCTGTTTAAAGAATGTGGTATAAATGTTTAAGGGGATGAGTGGATGTGGGACATCTTAGTGCTTGATATGGATTTTTATGACATAATCTAGGGTATGGATATTCTATATATTTTTATGACCCACATCGGTTGTTATGAACAAACGATTATTTTCATAATGGGTGACGAAATCAATAATCGCTTCAAAAGAGAGAGAAAAGTAATGTTCGGTGAAATAACTTATTTTTCACCATCTTTTTGGATGATCTAATATTAGTTTTTAGATTTTTCATTGGAATTGATGGAATAAATTGAAAATATAGGGTTTTTTGAATTTGTTGACTTTTTTCTTGATGTGTTTTGTGAATAATTATAAGGGTTTCCTCTTTTAGTAGAAGTATATTTCATGATTTATCACTTTCCTATTACTATTTATATATCTCATCTATCTTATCGTATGGAATATTAAAAATTGAGGTAATTGAATTTGTAGTTAGAGGAGTTGGAAAAAAGAGGTTTCATCCAACCTAGTATGTCTTCATGTGTAGCACTAGTGTTGTTTGTTCAAAAGGAGGATGTAACACTTCGTCTATGAATTGATTATCATAATCTATGAAAAGTTACAATGAATAATTAATATGAACTCCAACACAACTATTATATGTTCTATCAGTTGAGGGGATCCTAGTGCTTCCCCAAAATGGACATGCGATCAACACATCATCAGTTTCACGTAAGGAAGAAGGATATTCTTAAAACTGCTTTCATAAGTAGATATGGACATTAAGAGTATGTTTTCATTCCTTTTGGCCCAATGAATGAAATAGTAGACTTCATGGTATTGATGAATATGATATTTTATAGGTATTTAGATTATTTCATGGTGGTGTTTGTGGTTGATATATTGTTATATTCCAGGACAATGTATGAGCATGAGAAATACCTTGAAATAGTGTTGGGAATCCTTAGAGATTATCAGTGGTGTAAAAAATATGAAAAGATGCACATTTGGAAACAATAATTTTGATTCATTGTTTGTGTTATTATTTAGAATTGAGTTCTAGTGGATATGGAAAAAATAGTGGTTATAATCTCTTGGTAACCGCAAAAGAATTTCTTTTAGATATGGATATTCTTTGGTCTAGGAAGGTATTACCAATGTATTGTTCGTTATTTCACAAAACAATATTATTAAAAACACACCTAACGTGGAATAATGTTCAATTTCATTGGAATGAGAATTTTAATACATAATTGGATGAGAATAATGGCCTCCTTACATTAACACCAATACTGGTTTTTCCTGGACTAGGGAAATGGTATGCGGTGTTTTTTAACCAATTAGGATCAGTGTCCTAGTGTGTTCTAATAAAAGTGGATCATGTTATTGGTTGTTGATAATAAAAGATTAATATGTAAAAGAATAACTAGAAAACACAATATTTGGAGTTATTGGCTATGGTTCATGCTTTGAGAACATAGTTTCAATATCTATTTATTTAAATTTTTAAATTGTTTACTAATAATGATATTTTGAAGAATATTCTCCCAAAATAGATTAAAATTTGAGGTAGAAGATATGCATGGACTATCTACATATGTTTTAATTCAACATGATTTACACATCAAGAAATGGATATTCAGTTATGTATGAGTTGAGTAGAAATTCATTTTCTCTGGTGGTGAAACAAGTATCTATTCAGTGACTGCTGATGTCAATAATAGCTTACATGAGGTGTGAATGTGAAGACAAGGATGATGTAGCATTTTAATTTCAAGTCATGTTGGTTCCTAACTTGGTTTGTTTAGATCAAGAGACAAATATTTTTTATTTAAACTGTGTGGCTATTCTGGTGAATCTAATTGGTGGGATGACCATTGACAGATACAATCTGAATAGGAATTCAGTGTTTTGGTTTTGGAATTAGATGGTTTTACAGGTGGATTTTAGGAGCAAATTCTTATTTATTATCATCATTCAAGATGGGTTGTCCATCCTTAAATTCATAAAATATATAAGGCATTAAAATAATAGTTTTTTATGTATGGCATTAAATAGAATGTAGTCATGTTGGTTTTGTGATTCTTGAATTGTCAACAAGTCAAGGAAGAGAATCAATGGCTGGCAGGTATTTTTCAGTCCTTTATTTTACTTGTATTGAAGTGGTAACATATAGAAATGGATCTAATTACTAATATCCCAAGAATTGTTTGAAATAATGATTCAATATGGGTGACAGTGGATCATATAACATGTCATCTCATTTCATCCATATTTTAGAATCTCACATGGTGGAGGATCTGTCCAAAATCTATATCCATGAGCAGGTAAGGAGGCCTAGTGTACCAGTTTGGATTGTATCAGATAGACATTAGAGGTTCACATATCATTTTAGGAAACCCTAAATGATCTCTTAGGACTTATTTGATGATGTGTGCGACATATAATCCTTATATAGATGGTAAATCCGAGAGGATAATAAAAATGTTAGAATGTTTTTTGTTGGTTTGTGTGATAAATTTTGGTGTCTCATGGGAGAAGAACATGTCATTATTAGAGTTCTCATTTAATAATAGTAATCAAGGATCTATATATATGGATATTTTTGAAGCATTGTTTGGGTGCCTATTCCATTATCCACTTTGTTATATAGAAATGGTTGAGTCATCGATGGTTTAGTTGAGTCTTTTCCATGAGACTATATGGAAGATTATGTTTATCCTTAAGGGAATTTGGAAGTCTTAGAGTCATCTCAAATTTAATGTGGATCATCATTGATGGATGTTTTCATTCTATATGGGTAATCATGTGTTCATTAGAATCAATTCAAGGCATGGAAATCATTGCTTTAGAATGCATGGTATGTTTTATCGGATGTATATTGGGAATTTTTTGGATAATTGAGTTAGTTTGAGAGGTAGAATATTGGTTGGATTTCCAGCCATTGTATTGTTTGGTTCACAATGTGTTTCATGATTATCAGTTAATAAATTATCAGCTTGATCTTGACTACATGATTTGATGGGATCATGTTGAGTAGGATCCAGATGCTTCATTGGTGCACATTCTAGTGTGGATTGTGGAATTGAAAGATAAATTACTACAAGGTAAAAACAACATTGTAATCTAGGTTATGTGAAAACATGATCACATTTAGGTGGATATTTGGGATCAAGAGAATTATATGGCCATGCAATGGACTAAGATCCTTTGACAATGTGATGGTTCTATACATTCCGACAACGAAATGTCCAATGATGGGGAAATTTTATCCCCCACATTCTAAGTTATGTAACCATTATTTCATTTTTTATGTGTATATTATCAATGGATAATGTTCAGAAAAGTTTGGAAGGGTTTTAAGAAGATTTTCAGTATTTTATAATGGTTCGTAGTTTTATCATTGTATATGGAAACAATGAAGCTTCTCTAGGAAACTGTGAACAAGGAGGCAGTGGTCTTGGGTTGGCACTAAGTTATGGTTCAACATTTTGGAATGGTTTTCCAAACCGTGCGACCACACATGAAAACTACGAATTTTAGGATAGTGGGATTTCGCATGGTTGGCGCATGGTTTGTCTAACTGTGAGGACCAATTATGAGAGGTCCTTGTTTAGGTTGTAGATGGTGCACTGTTATCCCATTGTTTTTCTAACTGTGTGGCCAAACCCCATGTGACTTAAAAATAGGTGTTTTAAGATGGATTCTTTATTTTTAGTTTCCTTATACATTCCACTCTTTTGGTTATGCATCCATAACTCGGGATTCATTATTCACTAATGATAGAGAGGCACTCGAATTCATTTTGGAAGAGTTTTTAATGGGTTTCAATGTGTATTAAAGGTGATTTTCCCTCAGTATATCTCATACCATGGTTCTTTTTGGGTTTCTCGTAGATATAGTCTTCTCTCTGTCCTGGTTTCTAAGAACATCATTTTTCGCATGCCGAGATAGGGTTATCATTTCTTATAATGGAATGATTGGGGATTTTCTATGTTATTGATTGTGATCTATGGATATTTTGTAGATGACTCACTCGGTTTAAGTGTAGGGTTTTGTGGTGCATTGTTTATTCAAAAACCTAATGTGTTTGGCTTCCCTCATGAAATTATTTTTCATCAAATAGATATATTAATTTCACGTTAATTGGTTTTCATTGTAATTGATTTTGATTGTGTTGTGTAAATCTTGATTGGAACCCATTTTGTGATTATTTGGGGATTTTCAGGAAAATGGGTTATTCATGTGAAATTTATATGATGTTGGATTTTAAAATTTTTATATTAAAATAGATGTATTAGTCGATTTGGGGATTTTGAGGTGTTCATTGATTGTAGATCGAATTTTTGATTTATTTAAGGGATTCATTTTTTTAAATTGATTAGTGGTATGGATTAGTATGTATTTTTTTATTTGAACATGAAAATGGTTGATTGAAATGTTATGGTGGTTTTGGAAAATTTTGTTTTCATGATTTTAGGATTATGTTTTTACATATGATCGTTAATGGATGGATTATAGGCGTGAATAACCACTATAAAAAGATTATGGATAATGGAAATGATGGAACAAATTCATGGTTAATATGGAATGATGTACCACTATAATGGAAGAGAGGTTAATGTGATTTGAAGTGAAGTTCCACCATCATGGGTATACTTCGAGGGGTGTATGGAATTATTGAATATGGTTGGAATACGTGTCTTTCCATGCAAGGTGAAATGGGTTATGCTAATATGAGTTTGGGAAATTGTTAATGAAATATTTGGATTCATTATATGGTAATTCATTGATTTTGGTAAAATTGTATTGTAAGTCTATGTTTGGGTTGATGGAAATTGTTGTAATTATTATTGATGTTATATAATTTTTTTATATAAATGTGGTACCAGTTATATCCTCTTGTTGTGTGTAGAGATATCATTTAGGGAAAATCTAATGATTATTATTACTCACCCATACTTTTACACTTTGTTGTTTTTGATGATGTCATACTCCAAGAAAAATGAAAAGGTAATTCATCTCAGTCCTTTAGTGGTTACTCGTGATTATTAGGTAGTCTTGTTGTGCTTGGAGCATTGGGCTAAGTGTGGAGATGTGTAGTTTTTACAGGCCTTCCATGGACTCTATTTCTTAGTCTTCCTCTTGGTACAATGATTCTAGATTAATGTGCATTGGTTGTATTGGACATATGGTATTATTTTATGGTAAAAACTTATTTGAATGCATCATGTATTTTTTTGGTATTCGAACATTTGGTCGGTTGTTTTTGTTTAAAAATGGAAAATCATTCCCAATCATTCAAGAGGCCATCTATGTATATTTCCATCCATTACTGCCTTGGGAAGGTCTCCAATGGATAAATAGAACTTCTTCCTCTTTTCATTCCAATGAGGTGGGGTGGTAGGTTACATGTGGTCTTTATGATATTATAATACAGAAAATATATTTATTCCATATTTAATTTTTTTCGTTAAAATTTTATTTTATCAGAAGATTAATAAAAATTCCTCATTGGATAATTTTGATTTTATGATTCAAAGAATAATAATTATTTTATCCAAATAATTTTTTAAATATGATAAAATTAACGTTTAAAATTAAAAAATCAACATTTATTAGAAAATGTGGGGTTTTTTGACAACAAATTTTTTCAAACCATTTTAAAAATTAAATTTGACTTCATAAAATTATATGACCATTTATAAATAATTATTTTTTAAATATTGTTATTAAATTAAAATAATATTTATTTAAAAATGCAATAAATGAAAAATTCTATAATACATTTTTATATTATAGAAAAATATTACCTGTATTTTACTATATGAATATAAAAAATTGTTTTTAAAATAAAAATAATAAAATGAAAATATATTCATTATTATATAGATTATATATATTAATGTTATTAGGGTATTGATACATATCTCATTAATATATCAACAAACTTCCAATGAGTAAGGAACATTGTGGTGAGGCCTTCCTGTGGTGGTTCGGCATACATGGTTTTAACCTTGTTTTCGATGAGCTTGATCTTCTATGGTAAATGATTTCACTCATGATTAAGTTATTGGATCTCAACATGGGAATGTTCAAAGGAATATTATAAATATTCTTTATCAAATGTATGCTCTGATAAATTGGAATCATTGGGTATGATCCTACTGGTTGGGGGAATCACCTCCTTGGTCTATGTCAATTGAAGTTGTTTAAATTGAATATTTATACTTATCATATGATCACAATACAAAAAAGTGTACTATTAAATGAAATGATGCATGATAATGTTTTAAACCCCATTAGATAAAAAAAATTAAGTTCATGTCTTTTATATATTTTTTTATCATAATAAGACCTTTAATTCGGCCACAAATGGAATTTTATTAATATAAGTATGGGTCATTACAAAATTCCCCCTTTCATAAATTTCTCTATAAAAATTTTCCTATCAAGCACTTAATCATATGGGGGTAATTTGGTTTCATCACCTCCAATGGTTCCCACATCACATCTAAAAATATTTCTTTCCCCATAACACTTTGAAAAGGTAGATTTTATTATTTCATAGAACATTATATGGATGATCTAATATATTAACGAGATTCTCCTCATGGGAGATATCATTCTCCAATGGTACCACGTATGGATTGAGTACATGTGTGGGGAGTGGTATGTACATTCTCATGAGGGATATATGGAATACATCATTTACATTATATTGGTTAGTTGGGAATGCTATTTGTTAATCCATTTCTCAAATGTGATCAAGGATCTCAAGTTTACACATGACTCATGGACTATCCATTCGCTTTTCTACCAAATATCAGGAAATTTTTTCATGGATATATGTTAAGGACTAAGTTGTCACCATACTCAAATTCTGCAACTTGTCGATGATTGTAAACATATCTCCTTTTTAGAAACTGGGCATCATGGATATACTACCGAATCTTCATGACCTTTTACACTATTTTCTTGACCCTTTATGGAACTGGCAATTTCTGCTCCCCAATATGAAACCAACATAGAGGTATTTTTATATGTTCCCATAATAGTATTTATAAGTATAAATTTGTATACATGATTGGAAACAGTTATTTAATGAGAAATCAACCATAGTAATATGTTGATCTCATCATCCTTTTAGGAAATTAATCATTTTCTCAAATTTTCCATGAGTGTCGGGATATTCTACATTGATTGGCCATTAATTTTATAGTGATAAGTCATGTTGGTGATCAAATAATTATTTAGTGAATCTTTGATATTCTTCTAGATCATTCAGTTAAATCATTTATCTCTGTCATATGCAGTCAATAATTTTGTTCCATATAGCCTCACCATATCTTAAATTTATATCCTTGAAATTTGGTCGAGTGATAATTCCTATCAAATTGAAATGATGTGAGGAGTTTTTATAGGACAGTAATACCCAACCCATATATGATTATTTCCTATTGATGTATATGAAAGGCTGGTGACATCATCTTGAGCATTGTTTCCCCATTTCCATGTAGGCAAGGTTAATGGATGCATCACCCCATGGGATTATTTACTTTCTCCCTTCACATAATGATATACTAGAATCTTGATGTATATTCCATTACATCCTTCTTCATTTTCTCCCACAAATAGTTTTCATGGATATGTCCATACAACATTGTGCTTCCAGGGTGGATACAGAAGGTCCAGCTATGTGTATCTTCCAACATATCATTCACTAAATAAGGATTTTATGGTACACATAGTTAGTGCCAATATGTTACACCTCCTAAATCATTAACATTTAACTCCAAGGACTTCCATTTTCTTATAGATTCAACATTCATTAGAGTTTCCACATAATCTATTTTTGTATTAATTATATTTTCATGAATGGATGGTTGATGAATTATTGGTGATGGAATTGTGTATTTTTATATGATTCCAATGATTATGTTTATTTAGTATATGGTAAGAATATACTTATTTATTCTCATCTATGATAAAATTATTGTATCCTTTCTACTTATAGTTTCAAACCCTTTATTTTCATTACAAGGATTGTGGTCTATTGTGAAATCATTGTCCTTGTTAATCTATAACTATCCTCATTGAAAAATATTCATCTATTTCATTGTGAATATATACATGAGTATATTTTGATCCGAATATATTTCCCACTTCTCCCCAAGCAGATAATGCTACCATATTATCATTGAAAATATTAGTAAATCCCACTGTATATAATTTTTTGGGAATGTTTTTCATGAAATTTCAGTTTCCTTGATGCATAGGCTATCTATTTTTCATTCTTCAACAATACACAACACTATCCCTTCTTCGAAGAATTGATGTAAACCATGAATAGTTCCCCAGATGTGGGTAGTTGAAGTACGTGTTCAACAATAATCATATTTTTCAACTCGTTCAACCTCTATGAATCATTTATTCTAAAAACAAATCCCTCCAATCCAATTTTTTTTTGTTATAGTATTTTACAACCTTGAGAAATTTCTTACAGATTGATGTTAATACGAAACTAATCCATGGAAACTATGTATATCTGTCACAAATATTTACCTCATTCATCCATAAATTAATTCTATCATTGAAGGGTCCATAGATACTTAATTACATGTGATATTATTCCCCATTAATGAGGCATTATTTCGCAAGAACTCACATTATTGTACTTTTCATAAATCTTCACCATTCATTGGATCTTTAGCATTGTGCTTAAATTCTCCACATTCTCCTTCTTGATTTTTGATTATATTAGAATATAATCTATAATGATAACAAAAAATATTTCGAGGTAGTCTATAATGAATCTATTCATTATTTCAACGATTATTTATGGAGAGTTTATGAGTCTGAATGTCATTACGATGAACTCATAGTTCTTGTTCCTTTTTTGGAATGTATTCTTGTGGATATCCAATTTATTTACCATTAAATACTAATACTCTAACCAATGATCCACCATAGAGAAGTATTTTTCTCCACATAGCTATTTGAACATGTAATTAATGAATAAAAGAGGATTATTTCACATTATTTTAACCTTTTTTAGCTCATGATAATTAACTCAAATGCTCATTGACCCATCTTTTTTCATGATGAAGATTACGGCTACACCCCACAGTGAAGCCGATATGAATATAAAAAATATATCCATATTCCCATATATTTAATATTTTTCTCTTCATGGTCAACAACATCCACTCTATATGAATTGTTGAATAATGGAAACAACCCATGTATTTGATCGATAGAAAAATAATCTTCTCACCTAGGTGGAAATGAAAAGTAAATATCCAAGAAACACTTCATCATATTCTTACATAATGGCCATGTCTTCAATGATGATCTTTTCATTTGTCCTGGTTATCTAATCTGGTTAAGGATTATTATTGGATTATAATTTCCTTGCTCGAGATGTTGGTGGTAATGAATATAAACTACATCCTTGCGCTTGTATTAAATTTGGGAAAGTCATGATACAAAGAGTGATTTCCTTCTCATGGGAATTTTGGTTCCCTCTATATAAGGAAAACCAATGAATTCCCAAAATTTCCTCAAAATACACATTTGGGATTATCATAAGGATTATTGGAAATTTCATCCCATAAATATTGATAGGAGATGATTTATATTATTGTGATGTAATAATTTAAATGTTTTTGTTTTTTTACAAAAATTTATACTTACATGATTTGTGGTGGTTTTTGAATAGTTATATTAAACATGTTTGATATAGATAAATTTTTCAAACCAATATAAAATAGTATATTATTTATTCATTAATAAATACCCAGTGTACCTATCAACACTTCCTTGTTAGGATCCACCTCATTTATTGTGACGTAAAAAGCTCACCCATGCTTCCATGGAAGTTGATGGATATCTCCAAAAAACCCTTTTCTTATTACATAGATTTTAAATGTACCATTGTCCAATTAATTTTTTTTAAGATCAATGTGATGAGGTTTGACAAGATAATTACGTTCTTGTATCACATTAGTCTGATTCTCCCTTTGAAAATCACAAGATATGTGTTATTCCTTCCCAAAACTTGTGAATTTTCTCATCCCCCATTAGAAATATGCATGATGATTCTTCTTTTACATTTCAAAAGTGGAATGTTAAAAGTTTTTAGAAACATTATATTTCGTCATAAAAATCCAAAAAATAATCTCCAGATTCCGATTCTTATCCCATGATACACTTGATATACTCCAATAACCATTTCAACATTGAAGGCACATCAGAAACAATAATTTTAACTATTAAGGTATAGATCATGAGGGGTTTCCTTTGGCTATGTTTTAGACCACAAAAGAAGCGATAAACATTACATTTAGTGGAAATGAAAAATCCAATATTGTATCATTCACTACTTGTGATACTTTCCTCATTCACTATGATAGATTTCGTCATCATTTTACATGTGGGAAAGGAAATACATCGTCATTTTAATTCAAAGAATGCGGTGAAAATATTTTCCAAAAATAAATTTCTCAAATTCCTTCCACTCCATCATATTGATTTATTCCTCAGGATTTATATTAGTTATCAATGTCAACCACTGGTCATCTTCACATTCCATATGATAAATAGTCAGTATAAACATATTTACCTCAGAAAAATGATGTATGTAGAATATATTATCAATTTATTTGATACATTGTACAACATTTAGGGGATCATATGAAACATTTAATGCCATAGGTGTTTGTTACCTAAATTCATCAGTTACTAATTGTACTTTCTTTAGTGCATTTAGGTGCTCCTCCTAATCCATGTTTTGTTTATTAACCTATGATAGCTGAGATAGTATCATTAAATAGTTCGATATACCTACTTCCATCCTGAGGGGAATATTATTTGGATAGTCATCACATTTCCCTTGACATTGGTTGTTTACATTTTTAATCCTATTTCTATCCATTGGAAGTAATAATGGGGAAATTAGGGATGTGTATTTTTAATCAATTTAACTCCGAAAAATAATTTCTATGAAACTAATAGTATAACATAAAAAGGATTTTTATTTACATATACTATTAATTTAATAGATTATATCTATGTTATCAATGATCTATTTACAATTATGAAAATTTTAATTCCCATAATAATAGTTCATAATGATCTTCTGTATTTTACAAAAGAATAACCCCTTGGATTGTCAATCCCATAGTGTAGCAAGGCCTATTATCACACACTAGTTCCTATTTGAGTGTATCTCATGGAGGTGTTTTCTAGTTTTACCACTATATCCATTTTTTCTAGACCCGCATCTAGTTTTAGTACCTATACATAAAATTATTTCTTTAATAAAAAATAAGATTTATACATTAAAAAAATAAAGGATGTTTTTATACTTATTTTCCTCCCCAAGGAATTCAATAGAGTTTTCTAATGATAATACAAAAAATTAAAACACATTAAATTCATTTCACATTGGGAAAAAATATTCATTATTACGCATCAATTCCTGAATTATTATATAATATAACACCTAATAAAACTTAGAAACATGATAATTCTAGTTTATTTGAGAATTAGGTACATTACACAATAACAGATAACATGGAATACCACAAAATTATTGAAAACATCCTTAACATGGTCATATTAATCAATCGTACAAAAAATGTTGGGGATAACATGAGGTCATATATACAAAATGGGTGGGATATAAATCCCAATAAAGCAGTAAACATGGCATAACCAGAAGAAATTATTAGATGTATGAAAATAGTAATATCAATGACATATAAAACGGGTGAAAATGTTAAACCTGGTCAATGAGAAAAGATATAGCATGATAAGAAAATGTTAAAAACTAATTTTGGAAACAATATAAAACGTGTAATAATAAAAACAGTTCATGCCTAAATTCTATGAAATCATGATGGAGAATGTGCCATGATGTATTAGGTTCACTCCATAATCCATTGTATGATGCATTATGAGACTGCAACAATACCCAAGTCATTAGTGTACTATATAATTCTATGTGGAGTCAACACTTTCATTTCATTCACATCCATTACTATGAAATATAGATTATAAGACAACGAATAAATTTTCATCACATTTTATATTATTTAATGGTGTGGGTAATAAATTTATGTAATACTAAAATCAACGAAGTATAATCATTAAATGCGAACACCATTTATATGAAATGGGTATGGGTATTAACTGCACATTTCATTGGAATTGATAATCATGGTAAAATTTCAACAGTATAAAGATGTCATATAAATGTTCATATGACGGATTAATGAGATAAAAAGTTTTCTATAATCATTTTGATATGTAAAGGATATTAATGGGAAAAATTGAGAGTATATCCCAAAAATATAAATTAGAGATATAAGATATAATATTATTGTGATATTTAATTAATGAAGAGAAGTTTATGAGACCTTACCTTGAGAGAGTGATTCCAAATGCACAGGAAAATCTTATTGAGACATTAGGGCACCACAGGAGGACTATAGAGTGGGAATCTCAGATTAAGGACGTGATCCAAGGATTTAGAGTGTGTTAAAATTTTATCATGGGTGGGATTATATATGAAATGATAGGGGAGTTCTTAATTATTTGTCACAAATAGATTTTTGACTCTATATAATAAAATAACCAAAAACGCCAACCTTTCCATTGTATTTTCCCATGGGTTTTTAAAAATATTGGTGGCGTTAATTATTTTATAATTCCATGGGATGAACATATTAAAATAATATCTATTCTATAGTGTAAGGGAGTCATGTTTATAAAAAAATAATTTCAAAACCATAGAATATATTATAGGGTTTTGATGATTTATAATGTATTTATAAAAATTATAAAATAAGCATAGTATTAGATTAATTTAACATGAAGATTAATATTGGATTTCTTATACCCCTTATACTATTTATTATATAATCTATGGTCATTATGATTTCATAATATAAATAGTATATTTATATCGAATATAATTTTTTACTCGAATATTCTACATTCTCAAAATGTTAGGAAAAATCACAATTGGATAAGTTTAATATTCAGATTTAAAAAATAAGAATAATTTTACAAAAATAATTTTCAATATATTTTAGTTTTTAAATTTAAAATAATATATGACAATTTTTAATAAATGATGGGGTTTTTATGAAAATATCTATTCTTCCACCATTATTAAAATTAAATTTGACTTCATTAAAATTATAAGATAATTTATATTTATTAAAAATTATTTTATAATAAAAAATTATTAAAAAATAATTTACATCAAATAACTAAAAATTCATAACATCCATGATTGAATTTTAATAACACCTAAAAATATAATTTGTGGTTTATTGTAACAAAATGAATTTTTTTTTATAAACTATGAATAATAAATATATATTTAATTATACTATAAATTATAAAAATTCATATTATTTGGGTCTTTATACATATCTATTCAATACATAATAAAATTACTAACGTGTATGTTGTTTGATGATGATACATTCATGGGTGGTTCGACATACGTGTCTTTTTATGTGATATCGGTGATCTGGAACTTCTCCCATAAATAGTATTGCTAATGCTTAGGTTGTTGGATATTAGTTTTGGCTGGGTGAATGAAAAATCCACAAGATTCGATCTACATTAATATTTACAATAAATTAAATCATACGGTATGATCCAAATTGTTTACTGTATTGTTCCATTTCCTATGGTAATTCAATTTGTTAAAACCCTTTAGTTATACAATCCAAATGCTCACTATTAAACAACAATATTATCAATATCATGGATTCTTAACTATTTTTAAGATTTGATATGATATAATAAAACCAATTAGGTGAATTATTATTTTATATCCATAACATATAATATTAATTTTTGTTGAATCTCAAAGTTAATTATTTTATAAATATTTGGGTGGTTACTCATAAAAATAGTATTTTCACTTTTCATTGGTTGTAATGAAATAATGTTAAATAATAAATCACCATTAAAAAAATTATCATTTAATATATATAATATATATTAATTTCAAATTTCATTATTACCGTCTATGTAAATTGGAAACAGAAAACATATCACATTGCTTCGCGGAGGTGGTTCTCCACATTACACATGACCAATGTTATAATTTTCAAACGGTTTGATATGTATGAATATAGATTTGACTACACAAATATAGAATGTTAGTTATTTAATTAATATGATATATATTACTAATATCCATCTTTACTAAAATCCATGAAATGTGGTGTTTAATGATGAATTACACCACTAAGTAGAGACAGTATGTCATACGTACAAATGAGTGATACATTCACATTTCATATGATGAAAAGGTATGAAAAAATATTGTCCAATAGAAATTATAACATATAATTTTATTTATGAATCAAAATTTATTATTTTTTGGATGGTTACACCAAATGTATAGTATGTATTAGAAGAACCACATTCGAATTAGTCAATAAATATGATTACCTATTCTTCAGTAGACTTCCATTAGATTCCTTCTTAAGAACCCATGTAATGGTCTTTAAAAAATATAATCTGCTAAAATATTTTTATAATCAGTTTAGAATGGAAATAATAAAGGATATGCTGATATAGGTAGCTCAATGTGTTGTGAATAATTGTGGGAAAGGGGAGTCCTTTTATAAGGGAGGGAAAAGATACACATGGAATTTATAAAATGATTAAAATATAATTAAGTCATTCACAATAAAACAATTCCTCATGGATTAATATTTAATAAAAAGGAATAAATTATTTTAATATAATATTAATGTAAAATTTATATTGGTTTTGGTGTCACTTTTAACTTCTTATTTTGGATTAACCCCCTGGTTGACTAATTTAAATCTTAACCACTTAAAAAAAATTAAAGCATGAAATCTAATAAATTTACTTATAAGATTAAAATGGGATAATAAATGACGAAGGGATGATATTTTTTGCTATTTAAAATCCTACTTGTCCGATGAAAGTATTTCTATGATTTATATATAATTTAATAAAATAGTTTTATCACAAAATACTATAAATTCCATTTTAAAAACTATTCAAATAATTTGAATTTGAAGAGAACCTTATTGAAATTTCATTATATTATAAAACATTAAATAATATATAATACGTTATAAATATCTAAAAAAATCATGCAACATGACAATTCAACAAAATTTTTTTACTATTACTATTTTTAAAATCATTTATTTTATTTTTTCTGTTAATTGAATAAATAAAATATAATTGTTGTGTATGAATTTATGGTAATTATTTAATCACTAAAAAGTTGAACAAAATTATAAAAAATGTAATATATATTCAAAATAAAAATTTAGAACATATCTTACCTTATTTTTCCATTATTTTATAATTTTAGAGAAATTAAATTAAAGAGTGTGGCCTTTTTTATTTATACTTTCCATAAATTAATATAAATCCCACATTCAAAGGAAGAATGATCCAAGCTTCCATATATTTGACTATTCTATCAGATTGACCTAACTAAACCCATAAAACCTGAAAAATGCATTTTTAGGTTGTTTTGTAGACCTTATACATTGATTTTAGCACTATTTTACCAATTTTAAATTATTGAGGTGAAATATATTTTCCATGGTTAAAATTCATATTGGAAAACAATAAATGTTTCCAAGTTACCTAATATTAATCTAATGATATTTAATTTGGAATATATTAGTAATGATTTAATATCTATATGGGGATAAAATATGTTTTAACATAAATATATAAAATTCAGTGAAAAATATTTTAGAAAAATTTATTATTAATAAAAAAATTAATATATAATAAAATGAGGATTATTATTTATTCAAATAGAATTAATTATAAAAATTTTATCCAAATTAATCATATGAAAGTTCCTGTTAAAATCCAAAATATACATTAAATTTTAATTAAATTGATGTAATCCTTTTATTTTGAGTAATTTGTATTTTTCAACAATTATTTTCGAAATTATGATTTAATATATTGATATTAATATTTAAAATAAATTTTCCAAGAATGGAAAAAAATTATGTTTATTTATAAAAAAAATTAAATGAAAATAATTTTTGAAGATGACCAATTGTGATTAATATAGTGTCTTAACAAAAAAATTTAGTTGTAATTTACTTTGAATTATTTTATAAATTTCAATATATTATATATAATATATATTGTTCATAATACGGTTATTCATATTCATTAATTCAAATTAAAATGTTTGGTTAGAATAGTTATATTTAAATAACAACATTTCATCATTAAATTGCCTTCAATGTTTTGTGGTGTATACACTCTGGAGCATAGTATTTTTCTAAAATATATGGGTTTCACATTCTCCCCCATTTAAAAAACTTTCTCCTTGAAATTTGACCATGTTGTTCGAAATCAATGGTTTTAAATTTTTAAATACATTTGAAAAAAATCAAATCATAAAAAGAGGTACAAAATTTATTTGTTAAATGAGGTGTAGAGAAATATGAAGGGCTTCTAGGATAATACATAACTACAATTCCACATATGAGAAGATTAGTATGAAGTTAATATACGAACATGGATGAAGAATAAATTTCCTAATAATGACGTAGTATGATAGAGAAAAGTTTTCCAAAGTGAATATCATGATAATGTTAATAAAACCTAAACCTAAAATTGATAGGGTGTGAATAAAATCTCAATTCATATAGAATGAATGTAATATGACAAAATGATTTTTTCAAGATCAATTTACTACAGCATTTCAATTACATTACCATATAAAATGAAAACATATGGAAATATACACAGTTGAAAAGAAATATTTCATCCATTAATAAATTTTAACCATAATCTCTTATTTATATCCAAGATCAATTTATCCCAAGTAACATAGGTACACATGGTGATTTATCCTAAGATAAATGGTGTACATGTGGATTTATCACCATGACAAAGGGGTAAACATGTTTTTTAACCCAACACCAAGGGTACAAGGGAGGATTATCTGAAGCCCAAAAAGGTAAAATTAATTTTATTTAATTTTATTATGCATAAAAATGTGGATCATTTATCAGTTTATTATCAAATTATTGTAATTTTTCTTGTTTAATGTCATTTAAAAAATGAGATATTTCCATTATTGTGAAATATTTTAATGTATTCTGGTCAGTTTTTACTACGAATATGTTATAGGATTATTTAGTTTTGTTTGATCCCTGAAATGTATATCATCAATCCTTGATGATGTATTTAGGATTTTATGTTACATTAAATGGTTTTATGATATTTATTAGAACAGTTCCATGGAGGGGGATAAATAAAACAAAAATCCAACACTACAACAATTTGAAATAAATTTGCAAGACTAAAACTGGAGACCTTACAGAGACCCCATAGAGATGCTACAAACTGAGTTGGTCCCATGAGGAAAAATAGTTTTATTACTATCATTTCATTTATTTTGATTTATTATTATGACAATTATTTCATTCTCATAGTCACCCGCCTATTGATGATCAATTAGTCATTGGTAATATTTACCTTGCTGTGTATTTTGGATCACCTTTTTGTTATGTTTTCAATCCCACAGTTATAAAGATTATAATTTCATATGAGATATCTATAAAAGGGTATCAAAGAGTAAAATTATAGATAATTTTTCACAACTGTGTTAAAACAATATTTAAATGTTACTAATGTCAAATAAAATATACCTACTGGTCCTCGTGTTTTGAGGGTATTTGTGAGGTGTACCAATTAAATCATGTTATCAATGTATTATTTATGAATTATTATCATGAGATTCAATAATAGCGATTAAGATAAATATTTTCAATGTATTGGTTTCATACAATCAATGATTTTTTAGAAATTTCTCACAGCTATTAAATATACTAACAATGTTTATGTGGAATGTGTCAATGATTTTTTGGATAGATTTTTGTGGGGAATATTTCATGGAGCTAAATGGGAGTTTGGCCAGAAGACTTGTTCTTACTCTAACCAATCATAAATTACTGTTTTTAATATAAAAGGATGTTCTAATGAATGGATTAGTATATTTCATCATGAAAAACTATATAGTCTGACTATCTAACTCTCACCAAATGATGATTGAAGAGAAAAATAGCCATGTTCATTATTTAGAGATAGTTGTGGTGAATATAAATTAATAAAATTAATGAATTATATTTATAGTGATATTTTAAATTTATATAATGATAATAAAATGATTATGTATATAAAAACACAAAACGAGTTAAATACATACCAAATGAGGTTGTTGGAGTTGATTAAACATTATGATTGTATGATACATTACACCCCTAGGACGGAAAATGGTTGATAATGAACTGATCCAAATTGATATTTCTAGTATTATAAATGATATGTATTTAAAGAGAAAAAATACTTATGTATTTATAGAGCATAGATCTTATAATAACAAGATAATGGGAGAAATCATATCATTATCAAATAAATGTTCAACCAAGTATCCATGTAATTATTAAATTGGAACATGACATGTTTTTTATGCTATAAGAGAAGCTATAGATTTTTCTAGATTAATAATTTTAACTGTGATTGGATAATAACATTTAGTAACTAGATATGAGTCCCTTTTATAAATTAATAAATGGAAGATATATAGGATGAAGAATATTTCTCTCCATTCTCTATCTCTCTTGGATGAAGAATGATGTATAGATATATCGAATCCTTTTTTAGTTTGGAAAAATAAGAAGGGATAATGTGGATTATCTATGTTGATTCAAGTTATGTTAGTATTTTGAGGATGTAAATCCAAAATCTAAAATGATGTTGTGACCATTTATCACTCTTATAAGAGAATGAAAAAACAACCATGGATTTTGTCAAAAGAATATAGAAGACCTATAATTTCTATAATAATATTTGTAATATAGACTATAACCTTAAATAGTGTGTGAATTTAATTTCTATGAAAAAAATTTTCTCACTTGATCATTTTTTCTATACAAACATTATGAGGTGTGGTTGAATATAGTACAAATCTCAATTCAATATGACCGAGATCTGTGTTTCACCTTGTTTCTCTAGATATTTATTCATAAATAAATGAATATTATCATGAACTAAATCAATATATAAAATCATATGATTGATTTTTTGTATATGAAGACCATTAAAACCCATGAATATATACAATGAACTTTATCTAATGATTTTAAAGTTGATCGGGATTAATAATAAACTCTAGTAGAATTTTGATACAAAGAGAGCATTCACATGAGTATTCAAATAAACCATTTTAAATATTTATATTGAAAGAAGTGGAGAAATCCAATATATTGGGATGATGTTAGAAAAAAATCTATATTGATATTAGCTAACTAAATATATAGTTGTGAAATTTAGATCCATTAAACAACACATCATGGTAGCTCAGTGTTCATAGAAACGTTACGCTATAGTTATCATCGAGATATGGTGTTCAATATTTGTGGAAATGTATTTTTATAAATATCTAATTGGAATAATGATATGATACATGGAAATAAGGGGAATATGATCCCTAGATATATTAGTATATTTTTGATTCATCAACACATTGGACTGATAACATATCAATTTGTTCTTCAACTAAACCAATACCAATGTAATGAAATGTATCATGTATTGAATTTGAGAAGAAAAAGAAAAATACATATTTTTTACTTAAATCAATATTTATACAGCAAGATCATTTCCATTATTATAAGAAAAAACTTTTTGATATTTTAAAACATTATGATAATGTTTTGTAAAAAAAGAACACTCACTTAGTCAATGCTTTACAAGGAAAATATATGACTAATGCTATGATATGGGAACCAAAGGTTGTGATGATGAAAACATATCCTCATTTTTTCATTAAAGTTAAATTATTTTTATGGTGATGTTCTTATAAAGGTGGAATAATGGAACTCAATGACATTTTAGAATATATTTAAAATTAATAAATTCTATGTGTCAGGTAGATTGTAATGCATGAAAAATTTAAATGAATAATAATACATTTTATTCAAATATAAACTGACATAGAAAATTATATATCTAAATGAAATTGATAAAATATATGGTGTTTTAAAAAGGTTCAAATTCACTTAAAGAATCACTATTCATTCAAAATAAACTATTCTAAACTATTTTTCTATTTTATTATATTTTAAAACCAAATAATTTTCAAGAATGATATTCATAAAATTTATTGGAAAAACATAAAAGGTATAAAAAATGTAAACTAGGTATATAAATTAAATAGTAAAATAAACATAATTAATAATATTATAATAATTTATAGTTAAATATATATGTTAATTTAAAAAATATAGTTTTATTTATTTTAGTTATTTTTTAAAAGCTACAATTTGTTATTATAGGTACTATAAATATGGTGTAAAATTGTTTATACATGTAAAATATTAAATAATCGACAATAAATTTATTATTAAAAGTTTATAAATTAATATAAAATCGTTAAAGGTAAAAAGATATATTTTTTATAAAATCATTTTTAGGTGTGTACTGTATTTTTATTTTATTAACTTAAAATAATATATTTTATGAATGATTGAAATGAAATTTATTGACAGTATAGTTAATCAAATAAATTAACATTCCTTTAATAGTTTTCACTAGTTATGGAATGTGATTAAAAATCATTTTTATTCATAAATATACTATTTTATCAACAAAAATGTTTTTTTATTTATACATGTATATTAGATGTAATTACATAAACCTTTAGAATTTAAATCAAACCAAATTGATTTGTTTTTTAAAAATCATATACATATTGTTATAAGTGAAATTTTATTTCTATTCATTAAGAATTTATATCGTTGTAAAAATTAATTCCTTAAATAAACGTTAAAATGAGATCAACTAAGAGATAAGGCTCTGAATATCAGAAAAATATAATCTTTAAATTTCATTAACATTTTTCATCCTCTAATAATTATATATTTTAATTTTTATTATTTGGTGCCACATTACATGGAAAATTACTTAATATTATTTTACATTTTTCTGTATTTTCAAGTGTGTCACTCCCCTAACTTATAAAAGTGGAACATCTTTCCTCACTTATTTACAAACATTGGGACCATTTTATGAATAGTAAAATAGCCAAATGAATTCTAAACTATCCAAATCATTACATATATGATATAGTCAGGGAAAAATACCATCCCATGAAGTCATATGGAGAGATCCAAAGGAGGATACACAATATAGAGGTAATTGACTTAACTATGTTCATTTATGTTTATTTCTTCTTCCACTTCCACAAAGTATTTTGTATATTCAAACTATTATGTCTAAATTAGAATTATAAAAAAGTAAAACATCTGTTATATTGTGGGAATAATCATTGTCCACCTACATTCCATCTAATGTGTTACGAAACCATCACTTATGCACAGGAGTATACTATCTACTCCATAAACCAATAATAACCATTTTTCTTCACCGTGACATGAATATGGATTCATGTATAGATATAATGAATGTAGATTATATTTAATCTTCTAATCGTGGTGAAATATTTTCAACTTCTCCCCTAAAGACCATCCCCTTTTTTTCATTCCATTAACATTTCATTATATCCTGGGGAAAATAAAACATAAAAAAGGTGAGCTAAAATGCTCAGTTAGGGTAATCATAGAGAACATAAAACAATCCATAAACATTCGAATGAAAAAACTTGAACTTAAAATCCAAAAATCAAAATCTTGAACAAATACATAAATCATGGAAGTACGTAAGGCATATATCACAATGAATCATCAAACATGATAAAATAGCATGGAAATAAAGCATGTAATTGTGGCAACCATTAAGCACTTGATATTATTTCTATAGTAGCCAAGGCATTGCTTCCATGACTATCTTAGTGGATAAAGTCCCTTTCTGAATGAAGTTCACTCCTCATTCCAGTCCTGTATTACTGAACCAGTTTAACTTATCATTCCAGCCATGTCTATATCATGAGATATAAATCTTTAACCAATGCATTGGAGGGAGATATAGGTCCCACCCATCTCATAATGACATCATTATTTAGTTTTCCACAAAATCATAAATCATACATCATAGCATAACCCATGTAATAGAATGGGATTCATAAACATCATGCCATCATAACATAATCCATATAAAAAATGGATATCATTTAATAATAAGAAGAATAAAACCATGTAAATAATGGAGACATTATACTTGAAACATAAACATAATAAATAATTTAATTTTAGATGGAAAATGTTTTTGATAAAACACCGAAAATGAAATCTTGAGGAAAATATCCATTCTTCTTCAAAATAATTTTCTTTTCACAAAATGCCATGCAATTTTTAAAGAAAAGGGTTTTGTTGAAAATAATCATGCATTCTTGTATAGGAAGATTCTTGAAAATGAGGCGTTATGAAACTATAAAAATCTGTTCATTCTATATAAGTTGAAAATAACATTTTCCTCGTATATTTGTCGGAAAAGTCAAAAAGTACCTCGTATGGTTAAAAAACGAATGATACCTTACATACCATGTATTAAAAGTAAAAAAAATGGTTAAAAAGGACTTTAAACTTACATGAAACCATTTTTAGGAAACATGGACTTGGATGATAACAATAACCCTGGTAAATACTTACGAATAAACAATCTCAGATAAGAACGAGATTGGAATAGTAATCCCTTACCTTATGTCTGATATGCTTCGTATGTATCTGAACCTCCTATATAATGATTTAAATAATTTCATTTACTTATTACAGAATTATATTCATTTTTATTGTATCATATATGGTTCACATAGGTATTTAGATTACTTGTTCATTTGTCAATTCCATATTAAAGTAGCGTTTTGGTTAAAATTGTTTCATTTATCATACGTGTTTTGACTTTTTGTTCTTGATATTATTATTACTTATATCATGATTTAATTACTTCCAGAATGTAAAACATGATTTATATATCATATATATTCAGTATATATATATATATAATAGATAGATAAATGAAATGAAACACACCATTCATGGAGACGGTAGGTCGTATGTACCCATGAACGCTGTTTTCCTTTCTTTATTGACATGAATGGAAGTAAGTAGATGGCATATATATATATATATACATAAATCCAGAAGCTTCATTATGTCTTATATTTCATTATTATTCATTATATATATTTTATAATCATTCTTGAATGGTTAATCATGAAAAATGAATCTCATCGCGTTCTTGGAGACGGTAGTCCATACGTACACACGAGCGATGATATCATTCCCATGATCATGGAATTGTATTGTAGTGTATGTATAATATTAAAGAAAAAATATCACTTTACAATAATCATATATAGTAATTTATTTACACCATTATACCCATCCAAGTAAGGTGGTGGTGGAAAATATATTACACCACGGCGTGGAAACGGTATTCCGTACGCACGCACGCGCTGTGATTTTGTTTTCCATAGGATGGATAGATGGTGAAATAGGGTGGTTTCATATTTAGAATAACATATCAGTATATAAATAATACTGATGTTATTACATTATAATGAAACAACTAAATTAGAATAAGTTGAACAAGAAAAAAACTTGAGAGAATCGAAAGAAGAGATTACCTCTTCTTCGACGCACCTCCTTTAAGACTTCTCATAATGAAGTAGAGTTGTTCTTTTGAGAAGACCAATACCTACATAATGTTTCTAGGGAAGTGGATAAGAGAAATCGTCAGGGTTTGGCCGAGCTTCAAGCCTCAAAACGGTGTTAAGAGAAGAGGGAAGGGGTGCCCTTTTTATATGGGAGGAGAGGGGCACCTTTGGAAAAACTCAAAATATTATTTTATAATTAAGTCATATTCGGTCTATAATAGCTTCAAATTTTGATTTATATAGAAGATAAAGTGGGTATGGGTCTAAATCCTCTCAATAAATATAATTTAGACATTTTTAGGTTATAATTATAACCTTATCATTTAGATTTAACTCTAAGTTAAATAATTTAACTTTTACCATGTATTCTTGTTTTCTTACACTATATGGTTAATAAACTTACTATAACAAACAAATACGAACCCCAAGTTGTTTATTATTAATATATATAACCTTATCTAAGTCATTTGGCTGAACATTAGATTTTTAGGAATAAAATAACAATTAATAATATAATCTTTGTTTTAAAAACTTTTTTATGTCAATTTTGACACTATTTGGTAATTGATTTTTGTGAAAATCATAACAACTTGATTAGTTCAAAAAAAGATAGTTATATAAATACTAACATTTCATATTAACCTATAAATTAGTTTAATTCATAAAAAGTCTCAAATTACATTTATTTGGGTATTTATAATATCATTTATTTTAATATTTCATTATTTAGGTAATTACTGCATCATCATTGTGTCATCAATAACATAAATTATTTAATGTCTAAAAATTATAAATAAAATAACATTAGGTAGGAAATAATTTAATAATTATAATGAATACTCATAGTGGAAATTATATTATGTATAACCCTATATTTAAAATGATTTAGTTATTAAACTTTGATTTTAACTATTTTAACCATTCTTTAAATAAATTAATAATAAATGTCCTAATCTAATCCAAGTGGACCTAAATGGTAATATTTTATTCCTAAGGTTGTTTTTGGTCGAATTACACTGAACCAATAGAATTAGGACATGTGTTAGGGTAATAATAATATCATTTTTACCCTTAATTACCCTATTTAGTTTTTACCGTGGTAAGAAAAAGTAAAAAGTTACTATTCACCAAAAAAATTATATTCATCTCATTGAACCACATTTTAGTCCTTGATATTAACCGTGTCTCTATGATTTTTGAAATTCCTCTCACAGAAGCAGTAAAATTATGTTTTATGTGAATTTCCAAATTCTCCTAAGAGGTGGGTAAAAGGCGGTGAAAAGTTCAATGAAATTTTTATATATCTAAAATTTTTATAAAATGACTCTAATAAATTAAATTTAACTTATATAGGTATTATGTATCAATTTTTACCTAAAATAAATTTAAATAAAATAAATAATTATTTAAATAAAAAGTCAGTTTTTAAATAGTAACCCAGTGTTTTCATTATTCATCAAAAATTGAAAGTTTTCAGAAAAATACCAAAAATTCACCCTAGGCTAATTTCGATATTCCGAATCAAAAAATGAAGTCTATTTCAAAACAAAAAATTTATAAAATTTTAAAAAGTGGGTATTACTATTCATAATGGTTAGTCTATATAACATATCACTGTTTAGTGAAACTCGGTATTGCGTACAACACACGCTATCGTGGAAGGTCACGATTGCATGTAATGCAAGCCAAGTCAGGGATGCATGTAGTGAAAAATACTTTTGGTGTAGCATACAACACAAGACATCAATAAAATTAAAATGAATAATTTTTATAAAATCTCGGGGTGTTACATTCTACCCCCTTAAAATGAATTTCGCCCTCGCAATTCGTCGGGGTTATAAATTGTTTACTATTCGAAATTTTCTTAAATAGAAACCCACATCGTAAAATGGAATACCAAAACCAACCTTTAAAAACTAAAGTATGAAATGTAACGGTTACCCAAATTAACTAATCACTGGGTTTCCAGGTAAGAGAACATAGGTGAAAGTATAGATATGGAAGAGAAATCTAACCATCATGTTCTGATGGAGAGTGGTAGAGAACATGGCTATGAAAAATCAAACAATCACAAAGCCATAAATTCTAGATGATCTAGGGTACCATATGATTCATCGGATATAAGGGCACTATGACAACTTTTTTTGGTTTTCAAGATCATTTCCCTAATGTTGAATAATTTGAATTAGAATAAATACTTACTTTATTTGGGTAAAATCATTGTTCATTCCTTGAACAATTTATACTTCATCTCTTTAAGAAATGAAGTATAATTTGGCTTTCGCGATGTTTTAGCAGATCATGCGATAGAATGATAGGTCATTCCATCTGTCTCAAACATAAGTTAGCAAAAGGTATATACATAAGTCTATCTATGGTGAGATTAATCAGATACTGTTCTTAAAATGGACTTATACTTCATATTTCATACTACTTAATATAATAAAACCGGATTCTACTAAGCAGGGACTTCCTGTAGGCCAGTGGTAGGCAATGAAGTCCAGTTGCACTTTAGTTGTGGGTTCAATTCCCGTAGCCCTATCTGACGCGATGGGTTGTCACCCACCCAGGTGGTTGTCCTTTTTCTAAAACTACATAATTATAAAATTCAATCAATAATATCGAAAACAGTTCTAGCCTTAAACAATACTAACTTATGTCCAACATAATCCACTTCAAATCATTAGGCTTACCCAAAATACATCTATCCAAGCTTATAGTATAAAGAAAACAATTACAAGAAATTTCATCTATCGAGCATTTGAATACCATCATTTATCCATCATATATCTTGTTGGTCAGATTCCAATCATGTGAATACCTTTATCATGCATTCTCTTGAAAAATGAATACCCATTGAACCATAGTGAAAACATGAATGCTATCAAAAGTTAACTCTTTCCACATACCAAAATCCAAAAAATTTCTATATACTCAAACCATGATATGACTTTGTCCTTATATCATTCATGAGCTCATTAATACTATCAAACATATCATTATCTACTTATCACTTCATTATGAGAATATCATCTACTTTCCAAAAATATCTGAATAACCTTTTATGGATACCGGTACCATTCAACATATACTTTCAAAAACATAAGGAAAAACAATTGTGTAACAATCCTCAGAAGTATCTTTATTCCATAGTACCATGAGATTACTTATACAACATTACTCTTGATAAACATGTAATCATTCCACTACCTTCTTAAACCATTGATCGATCTTGAATAATTCTTTAATCTCACATATCATTTGTAGTCTCTTCATCATCATCAATATAAATACTACCCATACAACCATGCTGATTCTCTTCATGATATTTTCCCTTAGGTCATTGGTTTTCATAATGCCCATACATTCCACATTTAAAACATTTAACCATTGTTGATGTCGTCGCAATACCATTATCTTTGCCCATGGTGTTAACTGAACCATTTTCTTTGTACTTACTGGATTTTTGTCATTCTTTTCCACACACAAAGCATCTTCCAGTTCCTTTGAAACAATCTCCCAGATGCCTCTTCCCACATGATTTACATGAGGGTAATTGAACTTTCTTTAATCTATGATCATCATGAAACTCTATCTTTCTCTTATTATCTGAGTGAGGAAACATACCAAAGTTTAGATTATTTATCCTGTTATGAGATTTCTGATTAGGCATAATAACAATTTTTGGACTTCCAAATACCGTTTCATTTGGTTTCTCATGAATAATATCATTCCATTGTCCATCATATCCTCCATTATTGTGAATCTTCTTGTTTCCAGCCATTTTCTAAAACCCAAAAAGAATTGTGTGTGAGGAAAAAATCATGCTAGGGAAAACAACAAAATAATGGCGGAGTACCGTCAATATATAACATATTAGGTTAAATTCTAAGATCGTTACCGTAGTTCTAGGACTACAACCTATACTTATACTTAACCTTAGGGACATCCCTAGACATACCTTAGAAATATCTCTAGGGATCTCACTAAATTATCACATCCTAGTTTCCAAAGGTTGACCAAACCTTTCCTCTATTACCAACTGTAGAGTCCCGGAGCTTGAAGTACATGGACATTACATTACTTTTACAGAATACTTAATACATAACGAAAACAGACACACAAGGACCATAATAGTTTAGTGTATTTGGAAACTCGTAATTTAATATTCTAGTCGTGGTGAAAGATCTTCAACTTCTCACATAAATAACTTCCCCTTTTTTCATACCTAGAACATTTATTTATATCCTGGGGAAAAGAAGACATAAAAAGTGTGAGCTCAAATGCTAAGTAAGGGTAAGCATAGAGAACATAAAAAATTCCATAAACATTTGAATGCAAAAATTTGAACATAAAATCTAAACATCAACATCTTGAGAAAAGACATAAATCATGGAATTACGTAAGGCATATATCATAATGGATCATCAATAATGATAAAATAGCATGGGAATAAAGCATGTAATTGTGGAAACCATTAAGAACATGATATGATTTCCATTGTAGACAAGGAATTGCTGCCAACACCATCTTAGTGGACAAAGTCCCTTTCTTAATCGAGTTCACTCCTCATTCTAGTCCGGTATTACTAAACCATATTAACTTACCATTCCAGCCATGTATATATCATGAGATATAAATCTTTACCCAATGAATTGGAGGGAGATATTGGTCCCACCCATCTCATTATGAAATCATTCTTTCGTGTGCCACAAAATCATAAATCAGACATCATAGCATAACCCATGTAATAGAATGGGATTCTTAAACACCATGCCATCATAACATAATCAATATAAAAAAATGAATATCATTTCATCATAATAAGAATAAAACCATGTAAATAATGGAGACATTATACTTGAAACATAAACATATTAAATAATGTCATTTTAGATGGAAAATATTTTTGATAAAACACTTGAAATGAAATCTCGAGGAAAAAATCCTTTCTTCTTCAAAATCATTTTCTTTTCACAAACATCCATGCAATTTTAAAAGAAAAAAGTTTTGTTGAAAATAACCATGCAATCTTGTATAGTAAGCTTCATGAAAATGAGGCATTATAAAACCGTAAAAATCCTTTCTTTCTGTATAAGTTAAAAATAACATTCTCCTTGTACTTTTGTCGAAAAAGTCAAAAAGTACCTCGTATGGTTAAAAAATGAAAGATTCCTTACATACCATGTATTAAAAGTCAAAAATGGTTAAAAATGAGTTTAAACATACATGAAACCATTTTTAGGAAACATGTACTTGTATGATAACAATAACCCCAGTAAATACTAACGAATAAACAATCTCAGATAAGTATGAGATTGGAATAGTTATCCCTTACCTTATGTCTGATATGTTGCGTATGTATTCGAACCTCATGTATAATGATTTAAATAACGTCATTGACTTCTATAGAATCATATTCATTGTTATTATATCATATATGGTTCACTTAGGTGTTTATATTACCCGTTCATTTGTCAATTCCATATAAATGTAGCGTTTTGGGTAAAATTGTTTCATTTATCGTATGTGTTTGGACTTGTTGTTCTTGATATTATTATTACTTATATCATGATTTAATTACATCCAGAATTTAAAAAATGATTTATATATAATATATAACATGTTTATATATATATATATATAATAGATAGATAAATGAAATGAAACACACCGTACATGGAGACGGTAGGTCGTACGTACGCATGAACGTTGTTTTCCTTTCTTTATTGACTTCAATGGAAGTAAGTAGATGACAAATATATATATATATATATATATACATATATATATATATAAATACAGTAGCTCCATTATCTTATATATTTCATTATTATTCATTATATATACTTTATAATGATTCTTGAATGGTTAATCGTGGAAAATGAATCTCATCGCGTTCGTGGAGACGGTAGTCCGTACGTACGCACAAGCGATGATATCATTCCCTTGATCATGGAATTATATTGAAGTGTATGTATAATATTAATGAATAAATATAACTTTAAAAAAAATCATATATAGTTATTTATTTACTCCATTTTACCCATCCATGTAAGGTGGTGGTGGAAAATAGATTACACCATGGCGTGGAGATGGTATTCCGTACGTACCCTGGAAGGGTGATTTCGTTTTCCGTAGGATGGATAGATGGTAAAATAGGGTATTTTCATATTTATAATAAAAAATCAGTATATATGTAATACTGATGTTATTACTTTATAATGAAACAACTAAATAAGAAGATGTTTAAGAAGAACGAAACTTGAGAGAATCAAAAGAAGAGATTACCTCTTCTTCGACGCAGCTCCTTTATGGCATCTCTAAAGGAAGTACAGTTGGACTTTTTAGAAGACCCAAACCTCCATAATTTTGCTAGGGAAGTGGAGAAGAGATATTTGCAGGGTTTGGCCGAGAATCAGGGCTCAAAAGGGTGTGAAGAGAAGAGGTAAGGGGTTCCCTTTTTAAATGGTATGAGAGGGGCAACATTGGAAAACTCAAAATAATATTTTATAATAAAGTCATATTCGGTTTATAATAGCTCCAAATTGATTTATTTATTAGATAAAGTGGGTATGAGTCGAAATCCTCTAAACCAATATATTTTAGACAAGTTTAGGTTACAATTTTAACCTTATCATTTAGTTTTAACTATAAGTTATATAATTTATCTTTTACCGTGTCTTCTTGTTTTTTACACTATAAGGGTAATAAACATACAATAACAAGCCAAAAGAACCCCATGTTGTTTATTATTAACATATATAACATTATATAAGTCATTTGGCCGAACAATATATTTTTAGGAATAAAATAACAATTAATAATATAATATTTGTTTTAAAAACTATTTTATGTCAATTTTGACACTATTTGGTAATTGATTTATGTGAAAATCATAACAGCACGATTAGTTCGAAAAACATTAATTAAATAAATAATAACATGTCATATTAACCTTGAAAATTAGTGTAATTCATAAAATTATCAAATTACATTTATTTGGGTATTTATAATATCAATTATTTTAATATTTCATTACTTAGGTAATTACTGCATCACTATTGTGTCATAAATAACTTAATTATTTAATTTCTAAAAATTATAAATAAAATACCATTAGGTAGGAAATATATCCATATTTCTAATGAATATTTATAGTCTAATTTATGGTATGTATAACTTTATATTTAAAATGTTTTAGTTATTAAACTTTGATTTTACCTATTTTAACGCTTCATTAAATAAATGAATAATAAATGTCCTAATCTAATCCAAGTTGACCTAAATGGTCATATGTTATTCCAAATTTTGTTTTTTGTGGAATTACACTGATCCAATCGAATTAGGACATGTGTTAGGGTAATAATATTATCATTTTTACCCTTAATTACCCTATTTACTTTTAACCGTGGTAAGAAAAAGTAAAAAGTTACTATTCACCAAAATTTATTTTCATCTCATTGTACCAAATATTAGTCCTTGATATTAACCGTGTTTCTCGAATTTTTGAAATTCCACTCACAGAAGTGGTAAAATTAAGTTTTATGTAAATTTCCAAATTTTCCAAGGAGATGGGTAAAGACGTTGAAAAGTTCAATTAAATTTATATATATATATAATTATTATAAAATGACTCCAATGAATTAAATTGAACTTATATAGTTATTATGTATCAATTTTGACCTAATATAAATTAAAATAAAATATATAATCATTTAAATAAAAAGTCGGTTTTTAAATAGTAACCTAGTGTTTTCATTATTCATCAAAAATTGAAAGTTTTCAGAAAAATACCAAAAAATCACCCTAGGATACTTTCAATATTCCGAATCCAAAAATAAAGTCCATTTAAAAATATAAAATTTATAAAATTTAAAAAAGTGGGTATTAATATTAATAACGGCTAGTTTATATAACATATCATTGTTTAGTGAAACTCGGTACTGTATACAACACACGCTATCATGGAAGGTCACCATTGTGCGTAATGCAAGCCAAGTCCGGGATGCATGTAGTTCAAGCGCCTTTTGGTGTAGCGTATGACATAAGACATCAATAAAATTAAAAAGAATATTTTTCATAAAATCTCGGGGTGTTACAAACACATCCACAGAGATATGTGTTTCGTGGTTCATCATCAAATTAAATTGTTTTTTTATAAAAGTTTATATAAAAATTAATATGGTAATTTTTAAATAATTATATTGCTATAAACATGAACAATGTGAACATTTTGGAATTGTTTTACTGAAACATGCTTGGAAACCAAAATAGTAAATATACAAATATTGATTATAATGAAGAATTGTAATGAAATTGGTTATTTGAAATTATAATGATTGATATCTTGTTATATATGTATTAATAATATTATTTTATAAATTAAAAATAAAATAAAATTTGTTATATATGATGGTACAATATTTTAAATGAAAGTTGTTACTTGCGGTAAATTTTTATTTTACAATGTCGCCTTTTATTTTGATTATTGATATTTCAATTTTAATTGTGAGAATTTGTATTTTATTTCTACTATAAGTCCAATATATAAAACTACACTATTTATTCTTAAAAGATTGTTTTTTTCCATTCTATTTCACCAATATGGAACTCAAAAATACAGAATTAATTTTTTTTTAGAAAAACATAACACATTTATAATTTTTTTTGAGAGTTATTATCCACAATACCAATGCTATTTATTCAATTAAAAGAATGATATTATTTATAATATAATTTTTATGGTCTTTTTCAACTATATATTACATGATTATAGTAGTTAAATAAGGAATCATTAAAAGGGTTTCCACATGAGTCAGTTTTGGATATTTTTTATATAGGTGTGATGAGTTTTATTATCATTTATCACTCGATCAAGATTTTCTAACATCATGACCGTTTTTTATTATAATGATTAAATTTTATACTTTTCCATGATATTTTCATGTAAAATAAAATTCCAATTATACATGTACACTTTTAATGTTAATAAAATAAAAAGTTTTTTTCTCTTGTTTTTCAAATAATAATTTTAATAACATTATTATTGTATTTTTCATATATATCAATATATTATAATGACTGTTTTTATTTAATGATGATATTTTCTAGTGATACCATCTACTTAATTTAATTTGATGGTTGATGATAATTTTTTTGAAATGATATTTTTAACCAACATCATTCCTTCCCACTGGTTAATTAAGATATAATTAAATTAGAATTGTTTTTATGATCATATTGTAAACATATGTACGATTATCATATTTTCATGGGTGGTATAAGAATTATATGACCCTGTAATGAGTTTTGAAAATCTTGATATCTAATGAGATAATATGAACGGGAATGGGTAGTGAACCCAATACCTTATAAGACTCTTCCCCCAATGTTCTGATTCAATTAGTGGTTATCTTTAACAAATGAAATGAATTCCAAAGATTATGTTTATTCCAAACTCATATGTTATACACTTATGATTCACTATTAAGGATCATTTTTATTATTGATGATCCCACAATCTTTTGACTACGATATTTTGTTATGAAAAGGCCTTATTCCAAGACAAATGATTTACACTATATGACTTATTAAGTTTTTTTTATATGTTATGATGATTTTATTAAAAATATATTGTTATATAATTCTTATTTATGATATTTGATTGTAATTTCACACATTTATCTTTACATCATATATAATCCCACACTTTCTTATTTTTCCATTTGATTATGTTATGAAAAATGGTATTATGTATGATTAGTCAAAAAGGGAATGATGTGTGAAGAATGATAGTGGTGGATTTGGAAAACTATTCATAAATAAGTTGATTATGTATATAATATCTATTGAAACTAAAAAATTATAGGCATTGATCATTATATATTGTGAGTTTTATTAAGTATCTTTCTAAAATGATGGAATATGTATATATCGTATACTCAGGTCACTTTATTAATGGGATTTCCTAAAATTTTATGGAATTATTTGAATATATATGTTGATTTCAAATTTTAAATAACTATAATGATCTTTTAATATTCCAATGGATTTTATTTCATAAGGGAAAATTTATCATGGGTTATTATGTTTTGAAATGCCTTACCAATTTTCATTCTTTTGTATCCATTATTGGTCTTTATAATACCCACCCAAAATTTTATAATTATTTTTACATGGATTAAATAGGTTTAGAAATTATTATGATGTAATATTATATATTTTATGCTTTTGGATATGGAAAAATAAGAGGTTACATTACATGAATTTAGATTAGTAGAAATAGTTTACTTTTGATGGAATCTGAATGATTTTTAATAGATATATTTTTTCAGACATCATTAAAACAATTAAAAATAAACATTCATTGGAATATGAATAATTCATTATTTTATATAAATCATTTAATTAGTTTTTTTTATGTTCATTTAGGGATAGTTGGTACCAGATCATGTTTTAGATAACAATATAGGTTTAGGTATTATCAGTTGAAGATACTTTAAGAGTTATGGATTCCATAATGGATCATTGTTTTTTTGGGTGATCATAGTTTAGAGGAATATAAATTCTATTGAGATATTATGTGATTATATTTTATGTTTTATTATCAATTATTTGTGATATATATATGGTTTTAATAATAATATTGAATTAATGGTAAAATTTAGTGCTAGTTTGTGATTTTATGTGAAGGTGTTCATGTTTTTAAGAAAACTTTATTCATATTTTTTGAAATATATATTGAAATGTATAGATAAACATTGGGATTTAAAATTAATTTCATGAAAATTCTATTTATGGTGAATTTTTATTTATTTTTTGGATTTTTGTTTATATGGGTTAGTTTTTCATTTTATATCCATGTTGTAAATATTATTTAATGGGAAGGGTTTCCGTTTATATTTTGAATCATATTTAATTTTATTAAAGGTTTATTTTATATTGACAATTTATATATTGTGAAATAATTTGAAATTTTTTGGATAATTAATTATTATAGTATAATTATATCTTTTATGTAATATTGTGAGTGAAGATTTGTATTAGGGAAATATGATTTGTTAATTTTGGATGAATATGTGATAATTTTTTTTTCTTTTTTTAGGTTTTAATTTTCTCAATTATTATTTCCAAAATGTTTTTTTGTATAAATATTTTTTAGTGATTCAAGTGAAAATAGGTTTTTATTTTTTACATATTTTATTTTCAATTATTAATATAACGATTTATTCATATTTTATTGTTTTTAATGAGTAATCATTATAATCATTTTGTTTTTCTAGAGATTTGTTATAAAAATATAGAATAATTTATCCTAAAATACATTATATAATGAATAACACTATCCTTAATAGGATATCATAAACCATTAAGTGTTTATTTTATTTTAATTATGAAAATAAAGTAATCTGGTTCATTCATTATTTGCATTTTAGAAAGAAACAATAGTGAAAATTGGTCAAAACACATTTCTAATTAAAAAAACTATACCTATGGAATGGAAAAAAATAAAGTAAGTATATTTTATAATATTGAATATCTTGATGTTTATATATTAACCTATACCATAAAAAATGATGATTAATATATTGGGGCTTATATGAAAACATTACTCAACAATAAACTAATTCTTTTTCGAAACTCGTTAACATGTTTGAGCCTTATTAAAAACATTAATGACTTAAGATGTATTTATTTAATAAATTATGAGTTTCTTTCTCTTAAAAAAATAATTAATTAACCTAAGAATATATATATATGAAATTATTTTAATGTTAATAAAAATTCATTTTAGTGAGAAATAATTAAAATTCTGGGGATGCAGCTTCCTTAAGAAGGAGAATACGAAAACCATGTGTTAATAGTAATACATAAGATTTATGTTTATCCTATGAGTATATAAAATTTTAAAAAAAATATTTATAAAATTATTTCATATCTCTAAATACATTATATGATCAATTATATTCTCAATATATATCTAAAATTACAATGTTTCATTTAATATAATTATTCATTTTTTAGGGAAAAAAATTCCTAAACAATATTTTTACATTTTTATATCTATATAATTGTTTGATATTTTGTAAATACATCATTGTTTTAAAATTATTAATTTATATATATATTTATTATTATATAAGATGTATGAATATTTTTATCAATTTAAGAACCCATATTTTTTTTAATCAGAAAAGAAATTTTATTACTCTATATAAATTTTTTATTATTGTATTACAAGATTCTATTTACAAGTTATCGTCAAAATAATTATAAACCTAATTTTGATAAAATGGTATTAATTTGTTGATCATAATGTTAAAAATATCATATATTTAATTTCTTGGATATTTTAAACAAGTTGAATTTTTTTATGAATAGAAAAATTATAATTTTCAAAATATTGTATTTGTTATAAAATCATTATGATATAAATAAGAATTAAAATTTTTTAAATCATATGAACTACCTCATTAATTATGAAATAATATAAATATAATGTAATGAATTTAATTTAATATATACTAATATTTATCTCAATAAAAAATGAATAAATTTATTGTTGGTGATAGAATGCTTTCATAACATAAAAACGTCATAACAGGTGTTTTGAATATATTATCTTATAAGGTATAGGTAATAGTTCATCTTTATTAGGTTAAAATTGATGATTAATAAATTATTTTTGTTTCTATTTTTGAATTTTAAAATTATATAACATGTTAATTTTCAAAATGCATACCATGTGTTTTAAGAATGTATGAAAATTCATAATATTTATCATAAAAATTTTACCATGGTATACATTGGAAAAGTAGTAGTATTAATGGGTTTTTTGTACAATAAATATAGGTAATACATTTTATTGATGGTGGTGACGTTTTTTCAATAATATTTAATAGAATAATTATATAATATATGAATGTACAATGGAAATGAAACACTTGGCCTAAAACATAAAATTTAAAATTTAATGATTTGAAATATTTAAATTGATAATTTTTGTATGTAAAAAACTATTTTAAATTTTAAATATAAATTTCATTTTTATCAAGATATGTCTAATTTCAAATTATGTGAATAACTAGAGAAATGCCTATAATGGGTACATAATGTGAAAAATAATTTACAAATTGAAAATAAAAAATAAAACCATATATTTAGTCAATTCTATATGGGAATGGTTAATAATATCATATATATAATCAATTTATACTCCACATTCCATTTTAAATTTCTTGTCCTTTCTTTTATGGGACTAATATTTATGAAAATGGCATCGAATTTTTCCTACAAAAAGGGACCCATTATAACCATTCCAAAACAAATGTTATGTTTAGTATTCTCTCCATATTCATTAATAGTATATATAAAAATCCCATCACATTTTTATAAGGCTCTAAAATTTATAAAATATCTTTATTTGGTGGGTATAGAATAAATCTAAAGGAGGAGATTGAAAGTGAATTGTAAGTGTTCACATGTCCCATTCCCCTTTCTTATTAATGATCTATTATTGTAAATTTTTTTAAAATAACACTAAATTTTCTTCAATTATTCCATTTTCATATTATTATCATCATTTCTATCAATAAAATTTGAGATAGAATAAATTATTCCTCAACAAATTATTTTTCCTAATTAATTACTACATCTACATAAGGCTTTTTAAAAATACATTCTTTTCATTTAAGTTATATTATAACTCATTTGAAAATATATATAATAAAAAAAATAAGAATATAGTTTATTGTATTTTTTTATGAAATACAAATTTTTATTGGTTATACTTTTTTTATCTCCTTAGAAAACATCAGTCAGTGTGGTAGGTTTAAACTACCTATATAAACGATGATGTTTTCATAAACTTATATTCAAATTAAAAATTAAATAAAAAATTGTTTAATAATTGAATATAATATTAATATTTATTAAATTTCACAATAAAGTTTTTAAGGTTAAAAGTTTTAACATTATAATGACATTAAATTAAATAATTAATGGCTTTTTGTAACAATAAAAAACATTCTTATCATGTATGATTCTCTGAATGGTTAAATTTTCATGAATTATGGAAATAATTTTCTTCTAGAATGACGTTTTCATAATCCCTTAACTTTAATTGTTATTACAACACCAATATATAATGAAATTATTCCAATATATTTATACCAATACATTTTTTGAGACTATACAGTGAAAAAAATACATAATTATTAGTGTGAAAAAATTAGAAAATGAATGATATGTGATTATCAATAAATCAGATAAAATGATAACAGAATAAAATGATAAAGGGTCTTATAAAATAAAAAAAGTTAAATTATTTATTTATTTAGTATGTTAAAGGAAGTACGAAACAAGTTGGTACTTAAGGAAATAAGATTTTTAATTCAATATAATTTCTTTAATTTAAATATTTTCATTATTGAATATGTTATTGGTATCCGATCCTGTGACTTTTTATATTCTTTTTACATGTGTTCAATGTGGTTATAAAATAATATACCTTCCTTAAAATATTTATTCTTCTCGTGTTATGATCTCTATGAGGATTTAGTTTCTAATATGACATTGAAATCAATATTCTATAAGTTTGAATTATTTTTTGGAGAAATTAATTTATTTTTATCTATAAAATCAAAATTTTATTCTTTTTTTATAGTTATTTATAGGACAGCGACAAATTCATACCATTTCCCCAACCATCGGTTCGTTATTCTTTAAAAAGAATGTTTATAAATAGAACCGAACATAACTCTTGTTTTTATTCATGAATTTTCCTCCTCCATGACTATATTAATTATATAGATTAATTAATGTCATTTTATATGATTCAATTATTTCATAAGGATGATTTATATTTACATTGAATTTCATTACAGTATTTCCCAGGTCAATTTATCAGTTATACTCGGTGGGTTTGAATCTGTGTTGGACATTTTCAGTTTTTCTTTAAACATACCACTACGATTAGTTCAAATCTGGATGCACTAATTATTTTTTATCCCACTATTTTGAATATAATATTTTTTGAAAAAATATAAAATCACATGAGGATTAAAATACTTCATCCCTTTATAGAACAAATTCCTTATTTGGATTATTTATTCTCCATGAAGACAAATTTTCAATTATAAATACAAGAAGATAGATATAGTCTAGAATCAACATACGTCCAATGTGAATAACAGAAACCATATCCTGACAACATTCTCCACAAAATCACAGTATTTGAAGCCTCTCAATGATTTATTCCTTATAATATAAAAATAGTTCTCATAACTGGAGTACCATTACATATACTAGAGAAACTAGTTTTTAAAAGGCCCTCATTTAAAAAACCAATGAATTGGACTTTGGAAAATCATGTTATATCAAATCACATAGATTCATCTTCGTCCACATTCATGATAACATTAATGATCATCCTCCGATATTTTACATATCACTAGACTTCCTCACGTTTTTTCTCCTAATGATATGATTATGTGACATGTAAGAATGATGTATCTTTATATCACACTTTTAATTCCTCAATGCATAGTTTATTTTTGTGGGATACATTCATATTTATTCATATTTTATAAACATATTTTATCCATTTATAAACACTATTAAATTATCTCTCATTCTTTAATACATCATGTATTTGATTTGGAAATTATTATCAGGTTCTTTACAAGCACACTATTAGTTATTTCTCTTATTCATTTTATATTCCTTCAAAGAAGTTAATAATATACCTATAATATTTTGATAATAAAATAATCCTTGATTCATTTGAGAATATATTTTTCTAATATAATACTAATCATATATATATATATATTCTTAATCTCATTTAATTATCATTTAAATTATCATTTCATTATACATTTATATTTTTCAAGACACAATGAATAAAATTATTCATCTGATATTAGAATATGTCATTCTATATCTCTAAAAAATCTAAATCATTAAATTCCTTTATAATTTTATGATGACATATATTATATGAGTCACAATCGTGACTCCTAATAATATACTATGGATATATTTTGGAAATATTTTTTTTATCAAGAAGTACAGATTATACATTTTAATTAGGTTTGAATACCAATCAAATTGACGAATTATCTTCAAATCATATTACTCTAATATTATCATCATGGCACAAAACCTCATTCACAATTTTGAATGAAATCGCTTCCCAATATCAACAACAATTTTATTCCTCATAATGATATATTACTAATAATTATTATTCAGTATCTATGATTTTTATATCCATTTTGAACATATATTTCACAGTCTATATAATTTCACTGGTTAATTAATTATGAAAAAGTGTATGATCCTTATGGAATTTGATTCTACCTTTTCAAGGTATAAAATTAACCTTATGGACTCATATGATTTTCATATTTTGAATTTTTTTCAAATTATACCATAATAGATTTTGGATGCACATTTTATGATCCAGAAATTGTAATTATGGTTGTATCTCATTATAAATTATGAAATACATTATTCTCTGTATGGTATATGAAATAAAACATAAAATAATTTTCTTGTACACTTTTCATAATTGAGGGAACCATTGGAAGTATGCATGAACCATAAAATATAATAATATGTACCACACATTGTTAGCCCAATACAATTTTTCAAATAGCTTACTCAGATTATGCCATATGATGTACAATGGATCTTGAGAATTTTTTTTCCTTTTTCTTATTCTGTACAGAAATTCTAGATATTACTCAAATGAGTTGAATCCTTATTAAGTGATCCTAAGGGCTTAAAAATCACCTTAATTCTAGTAAATTCATTGTCTAAATATTCTCCATAACATGTTACTTCTACTTTTATAAATTATTAATTATGGATAGATTCTACAACATCAATCCATGTTTTTTTCATAACAACACATCAATAAAAATTTAACGAGAAAACATATACTCTTCATGAAAAATAATTACACCATGATACTTCTTCCAATAACACTTTTTCATTAATTATTTTTAATACAATTATTAAATAATCAAATATAAATGGAAAATTTCATATAATATTTCTATCCATGTATTCCAAGATAATAGAGACACATAAATCACCTTTTTAATCAACATATGGATGAAAAATACATTCATAAGGTTCTACCAAATCACCCAACATGCTGCACATTGAATATATTTGGTACCACCATATTGAAAACAAATATAAGGCAACCCAAACCTGAAATCTATATCATTGTTCTATATAAACATATGTTACATAAAACAATTAATACAATAATATATTTTTAGACATAACTCTGTAATAATTACATGAAATAAATGAAAGTATTTTATTGCATACATTCTCAATGAACTTTAGGTATATTTAATTAGACAATTATGAAAAAACATAAAACAATAAATTCCATGTCTTCTAAATCTAGTAGAAGTTTTTAATCATCTATAATAATCTAGTTAATTGTTAAAATGAATTCAATATATTATTGAAACATTAGAAAAATTAAATAATGTTTGGAATATCAGGTGTAATACTTTTCTTCATAACCTAGGGAAATGAAAATAGAACAAGGAGTGATATAAAATGATGAGTATGGGAACACATCAAAATTATGAAATTGTGGAATAAACATGGAATAAATATTATATAAGGAATAAGAAATAATAATAATTCTCAAATAAAATTAAACATAGAACATTATATATCCATTGAAATCATTGATAATTAATAAATCAAATGCAAAAATAACTTATTCTGGGGACATTAAATGAATAATCTTAAATAATTAAATCTATGCTAAATGATAATTCTTCATGATCATAGATATAATGATCTTATCATCGTGGAAATATCATGTTCATTGAAGGAATACACCAAAATATCCAATCATGTTTGTCCCAAGAGAGCTATAGTTTCGTTGAGGGACAATATAATATTTATCACTATTAATCACTAGTTTACATCTAATGAATTATTTATATGAGAAAAAGTATTAATTCATCATTAAAATTTATAAATAAAACTCATTATTCAAATAAAAACATAAGAAATTCCAATACTTTTTCCTATGTAAATAAAAAGGATATCATGATCATAACCTATCCAGAAAAAGATGGTGGATAGATTAACAAGACAAAGGAAAGTTTGAATTATTTTACTTATGATAATCAAAATATCAAAATACATTGAAGGAATGAAGGTGGATACTTTAAGAATAACATTTCTTTAGTTTATTAATTGTAATATTGATGGTTTATAAGATAAATGAAAAATATCATTACAATATAATTCTTCGAAGGGTTCAATAACAATAGGATCAAGAATAAAAATGATTGATAATTTTAGGTAAGACCACCAAAATATAAATTTATATTAGAGAAGAAATCAAAAAATATGATCACCAATAGGGAAAATCGTTTTTAATAGGATAAGGAAAATGGATGTGAAACTATATTAGTGTTTTTAGAAAATATTATAAACATCGTCGATAGAGAAAAAGATCAGGTGTATTTTAAATTTTATTTTCAGACAAGTGAAATGAAATATATTGAAAAATTTTAATTTAAAAAATCATTACCAATAATTGAGCAATAAAAAAATAAATTTTACCCTCTATAAATGTGGAATGGAATAAAAAAATAAATTATAATAATGGTATATCGGATTTCATTATATTCAATATATCAATGTTGAAAACATACATTGTATGACAGGTAACAAAATATTTCAATGTATCAAATTAAATTTTCCCCATAGAGGTAATGAAATTTCCATATAACAAAATATTATTTTTTTATAACCCATGAATTGAAAAAATAATTTCATGACGAACTAATATAACTCAAAGAATATATATTTATATTTTTAATATCCTGGATGGAAAAAAATTCATTAAATAATGATATATTTCAAAATAGTGTATTTTTTGGAAGGAATTTAAATTCATGGAATAAAATATATTAATATATAATATAATGACCACTTCTATTTTACCAAACATTTAGGTTAAATATGATGGTTATAACTCTATGAATGATAATTGAGTTACCAAAATGATTTACATCTGGAGTAATAAGTGAGTAAAATCGGTCTGATTAAAAGGAACATATTTGTTAATGAATTATCATGAATAAAAAATATTTTTGCTAAATATAAATACACTGTAAGTTAATACGCCATTCAAATGAATAAATATTTCATAACATGAACAAGTCTCGTAGAATGATTGTTTGAGAAATCAATCCCTTGCATCTTGAGTAACAATTTAATCAAAACCCCAAGAAAGAGTTAACATAAAATAAAACATAAAATATCATGACTAAAATATATTTCATGATATGATATCTAAAATAGTTAATAGTAATACCACATAATTTAAATCAGGTTCATAATACCAATTATGTCTCACATAGATGAATTTGGGACAAAAACCCATACCTTGTTCTAGGTCCATTATTCACATTCGAATAAATATTGAATAAGAAAATTATATTTATTATTAGCTCTTTAGAGAGAATTTATCACATATCATTTTTAATAAGAACCTTTTATTTTCATATTTTTTTATTTAGTATATCATTTTTTATTATATGTTTGCTAAAAATTGTACCAAAGTAATCTTATTTTGGTAATATTCGATGTCAAATCTGTTATTTTAATAATAATATTAAAACATATTTTTACCATTAATTAACCCCAAAAACATTAACCATATTTTATTGTCTAATTATATTATTATTTATGATTCCACAATCATCTATAATATATTTTTATGGAATTATTTATGTTGGTGGTCAAACTGACCGAAACATGATCACACTACATATTTATGGGTGAGTAATTATTGTGAAGTGTTTAATTTCATTACAACATAATAATAACTAAATTTAATTCTTGTTTTTAATTTTTTAATAATATTTTATGTTTTTTATAAACAAATAAAATCAATATGTAAAATGAACATCTTTACATTGTGGAGATTATAGACGATACAACACACTATTACCATTATTATTTTTTCTATGTGGATTGAAATTAATAAATAATGGATTTTTAATTCATATAATAACACTATGTTATGATATTGATACTATTTTTTCATGATACTATAACATAGATTTTCATTAAATAGAATTATTAATAAAAAATATGTTATGGAAAATGTAATACTCACATTAAGACAATGAATTTTTGGATGAATGTATCCCGGATATAAAGAGGATAGGATTACTAGTGGCGACTGGAAGATTATAAAGTTGATAAAAGATAATATGTAGATAAAAATTAATGTGTTTTGGGAAGAATTTTATGGAATGAGTATGTAATTAATGGTTGGGAGTATCATCTTTCATAAGTGATGAAATTAGATCTTTTGAGAACTACCATTAATTTTTAAATATATCATTACACTTTTCAAGGGTAAATCATGCATAAATTTGGAAATAATGGCATTCAGTGTTATATTGTTCTTATTATTACTTAGAACCCTAATTCAACTCTTATATTAATCCTGATTCAGCCCCATTAATAGTTTATTTTGACATTTTACTATTTTGGTATTATCGTGGAATCTAGTTTTTACCCAACTAGATTATATTTTATTTAAAAAAATATAATCTAATATATATTACAAAATTTGTGTGGTATGAACCAAAAAATAATATTATTTTCATTTAATTGAATATATAATTATGTTAAAATTATATTTTAAATATAATCATTATATATATATATAATTGTTTTTAAATAAAAATAGTTTTTTAAGCCTTATGTGTTCTTAATCATGTTTAGAATTGGTTTCAAATTTAATTTTCTTTAATATAACTATATATGCACTTAGAAATAGTATTAGAGTCCCCATTTAATATATTTTAATTTAATTTATTCGATAAATATTATAATATATTAATGAAACAATTCTTTAAAAACAAAAATTTTCACATTATCATGGTACTTAAATTAAATAATAGAAATCATACGGTTATTTCCAAAATATAAATCGAAAAATCTAAATATTTTATCATATTGATATAAAATAGTATATAATATTTTATGATATTTAATTTCTATGATTCATTAAATTTGTTATATAAGTTATTTAAATCATTTTTTACAATAAAATATTACTTATTATTTCAAAAGGATATAGGTAGTTTTTTTTTAAAACAATATTGTAATTTAAATAATTTATTTTATTCATAAATATATTTATTTTTCATGTAAATTTTATTCAAAAATATTTAATTCATTATGGAATTACAATAATTTCTTAAAATTGATAATTTTTAATAAAATAAAAAATTTACATTCATCATATTCAAAAATATTATTTCAGAATAATCCAAAAAAATTAATCACAAGATAATATTAACAAAATTAATTATCATTTATTGAATAAAAATGAAAATTTTTAAAAATTTAACTTTTATATTAAAATGAGATATATAATGAATGGCTTTCATTATTAGAATGTTTCATTTTAAAATACAATGAATTTGTTTTATTTTCTATTATATACCTTGTAAATCATTTTTGACCATTTATTTATATAAAATATACTTTTTCATCATTATTCAAATATTTCAAAAAATAAAATTTGATATTGTAATTATTTTACATATTACATTTCTAAGCATATGATGCTCATATTAGTCGTTTAGCTACACTAATTGAATTTAATTCATATTAGAGGTGTCATTTAATTTTTTACCACAAATTTTTCTTAAATTTGTTACTCCTATTTATTCATAATAATTCATATATTATGTTTTGGTTCTCCTATTTATAGTTTATGGTTTTATCTAAATATATCATGGCTTCATGTATATTTTTTGTTGCATGAACAAAAATCCATTGACCACATGAACTTATTAAAAGGATTCCATATAATAAAATATCATGTTTTTATGAAATATAAATTCGATTACATTTGGGTACTTTAATGTTATACTTTTCTTGGATTTTTAAAAAAAATTGTTTCAAATGTAAATTTAAATTTTCACCGTAATATTATAAATATATATAATGATAAATTTAATTGATGGTCCAATATATCTCCAATGATTTATAAAAAAACATCACCTCCACCTAATACATAACATTTTAGTATAAATGAATAATTGAATAATGGAATGTAATTTTTATAACAATGATCCATTAGTTAAACCAATATATTTATATTTAGGATTATATTTACTGGGAAAATACAGTGAGAAACCTGTACATCAACATTATAATTACTCTATTAAAAATGTGACACTACACATAATTCTTATTTTTAGAGGTTTCACTAACTTATGTGAGTTTTTTAAAACCTTCACTAGTCTTCAACAAATATATCTACATTTTTCAATCTTAGAAAAAACCTACTACACATTTTTTACCAACATTTACTCCTCATTAATAAATAAATTTCTATTCATTTAAATGTATAATGGTTAAGTTAATGCCATACCTCAAACCCTACTAATATAAATTTTTATGTATTTTCATTAATTTTATATAGATAAACTTTTTTGATATCATCTTAATGTTTTATCACCCTAAATAGGTGTATTGTACCATCCCTAAGTCACAGTTGCTCTTCTTCACGGTGATAACAAAGATTGTCATATTAATTTTTTTGAATAACAACAATGATACTCTTCCTACTATAATCATCACGATGCACATAATATAATTAAATATAGAATAAAATAAGGTGGAATTTTATAGAATCTTCTTGAGTGAACCAAGGGTGTGACTTAGATGTCAGCTGAGAAGTAGTTTTATTTATACACTTAGGATTAAGTAAACTCTTCATTTCAATATTCTCTTACATTATTGGTCTAATATTTATTAGGAATCATAGAGACCTTCGTCTTTTAAGTTGTTTATCTTTTGGAGAAATCCTTTTAATATAATCATTATAAAAACATAGTAGTTATTTATATTTTTTTCATTATATTTTATTCTTATGATGTTCATATAGTCATAAAAATCATAGAAAATTTATCAATTCCCTTATATCATCACCACAAAACACAAGATTGACAATATCTCTGGAAATTCACCTATGTGATGCATAACCAATTACATTATTGTTTGACTTTCATATTATTTTTATTTTATTTTTTCATTGAATATTTCTATATTTGAAGAAATCCTTTTAGGAATTCATTATTATCATCCATGATTTTTTTTGTTTCTATAAGTTTCATCAAATAATTTTATTTTTCCTTCATGGGAAAACTCATCCCATCCAATTTTCCCCAATGAACGTTATGATCTATAAGAGCCTAGAGATTCTATCACATATGTTTCATTATATGTACTTTAAAAAAGAACCCCAGTTTTTTATACCTCTAGATGTTTCTCTTCTAAAAAATAAAAAACTCTTTGGAAAGAAAAACATACTGATATATCATACATGAATTCATTTTTAACAAATGCATTCTTTATTCATTATTATGATATTATAAAATTATTATTTTAATTAATATTTGATTTAGTCATCTATGATGTAAGTGAAAAACTGAACTAGAAATTTTATTCAATATAACTAAATGTTCCACAGCACCAATAATACCATTTGAATAGTTTTAATTTATAATATTGATTCATTTACACGTGTAAATATTATTTTTTGATATGGGAATTTGAACCCATGTTATGAACTTAAATTGTGTAATTCTTCTTCATATTTCATCCCCTTCTATCATAGTTATTAGAATGAAATTTTTATGACCATCCAGTAAACATACTATTCATGTTTAAATATAAGAATCAATATAACTGGATAAAAAATACAGTTTCACATAAAAAACTAGCACAATTTATAATTGTTTCTAAGGGATAATCTTTATAATATATTTAAAGATATCTTCCAAAGCATCTTCTAGGATATCATAATATTCCTCCATTATATTCTAGGTGTTATTTTATTTAAGACACCTGAATTGTTCCTCGATTAAATCTACTTCAATTATTGATAGTTATTATGGAGTTTTAATAGTATTCTTCCACATTCTATAATTTTTACCGCTAATTGTTTAAACTCTCCTATTTTATAATTAACATTATAAATTTTAAATTTCTATCACTTTCTCATGAGAAATGATAATTTATTCAGTTTGTTTATATTCACAATATATTATATAATATCCAACCTCAATATCTACTCAATATAACTCTATTATCCCACCAAATCCCAAAATTATGGTCATCATGATTTATAACCAATGTTATAATGTTTGATTTTTTACTTTGATAGGTACCTCCATCTTCTAAAACAAATAATTGTGACGAATCTTGGAAATTTTCATCTTTCAAAAAATACATCATTTATAATAATATTATTATTATTATTTCTTCCATTGCCTCCATTTCTATTTTATCAAGATTTAATTTAAGATAAGTCTTTCCCTTTCTTATGAATCATTGTTTCATCATATTTCCTCTTTAGAATGATTATGGTAATAAATCCAATTCTTCATCATTTCAATCATTTGTATGGAAGTGTATCTTCACACATTCTTTCTCACATTTAAATAAAATTAAATTATTATGAATAATTCATTTATAATATCTATGTTTTTCCACATCACCAGATTCAAATAAATATTCATCTTTAGCTAAATTTATTTTTAATTTTCACATGAAATTGAATTCTATTTCTTCTTTTCTTTGTTTTTTAGATACGGAATTCCCTTACCTCATAGTTGACTAGTGAATTATAATACTCACCCAAAGAATGTTCAAAAATACTATCTTGGTAGATATATTTAGATCAAATATTTCAATGAGATTCCTCATAAATTTCTAATTAAAAATTGAGTCCTTAAAATTATCATCAAATCCCTTTAACATTTATAAATACCACATTTACCTTGAAAAAACATTCCCCTATAGTCATATCACTATCTATTAGAATATCTTTTAATTGAAATATTCAAAAAAATTATCTTATTTAATAATTACAACTCCTTTAATATATATTCATGTTTATCCCATATATCCTTGGTTATTATTTGTCCCTTAACTATAGAATAATCATTTAATATATAAGGATATTTGAATACAATTCATCTCATTCACACACACACACACACACACATATATATATATATATATCTTACTAATGTGATTGGAAAATCTCTTATAATTATTGTGTAACCCATTTTATTAAAATCAATGTCTTTAAGACATTGTAATAATTTATGAGGAACATCATATTAATCATACCATGATGGTTCATTCTATTAATCATTATGAAAACTCTTTTCTGGTACAGATTCAGGTATTCCATTATCCACATTAACAATGTTTGGATATTTTATAGGGGACCAATTTTTCACCCAAACTATATTAGGTTCCATAGAATAGTTTCACAATGATGGTGAGGGGCTGAGTATGTGATAGTATTTTATAAATTATATGTTTCATTGAACCAATTCGATTAGTTAGGATCATGATAAAATCATTATTTATTATATCATTCATTCACATACACATGAATGTAAATATTAAAAATTAACATACTGATTTATATGGTTTTGAACCTTCACATAAATCTCAGACAAATATTCAATTAGTTATTGGACAATATCAATGATGAACCACTATAAATTATAGTTGTTAAAAAATTTCATGAATCAATTAAGACCAAAATGTACATCACTTGTAGGCATATCCATTCACCACATTCCCTTGTATAACATTTTTTATATATCCTCTAATTAATTAATACTTCATTACACAATATTTATTATTCACAACTAGAGTTAATAATTTTTTATAGAAAACACTATTTTTCCAAGGACCCTCCCTCGATGAAACCAATAAAAATTACTTCAAATAGTCCCTTACTCTCATATTTTAGGGAGTTATCCATATTCTCATATAATTACGTATTCATATCTTATTTAGATGGTATGTGGATTTCTATAATTGTTCAATTTCATTCTCCTACAGATTTGATAGTATCACATGGAAGAAGGGTATATAATGTTATCAATAGTCATCATAATAGATATATATATATTATTATTTCTTGATGTAGTATAATTTATTTTTCAGGGATACATATATGTTCTATAGGAATCAATGAAATCATATTCACTCTCATTCTTTAATACAATGATATTTTCTTCTCGAAACCTATATCATAGTTTTTCAGCAACTCATTACTCCAAATTTATCTACTATATTTTTTTTCATAGAATCCAATAATTATATTTCCCTAATATTAATTTATTTATTTTATCATTGATTATAAATATTACATATTTCTATTAAATAAAACTAATCAACCTTATACCCAATTTAAATATCATTTATATCTCATTTAAAGGCCATGTTAATTAACCATTGAAATATACCATTAGTTTGGGATAAAATTATTTATGTTGTATTAAAATATCTCATTTTAATTTTAGTCAAAATCCATATCATTTAATTCCAACGTAAATATAAGAATACATCATGTGTAATATTCTGTTACATGAAACCTACTATTCATATTTGATGAAATTTTATAAATTTTCTTTTAATCATGAAATATTTATGATCCCATTACTTGGGTCTTCATTTCCTCAAAAATGGATGAACCATATTTGGAAAATATTTCTCTTCAACTGGATGCGTGATGCATACCCCACATATATGGAATAGAAGAAAATCAATTCATTGGGTAAACATAAATTTATTTCTCAAAGTGAAAAAAATACTTCTTTATGTATTTTAAATGTTATGTTCCATGATGAATAGATCTTGTTTCATAAAATCTATTTCTTTGGTTCAAAATTTTTCAGTATGTGTATAATCCACAAATAATTTTATCCTACCTTAAGAATGTAGAAAATTAACCATGTGGTCCCACTTCTTTTCGATAATATTAGATGTTTTCAATGTACATCATACATGATTTCACATATACCATTCAATTTTCTAAATTCAACCTTATAGATTATATATATCTACCTTATAATATTCAAAACCTACCTAATGATGTACTTGATCTACCTTATTAAAATTCCACTTTCTCTTTTTCAAATATGAGAAATCCATAAAATGTTATCATGAACCATATATTTCTTCAATGTGTAAATTGAAAATTCATTTATTTTAGTATATTTTTTCAGAGTATAGTGTATAAATCACCTAAAACACATTATCGCTATTTTTATTCATTATAAAATTTATAGGCAACGTGAAAATAAACTTAATCCAATAAAATTGATTCATAGTCCTTATAAATTACATTTCCTTAACTCATTCTTCATAGAAAGGGTCTTCATCACATGAGACGTCAGATTTTATTTTCAGTTCTCCATTGACGGTTTTTCCAACATCAATATAATTTTTTTATTAATAATAGATCATTAACCTGTGCACCAGCCATAGTATTCCCTTATATCCAAAACAGTGGTCAACAATGCATTTTATTATATCAAAACTAGTAATTTATTATTTAAAAAATAGTCCATTAATATAAATATATAAAGGGATGATTTCCTAGAATATAATGAGTCATTTATTCCATGAAAAAACTTTCTCAACAAAAAATTTTTAAATTAATATCTAAATAATAACTCCATTAATTGTGTATTAGTATATCACTCAACATAGCACATGTTGGCCTCCATCCATATAATCTTATTGACAATAAATAAAACAATAAATAAATATGAGTACATCATTTACAAAATTATAATTATAATCTCATTATGAATTTTCAACATGGGTCAAATTATATTGAATTTAAATATATTTAATATAGTTTAAAAAGTGTAATATAGACTAATTCCTTCTATATGATCAAATTTCAATTGATTTTTTGTTAAATTACTCCCACAAAGAATTCATTCAATATTTTCATTGTTTTTTTATAATAGTGTTATTTTATAATATGTTATAAATTAATTTCATTGGAAATAAATTTTTTCAAAAAATTTAATGTGTGAACATAAATTACAATGATTCTTGGTCTGAAAGCATGACATTAAGTGTTTTTTTAATAAAAGTTGAATCAGAAATTTATTTTAATCATGTAATGGATCTTGAAAATTATATATGATGATGGGTGGTTATTCTATAAACCTCCAATTCAATGATTATTTTTTTATTCATTGAACATATATAATTGGAATTAACTAGTTGGATAATTTTGTTACAGTTTTATAATTTTTGAAATAATTGGGTAATTTATTATAATACTAGTTTTTGTTGTTGGAAATAACTTGTATGGTTATTCCACTCTTGGATTATTTAAATCAAATGGTTATGTTATTCCATCACATGTTTTTATATGTGATATGGATATAATTACTGAATTCATAATTATTATTATTTTATTTAATTTATAAAAACTCATAAAACATTATATATAATTCTTCGAGACAAGAAAATGTTACATGTCCAAAATTATTAATAAGATAAAATATGATAACAATGTTCTTTAAAACCCCTCACCTCTCTCTCATATATCCATATTAAAAAATCTATTATTTAAAAAAAATCATTTTCAAACATTATTAAAAAAATCATCTAAAAATGTATAGTCATTCTTTAAATACAACATGAAAAGAATAACTATTTAATTAAATAGTAGAAATTTACATCCTATATTTATTTTTCCAAAAATAAATTCTATTTTGAAATATGTTTCACCAATAATTAAAAAAATATAGTTTTTATAAAAAATGTTGGTTATCATCAAAATCACACATTAATCATTTTAAAAAACAATGTCTATCTCTCAAATATGATATAAAAATTATCAAAGTTAGCGGATCCAATTATTGATAAATTTTGATGTTGTTGTTAAAAATAAATATAATATAAAAATAATTATTTATTGTTTTTTCATATATTGAATCGCTGATTGATTTCGATGATAATATAAATATACATAGTGATTAATAATAATGAACATGAAATGACCTACTACCCTAATAATATGTAATTATAGAAAAATAGAATATTGTAACGCAACCAAAAACATAGCATAGTATTAGTAAAATGATGGTGGTAGAAATAATAGACAACCCCTGGTAACTCATGATTCATTAATAAATATTTTAGAAAATATTATTTTTGGGTGACATCTTATGTTTGGATAGTCTTACCTCTTACTACAGATTGTTTAATACAATGTTACATTAATGAGTTCTATAATATCATTTTGAAATATTTGTATCATTGGTCCTTAATTAGCTTCAAAATTATGAATTGATATAAACTCTGACTCAACTATTGATCTATGGAGGATAATGTAGATTCTTGAGCTAGAATATCCTATGTGTGAGATATTATTTACCCATTTTGAAATTTCAAATGCAACATATTTGGGTGCATTCTTAAAGTAGAATGAATTGGAATGAAACTGCTAATACAATGTATGAGAATTGTTATTAACATAGGCTAAATAATCATAACATATAACTACAATGAAATATATTACATTTATATTCATAATAAATAACTCAGTGCTCAATATTACTAAACCATATTCAATATGTGTGTGATTATAAAAAAATTCACATGAATGTAAGTTATATGAAATAAACATGTATGTAGATCAAATTTAACCTTCACCATGATTATAACCTCTCCTAAAAAGTTATACATACATACCTTAAGCTATATCCTTATGAACTCAACAAAAGCCCAAAAATTATCTCCTCAAACTACATGATTTTGTGTGACCAACACCCATTCATGGGTTCTTCCCCTTTACATGGATCATGTACAATATGTTCTTCAAATGTCTTAGATGATCACAAGTAGTTAAAATGAATGTAAATTCCTAGATAATGGTTTATAAGAAAACAATACTCACTTATAATATACAAAAGTTCATGAACTAAAAATATATAACTAGATTGAATCAAAATAAAATCCACCAAAATGATTGATTATAATTTAAAACAGGGGAATCTAAAAAATATTTAACTAATCCGATATATTTGTAGGTATATATGTTTTTTATAACATTCATTTTATTCCCAAAAAACATCCCAACTCTCCAACCCATGACCTATATCTTTTAATCTACCATAAATAAAAACCATATAATTCTTAATGAGTTATATAATGGAAGATTCCAAAGGAAGATATAAGTAACATATCTTATATCTTTTATGATTATTTTATCTTCCACCTAAAACCATTATTATATATCCATAATAATATGATGAAATAGATATCCTAAATATAATTAAAGGATATTGTGCGGATGGAGTAATCATTATCTAGCACATTATAATCATGGTTGTGGTGGCAGGGGTGGGTGTGGGACACTAGTCATAGGGTCGAGACCACATGATGTTTTCTTTGAATCGTGAGAATGTAATGGAACCTCATTCTGATCTACTATAATGTGAAAATTTATGACATTTTATTGTGAATATTTCCGTCTCTATGGGAAAATGCATTAATGTTTTTATTAACACCTCATTTATATGGATGTAAAGATATATTTTATGAATATATATGATATTTATAATATAATTACTATTTTGGATATTGAAATAATTTTTTCTACCTTTGTTTCATTTATTACATAGGAAAATGATGACATCTCGTATAGCTACCTAAAGAAAACTTCCCAGTGAAGTGATATGTTTATTTTTTATCAACACATTTATTAGATGGTCCCAAATGTGACAATATTAATAAATAAATTTTAATAATGAAATTAATATTATTCTAGATCCATGACCAAAGCATAAAAAGAAAAACTGTCGAACATATATATTCATGAAAACTAAATAGTTAAACATAAGATATTGATTATAATGAAGTATTATTAAAAAAATGGATTATTTTAAATGATAATAAAATTAATTATAGTAAAATATTTATTAATATTTTTCTACATTATATTTATATTAAATATAAATTTATTATATAGGATTCTTTAGTGTATGCGAAACATGTTGGGAATTGTTATGTGGGTTCATGATACAATCTTAAATTTAATTTGGACTATTTATATTTAAATTTATATATATCCAAAGTGTATATTTTATTATTAAACCAATATATTTTCTTATTATCTAGTAAATTAAGATATTTTCAATTATCATTACTTTCACCCCAATTTGGATCTCATAACACTATAAAAATATTTTTCAAATAGTAGAACATATTTCCCTTATTTGGGTTGAGAATATTTCTCAACCATATCCATGTTATTTATTTTTATCAAGAATATAATTATATATTATAATAGGATTTATCAATGTCATTTTGTCAAATCTTATATTTTTTTACAATTTTTTAAAAATTAATATTTTTAAAATATTCTATATTAGTCAGTTTATTAATTCATTATAATGATGCAAAAATAATGTTTTTAAATTCTTAAAACCTGAACAAATTTTCTCTCCATCATGATAAATATTCAATATTAATTGTACATTAATATTTTCATAGTTTTTTAAGAAAAAATAATATTTCCAATGTATTCAGAATTTTCATTTTTTAAAAGTTACTAAAGGAAAAGGTTATTTTCTATAGTCATTTAAATAATATTTGTGTTTCATTTAAAAATTTATTTTAATTTATTTAACAACATAAATAGTTTATTTTCACTCAATTGTGATATTTTTTAATGATACCATCCAATATTGTTTCTATTATAATTATGATGATGATGTTCTAAGGATGTTTTTATGAAACATATTTACATCCCACAGTTTCAAAAGTTATGAGGAAATAATGACTATATTTATTATCTTTTGGAAATAAATTTTATATAATTAATTACGTGATGGTTGGTCCAATAATTATATATCCTTTTAGTTCATTATACAAATATTAATACCTAAATGGATATTATAAAAGGAAATGTGGACTGAACTCAACATATTATGGGATTTTACCACTTCGTTATGATGGGTTTAACATTTAAAATTGAATTGGTAAATAATTAAATATTATTTTGTGTATGAAGAATTATTATTTCTATAACTTATGATATAATTTTGTGTCTTATGATTAATTATTTATGATTTCTCCCTCTTATGTATTATGAATTGTTAAAAATAAAAATGCTTTATGCCATGAAGCATGATTTGTTTTCGACAACTTATTTAGTTTTTCCCCTGAGATATTATTGTGTTATCATATTCATATACATATACTATACTCACTTACAATACTAGATTTTTATCTCCCTTGTTTACCCTTACCAAAAATATGATCTCAAACAATATTTTGATCAAATTTATCCATAATATAAAGAATGGTATTAATTATGATAAGTATTCAAGAATACACTATATAAAGATTGATAATGTGAGATGCTAATAAATTTTCATGAATAAATTTAATACATATCTATAATAAAAAAATTTAAATTTATGATTACTAGGGATGATTTATAGTTTTATTTACTATTTTTTCACCTAAAATATTGGTATCTATAAGTATATTATACTCAAATAACCTCGTTTATGGTTTCCCATGAATTATTTTATATGATTATTTTAGTAGAGAAGTTAATTTATAATGTGAAATAATAATTATGATTTATTATGAGATAAAATCATTTTATTTGACAAAAGAAAAATTTTCATGGGTTTTTTTAAAATTCCATTCCTATTTTCATTATTCTCTAAACCTTTATAACATTAGTATACCCACCCAACATTTTTAATGGTTATTATAGGCCTTAAATCTGAGTATAAATTCTTATGAATTCATATTCTAGGTTATATGTTTTTGTACATGAATAGTGAAAATATATCATTTGAAAAATATAGATTAGTGAAAAATAATTCATTACAAAAATTGGTATGAGTTTTTTAAAATATGGGTTTTACTAACTCTCTATGATTTTAAACCTAAAAGCTCATTGGAATGTGAGTAATGTAAATTTTTTTGGATAATTTATAACTTATTGATACCATTATGGGTTGTTATGATTATGAGTGTTAAAATCCAAATGCATATAAATTCTATTGAGGTCTTATGAGATTTTATTTATTAGTGGATGATGAAATTTTTGGAGATATAAATTATTTTTTCTTAACAATATTGAGATATAGATGACATTTTGGGTTATTATGTGATATGATATCGGGATAATTATAGTTATTTGGGAAAATAACTATCATATTTTTTCTATTTTATGTTAAATGTGTATATAAACATTAGAATAGAATGTAAATATGATGAAAATATTATTGACGGTGAAGTTTTACATATTTTTTTTGGTGTTATATATACGATAGAGTGTGATTTTATTACCATGTGGTATATATTATTTATGGGATAAATAATGTGTAGCATTTCAGAAGTATATATAATTTTATTTTGGTATTATGTCATTCTGATTCAAGTTATTATAGAAATTAATTTTAATATATTGGGTGAATATATGATTATTGTATACTAATTTTTTTGGCATTCTGAGGGATTAATGGGGTTTTATATTTAAAATCATATTTATTTTAGAGGAATATGTGATCATGTTTTTTATTTATTTTTTAGTATTAAATTTTGATTGGTGTATTTTGAAATATATAAATGATTAGTTATATATGATTGATTTAGGATGGTCATGGGGTGTCATCGTTTATATAGAGGGATTTTAGAAAAAGTTATTAATTCATAATATGATAGTTTGTTAATATTTTATGGGTCACTACCTTCACTCATGTTAATTATTTTTTAGAAATCATAAAGAAGTAAGAGGAATAACTTTTCATAAAATTATTCATACAAGGGACAATGATACCCTTTATTAAAACTCGTGATCCATTAATTTTTTTTTTTGAGAATTATTTTTTTAGTTTTCATTTATAAATTTCAATGTGAGATGAAATAAATGTGAAAACTGATCAATAAAAATGACTAAAGGATTACATTGAAGTTATAAAACTGAAATATATATTATTCGTATATTTTATTACATTGTTTCTATGGATGTTAAAATAATTCCCAAAACCAAGGAAAATAAATAATAATATATCGATTATTATGTGAAAACATCACCCAAAATTCATGATATGCTTTTTGGAAAGTCATTCACATGATTCAGTTTTATAAAGCTATGGTTTAAGAAATAATTATTCAAAAAATGATATGTTTCTCAGTATTAATATACAACTTATGATTATTATTAAAATATAAAAATGATATTATGCTTCTGCTGAAATTCCATAATTAGAGTGAGGAATGCTTAAAACTTATATGATGTAATTCGATTTTCTGTGAGATAGAGATGACGATTGTATTTTTAATAATATGCACTATTATATACATTTTAAGAATTTATATTTATTTATTATATATTCATATGAATATTAAATGTGTTAAAATGTGTTATAGGATACTGTGTATTCTTATTATACATTTAAAATTAATATATTTCCATTATGTTATACAAAAGTTTTTATTCAAAGGTTAAATAAATTTATTTTACATTATTGTAATTTTAATGTTTATAAAGAATAATATGATATTATATAAATTTATAGTTTATCTAAATATAAGGATTTATATTTATTTTCAATATTATTGGTGTTTTATAATTAGGATCATCTGGGTATGAAAAAATAATATGGTTGTCTTATTACAAAAGAAATAGTTTTAAATCTATATAAATTTGTTTTCATTCATTATATGAATCAATTTTAAAGGTAAATTTCTAAATTTTATAATGTTATTTTGATAAAATATACATTATCTTCTTATCCCCATGAAAAAATATATTCCATTTAACTTTTTTTGAATTTTTGAATATGATCATCTTTTGTTGAATGATAAAAAATACATTTTTTCAAAATACAATTTCTTTTAAAAAATCATCAGGATATAAATAAGACATAAATTTTTGAAAGAAATTTGGAAATTATACTTACTAATGATATAAAAATATTAAATATAATTATTTTTTAATTATTATAAGTAGATTTTTATGTCATTATGAATATGAATACATTTATTTATTTGATACAGTGCTTGCACAACACTGGAAAAGTAAAAATTGTGGTCTTCAAGATAATATTTTTGAATATACATGTCTTTTAAAAATAATAAGTGACAAATATTATTAATAATCAATGTTATTAAGAAATTTTATGAAATTCATATTTATATTACATGTTAACTATCCAAATTATTACCTACTAATTTCTCAATGTATGAAAAGTGAAAATTTAATATTTTTTCCGTCTTATAAAAAGGAATGGAAATTATTTTAAATGGTTTTGGATTATAATTTATATGGGTAATAAATTATATTTATTATAATAATTAATTATTATTATTAAATAATCATTTAATTCTCCAATATAATTACGTAACATCGATGCAAGACCTGTGAAATCAGGATAAACGATAAGTTAAATAAAATAGTTTTAAAGCTATTTAAAATTATATTTTTGGGATATTAAAATAATATAAATTTTATACTAAAAAGATATAGATATTTTTTAAAAATTAAATGACAAGAATAACATTGAAAATGACATTGATAGACATTTAGTGTGTTTTTTTTCAAATTAATATAAATCATTAAACAAAAACATGAGTTTAGTTGCGGTGTATAATGGTTTATAATATAATATATTATCCATATATGATCCTCTTTACATTTTTAAATATCACTCATGACACTGAAAGGAATAATCTTCTTGAAAAGGCCATCTAATTTTTCTCATAAAAAGGGATTCACTCTATCCACTCAAAAATTCATCTCAAGATTGGAATCATGTAAAGTAACGAAATTATTATTCTATAATAACACACTTTGTTTCTCTACATTTTGTGGTTGGAAATGTGTTATTAGTATTAAAAGGGCTGAGGATGGTTTAGGAGGATTAATTGGTGTTTTGATTTTTTACTAAAAAATCAATAGAGGTTTCAATGTAGCACCTAGGACCATGCCACAAAGGGGTGGATCTAAAGTAGAATGGGTGGATTCACCATTGCATATGGGGGAATAAGGGCTTGGCTACAACTATCACTATAGAGGAATGGATCAAGGATGATACACTATAGCGGCATTTTCTATGTCATAGATGAAATTCTAAAATATGTTATGAACTTTGTGTTATTGATCATATAGAAAAGAATATCATGCATGTTCCACTGGGGTTTTTGACAAAAATGGAATAATTTATATTTTTTATTTCGGGAATTCATTTTTATTATATAGGGAACCATTATTCATTTTTTGGGTCTTGAATAAGTGTTCAAACTTGGATATAACCCATCTAATATACATTCCAATACCATAATTTTCATTTATTTTGATATCTGATGGACTTTAGATTAAATTATAGGATTCATGCTTTGTTTGTATGCCATAGTGATTCACATTTAAAGGTGTCTCCATACTACAGTCATTTCCATGAGTCATGGTGGGTTCCCTGGGTGAACCTCAACACCATGGTTGAATAACTATTTCTCATGGTGGTATTCTCACAATGAATACCATCCATGGTGTCATTATCACCCTATACTTTAGTGTCTATTTCTATAACAAAACTACCCCGCATCCATATCATTTCCCCTAGAGACCAAAAAATTTCTTATTGAACACCTCGCCTTTCCGAGACCAAGCATGGGGTTCCATTATGATTACAATCAACATCATGTATGATTGGTGGTACCCCTTTATCCATTTAAATTTCCTTTTTCTAGAACTTATATCTTGTTGGATTTTAACATGTTCTATGAATCATTGGTGATAGATCATTATTATGTTGGTGTATGATTCTGGTTAATGAAATGATCCATTTTTTGAACCATGACATTGAGCTTGACCACCACTAGGTAACATTTTCAATACCATTTTGAGCCACATATATGATGTTGACATGACTAGTGGATTTGGAATAATTAACACATGCATGATATTGTTTTTCATTTCAATGCATGAGTGGACACGATTCATTCTTGATTACAACTATGGGATTCATTTTTTCACAAGAAATTTCATCTTAGTGTTCGTAATTATTCCTTACTATGATATGTAAAACATTTTATTGTTTTATAGACTTTAGAACCATGTTTAATTTATAAATATGATAAGTTGGAACCTTGATGTTTGGTAGAAATTATCTAAACATATATAAAGGATGGAATGCCATTCCATATTAATGGATATGAATCAATTCCCAGTTAACCAAAATGATGTAGTCCACATGTCCACTAGCAAGGGCATGAGTATCCTTTTAGAGGGATGTTCATAAGTGGTTGATTGGTAGATACTAGGAATAGATTCCTATGTAAATGGGTTTTCAGTGTTTTAAAAGGATAGCCAACCTGAGATCAACATGGTGGAACATATGACATTTCTAGTAAAAACCACTATATGGGTTGGGTGAATTTTTTTCCATACTGACAATGATATTTTATCTTAAATCATTACTAGCGTGAGATGAAGCAGTTGGAGATAGGTTTTATGGATTCTTGGTCATTTTGTAATTATTTTACTTATTATTTTTATTTTTACAGTTTAAATATGTCATAAAATTCAATGTATATATAATGTTAAATTATATAAATGAAGCATTAGTGTGGTCCTACTAAGACTTATACTCACTCCCTACTAGATAAATCTATTGTGCATGTATATTTTATGACCCAAGATACAGTAAAGAGATTGTTTGATTTGGTGGATTATATATTGGTGGAGTACGAAGCTAAAGAAGAATGAGATAGACATCATAATACCCTCACATTGATTATTTAATTAATTATTTGTCATCACATGTTACTAAATTTTTATTTTAATATATGGATTCATTTTTTTGTATGAGATGTATTGCATATTTTTATTTCATCAGGTAATATAATTTTATATATTATATTGTTTATTTTTATTTGATCCATGAAATGATATTGATGGTATAGTCTCCACAGTGATAAACCTAGAGAATCCCTACTAGTTGGAAGCCTCTTGTGTATGAGGTGGAAGAGATGGGGTCATGTGTCCCTCTAGCATGAACATGGTGGTTTGGGATGGGGTAAAAAAATGGTATCAAGGAAATTCTAACCCACTAACTTGTATTTCCTCATTCATTGTTTTTGGGATAGCTTAGAAATGAGACATGATGTTTGACACACATGTTAAGGTACTAAGAAATTTGCAATTCATCACTGTATAGTGGACATCTATGTAGGCATGATGTGTCAAAATTATTTATTTCTATTAATATTTATGAAATTCAGATTGTGTGATTCTTGTTTTATTTTTAAATGATTTATTTATTAGGGTTCGTTTATGCATCATGACTATGAATGTTGGTTAACATTCAATATATATAACTATTATTATGTTGTCGAGGTATTATTTAATTAAATTCCTAGACCTGTTCAATTTATCGGATTGTTTATCTTATGTGATATTTTTTTTACAATTTTTTATGATATATCTTGGTTGTAATTCATTAGTTGTACAATGCACATAATAGTGTTAGTATATATTTTATGATTGTGACTAATATGCAGGGATAGAGATCAGGGATGACGCTATGATGCGTATACCTTGAGTTTAGGGTGGACTCATAGTAGAACCTTATGTAATCCCATAAATTAATTTGTGCTTATACCTTCCTAATGATATTCATATTGTAGATATTCCACCTTAGAGAAATTGTAATGGTCACCTGACAACATCAACATAGGGTTCCCCGATGTGACACCTATATTATATAAGGTTGTTCTCCAATAATCTAAAATACTTACATAAGCGATTTAGGATATATAGTCCATTAATTTAGGATATTCTTGGATAATACCCACTCAACGAGGAATCAGTCAGATGAAATTGACTAATCATGATCAGGATTTTCGGCATCCACATACTTTATAATTCTAGGGTACTAGTGGCCCACTAGATGAAAATTATTGGTTAGATTTCATCATGATTAATTTTAACATTCCCGAGACTCTTATGTAAGGTTATTTTTCTAGAAAAACATTATGTTTTAGTGTCCCACAAAAAGATAATGGATAGTCATTAGTCAGGCTTTGAGATGATAGGGTCATCTATGGGGGACTGTTCATGTGCTAGTTCTTGAGATTTATGTCCCAAACAAAATGAAGTTGGATTGTTCCAAGGTGTCCATGGAAATACAACTGGTTTAAATAATTTTCTATATATAATTTGATAATTTTACAATGTTATTTCTATTTTCTACATTTTTTGATTAAAATGAAACACATAGGGCTCATCAGTTCAAGATATGATATCAATCGGACATAGGATATTAGGTTGGGGCCTTAACATAGATACATACACATATGTTCTTCCAAACATGCTAAACTTTGAGGTGGGGATAGAGGAATATAGAGAAACAAGAATACTTCTGAAAATCATTAGTGTCCTTTCTGTCACTACCATGTAAGTTTCATCTAGTATTACAGAGATAAAGGAGGATTAGTACCACCATAGAAGCATGAAATAAGGTTTGAACCATACTTCATCAGTTTCCATTATGATATATGTTTTGATCAGTTATTAAAATTCCATGATTTGTGGTCATTATAGTTGAGAATTTTGTAATACATATGTGGATTGTCACAAAAATGGAATTGATGGTCATCTTTTCCCATTTTTCTATATTCCTCTTATTGATGTATATGGAGTTCAGGACATACTGAGAGTCGTGGACCACATTAGAGGATTCAGACATTCTAGATGATTAAAAATAAGGGAAAGGGTTGTGGATCTAGGAAATGGTGATTCTATGTAGTGAACAATGCTCCAATATACGTGGGAGTGTGTTCATCAACCATTTTAGGAATAGTTATTATCACGTTAACATTACATATATTTTATTCTACTGGGGCTTCTCAATCCATTTTTCTTTAATGTAGTTACTGTATTTGACGTACAAGTAATTTTATCCTTTGATTTAGTCTCCCTTGAAGACCCATTGGGAACAATAGCTGACCATCGGAATTGATCCAAGAATTTCCCATAATAATCACAAGTTGTGGAAATATGTGAAATTTTTGGAATCTATAGTTGAAAACCATTTTTATGGATATCAGCATAGAGTAACTAATCATATTTCAAGATCAAATTTACAATTATCGTAGAAATATGAAATTTATATATAAAAATGGATGTTCCTAACTATAGGAGAATCAAAACTAGGAGAATAAAGAGTCATACTGGTCTTTACATAGGTTTATATGATCAAAATATATATGTTGGTAATGGATCTTTTAAAAGGATCAGTTGATGCACCACCATCATTTCCTCAAGTCATAGATCACTGTTAGGATGCCTTTCTTGAAGACTTCAAAATACTAACCCATTATTGAGTAATCGAATATGAGATATAGATCATTCATGAGTGTACAAAAATATTCAATACCATAATATCGTTTGGTGAAAATTGAAAGGAATTGTCTTAAACCAACCCAATTAGAACCTGAATCTGTCACCTGAATCATCCCACGAAAAGGGATGATGGTAATTCCTGATCCAAAAATGATGAAAACTAGTGCAATATATCATAAAAACAAACCTTTTGGAATGATCTAATCCAAATAGAATGAATGAACAGAAGATAAATGTACAATAGAAACAAAAACAAAACCAGACTAAAAAAATAATTTAAAAAAATACAAGATAGATTTAGATATATAATATCTCTAGATATACTGGATACTAATGTGGAACAACTAATAATATACCATGTGATCTCCTTCCACGCTCTTAGTTTCCACCAACCACAAAACCAAACCTTCTCCCACAATGAGCAGTTGGATCAAGAAACTAGAAAAAAAAAAGTTGACCCTATATATGTAAAGATAGGATATCCATGAGCAGCAAAATTATCCGTAGGTATTTTAAGATAACCCACTGAATCCATGAATCTACCTTCTCCCAAAAAACCATTAAAACAAGTTTTAATTAAAAGTGTTATACTAGGGTTTTCATATTTAAAAAAAACGAAACATATTTTTCCCATTATAAAATCAAATAAATGTTACATAACATTTCTAATGAAACATTCCATTTCATAAAAAACCCCAAAACAAATGATACCAAATATGGGATAAAGTAAAATAGGTAAATAGTAAAAAAAATGAAATAAACTAGTACACCAAATAGTTTGCAGGAAATCAAAAAAAATATGTAACCATGGGTTATCCTAATCATCCATAGGAGACCCCTAAACGTACTCGATTTGGAACCAATTGTCATTGTATGTTGAAGCCACCGAGTGTATAACCATCTAGTTGTTATAAACAGCCTCACCCGTGGCACAACCCACCTAGAATAATAGTAAATCCAATGGGTACCGACCCAAATAATTGTGTTTTGTCCACAACCATTACTAAATCCTCTAAAAGAAACCTGAGAGCCCATAGTGGTAGTAATACCATTTATGTAGAAGGCCCTTGCACATGTGACTAACCTCACTATCCATCACTGTAATGTCCAACCCCCATCACAGACACCCTATATGATAACCACAAAAGGATATCCCTTCTAAAGAGGTACCCACTAGATATATATATATTCTTGTATATGTTTAATCATCCATGTTGTAAACTGGTCCATCATGTCACCTGTACATTTAATCCATTTCACAAATCACTATATGTTGGGAGTGTCAAATGGAAATTTAGCTGTCACACCACAAATATTTTTTTTAGAAAAAATCACCAAGCTCCAATTTGGGAAAATAATAAAATTATTGAAACATTCCAGTCATCCCCTTATGTCCCAAAATTACATAAAACACACATAACACCCAAATTGGTATTTCCCAAAAAATCTAATTTTAACACATTTTTAAAAACCACCCAAAGAACACAACATCATTTAGTATATTAAAATCATCTTCACAATGTTATCATTAATTTTCAAGGAAAACCATAAAACACACTGAAATACTTTTCACCCATTATTTTCCTTTCAAAATTCACTGAATAAATCATTTACTCATTCAGTAAAACATTCCAAAGTACAAAATAATGTCTTACATCATGAATTGATGAACTTAACATGAAAATTCCATTTCATAATCCATTGCATAACCAAACCCTTTGAAAAATAATCTTCCATCATTCATAACATAATCCACAACACTTTCCCACCAAATGAACATTTTCACAATTAATGAAACAGATTTCATAAATAAACAATCCACTATGGAAAATTATTGAATAGTTAACAGAATTAATGAATGGTTTAAAATACTAAAAAAATACTCAAACATTTTTATTAATAAATTCACATCAACGTGACACTGAGACACAATTTACATTCCTTATATAGTTAAATACATCAATTTCATAGTTCATAAAACACTAGTAGGTGACACGATATGGGGTATCATCAAAGAAAAAAATTCATATAACATGAAATGATACAAAAAAATTTTAACACATATTAAACATCATTGAAAAGTGAGTTCATAACAATAAAATTAATTATAGAACATGATAAACCAATTAAACTGGAATAATGGATCATCAAATAATATATTTATATAGAATCACCTACAAATATTCAATGACTTATTGGAAAAATATTGTTAACAATTTTTTCCAACACAAAAACACTGAAATAAATTTTATACGATACGTAATGAGATAAAATGAAAATTTAAAAATAATTTAAAACACAAAAGTGTCTTGTGATGTGACGGAAATGAAGAATAATGAAAATTCCTACCTCAAAAAAAGTGTAAATGTGATATAACCTCATCAATAAGAGGAAAAACACCTTTCAGACAAAATACAAACCCTAGAAAATGAGAAATAACGGTGAAACTATTTCACATGGGTTAGAATATAGGAAAATTGAAGAATAACTGCTAAAAGAAAAAATATATTATTAATTGAAGCAGGGGGTCATGAGCATGGGGTTTTCACTAGGATGACTTGTGCTGGAAAGGGGGTTCATCTAGAAAAGGTGGCTGGAGGAGGCTTGGTGGTCTGGTCTAACTTGAGGAGGAGGGAGGTCAGATCAAGGTGGAGAACAGGTCCACTGGGGTGAGGTTGGCTGTGTAGTGCCTTTAAATGGAGAAGGAGAGGGAGAGATGGTTGGGACCTTGGGGATGAACTAGAGTGGGCTAGCTGATACAATATGGATCGATGAGTAAGGGGTCATTAGTGAACTATAGGAGGGGGCGTCGAGTTGGCAACACGCTAGGAGGATGGGGGGATTCCCCCTTGGGATTCACCTCCCTTTTTTTATTACATTAATAATTATATAATAATAATAAAGCACTAAAATTATAATAATAAAAAATTAATTTTATAATAATTATTATTATAATTATAATTATAATTATAATTATAATTATATTATTATTGTTATTAAAAATCATAATATTATTACTATTATTAATATTACTATCATTAACCTTAAAAAGATATATTTATTTTATTTTTTTATTAAATTATATTATTTTCATTATCATTAAATAAATATATTTATTTATTCCAAACACTGGGATGCCACATGGTTCACCAATAGTGAAACACATTGTTGAGAAAACTCTATTAGAACCATAACACCATGAATTTACCGCTTACAGCTTTAAGGTATATTCCTATTGTGTAATTTTATAAACTGCACGAAAGACATTTACCACAACTTCGAGAGATTTGAGCATCGGTATGGGAACTACATAGTTACTCCTATCAATGCTGGTTGACCTTTAAATAGGTAAAATAAAAAAAATCAAGGTAATAATTATAGAAATTAAAAATAATATATCAACTAGGTCGGGGTGTGAAATGTTTCTAAATCGTAGAACATTCAACCCAAAGAAATCATCATGAATAATGTTGGTCAAAAATTGAGTCCATGCACGGACAAAACCAAAAGATTATTGGAAACTTAATACGGTAGATTTTTATGATCCAATAGTCATTCAGAGGTTGTTTTCCATCTGTTTGATCCACGATTTTGTGTGGAGGTGGATCCGTCAAGATCTCTGTTCTATTTCATCTGTATTTCAATTGGCAAGGAGTACCGATGTAAAAAAGAAAGTGGTGTATGAAAACTGGACCGATTTCTACTCTTCCTGCAAGTGCTTGGGTCTTCCTATAGAGGTCTGCAATCGGGGGGTCAACAAAGGTGAAGGGTAGGTGGAAGGGCAGAGACTTCTGCTCTATGTGCAACAAACCGGGCCATTCACTAGAAGTAGTTTGATGAGGTTAATAGTCTAGAGGAAGTATGTAGGATGAAAAAAATGGTAACATCATAGATGGCTGGGTGAAGGATTTTTCAGACCAATCATTAAATGGTGTTGTGATGAGAGATCGGGGGCACAGTGGTCACGAATGGATGAGGAGGAACAAACTAGAGGTGGTCCAGAGGTTAGTAGTAAAGTGTCTAAGGAGATATTCAGTGATGATCGATGAGTAAGGGATCGACCCAAATCAATTCACTGGTGTCAGAGGTGTTCTATAGGCTAAGGAAGGGCATGTCTGGATAGTCAAAGGATGGCCATTGGGTTTTGTAGGAGGCTGCTTTTATGGCAAGAGGGAATATGGATCAGAAGTCGGATGAAGAGAAGGAGGCTATGAAATTTTTGGCGGATGAGGAGGAAAGGTTGGGAATCAAGGAGGAGGATAAGGGGAGGAATGGGATGGATATGGTGGAACCAGTTCCATTCAGTGGGAAATAAGGTGGTCCGACACTATTTCTGATCTTAGCCCTTTTGTGCAACCGGTTTGACTGGCTCTCAGTGGCTGAAATGGGTTCGGATCCTAATGCTCCAGGAGAGGGAGTAGGGTCTGGCATGGAGGTGTCCAACGAGATTGATATTGGGTACTTGGCTGATGATGATCCAAACCAGATGAGCAATAAGGGAACTAAGAGGAGGAAGGGGAGAAATTACTATTCATCTCTACCTCCATCTTTGGAGACTCTATCAGCAAAGAAGGAATTATCTAAGAGGATGGTTACGGGGACCTAAATCCATTAAAAGGTAAGAGAGCTAGGACACCCCTTCGTTCATCTTATAACCTCCGAAGAGGAAGCGACTGAACAGGTCATGTTGCTCAATGAATTTGAAGAAGAATAAAAAAAATATAATGGGAATATCTCTAGAGGTGTCGCTCAATGAGGTGCAATTTGCATGGATTGAAAAATATGACCTAATCCTAGTAGGAGGTTTCAATTAAAGGAAGATCATAATTGAAGAGATCATTCAGGTCTGGGACCAGCTAGCATATGGGTTTGAGAGGTAGTGGTTTGAGGTACCTGACCTACAAGTTTCATCCTTATCCTGGAATTTATTCTGGGATATCGAATCAGGTGAGGTCCAGTTTTCTTTTAATCATTATGTTTAATTTGGTGGTTGGGTGGTTGGTTAGAAATTATTGTTTGGGAATAATTTGTTGTGTTTGGATCTTTTTGTTGTTTGTTTCGTTGTGTTTTTTGGTTTCTTGTATACTACTTGGATTTTCCCCGGAAGGGGATAAGAGCATGAAGCCTTTATCATTGATTTCCTTTTAGATTTGGATGCTTGAGAGGGTATGACTTCGCCATCGATTCCGTGCCTGGGCACTTCTGCACGGTACTGCTGGCCGAAGGGTTGTTTGTTGGTGAAGGTTTGGAGTTATGAAATATTTTCTAGGGTGGGGTAGACACGATGGTTTGTTCTGGGTTTGGTTCTATTTTAGTGTTTGGTGGTTGTATTTTTTTCTCTGGTTTCTCACTTTTCCTTTAAAAAGTGTTTTTGAAATAAAAAAAGCTATTTTCCACTAGAAATTACTTTATAGTTCCAATCCTAGCATGAAACACAAAACCCATAATGAGGCTTCACACCCATGAAAACTCTTGACTATGTGTGAGAAACATCTCAATACCTGATGCTAGTGCTATTAAGGATAAAGAATATCTTGTGTTAAAGTTCGGATTTTTAATTCCTCCAGTCACAATGTGTTCTTCATGAGATACCTATGGACAATCATCTCTAGATGTCCTAGAAAACCATAATGATGACACATCTTCATAGGTATGTGACATAATGTCTTCAGGTGCTCGAACTGGCCACACTGGTGGCACACCATTGAATGATGTGATGAACTGGAAGACAGAACCACTACAGAAAACTCTATTAGAATTGTTTCATCTTGTATACACTGCTCTCTGGACGTATAACCATCATGAGAAACTGGATACTCTAGATTTCCAACCATCTGTGCTCTAAAGACCCACTCAGGTAGGAATACCAAATCCACCACCTTCTCGAAACAATGGTCCTAATAATAGATGAACTTCTCTATGATCTCTAGACTATGATCCTTGATGTATAGATGAGTCTTCATCAAAACTTGAAATGAAACCTTCTGAGAAAAGGACACAAGTTCATTGAAATGGTCAGCATATGTCTTCACCTTCCATTTTCCATGATGAATATGCATGATCTATTCCTTTTTCTTCATCGTCAACTCTTTAGGTATGATCCATTGGATGAAGACGGATTTAATTACATCCCATTTAATCCAAAAATGCATTTAAGGCATAATGAACAACTCCCATTTTTCCAGATCTGGACCATCAAATAGACCCAAAATAGCATGGACTCTGATATCTTCGGGAGTTCCCAATATCCTAAAGATGGGATTGAACTCATCAATCCACTCTGTTACCTCTAATAGACCCCGATCACTGTGAAGGACATGTAATGTCCAAGAACAACCAAAAACATGGCATGAATTATCAGAAACATTGGGGACATTTCTGGGTAGAATTTTCTATAAAATACATAAACACATGAGAACAAACTGATATCAAGACAAAGAAAAATAAAAAATAGCACCTCAATCTAGAAACATCCAATCAAATAGAAACACACCCAAATAATTTCTTACAAAAGAACTATTTAAATTTAATATTAAAAATACCAACGTCCAAGGATAACATCCAATAACCAATCCCACATTAACATTTAAAGAACATTTAAAAGAAAAAAAATTCATTTCAAACCCATATCAATTTTTAAAAGAAACACATACCAATCAAAATAAAAAATACCTAACTTACCCCTAACCATCAGAGTAAGGAACTAGAGTTATTATTTACCTAGTGACATGGTAGTGATCCATGAATCAAGAAATCATAAAATAAAGAGTTCCTTGAACCAAGAAACTCAGGTCTACTTGGGTTACTACTCAATGTGGGGTCACAACGTTACACTATGTCACATCTATTTTGAACCTTCATTCAAAAAAAAAATATAAAATACTCAAAACCCAGACTCCCACTGGTGACTTAAGGTTTAGAATGAGAAAGGGTTCATGACACCCTTCTTGTACCTACCACCGGAGTCCTGATAGTCCTAATTTCCATCTACCAGACACCCTAAAAAATATTATCCTCATATGATGCCATTTTGTCCTGGACCAACCCGGGTCAACCCTAAACCGATCACACAAGTCGGATCATGGCATGTTAAAAAGGGAGTTCCCAATCCCCAAAGGATGGAAATTAGTCCGGGGAATCCAAACACACATGTGGGAAAGATTTAATCCCAACATGAACAACTTGGAAAATATATATATACAATGAAAAATTTAAACAAAACACGACAGAACATCTTATATTCAATAAATACATGATAGGTCTACATAAAAAATACCACAATATATACTTGAAACTAAACTAGAACAATTGAACCACTTCTACATTATCTCCATGCAATCTCTTTATCACCACAAACCAGAAAACCATACCTGCTCCAATACTGAGCTGCTAGACCAAAAACATGAACCAAAAGTCGTGCATGTATATGAAAATATAGGATAAGTGTGAGCACCAAAATTATATGTAGGTATGCCACGGTTAACCATTAATCCAAGAATCTCCCTTCCCAAAACAATTTATTATCACAAGTTATATATAGAAATATAATATTAGGGTTTTCAAATTTCAATATAAGAAACATTTATTTTTCATTTAAAAATACAACCCACGCTGCATAACATTTCCAATGCGACTTTCCATTTTATAAAAAACCCTAAAACAAATGATACCAAAGCTCAGTTAAGGAGAAATTGGAAAATAGAGAATTCTTGAATGAAAATAGTAGCACAGAAAGTAAACAAGGAATTGAAATAATTATATAACCATGGGTGATTCTATACATCGTGAGAATGTCCCCACTATATACACAATTTGGAACCACCTACTAGTGTATGGTTAACCCCCATTGTTTAAAACCAACTACCTTCTCGAAACAGCCTCACTAGTGGCATAGCCCACCTAGCTAAACAAAAAATTCAGGGGGGTATCAACCCGTCAAATCGGGGATGATCATCCACCATCACTCAACTCATTAAATGATTCCAATGACCTGATGGTTTTTGTAATACTATGTAAGTAAGAGTCCCAGCCATGCATGACACACCTTACCTCCAATCACCGCACTTGAATACCCCAAACACGAACACCTTATATGATAACCCATAAATGGATATACCTCCACTACAATATCCATATATTTATATATAAACAATTGTAAATCATATCACCCAAGTACCCAACTAGGCCATCATGTCACCTGATCTTTTAAACAATTTCACAAAACACTTTAATTCTAGACTGTTAAATGGGCCTTTATCCCTAGAAAACACAAATCACGTTACCAAAAAAATTTCCAACGCTCTATTTTGGGAAAGGTGTAAAACTAGTAAAACATTTTTTTCATCACCTCATGTTATGAATGTACCAAAAATACACACCCAAAATCCAAATGTGGATTTCCCAAAAGATTATTTTTTATTCCATTTTTAGAATCCACACAACGAAAAAAAATTATTTAGAAAATTAGAACTATCTTAAAAACGTTACCATTCATTTTCAAACCATATCCAAACACACACCGAAACAAATATCACCCATGATTTTCATTTCAAATATAATTGAATCATTCATTTACTAATTTGTTAAAACATTTCAACGAAAAAAATAATTTCATCACTATTTCACCAACATCCCATGTGGATTCCATTTTAAAATCCATTTCAATACCAAACCCTTCGAAAACTACTCTCAGACATTTCAAAAGATAACCCACACCCCTCACACACAAAATGCACTCTTTCACAATTATAGAAACAATTTTCATAATTAATGAAAACACTATGGAAAATTATTCAATAGTTAAAAGTATTAATGGATTCCATAAAACAATAATACATAATAAACCATTTTTATGATAAAATTCAAATCAATTCCACACAGAAACACAGTTTTCAGTTCATTCAATGATGAATACATTCATTTCACATTTCATAAAACACTAGGTAGTGACACATATTGCGTTTTTAATCAATGAACAAACTTCATATCTCATGACGTGCTAGAAAAGAATTCAACACATATTAAACTTCCTTGAAAAGTGAGTTTTCACCCACAACATAATTAACGAACATGATAAAAAAATTAAACAAGAGAATAGTTCATCAAATAAATTTTTTAAATGAAATCACATGCACATAATTAAATTCATTTTCCAAATCAAATTTTAAAATTTTTAACATACACAAAACACTACAATAAATTAACTACGACACTTACTGAGATAAAATTGGTAATTAAAAAATTATTTAAAACCCACATGTTTCTTGGGTATTACATGAATGGGATAATTTGGAAACATGAAAACCTCAAACCACATGTGGAAGTAACTAAAACTCATGGAAAAGAAGAAAAATGCCCCCACAAACTAAACACAGACCCTGGGAAATGAGAAAAATGTGAAAAAAAATTTATTTCTATGCATTAAGATTTAGGAAAAATGCAGAAAAACCTCAAAAATAAACAAAATACTGCAAACCAGAGCATGAGTTCATGAGTAAAAGGTTGAACCGGGATGGCTCGCACTATGAAGGGGTGTTCGACAGGTAACGGTGGCCAGAGGAGGGCCGACGGTCGGGTGTAGTGTGAGGATGAGGGAGGTTGGAGCATGGAAGAGCACCGATCAGGCTGGGTGAGGTTGGTCCCATAATGCCTTTAATGGGAGAAGGATAGGGAGATATGGTTGGGCCACAGGGGTCATGCTGGAGTGGGCTTCCCGGAGTAGGACTAAGTGGCGAGTGGGGGGTCGACCACAACCTACAGATGGGGTGTGCAAACCATGATACACAACAAGAGGAGGAGGGGGTACTCCACTACAATTTCACCTTACTTATTTTATTTCTAACATTAATAAAGATATAAAAATAACAATAAAAATATATTGAAAATAATAATTAATTAAATACATAATAAAAATAATATTTATTATGATAATAAGAATAAGAATAAGAATAATATTATTAATATGATTATCCTTTTTAGAAATAATTATATTTCAATTAATTGAGATTAAATTAAATTATTTTCATTATCATTGAATTTAATTATTTATTTAATCTGAACACCAGGAAGCTGTGTGGTTCGCCTGCAGTCAAAAATTAGGTTGATCAAACAATGATTGAAACATTCCACGAGGCACTTATCACTTACAGGTTCAATCTGATTTCTTCTTGTGTAGTTTTATAAACCATTCACATGTCACACACCACAACATCGACCCACACAGGCATCCAGGTGGGCACCGTATAGTTATTCCTAACTATACGGGATGATCCAGATATGGTGAAAAAGCTTCTGAAATTCAATTTAATAATTATACAAAATAAAAATAATAGATCAACCAGGTCAGGGTGTGTCAATTCTCCCCACCATAGAACATTATGAACACAAAAGGTCACCCTGCATAAATTTGGTCATGAATTGAGTCCCTTCATGAACAAAGCCATAAGAAATGGTGAATTCACTAGGCGATTGTTTATTTACCATGTCACTCCTAACTGATCTAGATGAATCCAAAACTAAATACAATGGGGGAGAATGAGGTGGTTCTCCCCACCACAAGCATTTTACTATCATGGAAATTAAAATCCAAACATACCACCATATGGAGGGGGTCCCATATGCGAACTCTCAACTGATACAAACCAACTTCCATCACACGAGCAAAAAAACTCCACCAATAAAACTAGACTCTTTTCATGCACCATCTGGACCCATGAAATATTACGGTAAAACCCGCAAAAAGAAACATCGAACAAATCCTGCATCGAACTAGACCCATTTTCAACCCATCTCATAACACCCCAAACTTCTCAAATCGACGTCAACCAAAAACATCCCACATGAGGAGAAAACAGAATATAAGGAAAAAATGATTATTAACTCCCCATTTAGAAAAAAGGACTGCTTGGATTATAATAGAATGAGCCGATAAAAACATCATTATGAAACAATAGTCATACAACAACTGTAAAATGTTAATAGAAGAAAAATAAGAACAACAATAATTTAAATTATCCAATCCCAGCACAAAACAGAAAACATACTCTATGGATTCACACGCCTAGGAAATCCTTACTGTGAGAGATCCTTACCCCAAGACCTGAGGATAGATCTCTGATGTCTAAATAATCATATGTAGCACAGTTTGGCCCCATAATTCCTCTGGTCACATCTTCTTCTTCAGGTGACACTTCCTGTAAAACATTTCCAGATGATCTAGAGAGCCACAACGATGACACGAATTCATAGGGATGCGACATGACAACATCAAGTTCTCGAACAGGAAACACTGGTGGCACACCACTAAACAGTTCAACGACCTGGAATCTATAACAACATTCAAGGACTCTTTCAGAACAGGTACCTCCTACATACACTACTCTCCATATGGGTAGCGTTCACAAGTAATTGGATACGATGGAATTCCATCCACCAGTGCTCCAGTGACCAACTCAGATAGGAACCTCTTATCCAAATGCTTCTCAAAACGATGGTCCATAGAATTGAGGACCCACATCATGATCTCTCGAAGAAGACCCATGATGAAGAGAGAAGTCTTCATCAAATCATGTCATTATTACTCTAGAGAAAATAACACAGGGTCCTTCAAATGGTCATCATATGTCTTTATTGTTCATTGGCCTTATTTAATACCCACGAGTTATTCCATTTTATTTTCCTTCAACTCATCAGGTATGAACCATCAGATGAAGATAGATTTAAAGACATCCTATGTCATCCAAACATTCATTCATGGTGGGTCAAATAACTCCCATTCATCCAGAAACAGACCATCAAATAGACCCAAAACAACATGCACTCTGATTGCATCAGGAGTTTCTAATATCGTAATGTCATGCTCGACCTCTTCAAGCCACTCCAATTCCTCTAAAAGATCCTAATAAATGTAAAGGAAATGAAACATTTGGGAAGGACAAAAAACTGGACATGACTTATCTGAAACATTGGTGGCTATTCTGGGTGGCATTTATTGAACATCATATAAAACACAGAACCAACACTGGTATAAAGAAAATGAAAAATGAAAAATAGAACATCAATATGGAAACAAACAAACAAATATAAACAAGGAAGAAACATTTATTTTAAAATATATAATTTCGGTTAATTTTTAAAACAACCTTCTATAAGGAAAATTTTTGAAAAACAACCCCCACCTAAAAAATTTATGTCCCTTTGATAGAAAACTTTTCCATTTAAAACCCACATAAATTTTCAAAAGGTACTCATGATAATTTGAATCGAACAAAACCTAACATTCATTAAACCATCAGAGTGAGGAACTATTAATTATGAATAACATAACATCACAATTTTAATCCACATCCCAAGAAACCATAACACTATAATGACCTTGAACTAGGCACCTGGTCTCCACATGGGTCACTACTCTATATGGGTTCACATCGTGACACTGATTCACTTCTCTTTAAATCCCTCGATCCAAAACATAGAAAAAAGTCTCAAAACACAGACTAACCATAGTGACTCAAGGTTCAGAATGAGAAAGGGTTCATGACCCCATTCATGTACCTACCTTTCGAGTCCTAATAGTCATAATATCTATCTAACGGACACCCCAAATAACAAGAACATTCTCTGATACCATTTTGTTGTGAACAATATTGTGTCGACCCTAATATGGACAACTGATTTGGCCCATAGTAAGGACCGATGGGCATTCCCAATCATCACAGGATGAAAATTAATGCCAAGAATAAAAACAAACATGCATTAATTATTTAAGCCCAAAAGTAACAACCAATACTAGAAAAATATAAAAATAAAACTAAAACAAAACTGGACCAGAAAACTGAATTTCATTAAATACATGATAGGTTTGGATATAGAATAACACTAGATAGATAAGAAATTAAATCACAAAAAATGATCCAATAACAAAATATCCCTTGCCACCTATTGGTCATATATAACCAAAAAACCAATCCTTATTAAAGACTAATCAGCTGGTCCAGGAACCTCAACCAAATTTTCAACCAACATTTGAAAATATTTGATAGGTTTGAAAACTGAAATAAAACGAATAAAATGAAACCAAATCTAACCCAAACTAAATTAGGTAAATAGTGAAAGTTGTAAATAAACTAGTACAGTGGAAAGTAAACAATAAATGAAAATAATTAAGCATCCATGCGTGATCCTACGAATCCCTAGAAGACCCATGGTTGTACTCGATTTAGAATAACCAACCAGTCTATGGTGATGCCTCATATTCTATAGCCAAAAGGATTATCTAAACAACCTCACTAGTGGAAATACCGACCTAGTCTAATAACAAATATATGAGGTACCAATCGGTATAATAAAGTTTTTTAATAATCCCTCACTCAATCCTCTAAAATATTCCCATGAACCCATGATGGTAGTAATACTATGTAAATAGGAGGCCCTTGTAGGCATGACTCTCCTTACCTACAACCATCACACATGCCTATCCTAAATAAAGACACCTTATATATTAATCTATTAAGGGATATCCCTCAATTAAAGGTGACCACTAGAAATATATATAAATATATATATATATAAGAATATATATGTCATATCATCTAAGGTGCCAACTAGACTGTCACACCAGATGATCTTTTAATCCATTTCACAAAACACTTTATGATAGGAGTGTTAAACGAGCGTTTATCTCGACACACCGCAAATCCATTTACCAAAAAAAATTCAAATCCCCCATTTTGAGAAAAGAATATAACTAGTGAAGAATGCCATGCATTTACCAAAATCCCACACCCAAAATCAAAATGATCATTTCCCAAAAGAATCATTTTAAACCATTTTTAGAAACCACAAAAATAACCCATCATCATTTAGAAAATGAGAACCATCTTCTCGAAGTTACCATTAATTTTAAAACCAATCCCAGATGCACGCTGAAACAAATTGGAACAATGGTTCAAATATCAAAAATCATTGACTAAATCATTTATTCCTTTTTAAAAACATTTATAGGGACAAAACAAAGGCTTGCATCATGATTTCACTAACTTCACACATGAATTGTATTTAAAAATTAATTACATAACCAATACCTTTTTAAAACTACTCTCACACCATTCAAAACATAACCCACACCACTCGCACAACAATCTCAATTTTTCTCAATTAATGAATCACTTTTCATATTTTACAAACCACTATTGAAAATTATTCAATAGTTAAAATAATTAATACAAAGCATAAAACACTTAAACGTACTCATCTTTCATTTGTGACTAAATTCTCATCGACACCACACGAAAACATAGTTTTCACTCCCAGCACAGTTGAATTAATTAAAGGAATTGTTCATAAAACACTAGTTAGTGACACACTATGGGTTTTCAACAAAGAACATACTTTATATCACATGACATGATACAAAATAATTTAACACATATTAAACATCCTTAAAAAGTTAGTTCTGACCAAAACATTAATTTCAAATCATGGTAAACCACTTAAACATCAATAATGGTTCATCAAATAATATTTTTATATGGAATCACCTACAAATAATCAAATAAATATTACAAAAAATTTTTTTATCAATTTTAATAGACTCAAAAACACTACCATAAATGAGAGAAGATGCCTATCGGGATGAAAATTATAATTTAAAAATTATTAACAGCACAAAATGTGTCATGGGTTTGTGTGGGAAAAGATGAATTTATTAAAACCATACCTTAACCCAAGTGCAGACTCGATGAACCCTTAATGGGATGAGGAAAAAATCCCCTTGTACAAAAAACATAGCAAAGACAACATGAAAAACATGAAAAAAAACATTTTGAGGCATTTATATTAAGGAAAATTCTATAAAACCCCAAAATATACATGAAATAACACAAAAACGAAGTAGGGGTGTCATAAAAACATGGTTTGTGTGGGGATGGATCAGTACAGGAAAGGGGTTCACCTGGAGAGAGTTGCTGGAGGAGGTGTGGTGGTCTAGTGAAACACGAGGTGGAGGGAGGTTGGAGCAAGGTGGAGCGCTGGTCATGATGGGTGAGGTTTTGATCACATCACCTCGTTTGAGAAAATGAGAGGTAGAGTACATTAGGCCTCTAAAAAAATTCCATATTGGGCATGCTTGTACAAGATGGAGCGGCGAGTGGGGGGTCGAGCGAGCAGCATGCTTGGAGAAGGGGGGTGATGACCCACCATAGTTTTTTTCCTTCCATATTTTTTACCTTACATTAATATTGATATAATAATAATAATAAGACTATAATAATAATAATAATAAATTATTTACATAATAAAATAATAATAATAATGACAAAAAACAAAAATATTTTTATTATTACTAAAAATCATATTAATATTCATAATAATAACATAATTATCCTTTTTAAAAAATATAGATTTTATTTAATTTAACTTAGTTTATTTTTTTTCTATATCATTAGATTAATTTATTTATTTAATATGATAACTAGTTTGTGTTGTGGTTCCTCGATGGTCAAACACTAGATTGAGAAAACTATGTTCAATCTATACACCCCAGCACATCCTGCTTACCGGGACATGTTGCATGGTTGTTACACAGTTTTATAAAATGCGATAAAGTTGGACACCACAACTCTGACCCAATCGGAAATCCATGAAGGCACCTCACAGTAACTCCTAACAGTGAAGGCTGACTGTGCAATGGTGAAAAATCATCTGAAACTCAAAGTAATAATTATTAAAATTAAAAATAATAGATTCACTAGCTCGGGGTGTGACTTTAATGATATCATATTGAAATTAGATGACATGGTGATGAATTTCTATATCAGGATGATTACATCACCCAGAGGTTCACCTATATTTTTCACCATGTTGGTGGATAATATCATTCATCTATTCATTGTTTACTGGATGAAAAATAGCTATTTGTGAAGAAATAATATTCATCCACTGAGATCAATTATCTTTTTGACTAGATATGGGGAGATAGATGCTTATCCAATATTGATAATTTATAAGACTATCACTAGTTGTGAGCTAGATTGGATGAAATTATAAATACTAATTTTTAAATTATATATGGGATGTAAGGGTACATGGTGATGCTTTTCTAGATAATGAACACACAGGAAGGATTCATGGACATCATAAATAATATTCCCCCCCCCCCCATATATGTCTTCGATCATTGTATTGTTAATTAATTGTTTCTTAATATTCTTATCGAAATTAGATAAACATTCTAGGAACATTGATATGGTCATGAATATACTTATAAGGACCCAGCCTTAAAAAATAAATAATATTTAATTAAATGAATAATTCACATTGAGGATCATTTCAGGTTTATATTTTTAGAGAATTCAACCATAACTATTAAATCTCAAAAGATTACAAAGTAGACACTTCTACACAGTTTCCATTTTTTTCCTAAATTAAAAACTCTTGAAAAAAGGAGTCATGTCTAGTTCCATGTTTTTGACAACATGACATTTCCTTGATCCCACCCTTGACCATATTTATCTTTATGCCCTGTGAAAACATTTCAAAACTTGGGATGATCATTAAAGCTCAGTAAGGGTTACAAAATAAAGAATGAAAACATTTTTTCATAAATAAAAACAAGGCATGAACTCTTTTACCTACCTCAAGAGGTCATAATATTTATGAAAGACACATAGATATCATAAATCATAAAGGTAACTTGTGGCATCCATATCATACTTACATTGTAGCTATCATAGCTACATAGGGGGTTACATTGGAATACCCACCACAGTATATTCCCTAAATCTCTTAGAATAATCATTCGTGTTTACCTCAGTCACGTGACCCAATGCACTGGAGATCTATCATGGGCTCACCAGCACTAGGTTTATCACGGAACCACCCGTATATGTAAATAATACCCAAGAACCATAAAATGATCATAACACATAACATATTCATAAAGGAAAGATATCATTTCCACATTTTAATAAAGAAATATCATTTCAAGATATTGAAATAATAAATGCATTCTCAAAATAATTTTCAATATCAAAATACGTTAAATGAGTATATGTTATTTATTTTTCCTTTTAAAAACATCCAGGCTTGTTATGGAAGCCAAAGTTCAAATAATCCTCACAGTGGTGGAAAGGTCATTGTCCTCACTTACGTTATTTTTTTTGTCCCTTACTAAAATGCTTCATATAAAAATATTCCCTTTGAATGAATTGAAATTTCAAAGGGGTTTATACACCGTATAAAATAATGTCATGTATAAAACTAAATATGCCTCAATGAAAGGAGATAGAGATGAAGTCCCTTACCTCATGTCTAAATTGACTCGATCATTCTTTAATCTCCAGAATAATAAACTAAAGTTAATTTATACTATCTTAAGAATGTTTTTCAAGTTTATTATTCCTTTTATATCACTTATTACCTTGTTATAAATATTATGTAATCATTTCAAGTTAATAATGGTCGTTTTGTCAATATTTGGTACTTGAGTCAAAAATGAACACCTTATATTTACAAGTTGTCCATGTGGTCAATATTCCATTACATCCATAATGATATTAATTATTTAGATATCATATATATCATATATATCCAATATATAAATTTATTTAAAATAGTACATAACATTTGGAGGTAAGAAATGAAATGCACCATTAATGGAGATGGTAAGCCGTACGTACGCATGAACACTGCTTTCATTTCTATTTGTTATTTTAATGGAATTAAAACATAATGATACATAATTATATTATAATTTCAGTATAATATCATATATAATATCATTAAATCAATCCTTTATACGTCCCACATATGGCATTAACGATTCACATCACATTGAGGGGGCGGTTGTCCACACTTCCTCAAATGAAATTATCGTGTTTACTCATAATGGAAACCATAAAGGTATGATATAAATGGAAGATACAGAATCATAAAAAAACATAAACATAATATATATCATATATAAATACAGTTCCATCATAATTTCCACCATGAGAGGTGGTAGGAGGTAATTGAATAATCATCGTTTCATGACGCGTTAGTTTTCCATCTATTGAAACATTATGTTCTTCACCCATTGGATGAAGGTGTGTATAAGTGTAGTTTGAATACTTCTCATAAAAACATCCTTGTATATTTAGGATACTATTTTTTCTATAAATGAATGGAATAAAAATATTTTAGGGGTTGAATATGTAAAATAAAATAAAACAAGTTAAGAGAAATTGTTACCTTTAATTTAGGTAACTTCCATTAGATTGAACCAAAAGGACTTCTTGAAGTTCCTTCTGCCTAGGGTAAGGCTTCTAGGATGAGTATAGGGATATAGGAAGCTCAACGTTTCAGATTTTGGATGATCCAAAAGGCTTGAGTGGTGTGAGGAATTGGTTATAAGTGGTCTCCTTTTATAATGGAGAGGAGGGGCTCATTATGAAAGTGTGAAAAAATTATTTTATTATATACATATAATCACTTTAAAAGGGTCAAAAAATCATTAAATATTAATATAAGAAGACTAATATTCGAAATAAAATTATCCAATCAGAATTGGACATTTTTTGGATAATACTGTAATCATTATAGTCTTGTTTATTTAAATCATTTATTAATGAGGTAAACAATTCATCAGTATTGTATCAATAATAATTTAATCTATATGATTTCTAAAAATTATATAAAGAATACCATGATGTAGGAAATTGTTTTATCATTCCAATGAATATTTATAGTCAAAAATATAACTTATATATCCTTACATAAAAATTAATTTAATAAAAGATATTTTTTTATGTCATTTTTGTCTTTAATTTGAATTAATTAATCTAAATTGTTATTATCACTCCCCAGTGGCTCCATGAGGTCCCAAAATCGACCCAAAGATTCACTTGGTCGGAAATAACTCATAAAATAATGTTTGGACAAGTTTTAAGGTATTTTTGAATTATTATAATATTCTTCTTTCCTCGAATTACCATTATTTACCTGTAACCGTGGTAAAAAAGTCAAAAGTTACTATTCACCAAAAATTATTTTAGTCTTATTGAATCACATTTTACTGACGAATAACAACCATGTATGTTGGATTTCCGAAATTCAATCCATAGAAGTGGTAAAATTTCATTTAAATGAATAATTCAGTTTTTTAACTACTACTAAGTGGTTTCACTATTCATCAAAAATTGATGTTTTTTAGAAAAATTCCAAAAAATAAACCAAATCTATACATGATATTCTAAATTAAAAAATGATGTATATATTACCAAATTCTAAACATATAAGTTTCATTGATTAATTTAAAATTAATTTCTGATGTTAAAACAAATAGCGTGTTTTTATGAAACAATAACTATAAAAATATTGACAGTTGTTTATGTCCAATTTCAAAGAGAAATTAATTCCAATGAAAAACATTAAATTAAAAGGTAAAAATATATTATAATTACACCTTAAAACAAATTAAAAAGATAATATAACCATATAAATATATTAGATTAAAATGTATTTTGGAATTAAATTACAATATTTTCACTATTCATTAAACAAAATGAACATTAAAAGAAAAATTCCAAAAAATTGCACAAAGTAGCTTTTGATGTCCCCATTCTAAAAAAAGATTTTAATTGGTCAAATGTAATGTATTAAAGTTACCAAAACTATATTTAATGAGGGTTATCCATTATGAAATGTTTCCCTATATCATCCAAAAAAATCCGGAATCAATAGTCCTATTGTTTTGTTTAACCTCTCATCCAATTAAACATCTTAATTGTTGACTACTTTTTTCTTGTAAATTTCATCTTATTATGTATTTTTTATTTTGTTTGAATCCTTAATATTTATTCGAAAATAGTCAGGAATTCCTTATGTCCACATGTAATCTTGATTTTCATACCAAATGGATTATTCACATTTTTTTACAGTTTTTCTCTAGAAAAACCTTCAAATTAAACATTAACCATTGAAATTCATTATCTTATGATGCATATAGTGTATTTTTTATGAGTTTTTTCAGGTAATTTTCAACATAGAAACCCTTTTCTTATTACCTCTATTTTTTCAGATATTATGTTTTCTAGGATGGATAGACTTGGTGATTTGTATGAACAAATTTCTTTTTCCTAAAACAATTCACTCATATCAATAAATTATTTCTCATCTAACAAGAATTATTTCATATTTAATATCTCTTGTTCTACAGAAGTTAAAATTATACTAGTTGTTATAATATGTATGCATAAATGTTCCAAAACATAATCAATAACTTTTGCATCAATTTAATCGATAATATTGATTTGTATACACAGATATATATACATGATATCAATGTGAATCGAAACCCATGTTTTTTCATATACATAGAGGAATTTATATTGTCAACTTATCTCTCAATTCCTTCACTATGGTTGATATTTTATAAATTTACATTTCCTATAATATTTTAGAATAAATTTTAGAAGCATCACAACTCGGTAAAAAAAATTATTTTCACCATAACAAATTAAATAAGTTTTAACATTTTACTAGGAGTGACCTTTATTATAGCTCTGAATGTATAATCATAAATAAACAATTATTTATCATAATTTTATTTCATTATTTATATTCTTCATTCATATATAAGACACCTAAATTATTATTAACTTAAATAGAATTAAATAAAGACCAGTTTTGTACTAATATCTTTCAGCATCTTATCATATTATTCAGTTATTTCCTCAAAAGGGTTGATCCCTCTGATGTGATAATTGTTAATCTTATTTTAAAATACACTCTATTTTATAAAAAAGTAGATTATATTGATGATTTTGGTGTTTTTATAAACACATGAAATAAACCTAGACCTTAATATATTAATATTGAAAGTCTCTTTATCTTCCACACCATCACATTATGTAACTTCATGATTTTTATCCAATTATATGATTTTATAGGATTTTTAGAGGTACCACCATCTTCTGAATTAGAAAATTGATATTAATGATAATCCCATTCTTATATAAATATAGTATTTTTTATTATTCTTCAGAATAATATTTTCTCTTTTATTTCAAATTTTATATTTCTTTATTAAAATTTTATTTTAAATAAATCTCCTATATCCACAACACTCTTGGTTTCATTTTATTTCCTTTTTGGTTAACATATTCCAATGTTTCTAATTCTTCCTTATTTTTAATAAATTTATGAAATTATTTTTTATACTTTCTTTCAGCCATTTTAAACTTCATTGAGAAATGATAAATAATTAATTTATAATATTCATATAATTCCACATCATTACATTCACATGAATCCTCAACATTAGATCAATTTATGTTTCCATTTCCTTGGATTTGAATTAATTTTTTTTCTTTTTATTTTATCATAGAGGATCTCCTCATATCATAACTAATGAGTTCATCATACAACTCATCAATTGATATGCCTCCTATCTCATATAATTAAGATATATTTGGATAACATATATTGAGGAACTACCATATAAATTTCATTCAAATAATTATGTCTTACAATGTATCCTGAAATCCCTTGATATGACTATCTATCTTAATTACACTGGTAGTATTTTCATCTATTGTCTCATAAATAGTTATTAAAATATCATTGAATTTGGATATCTAAATATATCATTTTGAAAATTTAATTTTCACATTCCCACTATATAAATGTTTGTAGTTATAGAGAGGCGTTATTTTGATAAGACACAAAGTGCATCACAGACATTCAAAAACCAGCTCCATTCTCCCTAATATCACATTTGTAATTTGACATATCTATAATTTATTCCAAATTTCATAGTATAAAATCCTCAAAATTGGTGTTTCATTATTTCTATTGGAACCACATGTTCATTAAAGGGCCTCCATCCAGCAAACCAGTGAATAGGTCTGCAACTACTCCATTCCCCCAAGTAACATGGTGTAATCCTAATTAACAATATATTACACCTTCCTATATATTACATAGATATTTATTGAAATTATATATTTAATCACTTTGTATCTCATAATTATATGAAGATATCACAAGAAAAAAATTACTTTTCTACTTTATAATATTTAACATCTTGAATAAAAACGTCATCATCTTAGATGATGTATTCTAAGTTATTTAATACAACAATTTTCTTTAGGTTGAAAAGGTATTATATTTTATCTATTACATTGAGATTATAATTTATCATCTAGAATTTTGTATAGATTTTTCAGAATCTCACCATTCTATTTTTACCATTTTAATATTATATTCATCTATACAAATTAATAATGTCTCTATAAAATTTGATTTTCAAAATGCCCCTTGATTCTCATGAATAGATATTTCACTATGTCAAATCGATTCAACATTATCATCATATTAAAATGACACATTATTATTTTCAATAACAAAAATATATGTAGTCCCTTCCCAAATTCATTAAATTGGAGTTTATTAGTCATTGTTGAGACTCTAATTTATGCATTATTAGAATACTCTACAAATATTATCATCATCATGAACATTTCTTTAGCCCATTATTATCAACTCGACTACCTATCACATTATCTATCAAACATTAGTTAATATATATCTTATGATGGTTTTGTTACATGCCCACCTCCTTTTCGATGTTGTAGAAACCAAATCATAGGATCAGATTTGACATGATTCCTCATAGGGAAATATTCATAAAATCAATCATTTTTTAAATTTGATATTTATTTATATACATAATGTAACATTAAGATCCTAAATTAATTCTCCAGATAACTAATTTTGACAATGTTTATGATCCATATAATAGTTATCTCTACCTTATTATGGTACAAAATTAACCTTATGGTATCATCGCAATGAAATATTTTTTTATCCAAGTCTACCATTGGATCATTTAGATTCACCTTGTGGTCTCCTAAATTAAAAATTGATGCATTCTTATTCAATCATATATAATCTTGAACATTTCATATCAATTAAGGGGTCTACCTTTTGAAATTTTTTTTGACTTTTCATAATAGAGGTAACCTTACTGATTCCATCATTTTATAAATGAAAATTTTTGAATAAAAATATAAATATTTATTATGTAATGGTCCAGTCCCTCCTTGCCCATTACTTTGAAAAAAGTGAGGCTCCACCAAAATAGTGGCACCGGTCATGGTGGAACCGTGAGGGTGGCACCGTGAGGGTGACACCGTGATGGTGGCACCGTGTCCCCTTTATTCTTTTCCAGTTCCCTACCTTTATGCACCCGCAATAATTAATTCTTTTACCCTTATTAAATCCCATAATTAATACCTAAAAATCTCGAGAAACGTCCCCAATGGGGGATATTAAATAACCACTTAATACAATCGTGTGTAACTGCCCAAACCACGTGGGAAACCACGATCCGACTATCAAGGCGTTCAAAATCCTCATATCCTGTAACAACGGGATTTTGTCTATATATATCAGAATAAGTTCTGCTTCCTCTTCTTCCTTTTGGCCAACTTCTCTCTTTCTCCATGGTGCTCCTAGAGTTCCCCCCCTTCCTGAGACTTGTGGTGCACCTGCGCTCGAGTCGTCTGCTCATCCACGGAGTTCCTGACGTCCCTCCCTTGAAAATCCTGCATCCCCTGTTCTTGGTGCGTGGAGAAAACGTCAATCCATGATCAATCAGGTAGGGGTTTTCTCTTACATCTCTCATTTCAGTTTATCATGTGGGGTGGGAATGCTTTTCTCTCTGTGGAAATTGATGAAACCGAACTTAATGAAGATAATGAACGGACCGTTAAGAATGAAATGGGGTGGTGTGATTGATGTTTGGCTGTACTCTTTTATGTTGTTATGTGTTGTGAATTGTACAGGCCTATGCTCACTGAAAATCATGGTCGTTGGTGGTCTTTCTATGTGAACTAATGAACTTCAGTGCTCTTGGATGTTTAAATAACAGTAACATGGAATTGGTTAATTACGTATACTCGGTTAAATAAATTGAAAGCACTAGGATCAACCCTTTTCTGTGGTAACCCCGGTTAAAGAACATTGTAATTGATGCCATGGAGTGTGTTAAATATTTTAAATCTGAAAATACCTGCATGGGCCTACCTTGTGTTGGTGGTAGCAGTTTGGTTGTTTCTTTCACGGGACGATTGCGGGTGACCTTATGGTTTTCCTGGATGGGGCTTATATTTATGGAGTGATATGGGTGGGGATGGGATCCCCTATTGTAATACTTTCACTGGTTGCGAATCTGAGGTTGTGTGGCTACTCTTCTTATATCCCGAATTGTGGTGGAATCCTCTGTTGTTGACAAACTGTTGGCTCTTGGATTTTGGGGACATGGGGCTGTGTATCGGGGTTTTCTTTGGTTCAAATCCTTTGAGGGATCTCACTTATCCCTTTTTTTGTTTTGACTTTAAAAGTGAATCGGGTGTGAATTTTTATGTTTTTGTTTGACTGTCTTCTTTCTTTGGCTTGTGGTTTTTTCCGGTTAATTGCCTAGTGGTGTATAATTCACCTAAACGGGGTTACTTGAACATGAAAACCGGAACTGTTTAAATGGGAACTTGTTTTGGGAATGAGTTTTGGATTGGTCGTGAGTTCCGTACTATTCTTTCATGAATGAATAGTAACTAGTGCGTTTATGCTTAGGTTTTGGAACCCCTAGGTTGGGATGAGTTCTTGTTACCTATACCTATATCTGTAGATTTTATGTTTCTTATTCACGCCCCACCCAAGTTGATCACTTAAGTGTCTAACACTCCCATTTCATGGGGGAGGGAGTTTTTTCCAACACTCCTATGAGTGTCTAGTTATTAGCTCATTTTCTGCTTCCTTTCTTGAATATCCCAAGACTCTTTGGGCAGGTTGTGATGGCCTGAAGTCCATTATTTTCCCATGAATCTCTGGGCATAGTAGTTGTGGTGGTTGGCCTAGGTGTTTGCGGGAAGGTTGTTTCCCACGTTTTTTCAGGATGAGAATGAGGTGTCTTCGGGCGTTGCAGTAGTTGTTCTGACCCAGGTGTTTTTGGGTGTGGTTACGCGTGGTTGTTGTGGCCCAGGTGTCTACAGACAGGGTTTGGCAATAGGACTACGGCGAGGTTATGGCCCAGGTGTCTGCGAGCGGGGTTTGGCAGTGGGACTACGGTGAGGTTATGGACCAGGTGTGTGCAGGAGGGGTGTGGCAGTGGGACTATGGTAAGAATGGAGTGATTGGTTCGATGAGTAGGATGTCATCAATAACCATTGGGGAAGTGGCGCGGGGTACCCAAATATCGATGTGCTATTAATATACGTTACTTGACTTGCGTTATTTGGGGAGTATGCCTTGGTCAGGTTTGGGTGGATAGCTTTTTCTTATTGGGTGTTTGGTTTGCTCTTTTTCCATGGGACATTAGAATGTCTCCTCACCTTTTTATGAGATTATTTGGTTTTTCCTACTAAGTATACTTTTATGCTCACCCTACATATATAAAATTGCATTCAGGTTTCCAGGGGGTCTTCAGGGATCATACGGGACCATTATAGCTCGGACATTTGGGGTAGTATTCGTTGTTGATTCCCTTTTCTTGGTATCTTTTTACCTTTGGAGTTTTGTGTCTTGTATCTTCTACCTTTTAACTTTCATATGGGAATGGTTTATATTCAGCCGTACTTGTACTTTTAGTTTGGGTGTTCTGAGATTTACTATCTTATCTCCTAAACATATTAAAAGATAAAGGGTAATTCCTTCCTTTTAGTGTGTGATTTTATACCCTTGGTCCTAGTATCCTCTCCGGAACCTATTGAAGGCGGGTCTCAGGGATCATTATCTCTCTTTCAACATGAAGAAGGAAGGGTCTGGAAGTCTTCTGTCCCTTCCCTCATCGTGGTGATGACCCATCGTGACAGAATGGAATCAAAGGAAGGTTGAGAGATAGGATGGAGTCTAGAGTTATTCATAGTGAGAAATGCATGGGATAGTTGGGAATCAGTGTAGGGTGACCTTGGTGTGTGAATTAGTCCAGGGAAGATTGGCTAGGACACAGGATTATAGGGGCCCCCGTGATACGATGCAAGGAATCTCGACCTTCCGAATGACCAATTGAGGCCACACTGATTGCAGGGTAGAGGCCTTAGGAAAGGTACATGCATCATAATGATTTGTGTTTTCATGTTTCATGGGTGTCTAGGGGTTTTAAAATAAATAAAGAAGTATACGAAAATTTAAGAACAATATTCTACACAACTCGGGCTTAGGAATTCCTCGTTTACCTTTCATCTATGGAACCTGGGAGGCGACCACAAGTAGTACACATGATCGAGGCCCAGGAGGTTGACTTGGCCGATCAACAGAGGATCGACCTCGAGGAAGAGGATAACCAGTGGGAGAAGATGCTTCGAGATTTTCAGTGACATACCCTCAGGAAGTACGAGGGCAGCATCTCAGACGTGGAGACGGAGAGCTGGCTCGAGGAGCTAGTGACAGATTTCCGCTTGATTTAGGATCTGACAGAGTACTGTGTGCCTCTTGTTTTCAGCCATATTAGGGGAGTAGCGCGTTAGTGGTGGACACTTTATCTTGGAGAGAGGAGGGAGACTAAGGTTGTGTGGGCTAACTTTGAGAAGGAGTTCTGGACGGAATTCCTCTCTTCCACGATGAAGGCTGAAGAGAGATATGAGATACTCTCCCTCTATCATGGGAGTATTTAAGTGATAGAGTTGGGGATCAAGTTCACGGTTCTCCTTCGCTTTTCTCCGGAACTCTTTTTGGATTAGGAGTCTCGGCAGAGACATATAAAGGAGGCACTTCGACCTCCTCTTCATTATGTCGTTGTTCCCTTTTCCTTACCGACTTACCTGGAGGTGCAGATGAAGGCTGAAGTGGTGGAGAGGATGCACACACTGGGAGGTGTGTCGTGAGAAGGGATCCAGTTGGGCCCGTTGAAGGGGAAATCTGTCAGTAGCAGGCCCCCGACATCAGGACCCTCTATGTTTCGACCGGTAAGAAGCAGGCCTCAACTGTTCCAGTTCTGATCCCCTAGTCCTTTCCCCTTCTGTTTGGGCCTAGGACTGAGGTGCTTCGTCTGTGGGAGCCATGGACATCATCAGAATCGGTTCCCGGACAGTGTTCAGTACAACGGGGGTGGGAAGGTTCAGCGCCCACTTCAGACACAACAGTTTCCTGCCAGGCCCTTTCAGTAGCAGCAGGGGCAGCAGGCTCCTGCCCCTCTGAGGGCAGGCGTTGTTGGAGGAGGCCGACCTCATGGTTCACCTTAGGGACCTCGACTAGGGAATTGTCGGGGAGGTGGCCGATAGAAGAGAGGCAGAGGAGCTGGGCATGGGCAGTTGCACACTGCCAAGGCAGCAGTTCCAGTAGTTCAAGTGGTCCTTTGAGGTATAATCAGCTTGTTTAGTACTCTTGCATATGCCTTGTTCGATACCGAAGCTTCACATTCCTTTTTTACACCCAGTCTGGCTCGTTCTTTGGTTCTAGACGTGGAGAGACATTCAGCGCCTATAGTAATGAGCACACCATTCGGAGGCCATACCATCTTATCATATGTTTTCCAAGGCTATAGACTGATGATAGATCCGCATTATTCTATCAGGGATCTTCTATTGTTGCAGATAAAGCCATACTGTGTCATCCTAGTCCTTGACTGGATGTTCTCTGTGGGTGACATCAGTGAATGCTTTCAAGGAAGGGTTGTGTTTTCAGATTTCTGCGGTCAACGTGTAACATTTTTCATTGAGAGGGGTTGTCAGAGAAGTAGCGGGTGAGATGAGCCCCTCCTTTTCTTGTTGGCCGAAATATCAGTGGAGTCAGTAGATGCAGAAATTGTGGAAGTCCCATGAATCGTCAGTGAGTTTATAGACATCTTTCCTGAGGAGGTGGCGACTCTACCCCCTCGACGCGATGTTGACTTTGAGATAGACATGAAAACTGGTGACTGACTGATTTCGATGGCTCTCTATCGGATGACACCTTCTGAGTTTCAGGAGTTACGGATCTAGATTGACGATATAATGAATAAGGGTTTTGTTTGTCCAAGTGCGTCACCATCGGGTGCTCCTATGTTTTTTGCGAAGAAGGCAGATGGTGGTCTAAGGCTATGCATAGACTACAAGAGGCTGAATTAGGTGACGGTCAAGAATCTCTACCCTCTCTCGAGGATAGACGATCTCTTCGACCATCTCAGGGGAGAGGGTTGGTCCCCAATGATCGATATGTGGTCTGGATATCATGAATTGAGGGAGAAGGAGGGTGAAATCTCGAAGACTGCCTTTAGGTGCAGATATGGGCACTTCGAGTTTGTAGTCATGTCGTTCGGTGTTACGAACGCACCAGTTGTGTTCATGGGACTCATGAACTCTTTCTTCTGGGAGTACCTGGACCGGTTCGTAGTCATGTTTATCGACGAAATCTTTATCTACTTCAGATCGTAGGAGGATCATGCTGAGCACTTGAAGATGGTTTTAGAGGTCCTCTGACAGCTGGAGCTCTATAGGAAGTTGTCCATGTGCAAGTTCCGGATGCGAGAGGTGAATTTACATGGGCATGTGGTGTCCGAGTGAGGGATAGCAGTGGACCCATCGATGGTCGTGGCAGTTGTTTCTTGGTTTGTACCCATGAACGTGGTAGATGTTTGTAGTTTCCTCGGGCTGGCAGGTTATTACCGGAGGTTTGTACCCAACTTCTCCCGAGTTGTGGCACCTTTGAAATCCTTGACCATGAAGAACTAGGCCTTCATGTGGAATGGAAAGTGTGAGGTGACCTTCAGTTATCTAAAGGAAAGGTTGGTATATGCCCCAGTGCTGAGGTTTCCAGAAGAAGGGGAGGTGTGTGAGGTGGTTTGTGATGCTTCAGGTCAAGGCCTTGAATGTGTGCTGATGTAGCGGCAATGGATGATCTCCTATGGGTCTAGGAAGTTACGTCACCATGAGAATAATTATGCCACCAATGACCAAGATCTTACGGCGGTCGTGTTCACAGTAAAGTTGTGGCAGCATTACCTCGTCGGGGAGCACATTATAGTCTTCGTGGACCACAATAGCTTGGAGTATATCTTCTCCCAACGGGACCTGAACTCGCGGAAATGGAGGTTGATGGAGTTTCTTCAAGGCTAAGATATTGAGGTTTCCTACACCTTAGGAAAGGGGAATGTGGTGGCTGATGCCATGACCAGAAAATCACAAATAATGCGGTCCGTGAGTTGGCAGATGCTTGGAAGGCAATTGAGGAGTTGTCTGCCCTTCACCTAGATGCAAGGATGGAAGGTGGTAGAGGTTTCCTATATCATATGACAGTGCAATATTCTCTATTGCTGCAGGTAGAGGAGTCCCAATGGGGAGACTCAGAATGTGAGGTGATGTGTGACCTGGTTAACCAAGGGGATGCTCCGGAAGGGTGGACGAAGGATGGTCAAGATTGGGTACTTTTCAGAGGTAAGTTGTTTGTTCTAGTGGCGATGCAAAAGAGAGTCCTTAGTGAGTTCCACAACTCACCCCTAGAAGTGCACCTGTGAGTTTCCATGATGTACCGGTGCTTGATAGGTCAGTTCTGGTGGCCCGGGGTGAAGCGGGCGGTGGCAGAGTTCGTGGAAAAATGCTTGGTATGTTAGGAGGTAAAGGTTAAACACTGCATTCCATGTGGTCTGTTGCAGCTTCTGTATGTTACCGAGTGGAATTGGGATGACATCTCGATGTATATCTTCACGGGACTACCTAAGGATCAAGGATGTTGCGATGCTACCTGGGTAGTGGTGGACCGGTTGATGAAGTCGGCTCACTTTTTGGCGATCAAGGAGTTGGGTGTAGTAGATGCCTTAGCACGAAGGTACGTGGATGATGTGGTGTAGTTGCATAGAGTTATGATATCCATATTCTCGGATAGGGATGCACGGTTTACCTCATGAGTCTGGAGAGGATTGCAGCAAGCTTTTGGCACCCAACAATGTCTTAGAACTGATTTCCATCCCCAGACAGATGTACAGACAGATTGCACCATCCAGACCTTGGAAGATATGATGCGAGCATGTGTTCTGGACTCAGGAGGATCGTGGGTGCGACACTTGCCTCTGGTAGAGTCTTCCTACAATAATATATATAACTATACCATTGGAATGGATCCATTTGGAGCCCTATATGGAAGGTCGTGTCGCTCACCGGTTTGAGGGACTGAGGTTGGGGAAATGAGCATTCTTGGCCCGGAAGTGGTGAAGAGCATGAGAGAGAAGTTTCAGATTATACGGGAAAGGATGAAGGTGGCCCAGGACCAATAGAAGTCATATGCCGATTCAGGAGGAGGCCCTTGGGGTTTGAGGTTGGAGACCACGTGTTCTTGAAGGTATCCCCTCGGCATGGACAATGAAGGTTAGAGAGAGGGAGTAATCTTTCTCTTAGATTCATCGGACCCTTTGAAGTGTTGGGGTGGGTTGGTGAAGTGGCTTATCAGCTAGCTCTACCACCGCCGTTACTGAGGATACACGATGTTTTCCATGTGTCCCAACTCCGTCTGTATCTACACAACGATTCACACATCCTCGGGTGGGGAGAGCTAGATATCGGGGACGACGTAACCTTTGTGGAAAGACCAGTGAGGATCGAGGATCTTGAAGAGAAGTTGCTTCTTAGGCAATCCATCCCTTTAGTTCAAGTGTTGTGGAAGCATAATAGGCTTGAGGAGAGTACCTAGGAACAGGAAGCACATATGCATGCCCAGTACCCAGAGTTTTTTGAGTTTTGTGCCGTTCTATTTATACTTGTTTGTGATGGAACGCTTCACCTTGTTGACTGTGAAATGTGTGGTTTCCCTTATTCTATGAATGTTTGTGAAAACTCCACGCTATGGGGAGGGGAGGACCCGATCCCTAATCAAGATGAATTAAGGTGGATGTGATTTAACCCGTGTGGGTGAGTTAGTGCCGCCCAAAGCGGATAGTACACTAGTGCAGAAATCGTTTTTTACGTCACCATTTTTTACGTCGGTTATATATAACCGACGTAAAAATGCGGTGAGTAGATTTTTCACGTCGGTTATTTTAATAACTGACGTTATAAATCATTCCTGTTGGGTTTTTACGTCGGTTATCTTATAGCGGACGTAAAAAACCAATGCGCGGGGGGGTTTTTTACGTCAGTTATTTTGTAACCGACGTAAAAAACCCGATATCGACGCGTTTTTTACATCTGTTATCAAATAACCGACGTAAAAAACCAAAGCGCAGTGTGTTTTACGTCGGTTATTTTATAACCGACGTAAAAAACCCCTCAGGTCTTTGGTTTTTTACGTTGGTTATTTGATAACCGACGTAATAAACGCGTCCATATCGTGTTTTTTACGTCGGTTACCAAATAACCGACGTAAAAAACGCGTAGATATCGGGTTTTTTTACGTCGGTTATTTGGAAACTGACGTAAAAAAATAAAGTGTGGGAGATTTTTTACTTCGGTTTTAAGATAACCGACATAAAAAAGCTAAAAAATAGTTTATAATGTCGGTTATATAATAACCGACGTTATAAATCATTTAAAAAAATTAAAGCCCGTGTTCTGTCATTTACGATTTTTCGATTGACAGTCGTCGGCTCGTCTCTCTCTCGCGCGGTAAACCCTAATCGGCTCGTCGATGGCCTTCATTAAACTCATTTTGGCTTCATTGTTTATCTTCTTCACTCCTCTCAGATCTATCATCTCAACTCGCGACATTCAAGTAAGCCTTCCACGAATTTATTTCGTTCGTTTTTGTTTTGATTCTTGATGTGCTTTTCGTTCATTTTTGAATCTCGTGGAATTTTTTGTTATTGCAAATGGTTATTATGTTCATTCAACTCGCAACATTCAAATCGAAAATGGTTATGAAAACATTGAGGATTAGCTTCAGCAAAATCTGAAAAATAATGGGTGGTACTGTAACGTTCCATTCTTCCAGCAACATTATTATTTCCTACATAGCTGGAATGTTTCTTTCTGGATGAAGATTGGTAGTACTTATTTTCTTAAAATCATATTTTCAATATGATTGTCCAGAAAATGATTTTCATGAATGCAATTGGACCAGGTACAATCGGTAATACCTATCCTTAAAATTTCATTCAACATTCTTACATCATAATATTTTTTCAAAAAATTATGATTTTTAGAACTCCTAGATCAGAAAACCATCATCTGTTTTTATCTGCATTCATAATAATATCAATTCATACCTATTACAATCAAATATGTCATTCTGGACTCATGGTGATTCTGATAATACATTTCTTCGTTCAGTCATCTCCTAAAAATGATGGACCTTTTCAGGCAAAGTGTATTTGATTTCTTGAATACGATGGTATGTCCGATTTTCAACAAAACCAAGTGAGGTGATTTCTTTTATTATTAATAATTCATAAAAAATTATAATACCTAAATATTATTATCATCCTTTTCAGATTTTTCATTATAAAAAAGGTAAAGTGTACTTTCTTTTCATTCTCAAGTTGAATTATATTTTTTATAAAGGTCTTTTCTATCTAGGTAGAAATAATTTAATGATAATTAGATTGAATTAGGTATATTATCTTATCTTACCATCCAAACACATTTTTATGTATTAATAATTATTATGTTTTGTAAAAACAATTATGACCCCCATTTCATTTTTGTTAGTTAATTGATCTACGAAAGTGTTATAAATGATTTGATGATCACGATTCACCCATATATATGGTTAGTCATTATGTGACATTTGGGTCCATAATATCCTTCTAATGCATTCGACAATGCATTATATTTCATAGATCAATATGGGATACAGATGGTTATACCATGTCCAATGTGTTATGTGATGTGTCTCGTAAGAAATATTATAATAAATTATTGGAAAGGTGATTAACATATCCCAATATGAGGTGAATGAAACTATGTTTTCCCTTGACATATGTTATGACTTATATGATTATGTTTGTGCGAAACTCTTATGTTATTCCACATACCAATGTTGTGATCTTGTGAATAAGGTTTTTTAAATCATGTTCCCACTATCATATAAATCATGTCTTATGTTATGCTAAAATTGTTATACTTGGACTCAGGTTTTATGATCTATGATTATATAGAACTGTTTCACTTATCTTTTTGATCATGTGCTTTGTGTATGATCTTATACCCCATGGATATCTTTTTATGAGATTAGATATTATATTTATATATGTCATGTTTACCCATAATGAGTATCATAAATCAAAACTTTTATTATTTTCATTCCCTAAGTTATAAAAATAAGTATTATGTAGGATGATTCAAAAATTTAATCTGTGAGATGAGTTGTTTTATGTGTGAAACCCAGGCCAAACACATATGTATTTTTTATTGGTATTACATATATATAGTTCGACATATACTTTTTTTTACATTACCATGATATTAGCATTACTTTTTCTAAAGAAATATTATTGTCCTTAGATTATATATCGGATCAAAAGGATATAGTAATTCTAATATATAATCAGAATGATCAGATAATATGACAATATTATTAATCATAAAACAAGTGGTCTATATTCATATTTTTAACATGACACTTACGATGTATAGCTATTTGGTGTTGGGTAATTATGAAAACTACTACTACTTTCAAGATTTTGGAACTTGAAAGTGTTGAGTACTTTAGATCATAATGATTGAACAACAAGCATGAATAACACATGTTATATGCTCCATTAGGTATTCCTATATTTTACCATGTTTATTAGTATATTGGAATGAGATTATTATAAATGTGTATCATCTGATCATATTCACTTATTCCAGATAAAAATCATTTTGTTTATGTTTTATTGATGTATATTTTATTTGGAGAATCATTAGGCGTCATGGTTTTCTTTGATTCAATGAAATTTAAAACTGTTACATCTAACTATATTTTGTTTTAAAAATAATATTCAAGCATATTTTTTTTAAATACCTATAGATTTGTTTAATATTTTAAATTGTTTTACTTTCAAATTATGATTTTTTTCATATAAACATGTTTTGTCTTATCTTAAAAATATATATTTTTTGTTGATATTTGTTATAGGTAATAATGAGTCGATGTTGGATTACGGCACATCGAATGAGCAATGAATTTGAGGAAGGTGTTGATGCCTTTTAGGAATTTGCAAAACGAAATGTTCCAAGTAGTGACATTCATTTCTGTCCATGCCTGAAATGTTTGAATATGAAGAAGTTGAAAAGTAGAGAGATAAAAGATCATCTGATATGTCATGGTTTTAATCCGAGTTTCAGCCCTTGGATTTGGCATGGTGAAACTGGACGGAATGTCACTGATGATGATGTTTCGCAAGATGGTAACTCCGATGGAATTGAAGAAATTATTCGCGATATTGTAGCAGAACAAATTGATATAGAACCGACAGTTGCACGTCTATATGGTTATGCTGAAAAACCATTATATCCCGGTTGTACAGATTTTACGGTTCTGTCGGCAGTGTTAAGATTGATTAACCTGAAGGCGAATCATGGATGGAGTGATAGAAGTTTTAAAGAGCTGCTACAATTGATGAAATACATTCTTCCAAAAGATAACGATCTTCCAGATTCACATTATAAAGCCAAGAAAATATTATGCCCGATGGGATTGGGATACAAGAAAATACATGCATGTCCGAATGACTGCATTATATATAGGAAGGAATATGAATTTCTATCAGAGTGTCCAAAATGTGGGACATCACAGTAAAAGGTGAAAGAAAAATCACAGGGTGATGTAGAGATTACAAAGCTCCCTTCAAAGGTATTTTGGTATCTTCCTATAATTAATTGTTTCAAACGTTTATTTGCTAATTCACATGATGCAAAAATGTTAAGATGACATGCTGAAGAGCGGGTATGTGATGGAAAAATACGTCATCCAGCTGATTGTCCACAATGGAAGAAAATTGATGTGCAGTATTCTACATTTGGAAATGAAATAAGATATCTCAGACTAGGGTTGTGCACAGATGGAATGAATCCATACTGAACACTCAGTAGCACACATAGTTCATGGCCTGTTTTATTGGTAATTTAAAACCTCTCTCCTGAAGTTTGTATTAAGCGCAAATATGTCAGGTGGAGTACAATGATCTCTGGTCCAAAGCAACCCGGTAATGATATTGATGTTTACTTGTCACCGTTGATTGATGATTTGAAACTGTTATGGGCTGATGGTATTAGGGTGTATGATTCTTATAAAATGGAATATTTTCAACTACATGCAGTGCTTCTGTTCACTATAAATGACTTCCCTGCGTATGGAAATTTGTCTGGATACAATGTTAAAGGGCATAAAGCATGTCCAATTTGCAAACAACAGACGTCCTATTGTCAATTGCATCATGGGAGGAAAATAGTGTACATGGGTCATCGAAAGATTTTGCCTATGGAACACCCTTATAGAAGACTAAAAAAGGCATTTAATGGCTCACAAGAATTTGATACTGCTCCAAAACCTTTATTCCCTGATCTGTATTTTGAGAGGGTGAAAAACCTTGATGTGACATTGGGAAAGACACAGAAATATGGTAATGATAGACATATTTGGAAGAAAAGGTCAATTTTTTTTTGAGCTACCATATTGGAGGTATCATGAAGTTAAACATAATATTGATGTCATGCACGTGGAGAAGAATATCTGTGATTATTTGATTGGAACATTGTTAGATATTAAAGGAAAGACTAAAGATGGGTTGAATGCAAGATTAGACTTACTATCAATGGGAATACATTTGGAGTTAGCTCCCACTCTTAAAGGAAGATGAACATTTCTACCCCCGACTTGTCATACATTATCAAAGAGGGAGAAAATTAGCTTCTGTCAGTGTCTTCATGATACCAAAGTGCCTCAAGATTATTCTTCTAATGTAAAAAATTTTGTCTCATTGAAGGACTTGAAGTTGATAGGTATGAAATCACATGATTGTCACGTCATGATGCAACAAATTCTACCAGTTGCATTGTGTGGAATATTGCCCATTCGTGTCAGAAAGACTATAATGAAGTTGTGTTATTTTTTCAATTCAATTTGTAACAAGGAGATTGATGTGAATGCTTTGAACATTTTGGAAAAGGATGCAATTTTTATAGTTTGTCAATTGGAAATGTATTTTCCTCCAACTTGTTTTGATATAATGGTGCATTTAATGATTCATCTGGTTCGAGAAATAAAGCTTTGTGGACCTGTATATCTTCGTTGGATGTATCCTTTTGAAATCTATATGAAAATATTAAAGGGGTATGTTAAAAATATATATCGACCTGAAGCCTCCATTATTGAAAAGTATATTTCTGAGGAGGTAACAGAGTTTTGTACGAGATACTTGGCTACGGCGCAACACATAGGTTTGCCTCCATCTCGCCATGAACGAGTTAATAATGAGGGAAAGGGGATTCGCGGCTTGAAAGTCAAATCATTGTCAGCTGAACAGATGAAGAATTTAGAATCATACATCTTGAATAACATAGCTGATGCTCAACCATATATCACATTGCATATTAATGATTTGAAACAATGTCATCCAAAGAAGAAAGAAATGTGGATTTTGAATGAGCACAACAAAACTGTTTTTTCATGGATTAAAAAGACTTTGCTTGGTAGATCAGATGTATCAGAGACATTAAAATTGATAGTGGGTGGTCCATGTTTAAATGTGCTAACATGGTCTGGTTATGACATTAATGGTTATACATTTCATACAAAACCTCAGGACAACAGAAGTGCAGTTCAGAATAGTGGTGTATTGGTGTTTGCAGAAGCAATGCATTTTTCGAGTGCTAAGGACAAAAACCCAATTTCTGCATCAAATTCATATTATGGAGTGATTGAAGACATATGGGAGGATGATTACTTTAAAATTAAAGTTCTGGTTTTTAACTGTAAATGGTTTAACGGTAACAACAGTGTCAGACACGATGAATTTGGAATGACACTTGTTAATCTGAATAGATTGGAAGACACAGCTGATTCTTTTATAATGGCAACACATGCAAAACAAATTTTTTATGTAGTAGATCGATCAGATATGCAGTGGGCTGTTGTTTTACAAGGGAAAAAACAATATGTTGGTGAGGATGAACTTGATGAATATGCTGATTTATGTGATATCCCTACTTCAATGGAAATATTAACAGAACATAATGACGATCATGTTGAAGACATAGTTTGTGCCATAAGGAACGATCACGACGAAGGAATTTGGGAAAACAATCCATCTGTACATTCTTAAAATTACAGGTAACATATGTTTATTTCTTGTTTACATTTATTTTTTCCATAAATGTTAGATATTGTAAGTTTTTTATTTATTAAAACATGTTTTAAAATAAAATAAGTAAATGTTTTTGTTTGTTTTAAGTTTTTTTAGTTTACTTTATCATGTTTATAACCATTACATGAATTTTAAAATGCTTATTTTTGTTCACTGACAATTACTTTACCATGTTTACAATGTTTACCAGGTTTACCATTTTTACCATCTTGACCATCTTGACCATCTTTTCCATCTTTACCATTGTTTAACATGCTTACCATATTACCAATGTTTACTATTATGTAACTTAGTACACTTTTCTATTTTCTGATTACAGTAGTATTAAAATATTTGAATTTTTATATTTGTTCACTGAAAATTACTTTACCAAGTTTACAATGTTTACCAGGTCTACCATTTTATCCATTTTTTACCATCTTGACCATCTTGACCATCTTGACCATCTTTTCCATCTTTACCATTTTTTATCATGCTTATCATATTACCAATGTTTACTATTATGTTACCTAGTACACTTTTCTATTTTCTGATTACAGTAGTATTAAAATATTTGAATTTGTATATTTGTGAACTGACGTTTGTTTTTTTGATTTGAAGGATAACGACAGATCATTCAGATGATCAACCACATGATTCTGGAGAGGTGCATATTGCTGGTCATACCTCTGGGGATGAACGTTCACATGCTCCTATTACGACAAAGAGTTCAAAGGTTGGTAAACATTGTTGCACACGTTAACCAAAATTATCACTTTCCCGTACGCATGATCAGAGGATAGTAGTTGAGTTTGATGATGATGATATTCCTAGAGGTCCGAATGCCAAAGATTTTAAGAGTTTTGTTGCAACTCAGGCTAAGACCAAAGTAAGCATTCTGTATGATGATTGGAGAGGTGTGGATAAAGCGATTATCTCTCAGTTTTGGGAGACGATTTTGGTAAGATATTTTGTCATTGTTTGACCATTCTTTTAATGTTTCTGGAATATATAATATGTTTAACCTCTTCTTTATCAAATGACATTTGATATTCTTGACACTGGAGGAGTCAGGAAGACATGCTTATCATTGGCTGCCAGGAGATGGAGGGATTTAAAATCAACCCTCTCATCTGATTTCATTTATGGTCATAGGAGTCATGACAATCCATGTCGTATATATCCTTTTATAGATGAATACACATGGAGACAGTTTTTTGAAAGTAGAAAAAAAGAGTCATTTCTGGTAAGGGAAATGTAAACTTTTATAAACTTTCTTATATAAATGATTTTATTAATGTTTTGTTAATGATTTCTTATTCTTAAATTACAGCAAACAAGGAATGCTCATCAGGAGATCCAATCTAAAAATGTATACCCTCATAGTTTATCTCGTGGAGGGTATACATTATTGGAAGAAAAAATGATAGAAGAAAAATTTCAACAACTAAGAGCTGAGTCTTCAAGCTCTGGAGAGGTGTCCCCTCCATCCCCTCCATCTAGACATGAAAAATGGAAGAGAACTCGGAAGGGAAAAAAAGGGCAATATCTTTCGGAAGAATCGAGAATCGTAGCTGAGAGGATTGTAAGATATCTATTTAATTTATTTAAGTTAACTTTTTTCTTCATATAAGTTTCAATCATTACAGAAATGTTCAATTAATTAATACAGGACTCTCTTAAGGAGTAGAGTTCAGAGGGGACATTTACAGCTACTGAGAGGGAAGATATTTTATTTGCAGCATTGGGAAGGCCCGAACATCCTGGTCGTGTAAGAGGATATCCGACAGGTGTATCGGTAAGAAAAGTGTTTCCACATTCTTTAACTTCTATCATTGAGGGGGTTTATAAAAAAAATAGAATCCTTGGAGGCTGAAGTTCAAAATATTAATGCGACGATGGAAGACAAGATTAGAGATTCGGTGCAGTCTATGTTTGCAGAAATGCAATGACAATTTCAGACTACAGCTCCCACTCCTCCACCTACCCCTGCAGACCCCATTATTTACCCTCCACCTCCGCCAGTAGCTCCCACTCCCCCACCTAAGCCTGCGGACCCCATTTTTTATCCTACGCCTCCGCCGCAGCTTCCTACATATTGCGAGTTGTATGTTGATGATTCTCAACATCATATAGTAGCATACAGGTTGGTATATTGTATAGGAGATACAGTTCATCATCAACAATTAGAGGTAGAGAATCATAGGGTCACTGTACAGGATATTACAGATAGATCAGCTAGGGTACCAATACCTACAGATGAGGTGGCGACAGTTGGACAGAGCATTGGCCATTTTTTAGTTTGGCCATCCAGACTTCTTCGACTCATTACCATAGAGGTATGAATGTTATATCTTTTATTTTATTTTTTTATTAATGTTGTTTTATCATTTGAAAGCTACTATATTTCTAAAAAAAATTTCACAGGAATACTTCAAAGGTAAAGAAATACTGTATAGAAAACAACAAAGACAATAGGCTATGACATCAGATACAGATTCCAGTGGTCTTGACAGATTGTCAAGATATTCACATTTGTTGTTGGGTTTTTATGAGTTTCCAAAGGAATCTCATGTTTGTGGGCGTGAAATAAGTGTGGGGATTACAAAATCTGGTATCATGGAGCTTGTTACTGGAGATAAGTTGGGCATCAACATGGTGTAAATTTTTTCCATGTAAGTCTTAACACCTTTTCCCTGCATTATATTTATTAAAAATGTATACTTACATATGTTTTGTATTAGGTATCTTTATAAAATTTATGAGAGGAATGAACTGACAGAAGTATATGGATTCATGGACCCGCAATTGATTTCCCCTGAAGCATGTGCATTGACTGAGGAACAAACAATGGTTTATATTTCTGAAAGATTTGAAAAGAATATAATCCAACAATGTTGGATGATGCCTTTTTGCGAGAGGTATGAAACACATTTCTCTTGATGAGTTAATTATCTTTTAACATAAAAAATCACTAACATTAAATTTCCTTTTATCAGTAATCATTGGATGTTAGGGATTTTTTTCCCAAGGGAGAAAGCTCTTTATTGGATATGCTCTGTTCATGGTGATGTGCAGGCAAGTTTTAAGAATATATTGGAAAAGTAAGTTTCAATTTCTCAATAGTTTTATATATTATAATGAATTTTAAATTTACCCCATTTGTATTATTTTCTAACAGTGCATGGGTCTACTTTAGAAAAAACACAAAGAAAGGAAATGCAAAGATCAAATATTTAAAGGCGAAGGTAAATTTCCATTTATAATTTGTACTTTTTGATTTATTACATAAAAATAATATATTGAATTTACTCTCATTCAAAACAGAATTGTCATGAACAACAAGGCCTCATCGAATGCGGATATTATATGATAAGATTTATGTATGAAATAATAACAACTGGGACAGTTGTGAATTTTGACCTGGTACGATTTCCTCTTAAACTTTGCCATCATATTTCAATTTGATTATTCATTATACACGTTACCTATCTTCTTTTTCATTTGTTGCTTTTTGATGACCCTCAACCCTATACTGCTGAAGACATCAAACACGTACAAGTGGAGTGGTCAAATTATTTTACAGGTTTGATTGAATTTTAGTTGTTTGTAATGTAAAATGTAATTTTGAATATTGTCATTTTAATTGTCTATTTGGTAGTTGTTTAGGTTTGATTTAGTTTTTTTTAAGTTGACAGTGTAAGTTTTGAATGTTATATAAGTGAATGTTTAATTTTTCTCTACTTCTTGTTTTGGTCTACTTATGATGGTTCTTCTGGTATGGATTTGGGTCTGTGGGGGAGGGGTTCCCAGGGTGTGGGGGTGTGTTCAGTGGGGTTGGGGGTGTCCAGCGGTCTGGGAGGGCTGTCCGGTGGGGTGGGGGACAGTCTTGGGGGGTGGCAGGGATGTTCAGGGGTGTGGGAAGCCGGTCCAGGGGTGTGGGAGTGCTGTCCAGGGGTGGGGGGTTGTCCAGGGGTGTGGTGGGGTCTGTCAAGTGGGGTGAGGGGGTGAGGAGGTTCTGTTCAGGCGGGTGGGGGGTTGTCGAGGGGTGTTTGGGGGTGTCCGTGGGTCGGGGGTCGGGGGCAGTCCAGGAGTGTGGTGGGGGCTCCAATGGGGTGGGGGAGGGTTGTCCAAGGGGTATATATGAGGGTGGGAGCTCCAATGGGGTGGGGGAGGGCTGTCCAGGGGGTATACATGAGGGTGAGGGCTCCAACGGGGTGGGGGAGGGCTGTCCATGGGGTATAAATGAGGGTGGATGCTGTCTAGTGGGTAAGTTTTATATGTTATCTATTTACATGATTAATTTTGATGTACTTCTGTTTTTTTGGTATGATTTCTTGATTTATTTTCTGGTTGATTCTGGTGGAGAGAAGATCACTGCATTCTGTTTAAAAAAAATTGGGTTTATCACATCGGTTATTTAATAACCGACGTGATAAAATCCCTGGAAAATAGTTTATCACGTCGGTTATTTAATAACCGACGTGATAAAAGGCCTACAAAATGGTTTATCACGTCGGTTATTTAATAACCGACGTGATAAAAGGCCTGGAGAATGGATTATCACTTCGGTTATTGTATAACCGACGTGATAAAGGGTCTGGAGAATGGTTTATCACGTCAGTTATTGTATAACCTCCGTGATAAACCCCCTCCCACCAGTTTATCACGGCGGTTATACAATAACCGATGTGATAAACCCCCTCCCCCGGTTTTTCACGTCAGTTTTATATGAATCAACGTGATAAACCACGCTCAGCCCGGTTTATCACGTCCGTTATTATAGAACAGACGTGATAAACCACCCTCACCCCAGTTTATCACGTCGGTTCTATATGAACCGACGTGATAAAAATCCTCACCCCCTGTTTATCACGTCGGTTGTTTAAGAACAGATGCGATAAACCATTGTCCAAGCCGTTTATCACGTCGGTTCTTCGATAACCGACGTGACAAACCATTCTCCAGGCCCTTTATCACGTCGGTTCTAAAATAACCGATGTGATTAACCATTCTACAGGCCCTTTATCACGTCAGTTCTAAAAAACCGACGTGATAAACATCGCGATTTTATGTTTTTGACGTCGGTTTTTAAATAACCAACGTCAAAAACCTTATCTATAACGTCGCACGTATTAACGTCCGCTAGAAACCGACGTAAAAAATTAAAAATAACCAACGTAAAAAACATTTTCTGCACTAGTGGTATCTTGACATGGGGGGAAGAGACTCTCCAACCCATATGACTGGGCAGTTTTACCCTAGTTTGTTGCTTGGTTCTTGAGAGTGAGTTGTTTCTAGATAACGATGAGGTTCACTACTGAGTGGTATCTTTAGAGGTATTTTTTAGACCCTCTCTCCTCTTCTGGTTTGTTTTGATTATCGAGGGAGATAATAGTTTGAGAGGTATCTAATGTAATGGCCTAGACCCTCCTAGCCTATTTCTTTGCCAAAAGTGAGGCTCTACCAAAACAGTGGCACCATGACAGTGGCACCGTGTCCTCTTCGTTATTTTCTAGTTCCTGACCATTCCACTCCCGTAGTAATTACTTATTTTACCATTATTAAAGCCCATAATTAATACCTAAATATCCCAAGAAATTTGCCCGATGGGGAAAATAAAATAACCACTTAATACCATCGTGTGTAACCGCCCAAACCGTATGAGAAACCACGATCTGATTTTCAAAGTGTTAAAAATCCCCATATCCCTTAACAGTGGGATTTTATCTATATATCTCAGTGGAAGTTAATATTTCTCTTCTTCCTATTGGCCGACTCCTCTCTTTCTCCCTGGTGCGCCTGGAGTCCCCCCCCCTTCCCGAGACTTCTGGTGCACATGCGATCAAGTCGTCTGCTCATCCTTGGAGTTCCCGACATCCCTGCCCTACAAATCGTGGATCCCCTATTCCTAGTGGGTGGAGAAAAACATCGATCCTTGATCAATAATTTAGGGATTTTCACCTTCTTATCTCCTTTCTATGTATCATGCGGGGTGGTCATGATTTTTTCTCTATAGAAATTGATGAAACCAAACTTAATGAATATAATGAACGGACCTTTAAAGAATGAAATGGGGTGTGTTCGATGTTCTGCTGTACTCCTTTATTTTGTTATGTGTTGTGAATTGTATGAGCCTATGCTCACTTAAAATCATGGATGTTGGTGGTCTTTCTCTGTGCTTTAATGAACCTCAGTGCTCTGGGATATTTAACTAACTGTAACATGGAATTGGTTAATTATGTATACTCGGTTAAGTAAATTGAAAGCACTAGGGTCAACCCTTTTCTGTGATAAGCCCGGTTAAAACACCGTGGAATTGAATCGATAGAGTGTGTTAAATATTTTAAATCTGAAAATACCTGCATGGGCCTACTTATGTTGGTTGTAGAGGATTGGTTGTTTCTTTGACATGCCCATTGCGGGTGAACTTATGGTTTTCCTGGATGGGGCATAGATTGCTGGGGTGATATGGGTGGGGATGGTATCCCCTATTGTTATACATTCGCTGGTTGTGAATCTGAGGCAGTGTGGTTACTCATCTTATATCATGAATTGGGGTGGAATCCTCTATTGTTGAGAAACCATTGGCTCCTGGATTTTGGGGACATGGGGTTGTGTCTCAGGGTTTTCTTTGGTTACAGTACTTTTTGGGATCTCACTTATCCCTTTGTTGTTGTGGCATTACAAGAGAACTGAGTGTGAATGTTTAAGTTACTGTTTCACTGTCTTCTTTCCCTGGCTTGCGGTTTTTTCCTGTCAATTGCCCAATAGTGTAGAATTCACCTTAACGGGGTTACTTGAACAATAAAACAAGAACAGTTTAAATGGGAAATAGTTTTTGGAATGAGTTGTGGCTTGGCCGTGAGTGTCATACTGTTCATTCATGAATGAATAGTAATAAGGGCGTTTGAGCTTAGGTTTTGGAACCAGTAGGTTAGGATGAGTGCTTGTTACCAATACCTATATTTGTAGCTTTTATTTTTCTAATTTTTGCCCCACCCAAGTTGAGCACATAAGTGGAAAACACTCTCATTTCATGGGGGATTGTGTTTTTCCAACCCTTCTATGAGTGGATAGTTATTAGCTCCTTTTCTGCTCCCTTTCCCGAATAGATCAAGAATCATTGGGCAGGCTGTGATGTCCTAAAGTCCATTATTAGCCCAAGAATCGTCGGGCAGGGTAGTTGTGGTGGTTGGCCCAGGTGTTTGTGGGCAGGTTGTTTCCCAAGTGTCTTCGGGATGAGGCCCAGGTGTCTTCTAGCGTGGCAGAAGTTGTTCTGACCCAGGTGTTTGTTGTAACGCCCCGACCCCAGTTACCCATAGTCGGTGCAATATTTTAATACATTGGCATGATTACAAGGAATCAAGTCCTGAAGGACCGATCAGTTTAGCAGTCTTAGAAAATTGATTGCATACATGAATGATACATTACACTTCATAACATACAAAACAACATAACTAATCCTTTATGAATGCCATTATTCCCTTGACATAACCCTGCATATCAATCACAATATACTTCTTGGAATGCTGGGAAAAATAAAACATAGAAAGGGGTGATCACAGATGCTCAGTAAGGGTAATAATACAGCAAAAACTTTCATAAATAAACATAAACATTTAAGGCATTGTATAACTAAAATAGATGCCTTTTAAACTTGAACTTGAGAATAATATGGGAAAAATGAAATGAAATAACTCCATTTACACTTTCACATGGATATTCCACTAATTGAATAATCACATGAAATATCAATAACCACTTTCATAATGGTGGAATTCATAATGCCATACTATCATAACCACGTAGCAAAGGCCTCGTGCCGAGACTACATATAAGATTTTGTCAAAGCCCCATTCCATTACACTAGTTTGTCTCATGAGACCTACCAATGCATTGAGGAGATATAGAAGGCTCCATCCGTCACTTACTAAGTCCAATGCATTCCTCATATGAAAAGGTCTAACCATAACATAAACATTCGTATTAAAACTAGCATACAAAATGTCAATACTTTCTCCATAAATCATGAACGGTATAAAAATAACACATCCACTGTCAAACATAACCCAAAACCTTCAACAAAATATGGAAGATTTGTATCATGATAAATCAACTTCAAAACAAGTTTAAAATCCCTTAAAGTATTTTTACATAGATGAAAATAATTTGTAAAAAATATTGAGAGAAATACCCATTTTCCATGAAAACGTTTAAAAGTCATACAATTTAGAAAAGAAGTCATTTAATGAAATTTTTTAATAAAAGTTTCCCATACCACTTTGAAACTTTTGTAATGAATTTTCATTTCAAAACATTCATGTACATATAAATAAATCTTTAAAATCATTTTGAAAACAAGGATATCAATTAAAATGATTTAGAAAGATAAATCATTAAAACAATTAAAATTCTGATCTTGATAAAGAGTACCTTTAAAAAATCATTAAAATATTCATTTTGAAATCATTTTTATGAAAAATCGACAACGATGATAAAAATTTCCCAGTAAATACTTACACATAGGCAATCTCGGATAATAATGAGATTGAGAAATTAACCCTTACCTTGCACTTTACTTTAGTCGAGGGTAAGTTTAACCTCCTGTACCAAGATCGAAGTATGTTATTTGATTATACCAGAACCATATTAATATTTATGATATCATACATGATTCATTTATGACTTTATACTACCAATTTAATAATAATTTCCATGTTAAATTAACATTTCGGGTAATAATTGCTTTATTTATCGTATGTGTTTTAACTCGTTATTCTTGATTGTATCACATAGATCATGATTTAAATATTTCTAGAATATAAAACATGATTAATATATCATATATATTTAAAATATAAATATGTATAATAGACATATATATGAAATGGAAAACACCATTTATGGAGACGGTAGTTCGTACGTACGCATTAACGCTGTTTCTATTTTCATATAGTATTTAATGGAATAATTTAATAAGTTATATATAAGTACATAAATACTTATATATATAAATATATATATCTCCAGTAGATTTATTATTTCATATATTACATACTTATTAGTAATATATATTTTTATAATCGTCGATGAATGGTGAACTTGGAAATGAATCTCATCACGTCGTGGAGACGGTAATCCGTACGTATGCACGAGTGAAAATATAATTCTTTTGATATTAAAATAATATATAATTGGATGGTATATCATATATACATAATACTTATAATGTTATATTTATTTTTTACATCAAATACACATCATTATTATACCAATACAAATAATAATGTATTGAATAACAATTACACCACGACGTGGAGACAGTAAGCCGTACGTACGCACGTATGGTGACATGTCATTAAATGGATGGATAGAATAATGAATATGGTTTTACCATATTTATAATTACATCAAATTTTATATGAGATACTGGAGTTATTATTTTAGAATGGAAATAACAAATAAATAAGAAGTTGAAGAAGAAAGGAACACGAAATAGGGTGGTCAAAACATTACCTCTTCTTCGGGTTATTCCTTTTGATTTGATCAAAAAGGCTCCATAGGCTGACTTTATGATCAAAATAAGGACAATAAGGTGAAGTGAGGGAAGTTGATAGAGTATTTGGGCAAGGTTTGGTTGAACTAAATGGCTTTGAAGGTGTGAAGAATTGGTTAGAAGTTGGGTCCTTTTATAAGGGGGAGGAGGGGATCTTTAGGAAAAACATAAAGTATTAATTTATAATAAATTCATATTCGGTTTCTAATGCCTCCAAAGTATATTATTAAAATTATAGGGTGGTTATGTGATGAAATATTTTCAACCAATAGTTTTTAGACAAGTTTGGGTCATTATATTGACCTTATATTTTAGTTTAACTCTTAGTTAATTAGATTGACATTTACCATGTCACTTTGTATTTTTATATTATATAGGTAATGAACATACTATATACATCCAAGAGACCCCAAAGTGCTCCATTAATGATACACCAATAATGATATATTTACTTTGGAATTAACCATTGATTTTTAGGAATAGAATATAAATTAATAATATAATACTTTTTAAAAAACTCATTTAGGTCAATTTTGACACTACTCAATAATTGATTTTTGATAAAGTCGTAAAAACTTTATTAATTAAAAACAAATTAATTTAAGAAATCCTAACATGGAATATTGACCAATAAAATTCATTTATGTCATCATAACTTTCAAATTATATTTATCTTAACATTTATGATACCAATTATTTGATTCTATCATTAATAAGGAAAATAGTGCATCATTAATGTGTCATATATATTTTTACTTTTTAAATGTATAAATATTATAAATAAAATAACATTATGTATTAAATCTTTTTATATTTTTAATTAATATTTATAATTGAAAATATAACATATATAACCCTATGTAAAAATTGTTTTGCTAAAATATATAAGCTTATGCCATTTTTGTATTTACATTAACGTAATTAATATAAAGTGTCCCTATCACCTACAAGTGGCTTCATGGGGTCCTTAAATTGACCCAAAGATTTACATGGTAGGACATGTATCCACCAATAAGGTTAGGACATGTTTTAGGGTAATTTATTATTATTGTAATATTATTTTTTACCCTTATTTACCGGATTTACCTTTTAACCATGGTAAATAAAATATTTACCGAAGTAATTATTCAAAATGTCTATAAATAAAAGTTACCTGTATACACAATTTTGACATGCTAATTCCAAATATGGAATCCATTTTTTCAAATTCAAACCACAGTAGTGGCAGAAATTAATTTAAAATTAATTCCCGTTGTCAAAACAAAAAGTGTGTTTTTAAGATATAATAACTATAAAAAAATTGACACTTGTTTACTTCCGGTTTAATTGTGAAATTATTTCAAATGAAAAACATGGTATTAAATGGTAAAAATATAGTCTATGTATACATTAAAATAACTCAAATTCATAATTTAACAATATTAATTATTTTTATTTAAAAAGTTGTTTTTAATTAAAATTTAGTAATTTTCACTATTCATCAAAATATAAAAGTTATCCGAAATGTACAAAAATTTCACCCTAGGATAAATTCGATATTACAAATCAAAAAATTAATTCCATTTTGAGAGATAAAATTTATAAAATTTCAAAAAGTAGGTATTACTATTCATAATGGCTAGTTTGATTGGTTGTAGTGTGTGTTAGAACTTGAAGTTGCGTACAACACATGCTATTGTATTATTGAAAGAGAAGCGTACTGTGGAATCTTAGGGTGTTACATTGTAAATTCTTGATGTCCCCATTATAAAGAATACATTTATTTAGTCAAATTGAATATATAAATGTTTAAAATATTTTATTTAAAAAGGGATCACTATTAAAAGTTGGTAAAAGTGCATGTTTTTAAAATACTTATTTTAGCTGAAAAAAATAATTTTTTCTCACATTATGTCTACGAAACTCATAATATGGATTCTAAATTTATAAGGATTATATAAATTTCAAAATTTAGTTAACACAATTCATAACATCTTTTGAACGACTTTTTTAGTAAGTTATGGTGCGCTTGAACACGGTGTTGTGTGTAGTGCAAGTTATTGAATTATCCTGAAGAAGTAACACACTATGAAATATTGGGGAATTACATTCTTCCCTCCTTCAATAAAATTGTGTCCTTGAAATTTGATATTGTTCTTCGAAAATAATGGTTGAAAATAGAAAATATCTTTGTGATTAATAAGAGGAAAAGGGAAATGAAAGTGTCACCGCCTAAATTATGATCAAGATTAGGAAAAAATTGGTGGCAATTAGAGACATATAATTGGAGGAAAAACATAAATATTTATATTTAGTTATTGAGGTCATCAATCACAAACATGTTTAAAATTGATGTCCTTAAATTCATCATTCTATGATGATTTAAAATACCATCGGTTCAACAAAACATAAGGTATTAGGATAACACATTTTTGGTTTTACGATCCCTTAAATAAAGTATAAGAATTAATTTCTTCATAGAATAAGTGGAGAAGAAAAAATATATACCTGACAAGTTGAGTTCCATCCTTTAACTAATTTGTACCACAAACTCATCTTTCACTCTAAAAGATAATAGAACTAAAAAAATATTATATTTATCCTATTCATTTGGGGTTAACAAAAATGAATTCATAACTCATCTACTAGACTGTTGACGCCGAAAAAAAAGTCCATAACCTTCGGAGGAAGTTTCAAAATGACGAAATGAAGTCATATTCGGAATCAGAGGCCCGATCCGGAGGCCCAGGATGTGGTACGCGAAATAAAGGAGGATCCGCGCGAAAAATTGTTCTGCACGCATAGAATCACCTGGTTTCGCAGAATTGAGCTGATGAGGCACACAATCTTTGTGCGCCCCAGTTCTGCATGGCGAGTTTTTGTGCGCCAGCTGCGCTCGGCACAAAGAATTTCGCGCACCGCCTGGATTCCGCGCCGGAGGTCGCCTATAAATAAAAGGATACCCACGAATGGTTTGGGGGTTCCAGAATTCGAAGTGACTCTCGTGCGTGCAATTCGGCTTCCCCCATGCACAAGATGGCTTCCAGGTAATCCCTCATTTCACGCCACCTCGCCCCGGAGTCCTCCTTTGCGCGCAACTCCATCGGCTTTAGTGAATTTTCCCCCTTACCTGGGTTCCAGCCTTGCGCGCAATCCATGTCTCGTGCGCGGAATAACCTTCAGTGCACACAAAACCCTGAGCATAATTCCCTCTCCGCACGCAATTCCCTTGCTCCAATTGCGCGTCGTCTCGGTGTATTGCGTGCAAAACTTCTTCTTTTTTTGCGCGCAAAGCCCTGGACCCTTCACCTTGACGCCCCTTGGCTGCCCCCTTTCACCGGTACCTGATGTCTCCCCTGCTGGGTGTGCGCGCCATGCGTATTTTTCCCGTACGGACTTCCAGGATCGTGCGAAGTAACCTCAAGGTCCCTTGGGCCATGTTTCTCGTTGCGTTGCTTTTCCTTATTCTCCTCCAAATAGGCACGCTAACGGCTATTACTTCTTCGCATAGCCACGCTAACATGGACCCCACGGTGGTTTGCCCTGCGGACCCCCTTCAGTATGGCCTTTCCGATTCCTTCCCTCCCACAAGGGGTAGAGGGCATTGGGAATGTAAGCCCTAGGGGTGTGGAGTGAACCCACCTCGTCCAAGCTGCTAGACATTAAACTGCTATGCACCTCGTCCTTAACAGAAGACGTTAAACTATGGTCCGACCCTGTGCTTCGCACGGAGGGTCCCCCCCAGCTCGGACATTTTTTATGCCCACTCTTCTCCATGGGAATGGACTCTTCCTCCCATGAAATGAGATCCTCCTTGTCGGAGTGGCGTTTTTTCAGTGGGGAAGGGCTGCCTCAGAGCGTAAGCCCCTAGCCTTTCTTGCGGATGATTGCACCTGTGCATCTCCGTACATCCCCCTGCCAAGGCCAATGGAGTCCTGTTCCCAATGCGCTTTGTCGCACCACAGGCCTCCACCCTGGAGTGAGCCCCAGCACAAAGGTCCACTAACCACGCGTAATCCCATGTTTCCTCTTTGGGCCTCTCAACGCGTAAGCCCCATTCCGCTTCTCACAGACGCACCATTCGCGACGTGATCGTCTAGTCCCTGTTGCCTCTTGTTTCCCACACCGAGCATGACTCACGTGGGCTTAGAGCGCGCATCGACCATGATATCCTCTATGGGCCGCCCAGAGTGTAAGACCCATCCCAGCGAACTACGTGGACTTTGATCCGTGCTAACGCACGATACGTAGGAAGCCTCCACGAGGTTCAAGCCCACCACCCGGTCATCCCGACCTCTCCATGACGGTTCCCTAACCACCCTGGGCCGCCTCAGAGCGAAAGACCCAAACCCCTCATCCTGCATGACGTTAAACTGTATCCCGTCCCGCCTGACGTTAAACTGTATCTCGTCCCGCATGACGTTAAACTGTATTCCCCCTCTTGGGTCGTCTTAGAACGTAAGCCCCATGTCTCACTCCACCATCCATCTTGATCCTTACCCGGGCCGTCACATCCCGGTGAGATCATGCCACCCCATCCCACTCCATTGCATCCAGGAAGCCGCCCACGTGCTAGCCCCATCATCAGTGTTCCCCCTCCTAGGGGTCCTTCAACTAGATCATTCTACGCAAGACATTAAACTCGCGACATACCCCATGTTAAACATGGTAAGATGAGAAAACCTTAGATGGTACACATTCCCCGCGTTTGATGTGGGATGCCTCGGGCTTCTGCGCCCTCGAGAAGCCCTATGAGGAGGGACCAAAGACAGACATGCCAATGACGCCCCAACGTGACCATTCTCCTCACCGAAGGTTTCTGCCCTGACAAGACCCCTTGGAGCATTTCGATGGAAGAGGCGTAATTAACTAGCATCCATGTAGATATGGCACCAGGATTGGGCTTCACAAACCTGTCTTAAATCAATGAGTGAGACCCGGACTAGGTGATGAGCTTCGAGGAGGAATCCACGGATGGAAGAACCGACCTCCCATAATCCCGGTTTCGATCAAGGAGTAGACGCCCCTGAACAAGGAATGGATGCCGCCCGCCATTGGAAAGCGGGAATGCAGGGTAATAAGCTGCGCATCCTCCCCACAGACAGAGGCGCGCGCCCCGACGAAATCATTGGAGCAACATAGACCTTCTTAAAATAAACTACATTATTTAATCCAGGACATCTTGTGGGCCAGTGGTAGGTGATACACCCTTGTCACCCTTCGGTTGCGGGTTCATGTCTCGCGGCCTTTCTGGTCGCGACGGGTTGCCGCTCGACCTCCGGGTTGTCCATTTATGGAAATCCAAAATTAATCTCAATCAAGAATTATCCAAGTTAATTTTTTCCAAACTCACAATCCAAAATTTATAAGAAGGTAAATACAATGAAGATCCTTTTTCCCGTGTAAAAACATGTGAACACCTTCATCATGTATTATTTTAAAACACTACAACATCGTGAATTACCTTAAAACCTTATTGATTACATTCATGATCCCTTATTCCTTATTGAATAATGGATATACTCCATCTATCCAAAAATTATGTAAACTCCAACAATGATGGGAATAGAAATCATTAATCAGTTTCAAGGTAGTCACGAATATCCAATATAATTTATTCAAATCAACCATCTATTATTTCAAAATCACTACCTCATTATCAGAACCATATTATGTTTTATCATTCTCTAAACCATATATTTTCCAAAATTTTAACCTTCTATTGAGCAACTTTTCTTGGTTCCACACAATCTCATGTTCTTAATGAAATAGTACTATAGTACAATCCTTATATACTCCATAATTATTATAACCAGTAAAATGTTGATACAATAGTCAAATGACATAATTATCTAATAACAACATAACAATTCTAGTCATTCCTCCTCATCTGTGGTAGTATCATAACTTGATTATTTTCCAACAGCATCATTTGAGGCATACTTTGATGATTTGGACATTGGTTCTCATAGTGTCCCAACTCCTTGCAGATGAAGAATTATACATTTGAAACCTTTTTCTTACCATTGCAGTCATGTACATGGTGTCCTTCTTCTCCAAACTTTTAACAAACTCCCATTCCTTTCAGGCAATTTCCTAGGAGTTTTTTCCCACAGTTATCACATATGGGAAAATTCGTCTTTTCCATTTCCCTATATCCATCTTTTTCTCACTACTGGAAATAAAACATTTACCAACGGTTGAGAAGTGTTGGGAAAGGCTGGACAACCGTTGGTATAACATATACCAACGGTTCTTCTAGCCATAGGGAAGTAAGCCGTTGGGAAAAACATTTCCCAACGATTTACACTGAACCGTTGGCATAGGGTGGAGAAAGATTACCCTATGCCAACGGTTCTTCAAAACCGTTGGGAAACCTTTTTCCCAACGGTTTGTAAAATCCAAACTCTACTCTTTCCCAATGGTTCTAAACCATTGGGAAAGGTTTTTTACCAACGGTTTTACGAACCGTTGGTAAAACTAATCCTAGAGTTTCTATGCCAACGGTTTTGAACCGTTGGCATAGCCTCTGCTGGGCAAATCAGCCAGCAGCTCCCCAATTTGGCCAGCAGCTCCAGCTCTCCAATTTGACCACCACCAGGTTTAGTTTTGTGGGTTCCCTCTCATTTTTCAATCCAATTATTGTACCTGCAATAAACTAAAACATACATATATAAAATTATTGTACCTGTAATAACCAACTAACACTTACATATAAAATCACTAGCCTAATTGATCACTAACCATGAAACACATGTATGTTGGTCATGTCACCACATGCATCATCACTCATGCCACCATATCAATATATCATAAGGAATTCTCCAGGATAAGACAATATTTGATCACACATCATTCACATTGAGTTATCATAATACAAATTATATTTACATGCTTATGATATAGAATGAATCCACATTAGTAAGACCCACCCCTCTCATAAGTTACCATCACATCACTACAAACCATCCTAGAAAGCACCCTACCGCATACAAATTCACCCAATCTAGGGTCTAATAAACAACAGGATCTTACATACTAGGATACACATCATGGATCACTATCAAAACCATAAAAACATTGACAGATCTCAAAAAATTAGTGCATGCCATCATTACCTCATAGAATTGAAAAAAGGTAAGTAACAAGCAATATATCTCACTACTCCATACTCACCCCACAACATAAGGGTCTCACATTACTAGGGAATAATTCTATCTAATACTAAATGATCTTGATCCATTTTTCATATACATATATGATTCACCTCACCAATTACTAAATATTAATAACATACAAAATTATGATTCCATTTAACTAGAGTTAAACCATCAGGTTTTACAAGGAAATTCTATATAAGTATTTGTTTACACTTTAAATAAAGAACATGAATGTCATGTTAACACTCAACATTGATTCATTAATAAATTGTATTCGAATTTTATGGAAATACCAAAATAAATTAGTGAATCAATGTACCTATAGTGGTGCACATGACCACCATGAAACAATCATAAATTTTTACAAAAACCCTAATAATTGGGAATAACGAAATCAAGAATAGAAGTATATGATTTATAAGAGCTGGAACTATATAGTTGAAAAATATAGAAGTCTAACCTGGTAGGTGCTGATCTGATGGAAGATGTGGGGATTGGGAGGTCCTTCTGCAAGGAATCGCTCCAGGAGGAGACGAACTGAATGCTTCTGGAATGTGGGGAGGCCGCTGGCTCGATTTGGTATTTGGGGCTTTTTTTTCCCAACGGTTATTAAAAACCGTTGGGAATGACCAAAATTTCCCAACGGTTCCATAGATCCATTGGGAAAACAAGATTTTTCACCACTTTTCCCAACGGTTCTTAGGAACCGTTGGGAAAAACCTATCTTTCCCAACGGTTGTATGAAACCGTTGGGAAAACTATGCATTGAGGGGTTTTTCCCAACGGTTTCTATAAACCGTTGGGAAAAACAAGATATGCCAACGGTTCAATGAACCGTTGGTACACAACTGTTGGGAAAGGTCCCTTTTCCAGTAGTGTCTCTTACATCCTTTTCTTCTCTTGCTTCCCTTGAAATCCATAGGACTCAGTAAACTCTTTAGATATCTTATCAAAACATGATACTATTTCTTCATATGATGAGAATACATGGGAGACTATTTCCCTTCTAAATGATGGCTTAATACCATGAAAGATATGATCCTTCTTATTCTTTGGATCATACGTATTACTGGAGTTCACATTCCTTCTACTGAGCGCCATTTTTATACAATAGCATAAACTAGGCCAGTTTATGAATTGAAATGAATAATTCCAAACATGTAAAATACCTAATGCAAATTGAACAGTTTATGGATATAATCCATAATCATAAAAATGTTTTCTTTGAGTAACTATATACTCATGATCCCTTTAAAATGGTTTGTAATGAAAATGAGAATTATCCTAAACATATCCCCTGGGAGTGTCGTAACCAAGAGTGCAGCAAGTCCCATTGTCAAGAACCAGTTCCCGTTTGAGTATAGCTCAAAGCTGTGTTTTTAGGTTTTACCCCTAGGTACATCTGTGCAAGAGCCTCCTCTACCTACTCATATCCAGACAGTGATGTATTGCTCGGAAAACTCAAAAAATCTCTACAATACCAAAATTATAGGAAGTTATTCTATACAAATCCTCAATGTCTATCTTAGGGCTATGTGATCAAATCAGTGTTTATCTAAATCTAGTTTCCATGGTTATTGCTAAACTTCCTCTGATACCAACTGTAATACCCTGACCCCAGTTACCCAGAGTCGATGCAATATTTTAATACATTGGCAATATTACAAAAAATCAAGTCTCGATGGACCGATCAGTTTAACAGTCTTGGAAAATAGATTACATACATGAATGTTACATTACACTACATAACATACAAAACAACATAAAAAATCATTTATGAATGCTATTATTCCCTTGTCTTAACCTTGCATATAAATCACTATACACTTCTTGGAATCCTCGGAAAAATAAAACATAGAAAGGGGTGAGCTCAGATGCTCAGTAAGTATAATAATATGGTGGAAACTTTCATAAATAAGCATAAACATTTAAGGCAATGTATGACTAATACAAAAGCCTTTTAAACTTGAACTTCATCATAATATGGAAAAAATGAAATGAAATAATTCAATTTACTTTTTCACATGGATATTCCACTAATTGAATAATCACATTAAATATCAATAACCACTTTCATAATGATGGAATGCAAAATTCCAGACTATCATAACCACGTAGCCATGCCCTCGTGCCAAGACTACGAATAAGATTTTGTCAAGGTCTCATGCCAAAACACTAATTTTTCTCATTAGAACTACCGATGCATCGAGGAGTTATAGCGGGCTCCACATGTCACTTACTAAGTCCAATGCAATCCTCTTATTAAAAGGTCTATACATAACATAAACATTCGTATTAAAACTAGCATACGAAATGTCAATACGTTATCCATAAACCATGAACTGTATAAAAATAACACATCCACAGTCAAAAATATCACAAAAACATCAACACAATATGGAATATTTTTATCATGATAAATCAACTTCAAAACAAGACTAAAATCTCTTAATGTATTTTGACACATATGAAAATAATTTGTAAAACTCTTTGAGAGAAATACCCCCTTTTCGTGAAAACATTTAAAATTCACACAATTTAGAAAAGAATTAAATTAAATACATTTTTGAATCAATATTTCTCATACCACTTTCAAACTTTTGAAAAGAATTTTCATTTCAAAACATTCATGTCCATATAAATAAATCCTAGTAAAAATTTTGAAAACATTGACATCAATTAAAATGATTTAGAAAGATAAATCTTTAAAAAATTTAAAATTCTGATCTTGATAAAGAGTACATTTCAAAAATCATTAAAATATTTATTTTGAAACCATTTTTATGAAAGAATGAAAAGGATGATAAAAATATCCTAGTAAATACTTACACATAGACAATCTCGGATAATAATGAGATTGAGGAATTAACCCTTACCTTGCACTTTCCATTAGTCGGGGGTACCTTTAACCCCCTGTACGAAGATCGTAGTATGTTATTAAATAATACCAGAACCATATTAATATTTATGATATCATACATGATTCATTTATGACTTTATAGTACCCATTTAATAATAATTTCCATGTTAAATTAACATTTCGGGTAATAATCGCTTTCTTTATCGTACGTGTTTTAACTAGTTACTCTTGATTGTATCACTTAGATAATGATTTAAATAATTCCAGAATATAAAACACTATAAATATATCTTATATATTTAGAATATAAATATGTATAATAGACATATATATGAAATTTAAAACACAGTTTATGGAGACAGTAGTCTGTACGTAGGCATAAACGTTGTTTGTATTTTCATATAGTATTGAACGGAAGTAAGTGAATAAGATATATGTAAGTACATAAAAACTTATATATATAAATATTTATATCTCCAGTAGAATTATTATGTCATATATTACATACTTATTAGTAATATATTTTTTTATAATCGTCGATGAATGGTGAACTCGGAAATTAATCTCATCGCGTCGTGGAGACGGTAATCCTTACGTACGCACGAGCAAAAATATCATTCTTTTGATATTAAAATAATATATAATTGGATGGTATATCATATATACGGAATCCTTATAATTTTATATTTATTATTTTTATCAAATACACATCATTATTATACCCATCCAAATAATAATGTATTGAATAACTATTACACCACGACTTGGAGACGGTAAGCTGTACGTACGCACGTATGGTGACATGTCATTCAAAGGATGAATATAATAATGAATATGGTTGTACCATATTTATAATAACGTCACAGCATATAAGACATACTAGAGATATTAGTTTAGAATATAAATAACAATGAAAGAATAAGTTGAAGATGAAAGGAACTTGAAAGGGGGTGGTGAAAACATTACCTCTTTGTCAGATTCTTCCTTTTGATTTGATCAAAAGGGCTCCGTAGGTTGGATTTCTGATCAAAATAAGGACTATAGGTTGAAGTGAGCGAAACTGAGAGAGTATTTGGGTAGGGGTAGGCCAAAACAAAAGGCTTTGAAGGTGTGAATAATTTGATTGAAGTTGGGTCCTTTTATAAGGGGGAGGAGGGGCTCTTTTGGAAAAACTTAAATAATTAATTTATAATAAATTCATATTCAGTTTATAATGGCTCCAAAGTGGATTATTCAAAGTATATGGTGGGGATGGGTCGAAATATTTTAAACCAATAGATTTTAAATAGGTTTGTGTCATTATATTAACCTTATTTTTATATTTAACTCTTAGTTAATTAGATTGACATTTACCATGTCACATTGTGTTTTTATATTATATTGATAATAAACATACTATATACATCAAAGATACCCCAAAGTGGTCGATTAATGATAAACCAATAATGATATAAGTCCATTGGCCGAACCATAGATTTTTAAGAATAGAATATAAATTAATAATATAACATTTGTTTTAAAAACTCATTTATGTCACTTTTGACACTACTCAATAATTGATTTTTTAAAGTCTTAAAAACTTTATTAATTCACACAAAATTAAATTAAGAAATCCTAACATGTAATATTAACCAATAAAATTCGTTTATGTCATAATAACATTCAAATTATATTTATTTTAACATTTATAATACCAATTATTTGATTCTTTCATTAATAAGGAAAAAACTGCATCATTATTGTGTCATATATATTTTTACTTTTTCAATGTCTATAAATTATAAATAAAATACCATTATGTAGGAAATCTTTTTATATTTCTAATGAATATTTATAATTGAAAATAAAACATATACTACCCTATGTAAAAATTGTTTTTCTAAAATATATAAGCTTATGTCATTTTTGTATTTACTTTAACTTAATTAATATAAAGTGTCTCTATCACCTACAAGTGGCTCCATGGGGTCCCGAAATCGACCCAAAGATTACAATGGTCCGAAATGTATCCACCAATAAGGTTTGGAAACGTTTCAGGGTAATTTATTATTATTATAATATTATTTTTTACCCTTATTTACCGGATTTACCCTTTAACCATGGTAAATAAAATATTAACCGAAGTAATTTTTCAAAATGTATAAAAATAAAAGTTACCTATTTACAAAGTTTGGAAATCCTTATTCCAAATATGGAATCCATTTTTCCAAAATCAAAACACAGAAGTGGCAGAAATTAATTTAAAATTAATTCCCGTTGTCAAAACAAAAAGCGTGTTTTTAAGATATAATAACTATCAAATGATTGACACTTCATTATATCCGGTTTAATTGTGAAATTATGTACAATGACCAAAATTGTATTAAATGGTAAAAATATAATCTATGTATACTTTTAAACCACTGAAATTCATGATCTACAACTATTAATTATTTTGAATAATAGAGTTGTTATTAATTAAAATTTAGTAGTTTTCACTATTCATCAAAATATAAAAGTTATCTGAAAAGTACCAAAATTTCCCCCTAGGATAAATTAGACAATCCAAAGCCCAAAATGAAGTCAATTTTGAGAGATAAAATTTATAAAATTTTAAAAAATATGTATTACTGTTCATAACAGCTAGTTTGATTGGTTGTAGTGTGTGTTAGAACTCGAAGTTGCGTACAACACACACTACAGTATTATTCAAAGAGAAGCGTGCCGTGGAAGGTTGGGGTGTTACATTGTAAATTTTTTATTTCCATATTATAAAGAATAAATTTATTTAGTCAAATTGAATATGTAAATGTTTAAAATATTGTATTTAAAAAGGGTTCACAATTAAAAGTTGGTAAAAGTGCATTTTATGAAAAATACTTCCTTTATCAGAAAAAAATGAATTTGATCTTACATTATGTATAAGAAACTCATAATATGGATTATAAAATTATAAGGATTATATGGAGTTGAAATTTTTATTAATACTATTCATAACATCTTTTGAACGGCTTGTTTGGTATGTCAGGGTGCGCTTGATCTCGGTGTCGCGTGCAGTGAAAGTTATTGAATTATTTCGAAGAATTAACACACTTTGAAATCTTGTGGTGTTACATTTGCGGGTGTGGTTACACATGGTGGTTGTGGACAATGTGTCTGCGGGCAGGGTTTGGCAGTGGGACTTGGGTGAGGTTGTGGCCCAGGTGTCTGCGGGCGGGGTTTGGCAGTGGGACTATGGTGAGGTTATGGCCCATGTGTGTCAGGGCGTGGTGTGGTAGTGCGACTGCGGTAAGAATTTAGGGATTGGTATGATGCATAGGATGTCTTCAATAACCAGTGGGGAAGTAGCGTGGGGTACCCAAATATCGATGTGATATTACTATACATTACTTGACATGCATTATTTTGGGAGCATTCCATGGTGAGGTTTGGGTGGATAACTTTTCCATGTTGGGTTTTTGGTTATCTCTTTTTCCACGGGACATTAGAATGTCTCCTCACTTGTGCACGAGAGTCTTTGGTTTTCCCTACTAAGTATACTTTTATGCTCATCCTACGTATATAAAACTGCTTTCAGGTTTCCAGGGGGACTTCGGGGATCGTGCGGGACCGTAGTAGATCAGACCTTTGGGGCAGTTGCTATTGATGATTACCTTTTCTTGGTATCTTTTTACCTTTGTAGTTTTTTGGCTTGTATCTTTTACCTTTGAACATGCATATGGGAATGGTTTACATTCAGCCATACTTGTACTTTTAATTTTGGTGTTGTGAGATTTACTATCTTATCTCCCGAACCTATTAAAAGAAAAAGGGTAATGCCTTCCTATTGGTGTGTGATTTTATACCCTTGGTTCTAGTCGCCACTCGGGGACCTAATGAAGGCGGGTCTCGGGGTCATTATCTCTCCTTCAACATGAAGTAGGAAGGGTCTGGAAATCTGTTGTCCCTTCCCTCATCTTGGTGATGGAAGGTCGTGACATATTAATATTTATAAGATTATAAAAAAAATTCATATTTTTATTTTTAATTTGAGGTTATAAATATTTTAATATAATTTTTTGAAAAATAAATAATCAAATTTAGTTTTAAAAAAAATTCACAATTTAATTTTGTTTTCAAATTGTGAATTTCAAGGAATTATGTTAATGAATAATAACAAAATTGACATTATTTGGGAATGGAATCATTAAAAAATAATTTGATGAGTAGATGATGGACACATGGGCCATGAAGGTCAATATCATGGATGCAGTATGAAAAAGCCTCATGTGTGTAAGTGTTGGGTCTGGGAAGGTTAGTATCAGTCAAAGGATGCATTGAATAAGTCTATACCTTTCTTATTGGTAATCTTTTGAAACCCAAATTCATTATGACAAAGTGGTGAAAGAATATTACGTTTTATAATTTGTGATCAGTGTATGTGTGACAGTATTCATACATAGATTCATGAATACATTTGAAGTTATATTACGTGTCGCAGTCTCAAAAAATGATCCATCCGTTTACCATTTCCACATTGAGCCTCACCAACCACTAAAGGATACTGTAAAACAACCATAACTACCCAATAGACAGATCCACATTATTCCAATGAATCAATGTGAAACCTGAAAATTCCATTAAGGCTATCTATGAAATTGTGTAATCATTTATGATATATTTTAGAGATTATTGTATCCCATGCTTAAAAACATCTATGAATACACTATTAAGGAAATTTAATGATCAAAGGGGGTGTTCATAAGATAAAATGACCCTCATGTCTCCATGATGTGTCTAGTCTAGGTACCCATGGATTCCAGAGACCAAAACTCAACCCACTATAGTAAGATCATCATAGTCAATTTTGTTGAGTGTATGAAAAGAAATTAATATATTTTCAATATTGTTTTAAGATATTACATGGATCACATTTAAAAGAAGAATATAACAAATCCTTTTCTTAGAGTAGATCTAATCATGCTGTTGTATACATTATCAAATGAAGTGATGTAATATGAAATGATCAATAAAACACCTGTAAACAATAAATCATTCAATTTGAGTATATTTTTGTGTGGAATAGGGTTATTCTATAGCATAATGCACTAAACTACACCATTTTTATGATATAAGGAAAAAATTATATTATTCAACCATGTGGGATTTGTGGGGGTGTTGATGAAGGATAACCTATGATATTTCGGAATGTATTTGATGAATCAAAGGAGGATATATTTAAGAATGGATGATATATCATAAGGGTTTCCATAATTATTAAAATGAGGATTGAAAATTAAAATGAATGGGGATCATGAAGATTGAACAAGATACAACTGAAAGAGGGGTATATTGTGTTGTTTTCATTCTAAACCTATTTAGGAACATTTATTTTACTTTTAACCTTAGGAATAACATGAGGATGTTATTATCTCTTCCTTAAATCATCGTATAGGAAGAGGGAATGTGTAATGGTTTAATAAATGTCTTCTAATCGATGATTGGGTTAGTATTTTCATAGTATCTTTTCATTATATTTTAATAGTTTCAACATTAACATTAAACCCTTTAATTTGAATCCATAATTAATTATTTAAAAAATTATATACAATTCTAAAATACTATTACATGATTTTAGAAATATGAGTTTAAGTATGGTATTGGGATTCCAACCCCACCAGCCAAAATGGGTATTTTTTCATATTAAATGGATAAATAATTTATTGAAGAAAGAACTACTAAGATATTTTGATACCTTAAACCCAAATATGATAAAAGACTGGATAAAAAAATATTGCATCACATAACAAGAAAAAAACTGAAAATTACAAATCTAATCATTTTATATCAATTTTAAATCTTTGATTCAATGTTTTCATAAATTCTCAATAAAACTCAATAATTTAATTTCATACGATATTATTAAACTATCTATTGTGGTAGACACTCAATTTTATTTTTTTACTTTCATAAAATAATTAATAATAGTGAGTTTTCAATTTTTTAAATTTAAAATATTAATCAGCCTGTATGAAATAACGATTCCAGGCAGCCATTAAAATTCAAAGAACTATTTCTAGGGAAGGTGACCAGGTATATTAATTAATTTATGGATTTTTAAAAATAGTTTTTTATTAATGTATTTCCTATTTTACATTGGATATAATTATATTTTAGAATTTAGTGTTTTATTATTTATTCACAATCTCTCGAAATAATACAATTGAAATGATATCATGAAGCATTACCCCAATAACATGTGAAGTATGAGGAAGATAAAAAAAGATGAACATTAGACCCGATCTAGTGTTGAAAAGAACCATACTATAAGAGTTTCACGACCGATACATCACAACATTTGAGAAATTATTAAATATGTAAGACTCTCAACCATTAGGTAACAAAATTATATACAATTTACCCATGTAATTACAATCCTCTTGGAGTTCAATTCAATTATAATGCAAATAGTATCCAATTCCAACCCATTTGTTGGTCTACTACATGAATATCTCAACTCACAATAATGTGGTTTCTGTGATTTGTTTGATACATTTCGAATTTATAAAATTTAGTGGGATGGGGTAAGAATATTTATTTTCATTATTTTAGTTTTGAGATAATCACAAATATATGTTATAAGGCATTACACCACATTCCATTACAAAATTTGATATAATGGATAGAAACAACAGATCTTGTTTTTTTCACCCAAAAATATTCTATAGTAATTTGCATAAATATTTTAAATGTCAATTAATTATACAAAGAGTCAATTTAGGATGCATGGGATCATTTTAAATAATTTATTATAAAATTACCTAATCATGGAATCAAAAGGTGTTGTTTACTTCGAACAAAATATATGGGTTATTCAATTGGAAACAAGTCCATTATTGAGGTTATAGCTTCTAGAGAATTATTCATGAAGTCACTGGATGAAGGCTACAATCCAATTATAGAGATGTAAAGAAATATCCTTTACTGACAGTTATAAAGAGGATAAAGAAGGGGATCTCCCTTGGTTGATAACAAAGCATGGATGGGGGCTCAAATGGAATCCCTGAACATGAAAATGGGTTCCTTAATATCCATGAACACCCCCCCATGGTATAAATATTTATGAATTAAATTATAATAATTTTAATCATCAATATATTTATTAGTGGTGGCTTCTAAAAAAATCCCACATCAATCAAAATCTATATAAATAAATTTCGGGAGATTTTGGAGCCATTCAAGGCCACCAATAGGGATTCCTCCAATGAATTAACAAAATATTCAAATTATTAGTGGACAACCATAAATTATCTAAAATATTAATCAAGATATCTAAAGGATTAATTAAAAAATATAGAGTTTCAAATTAGTCATATTGAGGATCAACATATATTGAGTCCAATAGGATTAATTACGAGAGTCCCAATATTCATCCTTTTTAGAGAATTAAAGACTAATACCCTAAAAAGTGGGTAAAAGGGATGAATGGGATAAACCAGTAATATAAATGTATTAAATAATGTATAGGAATGAAAATAAAATGATAGAAAATGGAACATTAATAGATAATGTATATGAAGAATTATTTAAGGAAGAAGATACCCCATAACACTATCCAAGAATACCCATTATAGATTGGCTAATATAATGAAGAAAATAAGGTTAATTGTATTGAATTTTTTTAAAACAGACATTTAAAAATTACCTTTTCAAATTTATAAGAAAATACAACAATATACACATAATAATTGTAACACCCCGATCATCCACTATATGATTCTCTTTCAATAATGCAATAGCTTGCATTATACGCATGTTTGAGATTCTAACACACCGCGACCAATCAAAATAGCCATTATGAATAGTAATACCCACTTTTTCAAATTATATATATTTTATATTTCAAAATGGACTTCATTTTTGGATTTGGAATATCGAAATTAGCCTATGTTGAATTTTTGGTATTTTTCTGAGAATTTCCAATTTTTATGAATAGTGAAAAATACGTAAAAACAAATTTTTTAATCAAAATAATTTATAGTGATAAATTATACTATTGATTGTTTTTAAAGTATAATTATAATATATTTTTACCATTTTATCCAATGGTGGTCATTATAATTAATTTCACTTTAAAATTGGACATAAACAATTGTCAATCTTTTGATATATATTGTTTCTTAAAAACATGCTATTTGTTGTGACAGTGGGAATTAATTATAAAATTAATTAATTCAACCTATATGTTTATAATTTCTTAAAATTGACATCATTTTTGAATTTGGAATATTAATTATAGATTTGTGTGAAATTTTGGCATTGTTTTGAAATACTTCAATTTTTGATGAATAGTGAAACCACTAAGTGGTAGTTAAAAAAATGATTTGTTATTTAAATGAAACATTACCACTTCTATTATTTTAATTTAAAAAATCGGACATACGTGGTTTTCATTAGGAAATAAAATGTGGTTCAATGGGATTAAAATAATTTTTGGTGAATAGTAACATTTAAGATTAATTAATCGTGATTAAAGGTAATTAGTGAAATTTAAGGTAAAAATGATATTATAAAAATATGAAAATACCTTTACACTTGTCCTACAACTATTGGATGAGTCATGGCCGACCAAGACAATCCATGGGTCAACTTGGGGACCCCATGGAGCCACATTGGTAGGAAAATGACAATAAAAACTTTTTATTTAATGTTAAAATAAAAATGTCACAAACATGAGTTGTTTTACTAAAACAATTTTTAAATGGGGTTATAGAAGTAATATTTTTGACAATAAATATTCATTAGAAATATAAAATTATTTCCTATATCATGATATTTTTTTTATAATTTTTAAACAATAAATAAATTAAATTATTTATGACACCATGATGATGCAGCGATTACCTCATTAATTAACGATTTAAATAAAATGAAATGATAGTGTAAAATATATGACTTACACTTGTCAAAAAACTATTGGATGAGTATATTTCGAACCCTTATCACCTTATACTCTAATTATATAATTTTGGGACCTTTATAATCTGAAAATCATTGTATAATAAAGTAACATTTCATTACATTCCAAGAGTGCCCCTCCTCTCCACTTATAAATGGCCCCCACCACTACCACCTTACTCACACTTTCAAAGCCTTTTGGCTCGGCCAACCTCTACCAAAATAATCCCCCAACATCCCTCCCTTACTCCTAGAAGCCTCACTTTGGGCATAATTCTTCCCAAGGAAGCCTTTGGCTCTAATGAAAAGAGTTACCCGATTTTAAGGTAATGTCTTCTCTTATGTTATTTTGTTTTATTTTGCTTATCCAACCCCCTAAACTATTTTTATTCATTTCTTTTGTAACAAAACCAGTATCCTAAATATACTGGGATGTTTTTATACAATTTATTATATCTAAACTTATTCACACCTACATCTAATGGTTAAAGAACATACTATTTCTGTGGATGGTGAATTTCTGTCTCACGAAACGATGATTGTTCAACTCTCATATAACACCATCAAAGGTGGCCATTAAGATGTCACTCTATTTATATATGATATATAATATGTTTATTTTTTATTTAAGGTTCTGTATTTTTTATTTATGTCATACCTTTGTTGTTTCCATTATGGGTAAACGCGATATTTTCATTTTAGGAAGTGCGGACTACCACCCCCTAAAAGTGATTAGAATCGTTAATGCCATATGTGGGATGTATAAAGGATTGAGTAAATGGTATTATACATTATATTATACTGTAAGTATATTATACCTTTATATAATTATAACTTCATTCCATTAAATACGAAATAGAAATGAAAGTAGCGTTCATGCGTACGTACGGCTTACCGTCTCCATGAACGGTGCATTTCATTTCTTACCTCTAAATGTTATGTAATATTATAAATGAATGTATATCCTGGATATATATGGCATATATGATATATACATCCTGAATATAATTATGGATATAATGGATATATTAACACATGAACAATGTGTAATTATAAGAAGTTTATTTTTGACTCAAGTACCTAAGTTCATCAAAACGACCGTTATTAACATAAATAATTACATAATGTTCATAACATGGTAATAAGTGATATAAAATGAATAATAAACTTGAAAAAGGTTATTAAGAAATTATAAATTAACACTAGTTTATTATTCAGGAGATCAAAGAACGGTCGAGTGAATTCGGACACGAGGTAAGGGAATTTCTTAACCAAATTTCCATTCTTTGGGTTAATCTCCTACTTTCAAATTATGTCATGATATTATTATGTCCTATCCTTTATTTGTACATTATTTATGTGTACTTATAGTGAATACACATAATAGATCTATGTTATTTTAAAAATGATCTTTGTAAGGACTTCTTCTCAATCTCCTTTCATTGCGGCATATTTGGTTTTATACACAACTTTCATTTATACAGTGTATAAACCCCTTTGAATTTTACTTTTATTCAAAAGGAATATTTTTGTACAAAGAGTTTTTACTAAATGAAAAAAGGAGTGTTTTTCTTACGTATGAGGCGATAACTAATTCTCCGTTGCCGTGACTATTATTTGAGTTTCGGCTTCCTCTATAAGCCATAAATTTTTTTAAAATGAAAAATAAATACCATGTTTTACTTTTCATTTATTTTGGTATTGAAAATGGTTTTGATAATGATTTTATTATATCAATGTGTTGTATTGATATCTTGTGATTGAAGTGTGGAAGTATTATGTTTCCTTTAAGCATGTTTTATTTGATACAATTATCTTATGGTTTATGATATGTTTAAACCTGTTCATATGAGGAATGCATTGGACATAATAAGTGACGGGTGGAGCCCGCTTTAGCTCCTCGATGCATCAGTAGGTCTCATGAGACAAACTAGTGTCTTGGCACGAGGCATTGACAAAATCTTATTTATAGTCTTGGCACGAGGCCTTGGCTACGTGGTTATGATAGTCTGGCAGTATGCATTCCATCATTATGAAAGTGGTTATTGATATTGCATGGGATTATTCGACTAGTAGAATATCCATGTGTGTAAGTAAATGGCATTATATAATTTTATTTTTTCCATATTATGCTGATGTTCAAGTTTAAAAAGGTTTTTGTCTTAGTTATTCATTGCCTTAAATGTTAATGTTTATTTATGCAAGATTCCGCAAAATTGTTATCCTTACTGAGCATCTGAGCTCACCACTTTAAATGTTTTAATATTTTCTAGGATGTGAAGAAGTATTGTATGAATGACCTGTAGGGATAGTTAAAAGAGGATATGAGTGTGGACTATGGAGACTTTGTTATTATAGTTTTCACTTTATGATGTAATGTAACTTTTATGAATGTATCTAGTGTTTCCAAGGCTAGTAAACTAATCGGTCTTTCGAGACTTGATCTTTTGTGATCATTCCAATGTTACTAAGTAATGCACCGACTCTGGGTAACTGGGTTTGGGGCGTTATAGTTGGTATCAGAGGCATTTTAGTACTACCCTTGGAAGCTATATTTAGATAAACTCTGATTATAGAACATAGCCCAGAGATAGACTTTGAGGATTAGTATAGAAGAACTTCCTAGAATTTTGGTATTATAGAGATTTTGTGAGTTTTCCGAGCAATACATCCCTGTCTGGATACGAGCAGGTAGAGGTGGCTTTGGCACAGATGTTCCTAGGGGTAAGACCAAAAAACACCACTTTGAGCTAGACTTGAACGGGAACTGGTGCACAACAACGGGCCTTGCTGCACTCTTGGTTACGACACTCCCGGGGGATATGCTTAGGATAATTCTCATTTTCTTTTCAAACCACTATCAAGGGTTATGAGTATATACTTCCTCAAAGAATAATTCTTTTATGATTATGGATTATATCAATAAATACTTCAATTAGTGTTAAGTGTTTTACAAGTATGGAATTATGTATTTTGATTCATAAACTAATCTAGTTTATGCCATTGTTTATAAATGGCGCCTAGTGGAAGGAATGGAAACCTTATCAATGCACACACTCCATGTAGGGATCACCCTCCTGCTCAAGATAATTATTGTGTAGCTAGAGATACAACTGGTTATGATCAACTTGTTACCATACTTGGACAACTCACTCAGGTTATGAATAATAACCTTACTCGTATGGAGCACCTTGATCCGCAACATGGAGGATCAATGTTAGTCCACTTCATTAGGCAACAACCGCCAACATTTAATGGGGGCAAAAATCCATTAGTAGATGAGCAATGGATAAACTCCTTAGAGAAAATATTCCATTCCTTGGGGAGTAGAAAAAGGGAGAAGGATGTCATGGCAGTCTACCGCCTCACAGGAGATTCCGATCAATGGTGGTCGCTGATTCAAAACACAAAGGAAGATGAAGAAGTATCAAGTATGGAGTGGAGGGAGATTAAGGAAATTTTCATAGAAAAATATTTTTCGGATTACCATCGAGCAGATATGGAAAGGCAATTTCTGAGTCTGAGACAAAAGGAGGATGAGAATGTCGCAAATCATGAGGATAACTTTACAAGGTTATCAAGACATGCTGTAGATTATATACGTAACTCAAGAAGTAAGATTGATCGTTTCATTGATGGGTTAAAACCGTTTCTCCTTAGAGATTTAGTATCACAATCTTTCTCAACGTACGAAGATATAGTCTCATGTTCTATCAATACAGAAAAGGAATTCTCTATGTCTTATGACAACAAAGTAAAATAAGAGAAGAAGAGAATGGTGGAACAAGGGACAGATAAAGGGAAAAAGGGAAAGAAGGATTTTATATTATGTGATAATTTTGTGAGGAATCACCCTAGTACTTTCTTAAAAGGAATGGGAGTTTGTTATAAATGTGGAGAAAAAGGTCACCAGGCTCGTGATTGCAAGAGAAAGAAAGAGGCTATCAATGTTGAATGCTACAATTGTAGGGAAAGGGGGAATTATGAAAATGAATTTCCTAAGCGTCAGGGAAACATACCTTAGAAAAGGCCAAGGGATCAAGTCCATGTTTATGCTGTTACTACAGATGAAGTTTAATAATTATTGTATTTGTGTTTTTGGACTCAAGAACTAGATTATGGTTATAAGAATAATGTGATATATATAAGGATTTTACTTCAGTACTTGTTGTTTTCATTATGGTTTTAATATGATGAAGGTAATCATATTTTCAGTATGTGACAATAACAGAAACCTTACTTTTTTTTGGGAATCTAATGTTGCAATTGATTTTGGAATTTAAGGACATTTTAGACAAATTCTGGGCGGAGGTATTTTGGATAACTATAAATGTTGGAATGGATTAAGTTGATCTTTGGATAGTATTCTTTAATGTTAAAACATTTCTGAATATTATTTTTGGAATACTATAATACTATAGTTTTAGTAAAAGGACAACCTGCAGGGTGGGGCATAACACGTCACGTCGGACAAAGCTGCAGGAATCAAACCTACAACCATAGTTTGACAGGCCTTTATTACCTACCACAAGCCTACCGGAAGTCCTTGGTTATTACAAAATAGTTTTCCTAATCTAAATGGTATGTTGTAATATTTAAAACCTTATAAAATTAGGATAAATATAATATTTTTGTGTTCTGTTACCATTTGGAGTGAAAGATGGGTTTGTGGTAAAAAATTATTAAAGAATGAAAGTTACACGACAAGTAAGTATATTTCCTTACATTCTTAGTAAATCTCTTAAATAAATTCCTCAACTATATGAATGGTATCTTAAAACAAAAACGTTGCCAGTTAACGTTTCCAACTGGGGATTCAATGATCGTTTAACCAATCACAAGTTTATGACTTTCTTATTGTTAACATTCTTCTAATCCTGTTTTCTACAACTCTCCATCAGACCTTGATGGTTTTTTTTCTTCCATATCCATATTCTCATAGAATCCTAGTATGGGCTATCTCAGGTGACCTTTGTACCACTCTTTCTTTCTTTTAATGTTATATTTATATTAACCCTATTTCCGATGTGGGTTTTCCACAAAGGTATTTTCTATTTTCAACCTTTTATTTTCAAAGAAAAATGTCAAATTGTGAAGACGTAATTTATTGAAGGAGAGGAGAATGTAACACCATGAGCTTCCACGATACGCTTCTCTTTCAATAATGCAATAGCTTGCATTGTACGCAAGTTTGAGATTCCAACACACCGCAACCAATCAAAATAGCCATTATGAATAGTAATACCCAGTTTTTCAAATTATGTATATTTTATATTTCAAAATGGACTTCATTTTTTGATTAGGAATATCTAAATTAGCCTATGTTGAATTTTTGGTATTTTTCTGAGAACATCCAATTTTTTATGAATAGTGAAAAATACTTAAAAACAACTTTTTTAATCAAAATAATTTATAGTGATAAATTATACTATTGATTGGTTTTAAAGTATAATTAGAATATATTTTTACCATTTTATCCAATGGTGGTCATTAGAATTAATTTCACTTTAAAATTGGACATAAACAATTGTCAATCTTTTGAAATATATTGTTTCTTAAAAACACGCTATCTGTTGTGACAGCGGGAATTAATTATAAAATTAATTAATGCAACTTATATGTTTGTAATTTTGTAAAATAGAAATAATTTTTGAATTCGGAAGATCAATTATAGATTAGGGTGATATTTTGGCATTGTTATGAAAAAACATCAATTTTTGATGAATAGTGAAACCACTATGTTGTAGTTAAAAAACTAATTTTTTGTTTAAATGAAACATTACCACTTCTGTGATTTGAATTTCAAAAATCTGACATACATGTTTGTCATTAGGAATTAAAATGTGGTTCAATGAGATTAAAATAATTTTTGGTGAATAGTAACTTTTAAGTTTAATTAATCGCGATTAAAGGTAAATAGTGAAATTTAAGGTAAAAATGATATTATAAAAATATGAAAATACCTTTACACTTGTCCTACCCCTATTGGATGAGTCAGGGCCGACCAAAAAAATCCATGGGTCAACTTCTGGACCCCATGGAGCCACTTTGGTCGGAAAATGACAATAAAAACTTTTTATTTAATGTTAAAATAAAAATGTCACAAACATGAGTTATTTTACTAAAACAATTTTTAAATGGGGTTATAGAAGTCATATTTTTGACTATAAGTATTGATTATAAATCTAAAATGATTTCCTACATCATGATAATTTTTTTTATAATTTTTAAACATTAAATAAATTATATTATTTATGACACAATGATGATGCAATGATTACCTCATTAATTAACGATTTAAATAAAATGAAAAGATAATGTAAAATCTAAGACTTAAACTTTTCAAAAACCTATTAGATGAGTATATTCGGAAACCTTATCACATTATCCTCGAAATATATTATTGTGGGACATTTAAAATCCGAAAATCATTCTATAATAATTTGACATTTCATGACATTCCAAGAGTGCCCCTCCTCTCCTCTTATAAAAGGCCCCCAACTCTACCACCTTATTCACACCATCAAAGAAATTTGGCTTGGCCAAAATCTGACAAAATACTCTCTCAACTTACCTAAATTACTCCTAGAAGCCTCACTTTGGTAATATTTCTTTCCAAGGAAGCATTTGGCTCAAATCAAAAGAGTTACCCAATTTTAAAGTAATGTCTTCTCTTCTGTAATTTTTTTTTATTTTGCTTATCCACACCCCTAAATATTTTTTATTAATTTCTTTTGTAACAACTCCAGTATCCTAAATATAATAGGATTTTGTTATAAGAATTATTCGAGCTACATTTACACACACCTACATCTAATGGTTAAAGAACATACTGTTTCTGTGGATGGCGAATTTCTGCCTCACGAAACGATGATTCTTCAACACTCATATAACACATTAAAAGGTGGCCATTAAGATGCCACTCTATTTATATATGATATATAATATGTTTATGTTTTACTTAAGGTTCTGTATTTTTCATTTATGGCATACCTTTATTGATTCCATTATGGGTAAACGCGATATTTTCATTTTAGGAAGTGCGGACTACCGGCCCCTCAAAGTGATTTGAATCGATAATGCCATATGTGGGATGTATAAAGGATGGATTAAATGTTATTATACATTATATAATACTGGAATTATATTATACCTTTATATAATTATAGCTTCTTTCCATTTAATACAAAATAGAAATGAAAGTAGCGTCCATGCGTACGTACGGCTTACCGTCTCCATGAACGGTGCATTTAATTTCTTACCTCTAAATGTTTTGTAATATTATAAACGAATGTATATAATGTATATATATAATTTATATGATATATACATCATGAATATAATTATGGATATAATGGATATATTAACACATGAACAAAGTGTAATTATAAGAAGTTTATTTTTGACTCAAGTACCTAAGATCGTCAAAACGACTGTTATTAACATAAATAATTACATAATGTTCATAACATGGTAATAAGTGATATAAAATTAATAATAAACTTGAAAAATGTTATTAAGAAATTATAAATTAACTCTAGTTTATTATTCAGGAGATCAAGGAATGGCCGAGTGAATTCGGACATGAGGTAAGGGAATTTCTTAACCCAATTTCCTTTCTTTGGGTTAATCTCCTACTTTCAAATTATGTCATGATATTATTATGTCCTATCTTGTATTTATAATTTCTTTATGTGTACTTATAGTGAATACACATCATAGATCTATGTTATTTTAAAAATGATCTTTGTAAGGACTTCATCTCAATCTCCATTCATTGAGGCATATTTGGTTTTATACACAACTTTCATTTATACGGTGTATGCAACCCTTTGACTTTTACTTTTATTCAAAATGAATATTTTTGTACGAAGCATTTTTACTAAATGAAAAAAGAAATGTTTTTCTTACATATGAGGTGACAACGACTTCTCCGCCACTGTGACTATTATTTGAGTTTTGGCTTCCTCTATAAGCCATATATTTTTTTAAAAAGAAAATAAATACCATGTCTTACTTTTCTTTTATTTTGGTATTGAAAATGGTTTTGATAATGTTTCTATTATATCAATGTGTTGTATTGATATCCTGTGATTGAAGTGTGGAAATATTATGTTTCCTTTATGCATGTTTTATGTTATACAATTATGTTATGGTTTATGATATGTTTAAACCTGTTCATAAAAGGAATGCATTGGACTTAATAGGTGATGGGTGGAGCCCGCTATAGCTCCTCGATGCATCGGTAGGTCTCATGAGACAAACTAGTGTCTTGGCATGAGGCCTTGACAAAATCTTATTTGTAGTCTTGGCACGAGGCCTTGGCTACGTGGTTATGATAGTCTCGCATTATGCATTCCATCATTATGAAAGTGGTTATTGATATTTTATGGGATTATTCGACTAGTAGAATATCCATGTGAGTAAGTAAATGGCATTATTTAATTTTTTTTCCATATTATGCTGAAGTTCAAGTTTAAAAAGGCTTTTGTTTTAGTTATACATTTCCTTAAATGTTAATGTTTATTTATGAAAGCTTCCGCAATATTTTTATCCTTACTGAGCATCTCAGCTCACCCCTTTCAATGTTTTAATATTTTCTAGGATGTGAAGAAGTATTGTATGAATGACCTATAGGGATAGTTAGAAGAGGGTATGAGTGTGGACTATGGAGACTTTGTTATTATAGTTATTCAATTTATGATGTAATGTAACATTTATGAAAGTATCTAGTGTTTCAAAGGCTACTAAACTAATCGGTCTTTCGAGACTTGATCTTTTGTGATCATGCCAATTTTACGAAGTAATGCACGGACTCTGGGTAACTGGGGTCAGGGCGTTACAATAATTGATAGATTCGGTGTTTAAGAAGAATAATCATAAAGATATTAGAACCATACAATATAAAATTTAGTGATATAAGATGGAATATAAGGATTTACAAAAAGAATAAGTCCTTGTACAGTTTTCAATTCCTATGAATATCATGTATAAATAATTTGGGAAATCAATGTTTGACTTTTGGAAAATTATTTACATCATGTTAATCATTATATTTAAGATCCTTGGACTAGAAATGACTAGAAACACTAGAGTTTCACTCTTTCTGTAATATTTTATAGTAAATGAAACTTATTGTATGAATGGGGATATTTGAGTAAATATTTACAGATTTATTTTCTATGTGTTTTTCTTAGTTTTGAATATAAAAGATAGACCTAAACCCCTCTCATAAATATATAATTCATTAATATTTAAAAATAATTAATAGATGCATAAAATGGTAGTTTATATTTTTTTGTTGGTGGTGAACAACTGATATTTAAAATTTACTGAGACACGCTGAATTCTGATGATCATGAGGATAAACTAAATGAGGACATCATGGTAGAGGATGGAAATGATTTTTTAATAAATTAACAATAATATATTGTGTTTTCATATGATATAAAATATATGAATGTGTTTAAATAAAGAAACCATGTTTTCAAGGTACGATTATTGATAATTTGGAAGCTATAAAAACACTGGGTTTGAAGAATGAGGTAAATTATGGATGGAACTTGACATTATTTTTTGTAATTGAGGTCTAAAAATACACTAGTGAATTACATTAATGGAAGTGGTAAATGTGTTATCACAATGGAGAGTATGAATATTTTTATAAGAAGTACACAAACCCATTCATGTGGACATATATCAACTGAGAACATATTGTAATATGGATTGGGAATTTTAGTTCCAATCTCCCATCACATAAACTTGAAAGAGGAAAGGTTAGCTTAAATGACAATAATAAAAGATTTCATGAGAGGAATCCTATGTTTTTTCCATGTCTTTTAAATTAATAATTTATGATGGTGAAACCAATAATGTATTAAACCATAAGTCACTAAACATATAACCCAATTTTGTGGTCATCCAAATGTGAAACACACCTACTAATATTCTAGAGGTTTACAAAAAACAGAATGTGTCCCTAAGTGGTATGCTGGGGATGCTACACACTCTAGTTAGAGTCCAAAATAATGAAAATAATGGAAACCCCATATACATAGAATCATAAAAAAACCGGTTCTAACATTCCAAGAATCATCCCATAAAATATAACTATAATGAATCATATTAACTAAAATGTTATAAATATTTATATCATGATGAGAAAAATAAGAACTAATGTAAATAAAATTGAAAAACCAAAACGCTACAAATATGTAATAGGGGAAATATCATCTCCCGATCATAACTCTCTACTCTAATAATATCCATAACATTGAGCCTCAAATATTGGTCACTTTACCATTTCTCTATCTGTATTCATAAATTCTAATAATGTACCAAATGATAACCCAAATATTCTCTTTGTAGAACTTAGTGGGCCACCACTTATGGTGCCTAATAAAAATTCATTCTATATGTGTATGGAATAATAGTAATAAATATATATGATAATCAGTAAGATAAATAATAATATATGGAAATAAAGGGAACCAGGTCAAAACATTTACCTTGAAGAGACTTCCTTTGTCGACCCTACCTTCACCAGTATAGACAGGTCTTTGAATATGAAGGTTGTATCATGGATCAATCTGGCCACAAGTCTAATCATTATTGAATCCACTATCATGTTTCCTATGGTAATCCATGTTTCTTATTTGTGGATTTACATCTAGAAATTATGAATAAAGATTATTAATTGATATAGAACATAATATAATTTCGTTAACATTTATATCCATTACTAGATTTGTGTCCAAGTATAACACATGAGGCACTCTATACTAAATACGATCAAGATGAATCTGTGGAGTTTATCCAATGAAATTATATAAGTTTAACCATTAATAATACATGAAATATTTCTATTGAATTATAAAAGTTTATACATTATCTAAATCCAAGGTGGATCCACCATATTTCATTCATGAAAATGAATCATAGTATTTTTTACTAGATCACATGAGGAATTACAATACATCAGGATTCGTTGAACCTAAATCTGTCTTCCCCAATCGACATTAACATTATTACAATGATTGATTCAAATCATTTTACATGTTATTACATGATAAATTAATCCTTGAGGAATATAAACAATCCCCCATATAGAGATCCATTTTCAGAAAAATTTCAACGAATTGAAAACTAACCATTTTTCGAAATTTTAGATAATAATCACTTAACAATTCAAACAAAGCACAACATTTTGGTTAAATTCACATTTAAATTAATGAATTCCATGTCAATCAGCCCTAATAGGTACTCATGGTCATCCCACATATCTTGCATCACATATTTATAGATCATGGTGATACGGGAAGCCCTGAAATAGACCATTAATTCAACCAGAAAAAAATTGCATGAAAAAAATCACAACCTTAATGTATTCAACAAGTTTTTAACAAGAAATTAGAAAAAATTATATTTACTTATGGTCAATAATATGATTAGTTTTCATGACTTCAGAATCTATAGATGCAATAAAATGTTAAAACTTTGACAGACTACCATGGTACCACTTAACATGGGACAAAAGATTCACACAAATCGAGTGTCGACCTTTGTTTTGGATAATAATAAGTGAAATATAAGGACCATAAAATCTAAATAAAAATTGGTAATTTACATTAATCTTGACCAACAATATTGGTATGGTGATTTAGTTAATGAATGGAATAACTATGAGTCACATATATTCTTTAAGATACTGATAACATAAAATGGAAGGATAAATATATAGTAATTGATGTAGTTCCACCAAGGAAGAAGAGAGAAGTGTGGGACCCATGATAGTGTACATTTTTTTAAAAACCAGTATTAAAAGGGGCTAATTATTCAGGGTTAATAATGGTATAAATTTAATTTTAAAAGTTTTTAATGGGGTACTTGGTTTGGCTACATGATAGGAGAAACCGTTCACCATCCATTATAACATCCACTATACAAGACAATCCATTTCTCTTGGTTATGGCACATGGTTTATAGAACATACACTGACCTTGTGTAATAATTGGGGTACATGGTTAGAACTAACAATGCACTGACCATAACCTCGGGATGTATCTCCAAATATCCATAATTAAAATATCAATCCCACAGGATAGTCCATATACCTCCCCTAAATACATGAAAAGTTCGTTAATGTTAAAATTAATAGGTTCTAGAAAAATTAAATTAATACATACCTCTGGAGAAGATCCTAGTCCAACAGCCTCTCCACCATTAGATAGGTTATAATAAAGCTATATACCAAGTCTTTTATATGTTTCACACATGGAATGTCTCATCATGGGAGAATAACAGTTCATTTATTTTAGCACATCAATTTTGGTAACACATGCTTTTTATTTCCAGTATTCTAGAAAAAATTATTTTTCAAATAGTTTTTTCTCTCCTTTTTAATAATAAAAAATATATGATACTCAAATCATTAATCAACATTGATATAAACACACTCATCATATATAATATGTGATGGATCAAGAAAAAATCATAAAAAAAATATTAATGAAAAATTTCATGTAGGGGGGGGGGCTTATTGAAATGAAACTAGGATAACCCTCTATATAATCTAATCTGAACAAATAAAATTGAGATTCAATATCCCATACATCTATATATGACTGTGTCCCAACCTTAGTGACAAAAAAATATTCATCCACCTATAAAAAAACTAGAGGTCAACAATGTTGGTATATATATTATTTCCTTATAATCTAAACTATATCATTCCTCATTTCATCAATAATGATATTCTATGGTGTCTCCTTCAGAATTATTGACACAATAATAAATAGATAACACATATATATCCAATATATGTCTTATGTACATGACTTGCATATAATGATTCATATAGAACTGTCTGAATCATCACCTACAGACTATTTTTACTTTGAACTTATAAAGTGCCAGCTTACTCTCCTTAAAACCAAAAAAAATGGAGACCAAGCCTCAACATGTCCTTCAATACACTAATAGTTCACGCAAACTATCCATAAATATAATATATTTAGGTATTACCCAAATCGATATACATTCACAATTCATTATAAACCCCTTCCATAACTATGATTTACAATATGATTCCATATCAAAAATGCGGCTCTATTTGATCCCATGTAATCATATGATCCTTCGAAAATACAAACATCCAATCCGAATCAACATAAAGGTCACTCTAATTAGTATAATATTGGTTACCATCATCAACCATTAAATGGTGATCTATATTAAAATATACCCTTATATAATCCTCATAAACCTATACAAATTTGCACATAAAAATCATCTAATTTAAACTCCATATGGATTGGTGATTACCGAATTCTACAGGGCCATTAATTATCAATCTTTAAATTCTAAGAGGAGAGGCACTGTGTAAAAAAACCTTTATATCACCTTGTTTTGGTATGAACAAACATACAAATAAAAAATATCATGATTTATCATTTTTGATCCTTGGTGAACAACCAAAACTGAAGAATTAGGATATGTCATCAATTCCTCTCACATTACATTTGGTACAAAAACATGATATTAACGATTGATTTTCTCATTCTCATATATAGTATAGGGTTGTGTTTTCACCCCAATAGTATTGTTTCCCCGAAGGTCTAGGCCGTCAGATCCTAAAATCTCCATATTCTTGTTCTGAAACATAATATAAGGATACAAGGATAGAGATTCCAGAACCGTTTGACCCTTATCTTTCTAGACATATAGATGAATTTTAGAAAAAAATATCCACAAGTTTGGGGTTCAATTTTGAATCCAGAAACATTTATGGATGAATTGTCAGGATCAAAGCATCAATAACTAAATTTTCATTGTTTTGTTTATAAGCATGATCAATGTCAACATAAGGGAGGTACTCGATCCACCTTCGCAACAAATGGTAGAAGAACCTCTGAGTGAATATTTAAGTCAAACACAAACTATTATAATAGACTGTGAACATTTCTCATATGAGATAGTGATTCCATCAGTTCATGGTGTGTACAATAACTATAATTCAAAGATAATTTTACGGCAATTCCATTCATTAGTCCCCAACTAACAAGATATATATATAAGGACATGACCCCCTTACATTATAATTTCACCCAAACAAATCCATGATTCATAATAGTATTAATAAAATGTTTTACCTTTTTAATCTTTAATTATTTGACACTACACCAAAATATAACATTAACATTGGGTTTTTAGGAACAGTTTATGAAACCACATCTAATTTTCTTTAAATGACTTAGCTGTATTATGTTAAAAACTAATGTTAAATATTTTAATGTCCGCAATATCCAAAAACATATCCCCATCCCCTATGATGCTTCACACCTAACCCCATATCCCTACCTGACCCCCAATACCTCAGTGCTGATCTCGACCCATGCCACCGATCTCAACCCTCACTGCCCATCTCCACCAGTTCGACGCTCACCCACCCATCTGATGCCTCAAACCTAACCCCCTGACACATCAACCCTGACCCCAATGTCGAGAAGCCCAACCAGACCCCCCGAAGCCCTACCCTTGATCCTGAATCTCGAAAACCCTCACCATTGAACCAGACTACCACCTTGCTTCCCCTTGAAGGATAAGTGTTATGTGAAAGGGAATTTTTGTCTATCTCATCAATGTATAAAAATTTTATTTACCATTGGGTTTTAGGAATTACATATTTATTAGATTTTATTTTTGGGGTGTTTTAGTATGGATTTGTGTGATTTATATCTATTATGATTAATAGAGTAACCTTTATTTGACATCCAAATTCAAATATTTATTTATCAAATTATATGTTTCATGTATATAGATAATACCTCATATAAGATTGAGTGGGTATGTAACTCAATGATGGAGTATAACTATTGGTTTGTTGAGTTAGTTTTCATTCCCCCAAATCCCATCATCAATGATTATGAGAATCGATGTTTTCTTTTAGTTGAAGAATTATAATTTTAATACCCACCTCTATATTTGGTTTATTATAAATTAGATATGTTTATTAAATTAAATTTGAATGGAATGAATTTTTCTCAATTGAAACTGGTTTACTTCTATCATTTAAATTTTATTTTATTATTTTTATTCATGGGGTTTTAAGATAATATTATTGAATGTGATAATTATTTAAATTTTCACCATTTTCTAATAGTTATATTATTATTTATTATAATTATTATTTTCTAAAACATATGTAAATTTAATTTTCTAACGATTATTTTTACCTTTACGTAAGCTTTACAATGTTCTTGTTAACCTTATGTAAATTTGGTATACCCTTATAAAATTCCTATTCTACATTTATTTATTTAGTTTAATGTTCTGGTTACCATTACATAAATATTTTCCTAACCCTTACTTGGAATTTATCGATAGTGTGTTACCTATTCATATGTACATTTTTACCCTTGTGAATGAATTTTATTTTTGGTTTTACACTTACGTAAGCTCTACATAAATTTACATAAGTGTTTCATACCATTACCAATTGATTATTACCATTATATAAGTGTTTCTTACCTTTATGCAAGTTATTATTACCTTTACGCCAATGATATGATACCCTTAAGGGGATTTAAAAATTTTAAGTTACCAATTTCTAATAAACTAACTACCTTTAAATGGTGTCTATAATTTATTTTTTTCCTTTACACATTCTTTATAAAATTCTAATTAACCTTATGCAACTTCTGAGTTCCTTTGTATATATTTTCTAAATACCATTCCATAACCATTTTAAGTAAAATATTACCATTACACAACATTAATAGTCACCATTACGCAGTGCTCATAATTTTTTCTCACACATAAAAAGAATTATAATTTACCTATATACAACATATGTAAAATAAATCTTATATTTATGAGAGCATTATATTTTAAAGTTCACCTTTATACAGATTATAAAAACTATGAGGTACACTTATGAAGCCTGTGAAAAAATTATTTTAACCTTCCGTGGCCTATATAGGTATAACATTTACATAGTATATTTAAGAAGCACCATCTCTGATCTATTTGAATTCTAAAAACACTCTGTAATTGGACAATGATTGAAGGATTGAAATACGTTGAGTAATTTTGAATTTGAGTGCGATATAGTAAACAGTAACATGTTTCTATTTTAATTTCCAACTGTTCGGTTTTAAGTGTATGATGAAAAATTAGGAATCACCCATGTGTAGAAGGTTCAACAGATATATATTGATTTTTATCCACGATATTTTTTTCCTATAAATAGAATCTATCCATAGAAGTGGAGAAATAATGAGGACGAAATTTAGAACATTTTGGATCGTTATACTAAATTGTTGTGACATTTCTTATTTCTATATATTTACTTGTTCTGTATCAATTAATGAAGGGTCAATGATCACTACTCTAAACCAATTTTATCATTGTAATATTCTAACAGTCCAAATAGTATAATTATATTGCAAAAGTGCCTATAATTTTTATTTCACATATGGTTATATGTACATTTATAAGGTAGTTTATAGTTATTATTAAATGATCAAAACGTAATAAAAAAAGTTTTTACACCTTTATAATATACGAGGTTCTTTCTACACCTGTAAAAAGACTATGTAATAGGTTAGAGATTCACCAAATAAATTCATGGGGTTTTTCTTGAACCTCTAAATAGAAAAGGTCAGTTATGTCCTATCGAGATTAGGTTGAGCTTAATTTGATAAAATACATATTCTCCTATTATTTTAAGTCAATGTTAATTTATTTTAAAATTTTATTTCATCTTCTCAACTATGATTAAATTTTATATTAAACATAATTTATTCTCAAAGAATTTATGTTACATGATTGATATATTTATAAATATAATTATATATATGTTTGGTGATTGGACTCAAATAGTCATGAAGATTGATTTGTGATCCCATCATGTATATTTATATAGGAAAAAAATATTTAACATATTCATGTTTTTTTCAACTCGTATATATGAATCTATTTTATTATTTATTAATAACTATGTGTTTTAATTTTTCTAATAATGTGTTGGAACATTGTGATAAATATGGGTAAAACAGTATCACATTTTCGAGGAACACACATTAATATGCGATGTTTTTGGAGGATTGTTATGTTTTTTTAATTTCCAATAGACCCGTTTATGGCAGAATAATATTTCCATGACCTAAAAGTAAATATAAAAGATGTTTGATGATATATTAATTTTATCAGCACTTGATATTGAAGAAACTAACTGCTCAATATTTATCTTGGATTTCCATGGAGAATCGAAAATTATAGAAAGTGTGAACACTGATATCAATCCACCTAATGAGATTCCAACTTCATTGAAAAAGGAAAATGAAATGTAGTACCTTATAAATGATTCATTCAGTATTGAAGCACACCGACATCAACATCAATACATATCAAAAAATCTAGCTGAGGTTACTACAAATAGAAACATGACAAGTGATGTTTTTGAGACTTTAGGACAACTAGATCAAGATATTAACATATCATTAGATCCTCCTATTGACTCTATGGAGTCTAATGTAATAGAATAAATCATTAATATGACATATGTGTTTCATGGTATAATTGTTGATGTAAATTAGGATTTTTATCATTCATGTTTGTAATATTCAATACATTCGTTTCTACTGATGTCCTAGCATTTTCATATGCCTATGTGGAATTACCAGTTAGGTGATGTACATGATATTGGAATTGTTGCATGATGCTTTTCCTGAAGACAAGATCATTGTGTCTTTTTATGATATGAAAAAGTTTTTAACAAGAGTGGTCTGAATAATTCAAAAAGTAATGTATGTCCCAATGATTTTGTGATTTATTAGGGAGAGGATTACAACTCACATGAATGAAAAAATGTTATTCTTTTAGATGATATTCTATGGGTGACATTGGAAATATGGACCAAACAAATACCATGAAGATGAAGAAAATGGGAACCCCTATAATGGGTTTTCATTACATTTGATTAAATCCTCTATAGTAATGATTATTCATGTCAACGAAAACCATCAATAAGATTATTTGGAATTCTGTAGATAATAACAGTGATGGATAATGAATCATAAAAGAGATTCACAATCATGGATGAAATTTGATTCGTTATATCTATATTCCTCATATTATCCTAGGAATGTTTTATTAGGGATTGGATACAGATGGATTAAACTCATTTGGGAATTTGAGAACCTGTAATACCATTTGGCCGGCAATTTTGATCCCTTACAATATGCCTTCGTGGATGTGTATGCAACAAACATCATTTATTATTTCTATGATTCTTACGATAAATGATTTTATGAAATTATATTTATATATACATGAATCCTTTAATTGAATAATTACATGAGTTATAGATCAAAAATGATGAGACATTTGATGAATCTTCTAGAACAATGTTGAAAATGAAAACTACTCTAATTTGGACCATTAGTGACTTCCCTAGACGTGGGAATTAATCTTGTTGGATCATTTCCACGAGTTTGGCTTGTCCTGTTTGTAAAATTGATTTTGATCCCTAATGACTACATCACATTTGAAAATGGTGCTTCTTATTTCATCGATGATTTCACAATGCATCTCATATATTTCAGATGAACAAGTAGAAATTAATTATTTTCATTGACCGTAGACCACCTATAATGTTGTTAACAAGTTTCGATATATTGGAACAACTTGGAAATGTTGAAATATAATAGGGTATGTTGGTTAATTTTAATGATAGTGAGAAACTACTTTGAAGTTCATCTTCATGTGAAATCAGAATGTAAAAAATGGAATTAAAAAAATATTCTTCATACTTCCGTATTGTGAATTTAACTTGTTGTGCCATAATATAGATGTGATTCATATTGAGAAGAATGTTCATGAAAATTTGATTATAACATTTCTTAATGAGAATGAAATGTCTAAGGATCGTCTAAATGATTGGAATTACTTAAAAGAAATGAATAGAACAAGTGATCTCTGGCTAAATGAGAATGGAATGTATGATTTTGAAATTATCGCAATGAAAAATATGGATAAAGAAACATTCCATTGAATTTTAAAACATGTGAAGGTATATGATAGGTATTCAATGAAAATATTAACGTGTGTTGACATAAATCATCATAGGATACATGGATTGAAAATTAATGAGTCACATATTTTGTAACCACAATTACTTCCATTGGCATTGCAAACATTATTACCTGAAAAGGAAACTGTTGTTGTACTATAATTATGAACATTATTCAAAAAACTATTTATGAAAACTATACATCCATTTTATCTTTAAAACCATTTGGATATATTTTTATTGAAACTTTGTGCAATGGATATTATATTTTATCCATAATTTTTTACTAACATGATGCATTTAAATGCTCACTTGGTAGAGGAAGCTAAATTAGGAGGCCCCATACATTAAAAATGGATGTATCCAAACGATGGATACTTTATTTTGATGTTTTTTATTTCCGTAAAAAATTATTGGAACTTTATTGAATACATAATTATGTCATTTTTTTTTAAATTTCACAGATATCATGGGTAATTGAAATCATATTTGAAAAATAAAGCTCAACTGGAAGGCTCTTTTCCTAAAGGCTGTTAGGTTGAAGAGTGCCTTACCTTTTTTGTAGATACAGTGATGGCATTGAGACAATATTCAATTGAGTTTGATGTGTTTTTGATAAATCGTATCAATTTTAAATACATCAAAAAGAAAAAATATGTCATGTTATTGGTTGATCAGTGGGCAGTAGCTCAAATGTTAAACGAACTGAAATGGAATTATTAGTGGCACATAGATATGTGCTGATAAATAGTAAAATCTAAGATCCATTTATTGAATATTTGAGGATACAAAAAAATATATTAATTATAGTACCAACATTAAAAGAGAATGTTATAACAATAGCTATTAATAAATGGCTTGTAGAATGGTTTTAATGAATTTTTTGTTCATAAACATTTCAATCAATATGAATAATTGGTCGATATATATATTTTTTAAATATAAAGAGGTATATTATTATTTTTAAATAATTAATACTGATACTCGAGTAGATTTGTTAGAAGATTTTATGTTTCTTGCTCGATGTCCTCTAAAACAAGATAGAAATTTTGATTCTTAAAACATGAATGGATTTAGATTCTTCTATAATTGATTGAGAAGAGTTTTTAAAAACACATAAGAGTGGCATATTTTAATTTTATGATGTGTAATACTATATAATTTTTAATGATATTATCGAAATAAATTTACAAAGACATTTTTAGTTATTTTATTTAAATGAAATTAAGTGGATATTATCAGGGGGGTTCAAGTAGATTCCTTTCAATTTACTTTTTTGAACTTCTCACTTTTGATGGATATTGGTGACCATTAAATGAATGATTTTAATTTCTTATAAATTCAATAGAAAATGTTAAATTATTTAAAACTTGTCATGGATTAATGGTGCAGTGTATTTTCTGATTGAATGATAAAATAATTGTATATGTAGTTTTCAATTCATTTTTCAAGTACATCTGTCATTAGTTCATTAATTCATTTTAATTATTAAATATAATTTTTTTTGTCAGTACTATGCATCTATTTCCATTTCAATTTTTTCTACATGAATTTTTAGAAAAATATGTTTTGAACATAATATTTCTTGATTAAATAACTGGAATTCCAAGAAGGAATCGTTATACAGACACTTCGGGGTAAAAAGGGTTTTCAAGTAGTTGATCGAATATAGTGATCTTTTAATTAGATAAAATATTTGATATAAAATTTTATCTATTAAAAATATTAATTTTTTTTTATATTTGATTAATTCATTCACAAATTATAGGCCACCATAAATCCCAAATAATTGTGTTATTGAATTTTTATAAAACAATCTGATGTAGTTCTATTAATGAGCCAGCCAAAGAAGTTGGGGTATGAATTCATTTTTCATTATAATTACTTTGTCACTATGTTAATGTATATTACTTCTAATATGACTGATATTTTATTTATAGTTAATAATTGATGATTTATGGGATTTCAACCACACTTAGTCCAACTCAGTCTCACACGATGACCCAATTGGTAATATCCATGGGAAGTAGAATCCTGGTGGAGTGTGAAGGAAGGGTTTGGAAGCATTACTATATGAGAACTTCTGTAGGAAAACATGGATTTCAAGTACATCTACTGATATTATTAGTAAATCCTTTCCCCATGTTTCTTAGTGAATAATTGATTCTATGAAGAACATGACTAAGGAACAGGGTGCTGAGATATCATTTTTGATGAAAGTGTTTCTTGATTTGTATCATAAGATGACTGTATCTGCCCCGAGGGGTTTTTTAGTGTTGAATGGTGGTGATATGTTCAATAATAAAACATAAAAATCATTTATTTCCAAAAAATTTATTTTTTTATGTTTAAATATATTATAAAACATTTTTTAATTTTCAACATAATTGTATTAGAGGTGCTGATTATAGGTAGTATAGATAGAGATGGAGTGGGTGATGAGAAGAGTTCATCAGTAAGAAATGATTAGTATAGAGAGTTTTCCATGTATTTGTTTATCCAATGTGTGTATTTTTTACCTTTTCCTAATATGTTATACGGTATTGGGACAATGGGAGTCGTATGTATGTATTTTCTAACCATGTTTCTATATGTTTTCTTTGAACTAGAAATGGAGATTGAAATTTATGTATTACCATATATGACGTTTTGTTTCCTATCTCTATTTTACATTTAGGTTTATCTAACAATTATATTCTACTATTGCCCACTTTTTTCATGGAACCTAATAAATTATTTTTATACTCACACCTTCAAGGGATTTGTGTGCATGATTATATTTCTATACTAAAAACTGGTAGATGGTATACATTGTGAACATAGGATATATGGATCATAGAATTAAGTGGAGGCACATGCCATTTTTCATCAGTCATAGGGATCTTGAGTTGGGAACTCCTCTTCATTTCGCATTTATCTATTTCTAAATTGGGACATAATTTCCTTCTTCATTATTAGACATGTATTTTACCCTTTTCCTTTCCTTTATATTTATCTATCTCATTCTAACGTATTTCCATTAGGATACTACATTAATTTTTTACACCCTGAGGTTTTATTTTATTATACATATACAATATTTCGTGGATGTTAGAGTGTGTGTTTGGGTTCACGTACTATATGATAGAGTCTCCCATTTCAAGGATACTCTTACATTATGCTTGTCTCAAGCCCTTTAACAATTGGGGGTGAACATGTGGTTCAGTCTCACCTTACTGGTGTGTCCCTTGTAGGGTACCTATAGGTCATGTCATGAAAGAAAACCCTATGATTTTCTCCAAGTCAATAATATATATCTACCCCCATCCATTATAAGAACGTCTATACCCATTTCCAAATCTCACATCACGACCTTTTTCTACTTACAAAGGATAGTTCATTGCTATCTCTAACTAAAATAATGTCCTATATCAGTAATCCATACAATGATATCTCAATCCTATAACATATATGATAACACAAATATATCAGACCCTTTTTTCATTTAGTTTATTCTTTTTTTCTCTTTCATGGTTTGAGATCAGTCTTGATATGTTGGGTGATCTCCCTTTTGGGATATTTTTGTGCTCTTTTTGGGAAAAGAACCTATTTTTTGAGCACTGTATTGGTGGTCTTGGTTAATCCATGGGGATGTAATTGGGTAAAATGAACTATGTGGAATCTTTCCAGACTATTCACATAGAGGTATTTATGTTTCTTTTCATGATCTCATCAAGGGGTGAGATCAATTTTATAATTCCTCAAATTTCATAAATTATTCACCAATTGTATAAATCCAAGTTAGATTTAATACTAGCATGTGGATGTTTAGAAACTTTATGGATATGTAGTGTGATTTTTCATTGGGATATGCTTAGATTATTGGTTTTGAATCAATAATGACCCTTTTGATGAAAATTGAATTCATGATGGATGGTTCCATAATGATAATTATTTCATTATTATTAAATTAACTTATTTTGATGGTAATTTTGGTGTATTTAGTTTTAACTTGTACAGCCTCATTTTAATGAATGTAAGTTGATTAGTTATATCTTATTTTAGATGCATTAAATTTATTTATTCTGTGTAAATGTGTTGTGTAATAGTTTAAATTCTTATCATACATTCAATGAGAAATGTATTGAGAAATTTATTTATTCATTCAATGTATTGAAAAATGTATTTATTCTATAAATGTATTGAGAAATTTATTATTGGTTCATTCAATGTGTCGATTCATTCAATGTATTTATTTATTATTGATTCTATTAAAGTGTTGTGTCTTCTTTAATTCAATTAATGTATTGAGAAATTTTTTCTTTCTTTCAAACTTTTGTTTTCCATGGTAAATGTGTTGATTCCGTATGTTTTTTTTGAGAACCATAATACATTGATTATTTTGTTTTATCTTATTTTGTTTTACCTATACATTGATGATATATTTCATGATCTGGAAAAATTTTCCATGTCACAGTTGTGTTGTTTTTGGTATAGGTTCTGGGGCTGCCAAACTAGCATCATTTTTTAGCAATTCATTATTTAGAAGCAGTTTAAACCACCACTTGATATAGTTTTTTAGTTGATGTTTTAATCACAACTATATAATAGAAAATTTTATGGTATTCTCTTGATACCTCCTCTAAATATGAAAAAAATTTCTTAGAAGGGTTATTCCGATTTAGAGGTACTATATTTTGGTAAAATATTCAAACAAATTCAGTGGTGAAACACCACCGCAAGATAAAAGATATTTTTTAGGCGAAAATCGATGATAAAACTTAAACAAATCCATGAAATACACATTATATGATAATTTCTCGAATCCATAACTAAATGGAAGGAACCTCCACGTGTATAATGCTGAAACCAATTTAAGCGATAGTTTTTTGAAACCATCATAGAACTATCTAGCGGAGGTTGAAACTTCTACTAGATAAAAAAACTACTACAAATTGGTATTTTTCTATACTGATAATTGGGGCTGAATACATTATCCCCTTCAATACATAGAGGGAATTCTCGGAAGATATTTTCCTAATGAACATTACATCATATCTGTTCAGACATACTTTAGGAGATTCTAATTGGTAAATGTACTTTATGATTTTTTGGAAATAGAATTCCATGCCTATGATTATTCAAACATAAAAATACTAATGTGGTTATCAAAATAAACCCATAATCTTAGTTTTTTAGGGTCATCAAACACACTCTCTTCCCAAATTATTTTTCCCAATAAGTGTACCTAGTTCACCAGAAAATGTATCATTTAGACCATGGAATATAGTTGATGCTCCTATAATATACCCAAAATGATCTATAGGTGTTGAGAAATTTCCTTCCACATCTGATAATGCATGGAAATATCATTTAAGAACCCCAAAAATCATCCATTTATAGATCAAAAAATATGTTCACAATATCCATAAACACAACTAGATCATTCATCAAGCTCCACGACATCACCATTTTCTCAAATAAAATTTACCCAATTTGGATATATATATATATATATATATGGTATATTAGCGGGTCTCAACAATACCTAGATATAAAATAATATCATTTTGATCTTGGAGAATATGCTAGAACTCCAAATATGATCATTAAGATCATTGTTACATGATAATGGATATTGGTTCTTAATATACACCTAGTTCATCTAATGAGAGTTCGTAGACATCCATACCATACCATCATCCATCTTGTAATAGTGGGAAGGAGATCCCTATGGGGATATAATAGGATGGATAAACAACTTCGGCTCTAATTTCATATGATGAATCGTAAAATTATGATGCATAGTTGGCAACTTCTAATATAGTGAGATGAAATTTGGATCATCATATATAATGAATTAAATGGTAAACATTAGGTCCCTCTTGGGAGAAAAACATGGTAAATCATTCAGGGAAAAAAATTGTCCACTATGGGATAGAAAAATACCTTTCACTCCCTTATCTAATCCTACATATGGATGAAAAATGGCCAATAACCCCACAATAATTTTGTTGATCATGTCATGCTCATCCAATGTATAATTCCCAGTCTCCCTTCTAAAAATAGATTATTAATTAAGGAAACATGAAATATGCCATTAATTTATATAAATATATTTGATATGGAATTCAAATCAACATAAACCATTATAATAATTAGGTCAAACCTAGTCATTTTAAGACTGAAAATGTTCTAATGAAATTGTATTATCTGATCTCATGATATCACTCCGAACAATTTTAGTATCCTTCCAATAATACTCCAAACATTATATTGATATATATCATACCATATATATACAAAATAAGAAAAATATACCCTCAATGTAATGATTTTAAATTTAATAATGTTATGATTTAATTATGAATGATTCTGAATATATGTTTGAATCCACTAGAATCATATATATCATAATTGAAAGGCCATTTTCCTAAAATTGTAGAGAAGCCTACACTATATGCATCTATGATGAACCTACTCCAAGTGTTGGAATCATAAATTCCAATATATATTACTATACATGTTTCCCTGACTCTGAAACTGCACATCCCTACCGCTGACTCAAACTATTCAACTAGTAAAACTACAATGTTTACCCATCCACTGACTAATTTATCAATATCTATGACACTAAAATATCATGAATTCTCTATCAATGGGTTCCTATAATGTCTTCTCACAAAAACTACATGGATATTGAAAATAATGTAATAGTATAAGACTATTATTGGTGGATTATGACATGTTAGTGGTAATTACCAAACCATCAGCACTATAAAAATAAAATCACCATACCTCTAAAGTTTCTCTATTGGGACCAATCAACATAGTGCTTCCTGCTACAAGATGATCCAATTCAAACCAATTTGTTAAATCCTTGATTCTAAATAATGTTCATCAAATCCTGAACCAATGAAATCTATTTTCATTTTTTGGGTGCATGGTTAGCAACAACCACACACTAATCAAACACCACATTATACTAATCCAAAAATCAAGAAATCTATTCCCAAACCACAAGGACAATTGTGATACATCCTATAATTAATTGAAAACTTAATAAAATGATAAATAATGGTGTTTTGGTAAATATTAATGGGGCATTCACCTCATAGAATAGGTGTGGTGTTACAGTAATGTTCAACTTTTATACATAGTTCATTAATTGAACATGGGTATTCACATTCATTTTTTTTAAAAACATTTAGGTCTATGATTGTAAAGTAAATGGTCAAGAAGAAATGAATTTAGAGGAAAAATCATAATTAGTATAGGCGTATGATTTCAATTACTAATTTATTTTACTACTCTATTTATAGTTTCATTTTGTTTGAGTTTTTAATTTAGAAATGCAAACCCTACATTTTACATTTTATATTTTTTAAGCAATGAGAAAAAGAAATACATACTATAATGATCATTAAATGTATAATATATAATTTCCATTATAGTTGATTTTTTAAATGGTATATTTAATTAGATAATATTAAATTGTAGTATTGTATTAGATGAATTAGGATTTAGGGGGAGTAGTTGAATCTTTTGGAAAAATCTATGTACTATGTTTTTCTTTGAATATTTGAAAATAATTTACTCGTATTATAATTATTTCACAATCTATGATTCATTTAACCTAATTCGAATTATCACATTTCCATGGTAATTTCATAAAAATATATCAAAATAATTATTAATCATATTTCACATATTAATGATTGGAAATGTCCCACACATGAACATTCATTTGATTATCATCCAATATAATAATTAACAAAGTCACATTTAATATGATGGGAACATTTTTATCATTAATACCATTTTCCCTAATATCAAAAATAACATTTATCATTCTTTAATCCAATATAATCCATAGATTTTATTTTTTAGAAAAATAAATTATCATGAAATTTTTATCAATTCCAACAGTACTCCTTGTATTTTGGATGATATCTACAATTTCAATTTTTGGGGGCAGGCTGTTGATTGTTTATAATATATGTAGATTATATTGGAAAATTTTTAGTGTGTTAATAATAGTTTTTGGTTTTTTATGATTATTCCACCATTGTATTCTATTGTCTATCACTCTTAAAAAAATATACAATTGAGATACAATATTAGATTATATCATAAGAGGGTCGAAATTCACCATTATTTGACTAATGAACTTGAAAATTTGGGGTTTGGTGGTGGATGTGAGAATTTTATTTAACACAACATTTCAAAAAATATGGAAAAATATGAAAAGAGAAATTCAATTGCTGTAAATAATTCAATTTCATTTACCTTTTTCATAACATTATTACGATCTTTGAGAAGTTGGTGGGTGTTTATTTTAAAGGGAATGAATTAATTATAATATAATTTTTTTATATCATGCATCATTTATAAGATATGCATCACTTTTTGATTCATAAATGTTGTTTTACATCTCCACCTACCAACTAAAAGTGTAAGAGATATTTCAACCCCAAATCTATGTTCAAATGATTAGTTTTGATCATTTTATATATGGGTTAAATGATATAGATTAATTGAAAGACCTAAAGATGAGAATGTGCATAAGGATTGAGAATAACTCTACAAGAAGTTTTTACAATGAGTGTTATGAGAGAAGAAAAAGGTTGAGTTAGATCAGGATTTTCATGACAAGAAATGATGGATTAATAAATTATAATTTAATAAAGGATACTACCAAACATTTTGTAATAAGAAAAATTAAAATATATTTTTGACATATTCCTTTACAAAATGTGATGTTGAATATTTTTCTATATATGATTCTGAAAAGAATATATCACATTGATAATGTTTTAATTTTTTGGAATTAATATTATAATACTTTTAAGGTAGTGTTCCATTGTTAAATTTTTTTTGTTTTCTAACAAGAGGACAAGAATGAGACTATATTTGGGGCTATTTTATTTGTTCATTTTATGGATTGAATTTATAGATTTAAAATACAAAATTTTATAAATTTGTGATATTTTTTGGTTTAATTTATAATTTATATACTATAATTTTGTTTATCAACATTTTTAATATAACATTGAGAAAAAATTAAATAAATAAATTGAATTTGGAAAATGAATTTTAAAATGGAAAATTAATTTGGATTTAAAATTTTAACATTTTTTTTAATAATATGAAAAAATTGGAAATCTTCTCAATTATGGGACCACATAAAACATAAAATTACCACTTATGGATGAATACATGGTAAAATCAGGTCAAGTGTATGGGTAGAAGGAAGACAAGCATAGATTAGTACTAGGTTATTTGTCTATAAGGTTTAGTCCAAGTTTTTTATGATAATTTAATGGATAATTACCATATTTTTCAATTTCAGATAAATGAACAAATAAGACTATTCAAATTTAATTTACAATATAGTTTAACTCCAATTTGAATGTCACCCACATGGAGAAAGACCCCATAAATAACACGCACCTCACATTTGAGCATCACTAGAAGCCATGAGATCATAATAAACCTCCATAACCACCTCTTATATATCTCTACACAGAGATGATGAATCATTGTGTTTCCTGGAACATACAAGTATTTCATCTATATGATCAAGAAATACAGTTGGATTCTTTATAAAGATGAATGAAGACTATGCAAGAAAGTTAGAATGAATACACAATAATGGATATGTTGTAGTAAATAGTGAATATAAAATTAGTTAACAACCATCATGATAGAGTGTTTTGTTTAGATAAGGAACATTAGGATTCCCCTGATTTAAGTTGCCACTCTTATAGGTTTCAGTTTTTCAGAAATTTCATGGGCACTATAAAATAGATTCAAGAATTTCTCTACTCTATATGTGGATATTCTATGGATCATATGTACAATTAGAATGTAAAAAAGCCAATTTATTTGGAATAGTTAATATTATGGTTCATCATAATGTGTAGAATAATGTGATGTAATAGTTAATGATAAAGAAACTCCCAAATACATAATTAAATCCCATTTTTTTATGAGGGGGCATCGTATTTGGTTCAGATTTTGTGACATGAACCCCACCCCAACAACCCCCACTCCATGGTGATGATATGAGAAAAAATGAATATTATTAAAACATATGATATTTTTGGTGGACATCATGAGGATTGATTTTAGGTATTTTGATGTTGAATTGAATAATTTAAATAGGATATTTGGGTGAATATATGGACATGTTGGTGGGATTTCATGCCTACAAATTCAAGGACATGACCATGAAAAGGGAGGTAGAACCTAACGATTAAGCCCTCTAATGATTCAAGAGGATGATTTTTCTATGATGATAAATTTTCCTATTTATTTAGGATGTTTTATTTTACTATTACACTCAATAATTCCATTAGGATCTAGCATTTCATTTCTTATGATATTTAATATAATTGTGAATGTGTTAGTGATGTTTATTCACATTCTACTATATATTTGGGTGTGGGGTTTTCACAATAAATTCTTATCATCCTTCACAAAATGTTAATTAATCACTGGACTCATGAATTAGAATGTTTAATTAATTATTAAAAAATTTATCAATATTTGTGAATGACTATTTCATGATCCCAAATAATGGTTTTAAATAATGTATTAACATCATTAAAACAATAATGAACTATATTATTTTAGTAAATGAGAAAAATAATTAATCGAGTTTGCATGAAATTAACGAGTTAATGGGATACTATAATAACAATTTTGATAATAATAAAGGATAAACCAATTTTCATTTCACTCCATAAGAACAAAAACCCAAAAATTACAACATATGGTATGTTTATTCAATTGGATTTATCAAAACCCAATTTACCATTTGTTTATAATAAATCATAAAAAACATTTATCCTAAAATATACTAAATCTGTATCATGGGTTCGACACTCAGATACAATTTTTTCTTGAATGATTTAGTTACTGATAGCTTACTCGAAGTTTTAAGAAATTTTTAAATGTGATAATCCCCTATGAACTAATGATGCACAATAGGAAGTCACTTATGAATTATTCATGATCCATAATATAATCATATGTAGTATTTACAAAGGAAGTCCATTAAAATTTTCTCGTTATAATTCCTAGAGTGTACTTTGAGATATAAAACGGTTCTCAATGACATTTTCTTTTTATTGATTTAGTAAAAAACTCTTGACTTCCATCAAATGACGTGACCCTTTTCAATGATTGAAAATTCTTTTAATTTATACTATATGAAAAAAATACTCATCTAAAGTGTCACTTATACATGATAAATTACTTTTTATATTTTGTTTTGGGTTGATGGATTCTTCAATATAAAGATACATTATTCATTATTAATAATAGTAAACCATTGAAACAACTATATTATTTTACTTGGGAAAATTTGTTTTGTATAGTGCCTCTTCATTCAACAAGTCTTTACATTGAAACTTTAATGCCTATTTATATAATAATTACGTATAAAGTGATACTTCCTTAGAATCTATCTAGACATGTATTCCAAGAAAAAATAATCACATTAATCACCTTTTCAGTCAATGTTTGTACAATAAATACATTCATTAGAAGTTACAATATAACCCAAAATATAAAACACTAGACTTAAATTATACAATCATATTTACATTAAAAAACTATTTCACCATTTGGTTAGATCATTTACCAATTTCCAAAAGGAAATTTTTTATCATTTTTCACATGTGTCAATTTATATTGAATTTAAAACTAGCAACAAATATATGAAAAGTAACATAAATTACAATGCCATCTACTTGATCACATTTTATAGTGCCTTCTACTTGATCACATTTTAGTGATGTTGGAATGGAATGTCTGTCCAAATATTTTATTAATTATCATGTGGATGAACATATGAGATTACATGTTGAGATGATGCATTTATTTTCGAAACTACAAACCCCCCTTTGGAAATTTGAGTGTTGTGATTTTATGACTGTAATGTGTTGTTTAAAAATCAATGGGCATGTGTTCGGTTAGTATTTCTAATTTATAGAGATTGAAATATTTGACATTATCATAGGAATGTATTGAATGACATCATGAAATGAATGTATTTACTTTTATACTAGTCAGGTATGTTTTAAATCAAATGATGTAGTAATGAATGTCTTTGATGGATATTGGTACACTAATGAAATAAGAGTAAAACTCGTTGAACAAGTTTTTGGGACTACCACCTATTTTTTTGAAAAAATATACCTAGGAATATATTTATCAAATCGAGCATATATATTTCTGATCCATAGTTGAAATTTTGTAGACAACATTACATAAAGATTACATGGGTTTCCACAGGAATGTAAAAAATATTTTATGATAGATCTTTTATCAGGGACCAATCCTATTTCACTTCCATCTTATTGGATAGAACCAATTGAAATTAGGGAATTGAAATTGAATTGGGATGTTTTTGAATGAAAAAGGTTCATTCGAAATTGTATGTCTATCTTAGAAGAATATTTTCATTTTGTATGGAAGTTAGATGGATCTATTAGAATTTATCTGGATTATCATAAGATTATCTATGTTTTGATAAACAATTAGTATCCAATTAAATTAATAGAATTTTATAGATCGATTTAGAGAACAATATGGTTATCTATGATTGACATAGAATTAGAGTATAATCATTGTCATGTTTGGAAGAAGGATATTATGAAATTATATTTTTGAAGTCATTGTTGACAATAACATTTTTTGGTTATTCCAGTTTTTATAAAAATGAACCAGAAGTGTTTATTTAATTGATTAATCATATATTTTAATGGAATTTTGATTCAATATAAATGTATTGATTAGTCATACTATTGTTCATTTTAGTAAAAATCCTATCATGAGAAAAACATGGATATTCTTTTAGAATATTATGTGAAAATTTTCATTATGTTAATATTTAAAATAGAAAATTATAGATACAAGAGGTATAATTACTTAGTCATTTCATTTTTTAAAGGGTTCATTCTATTGTTCTTGAAAAGGTATAAGCTGTTATATCAAAGCGACCACAGAATAATATCCTTGAGATACACAATTTCAATAGCCTAGTAGGATATTAATAACACTTTTGGAAAAAAAATTTCACAATATACATTGGAAATGAAATATATTATAAGAATGATGTTTCATTCAAATTGAGTGATGGTTTCTTGAAATCTTTCGAAGAAAAAAATTTTAGTTTAAATTAACATATATCCTCAAATTGAGATTGTTAGGATAGAGTTATTTCGTCATTTACAAGGCATCAGGATATGTATTGGGTATTTTTCTAATTATTGGAGACCATATTGTTCCATATAGATAATGATAGTTTTTGGTTCATCATATAAACTACCAAATACATGATTTTTAATTAGATATTTTGGTCAATTCATCGTTGACTTTTCATAAGTGTTATTTTGGTAATAAATACAAGGTGAGTTCAAATAATAAGTGTATAAATATAACTTTATTTAGCAACATATATAAATCTACGGAAATTTATATAAATATAGAATCTAATTATTTTTTAAATAAACATGATGTATACTATTTAAAAATTAAATTTAGTGGTATATGCAATGAAGAAAAAATCACATAATTAATTGGATAAATAGGATTTTGAATAGTGGTCGCTAATGTCTATTTTAGGTGATATGACTTCTAATTGTGTGAAGCAAGGTATTGTATTATTTTTCATTCAAGTTTATGGTGTTACTAATTTCATTTTTCATATAAGAAATGCTTAGGAAAATGCTCTTAAATGGTTCACTATGTGGTAAAAACCTAATGGTTGGGAGACCATGGATAGTTGAACAGTGAATGGGAGACTAATTCCCTATTTTAGATATTATATCATGGTATATTTGTCTTATTAAAAAAATAATCATTCCACACGCCACCATTAAAGATGTGTTACTCATATTGGAATATAGAATATGTATAAATCACTAAATAATAATTATAATGTGAATGAATTAAAAAGAATTTGGAATATAGTTTCATGAGAAGCCACACATATCAATAGATTAAGACATTTCACCAATGAAAAATATACACGTATCATTATTAAACAATTACAATGTGGAAATGGGAGATGATATCTATATATTTTTGCATATATCTCTCATGAAATATTTGGAAACACGATTCCATATGTGTGATTGTGGATTGTGTCATGATGTCATCTCACATATTCAATATTATTGAATCCAATATAATAGATGACATTTTTGAAAATCTATATTTCAAAACTTGTGAAAGTCATAGATTCCCAATTTTTATTATTTCTAATATGGACACCAATTTTACATATATTTTTTCAAATAATTACAATATCAAATTAGAAAACAATAGACCTTTAGAACATTTTATAATATAATTGTTTTTAAAAATCTGAAATGATAATCAATAGTTTAGAATACATGATGAGATCTCGTGTTACAGGTTTTTGAGTATCATTGGAGGAGAGTATACCATTAGTATAGTCCTCATAAAATAATAGGTTTACGGATTCAATACAAATGAATCTTTAAAATGAATTATATAGAAATCATTTCCATTATCCAATTTCATGGGTGGAAATAGTTGCGACCTCAATAAACATACATCGACTATTTGATGAGATAATGGGGAAAATTAGATTATCTAGAATAGAATGGAAATGATTGACAACCATTATAAGTATTATATGGATCAATGTCAATTATTATTATCACTTGAGGTTGATGATCAATTTTTCAAGATATTCACATCAAGGATAAAGAGACATAATTTTTTGTAATAAAATAATTTTTTATCCACATTAAAATATCCCATTTTAGATACGTGAATTATTAGTTGATGTGTAACAATATATGGATTTATCCACATGTTATAGTTCAATGAATAATATTTTTTGTGAATCCTAGTTAATGTATCTGTGTGATCCTGACTATGAGATTTGATGGGGCCATAATGATCTAGAGATATATTCTACAGTGTTTCTTGTTTTAGTAATAAATTTATACTAGAATATATGATATAGTGTGGGAAAATAATCTTTTTGGTGCAGGTTTCATGGATCCTTTAAAATATTTGTGATGAAACATGGGAGCATGAAAAGGTAATGAAAGAGAAATGGCCTGATCTACTCTAGTAAAACACCAGTTTTACACTTTACATGCATGGAATATCCAATGATGTGGACAATATTTCACACATGGTTTGATGAACTCTATTTTTTATGATTTTCCATTAATGATTACAGTTGCTAAGTAAAGTTCAAATGCAAAAAAGGGTAATAGCATGTAGGATAACTGTATGAATTTTATGTAATGGAACATACAACCTATATGAATGATTTATGATTTGATGACCATGGATGAGACATTTTTTATGTAAATTATAATAATAAATCATAAACATTGATTTTATTAGAAAAAATGACCATTTTTTTAATAATGCAAACTGTGGTTTTATGTTGTGTGAGATGTTTTTATAGTTGTGAGTTTGGCTAAATTGTTTATGATGTAAAGGATGATTTTATTTCAAAATGTTCATTTGACTATAAAAATAATATTAGTTATCATATTTTTTGTTTACTTATAAACGTTCTTATTTTATGACATAAATAATGGATTTAAGAAATAAAGAAAATTAGTCTAGAAAGATTTATACCCAGAAATGATTGGGAATTATCATAGGGTTTCTTTAATAACATACTTGTCTATATGAAATAACTAAGTGATTTCCCAAGATCATTCCAAAGCATAATTGTTATAAAAAGAATATGGAATATTTTTTTGAGGAATTAAAGGTTTGGATCAAATAATTATTTCTCATACATAATCTCCTTGGGTTTTCTCATGTGACACCATAGGTTTGTGTATATGTCTAGATCAGTCGGTTTAGAATTTTTTAGGTACATATTTGGGGATTTTAAATGTACTGTAGAAAGTGGTTCAATCCATGGAATCATGTTTATTTGTATATGTAAATCATTTTCAATGAATGTGTATTCACTATAATTATACTATTATAGAACTATAAGGATAATTTTTATTTTTGGGTATTCCATATAATCATTTGAAAATTGTTGTGTGACTTTATGAGAAAGTCATGCAAATATATATTATTTGAATTCTAGAAAAAATATATAGGATTTTAGAGAAACACTGATATTTATAAATTTATAAATATTTATTTTAAAATAAAAAAAAATGTTTTAAACACATGTAAACATTTTGATAAAATTATTTTCAGAAATATATAGTTGTAGACAAATATTTAGTATGGAAATTGGGAAAATGGGGTTGGTGTTTGTTTAGGATGATTGGTATGGTCAGAAGTTACTCCCTCAATGGTTGATGAATTATGGAAGTGGAGTACCACCATCTTTTGAAATAAAAAGATTAGGTGTATTGTTTTTATGAGTGTGTGTGTTTATCTTGTGATTTGTTATGTCGATGTTACATGATAATTATAAGATTACATTTTATTTTTATCACCCTTTTTTCTATAATATAATTTTATAATCTAGTTCAACTATTTAATAAAAATTTATAAAGTGTGCAACATTTTTCTATCATAGTGAAGTGGGTTGGGATGTCTTTGGGAAGTCATAAATAGATTATAGTAATACCAACATGGGAATACTAGTTTTTTTTATAGATATTTCACATCATGAGCTAGGAGAAAGAATGTTATCATATATATTTATTGATTCATATTGATACCCCATGTTTGGTGGGTTGTGTTGGAGATTGGAATCTATTCCTGGGGAACATGGTTCTGTGAAATATTTTCTTTTGAGTAATTTTTTCATTCCTGTTATTATATTTCGTTTCTACTTTCGAAATGATATTTAGTACTGTTAGTTTATTTATTTTATTTGGAAATCATATTGTTTTTTGGATAGTTATGCTTAATATAATCTTGGTCATTAATTTATAGGTCAAATCAACCCCCAATTGTATTTCAAGACCATTGTTTTTATTTCTAGCCTCTTAAATATTGGGATGTCACCTAAGGATAGTAGCATTCCTGCCTCATCTCACGCTAATGAGTTGGGGTGGAATGTTACAAAATATTCCTTAAGATTAATTCCAACATTTATAGAAATATTCCCATTATCTCATTAATCATAATTTATCTTTAATTGAATCATTTACATCAAAATATTTATAAATATATCATTTTTGAGCTTTTTCAAAATCATGTCATAATTTGTGTGAGTCAAACTCAAATTTTATCAAATTAAATATTTATATTAGTTGTTGAAACATATGTTTGACATCATAATTTAAATTTTAAAAATATTTCTTAGGGTTATTTTGAAATTTTTATCTGGAATTATTTTTGTATCAAGTGGTAGTAGGTTTCCATAAGCTATCATTCTCATTCCCAATAAAATTGGAGGGTCCCTATAACCCGAATTATAGTTTTTTTTAATAAAAAATATGTTATTTTAATCAATGTATATTGGTCCTGAAAATTTTCATTTTTCTAGTATATGTAATGGAATTCCATAGATTGTAAAATAGTTTATTGAGTGTCAAAACATACGACAATATTAATATTAATGTATATGAATTTGATTATGTTTTTGAATATGAAGATAATTATTATTTTTAAATGGATTTTAGATATGTAAGCACAATAGTTTATTATTATTTTTATAATGTTTATAAATAATTTCATAAATTATTCTAATTGTTTTTGAAATGTTTTATCCCATATTATACTATAGTTTTTGGGTTGATATTTCAAGTAAATATTATTGAAATATTTTCTCAAATTATAATAGATTTTGTCATTAATATTTCCACCAACTTTCTAGTCAACCATGTTGTGTCCCACGGATGGATTTCCACCTTAGGATATTTCTATTATTGTATTGGAATTATACTATTAGGGAGGGAATATCCTAATAAGGTGGAAAACCCATTAACATGTTTGTTGAAAGGATTTTACATGAAACTAAAAAAATATTTTTATATGATGTTTTACTTATCCTTTTAATTAAATGGTGTAATATTTCATTAAAAAATAATTATACACATATTACATTTTTTCACTTATTCATTCATCTTGACACAAAACATGTTTTTATTATTCACCATTATAGGAAGACGAATCACTCACGGTCTATTTTCATTCCCATATAATCTATGATTTCTAGAATACTTCTCAATGTTGTAAAAATAAATAATGAAGTCCATGGAATCCACATTAACTATTCTATTGAATGTTTGAAAGAGTGAAGGATATGAAATTTTATGTTTAAAATTTTGGGCACTTTTAGATATCCTAATTTAATATTGATTAATTTATACCAAGCGAATATGAAACTACATCTTCCAAAGTCTCTCAAATTCACTGTAAATGAGTTCCGTTTTTCAACATTGTTCATTTTTTTAGTAAAGAACTCTCTCATATTTTATGTAAAAAAAATTTATTTTAAATTATATTTGATTAATTGTATGTTATATTATATATAATTATACTAATAAAACACATATAGTAACTAAAAAAACAATATTTAATTAATGGATATTGTGAAATTAGTCATGGAAATTACTAATATTAATATAAGTAAAAAATATTTAATAAATAATATAAAACTAGAACGTATGGATTATTCCAATCTAGTAGAATTTTCACCCCCTCAACATGTATACAACTATAGAAAAGAAACATAATATTACTAAACCAATATAAATAAATAAATCAAAAAATATCAATCCACGAGAGGAATTGTATATAATTATTTATTATGTTATGAAAATATATTTAAATGATTTAATATGAAAATTGGAATAGTAATTTAACATCAAAAAAATAAAATTTATTATATAAAATATTTAAAATTTATAAATTATGAAAATATAAATATTATGGATCAGAAAATTAAATATCAATATAAAAAACTCATAAAAATATTATCACATTTCTAATAAACATTATTTTAATGTATTTTTATAAAATTATAATTTTTTATATTTAAAATTAATATGAACAATTTTATAAATTTACATTGATATAATGAATTTTATTCTTAGAATACTCACATCAAAACATCCAAATAGTCTTCATTTTTGGTAATTTTATTAAATAATTTATTTTTTAGGTGAATAATAAAAATACCACTTTTCATAACTAAAATATTTTAAATTGGGACATTTATGATGTAATAATCATAAATTAATTTATTGAAATGAAAAATAATTAAAAAATAATTATATCAATTATTTATTTATTTAAATACAATTAACATGTATTGAAAACATAAAATATCATTTATAAATTCTAAATTCTAATGTATAACATTAAATGAGTATTTTTTTATTCTTCAAATTTCTTTTTGATTGAACATATAAATTCAGATAATGATGTGTATAACAGTCTTAAAATTTTGTTACTTCATTCAAATCTATTTCTGAATTTCATAACATGTTACTATACAATGGTTTTCCTTGGATAATGTATTTTACACTTCATTATAACTACAGATTAACCAAATCCTTAACAATAAAAAATGCTTCTCAAATTCATTCAAAACCCATGTAACTTCAACTCACCAAATCCAATGGTGTTCCTAAATACCCTATTTCAATGCCCAAATAATAATTTTGGGCATTTATGAATAAAATAATTCAATCATTCAACTTGTATAAAATTATATGAAACAAGCATCACTGAGAAGAGGGTATGTTTTAATCATATTTTATTCCCATTTTCCACTTATATTCAACCTTTAATCTATTTCAATCAAAAAATATTATATAATATTAATTTTTTATTATATTTTAATTATATGGATGGTATTACCCTACAGGAAATTATTATATTTATTACTTATTTATATTCCAATGTTCTTTTTTTCTTAATTTGATACCATCCAAATTTATGTCAATTATCTGCCAATAATGACATTGCCAATTCCTTTCTTATAACCTCTAATATGGATGGTTATAATACATTATTTATTTAATATAAATGTGTAAATATAATAATTTATATTCATATGGTGTTAATAAAAATAATGTATAAATAATCGTAAAGTAAGAACATTAAATATAATAAATACATTCCATTTTAAAATAAATAATATATCAAAATGTTACATTTTTAAAAAAGTGAATAAAGGAAAAGATTCTAATTATTTTAAATGATATATGGTGAGAAAAATATTAATAAATTACTTCATGTATCTATTTTTTTTAAAAAATCATGTGTTTATAATTCAATAGTTGTAAAATAAATAAAATACAGAATACTTTCATGTATGAGGATTGTAAATCACAATTCCATATTTTAATGTTATAATTTATTTACAATTATTTTCAGTATGAATTATTCAATATTGTACATCATATAAAATATAGAAATTATTTTCATTTTATTTTTGGGATATACATGTATTTACTTTATCTGATGGACTTTTAATCAAATTCAATAAATTTTTCAAAAAATAATTTATTTTTTAATAATTTAGGTTGTCACCTATTTAGTTGTCTCCTCTTCAATGAAAAGTGTTATTTTATGGGAGGATTTATCTCAATTATTAATTTGTAAATCCCAATGTTTAGTCATCATGATTTGACTTATAACACCCTTATAATACCCATTCATTTCCATCAATTTATTTCAAAACATTGATTTTTATATGTTTTCCTTCTATATGGAATGCATTATTATATTAATTTAAAATTTTTAATGGAGGTCTAATTATTATATATCCCTCAAATTCTTTGGGTAATGTTATAAATATCATGATATTGTTTTTATTATGCATGAAGATGATTATATATTTATTGACAATTTTGGTGCTTCATTTTATGAACATATGTTATATGTGAACATTATGCTAGCATTGTTCACAAATATGTCTATTGTTTTACTACTATTTTATGATGTTTAATTATTATTAATATACCACATTACATACATTTATCTAATCATTACATCAATATTATGATGATAATCCAATTCTTATGATATGATTTTTGTGATTAAGATCGCGGATTTTCTATTTATTACTCTCCATTTATACACACATGATATTTTTTCCATTAATGGACATTCCATGCACACTTTTGTATTGTATATATTTAGAATATTACAAGCACTAAAGATAATTTGATATATTTTATGAGGATAAAGATGAATCATGGAAATAATGTAAAAAAATTATTATGTACATGTGATGTTTGTGCCTAATTTTCCTATCATAGTAAACCTTATAATCCTTCAATAAATTATTATTATTTTGTTTATGTTAAAAATAATCCAACAGTGATGAAAGAAATATTTTCATTAATATAGATTGTATCACAGTTATGAATTATTAAAATAACAAATAAAACTAGAAAATGATACTGAAACCACAATGATAATAAATGTACATGTAAAAATCTATTGTTAAGGTAAATTATAGAAGTGTGTGGTTTTTATGAAATGATTTCATTGTATGGATAATAAAAGTGCATGTGTTTCGAGAATAGTTTTACCAATATTAAATAACCTTGAAAATGGTTGATTTATTAGTAACATGACCGTCAACCTTTTCACACAACGAGTCCATGTTACACACATGGGATGACACTCTTGAAAGATAATATATATAAAATAAAAATATCTATATAAAAATAATGAATGACATATAGCTAATAGAATAATTCCATAGAAACTTATAATTAAATAAAAGTACAATATTAATGAATCATACCTTGATGAAAAGTATAAAAATATGCATACTTGATTATTTAATTTATAATTAATTCACCAATGAGAATAAATTATTATTTTATTAATTTTTAGGATCTGTTTTCTCAAATATTATCTCGTTTTGAAGAATATGGGAACCCATAATAAGAACAAGATAACAAAAAAAAAGGATAATATATTGATTTTATAAATACCATTACAATGGAGAAGTGAGGTGGGCTTGAAAACATAATGAAGATCACTACCCACCAGTCTCTAGCTATTGAAAATATATTAATACATGGGAAGCTTGTCCCATCACCCATGAAGGAGAAACTAAAAATCAAGTCCATTATAGAGAAAAACAATCAATGTTTAACATATAATCAAATCTATATGTTACATAATAATAGCTAATATTATACTGGAATTTTTTTGATCCACTATTCTGAGAATGATATTGTAACCTTATCTATCAATTAATTATATGGAGAAGTTGTTAATTTTTGGGAATTTATAAGGAATATGATCTTGATGTATGAACTATTGTGGGAACACAATATGAATTTATTACTGAACATGTATTTCCCTAAGAATCGTCCAAAAATGATGCACAGTTAATTTTGAGAGCACTAAAATAAGGAGGGTGAGTCTATCACAACTTTTGAATAAAATTTCATAAGGATTGAAATATATGCCTTTTTTTATATTTAATGAATGAAAAATATATACATTAATTATTTTTTTAATGAAAGATATATTCGTTATTAGTTTAAAACCAAACCTTAATAAGGTACTATATTTATTATATAAATCTTGATTCAAATAAATTGTTTGTTGGGATCTCCATGTAGAGATATAGTTTTCATAATGGCCTCATCGACATGGAGATAATGAGGAGAGAATTTAAATTTAATATAAGTTGTTAGATGAAAAATAAAGAAAGAACAATTGAACACCAAAATGACAAAATATAGAAAGAAGTGTCGTAGAAATTACCAAAATGGGATAAGAAAAAGCCTAAAGCATGAGAGAGAAGACTAATAATATCATGAATTTTGAAGAGATGTGAAGAATCTTTTCAATTTGATATATGAATGGAATGAAACTCCTAACACACCACTCATTTTTCTATGAATTATCTATATTGAGAAATGGTAGTATCCAAATCAGTGAACATAACTGTGGGACTATGTGGGAAAAAAATCATGAACAACCAAATCCAGTGGAACATGTTAAATCTTATTCCATCAAAGCCTCTAAGGTATATCATCAAAATGAATTTAAGAAGGTACAACTGAAATTCACCCATGAATGGAAAACTTTTTTGTTGGTTCTAGTTCTATTTATTCCTGTATATCCTAGATGTTACATCCATATCCATATTTTTAGGAAAATTTTATCTTTTATTCTTGTCCTAACATTCCCCCTAGGTTTACCCTAGGCCCCCAATAAATATTCATGTTTTTGGACATGTTGTGGGTGGATAGTATGGGCAGCACTGTTTAATCACATAGTTTACAAAATCGTGCAGACAACCCATGTACAGAATTCCCTATCATTAAAATAGTATTCTAATTCAAATTTTTTACTTCCATAATAAACTACATTTCGTTTATTTCATTCCCATTTCTTGGATAAAATCCCTGGATATCCTCTATGCTCTATCAACATCCCCTGGAACTCAATTTTGAAGGGGGGGGGGTTGTTGGAGAAACATCAAGGATTCTCATGATAGATATTTCCCATCCTTGTTTCATAGAATTCCATAGGATTTATTTCACATTTCAAAACGCACAAAATTTCTAGAAGCTCGATATTCATACCTAGGTTTTTTTGAGTTTCATTCTCCAATTATGTGGTATTATTTTTATCTTCACTCCTTTGTGGGGTGGTGGTGGTTCAATTGATGTTTCACACGTGTATTTGAGGGCTTTGGTAGTTTTGTTATGTAATTAAATGTTTATTCATTATTATATGAGTAATAGTTGATAGATTTATATTTTTATCATGTTCCTCTTTCATTTTTTTGATAAAAAAACTATTTCTTGTATCATTTGTCTAGCGATTGATTTTTAAGTTCAATATTTGTGTAAAAATGGATGCTTTTCAGGTGAATTCCTTATTGTACAAATTGTGGTTGTTTTATAATTCATTTAGTTGTATTATTAAAAAAATTTGTCCCGTAAAAATTGTTTTGGTGTAATAATTGTATGGATTTGCCTTCAAAAATAAATTTTTAAATGGATTTTATTTTAGATGTTTTGTTATACATTGTGAAATTTTTTTGTGGAAATTATAAGTGAATTATTGAGTTATACAAATGGTAATAAGTATGTTTGGCTACTGTTTTGAGTGTGTATGACCAAAACTGGTGTATATATTTTTAAATGGAATTTGGGATTGTGTAGAAATAGTTCGATTACATGGAGTGAAACTCGGGTTTTTCGCTTCGTGGACATGTACTGTAATTATTGTTATCTGAAGTAAGGTTTCCCCAGTTCCAAATAGCATGTTTGATGTTGAAAATAGTAAAAAATCTATAATGATTTTGATTTGGGCCCTCTATGTTATTTCTATGTTCCATAGTAGTGGATCTTCCAAATGAAAATATATCTGATCTAGAAACTTTTACACTCAGATACAAGGTACCTCAATCTCACATCTAGCTAATACCTGGTGGTATTCTGGTGACTAGTGATCGTTGAATATTTGTTATTTAACATTGTATTATGTTGAGATTGGATGTAAAATTCATTATCATACATGTTTTATTTAAATTTATTAATTCTCTAAGGTTACAACTTTGAGAACTATATCCATTAAATGTTACACTTTATAAATTGTTTCTATCATTTCTGGTTTATAAAAACAATGAATATTTTAATCTTATAATGATTATCACATCGAATATTTGGGTAGAATCCTATTGGGATTATGATCTCACCCTACATACAACTTTGGGTGTATGTAGACTTGGTTATGTTTTACACAGGTGTGAGAATGTGATTTGGAGATGGTGGTTCGGGTTGTTAGATCATTCCTAGGAAATGTGTTTTAGAGTACGATTGGTGGCGATGTCTCTTTGTAGTGTGGTTTATTTTAGGTTTTAGATGCTACTAATTTATATTTTTCGACCTATTGTGTCATGTTTAAATCGTTGTATTTATATATGAATTTTTTAGGCATTTAATCTCATTAATTTACAAATATGGTTTATCCTTTATTATTGGTTGTTCTATGTATCCTAACTAGGTCAATCATGCCAAAACTTTTGTATATGTTACCTAGGCACCTGTTCCAGCCCATGGATATTGAGGAAACCCTTTAATACATTCCATGGATTTGGTGAAGTTCATGTTTTCATGGAGACCAGATCTGGTTCATGAAAATATTGTATCAAAGGTAGATAATAATTTTCGGCCATAACATTATTTTAGGATGAGACTTGTTACTGAAAAGCTAGTACTGCCATGGATCATATTTTTGGTAATTATTATGGTGACTAGCTAGGGCCTTTCATGAAAAACCTCATGTCACCATGAGATGTTGGGTTTTTTTATCTTTGGATTCTCTTCCAGGTGGGACGTGCAGGCTGCAGATTGCACGTAGACATCAAGAGATAGTGAAGTGGTTGTTCATTTCAATCTTGTGATGTGTTTTATGTATTTATATATGATAAAACATATGATATTATTCATAATTGATGTACTGATGATTTATTTTGTGAATATTTCCCTGTGTAGCAACATGCCTCCCTTGAAAACTCCCATTCACCCATGGGAAGACACCAGAGTGAGTTCTCTCCCACCGATTGATCAAAGGAGTGTAGAATATATTGTATGGGTTGTCCATGAACTTGGAATGGGAGTAGCTCCCACTCTTTATTCTTTTAGACAAGAAGAGTTTGATTATAGTAAAGACAAAATCCAAGAGTTCCTAAAGAACACACATCCTACTTTTTGAAGTGGAGCAGAACACCAGGAAAGAGAAGAGTGTCTTGAGAAGATTATGTGTATGTTTGAGTTTATTGACACTCCTAAGGAGTTTAGGGTGATGTGTTCCTATTTTCAGTTTTATTTTCCTAATCCTAGGTGGTTGGAATCAATGATTTAAGCTATGAATCATAAAAATATTAGCTGGAGGGACTTCAAGGATACCTTCAATGACCAGTACTTCCCTTATGTCTTTAAATAAAATATATCATAGGAGTTTATGGATCTGGTTCATGTGGATATTTAAGTTATGGATTATTCAAACTATCTTACTGAGATGATCTAGTATGCTTCATAAATGGTGTCAAATGATCATATTACCGACCAAAAGATCGAGATGGGTTTCTGGATCATGATATATTACCCAGACTTCTTGTTCATGATAAATACAGATATTGATGTGGTTGACTGAGATTTTTGGGTAGTGATTGATACTAAGGGGAGATATGTTTTATCTAGAACAATATCAGTGATGTGTAGTAGTACTTCATCTAAAAATAAGTAGAAGTGGGAGGCATGGGAATAAAGGAGGTGGTAGTTCAAGACAGTCTTCTAGAAAGAATTCATCTATCACTTATGATGCTAGGTCCGTTGTGTGCCACCAGTGTGGGAATCCAATGAAAATCCATATATAATTCACATTTCATTTGAATCCATGTTATCTTTGTGGATCTATGGGACACTTAAACTTTTTTTGTAGGATAAAACATCTACTCCAGAGTGTGGAAGGATCAGTGGCTTCGATGGAAGTTCCAGCTCAGTCATAGTCGTTGAGGACTGGAGGATATCAGTTTGGTGGTCATGGTGGCAAGGCCGAATCATCGACAAGGAAGATCCAGTCCAGGGCATATCCACAAGATATAATACATTCTCTGGTAGAAACTATGAACCTTCATTCTTTGGAGCATGCACCAATGGGATTCGATGCAGGGCCTTCACCTGTCTGAGGAACAGTTTTGATGGAATCCTATATAGTTACTAGTATCTTTGATAATGGTTATTCTAATTATTGTATCTATTTCTACATTGGGAGAACACTTAATTTTCCAACATAGTTTTTTTCTCTTGTGACAGAGTTGGTGATGCCATTGGGAATGAAGAAAGATACGGGTCACAGGTTCCCATCGGGAGAAAATACTATGTCTGGGGTTGAGTTGGAGTAGAACCTTCGAGTCCTGGATATGGATGTTTTTTAGGTAATCCTTGGAATGGTTTGGATAGAGAATTTTCAAGCACACATCAATTTCTATAGGTAGGAGGGGAGTTTCACGACACCTGATGTTTTCCCTCAGGGTTTTCATGGAAAATTGGATCCTCATTCGGGTCATGGGGGACCTCCACTCCCATATTTTGGAAATAATAAATTCCAATTATCATCACTCATTCTAGACTAATATGGTCATTATTTTGATGACATAATATATCACATTGTGTTTGGGATCTCAGTGTTATTTTCAATTGACTTTTCAGGCATGCCACATGAGAGAGACGTAGAGATCTCGATTGATTTGGCACCTGGAACACAACTGATATATATTCACTAGAATCATATATCCCCTAATTTGATGATGGAATTAAAAATATAAATTTATTATTTGGAATCCAAAGGTTTCATTCCCCAGAGAGACATTCCTTGGGTCTCCCCTATCCTTTTTACAATGAAGTTCGATGGATCACGCCTACTGTGTATTGAATACAAAAAGCTGAAAAATATAACCTTCATGAAGAAATATTTTAATCCCCTAATATATTAGGTGTTTTATTTATTGAAGGGAGAAATGTTGTTTTCTAAAATATAATTTTGTTCGATTTACCACCAACATGGGATGATAGAGGTGGATAACCCAAAAACGGATTTCCTAAGCGAGTATGGAATCTTTAAGCACTTGGTAATGCATTTTGGGTTCGCCAATTTTCCTGTAGTTTTTATATAACTCATGAATATGGTGTTTCAACAGTATCTCAACTCCTTTTTGTGGTATTTGTTGACTCTATTGATGTTTACTCTAGATCTGAGTAGGATCATGAGCATCACTTTCAGATTGTGCAGGGCATGTTGCATGATCATCACCATAATGCAATGTTGTCCATGTGTAGTTTCTAGATCAGGGAAGCGAACATTTGATGCCACCTGAACTCAAGGCATGGGGTTTTTGTGGAACTTGAGAAGATCAGTGCGGTTATTTCATGGGAGTAGTTAAGGAATGTTTTCAAAATCAGAAGTTTTGTTACCCTAGAAGATTAGTGTAGGTGGTTTGTTTGGGACTTCTCTCAACATCCTTTGCCTATGACCATGCTCACCAAGGATAGGGTGATGTTTGATTGGGGATCATAATTTCAGATATCATTTGAGGAGGTGAAGCGGTGGTCGACTATTTCCTCCATGTTGATCTTCCATGAATATGGAATGGTCTATCCCATATATTGCGACGCTTCAGGTATGTGTCTCAGTTTTGTGCTTATGTAGTGTGACCAGATGGTGGTGTATGGATCTCTCCAATTCTGATCACAAGAAATAAAATGCCCAACCCATGATTGGAGTTAGAGTAAGTGGATAATTCTTTGAGGAAATGGAATCACAATCTCATTGGGGATAATCTTTTAGTCCACTCGGACCATAAAATCATAGCCTATATTTTCTTTTAGAAGGATCTTAATCTAAAGTAGCACCATTGGATAAAGTACTTTTAGGGGTTCAACATCAATATCATATATACCCAGGTCATGGGTAATGTGGTGGATGATTTAATGAGCATGAGAGTACCCATGTAGGCTTTGAGGATGTCTAGGGATTACTGGACTTGGATGGTGCTATTTACTCGGATGCACAACGAGACCAATGATCACTGTGGAGGTCCATTCATGGAATGAATTAAGTTGACACCTACTATTATAGTGTTGATTTAGTGGGAGAAGCCTAGTGATGAGATCTGTCAATGGATGAGGTATACTTTTCATGGTGGGGAGATATATTCTGATTGATCTTCATCCCTAGAGGGTGTCTTGTGATTCATGTGTTATTCAGTGGTTTTCCAATATCTAAGGATATTTGTGATGTAGGATAGCCACCATTCAAATTAGAATATCAATCCCAGAGCTACCATTATGTACTGTGATTTTTGTAACACATTGTTGTGGCTAGGAAGAAGATGAGACATAGAAGAATTTGTATCAAAATGCTACACTTGTGAGCAGGTAAAAGAAGAGCATCAAAGGCCCTATGGGTAGCTTTATCCATTACCCATTCCTACAAAGAATTGGGTTGAGGTCACCAAGGATTTCATCACTGTCATTCCTCATACACCTCAGGGTAATAATTCCATCTGGGAGGTGATTTATCATGAGACCAAATCATCCTACTTAATTCCATTCAGAGATACAACTAATGCGGATGAGTTGGGCCTATTGTATCTTCAAGTGGTGGTAAGTATTTAGGGTGTTCCATTAACAATTATCTCAGATATAGATCCATGTTTCACCTATCAGTTTTGGGAAGGCCTTAAAAAGGCATTTTCTTCATAGATTATGATGATCACGACCTTCAATCCTCTGATGGATGGTCAGACGGAGTTGGGGAATCATATTTTGGAGGAAATGCATAGTCCATGTGCTTTGGAGTTTGGAGGATTTTGGGATATCCTTTTTGGATTGGTTGAGTTTTTCAATAAAAACATCAATTAATTATCCATTTGAATGGATACTTTTGAGGTGCTATTAGGTAATCCTTATTGCCCCCCCTATGTTGGGATGAGGTAAGTGATACCTCAGTGTTGGGGCCAACACATTTTTAGTGATATGTGAGAAGGTCTAGTTGATAAGGAAGAAGTTTTTGATGGCTCAGAGTCACCACAAATCCTATACTTATCAAAGGATTCTAGACCTATAGTTCTCAGGGGGTGACAAGGTATTCTTGAAGGAGGCCACTCATCTGGGTCATCATCATTTGGGAAAGTAGGGCAATCTAACATCATGATATGTATGTCCTTTAGAGATTAATTTGTGGATTGGAATGATTGGATATAGGTTAGATTTTGCTTCTAAATTTTTATATATCAATTAATTTTTTTTATCTCCTAACTAAATAATTATAACCCTAATCTATACCATTTGAGGAATTGAGAGGAGTTGGAAATAGAGTTTTACAGGTCAGTTTTTGAGAGGCCTGATAGAATAGTTTATTCCCAAGATAAGGTTATCCATGGAAATACTATTCAAATGGTTCGGATCCTTCGGAAGCCTTGTAATGATGTACATGAGACTTTGGAGTATAATTCATGGGTTGATCAGGAGTACCTAGTCTTATTTTTTGATCAAGATCCATGTTTACTTTTCAAGGTGAAAAGTTTACATGGTGTGGGGGGGGGGGGATTGTCACATCAATATCATTCATTTTAGTTAATTTTATATCTTATATTATTGGAATATATTTCCACCGAGTTTTACCCTAGCCCCAAGGAATTTGGATGTATTTGAACCTGTTTTGGGTGGTCAGAATGGGCCTTAAATTATGTCAGCAGTATTTACTAAATCGTGCGGGAAAACAATACACGGGTGTCCAGGTCATTAAAATTGTTTTGAAATTCCAATTTTTCACTTTTGGAATAAACCCTATTGATTCCATTTCATGCCCATAATCCATGTAAAACATCCATGTTCTCTAAAATTCTCTAAGAACTTAATTATGAAGTGTATTTAATGGAGAAACATCAAGGATTCTCAGGTAATTGATTTATCTTCCTTGTTTCGTCCAATATATTGGGATTTCATCCTCATTTATTGATGATCCAAATATCCAGAAGCAATGTCTTCATACATAGGGTTTGTTTTTGAGTTTCTTGGTATAAACTCATAGTTTTATGTTCGTTTTCACTACCTGGTGGTGTAGTGTTGGCAAGATCCGTGTTTCACAAAAGTATGCGATGGTTTTAAAACTTTTGGTAGATGATTCCACATGTAAGAATTATTTTATGAGTTAGAATTGAAAGATTTAAATTTTTAGGATGTTCCTCTTTCATTGAGTTTGGTTAAAAAACTATTTTTTGTATCATTTGTCTTGTGATTTATTTTAATGTTCCATTTTTGTGTGATAAAGGGTTCTTTTTTGTGCTTTCCATGTTTTACTAATTCATGTAGTTTTATAATTAATGGAATGTTTTTATTAAAAATATTATAGTTCCACCAATTATGGTTTGGTGTAATATTGGTATTCATTAGGATTTTAAAAAGGAGTTTTATATTTATTTTATGTGCGATGTTTTGTTATATTTTGTTATATTTTTAAATGGAAATTGTAAGTGCTTTATTGAGTTATATGATTTGTGAAAAGAATATATAGAAATTTTTTTTGACTGTGTATTATTAGAAAATGTGTTTTTATTTTTAAATGGAATTTTGTAGTATGTGGATCTTTTTTGATCACAAAGATGGAAGCCTAAGTATCTAGGCAGGTTGCCGGTTACTTGTATGCTAGTCATTCTGAGTGGGTTTTCCCAAGTTTCAATTAGAAAATTTGACCTTGAAAACACTAAAAAATAAATAATTATGATGATTTGTGACCACAAGGTTATGGGTGTGTTCTCTAATATTGGATCATGCCTCAGAACATATATTTGATCTAGTTTCTTTTAGACCGAGATATGAAGTAACTGGGGCCCCTAAATAACTAGTACGTGGGGGTGTTCTCGTGACTAGAACTCATTGAATATTTGGTGTTTACCATTATCATATGGTGTGTTTGTATGTAAAATACAATAACATACTTGTTTTATTTAAATTTATTCATATCTATGGTTACCCCTTTGAAAACTATTTTTCGTTAAATGTTTCACTTTAGAAATTGTTTCTATAAATTATTTTTTATAAAAACATGTAATTTTTTATATTATGATGATTATCAAATTGAATATTTTGGTGGTATACTATTGGGATTAGGATCACACCCAAATTAAAGATTTTTTTGTTTGTAGACACGATTATTTTTGACACAGGTTAGCGCATGGTCCTTGGAGTTGGTGGTTCGTGTTGTTTTCTCCTTCCTTGGTGCAGTGTTGTGGAGAAGGCTCGGGGGTGATGTCCCTTTTCCATGTGGTTGTTTTTATGATGGAAATGATGATACTTTGTAATTATCAACCACTGTTTTTTTGTTTAAAACCTTTTATTTAGTTCGGAATATTATTTGTAGCTTGTTTCGCAGGAATTTTCAGATTTGGATTATCCTTCATTATTGGATGTTTAATCTATAAAAACCCATTCAAATCATTCGTAACCCAATTTTTATGACACCCATTAACTTGTGCTAGCCCCTGGAGATATGGAATTCCCTTTTATCTTTTCCATGGACCAGGTTTGGTTCTAGTTTTCATGGAGACTAGATCTAGTTCATAATAGTAGTTGTTTTATAGAACTGTTGAATCACAACCATGTTACATTGAGGTATATATATCCATAAAAACAACTATGTTTATGATCATTAAAAACCATTTATAATACTCTTCCCATATATTTGTCAATGAGATGATTCTTTAAATAATCATATAATCCTCCCATTGGTGCATCATTATACTATACTATGGATGGATTGTTTCTCTTAATATAGAGCTTGAAACATCTATCAAAAAAATGGAATCAAATTTATTATTTTGAACCATCTCTTGATATTGTATAGATTAAGGAATGATCATGGTAATCTATTGAAAAATACCACACTGGTGTGGGTATCGATACCTAGGGAAGAATCATATCATGTCCAAATGGTTGTGTCAATGTTATGTACCAACCTTTTTGAAAATTCCATTATGAGGGATTGTATTGATGGATTTCTTGAAGAGTTTACTAGAATTTCCCTATATCATAAGGTAATCTCCTCAAATGATCTTATACTAAGAGAAACATCTATCGCTAAATGGCCCAATAGGAATGCCTTGATTGAACTGGATGAGGTAATGAAGTAGCTATAATAACATTATAATTCTGGATTCATAATCCCTAGTGCATCGCATTGGGTTCTTCAAATGATCATTTTCATAAAAATAGATGGATTAATGTTGTTATGTATCAATTACATGGGGATCGACAAGATCACTATAAAGAGCATGTATTCCCTGCCAAGGAAAAATGACTTTCTCAATAAATAATGAGGAGGATTGTACATCTCAAAGTTGGATATTTTTTCTATATATGATAAATTTATTGTAAAGAAGGAAAATATTTAGAATATTTAAATTCATCCAAGGTATCGACAATATGAGTTCATTTTTTATTCCCTTTAAATATATTAATACACTGTTATATTCAATGATATGAGGAATAAATTCTTTAGAGGATAGTATGAAAAATTTGTGGTGGTATTTATTAATGATAATCTCATATACCATAAGTTATAGGAGTTACATGAATATAATATAAGGATTGTCCTCATGATTTTATTAAATGGGAAAATGTATGATCATGTAATTACTCTCTCATTATTATTGTATTGAGATCATAATGAGTCATTACATGGCCTTAAGAAACATCCCAAAGATGCCAAATGTATGAAATAAATACTTAAGGGGTTAAAATACAAGTGGGGTATTATTTACACTTTATGAAATAAACCAATAATCCAAAAAATCATTACCAAACATTCACTATATAATGCATGAAAAAATGAAAGACAACCAAAAAACATCATGTATCTAAAAACCACATCAGAGTATGCAAAAAAGCAAAAATAACCAAGAACCAAAGTATACAGCGGATAAACGACACAAGACTCTCAAAAGACCACATTACTCAATGCTCTACAAGCTCCATGATCCACAATATCCAAACAACCCAAACATCACAAGGTAGTGCTAACGATGTGGGAAACATTAACTTTTCCCATGTACAAGAAGATATCATCTCCAAAAGCACCAAATTGCCAATGTAAGGGTGAGTATAAAACTCAGTATGTTTTCCCCAATGAATTTCATACTCAAACCACTATGATAGAAATTTTATCCACTTCTATATAAAAAAGTGTCTATAAAATATTTTATAAAAATATTTTATATCAAAATATAAACTAAATTCATTGAAAATAGTTTTCCAGAAAAGAACATGAAAAATCATTTAAGACATTTATCATTCTATTTTGTGCAACCATTCTGAATATCGACTCAAATGACCATGCATGAAACTAGGAATAGGGGGAACTCACTAACCCTTATTTATATAAAAAATGATGGCAAATACTTCTTACCCTTATCTGATCCAAATTCATATGAATGTATGACGGGGGAGATCCATAACACTTATCAATCCCGACACTTATTGGGGTGACTCCTAACCCTTATCTGTCCTGAATACAATATGAATGTTTGAAGAGGGAGAGCCCTAACCCTTATCCATCCTTAAACTAATGTGGGAGACTCATAACCCATATCTGTATCGAATTCAGTATGAATGTTTGATGAGGGAGAGCCATAGAACTTTTCCATCCCAACACTAATCTGGGAGACTCCTAACCATTATCCGTCTCGAATACCATAGGAACACACATAAACATTATGTAATTACACCAATGTCAAAACCAACATGTCATATATATCAATAAAAATGTCCTTTTAATGACATCACATTAATAAAACCATATTCTCATTTCCAAAAAATCCCAATTTTAATTTCAAAATTTAATATGATGAACAAAACACAGTAATCAAAAACCCAATTTCTCCAAAATTTCAACCTTCACCAAATTGTCAAAAAAGAATCTATCAAACAGTTATTCAATAGCCAAATCATAAACAAAATTTACAAAAATAAATCACATTGAATGCCTGCCAATCAGTTCTATAAAGTGGAGCTGAGAATGAAGACACCTACCTCAAAGGTTTTGACCAAACCCCAACGAACGAAGAACACACAATAAAACTAGGCCAATTATACAAACCCCACCATAGATCTCTTTTTATAGAAATATCAAGATCAAATATAATTATATTTGGCATTCACATATCAAGATCTACACATAGAGGGAATTTATCTAAGAACCCAAGGGATGAGGAAAAGTAGATCTATGTAGATCTATGAAACCGATAAAGAACAATGTATAATGTTAACATACCTCAAGAATCCAAATTCAATTCACCAGGGTAAGCCTTCATATCACCTCTGGAATGATGGGAGAACCTTATATAGGATTGGGAGAAGATAATTATGGTGTTATGGCCACTTACTAGAAAAACGAGCAACTTAGGGGTAAAACATCTGAGATCCACTTTTTTATGATCTCGCTAATGTGCTCGCATGGTTAGTTTTCACTGTTAGAAAAACTGTGCACAAACAGTGCGTTAGCAACGACATAAGCATACCCCCACATTTATTCCTTGCACGGTCTCTCTAGTCATGCTCCAACCATTCTGGATCCACTACCTCAAAAGGACCAACAACGCATGGTTTGGCCGAACAGTTAGACAAATTGTGCGCCACCAATGTGACTTCCCATTTACCTCAAAACATCATTAAAAGTTCTCCCGACTCTCCCATTAATCAACCATAACTTTATAATCATGAAAATAATTACGTAGAGGTTATATACCACAAACCGTGGGTACTAAAGTTTTGTTTAAATAGTGTTATTTTTATATATAGAACGTAACATTATTTTGGCTCAAAAGTGAGAAATTTTTGGTGGACCCTTCAAGGAAATAGGTAGTTCGAGAATGGACTAGGAACCCCTGTGAGAGGGAAATGATTGACTTTCATGTATTAGCTTGGCACTATAAGGTTTTTTAGAATTTTCTCTCAATTTCTAAATGAATATACTTGGATAACATAGAATGGGCTAAATTATATCAATAAAAAATAATGTGAGGTAATATTTATGGAGCTCAGGAAGAGTCTAATAACTATGAAAATATTTACAATACAATGAATTAGAGAATGGTTTTTGATATATAGTTATTTTTAAAATAAATCCTTTGGTTGTTTACTCGTGTAAGATGTTTCATAGATTGCATCAACCTCATGACAGTTAAAGATCACTGATAAGAACTACTGAAATCATGATTTGTAGTAAACAGCTATGACTATCACCTTAAATATTTAGCATCAGTACCACTATGGTGAAATGTGTGAAAAATATAAATACCAAAAGATTCTAAAGAATATTTTCAGAATGAATGATATTAACATGAATAAATGAAGATGGATAGAGGTGATCTTGGACAGTGATTACTTTATTCACATTCGTCCTATAATATTGAAAAATGTAGTTGATACTCTTAGCAGAAAATCTCAAAAAATTTGATACATGATGTATATTTTGAATGTCTATATGATCCTATATATTAAAAATATGGATACAAAGATCATAAAAACATGGAATAAATACAATCTCACCAAATGATTTACCAACCACATATCCAGGAGAAGAGAAAGGAGTAATAAAGTGATGATGTTTAGCTTCCAATTAAGGAATAAGTAGTAAAGGAGTGTAGGCTCATGAATTCCCCATTGATGAAGATGGTTTCATTTACATTGGAACTCGACTTTTTGAGCCTATATTATCCATGATAAAGAATTATATTTATGATAATTAATATATCTCATAATTATCTAACTAACCTCAAAGTAATGAGACTTATTGTGAAATTCATGATAACATATGGTAGGACAACATATAGATGTAGATCACTATGTACTAGTCAATGTGCTTGGTCTGTCAGTAAGTTAATTACAGAGAATGAAGTCCAATACGATGATTAATTTAATACCCATAACCACATGTAATTTAGAGAAAAAAATGGATGATTTTATTGTTCCACCATAGAAATCCAATGGAAGCACTGTGATATGGGTTCCTGTGGATGAACTCACCAAAACTACCCACTTGATCACTATTCTGGAAGAAATCACTACAAATAAATGTGCTAATATATATATAATGCATGTGGTGAGGATGAATTGGTAACCAAGTTTTACCATATTTGGTTGTGATCCAATGTTACCATATGAGTTCTTGATTATTCCTCAATATCCTTTCAAAATAGGATTTTTTATGGAATATCACTCTCAAACTTATGGAAAATATTAAATGTCTATTAAAGCACATATAAACATTACAAGACTTTCTCTAATTGAAATAATATGGGGGTGGGATCATCATCTCCCACAATATTAGTTCTTATTATATAATAACATCAAGTCAAGAATTCATATTCATCCATATGAAGGTATGTATGGAAGGAAAATGTAGAAATAATATTTAATGGGATGATGTTTGAGTTTAAAAGATACAAGGACTCAATATGATGAAATATATGACAAATATTATTGACGGAATCCAAAAACATCTATGATATGGTCATACATGGAATAATATATTTGATGAAAACCCCTAAAAATCATGATGTTTGATTTTTTAAATAATTTTTTCCGTGGAATATCACTATGGATGTATGTCATGCAGTTTGGAAAAAAAGGGCCACATAGCCCAACGTACATTGGAACCTTTTAGATGCTGGATCTTATAAAAGGATTGACCTATTGACAAACACTATTGAAAAACATGGATCATGTTCATGATGTTTCCAACATATCTTTTTTATTTAGTACATACCTAGTCCCTCACATGTATTGAATTTAGAGGTTGTATAATTAAATAATGTCCAATATTATTCAGAGAATCCAATAAAGATATTAGACTATAGAAAAAAATGTATAGACAATGAAGAATGTTGTCCTGTAAAATTTCTATGTTAGAAAAAAAATGAATTAGTGACATGGGAACCATATGAAATGTTAAAGATAATATACCATCATCTATTATTAACTAAGAATATGATTTTAATTTTTGAGGATGTTGTTTCTAAATGGGTTAAAATTTATTGACTAGGACATTGTTAATGATATTTAAATATTTTTTTGTATTATAGTATTGTACCCATAAAAAACAAAGAGAATATCAAAACACAATTAATTAAATAATGAATATTTTTACATTAGTTAGAATCAAAACAAAAGATAATTGCAAATATTATAAATGGAAAATACTAAATAAAAGATATAAAATGGGTAAACATTAGTCATTCAAATATAAGATAATTATACACCCAAAGAAAAAACTATGGAAATGAAAAATAATATTAGTAAAAAAATTAGAATATTATATAAATAATATATAAAACTGTGGGTGGGAATGTAGTGAATAATATAACAGGGGATTAAGAGTTATTTCTACGAAGTAATATAAAAATTGAAATAGTAGCATGACTATTAGAATTGTAATTTTACCTAACAATAATGAAATTTTATGTAGATAATTATTATAATGTTTAATATATTAATATATAAATATTTTAATTCTATAAAATAAATATAAATAAAAAAACTCAACGCAATTTTAATCATATTTTTAAAAAACTAAATTTTAATATATTACATTAAAATATGAATTTTCTAGAATAAAAAGTAAAATTTAAAATTATATAAAATCATTCTTGAAAAATAAATTTCATTTTCCTAATCATTATGTCTAGATATTTATAATGTAATTTTGTGGTAATTTTCTAAATTACATAATTTTTTAGTAAATAGTAAAAATCCATTTTTTCTTAACAATTTTCTTTTAAATTACATCATACATTATATAATCAGTACATACTAAATTATTGAAATTTAGGCTTGAAAAAAAAAGTATTTAATTATAAAATTTATCCATATAAATACAACAATTATTTTTTCCAAACAAATTAATTTTTATCCAATGTCTAAATTCTTATGTATTTTATTAAATAATTATTTATTTTCACATTAAACTAATAAATTCATATTATAATGGGTTTGAAATTCCCATAATCTTATTATGGAATCTCTACAGTAATAAATTCCATGAATTCATGGAGTCTAGTATCATAGGATAAATGAAATACAAATTTGTGGTAAGTTTTCATATACCTTTCTTCACATTATCCACTTCTCATCCTCTTAAAATGAATTCATTTCAGACCAAAATATTATAATATTAGCAAAATATTGTGTTACCCATATATTATTTATTTTAACCATGTATAATAATTATATTTATTATTTATTTATAATTTATACATATCATTCTTCTTCTTTTGACTGTTTAATGTTAATGGATTGTTAACATCCCATAAGGATACTTCAAAGTTTTTTCGTATCACCCACATTATAGATGATTATAATAAATTATACAAAATATAAAAATTAATAATTATAAATATTTATTTTCTTTTTTAATTATTCATAATAATTAATATATAGTGTAATGAATTGTTATTAAATTCAATCAGGAAGAATATTTTAAGAAAAATATTATATCAAAAAAATTCACCCTAAAAAAGTGAAATTAAGTAATTGCATCTAATTATTATTATTTATTAGTAATGGAAATAATTAAATAAAATTAACTTATAGAATTTAATTTTATGAAACCTAGGATTATTATTCATTAGGTGAAAATTCAATGAATTAAAGTGGGAATTAATTTATGGGGATTCTGCAAAAAAATTAAATCTTCAATGGTTATATTCTTGTTCACATTAATCTCATTATTGAAATTCCAATATTTTCTTTAATGTGTAATTTCATAGTTATTTTAATTTTCCTTATAGGAATATATATTTCAATGGACTTATACTCAAAATTAAAATATTTTTCATAATTTCTTTTTTTACATCTATTTGAATTTTTGTAATTTATTTTTCATTAATGACAAATGATGTTTTATACCAAGATATGTGCACTGATATTTTTCTTCAATCCCAATGGTTATTACATAATGTTTCCTTTATAAAATCCTTATGAAAAATAATTCATTTCAATGATTTTATTTATAGACTATGATAAATATATGATGTATTTCTCCGTAGCATGTATGATTATAAAAATTAAGTCATGTGATTGTAGTGGATTTAATTATATAGACCACAAATTAATTTGTTAATGTGATATATAACTTTATATTATATATATTATTAATGTAAATTATGTTATATATATTAATATTTATCTTGTAATGATTTACGAACATTTTTCATGCATGTATAGGATGTTATTTTTGCGCTAAACATTGTGTTGTATTTTATCATTATGATTTCATGTTTAATTATTAGGAATCTTCTAAATTCAATACCATTGAAAATGATTCCCTCTTGTTTATAATTATGATACTATGTTTTTTATATTATTATATTGAATATTCTTACCCTTATATTATTGACTCTTGTCCATTATTCTACTCATGATATTCTCACCTTACTTGGAATTTAGCTTACCATAATAATTAATGTATATCCTTTGGTGATTAAAGGTAATATGTATAACGTGAGAACATATTTTAGGATAAATAAAAATGATTTAAATAATTTTTAGGTGTTATTATGTATTATTTATGTTTGATTCTAATTATTCAAAGGCAAAAAAACATTCAATTCATTAATGTATTTCTATTATATTTTCCATCATAAAAATGATATAACAGTTATGTACGGAAAAGATTAGTCACTATATTTTCTATTTTTATTCAAAATTCATTACCATGACAAATAATGTCTCTTTAAATATCACCATTGAATGACTCATGATTTTAATCATTAGATATTGTTTTCAAATTCAATGTGGAGAATACTCATATTAAAATAGAAATAATATATTTCGTTTTTTTTATTTTTTTTATTTTTTCTTAAGATCAATATTTACTATTTTTAAAAAAATACTATTTATATTTCATGGGACACACGAGTACATTACAAACAATGAAGTAAAAAATATGATGGTTTAGCATCCAATATAAAACAATTTATACCCATGAAGTAATTTTCTTGTTGGTATTAGGATATAGATCCTTCAGTAGGGTAGTTGTGAGTGTATACCATGTAAATATTCTATGAAAACAACAAAAACATGCACATGAAATCAAAAATGATGAATACTATTTTGATTAAATGTGTATGATAAATTGAAGAGTATTTTAATGATTAGAAAATACAAAAAATTACCTTCCCTATGGATTGATGTTAAAGAGAAAATGTCAAATATAGTTTCGTTTTAATGATGTGATCCTTCAAATAAACCAAAACCATCAATCCATGAGTCCAATCCATCTTCGAATAGGTGACACAAATATCTACATCCCCATTAATACCGCATATAATATTCACAAATCATTATCTTAATATATTACTTCCAACATCACTATAAAAACAAAATCATGTTTATTCTTTAACTATAAATCATTACATGGAAATGTTTTCAATTTTATTGTCATCAAATTATTAATATTGTAACATTCCCTCGAACTATGCTCAAACTGGTAAAGGCTATTCATGCACCCACTCCTAGTGATCTGATATCGAACTTAAAAAAATATTTGAATAAATCTATTCAAAAATAGCAAGACCACATATCGAAAATAAATATTCTATCTCATCCGAGATTGTCACAACTACTTCAACATATATATTGATTCAATATAGCTTCATCTCTAATCTAAAAATGATATTCATCAAGTAAAATATCCAAAATATTAAATATCATTGTAAAAATTAGTTTTACTTTATAAAAAACATGAAATGTCCAAACATGAAGTAGAAAACCATACATTAGTGAATTATATATTAGTAACACAACTAATTCGTTAGATTATAGTGTATTTTGATTTTGATTTTTATTTTAAAATGACTTCACAATAATTATAAAATAATGAATAGAATCAACCTAATTATCCCGTATAATGATTAGAAAAAAAGTTCTTTAAAAAAATAACAGATGATTTTAATCAAAAATGAAACAAAAGAAAATGAAATGAAATATTATAAATCTGTCCCCCATGATCATGAATGTTTTTCAAATGTTCTTGTCATATGCTTGCTCAAATCTTCTCTATTCCTTATGTGTCATTATTCTAAGAAATGTCCTTAAATCTATGTTTTTTTATACTAAAGAAATCATATATTCTCCCAATCATTAAATTTATTTATTTCATTGGTACAATTATTTTATATTTAAAAGAAACATCATCAATAATAATAATTTTTTTTGAAAATTATCATTAGGGAAAAGTTTAATATTCCATAAGCTCAAAATTTTCATGAGGCAATCATTACTACTATAGTCAATAAACCTACGTTTACCATTCTATGGAACTAGAACTTTATAACCCTGATGTATTTATAGAGTCATTGAATTATCATGTATTTCCAATAACAACTAGTATATTATAAGTGACATATCCTTATTATTTCTATAGATTTTTTGAGTTGATATCCACCCAAACATTTCTAATTAATAATAGAGTTACTAGGCCTCCATTAATTTTAAATGGGTTTTTATCAACCTTTACATAAATTACATTCCTCTCGTTTAAATACTTATATTGGTGTTTGAGATGGAAGTACCATCATGAATATCCTGAAATCCATTATTTGAAGTAGGTCCTGGTCCTCAAATTTCTCAACTTCATTATTCCAGTTTATGTTTATTATTCATTATATGTTCATTAAATGAACATGGATCCAATGTTTATCCTTCATCAATGTCCATCATAGGCCTGTATTTCCATATTTTTTCAAATATCCTAAAACATCAAAATCATAGATCAACACCCTCGATATGAAGAATTTTAAATTCGATAGAATATTGGAATATTATCTTCTTCACATTTCTATTTATATTAGTTTCTGATCACATCACTCTAAGTGTATCATGATCTCATTGGGTAATCAACTATGTGGATATAATTAAATGACATACCTTAGAATATTTATTGTACCTTTCAATGATCCTGCTATAGAGTGTGAATCTCCAACATTGATGACGAAAAATTTCAAAAAATCACTTTTCATTCCTCGTAAATGTTTTAAGTATATCAACTCAGGTCCCACTCTCTTGGAACATATGATGAAATCACTAAATTCACATTTCTATCATTGCATACAATATTTATGAACTATAATTTTTAATCGAACCCATACCCAATAAATCGAAAAAATTGGATCATTTACTTCATAGTGGAATTTTATGTTCAATGTTTTTTAGAAATATGACAAAATCATATCATCTTGGACTCATAGACAACTAGTTTATAAATATGAACATCATCTCTAGTTATACCCTGAAATGCATTATTCACATTAGGTCAAAAACATCATCTATATGAAATTTTTATATAAATAATTTTTTCAACATTGTTCTTTACAACTTGTAGAAAAATGAACAAAATAAGGGATAGTTCAAGTTCATTTTATGGGTAAAAATAGACATTAACAACATTAGTTAATCAATGATAATTTGAGCAAATAAGAGTATAAATTCATAATCAGAGTGAAAAATAAAATTATATATCAAATCAGATCCACCAATATCTGGATAATTAAAATATAAAAATGATATAGGAGGGAATATTAATCATAGTAAATAATCATGAGCTATGTGATATCAATATCAATCATAAGAAACATTATAAACCAATAAAAATAAATTCAAACAATTTTATGTATTATGGGTCATCACATTTAAAAAACCACTCTAAACACATGTTTTTGGAATAATCATAAGAAACAAATTCTCATATAATCAATACCTAGTAAATTGAATCACTATATTGGAAACCCCATTATATAAACTATAATGGGATTACCTGATACTATCCAGGACACTGTAATTTAAGCATTACAGGGCTTACCTGGTGCTATTTGGGACATATTAGGTTAATCATTAATAGGAATACCCAGTGTAGTATGAGATACCATGTGTTAAGATTTAATGGGAATACCCAAAAAAATTATGCACCAACCCATGTTAAGATGTAATAGGATAACACTACTCTATCGGGCCTAACACATGTTTTTTCTAAAATGTCCCAGATGTAACAAAATGAATATAACAACTAGAAACATTCATAAAACTCATAGAAAAAATAACTATTCAAGTATAACATGATAAAACCATGGTAAATGAATCTTTATCCATTTAAATCTCTTTAAAATTTTACTAACCAATGGAACATAAATGGGGTTGATAACAATCTATTTGAAATAAGGTTATCTAGTGGAAAAGAAAGGGGTTTTATAATAATTTTATTGAAACAATCACTATCCATCCAGAGAAATAATCGAGACATGATAAATTCAAAATATCCCTTATGGATGACAGGTAAAATCATTGGTTTTTTATGTTTATTAATTTAAATACCATTAAAATATCATCAAAAATGTTATTGTCGAAAATATATTTTCAATTTTGAAAATAACTATTTTACAACATTAATAATTTTAAAATATAATTTCATTAAAAATAACCATGGAATAATATAAAGGATGATTTTAAAAATAATTCAAATAATTTATTAAAGAAATTATCCATTTTTTATTAGAAAAAATTTTGAAATTTTTTTAGAAAACATATAGTTATGATATTATTGTTTTTGATAGAAAAGGTGTATTTTCATTAAAACATTTCTTTAAACTTGTGAGTACAAAAAGCGATGAGAAATGTAATTTAAAATTATATACTAATGAAATTACTAGAGTATTAAACAATTAATGATAATTTGGGAGGGGTATATTATACAATTTTGACATTGGAGACTTAAACATAAACAATATGGATAAATGATGAGATTCTAATATAAAAGACCTAACACGTTGGAGACATTGAATCATAACAACATGAAATATTACAAATAAATGAAAATTAATAAATAAGTATATTAAGTATTTTCAACATATAAAAAGTGAAGCTATCTGGATATATATCTCATAAAATAACATAGGTGTATAACATAATATATGTCTCAAAGAAGGAAAATTGTGACAAAATCCTTTTTGAAATTGGAATCATTAAAACCGTAAACCCCAAGATAGAGTGATACTGGTAGGTATTTTCAAATCACAATAAATTTGATTATAATAATCATACTATTAATTCGTGGTCAGAATATACACCACAGAATAAATATACTCATTTAATATGGCATGTATCTCATATAAAAAAATCGAGATGACCAAAAACCCATACCTTGAGTCTCATTCATCACAATTGTTACTCATCCTAATGAATTATATAATTTTGATAATTATTTACATTATTAATTACAATTTTCATGTTTATTATTACTTTTCATTAAATTATTATCATTTTATGTAAAATCACTTAATATATAATGTTTATATAGGATATTTTAATCATATTGGGATTAATTGTCAAAAATTCATTTGGAAGGTCATCTAATGTCAAATGGTTCATTATTTAAAAATCATTAGAAAAATATTAATGATATAATAATAATTTTTTTACATAAATAATTATTTTAAATACAATATTATTGCAAGTTTTTTATGAAAAATGAAACAATGTTACAATCTTGGAGACGGTAGGTCTTACGCAGACATGAGTAACATTCTCATTCTTCAATGATCATTATGGGTATAATGTAAGATACATTTAAAATTATAGGTAATATATATATATAAATATTAAATAAATATAATTATATATATCATTCTTGTTATGTAGAAGGAATCACTTCACTACGAAAAGGTTGTACATCACACATCCACAACCGATGTTAAATATTTATATATATAAAAATGAATGAATAAAATTTTTTGTTATATTTTCTCGAATGAAAATAACATAATTAATATTATAATTATTTGATATATAAAATATATTTTAATTATATTTAACATTAATAAATTTCTTGTAACACATTATGAAATATTCACTAAATCGTTTCACAAGGATGTAATCTACTATACACAAGAGCGATGCTATTGTATCACATTAATTTTAAAATTTTAAAAGGGTTTAGATTCTATAATTAATCATGAGTTTTAATTATTTTAAAAATAATGAAAATATAATATATATGTATTATTCCCATTATTATTTCCATCCATGAGATATGGAAATAGAAAAATGAAAGATGTTGTTTAGAATGGCCGTAAATCTTCATACACAAGAATGATTATAAGGTGACCTATTTGATGAAAGTCTATGTTTCTTTAATTAATACCCATACCATAACAATATATAATTATATTTATGATACCAATGTTATTAAATATTAACGGTATAAGAATAATTGATGGTGGTGGATATATAAATAAAATAAAGATGTTTCTTGAAGAAAAATATTTCTTCTTCTGGCATCTGAATTTTTCCTACACTAAAAAATTCTTATTCTTTATTTCATCACATACAAAGGCTTATAAAATTAGTGGAAATATGCTTTACTATAATTTTCACAGCATTTATATGAGTAAAAATTATTTATAGTTGTGGATAAGTGTGTATAGTGACTACCCTTTTATGGTAGAGGAGAAGTTGTATGCTTGCATATACTCAAATGTACTCTTTATTGGATGGTCTCACACACCTCATGTGATTAAAAATTTAAAAGTAATGTATCTTAGTTCATTAAAATTCTATAAAAATTCACAACATAGAAAATGAAAATAATTTTTACCATTATATTCCATTGTCACTATGCTTGCCAAATTATACCTTTTTGTTTTTACCACGATAACTAGTTAACTAACCAAATAAATTTATCCATTAAGAATAAAATAAAATGACAGTTGATATAAAATTTATAATCATGTATTATAAATAATATATCTAATTTATAAATTAAAATTGAAATTTTTGGGAAATTAATTTTTACATAAGAACATGTAACGCAGAAAAACACAACTTTAACTATAACCATGCTAACAAAATTTATAATATTTGGGTGTCATTGTGCTCATAATATATAAAAAATTGTTCATTGAATGAAAAATATTTTATATTTATTTATATTTAAAAATAATTTTTAATAAGATAGGCTTTTTGGTAATTTAAAATCATATATTGAAATATCATTTATTATAAAATAACATTATTTCCAATTTTAATTTTTTGAAGTTAATTTAAATATATAAATATCAAGAAAATGATTTTCATTTAATTTATTTATATAAAACATCTATAACAAGATACATCAAATTTAAAATCAAAATATGAAAAAAAAATCATTTAATTTAAATCACTTTTAATATTTATATTATAAATTGAGTTAGTTAGTTATTACTTAAATAATTACTACATTTTCATCTCATAAGAATATCATGTAATTATTGAATCAATAAAATTATATACAAATCATTATGAAAAAAATAAATAATTTATATTTGTAGATAATATATTTTTCTTAACTTATATATTTTTCTCCCAATCTAAAATTATTTTAGGCATTAAATTCATAGTAGGTTCCTTTTTTGCCTTTTTCATTAGTTAACATATTTTTAAGGTCACATTTGGGGAATCGTAATCCAGAAAAATAATACATATTGATAAACTGGTTATAATGGATAAGGCCATAAAATTGGAGCTGGATAGTTTTTTAGATAATTTTCCCCTATGTTCAATTTTTAACTACTATGCAAACTTATTTTTACCAAAATCTTTGTATTCAATTTTCACTATTTCACTAATCATTATGATAAAAAATTAATATGGGATTTAAAGATAATGTAAATTATTTTGGTTCAAAATATGAATTGAATTATTATAAATTAATCTACAAATTATATCATTATTTAATTTAAATTAATCCCATATACATGATGAAAATAGTTTGTTTTAAAGTGAGAGTGTTCAAATATTTTAAATGTTTTTATATAAATATTCAACATAAAAAATATTACATTGAGAATAATTGGCTTAATGTATTTATAGTTTAAATATTTTGTCTTTAAAACTTGTTCAGTATATAATTTTACATTATATTTTATTTTGATGGAAATGGAGTTTTCAATTAAAATCTAGTATTTTTCTTTATTCATTAGAAAAATTAATCTTCTCAGAAAAATATAGAAATTAACCAAATGTTGATTTTGTTTTTATGATTTAAAAAATTATTTTTTTCATATATTATTTATAAAGTATGTAATAATTAATTTTAAAATAATTTTTCCTTAAAAAGGGGATGAAACTCATTCATCGAAAAATAATGTTTTAAGAAAAAACATGATTACTTATTATCAATTTTATAGAAAAAAACATATAATGAATGGTTAATATTAAATTGAATATATAATTTACAAATTTCATTAATATAATCCTACATGAGTGAATTATTAAAAGTCATCATTTCATATATGAAAGCTAAACACAATATTTCATGTAACACAACCCATAATTTTATTATTTTAAATTCTCAATGTGTTACATGCTCCCCCTATTAAAAAAATCATTCCCTTGAAATATGAACATCATATCAGTAATACATTTTTGGACATTGAAAACACTTCTTTAAATCCACATTGTAAATTTTTTAATAAAACATCCTTTAAATAATTTAGAGAAGTACAAATAAAGGTCATAGGAAATAACACATTACTTGGTTTTTTAATAAGATAATAGTTGTTGGAATGAAGGAAATTTTAATATAATTATATAGAGTGATTTAATTAATTGACCATAATCATGATAATGACCATTGAAATTTAAAGGGCCACAAAACCAAAAATCATTGATGATTGAAAATTACACCAGTAGATTGTAATGTATGGTTCTAGTATTATAATTTTAATTAAATACGTATTTTCTTGTAGATTTGGAATTATTTTACAATTTATACTAAGTTAACATCTTAATATATAAAATTTCAAATTATAATTTCATCCAGTAATAAATTTCCAACATAATATCAACTTTCGATTCAATATAATTATCTTGAAAATGAATTTTTAATGAATGAATAACTAAAATTAAAATTTAAAAACCACATAATCTGAAAATCGATAAAAATTTATTCATCCTATCAGAAGACATTATCTAAAACAATAAATTAAAACAAAAATTTAGGATAATTCAAAAATTAAAAAAACATTACGTGATACTACAATCATCAAAATTAAATACTAATATGAAATGTTCAAACCATATTATTTCATAATAATCTATCCTTACATTTCATCAAACACATACATGTTTACATTGAGACGCAATGATTAGAAATAATTGCTGTTATATTTTTTCAATGTAAAAAACCTTTATTTCAAAAATAAAATACTGTACAATTTTGAAATAAACTCAATCATAACTTGTTAAATTATCAATTTAACTCATACATCACATAGTCCAGTGGTGGGAACAGAACCATTATCATACTCTATTTATGGGTTAATGCCTCGCAGACATACTAGATGTGATGGATTTTCACCATGTATATGGGTTTTCATCATCATTTTAATTAATCTGGAAAATTAAATCCTCCATAAGAACACTTCATGTCGATCCTAGGGATTAAAACTACCCCAAACTAATAAATAATCTCCCAAAATTTCATTAATAACCTCAAAAAATACTATATAAAACCATAAAATCATTTGTCCAAGAAATTAAACATATGACCAAATATAATCTTATAGCCCTATGAAGTTGTCCATGAACCTTATGAAAACCTCAAATGATAACATCCTAAACACAAAAGTAATCTAAATTAGCCTTTCAAGCCAACTATAACTATCAATGTCCCAAAATATAGAATCATGTTTTGCAATGGTGAACTTTATATTTTTATCTATGATGAAAATCATTGTGACCTAAATTAGTCCATCCAGAAAATTAATAGGAAATATGGAATTAATTACATACTATAGGTATATTTCTTTAATATAGTATTATATAATTATGTCAATCTCATATAAACTTCAACCAAAAAAACTAGTTCATAGAGTTGAAAATAATTTCCCATTACACCGTGAATTTTTTTTTCAAATTAGAACATGAACATCATCCTTATGAAATTATTTATAAATATAAATCTTTTATCATTATTTATTATAACCTACAGAAAAGGATCCAGTATAACAGTGCTCTAAAATTCATAGAAAAAGAAAATATTATAATTTACAATTTAATGTTATCAATGAGCATATGATTACATAAAAGTAGGATGATCTACTAAGATTCCATGAGTTAACCATAAAATAAATCATAACCACCAATATTTTGATCCTCAATTTTGAAAATCATGGAAAGGATACAATCATCAGAATCAACTATCCTGATTTCTGTGATATCAGTCTCGGTCAGGGGATTTATTATAAACCCACAAAAACTAGTTACAAACCGTTATAGTTACTTAGATAATCATATTCCAAAAACCAAATATAAATATCATTAATTGCAATAAAATTGTAACTGATGACAATTAAGAATCATTACCCAATGAATTGGTCTATTATCTGGACACACCCATTATATAAGCTCTAATGGACTAATGTAGGGAAATCTATGCCAACCCATGTTAATTTATAATGGTCTTACCCAGTGTTATCTCGGCCACCCCATGTATTGTTTTAGCATGTTTTACTAGCTCTATCTAGGGCACACCATGTTAAGAAACAACTCTCTCATTCGTAACTATCTAGGAAACCCCATCTTAAGTTGTAATGGGATTACTTGATGAAATCTGGGCCACCCTATGTTTATTATATAAATTCAAATAACTACAACATGAATAAAATATATATATAGTTCATCATAAAGTCTTAGAAACATATATTAATCTTTTATAAAATTATAAGCCTCTGGGAATAAATGTGTTTTAATGTCAATATCATTTAAACAAGAGTATCTCATGGAAAATAAATGGGTTCAATAACAATATCATTGAAATATGGTAAACCCCTAGAAATGAAAATGGTTCAATAATAATTTATAGGATACAAAAATATTTAATATAGATGAAGTTTGAGTATGTTATAAATAAAATTCATTCCCAATTTATGATATTTAACAATAAGGATTTTTGAAATTTATTAATGTAAATAAAATTAAAATATTATTAAGAATAGTTTTTATGATAATTTAAATTTATTTTTGAAAATAACTTTTTAAAACCCAAAATATTTGAAATGTTATTTTCTTTGAAAACATCAATATAAAAATATAATTTATTATTTGAAAAATAAACTAAAACATTTTAATAAAAATTTCTTTTGAAGATTTATTTTTCAGACCTAATATTTTAGTATTTATAATGGAATTTCATTATATTATTATGTACATAATGAGAGGAAATATTTAGGGAAGACATTTATAATAATGAACTAACCGTAGGAGAGTAAATGTAAGGTGAATAACAGAGATGTGAATTGTAATATTTTACCATTGAAACATAACCACAAACAATCCTATAAAATGATGACATTATAACAATAAACTCTTACAACATTTGTAACATTGAATAAGAAACCCCAAGAAGGAATAAAATTAAATGAAAATTTAAATATCATGAAAAAAAAATAGATTCATGATATAACATGGTAAAGGATCAGGATATTAACCTCATAAAGTAAGATATGTTTATAACATAACATACATCTCGAAGAATCCAAATTGAGATAAAAACACATTATGATTTATCGAACATTGAAACCATAAACCCCATGAAATATAGGTCCTAAAATGGAAAATTATATACCCTTAAATTTTACTCTATTAATTATAATATAAATTCATGGGATGTGTATACACAACATAGTAAAAATATGTTTTGAATATGGAATATGTCCGAGAGGAATAAATGTGATGTGAGTGGAAAACCCTTACCTTGCGTCTAATTTATCACAAATGTTCTTAATCATCATGAATATAAGAAAAATGTTAATAATTTTTTTAATGATAAAAAATTTCAATTTTATTAATACATTTATCTAATATATTATATATTTATACACATTTATTTTGTCAATTTTTTTTATATAGTATGTTTTGACCACATTTGGTTTCTATGTCAATAACGACATTTATTGATTAAAATTGTCAAAAGGGTTCCTTGTATAAAAATATATATAATAATAATAATGAAATTTTAATAATATTTCTACATAATTTATTTTTTTAAACCATTCATATATCATGGTAATGAAAAAATAACCAACGTTACAATCCGGGAGACGGTAAGTTGTAAGTATGCATTAGTAAGAGTAGCGTTTTTCAATGATCGTTATATAAAGAATGAAATTAAAATTTATATTTCTAGTAAAATAATTATATTTTAAATTCCATATTATTTAATTTAATATTAATATATAATTATTGAGTAGTAAAATAAATTACATCACTTCAATGAGGTGATAGTCCACACGTCCACAAATTATGTAATCACGTTATCAGTGTGTGAAACGGTAATATGAAAAATATATATTATATTCAATGAAATTTAACTAAATAATTAATATTATAATGGTTTAATGTATATAATATATAATCATTGAAGTATCCCTTATTACCTATCAGGTAACATGTTACTAAAAAACAATTCAAATCATTTTGAGAGGTGGTAGTCTGACTTACACATGAATAATTATATCATATCCCCTACAATATGAAATATAAAATGGTTATATATGATAAAATTATTAAATATGTATAATTAGGCTATTAATATCATAAATATATAACATAAACTATCTTTCCATCATTATTCCCAACCATGGGAGGAAATTATGGAAACTGAATGGCATTCATTTGATGAGGTAGCAGTTTTCCATACACACGAATGATGATTTCATAACCTATTTTATGGAAGTTAGTGAAGTTGATGATTATACTCATAAAATATCAAAATTTACTTATATTTAGTAATTTTTTATATTATAAAAGTATTGCATATGATGAATTCATGTAGGTGGATAAGCGAATAAAACAGACTCTTATTGGAGAATATTATCTCTTATTCTGGTATCATAATTTGATTGAAACTAAAACCTTCCCATGATGGATTTTTCCCAAAATATGGATACTATTTTTATATCAGGGAAGATTTATCGTGTGTTTTTATTGATTTGGTTTTGTAAAATTACTTCTTAGGTGTTGATAAGGGAGGATAATTTGTTGCATTTTATAGTGCAAGTGAAGTACCGTTCATGTAAATACTCAAAAGTATTCATTTTTGAGTGATCTATCATACCTAAAGTAATTAAATAATTTGTTAATAATTTAAATTAGTTAATTTAAGGTTAAAATAGACTATAACCACTTAAATAGTTAGAATTTTTATAATTTTCATCATTTTTCAATATGTTTACAAAAAATTACACTTTTTGGTATTACAACATTAAATAGTTTTCTGTCTAAGGTAATTTATCCTTTAAGAAAAATTTAAATTGATAAATATTATAAAATATATACCCACTGATTCTAAATTTAATATATAATTTATAAAATAAGAATCCATTGATTTTTTGATATTATTTTTAACTTAAGAGCATAAAACATACAAAAACATTTATTTTACTCCAACCATAAAAATAATGTATTTACTATGTAGGGGATAATATGTTAATTATAAAATATCAATTGGCCAATGAATGGAGAATAATTGATAGTAATTATAATTTGAAAACAAATTGGTATATGATATGATTCTTAGTTACATTTATTCATTTAATACAATATTATTTATTATAAAATTACATTAATTTCAATTATGAAATTATTATTTTAATTTTAATTTAAGAAAAAAATTGTAATTATAATATATTAATTAAAAAATAGTGTCAAATGATATTATAAGATTAAAAATTAATTCATGAAAATAAATAATTCAATTTACTTCAATATAAATATTTTTCATATCTAATATTTTATTAATTTATTAAATAAATAATTTCTATATAGGAATTTCCAATTAATATTTGGTTATTATATCATTTATAAAATTAAAATATAAATAATTATTATTAATAAACTAATATAAATTTCTAGATAATATCTGTAATTAAACCTACATATTTCCCTATCTGAAAAAATTATAGATATGAAAATAAAGGATGGATTCATTTTTTTCTACTTATTTACTTAACATATTATATAGGTTAGTTTCATTGAATATTATTCAAAGTAACTAATAATATTAGATCATATGGTAATAAGGGTCGAAATATGTCCTGAAAATTTGGTTTTTAAAATGTTTTAAGAAATTTTTCCACTTATGAATAATGTTTAATCACCATCCAAACTCTTTTTTACCTTAATCATTGTAATTTATTTTAATTATTTTCTATAATAATTTTCATCAAATATTATGTTGTTATTATTAGATAATATAAGTGATTATAATTAAAAAATTAAATTCATTTATCAATTTTCATCTCACAATACTTCCAGAATAAAATTTCGAATTAATACTGTAAACATAAGGTCCATATTTTGTTACTAACATACCATAAGTTATCTCAAGATATGATATGCGGTGTGGGTATCCTATATTATTCTCTGTAGTGCTAGTAGGGTAGGTATAATAGTCTTAGGATTAGGGATAATATTTTTAAATGCATATATTTCTCATACATTTTGAGTAAAACCCTCATATGAATGGTGTCATAGTTGGTTAGAAATATGAAAAAGATTCTTCAACCAGCGTGTGATGAGGTTTGATATAGAGGGTTTTTCCTATGGGTGATGGGTTAAGAGAAATCTGTTAGCTGATGAGATAAGGGACCAATATACTGGTTGATGGAATTATTTAGGACATAAAATCATGTTTTTATAGTTCTCAAAGTAAGATAATTATTTATTCCACATGGCTAGTAGAACCATGAACGTTGAGTGGTTCTAATAATCATGGATCAATCCTTATGGTAGTTAGAGGGATTATACTATGGGGAATGTTTCCACCAAAACGTGAAAGTCTCAAGATGGTATCAATTAGTAGCTATTGTGAAGGGTTTGGTGAAACTAGTGTTTTACCGGATTTGTCAGGCCCGATGTGATCAAGATGACTATCTAGATCTTGAGTGACTAGAGACATGCGACCATATAGTGATTTGTGTGATGGTTTTGTTCAATGTATTATTTCATGAGAATATGCTAGGAGATATAATCTAGTATGAGAATGGATCCTAATGTCACACATTTAATTGAGTGAGATGGCATCGAGGATTCCATTTATCATTTCCTATAGTATTCTATTTAATATACCATGGTGTATTTGTGTCTGTTAATGGAGTGAAACCATTCCAAGAGAGGAATAATTCATTTATTTGGTCCTCCATGAGGTTTTGGGCCCTATTGTGACACAAGAAATGCACGATAGACCATACCTCGAGTGATGAGGTAGAAAATATATATTTGGATGGATAAGCAAGCAATATTATTTTAGATAGTGGTTTGAGTGGATGGTAAATTCCCACCCAGAGACTTCACGTATAGTCTAGGTATCCAATTCAACGACATGTTGTGATTATATGATTATGAATTTATACAAAGAATGTAGGGCATGGTTTCCTTGTTGCATGCCTATAACATAATGAACTGATGGGTATACACATGGTCAAGAATGGTGGATTCTTGTGTGGAATCGAATTTGTCATCATTGAGGGTTTGGTTTCAATATAGAACATAGAGGCTTGATGTGAATGGTGTTCTGTAGGGTTGTATAACACCTGGAATCTATGGTGATTATGTGAAAGAATAACTTTTCCTCATGGATACATGTATATAACTATGTATATAAGTGGAACTCGGTGAAACCCAAATAGGATACATATATATCAATCCTTGTTTGGTAACCTTAGTGCCTTTGAAAACCGTATATATTCTTTTAGGATTATCAGATAATTTGATATAGCTATGGTCATAGTATCATGATATTATTTATATATATGCTATGTAAGGCCTATGTATGGATGTTAAGTCAGAAAAAATGTATTTTATTGTTCTTATTCGTGATATTTTATTGACTCAATGAGTGATCAATAGATGAATGATTTGAAATCCACATGGAAATTATTATGATAGAGATTTTATTTATTAATGTATACTCAGATTATGTAATTAATTTTTTGGAAATTTTTTTCATTTTCATATGACTCTGATTTGAGTGAATAGTCTCACCACTCTATGGATTATTCCCTCACAACTAGATGACAAACTATATTGTATGGGGAGGCACACTTGAGGAATTTTGAAATTCTACATGGATGGAGATTCCTGTTCATGGCATCAAAAAGTTATATTATAGGCTTTTTTGTCATGCTATGTAGTGAGAGGGTAGACATTTGTTTTATGTGTATGTTAGAGCATCTAATAAATATTGGACCAAAGAGTCATAGATACCTTTTTACTGGGGTTTCTTGGTTCCATGGTGTAGGATATTACAATTCTTTATTCATTATAATGGTTGATATAGTTGTATAATATGGTCATTTTTTTGGTTTTTATATATAGTTTTTTATTGTGGTTCATATTCATGAGGCCAATGCTTGTGCATCAAATTTGGCACATAAGAATCATATTACATTTGGTAATGCGTATAATTGGAATTTACGATTTTTTTATCCATTATAAAAATTGTCAAAAATAACTTATATTCTGTTTTACCATATTACATATAAGTGTAATTCTACTCATCTACTGCATAGTATTTTCTCAGATGACTTGTCATGTGGATCATGGGATATTATTTTTTTCTAGTGGAAGTTATTTTATCCCATGTGTAAGAGATAAACAGAACTATTGGTGGTAATTAAATGAATCTATTTAATCAGCAATGGATCCTTTTTGTTTTTAGCACATGAATTTTGAAACCCTGGTAATAATCATACTATATGCATGAAATTCCTCATGGATATAAGTATGGTTAAATAAATTATCATTAATAACCTTTATGGTGTTTTCAAATATATATTCATTGTTGAACTCTACTGAACTCAAACAAGGTATTGTGTATGAACAATGAGATGGTTTATTCAAAGTAAGTGAATGTCATATGAGTGGAATAAAGGATAGTATTAGTGGGTATGATCAATTGGATTCCTTGAATATTGGTTGTGGAGCAGTGAGAACATGTATATATTCTTTTTCCTCTTACATAAATATCATGTGACTGGTGATTGTGTGGTTTTCCTTGGAATGAGTGATATTGCTTTGGATGTTTCATAGAGTTCATTGTTAATGGATTACTCATGTTAGTCAATGACTGATAAATCATGATGTAAGGGAGCTTGAGTTTGTTTATGAAATTTTGTTTTATGGGAGCTTACACATATTGGCTTCGGGTGAGATTGAATAGGATCACTAATGAGAAAAAGGTATTGGGTTCCTAGTGTATTATTATACTATAGTGGAGGACATTGACTATTGAAATGTATCTTGGGGTAATTTCAGGGTGTGTGATTTTAGGTTCTCAATTCTTACACATAGTGTTGTTGTGTATTAGAATAGTAATCTGGTCATGTATGGTTCCATTTATTATTATTTTTATTGTATAAAAAAATAGTGGTGTAGCACTGGTAGTTTACTACTGAGGAACATGTGGGAAGAGAAGCATGGGTTTTTTTTCATGGTTGGTCCTGTATAGGATGATTGAGAATGGGCTCCAGATTAGTGAAATTGGTGTTTTATTGGGACCCAGTTATGTTTGAAACCATATTGGGATGGATAAAGTCTTTTTTAGGAATCAAAATATGGTGGCATCATCCTTGCGTTATGTTTTTTATTTTTATGTCTATTGTGTTTCCGTTTATGGGGAAACAAGTAATTGATAGGTGCCTCTACTTGGTGTTGTTGATGGTAATGCGGGGTGTGTCAGGTTTTTCTACTCAAGGATCTGTCTCATGGGTTTTTGTCTTGATGTGGCATTGTGAATTGTTTTTTGAATTTTTATGTTTCTGAGTACAAAATAGTAGGATGTTTTTTGTGGAAATTTTTGATGTTTTTTTGTAGTTTGTTTTAAATAATATTTCTGAATTGTGCAGTTACCACATAACAATAAATTTGTTTATGGAAATCAAGAAAAATTATTTTATGATCAAAAGGGAAGCCACATTCTAGTGATCATAACAATGTCTATTATAGAATTTTGGTTCTGGTATCCTTGGAAGGATCAATGGTTACTATTAGGTGCTTCCATTCATATTTGATTGATATTGACATGTCTGGTAATTAATTTTATTAAAAAACTAAGCTTTTAATAAGGGGATTGGTGTTCTTGAATGGCATGAGATGATAACGGTACTCCTATAGTTGGTAGTATTAGAATGGTTATTGTCAAATTACACACATATTGGAAGGGTCAAGGTGCAATGGAAATGATCGATGGATTATTGAGGGGACACCATATTTTGGTGTTCAGAAAGATCTACTAATATCTAATTCCTAATGAAATAGGGGATTTTATGTGTAAATATAGTGTTCATGGAGACGATACATTTTCACTAGACATAGAAATGTGTTAATGTAATTTGGGTGTTTGTGGAATCATTTATATGTTAGTAATAGAGGTGAGATCATCATGGATGAAGTTTTTTTTAGTAATCCAATCAAGGAATTACACTAGTATGTGGTTTTGGACTTCGTTTAGGGAATTGGTTGTCCTCATGATTCCTTTGGAGGTCAAGACATCATGATCAGGTTTTGTGAGGATGTGTTGGTGGGATAGAAAAATTATTTGTGTATAAATTAAACCAAATGATTTCCAACTAGTTTTTGAGTAGAATGTGATGTATTAAGGTGAAAAATATATTTAACATTTTATATGATTACATGGATTTAGAATTTCTTACTAAAGTTCATTTCATCATATTAGACCAAAATGGTTTATAATAATCCCTTTTTAGTGAATGATTGTGGTGGGTGGAACCATATGTTTTAGTCTGAATTATTTAAAAACTCTATGGTGTTTCTAGAGATATGTGTTGGTGATCATCATATCAATATTGTCATTATCGTTGAGTGGGTTACTCGACCTCTGATGAGTAGTGTTTCTATGTTTTTGGATTTCTATAGCTAGAGTGTGTTCTTTGAATTTGGAGACAGATCATAAGGATTTGATGTTGAATTTATGATTTTAGGGGGTTCAGGTGATGTCTATAGAACTTTTGAATACTTCTCAAGAATGTTTCTCTCAATGGTAGGGAGTTTTTAATGAATAAATGTTTTTAAGATTCAATTCTATGTTGGATTATGGTGGTCTTATTTATTGTTGGGGATTTTTTTTAAAATCTAGAAAAATATTGGGATTTTGAGTTTTTGAAATCCCTTAGTGTTTTTCGAATGTGAATTAGTGAAAAAAATGTTTAATTTATAATTTGTTTTACATAATGTTTATATAAATATGGCATGACAAAATTTCATAATGTTTTTTATTTTATAAATGACCATGAACATGAAAAATAGTTTTTTAATTTCATTTATTTTATAAAAATTGATAAAACATAAAAATAATTTCTTAAAATGTTATGATACCAGCTTTTTATTTCATTGTTTTGGGAATCAGGATTCTTTCCCAACCAATGTGACATAAAAAATCTTTATTGTTCATATCTTCATCATCTAACCTCGATAGTCATTTTCCACCGTCACTCATCATTTATAACCACTGTTAACCCTCATCATTCTCCATTTTCAATTGTTGGCAAAATCATTAGTCCTCTCTAGATCTAATGATCTATATTTTTTTATCCTCACCCCTCAATGTTATTCATATTAAATGTATAATTTCCAATATTATTTTTAACGGTCACTTGGGTAACTATAAGGCATTAAATTATTATTCAATGATTTTAACTGTTTTTTATTTCACATGTATTACTTATAAATTACATTAAGGTGAATTTTCATTGGACATCAAATATTCTCTAATCCAGAGAAGATTAATGTTTTTATATGGGACTAGAAAACTAAGGCCCTATAAATTATACAATCCATCATTAAATATATACATAATTAATACTTGTACACATTGATGAAATGTAGGCCTTGAATTTTTTTATTCTAATAATTGAATAATATTATTATTATATCAGTTTTTAAATATATCAATGATCTATCATTATCCTAAAACCGTTTTTTTGGATAAGAATAATTAATGGGGCCACATAATAGATTTTATGATGTACGAGGTTTTAATAAATAACAATAAGATATAATTTTTGGTTTCATATATTAATCTGGATTTATATTTTTATGAGAATTTTTTTTTGATTGGAAAAACTAGATTTAATTGTTATATGTTTTGATTGAGAAATAATTCAAAATGTTAATAAATAAAATTTATAATATATTAGAAAATTTATTGACTTTCATATTTGATTATTTTTGTTCTTGAATTAGATTTATTTTTATTTTTAAAAATATATATAATCTCAAATGTTAAGAATTTTTTTATTCTTTTGTTCTTTGTCCAATGTTTCTATGTGGTTTGATAAGTTTATTTTTTTCTTTTTTAGTAATATATGTCATGACCCGTCCTCGGGGCCCATGCTGTGACTACCCCAAGCCCGCCTTCCATAGGCCAGGGGCTGGCGACTAGCACCAAGGCGTAAAATCCCAACAATAGGGAAGGCATTGCCATTGAAAAGTAAACAAGCACCACAGAGTAAGCAAGTAGAAAAGTAAATACTAAGTAAAAACTATACAAGTTGTGCTGAAAGTAAAAGGGGCCGGAAATACAAGCCCAACTGTAAAGTACAACTGAAAGGAAAAACAGCAACTGAAAGGAAAAGCCGCAGCATCGAGCTGCCCTCTGGATGTCCCACCTGAAGTGTGGGTACAGATAGCCTCCACAATACCTCGGTCCAGCCGTCCACTACGAGTGCGTCCCGCCCAGTGGTCCACCTCCAGGTACCCTCCTGCTCCACAGGCCTCCACCACGATCTGCGCTGTCCGTCATCTGCAACCAACACAACGAAGTGCGGGCATAGCCCGTGCAGGGGTGAGTATAAGCTACTCAGTAGGGAACCTGAGACCCCCGAAGGTCTCCCGAAATACACAAAGGATAATGCACAAAGGAAAGATACAGTCACGAAGTAACAACCGACAATGCTTAGGTATATTCCCATACATATACCTAAGTCATCAATTCCCGTTCGGCTCCAACGTCCGAGCCCAAGCACAACCCAGTCCACACAGGAAAGCAAAACGTATACCCAGACAGGATAGTTCAACACAATCCACAAAGGAGAGTAAACAGTAAATCCACACAGGATAGATCCACACAATCCACAAAGGAGAGTAAACAGTAAATCCACACAGGATAGCTCAACACAATCCACGATGGAGAGTAAACAGTAAATCCACACAGGATAGCTCAACACAATCCACGAAGGAGTGTAACACAAGATTCAGCTCACACAGGTATACTTCTTCGAAAAGGTGAAAGGGATGATCAGGTATAGATACTGAATCATCTAAGCTGGGACCCACATAGGATACAAGACCAGCACGGTTGGGACCCATATAGGATACAAGACCAGCACAGCTAGGACCCACATAGGATACAAGACCGGATGTCTTCATTGATTCATCTATACTGGGACCCACATAGGATACAAGACCAGGTGTCTTCATTGATTCATCTATACTGGGACCCACATAGGATACAAGACCAGTATTGAATCATCTAAGCTGGGACCCACATAGGATACAAGACCAGCACAGCTAGGACCCACATAGGATACAAGACCAGCTGTTTTCATTGATTCATCTATACTGGGACCCACATAGGAAACAAGACCAGTATTGAATCATCCATGCTGGGACCCACATAGGATACAACACCAGCACAGCTAGGACCCACATAGGATACAAGTCCAGCTGTCTTCATCGTCGCAGTCCACTGAGGATTTCTGCACAGTCGTCGCCGCAGACCACTGAGGATCTCTGCACGGTCGTCGTCGGAGTCTATTGAGGATCTCTGCACAGTCGTCGCTGTCGAAGAAGCAGTCGCAGCCAGCTCTAGGGTTCCCGTACACAGCAAGCTCTTTCGGGAGCGTCCGCTGCATGAGCAGAGAGGCTAATACATCAACTGACACAAACTCCGAAGTTGATGTATCCAAAAGTTCCGTATCATCAACAGGAACTCAACGTCGCAGACGGCGCATCAATCGGACGCCCAGTCTGAGAGTTATTGGCTTTTTTGTCCCAGGGGCCCGGTTGGTTTTTAAGGCAAAACCAACCCGACCTTACTCCACCTACGTCCAAACCTTGGGCGGAGTATGCCAAAAGATCCGTCTCACTTAGACGAACTCAACAAAGCTGACAGCACGCCAATCGGACGTCTGTAGGTCAGGATATGAGCGTTTCCGCTCCGAGGGCCCGGTTGGTTTCGTGTACGAACCAACCAGGCCGAACTCAAAGTATTCTGAAACCTTGAGTGTGATATACCGAAACGACCGTCTCGATCCAAGGATTGTGTTGCTGCTGAAAGCGTGTCGTTTGGATGCTCGTAGCTCAAGATACGGCCATTTGACAAAAAACCGTCCGAAGAAGGGGGTCCAGGCCCGGGCTGACCCGGCCCGACCCCCCCTGGGTCGGCAGAACCCGGTCTGACCCGGTCTGACTCGGTCCGACCCAGTCCGACCGGTCAGACCGGTCTGGCTCGGCCGGCCCAGCCCGGCTCGGCCGAGCGGCCGACGTAGGTGGAGCCACCGCCCCGCATGACACCCCCGCGGCACCCACGTGGTGTCAGCCAGTCAACCGGACACGGCTGACGCCGCATCCCGAGTGACGCGGGGGGAGCCGCCGCCCCCACGTAACACCCCCGCGACAACCGCGGGGTGTCTCCCTGGCGGTCGGACGCGGCTTCAGCCGCATCCCGCGAGCGCCGCCCCCGCGTCCAGTGCCGCGGCGGTCTCGTCCGGCGGCGCGCCGGGCGCCTCCGCCTTCCGCGGGCCGCCGGAGTCACTCCGGTGGCCCATTTTTCTTTCCGTCTGCGCCGTTGCTCCTCCCGGGACTCGTTCTTCACTACGGGATCATCAAACTTCCGTTGCAGCACATTCCGTCGTCGCCCGTCAAATTCGCACAATCACGAAGAACGGCGGAGGGTTGTTGGGCCGTGTTCGTTTGGCCCGCACCCTCTGCGTTAGATATAAAAAACGGGAGAAATAAAGTTCAACACATGAACTCATATCCAAAACAATTTTTAATGAAATAAAATTGTTTCATAAAACGGGTTCCTCATTTGAACGGAAACAACAATTTTAATAAATTTAAAATTGTTCACAAAACCAGTTCTTTAACATTTTAATGAAACATTTACGGGAATATAAAAAGGGGTAATTCCAAAAATAAAATCCTTACCTCGTAGTAGTCGAGCATGAGCGTTCTTCACGGAATTGCTCATCGCGGAAGGTGGAGATCATCGCGTCATCGCGGAAGGGCGTCGCGCCGTCGCAGAACACGGCGTTTAGTCGGCGAACTCAACGGACCATGAAACAAAAGATTTAATTTAAATAATTAAATCCGTGTTTTGGTAAAAACCACAAAGGAGATTAAAAAAGAAAAACCGAGACTCTTACCTCAAGCAGCCGATCGAAGATCTGTCACGGTGGAAGGGACATCACTGAAAAACGTTGCAGGAAGGGAACGTCGGCGTCGCGGATCACAGCGTCGCGTCGTCGATTTCTGGGTTCGGCGTTCTTCGTCAGAGACCGGCGATCTTCGCGTTCTTTGCATTCTTCGTGTTCTTCGCGAAGAAGGATAAAGGCACGAGAACTCGGTCAAACCTCTCAATGAGTAAACTTTCAAAAGACTGGTTGGCCTTATTTTATTATTATGCCAAGACACGAAAAAGGGTAAGTAATGACCCATCAATTCGTTGAATTAATTCAACGAAAGAAACAGCTCATTTAATTTACGAAATAAACCGCTCAATTTAATGGTCTGTTAAGAATTTAAGAAAACGCGTCAGTTGACTTTCATAATGATAGGTTTTTGCAAGTGCGTTACTTAGCGGAAAGAAACGGCGGGGCTCGTGCGGGCCCTACCTCACAAATATCCTACCGAGAGGTAGGATATTTCTGGATAGCATCCTATCCGGATCAACTCAGCTTAAGCCGCATTTAAGTGGCTTCAAGTGGCTTCCAAGTGGCTTAAGTGAAATAAAATAAAGTTGTTGTAAAATTATTTTATTTCTTATCTTTAAGCCCGAAAATTAAAAACCACACCCGAGAAAACGCAACTCCGGAAGAGGGGTTTCTAAGTGAATACCGGCGCTGCGATTTCATCGATGCCCTCAGAATTCGATTACGGGCACCGGTTCAAAAGTTAGAAAAACCCGCTCGTCCGTTCACTGAACGTACCCGAGCCAAATTTCGGAAAATGATTTCGGGCACACCGGGCCTTGGAATCAGGTGCCATCAGAAGCTGCGCTCTTGTTAAATTCCAAAGAAAATTAAGAAAACAATTTCCTTGAAATTTACGGGTCTTTACATTACTCCCACCATAGGGCTTTACGTTCCCGTAAATCTTCAACACAAACTAGGGATACAAAGGCGGTACTGAGCACGTAACTGAGCCTCCCACTCCCATGTGCTCCCTGGAGGTTCCCGTGCAGCCATCTGATGCGCACAAGAGGAATCAATCGCCCACGTAGGACCCACTCCTGTCGATCCTCTATCTCCACCAGGACCTCCTTAAAAGTCGCCCCAGCATCCATGTCTAGCTCTCCATGGTCAATGATGTGCATCGGGTCATTCACATATCTCCTCTGCTGAGATACGTGGAAAACGTCGTGCACCCGGTGCAACTGAAGTGGCAGAGCCAGGCGACAAGCCACCTCGCCAATCCTGCTGAGGACCTAGAAAAACCCGATGAAGCGTGGAGACAACTTGCCACCTCGGCCAAATCTCCGCAAACCACGTCGAGGTAAGTCCCGCAAGAAGACGTGGTCACCATCCTCGAACTCTAGTGGCCTCCGCCTCCTATCAGCATAAGACTTCTGCCGGCTCTGAGCTGTAGTCATCCTCCCCTGGATGACCTGGACCATCTCAGGTCCCACAAGAGCTGCAAGATTTCTTCCTTGCTGATAAGAGAAATCTGGTCCCATCCCCTGGATGAACCACATTCTTTTCCTAATACAGTCATTCCCGACATGGGTGATACTAATCCATACCATGGATGACATCGTAAGGCCTCGACGCTACTACCAAGAGATCCAACCGTTACTCTCGCCTCCAAGGGTTGAGTCACACTGTCGACATCAGTGTGTGGTAACTGGGTCTCCTCCAGTAGATGTCTCACAAATGAGGGTCAAGTCAACAGTCAAAACTAGAACCTCTTAGTAACAACACAAAAGAGGACTGGAATGAAAACATCACAAAGGTATGCGTCTTTTATTATTGAAGCTCATAACACAAAAGACGCTACACAAAAGCAACAAGGAACTAGAAGTACAAAGGACGTATCATCTAGTTCTGCTCCTGTCCATTTGCTCCCAGAGCTCCATGATCAAAGGCCTCAAATGCCTGATGCTGAGCTCTCCCATGTCCACCAACTCCCTCCGGTCGGGGTGGACCTCCTGGTGGTGGTGGTGGCAACACCTGGAAGTGTCTCCCACCATTGGCTACTCGGCCAGCTCCTCTGCCTCGTCCGCCTGCACCCTGCGGACCACCGTGGCCGAACCTCTGTCTGAGAGGTCCCTCTACCACCTGCTGCTCATCTGCAAGACGAGTCGGGCAGTCTCGAGCCATGTGACCTCGCCCGCTGCATGCATAGCAATGCTTGCCCCTCGTGTAGCTGTCTCTCCTTCGGGTGCCCCGCACAACCGAATCTTCATCCTGAGACTGCCCATCTGACAGTCTTTCCCGCTTGGACCTCTGCATCACCTGTCTACTGCCAGCTGCAGAAGACCCTGCTACGGGCCATCCTGTGAAGGGCCCTGTCACTGGAGCCTGCTCGGCGACAAAACTCTCCACTAGAAGGGATCTCTCCAACACCTCTGCCGGTGTCAGAATGTTGAGGGAGATCATCGAAGCCCTGATCTCGTGCCTCAGTCCATGCTCGAAGGTCTGGGCCCGGAAGAACGAGTCCCGTACAATATCTGTGGAGTAGCGCGAGAGATCAGTAAATCTCTCCGAGTACTGGGGCACTATCATACTGCCCTACCGTAGCTGTAGCAGCTCTCGGATGCGCACCGCACGGAGGGTGGCTAGGACGAACTCGAAGAGGAAGATGCTCTCAAAGTCCGTCTAGAGAAGAGATGTCTTGTCGTGCACCTGGAGCATCAAGCTCCACCATCTTCCTACTGCCGCGTGCCGGAGTCTCGCTGCGAGGATCACCATGAGATCTGCTGGTGTCCTCACTAACCTGAAAACTCGCACGACCTCCTCCATCCAGTCCTCGGCTGTAACAGCTCGAGATTTTATGAAAAATATTCTTTTTTATTTCACTAATGTCTTGTGTTGTACGCTACACCAAAAGGAGCTTGCACAACATGTATCCTTGACTTGCCTTGCATTACACGCAATCGCAACCTTCCTCGATAGCGTGTGTGGTACGTAATACTGAGTTTCACGAAACAATGATATGCTATTAAAATATTATTAAAACTAGCCGTTATGAATAGTAATAACCACTTTTTAAATTTTAGAAATTTTAAAATGTACTTCATTTTTGGATTCGGAGTATCGAATTTAGCCTAAGGTTAAATTTTGGTACTTTTCGGATAACTTTCATATTCTGATGAATAGTGAAAATTACTAAATTATAATTAAAAACAACTTTTTTAATCGAAATAATTAATAGTGATAAATCATTAATTTGAGTGGTTTTAAAGTATATTTAGAATATATTTTTACAATTTAATACAAAGTTGGTCATTGGATATAATTTCACATTTAAACTAGACATAAACAAGTGTCAATCTTTTGATAGATATTGTTTCTTAAAAACACGCTATTTGTTTTAACAGCGGGATTTAATTATAAAATTAATTAATGCAACTTTTATGTAATGAATTTGGTAAAATAGACTTCATTTTTGAATTCGGAATATGAAATATAGCTTGGGATGAAATTTTGGCACTGTTCTGAAAAACATCAATTTTTGATGAATAGTGAAACTACTAAGTGGTAGTTAAAAAAACTGAATTTTTCATAAAACTTAATTTTACTGCTTCTGTGAATGGAATTTCAAAAATCCGAGAGACACGGTTGATGTTAGTAAATAAAATGTGGTTCAATGAGATGAAAATAATTTTTGGTGAATAATAACTTTTTACTTTTTTTTACCGCGGTTAATAGTAAAAAGGGTAACTAAGGGTAAATATGATATTAATATTACCCTAACACGTGTCCTAATTCTATTGGACAAGTGTAATTCGACAAAAAACAAACTTAGGAATAAAATATGACCATTTAGGCACACTTGGATTAGATTAGGACATTTATTATTATTTAATTCAAAGAAGAGTTAAAAGAGTTAAAATCAAAGTTTATTTACTAAAACATTTTTTATATACGGTTTTACATAAGATAAATTCGATTGTAAATATTCATTAGAAATCTAAAAATATTTCCTACATAATGGTATTTTATTTGTAATTTTTAGACATCAAATAATTTAATTTAGTTATGACACAATGATGATGCAGTAATTATCGTATTAATGAAATATTGACATAATTGATGTTATAAACACCAAAATAAATATAATTTGAGACTTGTTATGAATTACACTAATTTTCTAGGTTACTAAGATATATTAGTGTTGATTTAATCAACTTGGTTCGAAAATATAATTCTTTTATGATTTTCAAAAAAATCATGTATCAAATAGTGTCAAAATTGACACAAAATAGTTTTTAAATCAAATATTATATTATTTTATTCCTAAAAATCTAAGGTTCGGACAAATGACTTAGATAAGGATATATTTATTAATAACATACAATTTGGGGTTCGTTTGGCATGGTATAGTAAGATTATTAACCATATAGTGAAAGAAAACAAAAAGACACGGTAAAAGTTAAATTATTTAACTTAGAGTTAAATCTAATTGATAAGGTTAAAATAATAACCTAAACTTGTCTAAATCCTATTGGTTGATATGATTTCTACCCATCCCCACTTTATCTTCGAAATAAGACCCTTTGGAACCATTATAAACCGATTTTGACTTTAAAATAAAATAATATTTTGAGGTATTCCTAAGGTGCCCCTCTCCTCCATTATAAAAGGACACCTCCTCCCCCTCCTCCTCACACCAATTTGAGCACTCAAGCTCGGCCAAACCCTGCCAAAATCTCTTCTCCACTTCCCTAAAAACATCCTAGAGGTTCTGGTCTTCCTCAAAGACCAATTTTAGTGCCCTAAGAGGAGGTCTCAAAGAGGCACTTCAAAGAAGAGGTAATTACCGTTACCAATTCTTTCATCTTTATTTCTTCTTCCACTTCTTCTTCTTAGGTTGTTTCATTATGAAGTAATAACATCAGTATCACTCATATACTGATATGTTATTATAAGTATGAAACAACCCTATTTCACCATCTATCCATCCTACGGAAAAAGAAATAACCGCGCGTGCGTACATACGGAATACCGTCTCCACGCCGTGGTGTAATCTAATTTCCACCACCACCTTACATGGATGGGTATAATGGTGTAAAGAATAACTATACATAGTTATTACAACATCATATTGATTCTGATATATTGTATGATCCACTCCAATTCAATTCAATATTTATAGAAATGATATCATCGCTCGTGCGTACGTACGGACTACCGTCTCCACGACACGATGAGATTCATTTTCCATGTTAACCATTTAAGAATGATTATAATGTATATATAAGAAATAATAATAAAATATATGACATTATAAAGCTACTGGATTTATGTATATATATACATATGTATGTCATCTACTTACTTCCATTTCAAGACAATAAGGAAAGGATAACAGCGTTCATGCGTACGTACGGACTACCGTCTCCATGAACGGTATTTTTCATTTTACTTATCTACCTATTATATATATATATATACTTAATATATATGATATATAAATCAAATTTTATATTCTGGAAGTGAGTAAATCATGATATAAGTAATAATGATGTCAAGAACAACAAGTCAAAACACCTACGATAAATGAAACGATTTTACCCAAAACGCTTCTTTAACATGGAATTTACAAAAGAACGGGTAATATAATGTCATAAGTGAACCATATATGATATCATAACAATGAATATGATTCTTTAATATGTCAATAACATGATTTAAATCATTATACAGGAGGTTCAGACACTTACAAAGAAAGTCGGACCTAATGTAAGGGAAATATCACAATCTCATTTTTATCCGAGATTGTTTATTCGTAAGTATATACAGGGGTGTATTTTATCATCCACATCCATGTTTCATCAATATGTAATATTATTTCCATCCACCTACAATTGTTTAAATCCATTTTTACCCTTCGGTGAGTTTTTAGTAATATGTACGAAAGGAATCTTTTGTCGTTTTTCGTACGAGGTACTTTTTGACTTTTCCGACAAAAGTACGAAGAATGTTTTTTTTAACTTATACGGCATGAATAGATTTTTAAAACATTATTTCCAAGAAACTTCATTAACAAGTTTTCAAGTTTATTTTTAATGAACTTCTTTTATTTTAAAGTCGTATGACATGTTATGAAAGGAAAAATGTTTTTGAAGTAGAAAGGATATTTTCCTCAAGATTGGAGTTCAAGTATTTTATCAAAATTATTTTCCATCTAAGATAATAAAAGGGTTCTGTTTTTATCCCTATTATTACATGGATTTGATTATGTTGTGATGGAAATATTTTTATGAATTCCTTTATCTTATATGAATTGTTTTATGATGTCATGTTGTTTAAGAATCCCATTTTTATTACATGGGTTACGCTATGATGTATGGTTTATGATTATGTGGCACACATAAGAAAGGATTCATTATGAGATGGGTGGGACCTATATCTCCCTCCAATGTATTGGGTAAAGATTTTATATCTCATGAGATAGACAGGGCTGGAACGGTAGGTTATACCGGTTCAGTGAAACAGGACTGAAACGAGGGTTACTCGATTCAGAAAAGGGACTTTGTCCACTAAGATAGTCTTGGAAATGAGTCTTGACTAACAAGAAATGATTTTCCATGATTATGTGTGCATGCCACAAAGTTTCAAGTTTTATTTCATGATTATGGGGATCTCATTTTCACTTCTATGATTTATCCCATGTTATGATATTATGAGCTCTTTTGCAGGTTAAGATTTCCAAAAGCTATGTTCTTATGTATATGATGTGATTGATATTTCTTTTGTTTACCCTTACTGAGCATTTGAGCTCACCCTTTTATGTTTTCTTTTCCCCAGGATATAAAAAAAGGTTTTTAGGTAAAAAAAAGGAAGATCTTTATGGGAGATATTGAAGATCTTTCACCACGATTAGAAGATTACGTTCCGAGTTTCCAAAGAAACTAAACTATTACGATCCTTGTGTGTGTGTTTTTGTTATGTACTAAGTATTCCGCAAAAGTAATGTAATGTCCATGTACGATAAGCTTCGGGTCTCTACAGTTGGTATCAGAGGAAAGGTTTAGTCAACCTTTGGAAACTAGGATGCGAAAACGTTAGTGAGATCCCTAGAGATATTTATAAGGTTTGTCTAGGGATGTCCCTAAGGATAAGTATACGTATGGGATACAGTCCTATAACTACGGTAACGATCTTAGAATTTAACCTAAGAAGTTAGATATTGAGGATACTCCCCCTTTATAATGTTGTTTTCCCTAGCATGATTTTTGCCTCTCACACTATTCTTTTTGGGTTTTAGACGATGGCTGGAACCCGAAGGAACCATGTTGGTCAATGCAATGGACAATGCAATAATTGCCCTCCTGAACAAACAAATGTTATGGGAGATGGAGTGCAAAATCTTATTGCTATACTTACACAAGCTATGAATCATTCTGGACTTCCAAATGAGCAGAGAAGGGAACAATATTCTATTGAGTCCTTCATGAGGCAACGTCCACCTTCTTTCAGTGGGTCTTCTGATCCACTTGTGGCTGAACAATGGAACAGTACTACTGAAAAGATATTTTCAGTTCTTCAATGTTCTGAACATGATAAAGTCATCTTAGCAGTATATCGTTTGGAAGGTAAAGCTGATCAATGGTGGAATCTTATCAAGCATATGAGGCCAAGAGATGAAATTGAGTCCATGGAATGGGACGAGTTCAAGAACTTATTTTTCAGTAAGTACTTCCCTCGTATTCTTCGAACAAATATGGAGAAAGAGTTTCTTGAACTGAAGCAAAGAGACGATGAATCTGTTGGTACCTATGAAGAAAATTTTTCAAGACATGCAAGGTATGCTTCTGGAATTATCATCCAACCTGAAAGTAAAGTTGATCGATTTTTCAGTGGCTTAAAACCAAGTCTTCGAAGGGCATTAGCTATAAGAGACTTCAGTAGCATGAAGAAATTGTGCATTGTGCTATCAAGGTAGAAATGGAAGTTGGTGTTACATATCCATCTCATGGTTTTGACAAGAAACAAAAGATGGAGTTCAAGGAGAAATCTCAGAATAATGGTGAAAAGAAGATGAATGTTCCCTTATGCACAAAGTGTGGAAAGAAGCATGGTGGAGATTGTCTTAAAGGGACTAGAAAATGTTTTAAGTGTGGAAAAGAAGGTCATCGAGCAGATGAGTGTCGAAGTAATGAAAAAAGGGTTTCTAATGATGTGAATAAAGCAAACACTGCAGAGAATTCACCACCAACACTTCAATGCTTCAAGTACAAGGAAATGGGGCATTATGCTAATAATTGCCCTAATCCAAGGGTTAGTGATGATCAACATGAGCAACCACTGAAGGAAAAGGACAAAGAGAAATCACATGCGATCACTATTGGAAATGTTGAATATGACAACGATGTGGTGGAATGATTAAGTGTTTATGTAATGGGATTCCAAAATAATGTTGTATCATTGGGTATTGCAATATTTATTTATGTGGTATTCAAAGTGATTGAGATATTTTTTGGAAATAAGATGATATGCGCATAATGAAGGGAAAACGAGAAAATGAAATGTTTAATAGTATTCATGAGCTCATGATTGATATAAGGACTAAGTGATATCATGGTTTGAGTATATAGAATTTTGAGGATTTTGGTATGTGGAAAGTGTTAACTTTTAACTGCACTCATGTTTTCACTAAGGTATTCAAGAAAATACACGATTAAGGACTTTGAATGTTTGGAATGTGACCAACAAGACATATCTTACGATATATGGGGATCAACGATGGTATTAAATCTCTGGTAATCGTTTTCACTATGTTATGAGAGTGGACTGCAGTATTATGGATAAGCCTAAAGATTGAAATGGATTATGTTGGACATAAGTGAGTATTGTTTAAGGATAGAAGTTTTTTTCGATATTATTGATGGGATGTTATAGTAATGTATTTTTAGAAAAAGGACAACCTGCAGGACGGGCGACAACCCATCGCGTCGGACAAGGATGTGGGAATCGAACCCACAACCGAAGTGCGACTGGCCTTTATCGCCTACCACTGACCTACAGGAAGTCCCTGTTTAGTAGAAACTAGTGTTATTATATTAAGCAGTATGATATATGAAGTATAAGCCCATTTTAGGAACCATATATGATTAATCCCACTATAGATCGACTTATGTATATAAATTTTTCTAACCTTTTGAGACAGATGGAATGACCCGTCATTCTATCACATGATCTGCTAACACTTCACGAATAACAAATTCGACTTCATTTATTTAAGAGATGAAGTGGAAATTGTTAAAGGCACGAACAACAGTGAGATTGTACCAAAATAAAGTAAGTATTTATCCTAATTCAAATTCTTTAACTTTAGGGAAATGATCTTGAAAACCAAAAATGTTGTCCTAGTTCTCTTATACCTGATGAATCAGATAGTACCTTATATCATCACAAATCTATGGATTTGTGATTACTGGCTTTTCCATAGCCATGTTCTCTACCACTCTCCATCAGAACATGATGGTTAGATTTCTCTTCCATATCCATATTTTCACCTATGTGGAAACCCAGTGATTAGTTTATTTGGGTAATCGTTACATTTCATACTTTAGTTTTTAAAGTCAAGTTTTGGTATTCCCTTTTATGATGTGGGTTTCTATTAAAGAAACTTTCGAATAGTAAACCATTTATAACCCCGACGAATTTCGAGGGCGAAATTCATTTTAAGGGGGGTAGAATGTAACAGCCCGAGATTTTATGAAAAATATTCTTTTTTATTTCACTAATGTCTTGTGTTGTACGCTACACCAAAAGGAGCTTGCACAACACGCATCCTTGACTTGCCTTGCATTACACGCAATCACAACCTTCCTCGATAGCGTGTGGGGTACGTAATACTGAGTTTCACGAAACAATGATATGCTATTAAAATATTATTAAAACTAGCCGTTATGAATAATAATAACCACTTTTTAAATTTTAGAAATTTTAAAATGGACTTCATTTTTGGATTCGGTGTATCGAATTTAGCCTAAGGTGAAATTTTGGTACTTTTCGGATAACTTTCATATTCTGATGAATAGTGAAAATTACTATATTATAATTAAAAACAACTTTTTTAATCGAAATAATTAATAGTGATAAATCATTAATTTGAGTGGTTTTAAAGTATATTTAGAATATATTTTTACAATTTAATACAATGTTGGTCATTGGTTGTAATTTCACATTTAAACTAGACATAAACAAGTGTCAATCTTTTGATAGATATTGTTTCTTAAAAACACGCTATTTGTTTTAACAGCGGGATTTAATTATAAAATTAATTAATGCAACTTTTATGTAATTAATTTGGTAAAATAGACTTCATTTTTGAATTCGGAATATGAAATATAGCTTGGGATGAAATTTTGGCACTGTTCTGAAAAACATCAATTTTTGATGAATAGTGAAACTACTAAGTGGTAGTTAAAAAAAACTGAATTTTTCATAAAACTTAATTTTACCGCTTCTGTGAATGGAATTTCAAAAATCCGAGAGACACGGTTGATGTCAGTAAGTAAAATGTGGTTCAATGAGATGAAAATAATTTTTGGTGAATAGTAATTTTTTACTTTTTTTTACCGCGGTTAATAGTAAATAGGGTAACTAAGGGTAAATATGATATTAATATTACCCTAACACATGTCCTAATTCTATTGGACAAGTGTAATTCGACCAAAAACAAACTTAGAAATAAAATATGACCATTTAGGCCCACTTGGATTAGATTAGGACATTTATTATTATTTAATTCAAAGAAGAGTTAAAAGAGTTAAAATCAATGTTTATTTACTAAAACATTTTTTATATAGGGTTTTACATAAGATAAATTCGATTTTAAATATTCATTAGAAAGCTAAAACGATTTCCTACATAATGGTATTTTATTTGTAATTTTTAGACATCAAATAATTTAATTTATTTATGACACAATGATGATGCAGTAATTATCTTATTAATGAAATATTGACATAATTTATGTTATAAACACCAAAATAAATATAATTTGAGACTTTTTATGAATTCCACTAATTTTATAGGTTACTATGATATATTAGTGTTGATTTAATCAACTTGGTTCGAACATATAATTCTTTTATGATTTTCACAAAAATCATGTATCAAATAGTGTCAAAATTGACACAAAATAGTTTTTAAATAAAATATTATTTTATTTTATTCCTAAAAATCTATGTTTCGGCCAAATGACTTAGATAAGGATATATATATTAATAATATACAATTTCGGATTCGTTTGGCATGTTATAGTAAGATTATTAACCATATAGTGAAAGAAAACCAAAAGACACGGTAAAAGTTAAATTATTTAACTTAGAGTTAAATCTAATTGATAAGGTTAAAATAATAACCTAAACTTGTCTAAATCCTATTGGTTGATAGTATTTCGACCCATCCCCACTTTATCTTCGAAATAAGACCCTTTGGAACCATTATAAACCGATTTTGACTTTAAAATAAAATAATATTTTGAGGTATTCCTAAGGTGCCCCTCTCCTCCCTTATAAAAGGACACCTCCTCCCCCTCCTCCTCACACCAATTTGAGCACTCAAGCTCGGCCAACCCCTGCCAAAATCTCTTCTCTACTTCCCTAAAAACATCTAGAGGTTCTGGTCTTCCTCAAAGACCAATTTTAGTGCCCTAAGAGGAGGTCTCAAAGAGGCACTTCAAAGAAGAGGTAATTACCGTTACCAATTCTTTCATCTTTATTTCTTCTTCCACTTCTTCTTCTTAGGTTGTTTCATTATGAAGTAATAACATCAGTATCACTCATATACTGATATGTTATTATAAGCATGAAACAACCCTATTTCACCATATATCCATCCTACGGAAAAAGAAATCACCGCGCGTGCGTACGTACGGAATACTGTCTCCACGCCGTGGTGTAATCTATTTTCCACCACCACCTTACATGGATGGGTATAATGGTGTAAAGAATAACTATACATAGTTATTACAATATCATATTGATTCGGATATATTGTATGATCCACTCCTATTCAATTCAATATTTATAGAAATGATATCATCGCTCGTGCGTACGTACGGACTACCGTCTCCACGACACGATGAGATTCATTCTCCATGTTAACCATTTAAGAATGATTATAATGTATATATAAGAAATAATAATGAAATATATGACATTATAAAGCTACTGGATTTATGTATATATATACATATGTATGTCATCTACTTACTTCCATTTCAAGACAATAAGGAAAGGAAAACAGCGTTCATGCGTACGTACGGACTACCGTCTCCATGAACGGTGTTTTTCATTTTACTTATCTACCTATTATATATATATATACTGAATATATATGATATATAAATCATATTTTATATTCTGGAAGTGATTAAATCATGATATAAGTAATAATGATGTCAAGAACAACAAGTCAAAACACCTACGATAAATGAAACGATTTTACCCAAAACGCTTCTTTAACATGGAATTTACAAAAGAACGGGTAATATAATGTCATAAGTGAACCATATATGATATCATAACAATGAATATGATTCTGTAATAAGTCAATAACATGATTTAAATCATTATACAGGAGGTTCGGACACTTACAAAGCAAGTCGGACCTAAGGTAAGGGAAATATCACAATCTCATTTTTATCCGAGATTGTTTATTCGTAAGTATTTATTGGGGTGTATTTTATCATCCACATCCATGTTTCATCAATATGTAATATTATTTCCATCCACCTAAAATTGTTTATATCCATTTTTACCCTTCGGTGAGTTTTTAGTAATATGTACGAAAGGAATCTTTTGTCGTTTTTCGTACGAGGTACTTTTTGACTTTTCCGACAAAAGTACGAAGAATGTTTTTTTTAACTTATACGGCATGAATGGATTTTTAAAACATTATTTCCAAGAAACTTCATTTACAAGTTTTCAAGTTTATTTTTAATCAACTTCTTTTATTTTAAAGTCGTATGACATGTTATGAAAGGAAAAATGTTTTTGAAGTAGAAAGGATATTTTCCTCAAGAATGGAGTTCAAGTATTTTATCAAAATTATTTTCCATCTAAGATAATAAAAGGGTTCTGTTTTTATCCCTATTATTACATGGATTTGATTATGTTTTGATGGAAATATTTTTATGAATTCCTTTATCTTATATGAATTGTTTTATGATGTCATGTTGTTTAAGAATCCCATTTTTATTACATGGGTTACGCTATGATGTATGGTTTATGATTATGTGGCACACATAAGAAAGGATTGATTATGAGATGGGTGGGACCTATATCTCCCTCAAATGCATTGGGTAAAGATTTTATATCTCATGAGATAGACAGGGCTGGAACGGTAGGTTATACCGGTTCAGTGAAACAGGACTGAAATGAGGGTTACTCGATTCAGAAAAGGGACTTTGTCCACTAAGATAGTCTTGGCAATGAGTCTTGACTAACAAGAAATGATTTTCCATGATTATGTGTGCATGCCACAAAGTTTCAAGTTTTATGTTATGATTATGGGGATCTCATTTTCACTTCTATGATTTATCCCATGTTATGATATTATGAGCTCTTTTGCAGGTTAAGATTTACAAAAGCTATGTTCTTATGTATATGATGTGATTGATATTTCTTTTGTTTACCCTTACTGAGCATTTGAGCTCACCCTTTTATGTTTTCTTTTCCCCAGGATATAAAGAAAGGTTTTTAGGTAAAAAAAAGGGAAGATATTTATGGGAGATATTGAAGATCTTTCACCACGATTAGAAGATTACGTTCCGAGTTTCCAAAGACACTAAACTATTACGATCCTTGTGTGTGTGTTTTTGTTATGTACTAAGTATTCCGCAAAAGTAATGTAATGTCCATGTACGATAAGCTTCGGGTCTCTACATCGGCTGCTTGGGGGTCCGTCTCCCCACGAAACCTGGGAGGTCGCTGGCGCTGGAACTCATGCAGATCTCCAAGGCGACATGCATCGTCAGTGGTCGTGGCGGGAAGCATCGGTGGCTCGGCGGGTAAAGGTACCGCCGGTGCCTCTACTGACAAGGAGCCCTGCACCGAGGCCTCATCGCTCAGTGGGCTGTCATCACGCTCCACTCTCGGAACCCTAGCTGGCTGCCGTCGTGGGGCCATCCTGAAGAGGAAACAAGTGCGCCACGGTCAGAACAACATACCTGGTGAGCTGACACAAGTAATCACAAAGAAAACTTGAAACACACATGCAATCAATGTTTTCATGCATTAAGTCAGAAATCAGAAGTCAGGGTCCTGGTGTACAGATATGTCGGCCGCCGCACCAACACTGGACTCCCTGGACTGATAACCACACCCAATACGCTAAACACTATTTCTTCACATAGAAGAAAGATCAGAGTCTGTGGTAGAACCGACCACCTCTGATACAAATTTGTCACGACCCGTCCTCGGGGCCCGTGCCGTGACTACCCCAAGCCCGCCTTCCATAGGCTAGGGGCTGGCGACTAGCACCAAGGTGTAAAATCACAACAATATGGAAGGTATTGCCTTTGAAAAGTAAACTAGCACCATAGAGTAAGCAAGCGGAAAATTAAACACTATGTAAATACTGTACAAGCTGTGCTGAAAGTAAATGGGGCTGGAAATACAAGCCCAACTGTAAAGTAAAACTGAAAGGAAAAACAGCAACTGAAAGGAAAAGCCACAGCGTCGAGCCGTCCTCTGGAAGTCCCACCTGAAGGGTGGGTACAGATAGCCTCCACAGCACCTCGGTCCAGCCATCCACTCCGAGTGTGTCCCGCCCAGTGGTCCACCACCAAGTATCGTCCTGCTCCGCACGCCTCCACCACGATCAGCGCTGTCCGTCGTCTGCAAACAACACAACGAAATGCGGGCATAACCCGTGCAGGGGTGAGTATAAGCTACTCAGTAGGGACCCCGAGACCCCCGAAGGTCTCCCGAAATCCACAAAGGGTAATCCACAAAGGAAAGATACAATCACGAAGTAACAACCGACATTGCTTAGGTATATTCCCATACATATACCTAAGTCATCAATTCCCTTTCGGCTCCAACGTCTGGGCCCAAGCACAACCAAGTCCAAACAGGAAAGCAAAACATATACCCACACAGAATAGTTCAACACAATCCACAAAGGAGAGTAAACAGTAAATCCACACAGGATAGCTCAACACAATCCACAAAGGAGAGTAAACAGTAAATCCACACAGGATAGCTCAACACAATCCACGAAGGAGAGTAAACAATAAATCCACACAGGATAGCTCCACACAATCCACGAAGGAGTGTAACACAAGATTCAGCTCACACAGGTATACTTCGTCGAAAAGGTGAAAGGGATGATCAGGTATAGATACTGAATCATCTAAGCTGGGACCCACATAGGATATAAGACCAACACGGCTGGGACCCACATAGGATACAAGACTAGCATAGCTAGGACCCACATAGGATACAAGAGCAGTTGTCTTCACTGATTCATCTATACTGGGACACACATAGGATACAAGACCAGCTGTCATCATTGATTCATCTATACTAGGACCCACATATAATACAAGACCAGTATTGAATCATCTAAGCTGGGACCCACATAGGATACAACACCAGAACAGCTAGGACCCACATAGGATACAAGACCAGCACAGCTAGGACCCACATAGGATACAAGACCTGCAGTATTCATTGTCGCAGTCCACTAAGGATTTCTGCACAGTCGTCGTCGCAATCCATTGAGGATCTCTGCACAGTCGTCGTCGGAGTCCACTGAGGATCTCTGCACAGTCGTCGCTGTCGAAGAAGCAGTCGCAGCCAGCTCTAGGGTTCCCGCACACAGCAAGCTCGTTCGGGAGGGTCCGCTCCATGAGCCGAGAGTCTGATACATCAACTGACACAAAGTCCGAAGTCGATGTATCCAAAAGTTCCATATCGTCAACAGGAACTCAACGTTGCAGACGGCGCGTCAATCGGACGCCCGGTCTGAGAGTTATTGGCTTTTTCGTCCTAGGGCCTGGTTGGTTTTTAAGGCAAAACCAACCGAACCGTACTCAACCTGCATCCAAACCTCGGGCGGAGTATCCCAAAAGATCTGTATCACATAGAGGAACTCATCAAAGCTGACGGCACGTCAATCGGACGTCCGTAGCTCAAGATATGAGTGTTTCCGCTCCGAGGGCCCGGTTGGTTTCGTGTACGAACCAACCCGGCCGAACTCAAATTCTTCCAAAACCTTGAGTGCGATATACCGAAATGACCGTCTCGATCCAAGGATCGTGTTGCCGCTGACGGTGCGTCGTTTGGAGGCCCGTAGCTCATGATACGGCCATTTGAACGAAAACCATCCGAAGACGGGGGGGTCCGGGCCCGGGCTGACCCGGCACGGCTCGGCCGAGCGGCCGACGCGGGGGGAGCCTCCGCCCCGCGTGACACCCCCGAGGCACCCGCGGGGTGTCGTCCAGACAACCAGACGCGGCTGAAGCCGTGTCTCGAGTGACGCGGGGGGAGCCGCCGCCCCCGCGTGACACCCCCGCAACAACCGCGGGGTGTCTCCCTGGCGGCCGGACGCGGCTTTAGCCGCGTCCCGCGAGCGCCACCGCCGCGGTCGGTGCCGCGGCGGTCTCGTCCGGCCGCGCGCCGGGAACCCCCGCTGGCTTCCGCGCACCGCCGGAGTCGCTCTAGTGGCCCGTTTTTCTTCCCGTCTGCGCCGTTGCTCCTCCCGGGACTCGTTCTTCACTGCGAGATCATCAAACTTCCGTTGCGGCACGTTCCGTCGTCACCCGTCAAATTCACACAATCACGAAGAACGGTGGAGGGTTTTCGGGCTGTGTTCATTTGGCCTGCACCCTCCGCGTTAGATATAAACAATGGGAGAAATAAAGTTCAACACATGAACGCATATCCGAATCAATTTTTTATGAAATAAAATTGTTTCATAAAACGGGTTCCTCATTTGAACGGAAACAACAATTTTAATAAATTTAAAATTGTTCACAAAGCCAGTTCTTTAACTTTTTAAAGAAACATTTATGGGAATATAAAAAGGGGTAATTCCAAAAATAAAATCCCTACCTCATAGTCGTCGCGCGTGAGCGTTCTTCGCAGAATTGCTCATCGCGGAAGGTGGAGATCGTCGCGTCGTCGCGGAAGGGCGTCGCGTCGTCGCGGAACACGGCGTTGAGTCGGTGAACTCAACGGACCATGAAACAACAGATTTAATTTAAATAACTAAATCCGTGTTTTGGTAAAATCCACAAAGGATATTAAAAAAGAAAAATAGAGACTCTTACCTCAAGCAGCCGATCGAAGATCCGTCGCGGAGGAAGGGACGTCGCAGAAGAAAGTTGCAGGAAGGGAACGTCAGCGGCGCGGATCACGGCATCGCGTCGTCGATTTCCGGGTTCGGCGTTCTTCGTCGGAGACCTGCGTTCTTCACGTTCTTCGCGTTCTTCGCGAAGAAGGATAAAGGCACGAGAACTCTGTCAGACCTCTCAACGAGTAAACTTTCAAAAGACTGGTCGATCTTATTTTATTATTATGCCAACACACGAAAAAGGGTAAGTAACGACCCATCAATTCGTTGAATTAATTCAATGAAAGAAACAGCTCATTTAATTTACGAAATAAACCGCCCAATTAAATGGTCTGTTAAGAATTTAAGAAAACACGTCAGTTGACTTTCATAATGACGGGTTTTCGCGTGTGCGTTACTTAACGGAAAGAAACGGCGGGGCTCGTGCGAGCCCTACCTCACAAATATCCTACAGAGAGGTAGGATATTTATGGATAGCATCCTATCTGGATCAACTCAGCTTAAGCCGCCTTTAAGTGGCTTCAAGTGGCTTCCAAATGGATTAAGCGAAATAAAATAAAGTTGTCGTAAAATTATTTTATTTCTTAACTTTAAGCCCGAAAATTAAAAACCACACCCGAGAAAACGCAACTCCGGAAGAGGCGTTTCTAAGAGAATACCGGCGCTGCGATTTCATCGGTGCCCTCAGAATTCGATTCCGGGCACCGGTTCAAAATTTAGAAAAACCCACTCATCCGTTCGCTGAACGTACCCGAGCCAAACTTCAGAAAATGATTCCGGGCACAACGGGCCTCGGAATCAGGTGCCGTCAGAAGCTGCGCTCTTGTAAAATTCCAAATAAAATTAAGGAAAAAATTTCCTTAAAATTTACGGGTCTTTACAATATAAATAAATTATATACATATAATGTATTTTATTTTGATAATCTACTATAATCAGAATATTTAGAATATTATATTTTTTTCATTATTTTATGAATTTATATTATATTTATTGTTTCTTTGTATATCGTTTACTTGGGTATAAATAAATTTTATTTCCTAAATTTATCACTTCTTTAGAGAAAACAATTTATATTTACTTTTTAGGTCATTATTAAGTGTTTTATATTATCATTATTATTTAATTATTTATTTATTTAATAATTATATTTATTTTTTTAAATTTTATTTTAATAAAATTTATTTTTGGTAACATTTCATTGCACAATAAAAATTGATAATAAAAGAAAAATATTTGATTTTATTTATATTTTTTTAAATAAAATTATAATTTTAATTTGGAAATACAATAAATTATATTCAAAAAATTAAATTTTTATTATTATTGAGTACGTGTCATAAAATTATGACATCACGTTGAATAAGTAATGAATATGATGTAGGGTTTGATTGTTTTCTAGGAATTTTTGAGCCTATATCTAAATATGATTTTCAACCCACTATACACTCAACAGTTTTAATCTTCACAAGGTCAAATTTGGGTTATATGTGTTCTTAGACCCCCTATTTTATTAAGGATTTTATATTTAATTGAATGAATAGACATTTTCATATACTGATTAACATTCGACATTCATCCTCACACTTTATGCAAGAAATTATTACTATCACTCAATATATTGATTCCACTCTCGTTGTTGATACCACTGTTGTGATTCCATTAAGAATCCCTTAGGAGTTCTATCATCAACCAATTGAGATATATGGATTTCCATGGGAGATACATATGAACGATATGAGTATACTGTATCAATTGTATGAATAGTTTTTCTTGGCTATATCCATGGTAGTTAAACCTCTTATGGTCCCTATAGAACTAGAAGATACATCCTCGATTTCTCTTAAGAGTTCATGGAACCCTATACATATGGAATATGTCAAATCATATTTTATATAGAATTTTGGGAAATTAAATTTTTTTGATTTAAATATATATATGTCGTAAAATGTTATGAATCATATTAACTAATTAAAAATCTAATACTTTTTAGAATTGTTATATATTTTAGACTCAACCCCTAACCAATTTCATTTATATTATTCTAAAAATATTTACTTTTATGTGTGGCATTCACCTCATCATTAATTTATTTTCCCAATTTCAAAAGGTTTATTTGAGGGAGTTGATAATTCCAAGAATGATTTTATTTTACAACATATTTTCCTACTTTCATTTACATAACTCCTATATCTATTTTAAATTAGTTTCTACATGTTTAACCATTACCTAACCTGAAAAATTTATGTTTACCCTTACATAAAAAATAAAAATTACTATTTACCCATTCATAACATGTAAAAATTTCCATTTTCCCTAAAATAACATATACTAATTTCTATAACCAATAATTACATGTAAGAGGACTAATTATTTTCAAATATTCTTTTGATAATTTGATACGTATTTTTTTCATTTATGCATGACTTATAAATTAAGTTTTACCTTTACAGATCATATTGAAAAACATTCTTACCATAATGAAACATATGTAATATAAATTATAACTTTAACTATCTCATTATATTTTCATTTTTCCCTTACATATACATATAGAGTTACGCTTACATAGATTTGGAAAATTAAGAAAATCCAATTTACACACGTTTTCATTTTTCTCCATATATTGAATTGGTGCATGTGTATAACTACTACAAAATTTTTTAAATAATAATTAAATTATTATTAATTATATATAACCAATGGTATGTGTTTTAATAGTGTTTTGAATGAAATTTTTTAATATCATGGTTTTTTTCATTTTCCTGCATAAATATAAATCATGAAAATCAAAATTTTGAATTTTTTTATTTTTATTTTTATTTTATCTTACATAATTATAAATACATATTAGATGATAAAATATTCAATGATTCTATATTTATATACATTAATTCATTGTTCAACAATTTTTAGTTTCTTTATATATATATTTCTATATTCCAAAAAAAATTATTTCAAATTTTAAATATATTTATTTGTCTATTTTCATGGTATTTCATTATTGAAAATATTATTATTTGGCCTTTCTATTATTTTAACGAGGATATCCAGTATCATTGTATTACTTTACACATCATCCTAATCTCCCCATTTACTATGTTTTTTCAATTGAGGATCACTAGTTTCCACTTGTAGTGCATGGGATGATATATTATATTGGCAATATTATACCTCATTAGAAAATGAAGACAAATCAGATTAAGGTAATCATACTGTATATTATAGATTCATCAAATAGTGTATTATTCCCTACAGGTGATGCTTTGATAGTGGGACAAAATATTGAGCATGTTTATCATGTTCATCCCAAATACATCGACATCTCACCATTAATGTACGAAAATATTATAAATGTTATTTACTATTAGTTTTATATTTATTATAACATTTTAATATATATACTTATATTGACAGTAATTGAATATATTCTTTATAGTGAATACAGGTTGAGGAGACATTGAATTTTGATAAAACGTCACTTTTGAAATTATTAATAAACGAATCAAAGTTGATTGATGGTTCTATGATTCCTATACATTATAAAAAGTATGGTCATATTATTATTTTGTTTTGTTGTAGGAGAGATAATTTATTCTGTTACATAATATATGTTAGTCCACACGATGCTATCAATATTTTTCATGTATGTCATTTATAATTTTCATAATAATTATTAAAATTCGTTTTATCATACATAATAATTTATTTTTAATTTCATATATTGAAACTATTTGTCTTAAAAATGATAGGGATTGAATATATAATTTCGTGGACACACAATTTATATTAGTACTATTTTGTATCATGGATTATGATGATATAAATCTTTATATATTTCAAGGATAAAGTATTGATTCAATTCAATTTCTGTTGTTTTCTTTTATTTATAGGTATAAAACATATATTTAGTTTTTATTTTTCTTTATAATTCCATAAAATTATATTTTTTTACATTAGTGGCCAGGGGATGTTGTTTATTTTTTCTGAAAATTCAATAATTTTTACTAGTTATATTCATTACTTGATGATGTGTGAATAAACATGAAATTATATTTTGTAATGTATGTTTAATTATTTATGTAATTAATTTTTTAATGAATTATAATTTTTGATGTATACCATTTTATAAAAATCAATTTAATTACTATAAGGTTTAACTAGTGAATTAGAAGTCAAAGATCACATATGTGCATGGAAAATAATATTCAATTATAATTTCTATTTTTTTACATATACTTCAAACATAATTTTAAATTGATAACATAGTTTAAAACAAAAATTTTGTCATGAAGAAGGTGAAATATAATATAGATATAACATTATGAGATATATGATTGAAATAATATCATATAATATAGTTATGAAATTCCATAATTATATATTTTTTATAAACTTTTTCCTATTTATCTTATCATTATATAGAAAATATGCATTAAATATAAATTTATTTATACTATATATTATTTGTAATGCTCATTGTTAGAATAAAAAATATTTAAATCTGGTTTTATAAATATTTATGTAATATTTTAATGGTTTGATTAAATATTTAATTTAATTTTATATTTTTTTTATTATGTTCAACGTGTAAATTTTTTGTAATTTGATGAATATTTTGAAATAAGTAATCTATATTAGTCTTATTTTCAATATTTAGTTACTTCTGTATATTGTTTTTTATGATGCTTATGGATTTAGATCACTGGTTTCATATAATATTTTTTACAAATGCATTTTTTTAAAAAAAATTAATATATAATCATTGTTGAAAATTCATTCTCTATTAAAAATATTAAATTTTTTAAATGTCCATTTTTAAAACCCTGATATTAAAATTAGTATGAAACATCAATCCAAATAACTGATTTAAAAAATGTTTTTGTAAATGATCTATTTTATGAGTTAATTTTTTAAGTGACGTTAGAACCTAAAATCCAACTATGAAATCCCATTTCTACACTGTGGATGTTCAACACCAAATAGAGGTGTCAATTTCTTAAGTGGAAATCAATGTAGGGTCATGGTGACCAAGGGTTGAAATTTTGTATCTTGTATGCATTAATGAAATAAACCATGCTTCAAAATATGAATCAGGTTATATGATAGGTTTTCCTCTATTAAACAATCATTTCACATCATGAAACAAGGGTTTATTTAGTTAATGTGTTGTGAATTGGGAAATCAACCCAGAACCCCCAGTTCCTTGTGTGAATGGTCCATAGTTGATTTTTCTATAGGGGGAAAACTCATCTTATCATGATCATGTTTCATTGAATTTACTTGGTATGGGATGGGGTGACAGGGCCATTGTGAAAATCCACCTTCCCCATATCATTATAATTTAATTCCACATTGAGAGGGGATGATTCATTGTGCAATTCTATGGAAAATCCATGTTTTGTTCATGGTTTTATCCTTCATTTTTGCTTCTATTTGAAGCCCTCTAATTGAATCAATTTAGATTAGGTTCTCTTGAATATTTCCACTAGTTCATGATGAAAATCATCCATAATGATGGGGATTATATATAAAGTGGGTAGAGAAGGAATCTTGGAGGGTTTTTGTTTTATATTTATGAACATGGATCTTCTTTTCAGGTATGGATATTTTTTTCGATTGTTTTGTAGGAATATGGGGTTTTTTATTGAAATTTTAGAAGTATACATCGTGTACTTGGGAGTAAACACCATGTAATAGGATGTTATGGGGAAGCCGTGTACTGGAAGTGTAATGGATGAGACATGGCCATGTGTGGTGACCTATTGACAGCCTAATTCGTGGGTCAGTTGAGGCATGTACACAACATGTACTTTAAAATGAAAATGTTCAAATGTTTAAAATGTTATAATATCATAATTCAGTAAGAAAAAGATTATAAACACCTAAATTTTATTAATATTTATAATATAGAACTAATTAAAAATTCAAAAAGTTCACAATATAATTTAGTATTACAAATTATTGGGAATAAAATGTAATTTTAAATTAAAATCTATTCTTTTTAAATATTCATCAAAACTAGAATCATCACCAAAAAATAAAACCATTCCACCCTCTACTAATTTAATTAACATATTTCAAAAAATATGATTATTTGTTTAAAACTAAAAATAAAAATTTTATGAAATTAGTTTATTATAAATTTTTCATAAAAGGTAGAAATTGTTTTTTCAAAAAATTATTTGTTATCATCAAATTGGATTTATTTTTATCAGTTATCCCGAAAAAACATTGGATTAATGGTAAAAAATAGATTTAGTATATCATATAATAAATTCATTAAAATAATCCAACATGCTAGATATGTTGAAACTAATTGTTTAACGTATGAAGGTTGGATTCAATATTACATATAACACATGCCATAATTTTATTATTTAAAGTTTCATGCTGTTATTGTAAAACTATAAATCATTAGAAATTAATACAAAATTAATCTCCATATTTAAAAAGGTTTAAAAGAAAATTTTTCATGCATAAATCCTATTAGACTCCTCAGGTATTTGTCATGTTTTATTGGTCACAATTCTCACTACTGATCACAAATCTCATTAATGATCACAACTCTTATTAAACCTAGTTAACTCTTATAAATTATATCCTATCATATGTATTTATGTTTCAAGTTCTATCATGATTTATATTAGTTAATCTCAATTCATTTGACACATATCAATGTTTATGTCTAAATACAGTTATTTGTCAAATCCAGACACCGTAAGCCAGACACCGTAAGCCAAACAATGTAATCCAGACTCTGTGAATCCAAACAACGTGAATCAAGACACTGTGAAGCAAGACACCGTGAACAAGACGTCGTGGAGCAATACACTGTGATCAATACACCATGAAAAAGAAACTGTGACACTCAGACACCGTGACACTCAGACACTGTGAAACTCAGACACCGTGGGAAAGAGACACCATTTTCATAACATACTGTGACACCGTTTCATAAACTATTTTAACATCCTTCAATTTAATTTATAACGGTCATATTTTATGCCTTTAATGCATTGAAATATTTAATGTTTCATTTTAGACATATTACGAGGTATGAGGTGCGAAGCACATGGAACCTGTCAGTAAAAACTCATGCTTTCGAAGATAAAGAGTGATGTGTGCCCAACAACAATACATCACGATACTGAACAAAAAAACAATCCAATGAGCTTGAACGCGAAGAACATATTGCAATATTTTCAATGAAATCATTGTCACATGCATGAAATCCGACTCTACTAAAAAACATAAGAAGTACATGGGAATCCAAAGAACATCTTCACATTATCAAAACTCATGAAGAACACAAGCTCAATTGCGACACTCTATTTTTCAAAAAAACCAGATAAGGACTCAGAAGCATTTATGTTTTATCAAATGAGTCCAGAGATGCACTTGAAATCACTATAGCATTATAAAAACATTTCTACTCTCTCTCAGTGATTATTTTACTTACTTTTTGAGCAGTGTGTGTACTCTGTATATTCCATACACACACTGACTCATGTGCTAAACTGGAGGATTTCTAAATCCTTTCACCAAACTCTTTATACTTTTTTACCCACAAAAACTGTCGAAGAGGTCCCTGTGTTGCCTGGTTATTATTTTGTTTTACCCACGAAAACTATAGAAGACTTCCATGTGTGTCCTGGATAGTCTGTGTACTATTGGTAACCCCGATCCAGGGTGTAGATCAAAGTTTATTTATATAAACTGCTTGGTGGTAGGTGATCACCAAGTGGAGTGGATTAGGTCTCGTCTTGAGACTGAACCACTTGTTTCATATCCACCATGATTTTTAAATTTAGTCTTCTCTATTTTATTAATTTATTGCATAATCTAGAAATCACTAATTTCACATTGATAGTTAGTCTTGGAAATAAGTTATAACTGGTTTCCCTTAGTAGGATAACTTCAAAAATAATATTAATTATAAAAATTTAGATTACTGAGAATTAACCAATCTTCTAAGTAGCTGTTCAAAATATAAGACTCTTATAACAGTATAACCTTGATTAACTGGGCTGTATCTATTTTTGGGGAAACTATTTTTTTTGAAAATAGTATTCTTTTAACAGAAATTTTTATAATTACTCAATTCACCCCTCCCCTCTTGAGTAAACTACTCCAACCAAAAAATACCTTTACAAACATCAACCACTCATCCTATACAATTTTCAATCAGTAATTCTCAAATAAAGTAGAATTATATTAAATCATCATGAATTACTTATTGTATTATTAGGTTTTTATTTTTTGCATAATCAATATCCAAATAATATAACATAGACTCGATATACCCTTGAACTAGTTTGATCAGATAAATTTTTAACTCTATGATATATAATCAAGGAGTAATTATAATTTATTGAATAACTCTTGCAAATAATATAAATATGTGAACATCAACATAAACATTAATTCTTAGTGGTTCTTATCAATGCACCATCTTCAACAATGTCCAAATGAACAAGATATAGTTATAATATTGATACATGTTTTGAGAAAATTTAAATAAAAATGAATTCAAAATCAAACTATATTTGGAATTATTTTATTTATATGGTTTTGGGTATAGTTACATTAAATGTTAGACTATAAATTCAAAAGGTTTGGTAGTTGTAGGCATTGTAGCTTAATTGTAGGTCGCAGGGAATATACAAGTGCATTAGTATCCAAAATTAACTATAGATCACCACTTATTCATGTTTTTTTAGATAGGAATTGTTCAAATGTTCACAGAAGAAAGTCTACCTTCTCATAGTAGTGGGAGTGAATTCTTATAGCTTATCTAAATGAAATTAATGGTAACAAAGACACCAAACCACATCCATAGAAATTGAGTTCATTGTATAAGGGTGATTTAAAAATTCATACAAAGTATATGGGATACAGCACTAAAATTCCCAATTTCAATAGTTAAATCTATAGATAAACCAAAAAAACAAAAAATATACATTTCAATCAATTACATACATAAATACATAAAGCCTAAAACAATAGAATTGTGAAAAATTTTATTTTATATTATATTTATTGAAATTATTGATGTTCTAAAAATTGAATCAATAAAAACAATGTAATTTTAAATGTTAAAAATTTGATCTAATATATAATTCAATTTGATAAATAATTTCTTGAATGCATTGTTAAATAGTTTCACAACATCCATTTGTTATCATTGCTAAAAAATGATAATTAATATGATCATAATTATTTAATAATATACTATAAAGTGAAATCTATAATCTATAATCGAATTTCCTAAAAATCAACTCCAATATATCTAATAATAATTAATAATCCAGTAAAATTCTTCATTTCACATTAATAACTCACTAAATGTCCACAATTGATGTAGAAAAACATACTTGAATAAGATCCACAATATCATAGTAGTTAAAATCATTCATTAATAAAATGTTTTCCATTATATATCCCTTTTTTATATTTAAATAGATTAATTTTGGGAATAATTATTCGAAGGTGATGAAAACATTATCCATATGTAAATACAATTTATAGTCGAAAATAATAACAATATTAAAAGTCATGGTGGTAGAATATAATTTTATTTCTTACATAAACCCTCAAATAACCCTCGATTCATGTATATATAGCCCCTTCACTGTGAAGGAGGACTTCACGACCCTCAGAAGATTATTTCTAACCCACTAACACTCATAATAGTGAGGATTTGAACCTAAGGCGACGAGGGTGAGTTATCTTATGGATTATTTTTCACTAATTACTAAAAATACGGAATATGGTTTGTTAATTATGTCAAACAATGATTCAAAATGATGAAGAGAGTGTGTGAGTGTGTGTGTGTCTGTTTTATAAAAATCTTTTATTGTTTAGTAATCAATACATAGAATGATCACGTATTTTTGAAATCAAAATAGATTGTTGAACAATATTATTTTCATCAAAAATGTTTTAATAATGATAGAAAAAATTATCAATTTTTTATATTGCTTATTAACAAATATAATTAATACTGAGTATAAGAATAATTTATATTCAAAATATAAATGGAATGTTATATATTTGAATTCGAAAATCTTAACAATACAAAATAATTGACATATTATTTAATTTTACTTTAACCAAAATTAAATGAAATATTGATCCTTTATCATATTTAAATTTAATCAAAGAACATATAGATATTTCCCCCCGAAAATAAAAAATTTTCAATGTAATATTCAAAGAAATGTATTTTGGAAAAAAATTAACGATTCAGAATATTTTTAGCCAAATCATATTTTTTCAATAAAATTGAATAACTCATAAAAATAGATATGATAGATCTGTATTAAAATAAAACAACTTGAAATAAATATACATTAAATTCATTTCATATTCTAAGGTAAATAATTAAGGATAAAAAATGAATGAAATGTAATTTAAAAAAATGAATGAATTGAAATAAAAACCATGTAGTAGTTTTTTAAATGTTTTGTTTCTACATCAACTCTCTCATTGAAACAATATTCCTTCTAGTATAAAAAGAAATTCTATTCATGATAAGACTTTTTTTAATAAAATATTATTTTATGTTAAAATTTTTATAAGATTCTATGTAGAATAATTAAATATTCAATAGATTCTATATAAATTTCTTGTCAACTTAGTGGAACAGACACATATAATTTATCACAATGAATAATTATACACCAGTGAATTCTGAATGAGTTAAATAATTATAAAGAAACTAATTTAATTCTATGAATAGTTTTATCATTAAAATAATAAATACATAAAAATATGGTTTTCATTTTCAATCCACTATAATGCAATAATTATTTCTTTCAATATAACAAAGAAGTTATAAATAAATCAATATTCTAGAACAATCAATAAAATTTCACAAAATCTTATTTTTCCACAATAAGATTGAAAATATGTTACCCAATTGAATTTATAATGTATAGAATATTTTATTTAACAAAAATTATAAAAATAATAAAAAAAAAGCTTAAAAATTTTCATCCACTAAAATCAATTCTACGTCTCAAAAATATATATTTTATAAATATAATTATTGATAATTATGAACTAAAATAATTAAATAAAATTTACTATTGTTAATGTTCCATCCACCAAATCGAAAAATCATCATTTTTTTAAATAATAAACATCATGGTGGAGGAATGTAAAAAACAAATAATGCTAATAACAATTTAAATTTTAGCACATGAAAACCATTTTCATGGAGTCATAAAAATGATTTTTGTTTAAATTATACACTTCAAAAAACAAAAACAAAATATCAAATTTTTTTAAAAGGCTTCCATCCGCCTACTTCATTTATTATTAATTTCAATTGCATTATTATCATAAAAGTAAATTCTTGATACAATTGGTTTAAAAATGATATTCAGAATGAAAAGAATACCCGCATAAAACATTCTAATATTATAAAATAAAAACAAATATGAAAGTGGAGGAAAAAAATTAATTTGATATAATAAATTCACTATGTATCATTTTCTATCAAATAATTTAAAACCCTTAAATTTAAGAAAATAGTTTTAGTTCTTTTTAAAATGTTAATGGGTAGATTCCACTAACATACTAAATATATAATCCCATGATGTAGAATATCTATGAAATTAATTTTTTTAATAATACCCTCATTTATATACCCTTTGCAAATGTCATGGGTTTCTCTATTTTATCTTCTGAAGGAATAAATAAATAAATATTACAGTTATGATATATTCACTCTAATGAAAACATAATTAGATATTTAATATTAAATAGAATGTGATTCAAATAATCTCAAGAAATATTCTCCTCCTATCATGAAAAAAGAAAATGATTTTCATCCTATAAACTTCAAAATTTCTACTATTTATGTGATTACATAGTAGGTACATTTTATAATTTCAAAATATGATAGAAAAAAATTATATTTCCTGAAATTTGATAAACTAACATTTATTGAAAACCATTACAATATAAAAAAAATTACAGTTATTCGTTAATTAGTTAATAATTTAGTTTAATAAAATAGTATAAATACTAATAATCGGAAAAAAAATTTATTTTTCTTATGTAATCTAATAATGTATATTTTTTATATATTTCATAAATGCACTCAATATAATATTTTATAACATATTATAAAATACTTCACAAAAAAACTAATTTATAAAATACTAAAAACCATTATTAAATATATATATATATATTCAACATTTAATAATATTTATATTCAATTAGAACTCAATATCATCCAGTAATTAACAATGATATTATATAATCTAACTTCCCCCAACACATTTCATCATTAATGAATAAATTTTAATTAAACTAGTAATAATAATTGAACAAAATACAAACGAAGAATTAGTTAACAGATCATCATATATCTATATATATCTAAAATATAGAATTTATAACTCCTCTAATAATTTGTTGAATTACCCTGAGAAGAATTTTGATATCTCTAATTTACACATTGGACAGTCTGATAATTATTTTCATGTAAATCAACTAAATTTTTAGAAATTACTTTCCATTAAAAAAATTAATCTAAATGAAAATACCATATAATATGGTGAAAGGACGCAAAAATTAATTTTAAAGGCATTTTGGAACTGTTTTTCTACAATGTAGTCAACTATGAGGGATAATGATTTAATAAATTACCTTCATACTGAAGGGGATATATTTGTTTTATAGAAACCATAAATGATGAAATAAGCCATTATTATATAATCATATACTCTCAACAAATTGGTTTTATATAAGTTAAGGATGATTTTTTATTGAAAACAAGGAATACATGTCGTACATCCCATATAACACTAGATTTAAATTCTCCTTCATGATTTTCCCAAGAATTGGACATAGTCACTAAGAGGATGTGGATTCCATTCTAGAAACAACCATATTATTATTTTCATATAAATTTAAATTAATTTTTAGTATTTTTAGGATTTTAAACATAAATTAATAATATCAAATGCCATAATATTTTCAAGAAAACCTTAATAACACACATTTATTATTTTCAAAATGACGTTGAAAACATATAAATTTTATTTTAAAGTCTAATAAATGAATCTTTAATAATTGACTATTTATATTTTTTTTATTTCCTGATGGGTGGTGTAATTGTTACACTTTACATCTACATATGAGAAATCATTAACGAATCAGTTTTCCACTATTTAAGCTTCCCAATATTGTATTAGGAATAGATTTTTTAAATTCGATTAGAAAATATTTTATGGAATTCCAAAAAAAATCCCCTTCAACATTTTCATTTCATAATAATTATGTTAATCCGACCAGATTTAAAATTCAAAAACTTCATGAGTTTCTATTTTAATATAATTTTCTGATAAACTCATGTGAACCTTCTGAACTAAAAAGAAATCCAAAATTAATTTAATTCATAATATGGTAATTGTGATATGGGTTCACCATATAATGTATTTAAAACTATTTTATACATATAAAAATTATCTTCCATACTAAATACCATATTATAAATAATCATTGCAAACACTTCCTATGAAAAAAACATTATACCGAATCAAAAAATATAGCAATCAACCGTTATTTATAGGGAAATTTCCAGCACTTACTCTTTAAAATCATCTGTAAGATATTTTAACTATTTTCATTAAAATTTATGGAAATAAATTTTTATAACAAATTGAGAATAAAATATTAAATATATTCCAAATTAATAATCTTTTTTTGAGATGTTCAACATGTATATCCATTTTCTTGAGCAATGCTTTATTGATATCATGAATTGGAGGATTATTATGAAATTTTTGAAAAATAAAAATTTATTTAAATTTAAATCCATCAACATCTTAAAAAAATTCAAATGTGAATTTATTTTGGTTTGAATAAACAAAATAGGTTAGACCACATCTCATGTGATTCTAAAAATTTTTAGACATTATAAATTCCCATTTAACTTTTTCATCCACTAATTAATTAAATTAAAACTCTACCTAACATATTATAATTTAAAAAAATGATGAATTTTTTATCATAAAATCCACAATAATATTTCACTTTATACAAAGTCATTATACACAATAAAATCCAGTATAAAAACTCAGTTATTGGATAAGGTATAATGAAAACAATTGGGAATTCCTCTTCAAATTCTGGTACATTTTCATAATCCCCAAATCATCCTCTATTATAGTTTACTCAAATAATGTAGGGCTATTTTTTAATTAATGTATTTGATTAATGTGACTATTTATTTTTCAATATTTTATAAAATTACAATTAAATTGTTTTTTCATTAAATTATACATCAAATTTTATTATTTATTCATCATCAATGTCATACATTTCATTTTATTCATCTCTTAATTCGAATCTTTTATATTCTTACAAAAATTTCTTTTTTGAGTTTACAATTTTGTGATTATTGAATCATGATATTCTTCATATTGGGGTAACATAAAATTCAATTATACTATTTATTTTCACATAATTGATTAATCATTATCATTTGGATAAAAGTAATTTCCTTTTTTTCAAGGTTAAATGGTTTTTACTCTAGTTATAGGAACTAAAAAAATATAAAAATATACAAATTTTTTGATTCGAACCCTCGAATTGATAATGTTATTATCGAAAATCAAAAAATAAATTCAACTTTCCCAACAAATTTTAACTCAATAGATTAAAAATGAACCCAAATATCAATAATATATAGTGATAATAACATGTGAAATCAAAAATCATTATATTATAATAATATTTATATATTTAAATCAATAAATGAAAAATAGATTTCATACATTTAAATAATCATAATATATAATATTTTAATGATTAAACCCTATTTAGCCATGATGAAAAATCTGATTTATTGTTTTTTTTTTCTTAAACTAAAATGCAAATAACATCATGCCTTTAACAGTAATGAAACATAATTTTTAATAGGTCTAGGGGAATTCGTATCGATCAAATGTTTATATAGCTATATAATAACAGTGAAGGGTTTCACCCAAATAATATGGGATTTCATTCTATGTTTTTAATTTATAATAATTATGGAATACACTTAAAATAGATGATTCATGAGGTGTAAAGTTATTTCCAAATATTAAATGATTGAGTGAGTATGTGATTATTTTTTTGTGTGATAGAGCCTCAAACAAAATTAAGTAGTCAGATGAATGCCCAAATATATGTAAAGAGGAGTTCAATTTATGATTTTTTTTGAAAATATGATTTTCACAAAAAAAGGAATTAACAAACCTAGAAACCATGATTAAAAAATTTATTATATTCTCTATGAGAAATTTATCATCAATAGAATCTGAACACAATATCTACGGAGAAGGTTTTTTTCTCAAAAGTGAGAAAAATCGATAAATTATCATTTATTATTGACAATATCATTTCAAATTGGTATTTTCAATCATTTGAACACCAACAACTTGATCTGAAAATATTTTTTAGAAGGTTTACTAATTTAAAACAATAAATAGGTCTTTTTTTAATCTTTTGATCCCTTAATAAAAATGAACTATATTTTAACTGATATCATATATAAAAAGAAATTTCTATAATTCTGAAAAAATATATGAATAAGAAATAATTAATGAAGAACAATAATTGATTTCCGTAATATAATTTCACTTCATATGAGTATTTTATTTATTTAATGAAGTAATTAATAGTGTTTCAGATGAAAAATAATGAAATATTAATGTGGTGGGGAATAATAACATTTCTTCATCTCTCCTTGTTTCACCTTCAATTTTATCCCTCTGTAAATCTATGTCTTCTGGCTCTATCTCCAGTTATAAATTAGTATGTTTTATATTCTCTAATGAACTAGTGCTTTTGGAGAATTTTTTTAATCGATTATTTATTATCCATTTGAAATAATTCATCCAATGACAGAAGAACAATTCCTCAAGTCATAGTAATTTCATAAATTTTTCCTTGTTATAGGATCCGCTTTATCACAAATTATTTACATTAAATGAAATGTAATTTTTTGTAGATGACAAATTTAATGTGATTATTAAATGTGGTTGCACAATCATTATTCTTATAAATGGTTCAACTGGTGATAGATCACATGAATCGCCAATTACAGGCCTCCCAGGATCACATCATCAAAGTTCATTTAGATATTATGATCATCTCGATCCATTAATAGTGATATCCCATGGATATTGTATATTTTCCTAATTTATTCATGTAATTATATATTACCCAACATTGAAATTAATATTTTAAAACATAAAATATTCCTTCTCACGTTTTATTTTCATAAAATAGAATGATAGACTCTTCTTCAATCGATAACTAATTCGTATAATGTTGTGGATTTATTTGATTCCATTATCATTATTCTAATATTAATTTTCCAAAAATCTATATATCCCAAAAAAATTAAAATCAACTTACATAATATAAATAAATTTTTATAACCCATGAACACAAGAAATGGTGATGGATTTAGGTGATCATCATCACCTCAAGCTTCAACCTGTTAGAAGATTCTTCATCATTGAAATTACATGTTTCAGAGGGAGGTTATATAATTTGGGAAAGTGTTGATTCATTACCATTTTCACATGACATAGACCCATGACCTTTATTTCTTCTAAAAACATTGTAGTATCATGTCTTCCTATATCATTTTTGTTAACTTATACCTAAAATTAAATAAATATGAAAAATTATTAAAAATTCCATAGTTTAAATCAATTCATTATTGGATCACTCAGATCACATGAAACATTCAAGAATTAACCCATCCATTTTATATCTAATAATATTCTATAAAATATTTCTATAATATAATTCAATACCATAATATATATCATCTTTATTTGAGCTAAAATATTCTAGATATAATTCTTATTTAATAATCATTTATCCTTTATCTAATAAAAAAATTTATTCACAGAACACACACGATTGAATGACTTATATAGTGATCGATTCAATGCCATACTTCTACAAAAATTCTCACCTGATATAGCCTCATCGTTAAAATATAACATAGTTCACAATAATTCAATAGTAATTTGTTATGATCCACTGAATGTAGACTTCCATTTCATTACATTGTTGAAGCTCATTGATTATACCATTTATTTAAAAAGATACTTAATTATAATTTATTGATTATTATTGATACATCAATCAACCACTATGACTCTCAATAAACTCTAAACATAGTATGGATTCTCCATGATCTCATATACCATATATAAAATATTTCTCAAATTAAAACTTCTCCTACCAATCCAAGATAATCACAGTCCATTTACTTTTTCTTGAGATCAGGATCCCTATGGTAATATTTTTTTATTCTGTAATTCAATCATATATTTCACCATCAATATACTCATATTCAATGATTTAATTGATATATATAGTTTTACCAAAGATAAATCAAATATATTTTATTCATACTCTACTACTCCTACTCATATGATGTATCATTTTAGTCATGATGAACCAAATACAACTGCATCATAGGACTCATGATGACCCCTAACATGTAACAACATGTCACTCAATTATAACTTATTCTATAACAAATGAATAATAATTGCGACATATTATTATTAAGAAAATTGATTGAATTTAATGAACAGAATTATAAGAAAAATAGATTTAACAGTTAATGACAATCTTGAAAACATAAAATTAGAATATATTCCAATAAATGATATTAAAATAAAAAACATGGATTGTTTGAAAGGTAAATTAAAATACCACATCGATAAAAAATAATTAAAACTATTATATTAATTATTTTATTATGAAGATCAACTAATGAATTGGTTCATCCATCATATGAAAATCAAATAAATGGGTCGTTAATATTGTAAGAGCACTCAATCACATATTTTGAAACAAACCTTACCTGAAATTTATATTCAAAAAAATTGAAAAACTAATATTATTTTTAATTGTAACACGCTTTTCCAAAAATTATATATAAACATTTAATAATAAATGAGTGAATCATGTATTAGCATAAATCCTAAAATCCACTATCATTCCCCATGAAAAATCAATTCCTATACATATGTCAATACTCATGATATACATAATTAAATTTCACTAAGCCACATGGTGTCCATAGTTATATATAGGTTCCATATAAGTCTAATACATAATGTTCATAGTCTTGTAGTAAATAAGTAATGATAAATGAATAAGGAAACAATCCTTTTTTTTCTTTTTTTTTCATCTACTATTATTTTATTCCACTATAATGCTCTATCCCATGATTTAAAAAATAAATTTTAAATTATATTAAAAATATATTAAAAATTTATGTATTCCATAACAATATATATTTTAAATAAATAAATATATATATATATATATTATCTCCCACATTCCCCTTCTTTGACCAATCTCATTAACTTTCAATTTTACCACTAATAAAAAAACTATTATTTAATTTCTTTTAAAAACCTATGTGGATGGTTTGTGATGTTATTATAATATAACATTATTTCTATTAATTATTAATTTATAGATGTATTATTTCAAAATGAAAAACTATATTGAATAAAACTTATGAAATCAAAAAAATAAGGATATCTCAAATAAAAATATTCCCAAATTTTTTACCTCAAATTAATTGTTAATAAAAAATTAAAAATATTATAATTATCTAATAATAATATATATGAATATAATTTACATTTATATAAATGGTATAATATAAATAAATTAATATTATAGGATAACTAAACATGATATATCAAGTCATGGTTAAAGGTAAGGGTTCTCTTAAATATGACTATTTCTATTGTTTTTATATCCTCTACCTCTTTATATTCCGTATATTTCTTCTTGAACCCCTCTTAAATTTCAAGTAGATAACATTACACTTAATTTTCAAGGAGATAATCATTCATTAATTTCATTGGTATTAATTCACAATAATCTTCCTTATTATTAATAATGTTTTTTGTTATTTAAAACTCACTATGTGTCTCTACATATAGTGTCATCCATTATCAAATACTAATAATCATTTTTTATAATCAAAATTTAATATCCAAATTATTTATCCTTTTTCCTTTGGATAAATTCATGTTTACTCACTATTTTATCATTTTGGAAAATACTAGGAAACCGATGAATTTATCATTTTTCGATTTATGATAATGATTATTATACATTATCAATTATAGAGGGAATGAATGTCGTTTTTAATGTTATTATATGAAATAATCATAGTGTTTTAATATACCTCCAATGAAAATTTTAAATTGATGTATCTCATGAGATTATTCGGAGTGATTTTTATTCTATTTTTTCTCATAAGGAATTTAATATTCTTTTTATGCATCTGTTATAAGTGAACATGAAGTTCTATTGTTTCTCACTATATGAATGAGATTTTTTTTCAATCATACAAGGCTTTATTATTATGCATATCACAACTTCCATGTATATAATTAATGGTGTATTCATACATATTATAATGATCCTATTTTTTTGAATGACTAAATTGATTTTTATAAGCCTTTTAAGATATTGATTTGCCTTACTTGATTCATTTAATTCTTCCATATATTGGGATTCTCTGTCACAATATTATTTATTTATATACCATAGATATTACATTTAATAATGAGATCATAATATCAATTAGGATGAACAATTATAATTATTTATGTAAATATTAGTAATTAATATGTATCCATGCATTATAAACCAAATAATCCCAACACAATGGAGTTACTGGTGTTGGGATTTTTAGTAGTTTACTGGGTTACATTAAGAAAATGTAAAAATAATGTTTGTTAGATAATGGTTTCTATAGTTTTTATTAGAACATGTTTTATTTAATAGGTGAATATGGCTAGTAAATGAATTCCTATGCTAATCATAAATACCTAATTATTTAATAATTTTGACTGATTTAAACATGCCAATATATTATTTACCAATGATTAATTAATTATTTTTTTAGTTATCCTTTTTCTAATTCATAATAATTTGAAAATTATAGGAAACCATGGCTCTAATATAATTTAAAATTCATTGAGACCCCAAATTATTAACCTAAGGTGATTGGAGATAGATCTTAAATAACATGGATGTACTAAACCACTAGTCCTAGTTTATTAACATTTACATGAACTGTCTTGAATGAAAAACATTACCCAATATAGATAGAATTAAAAACAAATAATTAAAAGGAAAACGAACATTATCATTTAACGGATATTCTGATCCACTAATTATGAGATAATGGGTAAACAATATGGATAATATATTTTGCATAATTTATTATTTGAAGAAGTGGTAAGATACCAAATACATCTACCATTTAAACATAAAATTTACTCAATTGTAGACATTGATTATGAATTGATAATCAGTGCATGAATTTGACAAAATATATTTATAATACATTAATAAAAAATATATATTTATATTTATATTGTCTATTTCGTACCATGATATATTGATGATTTATAAATAATAAACATTCATACACCAAATTCCTTATGGTAACATCACTGGTTTAAATAACTCGAAAAAAGAATTAATTTCTCTATGATGTTATTACAATTTTTTGAGGAAATATATTCATGTCTATTCTAGATCATAATGGTGAGATTTTTCCTTATATCCAGTTTCATGTTTCCATTGATCTATGAAACCAACCATTTCTCGAGGAAAATTACTTCATCAAATTCCCCATGAAGAAATGTATTATTATGAAAAAAATTCAAATAATTTTTTTTTCATGCAGTAGTACTAAACACTTTTTTTATATTCATGTTATTATCTATTAATTAATATATTTCCGATTAATCAACAATATATATTTTTAATGGAAATTGTAAATATCCTAATCATGTGCCTCATTTCAAGGTTTACTTCTTGGAATACTCCATTTTTCTGAATTATATAAACTCATTTCCCTCTTCTTTCACTTATTGTATCTGTCATTAGTCAGATATATGCAGTGAAACATTTAATCTATGAATGTTTCTAGGTATGATCACTATAAGATTAACTATTTAAGTGAACTGTAATGACACAGAATTTCCATTTGATTTTTTTAATATATGGAAATTTTACGAGTCTGTGAAAATTGATGGTGCGTGATTCCGAGGCCCGGTGTGTCCAAAATGAATTTCTGAAGTTATTTTCAGGTACATTCAGAAATCATGGAAGAAGGTTTTTTTATCCTTTGAACCGAAGCTCAGAATTAAATTTGAGGGAATCGTTGAACTCACAGTGCCAGTATTCTCTTAAAGAGACCGTCACCTCGACCATAGTAGGTCGAGTGTGGAAGTTAGATTTTCACTTTTTTCTGAGAGAATAAAATAAAATAATATGTCATAACATTTTATTTTTATTTTATTTTCAAACTCCCATGTGGATGTTTCACAAGTGGGGAGCACCTGAACTAAACCTCCCATGAGAGGTTATGGTGGTAGGGACCACCCATGTCAAAAAACCCCCCTTGAACTCCCCTCATTATAGAGGAAAACCTCCCAACTCCCTACTTTAATTATGCCAACTCTCCACTTTAGTTAATTAAGCCAACACTTCTCTAATTAATTAAAATAACCGATTTTGTGCCAATTTGAAAGTAAAAAACTTATTAAATTATATTGGCTATCTTTTATATTCGATGGGATAGGGGGAATTTATCGTTGAAAAAGGTGGGAGCTTTGGAGAACATGGAGGAACATATCCTCCAACAAAGAATTCCAATGAAGAACTCTTCGCCTTCGACAAACCTTTCTCCAAACTCCGTCGAAGGATCACCAACGATGAATGAACCATCTATCGAGGAAACTTCACCGTCACCGACTTCATATTTTCCTCTCCTCACTGAAATTTTTGAAGGAGACTTGTTGTGGAATCGACAAAGGCCAAACTGTCTTGACCGTGGACTATCTTCAACAAAATCATCAGGGTGGATGTTTTAATTTTTCCTCTTTCTTGTTCTAGAAAATTCTTCATTAATCATGGATAAAATTATAACTGCTTCATACAGCCCTAACATGGAGTGTCAGGGCCAATCAAACATAGCCCATAATCTCCGTAAATCATGGTTCTATTGTGTGTTTATTGTGATGGTGACGATGACTGCTGCTGGCGGTTGGCACCAGATGAGATTGACAACAGCGAAGAAGGGAACAAACGAATGGGGGCCAGTCAAGCCGTCCACCGACGAAGGAACGACACTCCGCCGCCCTGCGGCGCTCTTCCATCAGAGGACTCATCGTCAGCAGCCTCCATGCCTGGTGGCACTCTGCCATCCAGTGGCTCTAGTTTCCTCGCTTCATCCAGCAGCCCCCGCAACCTCGTCATGTCGCCCTGTAGCCAACTGCGCCGCTCTGCGGGCTCCGACGCCCAGCAGCAACGGCGACCGCCCGCAGCCTTCGCGGCCCACACGGCCTCCGCACTGCCTCACTCTGCACAGGCCTAGCTACTAGGCCGGCATGCCCTGCGTGGGCCGGGCCGAAACTATCGGGACGAGCCATGTTGACCCAGACCAGGTCGGACCAGACCCGGACCCACTTCCACCCATTGACACACTTTCATCCATATCTTTGGCACCATATGTCTATTTGACACATCGTCTATGGCACCATAAACCTTGGAGTGAGAAATTAATTTTTCTATACCCTTATAGAGATTTGGATAAAGTTGAGAAACGGTTGGGTTGGATCTTGCACGAATCCAACTAGGCCCTCGGGATGAAAGTGATAATTACTCACAGACCGGGCATCTGATTGAAACACCATCTGTTGCGTTGAGACCCCTATGACATGGAAGTCCTTTGGGATACATATTCGTGAGAAATAATTGATGTTGGGGTATAGAAATGCTGATTTTGGAGGGGACCCTCCTAGATACGAGCGAGCTTAGCTTGGGAACCATGTAGTTGGATGTGACGTGAAGAATGAAGAGCGATCTTGTCTGCGTCAGCACATAGTGATCCTATTTAGTCAGCACCGAGGGATCCTATGTGGGTTAGCACTGAGTGATCTAATGAGGGTTAGCACCAAGTGATCCGGTGTGGGTCAACACTGAGCGATCTTGTGTGGGTCAGCACCAAGCGATCCTGTGTGGGTCATCACCAAGCGATCCGGTGTCGTTCAACACTGAGGAATCTTTTATGGGTTAGCAACTAGAGATCGTTTTTGGTTCAGCACCAAGCAATCATGTGTGAGTCATCACCTAGTGATCCTGTGTGAGTCTGCACCGAGCAATCCTATGTGGGTCAGCACCTAGTGATCTTGTGTTGGTCTTCCTCTTAATAGAGTAAGAGGTTTCAGTAGGTACATTTAATCATATCTACTACTGTACATAAGTTATACATACTGTGAGCTGAGTTTGTACTTTAGTGGTACTTTCTTTTGTTGTAATATGTTAGTGGCATTCTTCTGTGTGGCATACCTGAGTGGTGCATACCATCGTGGTACTCATTCTTTTGTGGAACAGTTGATATTTGGGCTTTTGAATTGGACGTTTTCTTTCCTCATGATTGAGATGGGTATACCTAATAACTTAGGTATATGTATGGAAATATTCCTATGTAGGGTGGTTAGTTTATTTCTTGTCTTGTGGTTTGTACTTGGTGGAGTTTGTGAGACATTGAGGGTCTCATGGTCCCTACTGAGTATCGTTATAATCTCCCCTACACGGGCTATGCCCACACATCGTTGTGTTTGATGCAGATGATGGACAACTCTGAATGAAGACGAGAGAACCAGGACTAGAGGTAGCATGGAGGTGGACCTTAGACGAGTCGTACTGTAGAGAAGACAGATCGAGAGAAAAACCAACCCTTTAGGTAGAATCATAGGTGGGTGTTCACAAGAGATGTTCCAGTTTACTTGTACTTTCATTATTTTGTACACTCTAGTTGGGCTTGTATTCTGACCCCTTTTACATACTATACAAACTCTGTTTACTATTCGGATTACTTGATTTCGTATCCTGATGTGTGCTTGGTGGCATGTGTTTACAGGTGATAAAGGAAATACCGTCCCTATTTTAGAATATATGCCTTTGGTGCTAGTCTCCCGCCCCAAGCCTATGTAAGGGGAGCATGGGGTAGTCACGACACGTGCCCTAGGAGACGGGTTGTGACAAATTGGTATCATAGGAGTTGGTTCTACCATAGAACATAGTACTCTAATCTTTTTTTAACAGAAATATTTTTATGTGTAGTGAGTGTGGTTATTAATTTATGGAATCCAGTGTTGGTGTGGCGCCCGAAATATCTATACACCAGGATCCTGACTACTGATTTTCATCTCAGTGCACAAAAACAATTATTGCATGTGTGTTCTTAATAGTATTATTTGTGATCTCTTGGATTCATCTCAACATATATAACTTATTGGTTGAGGTGCACCTATTTCTTTTCCGTATGCCTCCATGAACACAACCTTCTAGAGTTCCGAGAGTTGTACACACTGATATCCCACCAAGCGATGGGGCCTTGGTGAGGGCCCCCTTCGAGTAGAGGTTGTAGCGGGGGAACCAACAGTACCACTACCCATTGCACCACTGATGCAACCAGCCCCGTAATTGATAGCACACGATGCTTGAGCGTGTTGTGTGAGTTCCAATGCCAAAGGCCACCCAGGTGAAGAGGATAGATGGACCCACAGGCGGCTGAGGATTTTCTGGATGCTGGATAAAGTGTTTTCTGACTAATACGGAAATGAGCTGAACTTATGGTGATCCTTTCCACAATCCTTCTATAGAAAGAAGCAAGAATATGTTTGAGCATGATGTTCTGGGGTCACTACGAGGTGACGCTTTTCTGGGTAGACTTTGAGAGCTTGTTTCGAGCAGAGTTTGTCCCAGCCACTCTTCATGTAGTGCGCATGCATGATCTCCTTAATCTGCAGTAGGGAAGCATGACAATTTCTCAGTACTCAGCAAGGTTCACCGACCTCTCACACTACTCCACAAAAATGGTGGAGGACCCGTTCTTCCGGGCCCGGACCTTCGAGTAGGGACTCAGGAAGAAGATCAGGACTTCAATGATCTCAATCAACATCCCAACGTAGGATGTGGTGTTAGAGCGAGCCCTTTTAGTGGAGAGTTTCCTTGATATACAGTTACCAGTAGTGAGACCCACTACAAGTCATCACGTAGCGGAGTCTTTTGCAGCTAGTAGCAAACAGATGACACAGAGGTCTAGGAGGACCAGACCTATAGGTGGACAACCACATGATTCAGATTCGGTTGTGAGGGGAACCCAAGGATGATCCGTTCATGCCTTTAGTGGGTAGTTTTAAAAATGTGGCGGGTAGGTTCACATGTCATGGGATTGTCTAACCTGCTGTACGGATGATCAGCAGATGGTCGAAGAACCACCCAGGAAGAGATTAAGATTCGACTGAGGAGGTCTTTAGGGAGAAGGTGGACGTGGAAGAGGAGCTGGATGTGCATCTTGTGGTGGGTGATGAATCAAGATGTTACCACCACCATCAACAAGTGGTCCACCCCGACCACAGGGAGTAGGAGGACAGGGGAAAGCTCAGCTCCAGGCAGCTGAGGCCTACGATCATGACACTCCGAAGATGATACGAGGAACGATCTGTGTCTACTCCACCATAGTTGTAGTACTTATAGACACTGGTGCCAGTCATTATTTTATTTCCACTGCCCTCATTCGAAGCTCGGAGATTCTGATGGAGTCGTTGGCTTGATCATTACGGCTATAGACTCCTACTAGAGTGGATTTGATGATTACGCACTAGTGCCGACAGTGCGAGATTACTCGAGGAGGCGAGAGCTTTGGTTGGGATCTCCTAGTAGTAGGTTCAAGTCCTTATGATGTCATCTTGGGTATGGACTGGTTATCTATAGTCCATTATAATATTGATTGTATTAGATGCAATGTGAGGTGTTTCCTCACGGATGGGACTCGGTTTACCTTCACCAGCAAGAAGGGAGCCTTCCCAGCACAGGACGGACTTACCCGGAAGAGAGTGCAGCCAATCACACATCTATTGGCTAGCCTTAACCTCAGAGCAGTTGATGTGGTGAGTCCAAGTTATCCTATAGTGCTGGACAAGTAGGTGGACGATTTCCCTGATGATGTCATTGGACTGCCACCTCATAGAGAGGTGTACGTTTACATTGAATTGTACCCTAGGACAACACCGATATCTACACCATCGTATCAGATGGCTCCAGTGGCGATTCGTATGTTCCGGGTACAACTAGAGGACTTGCAGGGGAAGGGATTCATTCAGCCCAGAGTTTCTTCTAGGGCTTCCCTAATTATGTTCACCAAGTAGGCGAATGGGAGCATGAGGCTTGGTGTTGACTATCGGCACTTGAACTAGGTTATCATGGAGAACAAGTACCCACATATGGGGATTGATGACCTCCTTGATCAGATTATGGGAGAACGATTTTTATCGAAGATAGACCTCAGATCAGGCTATCACCATCTCAGAGTAAATGACGAGGATGTGCCGAAGACAGCTATCAGATGTTGGTACGACCACTATGAATTCTTGGTTATGAAATTCAGCATAACCAATGCTCTAGAAGTGTTCATAGGTCTCATGAACATGATCTTTCGGCAATACCATGATCGCTTTGTAGTAGTATTCATCAACAATATTATGATATACTTGACTACTAAGGAGGAGCATGCCTATCATTTGCAGGTAGTACTGGATACACTCTGAGAGCACCAGCATTATGGTACGATCCTGAAGTGCTAGTTTTTGATCTGAGAGTTTCACTTTCTAGGACATGCCATCTCGGAGGCTGGATTTTCAGAAGATCCAGCGAAGATTTGAGGCGGTACTTGCTTGGGAGCTACCGAGGAGTGTGGTGGAGATACAGAGTTTCCTCGGATTGGCCAGATACTACCGGAGATTTGTTTCAGATTTATCTAGAGTTTCCGCACCTTTAGAAGCATTGACAAAGAAGGGGCAACCCTTCGTGTGGCTAGAGATATGCTAGTGGAGTTTTCAGGAATTGAGGAAGAGGATGAATAGTGCCCACATCTTGAGGCTTTTAGAGGAGGGCGTAGGGTACGTTGTCTACTATGACACATTAGGAACCGGAATCGGATGTGTCCAGATGCAGGAGCGAGCAATGATCGCATATGGATCTTGACAGCTGAGAAAACATCAGCAGAACTACGCTACCCATGACCTGGAGTTAGAAGTAGTTGACTTTGCCTTGAATATGTGGCATCATTATATGATGGGATAGAATTTAACAGTGTACTCTGATCACAAGAGTCTCTGGTATTTCTTCTCTCAAAAGGACCTAAACCAGAGACATTGATGTTGGCTTGAGTTCCTCTAGGACTATGACATCGAGATAGTCTATACTCTTGGGAAGGGGAAAGTTGTAGAAGATGCACTCCGCCGAAGATCTGGCATACAACTGCTAGATGAGGCAACGTAGTAGCTGGCGTCTTTGTAGATATCCTTTGTGGAACGTGATGAAGTATATTTTCTTCTGTTTCATATAGTCACTCCCCCACTTCTTCAGTGTTTCAAGGAGGTGAATCGTGGGGATGCTGACTATGATGATCGATGTGCTTAGATATCCACGGGTCAAGCACTTGATAGATTTCATGAATGTGGGAAGCACGTCATACTCTTTAGATCACGTACCATGGTACCACTGTCTCTTTGGGAGGAAGGTATGTGGGAGTTCCACAATTCCCCTCTAGCGGTACATATAGGAGTGGAAAAGATGTATAGGATCTCTAATGACAGCACTGGTGACCGGGAATGAAAAAAGAAGTAGCAGAGTTTGTCTCTTGGTGCCTCACTTGTCAGCATGTGAAGGCGGAGCATTAGGTACCAGAAGGCTTGGTTAAGCCTTTAGAGGTCCCAGAGTGGATGTGGGTTGGCATATCCATAGACATCGTTATAGGACATCCACGTACATCCAAGAGTCATGGCTCGATTTAGGTTATCGTCGATCGACTCACCAAGTTAGCCCACTTCCTACTGATTAAAGATAAGGGTTTAGTAAAGAGCATGGGTTGCCTCTATTACTAGGAGATTGTGCGTATACATGGAGTACCCTCAACGATTTTCTTTGATCATGATTCCGATTTTACATCCAAGATATTGAAGGGGTTGCAGGAGGATTTTGGGATGCAGCTTCGTTTGAGCACCGCCTTCCATCCCGAGACGGATGGTCGGACTGAGCAGACCATTCAGACCCTCAAGGACATGTTATGTTCTAGCGTCCTCGACTTCGGTCACATCTAGGAGGATCACATTCCTTTCATGGTGATTGTATAAAACAAAAAATATCACTCAACCATTGTGATGGCACCTTTTAAAGCATTGTATGGGAGACCTTGCAGATCACCATTGGGATGAACTGACCATAGGGAGTCAGCACTAGTGGGACTAGAGACGGTACTGGCTACCACAGAAAAGGTTCAAGTCATCCAGGAGTGAATGAATACTACACAGAGCAGGCAGACGTCTTATACCGATAAGAGACAAAGACATCAAGAGTTTGAGGATAGCGACCACTTCTTTATACGGGTCTCACCTCGATAAGGTTTACAGAGATTTGGCCAAGGCTTAAAGTTATTTATGAGGTTTATTGGTCCCTTTCAGGTCACCAGTATAGTTGGAGAGATGGCTTACTACTTATCTCTTCCACCTGAGTTTCATAGAGTGCACAATGTCTTCCACGTATCCCAGCCGAGGAGATACTTGAACGACCCTTCTCACATCATCGACTGCGAAAATCTATACATTGACGATGGGGTGACGTTATTGGAGGTTCCAGTTGAGATTAAGGATCGATAGGAGTGGGTCCATTGTGGGCGGTCGATACCTCTGGTGAACTTACGTTGGTAGCGTTGGAACCTTCAGCAGAGCACATGGGAGCGGAAGGCTCAGATGCATGCTCAGTACCACAATTGTTCCCTTAGTTTTAGTTGCGTCTTACAGGGACGTAAAGCCCTGATGTGGGGAGAATGTAAAGACCCGAAAAGTCCATTTAATTTTTTTAATATATGGGAATTTTATGAGTCCGTAAAAATTGACGGCATGTGATTTTGAGGCATAGTGTGCTCAGAATGAATTTCAGAACATTTTCTCGGGTACGTTCAGTAAACTTACAAACATGGTTTTTTATCTTTTGAATCGGTTCTTGGAAATGAAATTTGAGGGCATAGTTGAACTTGCAATGTCGGTATTCTCTTTAGGAAACCATCTCCTTGACCATAGTAGGTCAATGGTGGAAGTTATTTTTTCACTTTTTCATGATAAAATAAAATAAAATAAAATGGTGTAACATTTTATTTTATTTTAGTTCGGAACTCCCATGTGGGTGTTTCACATATGGGGGCCACCTGAACTAAACCACCCATGAGTGGGTATGGTGGTGGGGACCACACGAGTCAAAAACCCCGTTGAAATCCCCTTATTATGTAGGAAAACCATCCAACTCCCTAAATTAATTATTCCAACTCTACCCTTTAACTAATTATGCCAACATTCCTATAAATAATTAATCTCACCTATTTTGTGCGAATTTGAAATTAAACAACTTATTCTATAATATTGGATACCTTTTAATTTTGTTGGGTTGGGGGAAATTAATCATTAGAAAAGGAGGGAGCTTGGGAGAACATGGAGGAACACATCCTCTAACGAATAATGCACATAAAGAACTATTTTCCTTTGATGAAACTTCCTCTACATGATGTTGAAGGATATTCCATGACAAACGAACCATCGATTGAGGAAACATTGTCATCACCAACATCATAGTTTTCTCTCCTCACCGACATTTTTGAAGGAGACTTGTTGCAGGATTGAGAAATGCCAAACCATCTCGACCGCGGACAATCTTAATCTGAATCATTTAGTTAGGGAGGATACTTGAATTTTTCCCCTTCCCTTTCTTTAAAATTCATTGTGAATCGTGGAAGAAATTATAACCCCTTTTGACCACCATAATGTAGAGAGTGGGGGCCAAAAAATCATGGCATGTCCCCTCTTCAAATCATGGTTCTTTTGTGTGTTCTTCGCAATGGTGATGGAGACAGGTGCCGGCGGTTGGAACTAGAGGAACTTGATAACTGCAAAGAAGGGAAAAAATGAAGGGTGGATGGTCAAGTCATCCGCCGACGAAGGCACGACACTCTACCACCCCGTGGCAGTCTGCCGTCTATGGCCGCGTCATCTGTGGCCTCTACCATCCGTGGCCGCCACCCCCCATGACCTCCGTGCCCCATGGCGCTCCTCCATCCAGTAGCCCCAGTTTCCTCGTGCCATCCAGCAGCCCCTACATCCTGCAGGGCCGCTCCACAGCATGCGCCGCGCAACAGCGCCAACGACCACCTGTAGCCTTCGTGGCCCACGTGGTCATCTTTTCGCCTATGCCGGGCCACCTAGCGTGTCCGGGATGGACCCAGCTGGTCGGGACAGTTTAGTCCGATCGGGTCAAACCAGACCCAGATCCACTTCGACCCATTTACACACTTTCGGCCATATCTTTGGCACCGAGCGTCCGTTTGACGAACCGTCTGCGACACCGAAACCTTAGAGCGAGATAATTCCTTTGGTATACCACACTAGATATTTGGATAAATTTGGGGAACAGTCGGGTTGGATCAAGAATGAATCCAACCAGGCCCTTGGGACTAAAAAGCTAATAACTCACAGAACCGGCGTCCGATTGATGCCCCATCTATTGCGTTTAGACCCGTATGATGTGGCAGTCATTTGGGATACTTCTTCGGGAGAAATTGTGGTAGTTGTTGTATCAAACTATGGCTTGTGGAATGGACCATCCCTAAGATGAGTGATCTTAGGATGGGGACCATCTAGTTGGCTGTGATGTGACGAATGAAGAGTGATCGTGTGTGGGTCCGCACCTAGCAATCCTGTTGGAGTCATCACTGAGCGATCAACTGTGGGAAGACACGTAACGATCATGTGCGGTTCAGCACCGTGCGATCCTTTGTGGGTCATCATCGAGCGATCATGTGTGGGTCAGCATTTAGCGATCATGTATGGGTAAGCACCGAGCGATCTTGTGTTGGTCCGCACCCAGCTATCCTATGTGGGTCATCACCAAGAGACCCTCTATGGGTTAGCACCTTGCGATCATGTGTGGGTCAACATGGAGTGATCATATGTGGGTCAGTACCAAGCGATAATGTGTGGGTCAGAACCGAGAAATCTCGTGTGGGTCTTCACAAAGCGATCCTGTGTGGGTATGCCTCTTAATAGAGTGAGATGATTCAACATTTACATCTAATCATATATACTATTGTACTTAAGTTATAACTGTTGTGAGTTGAGTTTGTACATATTTTGTACTTCACTTTGTGGAAATGCCATCGTGGTATTCTTTAGTGTGGAATACATGAGTGGAAATTACCATCATGGTAATCCTTTCTTTGTGGAATAGTTGAGCTTTGGGATTTTGAGTTGGACTCTATGGTTCCTCATGATTGAGATGCGTGTACATGATAACTTAGGTATACATATGGGAAGATACCTATGTTGGGTTGTCCGTTCATTTCATGTCTTGTGGTTTATCCTTTGTGTATTTTGTGAATCCTTGAGGGTATCGAGATCCCTACAGAGTATCGTTATACTCACCCCTACACGAGAAATGCCTGAACATCGTTGTGTTTGGTGTAGATGATAGACAACGCTGACTAAGGAAGAGAGTACCAGGACTGGAGGTAACTCAGAGGTGGACCTTAGACGAGGCATACCACAGAGATGGTCGATCGATAGTTGTACCTACCATTCAAGTAGTTACCTTAGTGGGTGTTCACAGGAGCTGTTCCAATTTACTTGTACTTTCCTTTAGTTGTAAATTCTAGTTGGTCTTGTATTCTGGCCCCTTTTACTTACTGTACTCACTCTGTTTACTATTAAGTTTACATGAGTTCATATCTTGTTGTGTGCTTGGTTGTGTGTGTTTACATGTTATAAAGGCAATACCATCCCAGTTTTAGAAAACACGCCTTCGGTGCTAGTTGCCAGCCCCTAGCCTTAGGAAGGCGGGCATGGGGTAGTCACGACACGAGCACTGGGGGACAGGCATGACAAGAACCATCGTGGGCCACATCAATTGTTAGGTGATCATCAAGTGTTTGAGGTTTTATATTCCTTTAATAATTATGTATATTTATCCTATGAAACACCATTAGAACATAATCAACTACTTTTGGTAAGTCTATAAAATATTCGGGATCTTCTGTTCCTCATGTTCTCACTAGATCCTATATGATTTCTATATCATTCTCAAATCTGACTAATTAATCCTTATAATGAAATGAACCTTTTCCCCAATTTGAATTCCATTCTAGGTTTGAATTATTCAATATACACCCTTCATTAAGGATCTGATTTGGAATTCTCATGGAATCCCAAGAGTCATATTCCCTTTGTCATAATATTAACATGTTGTCATCATATATAATATTGTAACATGATCGAGACATATCTTCGAACCTCGTATGATTCATTTAAATGGACATGGACACGTGTGAGATCTCTGAAGACTTTGATAATATTGAATTCAACATTCCTTCTATAATAATAAATTTCTAAATTCATCTATAAAAATAGATATAATGGACAAGTTTAGATTATGTATTCCTAAATATTCATATCCTCAACACAAAATACATTAAGGATTATCACAAGTGTTCACATCATCCATTACTACAATAGAAGCGAATTCATCAACCTCTTCATAAATAAACTGTTTCGCAACTCTCAAAGAACATTAATGTGAATTAGCACCTCATCCATCCTATTTAACCAACATAAATACATTCTTCCATATACATCACCTTTTTATAACCATAAGAACAATTTTATCCTGGTCTCCTTTACCACCATATCCCTATATCTATTAAAATTATTAAATTAATAAAACATGAAACATCATAATTACACCTAAATGTCTTCTGTTAGATTCTCAATGAATGTCAAAAAAAGATTAACCCTTCAAGATAATAAAGTAGTGATCATTCCAAAACGTCTATTTTCACATGTTCTACTATTGATGCATTTTATTTTTCTCCTACATTAAGAAATACACCTTCTAATTCATTCCAAATATTAATTCCTTTTATGTTTTCTGTTGTATGATTGTATAATTCAAAAATCCACTAGAAACAAGGGTTATGATTGCCTTCTCACTAAGGTGAGAAAAATTTTCCTTCATTAACTTAATTGAAGGTAACTCTCTAGTATGTTTAGCTCCATTTAGTATTCCCATAAGGTATTTCTTACCATCCCATACTCATAATATGATAAAAATTTGTTAGTATGATATATTTCCCACAATATCCGTGATTTTTTTAGAAATTTTATTCATTATTATTCGAAAAACAAATTATGTTATTTTATAGAAAAAATTTAAATAATGAAATATGAATTATAGACTTCATAATATGGGGCCATTTTTTGTAGTATTTATAGAACACAAGGGATGTGTAATTTAATGATGGTTTTATTATAAACATATTTTTAGAAACCAATTACCTATAATCTCCATTGTTTTCTATAGGATGTTTTATATTAAGTCACCTGAATTAGATGGGAAGGCATTGCTTCCTTTGAAGATCAACTCCCATCTTTTTGTGTAAGGACACAAACATTTATAAATATAATTAAAATTTTAAATTTATTATTCATATTTAATATGAAATGAAAAATCGTTTAGTAGACCATTACTATTCAATTATAGAATAAATATAACCATCAAGAAATAAGACCATTGAGTATTGTAACATTTTTTAATAATGTAATCAGAATAACTAGATTATATAAAGGGTGATGATAAGATGTAATTTATGTAGAAGGTCACAATGATGGCCTAAATCAGTATGCTAAGACCATACAAATCATATTTATAACATGTTGTGGGGGTGGCAGCATCATTGTGGATTTCCACTAAGTAATCCATAAAAGAGATTTAGTAAATGATGCTTGAGAGAAATCATCATTGAGAGAGGGGTAAGTTAGTTGAGATCCAAACATGATCACTATTTACAGAACATCCCCTTCCATGACCCCCACCCTAAAAGGTGTACCGCTCTGAGGCAAAAAATGTGAGAAGAGAGATAATGACCCCAGAGTCCAACCTATAGTAGGCCTCAGGTTGGAGACTAAAACCAAGTGTGTAGTAAACACACAAATGGGAGGCATAATCCCTTAAGATAAACCACACGAAAGAGACAGATAAGCTATACACTAACCAATTACAACTAAGACAAAAAAATAAAATAAATTCCATGTGAACATATGTAATTTCATGCAAAACTGATAAAACTGAAGGGAAAAAAATCTACAAGTACCAAAAGAAATTAAAACAGCAGTGACCACGAAGCCCAAACAGATCCTTGACCCCCCATGATAGTAGTAACAGGCCTAATCTCCAACCTGCTTGAGGTGACCTAAAAAATAGTTTATATTTACATAGGTTTAGTATAACAATATATTCAGTAGGATCCTCCCAGGATCCTCTCGTGAAAATTTAAAGAAAGGATACTAAAGCATAGTGAAAAAAGTTAAAATAACTTGTCACCTAAACAGGTATACTAAGTACCCAAAATCACCATGGCTACTCTCACCAGGTATTGCATACAAGGGTAAATAATATAATAAATAATATCAAGGGTACCTCACTACTACTTCCCCACTAGTTTTCATATTTGACCCAGTGTTTCACGTCCTAAGAATATCTCTCCAAAAATGGAATTTCCTGATACACCTATGCAAAGCACCACAATATGCACCATGTGCAACAAAACCGCCACATTAAGATAATCAATGAATCTAGGTTCTTTCGGGGAGCCAATATAACTCGAATAATGGGTATCATATTCCAGGCATAATACCTCAAGCCATTACAGCCCATACACATAGAGCGATTCTTCAAGCCATTACAACCTATACACGTCACATATATAGTAGTCCATAGGAAACTATATCCAAAATATATGTGTGTGAATAACCACAAGAAATTGCATCCCTTTACACATATATATGGTTAAAACAAACCATTGTGCCTACCTATAGAAGTAACTACCAAGTGAAGTGATGGGCCAAGGGGGTAGTCATCCACCCATCCTCCCAGCAGAATGTTGGGGAAAACACCCCTATGTCTCAAAATCATTGGGGTTTCATTTTCCCAACCAAACGGGGTGAATTATCATATAGAAAAACAAAAGGTAATGAATATACTACATCTCAAAACCACATTGTGGGCCTAACCTAGTCCTAGACTCCACTACAGCTAACGTCACTCGGACTCCTGACTTCCACAACTAAGAATATGTATCCTATAAGAACACGACCATTTTTAGAGCTTTAATACATTACCTAATTCCCTTTTTATCATATTCACTTTACGTAAAATAATTCTTTATACATTAATTATGCAGTAAAAATTTCCGCAATATATTTCATTAGCATTACACCCAACATTCAATGTTTATTTAAATTGCAAACTATGAATTTCATCCCAGAAAGCTCCAACTCCATCAGTTAATATCATTTATTCAATCATTTATAAACATCATTTTTAATTTTCCATATTGTCTGGAATTATAGAAAAACATTATAAGCTACTAAACACAAGGGGGCTCAACACGGTGAGTAGATGAACTACTCATCAAGTCATTTCCCTTTATAGCAAGAGCATAGACCCATCCTACCATGGGATGATAAACAAGGAAAGCATGTGTCATACCCTATGCGTCTTTTCCCTTTTTTGAAGGAGGTTAAGAAAATCAGCTGACTTGAGAAATGTGGAAAGTATAGAAGATAAAAAACCAACATTAATTAACAAGCATCAAAACATTCACATCAAACCCATTCCATCATCTTTGGTGTCCTCTCTGACTCGTTTATGTATATACCGATGCATCTCGCCACTCTAGGCATCTACTACTTCCACAACCAATGGGCCTCCATGCTCCCACATATCAAGACATCCATCCAGGCCCACATCACAAAACAGGAAGAAGAAAAACATAATATCAACATGACACTTAGCCCTTAAGCAAGTAAGATGTTAACTATGAACCCTATGAGTTATTATCTTTTGTCAAACAACTAGTCATTTAATCCATTTGGAAATAACTGATTTATTATTTGTAGGTTTGAACTATAGAAATCCTAAACATTAAGCTATCTTGAATTTAATAAACATGATTACTATATCAATTTGATTAACATCTAATTAAAACAAGAATAACCAGATTCCTTTACGTGCCTCTTTATCATTGACAATTAATTTACAATTTATCCCAGTTTATGTTTTTTTCCAATTTCCTTCAAGAACCAAATTCTAAATAAAGCATGAATAGATATCACACTAACTAGAAAAACACAGGCAATAAAATACGGTCAATGTCAATTTATTTATTCAGTTCAAATATTTATAATTGAAATTCCATTGTGATCCAGTGGGCTAAAACATGATAAAATTACATTTGAACTTAAATGAGAAGAGAATAAACGAATCCACTACATCAAACTATTATTGACATTCCTTATATGAGAATGAGCCACAAAACATATTATGATGTCCTCCTTCATTGATAACTATATCCACCCAAGGATGAAAAGACACCCCCACACCGGTCAACACCCAAGAAAATTACATTAGAAATACAGATAGAGCTTTTCATAAAAGGTCCAGGAGAAAGGTAAGGAGATGAACCATAAAAAATGATGGTAGATGATACCTTATACCGAAGATTGATCAATACGACTTGGTTGCACAAAAAATGGTGCACTTGTAGCAAGAAGAAATTCAAGGGGAAAAAATAATAGAAATGATTGGTTTCACAGATCCAAGAGGAAGGAATGAATGGTTCAATAATTTCACAACAGAGGACAAGGTGGAAGGAAAAGGGAGGAATAAATCTCGTCCCTTTAGAAAAATTTACTCAGTAATGGTTTAAGATACGCTGGATTTTCCATTAAATGTGGATCGCATTAAACCACCCAGTTTGACCAATTAAAAACATCCCAAGCCTTATGAAAATTAATATAGGACTTATGGTCCTCAAATCAGCCATAAATCCCTTAAAAATGGATTGAATTCTTTTAATGTCAAAGAAAACGTTAAATCTATAAAAGTAGAAAAATCTGAAAATTTGGAAAATGAAATATGAAACAGTTCTGGAAACATTGTTCATGATCTCTGACACTGTTTCTGTGACACCATGTCTATGACACCATATTTTTGACACCATGACCGTGACACCATTTCTATGACACCTTGTTTATGACACCGTTTCTATGACACTCTTTCATTCACACTATTTCTGTGAAACCGAGAGTGTGACACCGTTTCTGTGACACCGTTTCTATCACACCATTTCTGTGACACAATGACTGTGAATTTTTTTCTATGACACCATTTTTGTCACACCGTTTCTGTAACACTGTGACTATGTCACCGTTTCTATGACACAATTTCTATCACACCATTTCAATGACACCATCACTGTGACACCATTTATGTGACACCGTGACTATGACACCGTTTCTGTGACACCGCGACTGAGACACCGTGACTATGAAACATTTTCTATGACACCGTGACACGATTTATAAAACAATAAACACTATTCATATAACTAGAAATTTGGCAATGTATTGGGGATTAGTCACCTTGACCTCCCAGAACAACTGAAACAACAGATTTCAGCAATGGATTGGACTAGAGAGGTCTGAGCCATAAAAATTGATACATATCAAAACATTCCCCTCCTCGAGAATTCAAAACAATCCCAAAAGTAAGTAGAAAAGTGGTTTAAACAACAACTCATCTAGATACCTCTCAAAATAGATCAAGTCAAACTAAGAAAAAGAAGAAATACATAATATAAACACCAAAGATCTATAACCACAAAGAGAACATCATTACATGAAAAGAGATAACCATCAAAAAACTATGTGTACTGAGTATGTATTTGTGACTCGAGTTCCCAGGTACTCTCCAAAACACCACCGTGTCGCCAAAAGACACGAACCAAGGGGATAGAATGCCAGCGCAACACCTTCTCCTTGAGGTCTTCGATTTACACATGTCGCTCCACGAAGGTCTCATCATCATCAACATAGATCTCTCCCCAATTGATGACGTGAGAGTCATAATGAAGATAACGACGGAGCTGTGACACATGAAAAACATCGTGTATCTAGCTTATCTATGGGGGATGTTAAACTCGATACACCACAACCCCAACACGAGCCAACACATCAAAATGACCAACAAAATGAAGAAGAATCATACTCTCATGACCTAACCTTCACTGTCCATGATGGGGATCCAACTATAGAAACATGTGATCCCTAGCATCAAACTCCAATGGCCTCCTCCTTTGATCAACCTGTGATATCTAATGATCATGCACTATCTTCATCGTATATCTATCATACTCTTCTCTAGTTCCATTCTGAGAATTGCTGACGCTCCAACCCAAGTCTATAAAAAAAGAGAACGGTATGGTCGGCCATACAATGATTCCAATGGTGCCATACCGATGGTGGAGTGAAAGATATTTTCTATACGAACTCCACAAAGGGTAAGTTCCACATCCACGAACCACCAAAATCTAGGATATAAGAGTATAACATGTCATCAAGAGTCCGGATAGTATGCTCTGTCTGATCGTCTGTCTACAAATGAAAAATAGTGCTAAAGAAAAATCTAAAAACGAAAATCTTTCTAGAGACCTCTCCACACCCTAGTGTTAAAATAAGGATCTCAATCAGAAATGACCACCCTTTTATATCCATGAAGTCTCACCAACTCCTTTAGATACTTCCTTGAAAAAACATCCACTATGTTGGAATCATTAATCCCTATGATGTTGGATGATTTTGTTAAATGATCCACTAACACCCAAATAGTGTCATGTAATCTATGAGATCGAGGTAAACCTATAACAATGTCCATTTAGATGCCCTCCCACATTAACTAAGGAATATCCAATGTCTTGAGAAACCCACTGGGGAAACAGTTCTCAGCCATCACCTTCTAGTAGACCAAACATCGAGACACAAACTCCAAAATTACATGCATTAGCCTAGGAAAACAAAACTTACTCCCCATGCCTTCTTACATCTTTGTCACGCTAGGATGCACTACTAATGGTGAACAATGTAACTCTCTGAGAACGGTCTCACACATCTCCAAAGGAACAAAAATCCTTCCATGATACAATACCTTGTGTTGTTCATCCTCACACCTGCCATCAGGGGCCTTTCCACAAACCACTCAATCTCTCTAGACCTCCACCTCTAGATCACCCAACTGGGACTTTTAGATCTATTGCACCATATATGACTACACCATCATATGAAAAAAGACATCCTTTTCCCCAATATTCTACCATATGGACATTTAATGCTGAAGGATCTTCCATTACTCTCTAGGAATCACCAGATTCACGCACTACATCACTATGTGACATCTATCTTAACACATCAACTACAAAATTCCCCTACTTAGGTGTGTATGAGGTTTCAATGTCGTATTCATATAAAAACTCCATCCCCTGATGTTGTCACATGATTATTTCAAGTTGGGAGAAAATATACCTCAGGATATTATGATCTGTGAAAACCTCAAAGCGCTCGCCAATGAGGTAATGTCTCCACAACTTCATAGAAAATATCATGGCCACCAACTCACGATCGTGGGTGGAATAGGTACATCCATGGGGAAACAACTTCTGAGAACCATAATAAATTACCAATATCTATTGAATCAAAACAAATACTAACCCCATATGTGAAGCATCGCCAAAAACATTAAATTGAACTCCCTCAGCTATATAAAAAAGAACTGGAGCACTTACTAAATCTCCTCAAAACACTTGATATCTACTTGACACTGACTGGTCCACATGAACACCTTATGATTCATTGTCAATGTTATTATACAAGTCACAACCCAAGAGAAATTGGCTACGAACCACCTGTAGTAGCCTACGAGACCAAGGAATGTTTTCACCTCGTCCATTATCTTGGGGGATTCCCAAGAAAAAACTACTTCTATCATTGATGGATCCATAGCTACTCCCTGCTGGGACACAACATGCCCCAAGAAATAGAATTATTGAGCCCAAAACTCTCAGATAGACAACATCACAAACATGTGATGTTGATGAAGAACACCCAAAACTACATGTAGATGGTCAACATTCTACTCCTTAGATGTGAATTACACAAGGTTGTCGTCAATGAAAACCACCAAAATCTTATCCAGGAGCACAAGGAAAAAAAATTTAATCAATCCCATGAAAACAGCTGTAGAATTAATCACACCGACTGGAATTAAAATGAAATCACAATGCCCGTGACGACAACATAAAGCAATCTTCGGAATATCCTCATCCATCACATGCATATAATGATATCCTGACCACATGTCAATATTAGAAAACCAACATTCACCCATAGATTGATTCAATAATTATAAATATATGGAAGAGGATATTGATTCTTCACTGTGACATTGTTTAACTGAGGAGAATCGATACACAATCAGAAACGACCATCAATATTATTCATGAACAAAACCGGTGCACCCCGCTGTGACACACTCGTATGAACAAAACCAATTTGTAACAAACCATGAATATATATAGAAGGAAGGAATTTTCCTCATCATTGATCACTATGGGAATGACCACAAGTATGAGGTTTTTTTATATCAGGACCACTGAAAATGGTTTCATAGTAGGATATGGTTTGATGAACGATTTAATATTCATTGTCATAGATCCTATCCCCATCCATTAAAGGGTTTAACGTCTTGTAGGCCTTCCTGATTCATTGTAGATAATTGTATAATTTAGTGTTTTTATCAGTATCTATTATCCATTTATCTTTAAACATTTGTTTTTTTCATATTTTCTTTGAATGTGAGCAGGGAGTTAAGTTTGAACTCAATGTTCAGTTCATCAGTATGATCAGTGTTTAGGTCATAATTGGTGTTTTTGTTTTGAAGTTAATTGATATCCTTCTCAAGAATCATGACTTAATTATTATTTTGGTTTTCTTTAGAGTTGAAAAATATTTTTAGAGTCTTTTTTTGATGTTTTAATTTGATACTACAGTCAAGGACATCATTGTTACGAGACATTGAGGACCAAAAGTTTTGAATGATATGAGAGAACTCATCATTAGAGAAACATAAATTGTTAAATCTAAAATGCATATGGGGTTTCATGTCTTTGGAGGAGACACTGTCCAACTATGATGAAACTACTTTTTGTAGTGTCTTCTATTCCTAGTGTATTTTTCACCAGTGAGATTGATTTCTATGAGTTTTTTTCATTTATTGAGGTTTTAAATTCATTTATGGAAATAGAAGTGTGAGGGGTACAATTTTCTCACTTGAGTTGATAATCAATTTAAAATCACCCGTAATAATCCACAGTGTAGTAATATTAGTGCCAAGGTAATATGGGTCATTCCAAAGAATTCTTTTTTAAAAGGATTGTGTTTTAGTCTTAAACATTTCCTTAAATTTTTATGCTTATTTATGAAAGTTCCCCCTATATCATTATCCTTACTGACCACCTAAGATCACCCCTTTCTAGGTTTTATTATTTCCAGGATACAAAGAAGTATATTATGACTGACGTAAAGGGATAGTCTTAGGGGGATGATTATGGTAAAAATGATACAAAATTTCGTTTTTTTATTCATGATGTAATGTAAAACTTATATATGTTTCTATTAATTCCAAGGATACTATACTAATAATACTTTCAGGACATGATTCCTTGTATCATGCCAATGTTATTTAATAATGCACTACCTCTATATAACTGGGGTCAGGGAATTATAGTTTTTATAAGAGTATATTTAGTACATACCATGGAATCAAGATTTAGAAATACTCTAATTAGAGAACATTACCCAAAGATAGAATTTGAGGATTAGAATAAAAGAACTTCCTAGAATTATGGTAATCTAAATATTTTTTGTATTTTAGAAGAAATAAATCCCTATCAGGATACATGAATGTACAAGTAGCTCTATAACAGATATATCTAGGAGTGAAAAATCCTACAAGGAGTTTCGTACTTGACCCGGGGTATCCGGGTACATGACAATGGGTCTTGCAGCACTCTTGGTTACAACACTCCCGGGGGATATGCTTAGGATAATTTACAGTTTCTTTACAAACCATTATGAAAGATTTATGTGTATATACCTCCTCAATGAAAACATTTTTATGATTATGGATTATATCCATAAACATTTAAATTTATGTTAAGTGTTTTACAAGTTTCGAATTATGTATTGCAATTCATAATCTAAAATAGTGTATTTCATTCTTTAGAAATGGAACATAAAGGAAGGAATGAAAACCATATAAATGCACATAGTCAATGTAGGGATTTTCCTCCTACTCATGATAATTATTATGGAGTTGGTGATACAACCGGTGCTGATCAGCCTATCACCATACTGAGACAACTCAGTCAGGTTATGAATAATAAACTTACTCGTATGGACATCCCTAATCTACAATGTGGAGGATCAATGTAAGAATGATTCATGATGTGAAAACCACCATAATTAAATGGTACTAAAAATACATTTGTACTTGAGTAATGGATATGTTCCTTAGAGAAAAAATTTCATGATTTGGGGAGTAGCAAAAGGGAAACAGTTTTCCTGATAGTTTATCACCTCACTGAAGATGCAGATTAATGTTTCTCATTAATTTAAAACAAAAATATGGATTCAAAAGTATAAAATATAAAATAGAGAAAGTTAAAATAAATTTTCAATGAAAAATACTTAACTAGTGACTGTCGAGCGAATATGGAATGACAATTTCTGAGTCTAAGGAAAAAAGGAGGATGGGAATGTAACAATGTTTGAGGCTAACTTTACAATATTTGCAAGGCATGCATCCGATTATATATGTAACCTAAAGAGTAAAATTGATCGATTCTTTGATGGGTTAAAAAATTTTCTCTTTCAAGAATTAGTCTCATAATCCATCTCATCGAACAAAGATATTTTCTCCTGTTCTATCAAGAGAGAAAAGGAATTCTCAATGTCTTATGACTTTAAAGCATAGTAAGGGAATAAGATATCTACTAATTTCTCTTGAAATGGATATAAATGGAAGATGGAAAAAGTTTAATATCCATCCTGTTTTAATGTGGGATGAGAAACCGTGGTACTTTCGTAAAGGGAATGGATGTCTTTTAAAAGTGTGTGAAAAAGGACACAAATCTCATGATTTTAAGGGAAAAAGGAGGTTGTTAAGGTTGAATGCAAAAATTGTAGAGAAAATGAGAATTATACAATTGAATGTACTAAGAGCCAAGGAAACGTATCTCAAAAAGTCCATGGGATAAAGTCCAAGCATATATGATCACTACTGCTGAGGTTGAAGCACCGAAAGTTGTTCTGGATTGTATTTTAATGGTTTCATCAAGTTTATCCAACGATTTATTTGATTTTGGATCATCGAATTTTTTCATATCATCCCGATTTTCAAATAAATTTCGATATTTCCAGTTTGATTTAACAAGGGAGTTGTTAGTAAAAACACATAAGGGAAGTATCATTGAAATAATTTTTTGTGAATCAGTCCCCATTAGGGAATTTAAATGTTTTTTTCTACTGATCTCATTAAGATACCCATGATTGAATTTGATATAATCATCGGTATGGATGGGATTTTAGACCGTGATGAAAAAATTTATTGTAGGAAATGGAGGTTACAATTTTCGAGGATTATCAGGAGTACCTTATATTTAGAGAAAAAATGTCAGTACCTTAATCATATCTAGATCCACCCCCAGTAGCTCTACTAATCTAAATTATCATGGTTTAAGATAATGAAATAACTATGGGAGAGGAATGGAATGTTAAAATAGTTGACGTACCTATTTAGTAAGAAAATGTTGATGTGTTTCCATAGGATTTACCTAGACATCCACTGGAATGATAAATTGATTCTTCCATTGATTTAATTCCTGGTTCAATGCCCATATCGAAGAACCTTTATTGAATGGCCATTGTGGAATCAGTGGAACCATTTAAAACAACTAGAGGAATTGACTAATAGGTTGTTTATTCTCCCTAGAGAATATCCCTGAGAATCCCATGTACATTTTACTAAGAAGAAATATGGATCTATGATGTTTTGAATTGACTACAAGGAGATTAATCCTATAAATATAAAGAACAAGTATCATATACCTTGCAATGATGATTTATTCAAACAACTTCATGGAGCTCAATATATTTCAAAGATTTTCCTTCGATCTGGATATCATCAGTTGTGTGTGATGAAGGATGGAATTCTGTAAATATCATTTCAAATCAGGTACGGGCATTATGAGTTTATAGTAATTCCTTTTGGACTGACTAATGCACCCTCTATTTTCATGTAACTAATGAATAGAGTTTTCAAGGAATATCTTGAGGACATTGTTGTGGTATTTATTGATGATATATTGGTTTACTTAAAAAGCTTGATGATCATGAAAATCCCTTTTGTGCTATTCTGGGATCCCTCATAAGAAATGAATTATATGGGAAGTTTAGAAGGTGTGAATTTTTGCATGAGGAGATTTCTTTTCTTGGCCATATTGTCTCTAAGGATGGAATCTCTATTTATCCTTCAAAGACAAGAGAAATACATTAATGGAAAGAACCGTCGAGTATTATTGAGGTACACAATTCTGTTGGTTTAGGAGGTTATTATTGGTGTTTCTTCTAAAATTTTCCCCAATTGGCTATCCCATTATCCAAGGACGATTGTAAAGGGGATAAATTTGTTTGGAAAAAAGAGTGTGAAGAATGTTTTGAAGAACTGAAGACAATATTAGTTAATTATCTTATACTTTCTCTACCATCTAGGAATGATGGGTTTTTTATTTATTTTGAATCTTCAAATAAATTACTTGGTTGTGTCCTTATGCAGAATGAGGGAGTTATTTCATATTCCTCACGATAGCCACAAAACTATCCCACCCATGATATTGAATTAGAAACAATAATCATTTCTTTGAATATATGGAGAAACTATCTATATGGTAAGAAATATGAGATATATACTAATAAAAAGGTTTTGAAGTATATTTTCTCACAAAAAGAACTCAACATGAGCCAATATGATGGCTTGAACTACTAAAAGATTTTGATTTAACTATACACTACCTCCCGGGAAAGGAAAATAAGGTATTCGTTGCATTGAGTATAAATGATCATGGAGTTTTGATCAAGATGAGGCATGAAATGGATCCTTTGTTCATGGATCTAGGAATGATGGATATTGGATTAATAATGGATAGTGAAACATCAATACCTTTTCAAATTGTTTCTATAAAATATTTAATAGAGAGGATAAAATGTTCTTAGACTAATTATGAGGATATTCAAAAGAAAAATAAAGCTATTAATGATGGGATATTGATTAACTTCATATATGAAGATGGGATTTAGAAATTTTGGAGGAGGATTTTATTTCATGACATACCTGATATAAAATCATAAATTTTGGATGATGCTCATAGCTCCAATTTCCCTATACACGCTAGTAGTACTAAGATGTATAGTGATTTGAAGAACATTTTTTGTTAGACAACATGAAGTGGGGCATTGCTGATTATGTGTCAAGATGTATGGTTTATAAACAGGTGAAGGCTCGAAGACAACATCGTAGAGGAGTCATGCAACCTCATCCCATACTTGAGTGGAAATGGGATGATATTATGACGAACATTGTCATGGGTCTACCATAGAATCGTATAAGGAATGATGCAATATGGGTCATTGTTGACAATCTTACCATGTCAGCACATTTTCATGATATAAGATAAGATTTACCACTTGAACGATATACAAGACTATAAGTTTATGATATTATAAGACCTCATGGAGTAAACATATAGATTGATTCTGATTTTGATCCCAGTTTTACATGAAGATTCTGGAAAATTCTTCAGAATGAATTGGATACTGAACATCGTTTGTGCACATCCTACCACCCTCAAACTGATGGACAATCAGAACGGACTATTCAAAACTTAAAAGACATGTTTAGATCTTCCTCACTTGATATTCAAGGTATCTAGGATCAATATCTACCTCTAGTAGAATTTTCCTATAACAATAGATTCCATTCAAATACTCATATGGAATCATATGAAGTGTTTTATGGAAAGAGATGTCTCACACCAACTTGTTTGGATGATGTTGGTGAATGAAAACACATTGTCCCATAGGATGTTATGGAATCAATGGAAAAGTTGAAGATTATCACAACCCATATCAAAGCATCTCCAATTAAGAAAATGATATATGCCCATAACCGAAAGAAGGAATTGGAATACCACTAGAAAAGGAATTCCACGAAAACAAATTAATAATGGGGAAGCAACGGGTTCATTTGTTATTGTGTATAATCATTACATATCTAAAAGTTTGGAATTGGATTCCACCAATGGTCCACATATTTATATAAAAATATTCTAAAAAATTATATTTCACAATTTTACTATATATGAGGTTGATCAACTAGATACGAATATACTGTGGTTGTATACTCTAGCCATTTGAGGCTACCAACTCACATTTCAGAAAAGATTGATTTTGGTTTTAAAAAACTATTATTATATCCCTTAAGTTACTAATAACATTACTTCTTGTCATTTTTTCAGGATATGGAATAATATTTATGCATCATTGGAAATAAATATTTCTACTCCATAAGGATAACATATTTTATGATATGGAATAATTAAATAATGGCCTTCATATAAATAATTACAATGAATATAATTTTTCAATTGACAGTGAAACTAATACATGAGACTCTTATAACACACAATTATGGAATCCAGATAAAGGTGATAAATATGAGATGTTTTTTAAAAATATCTATCATCATGGTCACATAAAATAATATGATCATAATTCACTTGAATGATGTTATGATTTATTACAATTTAACATATCCAAACTAAATTTCTATGTTCATAAAGAATGATCCCTAGATCTTCTATGTTTTGTACAAATTAATGTGTATGGACTATTTCAAGTTGGGGTTATAGGTGATTTCTACGACATTATAAATTTTATTGATGAAATGATTATATATGGTTATATCAACTTAATGTGGTATAATTTTTAATCCCTAAGGAAATTCAAAGAGTTCATGAATGAGGTTAGGAATCTTCATGACAATATGAAAGTGAATCATCGAACTGATCGAGGTAGTTAATATCTTATCAAAGAAATTATAAAATTTATATTTTATTATTATATTCTATCTCAACTCACTCAACATTATAATCCATAGTGTAATTGTGTAATTTCAGTACTACCAATACATTGTTGAACATATTAAGGTCAACGGTGATTCGTTCATTTTTTTTCTATTTTCCTTCTCAAAATATGAATTAGCGATAACATTATAATTACTAAAACATGTACTATCTAATGAAGAAAACAATATTCCATTCATGTTTTGGGGTGTAAAGGAACACATTTTATTACATGTTCATTCATGTAGTTGTGGAGTGTTTTATAATTCTTGGTAATCGAGAAAATAATAACACTGAGGCATGAAGTTAATCTTTCTATTCTATCATAAGGAAAAAAATGGGACTTTATCTATATAAATATTCAAACAAGAAAGAAATTTTTTCAATATGTGATATTTTTCATCAGAATGAGCCCATCCTTCAAGATTATATTGGGGGGATGATTGACTCGATGAAATTGATACTCCTCCTACTCTATAGATTGAATAGGAACTCATTCCAAAGGTCCCCATGGAAGAAGTTTTTACTAAACAACATTTTATTCATAAAATTACGAATAATATTATGAGAAATAAAGAGATAAGGATTCATGGACACTAATGATGGTGAATCATTATTGGTTAAAAATGATGATCCTCTCTCTTATGATGCTTAAGTACAGATCTTAGAAGCTATGCTGTGTGATGCATCCATGAATTCAATGATGGATTCCATGTATCAAAACCATGTTTTTTTGGTTTGATTGATCCTCAAATTGATGTATAGAATATTAAATATAAATGTTTATTAAAGAGAAATATAGTCATAAAAGGTAAATTAAATAAATATAAAAATTGGCTTGTGGCTAATGTGTTTATGAAATATTTAGTCATGAAATATATTGAATTCTTCTATATAAATTCTATTTTTAAATAATTTAAAATTTAGTATTCTATACCAGCTAGAAATTTCTATCATATAATGAAATTATATCTAAAAATGGTTATCCGTGTTAGGATATTTTAGGGGACGTGTATATGACACACCAAGGGGTTTTGGGACTCTAATAAATGTAAAAATATTACAAAAGGTGTAAATATAAATTTGTGGGTTATATAAAGAATCATGATCATATAACAATCAATTTTATAAATCCATATAATAATTGGGTTTCATTCTGAATGAATGTGGGCCATGTTTTTACAAATGGTTTATGAGGAGAATAATAGTTTTCATAATAGTACACTCTGATGAAATATTACTAATTGGGAACTGTATATGATCCTTAAATGATGTTGTGTTATAGTTGAGTGGGTGCTTCTCCATGAAGGAAATAGTTGATGCAACCTACATTATAGTGATCAATTTAATGTGTGATATATCCATGATGCTACAAAAACTATTTTAGTGTACATAAATTTACTAGATACAAAATTGGTTATGAATAGAACATCCAAAAAGAGGATTGGTTATATTATAACAAGGAAATCATCATTAGAAAACAAATTTCCCCAATAAATTATATGAATGAGATATAATGAGTGGGATAAAATATTATTTAGTGATATGATCTACAATATATGTCATGTTATGTATGGGAATTGATGTTTCCAATGATTTTAAAATGGCATGAAGATGTATAGACGATCCATGTGAAAAGAATTTGACCATTATAAGAAAATATTTATTTATCAATGGTGTAATCGAGAAATGTTCGAGATGTATATAGAAGATGAATATATAATATTCAAGGGTGATAAATAGTCATTATTTAATATAGATAAAAATGATCTATAGTCACTGTATTGATATATCATTTGTCTAAATCGAGGATCTGTGAGTTTTTGGAGTCTTATATAACAAATAATTACCCATTATATAGTGATGTAAATATATATTATGGCTTCTGATACAGTTGTGGAGGCCTTATGGATTCCAAAAAAATTTCAACAGACATATGTGGTACTTATATTAGTAGTGATGTTATAATAGTTTACTCTTATCACACAGCAGCGTTGGCTCCCTTTGAGGAGCCAATGTCACCCAAAAGGATAAATCACATACATCAGACATTTCATAACATGATGGTATTTTATCAATGTGATGAAGTAGTGATTATTCTACTATCAATGTACTGGAATGTGAAAAAACACTAATCAAAGGTTTTATCTCATCATGATCATTAGTATCATTTGAGAGCTATGGACTTGAAAGTTGTTGTCAGATAGAACAGGTGAATGTGGGATATTGTTGATGTTTGTTCCCAAGAACCCATTTTCTTAGTAATTGAATAATTTTTTTCATTATTAGTGATGTTTTCTAATCATTTTATTTTATTTTATTTTCATATAATTTTTATATGGTAGTGACATAAAAATATATTTGTCATAATGTATGGTTATATAAATTATCCACTTTAATGAGTACCTATAGTTTAAACAAAAATAAAATTAAAGCTTGTTCTATGAGTGGATGATATTATTTTATGGTACAATGAAAACAATGTCTGTTTGATGGAGAGGCTCGAAAATATTGGGATTTCATTACATGGTGTTTTCCATTGGTAATCTATATTATATGCGGTTACAAGAATATTCTCTTTAATTGTTTTTGTAGAATTCATTTTTCCATTGGATATTATTATATGTGGGTGTTTGTTTTGATCTTTAGACATAACAAATATAACAAATTTATACGATTAATTGTATATATTTCAGTAATTCTAAAAATAATGAGGAAATTTTTTGCTTAAAATTTTGGATATGTGGCATGTGTTAGGAGCGATAATTCATTAACAGTTGATGCAATAATGTATTCATCACATTGTTCTATTTAAAAACGATAATATCACTTGTTCTTATATGGTAATAGAACCACATTAATTAATCCATGTCCATTGTTTTCATTTAGTGTGTTCATTTATGAGATGTTATAGAGATATACATAGATTATATATGTTGATGGATCCATCATGAAACCTTCTTAAGTAGGGAAATTCTGATAAAATGAATACATAAAACAGTAAATGTACATTTTTAGTTTATCAACAGTGTGATGTTAATTTATTTCTCTATGGATTACTTTACATGTTGTTATATTCGTTCGTTAAACATTAGTTGGTTATTTTCATGACTAGAGCCATACTAGTACATGATTCAGAATTACCGAAGCCCGCCTCTATGGGCCATGGGTGAGGACATTCGTCGAAGGAATAACCAACTTTGGGAGTCCTTTTTCTAAGAACATGTACACATGCACGCAGAAAACTAAATAAAAAATATATAGGGAGAAAGTGAATGATGAAAACACGATATAAACTAAACAAAAAAATCAATGAAAATATAGATGATACATTAGTACAGTAGTTTAAATGGAATTAAATTGTAAAAAAACATGCCCAAATAGAAATTTGTACTATCCTTAAAAAAATAGAAATGGAGACACTGATATTGACCATCTCATGAATCTCATGCTATGATCATTGAACACTGTCCGAGAACCATGTATCCCAAAGCTCCCCTAATGTAATATTAGACATCTTTTTTATAGAAAACCCACCACATGTGTTGTAACTTCCAATTCAGGGGTCAGTATATACATACCGTGTATAATTCCCAAAAAGGGATAAAAGGGGATTAATAAGAGAAACAATAGAAGAGAAAAACATAATATATAACAAGGTATAGTGATTGAGTATAGATCAACCCAACATGGGTGAAATTATGTATTTTCAAGCACATGGGGGATAAAAAAGGTGATTAGATGTTCTATCTATGGAGCCTTTTCCACCAATAGCAGTATTATATACTCATCTAACAATGAGAATCTAGACGTGGAAAGCATGTGGCATTCCCAAAGCGTTTTCACCTCTCATGGTAGGATAGTGACATCCCATGGATTTGTTATAGATGAAATATATATATATATATATATATATATGCTCATTCATGGAATCCCAAACAAGAGGGTGACAGATCTCCATCTCACAACACATGCCAAGAAGAAGAGTAGAAAATAGTTCCAAAAGAATTCATTAAATATTCCCATAATCCCACACATCATCCCTGAACACACAATTCTAAAGAACTTATTCACCACACATTGATGTTATCCACTTTTCATGGCACTGACTTTCCCACATAGTTTTGATTCTCCTCACAAAAAAACATCTCAATGGGGATGCATACCTATTTCATATTATTCTAATGCCATGTCAAAAAAATGCCTCACTATTGTTCCACACAGTCTAAGGGACACAATCAGTAGGTATAGATCTCATTATTTGGTATATTAGGTTGTACTCACTATGATAGTCCCTGAGGAACCCCACTTAAATGACCCACTGGAGGGTGGCACTTGGGAATGTCATTTGGGAACTCCTCTACCAATCCTTGCTTGAAGGTAACACTCAGAAAGGTTGTATGGGATCTCCACTACCCAACCCAACAATAGGGTAATGATTGGAATAGTTACCATGGAACTCCATTTCCCATTGCTGTGGAAGTGTAATTCCCAGAAAGGTTGTCGAGGAACTCCACTACCCAGCCCTATGGGAGGGTAATGCTTAGAATTCTCTCATGTTTAGACATGGTTTATATAACATGGGGTGTCTCCTATGTGCATTCCAATATCAGGATATTTCAAATATTTTCTCAAATTCAACAAATAATTCCACCATCACATTCTACATGTAAAATCATTCAGGATAGGCTAGTCATTGGGAAAATACTGAGCTCAAAAGAAGGTGACAAAAAATCATGAAGATTCATAAAGGGTTACTTGACAAGAACCAACATGAAAATATGTCTCATTTTGATATCGAGTCATGTCTTTTGTTGAACAAAGATTGCAGTGGATATAGTTAGTCTCTTTTTTATAATGTTACTTCATAACATGAATCAATGAAGATCCAAAAAAATGTAAGAGGCTCATCGTCATTCTAATGGGAAAAACAAAATCTCACATACATGCCTCTTCTAATGACTTTGATGAAAAAAAATAACACTGTTGTGATCCTCACATAAAATTATGAAGATATAATATCCAATTTCCTGAGACATAAACCCATTAAAAATTATCATTTCACCACATCATGCATGAATGGTTCTTTATGGGCCCATGTCATGTGTCTGAATTGAATTCTCTAAATTGGTACTGAAACATCCGCCTTAATATTAGGGTCACATCATCATAGATAGTTCATATTTTGGAATCCATATGAATGAGATATATCAGATTCAAGATCCTACAATGATAGTAATTATAATATTACTGAATGTTTCATTTACCCAAGGCATGTGCCTAAAAAATTATCTTAAATCACTTCTAACATTAATGTTTAAATTTTAGGGTCATGATTCCACTTATTGAACATCAATCTAATGTTGTAAAAACATTTATCACCGGATTTGGCATGACACCCAAAATAAATAATAATAATAATATATTATATATATATTTTAATACATTTAATCTTCAAATACTTCCATGCTCAAAATGGCCTCCTCCCATTTTATGTACACACACACCACATATGTTCGCCTACTTAATTATTTCCATTATTAAATTTTACATTAATAATAATAATGATATTATTATTATTGTTATTATTACTATTATTATCAATTTATGATTCATCCTCCTTAGATGCACCACCCAGGGACCCAATTCACCTCTAACAATTCTCTTAATTTAATTAATATAACTCAAACAATTGACCTGCCAAATATTTCACCATCTGAACCACTCATGTCATCCAAACATAGATCAGTCTAATGGTAAAACGACATTCAAGATTCAATCATGGTCACTTATTTTTGATCCATGATCTCTTTATGAGATAATACACTTTTTCTAGAAAACTATGCATTCATAATGAAAATATATTTAATATTTTTTCAAAATTAAGTATGGGATCACCCATAGTCAGAATCGCATGCCTTCTTAGCATATGTCTAGCAATATATTACTAGTAATATTATATAGTCATACATGGATAAACTAGAGTCTCTATATTAATTCCTTCTTTAATACTTTTCATCCATGAAATGTAAAAATAAGTAGAATGGTGGGGATACAGAACCTCTATATTTCTTTCCTCACATATTACCTACATCAGGATGTATAGCTAATAGAGAAGTGTGAAACCCCCTAATCACCTCCTCTAATAATGTGGATGGAATCATTTTCCATACCATTAAAGGATGATGTGATGCCCTTCTTCAGAAAATACATTAGGTGAATCTCATAAGGATAACTTGTCACACATGATTTCAATGTGATGTGCCCTTGAAGGATTGTGCATCTACATATTCAATGTGATGAGAACCACTATCATATTTGGGTAGGGAGTCACATAGTTCTATTAATTTGATATTAAATTCCTCAACCCATATGTGAAAATTGTTTGTTGCTACCACAATGTTGTGGTCGAGCATGGGTGGCTAGCAATGGATAATGTAGGCATGTGAACACATATAACCACGATAAGGTAGACATGTATAGTACATGGCATACCCAAAAAATATTCACCTAACATGGAAGGAGTGTAAGCCCCCAAAAAATATCTAACACACCCACAAGTGGAATACCAAGAATAAAGTGTTATTTAAAAAAACTACATAAGCAATGCCATAACCTTCTCTGACACTCCATTTCACAACCTCACCTGGAATGCACATGTCATAGGGACACATCCACCACACCTCGATACTATAAACTATAGGAATCACTAACTCACCCTCAAACATTTACATGCATAAATATGACGATTCGTGGTTTGGGAAGAACCACTTTACCTCATGCATTCAATGCTACATCGAAAAACACTGACCCATGGTTAAACCTACACCCAATATCACTCAGTTTTAATCCTCAACCAAGAACATGGAAGAAAATAATGCATAAAAAAGAGTCTAAAAAATTGAACTATTTAAATTAGGAGAAATATATAGTGTACCTATTATTATATTGTGCACTTCAGAATCATAGACAACCAAATATTTCTGCATTCCAGAGCCACAGCAGCTAGCTCCTTGACACTGTTTTTGGTATCCTAGTTGTGTTGGAGGACCTCATAGCGTCGTCCATCACCTATAACTTCTCCTACTCCTATCTCTACTCTAACTCATTTAGGACCACCCATTCCATTCTGGGGGGATCCTTTATCACTTTTCTTCTTCTGATAATATATTTAGGTCTAGTTTTGAAAGGATCTCATGTTCCAAGATCTGGGAACTATGTGTTTTAAAACATGTTTAAGTACCGAGGCGACGCAGCGGAAACTGGTTGGCCGGGAATTAAAATTTTCCTGTATCGCTAAAGTGACATAACCATGTCAACTTCAATGATATTATCCTGGTTGAGTCCGAGGATCACACAAGATTTAACCATAAAAGAAAAATAAATTAACCATTTACCTTCTCGGATATAGCGTGTGCAAGTCCGCCACAGGACACATGCGATCATTGCTTGAAGACTATGATGTCGAAGCCCTCTAGATCGTCCACACACACCTCTCGAATCTACTTGTGCATCGTTATTCATGATCCGGGTGCTATCATAGATCATTGATGATCAATTCAGGGCAACGTCGATCACAACAAAAGACGAAGCTTCAATCTGGGAAGGATGAACTTGATAATCTTCCTTCACTTGAGAGACTCTCTCTCTAGATTCCATGAGGAGAGAGACTCTCTCAATCTTGACACATGAATAGTCTCTATTGGAGATCCTCTCTATGACTTATATAGGGAGTGTTTAAAAACATGAGGTATGAATTACCATCCCCGTGTAATAGTCATCCGCTTTAAATGTGATATAAATAGTCTTTTAGGACAAATAAAATTATGCCATAAATAATATTTATAATTTATCACATACTTGTAATATATAAATATATTAAGTGATAAATTTGAGTCTTTAACTTGACTCATTCCTCCTACTAATATTAAACGAACCTAGGATACTAAAATCCATTAAAATAAAATTAATACTTGTATTTACTATATAACTTTTAAATAACTGTTATAAATAAATCCAACAAATTATTCTCAACTCAAAATATTAATGAATCTATTTATTCTTTGGTGATCCATAAAACATGGATAGTGCTCATTCCTTTTGGTGGGGCCCACCATTCTCTATATTCCTATTCCCAGAATAGGGCAGATTCTCAAGGTGCTACGATGTGTGACCCTCTAGGCCCTTACCTCAATAGGAGCAGATAATATCCATCGACCAAGAGCTGTGTATAGAAACCCATCGACGCCCCTATAGAGATAAGGAAAAATCATTGCAATGACTACCTTACTATGAATACGGTCTGTGTAATATAATATCTTTGTCATAAATATCTCAATAAAGTAGAATTCACACTAGTGTCATCATTTTTTATTTTTCTTTTTTTTATTTGATGATCTGACTGGATGTTCTTAACTTCGACAATAATGGACATGGAATTGTTGAAGGTGAAACCATCCTAATCAACCATTCCAGAGATATCACTTCTTGAACTCGGATGTGAAAAATCCTTTCATGATCATTCAAGAAATGCCATGACATTAAAGACGTACCTGATACAAACTACCTCACCACGACTTTTTCTCCATGGTTTTCACCATACATTAATTGTATGTAATTAAATGACATTCATTTATAATTATATCAAGTCAGGAGACCTTACACATGTCCGTAGATAGGAATGACCAATGAAACATGAAACTTGTGGTGTTCCTATAAAGCAGGTTTGTCCTCATTATCTCAATTACTAGAGATCATCAAGTGAGTACATCATGAGAAAGAAGTATCAATGCTTATGAGACCCCATCACCTGATGGTCACACATCATCTGTGTCCTTTCAAAATGAGGTAACTAGACCATATGATGTTACATTAAGATTATTGTCATGGAATCTTAGGGAACTAATTATAGCCTGGGACCTGCTATAACCCGTTGATGCGACTAGTAATCTAAGGACATATCCTTAAACAAAGTGGATGCAGAAGTATCTACACTATCATGGAAAGATAAAAACATGTATAAAAACAAAGTGAATACATGTAACGGTAATCAAAGTAAAATACAAGTTGGGTCATGGGCACCCACTTTCAACACGCCCACTTGCACTAGAGCCAACTGCTGACTGGTTTCAATCCGCTAACTCTCACATGTGAATCATGCTTCTGCTGAAAAATTGATTTAGTCTGAGGGTTTTCCACGTTGTCCCTCGTGGATACTCTTCTAACTATCTCTTCACCTATTTGAGTAAAATCCCTCAAAATATGAAACATCTGAAGAATATGCATCGTCCTCTAGTGAGACATGGGCTCCTTGGAAAGAACCACTGCAGTAGTATTATCACAATATACTGGAACATGGTCTACAATACTAGGTACAACACCAATGTCTGAGATAATGTTTCATATCTAGACTTAAACCTTTCCTGCATCAGAAGATTCAATATATTTAGACACTACTGTAGAATCAATATCCACAACTTTCTTTGATCTTCTCCAGCCCACTGCACCACCATTCCTGAAAAAGATATAGCCTGACTATGATTTCATATCATCGTGATCTATTTGGAAACTAGCATTACTGTATCCCCTAACAACTAGTTCCTCATCTCCTCCATACACCAGGAACATATCCTTAGTACTCCTTAAAAAATTTAGGATTGTTTTAATAGTTGTCCAGTGCAGCTCCCCGGGATTTGCTTGATATCTACCCACCATGATTAAAGTAAAGGCAACATCAAACCCAGTACATAAAATGACATACATGATAGAACCCTCTACCGAATCATAAGGGACTCTACTCATTTTGTCAATCTCTTCATGATTTTGTGGACAAATTTTATTGGAGAGATTTACACCATGTGACCTAGGTAACAATCCTCTGAGGGATTGTTCCATGTTTTACCTTTTCAGTACCTTGTCAATATATGTACTTTGACTTAGGCCAAGAAGCCTTTCAGATATATCTCGATAGATCTTGATCCCTAGAATGTAGGTTGATTCACCTATGTCTTTCATGGAGATGCATTCATTTAACCAAGTCTTAACTAACCGTAATACTTGCACCTCGTTTCCCATAATTAATATGTCATCGACATATAATACTAGGCAAACAATAGCATTCCCTTAAACATTTTTATACACATAAGGCTCACATTCATTTTTATCAAAACCAAAATCTCTTAGGGCCTCATCAAGGAGAACATTCCATGATCTTGATGCCTGCTTCAATCCATAAATAGATCTCTGCAACTTGCATACTCTGTTGGCATTCTTGGACTTAAAAAAAACCTTCGGGTGGAGTCATATAGATGTCTTCAACCAACTTCCCATTAAGAAAAGTAGTTTTGAGAACCATTTTCCAAATTTCATAATCATTAAAGGCTCCTATTGAATGCAATATTCTGATGGATTTAAGAATTTCCACTAGTGAGAAGGTTTCATCATTGTCAATGCCTTGATGTTTTTTGAAACCCATTACTAATAGTATTTCTTTAAAAGTATTAACCTTACCATCCATGTCCAGCTTCTTATTGAATACCTATTTGCATCCAATGGGAATTACATCAGCTAGAGGGTCTACCAAAATCCAAACTTGATTTTGGTACATGGAATCCATATCCTAATTCATGGATTTTTGCCATTTAGGAGCTTAATTTCCTTCTATCACTTCTTTATAGGTTATAGGTTCATCATCCTCAAGGACTATAGTGTCACCTAACTTGGTGACATGAAAACCATAATGCTTTGGTTCTCTAACCTCTCGCGTAGACCTACGCAGTATCTGTGTCTCAGGAACAATTTCATCCTCCACATGCTCTTGTGAAGATTGTTCCTCTACCAACTCTTGTACATCTGGAGAATTAACTTCATTGAAGTCAATGTTGCTCCCACTATTTCCAATAAAAGTATGATCCCTTTATAGAAAGGTGGCATATCATTCCACAATGACTTTTCAATCTAAATGGTTGTATAGGTTGTATCCTATAGTCTCTATAAGATAACCTATAATGATGCTCTTAGTGATTTGGGATTCTAATTTGACACTTGCTAAAGTCTTGAAAAATGCCTTGCACCCACACACATGCATGTGTGACAGATTTGGTTTCTTTCCATAACATAACTGATATATAATCCCATCTATAGCTTTAGTTGGTACTCAGTTAAGGGTATATGTTGTTGTATGCAAGGTGTATCCCCAAAAGGATAATGGAAGAGTTGCATGACTCATCATTGATCTGACCATGTCATGAATTGTCTTATTCCTCCTTTCACTAACACCATTCCATTGTGGTGTATAAGGAGGAGTGAGTTGAGATACTATCCCACAATCCTTCAATTGATCAAAAAAACCTTGGTTATGATAATCGATGCCTCATTTTGAGTGAAGTGATTTTATCTTAATACTAAGTTGGTTTTGTAATTAATTTTGGTATTCCTTAATGAAATGAAATGAATCAGACTTATACCGCATTAATTATATATATCCTTACCTACTATAATCATCGGTAAAAGTAATGATGTATAGAAAAACACCCCTTGCCTCTACTATAAATGGACCATATACCTTGGTATCTATCAATTCCATCCTAACATTTTCTCTTTCTCCCTTTCCTGAAAAAGGTGTTTTTGTCATCTTTCCTTGTAAACAAGCTTGTTGTACATCTAAGTGTTCTAATTGTACATAGTCTAGATACCCTTCTTGATGTAATCTTCGTAATCGCTTCTCATTTACGTGATCAAGCCTGAAGTTCCATGGGTAGGTGTTATTTGTGTCATGTTGGTTGTTTTTGTCATTTATTTCCATTACTGAGTTTTCTAGTTCCATCATATATAATCAATTGTTAAGATGTGCCATATCATAACATATGTTATCCATGTAAAAAAGACATATTTTATTTCCAAACATTAAATAAAAACCCATAGTGTCTAAACATGACACAGAGATAATGTTCCTAGTAACGGACGTTACATAATAACAATTGATTAAAACAAGAACCAAACCAGTTGGTAAAGTCAATTGATAGTCTCCCACTGCCAAGCCCGCCAGACTTGCACCATTTGTAGCTCGGAGATCCACTTAACCTTTTTCAATCTTATTGAACCTACATGGTTCCTGTATATGAATACAAATGTGTGATCCACATGCCATATCCAATACCCAAATTGTAGATAAAGATATATTGCATTCAATTAAAAAAAATACCTGGTGTAGAAGCATTATCTTGCTTCTTCTTCCCAGCTCTGCAATTATTCTTCCAGTGGCCTTTCTTGCCACTTCCAAAATAGACACCTTCTTTCTCGTTACTTTTCTTCTGAATCTTTGGCTTCTTTGAAGGAAGATGCATTGGTGTCTTTGGCTTTGACTTGGACTTAGACCCCTTTACCTTTCCCTTGTTTTTCTTGTTCACCATAAGGATAGTTGAATTGGTGTTTTTCATGTCTTTATCAACTTGGAGAACTAAATTCAAGAGATCTAGGACTGACATTGTCATATCATTCATATAATAATTAACAATGACAGTTGATAAGATTGATAGTGAAGAGGCAAGAATGTGATCCACTACTAGTTCATGGTTCAGTTTGAACCCAAGGGCCTCAAGCCTCTCAATATACCCAATCATCTGGAGTACGTGAGGACCAGATTGGTACCCTTCTGGTATCCTGCACCTATAAAGCTCACTTGAGATCTCATACATTTCTTACCTGGCCCTCTCCTCATATAGTTCTTGGATAATTGAAAGCATCTTGTAGGCGTCCTCTTCCACATGAATTTTTATCAATTGGTGGACATGGATGACAACATGATGAATTATACATCCAAAACTTCTTCTATATTCTTTCTCCACTTATCTATTTCTATATTTCTTCCTCCCTGAGGAGGCTTGGTAGGAATTGGTGATTACAACACATATAAATTCCTTTCATTGCGAAGTACTATGCGCAAGCGCCTATACCACTCTTGGAAGTTATTTCCAGTCAGGATATTTTCTTTATCCTAGATCGATCTCAGTGATAAATTACTTGTGGTGTTGGTGATTTTCATTTTAAATATACATCAGATAAACATTTAGTAGTTAGTACTTTTCATTGATTACCTTTTCAAATTTTATGATTAATAAATTATTATATCATTTAATATCTATCAATATTTTAACGAACCATAATAGACCTCATTATTTGATTCAGAATACTCTATCGCTTGGGTATTATAGTGGCAAGGATCCTCAAAACCTCCCTCATAGTCTAGAAGATAGGACTACGCCACTACATAGAGGGTTTCAAGGTGGGCGCTAAGCTGGACAACAAATTCTCTTGTGTTTCCTTGTGTTGTTTAGAAAAGTCCCAGCTATTGGAATCCGAACATGATTCCCGCAACCTTTTTCCTCTAATGTGATAGCTAGTTAGCCAACGATAATCCTTGACTAATCAATTTAGTTAAGTAGACCCATTTCTCTCATGAAAAACATCCCAGTAGAAAGATGCACTCTAAACTAAGGCTGATGAGCACCCAAACAACCTGTTTTATTTAGATGTGAAATGTGTAAGGGCTTTTTTAAACATAATATATCTTTGAGGGATTTATATATTTATTGAAGAATGTAATCCTTTTATATTTATTATGTTCATATTAGGTTGTCGCACTCACAAATAAACATACAATAGTATATTATTCGTCACATATTTATGCATTTCATCTTGTTTACTATTCTAAGTCATCACACAATAATCAGAAAGACACATAAAATAATAAACTTTTCATAAAGTAAATCATGCATTCTGACTGGTCTTGAGCATTCAATAATGATCGATTGATAACTGATCAATCATCACCTAGAGGCATCCATACATGAGTCGATACATGACTCGTGTCGCTGCTTTCCCCAGTGCAAAGCGCCCAACTCCTATTTGGACTACCGCCTCAACATGGCGGGGTATGACTCTCGGATCATCAACTTATAATTACGAATATACTCGCATGCATGCGAGGGGGTCTGGGGTACAAAATACAATTAGTGCAATGGGCGCGCATACCCTTATAAATATTTGAATTAGAATAAGATTCGCAAACCCTCATTTATATAATTAAATATTACAATCATCGCACACATTAAATAAATAATTATGTAAATAAATACATGTCGGACATAGACAGTTCAGTCACTTCCTCATGACCAGTTGGGGTAAAAGCGCAATAAAATCAAATTGCAATGAATTTAAATAATGAGATGATGTTCTAATAAATTAAAAGAATTTGATTAAATTCATATCATTAATTTTATCGGTTCATTGGTTTAATTTAATTTTATTTCTAAAAGTAAATAAAATCATTAATTTAATTTTAGTCTGAAATTAAATTAATATTTCAGATTAAAAAAAATTCAAACCCTTAAATTTATTCCAATTAATTTAATTTAAAAAACTAAATTAAATAAAATTAATTTAATTAAGGGTTACCTCTAGACAGAGAGGAGTCCTGTAGGATTGCGTACCATCACATGGTGTTGTTATGGAATAAGGTATCGTGGCTTGACTGTGGTGTGACCACGGCGTGACAGCTGTGTGACCGCGGCATGACCGCGTCATGACCGCGGCATGACCGCGACGTCCAAAAACTCTCGTGGTGGTTGAATCTTCAGGCATGATCTGAGGAGAGTGGTGGGAGGCTGGGAAACAATACGGCCAGCCACATGGCCGGCTACCCTATTCTCCAATGAGTCAGCGGGGCAGATGCCCGGTCCGAGACGGCCTGGACGGCACGGCGCGGCCCATCTGGTGAGCTCGGGGCGGGTGACAGGAGGCGGTCCGGCGCGAGGGATCTGGCGCGAGCTTAGGGAGGCCGGCTAGAGGCGTTATGGTGCGGGAGCGGTCCGGCGCGAGGGGACCGGTGCGGACTCGGGGCAGCCGGCTGGAGGCGGTCTGGTGGAGGAGCTGTCCGGCACGGGCTCGAGGAGGCCAGATGGAGGCGGTCTGGAGCGAGGTTCCAGTGCGGGCTCAGGGCGGCTGGCTGGAGGCAATCTGGCATGGGAGTGGTGCAACTGGCAGGTATGACGGGAGGGGAGGCTGAGTAGGGATTCACCCGCCCTATGTGCCGTGTGAAAGAGGAGACCCCAAAGGGGTATTCTCCCTTTCCCTTTTTTTATTTATTTTTTCATTAGAAAAAAGGAGGCCACTTTCTCTTTTACTTTATTTTTCTTAAATAAATGAGGAAGACCCTTAACTTGGGGTCTTGATACTCCATTTATTTATTTATAAAATAAAAAAGGACTTGACTTAATGTCTTAAAATAATAATTTATAATAAAATTATTTATTATAATTTATAATAAAAAAAATATTTAATTTTATCTCAATAAAATTGATATTGATATCAAATGAACGAAAAAAAAGAAAGATTGCAACTTTGATCCATTTAATTTTTTTAAATTATTGTAACAGAATCATTCGAAAATGAAATGACCCATTGTCGAATCCAAATGAACTGTTTTAACACCCCTCACTTATATTTAATGAATTTTAATTTTGATGACTCAGAAAAACCTTGCACTCCCTCTGATACCACTATAAGGTACCAGGACGATGCAGCGGAAGCTGGTGGGCAGGGAATTAAAATTTTTCTACATCGCAAGAGTGACATAACCATGTCAACTCTGATGATCTTGTCTCGGTTCAGTCCGAGGATCACTCAAGATTTAAGAAGAGCACAAAAATAAATTAAGCATGTACCTTGTTCGGTAATAGAGTTTTCAAGTCAGCCACAGGACGCTGGAAATCGTTGCTCAAAGACTCCGATGTTGAATCCCTCAAGATCGTCCACACAATCCTCTCGAATCTACTCATGAATTTTCAATCATGATCAGGGTGCTAGCACTGATCTTCAACAATCACTTCAGCGCAACGATGATCACCACAAAGGAAGAAGCTTCAGTCTGAGAAGGATGAACAGGAAGATCATCCTTCACTTGAGAGATTGTCTCTCTAGATTCAAGGAGGAGAGATATTCTCTCAATCTTAACACATGAATAGTATCTATTGGAGAGTCTCTCTTTCACTTATATAGGGAGTGATTAAAAACACGCGATATGAATTCTCAACCTCATGTAATAGACGTCCTCTATATATGTGATATAAATAATTATTTCTGACAAATAAAATTATACCATATATAATATTTATAATTTATCACATACTTGTAATATATAAATATATTATGTGACAAATTTGTGTCTTTAACTCAATTAATTCATCCTGCTAATATTAAACGAACCTAGGATATTAAGATCCATTCGAATATTATTAATACTTGTATTTACTATATCACTTGTAAATACATGTTATATAAAAATACAATGAATTATTATAAACCTGAATAATTAATGAATTTATTTATTCTTTGGTGATCTATAGAACATGGATAGTGCTTAGACCCTTTGGCCGGGCCCACCATGATCTATATTCATATTCCCAGAATAGGGCAGATTCTCAAGGTGTTATGCTGTGTGACCCTCTTGGCCCTTACCTCAATAGCAGCAGATAATATCCACCAAACAAGAGCGGGGTCTAGAAACCTATAGAGGCCCCTATAGAGATAAGGCAAAGTCATAACAATGAAAACCTCCCTACAAACACAATCTATGTAATATAATCTCTTTTTCATCTATATCTCAATAAAGAAGAATGAACACTAGTGTCATTATTCATTATTGTTCTTTATTTTATTTGTTGATTTGTCCAGACGGTCTGACCTTCGACTACTATAGCCATGGATTTATTGAATGTGCAACCATTCTAATCAACCAGGCTCAAGATACCTCTTCCTGAACTCAGAAGCAACAAATCCTTTCTCGATCATTCATTCAATGTCATGAGATTAATGACGTACCTGATACAAACTACCCAACCATGACATTGTCACCATGGTTTTCACCTTACATCAAATGTACATAATTAAATGACATTCATTGATAATGATCTCAAGTCAGGATACCATTACACATGTCCATAGATAGGAACAACCAATGACACCTCAAACATGCGGTGTTCCTATTAAGCGGGTTTGTCCTCATGATCTCAATAACTAGAGATCATCATGTGTGAAATTCATTAGAATAAGTCTCAATGCTTATGATCCCTCATCAACTGATGGTCCCACATCATCTGTGTCTTCTCAGAATTATTTTACAAGACCGTAGGATGTTACATTAAGATTACTGTCATGGAATCTTAGGGTTCTCATTATAGTATGGGACCTGCTATAACCCTTTGATGCGACAGGTAATATAAGGACATTACCATAAACAAAGTGGATGCAGATGTATCTACAATTTCATGGGAAGATAAACACATGTATAAAACAAACTGAATACATGTAACGATAATCAATGTATAATACAAGTTGGGTCTTGTGCACCCACTTTCAATAACTGGTGCAGATGACTTGGCTATGTAGTTCCCACTATTATCCCCACTTATCTGGGATCCCTATAACTAAAAAATCTCTATCACCATATCCATCTCTATCACCTCATTATAGTTGGGGAAGAATAAATGCAAATATATGGCTCAAATATATCGACATAGTCCCAGATCAAACATCCATGTATGGAAGTAGTTGTCCAAAATCTTTTGAAGGGAGTATCCTGTAATGAAGGTAATGATTTTTGTTTACTCATACACCATAATCCCTCCCTATTTCATAACATGATGATGTGGGATCCAGACAGAGCATAAAGAGGAGGGGTAGTGCAACTCATGGATCAACTATTGGAAGTTAGGCCACATGAGTGTCAACGCCTCATGCATCTACATAAAAAGGCTCCACCACCACCTAGATACTTCATGGAAGAGGATAGATTCCATTGAATCCACCTGATCTATTGATTTCCTAACAAGTCTGAGGATATGAGTAGCCAAATCTAGAATATCCACTTCAACATGATGATATGGATCACAGTTGAACCACATTGGACTGTGACACATGAACTCGTGGACCGTGCAAAGCCTACATATGTCCTTGTCATACTTTTCATGGATGATATTATTCTCTAAATGTGGAGGTGATGCTACCTACCAACCAGGAGAAATTGGGTAATAGGATAGACCCCGAACTGGGGCCTCTTCACTCATAGGATCACCATCATGGACTAGAGTTGGTATCCTCTCAGACTGTTGTCGTGGAGTAATTCTGAAATTTATCCACGTGTTCCGAGTATAGATGAGAATATATGTTTATATATATATACAACACTGGGGAGTTGACTAAATAAGGACTTCCAACAACACAATCTTATATGATGCATTCACTATTAATCCTTCAAAAAAATGTCCCAGCATGCCGAGTAGACAATTAGGTAGTCATAGTACATGTGAATGGATACGTCGACTACCACACCATCACTGGACTCCCTATCCAGATTGGTGCACTTCAGTCACTTCACAATTGTTTCCCTAAATACCAACAAATATTCTTTAGGGATCATCTAAACAACATCCAACGGAAGAAACCTGGTCTAATACTAATTTTTCATGACCAGGCTTATAGAGAGTCACAAGTCACAACTTTCCTAATCCCACATCCTAATGAAATGGGATGAAGACAAACATAAATGGAATATCTAACTCCAGATGGACTTTTCCTAAGAACCTATAAACACACTCATAGTTAACTCAATTCAAAAGAGAACATTGATAAAGTAAAAGATACAACACTTATATAATGTAATCCAAAAAAGAATTAACATATTGATGATAAAATTGTATGATAGTTTAAATGGAAATTAAAGGCGATAAAAACAAGCCAAACTAGGAATATGTACCAACCAATAAATTTGGAAAACTAAATGTTGAGTGAACCCAACCCCTGAATTCCATGATCTTACCACCAAATGTGCTCTAATAAAATTAGTATCCCTATGATCCTCTTATGTTTTCATCAAGTTGTATATCATACGAAAAAGTCATGACATGTGTGGGAAAATCCCAGGCATGGGTGAGTATATATATACATAGTATAATTCAATACAAGTGGTAAAGAGGGAGTAGTAAGGTATTAAATAGAAGATAAATGCAGTAGATAGAACAATGTTCAGGGAAATAGTACATCTCAACCAAACAAGAGTAAAACTAAGATCATCGAAGCATAAGGGGCTAAACAAGGTGATTAGATGAACAAACAATAAGGCCTTGTCTCCCTATATTAGTAGAGTAGACTAATCCAACCATGAGAAGCTAGACATATAAGCACATGGTATACCCAACATGGTGTCACCTCTCATATAAGGATAGTAACTAACATATATAGTTATTATAGAATAAAGATACATATATATATATACTCATCAATGAATCCCAAATGAGAGTGTGATTGAACCTCAATCAAAAAATTCATCCCATGAAGAAGAGTATTAAAATGTTCTAATAGAATCCATCAAAAATTCCTAGCATCCCCAATGTCTTCCTTGAACACACAAGTATATAGAACCCATTCACCCCACCACGATACTATATTCTTTGGGTGAAACTAACTTGTTTAAATAATTTTTAGTCATGTCACAAAAACAATTATTAGTGGTTGTGGCGGCTAGCTTCCATATAATTCCAATTCCATGTCAAATTATTCCTCATTATTATTATACGCATTCACAGGAAAAAAAACTAAAGGAAAGGATTCCATTCCCTAGTACGCCATGACTGTTCTACTTTCATAGTCACCGAGGAACTTCACTACCCATCCATGATAAAGGTTAGCACTTCTGAAAGTCATTAAGGAAATACACAACCCTTCCCAGCTAGACTGTAACACCGAGAAATGTCATTGGGGGAACTCCACTATCTTTCCCTGTTAGATGGTAACATCGTATAAGTTCATTGGGGAACTCCATTGCCTAGCCCTGTAGGAGGAAAATTTAAAAATATCTCTTGTGATCATGCCTGATGTCTCCCATCATAGAGAATCGCCTGAGTCCATTCTATTCCAAAAAATATTACATTATAAATCAAACATTTTATTTCAGGACACAATGAAATTAAATTCAGAAAAAGAACATTATAGGCTAATTTTGGGCCAAAACCCAATTTAAAATCATAGAGATATGGATTCTACAATATTCATAATGGAGTACATCACATGTAAGAAACCCATAAGGCCTATGGTCCCACTCTACTATTAGTCTGTGTCTATTCCATCACATGGATTGTTGGCCTTGTATTACTACATGATGTGTAAGGTTAATTCATGAAATGTCTCATCCAAGAGCCAAGAAAATCCTGAGGATCATCGGTGGTCTGAGGGTAAAAGTTTAATTTCACAAATATTCCTATTCATATGGTCCCAGAAGGCCAAAAATGTCACATCATTAAAATCCTCATGGAAATATTCTCTAAATATACTTTTCACATGCCCCAATCAGACACCTGGTGAAAAATTATCATATCACCGCATCACACATGAATGGTATTTCATGGGACCGATCCACTGGTCCAAATTAAATACCCAAAACTAGTTGTAAAACAGTTACCTTAATATCAGTGTCACAAAATTGTAGACAGATCATTATTCCAAAACCATATTAATGATATATGTTGGTTACAGAATCTTTCAATGATAATAATAATAATATTATTATTATTTTCATTGAACAGAGGCATGAGTGCAAAAAAGGAACCCAACATCGATCTATATATGACTCTCTCAAATTCAAGGTCATGCTTCCCCTGATGACACATCAATATAAAATCATATGAATATGATAATACCTGATTATAGCATGAAACCAAATATAAATAATTATAATAATATAATATTTAATTATCCTATAATCATCAATTACTTCCATGCTCAAAATTTCCTCCTCTAATTTGATGTACATGCACACCACTTATGTTCAACCTTATTAAGCCATTCATTTAGTAAATTATATAAAAATATTGATGTTTATAATATTAAAATTATTATTATTATTATTATGTTAGGATTCATCATCCATCAGTGCACCACCTAGGAGGCCAATTCACCTCTCAAAATTTATTTTTATTCACATTATTTAAAATTTAGTGACATGATTTACTATGAAAAACTACTCATTAATATTCCAATGGTGTACACATCAAGTCACATTCCCCCAGTTAATTTCGCATTTTTATCTATTTTAATGAATTTAATATTAATTAAGAACATTGCATTAAAAAAATTTCTATATTAAATTAAAATCATTTATTTTAATTAATAATCTGTAGTTCTCTATAAATTATAATTATTATTAAAAATAATAACAACACTCACCATATTGACCATGTTTGGACACCTCATTTGAGATCTAGGCCTCGCCACTATAAAATTAACTCTGAGTAGCCTCTTTCATAAGGCTCCATGAACGGTCACCACTTGAAATCAATCCTGACACACTGCATGTCAATATCGCTTGTCAGTCAGGAAAATAGGGATTATCAACCAGATATTGATCAACCTCATATCAAAAATAGACACTTGTGATGTCAATATGATCCATTTAGGAAACATCATCCTGGTAATTTGTCAATCTATGCCAAAACCATTAATTCAAAATTCATTTGTTCCACCATAATCAATCTGATGATTTGATCACATTTGAACATGGATCAACAAAGTCGAATCATGACCCTGTGGTCCAGTAATAAATAATTAGATGAAATATTGTGGAAAAGAATCAAGAACAAATGTTTATGGATAAAGGATGAGTGTTCTTGAATAGTTAATCAATAACATGGATTCCATGGTTATAATACAATTGGAAACCAATTAATTTTGTTACATGGGCAGATATAAAGGATAATAAAGGGTGCATATCAAATAAAAATGATAGATCTACTGAATGGTTTTATGAGAAAGAGAAAATACACCAAATTTATGATTTAAAAATCAATAAATTACCAATCACTGGTGAATGATGCTTTATCCAATAATTGGGGAGGATCTATTCCCTTTGATTTTTCTTGGTCTTCTCTGATCTGATGATTGATCAGAATCTCCCAACAGACGATGGTTGAAGGGATTTGGATTTATCGTAGGATTTATGTGGCTAACCAAAGATAAATGGTCCTAGAATAGATTTTATATGGTTATCAATTATGTATAAAACAATATAATTAATTATATAATTCATCCATTCAATGATTAAACACACCCTAAAGTGTTTCATTTTCATGACATCCTACAACGACAATCTTTATGTCTCATATTTTTTAAACACTACAATACGAACTCAAATGTTGTATCATATTTCCCATATGATATTTCATCAATGAGTTATATAGTTTAGGGTTATTAAAAAAATTTAAAATTTTAATTTAATTTATCTGACGGACCCACCAACAGCTACCCCATCTGAATGTCCCATAATGACCAACATATGGTCGCACATAGGGTAAACATCACATTCAGGATTCAACCATCATCTCATAATTTCTATTAGTGACTCTATGTATGAGACATTCCAATTTTTAAGGAATTTTGTGCGTGACTAAATATAATATGATAAATAGATTTATAAAATTACTTTTGGGCTCAACGGGCATGAAATAGTGTGTCATCTCAGTGTTTGGATATGAAATTATTCCTAAGAATATTACAAAGCCTTACGTGGAAAAACCGGATTCTATACAATTATGCCTAAAACATTCTAAAATCATCCTAGAGGGTCACAATGTAATTATAATTGTCGTATTATTTAAATTATATTATTGAATTTAAAAAAATATCTTTAAAAAAATATCTATTCTTGGTGATCTCCATAATTTATTATCAATTTATAAAAAATAATAGTTTTTTTAATATAAAAATAATTAATGTTAATTTAAATGTTTGGAAAATGTAATATTTATTATATTTATTATCCTATATAGTAGTGACATTTATATAATTAAATATTTATTATTTTATGGTTGGAAAAATTCAGTGATGATTGACGAAAGAGAGTAATTATTTGTTTATTTTTAAATAATATTCATTTATAATCATAATTTCTTTCTCATGCTTCATTAATAATAATATTATTATTATAAATGGACATGAGATTAGTTTAGAATGTTTTGGATGGTTAGGGGATTTTGTGATATAAATAGACCCTAAAACATATATTGATATTTATAATTATACTACATTCAAAATTAACATTTTTGTGTGGTGTACAATAGATATAGTGAGAATATCACAAGCCCTAGTGAGTGATCAATAGATTTTTTTTCTCTCCTCCCACACACTATAAAGCCAATAGGAGATCATAAAGAGTTATTTCGCTAATGATAATAAGTTACATTTGCGTTCATCCTTTTATTTTTATGACATATCATTCTAGAACATTATTCAACTATTTTCCTTGAACATGACATTTTGATAATGTTATTCAATGATTAAATTAGATATAAAACTAAAATCTGAGTTATTAATACCTTCAATGTAAACTATTGTTTTCTTTGAAATGTACAATAATAGATACAAATCTTTTAGATGGACTCCCTTATATGACAGTGTATCAAGAGATTAGAAAATTATGCACCTTACACAACACGCAACGTCTAAATATGACTATTTTAATAATGTACTATGAAACATAATAATTCTTGGAAATTTTTTTAAATATATTATGAGAAAGTGATTAAATATTTTTTTTATTCTTGTCTTTAATAAATGCAAGAAAAATCGTGGTCATTCTATTTCAATTTAAAGATTCAAAAATTAAAATTACTTTTAATAGTAAATAAATTAGATCACTAATTTGATCTAATCTGTTGATCTCATTTCATACATGTTCAATAGTTGTAAAAATAAAAAATAATAATTTTTATTGGGTGATACAATTAAACTTCCATATAAAATTAATTTACAATTAAATGTTGAACCATGGTGACTTTAAGTCTCATTTGTAAACCAACACAAGACTATTGTAGCCATTGAATCAAGAATGGTAACATAAACATTTGTTAATTAACCATGTGGAATTCTCTGTAAATCTGTTAGAACATTGACTGGTGGAATTGAACATTATAAATACCCATAAAATAATACAATCATTTGACCATCCTTCCATCAAATGGATGTACCACTACACCATCCATGACCATCAAGACCAACTTATCATCTTACTTTTATTTGTCTATATATGTAATCAAAACATGGATACGATTCACATTGCCATAAATTTTAATTGGAATAATTCTTATATTTTCTATTATAAGATATCCAAAAATTTTGAATCAAACTAATCTTACAAAATTTTATTAAATATAGCTAGCAGTATCTATAGTAATCCCCTATATTATGTCCCATTATGGATATGTGTTTACTCCAAAATTATTAGACTAAACTATAGTGAACATGTCCATTTGACTCTATATCCCTATTATCTTCTGCAACTCCCACACTATTTTCTCTAGAATTTTCAAGATGAAATAGTGGTTTAGGTTACTTGGATTCATCCTTACATAAAAAACTAGATTTTAGTCCAATTTAATTACATTATGTATTCCATAATATCACTCCACACTCTAATATTCTTTGAGGCTCAATTGATAAGATTATTAACCATATCAATTAAACATTAACCTTTATTATGTCAACAAAATTATAATTAGTTGTGGTTAAAGTAACCACTTGTTGTATCTGGGACATCTAATTGATTTTATTCCATCAATTTTTAAGAAAACACCAGTGGTTCTCTCTCTTGAGTGTATAAATCCCTCAGAAAAGAAACATCAATATAACCCCAAAATGGACCATCTACCCCAATGAATAATATTTTATAACATGATCCCTTTGCACAACATATGGCCTTATTAACAACCACCATTTATTACCTCACTTTATTATATATATAATATCTTACAAATCCCACTAAAAAATAAAACGTAGAGTTTAGTACAAATCATGTGGTATTTTAGGCTTCTAAAAACTAATATAAATGGAACACTGAAAATGTACTCAATCATATCATCTATTTTAGGTCCCTTCTCCATAGACTATGTGATGTTTACAACAAGTGGATTTTATTGCAACATAACTATATACAATCAGAGTAATTTAATGATAACCTAGATATTGTTTATATTAGATTTAATTGATGTCTCTACTTCCATATTTTTCTAAAAAATTAGTATAAAAATATTTAATGACTTGATTATGAACATTCCTGAAGAGTCATCTAAAAATCACTATTCAAATTAAGAATCCTTTAATTTATTTAATTTTTTAGTATCATATCATCCTCATGTAGAATATTTATGATGAAACATTCATCATTCAATTAATTTAGATAAAAATATTTTTACACTTTTTAATGAGTAAAATAATCCTCAATCATTAATGCTTTTATTTTGAACTCCAATTCCTCAGTTCCCACATCATGTTTTCGAGGGTGGTTTTTACCCATGACACCACTTTATCAGTCCACTGATCTTTGAAACCCAGTGGTTATTTCCTGAATATATTCTCCTCTAAATATCATATAGTAAAATCCATATTTTCATTCATTTATTCTGAGTGATAATTATCCCACGCAACCACGATAATCATTGTGTTGTTGATAGAATATTTAACTACAATTGGGAAAAAATTAATTCAAGTAAATTTTCTCCTTCCGATGAAATCTTGGCACCACCAAACACTCCTTGTGTATCTTCCATCAATAAAATGTTTCATTAATAAACATATCCTATTCTTTTTATGTACCCATTTACCCAATAGTTACTCTAGCATATCTGAAGGCCAGTTAGTATCCAATGAAAACAATTATTCATTCAATTAAAACTCCCATAACATGTAATTACTGATTTGGGACACATATTATAGGGTTTTCTAGTTATACCCAATCAATTAAGTGAACAAAATTACAATTTTCCAAAATTGTTGGACTAGTCACATAACTCTAAAATATCTCTAAATACATTTTATAAATAATCATCATCTACAGTTGTATATTTTACTTTCATATATTTCAGATATCATACGCCTCACTCTGTAGTCCAAGAGTATTTTTGAAAATCATTTAATGATATTACCTTTAGAAATAATAATATTACACATGAACTAATCAATACTTGTTTTTTTCATTTTGTCGACTCAGGTTGACTTGGAAAATATCAATTGATTGTGAACTCTCTTCTGGAACATTGACCATGTACTATAATATCATTATGAAAATATAAATGAGCATGGAATCCAATCATATAAATAGATATATCATGTCATTATCCCAAATTCAAATTTCAAAATTTTATCCTTAATTTAATTTCATGAATCAATGTTTAGATTTTTTTATTGCTTTTCTCAATCCTTATTATAGACCTAGATATAGAATAAACTCACAAAAACCTATTAATGATAAAAAATACTATTTTACCATAATAATTTTTTTCTTCAAAAACATATCCCAATGGATTCGACAAACATCAATTTTCCAAGTATGATTTAGTTCTTAATACTTCTAACCAAATTTCCCTACAGAGCGCACTTTAATAATTCATTAAAATTCTAAAAATGTGGGTTATTTTGGGATATTTGCCTTCATAATAAATTTGTATAATTGTTCAATGTTTCTTTATCATTATCCCCTTATTTTGAAAAATGTTTTAGTTGTTCCATTAATTTGACTCAAAAAAAAATTATTAGGTCATTGGGAATATAATTTCTGACTAGAACTCTCTCTTTCATAGACATCTACATGAATTATAAATATAGGTTAGAATATTTATTTTGAATGTGAAACAATATTTTTATTTCAATATATTTAATGAAAATAAAAATGTAATGACACCTAATAGGATATTTTTCGATGAAATTTCTATAAATATCTGAGTGAACTATTTCTACATACCACGGGTTGGAATTCCATCAATTCGAGTTGAATTACTTGTATATTTACGTTACAACAATAAAAAATTCACAAAATCCAAATTTATAATTATCGTAGTTCATCATTCCCTTTTCTATTATATCTTTCACATTCTCCTCATTGAGTTGTTTGTTCCAGCAATACAATATCTCTATACGATCAAATTGTTTTCCCCAATAATTAGCTCTAACTTGTTCTCCAACACTAATATAGTGCCACATCAATTAGTGATTAGGTAACCACTATAAATATTAATGTAAGCATCCAATATCCATTGAAAATAGTATATTATATAACTCTATATTGTGGATCAACAAATACATAGTAGAATCAATCATCCATAATTTATCCAAAATATGAAATATCCATTCTTAAAGAATTCCAAATATTTATTATTTTCCAAATACAATTTTATAAACATGTAGGACACGTAGTTGTTCATTCATCAATATTGATATTTTGAATCAAATAATTTACCATATTTAATAAACCATGTTTAAATCAAGATAATGAATCAAATGAATATGTTATTTCCTCTATTAAATATATTCATATATGTTCATCACCTAGATCATATTCTTCTAAATGTTTCATTTGGATTTCATTATTTTTTTTAATAAATATTCTTTTCACAGACTGCAACATAAATGACCAATACTAGATTAGATTCATCATCTCTTTTCTCCTGAATTATATTAAATGCTTCATCCATATCACTATGCTTGAGAGAAACCCCTTAATTTATAACTCAATGTTGTTTTCAGATGGTAATTATTTCTACATCTATAATATTTAATCATTGAAGATTAAATTCCTGACCTTCTAAATAATTATTTCAGTATTTCTACATTTATTTACATCTATCGTTATAATTTCATCCTATGAAATCGGTAGTGTATAAAAAAGTAATAACACAAAAACAATATCTAGAAACATCACTGTCACTGATTAGAGTTTCCAATAGGTCATGTTGAATTTATTATACATTTTATCATTTGTAGGTACACATTCCAAAACTATTATCATTAATATCCTCTTAATCATGGATTTTTTTTATATTTCATCAACTTATCACACATTTCTTCACCGGAATTCAGTAACTCAAATACATTGTTCTCCATCCGAAAGATGAAGGCCTCATTTTTAAAAATGAAAACATCCTCAAATTAAGATATATGATATCCAACCAATATACATTGATTGGATTTTACATCACATCATTTATTTCAATCAATGTTACTAATATATATTTCTAGATGAGATAGACACCCCAATGCATAATCCTGAATCCAAGTATTATTCCATATAATGTTTAAATCCAGTCCCTAACACTTCAAACACGATATGTCTCAATGATAAAAAACTATAAGAAAAATATAAATAAAACCAATATATTAGAGTTCAAATTACTAGTGATTCCTCTTAGTATATTGAATGAGAGATGTAGAAAATCCCAAAGAATTTATTAAATGTATTGGGAATCTAGAAGTATTAGAGTTTTGGATGTTATAAACTGTATGATTCCTTGAAATAGAAATAGATCCCCTGAATCAACTCCATCTGAATCTAGTGTACCTAATGATATGAATACTACTCTCACTAAACTATATCAACCTGATACACACTGAATAATTATTCAATAATAACAAGTATTAAAAAAATGTTTATAGTAATATTAAACATAAGTTTACATGTTCTAGATGTGATTCATATATCCATAGTAGACAAACTACTACTTATCCAAAACAACCAGTAGATACAATAACTACAAGATTTTTTTCATGTAAAAAAATTAAATAACAAATTTAATGTAATATCTAAATTTAATTTCAAAAAAATATTTTTATAGTACCACTAAAATATTTTATTTCCCATCAATTCATCTCGTTGCATCAATATCTAAAATTTGTGGATGACCCACCATTTAACCAGCGTGGCTTCTGATATATAATATCAATCACCGCATGAGTTTTATAATTGTTTACTAGTAAGTGGTTACATAATCCATGGGTTTAAAGCCATGTTGACTAATTATCAACTTCTATAGAAATTTTTTTTCTAAAACTAACAACTACAAATGACAATTATATAATACCACCATTTGACTAACCTTCATTATTCTAGAGATCCATCCGCCACAACATAGACTATCAAGACCAAGTTATCATCTAGTTATTCCTCAACTAGATCACGTAACAAAGACATGAACTTGATTTATACTCATATATAATATTTTAAATCGAATTATAAAAATATTTATTTATCAATGTGTATTAACATTGATGGAAAATACTTTATGGGAAGGAAATAATCCATATGGATTTTAAGAAATAATTTCCATTGTGTTTTTATATTTATATAGTTAAGGGAAAAGTTGGTGAAATTAGTAAAAATGAATGATAAGGGAAAAAATTAATTTAAAAAAATTGAATATAATACATTTAATGGAATGTACATAAAAAAATAAATAAAAAATATTAGACATAGAGAGACAATAGAGAAAATGTATTGAAATGATGGTGAGAGAGAACCCAATTCATGCATTATAATTTAATAGGTAACAATCAATTAGAGACATGATATATATTTTGATATAATGTGGAATAGTGTTGTAATTTTCTATAAAATTTTATAAAAATGAAAATGTATATTGAATATAAATGTCAAATAAAAATAAAGGAAAATAGTGAGTCTCTATTATAAATTTTGTAATGGGTGCACTATGAATCAATAACATTGAATAGATAAAAGACATAAAAATCCAAAATATAAAAAAAGAAAAGAAATATAGCGATGCTAAATTAATTTTAGAAACATCATCCAACAAAATATTATATATAGATAATATCAAATAAAAAATATATTGATAGATAATATTAATTCCTTAATATTTTAGGATATATTTCTATTTATTAATAATATTTTCTTTTTCCCATTTTTTCAAATGCCTTATTTACATGTATTTCATGGTGGGTTCGTAATGGTTTTTATTGCCAAATAGAAAATAAACTCATGGGGTTAAATAATATGATATTAAAATATTTAATGAATATTAAATGAGAACATAAATCATTTTGATATCATTTATGATGATTAATCGTTTGAGTAAACATTAATGATATTTGTTTTGATCAATTTATTGGTTCTTTGATAACCACGAACTAGTTTCATTATATAATTTATAATCATTAATACAAGTTCAATACAGAACATAAAATAGGTTATATAATATACATTAAAAACATTTTCTAACATAAAAATGGTTTTATAAGCATATTTTAAAGAATTAAAAGAAACGAAATACTCTACTTCCACAATTTTGGTAAAATGACACTTCATAAATGATGTTTTTCATTTTTAGAACGAGATGTAGAGGAGAAAAAGTATGATGATGAATTTTTTCATAAACATGAAAAAAATCCTGAAAATAAATTATACTATAGATTTAATGGAACTTTGATATGGAGAGGTGAATAGTGTATATGAAAAGAATGAATTGAAAATTAAATACAGGAAAATAAAAGATAATTTTTACCACCTGGTCTGTTCTCCTTGAGATCCTCATAAAAGACATTTTTTGGCCTTTTTGGAAAGTCAAGTAGGTCTTAGACACGGCGATGAGCCTTCGGAAGGAGATTGGGTAAAATTTAAACAGTGTTCATGGCTTGAATGGTGTGATAAGAAGTGTGGGTGAGGGTGATATTTATAGTTGTGGAGAGGAGGGGTTTTACATTATTTTAATCATTTGTTTAATATGTTTTCTCTTGTCTATTAATAGTATTGATTCATGTGACCTAAAATACTAAATATAGATTTTTTGTTTGAAAAAATTATCATACATCAGCCATGATTCTAGGAATAGTGTATTTACTATATAATTTATATATATGATATTTTACAATATTTCACTATTCATAAAAAATTCATGTATTTCCAAAAAATCCCAAAAAAATCACCTTATCCATTTTTTGACATTAAAAATTCAAAAAAATACTCCATTTTATAAAAATAATTTTCTATATATGAAAATATTCATTTTTAAATAAAATAATAATGTATTTGAAAAAATACATTTTTAAAACTACAACTCATTTTACAACACAATGAAAAGTCAATCACAGTCTCATAAAATAATATTATAACAATAAGTAAATAAAAAAATTATTTATGATCACACTTTCGGAAAATAAATTTATATTTAAATTATTATATTAATTATAAATGTGTAATTAAACATTTATGATTTATTAAAATACAAACACATATACTATGATCATTTTATTACATTTAAGATTATTAAATTATATATATAAATTTTTGGTGAGGATACTATTAATTTGGACAATTTACTATTCTTAAGGATTATATTACTATTAATATGGGAAACATTACTATTCATTAGGGTTTTTTACTATTCACAAAAAATTATGTTGATCTTATGAGATTATAAATATCATAATGAAAAAAATGCGTATGTATATTTATTGAAATTAAAAACACAGAAGCTAGAAAATAAGGTTTAATGCTAAATAAATTATAAATACCTGATTTTCTACAAGGCTGTGCCAGCACTATGTCAGCACTGGTAATAACTTTTATACTAATCATTAATAAAATACAATTTTCATGTTCTATGCTATTTATATATAATATTACTCTAATAATTTCATAAATAAATTTTATATAAAAAATATTTCATCATTATGTCAAAAAAAACTACGTATTAAAAAAAATTATTTTTTACAATTCATCAAAATATTATCCATTTTATAAAATTATCAAATAATCATACTAAGATAATTTCAACATTGTTGAATTCAATAATGAAAAAGTTTTTTCAATTGGAAATTATATTTTTTAAAAATTAATTTTTTAAAATAAATAAACATATAATTAATTTTTTATTTTGAGAACTACTATTTAAATAAATAACATTAAAAAATTATTCATTAACTTCCTGGGTTTTTTACATTATCCCCTCTATTAAAATATTGTGTCCTATCTATTTGAAATCAGGAATCATGACTTGGGGTCTACTAATACAATTACAATTGTTCAAACCCCACATCATTAAAAAACTATTAAAAAATCACTCAATAATAGAGAAAGGAATGTATGAGGAACACCTGAGGTAAAACATATTAGGTTTACATATAGTAAAACATTGGTATGGAAAAAAACCATCTATCAAATACTGAGAGATACACTGAGATAGAATAAATTCCAGAGAATGTTATGCTCGATAGATTAGTAAATATTTGATGGGTTAAAATGGCTAGTAATTTCATAGTAATAAAATGAAATGGATAGTGATTTCATTTCATGATCTATTTTCCAATATTTGAGGAATTCCATTGAGATTTATAATAATAACATATATATATTTTTTAACATGAAATGTATAGTTTCACCCTTTAATATATTTTTTCCAAAAAGTCACCATTTTCTCCAAATGAAGTCTAATAAACATTCATTCTAATAGAAGTAGAATAACCTTATAAGATTCTCTAAATTCATATCAGGGTAAAATGATCCTTATATATTTAGGAGTAAAGAAAAAAATTTCAGATATGATATTCATTATCACAAAAAGAATTAATCACTAACATTTTATTTCCATGGTTCAATAGGGATCAATGCTCAAATATGTATCATTAAAATTCATCACAAAAATATTCTAAAATAATATTTATACAGGAAAATATGATGGATTTTGTCTCATATACAACCAATATAGTACTAAAATTTATCACCAACAAATCTGGAATGAATCATAACATCTCACTTCAAAATGTATATGCCTAAATCATAAAATATCTAATAAATGATATTGATTTTAATAAGTCACCCTAATTCCATAATAAAGTCTTCTTTTCCACCAAAATACAACTTTACCATTATTATACAAATAAAATTTCATGTAGTCTACATACATTGTTCATGTTAGTCATCCCAAAAATTCAAAATTAACTAAAAACCATATATCATATGAATTCTAATGGAACAAATACATTAAAACTATTTCAAAAAAATGAAAATATATCTTTTCCTCAAATAAAATTTTCATCACTTAACAACATAAGGATTACATATAACCCAATTTCAATAAAATTATCCCATGTTACTTATATAATCAAAAGAGAACTAGTACTTTTAAACAATTCATTATCATTAAGTCTTCCATAACAATTGAATCCTTTATATGTATACATCCTAATCATTCACCATAATTCAAAATCTAAAAACTCTGCATTGCCACCTTATTTCTTATTAATAAATTTTTTAAGACATCAATATTAATTATAACCTCATCAAACATAAACATAAAAACAATTATGTTTCATAAATTATGGATATGAAAATAATTCATTACACAAATCCAAATTTCTGGATCTTCTTAATGATATATTTTTCTTTTGGTATGTTGACCAACATTCAAAATTTATATGTTATAGTGCTCCATATTTTTCACATTTCAGGAGAGTTGGAAGAGTTAAAATCTTGAAATCATAAGGAAAATATACAGTGACCGATAATTTTTTTTAGAAAAGTGTATGTGTTGGATAACTCAAGAAATTTCATATTAGTGATTTGAATACTCAAGAAGTAGTAAAAATAAATTGAATAATCCTTCCCAATAATAGTGATGATCAAATATTCAGGGAGGGATATAAAGGATGTGCATGATCTTTTTTCCTTCCATCTTGATAATTGATCCTAATATGTTGTAAAAGAACATCAATTAAACATTAAATGATTTATCAAATGAAAAATAATCTATATGATAAATATAATAACAAAAAATAAATAATACTTAAATAAATAAACCTTATTTCATATATCTTTTGATTTATATATTCATAAAATTTACTTATATTTCCATAAAAATAAATTTATTTGTGAGTAACCCTTTTGGTTATAAATATACTCTAGATTATGATTAATTAATGTAGTAACCTCTTAAGTTATCCAAACTATCCTTTGATACCAACTATAAGGACCCATCCTTATAAACTTAAAAAATATTGAGTTCTTGAAAAGAACACACATTCTTACACATTTATTATCATTTTAGATTTGGTGTTTATGTGAATTTTAGAATAACACATACAAAACATTCCACATTTATATACAGTGGATACTACTAAAATGGTATTGATTTATTTCAAAATATAAATCATTTCAAATTAAAAATTAGTTTGTTTGAAAAAACTTTATATAATTTAACTTGTATTCCTTATTTCTCTTATATATAATTATAACAATGAAAAAAATTTAAAAACAATGGATCATCTCAAAATGATTAGTAAGGGATAGAAAGAAATTGTTAGACATGTGATAATATAAAAACAAATAAAACCTATTTCATAACAATGTGTTTGCATGAATAGAAACATCATGTAGTTTCCTTAGAACATATTTACCATTGTACTCTTACAATCACCCTTACACATTGAAGAACAATTTGGTCAACATCAATCTTCAGAGTACCCAATGCATTGGAGAGCTATAATTTAAAACAACCATCATATCTTAAGCTAAATGGGCTCAATCCAAAATATCTTGATATATAATGGGGATAAAAACATCATATCCTTTTCTATAATAGGATCAAAAAAACATTTTCTATATCCAATCAACATATCATGAAAAAGACTCTTGATTAGACATTTGCACCCCTGATCAAAGCCCATTTTTGTTTTCAAAATTCACTCTTTCGTAAAACAAATCACTTTAAAAATAAAAAAACCATGCACATAATAATGGAAAAATATTAAATAGAATTAAATTTTTTTACATATAATGGGAACTGAGTAGTAATAAATCATTATGAAAAATATAGAAACCCCACATGGGATATATTAAAAATCCATCTTTTTTAAGTTCATTAAAGTGAATTTTAAATAGATTTTACATGAAATGTCTCTTAAAAATACACTTGTACTGAGAAATAATAGAGTGGTATAAATATGTAAAAATACTTTATAAACACATAATACAAAATTATATAAATAAAAAATCCTCACAAAAATAATATTAATAACCCATTATTAATTTCACGACCTTTCCACCAGGGCATGTGCTATGACTACCCCGTGCCGGCCTCCTGAATGCCAAGGGCTGGCGACCAACACCGATATTGTCAACTTGCAAGTGGGAGGAATTTTCCTGAGTAGTTGTACTTATAAAAACACCCAACCAAGACTCACAAGCAAAAACGGAATCAAGTATTACTAAAAAAATCTGAGTACAAGTACAAATGATATGAGTGGGCCAGAATTCAAATCCAACAAATGAAATGAAAACAAAAAAGAAAAAAAAATAATCTTTTATGGTGATCCATGGAAAACCACACCTGATTGTGAGAGTAGTGTTGTTACTGGAATCCATTGTTGAAAATCCCATCTACTCGATCCAGTGTGGCCCCAAATTGTCCTAAGCCACCATGTCAATCATCGTATAGTCCATCAGTCCCATCTCCCCGAGCACCTCTTTGTCCTGGTTCACCAAAGTCTCTTTTGAAACATCGAGCGTCTTCACCACACACAACATGTGTGCGTGAAGCCCATCCATTGGTGAGTAACAAATTACTCTTTAGGGAACCAAAATCAAAAAGGAATGTCCACATATAATTCCTCACGGTAAAGCAGGAAGCACAACATAGCTCACACTAGGTATACATTTAGGGTTGTGGTGGAAGAATCATTAGTCACATCATCGAACTCTTTGACTTCTAGATAACTCCTCCTCTATCGAGAACATTGGAAAACCAAGTCCCACAAAAGTGATTCCCAGAAATCTTGGACCGCTTAGGTACACCTTATCATCACATACCATGGGCCTGAAAAGTCACATAGAAGTGCTTCTGAATAATCTTGGCCAACTGAGGTACTCCCCCACCCCACATCATGTACTGTGGGCCCGCAAAGTCACACATAAGAGCTTCCATCCATGGGCCAGCAATGTCACATAGATGTGCTTCCCACTAGGCCATAGTCTTGTCTCATAGAGTCGAAAGTCAGCAGTCCTCTGGTCTCAGCCAACCAGAGGGTGTCATATGTAGAGTGTCGGGAATAACCAATCCTCAAGAAATTTATCACATCCCAAATTACGTGAAATCCTCCTTAGGACATGCCAAAATATCTATCTCATAGAGGGGGTCCTATTTCCCCAAACAGATCAACAATCGGATGCTTAGTTTGCATGATAAGAGTGTTTTAGTAAACATGGGGCTTGTTCCATCTGGGCATGGTCTGACTCGATCAGACCGACCTGAGAAACCCAGATTGGGGGTACCACATACCACAATTTAATTAAACTAACTCTATCTGACTCGGTTCATGTCATGTTCAGTTTGGTCTGGGTTAGTTCAGCCTGGACAAGGCAGGGTCTTGGCCCATTGTGCCCCACTGGACTCGGCCCTATTTGGCCGAGGGTCCAGTAGACCGGGTCACTCGGCAACACGGTCTAGTCTAGCCCATCTTTAAGGGTATGGGTCTAGCATGTCAGAGTGGGTCAGGCCCCCTAAGCAGCAGGTCATCCCTCCGAATAGTGTCCGCCCAGCATCACGTCACAGTACGTGTAGAGACCCGAAGCTTATCGTACATGGACATTACATTACTTTTGCGGAATACTTAGTACATAACAAAAACACACACACAAGGATTGTAATAGTTTAGTGTCTTTGGAAACTCGGAACGTAATCTTCTAATCGTGGTGAAAGATCTTCAATATCTCCCATAAAGATCTTCCCTTTTTTTTTACCTAAAAACCATTCTTTATATCCTGGGGAAAAGAAAACATAAAAGGGTGAGCTCAAATGCTCAGTAAGGGTAAACAAAAGAAATATCAATCACATCATATACATAAGAACATAGATTTTGGAAATCCTAACCTGCAAAAGAGCTCATAATATCATAACATGGGATAAATCATAGAAGTGAAAATGAGACCCCCACAATCATAACATAAAACTTGAAACTTTGTGGCATGCACACATAATCATGGAAAAGCATTTCTTGTTAGTCAAGACTCATTGCCAAGACTATCTTAGTGGACAAAGTCCCTTTCTGAATCGAGTAACCCTCGTTTCAGTCCTGTTTCACTGAACCGGTATAACCTACCGTTCCAGCCCTGTCTATCTCATGAGATATAAAATCTTTACCCAATGCATTGGAGGGAGATATAGGTCCCACCCATCTTATAATGAATCCTTTCTTATGTGTGCCACATAATCATAAACCATACATCATAGCGTAACCCATGTAATAAAAATGGGATTCTTAAACAACATGACATCATAAAACAATTCATATAAGATAAAGGAATTCATAAAAAATATTTCCATCACAACATAATCAAACCAATGTAATAATAGGGATAAAAACAGAACCCTTTTATTATCTTAGATGGAAAATAATTTTGATAAAATACTTGAACTTCATTCTTGAGGAAAATATCCTTTCTGCTTCAAAAATACTTTTCCTTTCTTAACATGTCGTACAATTATAAAATAAAAGAAGTTGATTAAAAATAAACTTAAAAACTTGTAAAGGAAACTTCTTGGAAATAATGTTTTAGAAGTCCATTCATGCCGTATAAGTTAAAAAAACATTCTTCGTACTTTTGTCGGAAAAGTCAAAAAGGTACCTCGTACGAAAAATGACAAAAGATTCCTTTCATTTCTTTTACTAAAAACTCTCCGAAGGGTAAAAATGGATTTAAACAATTTTAGGTGAATGGAAATAATATTACATATTGATGAAACATGGATGTGGATGATAAAATACACCCCAGTAAATACTTACGAATAAACAATCTCGGATAAAAATGAGATTGTGATATTTTCCTTACCTTAGGTCCGACTTGCTATGTAAGTGTCCGAACCTCCTGTATAATGATTTAAATCATGTTATTGACTTATTACAGAATCATATTCATTGTTATGATATCATATATGGTTCACTTATGACATTATATTACCCGTTCTTTTGTAAATTCCATGTTAAAGAAGCGTTTTGGGTAAAATCGTTTCATTTATCGTAGGTATTTTGACTTGTTGTTCTTGACATCATTATTACTTATATCATGATTTACTCACTTCCAGAATATAAAATATGATTTATATATCATATATATTCAGTATATATATATATAATAGGTAGATAAATAAAATTAAAAACACCGTTCATGGAGACGGTAGTCCGTACGTACGCATGAACGCTGTTTTCCTTTCCTTATTGTCTTGAAATGGAAGTAAGTAGATGACATACATATGTATATATATACATAAATCCAGTAGCTTTATAATGTCATATATTTCATTATTATTTATTATATATACATTATAATCATTCTTAAATGGTTAACATTGAGAATAAATCTCATCGCGTCGTGGAGACGGTAGTCCGTACGTACGCACGAGCGATGATATCATTTCTATAAATATTGAATTGAATTGGAGTGGATCATACAATATAGCAGAATCAATATGATGTTGTAATAACTATGTATAGTTATTCTTTACACCATTATACCCATCCATGTAAGGTGGTGGTGGAAAATAGATTACACCACGGCGTGGAGACGGTATTCCGTACGTACGCACGTGCGATGATTTCTTTTTCCGTAGGATGGATAGATGGTGAAATAGGGTTGTTTCATACTTATAATAACATATCAGTATATGAGTGATACTGATGTTATTACTTAATAATGAAACAATCTAAGAATAAGAAGTGGAAGAAGAAATAAAGATGAAATAATTGGTAACGGTAATTACCTCTTCTTTGAAGTGCCTCTTTGAGACCTCCTATTAGGGAACTAAAATTGGTCTTTGAGGAAGACCAGAACCTCTAGGATGTTTTTAGGGAAGTGGATAAGTGAAAATGGCAGGGGTTGGCCGATCTTGAGTGCTCAAATTGGTGTGAGGAGGAGGGGGAGGAGGTGTCCTTTTGTAAGGGAGGAGAGGGGAACCTTAGGAATACCTCAAAATATTATTTTATTTTAAAGTCAAAATCGGTTTATAATGGTTCCAAAGGGTCTTATTTCTAAGCTAAAGTGGGGATGGGTCGAAATCCTATCAACCAATAGGATTTAGACAAGTTTAGGTTATTATTTTAACCTTATCAATTAGATTTAACTCTAAGTTAAATAATTTAACTTTTACCGTGTCTTTTTGTTTTCTTTCACTATATGGTTAATAAACTTACTATAACATGCCAAACTAACCTCAAATTGTTTATTATTAAAATATATATCCTTATCTAAGTCATTTGGCCAAACCTTAGATTTTTAGGAATAAAATAACAATTAATAATATAATATTTGATTTAAAAACTATTTTGTGTCAATTTTGACACTATTTGATACATGATTTTTGTGAAAATCATAAATGAATTATATGTTCGAACCAAGTTGATTAAATCAACACTAATATATCATAGTAACCTAGAAGATTAGTGGAATTCATAAGAAGTATTAAATTACATTTATTTTGGTATTTATGTTATCAATTATGTCAATATTTCATTAATAAGATAATTACTACATCATCTTTGTGTCATAAATAAATTATATTATTTGATGTCTAAAAATTACAAATAAAATACCATCATGTGGGAAATCATTTTAGATTTCTAATTAATATTTACAATCGAATTTATCTTATGTATAACCCCATATTAAAAATGATTTACTTATTAAACTTTGATTTTAACTATTTTAACCCTTCTTTAAATAAATTAATAATAAATGTCCTAATCTAATCCAAGTGGGCCAAAATGGTCATATTTTATTCCTAAGTTTGTTTTCTGACGAATTACACTTGTCCAATAGAATTAGGACATGTGTTAGGGTAATATTAATATCATATTTACCCTTAGTTACCCTATTTACTATTAACCGCGGTAAAAAAAAGTAAAAAGTTACTATTCACCAAAATTTATTTTCATCTCATTGAACCACATTTTACTTACTGACATCAACCGTGTCTCTCGGTTTTTTGAAATTCCATTCACAGAAGCGGTAAAATTAAGTTTTATGAAAAATTCAGTTTTTTAACTACCACTTAGTAGTTTCACTATTCATCAAAAATTGATGTTTTTCAGAACAGTGCCAAAATTTCATCCCAAGCTATATTTCATATTCCGAATTAAAAAATGAAGTCTATTTTACCAAATTCATTACATAAAAGTTGCATTAATTAATTTTATAATTAAATCCCACTGTTAAAACAAATAGCGTGTTTTTAAGAAACAATATCTATCAAAAGATTGACACTTGTTTATGTCTAGTTCAAATGTGAAATTACATCCAATGACCAACATTGTATTAAATTGTAAAAATATATTCTAAATATACTTTAAAACCACTGAAATTAATTATTTATCACTATTAATTATTTCGATTAAAAAATTAGTTTTTAATTATAATTTAGTAATTTTCACTATTCATCAGAATATGAAAGTTATCCGAAAAGTACCAAAATTTCACCTTAGGCTAAATTCGATACTCCGAATCCAAAAATGAAGTCCATTTTAAAATTTATAAAATTTAAAAAGTGGTTATTACTATTCATAACGGCTAGTTTTAATAATATTTTAATAGCATATCATTGTTTCGTGAAACTCAGTATTACGTACCACACACGCTATCGAGGAAGGTTGCGATTGCGTGTAATGAAAGGCAAGTCAAGGATGCGTGTTGTGCAAGCTCATTTTGGTGTATCGTACAACACAAGACATTAGTGAAATAAAAAAGAATATTTTTCATAAAATCTCGGGCTGCTACATTCTACCCCCCTTAAAATGAATTTCGCCCTCGAAATTCGTCGGGGTTATAAATGGTTTATTATTCGAAAGTTTCTTTAATAGAAACCCACATCGTAAAAAGGAATACCAAAACTTGGCTTTAAAAACTAAAGTATGAAATGTAACGATTACCCAAATAAACTAATCACTGGGTTTCCACATAGGTGAAAATATGGATATGGAAGAGAAATCTAACCATCATGTTCTGATAGAGAGTGGTAGAGAACATGGCTATGGAAAAGCCAGTAATCACAAATCCATAAATTTGTGACAATCTAAGGTACCATCTGATTCATCAGGTATAAGATAACTAGGACAACATTTTTGGTTTTCAAGATCATTTCCCTAAAGTTAAAGAATTTGAATTAGAATAAATAATTACTTTATTTTGGTACAATCTCACTGTTGTTCGTGCCTTTAACAATTTCCACTTCATCTCTTAAATAAATGAAGTTGAATTTGTTATTCGTGAAGTGTTAGCAGATCATGTGATAAAATGACGGGTCATTCCATCTGTCTCAAAAGGTTAGCAAAATTTATATACATAAGTCGATCTATAGTGGGATTAATCATATATGGTTCCTAAAATGGGCTTATACTTCATATATCATACTGCTTAATATAATAACACTAGTTTCTACTAAACAGGGACTTCCTGTAGGTCAGTGGTAGGCGATAAAGGCCAGTGGCACTTCGGTTGTGGGTTCGATTCCTACAGCCTTGTCCGAAGCGATGGGTTGTCGCCCGTCCAGCAGGTTGTCCTTTTTCTAAAACTACGTTACTATAACATCCCATCAATAATATCAAAAATCTTCTATCCTTAAACAATACTAACTTATGTCCAACATAATCCAGTCTAATCTTTAGGCTTATACATAATTCTGCAGTCCACTCTCATAATATAGTGACAACGATTACCAGAGATTTAATACTGTTGTTGATCCCCACATATCATAAGATATGTCTTGTTGGTCACATTCCAAACATTCAAAGTCCTTAATCGTGTATTCTCTTGAATACCTTAGTGAAAACATGAGTGCAGTTAAAAGTTAACACTTTCCACATACCAAAATCCTCAAAATTCTATATACTCAAACCACGATATCACTTAGTCCTTATATCAATCATGAGCTCATGAATACTATTAAACATTTCATTTTTTCGTCTTCATTATGCGCATATCATCTTATTTCCAAAAAATATCTCAATCACTTTGAATACCACATCAATAAATATTGAAATACTCAATGATACAACATTATTTTGGAATCCCATTACATAAACACTTAATCATTCCACCACATCGTTATCATATTCAATATTGCCAATAGTGATCGCATGTGATTTCCCTTTGTACTTTGCCTTCAGTGGTTGCTCATGTTGATCATCACTAACCCTTGGATTAGGGCAATTATTAGCATAATGCCCCATTTCCTTGCACTTGAAGCATTGAAGTGTTGGTGGTGCGTTCTCTACAGTGTTTGCTTTATTCACATCATTAGAAACCCTTTTTCCATTACTTCGACACTCAGCTGATCGATGACCTTCTTTTCCACACTTAAAACATTTTCTAGTCCCTTTAAGACAATCTCCACCATGCTTCTTTCCACACTTTGTGCATAAGGAAACATTCATCTTCTTTTCACCATTATTCTGAGATTTCTCCTTGAACTCCATCTTTCGTTTCTTGTCAAAACCATGGGATGGATATGTAACACCAACTTCCATTTCTACCTTGATAGCACAACGCACAATTTCTTCATAGCTACTGAAGTCTCTTATAGCTAATGCCCTTCGAAGACTTGGTTTTAAGCCACTGAAAAAATCGATCAACTTTACTTTCAGGTTGGATGATAATTCCAGAAGCATACCTTGCGAGTCTTGTAAAATTTGCTTCATAGGTACCAACAGATTCATCGTCCCTTTGCTTCAGTTCAAGAAACTCTTTCTCCATCTTTGTTCGAAGAATACGAGGGAAGTACTTACTGAAAAACAAGTTCTTGAACTCGTCCCATTCCATGGACTCAATTTCATCTCTTGGCCTCGTATTCTTGATAAGATTCCACCATTGATCAGCTTCACCTTCCAAACGATATACTGCTAAGATGACTTTATCATGTTCAGAACATTGAAGAACTGAAAATATCTTTTCAGTAGTACTGATCCATTGTTCAGCCACAAGTGGATCAGAAGACCCATTGAAAGAAGGTGGACGTTGCCTCATGAAGGACTCAATAGAATATTGTTCCCTTCTCTGCTCATTTGGAAGTCCAGAATGATTCATAGCTTGTGTAAGTATAGCAATAATATTTTTCACTCCATCTCCCATAACATTTGTTTGTTCAGGAGGGCAATCATTGCATTGTCCATTGCATTGATCAACACGGTTCCTTCGGGTTCCAGCCATCGTCTAAAACCCAAAAAGAATAGTGTGAGAGGCAAAAATCATGCTAGGGAAAACAACATAATAAAGGGGGAGTACCTTCAATATCTAACATATTAGGTTTAATTCTATGATCGTTAGCGTAATTCTATTACTATAACCTATACGTATACTTATCCCTAGGGACATCCCTAGACATACCTTAGAAATATCTCTAGGGATCTCACTAACGTTTTCGCATCCTAGTTTCCAAAGGTTGACTAAACCTTTCCTCTGATACCAACTGTAGAGACCCGAAGCTTATCGTACATGGACATTACATTAATTTTGCGGAATACTTAGTACATAATAAAAACACACACACAAGGATCGTAATAGTTTAGTGTCTTTGGAAACTCGGAACGTAATCTTCTAATCGTGGTGAAAGATCTTCAATATCTCCCATATAGATCTTCCCTTTTTTTTTACCTAAAAACATTTCTTTATATCCTGGGGAAAAGAAAACATAAAAGGGTGAGCTCAAATGCTCAGTAAGGGTAAACAAAAGAAATATCAATCACATCATATACATAAGAACATAGCTTTTGGAAATCTTAACCTGAAAAAGAGCTCATAATATCATAACATGGGATAAATCATATAAGTGAAAATGAGACCCCCACAATCATAACATAAAACTTGAAACTTTGTGGCATGCACACATAATCATGGAAAATCATTTCTTGGTAGTCAAGACTCATTTCCAAGACTATCTTAGTGGACAAAGTCCCTTTCTGAATCGAGTAACCCTCGTTTCAGTCCTGTTTCACTGAACCGGTATAACCTACCGTTCCAGCCCTATCTATCTCATGAGATATAAAATCTTTACCCAATGCATTGGAGGGAGATATAGGTCCCACCCATCTTATAATGAATCCTTTCTTATGTGTGCCACATAATCATAAACCATACATCATAGCGTAACCCATGTAATAAAAATGGGATTCTTAAACCACATGACATCATAAAACAATTCATATAAGATAAAGGAATTCATAAAAAATATTTACATCACAACATAATCAAACCAATGTAATAATAGGGATAAAAACAGAACCCTTTTATTATCTTAGATGGAAGATAATTTTGATAAAATACTTGAACTTCATTCTTGAGGAAAATATCCTTTCTGCTTCAAAAATACTTTTCCTTTCTTAACATGTCGTACAATTATAAAATAAAAGAAGTTGATTAAAAATAAACTTAAAAACTTGTAAAGGAAACTTCTTGGAAATAATGTTTTAGAAGTCCATTCATGCCGTATAAGTTAAAAAAAACATTCTTCATACTTTTGTCGGAAAAGTCAAAAAGGTACCTCGTACGAAAAATGACAAAAGATTCCTTTCATTTCTTTTACTAAAAACACTCCGAAGGGTAAAAATGGATTTAAACAATTGTAGGTGAATGGAAATAATATTACATATTGATGAAACATGGATGTGGATGATAAAATACACCCCAGTAAATACTTACGAATAAACAATCTCGGATAAAAATGAGATTGTGATATTTCCCTTACCTTAGGTCCGACTTGCTTTGTAAGTGTCTAAACCTCCTGTATAATGATTTAAATCATGTTATTGACTTATTAAAGAATCATATTCATTGTTATGATATAATATATGGTTCACTTATGACATTATATTACCCGTTCTTTTGTAAATTCCATGTTAAAGAAGCGTTTTGGGTAAAATCGTTTCATTTATCGTAGGTATTTTGACTTGTTGTTCTTGACATAATTATTACTTATATCATGATTTACTCACTTCCAGAATATAAAATATTATTTATATATCATATATATTCAGTATATATATATATATAATAGGTAGATAAATAAAATGAAAAACACCGTTCATGGAGACGGTAGTCCGTACGTACGCATGAACGCTGTTTTCCTTTTCTTATTGTCTTGAAATGGAAGTAAGTAGATGACATACATATGTATATATATACATAAATCCAGTAGCTTTATAATGTCATCTATTTCATTATTATTTCTTATATATACATTATAATCATTCTTAAATGGTTAACATGGAGAATAAATCTCATCGCGTCGTGGAGACGGTAGTCCGTACGTACGCACGAGCGATGATATCATTTCTATAAATATTGAATTGAATTTGAGTGGATCATACAATATATCAGAATCAATATGATGTTGTAATAACTATTTATAGTTATTCTTTACACCATTATACCCATCCATGTAAGGTGGTGGTGGAAAATAGATTACACCACGGCGTGGAGACGGTATTCCGTACGTATGCACGCGCGGTGATTTCTTTTTCCGTAGGATGGATTGATGGTGAAATAGGGTTGTTTCATACTTATAATAACATATCAGTATATGAGTGATACTGATGTTGTTACTTCATAATGAAACAATCTAAGAAGAAGAAGTGGAAGAAGAAATAAAGATGAAATAATTGGTAACGGTAATTACCTCTTCTTTGAAGTGCCTCTTTGAAACCTCCTCTTAGGGCACTAAAATTGGTCTTTGAGGAAGACCAGAACCTCTAGGATGTTTTTAGGGAAGTGGATAAGAGAAAATGGCAGGGTTTGGCCGAGCTTGAGTGCTCAAATTGGTGTGAGGAGGAGGGGGAGGAGGTGTCCTTTTATAAGGGAGGAGAGGGGCACCTTAGGAATACCTCAAAATATTATTTTATTTTAAAGTCAAAATCGGTTTATAATGGTTCCAAAGGGTATTATTTCGAAGATAAAGTGGGGATGGGTCGAAATCCTATCAACCAATAGGATTTAGACAAGTTTAGGTTATTATTTTAACCTTATCAATTAGATTTAACTCTAAGTTAAATAATTTAACTTTTACCGTGTCTTTTTGTTTTCTTTCACTATATGGTTAATACACTTACTATAACATGCCAAACGAACCTCAAAGTGTTTATTATTAAAATATATATCCTTATCTAAGTCATTTGGCCGAACCTTAGATTGTTAGGAATAAAATAACAATTAATAATATAATATTTTATTTAAAAACTATTTTGTGTCAATTTTGACACTATTTGATACATGATTTTTGTGAAAATCATAAAAGAATTATATGTTCGAAAAAAGTTGATTAAATCAACACTAATATATCATAGTAACCTATAAGATTAGTGGAATTCATAAAAAGTCTTAAATTACATTTATTTTGGTATTTATATTTTCAATTATGTCAATATTTCATTAATAAGATAATTACTGCATCATCTTTGTGTCATAAATAAATTATATTTTTTGATGTCTAAAAATTACAAATAAAATACCATCATGTAGGAAATCTTTTTAGCTTTCTAATGAATATTTACAATCGAATTTATTATATGTATAACCCCATATTAAAAATTATTTACTTATTAAACTTTGATTTTAACTATTTTAACCCTTCTTTAAATAAATTAATAATAAATGTACTAATCTAATCCAAGTGGGCCTAAATGGTCATATTTTATTCCTAAGTTTGTTTTTGGTCGAATTACACTTGTCCAATAGAATTAGGACATGTGTTAGGGTAATATTAATATCATATTTACCCTTAGTTACCCTATTTACTATTAACCGCGGTAAAAAAAGTAAAAAGTTACTATTCACCAAAAATTATTTTCATCTCATTGAACCACATTTTACTTACCGACATCAACTGTGTCTCTCGGATTTTTGAAATTCCATTCACAGAAGCAGTAAAATTAAGTTTTATGAAAAATTCAGTTTTTTAACTACCACTTAGTAGTTTCACTATTCATCAAAAATTGATGTTTTTCAGAACAGTGCCAAAATTTCATCCCAAGCTATATTTCATATTCCGAATTAAAAAATGAAGTCTATTTTACCAAATTCATTACATAAAAGTTGCATTAATTAATTTTATAATTAAATCCCGCTGTTAAAACAAATAGCGTGTTTTTAAGAAACAATATCTATCAAAAGATTGACACTTGTTTATGTCTAGTTTAAATGTGAAATTACATCCAATGACCAACATTGTATTAAATTGTAAAAATATATTTTAAATATACTTTAAAACCACTCAAATTAATGATTTATCACTATTAATTATTTCGATTAAAAAAGTTGTTTTTAATTATAATTTAGTAATTTTCACTATTCATCAGAATATGAATGTTATCCGAAAAGTACCAAAATTTCACCTTAGGATAAATTCGATACTCCGAATCCAAAAATGAATTCCATTTTAAAATTTCTAAAATTTAAAAAGAGGTTATTACTATTCATAACGGCTAGTTTTAATAATATTTTAATAACATATCATTGTTTCGTGAAACTCAGTATTACGTACCACACACGCTATCGAGGAAGGTTGCGATTGCGTGTAATGCAAGGCAAGTCAAGGATGCGTGTTGTGAAAGCTCCTTTTGGTGTAGCGTACAACACAAGACATTAGTGAAATAAAAAAGAATATTTTTCATAAAATCTCGGGTTGTTACAGTACGGCTGCCTTGACCAACCAGTCGTGGCCTCTTGCCATTGTGGCACGCCGATGGGCAAACTGTCATGCTCCAACATGGCCACGAAAGAATTTACTCCTACTCATTCGCATCTCTTATCTATACCTACCCCTTCACGAGATTGTCATGGGTCGTCCATCATTGCTGGTCACTGATCGTCAGCCACACTCCACTGGCGGTACCCTTTGTAGGCAACCCGTGTAGCTCCGATGGTCAGTTTTTTTATCTATCTACACATACGAGCCTCTGGGGTTGGCTCCATCATTGTGATGGTCTCATACATGCCTTGCCACAAATTTTGAAAAAAAATTCACAATAAAAGCACATGGGGAGGGATCTGGGCCTTTGTTTCTGTCATCCAGCGCCCTCCACCATAGAAGTATTAAAATAGTAGAGGCTCAGGGTAGATGTTAAATCATAGAAAAAGATTAACTAATCCCGGATTGAGAATCCCCCAAATAAAGTAACCCCCTACATAAATGAAAAATTTCAGGATCAACCTGTTCTTAGGTTGATCTGTGTTCATCGTCTATAGAAATGCATGGGAACAAAATATAAGTGAAATATCCCCTACTTGTATATGTTGGATCCACTGATGATAAAGGATGGGTTACAGATCATTGTTGATAAATTATCATTTGTGTTGGTTTCTCCTCATTGACTTCTAGTTATGGTCCTCTAATGTTCTTCTCTTCGCAGAACATTCCTTATTGGAGAGGGATTCCACCAGTAGATCATCAGATATTCCCTACATTTTCCAATCCTCGACCTCTAACACATTTGATTTTTAAATGAAACATATGTAGAGAAGTTCAATCATTTATGATAATAATTAATGAGACATGTCTAATGATCCATTAATGAAAAATTACAATAACATTTTTTTATTAACAATGATCCATTAATGACAATCCATTAATTATCCTCGTCATTGCACAGTTGCATCATCTTCCGCTTCTCAACAGTTTGAAAAAAATAAAAAATATTTTCTAAAATTATTTTATACATTTTTTCAAAAAAATTGATACATAACTTTTCTGATCGACCTTTTCTGGCCAAGGTTATGTCATTCCTAAGAGAATCTCAGCATTCCACCCACATGTTTAATAAATGTACTATAATAAAAGTTCAAAATTCCATTCCATGCTTTCTGGGCCTTTGAATCATGTGCCATTAGTGCATATGATCTTTTAATAATTCCATATAATTAAAAATATTACACAGAATTTTCAAGACATTACATTCTCCCCACCATAAGGATTTACATCCCTGAATTCCAAAATAATACTAATCCAACAGATGGGGTACTAAGCATGATTATGATCCTCCCACTCTCATGTACTCTTCTATAGATTCTCATGCTACCATCGAACAGACACTAGAGGAATCAACATCCCATGTAGATCCTCTATCTCTACCGGGAACTATTCAAACATTGCCCAATATTCAATGTCCAGCTCACCCCAGTAGATGACATGTGATGGATCATGCACATATCTCCTTAGCCGTGACACGTGGAATGCATCATGCACCTAGTGCATCTGTGGGGGGAATAAAATGATTATGAAGGTCCCCGCAATCCATAACAAAATATGTGGTCATATTACTATACCAAATAATTAAAAAACCTCCTAGAATCTATACAATATGTCAGAGGTTTTTTCTTCCATTTTCATTAGTGATCCCATATTTCGGTAACATTTGGATGAAAATTTGGATAGGAGATTTAGTGTATCACTCATAATACTAAACAAAGTGAATCTAGTATTACCTAATATTGTGGGTACTTGAAAATGGTCTTCCCATGCATGATAAAATTTTCCCTCAAGTGGAATTTCTAATAGGTTCAATAAAAAATGTTCATGGATGGAAACAAGAGAGGATAACACATTATCATCATAGTGAGGCCTTTGTAACACCAATGCATTGATAGGATATTCAACTTAGGGATAAGAATGACCTTGATGCCATGGTGGATAATCACACTGCATAGGCTGGGTGGGTGACTCATATCATGGTCATTTTCCGTAACCCCCATCTTCTGCCCCGACACGGTACTAAAGGAAATCAATTTCAAATTTCATCTTCTAGATGATACTGACTAGATGAACCAATAGGTGGGATATTGGGTCTATTATGGAATGGTCAATGTCAGGAAATTGTTCGGAAATAAACATAATAGTGATCTTATTATATACATTGAGAACCATTTTCAAAGCAGCTACCGTATGTTCTAACTCATCTTTTGGTTCACTATCGGATGGACCAATGATCATGGAAATTCCCTTTCCCTTACTAACATATTGGTGGTCTTTTTGCACTTCCTTGCTGGGGGGGACTATTATGGCCAAGTTACCAGATTTTATGATGAGTGCAAACATGTTTTATGGGTTATTTCTACTTGTATTTTACCCCATGACATAGGATTCCCTATTATTACATGTGTTAGGGGTCCTATTTATCTATTGATTTCATGGGTAAATAGTAATGAATTTAACCATTTTACTAGTTTGAGAGGATCCTTCACTATATGTTGACCAATCAGATTATATATCATTTTAGTTTTTGTAATATTTGGGTGAAATATTAGGCATCATATTATTCTCATTCCATAATCAAGACATGATGGGATGCATCTTCCAAGACATCGTGAACCACTATGAGGCTCTTCATATAGGTTTGTTAAATATCTAATTGATATTTATACATCGGTGAGTGATATGCTACTGGGAGCACTGAGATCTCAACTATCATGAATTGTTGGAATTTGGATTGGAGGTGCTCATGGCACCCTGGGTAGGTCATATGATGATCTAGAAGGTATTATAACATTCAAATAGAGAATATGGTGGAAAAAGGAATCTTATCATTAGTAAGGGATCCAAATATGATAAAATCCATAGTTTTAGGAGGCCAAAATGAGTGAGATAACTAGTGAGTGGAAAAAAGTCCCCTTACGGATGCTTTTTCATTATCGGGGGTGTGATCCATATCTATGTGAGTTAATCACGAATTAGAGTAGACCAAAATACCATGGATATATATACAATTATTATATTCTTCTAATTTATTGTGATTGGAGGTGCAAAAATATTCATGCATCCACTACATTCCAGAACATCTACAAAAAGAAGATCTAGCCTCATTATCATTTCCATGTATAATCATGGTGTTTACCACCTCCTCATGTTCAAGAGTGAAACATTAATTTTAGGATCAATGCTATGGTCACCATTATATGAGGAAGTTAGCCTATATCTCAAAATCTCTCTAGAATCTTATATGAAGGTAGAGGTAATATAAACATTTGGTGACAGAGACGGTTACAATGTGTGTCCCTGGTCAAAATCTAGGATCTCCTCCACCTATATGTATCTAAATAAGAACCTAGGGATATTATGAAATTCATAATCTAGGATTCAATTCCTTTGTAATCATGATTCTTCTATTGATTCTAGTATCATGGTTGAAGGCTCCCTTGTACATATATTTATCTTCTCGAATTATGATAGGTTAATGGTAACATGACGCTTCCGAGTGACCTACCTCCGATGATATGATACATCTCCCGGTAGAAACATTATAAGAGACTCTTGGGTACCATTCACATGTTATTTGACATGGGATGTGGTCATGCTCCACATTATGGGTGTTTGACCTCCCCGTTGGATGGTTATTAATAGTATAGTACACTTTTTGAATGGGGATGACATATGTATTGGATGATTGGATTGCGCGAGGGGGGGACTCCACATTACTCGATGATGTTTAAAGGAGGACCTATAAATTTATATTCACAGTATGACTCATAATGACTTCTAGTGTTGAAAATTCTTGAGAGATTCTACCCTCTCTATGTATGTGGTCGATAGGTTCTTGATCCGAAATGGGAGAATATGAATCCCCATTAAGTAGTTTTGATATCTTCCCGAATATAATTGTAGTGTAAAGATCCACTAAATCTGTTGAAGTTTCAACATATCGGGTTATTCTCTGGTACATCCTCCAGAATTGGTTATTACTATTATAGACTAAGAAAAAAAAAGAAAAATTGGAGTCGATTCCTTCACTGAGCTATTGGGTATCAATTGACCATGTTTATGTGACTTTCTTGGAGCCCTCCTCGGTAGCTCCAATATATTGACCATGAGAGTTGTCTGAAACATCCTCCACCTCCCCGACATAGGGGAGTGATCAAGCAGATCCCTCTAGGGATATCCTCCTAAATTTATTTTTGTTGAAATGGGGGGTTACTCCATCATGGACCTTAGGGGAAGTGGTGTAAGAGAAGTAAGAGGCCTCAATATGTTAGAAGTTCATATCATTAGTGTAATTACCCATTAATTTTAATATCAGTTAGAAATTGAGTAGATAGACCTACATTGAATGATGTTGGATGGAGATATGGGGAATTGATTCCCATTTTCATAATATGTGGTGGTTTTCATTGTAGGGGGTGTAATCATGAGGGATTTGAACACCAAAATTCCCCCTTCACCTGTAGGCATCCTGTATTTAATTTTCTATATGTTATGTCTTGTTGTGTACATGAACTCTAATTTGAGAATAAACATTATAAATGCGATTCCCAATTCCCTAACATTTTAAATCAAATTTGATATGGAGGATGGATCAACAATAATGTCGTTGCAGATTATGGATGCCAAAAATTATTTTACCCAAGTCAGAGGCAATTTTTAATTTGGACACACTATTTTCTTGATTGGGCCATGATGCCAAATAGAATGATATGATGAAATGAAAATTTTAGGGTCTCTCAATGATTCTTGTACCAATATATTTAGGAGGATATATTGATATTTGTTTCACTATTTTTCTGAAGATTTGATCAGAGCCATGCAATGCATGTTTTTTCTTACCCAATATTCTCACTCTACTATGCCGGGTGGATTCTATCAGGGAAATCAGTTATATTGGACCTCTGACCGAAAAATGATTATATGATATTTGTTGCACTATCTATGGATTCCTCCATGGATAATATCTCGATGTCTGATCCTCACATAATGATTTATGTCATTTTAAAAATAATTCATATGGCTATCTCAATGTATATTTCATTTAATTATATAGCTTCTATCTTGATAGGGATGTAACCATCCATGAGGGTGTGTGGTAACATTGAGAACATCTAGGCATGATTGGATAGTGCGTCGATCAGGCACCAATAATGTATTTCAATTTTTTATGGAATATTATATGCAAGGCATCATTGTTGAGAGACCTAAGATATCATATGTACTTTAAGATGTAGTTGATGTAATGAGCACAAGTCTTCTGATGACTATATCATCAAACATGACTCCTTTTTTCTAGAGTTGGGATTATGAGTAATTTTGAAGGATTAACATCTTGTGGAGATGTTCATATGTTTAAAACATTTTATGGATATATAGGTGGTTGATTATATCCCCAAGGGGGTATATTTTACACATTGGTTTGGTTGAATGTTTCTACCCATGGGGGAACAATTTACACATGTATTGATGGATTGATCTCCCCATGGGGGATTATTTCACAAATGGTATGATGGATTACTTTCCTAAAGGGGGAAAGTTTCACCCTTGTATTGAAAGAGTATGTCCCAAAAAGAAGGAATATTTCACACATGGGATGATGGTGTGTATCCCAATATATGTGATGATTTCACGGATGGATTTATGTTTTGAATCCTCCAAAGAGGGAATATTTCTGAAATGGAAAATTGAGAGTATTATCAAACGAGGAATGATTTTACACAAGAATAACTGAGTTTTCCCCATTAGAGGGTTTTTTTGAAACTTGGATTTGGTGATTGTTTTCCCTAGGAGGGATGTTTTACCACCTATATTATTTGTATTTAATGACATTGATGTATTATATGGACCCTATATATAATGAAAGTATAAAAAACTAGTTAGTTTTATTTTGAATTTAAATTCATCTCACAATAGCAGCCCATGAATTTTAACATTGTGCATGATAGATGCTCATATTGAGGAAGGAGCATCAATGAGGGATAGTGTGGAAGTTAAACACTGAATCTCTATGATGTTGGAGGATCATACATCTAGAGGATGTTGTGGGGATTACCAATGGATGCATCCTATAGGAGGAGGATCATCCACTGGAGTAGATAAAGGTGGATTCCCATTATGGTCATGCATATGGTATCTCATGCTCATCTCATTGGATAAGGCTACAATTTAAAAACATTTGATGAATAGGTTGTTGGGTATTTTAACATAAATTGAATAAGATGTGGATATAGAAAATTTTACGTCATCAAACAAGTTTTTTGATGATGATTACACCCATAGGGTGATGGTGTCACGGTGAGAAGAATATTTGTGACCCTCTACTGAGAGAGGATGTAAGTTTCACATGGTGATACCACAATTGGGGAATACAAGCCAACGACTAAGGAATCTATGGTTGGAAGATGATGTAGAAACTACCATAGAGGATTGTATTAGGATACTCAGTTTTAGAGTGCCTATGCATTGGAGAAAAATTCATTAGGGTACTAGTACTTATGATATAAATGTTTCAATTCTATTACTATCTGCACTGAGTTTTGGGGTGATATTAATTTAATTTGGGAATATTATAGTGTCCTTAGGAACTCATATTTTATTAAAAAATTAGATGAATGGAGAAACTACAGAGAGTCTCGGTGAATGGGTTTCCTGACGGATGGGGCTTCATGAAATTAACGGGATTCAGGATGTTTATGGGCCTCATGAATTAATATGTTTTACAAAACCGATTGACTCAACCTCTGATTAATGTCTCGGTTCCCTTTGGTTTCATTTGATGATGTATATTTATATTTTTGACATAAAATAAACAAAAAGTTATTTTATATTATGAGATGGCCATGGACCATTGAAAATGGGATATAAAACAAGGATGAGATCATCAAGAACCCATGGGTGACAGTTTGATGAATGATGGAATCCATGGAAAATATATCTCTTATCTCACTAAAAAATAATCAGATTATTGTAAATTCATATATTATAATGAAACTGACAGGTCATGTACATTTATATTTTCAAATCATGTGGGGTATTTTTATATTAAATGAATTAAAGGAAATTGATTGAGTAAAATATGTAGTCTTCTGTGAATGACTATGAGTTTTATAAAGTGACAGGAGAATCATGAACATGATTTATAATGTGTGATGGTCACCATAAAATATTTGAATGGCCTTTTAATATAATTAATTGGAATTCCAAAAACCATAATTACACTATATAGCGGTTACCATCAAATATTTCTGGGTCTAGGGACTTCCAAAAGATAAAACCATTTGAGAAGAATCATACCATCACACATCCTACCCCTAAAGATGATTTTTGGTTCATTTAGGCACAGATTATCTCTGACATGGACATGAATTACTTATCCCTTCCCATGATATTATTATATCCATGTAAAAAAATACTTAATAGAAAAAAATATATATTTTAAAACAAATCTGAAATTCATTTCACTTTTAAGTTTTAAATCAATTTTCATTCGACACTATGGTTTGGAAAAAAAATCAAATTTTTTTACAATAATATAATAATGGTTTGAATTATTTTTTAGTCATCATTGAATTTTAAAAAATTATTTAATAAGAAAAATATATTAAATTCAAAAACATGGACTTTTTTTGGATTTTTACAAATGTTTCAAGGGAATGTATTCTTTTAACTTGTACAGATTGAACAAAATTCTGAACCATCATAACCACTTCACGATGTAATGATTACTTGACTCATTTACATGTTTATTCTCACGATAAATATTTTTCATTATGTTTGTGAGATTTTAATATTTTAAATAAGTAATTTCAAATTGAAATGTTTATTTTTATAAGGTAGTTTTCCATTTGATATTTTGATGTAATTGTTTCTTTTACGAAGACATCATTTGAAGTTACATATTATTTACTTTATATAATATACATTGATTCCATCTATAGTATATATATAAATGTTTTATGATTATAAGGAAAATATTTTTATTAAACGTGATATTGTTCTATGTGTTTTTCAATTGTTAAATGTTTAAATGATTATTTGACACAATTCATTTCCATAGGTTATGATATGATGAATGTTTTATGATCATGTGGAACAACTATGAATGTTTTTCATGTTGTGATAGGAGGAGCATGAATTATATATCCGATTAGTGAACTGGGTAAATATGTAAATCTCATGTGATAAGAAAGAATATAATGGTGATTAAATTTACCTCAATAAGGGAATCTATCATATATTATAGTCATGGAATTGATCATTGACTAAAGATAAGATGGAATTGGGTGTGAACCCAATCACTGAGATAGTAATAGAAGTAATTCGTGACAATGTAAATGATTTTCAAGATTTATATTAATTCCATAAACTTATGTGATTGGATAATGATATTCACTCATGGATCATTCCTTATGATTTCGTTATGATTCGTGATTTATAACCTACCAACAGTTTTTCCATGATCCAAGATTTTGACTAATGATATTTTGGGTTTGGTTTTAAAATATTATGATCATGTTATCATACCATTATGATAATTTTATTCATAATGGATAACTAATATCTCTATTTTATAGCCTTATTGTGCATATAAGCTCACTATCTCTTATGTGAACCTTAACTAGGACACATAGATATATTTTTTGTATGATTTTTATAAGATGGTTCATGTTCTGATGAACTCAGACATACATGTCGTTGATCTATTATAAACAACTTTTCCATGTTTAGAAGTTCCCAATAGAACATAACGTCAAATATTATAGCCTAGGTCATAAATTTTTTTATTAAATACTAATCTATTAAAATTTTATAATTATTTATGAATTATATGGGTATCTTTTGCTGAAATCAGATAAAGGTTTAATTACTATTATATTATGGGATAATAATAAATTATTTTTAACCCTTCTAATTATTTTACGTATAAGATTAAACCATAATATTTAGGAAAGGTACAGATTATAAGGGTTTCCCTCTAGTATTTTTATTTTTTGCAAAATAATTTTTTAGTTAATTTTTTAAATCACATAGAGCCATACTAAAGTTAAATATTATGGTCAAGTAAATGATTGTAAAATTGGTTAACCAAATGTAATTGGAGATAAAATTCAAAATATTTTTTCTTTTCTTATAGAACATTATCAATAAATTTATAATGATGACATTATAAATGATCAATATAGGGAAAAATCATGTTTTGTTATTCATAATGAAATATCATCCTTCATTTAGTGGGGATTCGAATCCAATTGTTTCCCTGAAATGAATCAGTACCTCTAAAATTATATTTTTCAACCTCTAGTTTTCATAATATGGAAAAAAATTAGATATTTATAATTTTTAAGGAGAATCATATCATTGATGCAGTCTTATAAAATACATAAGAAGAAAATAATAAATTATCTCCATACTATGGTATGAGTGATAATGTTATTTTTTAATTAGTGAGTTTCTTGTATTCATTTTATCAAAATGGAGAAGGAATTTCTTGAGCTAAAACAAAATAATTGGTGATCCATTAATACATATGAGGAATGTTTTATAATACTTGTGAGGTGAACTTATAGTATTATCAGCCATCATGAATGATAGATTGATCAATTATTCAATTGATTAAAACATTTTCTTTTAGTGGTGTTATCCATTAGAAAAATCAGAAGATACGATGAATCGTTTTAATGGGATATGAAGGACATGATGAAGATTTTATTTTTCCCATTAGTCTCCTTTTTATAAGAAAAGAAAGATGAAATTCTAAGTAAATCATAATAAAAATAAAAATAAGAAGTTGTTATTTCATTTAAGAATGAAGTGTAGTTGGAAACATGGAGAAAACCTAATTAATGGGACCAGTAAATATTTTATGTTTTTAAATGAAAGTCATAATAAAATAAAATCCAAATTTAGTTGGAATAAAAAGTTAGATAATAATGAAGAAATAGAATCACTAAAAACACTTTCCATGGAGTAGTGTTTTAAAAGTATGGAGTGTGGTAATTATGATAACAACCTATCATTTTAGAAGGATAATGATAATAGTCAACATTAGAAGAATCTCAAGGGATGATATAAAATGAAATGTCATTTGATTAGATTTTTTGATGGGGTGTCAATAAGGAATTAGGGAAAGGTAAATATACTATACAATCTAAAATAGCTTATTTATTATATTATTTTGGATCGACCAAGTATTATATATGATAAGAATTTACTAATGGTATCCCAATACCACCAAATGATTAGATGCCAAATTAGAAATGAAAACATATAATGGTATGTTCACCACATATATAGTATATAATTCTTATCCAATTGATGTTAATTGTAATATAATTGATTTAAATATTTTTTATATTCCTCTAGTGGAAATTGATTTTATTTTATTCATCAATTGAACTTCATTACATAAATTCATCCTCAGTTTTTGTTTATGGAAATTAAAATTTCATTTTATAAAATAATGCATGATTTTATATCTATGGGATCATAAATATTAACCATCAATGGAAATATAAACCATTATGTGGGACATGATCTCTATTAAAACTGGATTCATATCTAAGATGGTTAGGGATAAATTTAATATTTATGTAATGGCTATATTAAGAGAGTTATTTTATATTATTATAGAATGGTTTCTTAGAATTAATTTGAATCATGATGTAGAGTTCTCAATGTAACTCATCTCTTGTGACACACCTATTTCAAATACTCTATATATAATGGATCCTATTGGGAAGAAATAATTGAAGCAGAATCTCTAGGATAATCTTTATAAGGGTTTCATTCATCCATGTACATCACCATGGAGTTAAACTATTCAATTTATGATGATGAATGATAGATAGATGATACCCTATATTGATTTTTCATATCATAACAAGATGAAAATCAAGATTTTGTATCATGTTCCCTATATTGAAGATTTTTTTGATTAATTATGTGGAGATCAAAAATTTTCCCGAATTGATCCTCGATTTGGAAATTATTTTTTGAAAGTCAAAAGTGAATACCAACACAAAGAAAATATTCTCTATGTGGCATTGTCAATATGAAATTATAGTGATGTCATTTGGTCATACTAATTTCCCTGCAATCATCATGGATTTAATGGATAGTCTCCTTATAGATTAACATGACTAGCTTTTAGTGGACTTTATAGACCAAATTTGTATATATTCCACCTTTAAGGATAAGAATGAAAATAACTCAAAGTTTTCACTGAATAAATTTTGAATAGAGATGTTGTCTAAAAAATTTCCCAAGTACAAATTTGGTCTATTTGGTGTCTAATTTTAGGGACATATAATATCATTTGAGGGTATATTGGTAGAACCAACAATGATAGATGTTATTGAGTTTGGGAATAACATAACCCCTACGGATAGGTATATAGTTTCACCCATTGGTATTGTTATTATCAATGAATTATATAGTACATGTCATGGATTCCTAATCTACACATGATGTTAGCTTAGAAAATAGAAAAGGCCCTTTGGAAAAATGTATATGGGGAAAATTTTATGGGAAGGAATAAGTGATTAATATATGTAATTTTAGTAATTATACAATATAGTTCATAAGTATTTCATAAATATATTTATATCTTATACCTCACATGAAATGATGGTTCATGTGAATGACTACACCACTCGTGATTTCATGTTATATGTTACAATTTTTAAAATAATGATATGGTGGATTTATTGTTTCAAAGAAATTTTTAACATATATATATACATAATAATATATTTAAATAAATATTAACATAGAAAATGATGAATATGAACTAGATAAGATGGTTAGAGTTGATTGAGTATTATTACTTCTTAATTAATTACATCATTAGGAAAATAACCAAGGTGGTTGATGCTTTGAGGAGAAATGATCATTCAATTGTATATATGATGATGATTAAAAGTTTAAATATTTCTAGATTTGTAATTAATGGATCTATACATCCTGATAAAAGTGTATAAATCCGATCATTCCAATATAATTTATCATCCATATATCCACTTGAGGATTAAATATGTATGGATGAAAGATGTGTAGTTTTAGAAGAAGGTATTGAAATTTCCTAAAGTTCAACCCTTATAACGATTGGATAACAAGGATAGAGATTAATGTCTATATTCCAACCATAAAATATTTGAAGAGGGATAACTTTGATAAGGATTATAGTTCGTCACTATCTATTAATTCTGAATCTATAATTATCTATATAAATGTGAAAGAGTGTTTTAGTTAGACAACCTGAAATGAAATAATGAAGAGTACGAATCACTATGAATGGTACATCAGAATGTTAATGTCATGAAATAGAAGTATAATGGTTTTTTACAATCCAGAAAAATACTAGAATATAAATTAAAATATATCAAAATATATTTATTTCATTGAACATCCCTAAATTTCTAATGTCCATAATGCTCCTGATGTTGTATTCAATCCCCAAAAGATGTCATAAAAATTCATTTATAAAAGATAATATATCCCTCTAGATCATATTTCAATAACATTCATTAAGGAAGTTGTATGGTTTCATAGAGGGCTACATTCTATTGTATCTGACTGATATTTGAAGTTTACCATGATGTTTTTCCAATGTATTTAGGTGGATTTTGATTCATAGTTGTATTTTAGTACGTCTTATTGTCCATAGGAAGATGGAATATATAAAAACACCATGAAAAACCTTGAGGATTGATATAGGTATTCTTTTATTGAGTTGAATAGAGTTTTGGTTCAACACCATCCTCTAGTAGAGATTGCAAAGAAAAACAGTTTTTCACACAATCATTTTGGTGTCACTTTATGAATAATTATTTAGAAATAAGCATAAAAATGATATGTGTCATGATTATGATAGAGAAATATATATATAATGGTACCTATGTATGATTTTTAAATGTTATATAAATTCAGATTGATTTAATAAAAAATATGATCTTTAGGGAGTAGCTAAAAAATTTATGATTTTTATTATCGATAAAATATAGAATTTCATATTATTGATAAGGTATTCAAGTGAACTTTTTTTGGAAAAATTTTATCATATAATCACACAAATGAAAGCTCATACCTTGACATATTGTCCCATTTTTAAACCACAGTTAATAGAATCCCATATTTTGTGACTTACATTGTTCAATATGATTTATTATAAGGAATCAAATCCTAATGGACTAATGAGCTTAGCTGTTTTGGAATAATAGATAAATAAAAGTAACTCATTAATAATTGTAAATAAAAACCAATATAATACAAAAAAATAGATTGATCTACATCCTAGAAACTAATTCGAATAATTTATCAATAAACCATGGGGAAACAAAAAAATCAAGTTACAGATCAAATGCTCAATCTGAGTAAAGTACAGTTGATGAAATAAAGAATCCATGTGAATAACCAATATGGTAATGTATGTAACTGAGAACGTAGTTCATGGAATCAATAATATAAAATGAATTATAAAAACAATATGGATATCTAAATAACTAGAAAAATATAATTTAATCAATAATATAAGAATTAAGTTGATCTATATAATTTTTCATATTAAAAACCATATGGATAAAAATAACTAAGATGAAGTATATTATAATTTATTGGATGACATGTTTACTAGGTCCAAAGAACCAATAAAATCTTGAAAACACACAATATTGTTTAAAATATACTATTCATGAACTAATTTGGGTTCTACAACCATAAATATACTTTAAATAACTTTCACAATGCAGTATGAAACATATCCGTTAAAATGTGAAGAGTTTCTCTAATTGAATTCATCCCATAAGACTACCAAAACATCGAGGGGGTGGAAATAATCGGTTCCCAACCTATATCTTTCATGTTTTATGAATTACTCATATATATAATATTGAATTTAAATTCATAAAAAAGTTCCTTATTAAAATTCTATATTGAGTAAAGCATAAAATGTTGTCAATATTTCCCAAGTAAATAAAATAAAATTCAAACTAAAAAATAATAAGTAAATATGGAAAACAGTTTATGAAATAATAATATCAATCATACCTAACAGTGTATATCGAAAATAAATATAATTTTATGTAAAAAAATAATATGGGAAAGTAATTGTTTTATGATAATGTTAAAAATCACAATGGAAAGTGAAATAGCAATATAACTTTTGGAATTTGGTAATTTTGATGTTAAAACCCATTTGGTGACATAATTCAATGAATAAAATTTGAATAAAATGAGGTTAAAAGAACTAGTGGCATAATATATCAATAGGTGTATTATATACACCCTATTATATAATTTAGTGGTGATTATGACATTTATTCCATATATATAAAAAGTCATATGAAAATCTTGAACCATAAACACTCTTTTAGTCTAACACACTTTAACTTATAATATAATGGTTTATAGAGTGTTATTAATTTATACCAAAACCATATTAATATTTATTAAATTATATATAGTCATTTTATTATATATTTAAACACATTAATTAATATTCTTCCATAATTTTGATCATTTCTTGTGTTATTTTCCTTGTTTTTCGAGTTTTTTTACTTTTAATTTTTGTTCCTACTACATAGATCATGAATTATTCATCACCAGTAGTTAAAACATGATTTAAAATTTTTATTAATTTATTATATATATTTAATTATGGTATTTCATAATATTTATAGATTGGAAATGAAATAAATTGTTCATTAAGATGGTAGGCCGTATATACACATGAATGATGTTTCAATATTCTTGTAATTTTAATTCAATTAAAGGTAAATGATATATATGAATATTACCACTCCAGTGTCATATAAATTTATCCTTATACACATTTTTAATTAAAATCATCCTTAATACATTCCATTTATATCTTGAAAGAATCACATCGCACTTGGGAGGCGATATTCCACACATCCAAAAACGACATAGTCGTATTCTCACAAAATTAGAAACATGTAAGTATGTGCTACATACAAAATTACAAAAGCCTAAAGAAATAATAATTATCATATATATCATGTATAAACTATAATTCCATCATTATTCCCAACCCTGAAAGTGGATATTAGATGAATTGACAACATCTGTTCAAGAGTCAATTTTCCACCATACACGCGAATGATGATTGTGTATCCCATTTGATACATATTTTTATAGGTTTCATGACCCGTACCACAAGGCCCACGCCATTACTACCCCATTCTTGCATTCCATAGGTCAGGGGATGGTGACTAGTAACAGAAATTTGTATCCCTAAAATAGGAAGGTGTTTCCTTTTAACCTGTATAGACTCATAGTCCAAGAACATTACATAAGAAACCACAAAGAAAATTGATGTAGTAAAAGCGTGTTGAATGAAATGAGACAGAATACAAGCCCTACTAAAAAGTAAAATTAAAAATGATTGGTGAAGTACTGATATTAGATTGTCTACTAAGGATCCGACCTGAATGGTTGGTACAACTCATAATCAGTAGTCTCTACGTCACATAACCCCAAATGGTCGACCTCCGAGTACTGTCTAGTCCTAGCTCCCTCAACCTCGATCAATGTTGTCTATCGTCTGCACAAGACACAATGAGGTGTGGGCATATCCCATGCATGGGTGAGTATTACGATACTCAATAGGGACCCTAAGACCCATGTAGGTCTCCTAGATTTCCACGAATGAAAACCCACAAAGCAAGACATAAATTCCACTTAGGTATATACACATACATATATATAGGTTATCAAGATAAACTAATCTTATACATGATAGAAAAATACCATGATGGTAACAATATGAAGGTAGAAATACCACATAGGTAAAACCACTAATATTTAAGTAACACACAGGTAACACCCTGAAGACAACACCACAAAGGTAGATGTACCACAAATGTAACACCACAAAGCTAGAAGTACCACACATGTCACACCACGAAGAAACCGTCAAAAATATATAATTAAAACACATGAATCACCACAAAGATAGATGTACCACACATGTAACACTACAAATAAAACTCCAAAAAGGTAGATTTACCACATAGTAATCAACAAAATGATTGAAGTACCACATATGTAACACTATGAAGACAACCCCACGAAGGTAGAAGTACCACATCAGTAACACCATGAAGCTAGAAGTACCACACAACTAATACCATGAAGAATGAGGTACCACATAGGTAAAAGACTCAACTCACACTCAGGTATTTCTTAAGCACATAATTATAAATCATTAATCATAAGGCTATATCATCTCTTTCTGATAAGTAGAACTACTTATGACCCACACATGATCGATATGTAACAAACCCCCGCTGACCCACACAGGATCTGAACCACACAGGATTGGTATGCCCTGACCAATAGAGGATATTTCATCACTAAGCCACAAATGATCTGGTAGTTTCGAACCCACATAGGATCGATAGGCGTTGACCCACACAGGATCTATGTTCTTTCGTCACGTTACAACCTTTCACAGGATTTATCACAACCGGTGCGACCGAGTTCCGTAGAATATGAACCTCGATATTTATTTCATACCTCATCCTCCACTAATCTCCAATAAGTATTAACCTAAAGGACCACCTTGTTGTAAGGGTTCCAATGCGAAAAATAGTGCGCCAATCTGAAATTCGGTCTACGAGTTATAAGCATTTTAGTTCTGAGGGCCTGGTTGGATTCGGGTTCGATCCCACCCGGTTGTACAAAAATATACTCTATAGAGAAATTGGAATATATTAAAATGAATATCTCGATCCAAGGATCCCAGGGCCATAGATGGTTCTTCAAACTGATGTCTGGTTCTCAAGATATGGCCCTTTATGTGTTTCTAGGTCTAGTGGGGCCCAGGTCTCGGTCCGACCCGGTTGGACTGAACCTGCCCAACCCGGGTTGGGATGGGATGAGGTGGGATCATCCCAGCCAAAATGGAGGGTAAAGCATGGCCCACATGGAGTGAATGACCCGGGCTACAAGGTGGCGGCCCGCTGAGCAGAGGGCCCGTTGGGCGGAAGCCCGCTAGGCAGGCGGCCCACTGGAAAGTGGCCCACTATGCAGTGGCGTGCTGGGTTGTGGCCCGACCACCTGAGGTGCAGCCCTCCATAGCTGACACCGAATGGCTCAGAAACCATTTGGCTCCTTTGCAGTGGCGGTGCAACGTGGAGCCGCCAGGTGGCCTGCGGGACATGCTGGAGTGGGTCTCACATTCCGTCGCGACCAGTCGATGTCGGACGCCCTCTCCAGTGGTGCGCCCCAATGTGCCACTCGGCCACTCATGGATTCCCTCCTCCCACTAGTCCACCGCGGCTGGCGATCCATGGCCGGAGTCCACCGGCAGTGCGGGTGCGCCATCTCCTCCATCCACAGTGGATGACGAGTCATAGCTGGTTCCTCCGACGTCACGGTGGCACTGCCTCCTCCCTCCCATCCATCCGGTTCTAGCTGTCGCCTTGGTCCCTGTTGCGGCTGTTTGCCGGTAGCACTAATCCGTTAGTCTTCCACGGAGAACTAATGGGGGTAAAAAAGGATTTGGAGGGTTCTAACCATGTTCATTAGGCCCGCGCCCTCTAGGTTAGCTCGAAAACCTGAGGGAGGATAAAAGGATTCAACGAATCTTTCAAAAAAACAAAATTAAACCCTACCTCAATAATGATAGAGAAACACATACGGTTGAGGATGTTTGTCAGTGTCCTTAGTTCCCTGCAACTAGATTCCAATGACATCACTCGATCATCGATCTTCAGTTTGGAGTTTCGGTGTTGCTCATCACCAGCCACCGAAGCCGGATCCATCATCCAAGTGTTTCGTGTATCAGTACTTTGTCATCACTTCGCTACATGGTGAAGCCATGATGACACTTCTCCCCATGATCCATATAAAAAGGAGATGGGAAGGGTTGGTTACGATGTTGGGAATTAATGGGGGATCCTTAACTATGAACCTTACAAATTCCCCAATGGCATCGTTACATATGATTGAATGGCCAAGAAATTTATTGTCTTGACATGTCCATACTCCCAAAATGTCATTTCAAGGTTGGAGGAAAATAAAGACAATTTAAAATAAACTAAGTTATTTTTTTCTTTTAAATATACAAAAACCTAACTTTTTCTCTAGACCTACAACAAAAAATGTGATGTCTCCCTTAAAAAAATACTGGCACTGCGGATTCAACGGTGCCCTCGGATTTTTAATCTGATCACCAGTTCAAAAGTTATAAATCACCTCTCACGCATTTATTGAACGTACCTAAAAAAATTCCGAAATTTATTCTGGATACACAATGCCTCAGAATCACAAAAAATTAATTTTCACAGACTCGTAATAATCCAATATAACAAAAAAATTACTTGGAAAAATCTTGTCCATTACATAATCCCCACCATAGATCTTTTCATCCATAAAAGCCCAAACATAGACTAAGGAAACCAATGGGGGTACTAAGCACAAATCTGAGCTTCCCTTTCCCATGTGCTCTCCTGGAAGATCTCATGCTTCCATAGAACGCGCACCAGAGGTATCGATCACCCATGAAGGAATTGATCCTATCTATCCTCAATCTCTAATGGAACCTCTATAAACATCGACATATCATCAATGTCCTCCTCTCCATGGTCGATGGTGTGAGATGGGTCATACATGTATCTCCTCAACTGGGATACGTGGAAGACATCGTGCACCCACTTCAACTGCGATGAATGTGACAAGTGGTATGACATCTCACCTATCCTCCAATGTATCAGATATGGTCCAATAAACATCAGTGAAAATTTTCTGCCTCAGCCCAATCTCTGTAAACCCCCTCAAGGTGAGACTCATAGGATGACATGGTCTCCTTCCTTGAACCCCAAAGGTCTCCACCTCCAATCATCATAAGACTTATACCAGATCTGTGTAGTCTTCATTGGCTCATGTATGATATGCACCTTCTCAGTGGTAGCCCATTCCAACTTTGGATACATAAGTGCTGACTCGCCTAAGACAGTCTAACATAGAGGTGATCTGCAACGTCAACTGTATAGGTCCTCAAATTGATCCATACCGAGGGTGGAGTGATAAGTGTTGTTGTATACGAACTCCACCAAGGGAATATGATCCTCCCACCTTTGGCCAAAATCATGGATGCATGCATGAAGAATGTTCCCTAGTGTCTTAATGGTCACCTGTTTCTGACCATCCATTTGAGGATGAAAGGCGGTCCTCAAATGTAGTTGTGTCCTAAATGCCTCATGTAATCCCAAACACAACCACGATTTGAAACATGTGGGATGGCTAGAGATGATCATCGATGGCACCCAATGAAGTCATACAATCTATTGTTGGTAGAGGTATCTTAATCCTTATACTGATCCCTCCTCTCAGATAGGTAAGATGTTGAACAACATGGAGAGTCAGTCAATGATCACACAGATGGAATCATGTCCCCTAGAGTATGTGGAATCTCTATCACAATGTCCATGGATATTCCATTCCACTTCCACTCTGGAACCTCTAGTGTCTGTTCAAAGACTACTGGAAGCTAATTCTTAGCCTTCATTTGACGACTTGTGAGGCATCATGAAAGAAACTCTTCCATGACTTTCTTCATCCTTGGCCACCAGTGCTAACACCAGAGGTCCTCATACATCATCGCCACAACATGATGTACTGTCAGAAGGGGCCTATGGAACTCCCTCAACACCTCCTCCCGTAGTGCCACTAGTACTATGGTACATCCTTAAAATAGGATGACATTCTCCCCACATTCACAAAAACCATCTGGTGCTTGTCCTGAGGATATCTGAGCATGTTGAGCCTCGCAGTCAATGTCCCCTAGCTATGCCTCCCTGACTCTTTCAAGAAGTGGGGGAGTGACGGTCAAATGGAGGTATACTGCACAATCTCTATTCATAACGGATATTTCCAACATGGATTGTTACTCGGTCTCCTCCCTCAGCAACTGTAGACAAGACCTCCTACTAAGTACATATGCTACCACATCCCCCTTCCCAATAGATTTGAATTTCTCAAATTAATTGTCTTGGAGGGACTCTAGCCATCGCAGATGTCTCAGGTAAAGGACCTTCTGAGAGAAGATATACGTGGGACTCATGTGATCAGATTAGATTGTAAAAAATTAACCCATCAAGCAATGTCCCCATATATATAGGGAGAATACCACTACTGTTAACTCCAGGTCGTGGGTAGCATTGTTTTTTAATGTTTCCTCAGCTGTCATGAGCCGTAGTTGATCACGGATTGCACCTACATTAGGACACACCCAATTCTGGTCCCCGATGTGTCACAATAGACTATATACCCAACGCCCTCTTCATGTATCCTTAAGATAGTGGATCTCATTTTTCTATCCATCATCTTCTGAAAACTCCCCTGGCATATCTCTGTCCATACGAAGGGTTGTCCCTTCTTCGTCAAAGCTAATAGGGGTGGCACAACAAGGGAAATGTCAGGCACAAATCTCTAATAATATCTAGCCTACCCCTAGAAACTTCACACCTTAGTCACACTTCTGGGTGGCTTCAAAGAAAGTACATCCTCTATATTCACTGGATCCACAACAACTCCAGCCTCCAAGATAAATTTCCCTAGAAAGAGGACCTCTATTATCAAGAATTGGAACTTCGATAGATTACCATAAAGCTGGTGCTCTCGGATTGTGTCCAGAACTATCTGTAGTAGATAAACATACTCCTCCTCTGATGCTGAGTATATCAAGATGTCATCGATGAAAGCCACAAAAAAGCTATCAAGGTATGGCTAAATGATCATTTTCAAGAGTCCCATGAACACTACTGGGGAATTGGTCATGTTTAATGTCATAACCAATAAATCATAGTTTCCATACCGACAACTGAAGGTCGTCTTCAAGACATCCTCATCTCGTACTCTGAGCTGATAATAGCATGATCAGAGTTCTATCTTTGGATACTAACAAGCTATGTTCAGCTGATCAAAAATATCATCAATCCTCGGAAGTGGATACTTGCTCTTCATAGCCACCTGTTTCATGCACCGATATTCTACACAATGTCTCAAACTCCCATCTTCCATCATTGCGAACAAAGTCGAGGCTGCCCATGGATAAACACGCGGCCTTTTGAACCCCTTTCTCTGGTAGTCCTCCAATTGTATGGGTAACTGATGAAGCTCTGTGTGTAACATCCCAAGGTTTTCTAAAAATAAATTGAAAATGCTTGAAATTTTGTTTAAGGTATATATTTATAAGTATCCTTTAAACATAATTTTATTTCTTCTATGATTTGAATTTCAAGAAACTGTCATCTACAATTGGGTTCGGTATGTTATTTAGAGTCTGATGAAACAAACTTGTTTTTTGGTGAATAGTAACATGCCCTTATGAATAGTAATATGAATAGTAATATGACGTCATGAATAGTAAATAATATTATTATTTTATTTTCCCATGGAAATAGGATAATGGGATCTTAATTAATTTTCCAATGTCACATATAACTAATTGCACTTCAATATTGTTATTTTTAGAATTAACTGTGACCTTATTTAAAAATTAAATTAATAATATTTAGAAAATTATTTTTGAAAAATGGATTTCACTTTTGAATTCTACACGTCGAAAAATGGTTGGGGTAAATTTTTGGTATTTTTCTGAAACTCTTGAATTTTCGGTGAATAGTGAAATACGGTAAAATACCGCATAATCAATTTATCAGTAAAAATGCACTATTTATGACATCATAAGTGATGCAAGGCCACTTTCATCGAAATCACATGATATTATCACTATTTAGGGCCACTTGATTTGAGATTATTCATAGTCTTGATAAAAATATTATAATAATAATTAAAATAATCTAAAACACCTCCCCTCCTCCACTATAAATACAACCCTCACTCCCCTCTTCCTCTCACACCTCTCAAGCCTTGAGCATTGACTAATTTCTGAAAAATTCCCTCCCCAATCTTCTTCTCCACGTCCTAGAGCTGCTGGTCTCACCAAAAGACCAAAATCAAAGCCCTTAAGAAAGATCTCAAGGAGAAGAGATCCAGAGGTAAACATCCTCTTTCATTTTCATTCTTTCCTTCCATTTTATGTTATTCTCTTCCTTTCCCTTTGTCTTTTGTTGGGATATTTCATTTAATATTTTCCCTTACTGTCCAAATTTTGTATGAATGATGAGATCTTCCATTCCTCTCATCAATCTTATTTTTATGAAATTTTAAGAGACACCGTTAGGCTGCCGAATTTTTGTAAGAAATTTCTCGTGTTTTCTTCATTTCAAGATTCCCTTCTCTTCGTTCTTCACCCCCTCTTATACAAGAGGCATGAAATCTCCAGAATCATGTATATTCTGGATGTTTTCATGTTTATGGAAAATTACAAATCATTATTCCTCTCCTCTCTCACTTATTTAAAGAATCAAAAAAACATTGTCCATTTTTGTCGAATTACCGATATCGTGGACGATGTATTTTCAATCTCCATTAATTCTTTCAAGTATGGTCATGAAACCATTTATATGGTTGAAGCAGGTTATAATATATGTTTTATTAATAATATAAGGTTCTGGAATTCTTTTTTACTCATGATTCAAATTTACAAGACTAAATGAAGTTGTAATTATCAAAGAACCACATAAATTATCTAAACGAACATAATTAATGTTTTAACTTATAAATCATCATCATATAAGGAACCAAAGTGATAAATGGTGTAATTTATGGTACTGGAATTATGTAAATACTACTCCATTCCAATTCTGGACTTTCACTTCCAATCAACAAGAAAGATTCATCATGAACCGATTGTGAAAATCACAAAAGAACTCACCCAAAACAATGCAAGGAACAAAATCCTAACAATTAAGGGGTGACATGAGGTTATGAAATGACCATATAAGATGTTATAAACATGAATATGTTTCTTTAAAGTACTAATAACACTCTTTTAACCATTATACAGGAGGTTTAAACAATTTTTAAGTAATACAAGCCCAAGGTAAGGGAATTCTTAACCCGATTTCCATTCTTTGGGTTAACATTCTACTTTATAATTTATGTGTTATTTAAATTGTTTGTGTGATGGTTTTTTTTATATTATGTTTCACTATGTGTATTTACAGAGTATATACATATTCCATCCACTCAATTAAGTCTCACTTCAAGTATATGATGTTTATAAGGGACTTTTCTTCTAAAAATCCTCTTTTAAAATTTTGTTTTATAAGATTCAAAGGAAATGTTTTTATGCTATTGTTTATGTTGTATGATTATGTTTTTGTTATTGGGCATTGTTTATGATGAAGGGTGGGACCTATATTTCCCTCCAATACATTGGGTATGAGTAAGTTGGAGGTCGGCTGTATGGTTACTCCATGTGTGACTGTGATGGTTACACAAAGTAACGTAGCCGTGAGGGTTACAAATTTTAAGGTATCCAAGATGGTTACAAGATTATGTAAGTAATGCCCTAATATACCTCTATGATTATAATTATGTTTGTGTGGATCTTGTGTTAATATCATGTTACACCAAGTAAGATTTTATGGGTGGAAATCTTGTCTTTTGAAAATGTTTTCATGCGTCATGCGTATTCATGGACTAATGTGATTTTTCTTTCTTTTTCATACCTTACTGAGCTTTTGTGCTCATCCCAAGTTTTAAATGATTTTTCACAGGTTAATGGATGAGTAATAGAAGGAAGGAAGACATGTTAAATGTTGATGAATTCTCAAGGAGTCTTGTTTTATGTTTTAATGTTTTATATTCTGAGGAAAATGGAAACTGATTTTATGGTATCCACTATGTAAGAATGTGTAATGTTATGAATGTTTTGTCTTAATTCTCTAAAGCTCTAAACTTGAAAAGATCCTCAATGTATAATGAAGTGTTTTCTTGAATAAAATCAAGATTATGTATGAAATAAGTGCGGGTCCTTATAGTTGGTATCAGAGGATGGTTTAGATAACTTTAGGGGTTAAGGTGATGCTAATAGAATACCATAAATAATTCTCACCCTATGTTTAATTTGTTATAGCATTTAAAGATTACCATGTTGCTTCATCTAATAACTGTTTGTTTAGAATGGTTTTCCGTAGAAGGAACATGGATGCTGAAGAGGATAGGCACCGACAGAATGACATCCTTCCTGATCAACAGCCCGGAATGGTAGGGATTGGAACCGAACAGTTTGTGACAGTAATGGCTCAGCTAACACAGGCAATAAATGGTGGTGGCATCCATGCAAGAGGACAAATAGAAGTACCCCAACGGAACATGACAGTGGTGGAACATTTTATGAGACAACATCCTCCTGCATTCAATGGATCTTCTGACCCAGTGGCAGCAGAAGGATGGATTAAAGCCCTCGAAAAGATATTTGATGTCATGGAATGTTCAGACAATCAAAAGGTAAGTCTTTCCATTTATCGTTTTGAAGGAGAAGCTGATCAGTGGTGGTCAATGGTAAGGAATATCAGGGGTAGAGAGGATTTTTGATGCCTTAGTATGGGATGAATTTAAAAGTCTTTTTCTTGAAAAATATTTTCCTAAGGTGGTGCGACTTAGAATAGAGAAACAATTCCTTGAACTGAAACAAAAGAAGGAAGATTCAGTGGCTATGTATGAGGCGAACTTCACCCGACTGGCAAGGTATGCTCCAAATCTTATTCTGGATCTCGATAGCAAAATCAACCGCTTTTACTCAGGATTGAAGCCAAGGTATCGAAGGGCGTTGGCCTCCCGTGAATTCAAAAGTTATGAGAAACTTGTCCGATGTGCTGAGAGGGTAGAGATGGAGTTTGCTGACGATCACATGCAATTTGGAAACAAAGAGAAGAAGAGGTCAAATTGGAAAGCAATGGGTAAGAATCAACCAATGAAATCTGGTGGTAAGAAAATACAGTTTCTAGTTTGTGAAAAGTGTGGCAAGAAGCACCCTGGGGATTGTCTTATCAAAACTGGGAATTGTTTTAAATGTGGTAAGTTTGGACACATGGCCCGAGATTGCAATGAAAATGATCCAAAGACTAATCCTGATAAGAAAACTGTAAAGTGTTTTAAATGTGGTGAGATGGGTCACTATGCAAATTCCTATCCAAAGAGGGATCCAAATGATGCAAAGAAGCCAGACTACAAGCAGAAAGGTGTAGTGAGATCCTTTGCGACTATGTCAGCAGATGTTGGGCCATCCAATGAAGTTGTATCAGGTACTTTGTTTGTTCACTCAGATTTTGCTAAAGTTTTGTTTGATACGGGGTCTACACATTCCTTCATCTCTGAGAAATTTTCTAGTGAATTGGAAATATCACCTCAACAAATGATACCTGAACTTGTTGTTAAAACACTAGGGTGAAATGTTATAGCAAGGAGGAATTATAAGAATATTTCTATTGTGGTATGTGGAAAGACATTACCTGCAAACCTTGTTGTTTTACCCTTTGTCGAGTTTGAAGTTATTCTGGGGATGGACTGTATTTCTGATTATCATGCTAAGATTGACTGTAGAGCTAAAGAAGTTTTTTTTCAGAAAGATTTTCAATTTTCATACAAGAATGAACCCTTACAATTGATAACATATCAAGAAGCTGAGAATCTACTGAAAGATGGAAATGAAAGTTATCTGGCTCATATTATTGAAAACAAGGGACCTATTCAAATTAATGATGTGCCACTGGTAAATGAATACCTTGATGTTTTTCCTGAGGAGTTACCCAGTGTCATACCTAAATGAGAAGTCGAATTCACAATTGACATAGTTCCTGATGCTAAGCCAATTTCAAAACCCCCATATCGTATGGCTCCAATAGAACTTCTTGAATTGAAAAATCAGTTGCCAGATTTGCTTGTCAAAGGATTCATTCGTCCCAGTACTTCACCATGGGGAGCCCCTGTTTTGTTTGTTAAAAAGAAAGATGGTTCCATGAGACTTTGTATTGATTATAGAGCTTTGAATAACATCACTGTTAAAAACAAGTATCCTTTGCCTCATATTGATGACTTGTTTGATCAGCTCCAGGGAGCTCAGTACTTTTCCAAGATTGACTTGAGATCCGGATACCATCAGCTGAAGGTGAAGGAGGATGACATCCCAAAAAAATCCTTTTGTACTAGATATGGGCATTATGAATTTGTTGTTATGCCATTTGGGTTAACTAATGCACCTGCTGTATTCATGAATCTTATGAATAGAGTATTTCATGAGTTCTTGGATAAGTTTGTGGTTGTATTTATTGATGACATTCTGGGTTTTTTTAAAAATAAAGAGGAGCATGAAAAACATCTAAGGGTTGTTTTACAAACATTAAAAGAAAAGAAACTATATGGAAAATTCAGCACGTGTGATTTTTGGTTGCAACAGATTTCTTTTCTTGGGGACATTGTAAATAAGGATGGAATAACAATTGATCCTTCCAAAACAAAAGTAGTTGATGAATGGCCAAGACCCACAAATGTTACAGAGATTCGTAGTTTTCTGGGCTTAGCAAGTTATTACCGACGCTTTGTTAAGAACTTTGCACGGTTATCTAGCCCAATAACTAAGTTAACACGGAAAGGGGTTAAATTTGTTTGGACAGAGGAATGTGATGTTTGTTTTCAGGAACTAAAGAAGAGATTGGTGAATGCTCCAGTTTTGGCCTTACCTTCCCGGAATGGTGAGTTTGTCATCTAAAGTGCTGCTTCTTTGAAGGGACTTGGTTGTGTTTTGATGCAGAATGATCAGGTAATTGCCTATGCTTCGAGACAACTTAAACCTCACGAGCTGAATTATCCCACACATGATTTGGAATTGGCAGCTGTGGTTTTTGCTTTGAAAATATGGAGGCATCATCTATACGGAACCAAATGCCAAATATATACTGACCATAAAAGTCTTAAGTATATATTCACTTAGAAGGAATTAAACATGAGGCAGAGAAGATGGCTAGAACTGATAAAGGATTATGACTGCACGATTAATTACCATCCAGGAAAAGCAAACAAAGTAGCAGATTCCTTAAGTCGGAAAAATCATGCATCATTAACCATGCTACGTTTGGAACGTGATCCCTTGATTAATGATTTGATAAATTTTGGCTTAGAAGTTGTTGGTGCAGGGAATATATCTGTTTTGTTTCAGGTTTCAGTGCAGTCTTCGTTGTCAGACAGAATTATGAAAGCGAAGAGGGAAGACCGTGAGCTACAGAAAAAGGTAGAATTGGTTAAAATGGGTAAGTTTCCAGAATTTAATCTTGATAAAGATTGTGTTTTAAGGCTTGTAAAAAGGTTGTGTGTGCCTCGTGATTCCCAGCTGAAGAATGAATTATTGTGTGAAGCTCATAGTTCTCCATTTTCTGTTCATCCTGGAAGTACTAAGATGTACAGAGACCTTCGGGAGTATTACTGGTGCAATGGGATGAAAAGAGATATTGCTGATTTTACAATGAAATGTTTGACATGTCAGCAGGTTAAAGCAGAGCGACAGTTACCGAAGGGGATGATTCAGCCTTTTCCAGTGCCAGAATGGAAATGGGAGAATATATCCATGGATTCTGTGGAGGGACTACCAAAGACTTCTCGAGGTAACAATGCTATATGGGTTATTGTTGATCTGCTAACAAAGTCTGCTCATTTTCTTTCTATTCGAGATACAATGACATTAGATCAGCTTTCTCGATTGTACCTCAAAGAGATTGTCAGGTTACATGGAGTTCCTCTTTACATTGTGTCTGACCAAGATCCCAGGTTCACTTCTAAATTTGGGAAGGGACTTCAGAAGTCATTGGGCACAGAGTTGAATTTCAGTACAGCTTTTCATCCTTAATCAGATGGGCAGTCAGAACGAACGATTCAAACTTTGGAGGATATGCTTCGAGCTTGTTCAATGGACTATCAGGGAAGTTGGGATCATCATCTTTCACTAGTTGAGTTTTCTTATAATAACAGTTTCCATTCCAGTATTCAGATGGCACCTTTTGAGGCCTTTTATGGGAAGCGGTGTCGGACTCCTGCGTTTTGGGATGAAGTCGGTGAAAGAAAGTTGACGGGGCCAGAATTAGTAGAAGAAGTGGCTGAGAAAGTGAGGATGATCCAACAACACATGAGGACAGCTCAGAGCAGGCAGAAAAGTTATGCAGATAACAGAAGGAAAGACTTCTCTTTCAAGGTTGGTGACCATGTTTTCCTTAAAATATCTCCTTGGAAAAGTGTGATGTGTTTCGGTAAGAAAGGGAAACTAAGTCCACGGTTCATCGGTCCTTTTGAAATCTTGGATAAAGTTGGAATAGTTGCGTACCGCGTAGCTTTGCCTCCGAGCTTGTTTTAGGTACACAATGTTTTTCATGTTTCGATGTTGAGAAAGTATGTTCCAGATTCATCACATGTCTTGAGGCCGGAAGAAGTTCAGCTAGCAGAGAACCTTTCTTATGAAGAAAATCCGGTTCAGATTCTTGATCGAAGAGAACAGGTTTTGCGGAATAAGGTAATCCACTAGGTAAAGGTTTTGTGGAGAAACCACATGGTTGAAGAAGCAACATGGGAGTCTGAAAATGATATGAGGGAAAAATACCCTCAGTTGTTTAATAAGTAAATAAAATTGCGAGGACGCAATTACAAGAAGGTGGGGATAATGTAACATCCCAAGGTTTTCTAAAAATAAATTAAAAATGCTTGAAATTTTGTTTAAGGTATATATTTATAAGTATCCTTTAAACATAATTTTATTTCTTCTTTGATTTGAATTTCAAGAAACTGTCATCTACAATTGGGTTCGGTATGTTATTTAGAGTCTGATGAAACAAACTTGTTTTTTGGTGAATAGTAACATGCCCTTATGAATAGTAATATGAATAGTAATATGAATAGTAATATGACGTCATGAATAGTAAATAATATTATTATTTTATTTTCCCATGGCAATAGGATAAGGGGATCTTAATTAATTTTCCAATGTCACATAAAACTAATTGCACTTCAATATTGTTATTTTCCGAATTAACTGTGACGTTATTTAAAAATTAAATTAATAATATATAGAAAATTATTTTTGAAAAATGGATTTCACTTTTGAATTCTACATGTTGAAAAATGGTTGGGGTAAATTTTTGGTATTTTTCTGAAAATCTTGAATTTTCGGTGAATAGTGAAATACGGTAAAATACCGCATAATCAATTTATCAGTAAAAATGCACTATTTATGACATCATAAGTGATGCAAGGCCACTTGCTTAGAAATCACATGATATTATCACTATTTAGGGCCACTTGATTTGATATTATTTATAGTCTTCATAAAAATATTATAATAATAATTAAAATAATCTAAAACACCTCCCCTCCTCCACTATAAATACCACCCTCACTCCCCTCTTCCTCTCACACCTCTCAATCCTTGAGCATTGTCTAATTTCTGCAAAATTCCTTCCCCAATCTTCTTCTCCACGTCCTAGAGCTGCTGGTCTCACCAAAAGACCAAAATCAAAGCCCTTAAGAAGGATCTCAAGGAGAAGAGATCAAGAGGTAAACTTCCTCTTTCATTTTCATTCTTTCCTTCCATTTTATGTTATTCTCTTCCTTTCCCTTTGTCTTTTGTTGGGATATTTCATTTAATATTTCCCCTTACTGTCCAAATTTTGTATGAATGATGAGATATTCCATTCCTCTCATCAATCTTATTTTTATGAAATTTTAAGAGACGCTGTTAGGCTGCCGAATTTTTGTAAGAAATTTCTCATGTTTTCTTCATTTCAAGATTCCATTCTCTTCGTTCTTCACCCCCTCTTATCCAAGTGGCATGAAATCTCTAGAATCATGTATATTCCGGATGTTGTCATGTTTATGGAAAATTACAAATCATTATTCCTCTCCTCTCTCACTTATTTAAAGAATCAAAAAACAATGTCCATTTGTGTCGAATTACCGATATCGTGGACAATGTATTTTCAATCTCCATTAATTCTTTCAAGTCTGGTCATGAAACCATTTATATGGCTGAACCATGTTATAATATATGTTTTATGAATCATATAAGGTTCTAGAATTCTTTTGTACTCATGATTCAAATTTACAAGACTAAATGAAGTTGTAATTATCAAAGAACCACATAAATTATCTAAACGAACATAATTAATGTTTTAACTTATAAATCATCATCATATAAAGCACCAAAGTGATAAATGGTATAATTTATGGAACTGGAATTATGTAAATACTACTCCATTCCAATTCTTGAGTTTCACTTCCAATCAACAAGAAATATTCATCATGAACCGATTGTGAAAATCACAAAAGAACTCACCCAAAATAATGCAAGGAACAAAATCCTAACAATTAAGGGGTGAAATGAGGTTATGAAATGACCATATAAGATGTTATAAACATGAATATGTTTCTATAAAGTACTAATAACACTCTTTTAACCATTATACAGGAGGTTTAAACAATTTTTAAGTAATACAAGCCCAAGGTAAGGGAATTCTTAACCCGATTTCCATTCTTTGGGTTAACATTCTACTTTATAATTTATGTGTTATTTAAATTGTCTGTGTGATGGGTTTTTTTTATATTATGTTTCACTATGTGTATTTACAGAGTATATACATATTCCATCCACTCAATTAAGTCTCACTTCAAGTATATGATGTTTATAAGGGACTTTTCTTCTAAAAATCCTCTTTTAAAATACTGTTTTATAAGATTCAAAGGCAATGTTTTTATGCTATTGTTTATGTTGTATGATTAGGTTTTTTTTATTGGGAATTGTTTATGATGAAGGGTGGGACCTATATTTCCCTCCAATGCATTGGGTATGAGTAAGTTGGAGGTCGGCCGTATGGTTACTCCAAGTGTGACTGTGGTGGTTACACAAAGTAAGGTAGCCGTGAGTGTTACAAATTTTAAGGTAGCCAAGATGGTTGCAAGATTATGTAAGTAATGCCCTAATATACCTCTATGATTATAATTATGTTTGTTTGGATCTTGTGTAAATATCATGTTACACCATGTAAGATTTTATGGGTGGAAATCTTGTCTTTGGAAAATGTTTTCATATGTCATGCGTATTCATGGACTAATGTGATTTTTCTTTCTTTTTCATACCTTACTGAGCTTTTGTGCTCATCCCAAGTTTTTAAATGATTTTTCACAGGTTAATGGATGAGTAATAGAAGGAAGGAAGACATGTTAAATGTTGATGAATTCTCAAGGAGTCTTGTTTTATGTTTTAATGTTTTATATTCTGAGGAAAATGGAAACTGATTTTATGGTATCCACTATGTAACAATGTGTAATGTTATGAATGTTTTGTCTTAATTCTCTAAAGATATAAACTTGAAAATATCCTCAATGTATAATGAAGTGTCTCCTTGAATAAAATCAAGATTATGTATGAAATATGTGCGGGTCCTTATACTGTGAGAGCCATATAATATTATAGTGTATATATTAGTGTCGTCGTTGGGTACATGTCAATGTAAAAGTCTACCTATCTGCGTGGAAGTAGTCCAGAAACATCTTCAGGAAAGTCATCGACATACCAGTCCACCACAACATGATAGCTCAGACTCTCAACATCAACTAAAATGAGGGTAAAGCTTGCCAACAGATGTGTGATCAGCTACCCCCTCCTCTTGGGAATTCCATCATGTGATGAAATGGTTCCCTTTTTTCCCGTGAAGGAAAACATGGTCCAATCCTCACAGACACACTGCACTTTGTGCCTAATACAATAAATCTGAGCATGGTCTATGGATAACCATTCCATACCCTAAATGATTTCATAGGGCCTCGATGCCACTATTAGAAGATCTCAGCCGACGCTCTCACATCCTAGAGTAAACTTACACTAGTGGAACCAGTGTGTAATTGTTGAATCCTCTCCTGTAGAAGTTTCTAGCTATAATGATTGATCTAATGGCTCCACTAGTATCTCCGAGCTCCAAACGAGGGTTGTGGTAATAATAGAGTGATAGGAATCGATATCTATAAGTAGTGAAGCTATGGTGGAGTAGACATAGATCATACCTCTAATATTATCTGGAGTACCGTGGTCGTAGGCCTCAGATGGATGGAGTTGATCTCATCCCTATCCAGTAATTTCTTATGGTCTAGCTGGACCTCATGGAGGTGGTGGCTATATATCCTCAAATCACTACCCACAACCTTATGCACTGCCAACTCTTCTGTAACATCCGCCTGCTGCCTGTGGACCTCCTCAATCGAATCTCTGACTCTGCCTTGGTTGTCCCACGACTGTCTGCTGGTCGTCTGTAGGGCGGGTCGGGCTGTCATGAGCCATGTGACCCTACCTACCAAACGAGTAGCACTGCCTTCTTCTCAGCTATCATCCTATGTCATGTGATCCCCGCACCACTGACCCTACATACTGAGGTCATCCACCAGATGGTCTGGCCCACTTGCAGCCCGAAGCCATATGCCTACTACCTACTGTAGATTACTCTGCTACCTGACGTCTAGTGGTGGTTCTCGCGGTCGATGCCAACTCACCTAAGAAACTCTCCACAAAAATTTATCACTCTAGAAACCCAACATTCATTGGAATGTTGAGAGATATCATAGATGATCTAATCTCTCTTCAGAGACCCTACTCCAAAGTCCGAGCACTGATGAAAGTGTCTTGTAGCATGTTGGTGGATTAGCGAGAGAGAGCAGTGAACCTCGTTGACTACTGGACCATAGTCATGCTTCCCTGCTGTATGTGCAATGACTCCTGTATACACACCGAGTGTAGCATCGCTGGGAAGAACACTACCCTGAAAAGTTTCTCGAAATCCACCCAGATGAGGGTCACATCATCGTGTATCTGGAGAATCATGATCCACCATCTTCATGATGCTACCTAAAAAAGACTAGCTTTAGGATCACCATTAGGACCGCTGGTGTCCCAACCAGGCGGAAAACTCAAGCTACAGCCTCTAGCCAGTCCTCAGCCTCCTATAGGTCTATCTCGCCTTAGAACCTTCTAGGCCACTACCGCTGAAACTCATACAACATGCTCATTCGACGTGCACCATATACGGGTGGGTTGTTAGCAATGAATTCCCAAAGGGCAGTGGTGTTGCTAGTACACTATCCCAAGTTGCTTACATTGTAAGAGGTCTATTCATTGAGGCCTCCCCACTCGGTGGGCCGTCATTGCATACTCTCTCCGGAATACTGGATGATGCTCTTCATGGCGGTCTCCTGATGTAAAAGAGGTGTTCCATGATAAATAAGTTATCCCTGGTGAGCTGAATCAAAGTGATCATAAGAAAAACTTTTCAAAACACATTCAATCAATGTTTTCATGCGCTGAGTTAGAAATAAAAAGTCAGTCTCTTGGTGTATGGTTACGTTGGACACCACCCTAACACTGGATTCCCCAAACTGATATCCAAACTTAGAACACTTAAAACTATTTCCACATTGACAATATCATAGTCTTAGTACTTCGGTAGAACTAAATCTTCTGATACAACATTTTCACGACCCATCCCCCAGGGACCACTTTCTAACTGCCCCAATACCACCTTCCATAGGCTAGAGGATGGAGACTTGCACCAGAAAGCTGTATCCCTAAAATAGGATGGAATTTCCTTTTAACCTATACTGCACACAATCCAAGAACACAACAACATCAACCATGAAGAAAACTACTAGAGTAAAAGTGTGCTGAAAGTAAAGGGGCCAAAATACAAGCCCAAATGAATAGTATAAGTACAAATGAAAGGTTATATATAGATCCTATACCATCCACTAAGTATCCTACCTAAATGGTACGTACAACTCACGATCCGTAGTCCCTATGTCACATCACTTAAAATGGTCCACCTCTGAGTACTATCCAGTCTTGGCTCCCTCAACCTCGATCAATAATGTAGGTCATCTTCACAAGACACAAATAGGTGTGGGTATAGCCCAAGAATGGGTGACTATAACTATACTTATTAAGGACCCTCGAGACCCCCGTAGGTCTCCTAGTATAAGGCCCCGGCCTTAAACCTTACTTAATCTTGAGTTATTACAAGATTACACATTGAGGATCTTTTCGGGTTTAGAGTTTTAGAGAATTAGATCATAAAACTTGCATTACATTCCACATATAAACAAAGTGGTTACATAAAGATAGTATTCTTCTTTCCCATCAATGTAAGCATATTTAAAATAAAACATGGATTCTTTCTTGACACTTCCTTGACACTATCATCATATCATGTACCTTTCCCTTGACCTGTGAAAAACATTTCAAGAAAACTTGGGATGAGCATAAAAATATCAGTAAGGGATATAAAAATATGGAAAGGAAACATGCGTACATATATACATAAGAATGAAATCATACTTTACCCATAAAACATAGGCACTTTAACATACCTCATCAAATTATGAATAAATCATAGAAATCATAAGACATAAAGGTAACTTGAGGCATTCATAACATTCTTACGTAGAGAGTAACCATCTTGGTTATGTTTGGAATACCCATCACAATATATTCCCTAAATCGCTTTGGAGAAACCTTAATTTTTCACTCCTTCGCGTTACCCAATGCATTGGAGAGCAATATCGGGCTCACCCATCCTTAGTTTATCACAGAACCACCCGTCTTCATAATAATGCCCAAGAACCTCAACATAATCGAATCACATAAAACATGCATAAAGGAAACATAACATTTCTACCTTTCAATGACAAGATATCAATACAACACATTGATATAAAAACATTATGAAAACCATTTTCAATACAAAAATAAAAGAAAAGTAAAACATGGTATTTATTTTTCTTTTAAAAAAGTATGGCTTATAGAGGAATCCGAAACTCAAGTAATGGTCACGGCGGCGGAGAAGTCGTTGTCGCCGCATACGTACGACAAAAAAATTCTCTTTTTTCGTTTAGTAAATGCTTAGTATAAAAAATAATCCCTTTGAATAAACGTAAAAGTCAAAGGGGTTTACACACCATATAAAAGAATTTTGTGTATAAAACAAAATATGCCTCAATGAAAAGAAAATTGTGACGAAGTCCCATACCTCGGGTCTAACTTGACACGATTGTTCATTAATGTCCTAAATAATAAGCTTGAGTTAATTTCTACTTGCTTAAGAACCTTTTTCAAGTTCATTATTCCTTTTATATCACTTATTTCCATGTCATGAACACTATGTAATTATTTACGTTAATAACGGTCATTTTAACGATCATTGGTACTTGAGTCAAAAATAAACCCTTTATAATTAAAAGTTGTTCATGTATCCATAATATCCAGAATTATAATCATGATGTATATATCATATATATCCAGTATATACATGCATTTATAATATTACATAATCATTTAGATGTATGAAATGAAATGCACCATTCATGGAGACGGTAAGCCGTACGTACGCATGAACGCTACTTTCATTTCTATTTCATATTTTATAGAATGGAATCTTAATGATATAAAGATATATTATAATTCCAGTATAATATCATATATAATATCATAGTTCCATCCATTATACGTCCCACATATGGTATTTAACGAATCAAATCACTTCGAGGGGGCGGTAGTCTGCACTTCCTTAAATGAAGATATCGCGTTTACCCATATTGGAAACCATAAAGGTATGACCAAAATGAAAAATTCAGAAGAATAAGGAAAACATAAACTTATTATATATCATATATAAATATAGTGACATCTTAATGTCCACCATTTAAGGTGTTAAAAGAATGTTGAACAATCATCGTTTCGGGAGGCATAAGTTCACCATCCACGGAAACAGTATGTCCTTTAACCATTAGATGTAGGTGTGTGTAAGTGTAGTTCGAATCATTCTTTTAACAACATACTAGTATATTTATGATACTGGATTTGTTACAAAATAAATTAATAAAAAGAGTTTAGGGGGTTGGAGAAGCAAAATGAAACAAAAGGACTCAAGTGAAGACATTACCTTAAAATCGAGTAACTCCCTTTGGTTTGAGCTCAAAAGCTTCCTTGGGATAACTTCTGCCAAAATTGAGGCTTCAAGGAGTAAGAGAGGGATGTGGAGAGACAAAATGGGCAGGGTTTGGCCGATCCAAAGGCTTTGGGAGTGTGGGTAAGGAGGTAGAGGTGGGGGCCTTTTATAAGAGGAGAGGAGGGGCACTCTTGGAAAGTAAAGAAATGTTACTTTATTTGAAAATGTTTTCCGGATTCAAAAGGACCCGCATTGATATATTTCAAGGGTAAGGTGATAAGGGTTCGAAATCCCCCCATCCAATAGGTTTTGGACATGTGTAGGTCATAGATTTTACATTATCATTTCATTTTATTTAAATCCTTTATTAATGAGGTAATCGCTGCATCATCATGATGTCATAAATAATTTAATTTATATAATGTCTAAAAATTATGGAAAAAATTATATGATGTAGGAAATATTTTTATATTTCCAATTAATATTTATAGTCTAAAATATCATCTATGTAGACAAAATTAAAAATGTTTTAATCAGGTGATACATTCTTGTTATATTTACTTTCTTTAAAAAAATAAAAAGATAAGAAGTCAATTTCCACAAAAGTGATTCCATGGGGTCCCCAAGTTTGGCACAAGACATCCCATGTTTGGCCATGAGACAACCAGTAGAATCAGGACACATGCTGGTGTCATTTTGTTATTATTATGATATTATTTTATTATCCTTAACTACCCGATTACTCATTAATCAAGATAATTAAAGATAATTACCGTCGTTACTATTCATAATGTCCAAAAACAAAAGAGTCTTGATTACATAATTTGGACCTTATGATTCCAAATATGTAATCCATTTTACCAAATTCCAAAAACAGAAATTTCAATAATTGATTTAAAAATAATTCTCGTTGTCAAAACAAATAGCGGGTTTTTTTGAAACAATATCTATGAAACGTTTGGCATTAGTTTATGCCCAATTCCAAAGTGAAATTAATCCTAATGACCACCATTGGATTAAATGGTAAAAATATATTCTAATTTAACTTTAAAACCAATTCAAAAGATAATATAATCATATAAATAAATTAGATTAAAAAGCAGTTTTGATGTAAAATGCAGTAGTTTTCACTATTTATTAGAAAATGAACATTGTCAGAAAAATACCAAAAATTCAGACAAAGTAAATTTTGATGTCCCAATCATAAAGAATAAGTTTATTTTGACAAACATAGCTTATAAAATTGTCCAAAGAAATATTTAAAAATGGTTTTCCATCAAAAGGAAGTAAAACAATATTTTAAAAAATATTAGTGTATTCCATGCTTAAGATTGGATTTATTTTCATTTTAAGCCTCTAACACACTATCTTATTCATTAATATACATAGATAAAAATATCTATTATTCACTACTTACTTGGGATGTTACACCCAGAGTTCCATGAAGGAAAACCCACAAAGCAAGACTTAAAATCTACTTAGTTATATTCACATACATATACCTAACTTATCAAGATATACTCATATCAAACATGAGACAAGAATACCACAAAGGTTACCCCATGATGTTAGGAAAACCCCATAGGTAACACCCATGAGATAGAAGTGCAACACATGTAACTCCATGAAAACAACACCACAATGGTAGAAGTACCACATAGGTAACATCAGGAAGAAAACACCGAAAATGTAGAAGTACCACATAGGAATCACCACAAAGATAGAAGTACCACACAAGTAACACTAAAAAGTCAAAACCATGAAGGTATAAGTATCACAGAAGAATCAAAACAAAGATATGATTACAATACAAGTAACAATATGAAGGCAACAACACGAACATAGAATTACCACATAGGTAACGCCACAAAGCTAGTAGTTTCACACGGGTAAAACCATGAATAATGAAGTACCACATAGTTAAAAGACACATCTCACACTCTGGGATAACTTATATACAAAATTTAAAATTGATTAGTTGTAAGGCTACATCATCTTATTCTATTAAGTAGCACTACTACTAACCGACACATGATCGATGGGTAACTAACCCCGGCTGACCCCCACCGGATCTGACCCACACAGTATTGGTGTTGGATGACCCACACAGGAACGCAGAACATTGAACCACGTAGGATCAGATAGTTGCGGACCCACACATGATCAATAGGTGCTGACCCACACAGGATCGATCTTCATTCTTCACGTTACAGTCTTCCATAGGATTCCTCGCACTCTGTGCGCTCATGTTACTAAGAATCTGACCCTCAAGATATCTATTGTACCTCAACTGACACTAAGATCCCCAAAGGAGTAACCCAAAGTACGACCATTTCTTAAGGGTTCCAATGTGGTATACATCTTTTCAATCGGACGCTCGGTCTGTGAGTTATAATAGTTTAAGTTCCAAGGGCCTAGTTAGATTCAGGTTCGTTCAAACCCGGCCGTACTCCAACTGTCTCTAAAACACAGGTGGAGTTTACAAAAAATACCGTATCAATCCAAGGATCCCAGCACCATATAATGTTCCTCAAATGGATGTCCAGTTCTCATGATATGACCCTTTATGTTTTTCTGGGTTCGATTGGGCTCGAGTCCTGATCCGACCCGATCCGACCGACCCGGCCCGACCAGGTCTTGGATGGGTCATGGTGGGCTCGACCTGCTGGGTCGAAGTCTGAATTTAGCTACAAGGGGGGTGCAGCCTAATCTTCAAGGGGGAGACCCAAACCACATTTGGGAGTCTCGTCCTGCAAGGGGGAGGTCTTCTAGTTAGTGGCCCATGGGACGAAGGCACGCTGGCAAGCGGCCCTACCAGGTGATGCGCGGCTCGACTTATCTGACATAGTGGGGGTGAGACCCTTGGTGTCTAGAATCTCCTAGAGAACCTACAACTACTCCATAGTGGCGGCGTGATGTGGCGTAGCTAGGTGGAATGTTGGACCCACTAGAGTAGGTCCTGCCTTTCATTGCGGCTGGCAGATGCATGCCGTCATCTGTAGCGGCTCACGACGGCGCACTGCTCTGCCCCTCGCGGCCGACCGGTATGTCGGCCGCCCTCCTCTAGTTCACCGTCGTTGATGAGACGTGGGCCAATTCCACTGGTGGAACGGGTGTGTCACCTCCTCCGTCTGTCATGACTGATGAGCTATGGCCAGTGTCGGCTATCGACTTGGTCCCTACCGGTGCTGGTCGGCGGTACCGCCATGACGGCGATCATCCACATAGATTTAATGGGGTAAACAAGGTTGCTGAGGGTTTGGGTCATTTTTATTAGGTTCGCGCCCTCCGTGTTAGCTTGAAAACATGAGTGAGGATAAAAGGATTCAAAAAATCATTGAAAAAAACAAAATTAAACCCTACCCCAAGAAATCTGGAGATGCACCCACAGTTGAGGAAGAGGGTCAGTGATAGCCGCCCCCAGCAAATAGCCTCTAACGACATCGATCGATCATTGATCTTTTGTTCGATGTTTCAGTGCCTCTTGTCACCGCCTGCTTGAACCAGATTCATCCTCCAAGATTTTGGTGTCTCAGATCTTAGTCAGCACTTCGATGCTCGGTGAACCTATGCCAACAACTCTCCCTATGATCCTTATAAATAAGAGAGCGGAATGGTAAGTAACGATATTGGGAATTAATGGGGGATCATATATTAGGAACCTTCCAGATTCCCCAATGATGTTGTTTAATAATATTGAAAATTCAAGACAATTATTGGATTGACACGTCTTCATTCCCACGTTTCTGTTAGTCTATTTTAAGAAAAGAATTAAAAATACAAATTAACTAAGTTATTTTTATTATTCTTTTAAATGACCTAAAAATAACCTTTTCTCCAAAAATACTACAGCCAAAGTGAAGTCTCCCATAATGAAATCTCGGAGCTATAGATTCAATGGATCCATCATATTATGAATCAGAGTGTATGTTCAAAAGTTAGAAAACGATGCTCATGTATTTACTGAATATACCTAAAAAAATTCAGAAATTCATTTTGGACAAACCGGGCCTCAGAATCACACGCAGTCAATTTTCACAGACTCATAATAATTCCATATAGTTAAAAAAATTCATGGAAAAATCTGGTTCTTTATACTAGTTGGAGGCCTTAAACTTAAGGTAAAACATATCATAATATTTTGGATATTGATTATATTGAATAAAAATGATATAATAATAATTTAAGGAATAAGAAATAAAGAAAACTAAAGTTTTCATCATATAATGCTTACAATTTTTGATGGAACTACTATTTTTTTATAGGGGAATACCTCCTTAAGTTGATTTATTTTAGTACTGATGCCTCTTGGATAATGGTATAAATGTTTGGATCTCAATTTTATTGGTTTTGGATGATCCAAATGGGGTTTCAATTAGAAATACATGGTGGAGTGAGTGCTTCTTTAAGTGAATGGGGAGTGGAATTATTGTAAATACAAAAAGGAATACACTATTATAAGGTCCCCTTTACTTCACGTTCAACAAAAATTGAAAAATGATTGTTTAATTAGAAATTATGACACCCAAAAACCAATAACACTTGATAACAATTGCAATTTTATAATTTTGTTCCATAAAATTTATGTTTACCCACTTTTAAATTTTTTTAATTAAATTAACTAGTTTTATATCCAATGAAACATAATCATCAACACAAAATTAAAGTGAGATTAATTAGAAAATAATAAAAAAACATAATTATAAATATGGAATCTTACGAAAAAACAAAAATACCATGTGTGTGTTAATTTAATTTTTAGAACAAGTGCATGTAACGTGAAGAAACACAACATTAACACGAAACATACTAAGTATGTTTTCACTATTTTTGGGTCCTTATTTTAATTATAAATGATCAATTGTCACATTAATAGAAAATATTTTATATTTATTATCATTTAAAAATCTATAAGAATAATATATTATTTTTAGTAAATTATAAATTATTAAATAAAATATCCATTATAATATAATAAAATTCATCTCAATTTTAACATTATTTACATAATTTAAATTTAAAAATAATAATAAAATGATGGAATTATGGTATATTTAATTAAGACATATCTAATATTACATATTTTTTTATAAAATAATGGATCAAAAAAATTAATTCACAACTATTCATATTTATTATATTTCATGACAGTGATTTTATTTAATTATTATGGAAATAATCATTGTGATGGTGTTTCATAATAATTATATGTATCTAATTCATCTCTAAAAAATAATGATAATTTATTAGGATAGAAATATCTCGTTTATCTTCTAAAATTTAATGTAAAATGAAAATTATGAAATTTCTTTCATATCTCAAGAATTTATAAATGTTTATTGTAATGATGTTTCATTTCTATATTTTTCCTTAAATAACATATTATATAGTTCATATTCATTAAATAGTGTCCCAATAAATCATTAAACGAAAACCATATTGGTTATGGACATTATATGTGAATCCAATGGCTTTTGGACAGGCTTCTAGGTCATTTTCCCCATATCATAAATGTTAAAAAAATAAGTAAACAAATTTTTACCAAAACCTTTGCAAATAGTTTTGATTACATTAACTATTATTTTATGTCAAAAAAATAATTTTATCTCATTAAACTATAAATATTACATTGATTATCACTATGTTTATCAATTTTTTCAAATTTAATTCTTATACATTTCAAAATTAAATGTAATTCTAATCTTGCACACGTCATGAGAAAGTAGTTTTTGATAGTGAAAATATTCAAAAGATCATTATTTTTAAAATTTAACATCAATATATAAATTATTATAATGAACTACATTGGATTAATAAATGTCTAATTAATCAATTGTGGCATTAAAACAAACATAATATATAATATATCAGTAATGAAATTTTAAATGAAAATGTAGTAGTCAACTAAAATGCAGTATTTGTAACTAATCATCAAAAAATTATATTCTCATAGAAATATAGAGAATTAACCATAATAGAATTTTGAAATTCCAAATTTGTAAATGAAGTTTATTTTTATAAATGGAATTTCAAAAATCGAAAAAACATTATTATTAGTGAATGATAAATTGTGGTAAAAATCGGTATTGTGTATCATGCAAGTTAACTCAGTGTTGTCTGTAGCATAAGATTAAGATGGTTTTCCAGATAAATCAAGATAATAACAAAATTTTATTTTCTCTAAAAGGAAAAATATTTTTATTTATTGGGTTGTAACATTCTTCTTATGTTAATTAAATTCGGAATTCATAATTTAAACTTGATCTTAGTTTTCAAGTGTTTTATTTTTCGAAATACTATTTTATAAGAACCCCCAATGGAAATAAGTTTAATAACACATCCTCTTAATAATAAGAAAACAAAAATTTCATGTTCAACACCAAACTATGATTTCAAATAAGATAATATTAGTGAAAACATGTACATTTATGTGATATAAAACAATTATTTTCTTATGGAGTGTGATAGAAAACTTTTTCAACTCAAAGTCAATTAAAATAATGACATAAAAAATAGGTGTCAAAAACATCATTTATATTTACAAAAATGAAGATAATATGAATGTATTTTTACGAACACCATTTTCTCAAAGATGAGAAATTCTTTCACTCCCTTTAAAGGTACATAATTTTAAATTTATATCTCATTAACAAAATATTATACTTTTTATGTGCCTATAACTATTTCTACATCATTTCTTAACCCATGCTGCATCATATAGGGAAGTAATATAGTATAATATATAACATAGTAAAAATATATACATAAATCATTTCTTAATTCGTTAAATTTTTCAAATGATTATTCTGAAATAGTTTATATGTAAGGTCACATAATTTACAAAATGAATGAATGGTTATCCTTAAATCAACAATGACCAGTTCTTAATTATCACTTTCCAATATTGTGAATACCTAAATCATATATTCTCTTGAAAATTTAAAACAACAGTAATTATAATAAAACAATATTAGAAACATGTATTCTTCATTTTAAATTTTGTAAAACATATTTTATTATATATATTAATTAAATCAAAAAAAACTAGACACCATAAATGATTGCATAAACCACGTTCTAGACAAAATTAGTTACATGTTGGTAAGTAATATCTAATTTACATTATAAATATGAGTAGACTCTTAATCCAACCATCATTATCTCAATAAATAGAACATTTTTATGATTTTATTTCCCTCAATCATATGTTTTTAATGAATTTCACCTTGTCCCTTAATAAATTATCTAGATACAATTCTGCATACAGTTTAAACTCCCCAATGAAATGTACTACAGTACAATCAAAATTTATTTTATAATTCTCAAGACAACTTCTATACTCGAATGAAATAATTATAGAATCCAAACACAGGATTAATAATCATTCCACTTTATCTATAGTAGTATAAATATCTTGACCAAGATTCATTTTCCCAATTTAAAAATATTCATTTATTATATGCGACATTGATTTCTGTAGATTCCCATGTACATCCATTTGAATCATTTTATATTGGAATAATTTTTTATTATCCTTCCAATAAAAAATCATGGTTACCATTCAGAACACACTGGTAGAAAACTAATATTCCTTTTAATAATCTACCATGTTAATTAGTTCTACAAATATTATATGTGAGAAAAAATATCCTTTCCCATTAACTCTTCATTAATCATTTTCGCAGTTGTCATATTTATCTTGAAATTCTTTATGATGTTATAATACTTATAGATTACATTGTATATATCATTATCTTATGATATTATTTCATAATGTGATAGGAATTCATGGGAGAATAGTTCCATTCAAATGATTGGGTAAAGTCAATAAAATATATGATCATTCTTACACTTTCGATCATGTGTATTCTTGGGTTTCATATTCAATATTCTATCAACCTTTTCTAAATTATGGTGTAGACTATATTAGAAATTAACATATATAGTCTAAAACTATGTAAAAAATTAATATAAATGGAAAATTTAATACATATATAATCTCATAAACATAAATGCGGTTTCCCATGAAGTTATTCTATACTTTTCCTCATTGGCTATCATATGACTATTATATATAATATTTTGTTTTCAGAAATATTGTTTGAATGGATTTTGTTAAACATTATTTTATACAAAATGTAATTCCTTCACCTTTGATTACCACATCTAGTGCCATTAGTTCTTTGGCATGATTTCTAGGAAACCAATCAAGTAAAATCAATTAGTTTAGTAGTATTAGAAATAAATAAACAAACATGGAACCCAATTTACATTGGGAATAAAAATAAACATATTAAAAAAATACACTTAATCCTTGAAAATCATTAAATTAATTTATCTTTATACCATTGGGAAATGACAGAAAATAAAGGTGAGATCAAATTATAATGAAGGGTAAAGTAAAATTAATGTAATACTGAATCAATAAGGATAATAAATCTGAATATTAAGTCATTCATAAAACATTAAAATTAATCAGTAACTGACATGTATGTAATTAAGAAAATGTCAAAAGGTAAATATCTAAAAACACATTCCATTTTATTAATGATTTTATAATTAAGTGATATAATATAATTTATCATAGTAAATATTATCTGGTAAAAATTTAGTAAAATGAGGTCAATAAATAATTGTTGGACACCAAATTTCCATGGTACACATATCCTTTACAATTATTAGCTTTCAAATGCAGGTTTCAAATATACATGTTAAAAATTAATTGGGAATCAACAACTTTATATCTATTTTTATGAAGTTACAAACTATCCCAGGCACCCTAGTAAACCGATAACTAAGCTGACTCAGACATAGCCCGAAGGGAATTCTCGCTCTTAATGGGTTGAAGTCTAGAATCTAGCTTTATAAAACATCTATGTGGTATTGATTTTGACATTAATATTAAGAAATGGAAAGAAAACAAGATAATATGCATATAAAAAGAAACTCCACAATATGCTATGCACTAGAATATGAAAATTATTAATCAAGTCTAATGTACTAATATAGGGAAAACAAACCCTTGTCCATAAGGACACAAATCACCATGTTCATGGGTAAAAAACTATATCCCCTCATAGGGATCCATTCCCCTTGATCTAACCTACATGATTATAATCTACAAACACAAAAGGCACAAGTATTGTTTAATCTAAAAATCAACGTAGGGTCTCACTGTGGATTCAATAACAGATGCCAAAAAATGAGAAACCAAAGTAATGATTTCAATTTTAAAGGTAAAAATGTATGGCATTTTAATGAATAGTGAAAAAAATCGGGATATATAGTTCAAATGATGTAAAATACAGTATGAAATATATTTTTAAATGATGGAATATTTCTAAAACAATGGACTAAGATAATATAGTAACATAATATATTTTATGTAAATTTTGATGTCATGTAATGCGGTTTTACATCATTGAGAAAAAATTTATATCTAAAATAAAAAGAACATGTGAGCAACATGTTCATCATCAATATATGTATGATAATATATCAGGATATAGTACTCCACGCTCTCTAATTGATCATAGAATAACATATATACAGACATCCACCTAACACTGGACAATGACAACTTTTCACCATCCAATCGGGGACATGACCCACTATAGGTATGTTTTAGAACATTGTAATAACATAGTGTGTTCCCAAATAACTCACTAACTACCTGAGGCTTTCATCGGATCATACAATATAAATGATGGGTAATTTATTTTATAACTTGTTAAAATAAAATTATATTCCATTCTCCCATTTAAAATCCAATTTTCCATTAAAATCAAAAAATTGGTTTTAATTATAAACATTCCTCTTTACTAGATAAAACCAATGCACTTCTATGAAATCATTTTAATCCATTCCAATGCATTTCAAATACATTCGAACCCATTTTCATCCTTATTTCCACAATAAAATTCAATAATTTAAATGAAACTATTTCCAGAAAAACCCTAATTTAGATTTAACAACTCTAAATCAATGAAAAATCTGGGAACACACTACAAATAAATTGAATTGGGGGGTTTTAAAAATTCATAGGTCAAAACCATTTTAATTCTTCAAACTCTGTTGAATTAAATTTTTATCAAATAAAATGAATGAATGCTTTGAAATTGAAATTAAATCAATATTTCAAATGATCTTATTAATTCAACGCTAATTAATATGGATAAATAGGATAGAACTACCTACATTTTCATGAAACACAGCACTCAAAATGGCACCAAACAATGAGAAATATTTTTTAGTAGTCCTCAAAATGAAACCAAGAAATAATATCTAGAAAAATTTATAATAGATCCATCAATATACTATTGATTAGAATTTAATAAAGATGAATAAAAAGTGATAACACATACATGGAAATCTCAACAAAAGTGTAACTATGATCAAATGTTGAATGAGAGGATCTAAAACCATTATAAAGCTCTAGGATCTCTTAGGGAATACGATAGGACCCATGTGATGAAATTGGATTGGGGGAAAGAAAAATATCTCACTCGCACTGGTTTTTTAAAACCCATAGTAGGTGTATTACATGATGCCAAATCCCATTACATGATGTGAAATAGTTAGTTCTCATAACTGCAGTAAAATCATCGGCCTCAACTTAAATCTTGACAATTTGAATTAAAAACAAAATTTTATTCATTAACTATATTTAATGACCCATACCATCAAATTCCCTTCATAGCGTGAACCCTTTCATGACATGAATGAACAACCACTAAATGACATGTAACCTTGATTCATAATTTGTTACCCTTCAAAATACTATAGAAAAAGTGATGTTAAAACTGAGAGTCAAAAAAATATCTAGAATCACTATTATATTTATCCTATGAATGCATTATTAAACCTACATGGTTAATGAAAAAGAAAAAACCATGAAATGGTTTTAAGTGTACCTATTAGGGAATTAATGGTATGTTACAACATTCCCACTATAAGAGCATTCTCTCCCCAGAATTCTTATGAGGATGTTTCAAAGAAAAAAAAAATTAGGCATCTTCTCTCACACTAGTGCCACACATTCCCATGTCTCATAATTATCCGAACCGAGATAACAATGTACACGAACCAAATGTATCATCCTCCCATGAATCACCTCTATCTCATAATCAACTATCATGATGGGCTGTACATTCAAAGATAAATCAGGTTCAATAATGAGTTCACTCTTGCTCAAAACATGATATTTATTAGATAGATACATTCTCTGTAGTGATAAATAGACTATATTATGTATCGATGCCAGCTATGGTGGATGTGCATAATTAGAAACAAATTTCCACACCTGTTCAAAAACTTTGACAGGTCCCAAAAAACATAGATAGAAAATCCACTACCTCTCGATCCACCAATGACCCAACTAGAGTGAAAAATCAAAGAAAACATAGTCTCTAATTATGAACTCCAATGGTCTATGGTGTTGATCAGTAGATGACTTATATCGGCTCTATGTTGTCAACATTCATTGATGAATCAATTGAATCCTTATTATCATCTCTTGGACCAAACTATATCCATCCATGGAACATTATCCAATGATTGACCAACACAATAGATAATTATAAAAAAGATAATAATATTCCTCAAAAAGATTCATTTTGATTGAAAAATGATATATATTGTTGTAAGATAACACAACCAGCCCCTAGTGATCATCCCAAGCCACGCCGAAGTTGAGAACACAAGCATGATGTATATCATCATGAATTTGTATTTCCCTATCTATATTCTCATCATACTGCGGATGGTAGGACATGTTCAAATTGACCTATGATATCAGTTACTGCTAATAATCTTTCAAAAAGTGTGATGTAAAAAATGTATCCCTATTCTAAACTATACAAGATGGATCTATGTTTAAAAAAAAATATTTTTTTCATAATGATTTCCAAACTATATAACTTTTTACAGTATAAAGAATTGGTATAATGTGAGCCGACTAGTTATTACCATCAATCAAAAAACATATTTCATTCTTCTTTATCTGGTTACATGTAAACATATACCCAAAGTCCATAGATATCTCTTCACACTTCCATGTAGGGATCAAAAGTTGTTGATTCAAACCCTATGATTTCTAGAGCCCAACCTTATCCTCCTGGAACGTATAGCAATGCAAGACAGACTAAAAAATTCCCCTTTGCGTACCAAACCACCAAAGAAGCCACCCAATGTCACATAACAATGTTCAAGAACCTGGATGTGTTGTCCACTAAGAATTCATGAAATCCCCCATCATATAGTTCTTTTCCACTAATGGAAAAACTAAGCGATTTAGGCAACATAGAGATCTATCAATGGTGGAAGACCATTGGGATACTATCTCCCCAGCATAATTATATTATATAAGGCTACATAATTCATCAAAAATCTATTGATCAAGAATAATCATGTCAAGAAGAGAGAATGAAAACTAAATTCTGGATAATGAAATTTCATCCCTAGTTTTCTATACTCTAATACTAACCATTACCTTTATATCCATCAAATTAAAATCTTTTTTTATATTCCTTCACGACCTATGATGGATGTTTCTGGCTCAACATATCTAAAATGTGATTCCTTTTCCCAAGATATTGGAGATGTTAATGTCAAATAAATTTAGGTACTATGCCAAATTTCTCTGGCGGAGATTCAAATATTTTTGAGATATGATATAACTCATGATATTTTGGACTGAATATATACTAATCCTTTATCCATAAATGTAATTCCACCAATTCTTAAGAACATGAATCAAATATCCATATTCCATGTCATAGATAGGATAATTATTCCCATGTGGCCTAACCCAAAGAGATTTATAATCAAATACATGATTTCCCTGTATAAGAACGCATCCCATGCATGAATCCTATAAATCACAGAAGACCACAGTGCCCTGCCCGACCACTAGAAGATTCAACACCGGTGCAGTAGTAAAAATACATTTTAGCTCAAAAAAATAATTCTAACATCTACCATCCCATGAAAAATGAACCCTATTCTAAGTTAGAGTAGTTATTCGAGAATCCAACATTGAGAAGTCCATCACAAACATGTAGTAATATCTAGAAAATCCCAAGAAGCTCAGAATCTCATTTAAATTACATGGTTTATCCCACAATATAGTATCCTTCACCTTCTCAAGATCAAATGATATATATAGTTCTGACAGTACATTTCCCAATAATTTTACTCTCGAATATAGATATCATAAATTGAAAGAGTTGAATAAAGTCTATGTTTTCTCAAAAGGAACGTAAATGTTCTCATATGCTGCATAAGATCCCCCTCAAACATGGAGAAAATGGGGATGTCACCCACAAAGATGACCACAGAGGTGTCTAGATACTCATAAAAAATCTTGTTCATCAAATTCATTAAAACTGTAGGAGAAATTTCCAGACTAAAGGGCATAACCTGGTACTCAGAATGGGCAGACATACTCATATAGGAGGAATCCTGAATATCATATTCTCTTGTTATAAACTAATGGTAACCCAATCAGAGGATAATAATTGAAAACAACAACACCTATTGTAACAAATCAAACAAATTATCAATCCCCGATATCATATATATTTTCATTACCATAACTCAAATAAGCTTATGATAATCAAAAAAATAAGAAAAGAGAATCATTAGACTTATTGGAAAAAAGAACTGGTGCAACCAAAGGTGACACACTCTAGTGTATAAAAGATTTCTCATGACGATTGTCCAACTAGGAATCCAACTCCTTTAGTTTAGGTGATTCCATTTAGTAAGAGGGAATTAAAAATAGTTGAGTACTACGCTATAAGTCAATAGATAAATCAACCTTCCTTACATATGGTAGACTAGAGAAATAAAATGTATAAATTTTAAGAAACTCATCCACAGCTATTTTGTGGTTACAAATAAAAGATTATATCTCTAGATAAAAATAATACATATATATTACATTCACTAATTCTGGATAAGAAGGTTCAGATCTTCTCAAACCTTGGTCCCAATCTCCTTCAATGATAAGAGACAAACTGCTAATTGTAGTAACATAGACCCACTAAGGATAAAAATCAATTTGGGAATTTTTAGAAATGAGACAATCCATTCTGAATATGACATCATGAGATTTTCTAATATGAATCAAAAAAATTCATGCCAATTCGACATCTGAAATAGAGAAGGTACACGTAGGACTACGAAGACCCTACTTTGTCATTGTTCCCTGGGGTGTAGTATTATCCATTCAACAAGAAAAATTATCCATAATAATATTATGGATACTTACAATAAATGTTGATATTAATTAATGTGAAGCATAAATATCAAATAGACTAGTCCTTAATGATGAGGTTACAACAATGGTACCTCTCACAATTGATTCACTTGTGTCTTCTTCCTATGAAGAATATTCCACTACGTGAAGTAGATTTATTATATATGCTGACCAATGGAACCATTTTACACATGAATTGTCTGATTTTTCCACAATTCAAGGAGGATATGATTGTCCTATTCCACTACATGGAGAATAAATGTTATGGATGAATATTGGCATGTTCCCCAAACACGCATATGAGCCGCATTTTTGGGGAGGCTCATTGCAAACCCTCCTAGACTGTCCTATATTTCCACATTTGTAGAAACTAAAAAGAAATCCTCATATCTCTATAGAATACATGGAATGAATCCTAATTCGGGAACTAATGAGAGAGTCACCGGGCTTATATTTTTTGATAATGGAACTCATGCTACCACTAGCAGAAAAAGATACTCTCTTCAACATAGACATTCAATATCCATCCATATCAATCATCATCTCTCTACACAAAACAACAGTATATGTTGACAGTTATAGCCAAAAGACCTAATAACAAATATCACATGTATGCCCCAACACAATTAGTTTATCCCTCATCCTTTCGTTAGATCGAATCTCATCTAAAAACTGTTCTAGCTCAACAAAGTGATTTGAATACTCATTCATGGTTCTCTCAGCCTTCTAATGTTTAAAAAACTCAACAACCTAGTCAAAAAACATTTACTATGATTAAAAATTTCCAGGGAAAACAACCATGATGCACTTCCACTCTAAATCCTCATGTTTATTTCCTATTGTCGTCATGTCCCACCAACTCCATCTTGGTCCCTCCAGTATGATTGTAGAACACTTCACCCTAATCACGTCTGATGTTTCTATGAACAGAAAAAAAATGTTATATCTTGAAAACCCATTCATCGACATATTAATGATTACTGGATCTTTTAAAAATTATTTTCCTCTAGAAAAAAATCTTGAGAATTAATTTGATGATCATCCTCATAAGGATCCACCACTTGAACCCAAATAGGGGACTAGATTTGGTGGACGTCCTAGAGCATGGACAGTGCGCTTGATCAACTCAACTAGATTTCTTCCCACTGGAGGGTTCAATCACTAATGTTCAATAGTATCCTCTTACACAATTTTATTCAGATGACTTCTTGGATACATGATGCTGAACAACTTTTTTATACTACAAGGAAGACATTAGATTAACACTCAAACCGAACAACAAGTGAAATTATTCTCGGTTGAGAGAACGTAAATGATTTGGTTTTCATTGTATAAAAATCAAAATAATGAGTATAATAGAACTAATACACATGGTGTATTTACCTATCCACCCATGGAGATGTAAGATTCATTGCTGTGAGAGATGGATATACATTCAATCGGAACTATCTCCTATGTCCTGAAAGGATATCAAAATGAATACTGAATTCATGATTAATGATCAACTTTGAGTTCTGATACTACATTTCTGTGACCCATACGATGAACCATGGTAACAAGATAACCAATATAGCACTGACATAGCCTGAAGGGAATTAAGAATCCCCATTGGTCAACTAATAGAACCTCAAATCATAAAACTATAAAGTGGGAATGATTTCCCCACTAACAATGTAGAAGAAAAAGAAAACATGATAGTAAGAATATCAAAATAAACACAATATTGTGTAATTTACTAGAATATGATCAATAATAAACATACATAATGTACTAATATAGTTAAAAACAACCCATATCAGAAAGTACAAAACTCACAATGTCCTTGTCTCATTAGGGTGATCCACCTCATAGTGATCCATTCCCCTAGCTCAAACCTAGAGTAAGATAATATACACACACCAGAAGGTACATGATATATAGGAACTAAAAATTAATGTAGTGTCTCACATTATATTCCATAACAGATTCCATAAAAAGATTAACCAAACGAATTCATTCATTTTAAAAAAAACAATTTGGGAATTTTAGAGAATATTTAATCAAATCTTGCTATATAGTTCAAATAATGAAAAAATATTTTATGCAACAGAATTTCAAATGATGGAATATTTATAAATCAATGTCTTATGATAAAATAGTTACATAAATTAGTTTATGAAAACTCATAAGGCATGTAATATATATTTTTTACAACATGGGCATGATTTTATATCTCAATTAAAAATAACAAGCGACCAATATGGTCGAATTCCAAACAGTAATGATTTTATTTACACCTATAAGAATCCACACTCTCTATGTGATCTCGAAAATATGTGTATACAGAAAACCCCCTATCCTAGACAAAGTTGGATCATCTCCATCCAATTAGGGGTGTGACCCACAACATCTATGTTTAAAAACATTGTAATAATGTATAGTTTTTTGTAAATAACTGACCAACCACATATGGAATACATGTGATTATACACAATAATTTGTGACAAATTTATTTTAAGAATGACTAAAAAATTAAATCACATTCTTCTTTTTCAATTCCAAATTTTCATTAAAAACCAAAATAGGTTCTAAACAAAAACATGCCTTTTTCGAATATAAATCCACAAGAATTTTATAAAAACATTTTAATCCATATTCATGTTTTTGAAACCCATTGAAAACCAATTCCATCATTTTAAAATTTATTCCAACAATTAAAATAATGAATTAATTTGAAATAGTTTCCATCAAAACCCCATTTTAAATTTAATAATTTAAATCAAAAAAAAATTCCATAAACACACCTTGACTCAATGGAATTGGGGTTTTTCTCCAAATTCTCACACAAAAACCATTTCAAATATCCCAATTTACATGAACAAAATATTTATAAAATCAATAAAAACCTTGTTGTTAAATTTAATCTAAATGAACATATGAAATAAACCATGAAATTCAAGGGTAATCAATTTGGATAATAGGGATATAACGACCAACATTTTCATGAAACCCAACACTTTCAATGTAACCCATCAATAAGAAAGAAGATGTTGGAGTCCTAGAAACTAATAATAGTAATGAAATCTACAAAAATAGATAATAGATATATCAAAATCAAAAGGAGGATATAGAGATAAAGATAAAGAACAAGAGATAAAGAATACCAAAAAATTATCTCTGCAATCCTACCAGTAATTAAACCCCGAACGAGAGGATGTGTATAGTTTGTATGAAAACGAGATCACCTAGAGAATTCCTTTGGTAGAGGGTGATGAAAATTTAGAGGGGGAATGAAAATGTTAATAGTAATTATACCTGTTTAGAAAATGAAGTTGGGATATTACATGATGTGTAATCCAATTAGAGGACTTGAAACAGTTAATTCCCGTAACCACCAAAAAATGTGTCTCCTCGACCTAAACGCATACACTACGAATTAAAAAAATAATAATTTAACAATGTGCAGTGTACCATCACATATTATAGACATAATTGTTTAAAACCATTCATGACTTTCACATAGAAAAATTACATGACATGTGACCCGGTTAGGGGACGTGTAACACTTTATTATCTTGCAGGAAACATGGTGTTAAAGGTGAGGGTCCAAAAATCTGTAACATCAGAATTAATGGTATCCACCCAATCCATTGTCATCATGACCTTGTTAACTAAAAATAGAAATCATAAAAACATTTATGTTGTGCCTATTATAACTGCAATAGGGTGTTACACAAGAACTTTTACATTACAGTTTTATACATACTAGTTTTAAATACCAAGGGTTTCTTCAATTAAATTCTATCATGTGAGACTACAGACTCATTGATGGGATTAGAATAACTAATACCCCACTCATGTCTTAAATTTCCAAATCATTCCACATATATCTAATAATATATTTAAATACATAAAATAGCTCCCTATCAAATATCTGTATTGAGTAAATGATTAAAATTTATTAATATTTCCCTAGAAAATCATATAAAATTTATAGTAAAAAACTGTATGCAATTATGGAATGTATTATAGTAAAAGATAATATCAATTATTTAAGATACTGGATATCATAATGAAATGTAATGTTTAATGAGAAATAACTACAACAATGTGTTTTAAGAGAATGTTAATAATCAAAAAAGAATATGATATGGCATGAAAACATTTACCTGCATGTATTTTTCATATTAAAACCCCTTTGATGAGCTAATTAAAAAGTAAAATGTCAAATTAAATTAGGATAAAAGGATTCATGATATAATATATCAAAATGGACAATTGATACACCACACAAAATAAGTAAATGAGTAATATGAAATTTCTCTCACAAACTTTAAAAGTCAGATGAATATCCCTTACCATACACTCAATTTTTGATTTATGTTGTTTAGAAATAATTATAATGGTTTTAATAATGTTATTATGTTATAAAAGAACTATATAAATATTTATGATATCATATATAGTATATTTATAATATATTATAACCTTTTTATTAATATATGTTCATCATTTTTAAAAACTTTAGGTGTTAATTGATTTTTTTTAGAAAGTTTGGATTTTTAATATTTGATCCTATTACACAGATAATGATTTCATAAAATCCTGATGTTAAACCATGATTTAAATATCATATATTTTCAATATATACGTATTTATCTTAGGCCATAATGTTTAGAGATAGTAAATCATACAAACTGTTCATATAGATGGTTGAGAGTACGTATATATGAACATTGTTTCCATTTTCTTTTCATATTAAATGAATGAATGTTAAAGGAATTATATTTATATTATAATTCCATTATCATATGAATTTCATATCTTTGAAATATTGTAATAAAACAAATCCTTAATACATTCCATTTAAATCGTCCTCAAATCATATTATATTGAGGAGGCAATGGTACACAAGTCCCAAAACGATGTCTTCATATTCCCCCAAAATGGATATAATGAAGTAATATATTATATAATAAATTCCATAATTATAGATAAATTATAAAAATCATAAATATCTTATATAATCTATAATTACATAATTATTATCATCCTCTAAATATGGTAATGGAAGAACAAACGACATCAGTTCATGAGGTAGTTGTCCACCATACAAATAATTGATGATTGCATATCCCATTTGATGAAAGTGTTCATAGATATAATTTATAGAATTAATATAGAAAAGGGAAATATATTAATTATAAAAATGTTATTATATTAGAATTATATAACAACAATTGTAGGACTTGAGAATAAAACTAAACAAAAGTGATCGTAGATGAGCGTTCCCTCTTTTTTAGAAAACTCTTTTTTTGTTTGTACTAACAAAAACATGGTATTATTTTTACCAAAAAAATAGGCATCTAGAATGATGGGATGTATATATTGAATCTTATTTGGTATTCATTGGATGAGACAAATGGCTTGTGAGTTATGATGAACTGGGGGGGGTAGTGATTTCTTTTTTTTAGTGGAGGGGGAGTGGAATATTTGTAAATATAAAAATATAAACACTATTGGGAGGAATCTCTTACCCAATGTGCCTAAAAAATTTAAAATTAATGTATTAAAGTGAATTTATGGTCGTTAGGAACCTCCATCATAGAAAATTATGTGCATTTTGATGATTTTTCTCATAAATGTCTATGTTTGCCCACTTTTACCATTTTTGTTTTATTAATGAAGCTAGTTTTTTACCCAAAAGTAATTTAATAATAAATATAATATCATAATAAAAAGTATTACGAAATATTGAAATAATGAATTAAACATTTGATATGTAATTAAAAAAAATTCCAATGTTTTTTCGAAATTCATTTTTATATCAAGTGCGTGTAATGTGCAAAAATACTACTTTTCCCTAAATCGAGGAATTACGGCTTTTGAAAATTAGTGTTCAATATGTTAATTATAATAGAAAAATTGGTCCATTATTATATCATATTTGATACTTATGAATATTTAAAAATAAATTGGAAGCATGATGGTTATTAATTAAATTTTAATTCATTAAAAAAATATCATTCATTATAAAATAGCATTAATTTGAATTTTGAAATTATTTACATAATTTAATTTTAAAAAGATCTATACAATGATGAAATTAAATTATAGAAACTTCACATCCATTTTGAAGTAAATGTTTATCTACAAAAATATGGAAATAATATAATTCATTCAATTTTCTATATGTATAATATTTATTTGTAATTTATTTTAATTTATTTAGTTACTAAATAATCCCTACATTTGAATTTTATAAGAATTTTAAGCCAGTATTTCAATACAAACTGATAATTATAAATTGGAATTATAAAATGAAATCATTTATATTTAAAAAGGATATTTTTTACAAAATTTACAGTATTTTTACCACATCTCACGAATTTATTAATGTATATGGTATGAAAGGATTTTTTATCTATTCCCCTAAATTATTATTCCGGTCACTATCATGGAATAATATCTCAAAATTTTATAAAATTAAAAAAGAAAGTATTTTATCTGAATCTATGAATTTATTTAATTTTGGATAGGCATCTATGATCATATTTCACTTATGATTAATTTTTTAAGCACTAAGTCATCTAATTTTTACTTTAATTGGTATAATAATGAATAATTACATTCATTGATATTTTTGGTCAAAAGAATATTATTATATTATTAAAAAGTAAATATTATACTTATTTCAACTATTTGAATCCATTTTTAAATATTTAAATCACCAAATTGAAATAATTAAATTTAATGGTAATCCCACACATGTCTTGAGAAAGATGGTTTTAATGGTGAAAATATAAAAATAATTATTATGTTTCTATATATGATTTCTATATTAAAATGAATGCTATTAAAAAAAATTGGACTAATATTTAAATAATTTATCTATTTTTTACTTTAAAACCTACTTAATATACAATAGATCATTAATAATTATTCAAACACAAAAGAAGTTTACAAAAAAATCATTATTACTCACTATGCATCCAAAAATGCAACTTCTCGGAAAAATACCTAAAATTCATCATAATATAATTTGGACATTAATCATGCATATATAAATCTTATTATAAAAAATATAATTTATAAAATTTGTAAAATTTAGGTTCAAAATAGGTGTTTCATTCAAGGGCAGTAAAACATATTCTTTCGTGTACTGTAAGATTAGTCATTGATTTGTTAGATAAATATTATGATAGTGTTTTGAATAAAGAATCATATAATGAAAATTAACGTAATTAAAAAATGAAAATAAAGTAATTTCATGGGGTGTTACACATTTGAGATGCATGATTGAGTATGGAAGATATATTATCTCTTAGAACTTCCACTGAACCCCCTCAAGTTCATGATGTGTTCCACATACCTCTCATGGGGATGTTATTTAGGATCATTCGCATGTATTGACCATAGAGGATATTCAATTGGAATATTTTATTTCATTCGATGTTAAACAGTTATAATCATTGATTATAAAGATAAATTTGTATGGTAGAAGAATACTCATATAGTTAATATAATCTGGACAAATCAGAAATTCTAATGAGCTACATGGGAACCAGAGGATGTGACGATAGAAAGATACCATCACTTTTTTGTATTCGTGTTGTATGAAACTGTGTTTTAAAAAAATATAAATTTATGAAACAAAATTTCTTTGATAATTTGTTTTACACGCAACACCGATTTTTAACGAACCAAAATGTACTATTTAATTAATATTTAACATGATTATATTAATCTAGGAAATAAAAATTTAATAATTAATATGAGTAAAAAAAATTAAATATTATATTTAATGTTTTTATATAAAAAAATATTATTGGTAAAAATTATGTAATTATTTGTAATTATTATATACACTTCAAAAATATCATTTTCAAACAATTATATATTACTTCATGTTAAAAATTAATAAAATTGAATTTTGAAACCATTATAAAATGTATTTGAATGAAATAAATTATCTTTTTATTCAACGTGTCAACAATAATTTTGGTTTATTTATTTAAAATTTTATTAGAATAATATTTTTCACTGAATAGAGAAAATAATAATTTATATTAACATAATTCCTTTTCATTTAATGAATTCACAAATATCCCACTAGTTTAAATTTTTAAATTTGAAATTTTAAAATTTATATTAAAATTATTGAAATTTATATCCTTGGAATCAATTTCATATTAAATATTTATATAAAACATTTTAAACATTTGAAAATACTTTAATGGGAAAATTGATTTTCGCCGCATCCCCGAGTTTAATTTTTAATTAAAGTATGAAACATATTTTATTAGAAAATTAATAATGGATTAAATATAAGAAATAATCAATAATATAATTATCTGATAAGGGAAAGTAATTTTTTCCCATTATGAATAGTTAAACAGTAAAAATTAATTAATGTAGTTAATGTTAAAATCAGTTTACAATATTCTTAAACAAAAATGATGAGCATAAAATTACCTAGAACCAAGTATAAAATACACATTATGTTCATATATCAATATTATCACCTATATGGTTTTAAAATGACCCTTTTTAAATATTTATGGAATATGGAAAATGTGATAACACTTTCTTCTTTTCAAACATCCATGTGAGTCCTCTCCCACACTTATAAAAGACTACTGCAATCCACACCATCACAAATCCAAAATCATCCTATTTAGATACCCCATCCAAATTATATTCCTTATATAACCACATAATAACTCTGGTTCATTTTTTTACATGGAAAATTTCTTAATATCTACTTTTTATATACTTAAATAGTTTCACTGATGAAGTGGTAATATTCATAAACATTTATTTTGGTATTGTTTACTCTTTAACATCTTTAAAATATCATTAATCTATGAAAATATAAATACAATTGTATGCCCCATGTAATGAGAAGTTATTATGTTTATTTAATATCCATAATATATCTCCTTGACCATTAAAGGGGAAATAAATCCATTGATCATGTGTATGACAGTCTACTACCTCACGAACAGATGTGAGGTATTTTTTCAATTTATATTTTTCATTGATTGTAATAAGTATTTATAGAATTATTATATATGATATTTTAAAAATAATTATACATAAATACATAAATATATATATATAATATCTCATATAACATCAACATTCTATTCTGTGAGAATATGATGACTTCATTCGTGTGTTTGGAAGACTACCCTCTCATAATGTTTTGTGATCGATTTTCCACATACGCATTACATTGAAGGTAGTTAGGTAAAATATAATTAAAATATAGGATATTTATATATTAAAATAGAATATTTAATGATAATATATTATTTAACATTCATTATTACATCCATTGTGAAAATTAAAACAATATTCATGCGTACGTATGATATACTATCTCCATGAATGGTGTATTCCAATTTCTATCTCTAACATTTATGGATTTAAATATATATATATATATAAATAATAACAAACACACACATACACACACTCACACACATATATATCATTTTCAACATTCATGATATTATAGAATCATGATTTAGGTAAGAGGACCGAGAATATCAAATCAAAACATACAATAAAAGAAGTAGTTTTTAACTAAAAGAAGATTTTTACATGTAATTAATAACAAAAGATAAATAAATGGTAATTATTAAATAATATATGTTATAACATAAATTATTACGGTTATTTAATATATGTAAAATAATATTAATTTTTTATAAGATGATCAAATGTGTTTGATGGAATTTGAGACATAATGTAAGAGATTTTTCTCTAAAGTCTCCATCTATGGGACATAAGTTACATTATACACCAATCATCATTTTTGATGTTTATGTTTTCAATCTATGAAATTTTACAAGTGAATCAATATTTTTGATATAATATTAAATATACATAATTGATCTTAATTGAATAAAAAAATAGTTTGTTTATTTATAACTCTTATAAAATTGTTGATAAATTTGTGGGAATTTATTGTAATTACATATTTATAAAAATTATATAAATTTCCTACTCAATATATCGTTATTCAATAATTGTTAAGAAATAATTTATTATTTTTATAAAATTCATTTTATTTGTCAATAATTTATTTTTTAAAAAAAATCTATTTTTCATATTGTAATGATTGAATATTATATTTTATTATGGAAAGTTTTTCAAAATATATTTGATAAAATAAACTTAATAATTGAATTTAGATATGAAAATTTACTCATGGATGAATTTTTTATATTTTTCTAATGAAGATAATGTATTTTTGAATTGTAGAAAATGATGTTTTTTATAAAATACATTAACATTTATGTTATAATCAAAACATAACTATGATATACAAAATTATTAAATTATATAGAATATTTTAATGAAAAATAAAAAATAACATAAAAATTAAATATGATTATGAAAATTATAAATTATATCATGGAAATTATGAAAAATATTTGCTGTGGTGACGTTGTGCTTGAACTAGATTGTACAAATATTATTTTATATCTTATAGATAGTAAGTGAAAGGTAAGATGTATTTAATTTATTTTTCATCAAATATTATAACTAAATTTATATTTCGAATAATTTTTTTTGAATATTGGACTTATATAAAAAATTATTCTCTAAATTATTGTTTAATGGTTGAAAATTGATAAATATGTCATAATATGTAATTGAAGAAGTTTTCATAATGTGGATATGACTTAATATACATAAAAATCAATGAAAAGTTTTATAATGCAGATAATTGATTTATTGTTATGATGTTAATTTAGTATTAATATTATGTGGTGTAATGTTTACCTTAAATTCCTGCACAATGAAGTCATGGTCAATATTTATTTAATAGAGAAATCACATAAATGATATAAAAAATAAAAAATATATTTTGATATAATTATCTTAATCTAAGAATATTATCTATTAACAAAAAAATTAGGTACTTTTTCAGATTAATTATCCAATGATAAGTGTTATCTTGATTTTATTATTTTCAACGAAATGAATTTTCAAAATATTAAAATTAGTGATATTTTGAAATAAATATTAAATTATTAACGGATATAAAATTCAGGAAAACAATTTATTCTTCCAAGTGATTTGGTTATTATTTTTTTTTTCTAAAAAACTATCCATTAATGGAATTTTGATCCATTATTGTCACTATATTGAGGATAAAATTGTAATGTCCATGGTTTCATGGTGTGTTTAAAAAGGGTTAATGTGGGTTAAAAACCTAATGATAAGTGTAAAGATGTGACCAAGATATTAACAATAATTATTTTATGATAAATTTTAGACCCATGATCGTACTATATTTTTAAAAACAATTTTTTGTGCCATTTGGAAGTAGGTATTAATTTAATAATTTCATAAATTCCTAGAGTTTCCCTCCAATTTATTATAAAAGGAAAACATTTCTTATAAATATATTAAACAAAAAACACAATTTTTTCGTCAAATACATTGCCGATTTCCATCCATGAATCAATAATTCCACTCTAGAGTCCTAATTGTTTGAATAACACCATCACTAGTGCTCTTATGGTTTCAATTAAATCAGGTTTTCGAAAGGAGAGGTATAATTGTTTTCTATCTGTTTTAGTTTTTTTGTACATAAACATCATTAAAATTTCATTAATCCTTCATAAAACGAGAAATAATATTTCTTAAATATAATTATATTTTATTATTTTAGTGTAATTACAAATATCCATCTGTTTGTCAATGAAATGAGAAATGAATCAAACATTCATGTGTACGGATGACAAATGCCTCTCGAATTGATGAACTTTTTATTCCATCCCCAGCTATCCAAAGTAGTTATATTTGTTGGATTAATATTTTTTTATTATAGTTATGAAATATTTATTATTATTAAATTATAATATATCAGTTTCATTCTTACATTTCCTTCCATTTAAAATTGATAGCATTGTTCATGCATACATATTGACTACAATCTCCATGAAGTGATGAGATTTGATTTTCACCCACAAATCACATGGATGCTATATAAACGAATATTTAATGGTTGAATATGAAATTCATTGTATTATTTTATTTCAATATATTTAAATTAATTTATATCTTTTTTCCATAATGATTGTTTTGAAATTTAAATTTTACTCATGCATATGTATGGCCTACTATCTTTATGATTATAATGATATTTATTTTCAATAACCATATTTCATTATTACATTTAAAAGAAACTTTTATTTATTAACCTTATAGTTATTTCATAAATACTTTTTTGGGTATGATGAAATAATGTCCAATTTTACCATAAGTCAACCTACGAAAGTCAGTTTGGACTTTTGAACCAAATATACTTAGAATGATCGATCAGAACAAAAATGATTAAGTAATTTTATACAACATGATATTAAATAATTGAATAATAAAAATTAAAAGGGTTATTAACATAGTATAAAATTAACATTAGTCTGTTATTTAGGAAGAAAATTAAGATATCTGACTTGTCGAACAGATAGTAAGGAAAATTCTTTTAAAAATTGTGATTTTATATTCCTTTTATAAAAAACCATTATTATTCCATGAACATAAAATAAAAAAAATTATTAACATTTTTCTTATTATTATATTATTGATAAATCTTATTTTTATTTGGGTTTTATTTATTAAAATTTAATTTCAAGGGAATATTTTTTTATCATTTTTCAAATGTGGTTCTTTGTGGATATTCTTATGAAAAAATGGAAGGAATGTATTATAAATTAAACAACCTGAGATAATAAAAATTAATTTATAACTATTATTTTATTTGATCCATCAATTATAATCTTTTTTGTTTATATTTAAATGAAATATTTAGTTGTTATCTTCATATATTTAATTTAAAATTACTAATATTCCTCAAGGAATTTTGTTTATGATGTAATCATTCATTTTATATGTTTTTTAATGGTTCATGGAAATTGATTATTATAATGGGTAGTTATGTTAAAAAAATATAGGGGGTAAAATAATATCCCTCCAATGCATTTTTCATGTTTACATTGTATGATGACTAAGATTTTTATTCCTACTATAACTATAATGGTTTCATCAAGTATAGCCGAGTGGAATATTTTTGTTATGACCATAACTATTATATAAAGTATAACTATGAGGGTTATTGTATTTTTATCAATAAGTTTTACTCTATTAGTATGTATTATAGTTAAAAAATTCCACAAGTAACCTCTGTTATTTGACAATAATTTCAGTTTTTTAAAGAAATATAATTTCTGACATGTTTTTTATTGAGTTAATATTCAATGTAATTTAATAGTTAGCTATTAAGTGTAAAAAAATTATAAAATTTTTAAAAGGATTTGCTGAGTTTATCATTTTTTCAAATAATCCATTATTGGTTTTATTTCATTTAATATTTTTGTTATAATTTTTTTGAGGAAGGAATCATGTAGAAAATGTGATTTTTTTCAATGAATGTTTTTTTTCTCGATGTTTATTTTGAATAAATAAAGTTATAATAAGTATTCGTTGACTAATAGTTTATTTCAATTATTTTTATGCCCCATACCGAGATTTTTTGGTCTTATACAACATTTAAAAAAAATAGTTGGTTTTAATGATGGGTAATGCAAAAGAAGAAGTTAAATTTAATGTTTTGATAATTACATATGACACAAAATCCTATTCTTGTTTAAAAATTTTAATAATGATAAAGAAACAGATATTAAGTAGACATGTATATTGTTTTACATTAGTTTTATGTATGAGTTATGACCAAAATCTCTAAAACATTAAACCTAAAAAATATTTCGGAATGTAGGAAAGTAAAATCATGTTATGTTCATAAGAATAGGTAATGTTATAGGATGAGTCCTTACAGTTTATATCATAATATGGTTTATATAACATTGTGTGTCAGTATGATATTTATTTGTATGTTACATATCATATATAACCACAATGGTCTGTAGGGTATGCAGGGTCATAGTAATTTTGGATAAATCAATAGAGTTTTAGGAAACATAAATAGGTATATACTATTTTATTCCTTCTTATAAAAATAAATATTATGATTTTTTTGATATACTCAATCTACCGTTTTTGGGTTATGAAAATAACTTGATCTAGAAGGCACCAATTTGAAAATAGACTTCACGGTAAATTTGGTGGTTGTTAGAATGATAAAATGAATAAAATAGAAGATATAGTGCAAACTCATATAGTTATTATTATCATGATACCAGGAGTAAATATTAGTAACTTGATCCTCGATGATTTTTTTAATTCATAAAAGAAGAGATAAATGAATTCCCATGGAATATAATATTACAATGATCATAAAGATAAATATATCCAATAATACATGTGTTATTAATATACACATAAAACCCCAAATAATATCATAAAATAATAGAAATAAGTTTTATATGTGGTGAAAGAGTCCAGAAAAATACTCTAGAATGGAAAATGGAGTCATTTAGTTAACATCATGAATATTTAAAAACATTTTCTTGAAGTATCAATTGATTTTTTTAAATTTTTGGAGGATATTAATTATCAAAATTAATATCCTAAGTGGAAGGATCATGATTGGTATCATCAAGACCATACATATATCTATTTATCATTACCAGCTCCCATTGTAATTGAAATGAAGAAACTAAAAATTACATGTTAATGGAAAGGAAAATATCATAGCTCTTTTTCTTCAAATTGTAGAACTATATTAAAATATTCATTTTTTTTTTATGAAATTAGTATTAATAAATACGATGGAAAATCACCATTAAGTAATTATGAATAAAATTGAATTAATAATATTTCAACATATATGGATTGAAGTGTTATGTTATATTTAAGGTTGATTAAATGCTTAAAATTATTAATACACTTTGAAATATTGGAGAACATTAGGGATATTTTATTGAGATTGATTTATATATATCCAATAAATTAATTAATTGAATATTTTATTTGGCTAAGAATTATTTTTTTTACCTAATTTTAAATTTATGGACAAACTCTAGTACTGATATGATATTTTATTACTTTGCAATTATGGGTTATTAATTTCTAAGATGAAAAATGAAAGGGATAAGAATATTTTTATGTTTAAAACATGTTTAATTGGTTATTATATTGAGGTTATTTTTAGTATGTTTATCAAATTTTTCGGAATTTTATATAGATTATATTATTATAGTATTTAAATATAAACTACAAGATGGTCGACATATAACCCTTTATTTCCATCTTGGCTACAAGGCATGAACCCACAACTGAAATTTTAGCAAGGATGAAACAAACAAAATTAGACTATGTGATAGTTAGTAAGAATATAATTTTATTTTAAATTTAAAATTATTATGGATAAAAAATAATTTGAATTGGGAAATATTTTTTATCATGAAGATAACAAGAATTACTATAAAATGACATTGTGATTAAATAATAAAGTTTTTGTCATGAATATGAACATAATAATTTTTATGAAATCTTTCAATATTAAGGAAAATAAAAAAATGTTGGATTTTATATGGGAAATTAATAATGAATTACGTTTTAGAACCATGTACTATTATATTATGTAATTAGGGTGATTCATGGAAATAATTAGGCTATCATAGAGAATATGTGATTTTGAAAATAACATTTTTTAATTTAACTGAAGTGATTTTGTTTTTATTTTCAAATAAATATTAAATTTCTCATTTAAGACTATGTTATAAGTCATTCTAATTTTTGGGATTTAATATTAGACTATAATTTCATTTCAGAATGTTATAGATAGTTTTTGATTAATTTTTAGTAGAAAAATCTTGGTTATTAATTTTAAATTTTGGATATTAAATGTATATTTTTATTTAATGTTTTATCATTTCATTAGTAATCATACGGTCAACAATCATTTTTAGTTTTTATTAACTATTAATGACATGAAAAATATATAGTCAATAGTTTGTGGATTCTGTGATCCATAGATATAGATTTTATTGGTTTTGAAATTAAATATTTGTAATTAATACCCATTGTTGTGAGAGAAAGATGACATGATTGGGAAAATTAATTTAAGGTTGATAATATTCTTGAAAAGTATGTATATTTATATCTATTTATAGTCTTGTTATAAAATGCATTACTCAATTTTAGCAAAATTATTTTGAATGAAAAATGTAATCGATTTTTTTATTACCAAGAAATCATTTTCCTTTATTACCGATCACATAATTACTATTTTTTATGGTTATCATTCTAATGACTATTTTATCTATCTCTCACTATCAGTCAATTGGGGTTAATTTTCTCATCCATTTTCATGTTTATACATAACACTAACATTTTCATCGACGTCTAACTATTTATGTTTTATCAAATATGAACTAATTACTTTTGATTCTCTCTTTTAATGTTAGAGTTTTATTAACACTTTTCAAAATGAAGGATTTTATAAAAGCTATTTTTAAAATTCAATCCACTATTATTGATCCCAAATAGAAATTATTATGCTGAAATTTCTAAAATGTGTTATATTTTAACATCCAAATATTTCATAAATAAATGAATATATATAATAACATACATGATACACAACATCAAGGAAAAACAAACCACATAATATTATTATTTAAATTTTACCATTATAAATAAGCCACTAAATTTGAGGGTATGAATAAGAATAATATATTTATGAAATAATTTTAAATATCCTACCAAATATATGATTATTTAAAAATTACTTGGGAATAATTTCTTTATTTTCATTAAGTCATTTTCATCATCAGAAAAATGTTACCCATGAAACGATTATTTTCTATTCATTATATTTTAATATTACAATTAATATCACATTATTTCAAAAAAATATTTGAAAAAAAAATAATTCATAATGGTAAATTGATTCAAGGATGGATTTTTTATATTTTTATAATTAATTTTATTTAAAGGAAAAATTAAAATATACATTTTTTTGATATATGATATCATTTGTGATATATTGAAACCATAAGTAAGATATAAATATTTTTTATACATATTGAAAGACTCTTCTATGATAATATGTTGAAAATATTTTTAAAAATTCATGAAAACAAATTATAAATTATTTTATGGTATTTATGAAAATCATTTATAGAATAAACATTTTGATTGTGAAATATTCGAAATTTAATATTCATTACATAATAGATAATAATTTAGAGGAAACAAGTCATCTCCAAAAAATTTTATTATATATTATCCATAACTATTATTTTTGTAGCAATTTTTGATTTTTAACATATATAACAACAATCTTATCCAAATTCTTTTGCAAAGCTTTCAATAGGCTAGGCAAGTAAAAATTATAAAGTTAACATTTTTTACATGGATATGAGTAGATATACATAATAAACTAATATAATGGATTATCGTAACACTCTATTATTTATTTTTTATATTTTTATTTAAATAATTTGTGAATAAAGAAAAAAATAAAATTCCCACACAATCGTGACACGTTCATTATTAAATTAACTGAATTATAAAATAAATGATTTTAAAAATGGATATTAAATTCCATTTGAGGTAATTTATTTATTCCAAGTATTTACATGATTACATTACAATGTAAAGGATTTAAGAAAATATTTGGTTCAAATTCTATATGATATCTCAATATTATTAAAGTCAATGTAATGAATAGTTTTAAAAATGACCTTAGTGATATTTTAGAAAGTATATATTATTAAATGATATAAAATAAAATAAAATATAGTAGTCATTTGATTGAATAGTATATGTTTTACAATATCAACCACATACCAATAATGGGTTTTATCCATTTATACTAACTATATTGATCGTCACATATTCAAAATCGTCGTTCTTATGGTATGTTCAAAAAGGGTTTACGGGGGGTTAAATCAAAATGTGATATGTTAAAATATGACCAAAATATGTCCTAAATATACTGGATAATAATATTAATACGAATATTAGAACTATATTCTAAATAAATATTTTTCTTCTATATGTAATTAAATGTTAATCTATAATATTTTTGTTTTTTAGAAATTTGACGATTGAGCCTCTCCTATATTATAAATGGGACCTTTTATACACAATCATTTACACATTAAAATCTATTTTGTTCATAAAATAATTAAAAGAATACATTCCTAGAATACTCTAGCTCAGTATAATTTCCTCATTTTCGGACGAACACCAACCTTACTTATATTAAGGTTATAATCAATGGAGGTTTTCTAACAAAATGGTGTAGTTTTTATGCATTTTTCATAGTTTTTTTTATTATTCAACTTCATTAAAATCTTGTTCAAAAATAATAATAAAATGTCTCTAGTATCCTCAATATGCAGAGATATTAATTATTTAGTTTCATTATATATGTCCATAAAATAAGAATAATCCATCATTCATTTGTGTAGAGGACAACCACCTCACGAGTTGTTATATTTCATTTCCGATCACTATTTTTGAAAATTGATTATAATTGTATAAATAATATATATATTTTATATTAACTAAATATTTCTCATTATATAATGGTAATATGATAGTTAATTTATCACATTCCATACACATCAAAATTATTATATCACTCATGCATATGTGTGGACTACCACCTCTATAATGTGATGTTATTTTATTTTCATAGCCACATCAAATGGATTGTATATAGAATTATATATGGAGGATAAATATAATATTTATGTAATAATGAAATATCTTTATTGAAAAATTAATAATTGCAGACATTATTTAATGATGGATGAATAATAGAATCAATACGCATGTGTACATACAACCTACTGTCTCCATAATTATAAGATAGTTTATTTTTAATATTCATTAATCATGATTGGAATAAAAATTACAATTCTTATATTTATATAATAATTATATCATGAATACTATATTGGAGATGAAAAAATAATTACAAACCTTACCATAATTCAACCTCGCAAATTCATTTGAGACATATGAACCTAAATTCTTAAAAACATTCGATGTGAACATAAATTATTAAATAATCTTATATAACCATTTTTAATAATGTAATGATAAAATTTAAAATCTATTCTTAAGATAGTATAAATTTAATATATTTCAAATATTCATGAATATAATGAACATATGTGATGAGTCAAATTTCAGTCAAGGGACTTTGTTTTAAAAATCATATATTATTGTTTCTATTAAAAAACTATATTTCTCATCCTTATAAATATTTTATTAAAATGTTATATTAATAGAATAAATTAATCTTATATAATTGATAAAATTATTTTTTAACCGTTATTAATGATTATAAAATATTCTGAAATATTTTTTTTCCATTTTCCAAATGAGATACCGTCTGTGTTCTAAAAAATAAAATGTATATAGAATATGTATATTTCTTCACATTTAGGACTAATAATTTTATTAAATATTTCATTAAAAGTTCATGTTGTTATTTTCAATGAAATTTTTTCCCATTTGCATGTCAAATTATTTCTATTTAAATATGTGATTTCCCTAAAGGAATGTTTTATGATGAAATAATTCGTTATTTATTATTATGTTATGGTTCTCTAGAATTATATATGATCATGAGAGGTTCCGTTATAAAAAAATACATTTCTAACTTTAATATCCTAGCAACGTATTGAGTATGTTTATGTTATATGTTGATCATAATGGTTACTCAAACTGTAATTGTGATGGTTTCTCTAAGTATATTGGAGAAGGTTATTTCAAGTATAACCACATGGTTTATTTTATGTATATCCTTTGTGGTCATTTCAATAATCAGAATTAGGAGTGTTTCATGTGTATCCATGAGTGTTACTCCATAAGTAGATCTGATTTTAAAATAATTAGAAAAGTTAAATAACTGATTTTTTCAAGAATTTTTATGTTCATTATTAAAATATATTGATTTCGTAATGCATCATATTTAGTTAACAGTCAATGGTAAATATATGATACTTCATTACAGTTAAAAAAACTACATTGTAAAAATAATTCATGATTTAATCATGTTATTAATAAACCTTTCATTGTTTTATTTTTACCTTTATGATTTCTGTTAATTTTTTTTCCATAAAGCATTTTTCATAAAATGTGATTTATATTGTATACATTTTTTTATTTCTGATCCAAATATTATATTGAAAAATGAATATTTATATAAGTATTCATGGACTAACAATATTTAGTTACTTTTATATCTATTACAAAGATATTTTTTCTCATCCCAAATTTTTTAAATGTTTTTAGAAGTGTTTAAGGATGGGTAATGAAAAATAATATATACCATTTAAATTCGATTCGTTTTTTTAAAATGAATTTTTTTAAATGTTTCATATAATGAATGAAATGGCTTTTTAGTAAAACATTCTACAGTAAAATATTAGAGTTTTTATATATGAGTTATGATTTAATTATGTTAATCTATAAACATAAAAAATAATTTGTAATGTATGAATGTTAATTATAGTTATATTAACGAGAATATGAAATATTTAAAGCCATCTCCTTACATATGGAATTCAACGTTGATATAATATATCATGAAACATCTTTATCTCATGATATATTATGTTTTATTTGATATTATTCTTTAATGGGGGTTATGATCCAAAAGATTCCAATGTGTTAACAGTTTTATAATAAAATCTCATTGTTTATCAAGATTCTTTATTATAATTTTTTTAATAATAAAATATTAAGATATAACTATCATGAATTTCAGGTATCTTCTTCTCCTCTATTTATATATGGATAATACATGTTTTCATTTCATATCACATAATTAATAAATTAAAAAGAGAAAAATAATTTTTGTAAGAAAAAAGCATCTTTATTTATCTCTTATGGAGAAAACCCATTTCTTCATAATCCATGTTTCTAAAAAATCAAAAAATGAATAAATATTATATTTTTTTATTAAATACATATTTATTGGTTTTTTAATTTTTATAGAGATTTTTAAATGGAATATTCATGTTAATGTCCAAAAAAATCCATTTTCCAATTATCAATAATGTGAAAGAAATATTTTCATCAACACATAGGACATGAGCATTATTTCTCAATAACATGATAAATATTTGTTTTGGAAAAATCATTTGTATTTTAGAAATTCATTGCAATGAAAATTATTCCAAAAATATTATATGAATTTCTAGTTTTTAAATGGATTTTTTTCAATGTGAAAATCATATTTCCCTAAAAAAATTAGATAATAAATAATTATTCCTTTATATGTTTTCAATGTTATTTTTTATCGATATGATTTTGATTATGTTTTACGATTTTAAATAATAATCAATAGGGAATAGATTTTTTCATCAGTAGTGTTTCATGTGATCTTTCAAAATCATTTTCCTTCTATAATGAAATCCTTGATAAAACCAATTATTTTATGGGGTTATTTTCCATCGAAATTATTTTTATTGTTTTTATGAATGGTTTATTACTTTAATTACATGTTTTTTGTGATACAAATTCCTCTTCCCTGAGTTATGATCTAATAAAATGATTAAATGTTTATAAAAAAATTATTTTCCATAGGGTATAGTATGATGATGTGTTTATAAAACCCATTTCTATATATGGTTTTGATGTGATAACATTCTTCATAACATCAATTTATTTTCATGGGTTTTTATTTGAGTATTGTTTTATGATATTTTATATCACATATTTATGATTTTCATTATGATATCTCTGTCTAATGGATTTTCTAAAGAATTATATATCATGTGATAAACAGAACTGGATAGAGGGGTGAACCCTATTTAGTGAGGGAATATTTCCACTATGATAGATTGTGAGTGAATTTTTACTACTATGATGGTTTGGGGAGTGAACCCCTTCCATTATCATAAGCATGTAAATAATCATTGACTACTAGGTAAAGGATATTATAAAATTCTGTTAATGAAATAATTCTACAAATTATTTAAATGTTATACTTTCATAGATCTTTTTTATTGATTCAATTATAATTAAATTGTTATATACTACTAATATTAATTCCCTGAATCAGTATTAGAAACATAAAAATAAACAATTTAGTTTGAAAATGTTATTATTATGTTCTTATCCCCTCATGCTTCTATTATATTTATGTAACACCCTTTTTTACCCTTACTAAACATATGATCCCACCCTTTTTGTTTTTTTAGCCAAGTTATAAATAAATTTATTATGTGTGATATGTCAACTATGGGTGATAGTTATAAAGATCATATCAAGAAATAATGTAGTTAATTATAAACTATTTTTTATGTTTATATTTTTGTAATAAAAATATACCTTTGTTGTCATCATGAGTTCTTTTTCCTAATTAAATTAATGATCATCATTAATGATGTAATATTTATGTATGAAAATACATGATTTCTAAAATTTGTATCATAGGATAAGTATAGTTATCCTTTGGAAACTAGTTTGAAAAAAAATATATGATAACCATTAGGATATGACTATGTATTGGTTAACAACCTTCTGATTTGGTAAGGAATATATTATTTTAGTTATCTAGAAATACATCACTATCTTGTTTGTACATGTATTGGTGGTTCTATAACATATGTAAATATGTGTAACAGATTTAAAAAATGTGTGTAGGGATTGAATTGAGAATTACATGGAATAAGAAAATAGGCTTTACCACACACCTGGATTGATACGCTGATGGGATATTCTTTGGTTAATTTACATTTTCTTTTGGAAAATAAGGATGGATTTTAGTACATGATAATCTGGGATGAACTAGGTTAATCATATAATGTCTAATATATAATTTAATTTTCATAATTTAATAACATATAATTAATTATTCAAGAGTGTTTATATTCCCTTAATGATTAGTGTTTCTCAAAATATCTATTTTTTTTCATCAAATTTTGGAACTGGTAGTAATAATTTTAAAAAATAATGTGACGAAAAATTTAGTAATTATTTGAATCAAATTTGGATGATGATTGGAGTGAAATATTCTTTAATTATCACAAATAATATATCATGATATATGATCAAAATCGGAATCATTTTTGAAAATCATAACAAATAAAATAATTTAAAAGTTGAATTTTATGAAATATCTTGTGCAAATGTATTAGTGGAAATATGATTTATATTTTTTAATGTGGAGATGGTTAGAAAAAAAACATGATGAATGTATCAAATGTAAGGGAAGGTGATTTAATTTTAGAAATTACAGTGATAGAGTAAGGAATTTACAACGAATTATAAGTCTTATATGTGATGGACATTGGAATTATCTTCTTCAATTCCTAATCTAAGGGCTATCCACTAATCCGTGGAAGGTTTTATGTTTTACTAATCCTTCAATTTAAAAGGTTAATGATTTTTTGTACTTTTATTTAATAAAAAATCAATAGAAGTATTTTTTTCAATAGTGTATTGGTTATAATATTAATGAAACATATAATTATTATGTTATTTTAAGAAGAATATATTTCCCATTGTTTAATCTACCTAAGAGTTATGGATTCCATTATGGTTATATATGTTTAAGGTTGATCATAATTTCAATGTCATTGAAACTCCATTGGAGGTATTATATGATTGGAGTTTATCATGATTATGGATATTTTATGAATCATTTATGGTAATATATACCGTTGGGGTTTTATATGTTTCAGTGAAAATTTATTTTGGGAGGATATTACTCATACAACAATCAAACCATGTTACGGATACTACGAATGATATAGTTTCATTTTGGTCTCATTAATTCCTCAACATTATTCATGGATTTAATGAATAATGTCTTTAGATATTTCATTTTTCTATTTGGGTTAGTCTTTTTAGATGATATTATTTTATATTCAAAGAGAGATGAAGACAATGATGATCCTTATAGGATTGTATTTAATAAATTAATGAATGTTGAAATTCATGGAAAATTTACCAACTATTATATTATCATATAAAAGATTAATTCTAGGGTGAGATAATCTCAAGAGAGTGTATATCAGTCGATCCACAAACGATAGAGGCTATTTTATGATATAAAAGGCCATCAGTAGTGACTAAGAGCCTAGGTTATTATACATTGAATGATATTATTGATATTTTATTGATAATATATCGTGACTATCAATTCCACTCAATAAGATAACTCAAATGGGTTCCATGTTCATCTAGATAGATGAATGTGACAAAAATATTAAGAAACTAATGAAAGGTTTAGTCTGTGTATATAAACATAAACTATCCTATAGTTTACAAGGGTTTATAATCTATAGTGATGCATCCAGCAAATTATTGGGATGTGTTCTTATTTAAAATGGCATGGTTATATTATTTTCCTCCTGAAAATTTATGTTTCATGAGAAAATCTACCCAAATCATGATTTGGAGTAAGATATTTTATTCATTGATGTCCTGGAAGAATTATATTTATGGTGAAAAAAGTGATATATATAAATATCACACAAGAATAATTTTTAAATTCACATAGAAGGAGATGAAAATTATATATAAAAGATCGTTATAGATGCTTAAATATAATTTCTGCTCAGCAAATTTCCACCATTTCTAAAGAAAAAAAGATAATTGATGCCTAGATTTAAAAGGATCAAGATTTCATATCCATGATGAGGATAAAAAATATCCAAAATTTCTATATTTTAATAAGATGGTACATTAAATCATTAAGGAAGGTTATAAATATTTTCATTGTCAATTGAGTGTTCAACTTTTAATCTATTCGATGATTAAAGAGTTATATAAAGAAGATAAAGATCTAAATAATATGGTAAGAAATTTCCATGAGTTTAAACATGATTGATATATAATGATAAGGATTACGAATCTTGTATATGATCCATCAATACGATATTTGATGAATATTTTGTTACCAGAACCTCATAGTTCTTCACAATCTACTATTCCTTGATTTGTGATGATTTACAGATATTTTTAAATTTTATTAATTTTTGGATTTTATGATGAGATATATCACAATGTTTATATCATGGTGTTTTGTAATTCAGCCTGTTAAAACTTAGATAAAAAATATTAATGGGTTCCTATATCCATTACCCTCATCATAATGGAAATGGGAAACTGACACCATTGAATTTCTTTTCCGAATCCCAAAAATGTATAAAGGGTATAATTCAATATGGGTTGTAGTATATATCCAGACAAATATAGAAGAGATAATTTCATTTTGAAATTACATATTTATATATCAATCCCCCATGATATGGATTATGTATGTTGCATCATTTCATGGAATACAATATTTCATTATATCCAATCAGGAAATGAGGTTTACATCAATACTCGGGAAAAGCATTCATAAATGTATTCATATATAGGTGAGTTTCAGAACGTCTTATCTTCGTCATATTTATATTCATCCTAATTGAATAATCTAAACCCTGTAGGATATGTTGAAATCATTTAAATTTTATTTCAATGGTAGTTGGGATCAAAACCAACGTTTTGTTCTGTTGTAATTCAATAATTGTTTTCACTCAAGTATTCAGATTGCTCTTTTAATAGGCTATATGTAAGTTAGTTTATCACTGCAATGATCTATTATTTATTGGAGAATGAAAGCTTCTAGGGCTTGAAATATCTGATCAAATCCTAGATTTTGTTAAAGCTATTAAAAATACATAAGGAATGCTCAAATTTGACTGAAAAGATATCGTCAAAATCCTTGATGTGATATGAAATATTATGTTATTGATATGGTCCTTCAATGAATTTCTCTACAGAATAAGGATATTAAAATTTTAAAAAAAGGGAAAACTATGAACATGGTATTCTGGTTCTATTGAAATTCTTGATCATATTAATATGGTAGCCTCCCATTTTTTCACTTCAATAAAATGTCTCCCCAGTCCAAGATACAATCCATATGTATATTTTTAGGTTGAACATAGCTAAATCATCACATATTATAAAATATGATCCATTACTATAGGTGTAAGATATTTCATAATTAAAATAGAAAACAGAGATAATGGATTATGGAGAGATAGTTATATGAATCCAGACCATTGAACTCCCCAAGGTTTCCTAGAAAAAAACCAGCTTGATGATGTTATGATGGAACATGGGGAACTTATGAGGTATTAATATCCTCAATTGTTTTTATTAATGTGAAATAATTACAATTTTGAAATTCTTTTTCAGTTTGGTAGAATGTTTCAACATATGTTTTTATAAAATAAATTATTTCATGAAAATTTAATTTATTCAATAGATTTCACAACACAAATCAATGAGTATTATAAAACAATAGATTACTATTTATACTAATTTTTAATTAGTTTGTTACAAAAAATTCATTATACATGGATATTTTAATTTTAATGACCACATTTTAAATATTATATATAATGTATTTTTTAAAAATGTTTAGTAATTTCATTATATGCTTTAGAAATAATTGTTATTGAAAAATAATTTAATTGCTTTTGTGAAGAGATAATAAAATACATATTTGTCACAATTAGGGAATTAATTTGAACAAATAAAACATAATTTATTATAAACATTTAATCATTTTTTGATAGTTAATTCTATAGAATTATCTAAGATGATTAATTTTTCGGTGAGTATTTATAAATACTATTTCTAAAACTCCTTTTTAATTTTATGATTTCCAAAATATAGTTGTTGGTTAAAAAAATAAATTATAATTATCTCAATTATATAAAATTTAATCCAATTTATATCATCTGAACCAATTTCATATTAAATTTTGATATAATAATGTTTTAATCTTTTGAAAATATAATATTTGGAAATCTTCCTTTTCACCGTTTCTATATGTATAATTTTAAATTAATAGTTTGAACATCAATGAATTATATTTTTAAAAATATATATAATATTTGGAAGAATAATTATTTATATAATATAATACTATTAAATTAATTTTTGACTATGTTGAACAATAAAAACTATTAAAATTAATTACGATGATTATGTATAAAATGGGTTTACCAGAGGGTTAATCTAGAATATAAGGGGTATAATGTCCTTGAAACATATCTAAAAAGTCTTCATGTACATATTTAGACCATATTTCCAATAAAGATAGAGGATAGTCTATATTGGATCACTTTGGAATGTCAAAAACTTGGGTATAGTTTACTCTATTAAAAAACTTTAGGTGTGTCCCCTACCCTACTTATAAAAGACCACCCACTTTCCTCCCCTCTTCAAAGTTAAAAAACTTTTTTTTTCTTATAAAATGAACCATAATACTTGAATTAAATACCTACCCATATCATATAGGCCATATATTTTTCTATGAAACCCACCAAATAAGGCATTAGTTATAAACCAAAAGAGGTTCTCTGATGAAGAGGTGAAATTAATATAATTGTGTTTTTTATTTAATTTTTGTCTTTCACAACCATAAAATAATATTCAAAATGATAATATATTAAAATAATTCCCCAATATACAAGTATTTTATAATGTTAATTTCATTACCTACATCTGTCTCATATTCTATCAAATAGGAAAGGAATCATTTTATGATGTTTTTAACAGACTACCACCTCGCAAAATGATGGAATGTTTTTCCCATTTCTATTTAACATCAATTGAAATAAGTAATTTTTTACAAATATATATGATATTTTTTATATAATTATACCTTTGAAATTAATATTTCAATATATATATTCTTATATTCCATTTTTTGGGAATATGATAATGTCTTTAATGTCTATAAAGGACTACCACATCACGATGTGATATGATTTTTATTAATTACAAGTTACACGGATGGTAATAAGAGATAATATAATTAATATATGTGATATATAGGAAATAAAATATTTTTTGGGTGATATTTTATTGGCCTATTTTTCATCCATCCAGAAAATTGAAATAAATATAATGTGTATGTATGTCCTGTAATCACAACGAATGGTGGATTTCATCTTTTATCCTAAAATTTTATATATTAATCTAAATAAATATATAATAAATATTTATTATAATTATATCATGGTAAGAAGCGTTATATTTTTGAACCATTATCAAATTAATAAGACCATAAATACCAATTCTAAACATAAATGAAAAACAACAGATTCATTACATGATAGATGATTTTAATAAGGAATTATTAGTATATATGAAATAAAAGGACCTATGTAAATCAAATATCGTATGATATATATATGTATTATTTTTAAGAGATTTACAATAAATTTATATTAATTATATATGATTCCGGAATAGGTACGATGGATTATGTAACCTAAGGTAAAGGATTTTTTACTCAAATCAACTTCTTTGGGACTTAAGTTTTGTTATGAACATATATTCTATTTTGATGTGTATAGAATAAACCATGGGCTTGTTATATGATTAATCTCTTTATTATCATGATATTTCATGTTTCATTTTCTTTTATTCCTTATTGGGGATTATGATTTAAAAGATACCAATATTTTCATGCTTTAATGTTATAATCTCATTTTTTATCAGATTATGGATGATTAAGTTTCTAATGATGAAATATTATGATCTACCTATCTAGAAACACATTTCTTTTCTAATCCAGTGGTTAATTCTATAGAATAAATATTTTCTATTCATTTTCATATCATAATGTATTATACAGTAAACATTAACATTTTTAGGAAATGTAATCTTTATTACCCTCTTCAATCAAAATCCATTATTTATCCATATCAATTCCTAAATAAAATGATTAAATTTTTATAATGTTCTAAAAACGTATTTAGTAATATATTTGTTTTAAATTTTTGACTTCTAAAAATATATTTTTAAAGAAATTTTTCCTGTTGGTTTCCAAAAAAGGTATGACTGGATTTTACTAAAAACTTGAAGGGAATCACTATATTATAATGTATAACCTGAACACTATTTAATTCCATCTTGATAATTATTATTTTTGTTTTTTACATAATAATAATATAGTGTTATATTGAAAGACAAGGATTTCCCAAATATTTTATGAATTTAATTTTTTAGATGGCGATTATCAAAATTAAAATATTATTTTCATTAAGAAATAAATTAAATTTTATTTAATGCTTGGATTAAATTCATCCTAGGAATGATTCAACAAATATTACTTTCAAAAATTATTTTTGTTTTGAAAATATTTTTTTAATTTTGGAATGGTTGTTTCATTAAGAATTTTTACAAGTGTTATTTCAAAATAATTTTCATTATAAATGATATGTTTTGATATAACTTCTTTACTAAAATTCATTTGATCCAGGGATATCATTAATTTTATTTTAAGGAATTTTTTATTCCTTTGATGAAAATATTTTTATGAAACACATTTATTTTACTTGAGTTATTTTAAGATGAAATGATTAGATTTGTTTTGTAAAACAGGGTTCCTTTCAATGTGTTATTCTATTAAGATATATATTTTAAACTCATTTTTTTAGAAGTTCAATTATGATTAATGTTTTATAAAGTCCATTTCATTTCATGGGATCAAATATGATGAATGTTCTATGATATTTTGTCACAGATATGTATGGTTTTCATTATGTGACAAGTGGGACTTATATCCCCCTCTAATTCCTTTGTAAAATATTGATTACCCATGAGATAAAAAGGAAAGGAATTGGGGGTTAACCTTGTTTTATAAGTGACATAGACCACTATAACTGTCTAGCAAGTGAAACATGACTACTATAATGGTTGGTGGTGAAACTATTTCACTTTGGATACCTTGGAATTGAGTCTCAAATACTTATTAATTGATTATCTATGCTTATGTATATGTCATAATTCCACATATTGTGTAAATGTTATTATCTCATGGCTAATCATAATTGATTCCGTAATGAATCATGCCATATGGACTGCATTTATTTTAAAAAATAATCAAGATTATTATCATTTCTATCAATGGTATGGTTTTCAAATGTTACCCCATGTTCTCATACACATATGCTCTTATTATGTTAATATATTTTTTTTAACCTTATAGAGTATCTAGTATTACCCTTTTTAATGTTTCATTTTCACAAGTTATGAAGAAATGTATTATGTATGATACGTTCAATACGGGTGATACTTTTTTAGAACATAGTGTAAGATGATGTAGATCACTAATGAACCAGTTGCTTATGTTTCCTTATGTCCAATGTCTGTAAACCATTAATGTCCCCAAGTTGTGTGTTTGTGAATTGTATTTAATTTTTTCCTCAAAAAGTTTGAATATCTATTTATGAACGTCTTAACTCACAATAGTAGATAAATAATTTTTTTGGGTGATATCCATTTGATGGAGGTTATAATTTGATTAACTAATATTTTACGAAATATTTCTCTTTATAAAAATAATTAATAGATTTTGATGCACAGAACTGTGATACTAAATAAACAATAATATATTATACCATTTTAAACTATAAATTAATTGGAGAAGAAAATATTTATAAAAATGAATAATATATATGTAGACAAATAAATTATATACAAAAATACACACTAAATATTATATAATGATATTATATGTTTTCGATGTATATATTTCCGAAAAAACTTATTTTTATAACTATTCCAATAAAAATTGTAAATAATTTATAATAGTTTTTTAAAACTAATATGATAATAATAAATTCATTTTTAAAATAATCACATAAAAATTCTCATATAGTGTATTATTGAGAATTATCTAAAAAGATAGTTTTTTTGAAGAATATGGAAATATACTAATTTTTTTGATTTTTTTTATTTATAATATATTTAAAAGATTGATAAATTATTGAAAATTATTTTTAAATAATAATTAGTTAATTAATATTATTAATAATCAAATTATGGTCATTAGAAATATTTTTAATTTGGATTTTGATATAACACCTTTTAAATTTTAGAGACCAATTTTTTGTGGGGGAAATGATTTTCACCCCATTTTGCTAGTTTAATTTTAAATTAAATTATTAAAACTATATGAATTGAATCAAAATAATTGGATATAATATTAGTAATGTGGATGGTAAATATTATTAAATACTTCCCCTTTATTTTGGTTTATTATTAAATGAAACCATAATAAAAATTTGTCACCTCAGTGTGGGTAAAAAATATAAACTCTCGTAAATTTTTTTGGAAAATGATTTATTATTTATAGAAAATATTACTTCATAATAATTTATTACTATATTTTGCACCTATCAATCCAATTATTGAATATTTTTCAACTAGGTTCCATTTTACTTTGATTATTACATTTATAATATTATAGGAAAATAAAAAATTATAAATGTCACACTCTTGAATTTATTAGGTATAATATTTATTCATTATTATTCAATGATGTTATGTTAAGTAAAAAAATTCAAAAAATTTTAATTTAATTTTTTTATCATTAATTTTTTTTAATTTTTATTTTTAGAATTATTTTCTTAAATGCATATGCAACGTCGATATAATATATTTTCATTTAATACAAAAATATAATAAATTTTTTTAAAAATATTAAAAGTAAAAATGGTGGGATGGATTAATTTGTTCCCTGATTTTTATAGATAAATTTAAAAAGTTATTGATTTTTAATGGTTTTATTGTGTATTTCAAAATTATATTATAGAATTTCATGTCAATGTAAATGAATAGTTCAAAAAAATGATATTAATGATAATATATGACAAAGAATATTTTAATAAATTATTTAATATTTAAAAAATCTTATCCTCTTCCAATTGAATGATTTTTTTAAATTATCAATCATCGCCAAATTATGGATCACTTGTACTTTTTTTCACATTATTGACCCTTAATAGTTGGATGGTGTTATATTATTGTAATTTTCAAGAGGGTTAATATAGATTAAAACAAATAGATAATTGTAAAAACATCGCCAAATTTTGTCCAAATTTATTGAGTGATATTATTTATACGTAAAATAATAATAATTTAAAAATATTATAATTTTTTGTAAAATGATTATAAAAAATTATTCATATTATATCAATAATTTATGTAATTCCAGGAGTTCCCCTCCACTCACTTATAAAATGGAATATATCCTTTTATGTTTCTCATATTATTTTATTCCTCGGTATTTGAAAAAAAAACATAACAACTTAATATATTAATTCACCTATTCTATGATCTTATTTTATTAAAAATATATGATCCTATAAAGGTTTAAGGTGTGTCCCAAAATAGATTTCTCAATAAAGAGGTATGACTCTGAAGTGTGTGTTTTAAATTTTATTTCATACTCACCCTCATCAAAATCGATGGTATCCAAATTAAAATAACTAATTATTTATATTTAATATAAATAATTTTTAATTATGAATATTTAAAAAAATTATCCTCAATCCTTTGTACCTATGTAAAGATGAAATATTTCGTATCTGTATATATGACTGGTCCTCTGCTTGTAGCGGTGTAATTAATGTTTCCTCACCACTTTACATAAATGATTATAATGATGGATTTTATAAATTTATATTTTATTCATTTATATTATTATCATTATAGAAATGTGATTTACCCTTTCCCTTAACATTTTCCATCATTCAAAAAATGGAATCAATGTATTTGTGTATGTACAAAATTCCTTCTCTATAAACAGTGTAAATAATTTTCTTATATATTCCATTTATGGATGAATATAAATATTGATAAATATATATATATATATATATAACTATTAATATATGATATTAATATCAAGGTTAATATTCTATAGATGACTGTAGCAAGATCGATATATGCATACAAGAACAAAAATATATAAACATCAATTAAAACAAAACATTTAAAAACATGAAATAATGATGTCAATCATGATTTATTGATATTTCTTCATTTAAAAGTTAAAATTGAATAAATTATTATTTTATTTTATTTTAAATATTTCATTAATATAAATCTATAATATTTATATTTATTTCATATGAGGTTATACTTCATTTAAAACAAGTGTAATATGAGGTATGATACTTATGGCACAAACTCGTTATGTATTAGCAGTGTGTAAGAAAATGTTTTCAATGATGAAAATTTATAATCTATATCTCATTAAAATCATCAATTTATATTTTCATCTAGTTAATTTTTATAAATTACAAGCTTTACAATAATATTAATCCTTATAATTACTGAATATACTAAAATAATATTTTTTATGAAAAATGGTTGTCATTTCACTCTTAAGTAAAAATTATACTTTTTATTCCTTAATTATTAATTCAGAGAGAATTTTCAAAAAAGTTTTTAATTTTATCATATTATTATTAAAATTTATTTTACCCATCTATTAGTTATTAAAAAATTATTAAAAGAGATAATATATTCATTTTTCTTAATGATGAACATTTTATTTATTATGAAATGTATGATTTATTTTTACTAATATGTCATTTCACACCATTATCACTACTATGTTCATTGAATATTCCTCTTAAATATTAAAATATTCTTTTGAATTTATGTTTTTCATTAATATTTGGAAAATATGTATAATTTATATATGATATTTCAAGAGGAAAATGGTATTTTCCTCTACAAAAGTTCCTTGTGATATTTTAACATAATTTTCATCTAAGTTTATATAATTTGATGTTAATTAAACATTACTAGGTTTGTAATCCAATGTAACCAAACATAACCATTCCCTGCGTAGTTTATGATTATGATAACTTGATATTTATAAAACCGTCTTATATTCCATGTTTTACTATATGATGAAATTCAGATACTATTTTGATGAATGATTCCCTCACAACATATATTAAATGATTAATATTTTATAACCTGGAAGAACCAATATGTATGGATTAAATTATATCATGGGTGGTTTGTGAATTATATATCCCTTTAATGTGTTATTTATATTCTGTTCTTCATGATATAATAGAGACTTTAATGGTGTGTGTACCCTATTCGGCATGTGACTATGTCAAATATGATAGTCATCAGATTGTACATTGAGAAATGATAAAATTTATTGATGATTGAACCAAATACCCAATGTTTTTCTTGGAAATAATCATTGACTAAGGAAATGATTTTATATCCATAATTTTATTCCACAAACTGATGTCCTTTTACATTTTTATAGACTCGTTGATTTTATTGATAGATTCCTTTTTGATTCATGTTTTATAGACTATCTGGAACTTTCCCTTGAGTCCATATTATGATCTATGAAATACTGCTTCTTGTTTTCAAATGGTTAAATCCTCTTTTCATACCCCAATACTCCAATAATGATTTTGTGAACATTTTTATCCCCCATGTTTTTCATGTTCTAATAATATGAGTTCACCATTTATTAGGTTTCTCTTACCCAAGAGATGAAAATATATTTTATTATTAACATGTCTAAGATGGGTGCTAATCATGAAAAATAATCAAGGAGACAATGTTGATCTCTAATGAAAATGATGTTTACTTGATCATGTTTTTAAAGACACTAATGATATATGATTATGGAATTTATCAAAATTTTATATACCAAATATTTATCAATTATGATGTTATATGTGTATTTAAAAATTATTGGTCAAATAAAAAACTCATAAAAAAATCATACATAACATTGAATTAATAAAAGATTATTCTAAGAGAGAAAATTTAAAGTCAATGAAAATCCAAAAAAATATGTAAAAAAAGAATAATATTTTAGTTACCCTCACAGTAGTTTCCCTAATCCAATGTATACATGGTGACATTTACATAATATAGAGTGAATGACATTCTAAATAACCAAATAGTATAGCTCTATTAGTAATCTATAAGCATATATGATTCTCATATTCAAATAGAAAACACATATTACACCATATTTGTTTCTCAGAGTTAAATGACTCTCTCTAGCATAACCTTTCATAAAAATCACTATACATTTAATATATTCTTTATAAAAGAAAAAAAATAATAGTTAGATCAAATGAACACCAAGGGTTAAGTATAGTGGAATCTATCAACATTTAATAAGGATAATAATGGAAAAGAATAATAACTAAACATATATTCCTTTTAAATAATTAAACTGGCATAATAATTATGGAAATATAAATAATTTAAAACATAGTACATTTAATCATTAACAAGAATACCATAACTGGAATATGAATAATGAATATGGAAATTTATACTATAGAAAATAGATGATATTAAATAAATTGAGTAAGGAACTCATCAAATGATAATATCAATTAAGAAATTACATGGATAATAATAACATAATTCCTTATAAAGGAAATACAAAATTATTGGATTTCATGAAATTATGAATCATGATAATTCTACTGTAAAAATATTTCATGAAGGTGTTTTAAAATTCATGTGTAGAAACCCGTTTATAAAAAACTATCCAAATTATTCTCCTTGTGAGGCTACTAATGCATTGAGGGGGTATCCATAACCATTCCCCACATGTATCTTCATTTACAAATCATTCATTGTAAATAAAATAATCAATTTAAATCCTGATCATTGTGATCTATCATAAAATATCAATTTTGAGTAAACATATAGATTTATCAATATTTCCCTTGAAAACAATATATATCAATTTTAAACATTGTTTCTAGAATTGATATATGGTTTATGAAATAAACATATCCATGATAAATAGTATACATATTTAAGGGTAAATTTATTGTCCAATGATCTCCAAAAAGTGAAAAATTCATGAAAATATCAATAACTACAAATACAAATAAAGGATGTGTAGTTAAATTCTATCCATGGTCATAATAAAATATAACCATATAGATAAAAAATAAGGATTTAATCAATAAATCATATTCATAGTGGAGTGTATGAAACATAATGTGTTAGTGTCATTAAATAATATAAATACCATAAAATAAAATTTAAGGAATTAATGTGGAAAAATAACATTTATTATTTAAAATCTCATTCTAAATATTAAATTATTAAAAAACATTTTAAAGATACATTTCTTTTAAAATATTATTTTTAATGTATTAATTATGTTTTAATACATTTACTAGTTATGATGATAAGATGTTCTAAGCATTTGAGTACATTGAAACAATGATTCCATTCACATCTTCATTAAATTCCAAATGATAATTGTTTGGAAAATAACAGGAATATTCAATTCAAAAAAAAAATTAAAAAAAATTCGTTTTTTTAAAAAAAATTGAGGATAATTATATATAATTTTATGAGTTTTTTAGAAAACATGGTTGTCAATGTAAATGAATTTCTGACTGAAGTGATAAATAAAGTCGTATTTTCTTATAAAGATTTATCAACATTTTTAGGTAACAAAGATTGGAAAAAATAAAAATAATACATAAAATCATCATCAATAACTAGAGGATGATAAAAATAATGTTTTTTTTTATTATAGAATGATTTTCAAAACAAGACCTATGTCGGGGATTGAACATCAACTACCCCAATCCTGCCTCCCTAATCCAAGGGGTGGCGATAAGCACTGAAGGAATAATTAACTCAGGAAGAACATTGTCTTAGTTCATGTACACACACACAAAACCATATCGATAAAAAAGTCTATTAGGAATGAATAAAATAAAAAACACTGATCTAAGGTAAAACAAGAAATCATGTACCTCTATACATTAAAAAAAGTCAGATAATGTAAATTTAAAAGTAATAGAAAAAAAAGAGGCCCAAATAAAAATGTGTCCCAAGTAGACAAAAAACATGAAAACTAAACAGATGAAAGAGAACCCACATTCTGAGACCGATGATACAACCAATGTACATGTTGTAAGAACCTAGTATCCCTATGCTCCTCCGTAGCCCTAGAAGACCCGTCTATATTAGGCATATTACATGTTACGTGTGGGAAAATACCATGTTTGTTTGAGTTTAAACATAACTTGTACTCTGACCTAAAAGATATAGGGGGGATTAAGAGATACAATTGAAATGAGTTTCCTTAGATTGGACAAGGTACAATTAATGTTTATAGATCACCCAAAGCATGTGAAATGATAACCTCATCTAATCACTTGGGGCTCGACACTGTGAGTAGATGAACTACTCCTTGAATCTTCACCATATACTGTAAGAGATATGGTCATCTAACCACGATAATCTAACCAAGTAAATCCCATGCAATAACTCATGCGTCTTTGCCTTCATGAATGTTTACTAACCCAATAAAATGTGTATTCATATAATAATATATATATATATATATATAGTCAAATAATACGAAACAAGAGAGTGAGGGAATCTCCATCTCAAATGTCAGCCCATGAAGAAGAGTATCTGAGTGTTCTAAAAGTCCAACAATGATTCACAACATCCCATGTGTTTTACCTAAAGTAACAGTCAAAACTAAGGTTCATCCTCTTCACAATATATTAATTTCGAGGTGAAAAAACATGAATTTAATGACAAATGACTAGGTACAATAGGAGTTTTCCACTATGATAGCGTAGAGGACCTACAACCCATCCTAGCAAGAGGGTTCCACCCAAACATTTTTTAGGACGCCCATCCAAACCCAGCTAGAGGGTACCACCAAAAATCTATTGAGGTACCACTACATATCCCAGTTGGCGGGTACCACCTAGAGGACATCGATGTCCAACTACGCATCCCATCTAGAGGGTACCACACAGAGGACGATAAGGACTCACATCCCATCCTATCTAGAGGGAAAAATTAGGAAGAAGTTAAGGACCCAATTCCTAACTCACCTAAAGAGTTCCACTACCTAGATTTTGAGGAGTCCCAACCTGTTCCAAAAAGATGGTACCATTCGAAAGGATCCTTTGGTGATCCTCCATGATAACTTCCTTCATTGAGAACCTCCTTAATAAGCATCATTCTTGGAACATTCCACATCATATCTATAAATACCCAACTAATTGAACTGTCACCTTCTAATTGGAAATACTATCAGGATATGCTCCTCTCTATCCAAAATTTGAGTTAAAATGATGGAGGATTGAAAGATTAATGGTTACATAAAAATAGGTACACGACATATCAGGGACCCACATGGCGTGTGGTACCACTTTTCTTCATATTTGTTTCCTAAGTAGAATATATATTTATATCTATCTAACACCAAACAACATAAAAGGTAACTACACGATGTTTCTCATTCATAATCTTACCAAATGCATGAGGCTTGTGGCTGGTCTGAGTGAAGAAATGGAATTTTTCTAATTTCCCCAAAAAATTAAATGTATTAAAAAAATAATTACACAATTAAAATACTCATGAAAAAGTTATCAATACATGAAATGCACAAGTCTCAATCAGATACCTGATGAAAAAAATTCATTTCACTACGTCATGATTAAATGTTGTCTCCTTAGACTGAGCTATGAGTCTGAATTAATTACAATAAAATGTTATTGAAATATCTGCAATAATTTTAGGGTGTTACTATCGTAGATGGTTTGTTATTCTTACATAGTATGAGGGAGATATGTCATATATAAGATCCCATACAATAATAACATTATTATTATTTTGTGAATAATTGAACCAAGTTATGTGTTCGATAAATGTAACCAAAATGAGTCTTAAAATAACATATCCATTTCTGGGACACACTACTGCTTATAGATCATCATTCCGACACATTACAAGGATTATACAATTGAATATGTGGTTTGAAAACCAAAATATTAATGATAAAATGTTATTTTTTTTATTAAATTTTTTTTTGAAAACCCCAAATTGAATCAGGGATCAATGCCCCAAACCTCTCATACTCATACTAAACACAGAAGGATCCCATTTAAAGCCTCTTCATTTAATGATTTTATATTACTATTATTGTACATAAAAATAAAATAATTGTTATATAATCATCACATAACCTAAGGAAGAAAACTAACCTGGAGGCCTCCCCACCTTGTCCCATTTTGTTACCTCATTAACACCTCATTTTAACTTAATCAAAATTTATATGATGAATTATAATTATTATCTAATTATAATCATAAAATGAAACAAATTGATGTCTCAATCCCAGGATGATCGTCTGCCTACACTCATCCAGATGCCCCATCGATCTTATCTTCAAATAATTCATTCCTTAATTAAAACCACTAAAATTAAAAAAAATTCATAATTAAAATAAAATCATTTAACATAAATACCAAAACATTTTAATCCACCATTATTATTATTCAATATAATCATAATAACATTTCTCCATTAATTTTATTATAATTTTAATAATATTAATAATAATAATATTTAATGTGCGTCTATGTTAACTGCTTTCGACCACCTCATTAGAGATCTAATTCTATCCACCTCTTTGTCCTCAACATACAACCTCCACCCCGAGAACATGCACATGATTTTTTTTTTAAATTGATCAGGTAACACTGCATTCCATCGCCACATGAAAACTATGAAAACCAAGATTATCCACCCAACCAAATAATTCCTTTGATCACTAAGATGCACATGCGATGCCAAACTGATCTGTTCACCAAACAACACCCCTCTTGTCTATCAACTAGTCCATATACATTCGATCCACATGTTTTATATGCCACCGCAATGTATCATAGGTTTTGATCACACTCGAACCCACCGCGATAAATATGAATCATGACCCCATAGATTATAGATGAATAATGTTATGAATAATGGGATGAAAACAACCATTAATAAGGCGAAAAATATCATTTTCCATGTGTTGTAAGGAAATTATTTCATAGAGGGGAAATTGTAGGTGAGAAACATAACATAGACATGAAATAATGTAAATGAATAGTTTATTTCGATTAAACGAGCTCATAAAAAGGATAAAATTAACTCATATTCTAGAAAGGAAATTGATCATTATCATTCATCAAAATATAACAATGTAAAATATCATATAATAGGTCCATCATTGATTTATAGATCATTAGTTTTTAAAAAAGGCATCCCCCAGTGATGAGGAAGACCCATTGTGATAAATACATATCGATCATCCTCAATATGGTCATTGCTCATCATTAGATGTTGATCCACCATCGAATATCTCTCTCCTCATCCTATTGAATCTAGTGTGGGTTATGAGAAGAACAATTGGAGAATCATTATTTGATGGTTTTTTATAGAGTGCCAATTTAAGTAGTCTAAAAGGAAAAACAAACAATTTTTTTTATTTCAATTAAATGTACCCTCCAATGATTGCATAATGTGAATGTATTATGAAGACAAATTTTAGGTCATTCCTAGGGTAAAAACACAATCAAATTTAAATAGTGGTCTTAGATTTTTTTATTTGAGACTATATTGTAGTGATATTCCACATTTTCAAGAAAACAATGTTCCCATAATTGAAATATATTTATTATTTTTATAATATTATCTTTGGCCTTAACAGGCCTTAGAAATGATCACCCTTTTAGAATATATACCCAGAAATATTCCTATGAATATTCCATAATCGTACAAAATTACCAAGGTCTCTAAAATATTCCATTCCATAAAGAATTTCTTCATTGAAATTCAAAACTAAGAAGAAATGTTGGGACAATGAACTTTCATATCATTATTCCATATATCATCACTACAATATAATTTACATTCAAAGGAGAAATTTAAACCTTCATCGTCACCTACAATCCAAATGTGACTGGAGTCTTTGCCTATTCATGAAAAGGGATTATGTGATTCCCTTATTAAAAAACCATCTAGTGGAACTCATAAGTATATCTTTTGATGAAAGATCTCATAGCCAATGTCCCCTAGATGTTAATCACTCCACTTACTCAAGGAAAGGACTACCACTTCCAGCTCTAAGTAGTGACTCTCATATTTTTGGTAATGAGTTCTCTACTTCTTCGACCCATATGGGATAACTGCCTACAACTAAAAAAAGGGTGATGTCGGGCACACAATGATACCAATGAAGAAATCTGGTGTTTATACCCATCCAACCATGATAAGATATGCTATGAATGAACTTGGAATACTCATGCATGTCTTCACCTATAATGGAAGGATATTTACCCAAAACTAGAGACTCCACCACACCCAGTTGTGTCATCCCATGTAAAATGTGTTATGCTGAAAAAATCTACTAGGAATGTTCAGACGATCTCTAAACACTCGATCTCACAATCGTTCCATAAATGAACAAGTATAATTAAATTGTTTTCCATGCCTCTAAACTGTCATCTTTGGGTGGAACTAACTCACCTACATGGATTAATCCATGTTTTAAAAATGCTACAATATAGAGAAAGAATTCATCTATTTCATCCGTAAAAAGCTTGGTCAAAATGTGTCATTACTCTATGAGTGAATTTTGTATAAACTAACACAATGTTCATGCGGGTACTAATAAAAACAATGTGCTTCCCATAATCTCTACATATTCTTATTGAGTCCTCTATTTGAAAACACCGACACATCGCCCTTCCCTAAACGCACATGGAAGAGGGAATCATCCACCACACCTCATTTTTATATAGTTTTTATTGAACTTACTTGACCTCATGGTTTTCATCAAATCAAACAAATTCCTATCAATGGGGGAATAATCCCTCATCGTTATACATTAGAAACTATTTAAAAAAACTAACATAGAGTTACACTGATTGCCTATATGACCCATGATTAAACCTCTATCAATAAGTGGGAAGAAATTATAATGTCACATAGCTTTTAATGATTAAAACATTATATATAATAAGATACCAAAAGTGTACCTCTTATCATCTTGTGCACTGTGGGATCATGGACATCCATGGACTAAAGTTTTTTATCTCCCCAACTATCAGCTCCCAGAGCCTAACGTAGCTCCCCTGGTGGTGGTGGAAGGATCACATTACATCATCCGCAACTCTTAGATCCTTCTTACCATATTCAATATCAGCCTCACTGGGTACCACCCTATCTATGCCGAAGAGATCCTTCATCCCAACACATCATCTATCATGGAGGTTCATCACCTATCTACCAGTGGTTATCAGCATATTAGGTCGAGCAGTCTCGCACCATGTTCACTCACATATCATAAGTAAATCAACATTCCTATGCACTTTTTTTCTAACGTCGTGCCTAAATTTTTTCTTTGTAAGCTCGCATGTGCTTAGATCTTATCACCCATCATCTGCTAGGTGATAAAGATGACTCAGCTCTGTTATGACCACTACCATCTCCAGCTATATCGTATCCCACTAATAGAAATATCTCTATCACTAATGGCCGCTCGAGTACCCCAACATAGGTAGGAAAGGTCAATGTCACAAAGCTGGTTCAGATATATCCATAGAGTCCCTACTCAATCCTATGTGCATAAAATTATCCATCCTAGATAATGTCATGAGAGTAACATGTATGGTCTGTGATCCTCAAAACATATTCACCCATTATCATCCATCCCTACTACAACTCAAATATCTCTTGGATCCTTCCTATGTGTAATAATTAGGGGTATTACTCCTCATTGAATAGCTGATCTAATTCGGGTAACATGGGTGTTGAGCCATCATGAATCTATGTATTTAGGTTCATCAATGCCCAACTACTTCTTGGAAGAGGCTGTGTTTCAGTGAAAATACATGGTCCTCTAGGGTTTGAGAAAGAATTTAGTTATAGACCACTGATTTAAGCCAATCTTCTATTTCCTGAGGATCTTCCTCTCAACAGAATCTTAATGATCTATTTTGTTCAATCTCAAAGAGCACACAATGAACTCACACATCCTCAGCATGATACACACCAACTATCTACTTCTCAATAAGGGTAGGAGTTACTTTCTTCCCACCAATATGAATGGGGTCATGATATGGAACCTAAACTGTTCCCTTATCAATCATTGTAATGTCATCATAAAATAGATTTGATATCCTGGATGGTTTTCATTGCAATGGAATCCTAATGATATCAAGGATTTCCATGGTCAGATGACCACATTTATATATAATAACAAAAATGTGAATCTAACTCAATACGATCATTTAATTATTCACTACAATATGACTCATTTACAAATAATCCCTCATAGAAAAGCCTAATCATTCTGAGTGAATATGGTTGTAGTTAAGGTCCTGGTGAAAGAATACTTCTATTTCCACACCATCACTAGACACCATGGCATATGATTTACAATTAACTCAATTTAAATTTTTTAACCTAAACCAAAACAAATCCCCATAATGGGATATATTCAAATAGGGTACCCTTGAAGATCATTTATGTAATACCAAAATTCCATGTCTCGCCCCAAGAAAAGGGTTGAGCCTCAATTTCACGAATCCCAACCCCATAGGACTATTGGTTGGTGAAAAGTGGTGAAGGAATAACTAATTTTTTCAAGTATTTTCATAAGAAAATGTACACACACCTGCAAAACCATCTTGATGAAAAAGAGGAGAAGGAATGATTAAAAGATGAAAAACTACTATAAATTAAACCACGAATTCACTAAAATCAATAAAGAACAAATGTATTTTAGTTTAAACTGAGAAGTAAAGGGAAAATACACACCAAACCCAAAATTTGTCCAACCTTACAAAAAAAATAATTAGCTAAAATAGATCCCATCTTCTAAATACCAATCTATGACCATAATATATGGTCGAAGAACCCATTATCCATAAGCTCTAATATAGTCATAGATGACCTATATTTATAATGAATAAGTCATATGTCTGTGGAAATACCATAAATGGGGTGTATAAACATTTGTAGTAGGATTCATTGAATGATTAAGAAGGACTAGTCAAAGATACAATGGAAGAGAAAGTATGTACATAACATAATATACATTTAAAGTGTACAGACCTACCCAACCAAGAGAAATTTAAGATCAAATAAGTACAATGGGAACCAAATGGTGAGTAGATAAACTACCCTTCGAGTCTTCAACACCTATAATTGGAGGGTTGGCTCGTCCAACCACAATAAGCTAAACAAAAAAGGCATGTGAAAAACCTCACATGCATTCACATCTCCTTAATGGAGAGTAATGAAATACAAGGTGTTGATATAGAAGAAGAATATATATATTTGATCAGTTAAAGATGCCCATGTGAGAGAGTAACAGGATATCAAAGCCACAGATCATCCCAATAAGAATAATATCCATCATTTAAAAAAGTCCATCAATGATTCCCAGAATCCCATGGGCATGCCTAGATGTATCCGTCCAAAAACAAGACATGCCTCAGCATTTTACCACATAGTCGAGGGGACATAAACTAAAATTTAAGGACCAATTCCTTGATACAATAGGAGGGTTCCACATTGATGGATTCCAAGACCCACTGCCTATCCCATCAGGATGATACCACCTGGAGGACATCAAAGACCCATAACCCTACCTATTTGGAGGGTAACAGACAAAGAAAGTCGAGGACCCACTGCACAACCTAGCTTGAGGGTACCATCTGGATGATATCGAGGACCCTCTTCCCTTCTCAACAAGAGGGAACCACATGGTAGATGTTGATGAAATAATACCTTTCCCAGTTGGAGGGTACCATTAAGAAGAAGTATATAGTTATCCATCTTGATTTCAGCCATTAACGAGCACTGAATCACTATGTGTCACGCATGGGACATTACACATCATATATTAAAATCCATAACTTAGGTAACCATAGAGTCCTACATGGGAAAACATTATATATATTATACTCATGGTACGAAATTAGATTTCAAACTAAGGATATTTGTAACATATATGATTCATGAATAGTGGTAAAAAACAAGTTAGGGACCCAGACGTCGTTTGGTCTTATTCAACTACCAAGTTGTGTCCATGACTGAACATATATTTCTATCCATGTATCACTGAACTATGATTATGTTTACCACACTTTATGCCTCAACCAAGATCCTATTGACTACATGAGGATCATCGCCCGTATGAGGGGAAAATGAAATTTCACTAATATTCATATTATAAGGGCATTGGATGAAAAAATGGATTACACCATTACGATCCTCAAGGAAAAACTCTACATATTGGAAATAAAAATTCATTAACTAAAAATCTATTGAAAAATGGATCATTTCACTACATCACCCTCGAGTGATGTCTGATGGGCCTAATCCACAAGTCTGAATTATATTCAAAAAATTGGTCATGAAACTTATGCCTTAAATTCATGGTCACGGTGTCATAGGCGGTTGATAATTCCGACCCTGTATAAGAGTGATATGTCTGTTGTAGGTTCCTGAAAAAATAATAATTATTTTTTATTTGTTGTTTCTTTGACCTTTGGCAGATGTCTGAAAATATTATCAAATTCATTCTTAAAATTATCATATCAATTTCTAGGATATGCTACCAATGATGGTTGAAAAAACCCAACAATCTATGGTGAAGTTACTTTTGAATTTCTTATGTGAAACCCCAAATAATAATAATTATATTGTATTATTATTATTATTAAAAATATATTTTAAAAAACCCTAAATCAATCGATGGATCCATGCCTTAAACCTCTCAGCCTCACGATATACACAGAAGGATATAATTTAATGTCTATACATTTAATATCTTTTAAATTATTACTATTGTTCAAATATAATATTATTATTATTATATAATCATCACATTGATTATGGTGGAAAGCACTCTAGTTGGATTCCCCACCTCCTCCAATTATATAATATCATAAAAACTCTTTCTAAAATCTTTTTATTTTTTACAATTAAGTATAATTTTTATCAATTAATGATGATAAAATAACAAAAATTAATCTCTTTCTATCAGGATGATTGTGTGACCACCATACTCTAAACATCAAAACAATTTACACTTCAAATAAATAAATCTTCAATTAAAACAATGTAATTAAAAATAAATTTTATTTATTTAATAATAAACTTTTAACATTATTAACCAATTATTTTATTCGCCCATTATTATAATTTTTAAATATAATTATAATAATAAATCCAGTTTCATTTTTATTAACTTATCACTGATAATAATAGTTCTAATATTAATATTAATAATAATATTAATAATATTTAACAGTCTGCTACATTAACCACACACGACCACCCCTTTGATGATCCGAGTATATTTACTCTAATGTCGTCACCTAGTAGAATATGCCATGTGACCTTCTGTATGTACTTTTCTTGTAACTAATGTTATCACACCACACATCATCATCTCACATCATCCATGAAAACATAGATTACTGGCCCGATCCTAGACCACATACGAACCCAAATACACATCCACAGTTCCAAACTAATCCATTAATGAAATACTATCCCACAAATTTATCAATCCATCCTAGAACCATCCATTTTCATGTCATTAATTTTTTTATAACAAATCTATGGGTTTGATCACACTCAAACATCCCCTATAAATTTCTAATATAGACCTTGTTGTCTAATGATGAAGAATGAGAAGAATAGTGGGAGAAATTTACAAATAACAAAGTGATAAGAATCAGCGGACAAACATTGGTGGCCTATAATTTTATTGCAGGTAAACTGGGTGAGAAGCATGACATGGATAATAAAAAAACTAAAAGAATTATTTCATTCGATTACATGGTCTCACAAATGTGCCCAAAATAATGAAAATCAGATAGAGTTAATTGATTATAATTAATTATTTATTAATAAGGGTGGAAAAAACATATAATAAGTATCACCTAGATTTATGGATCGATCTTTGGTTAAGAATGCATCCACCAGTTAGGAGGAACACCTCTTTTGGTTTCTACCCAACGATCCACCTCCATCTGGTCATGGTTCCTCATTCGATGGTGATTTTCCAACGAACAATGATCTCCTCCTACTATTAAATCTATAAAGGGTTATATGTAAAACCATTGAAAAATGTTCTTTATATTTTTTATAGTGTATTCAAATTAGAAGATTAGAAAAATTGAGAAATAAATTATCTATTTATTTCAATTAAACATACCAACCACCAAATACCTCATCTGAACATATCATGATAACTAATTTTAGGACATGCCTAGTGTAAAATCCATGTTTTGGATTAGTATATTGTTTCAGATATCGGATTGAAGACATTTCATGAAAGATATTCCAATTTTTAGGAAAACTATGTATGCATAATAAAAATATATTTAACGTGTATGTATAAATAATTCGGGTCTCACTGGGCCTCAGAATCGATCTCCATCTCAATGCCTTGATCTAAAAATTATCATAATAATATTCCAATTTCTTAAATGTAAAAACCAAAGTCTCTAAAATGATAAAATGTTTTCTTATAAATGATGTTTATTCAAAAAAATATTAAAAATGATATTGTGAAATAAATTCTTACAAAGATCTTATAATTTAAATGATAAATAACCAATGAAATGAATATGTGTATTAAATTTGAATCCATATAAATAAACCATAAGTATAATAATAAATAAAAAAATCCACTAAAAATCATAGAATATAAAAAACGACGAATGAAAAATATAACCCAATGAAATGGAATTGAGTAAAATGTTTTTACCACATAGTAAATTTTGATTCAAAACAAATTAGATTAAATAATTTAAAATAATAAAATATCTTGTATTATTAATTAATCATATTATTACATGTGAAATTGCTATGGTTTACACCATATAAATCTAATTAGTTGAATAATAGTACACTATTCCTTAATGAATATAAAATATATATGAATTCTCTTACAATGATCATAACATTGATTTTAGAATTAGTCAATGAGTAGAATAAATTTGTAAAATATTAATACACATTTAAAAATTTGGAATGGAGCATAATATAATCAAAATTGATTTTATACAAAATATTGTAATATCATTGGAAAATAAAAAAGTATTATATGTAAATCAAAATAATTTATTTAATGGAATTTTTTATCATTTGGGAACATTAATGTAAAATATAAATGGATGAAATTATTAAAATTTAATCCTAATATAACATGAATTTTTATGTAATCATGATACTCAATCTCGGTGTTTCATGATATATACTAAAAAAAATAAATTAGGTGAAATCATTATAATAAGCGTTAAAAAATAGAAATTGAGATGATGTCCATTATAATTATAATAACATTGTACTAATGATTAATCAATGAATAGATTATTTGAATCAAATATAAATACTAAAAAACATGTGAAAATCAAACATATGAAATCAAAATTAATTATAAACATAATATTAAAATATCATTAAAAAATGTAATATGTCCCAATGAAAAGAAATTGAGTTATGACATGCTTTACAACTTAGTATCCTTAACATAAAATCTATATGGATGAAATAATTCAAATTAAGAATTAATATTCCATGAATTATTCTATCACCATGATATTATATATAAAAGGGATAATATATACACCATATAAATTAAATTGTTTTTATAAGATTACAATATGACTCAATAAGGAGAAATTGAGACCGTGTCCCCTACCTCATGCTTCCTTTTGGATGAACATGATTTAACCTTCATTATAGCGGTTTTAATCATTCTATAAACCTGTTATAGAAAAATTATTATATTTATAATGTCATATATGATCTTTTTATAACATATTATCACCTATTCATTAATAAAATTTCATTATATTAATTTTTTTTGGTTTCAAATACATTTTTCTTTGATGCTTTGTAATGAATGTTTATTTTATTGTCACAATAAGTAGTAAAATAATTTTAAGAATAATAATATTTTCATATTTTCAATATTAATGCATCAATTATTCTTTGGTAAAAAGTCACTACATATTTTTTTTTAGAAATGAACTATATTTCAGTCATGAAGATGGTTGGTCATACATACACTTGAGTAATTTTTCACTTTTAATGATCATTATGGAAACTAATGTGTAAAATATTATCATTCAAGAATGATTATGTTATCATAATTGATATATTATTTATTTAAATATACCATATATATTTCATATGTTGTTGTGATGAAATGGGTGTCACATTTCATTATGAAGGCAGTTGTTCATATGAACACGAATGACGTTATCCTCTTTGAATGAGGGAAAAGGTAAGATGGAAATTGATATATAATCATTTAATAATTATTAATATGCAATTAATATAATAATTATTTCATGATTATAACTTATTTTAATTAAATTCATCCTTATCGCATTTCATGTACCAGATTAGTTGAAAATGAATAATATCTCTTTATGAGGTGTTAACATATCGTACACATCAACGATGAATCATATCCCATATGGATTGGAAAGTGAAAATGATATATGTGAAATAATTATTATAGGAAAATAATTATTCTACAATTATCATAAATATATTTATATCTATCATTACACAAAACCGTGAGAGGGGGTAAAGGGAAAACAAATGACATGGGTTTATGAGTTTGTAGTCTATCACACACAAAAATGATGATTTTAAAGAACTATTATTTGAATTGGATATTATTTTAGTTCATGAAGATAACATAACAACATATATGTATATATAATATATTTAGGTATTATATACGATTTTTTAATAAAAACTAAAGTACATGAATGATGAAATAAAATAGAAAATATAATTGAAAAACATGACCTCTTCTTTGGGTATCCTCTTTAGGTTTTCCCCAAAAAATATCCTAGGATGAAAATATGACCAATATATAGATTTATGTACTAGATGAGGGGTTTGGGGAATTTTTTTGAGTTGATATTTTCCAAAACCATGTTGATTTATTTTGTGATGAAGAGAGGATAGAGGGTGGCCTATTTTAAGTGAGGTGAGTAGCACACTTGTAATTTTTAAAATGAAAAATTTGTACACTCTTTTTATATGAATTATTGGTATTAAAGGGATTATAATAGATACTTAGAAGTTATAGGTTATAAATTATTCTCTTTAATAAATGTAATAATATTATTTAGGTTATATTGACTGGTATACTTGTAGTTTTACCCTCGATGAATATATTTCTTTCTATGAGGACGATAATTTGTTTTTTTTGTTTTTACTGTTATCTATAATAAATATGTAATTTGAAATTATTATATAATATAATTTGTTCTTACTCCAACCCTAAAATCAATTTTTAAAAATTATATTCATATATGTTTTAAAATATAATTTAAATATAATTCAAATGACACGATAAGAATATGAGGTTTCATTGTGTAAATGTTCAAAAGATTACAAGGATTTATATCTATAATCAATATGAATATTATTCCAATGAAATAAATTATTTTAAATTAAATATTATTGAACTAATATTAATTTAAAACTAAATTAATATATAATTTACCTTTAAAAATAATTTACATGAAAAGTTAGTTTTAAAATAAAATTCAGTATTCTCACGATACATTGAAAAATTATACATTTTAGAAAATTATAAAAAATTAATCAAAATATAATTTTTTTATAATAAATTAAAAAATGTATTTTAATTTATCAAATAAATTTTTTATGAGATGCAATTATTTTTACAATTTATTTTCATAACGTACAAATAAACTGCCTTTTTAAAAAATAATGTTTTTCTGAAAAAACATATTTTTTATTTTATATGATTCTTATTTTATTTATTGATAATAAATAACAAAATTCATCATATTTCAAAGAGTAATATTCATGACAACCAATTTAATGGCTATATTGTATTGATATATTATATTACAATTCATTTAAACATTGGATGGAGTGTTTTGTATGATATCAAAAAGATTTAATTTGACAAAAAAAATTTCATGAGTTGTTTAAACTCAGTTTTTAATATCACATATTATATATAATTAATTATTCCTATTTTATAATTTCGTAGATTAATTTTCTCCCCCCCCCCTTAACTAAATTGCATACTCAAAATTTAATCTTTATATCAGTAATCAAGGGTTTGATATTTGAAAATTATTTTGTTAAGAACAAACATTGTAAAAGGTGCGTATAAAAAATCTTCTTAATAACATATAAAGAGAAATATGAAGGTCATATGGAATAACATATTACAAAAATTATATGTATCATAACATTGATGGAATTTAATGTTTTGGACATGTTAGAAATGTTTTAATAATTATTGAAACTAATAGAGATCATTGATCAAAAGAAAATATTTGATCAATGGAATATTAAGTAATAGTAAACAATAAATCTATGATGAGTTATGTTCCCAATTGATTCTTTCGAATTGAATGTGAAATGATTAATTATATGACTTAAAATCCTCTTCCCTGCATTTATGAATTCATTTTCTATATAACAATAAAATTAAATATAATTACATAATAATTTTTTTCATAAAAAATAATTTAGTACTTCGGATGGGATTAAATGAATTTCCAATTCATTGTTTACTCTAGTAATTTAATATCTAAAAGGAAATTTTTATGATACAAACACTAAAATTCACATTTAATGGATCATAAGACAATCAAAAGTGTGACCACTCTTTTTTTGTATGTCTATATCTATCTTTAAAAAACAATATGGGTTACAAAATTTATTCAATATAATATATTTATATATAAACACCAATAGTAAAATCACCAAATAATATTCTCTTATTTCAAGTCATTGAACTAAAGATAATAACATATTTACCATGATATCACGTAGTCCAGTGGTAGTCATTAAACCGTTATCATCATTTTATTGTTGGTTTAATACCTATACAATTAATGAACATAACATGTTGGCACCAAACATGCAAATTTTCCATTTTATAAATCAATATTAATATAATTAATATATAATAAACTTAAAAAATATATGATGGACATCTATCAAACAATATTGATCATTCAGTTATCTTTTTAGTAAGGTATTGAATAAAAAATATTTTTTTCCCAAAATGTATAATAATCATAAATAACTATTAATAGAGTTTCATTAATGATCATATTAGCCCTAATTGTTTTTAATACCATAAATCATATGTCTATAAATAGTACACTCCATATTTATCCAATAAGAGTAATTTTTTTTGTCGATAAAACATAACTAAAACCAATGTATTTTAATTCTATGAATTTCTCCCAAAAAATCCATAATATTCTTAGGATCCAACTACATTAAACCTAAAAATACAATTTTAATACATTTAAATTATGATAAGTCTTATACAATTAAACCCACATAGGTATCAATAACCCTATTTTATTGAATACATATATGCTTCTAAAATTTATCAAATTTGATACATTCATAATAATTCTAAGATAAAAAACATTCATTTATTAAAAATTTCTATGATTTAAATATTCAATTACAATAAAAAATTAATTCATCCATATTTTTTAATATATCTCCATCCACGGTCTAAGGTTGATGATTATAATATGTTATTGATTTGGATAATGAAAAATATACTGAAATTATGAATAATAACTATAAATGAATACCTATGATGAGTTTCATTTCCTTCCTTCATACTCTTCAATTATCCATGAAAAACATTATAATTATAACCATTTTTTACAAGCATGAAAATTTTCACATTTAGTTGAGACAATTTCTCGGGATACTGTTTCAATAATTCTGACTAAATGGAAATTGATCCATCTTTCTTATATGGTTTTCACCACTAGATATCTTAGAAAATAATGACCTTGTCTTCATTGGTGACTCCAAGAGTTCATTAAGGTATAATTTTTTAATCATATTTTGGGATAACTTATTAGTCATAATCACATTATCATTCACTCATATCATTTTCCCATTTAATTGTTCATAGTCACCACATTTTCCATTATGTTCAATTTTTAAATGATTCTTTTGAGTTACGACCATTATAAAGAAAACAATAGTGTGTGAAAAAATCATCAAAATAGAAAAAACATATAAAAATTTAATGGTTGTCTAAATAATGAAAAAAATATTTTCAATTTAAGAAACAATTGGTTTGATCTAGGTTATTATTTTTCATTAGCTATTTAATTCTTTCAGAATAGTTGTTATGGAAAATTTCAATTATCCTAAGAATATATCCTTGGAGTTTCAAACCATGTGCACAATAAGGTACGTTTTGATGAAATATTTGATAATTGGATCATGCTGAGTGTTCCCTATTGAATTTTATTACCCATAGGTAACTTTGTCCATGAACCACATTTTTCTATAGTATCGATGGATAGATAACTGACTACGGAAAAAATAATACTCCCTTCCTTACACAAAAAATAATATTTTATAATAATTTTCCCCAATTTTTATTATTAGGGTACCTTCTATAATATATGTTATCAAGAATGTAGTTTATGTATTATCTATTGACCTCCCTCTCATACCAAATGTATTTTCCCTAACCTTCGTATCCCAGTGTCAATGTCTACTTTATTTTCATAAGTTAAAATTAAGAATATACCAAAGGAATGAATTGTATGGTAGTCCTGATAAATTATATATAAAAATATTATTATGTTACATTTGAAAAAAAGATACATAATTGTCCTTTGAGAATTACATTATTCCCTCTGGCATATCATTCCATATCTGCAAAATTAAACATCATAGAATCATGGCTTAGGAAACCAAATAAGAGTGAGCTCAAATTCTCAGTAAGGGTTATGGAAATTAGATGATATAATGAATAAATATGAATTATCATTTAATGTTAGTTAACTAAACACACAATAACTTTATTTAATCTGACTAGTATAATAATTATAGAAGTATAAATAGATTAAAACAGAGTCCTTTTAATCAACAACATGAATATCATAATAGTACATAGAATAATCAATATGGAAAGGGAAATAAATGAAATTGTATACTATTTTATAAACTAAGAATCAAATTTATAGTGAGAAAATATCAATGATATTTTTTTATGGATAATAATAAATGAATTCTTAATGATTTAAATTCCTAGTTATGGGACATCATGATCTCATGAATCGTCATACCACTACTATTACAATCACACCACAAAATGGGTTATGACTAATGGGTAAAAAAACTTCATACTAAGGAAATAAAAACTAATTAGTATCAAGACATAACTAATGCATCAAGGGGACATCAATAACATAAACCCACCAGTATCATCATGTCCAAATTGTTCCCCTTATATTAAACTTTCAATTTAATTCATGTTCAATATTCCTTTTCACCAATTCTCCATATTAAGTAATTACTATGGATTTATCGGTATTTAACTAGATAAAAAATAACATTCAATGTAGAACACCATATTAGAGTTCATATAAGGTTTAAAAAATTGACTTATCCTTGAAAAATAATAGGGATATTTTTGGGATATTAATGACCAATTATCTTGAGAATGTGAATAATTCATGTGAATAATAATAACTACAAAATTGATTTATGTAATTTAATTTAAATACTAGCATTGGTCAAAATAATAATAAACCATGCAATCAAAAAATGAGGATTATATTTATATAACATATCCGTAGAGGAGTATATGAAAAAAAATCGATTTTTTTGATGAAATGAAATACTATAAAAATATCTTTAAAAATTTCATGTGTAACATATCATTATCATTTTGAAAATTATATTTTAGTGACAATAAGATGAAAAAAATTAAATATTATTCTATTTTAAAATGATTATTTAATCTTATAATTGAAATTTTAAAACATAGAGTGGTCAGAATGGTAAAAAATTACATTTATATTGATTACATCAAATCAAATATTTAGTTCAAATTTTCTGTAAAATATAATTTTTTATTACTTGGAAATGACATTAGGAGTCATTTCAATAGAATTTATAAAGAGAATAAATTTTTAATAATTTCTCTTAAAAGTAATAATGGAATAGTATATCATTTTTAGAGATATATTTAGAAAACATTGTTATGGATGGATATTGATTTCTGAATAAAGAGATAAGTAATGTATGCTTTTCAAAAAAAAGTATTATTTAATTTTTGTAACAAAGATTTTAAAAGTGGATCTCATTATTTATAAAATAATGAATAACTATGGGAATATAAAATTAAATGATAATCTAATGATAAAATAATTTCTATCAATGAAAATTAGATCCTAAAAATTCTTGATTAAAATGAGATTCTGAAATAAATCATTACAATGATAATAATATTAAACGGATAATAAAATAATTAATCATTCATGTGTACAAAATGTATATACACACTAAAAAGTGGAAATATATAAATATATTGCCAAATTTCATTAAATATCATTTAAAATCATACATAATGAAAGAAAAATATAATTCAATGGAATGAAATTTAGTTATGAATTTTTTTAACACTTCATAACTTTTATATGAAAACCCCTTAAATGAAATAATTAAAAATGAAACTAAAATACCATGAATTATTAATGAATCGTGACATTAAATCTATAATGGGGATTATTTGTGTTATATTGAAATAAGTCTCAATGAATGGAAAATAAAGACGAAGTCCCAAACAATGATTATAAAATTGAAGTGATAATTAATCAATCAATTTTTTATGATTATCAAATATAAAAACACCAATTAAAACTTCATATACAATAAAATATAATTAATGTAATTGTACATACATTATTTTAATATCAATGGAATAATTGTTTTTAAAATAATGATAACAAACTAAGTTATGACATTATTTTCAACCTGTTAACATTCATGTGAAATCTCATTGGATGAAATAATTTAAATTGAAACATAATATGACATTAATAATTAATTAATAATTATCTTACATGTCAAATGGGTTTATTACATAACATATAACATGAAATTGATATATAAAATTTAAATATTCCTCAATGAATAGAAATTTATGTGAAGTCCCTTACAATTATTATCACCTTGATGTGAGTATGAATCAATGAATCAATTATGCGTATCAATTAAAAATCCAAATATTATATTGGAAGTAAATTTTAATATAATAAAAGTATATTATACATGTAATCTAAGAATATTTGATTGAGAATGATGAAATAAAATAACACAATGAAATAAACTTGAGTTTTGAAATTCATTACCAAATGGTTATATTCTTTCCAAATATCCTTCGATGATATAATTAAAAATGAAACTAAATAAACAATAAATTATTAAGTAATCCAAATATTATATGTCAAATTTATTTTATATACCAAATATAAAATAAATATCTTTTATAACATTACAATATTCCTCAATAAATAGTAATTTTGATAAATCCATGGTTCATATAAATATATGGATTTAACAAATCCATTTGAGAAATAAAAATGAAGAGATTTCCTCAACCAATAGGATCATACCTTATGAATCTCATTTATTGGAGCATCATCGGAATATAACAATTCTGGGGTTTCTCTTTTCTAAGTCAAAGCTTATATCTAATAACAAAAGAGTAAGAGAAACCATTTACGGGATATTTTTAATCTCATTGAGATCTTGACCCAATCCATTTTCAGTGAACCAACCCATTAAAGTCTGATAATCACACAACTTACATGTATTGTGTTTTCTACTTATTAAAGGGATATTCATTCAGACTCTACCAATTTGAGTATATATGATATTTCATATTGAATGGAGAATATATTATCATTATATTATGGTTAAATGACATATTAGTTTATAATATTTTTGGTAATATTAATATTCAATTAATGACTTCATTTTTAAGCAATTTTTTTAAATTATTTATATTTTAACAAAATATTATTATGATATAATTTATGTTAAAGATAAATAACCTTATAATTTTTTTGAAGTCAAGTGTAATATTTATAACGATCCCATACTATTTCAGTCCAAATCCTTGTATTTTTCATTAAATGTTTATTATTATTTCTAATGTGAAAATAAAAATTTTTACACAATTATTTAGAAATAAGGACTAAAATTTGCAATCAGAACATAAAAAATATTAAATGGTGCTTTTTTCATAAATTAATGATATAGTAAAATTTTTGGGTAAAAAGTAAATATCTTATAAATATATGATATATATTATGACACCATAATGAACCAAAATTGATTTAATAAATACTATAAATGCGATCCATGACCAAATCAATGTTTTCTCTATAATATAATGTGATTTTAGGTATATTTGATATATTTTATACATTCATAGTGAATACTCCAAAGCTTATAAAATATTTTAATGTTTTAAAATCATTTCTTTTAGAGAATGACTCGCCTATACATATGAAATGTAATTAATTTAATAATATCGGTCCTTGGACTTATAAAATAATGAGACCCACTCCCATTTTGAAAAAACAATTAGAAAATACAATGGAACGGTTTGTGGTTTTGGTTATTTTGTTGTGTTGAATCAAAAAACCAAACTAATAAACATATCTCTCTTATTTCCAATATAAACCCAACATAGATCCCACATCCCAAAACTCAAAATCCTTGTGTCACAACCATACCATTCCCTAGAAACTACTGAGTCCCCCAAGGGTACCCCAAGGTCTAAATAATCCTCTCCCAAGCATTTAGAGTCACAAACTCTAGAATGTTTCCTTCTTCTCCACCATTAAAATTCAAGAATGTTCTCTGAAAATAGTTTATTTTATTTTAGTTGGATACATTTTCATTCATTTATTATCATTCTTATTACTATCTAGTTGATTTTATTTGAATGAGATATCATTTATCATACTTATTTTCCACCCTTACCAATTTCCTTACATGGCTGAAATTTCATAAGTGATCTCACCTTTTATTCTTTTTTCAGGTTTTGTTATGATCACACGCATTGTATTTCTACATACAAATTATCATAGCTGAATTTACATATCCCTGTTATTTAACATATGATTCCAAAATTATGAGAGACTCCCCTTTCTCTCATTATCCTTATTTATGAATTTTTAAGTAATACCCTTTATGCTACCAAAATTTCATCCTGGTTTTCCAAGCTAAAAAAAACTATGTAATGAATTCAATACCAATTTTCATATTAATGATATACGTAATTTTTCCCCTTATTTTTATTTTTTTGAATCATTTCTTGTATTTATTATAAATTCATTGATTACGGGATTAATTATTATGATGAATTAATACATGTTATATGTTCTATGTGGAACATATAAGAATGATCATTAAATGAATGTGACAAGTTCACCTTGAATTAAGTAGCACTCCAATGCATTGGGTAGTGATTAGTTTAATGATCTATCATTATGGGATATAGAGTGAAAATAATTTTTTATGGGACTTTTTCCACAAGTATGTCTTGAGGATCTATCCTTGATCAATGTTTATGATGTAGTGTTTTAAGTATTTTCAACATCTCCCATGTTATTATTATTATGTTATATCCTTCCTTATTATTCTTGTTTATTTTATTTCTCAATGATATGAGTATTTTATAACATATATTTTCATCATCGTGTTCTTCCTTAATTACCTCCTTAATAGGCATTATATGTAACAAATGTTTTATGATTTTCACTATGTTATATTGTGTAGTATAAAAAATCCATGGAATTTTTAATGCATGTTTTTAAATATTTCAAAAAAAATTATTTTATCTTATGTTAAAGATATTTTTCAATGAGCCTAATTTATAGAATATAGTATAATTTTCAATATTTTTGATTTTTTATTATTTTAATATATTTAATTAAATATGTGTTAATGTTAAACAATGAAAGAGGTTGTTGTAGTCGGTTTCAGAGGAAAGTATCCATTATTTTAGGGATGTGGATTATAAAACATTATAAATAAGATGTAGTGATTATACTGTGAACATGAATACATCCCTAAATTTTGGAAAATTTAGATGAGTTTTTTATCAAGAAAATACATCCTATTATTGATATTACTGGTGGTCTTGGTTCTATCATAGATGTACATTGGGGTAAAAACTCAAACCAGGTCTCCTTAGCCAGAATGAAGGGAAAATTGTATATGACATTAGGCCATACTTCTCACATGGTTTGACACTCCCAGGGGATATGCATTGGTAAATTTATATGATTCATTGGATAAAAAAATTAATTAAATGGACAGTGTGATGATTTCCTCAATGAGATGCCCAATCCAAATGGAGCTACAATTGAAAAATTTATTACCATAATCTCTCAGATGACCCAGGATCTGAATAGAATCATATATCTCCAGAATATAAAAAACCCATCTATTAGTTAAAAACCAAAAATTGAGAGATTCATGAGACAAATACATCCCTATTTCAATGGATAATCTGATCCCTTTATCACTGTACTAGAGATGAACTCTATTGAGAAAATAGTATATATACTTCTATGTTATAAGAATGAGAGATTTGAACTGGAAATTTATCATAAGGACGGTGGATCCGATCAGTATGTGAAATTGATCAAGAAAATGAATCATGGTGAAGAGATTGAATAAATGGTTTTGAAGGAATTATAATAATATATTTTATAATAATATTTCTCGCACTCTTTTTCTTACTATGAAAATGGATATCTTTTCCATTGAGAAAAAAGAAGATGAGTGTATCATGATGTATGAGGAAAAAATCATAAGGCTAGAATGATACTCCTTCAAATTTTTCACTATCACTGAATTAATGGTTAAAAGTGTCAATATTGGCCTAAGACCTAGAAAATAAAAATCCTAGGAAATCCAAGACATTAAAAGATACACCGAAATTTTCGAATGTCCCATCAATATCTAAATGGAGATTGGTGATTCAAAAAGGTATCATGGGGATATGATGTAGAGAGTGGAGTTTAATTCTATCTATCTTATGGTGAAATTTATTTATGCCACAAAAATTTAAAAATAAAATGTGTAAAAGGAATGGGTAGAAGAGCCTCAAAATTAGCATTAGTGGAATGAATAAATTATATAGGTGTGGGAAGAAAGGACTCCTTGCTATAAATTTATGATAGAAGAAACCCACTAATGAGATTGATGATCGGAATACTCTGGTAAACCATCAATGCATTTTTCATTGCATCATATACAAGGAACCAGGGAACATTTCAAACAAATGTACTAATCCAAGGGTTTTCATAACAAACAAAAACCTTCATGGCTGCAAGGTAGATATTTTTCAACCACAACTACTGAAGTGGATCCCTAAAATGACGTGCTGATAGGTACACTAGTCATTCATTGAATAAAAGAAAATCTTTATTTTCATTCTAGTTCAATTATTTCTTTTATATCATTAATGGTTAGTAGAACTATCCAAAACCCCCCACAAAATGTTGAAGTTGAGTTATCAGTGAAAATAGAAAATGGGGAAATTATTTCAGCCCAATTATATAATCAGTTCCATTTCAATGTTTGTGGATTGAACTACCCAATTGAACATTTCATACTCTCATTGGTGAAATTTTAATGGGTATGTATTAGCATTCCTTATATAGAGAAATCATAAAGTGGAGCGAGATGAAAATCATTTTTCATATTTTTAATAGATTCTCGATTCTATACAACTGCAACGAGGATAAGAAATATTCTTTAGTACCATCATCTCAACCATGACTATTTTTACCCAATTAGAAAGTGTATCTATATCAAATGATTGAGTCTAATGACAAAACTATCCTTGAAGACATTCCTATTATGTTGTAAAACACTGAGGTGTTTCCGAAGTAATTTATTGGTTTACCTCCTTGTCTAGAGGAATATGTTTTAATTGAGCTTATACATGGTTCATTTCTATTATCTATAGATCCATATAGAATTAAGGTTGTGGAAATTGAGGTAATAAATAAACAGTTATATGAGAATGATGATTTAGGTTTCATATGCCCAAGTGCTTGACCATGGATTTAAACAGTCCTCTTCGTCAAGAACAAGGGTGATCCAATGAACCTTTGCATCGATTGTTGTGATATCAAAAAGATCGAAATAATGAATAAGTATACCCTTCCATGGATTGATGACTTGTTCAATTATCTATGCAATGCACAATACTGCACCAAGTTGGATATTTGGACTAGATATATCATGTAGTAAAGAAAAGTGAAGATATCCCAAAGACCTCTTTTTATACAAGGTAAGGGATGTTTGAGTTTATTATGATTCTATTCAGACTCACTAATACGACAGAAATCACTACAAAAAAAATGAATCAGTTATAGGGGTTATTTTTTGGATTATTGGGGATTATATCCCACTCTAAACACAATATCATCAGTTATGAGGAAACGTCAACATTTTTCCTTGTGACTATGGTTAAAGGTGGTTTTGAAGAACTGTTGGTAATGTGATTCCTAAAATAATGGTGGTTAGATTTGAGGGGGTTAAACCCCCCATCAATTTTCCTCATGGAATCATTGATTATATGGATTTTTAACACCTAATAATCTATTTACTAGACTTGATATGGTTGGATACCACTGATATTTGAATTATTAGTTACATATTATAGGCGGTTTTCAGAACCTCCTATATTTATGTCTAAATTAAAAGGGATTTTAATCTCTCTAACAGAGGCCATTTAGAGGTGATTTTCACAACAGCCTCTAATTGGTTTCTATTTTTTTAATGAAACCCCACCCACTACCTCTACCATTCCACCTACTCACAAGTGACCAGAACCCCTTCCCTCCGGTTCAGTCCTTTACCTCTCCCTTCACCTTCTATTAGGTCATGTCCCACCCTTCCCTCTAATGTGTTGTTCCACGGTCGCTCTCACCTGTGTGGTGTTCTGCGGTCCTATCCCACACCTCCCATGCACTGTGCCATTCCACCTTCATCCAAATCATCTGAATTTCATTCATAAAATGTTAGCACTAGGTTTTCAACCACTGAACTGCAACTTATAAAGATTCCCCTTTACCATTATGGAAATATAATTTTAAAATATTAATTACACATTTTTATATTTATATGTATTAAGAATGTGATTCAAATATATATTATTTGAATAAATATTTAAAAAGATATATATATTTATATTATATATTTTTTTGTGGTATTTATATATAATATATATTTGTTTTTAATATATAATATATATATATATATATTCAAATTATATATATATAATTTATTTGTGTATAATATATTATGTATATATTTTTTAAAAATATATATATAATATTAGAAATATAAATATTTAATAATATATAATATATTTTGGTCTAATATATTTATTATCTTGGTATATAATTTATATATATATATAATTATATTTCCAGAAATAAATATTAATTTATACATATATTTGTAAATACAATTACTTCTTTGTGGGTGTGTCTATTTATTTATTTATATAAATTTTATAGATATAATATAAATATTGAATATATATTTATCTAATAATTTTTAAATATGTTTATATTTGTACCCTTGAGTGTACCAAAAATATTATAAATTATTCTTATTATTATTACAGTAAATTTGTAAACTATAAAAATTGTATTTTTCTTTTATATATACTAGATCATTACATATTTAATGATTTATATTATACATGTATTATATTTAACAAATTATTATTATATATTAATGAATTTGATTATATTGATTTGTATTAAATAATATATATACACACACACAACACTAAATACATCAATTTAATTGGAAATATATAGTATAATTAAATGCTATATATATATTTGAAATTAATTTATAATTGATATTATATACTAAAATATATATAAAATGATTATGTAATATATATATATATATAATTGATTATTTATAATATAATATATATAATATAATCATAATATATATATATAGACAGTGATGGTGACTCGCGGCTGCCCGCAACATTGGCGATGGGGAATCACAGCACTGCAACCCTAGATGACACTCGAGGATGACTTCCCTCCCCTTCCAGGAGGTGGAAGGTGGGTGGAGGAATGGTCACAGCCTCCAATCCCGCAGAAAACTTTCACTCCTTTATCAAGCCCTAGATCCCTCCCAGAATTCCCAATGATTTCTTTATTCCTGAAAGTTTCTGATCTTAATCAGGGTGATCCTGAGTTATCTATCTCATCATCATTGTTTTTTGGAGCATCGATCCATTTGTATCTAACACTGGTGGCACATTTCGATCATTGAAGGCCCTCAGTTGATGACTTTGACCGCTTCATCTTTGGAAAGTGGGATTTGAAAGACTGCGCAGTTGTTGGGCTTCTTGACAAACACCAATTCATGATTCTCTTTTCCTCGGAAGATGATTTGATCTGAGCCTCGTCTAGTGCCCCTCGTAGATGCAATGTACGTTGTTTCTTCCTCCTTCGATGGTGGTTTGATCGATGCATGAATCACTATCCTCAACCATTGCGGGATGGGTTAAACTCCCTCATCTCCCACTTCCTTTCCAAAATCGTGCAATTATTCCCATGATTGGTAATATGGAGGGGTGATATCTCTACTCCGATGTCTGAACATCCACTATAAGTCATCTAGCCAATCCTCATATCTGTGCGGAGGTGGATGTTTCAAGGCCATCAGTAAATTGGATATGGCTTACCGTTGGAGAAGAGTTCAAATTGAGGAAGTCTGTGGTCTTTGAATCTTGGGATGACTACTGCAATACCTGTTGCCGACTAGGGAATATGTATTTGAAGTGTCACATTGAGGTGATGAAAATAAGAACTTCAAACCTGAGGGAGAGGGTAGGAAAGTATCACGGGCCAAGGTTGATGTCCGTTGGAGGTGTGGTTTCTGGAATTGTTGATGGTGTGGAGAACCGGGATACAATGCCTTCAAGGAACTATGTAGAGGCCACCCCAAATCAAGACTTGTCTGCAGTGTTCAGTAGGCTCCACCATGATCTTTAGTTGGGTGATGGGGTGATACAAGCTAGTGCATATGATGCTTCTGGTACTGGTGAAATGGGATGTCCAATAGGTGTTAATGTTGTTGCGAAGGATTTACAACATGAGGCGCATGTGACTTTAACTAATGAAAATGATGATAATTGGTGTAAGGGAGCAGCTAATGTGGTTTATGGAATTATGGATGATGTTTGATGTGATATTGGTCCTTTGGAGGTGTTGGATGTTGCTAATGGGGCACAAGGGGGGTTGTGAATGATGAGAGTGTAGGCTTCACAGTTGCTACAAGATATGGTTTTTATGAGTTGGAGAAAGAGAATTTGGGGGAGGACCTCCCGATGATTGAAATGAAGAATGGGTCACCATCACAGGAGGGTGGAAATGGATCAAAAGTTGTGAAACAGGGGACTTTGGTTAATTACGAGTCTATGGAACAACCATGGTGCCTCGCTGTGATTAACACCAATCGCCAATTTCAGAAGGGTAGTAAAGGGGAAGATAATTTTCAGAAGGTGATCATCCTTGGGAAATGGGGTGATTGATTTGAGAGTGACAAAGATAACTATGGCGGTATGATCAATCCTTCATTTAGTGATGTGGTCCATGGTTGGAGGCCGAAGATGACTGAGACCCAAGAAGTCTTGACTGCCCCTCTGCAATGCAGGTCAACAAAGGACTACTCCTAACTGCCAAAGCCATTGGCCACTAGGTCTTCTGGTGGAAACACTGATCTCTTATACATGGAATAGCTGAATCTGCGAAAGAAATATTCTAAGGTTTTGAAGCATTAGGACATCTCAGAATGGGAATCAGTTACTGTGGAGGAAGCTTGTTACTAGGGATGTTGTGATGGGTATGGTTTTTATGACATGTAAGTTTCTCTTTTGAATTGTGGTGCTTTTCTACTATCCTTTTCTTTTAATTTAATAAACGGTAAGGGGGTTATCCCCTGGAAGAGCTTCTCTGATATATATATATATATATATTATTTTATTTATATTTTATATATTATTATATGTAATATAATATAAAAGTCCTTATAAAAAATGCACAATATAAAAGTTTTTATTATAGTATATATATAACAAATCATAATATATATTTATTTTATTGATATAACCATATATAAAATTTATAAATTAGAGTAAATATTCTTAAAAATTTTATTTATATTATGTATACCAATATTTCAATAATTATACTTTTTTGTTTGTATGTATAATTATTATTTAAAGTATTTAAATAATGTCCATATATATATATAACATATTTATATACGTTTATGTAATGTGTAAGTGTAATATATATATATACACACACACATTCCCACACACCCAGATATATTATAATATTTAAATTTATATAATAATTATGTTAATAAATAAATATAAATTTAGAGGGAATTTAAAAACCCCTCCAATCCAGGGGATTTCCAGTGGTTCATGACCCCCATTGGATTTCATGAATTATAGGGGTTCAAACTCCTCTTTAATGTCATCCATTAGTGGGGTTCGAACCCCCATATAATTTCCCCTTTTAGAGGAATTCAAAACCCCTGTTAATTTCACAAATTGTAAGGGGTGAAACCCCCATCTAATATAAGGGATTAGAGGTGGTTCATGAACCCCATCCAATATCTTAAATTATTGGGGGTTGTAAACCCTTCTATTTCCATTTAAGAAATAAATTGTATATATAAATCCAACTGGATATTATAAATTTTGCAGATTCTCAAAAATCAAACTCAATATTTAGTGCCACTTATTATTAAATTAACAGGAATTTTGACATTACCATCTCTAGAATCATACAAAATACAAAAAAAATAATGCTGAATATTTTCACGGGGTTGTGTAGAACCCCCAATAAAATGAATTTAGATGGGGTTTCATAGATCCCACTATTAAAAAGTAGTTAATCTACTCTTTTTATATTGAATCACCATGGAATTTTTGAATAGAGCCTTTATAGATTACATCAACATATTAATGGTAGTTTTTATATATGATATTACAATATAATCCAAAATTAAATAGGGGAATGAGGTGCATCTGAGAACTATTCTAAACACCCTACGAAAAGAGAAGCCTTATACCATGTATAGGAAAAGTGACTTCTGGTTAAAGGGATTCACTTTTATGTGGCATGTTATAACAAAAAAAGGAATATTTGTGGACACATCAAAGACATACAAAACTGAAGGATGACCGAGGCCATTATCTTTGATATATATCTGTAGTTTATTTTGTGTACTTTGGTATTATCACCGATTCATGAGAATATTCTTCTGATTATCCAAACCTCTTTTGAAGCAAACATGGAAGGGAGTAATGTTTTTATGAACTGATGAATGTGAATTGATATTAAGGGAGTTAAAAAGAAAGGTTATTACAGACCATGTGCTCACACTACCAAAAAATGGGGATATTATTGGAGTATTCAATGATTCATTGATGAACAGACTGAGTTTTCTATTAATGTGAAATGAAAATGTGATAACCAATGCTTCATGGCAGTTGAATGTTCCTGAGAAGAAATATCTCACATATGATTTAGAGTGGGTATATATGATCATTGGATTGAAAATATGGTATCATTATCACTATGGGGAGAGGTGCGAGATATATAATAATAAAAAAATCCTAATTTATATATTAAAAAAGAAATAGACAAATATGCACCATCAAATATTGAATTTGATGATCAAAGAATATGAGAACTCAATCCACTACCATCCTAGTAAAGAGAATAATGTGATGAATGCTCTATGTTATAAGGATCCTACATCACTATTAATGATGAGAATTCTATGAGGATCTAAGTCCATAGATGTGTAATCTATGGAAATGGGGACTGTTAAATATCGAATATAATCAATCCATTATAAAATTGATCAACCAACCCTCAATGGGAAAATAACTGATTCACAAAGAAATGATATGGAAATTCTAAATATGGTGTATGATATGTGAAAGCGAACATCCTCATTATTCCAAATTTTGGAATGTAGGATTTCTGAAATATGTCTTTACAGTGTGTTTTCTAACAAGTCTTGAGTTATGGAAGAAACTATTGGATGATGCACATAGTTTGAGATTTTTTTTCACTGAGGAAGCAAAAAGATGTATCATAATCTCTATGTGAACTATTGGATGGAAAATATGAATAAGAAGATCCATAAATATAAATCGAAGTTCCTGGTATGTCAAAAAGTGAATGATTAAAGGAATAATGTTTAATGTGATGATCCAAACATTACCAATACCAATATTGAAATGAAAAAACAACGCCATGAAATTTGTCACTGGACATCCAAAGACATATAAAAGAAATATTACTATCTTGGTTGTGGTGGATCATATTAAAATGACTCCACACATAATTGCGATTTGAGAGGATTTTTCAATGGATAATCATTCCTAGGTATAACTCATAGAAGTGGTGAGAGTGAATGGAGAACCACTATCAATTGTATCTGGTCAAGATCCCAAGATTAACCTCCATGTCTGGAAAATTATCCAACATGCTCCAAACACAGATTTGAACATCAAAACATCCTATAATCCTTAAAACTAATGTCAAATATGAGTAGAGTATTTAGTTATTGAAATATATGTTTCAAGCATGTTCTATGAAATTCAATGAAGGATGGTATAAACATCATCCTTTGGTTGAGTAACCATACAAAAACAGCTTCCACTCGAGGATTGAAATGGATCCCTATAAATCCCTTTATGATAATAGGTGTATAACACTATCATAATGGGATTAATTTAGGGAACTAAAACATATAGTTCATGAAATATTCAAGGAGGAGGTGAAGAAGGTCAAGGAAATTCAAGGGAACATCAGGCATTCTCAGAGGGAGAAGAAGAGCTATGAATAAAATCATTGATGTGTCCTATATTTTGATGTCAAAGACAAGGTATTCCTCCACATATCTGAATGGATGAAACTAATGAGATTTGGAAATATGGGAAAGCTTAGTCGCAGATTCATTGTCCCCTTTGATATCCTCATATCGGAGTGGTGGAATACCAACTAGTTATCCCACGAAACCATTATAAATTAGTTTATAAATTTTATCTATCACTATTGATAAATTATATTCTAGAGCCCTCACATGTATTCAATATAGAGGTAGTATCATTATAGTATGATCTTCCCTATAAGGAGCAGCCGATGATGGTATTAGATCATACAAAAAAATTTCTATGGAATATGACAATTCATCTTGTCAATGTGTTGTGGAGGAAACATAATTTTGATGAAGTGACATGAGAATTGGATGAGTTGATTAAGTAGAGTCACCATAATCTTCTATAGTGTGGGTAATTAAAATTTTGATTGGTAAATTTCTATAGGGGGATATTGTAATGACCAAAACTGTTATAAATACTATTCCACAAATTATTTATTTAAATGCCTCATTATATAATATGGTTATATATAAATAATTCACTTCTTTTATTTTTTATATCTATTTTGATTTGAAAAAAAATTATGTACCATTACCATTTAAAGTGTAGTTGTTGAATAGGGATCACATGATTACTAAAATATATGGATTTAACAAATCCCATTTACACAGGAAAAGGATGTGATGTCCTCATCCAGAAGGATCATACCACACGAATCCCATTTATCAGATCTTACACGGGAAATAGAATTTTTTAGATTTTACCATTACTAAGTAATATATGATATCGAACAACATAATCAAGAGAGAATCTTTTTATGGGGGAAGTTCAAGATCATCGAGATCTCGACCAAAACCATGTTCGTCGAACCACTCCATTAATGTGTCACAGTGATGCACCATACCCTTAGGGATTTTTTGGGTGTACTAAAGGGATATTTATCAAGAACCTTTAAATATGAGTATGTTCATTATTTTTTATATAATGATGAATATATTTTCATCCTATTATCGTTAGTTTATAAATGATTTTTATAGTTTTTTTGGTTATATTCAAACTAAAATAATGAATTTAATTTTATTTTATAGTATATTTTTGAAATAAATATTATTTATATAATATAATTTTATTATGTATTTGAAATAAAAAATTAATGATCATATAATTTTTTTCAATTCATATATAATTTTTATAACTGTTCAAAAAAAATTATTGCAAAAAACTGAGTATCTCTCTATAAATAAAAATTGTTTTCATAAGGTGAATGAAAAAAAATTTATAAAATTATTTACATAAAATGAATATTATTTTCGGAATCATAATCTATAAATTTTCCAATATTAAATTAAAGACAATCGATTTTTCAAGTAACAAAATTAAATAATGTATAAATATTGGATGTACATTATGAAATCATAATGACTCAAAAGTTATTTAATGAATAATATAAAGGGTATAAATGAAAAAAGATATTTTATCAATTTAATATAATGTTATTTTATGATTATATGTTATATTTTATATAGTTATTTTGAATCATCCAAAGCATAAAATATATTTTATTATTTTGAAATCATTTCATTAAGAGTTTGAATCGCCTCCACATAAACATGTGAGTTATTTTGTTTTGTTATGCCCTTGGACTTATAAAATAATGAGAACCAATCCAGGTTTTTAAAAACCACTGGAAACAACTGTAACACCCTGAGCTTTCACGATACGCTTCTCTTTCAATAATGTAATAGATTGCATTGTACGCAAGTTATAGATTCTAACACACCACGACCAATCAAAATAGACATTATGAATAGTAATACACACTTTTTGAAATTATATATATTTTATATTTCAAAATGGACTTCATTTTTGGATTCGGAATATTGAAATTAGCCTATGTTGAATTTTTGGTATTTTTCTGAGAACTTCCAATTTTTTAGGAAAAGTGAAAAATACTTAAAAACAACTTTTTTAATCAAAATAATTTATAGTGATAAATTATACTGTTGAGTGGTTTTAAAGTTTAATTAGAATATATTTTTATGATTTTATCCAATGGTGGTCATTAGAATTAATTTCACTTTGAAATTGGACATAAACAATTGTCTATCTTTTGATATATATTGTTTCTTAAAAACACGCCATTTGTTGTGACAACGGGAATCAATTATAAAATTAATGAATGCATATTATATGTTTGGAAGTTTTTAAAATAGAAATCATTTTTGAATTTGGAATATCAATTATAGCTTAGGGTGAAATTTTGGCATTGTTCTGAAAAACTTCAATTTTTGATTAATAGTGAAACCACTAAGTGGTAGTTAAAAAACTGATTTTTCATTTAAATGAAACATTACCACTTCTGTGATTTGATTTTCAAAAATATGACATACATGGTTGTCATTTGGAAGTAAAATGTGGTTCAATTGGATTAAAATAATTTTTTGGTGAATAGTAACTTTCAAGTTTAATTAATCGCAATTAAAGGTAATTAGTGACATTTAAGGTAAAAATGGTATTATAAAAATATGACAGTACCCTTAAACTTGTCCTACCCCTATTGGATGAGTCATGGACGACCAAGAAAATCCCTGGGTCAACTTGGGGACCCCATGGAGCCACTTTGGTAGGAAAATGACATTGAAAACTTTTTATTTAATGTTAAAATAAAAATGTCACAAACATGAGTTGTTTTACTAAAACAATTTTTAAATTTGGTTATAACAGTAATATTTTTGAATATAAATATTCATTAGAAAGATATAAAGATTTCCTACATCATGATATTTTTTTAATTTTTAGACATTATATAAATTGAATTATTTATGACATCATGATGATGCAGCGATTACCTCATTAATTAATGATTTAAATAAAATGAAAAGATAATGTAAAATATAAGAGATAGACTTTTCAAAAACCTATTGTATGAGTATATTTAAAACAATTATCACCTTATCCTCACAATATATAAGTGTGGGACCTTTAAAATCCGAAACTCATTATATAATAAAGTAACATTTCATTACTTTCCAAGAGTGCCCCTCCTCTCCTCTTATAAAAGGCCCCCACCACTACCACCTTATTCACACATTCAAAGCCTTTTGTCTCGGAAACACTCTGCCAAAATACTCTCTCAACATCCCTCTCTTACTCCTATAAGCCTCAATTTGGGCATATTTCTTACCAAGGAAGCCATTGGCTCTAATCAAAAAAATGAGTTACCCGATTTTAAGGTAATGTCTTCTCTTATATTATTTTGTTTTATTTTGCTTATCCAACCCCTTAAACTCTTTTTATTCCTTTCTTTTGTAAAAAAACCAGTATCTCCAATATACTAGGATGTTGTTATGAGAATTATTTGATTTATACATACACACACCTTCTTCTAATGGTCAATGAACATACTGTTTCTATGGTTGGAAAATTTCTGCCTCACGAAACGATGATTGATCAATCTTCTTTTAACACATCTCATGGTAGCCATTATGATGAAACTATTTTTATATATGATATATATTATGTTTTTGTTTTCCTTATGATTATTTATTTTTCATTTATGGAATACCTTTGCGATTTCCATTATGGGTAAACGCGATAATTTCATTTTAGGAAGTGCAGACTACCGCCCCCTCAAAGTGATTTGAATCGTTAATGCCATATGTTGGATGTATAAAGGATGGGAGTAAATGGTATTATACATTATATTATACTGGAATTATATTATACCATTATATAATTATAATTTCATTCCATTAATTACATAATAGAAATGAAAGTAGCGTTCATGTGTACGTACGACTTACCGTCTCCATGAACGGTGCATTTCATTTCTTACCTCTAAACGTTATGTAATATTATAAATTCATGTATATACTGGATATATATGATATATATGATATCTACATAATTAATATGATTCTTTATATAATGGATATTTCACCACATGAACAACATGTAATTATAAGAAGTTTATTTTTTACTCAAGTACCAAAGATCGAAAAAATGACCGTTATTAACTTAAATAATTACATAATGTTCACAACATGGTAATAAGTGATATAAAAGGAATAATGAACATGAAAAGGTTCTTAATCAAGTATAAATTAACTCTAGTTTATTATTTAGGAGGTTAAAGAATGGTCGAGTCAAGTCAGACATGAGTTAAAGGAACTTCTTAACCCAATTTCCGTTCTTTGGGTTAATCTCCTACTTTCATATTATGTCATGATATTATTATATCCTATCTTGTATTTGTAATTTAATTATGTGAAATTATAGTGAATACACATAATAGATATATTTTATTTAAAAAATGATCATTGTAAGGTAATTTGTCTCAATCTCCATTCATTGAGGCATATTTTGTTTTATACACAAATTTCATTTATACGGTGTATAAACCCCTTTGACTTTTACGTTTATTCAAAAGGAATATTTTTATACAAAGCATTTTAGTAAACGAAAAAAAGGAATTTTTTTTCTTGTTGTATGTATGTAGCGACAATGACTTCTCCATCACCGTGATCATTATTTGAGTTTCGGCTTCCTCTACAAGCCGTAACCTTTTTTTAATGAAAAATAACTACAATGTTTTAATTTTCTTTTATTTTTGTATTGAAAATGGTTTTGAAATTTTTTTTATTATATCAATGTGTTGTATTTATATATTGTAATTTAAATTTGGAAATGTTATGTTTATTTTATGCATTTTTTATGTCATACGATTATGTTATGGTTTATGATATGTTTAAACCTGTTCATATGAGGAATGCATTGGACATAATAAGTGACGGGTGGAGCCCGCTATAGCTCCTCGATACATCGGTAGGTCTCATGAGACAAACTAGTGTCTTGTCATGAGGCCTTGACAAAATCTTATTTGTATTTTTGGAATGAGGCCTTGGATATGTGGTAATGATAGTTTGGCATTATGCATTCCATCATTATGAAAGTGGTTATTGATATTGCATGTGATTATTCGACCAGTAGAATATCCATGTGAATAAGTAAATGGCATTATTTCATTTTATTTTTGCCATATTATGCTGAAGTTCATGTTTAAAAGGCTTTTGTTTTAGTTATACATTGCCTTAAATTTTAATGTTTATTTATGAAAGCTTCTGCTATATTGTTATCCTTACTGAGCATCTGAGCTCACCCCTTTCAATGTTTTAATTTTTCTAGGATATGAAGAATTATTTTAGGAATGACCTGCAAGGATAGTCTGAAGGGGATTTGAGTGTGGAAAATGGAGACTATGTTATTTTAGTTTTTCACTTTATGATGTAATGTAACATTTATGAATGTATCTAGTGTTTCCAAGGCTACTAAACTAATCGGTCTTTCGAGACTTGATCTTTTGTGACCATTCCAATATTACGCAATAACGCACCGACTCTGGGTAGTTGGGGTTGGGGCGTTACAGTTGGTATGAGAGGCAGTTTAGTACTAACCTTGGAAGCTAGATTTAGATAAACTCTGATTAGAGAACATAGCCCAAAGATTGACATTGATGATTAGTATAGAAGAACATCCTAGAATATTGGTATTATAGAGATTTTGTGAGTTTTCTGAGCAATATATCCCTATCTGGATACGAGAAGGTAGAGGTGGGTCTAGAATATATGTACCTAGGGGTAAAACCCGAAAACACCGCTTTGAGCTAGACTCGAACGGGAACTGGTGTACGACAACGGGCCTCGCTGCACTCTTGGTTACGACACTCCGGGGGGATATGCTTAGGTTAATTATCATTTTCTTTACAAACCATTATAAATGGATTATGAGTATATACTTCCTCAAAGAAGACATTTTTATGATTATGGATTATAACCATAAATAGTTCAATTTATGTTAAGTTTTTTACAAATATGGAATTGTGTATTTTAATTCATAAACTAATCAAGTTTATGCCATTGTTTAGAAATGGCGCCTAGTGGAAGGAATAGAAACCATATCAATGCACAGACTCCATGTAGGGATTTCCCTCCTGCTCAAGATAATTATAGTGGATCTGGTGATACAACTAGTGCTGATCAGCTTATCACCATACTGGGACAACTCACTCAGGTTATGAATAATATCCTTACTCGTATGTAGCACCCTGATCCACAATGTGGTGGATCAATGTTAGACGGCTTCATGAGGCAACAGACACCAACATTTAATGGGGGTACAAATCCATTAGTAGCTGTGCAATGGATAACCTCCTTAGAGAAAATATTCCATGCCCTGGGGAGTAGCGAAAGGGAGAAGGTTGTCATGGTAGTTTACCACCTCATTGGAGATGCTGATCAATGGTGGTCATTGATTCAAAACAAAAAGGAAGATGATGAAGTATCAAATATGGAATGGAGGGAGTTCAAAGAGATTTTCATAGAAAAATACTATCCTCATGACCATCGAGCATATATGGAAATACAATTTCTGAGTCTGAGACAAAAGGAGCATCAGAATGTCGCAATGTATAAGTCCAACTTTACAAGGTTAGCAAGGCATTTTGCAGCTTATATACGTAACCCAAGAAGTAAGATCGATCGTTTCTTTGATGGGTTAAAACCATTTTTCCATATAGCATTAGTATCAAAATCTTTCTCAACATACGAAGATATAGTCTCGTGTGCTATCAAGACAGAAAAAGAATTCTCTAAGTCTTATGACAACAAAGTAAAGCAAGAGAAGAAGAGAATGGTGGAATAAGAGACAGATAAAGGGAAAAAGGGAAAGAAGGATTTTTCATTATGTGATAATTTTGGGAAGAATCACCCCGGTATATGCCTAAAAGGAATGGGAGTTTGTTATAAATGTGGAGAAAAAGGTCACCAGGCTCATGATTGCATGGGAAAGAAAGAGGCTATCAATGTTGAATTCTACAATTGTAGAGAAATGGGGCATTATGAAAATGAATGTCCTAAGTGTCAGGGAAACCTACCCCAGAAAAGGCCAACGGATCAAGGCCAAGATTATGCTGTTACTATAGTTGAAGTGGAACAATTAATGTATTGGTGCTTTTGGACTCATGGATTATATTCTGGTCATAAGGATAATGTGATATATATATAAGGATTGTACTACAGTACTTTTTATTCATTAAGGATTTAATATGATGAAGGTAATCGTATTTTTAGTATGTGACAATAATAGAAACATTACTTTGTTTGGGTATTCTTATGTTACAATATATTTTGGAATTTAGAGACCATTTAGAGAAAGTCTGGATAGAGGTATTTTGGATAACTATAAAGGTTGGATTGAATTAAGTTGAACTTTGGATAGTATTGTTTACGGTTAAAACATTTATTAATATTATTATTTGAATATTATAATACTATAGTTTTAATAAAAGGACAACCTGAAAGTTGGGTGATAACCCATCACGTCGGACGAAGCTGCAGGAATCGAACCCACAACCATAGTGTGATAGGCCTTTATTACCTACCACTATCCTACAGGAAGTCCATGGTTATTAAAAAATAGTTTTCCTAATCTAAATGGTATGTGTTAATGTTTGGAACATTATAAGATTAGGATAAATATAATATTTTTGAGTTATATTATCTTTTTGAGTGAAAGATAGGTTTGTGGTGAAAATTTATTGAAAATTTAAAGTCTACATGACAAGTATATTTCCTTACGTTCTTAGTAAATCTCTTAAATAAATTCCTCAACTTTATGAAAGGTAACTTAAAACAAAAACGTTGTTGGTTATCTTTTCCAACTGGAGATTCAATGATCGTTTAACCAATCACAAGTTTGTGATTTTCTTGTGGTTAACTTTCTCCTAATCCTATTTTCTACAACTCTCCATCCGACCTTGATGGTTTGTTATTCTTCTATATCCATATTTTCATATAATCCTAGTATGGGCTATCTCGGGTGAACATTGTACTTATCTTTCTTTCTTTTAAAGTTATATATTTATTAAACTTATTTTTGATGTGGGTTTTCCACAAAGGTATTTTCTATTTTAAACCTTTTATTTTCAAAGAAGAATTTCGAATTTCGAGGACGCAATTTATTGAAGGAGGGGAGAATGTAACACCCCGAGCTTCCACGATATGCTTCTCTTGCAATAATGAAATAGCTTGCATTGTACGTATGTTAGAGATTCTAACAAACTACGACCAATAAAAATAGCCATTATGAATAGTAATACCCACTTTTTGAAATTATATATATTTTATATTTCAAAATGGACGTCATTTTTGGATTCGGAATTTTTAAATTAGCCTATGTTGAATTTTTTGGTATTTTTCTGAGAACTTCCATTTTTTTATGAATAGTGAAAAATACTTAAAAACAACTTTTTTAATAAAAATAATTTATAGTGATAAATTATACTATTGAGTGGTTATAAAGTGTAATTAGAATATATTTTTACCATTTTATCCAATGGTGGTCATTAGAATTAATTTCACTTTGAAATTGGACATAACCAACTGTCAATCTTTTGATATATATTTTTTCTTAAAAACACGCTATTTATTGTGACAGCAGGAATTAATTATAAAATTAATTAATGCAACTTATATTTTTGGAATTTTGTAAAATATACATCATTTTTGAATTCGGAATATCAATTAGAGCTCAGGGTGAAATTTTGGCATTGTTCTGAAAAACATCAATTTTTTATGAATAGTGAAACCACTAAGTGGTAGTTAAAAAACTTCTTTTTCATTAAAATGAAACATTACAACTTCTGTGATTTTATTTTAAAAAATCCTATATACATGGTTGAAATTAGGGAGTATAATTTGGTTCAATTAGGTATAAATAATTTTTTGGTGAATAGTATCATTCAAGTTTAATTAATCACGATTAAAGGTAATTAGTGAAATTTAAGGGAAAAATGGTATTATAAAAATATAAAAATACCCTTAAACATGTCCTACCCCTATTGTATTAGTCATGACCGACCATGAAAATCCATGGGTCAACTTGGGGACCCCATGGATCCACTTTGGTAGGAAAATGACATTAAAAACTCTTTATTTAATGTTAAAATAAAAATGTCACAAACATGAGTTGTTTTACTAAAAAAATTTTAAAATGGGGTTATACATTTAATATTTTTTACTATAAATATTCATTATAAAGATAAAACGATTTCCTATGTCATGATTTTTTTTAATTTTTAGACATTAAATAAGTTAAATTATTTATGACACGATGATGATGCAGCCATTACCTCATTAATTAACGATTTAAATAAAATGAAAAGATAATGTAAAATCTAAGACATAAACTTGTCAAAAACCTATTGGATGAGTATATTTCGAACCCTTATCACCTTATCCTTGAAATATATAAGTGTGGGACCTTTAAAATCCGAAACTCATTATATAATAAATTAACATTTCATGACTTTCCAAGAGTGCCCCTACTCTCCTCTTATAAAAGCCCCCCCCCCCCACTACAACCTTATTCACACCATAAAAGCCTTTTGGATGGGACAAACTCTTCCCAAATACTCTCTAAACATTCCTCTCTTACTCTAGAAGCCTCACTTTGGGCAGAATTCTTTCCAATGAAGCTTTTGGATCAAATCAAAAAAAGAGTTACCTCATTTTAAGGTAATGTCTTCTCTTATGTTATTTTGTTTTATTTTTCTTCTCCAACCCCTTAAACTATTTTTATTCCTTTATTTTGTAAAAAAACTAGTATCTTAAATATACTAGGATTTTTTTATGAAAATTATTTTATTTACACTTACACACACCTTCGTCTAAGGGTTAAAGAACATACTGTTTCTGTGGTTGGAAAATTTTTGCCTCACGAAACGATGATTGTTCACTCTTCTTTTAACACCTCTCATGGTGGCCATTATGATGACACTATTTTTATATATGATATATATTATGATTACCATTATGGGTAAACGCGATAATTTCATTTTAGGAAGTGTGGACTACTGCCCCCTCAAAGTGATTTGAATCGTTAATGCCATATGTGGGATGTATAAAGGATGGAGTAAATGGTTTTATACATTATATTATAATGGAATTATATAATACCTTTATATAATTATAATTTCATTCCATTAAATACAAAATAGAAATGAAAGTAGCGTTCATGCGTACGTACGGCTTACCGTCTCCATGAACGGTGCATTTCATTTCTTAACTCTAAACGTTATGTAATATTATAAATGCATGAATATACTAGATATATATGATATATATGATATCTACATAATAAATATTATTCTTTATATAATGGATATTTCACCACATTAACAACTTGTAATTATAAGAAGTTTATTTTTGAATCAAGTACCAAAGATCGACAAAACGACCGTTATTAACATAAATAATTACATAATGTTCATAACATGATAATAATTGATATAAAAGGAATAATGAACTCGAAAATATTCTTAATAAAGTATAGATTAACTCTAGTTTATTATTCCGGAGGTTAAATAATGGTCGAGTCAAGTCGGACACGAGGTAAGGGAACTTCTTAACCCAATTTCCGTTCTTTCGGTTAATCTCCTACTTTCAAATTATGTCCTGATATTATTATCTCCTATCTTGTATTTGTAATTTCATTATGCTTACTTATAGTGAATACACATAATAGATCTATTTTATTTAAAAAATGATCCTTGTAAGGTACTTTGTCTCAATCTCCCTTTATTGTGGCATATTTTGTTTTATACACAAATTTCTTTTATACGATGTATAAACCCCTTTGACTTTTACGTTTATTCAAAAGGAATATTTTTATACGAATCGTTTTACTAAACAACAAAAAAGGAATGTATTTCTTGTTGTACGTATACGGTGACAACGTCTTCTCCACCGCCGTGACCATTATTTGAGTTTCGGCTTCCTCTACAAACCATAACCTTTTTTTAACGAAAAATAATTACAAAGTTTTAATTTTATTTTATTCTGGTGTTGAAAATGGTTTTGAAAATATTTTTATTATATCAATGTGTTGTATTGATATCTTGTAATTGAAATGTGGAAATGTTATGTTTCCTTTATGAATGTTTTATGCGATATGATTATGTTATGGTTTATGATATGTTTAAACCTGTTCATATGAGGAATGCATTGGGCTTAATAAGTGACGGGTGGAGCCAGCAATAGCTTCTCGATGCATCGGTAGGTTTCATGAGACAAACTAGTGTCTTGGCACGAGGCCTTGATAGAATATTATTTGTAGTCTTGGAACAAGGCCTTCACTACGTGGTTATGATAGTCTGGCATTATGCATTTTATCATTATGAAAGTGGTTATTGATATTGCATGTGATTATTCGACCAGTAGAATATCCATGTGAGTAAGTAAATGGAATTATTTCATTTTATTTTTTCCATATTATGCTGAAGTTCAAGTTTAAAAGGCTTTTTTTAGTAATGCATTGCCTTACATGTTAATTTTTATTTATGAAAGCTTCCGCTATATTGTTACCATTACTGAGCATATGAGCTCACCCCTTTCAATGTTTTAATTTTTCCAGGATATGAAGAAGTATTTTAGGAATGTCATGCAGGGATAGTCTGAAGGGGATTTGAGTGTGGAAAATGGAGACTATGTTATTGTAGTTTTTCACTTTATGATGTAATGTAACATTTATGAATGTATCTATTGTTTCCAAGGCTACTAAACTAATCGGTCTTTCGAGACTTGATTTTTTGTGATCATGCCAATGTTACGCAATAATGCACCGACTCTGGGTAACTGGGGTCAGGGCGTTACAAAAACCATTATATGGTTTGTGTTTTTGGATAATTTAATATGTATAGTCCAAAACCAAAATAAGAAAAAAAAATCCCCCGCATTACCATTATAAACCCACCGAAAGTCCAATTTCTCTTCAATAAAACTACTTAAATAAAATCTATACTCATCCTTATACTCTCTAATGTCATCCCAAGGATGTCCAAGATCTCAAAAAAAGAAAATCCCATGTTTTTGATGGCATATAATCATGTAAGGGACCTTCCCTCCAACTTTAAAATTTTAAAAAAAATATTTGAAGTTCATTTAATTACAATTGGTTATATGATCATTTATTTATTATAACTCGCCTTATTATCCAATTGTTTCTATATGAATGTGGGATAATTTATCCTCCCACTTTTGGACCCTTACTTATGAAATTACAAAGCCAAAATTCTGTAATGGATCCCCTCTTTCTCTTCTTAATTCAAGTTTCTTTATGAACTCACGCGTTATATTTCCACTTCATAATGTTTGTAAAAGTATTTCCATTTCCCTATTAATACCCATTTTATACCCAAATGATATGATGTTCCTTTTATCTAATAAACTATTTTGATGAATTTTTATGTAATGTCGTTACGTTGCCGAAATTTTTCCTTGATTTTCCTTTCCAAAAGAATTTTGTAGTTAATACAAAATCCATTATTCTATCAAGTAAATTGACGTGTATTCACATATACATATAGATTTATTTCTTTCATGTATGTATTACACTCTAATTAATCATGGAACAAATTATTATGATGAATAAATCCTTATTTTGTAATCAATGTGTCACACTTAAGTGTGAGAGTGAAATGAATTTGACAGGTGCACCCCAAATTATATAGTGCACCAATGAATTGGGAAATGTTTAGTATCATGATACATCTTCTTGGGAATATGGGGAACCTAATTCATTTTTGTACTTTGATCACTATGATGTCTTAGAGGTTAATCCTTGACTGATGTTTAAAATGTAGTCTTTTATGTTGTTTCAATAGTTCCCATGTTATAATTATAATTCTATATCAAGACTTATTATTCATGTTCCATTTATTCCTCATTGATATACCAATTTTCTAACTTTCATTATCTTCATTAAATTATTCCTTTTTTATTCCATCATTCGGCATTATATATCACACAATTATTAGGTTATTCAGTCTAATTTTAAAAATCCATGGAATTATAGAATCATTTGAAGTATGTTCTGAAAAATGTTTTTGTATCTAATGTAATATATATTCTACTTTATAGCTAATTACCAAATACTATAGATATATTGATCTTTCAGGTTTTATAATGTATAAATTTATGTAATCAATAATGTACTAATTTTTCATAAAGATACTAATTGTTATAACTATTATTAATACAATCCAATTACAACCTAATTTTTCATGTTACTGTATGTTGCAGTTCATTTTTACTCAGGGATTCTTTTTACGCAAGCTACTGATGCGATGATATTTAATTAAATATATTTCATAGTTGGTTTAAGAATAGTGTTTCGTGTCCCATATGCTATCGAATAGAATGTTATTATATTAAATTTTTGGGGTGTTACAAATATAATTTAATAGGATGGTGTATTCATAATGTTGATGAATATATATATATATATATATAAATTGGATGGTTAATAACTAAAATAAGTGTGGTTGAGAATGGAATCCAATTTCCACAACTCCCTACTAAGTAGAATACCCTCTAAATTCCCATATATATAGAATTAAATTTTTAATAAACTATTTGATAATCAGTTTTTCATAATTAATTTATATAAAATTAATCACATGGTGTTATTTATTTATTATTTATTCATAGTTCATATCTATCATTACATGTTAGAAGTTACATGTTTTCATCGGTTGAATCGATTTGGAGGAGCTGATTTTCATTTTAATTCATTATTACACCCTCTATAAAATAATCATGGTTATAGAATAATAATTTAATAGTGAATCCCAATATTACATGTTTATCTCACATAAGTTATGGTAATATTACAAAAACAATAAATTCGTAGATAAATAATTTTTTTAAATATATGGAACATCACAAGTTATCTAATAAAAAATATTCATTTACGTATGTAAATTTTCTTATGGAAAATATATCATAAATTAATATTAAATATAATATATGTATATATTAATTTATCTAACAATGTTGATCACAAAATAAAACATGAAATTTCAAATAGGTCCAATACAGACTCTAGATAAGGGTTAATTAGGAATCATATATGGTTTACTAATTTCTAATTCTTCGTTGAATATCTATCCCACATTTATATTTAACATATTTAGTAAATTAGTGATGATGTTTCTATTTTAATGTTAACTATAAATCAACAACCACATGAATTCAATTTATTTATATAAAGATTCATCAATGATTTGATAATGTTTATAAATAATTTCTATACCTTGTTATGATTTGTTATTTGGCTCAATAATGGTTTATATAGTATAACCACTGTCTAACTACAATGGTTGGTTATTCTGAGACATACACTATGTCCCACAATGAAAAAACTTTAATATATCTCACATGGTGACTTAATAATATATTTCAACTTTAATAACTAATTTACATCATGATCTCTCTGTTATTATTGATGTCCCATATGTTTATGTCTACCATCATTTTATTAAAAAAAATTTAATTCAATCATCATCATAGATATTGAACAATAGGTTATCACAAGATGATTAGATTTAAAAAATATAAATATCATCGATATAAAAAAAGATCATCAAATTTAATGTGTTCTTAAACTGAAGTAAAATAAACTCATACATTGTTTCTAAACATATCATCATTATTCTTTATAAACTACTAACTTTCATATATCACTCAATATTTGTGCTCCTACAATTTTTTAGAAAATAGACCCTCATCCTCTTAGATAATAATTATTGAAACATGCAAAACTTTTCAATCAATAAATTATTTTATATTTACCTTTTCACATAACAATGGATTACTGATATAATCATAGGACGTATCTTCTCTATATTTGAGTATATTTTTTTTTCATTCAAATAATTCTGAGATCGACAACATTAGTCACAGACAATAAACTGTAGTTCATGTTAAATGTATAAATTAAAATATTATTTAAAATATCATTTTGATAAAATATTATTTATCTATAATTGGTATAATATATTAAAATTTATTAAATTGGAATATTGGTATGAAATAAAATTGGTTACACTTAATATTTAATATGTTTATTTTTAAATAAAAAGGTATAACATTAAATTTTTTATTTTTATTAAGAATTATATATAATAATATTCGTAAAAATAGTTAGATAAATTAAATACATTTTTAATTTATAATAATGAAATTTTGATTATTTTAATTTATATAATGATGTAAAAATATGTTTTAATTGAAAATTATTTTCTTAGGTAAATAATAATTTGGATGAATTTATCAATTTTTTAGAATGAACTAATTTTTAATTAAAAAAATTAGTCTAATAAATATGGAATTATGAAATAAAATAACATTATTTAAATATTATCTGAATGTACAGCTCCCAAAAATGCCATATTTATTACTAAAGATACGATTTACGTTAATATAGAAAATAATTTTATCCCATATTTATTAATTAACTAATTTTTAGTAAAATTATGATATGTGTATATTTAAATGTCTCATAATTTTTATTTGATTTTTAGTAAATAAATTTAGTTGATAGAATTTATTAACATTAATAATTATTACTTACAGATAAATTTAAATATTGACAATTTAATAATCTCAAACACTATTTGAAAGCATTATAAACATTAATTAAAAAATTTATATTTATTAACAACATTAAAATTTATTGATACCATTAATATAATATATAATATTACAGACCACAAAATATGTGGCATAATCAATATTATGAATTAATAATTATATTTATTATAACGGGTTAAAGAAACTGTTATCTTGAAAAAGTATATACTTGAATGTGAAAAGTGAATGTAAAAAAATAATAAATCAGTCCCTTATACCCCCAATATGGTTTTATGGTTGTATTTATTCCCATATAATTTATATTACTCCATTATTTTCATTTTTTTGGGTCTTTGACCTTGAAAAGTGTAAATAAAAAATTTAAAAATTTAAGGTATCTCAAAAACTACCCTTAACAAATCTTATTAAAGGACACACATTCATCAAATATTTACCCACCCATCCATGTGAAGTAATTCTATAAAAAATACTTTTTCTTATCATATAACCTTATCCAATGATCAATTTCTATTTTAAAGAATTAATTATCCCCTTATAAATAATTTAAATGATAATACCATGGAGAAAAAAAGTTCCCAACTTTATTATTAATGTACTTGTAGTCATTAATTAAAATATTTCAATTATATTCATCCATAAAAATGATAATATAATGAAATCAATATCATATATATATATATATCATTAATTATAATAACATATCATCGATTATATATTTATTTGATATCATCAATAAAAAACCCCAAAAACATTCATTGTGTGTATGGGTATACTTCCACCATTACAACACGATGTTGTTCATTTTTCATCAACGAATATTATTCTTTAAATTTTGTATGTCTTTTCAGATTTATTATGAATTAAATTTCACTTATAAAACTATAAAATGATATCCTTATTTATTTAGTGTAATTTCTTACATTTTTTAATGAATGTGGTCGTTAGTCATTCAAATTTGTAGACCACCGCCTTCGTGAACAATATGTCTCATTTCCCTTAACCGACAAACTTGGGTGGACATAAAAGTGAAATTAATAAACTAATATGAATTTTATAACAATATTATAATTATGAATATAAAATGTTTAAAATACCTTCACTCCATCTTTTCATTGAGAAAAGTGTTGTTAATTATGTGTACATGTGAAATATCTCCTTTAGGGACAATGAAATTCATTTTTCAATGACACCAATAATTAAATATTTAATGAATTTATTTTATTGTTATATATTTTACATATTAAATTTATTTGATTCTATAAATTTTTGATTGAAAATTTTTATTAGCTTACTCTTACTAATTGGATCATTACATAAATGTTTTCATTGGTGGGTTTTCCTCCTTATTGATTTATTTTGTAATGGTAATATCATTAATGATTAGGGAATTTATTATATTATTAATTACATTTAATGATTAATAATTTAGAGGACATTATTTTTCTCAATTATTAATATTAATATCAAAGCATATAAATAATATATCATATCTAAACATTTAAAACCAGATAATGAAAATATAAGGAATGGGAAAAGAACAATAATAAATTATGAAATAACAAAAATGGTGTCAAATACTAAGGATCAACAATAATTTTATAAAGCATATGATATCCATCTAAGATTGTTAACATCCACTTTTTATAATAACGAATATTTAACTACTATATTAATGATAATTAATTATAAATAACATATACGAATTTTTTATAGAGATGAATAATGGTATAAAATATATTATTATGGTAGTAATAGTTATATTATATGAAGATAGAGTGTTATCAACAAAACAGGGAAATAGGGTATTCAATGTTTTGTCTAAAACTACCTTTGTAGAGCCATTTTATACATTATTCACCATTTTACATGCATATGGTGTTTATGCTCCCCAATTTTTATGTTATAATGAAAAATATTTTATTCATGGTGTGGTAGGTCTATATTAATGGTCAAAACCCTCTATGTGAGGTTTTAAAAATATTACTTTAGTTATAGTTTTTTTTCAAAACTGATCCTCTTTTCAACAATAGTCATGAAATACCTAACTTATATTGATTATTAAAATCACATTTTCCTTATATTACATTTTAAATAGTATATTAACATTTTCTTAGGGGATATTACTTATCTTCACTAATCTCCAATGATTAATTAGTTTCTTCGCTAAATGAAATCATGATGATGATAAGAAGAACTCAAATATATTCAAATGTTTATTTTTCATTGATGTTAACGAATTACATAAAGCAATTATTTTCTATAATTTTTCATTTGAACATCATAAATATTTTCATTACTTATCATTGAATGTATTTATCATCATCTTTAGAATGAGTCTTTCACAAAATCTTTTTAATTGAATATAATCAATTTCTACGATATTATTTTTGAACAATATTATATCAAAAATTATGGTTTTAAAATGTTCTAAAAATGGTTTCATTAAAAATATATTTAAAAGGGATTTGTTAACTTCAATAAATTTCTATAAATTAAAAGGAAAATATTATTATTTTCTCGTATGGTCCATTGTAGTCCAAAAATGAACATCTTTTACACATATCTATGTGATCCCTTCCTTCCTCCACCTTTTTAATTTTATATTAGGATTTATATAGAGTATTTCTTGTAAAAAAGTAAATTATTATTCTTATGGTTTATTAAAATCCTTATTTTTAAAATTTTCTCAAACAAAATGTGATATTCATTTTTCAAAAAAATTTCCCAAATGCATCTATGTTTAATCTCTATCAATGTCCTATTATTGAACAATGGTATTATTAAAATGATAATATGTACTAGAAAAATTAACATGGAGCATTAAATTATATTTTACATATATATTCTGATCCAAAATTAGTTTCTTCTTTTATTAATCATTCACTTTTTTAGGAATGATTTAATTCAAATGATTTTCTGTAATGAATTACAAATGTTCCAATTATTTATTACATGGTGTTCAATAATATTCCATCTATATACATTTAATATGAAAATATATTTCTAAACCAAAGATACATTTCTTTATTTTTTAAAAACATTATGTGTAATCATCGTTATTAAGTGTTATTTTCCTAGAATAATTCCCAATGTCATTGGATGAAAATTAATTTTCAATGGGTTATCATGCCATTCATATTGATGAATCAATGAATGATTCTGTATGTCACCACATAATAATTAAATAAAACCCATTTAATTTCGTTGTTTTTCTGTTATATATTGATTGAAAACAAATAGAACACACATGTATCATTTTCATTATGTCATGGGTGGCCTAAAAATTATTTTTCCCTCAAATAAATAATGTTATGTTTCTATCTCATGATATATTCTGGTGTGTGGGTTAAATGCCTCACAAAAATCATATGTGTTATGTTATCTTATATTACTATGTTATGTTAATGAGGTAGATAACCATGCATTGTGATTATTATACCTTGTTTATGTTGTCCCAAAATTCCAATAGTTCTATTATTTTATGTCAAGGTCATTGTATAATCCATGTAAATATGATATAAAATCTCTATTTTCTATTTCCATAACTATGATCATCCTCATTATAATATCATTTAGTTCACTAAGTCTCTCATGTTATGCATTATTATTATTATTTTTGTCCAAATTGATCATTTCAGCTCACTGCATTATTATTTTTCCATTTCTCCTAGTTATGAAATTTTTTAATGAGAGAGAAAACACTAGATCTTTATCGAGTATATGGAAGTTATTGGGTATATTTATGATTTATTATGGATTTTATGATTCTTATATAGTATAGAAAAAAATGATCATTTAATGAGAATATTTGAGGTTAATTTGTTGTTTCTTTTTCATAATTCTCAAAATCTAGAAACTAAAAGGCCCTTGGATTTTAAGATTTCAATTATATTTTAATCATATTTTTGTTTGAAATCTTTTGTTTTATGTTATATGATTCTAGCACCAGAATAATTGAGTATTATTATTTTTTTATATTTCATATTTCTCAAACAATTTACACAAAAAGGTCCTTGGATTTAATATTTTTAATTAAATTGTATCCTTATATCTGTATCAAATCCATTTTTTATATATTTTTCTAGTAAAAGATTCAAAATCGTGAGTCTAGGTTCTATATAGATGATATAAAAGTAGTGTTTAAATAAAATTATTTGTTTGAATATTTTCTACTGAGAAAATTATAAAATATAGAAATGATAAAAATGGTTTATATGATAAAGGATAGTTTTTTAAAAACAGATATATTATCATTTATGTATATATAGTTTAATATTTTACATATATTATGGATTATGAAAATATTATTTTAGTGAAATCCCTGGGTATAATTCGATATATATGAAAGCATCCACAAATAATGGTTATGTAGTTATTATGTAGGTTTGTTATCAATTACATTAATATAGGGATAAAATAAATTGCATGTGGTTTTAAAATTGATGAATATTGTGGAAGAAACCATATGTAGTGTAGGTCGGGAATACAATGGTCACAATTTAGTTTCATAGTGAATAAAACCTAATTATTCACTAAGTCATACACTGTAGAGGGATATACTAGGTTAATTCACATTCTCTTTAAAAAAATTGTGATGGATGTTACCATATTATTTTATGGAAGTTAATTTGATTGGATAACTATGTAGTAAAATTTCTACAAAAATAGATTGAATATAATTACACATATTATAAGGTATATCTTTCATTTATGAGTTAATTTTTCCAATACCATATATTTTCAATTGTAAAATATCTAATTTTTCTATTCTCAACCCAAAACATTCTTTTAAATAATTAGTGAGTAAGAATAAACTAATAAGAAAATGGATGAAATTAATAGTGTGTTTAGTATAACAGACTGTAATATTTTTTGAAAACAACAAGGGATGTGAATATTGATATTGAGCCAAATAAAATATCCTGAAATATTATTATCATTATGAGCATAGTGTATTTAAAAATTAATGAAATCAATGATGGTTTGTTATAATTGATCAAGTGATGATGTTGAGGATAAAAAAATAAAAAAATTTCTATATGATAAAATGGTGGGAAGATACACATTTTGGAATATCTCTCTAAAAACAAAAGAACATTTATCCATGGAAATTATAGACATAAATAATTTTATTTCCTTCTTAAAATGAAGCATTCAATTAACTTAAGAGATATATAATATTTTTCATCTTGTTTTAAATAAGATATTAATGCAGAAATTTCATTTAAAATATTATAATAAGTTAAGTCTTTGTTTTTTAAATCATTAATTAATGTTTTTAAAAAAAATATATGGTATTTGTTTAAGGAGTGGACAATGTAACATCCTTAGAATTCAATGTACACTTATTCTATAGATAATACTGACTTCAATATTAGTCTACAAACACACTAAACCAAATATCATGTTTACTTTTGAAATTAAAACCCCATTTTTTAACAAAATGGTAACATATGATGTATCTAAACATAAAATATAATAATAAAATAATTTATACAATTTAGTTGGTATAAAATAAAATAAGAAACACTTATTATTTAAGATGGAAATTTCTATATACGATTCATTTAACATTGTATTTTCTTTTTTTATATTAAAAGTTAAATATATAATTTTGGATAATATTAATTATATAAAATTATAAATTTAATTTAGATGATCAAAATGTATATAGAATGAATTTTAATAATTTTCTATAAATTCCAAGTTTTTATTGAGTATGAGGTATTTATGGAAATACAATTTTCATAAATTTATCATTATATAAGAAATACATTAAAAATAAAAAACTTTTATGTTATAAACTAAATAATTAATGACTAATTGTATTATTTTTAAATATAAGTTGATCCTAGAGAACACAAGATATATTTTTTTTTGGAAATAAGTTATAATCTTACATTAATAAAGAAAAGGCATTATGCCATTGATTTTATTTAATTATTATTTTTTATTAATTTTTATATATATTTATTTTAATGTCACATAATAATAATTTCATATTTACTAAATAAACGTAGGTCATAAAAATAAGTAAAATAAATAATTTCAACACACCAAGTATGTTCAAAAATAAAAACATAAATATCTAAAAAATCATGCTTAAGCACTAAGGGAGTTTTTATCAAATTAAATTATAATAATTATAAGAAATTTAATTTTTAATATAAATTTTATACAATAAATTATAATAAAAAACTATATGGTGATGTCAATATTTATAAGTAATTTTGTTAATTAACATTTATGATGGAAAACATTTTCTTGGAAAAAGTTCAAAGGGGTAATGTGATAAGTGAAGGAAAACTGACTAGATTGATCATTGATGACCTAGAATGAATGGTGGGATGTTTTTTAGGAATATATTGGCCCCTATTACTATAATTCAATATTTGGAGGACATTTACCATGAATAGTGAAAAATAATAATTTAATTAGATAATGTAATTGGAAAAATAACCTACCCATCAGTTATAAAAGGACCTAGTAACACTCCTTAAATAAAAACCCATATATTTTAATTACATTTTTAAACAATTCCCATTTTTTTCATCCTATAAAATCCATACAACAATCGATTTCATTTGGATACACTTAAATACCCTAATCCCTTCACTACCAAGGATTCTTTCGTGGGAAATCAAAGATCTATCCCTGAGTAACACTCTCAAATTAGTATTCCATTTTAATTTTCAATTCATTAATATTCCAAAAGAAAATTTAGAATAATAAATTAATTATATTATATTTTCTTAAATGTAATTATATTAATATAACATTAAGAAATAATTCATTCTAGTTCAGTATATAGGGAAAACAGACACATTGATCATGCATATGTACCGAAAACAACATTTATGAAACTATGTTTTTCGTTTTTAGTCACTACATCTTATGAGTGGTATAAATGTTGTTTTATGTTAATATTTACCATTTTTTAACATATAAAATTATAAATTGGTAAAATTTAACAATTATTATTATTCAATCCATTTATTATATAAAGAGATTGTTAATCTAGAGTAAGAGTGGAGTACAACATTTAGGAGTGATGTGTCTCATTTATCATAACTGCCTAGCATGGATGGATATAGAAGATTAATTTAAAATATAATTTCTCTTTTTTGAAAATTATTATAATTTTTATATTATAAATGTTAATATACTATCATTATTTCAATTCAATAATAAATGGGCCTATTATTCATGTGTTTTTGCGAACTACTAACTCCAAGAATGTGGAGTTTCATTTATCAAGAAAACCCATAATTATTAGTGGTAACATTTTAATTTATGAATATATATAAAATATAAAAAAACTATATATATATTTTTTAAAATCTATATTAACAATGTTTAATAAAACATTCTTCATCATTTGATCATTGCAACACAGATTCATTCTATTCAGTTTAGGACCTCTTTGAGTGATGGTGTAATTTTTTTATACTGAATAATATAGAAGTTATATAAAATATAATAACTTTTAATAATAAAAAATTAAAATTTTATAATTGGATATTTATTTATAATATTAATATTTATAAAAGTTAATAATATATCTTCTTCATTCAAAAAGTGATGTAGAAACATTTTTTTCTCCTTCATCATCTTTTATTATCCAAAAAAATTTGTGGGATGAATGTCAAGAGGAATAAACTATCATCGGATATATATTAATTAAATATATGTAATATATGAATGGTAATATTGGTATCAATGATTAAGGATCAACATTAAAATTACAAAGCATGTGTAACACTATTAAAAGTGTTAACGTCCAATATTAGAAATAAGATATAATGAAAAACTATATTCATTTTAAAAACCAATAAATGTGTCTAATAAAAGGTTTTAATATATAAATATTGTTTTTAAATAGATAAAAAGTATTTTTGGATGTATTTTTTAACATTATATTGTGATCTAGTAATAGAATATGAAACTAACCAGTTTTTTCCCAAACTCCCTTTATTGAAAAATGTTTTATATATAGCAAATATGTATGTCATATAATGTATATGATACTAGATATTTATGTATTAAATAAATATATACTATCCATGGTATCTACTATTTATTTTCATCTATTTATCCTTAAATATATTTTGATAAAAGTTTACCCAAGTCATAAATTTATCTCCACTCATTATTTTTTTAGGGACCCCTAAAATCTCTAATTTATTTGGATCTTCAAATTCAAATTTTCAGAAAATTAATTTTTCAAATGGTATACATACATTATAAATGGGTATGTTAGAACTATTCAATTTTTTCCCCTAGGGGACAAAACACTTCATTCAATAAAATCACAATGATGATAGTAAAATATAATATACATTGAATTTATAGTTTTCTTTGAAAATCTTGATTTATCCATCTAAATTATTTTCTATAATGCTTCAATTGAAATTCATATTTCTATTAAACAATTATAAGTGACAGGTATATTCATCCATTATATGATTGTAGTTTTACAAATATTTGTCATTGGACTTGAATAATTTTCAACATTATTAGTTTTATAAAATGGTTTAATCTAAAAAAGATTTTAAATGTTTAAAAATAATTCATTCATATTATTTTATGAAGGTAATTTTAATCTACCATGAATTTTTACAAAATATCACTAAAACAAATCTATTAACTAGTTTCATGTTCTTCATTTTGAACCAAAAATGATTCCCCTTCACATATTTCTAGGATTATGTATCTTAATACCACTTTCTTCTATTCTAAGGTGAATTCATCTCCGAACATTCATTTAAATGAAAAATGAAAATGGTATTCTCACAGTCTAGTAAAATCATTATTTTTTTAAATATTTTCCTTTTTATGGATAACATAATTTTCTATAAATTTATTATCATGCTCTAAATAATGTTCATTTTCTATGAATGTGGTTGCGTAACAGAATTATTATACTGATAACATCCACATTCTATATCTAGGTTTCCTATGAAATTATCATTCACATCTATTCTATGATTCGTCACATTTTTTATTCATAGTCATCCACAATTATAGAAATGATTTTCCTCTAAGAATTACATATGTTTCATTACTTCTTATGAAGGTTGTACAACTACATGGCCAAAACATTGATTTATTATGGAAATTATTATCTAAACAATATATACATTTGATATAAAATCTAAATACCATATGTTTAATAATATATTATCTGTGTTATTTGGCTAGAATTATTCTGAAAATCAATTGATAACTATTTATTTTCCTTGGGTTTATCAAATTAAATTGTGTTAATGAAATCATGCATATATCCTTAGGGTAAAACTCAAAAAATATAAAAACCCTTTCTTTACCATTTTGGTTTTTATATATGTTTATTAAAACCAAATGAAACCCCTGTATATGATATTTATTAGGTTATGGGTTAGGACAAAATTTTATAGATTTAAAATGCATTGGGTATTGTTTCAATCTAGTGGGATATCATCTTCCATGGGCTATGATCCTATAAAACTATTGTGTGATTATAGTTATTCTATAAGACTCTACAATATTATGGAGGTATGGGGCCTTTAATTATTCTAATGTTTTTATCACATTCCTATGATACCATTCTCTTATTTACTGATCATTATACTGTCCAGGTATATATGATGTCATGTTTTTTTCCAATCATTTTTTCATAGGATCGTTATCATTATAATATAATGATATATCTTAGTACTACCATGTCATAATTTATAACAATGTTGATAATTACATGTATTTTTAACACACCGATGTTTTATGATTGTTTTTACATATGTTATGAAATAATATGACCTGTATTGTAATCCTATAAGAGTATCTTTTATGGATAATTAATGTGTGATGTTTCAGAATAATTATATATTTTTTAGATTCTTATATATTACAGAATAATAATTCAATATAATTACAATACTTGATATTTATTAATTAAATTTTTTTTCCCAGTTCATAAAACTATAAACTAATTGATCTATATACTATAAATGTGTGAATGATGATATATTCCAAGATATGTATCAAAGACATTGTTGTATGTTATTTTTTTAGTATTTTATAAATAACTATGAGACTAGGAGAACTATAATTTTTATCAAATTTGGGATTAGTTAGCATTAGAGACTCTATTGTTATTTTCTAATGATATATTAATATAGAGAAATGAATTCAATATTTGATATTTTTAGGTTGATATTTTTCTAAAATATATAAATGATCCTTTAGATATATAATACAAAATATATTAAATCATACAAGATTTTGATAAGAGAACATTTATGTAAGACCTAATTATATGTCTATATATATAAAAGTCTATAAAAATATAGTCAAAATAATGATTTATTTGTATTGATATCAATTAAATCCATGTATGTTTACTAGAATGTGGAATTGGTTTACTAGATGATTTGTTCAGGGGAAAAATCCCTAAAAAAGTTTGTTTGCTATATCCCATTCATTATTCGGGTTCATGGGGAATGCTCTCTAACTTTTCAAGTGGTCCGAAACTTTGTGGGTGATTTTCTGGTATAATTCACATTATAAAGGATATGAGCATAACATTTTATTTGTAAATTAAATAGATTAGAAAAACTAATTGTAAAATGACTATAAATAAAATTGATTGAAGCCGAATAATCATAAGTTAAAATATAAAAAAATTTATAAATTATTTATTCTAAGATAACAGTTTACCCCTTTTATATTTAATAATTTATTTATTCTCAACCATAAACATTCTTTTCTAATAATGTTTCAAGAAAGAAGAAACTGATCTAACTTGGGATGTAATAGGAAATGAAATGACTATATATAAATTTATTTTATTTAGAAAATAAAAAGTGTTGGGAATATTCTTTTTATAAAATATAAACTATCAAAAACCTGAATAAAAGTTTGAGAATTGTCATATTCAAAAACACCTAATTGAAAAAAATAATGGTGTCTCAGTAAATGTTGAGTAAAAATGATAATGAAGGAAAAAATGATAAATTTAATATGTGTAAAAATAGTTGGAATAAATACACTATAAAATTATTAAAATGATCTATAAAATTATTTATCTATGGGATAGGATAACATAATGAATCTTACATCTAATGGTTAATGAATCATATAAATAACCCAATAAAAGAATATGATTTTGTTCTAGTTTTAAAAAAGAAATTAATATTGGAATTTCATTTGAGAAAACACTATTAATCCATGTCAATCATCATTCCAAAAGAAAATAATTTATTATTGAAATATTGGGTGGGGGGTAAATTTATTTCTGTTGTAGAAAATTTATCATCAAGATATTTCATTATATATATTTTCATTTCTATAATATGAGGTTTGATATCTTTCTTCAATGATAATATACAGGAGGTGGTGTGACATTATTAAATTAAATTATACATGTTTAAAAAATAATTATGATGACATATGTTATATGTATATTTTATATAAAAAATTAAAATTCATTAAATTATAAAATTGGAATGGAATAATATTTGAAACGATTAATAATTAAGAAGGTCATTTTTAAATACATTTTTTTTATCATTTTATTGATTGTTATATATTAAAACATATATATATATATATATAATTTTGTTTAAATATAATTATTTATTAGAAAATGAACCATTGAATTTATAAAATAAAAAAAATCTATGAATTTCTGAACTTTTTTATAGAATATCAATTTTTTCAAAAAAAAAGAATTATTTTCCAAAAAATATTATATTCATTAATTTATATGTATATAAGAATTAACAATAGTTTCAAAAAACCATTTAGGTGAAATAAATAAAATTATTAAATAAAATTTTATTTTAAAAAATTTTCCTAAACTTATATAACCGAGGGATAATATTTTTAGAAATAATAAAATGGATACTTTAATTAATATTACTCTTTTATGCCCTTAATTTAATTAAAATAATTATTTCATAAAATTAGGTAATTGATTAAATTAAATTTCCCCAAAAAAAATTTATTTATAATAAATAATTATAGTTTTAAAAAATTAAAGTCATTTATTATTTTAATTCAAAAGAGAATTTGAATATTAAAAACATAAGTCTGTCAAAATATGTTTTAAAAGTTAAGAGCATTTTGATATAATTAACATTTTTTAAAAATATTTGTTTCAATTTTTAAATTTAATATCATAAAATTTATTATAATAAAAAAATTATGCTTTATTATATATATTAATAAATAACATTTTAATTAATTATAAGTTGTTAATATAAAATATCTCTTGGAATGTTTATACAACAATAATGTTAAAAGTGAAATTACAAACCACTAAACCACTCAATGTTGCCCCCAAATTTGGTTTATGGGAAGCGATATATCCATTACATGTCCCATTATACATAATATATCTATCATTTCTCATAAATATATCTATGGAAATATCATAATGATCCATTCTATTCAAGCCATGTTATTGTTCAAGGAGATTCATGAGAATATAAAATGCATTAAAGAACTCATGAAACGTGATTAGTTCAATGAAAATGGTCAATAAAATTAAAAATTGGACAAATTGAATACCATATAGTTAATTCTCATAGGCATTATAGCCTTTTTCAATCACCTTCTTTCTAGGAGGATTTGAATATGGGGCTCTATCATGTAAATCATTCCTTCATAGTATAATACAATGTAATGGTGCCTATACCAATACTATATATTACAAGTTATATATATATTATCCTTATAAGATATTGATATCCTAGATAACACAATTGATAGAATATTAATTTTAGAAAAAAATATAAAATCACATTATTTATTTTTTACAAGACAACAATAATATGTGAGATGAAATCATTTCATTATCCTATTAGTTTCCTAATATTTTTTTCAGGTATTTATTACATATTCCACTGGAATTAGAGTTTCGTTTTTCATGGAAATTATTATAGAATTAATCCACATATCACATGTCTTATCCTAGAAAAATGAAATGAAATTTATAAAAAAGAATTTATGTTGATGAGATGTTACATTTCTAGCTTATTACTTCTTGATCTGTTCAATGGACTCTAAAATCATGAAATTCTGATATAGATATCATCCACATCTGCCTCTAAATTTACATTTAATATATAATAGTTGTTAAATATTATACAATATTTGTTATTTAGACCCACCATAATTTTTATAATTCCATATATTAAATAATTTACTAGTAAATATTTTGAAATAAAATTTTAACTGTTGTTAAATCATAAAAGAGATAATGTAATGATTTTTTATTAATATAATTATAGGGATTTTTTATATATATAGAATTATATATTTTAACTTTTATATTATATTTTAATATTATTTTTATTTTATATAATTAATCTACCATATAACTATATAACATTTTAAAAAATTATTTATTCTAGTTCTATCTTTTATACTTATTAATTAATTTTTTTATGCGGTCATGATAAATCATCCAAAAAATTAACATTACCATTATATGGAAACAAAATATATTGTCTCACTATGGTATCTAATAGTGATCCTATTGTATCCCACTCCAATGGATAGATAGATATTGTAATCTAATCTCTATTATGGTGATAACTCATTATCTATTAAAAATTTTGAATTACCATTCTCTATAAATGTGAACATTATTATGTACATCATTTGACATTCTCTAAAAATTCCACATAGATTAGAATGTAATAAAATATCTCATAGTGTCTAAAATAATTAACTCAATTATATTAATATTCCCTACTATGATAAATTGTAACCCCTTCACAAACCACAAGATTGGATTCCATCTATCCCATTATAAATAGAATTACCAAATATGGTAATATAGGATTTTATAGGATTTCAACTGGAAAATATAAATTTTTCATCTACTCAACATAGAAACATCATTGATCAATGTATCAAAAAGTATATCACATCTTCAAACTCTTTTATTATTAATTTAATTCTATTTAAACATGATTTAATGATGCATGTGTACTTATATAACTCTTCTGATTTATCACATGTTGAACTATTGAATTTTATAAAATTTGACCCCAATGTATTTTGGCGATAAATTGTATCATTTGTATTCTCATTAATATACATTGGTATGAAATTTTTGTCTCGATTTAGTGGGATCTAGGATATGTGGTAGAGGTAGAATATATTATTTTGGTTATTGATAGTGAATTAGAGAATAGACATAATATTGGTGTGTAACATAGGTCGCATTATATCATATGTAGCCTCAGAATTTTTTGAGGTCATTTTGGATTGTTAAAATATACTCATATTAAACAAAATTAATCCCACTAAATATAGTAAATTAATTATCATATCATTACAACAATATCATAATATTAATTTTTTACTCATGTAATATCATGTCTCAGATATATCCTCCATTTGATTCCATAATTATTTATTGGCAATGATGGCATCTCAAGTGCTTCACCATAATATGTTGTACCTTTAATTATCAAAAAATTATGATGAAACATTAATTTATGAGAGGATATATCCTCCTTATGGTGAATGTGGGAAATTCTTCAACTGAAATAAAAATAATAATCTCTAATGTGAGGATTTATTGGGTGTGATGTTCTCTATCAGATACTTGTGATGGTTTTTTGGCATTGTTATAGCCTCTAAAGATATGGTCTTAAATTTCAATTTCACTTTTTTGATTTATCAAGTGTTTAAATCAGATATTTTTGTTTGGAGGAAATATTTTTTAGGTTCTAACATGGTTTACATTTTATTCTTTCATTATCATAACAACAAGTAGCCATTTTTAGGCTTATTCAATTCAATTTTTCTCATTCATTTACAAACATCTCTATTTCATCCAAAAAACATCCAAAAATATTTTTGGATTATAAGTTTCCTGTTAATTCATGAAAATAAATGAATGTATATTAAATAATATGTTCTTATTCACAAAAATAATAAAATTATAAAAATAACCATTGAGTAACTAATAGAACACTAAATCCTATATATAAATATAAATATCAAAAAAACTAAAATTTTTCGATATAAAAACTCCCAAACACAATGGTATATATTTTTCCTCATGTAGTTTTTCTCAATAAATTTTAAAAATACACAAATAAAATGATGTTTGATTCCTTATTTAATTATTTATTTAATGAATAAAATTTAGTTAACTCATGATTGAAATACAAAACATCATCAAAAATTATTCTCCTTCCCGATTGGTATATAGTGATGGGAATATCTTATCATTGATACCAATAATCTTTGATTCTTATAGGTCAATCAACATATCTTAATATTGTGTTAATATTAATTTAATTATTAATTCTGTTTGAACATTATTCATAAACATTGGTTTTTTTATTCTAAATTATGTTCATTGTAATTAATATTTATCATGACTACTCTAAAAATAAACCATTATTTGTAGCAGGGATACCTGGAGGAAATTTTGATAATTTGAGAAAATATTATGATAAGAGAAGTAAAATCATAGAATATTATTTTATTATTATTGATTGTAATTTATTCTTCACAAGAACACCATAATCAAGAACAATTTAGTAACATTATTTGGGATAATAATTTTCTATTTTACAATAGTTAAAATGTGTTTTATGATTATATTTTATGTTTTCTCTATTAGGTTTCATTGACATTGAAAATATAATTAATCTAAACAAATGTTCAAATAATAGTGTAAATAAGTTATATAATTATTCAATAAATATATATTATATTTTTATTTTACTAACTAGGATTAAAGACTATGTAGTTAATGTTTTATATGTCATCTATCTTCTATCGAATAGGTGGACTTGAATTTTCAAAAATTATATCGAATCAATTCACAATCCACTCAACCTATAGTTGTTTTTACCTATGAAATAATACCAATAAATGTTGGTTATAGAATAAAATATGTAATAGTTATCTCAAATAAAATAGATTGGATATACAGAATACTCCACTTCCATGGAATCATTCAATGTTTCATGAATTTGTTTTCTTGGTCTATAATATGTATTCTTATGTCTATCAATCAAATTGAATTTATAACAATCAATGGTGAAAAGTGCACATTTATATATTAAAAAATGAATGTTAAAAACGTTAGGCAAACTAGAACTATATATTTTTTTATATTAATTATCCTAATAATTTATCTCCTCGATCAGATGTTTACAATACAGTGGATTTTACCACCTTTTTTCCATTAAAGTGAAATTTGGATTATTCATATATTCAATGTTAATGTATCTATATTATCATTAAATATCACCATGACTCCATTTTGGTTTACATAATGTAATTTTAATGGTTGATAACAAAAGGACATAAGATTCTGAAGAAATTCATTCAACCTTTAATTGATTTAAATTACAAGTTTACATTTATTGATTACTTTTCATTGATCTTCACCGTCATTAAATATTATAGTTTTCCAATCTATAATTCCCTCATTATAATATCATTATATTATGTTGTATTCTATTTTATTCAAAAAAATGTTATTTTATTATAATCACTCATGTAATACATGTTTACAAACTCGAACAATTGAATTTATTTATTTTTAACCCTCAATAAAATATGTAGTCTAATTCAAAAAGCATTCTCAAATAGAATTATTATAATTAGTGGTTTATAAGAGTTCATATAAGTCCATATAGTGTAATGAAAATTATTTATCAATTCATTCACTGAGTATATTACTATATCCATCTAAATTCCAATCAAATTGTTGTTTGGTACATTAATAAAACTAATTTTTTTATTGTTGACTATATTAAATTTTTTCTCATACAAATACATCTCCATCTGAATTCTAAGTCCCAAATTTTTAAATTTCTCAATATTTTCACTTATTATTACCATTTGAAATATAAATTTGAAAAAAAATTTCTTTTCATACATCATTATAGATGAACCTAGATGGTTTAGTAAGATAGTGGCTCCAACCAATTTTTGTACATAGGAAACAACCCTTAATATATTCTCATTCTGATTATATTTTTAATGGAATAATAAAGATCATTCCAAAAATATAAAATATTTATATTTCCACAATTCCAATTGGATAAATATATTGACTTCATCCAATATTGCTTTTCCTTTGTAAACTATATTAGTTTTCACACATTCTCTAGAGACAATGAAGCATATTGGCGTGTAAAATCAACACTGAAGAACCATAACCACTATTTATAAATTTCCATAGTTTTTACAACATTGTTTTTGTATTACTAATTTATAATTTACACCACATCCACTTCTAGAATAAATTTATTATAATTCCACTATACCATTTCTTATATAATAATATACTCTACCATAAATTGTACTTCAATTCTTCTTAAAACCACAACCTCTAATTACATGTTATCCATTGTTGAATAATCCCTATATAAATTTAGTTTGTAATATTTTAAAACCACAGAGTCCATTTCATTATGATATGAAATAGTTACTCATTTGGATACCAAAATTTACCAAGGTGATTTATACATTGCTTTATGTCATCTGATCTTCATATGTAATCAATAACATTATTTATATATATATCTGTATATTCTATGTCACAATAAAAATCATACACCACAAACACCCCTAAGATCATCCTTTTATTAGTTTATATAATTGAAAGTATAAATTTAAATAATATATGATATCTACACAGAACCACTATCTTTCATTGAGATATAGATTGAATATGACAATAGGATATACATAAGAATTAATTTTCTTCTCTAATGTGGAATAATTGGTTGGTTCTCTATTGATCAATTTATATGAATAGTATATGATATATTGCATCCATTTTATTGTCTATAAAATAGTTTCTCCATAAAAAATCATTAACCATAACACATGACTTGAAATGAAGGATTCTAGTCAGTTGTTTCAATTATATGTTCCAAAACTGAATCCTTATTTAATATATTAAACACTTCTAAGATGTAATTTTAAAATTTAAATTTTAAATCATTTTCAAGATGTGAAAATAATGGTCTAGAAGTCATTATTAATTCTCCTATTGAAATTATAAAAAATATATATTGATATTAGAAGATTCAAACTACCTGAAATGATATTTTTATAAGGTCTGATAATGAAACATAAATAGTTTACTGATCAACATTAATATCATCAATTGATATCTCATTTCCGAGTACAATTCATTCATTTTAAATGAACAAATAGTTTTCAAAGATGATAACTGCGTTATTCTCCAGACAACATTATAAATCCATTTCAATCCATTCTAATATGTGTTCAAATGTCATCTGAAGGGGGAAAATCTAAAAACCATCAATAATATTTTATTCAATATCTAAGAAAATGGACTTTATAAATCTATGAAAAGTTCCCTAGGATCCATGTAGCATAAATAAAATTATATTATATTATAACATTCAATATGAATTTCACCATGTTTTTCTAAAATTGTTTTTCAATAATAATTTTCATTAATTATAGCCAAAATATCCATTATAAATAATAAATGTATAGTTACATATAAGAATTTAAATCCTTTCAATGATTTTATAAATAAATATACTGTTAAATGATCTTCCCATGTGGCCTTATTATGTTTACAATAGTCTATACAAACTCTCATATATTTACATTTCATATCAAATAGAACACATCCATTTCATTTATTATTTTTAATATTAATTCACTCTTCTTGGCTAATAGATGTATATAAAATTCTAATTCACCATATAAAATGTTATATATTAACATTTCATAAATAAATTTGAATACATAATCTATAATCACTACTTGTATATTCTTATTCCGTACTCTTTAACAATAAAAAACTTTCTTAACCTCATCCTCCAAGATAAATGTTTCTATAAGAATAATTGGACTAATGTAAAATATATGTTATATAGTAAAACATTTTGTCTTATTATGTAGACGAACCAAATATAAAATCATTTCTTCTTGTTATGGCTATAATTCTAATATGATATTTTTAAATAGTTTCTCCTTTAATATTAAAAATAAAATTATCTACTCAATATGGAATTTAATAAAATAACAACATAGCATTGTTTAATATATTTTTTTAATAACATGACTCTCATTATTCAATTTTTTTTTGATATTGTAAATAAATCTATATGAGATATATGTTATTTGTTAATTTATATCTAAATGGATTAACGATTTATTTCTATCTTGTTTTAAATATATGTTTTCAGATTATTTGGTTCAAATTTATTTTCAATTTAAACATATTTTTATCCTTTTGGTCTTTAATATCCACTTAAAAAAATAATATGATACACAAATATTCTATAATTACTAGAATAAATTTTACATCTCACTCCCATATACCACATAAAAATCATGTTTCTCCTAATGTAAATTAGTCACAAAACCTATAGTAGCTTATAAAAGGTATTCCCAGTGTAACCTGAACTGATTTATCACATTACATATAAAATTCCAATAAATAATTTGTGTATTCATGTTTCACATCCTTAAGAGGTAAATATGAAATTACCATTTTTAGATATGTGAATGATCTATGAGAAATTTTTAGTGTAGTAATTTTGTGATTCTGTTATTTAGTTAAATTATCACTATAAAATTCTTGTGGTTTATAGTTGTTAGTTGCACCCATATATAATATTATATTGAATATATATTTTATTAATAAAGAATGAATCAAATCTTGATTCCCAAATTATCCTTGAGTTATTATTGTATCTTAAATTTAATAATATCCTTTAACTATTTAGTGAGTGATAAATCAGAGTACACTAACATAGTATTTTTTTTGTTTTCAATGATGTTTCATAACAATTCAATATATAATGAAAATTTTCACCCACCTCCACAAAATGGGTTTTTTAACTATGATTATCTAGATCGTTTAAATAAACCTCATGATGTAAATTTCTATATTCTTATACAGACATTTATTTATTTCAGGAATTGGAGTTTATGGTTTATTATAATAGACCTAACTATCAGAAAAAGTAAGAATTAGTCTCCTGTATTAAAATTCCATTCACTATTTTCTCATTCAATAAATTTTTTTATTTTTTATTTTTTATTCACACATCCAAATTCACATCTTAATAGGAAATGTTTTCACTTGAATAAATTTATATTATTCATCATCTCCTTATAAGATATTATTTATTTAGAAATTATTAATATTTAAAAACCCATCTCTATGAGGGGTTTTAATAGTTATATAAAACATTTCATTTTTTTATGATGTTTCAAATTGAATTTTTCTAAAAATTATTTTCTTGATTATGAATGTTATCATGGGTCCCATTTGTCATTTGATCAATTATTCTTAAATATTATTTTTTCCATGAATGATTCCATTCATATTTATTTCATTCCACTTGATCTCCCGTTGTTCTTAATGTATTTTCACAATTATAGAACCAAAATTCATGTTTTATGAGTCATTGTCCCATAAACTATTAGTATGATTTTAATTTGGTATCTATGTTTTTTATTTACATGAAATTTATTTTTATCCTTTTATTATGTTTCATTCGATTTAAATTATTTTTTCAGGTGATTATACTATATAGGGATATATGTAATTGTAAATTGATCACATTATTTTGTTTATAAATATGATTATTGATATAATGATCTAATTTCAATTTAATAGTTAATTATTTTCATGATGTTATTTTAAATTTTATTTTATGGATTCTGATAAGGAAAAAAATTAATATTAATTTCATTTCCATTTCTCCTATGTTATACATTACATGTTATTTCATTTTATATTTAAGACTACTTGTGTATGAATTCACAAAATCCATCAATATCACTTCAATGATATTGAATATTTACCGTCTACTTTCATTTTGTTATGAATTTGAATAAAACTATTGTTATATCTTTCCATTACTTCATTTACCCCCTTTTCACCATAGTATCCCCCCATTGTAGTGTCTAATAATGTATATCTCATGGAATTATATCCTTTGTAGAAAAATTCCAAGAGTAGATAGTATCAGAATTTTTGATGTGGGATGTATTGGTATTAGTCCTTAAACAATTCTACTACTTCATTTAAATCATCCTCATTATTATTCTCAAATGTAGAGTTTGTAGTCCATATATCCATAGTCAATTATATATTGTAGTATCTTCTGAAAATTGATTTTTAATCATTATTCTATGTTTTGAATGAATTAAATCAATGTTTTTGAAAACATGTAATTACTTTCCACCTTAGGTAGTAGTGTAAACAACTATTCTTTAGACTATCCATAATTAATTTATTGAGTGAAAGTTATTGGAAAATCGATATGATCTTCCTAATATATTTTATGGCTTATTATAATGGTATTCCTTTGGAAACTCATTTATATTAAAAATTTCCTTTCTTTTAAAGATTAATTCTTGATTATTGTGTTAGTGTGAAGCAGTAAGGGTTTTAAAAGACGTAAGGGATATGTATTCCAAAAAATATAGAGGCACTTTCTCAATATATATGATTCTATCAAAATATGTTGTTTCCTAATTATTCTTATGACTCTCATTAAATATTTAACCCCCATTACTTATGTTCACTGGAGATAACATTTGTGGAATTGACATTTGAGTTTAATAATTTGATGTAATAGGTTTTATATTAGACTCCATGTGTGAATGTGTCAACATTATTATATTATTAAATATATTGATGAAAAATAATATATAATAAATGAATATTAAGATTCATCAATAATGATATATCTAGAATAATGAATTTTTGTAAATATTATAAATAAAATAAATATGGAATTGATTAGTAAACTCAATAATAATAATAGTTCTAAACATTCTTAATTGTGATCCATGATATGTAGATTTATATACTCCCTACAAGTGGGTGTTTAAAAATATTAACTTATAGACACCTTGGTTTATAATCAGAATTATACTGAGTTAAAATAGGAATTATGAGAAAATTTATTTATTATGTAATAGATTTTTGATGTGTATATGAATGTATGAAGCATGTAACTCAAATAAAAATAGTATAAAGATAAGAAATAATTATTAGGATAAGATATTATCTATAACTTTATTAATGTTTTGAAATTAAAATCTAAATTAGTGGGGTTGTGGTGATTATTTTCATTTCATCAAATTTACTATGGTTTAGTACATTAGATTAATATTAACAGACCCACGCAGTTAATCCATGATCACTGTAGAGGTAATTTTCATATTCTTTATTGTTAATAATATGAAATTTTTATTTTAATTTGTACTTCCATGTATGTCTTTCATATTTACAAAAATAATATAGTTCAAAACATGACCCAATAATAATAATAATAAATTATTTAATCAAATGCAATGAAAAGTTTGGTGAATAAATATATTTTAGAAATCATAAAAATAGTACAGTGGGATAATAAACACACCAAACTAATGGCACAATATTTTGGAATTTTGGACTATCAATATCATTTAGATTATCATTTTCATTAAAAACAATATGAATAGAAAAATTAATATATTTAATTTCAAGTAATCAAACATTATGAAAGTTTAAAAATATAATTTGAGGATGAATTCAGATCTATAAGAAGGCCTAAAAAATATCATCCATATACAACAAAAATTAATTGTAAATTAAATTTAATACAGATAATTCAACAAGAACATCCTACATAAAGAGTTATACAGAATATCGATCACAAGATTTTACATTGTGCATTAAATTTTCTTAGATTTAGTTGAATTTAATCTATTATTCATGAGTCAAGTCAAGTCATATACCATTTATGTTCCTTCATGAAATTTCTCAACATGTTTACTAATTAATGAGTTTGTCTTCCAATTAGATACACCAAGTCCCCAACCAATTTTACACCGGATCATATCAAATAAAAACTATTTTCTCCTTGGACTAAAGATATTTAGATCTAGTATTAATTGAGTAATTGAAATAATCACTACAGGGATATATTTAAAAAACATCACTTACCATCCCAAAATCAACAATAATATCTTTAAAAGGATCAAACACCATAAAAATGACCCAAAAACAAATATCAATAAAAAAATTACACCAATAATATAATGATATTCAAACCCCCAACGAATAAGAAGCCAAACATTGGATCAATACATTTGATCTCATCCAATAACCTACACTGAAAAACACCACCTTATATGAATATGTAACTATCTCATACTAGTTAATTCCTACAAGAGTATATGATAATTTAACCTATCTCGAAGCCACAATATGACTATATTAGAATGATTAAAAATAAATTGACCACAAGTGGGATTCTATGAATTCCTATGAACCCAGTGCACCAATATTAGTGGACAAGAATAATAGATGGTATACATATTAATTTATTACAAACGTAATTGTAAAACTAAGACTTCAAAATATTATTTTAAACCCGTATAATCAAATCTAAAATAATAGGACGATTATACTACATACCACTAAAAGGATCGAAAAAAACAAATGTGACACAAATTTATAAGATCTATCACCAAATGATCCCACCTACAGATGAACAACCACTCTGATATTCATCACGCATGACCATGTAGGGGTAATTCATTACTATTTGGGTAGATAGTACAATAGTTGAGTGAATCAGGTCTCTACTGTGATCAGGACAGACATGATTTTAATAAAAAAATAATGACCAATAAATGAATAGAACATCACCGTCCGAATGGGAGAAGCTACTGAAATATTCCAACATAACATAAAAAATCATAATGAAAATTATTCATTAGGGAAAAAATACATCAAGGAGACTTCAATTATGTATAAATGAAAGAATGAAATAAAAGTGAATTATTTATATAAAAAACATATATATATATATATGTGAGAAATAGATTGAGCAGATGAAAAACTATAAAAATTTACCAGATGTGGGCTCCCAAAATTATGTAAAATAAAGAAAAATAAATGTAATTTCTTTGAGGAATAGAGGAGGAAGACATGTGCTATTGGGTAGAGAAATCACGAGAAGATATCACATTTGGAACCCTATGAATAAGGGAGGTGACACCGATAGACTCAGAGTGAGTTTGAGTTGTGAGTATCCACCTTACGAATATGCATATAATATTTTGAAGGTCATATAGAAATTTGTGGGAAATTTTCTAAATGATATATGAATGAATTAATATGTATAAATTTGATTTATATAGATAATTTGACTACTAGAATACTAATAGAACGATTTTAAGTGTAATATTAATATTATATTAGTAATTATATCATTATGATGATAAAATGAACAATGAAATAGTTAAATGTCTTTTAAAAATATTTAATACAAATTAAATGTGTCAATATTATTAATTTTCTGCCAAAAAATAAATAACTAAATTATAAAATACATAATAATTTATAATTTCATTCTAAATAATGCTGATCATTATAAATTTAGAAAAAAAAATTCTATCAATAAAAATATAAATTAAATATGTTATATATATTTTTATAAAATGAAAATTATCTTTGGAATCCTATTGTTGAAATTATATAACACTTTATTCTTGGAAATTTTCTAAAATGCATGAATTTTTGGGTGAACAGTAAATGTTTAGTTTTTCAAAAGTGGCTATTTTCTGATTTATTAATGACTTAATTATTCCTCATATGGCCACTATAATACCAAAAAATTAATTTTAGGAATTAATAATTCTAGAATAGAAATATAAATTTCAACATAGAAAATGTAAATTCCATTGCCTAAATATATCAATTATACCATCAAAAATATATATTACATTTTCTCATTATTTCTGTTTAGTAAATTACTTGAAATTTTTTTAAAATGTTATGAAAGATAAAAAAATTATCTTTAATGAAATACAATGTTTAATTTATTAAATATTTTATCCCAAATTACCCCAAAGATCAAGTATAAATACCGCATGAATGCGGGTAGAGGTCATCATGAGCATAAAAATGGTAGTAATAACTACTAAACTAAAATAATGATTAAGGGTCAAACCCAAATAATAGAGGATTTGTTTTCTACGGGATAAATTTTTTATTAATACACAAGCTATTAAAAATGGATGATTCTTTAGTTTGAGGTGTATATTGAATTAATAAGTGAGAAAGTGGTTGAATATGTCTGTATGAGTGTTATTGAAAGGTTTTTAGAGTTTTCAAAATCAATAAATGTTGGGACATTTAGTTCAAAAGAAAGTGTGTGTTGAATATTATGATGTACTATAAATATATTCTAACAATTACTAGATAGTTGATAAAATAATTTATTATATTATATGTTGAGAGTTATAAAAAATAATAAATTTTAAACAAATACTATAAATAATTATTATCAATGAGTAGGGATATAAGAAACTGATTGAGGTTCATTCACATGATACAATTTGAGTTTACAAATGAATGTTAATACTTTCTAATTTTAATTTCATATTCAATCTATATTTTTCAGTTGGTTAATATATTTGAAAACATCCTCAATGATAGGTTTTAATCTACTATTTTTTAATAAAAAACGAAATTAAATTTGATATATCCAATAATGAGGAATGAAAACATTAAATAAAGTAGAAAAAACATGGATTAATTAACCGATAACAATATTCAAATACCATAGATAGAGTTAAATATAATTTATGATTGTATTTATTGAATGAATTATTGAGAAAAAATATTCTAAATAAATAAGAATTAAATAAGATAGATGTGGTGACTCAATCCTATCAATATAAAACATTTTCTTATCTTTGATTCATGTTTTAATTTATCTCCTAAAGAATAGTAGTGTAGAGACCCGAAGCTTAACGTACATGGACATTACATTACTTTTGCGGAATACTTAGTATATAACAAAAACACACACACAAGGACCGTAATAGTTTAGTGTCTTTGGAAACTCGGAATATAATATTCTAATCGCGGTGAAAGATCTTCAACATCTCCCATAAAGATTTTCCACTTTTTGTTTCCTTGCCTAAAAACTTTATTTTAATCCTGGGGGAAAATAATACATAAAAAGGGTGAGCTCAAATGCTCAGAAAGGGTAAGAATGCATAAAATAAAACATACCATATACATTTGAACATAAAAACATGAACATAATGTTTAAACATCAAAAGCTTGAGAAATGACAAAAAACATGGAAGTACGTAAGGCATAGATCATAAAGAAACATTAATAATGATAAAATATCATGGGAATAAAACATGTAATTGTGGCATCCATTAAGCACATGTAATGATTTCCATAGTAGCCAAGGCATTGCTTCCAAGACCATCTTAGTGGACAAAGTCCCTTTCTGAATCGAGTTCACTCCTCATTCCTGTCTTGTATTACTAAACCGGTTTAACATTCCTTTCCAACCATTTATATCTCATGAGATATAAGTCTTTACCCAATGCATTGGAGGGATATATAGGTCCCACCCATCTCATAATGAAATCATTCTAACTTGTGCCACAAAATAAACTTAAAACATTCATCATAACCCAAAGAATAAAATGTGTTTCATAAACATCATTCCATCATAACATAATCCATATAAAACCAATGGATATCATTTCATAATAAGAAAATTAAAACCATGTAAATCATAGAGATATTATACATGAAACATACACATATGAAATAATGTCATCTTAGAAGGAAAATGGTTTTGATAAAACACTTGAAATGAATTCTTGAGGAAAATATCCTTTCTTCTTCAAAATCATTCTCATTTTACAAAATGTCATGCTATTTTAAAAGAAAGGGATTTTGTTGAAAATAGTCATGAAATATTTTGGAGGAGGCTTCATAAAAATAAGGCTTTATAAAACCATAAAAATCCATTCGTGACGTATAAGTTAAAAAAACATTCTTCTCATACTTTTACCAGAAAAGTCAAAAAGTACCTCGTAACGTAAACAAAAGAATGATTCCTTACATACCATGTTGAAAAAGTCAAAATGGGTAAAAATTACATTAAACATACATAAAATCACTTTTAGAAAACATGGACATGGATGATAACAATAACATCAGAAAATACTTATGTATAAGCAATCTCGGATAAAAAAATGAGATTTGCAAAATTATCCCTTACCTTTGGTCCGATATGCTTCGTATGTATCCAAACCTCCTGTATAATTATTTAAATAATGTCATTGACTTATTAATGAATCATATTCATTGTTATTATATCATATATGGTTCACTTATGACTTTATTTTACCCGTTATTTTGTAAATTCATGTTAAAGTAGCGTTTTGGGTAAAATCGTTTCATTTTTCGTTCGTCTTTTAACGTGTAGTTATTCATATGATTTCTTAGATCATGATTACTTACATCCAGAATGTAAAACATGATTTATATATAATATATATTCAGAATATATATATAATGGATCGATAAATGGAAAGAAATACACCATTCATGGAGACGGTTGGTCGTACGTACGCATGAACGTTGTTTTCGTTTCCTTATTGAATTGAATGGAGTTAAGTAGATGAAATAAATATATATATACATAAATACAGTAGCATTATTATTTCATATATTTCATTATTACTTATTATATATACTTTATAATCATTCTTGAATGGTTATCATGGAGAGTGAATCTCATCGCGTCGTGGAGACGGTATTCCGTACGTACGCACGAGCGATGATATCATTACCATGATCGTGGAATTGTATTAAAGTGTATGTATAATATTACAGAATCAATATCACTTTAAAATAATCATATATATTCATTACATTCACCATTATACCCATCCATGTAAGGTGGTGGTGGAAATTAGATTACACCACGGTGTGGAGACGGTATTCCGTACGTACGCATGCGCGGTGATTTCATTCTCCGTAGGATGGATAGATGGTGAAATATGGTTGTTTCATACTTATAATAACATATCAGTATATGAGTGATACTGATGTTATTACCTCATAATGAAACAACTAAAAAAGAAGAAGTGGAAGAAGAAATAAAGTTGAAAGAATCATTAACAGACATTACCTCTTCTTTGAAGCGCCTCTTTCATATCTCCTCTTAGGGTACTAAAATTGGTTTTTGAAGAATACCAGGACCTCTAGGATTTTTCTATGGAAGTGTAGAAGATAATTTGGCCGGGGTTTTCCAATCTTGAAGGATCAAAGTGGTGTGAGGAAGTGAGGGAGGAGGTTCCCTTTTATAAGGGAGGAGAGGGGCACCTTTGGAATAACTAAAAATATTATTTTATTATAAAGTCATATTCGGTTATTAATAGCTCCAAATTGAGTTATTTAGAAGCTAAGGTGGGGATGGGTCTAAATCCTCTCATCCAATATAATTTGGACAAGTTTCGTTTAATATTTTAATCTTATCATTTATTTTTAACTTTAAGTTAGATAATTTTACTTTTACCGTGTCTTTTTGTGTTCTTACACTATAAGGTTAATAAACATACTATAATAAACCAAACGAACCCCAAGTTGTTTATTATTAATATATATAACCTTATCTAATTCTTTTTTCCAAACCATATATTTTTAGGAATAAAATAACAATTAATAATATAATATATTTTTTAAAAACTATTTTATGTCAATTTTGACACTATTTAGTAATGGATTTTTGTGAAAATCATAACAGAATGATTAGTTCTAAAACAATTACTTAGATCAATACTAACATGTCATATTAACCTATAAAATTAGTGGAATTCATAAAAAGTCTCAAATTACATTTATTTGTGTATTTATAACATCAATTATGTCAATATTTCATTAATAAGATAATTACTGCGTCATCGTTCTGTCATAGATAAATTAAATTATTTAATGTCTAAAAATTACAAATAGTCCATCATATGGTTAGATTAATCATATATGGTTCTAAAAATGAACTTATACTTCATATATCATACCTCTTAATAAAATAAAACTAGTTTCTACTAACCAGGGACTTCTTGTAGGCTAGTGGTAGGCGATAAAGGCCAGTCGCACTTCGGTTGTGGGTTCGATTCCCATAGCCTTGTCCGACGCGATGGGTTGTCGCCAGTCCTGCAGGTTGTCCTTTTTCTAAAACTACATTACTATAACATCCCATAAATAATATCAAAAAAGGTTATATCCTTAAAAAATACTAACTTATTTCCAACATATTCCATTCTAATCTTTAGGATTATCCATAATATTGCAGTCCATTGTCATATTATAGTGAAAACAGTTACCCGAGATTTCATATAACAAGCATGTTAATTCCATCGTTGATCCCTATATATCATAAGATATTTCTTGTTGGTCACATTCAAAACATTCGAAGGCCTTAATCATGTATTCTCTTGAAAAATGAATACCCATTGAACCTTAGTGAAAACATGAGTGCTGTCAAAAGTTAACTCTTTCCACATACCAAAACCCCAAAATTCTATATACGCAAACCATGATATAACTATTTCCTTATATCAGTCAGGAGCTCATGAATACTATCAGACATTTAATTTTCTCCTTATCCCTTCATTATGCGCATATCATCTACATTCCAAAAATATCTCAATCACTTTCCATGGTTACCGGTACCATTGAAAACCACAATAGACTAATACAGAAATATTCTAATACACCTTAAAAGTACCTCAACAACCTTATTCTTGAATACTAATACATAAACACTTCAATATATCCTCTTCAATGATGGTCCTAGAATAAGTCCTTTCTTTATTTAGAAGTAACTTTTTAGGTCAGGGAATTGAGTTGGGTAATGACCCTGTTCTCCACAAATAAGACATTGAACTCCATAACAGTCTGTCACTCTATGTCCCTTTTCTCCACACAGATAACATATGTCCCTCCATTTGAGGTATTTCTCAAGGTTCTTCTTCCCTTCTTTAGAAATCTCAATCTTCCTTTCATTATGCTCCTCAACATGAGAACATGCATAAAAGTCTATCTTCCTCTTATTTGATGAAATAGGCATACCACTAAATTTCACCTTGTTATTCATATATCGCGATGAATGATTTGGAATAATCACAATATCTTTCTCTCTAGGCATTACGCAATTTTGTTGCTCATAGTCACCAATTTGTCCATTGGATTCTATTTTAACCTAATTCCTTCTGGTTCCCTCCATTAACTAAAACAAAAAAAGAATTCTGTGAGAGGAAAAAATCATAAAAGGAAAATAACATAATCAAGGGAGAGTACCTTAGACATCTAACATCTTAGGATTAATTCTAACATCGTTACCGTAATTCTAGGAATATAACCTACACTTATACTTAACCTTAGGGACATCCCTATACATACCTTAGAAATATCTCCAGGGATCTCACTAAAGTTTTCGCATCCTATTTTCCAAAGGTTAACTAAAGTTTTCCTCTGATACCAACTGTAGAGACCCGAAGCATAACGTACATGGAAATTACATTACTTTTTCGGAATACTTAGTACATAACAAAAACACACACACAAGTACCGTAATAGTTTAGTGTATTTGGAAACTCGGAATATAATATTCTAATCATCGTGAAAGATCTTCAACATCTCCCATAATGATCTTCCACTATTTGTTTCCTTACCAAAAACCTTTCTTTTAATCCTGGGGGAAAATAAAACATAAAAAGGGTGAGCTCAAATGCTCAGTAAGGGTAGGCATGGATAAAATAAAACATACCATATACATTTGAACATAAAAACATGATCAAAATGATTAAACATCAAAAGCTTGATAAATGACATAAAACATGGAAGTACGTAAGGCATAGATCATAAAGAAACATTACGAATGATAAAATAGCATGGGAATAAAACATTTAATTGTGGCATCCATTAATAACATGTAATGATTTCCATAGTAGCCAAGGCATTGCTGCCAAAACCATCTTAGTGGACAAAGTCCCTTTCTGAATTGAGTTCACTCCCCGTTCCAGTCCTGTATTACTGAATAGGTTTAACATGCCATTCCAGCCATGTCTATCTCATGAGATATAAATCATTACCCAATGTATTGGAGGGAGATATAGGTCTCACCCATCTCATAATTAAAAAATTCTTACATGTTCCACAAAATAAACTTAAAATATTCATCATAACCCAAAGAATTAAATGGGTTTCATAAACATCATTCTATCATAACATAATACATATAAAACCAATGCATATCATTTCATAATAAGAAAATTGAGACCATGTAAATCATAGAGACAATATACTTGAAACATACACATATGAAATAATTTCATCTTAGAAGGAAAATGGTTTTGATAAAACAATTGAAATGAATTGTTGAGGAAAATATCCTTTCTTCTTCAAAATCATTCTCTTTTTACAAAATGTCATGAAATTTTTAAAGAAATGTATTTTGTTGAAAATAGTCATGAAATATTTTGGAGGAGGTTTCATAAAAATAAGGCTTTATAAAACCATAAAAATAAATTCGTGTCGTATAAGTTAAAAAAACATTCTTCTCGTACTTTTACCGGAAAAGTCAAAAAGTACCTCATAATGTAAACAAAAGAAAGATTCCTTACATACCATGTAGTAAAAGTCAAAATGGGTAAAAATTACATTAAACATACATAAAAACACTTTTAGAAAACATGTACATGGATGATAACAATAACCCCAGTAAATACTTACGTATAAGAAATCTCGTATAAAAAAAATGAGATTTGCAAAATTATCCCTTACCTTAGGTCCGATATGCTTCATACGTATCCAAACCTCCTGTATAATGATTTAAATAATGTCATTTGCTTATTAAAGAATCATATGAATTGTTATTATATCATATATGGTTCACTTATGACTTCATATTACCTGTTCTATTGTAAATTCATGTTAAAGTAGCGTTTTGGGCAAAATCGTTTCATTTGTCATTCGTGTTTTAACTTGTAATTATTCATATGATTACTTAGATCATGATTACTTACATCCATATTGTAAAAAATGATTTATATATAATATATATTCATAATATAAATATAAGGGATCGATAAATGGAAAGAAATGCACCATTCATGGAGACGGTAGGTTGTACGTACGCATGAACGATGTTTTCATTACCTTATTGAGTTGAATGGAATTAAGTAGATGAAATAAATATATATATACATAATTATGGTAGCATTATTATTTCATATATTTCATGATTACTTATTATATAAACTTTATAATCATTCTTGAATGGTTATCATGGAGAGTTAATCTCATCGCGTCGTTGAGACGGCATTCCGTGCGTACGCACGAGCGATGATATCATTCTCATGATCGTGGAATTGTATTAAAGTGTATGTATAATATTACAGAATCAATATCACTTTAAAATAATCATATATATTCATTACTTTCACCATTATACCCATCCAAGCAAGGTGGTGGTGGAAATTAGATTACACCACGGCGTGGAGACGATATTCTATACGTACGCACGTGCGGTGATTTCGTTTTCCATAGGATGGAAAGATGGTGAAATATGGTTGTTTCATACTTATAATAATATATCAGTATATTAGTGATACTGATGTTATTACCTCATAATGAAACAACTAAAAAAAGTAGAAGTGGAAGAATAAATAAAGTTGAAAGAATCGAAAACAGACATTACCTCTTCTTTGAAGCGCCTCTTTGAGACCTCCTCTTAGGTTACTAAAATTGGACTTTGAAGAAGACCAGGACCTCTAGGATGTTTCTAGGGAAGTGGAGAAGATACTTTGGCAGGGGTTGGTGGAGCTTGAAGGCTCAAAGTGGTGTGAGGAAGAGAGGGAGGAGGTTCCCTTTTATAAGGGAGGAGAGGGGCACCTTTGGAATTACTAAAAATATTATTTTATTATAAAGTTATATTCGGTTTTTAATAGATAAAAATTGAGTTATTTAGAAGATAATGTGGGGATGGGTCTAAATCCTCTCATACAATAGAATTTGTACAAGTTTAGTTTACTATTTTAACCTTATCATTTAGTTTTAACTTTAAGTTAGATAATTTTACTTTTACCGTGTCTTTTTGTGTTCTTAAACTATAAGGTCAATAAACATAATATAACTAGCCAAAAGAACCCCAAGTTGTTTATTATTAATATATATAACCTTATCTAGGTCATTTGGGCGAACCTTAGATTTTTAGGAATAAAATAACAATTAATAATATAATATTTGTTTTAAAAACTATTTTAAGTCAATTTTGACACTATTTAGTAATTGATTTTTTTTTAAATCATAACAGAATTATTAGTTGGAAAAAGGTTACTTAGATCAATACTAACATGTCATATTAACCTATAAAATTAGTTGAATTCATAAAAAGTCTCAAATTACATTTATTTGGGTATTTATAACATCAATTATGTCAATATTTCATTAATAAGATAATTACTGCATCATTGTTGTGTAATTAATAAATTACATTATTTAATGTCTAAAAATTACAAATAAAATACCATTATGTAGGAAATATTTTTATATTTCTAATGAATATTTATAGTAAAATTTATCGTATGTATATCCCTATATTAAAAATTATCTACATATTAAACATTGATTTTAACTATTTTAACCCTTCTTTAAATAAATTATTAATAAATGTCCTAATCTAATCCATGTGGGCTTAAATGGTCATATTTTATTCCTAAGGTTGTTTTTTGTTGAATTACACTTATCCAATAGAATTAGGACATGTGTTAGGGTATTAATAATATCAGTTTTACCCTTAATTATCCTGTTTACTTTTAACCGTGGTAAATAAAAGTATAAAGTTACTATTCACCAAAAATTATTTTTATCTCATTGAACCACATTTTAGTCCTTGATATTAACCGTGTCTCTCGGATTTTCGAAATTCCACTCACAGAAGTGGTAAAATTAAGTTTTATGAAAAATTCAATATTTTAACTACCACTTAGTGGTTTCACTATTCATCAAAAAAATGAAAGTTTCCATAAAAATACCAAAAATTAGGCCTAAGCGATATTTGATATTATGAAATCAAAAATAAAGTCTATTTTACCAAATTTAAAAAATATCAGTTGCATTAATTAATTTACAAATTAATTCTCGTCGTCAAAACACATAGCGTGTTCTTAAGAGATAATAACTATCAAAAGATTGACACTTGTTTATGTCTGGTTTAAATTTAAAATTACATCCAATGACCAACATTATATTAATTTGTAAAAATATATTCTAAATATACTTTAAAACCACTCAAATTAATAATTTATCACTATTAATTATTTCGATTAAAAAGGTTTTTTTAATTAAAATTTAGTAATTTTCACTATTCATCAGAAAATGAAAGTTATCCAAAAAGTACCACAATTTCACCCTAAGCTAACTTCGAAATTACGAATCCAAAAATGAAGTCCATTTTAAAAAATAAAATTTACAAAATTTCAAAAAGTGGTTATTACTATTCATAACGGCTAGTTTTATTAATATTTTAATAGCATATCGTTGTTTAGTGAAACTCCGTATTGCGTACTACACAAAATAACGAGGAAGGTCATGATTGCGTGTAATGAAAGGCAAGTCAAGTATACCTGTTGTGGAAGCTCCTATTGGTGTAGCATACAACAGAAGACATTAGTGAAATTAAAAAGAATATTTTTCAAAAAATCTCGGAGTGTTACAAGTAGGATCATGCCTCATATTCTCACAAAAAATAAGTTAGTGTCTCACATTCTACTGACTAATTTTTAATGAATAATTTTTTAATTACCATATATTTTCAATGAAATAATTTATTTTTTAATTGAAATAAAATAACCTCCCTTTCTCACATAAATGTATACTATTTCCATGACTTTGATGTGCAACAATATCACGAATTTAATTTAATTATAACTTATTTTATTTTTCCCACCAGAATCCTTTAACAAGATTATTCAAGTTGACTACATTATCATAAATCCTTAAAATTTATTTGTAGGTCGAAGATGTATAAAATAAAAATATAGAGGATGAATTTATATTAAAACAATTTAAGGTAAAAATCATTGTCAAAACAAAATTCTTATTTAAAATGATTAAATGAATTTTTTAAAAAGGAATCAAAGATGAATGAATAGTAATAAAAAAGAAAAAGGAAAAAATAGATTTATTTAAGACGATTGATATACTTGGATATATTAATGATTATGTTATTTGAATATAAGATATAATTATGTAATTAAATGATGGATTAAGAAAATAAAAAAATTGAATAAATAAAATTTATAAATAAATTAGATTATGATATATAAATGAAGAATGATATTTCGAAAATATGTTCATGGAATATCTCTAAAACCCCCTTATTTCAACCATCAAAATTTCTTGTTGATTGATTATAATAGTTCCTCACATTTACTATTGTCTATGATGCCAAATAACCCATTCTTTTATTTCTATATCAAGAGAGTGAAATTACAGTAGAGACTATCTAATTAATTAAAAATAGGTAAACATCATAAATAATATTCAATTTAGTTATTTTTAAATTTTTATTAAAAACCATGTTCAATAATATTAATAGCTATGAGATTCAAATTTTAATGAAATTATTGATAAGGGGGTTTATAGTAATAATTCACTCACATATTTGTTTTTATTCTATTAATGAATATAGAAAAAAAAGTCTAGAGTGAAAATAATACATGATACTAATATGATATTTCAATTCATTTGACACACTATATAAAATATATATTACTTATAAAGGATACAAAATAGAGAGTTTGGTCCTTTAAAATTGGAGGCCCAATCGAGTTGTTTTAGAATTACAATGCCATCGAAGATCTCAATTTTAATGCTCAAATACCATCAATAATCATATGGTATCATTATGGAATTTATATGTTAAATATTTTTAATAAATTTGAATTTTTACAATAATAAATTCCATTCTCAGAGCTATTGGTAATATTCCACATGGTGCTTAGAAGCCTCCAATTGGTATCTCTTTGGCATCATAGAACATGGTGGAGATTCTATGTTTCCACTAGTAGGTCAATTCACCTACATCTGCTTCCATGTGGACACCTGTTGAAAACATCTACTCTTTCCATCCTAACATTCAATATTTTAAACCTCAATTACTTATTAGGTGAATGTGGTCCATGGAGAAGGTCTAGGGAATGCCATCAGTTGGTCGGTGGCACTACACAAATTGATAGGTGTGGTATGTGTCCATGGGCCTAGAAATTTTTCTTCTCTACAACACCCAATGATCTTATATGGATCATGTATCCTTCTCCAAATTCTTCAAATATCAATTAATTTATTTTAATGAATCCTAAAATGATTTATAATGATATTAAATTAATATGGCTGCATATCACATAAATGAAAATATTGATCAGATTAAGAGTTTTTGTGATCATTAGAATCAATTAATGGTGATAAGAACCAAAATCTACCTATATTTGATTATCTCATACACTTGAAAAATTATTCAATTAAAACAATTGTAAAATATAAGGAAGAGAAATAATTAATATAGTACAATAGTATTTGTATTTCATCAACCATTGAAAAATAATAAAATATTATACCAAAAAATATAGATATATAGTTTTAATCAACTCTCCATATAATATATTTAAATATATTTAAATACAAATATTTAAAAATATTCTCCAAAAATACATTAAATAAAACCACCCATATACCACTTTGAGAAAATCAAAATGGAGTAAAAAATGATAGAGAATTAATAGAAAATATTTAAAACATTGTTCGTAATAATTATATATCATTTGAGAGATAAGAATACACAATTTTATAATATTTTGAAAAACCCATAAATTTTGGAAAAAATATATTTTGAAAAAGATCAATATAATAAAACATTATTTAATTGAATATTAAAAAAAAAACTGTTAAATAAACTATTAAAAATTATAAAAATATTGTTATGAAAATAAGTAATTTTATTTTACTTCAAGGATAATTTTTGTATTAATAATATTTTACTTCAAAAGATTAACCATTTAGAGAGTTATTGGGGTCATATCCATTAAATAAATTATGAAATAAAAATAAATAAAATATTTTTAAAAAATATAATAAAATTATTAATTATTTAAGAATAATATATAAATAAACTATATAAAATTCCCTAGGTACATCAAAACAAATGTACAATAAAGTACCTCTCCCCATTCTAGAAAGAAAAATTATTAAAACATGAATAAACTCCTTTTGAGATAAATCTCTTTAGGTATCTATGCCTAAACCACTATAAATTATTTTTATGTAAAAATTAATACTTTTCGTGGAGTATAATAGTCAAATTGAATTTCCAAAATTATTAAATGCATTAGAAAAAAAAATTTAAATTAACATTTATTTCCATTTTGAAAAATCATTTCAAAAATGATTGAAAAATTTTCATGATTACAAAGAAGGAAGAGATAAGTAAAAATATCTAATCATACCCAAATCATATTTAATAAAATAATAATTATCATTTCTATGGGTTTTAGTGAATATATAAATAATTTCAAGGATTCTGAAAATAATGTGAGGAATAATATGCCATTTTGAATGTGATATCATAAAAAATGGAATCTGAAGTCAGTGATCATAAATATACTATTTTGGATGAGTTTTTCATAAATATTGAACAAACTATTTTTGTTAAAATAGTTATTTATAAAATTATATTTTATAAAAATTTGTAATATAGTTTTCTTCATCATTATATTTCATAGGAACAACAATGACCAATAGCTATGTATTCATCTTTGACAGTATAATGTTTAATTAAATTTTCCTTCTTAATTTTCAAAATTTTGCAGGATTTTTCTAGTTCATTAATGGTAACACATGTATTTTTTATAACAAGTAAAAATCACCTATACTCTACTATAGAAAAAAAATCTATTTTTCAAAAGAGTATCCTTTATAATAAAATAATCAATCAATTTTATCTCTTTTAAAAAAGTGTATATTATTTTCTAGGATTTTAAATGACTTTTATTTAGATTAGATTGAAATTTTTAATAGAGGAATACATTGAAAATGATGTTTCTTTTGGTCCTCCTAAGGTAATTTGATCTTTCAATTATACTTTAATAAATCATTTTGTTGATCTGTTGATTTAATTCAACCAATATTATCTTATAGCTTGTACACTTGTGCATTATAATTTAACTAAAATGATCTATGCAAAAAATATTTTTAGTACCTTAAATAATAAATTTTCTCAATTTCAATATTATTTATAGGAAATATAAAATCAAGCGTATTCATTAAGTTCAACCATAAATCTAATTTTGAAATCATTATTTAATTTTATAATAAAATTAATTGAAATTAGTATCTTTATTTGATCCAAAAATAATATTTTCAACTTTTAGTTGAATGATTTATATATCAGTTTAAAATCTTTTATAAATATTTATGGGTAGGGATATTCCTATTTAGAAAAAAATCTCAAAAAAAATATTTTATTAATATATCCTTCCATTGTTGGATATTTCTCTTCTAACAATATATTGCATTGGTATATTTTTAATATAATTATGAAATTTAGTGTTTTTAAAACTACGTTGTTTTCCAACAAGATAATTTTCAAAAATAAAACCATTTAAAAATATTTAATTCAAATCCAATATAAAATGCATGAAATTAAAATAAGAATAAAATTCTAAAAATATTCCATTTTTTCATGTTGATTAATTGGAGAGAAAAATTCATTATAATCAATACATTCTTCTTCATTATAGACATGAGAAAAATTTCAATTCTTAATATGGGTAACATTTCATTGTTTTTCATGTTTGTATTTAAAAACCACATAGTTCCAATAATTGTGTGGTTCCAAATAACATCCATGTTATTCCAATCATTGCTCCTTTGTAATTTGTTTAACAAATATTTCAAGGATTTCAACCCGTTCTCATAAAAAATTGTTTCATTAATGGTATGAGGTTCCTTATAAGAGATAAAATCAGGATGTTAAACCTCATTTTATTATAACCATAATGTATGAGTTCTAAAATATAATTCATTGATAAAATTCTCTATAATATGGTATTTTGACATAATCTTCTACTATTGTAACAGATAGAACTCTATTTCTACATCATCGCCAACTTATTTAGATGATTTTGGTGTCGGAATGTCTAAACTAGATTGGGAAATATCATGATCTATTTGTGAATGTGTTGTAACATGAATATCAATGAATTTGATATGAATGAACTATTATGGTTTCTTGGTACTCTTATTTATTTTATTAAATAATTTACATAAGTTTCAATACCCAAGGAAAACTCATTCACGTGGATTTAGAGTCAAACATTCATAGAAGTTCCTTTGAATTGTGAACAATGCATTTACGACCAAACACTCTAATGAATCCATCATTTTCAATATTTCCATTCCAAAGTTCATTATGGTGATTTATAACATTGTTCTTATGGGGACATGGTTAATGATAGATTATATCATACAGATTGCCTCAACCAAATGTTTTTTTTTCGAAAGGAAAAACAATCAGGAGAGACCTAGATATTTCATATAGGGATATAAGATGTATTTTGACAACCATATTTTATTAGGTGTTCTAGGTACAGAAAATGGATGGAGATGACCATGGGAAGCAAAAAACTCATCAATTTATTTGATATCATATTCTCTACCATGGTCACTTATATGGGAAACTAGTTTGTAGAATTTTTAATGTTTGACATTCCATGAAATGTTGATAATGAAATTTAATGACCAAATCTCATGATATAAAACAGAAACCCATACAAATAATAACGATAATTCATTATTATAATAGATTAATCATTAACTTATATAATATAAAAAATATTTTATTGAAAATTTTGTAGTTTATCATGTATTTGGATTTATATGTCGAAATCAGATTTTTAATATAGATTAAATAACTTTTTCTCAATCATATATTCTGTTTTTCATCCCATAAGTTATAATTAAATGAAAATTTTGAAAAATCTCATATTAGTCTATTACGAATGAAATATAAAATATATTGAATATTTTTATTTAATAGATACTGACTAAAATTCAATGATTAAATATTTTTTGGGCATAAACACATAGAATGGTGAATTATAAGTGGTTTAAATCAATGATATAAACATCTTGAAAATAGAATGTGGTAAATAATTTCATTCCATTAGAATTATAAATATTAAATAATTTATAATTTAGTGATAAATAAACAAGGAAATAAATGAAAAATACGTAGTTAATTTCTATATAAGCCTTTGAAAAATAAAAAATATTTATCTATTAGTGATTTGTAGAAACCAATTATTCATATTTCGGTAATTTTTCATTTTAAATAATCTTTTTATGATACATGTCCTAATTTAAAATAATTATAATCACTGAATTCATAAGGTTATCAACATGTATGAATTGATCACACACAATATATATACCATGTACCTTCTGGGGATTTTCTCATATTCTACACATGATTATTAAACAATTTATTTTGTTTCACATATTGTTGGTCCAATTAAGTTAGATTACATATACTTTGGAATAGAAACATGTTTATGACACGTTTCTACATTTAAAATATGATAATATAGATTAATCCTTTTTGGATTACCATATATTGAAATTTTAAAATTAAAATCATCAAAAATTTGATCGTCATACTTCTAATAATTACAAAATTTAATTTTATAATTTTCCATAAAAAGTAGACTTTTTATAATTGTTAGTAAAATTATATTTTTTGAAAATTTTAATCCATACTTACTTTTAACAGGTTGTTATGAACCAAAAGTTTTATTTAAATTATCACTAACTTGAGAGAAAATATAATGATAATTTTTTATATAATTAATTTTAAAATCTAAATATTTATAATTTAGTATTTATTATTATTTTGAAACATAATACACTACATCTATTAAATATTTTCCATATCATGAAAAAATTTGGTTAAATTATTTTTATGATAAATAAATTTTTAATTATTTTCATAAAAAACATTATGATGTCTATTTACAGCAAAAATAAGATCTTCATAGCACAATGAATTTGAATCCATGACTATAATAGCCCATATAAAATGGTTACATACTAAATTGTCAACATATATAGGCAATTTTTTCCTAATGGATCAATTATTTTAGAAATCTTGGAAAACTAGACACAAAACATTATCTCAAATTGCAGTTTAAAACATAAAAAACAACATTGTTTCTTATTTGATAGCATCATTACTCTCTTTATTATATAATTTATATCATTAAAAGTACATTTCATAGAATCTTAGTCAGTATAAATATAATAAAATTTTATTTTCTTATGATCAATAAGGTATTGAGTACAACAGAAGTTAAAAAAATGAATGAATAATAGTGAATATGTAAATGATGATAAAATATAACCATATATATAATCACATGATCCCAAAAAATATCCACGGATACCATAAATATTTGATTTATAACATGGAAATTAATGATATATTTCACAATTCTTATATGCATAATTTAGAAGATCATAAACACACTTTCAGTTCTTCATGTCAAACTGCTTATATTAATTGGTAAGGATTTGGGGAAATACCTGACTTTTTGTCTCATAAGACATAAAGATACATCTAGGGGATATTAAGTAATATTCCACACCCATACCATAGTAAATATAATTTATTCATCAAATGAATGATCAGAAAATAGAATCAACATGGCATAATAACTAAATAATTTCCATACTGGATGAACTGAATTACAAAAAGAAAATGCTTTCCCAATTCCTTATTATAATAATCCATGAAGAGAAATATTTTGTGTTAAATTAGTATATTATATAATCAGTAAAGTATTTGATCCATTAAATTATATTTATATTGATGAAAATATTTTTAAATTGTCACGACCCATCCCCCGGGGCATGTATCGTGAATAACCCAAGCCTACTTTCTATAGGCTAGTGGCTGGCAACTAGCACCAAAGCCATAAATCCATAAACTAGGAAGGAATTGAATTTATAACTCTAAACAAAACAAACAGAGCACACAACTAGAAGTAAAAAACTAATCAAACCGTATAGAAAATATGTGTTGGAAAGTAAAAGGGGTCAGAAATACAATCCAAATAGAGAAGTACAAGTACTGTTGAAAGCAAGTACAACTAAAGAAAAGTAAAGCAACTACTGGGCCATCGTCTGGGGTTCCTTCCTAAAGGGTATGTATAGATGGCCTCCTCATCACTCTCATCCATCTGCCTCCTTCTTTTACCATCTCACTGAGTGGTCCACCTCCGGGTATCGTCCAGTCCTGCTACTCTCTGCCTCAGTTAGTTCTGTCTGTCGTCTGCAACCATCACAACGAGGTGTGAGCATAGCCTGTGCAGTGGTGAGTATAACGATACTCAGTAGGGACCCCGATACCCTCAAGGTATCACAAAATCCAACAATGATAAACCACAATTTATTAAATAAACATATAACCATTACTTAGGTATATTCCAATATATATACCTATTTTATCTAGTAACCCATATCAATCATGAGGAAAACACAAAATTCATTGACTCAGCTCAAACCAGGATTTTTATTATTGAAACTACATCTGGTGGTGTACTCATCCTCTATAGAGTATAGTGGCCCTACTACGTCACATAGAGGTGCTTCCCACTATCCTTGGACTACTGAGGTACTCCTCCTACTGAGTACCGTGGGACTTCGGCGTCACACAAAGGTGCTCCCCACCATGGGTCTGCCATGCTCACACAAGGGCGCTCCCCATCGTAGCCAAATATGGTACTCCTCATGTCGAGTACCATGGGTCTTCCAAACTCACACAGATGTGCTCCCCACCATGGGTCTGAACCATCACAAAGATGTGCTCCCCACTAAGATATTCGAGTCACTCCGAGTTGAATCGCTTAGTAGTAGTTAGGTCTCAGCCAACTACTAGGTTCCCACACAAATGCTCACTTGACACTAGAAGATACACTCCACAAGCTACTATTTGAGGTCCATCTGCCATGAAGTGAAATGAAAACGTTTCTCAAAGTTCTCCCATGTTATAGGGGTCTCAACGCAACACACAACACATCGATCAGATGCTTGGTCTATGTGTTATAAGCCTTTTTAGACTTAGGGGCCCGGTTGGATTTTTGTAAGATCCAACCTGACCGTAACTCAAATATTCCACGAAACCTAGTGGGCTATTCTCAATAGGACGGATTCGCTCAAAGAATACTAGCGCAGCAGACGGTTCTTCAAATGGGCGTCTGGTGCCAAAGATATGGCCCAAGAAGGTAAAAGGGTCAGTGATTGGCCTGGGCCCGATGTGAACCGGTAGGACCATCTCACCCCAACCCAGAACTGGCTGACCTGGTCAACCGAATATGTTTGGCCTAGTCCGCTGGGTGTAGCCCTGTGGACTACGAGGGTGGTTCGGCCTGGAGGTCGCCACATCAGCGAATCAATCCAAAGTATGAGGTTGTTTCGGCCAGCGCCATGAGGAGTGCGGTTCAGGGGACTTGGCCCGGGAGATCGGGCCGGTCTGCAGACCGGTGGCTGGCCGCAATTGCACCGAGTAGGGAGCATCAGGTGTTGGGCAGGCCGTAGGGGTTCCGGTAGGGTGTCGGGCATGCCAAGGGGCTGTCGGCAGGTCACGCCCATGGCCGGGCAGGCCGCGCGCCAGGTAGGGCGCTGGGGGGATGCGGGAGGCGGGCCAGGCACCGCTCAGGCCGACAGTGGTCGGCCGGAAGCATCGGTTCATCGCGGGGGCGGTGCGATTCGCGGAGGCCATGAGTAGCGCGACATTCGTTGTTTCCGCCTTCATCATCGTTGCCTCATCTCTGGGTAGTAGAACGTCACATGAAATTAGAATCGATGGAGGATGTCGATCCATGTTAGGCTGGCCCGCATCCTCCGTATTTAATGTGATATCAATTGGTTCATCAAAATAGGAAAGATAAAAAACAATTATTTACAACCACGCAATGATTTCTTTTCAAATAATGATGAGGAAATAAAAGGGATAAAACCTATGGTAAATCCACTACTTCTTATTCCTCATTCATTGGTGAAGTCGCAGAAGGAAGACAATGAAGGCCATATTTCATCGCGTTCACCGCACGTCCCCAATTCTGATCTGCGTCAGTTCATTGACGATGTTGCAGAGGATAGTATTCGAGGAAGGAATTCGAAGTAGAAATCGTCGTCGTCATTCTTCATTTTCTTCATTGGAAGAACTGTTCTTCATTGGGAGCATTTCTCCCTTCTCCCAAATTCCACCAAAAGATAATGCCAACCCAACTAATAATAAAACATTCTCTATTATTTTTATGTTGGCACGTAATTAAAAATGGAGAATTAAATTATGTAGGCTCCTCTTAATTAAACCATGTGAGTTCCAAAAATTAATTAAAATGTGAAGATGGCACTAATTAATGGTAGAGGAGGTCATGGGACACCCCCCACATTAATTAGGGGAGTTGGGAGATTTTCCACCCACCCATTAATTGGGGGTTTTAGTCTCATGTGTTCCCCCCAATGTAACCTTTCACGAGAGGTTATATTCAGGTGGGCACCATCACCATAACCTCTCATGGGAGGTTAGGGTGTGGCGGTCCCACCTCTAACTCAAAATTGGAGGTTTTAACGATCAACCACTCACACTCATCGCGACTCAAAAATTAAATAAAATGTTGTACAGTTTATTTTATTATTTTTCTTATAAAAGCCAAAAACTATCATTCAATCTCGACCATCTACAGTCAAGAGGAAAGTATTCTTAAGTGAAAATCAGTGTTGTGAGTTCAACGGTGTCCTCAGATTTCAATTCCAAGCATCGATTCAAAAATTATAAAATCATGCTTGTACGTTTACTAATCGTACCCCAAAAAACATCAGAATTTGATTCTGGTCACAATGGGCCTCAGAATCAAGCACTGTAAATTTTTGCAGACTCGTAAAATTCACATGTATTTTAAAAAAAAATTACCGGATTTTCAGGTCTTTACATTCTCCCCACCTCAAGGATTAATGTCCCCCATAACTACAACACGAACTATGGGATCAAATGGGGGTACTGAGCACGTATCTGAGCCTCCCACTACAATGTTCTCTCTTGGAGGTTACTATGCTGCCAGCAAATGTGCACCAGAGGTATCGACCATCTACATAGGACTCGATCCTATCGATCCTCAATCTCTACCAGAACCTCCATAAAAGTTTCTCCATCGATGACGTCTAGCTCCCCATAGTCAATGATGTGTGAAAAGTCGTGCACATATCTCCTCAGCAGGGATTCATGGAAGATGTCGTGCACTCGATGCAACTGAGGTGGAAGATCCAGGCAGTAATCCACCTCGCCTACTCTACTGAGGACCAGGAATGGTTTGATGAACCTTGGAGATAAATTTACGCGTCGGAAAAATCTCCATAAACCTCATCGTGGTGAGACACATAAAAAGACGTGGTCCCCATTCTCGAACTACAGATGTCTCTATCTCTTGTCAGTATATGACTTCTGCCTACTATGTGCAGTCTTCATCCACTCCTGGATTATCTACACCTTCTCTTTGGTAGCCCGTACCATCTTTGTCCAACCAGTTTTGACTCCCCAGGGTCTGTCCAGCACAAGTGTGATCTGCAAGGTCATCCGTACAAGGCCTCAAACGGTGGAATACTTATGGTGGAATGATAGTTGTTGTTGTAAGAAAACTCGACCGAAGGAAAGTGATACTCCAATATGATACCGAAATCAGGGACTCATGCACATAGCATGTCCTTGAGGGTCTGATTGGTCCAATCAGTCTGACCATCTGACTGAGGATGGAAGGTGGTGCTCTAGCGAAGCTGTGTCCAAAAAGCTTCTTGCAACCTCTTTCATAGCCGGGATGTAAATCGTACATCACGGTCTAAGACAATAGATAAGGCACTCCATGTAGTCTCACAATCTCCTACACATAGAGGATTCTAATGCTCTATACTAAACCCTGCTCTCTGATCAGTAATCAGTGGGACGAATTGGTGAGTCTGTCGACCATCACCCAAATTGAGTCATGAAACCTAGATGTACGTGGGAGACCTGTCATGAAATCCATTGATATCCCATCAAACATCCACTCTGGGTCCTCTAATGTCTGAACCATAACTTCTGGTACTTGGTGCTCTGCCTTAACTTACTGACAAGTGAGGCAGCGTGAGTCAAACTCTGCTACTACATTCTTCATACCCGTCCACCGGTGCTTTTGTCGAAGGTCCTAGTATATCTTTTCCACTCAGGGATGTACCGCTAGAGGGGATGTGTAGAACTACCTCAACAATTATTCCCTAAGTGACACTAGTACCAATGTACGTCCTCTGAAGAGGATGACGTGCTCCCCAACTTCAAGAAATCCATCAGGTGCCTGCCATGTGGATATCTGAGCACATAGTGTCCCGCATTCAGCGTCTTGATGTTGTGCTTCTCTGAATCAATGAAGGAGTTGTGAAGTGACCATAAAATACTGTAGAATAGCTACTCCATATCAATCAACAAAGGATATCTGTAAACTATCTAGATACTATGTCACCTCTCATAGCAGTTGTATACCAGACCTCCTGGTGAGTGCATCTGCAACAACGGTCCCCTTTCTAGGTGTATAGACTATCTCAATGTCATAGTCCTGGAATATGTTAATCCATTGACGTAGTCTCAGATTCAGGTCCTTCTATGAGAAGATATACCTGAGACTCTTGTGATCATTGTACATGATAAAACACTCGCCCATCAGTTAGTATCACCACATCTTCAAGGTGAAGACCACTACTGCTAACTGCATGTCATGGGTTGTGTAGTTCTTCTTATTCTGTCTCAACTACTGAGAACCATATGTGATCACTGGTCTCTCCTACATCAGAACACACCCAAGTCTAGTCCCTGATGCATCATAGTAGACTATGTACCCTACGTCCTCTTCTCTAAGAATCAATATGGGGGCACTAGTAAGCCTCTACCTCATCTCCTGAATGCTCTACTAGCATCTATCCGACCACAAAATGGGTTTCCTATTCTTTGTCAAGGCTAATAGTGGTGCAGAAACTCTGGAGAAGCTTGGAATGAACCTCCAGTAATACCCATCCATACCTAGGAAACTCCGCACCTCCATCACACTCTTGGTTGGCTCTTAAGCAAGTATCGCCCCGATCTTCACTAGATCCACTACAACTCCATCCTCCGAGATAACATGTTCAAGAAAGTGAACCTCTCGAATCCAGAGCTGGCACATCGAGAGCTTACCATAAAGATGGATTTCTCAAAGTGTGTCCAGTACTACCCGCAAATGGTAGGCATGTTCCTCCTCATTAGTTGAGAAGATCAGAATGTCATCGATGATGTCTACAATAATGCGATCGAGGTATGGCTGGATGATTCTATTCACGGGTCCCATGAACCTTGCTGGAGCATTGGTTACGCCGAAAGGAATAACCAAGAACTCATAGTGGACGTAATGACACCTAAAGGCCGTTATCTGCACATCCTCATCTTGAACTCTAAGGTGGCCATAGCCTGATCTGAGGTCTATCATCGTGAACCACTATGCTCCCTTCTGCTGATCAAAGAGGTCATAAATCCTCTAAAGTGCGTACTTGTTTTTCACTGTTACCTATTTTTAGGCGACGGTAGTCGACACATAGCCTCAAGCTCTCATCCACCTTCATGGAGAACAAAATCAAGGCTGCCCAGGGAGAATCACTGGGCCAGATGAATCTCGTTCCCTACAAGTCGTCCAATTCTACCCGCATCTCATGAAGCATAGCAGGAGCCATCCAATATACTGGAGTAAATATCAGTGTCGTCCTAGGGTACAGGTTAATATAAAATTCCCCCTATTGTGGGGAGTTTGTCCTAGAGAATCTTCAGGGAAAACATCTGTGGACTGGTCCCCCACTACAGGATAGCTTGGACTCTCCACATCTACTTCTATAAGGGTTAGGCAGGCCAACTGATAAGTGATCGGCTGCCCCGTCCTCTGAGAATGTTTGTCCTATGCTGAAAAGGCTCCCTTCTTTCCAGTGAATGTGAATGTGAACCCATCTGTGCGGACACACTGCAATTTTCGCCTAATACAGTCAATCTGAGCATGGATTGTAGATCACCCGTCCATACCCAAGATGACGTCTTATGTCCTCGATGCCGCTATAAGGATATCCCAGCAGGTGCTCCCGCATCCTAGAGTAAGCTCACACTACCGGCACTAGTGCTTAATTTTTGAGTCTGCTCCCGTAGAAGTCTCTAGCCGTAAGGATCGAGCCAATGAATCTGTCGGAATCTTAGAGCTCTGAATGAGGGTAGTGGTTATGAAAGAGTGACTGGCACCTGTGTCAATAAGAACATCTGCTAAGATGGAATAGGAATAGATCGTACCTCGTTTCATCTCTACATCACTGTGATCGTAGGCCTCAGCTACCTGAAGTTGAGCTCTCCCATGTCCACCTGCTCCATGCGGTCGGGGTGGGCCTCCTGGTGGTGGTGTTGGTAACACTTCATAACGTCGTCCACCGCAAGCTGCACCACCATCTCCTCTCCCAAGTCTGCCTCCTCCCTGCTAACCACCTTGTTCAAACCTCTTCCTCTGCTTGTGAGGTCTCTCAACTGTCTGGAGATTATCTGAACTATGGGTCAGACAGTCAAGAGCCATTTGACCCTTCCCTCCGCATGAGTAACACTGCCTGCTACTAGCATGTGTGTGTCTGCTCCGTGTTCCCCACACAAATGATCCTGAATCATGCAGTTGACCACATCTAGGTCTGGCCCTCTTTTAACTCTATGACATCTATCTATAGTGAGCTGCAAAAGACTCTACAACGTGTCAGCTTGTAGTGGGTCTAGCTGTAGGGGACTACTCTGGAAGGAATCTCTCTACTAGTAGGGTTGTCTCTAACACCCCCGCATGTGTCAAGATTCTGAGGGAGATCATAGATGATATGATCTCTCTCCTGAGCCCCAGCTCGATGGTCTGGTCCCTAAAGAATCAGTCCCAAACCATATTTGTGGAGTAGTGCGAGAGGTCGGTGAATCTTTCTGAGTAATACGCCACCATCATGTTACGCTGTTATAGACATAGTAGCTCTTGTATCATCATTGCACAGAAGTGGCTAGAACAAACTCCGCCCGAAATAGGATCTCAAAGTCTGCCAAGAGTAGCGTCGCCTCATCATGCACCTTAAGCATCAATCTCCACCATCTGCCTACTGCATCCTGAAGGAGACTCGCGGAACGGATCACCATGAAGTCTGCTGGTGTGACTACTAGCATGAAGACTCTCACCACAACCTCCATCCAAACCTCAGCCGCCTGTGGGTCCGTATCTCCCCTGATCCTAGATGGCATCTGGCACTGAAACTCATGCAATGTGCTCAACTGGTATACATCATCTGCAGCTGGGGATGGTGGCATCAGTGGTCCAACAGGAAGTTTTACATGTGGTGCTTCTGCTGGTAAAGGGCCCTGCAATAAGGCCTCATCTATCGGTTGCTGTCAGTACACATGACTCTCGATGCTCTAAATGGTCATCTATGGGGAGGCATCCTAAAGGAAACAGATGGAACACAATCAAAATATTATACCTGGGGAGATAACATGGTTGAGCTGACATAAAGAACACTTTTGGAAACACGCATGCAATCAGTGTTTTCGTGCATTAAGTCGGGAATCAGAAGTCAGGTTCTTGGTGTGTGGATACATTGGTCGCCCGCGCCAACATTGGACTCCCAGAACTGAAACACACAATTAGTACCCTTAACACAATTTCTTTAGAAAAAAAAATAAATATCAGAGTTCTAATTTCGGCATTAGAACAGATTCCTCTGATACCAATTGGTCACGACCCATCCACCGGGGCCCTTATCGTGACTACCCAATTCCCGCCTTCCATAGGCCAGGGGCTGGCAACTTGCACCAAAGGCATAAATCCCTAAAATTGGAATGAATTTGATTTATAATAGTAAACTAACAAAATAGATCACACAAATAGAAGAAAAAAACCAAGTAAAACTATATATAAAAGAAGTGATGGAAAGTAATAGGGGCCAGAAATACCAGCCCCACAGGGTAGTACAAGTACAACTGAAATTATGTAAAACTGAAGAAAATTAAATCAACTATTGGGTCGCCCTATAAGGTTCCTACCAAAAGGAAAGGTATAGATAGCCTCCTCAGCACTCTCGCCTATCCGTCTCCTCTATGTATCATCTCACCAAGTGGTCCACCTCCAGGTATCTTCAAGCCGTGCTACTCTCTGCCTCAGTCAGCGCAGTTCGTTGTCTGCAACCAACAAAACAAGTTGAGGGAATAACCCGTGTAGAGGTGGGTATAAAAATACTGAGTAGGGACCCCAAGACCCTCCAGGTCTCACAAAATCCAACAAGGATAAACCAAAAAGTATGAAATCAATAGATAACCATTACTTAGGTATATACACATACATATACCTAAGTTATATAGTAACCCATCTCAATTATGAGGAAAGTAGAAAATTCATTGACTTAGCTCAAACAAGGATTTTTTTTATCGAAACCATGGATGATGGTGTACACCTCCTCTATCAAGTACAGTGGGCATGTCTCATCACATAGAGGCGCATCCCACATTCCATGGACTACTAAGGTACTCCTCCTGTCGTGTACTGTGGGTCTGTTGTGACACACAGTGGTGCTCCCCACCAGGGGTCTTCCATGCTTACATAGACCCCCCCCCCCCCCTCGTAGCTTGATGAGGTACTTCTCCTGTCGAGTACTATGGGTGTTCCGCGCTCACACAAAGGCACTCCACACTGTGGGTCTACCATGTCACAAAGAGGCACTCCCCAGTGGGCTAGTCGAGTCACTCCGAGTCGAATCGGTTACCAGTCATCAGGTCTCACCTAGCTACTATGTTCCCGCACAAATGCTCCCTCGTCTCTGGATGATCCACTCCAAAAGCTAATGGTCAATGCTCCAAATACCATGATGTTCCATGAAGAAGTATCGCAATGATCTGTCACGTCATAGTGGTCTCAACGCAATAGACGGTACGTCTATTAGATGCCTGGTCTGTGAGTTATTTTCCTTTTTGTCCCGGGGGCCCAGTTGTATTTGTGTATGATCTGACCTGATCGTAACTCAAATATACCCCGAACTCCAGTGGGGTATTCTCAAAGGGATGGCTTCACTCCAAGAATACAGGTGCCACTAATGTATTGTCAAACAGGAGTCTGGTGCCAAATATATGTACCAAAAAGGTAAAAGGATCAGTAATGGGCCTGGAAACGATCTGACCCAGTCGGACCATCTTGGCCTAACACAGACTAGGCTGACCTGGTCTACGTCGACCTGGTCAGCCAACTATGTTTTCCCCGGTCCACTGGGTCCGGCCTACTGGACTGCGAGGTCATTTCGGCCCGGAGGTTGCCACGTAGGTAACTCAGCCCGATGGACGGGGCCGGTTCAACCAACGCTGTGAGGGGCGTAGCTCAGGCGACTCGGCCCGGGAGGCCGGGATGGTTGGGAGACCGGCGGCAGGCCGCATGGAGCGCAATCAGTCTGTAGTTGCGCCTAGTATGGTGGGGCAGGGTAGGCGGCGGGGGTTCTGGGTAGGGCGCGGTAGGGGATGACCAGGCAGCGGGGGCGCCGGTCAGGGCGCGGGGGCTTCGGGCAGGGCACGGCAGCGGCTGGGTACGTCACAGTCAAGCAGGCCGCACATCGGGTAGGGAACCGGGAAGCCGCATGTAGGCATGCCGCACACCGGGCAGGGTGTCGGGAGGACGCGGGTAGGTGGGTCGTGAGCCGCTTAGGGCAGAAGCATCGGTGTGCCGCTGGGGGGGAATTCGTTGAGGCCTCGGGTAGTGCGGCCTTCATCGTTGCCTCCTTCGTTGTCGTCACCTCATCAACATGCCGTATAACATCACAAGAAAGTAGATTTGACAGAGGTTGTCAGGCCATGTAAGGTTGTCCCATATCATCCGAGTTTAAAGTGATATCAATTTTTTCAAAAAAATAGAAAAGATTAACAACAATTATTTACAACCACACAACGATTTCTTTACAAATGATGATGAGAAAAGAATAGGGATAAAACATAAGGTAAACCATCTACTTCTTAGTCTTCATTTGTTGGTGGAGTCGCAGACGAAATATGATGAAGACCGTCGTTCTTCGCGTCTGATGCATGTCCCCAATTATGAGATTCGTCGGTTTGTTGATGGCGTTGCGGAGGGTAGGATTCGAGGAAGGAAGTTGAAGAAGAAATCATCACCGGCATTCTTCACATTCTTTGTTGGGAGAACGGTTCTTCATTTGGTTCTTTTCTCCCTTCTCCCAAATTCCACCAAAAGAGAATTCCCACCCAAATAATAATAATATATTGTCTATTATATTAATGCTGGCACGTAATTCAAAATGGAGAATTAAATTTCGTAGGCTCACCTTAATTAAACCACGAGAGTTGGCACAATTATTTAAAAGGGGAAGATGGCACCAATTAATGGTAGAGGAGGTCAAGGGACTCCCTCTTCATTAATGAGGGGAGTTGGGAGATTTTCCACCCTTCCATTAATTGGGGGGTTTTAGTCTCGTGTGGTCCCCACGACATAACCTCTCATTGGAGGTTATGTTTGGGTGGTCCCCACAACCATAACCTCTCATGGTAGGTTAGGGTGTGGCGGTCCCACCTCTAACTCCCAAGTGGAGTTTTTATCCCGGAACCACTCACATTAATGGGGGCTCAAGAATAAGATAAAGTGTTGTACACTTTATTATATTATTTTTTTATAAGAATCAAAAAACTATCTTTTAATCTCAACCATCATCCGTCGAGGTGAAAGTCTTCTTAAGCGCAAACTAGCGTTGCGAGTTCAATGGTGTCCTCAGATTTCAATTCTGGGCACCAGTTAAAATTTTATAAAATCTCGCTCATACGTTTACTAAATGTACTTGAACAAATCTTCCGAATTTGAATCCGGGCACACCGGGCCTCAGAATCAAGCGCCATAAATTTTCACGGACTTGTAAAATTCCCATGTATTTAAAAATATTCAAAGGGATTTCCAGGTCATTACATAAATGATCATGAGAATATTTCATGAGTAATATACAAATTTTGTTTTGAAATTATATATTTTAAATGAAATAATATCAAAAAAATGTAAATAAAAATTTCTCCAATTGAATAACATTAAAATCTAGAAATTGAATCTTTAAATAATAAATTATCATTGAAGGAGGGAAATTCCATTCACATTGAATGTGTAAAAATAATGAATCCATTAACATTTTTGTAAAATCATTTAAATTACGTCATTTAGAAAACAACAAGAAGATTCCATTAGGTTTTTTTATAGAAATTGAATCATGGGTAAAAATTACATTATTAATTAATTGGATAATAAAAATGATTTCATCCAAAAAAAAATTAGAAAATATATATATAGAAGAAAATGGGTCAAAATACAAATTAAAACAACCAATATGACATTTGTCTCACGGAAATAAGAGTAATATTAGAAACCCTTACCTCATGTATTGTCATGGTTCATATATATTAAAAAACCTATATTATAAATATAATTTATTACCATTATATTGCCAAAATATAATCATATATAAATTTCCATGAACCTTTCCTTTATAAATTCTAATCATACATTTATGATTTTCCATTAATATAGACATTCGGGTGAAAACATGTTCCAGTTTCATAAGTGATTTTGTTCGATAGTACATATAAAATAACCTCATCCATGGTTTCATTAAATAAAAATTTTAATCATGAAATATATATCATAAATATTAATCATATTCAAGTGTTCAATAATACATAAATGTAAGGTATAAAAATTGAATGACATGTATTTTTGGAGGTGGTAGTCCAAATATAATGATGACTGATATTATCAATTTTTTAATGGGTGGATGGGGAATATGATAAATGATAATTTAAATTTCAAGAACCAAATTTTTTCAATATATGTAATATATATTCATTAGTTCCATCATTATGACCACCAAAGTAAAATGGTGATGAAAAATGAATTATACCCCTCCCTGGAAATGGTAAACCATATGTATGCATGGCGATGTTTTGAAATTATATTAGATATAAACAAGGAATAATGTGGATATCCCATAACCAAAATTTAATTTCAATTTAATGGTGACACCTAAGTAATTATTTCAATAATGGTATAGTATAATTATAGGGATTGGAATAAAAATTAAACTTTATTGAGTACGTAACGACAATTATCTCTTCTATTAGATAACTCCTTTGACTTAATACATATAAAATGTATGATTTGTATTATGATATGATCATGGTACCTAAGAATAAGGGGTGGAATCCTGGAAGGCATTAGTGTAGGTATTATCTAATTGAAAATTATCAATGACTATGAATAATGGAGGGGTGAGGTTCCCTTTTCTTGGTGAGTAGAGGGGTTGGCTTCAGAACACATACTGAAATGAATAAATATATATTAATTTTCATTTTAACCTAAATAATAATTGATATATTAGAAAGATAATATTATCAATTTTATAAGGCCTCTCATAAAATTATACTAGTTTTAGGGAATTTTTATCCATTATGTCAAAGATTTGAACCACTCCTTAACCCTTTTATGATACCATGATATCAATGTGTTTTACACTTTAGTAGAAAAGAATGTTTATATAAAATTAAAAATTACCAATAAATTTACCTTTTATGATTCTTTCGAACATATAAAATTCAATTTTTTGAAAATAATATTTTTATTAATTTTATTCATTCAATAAAATATTAGTTTACAGTTGATACCATTGAAGTCATTTTTGGGCCTATTCAAATAGATTACATTAAAAACATTAATTTTGATATGGAATTAGAATATAAACTTTTCAAAAAGTATTAATATGATATATTTTTTTAAAATTTATTTGGTAACATTGATGTTCCCAATTTTTATTTTACTTTTATGTTTTTAAATTCTTTTACATTTAATTTTCTACTCTGTTCACATTAAATGTGATAGAATTCTGTATGAATATAAAGTAATTGTATAATGAAAGATAATTAAATATAAAAATTAATTAAAATAAATTATTCTTTTTCCAATTAAACAGTTATATTTTTTCATAACATCTTCTTGTCCCTATGTGAAAATATATGATAAATAAAAAGTAAGAGTGTGACATTTTGTATTTATTCCTTTCGTAAAATATTGTTAAGATTATTTCGAATTTGGAATGGATCGAAAATGATATATTTTAATGCATTTGATGTTTATTGTAAAAACATATACATTATATTGAAATGAGGTAGTATGTTGACAAATTTTGAAGCATTATCACATTATTTTTAACCACAATTACCTAATTTTCCACTTAATGGTGGAAATAATTACCCTATTTAATATATATAATGAAAAACTAACATGGAACTATTTAAAAAATCTAGTATCTTAATTAAATATGTAGTATCCATTTTTCAGAATTTGATCCCTATATTTTTCATAAATCATTTAGGCTTAAAATAGGTAAATTAATAAAATGGTTTGTAGAAAAATCATTTTTTAGAAAAATATTAACATAAATAAAAAATGCATGTGTAGAATTACAATTTAATTAATTTTGTATAATTTCTAAAAAAATTATTATATTTAGCTTTAACAAAAATCTAATAAAAATTGATAATTTTATATTATTGGATTATTGAAATGAAATAACATTATTTGAATGAAAATAATGTTTCACCATTAACTGAATACAAATCATTTTAGAAAAAAAAAATGACACCGTAATATCATATTGAAAAAATGATTCCAAAAGTAATTTCCATTAAATATAATATAATTTTTTTGTTTGGATGAATCTAATTATAATTTCCACTCATATAAATTTGTAAATTAAATTTTTGATGAATACCATTTTTTTATGAACAAGAATAACACTATAAAAATTGATATATTATTTACAAATAAGTAAAAAATGTATCAAATCAATAGGAAACATAATAAGTATATTTTATAATATATTCAATCATTTTTATGTACTATAATTTTACAACTATGTAATAACAGTCATATTTAAATAATGTTATTTTTATTATTTACTTATGTTCACTTAATGCTCGATGATTCATTTTTAGATAGAAATGAAGATTATTAATATTTTCAAATAAAATTATAGGGTGTTTCAATCTCCCCACATAAAAAATCACCCTTTCATTTTTATATTATCCAAAAAAGATTCAATATTTTAAATTTCCTTTATTCAAAACCTATATAATATAGAGTTATAATAAACCATCATTTAAAAAGAAGAAGTGGGAAACATAAAGGATAACTAATGTAACATAATGTCAGGTTACCAGTTAAAAAAAGTATAAATATATGTTAATATATATATATATAGGAGAAAAAATATTTCTAATAACTAATAGAGAGTGATATAGAACATTTCCATCAGTATATTAATGAACAAAAAACCACAAATCATAGAGGTGTTAAAATACTAAAAATTACATATAAAATAATTAAATATAATATATTTTTTATAAAATGATACTTTTTTTATTTAAGGAAAAATCAAAGAATTCATAAATCAAAAAAACTACATATATAAAAAAATAAGATTGTTTCAAATATGAAAATTTTTATTATAGCCAGGATTGAATCTAGGGAATAAGTTCTCATCTTAACAGCAATATTTCAAAAACTAGATTCATACAATGTTTCTAGATTTAAAAATATTTCCTTACATTGTTAAATGAATATTTGATATCAATGAAACATGTAAATGAGTGCATATATTTAGAATATATTGAACCCAGAGTCTGATATCAATGTACCAATAATCACAACATAAGGTATTTTAACATAGGTAGTAGTAATTCCATATGCTTGACCATTTTCTCATTTTTTTATTATGATATAAAGTCACTTGATCCGTGGGGAACTAGTTTTTGTACTACCCCATCAATATAAAATTGAATCAATTCACATTAGAGGATTCTTACATTAATTAATTTTCAGCTTCCCGAGGAAATTTCCCTCCAATAAAGAAACTTAAATTCCCCTTAAGCAATTACAATTATGTTCAATCCCACAATTATCACGTATGGGATGTTCTGTCCTTCCCTTAAATTCTTTGACCTCATTTAGTTTTTATTAGTTCTTAGTCTTCCTACTCTTCTTCTTATTTACTTTTAAAATATGTAACATTGACAATTATTTCTCCAAAAAAACAAAAAATGGTAAAATATTATCGTATAATTAATTATATTGGTGACTAGGTCTCTTCGGAATATTTTCATAAGAGCATGTATGAAATAGAAATTCTGAAATTCTGGATTATGTATGTAGTTATTGTCATTCCATTATAATCTTATAAATAATTCCTCATACTTAGCAACAATTTCCACTTCCTTCTATATAGATTAAACATACCTTTTCCATATCACCTCATTTCTCATTTGAATTTTATCTTTGTTAATATTATCAACATTAATGATATTCCATTCCCTTCTCCCTATCTTGACCATTTTTATATTTTGAATCAAATACCACCATTTATAATTATATATCTGTAAACTATACACTTCTAGAATATAATTCTTCCATTCATTACATTATAATTAAAGAAATATATTTTCAATAGACATGCCCCACAATTTGTCTATTAGTGGATTTATAATTTCATTAATGAATTGAGGTTTTATTCATATGAAGTAGTCTCAAATCAATAAATCAATAAATATTTAAATATTTTGTTCCATATTAATAATTTCATAAGTCATCACCCGATTCAAGTGTTTAAATAATGTAATAAACTACTCTTCTCCAACACAATTCATTTTAAATTACCCATAATGTAAATCTCAATATTGGTGATGAGTGTTGTATCAATATCCAATTCATCTATTATGAAAATTTTCAAAAAATGGAATATAATATATTATAATATAGCATTATCATTCACATTGTATAATTCTAAAAATGGTGAATGAAAACAGAAATTGAAATTTCATTCCTAAATTATCTAAAAATCATACTAATATTTTCATTTTAAATATTATCAAATCAGAAATATATTTTCAATTCTTTTATATTGCTTTGTAAAAAATATTAAATTTTCTTAAGAATATCCCATGTGAATACCCTACCATTTTGGCAGTATGGGACTATTTATCATTCACTAGAATGGGGGTGGACATATACCCAGAAAACACATTCCATTGTAAATACCCTTATAAGAATATGTTCAAAAACTATTTCCACAAGTATTATCCTAATATTTTTTTATTTCATTGAGACCACATAATAATTACCTTATAATAAACATTATGATATTATACAATAATTATACATATCCTAAAATTCAATCATAGATTTATGTTCACTAATGTATATTTTCATAAATATTATTCACAATGATTCTAATAAACCTACACTGATACCAATTGTAACATCCCCCACCCTTAATGGCTATATCTATTAGATACATTATTATATTAAATATAGTAATAATATATCACTGCTAAAATGATCGATTAGTTCAGTAGGATTTTAAAGAGAGATATATACTTGAATCTCACATTACACTTGAAAAAAAATAGAATAATGTATTTTCTATGTGAAAAACATTATTCTATTTATTATATCAGTTCATATACATCATATTTCACTTCATGGAATCCTTTGGAAATTCAAACATAATAAATTTTGTGATTTATGATAATTAGTAAGGAAATTTGTGAGTAGATGCAAAATTGAGAATGAAAAATGTCCATGGAATAAAATATGATTAAATAATGTAATAAACATTACCACATAAGATTGAATATTATACATGGATATCATTAAAGTTATAATAATAACATGGTAATTAATAATTAATTTCATATTTATGGTATACAAAATGTCACACATCTTAAACATTCATTTTATGCCTCATTTCATGACAATATTTGAAAATGTGAAATTCCTTGTCCAAATACCGAACCTCTTTAATATCATTAAAATTACATATTCATTATGGGTATATTTAATTTTAATCTATATAATAATATAATAATTACAATTCATTAATTATATCAACAAACACATCTTCACAATCAATATGACTTAAGTATCCACAGCTTCCTATTTTAGAAGAAAATGCATAAGAACATAAAAAAATTACGAAGTCAAATTGATCATAATCCTTATAGATAAAAATGTTTGAAAAATTCATTAGATTATTTCCCCATTATATAATATAATTTTTTGTAATATTCTAGCCTAGGTGAAATAACATTAAAAGGATCACTATAATATTTCCTGGGGAAAATATAGTTTTTATTTTTAGTAAATTTTTTTAAAATATAAAAATATTAGAAATATTAATGAATTTTTTTAATTATATTCTTATAAAGAGTGCATAAAATAATTTTCGGATCAATATAGTGGGAAATTTGGTTCAATCCTAGTAAATTAAAACCATAAATCCTTTTACATTTTCTAAAAAATGTAAAATTCTCATCATTATAAAAATGAAAAAAATATTCATCTTTACTGTTTAATTTAAAGTTAAATATTTAAAATAATTCTCTTAAAATTTATTTATATAATATATGGAAAATTCCATAAAATATTTCAACTAAAATGTGGATCTGTTAGAAAAATATCCACTAATGAATGAAGAAAAAAATAGATATTCCAAAAAATACATTCTTTTGGTCTCATGAGTACGTAAAGAAAGGAAAATGGTTAAAAAAATTAAATCCCAGTAATTTAATATGTAGATGAAAATTGATTGTGATTACGATATAAAATTAAAAAAAATTCACAATATAATGTTAATAATAAAAAATCAGTATTACTGAATATGTTATGAAATAATGCCTCATAGCATTAATAATATCTGAACTAAAACCTCCCAAATATGATAAATTTACTTGTTTACATAATACAATTTTTTTTATGAGTATAATTAAAACAAATTCATTATAAAAATATACACCAATCAAAAGAAACATGTATTGAATACTTCATATATCTCACACAAATAAAATTCTGATGCGAAACCCTAACCAATAGTTTCATCTTGATTTTTATAGGTTTAAACCTACAATATAATAAATATAAATATATAATTGAAAATAAATTGTATATAACATTTTATTACCCATTCATTAATAATTTATATATATCCATTGGTTGAAATTTCTTCCCAAAAATTGTTATTCGGGTCTGAACTCGTCCATTTTTCATGAACGTTTCAATTTCATGGTTTAATTACATTATCATTGGTCGTAGTTTGATCATTTTAGAATATAAATATTGAAATAAATATAATATATATTTAGTGTATACTAATTTTTAGTCATCTGTGATTTCTTTTAATGAGACAAGAATGAAATATCATCATCGAGGTGGTAGTCCACACTTACGCATGAGGGACACTGTCATTTTTTAATTGGTGGACGTGTAAGAATGTAAATTTTATATTATATTACTATAGATAATATTTATTAATAAATATAATATATATTCATTGTCAAATTTTTCTAATATTACATGTAAATTGGTAACGAAAAACAAGTTACACCATTATGTGGACATTTTATGTCTTACTTATGATTGAGTGATTTTTTACTTTCTATAGAATGGAAAAGATGTGTATAATTTTATTCCCATAATAATATTAATATTCCTATATATTTATGATACTATAATGATTACTCTGATATGGAATCAATATATTCCTAGTATGTAAAATAAGAAATATATTTTATAGAGCACGTAAAGTTGATTACCTCTCATTCGAGAGACTTCATTTTTAGTACACCTTAATCAGTGAATTATTACACATATTTTATAACCATGGGATCTTTGAATGTGGTTTTGATCCTCAAAAGGGACTAATAAATGTATTTGATTATATTTAGTTCTCATTATTTATGAGTATGGGGGAAAGGTGGGTCCAGTTAATTAGGGAGGGAAGTGGGACCCTTTGAATTAATTAAATTATATAATTAAAATATATTAGTTTTTATTTCAAATTGGTTAAAAATATCTATATTATTTGTAAGAGGATAATTTGTTTATTGACTTTCATCAAATAATATTTATAAATATTTAGGTTATTTCATGACTCTTACATCCATGTTTTATCAAGTGGTAACCCATATGAAAATTACAATGATAATAATGTTTTTACTATTTAGGGTTCAATTGCGATAAAATAAAAAGAATTAATTACACATAAAAAGTCATATAGGTGATATTTTATTCCTTATCACATTAAAAGGGATTAATATAATATTTTTATTAATTTAAAAACATTTTGGGAATTATTATTTTACATAAGATACTATTAAAGTAATTTTCAGAACAATTCATGTAGATCAATTTAAAATACAAAATATTGAACTGGAACATAAAAAAAAAATAATCAGACTTCAAAAATATTTTAAATTTATGTAATAAAATTATTTAAAAATAATAATTCATCAAAATTGTATTACTTATGATATATTTAAAATAACTCCCATTGATTTCTTCACTTCTTTAATATGCATTTTTTAGCATTTGTTACAAATTTAATGATATTATAACATTAATAAAAATTAAAAATATATTAAAATGATAAATATAAATTAATTTTTTTTTAAAATAAAAATTTATATTCATTAATAAAATATTCACATTCCCATGTTAACCTAAAAAAGATATTAAAAGGAACAGGGTGACATTTTTTATATATTATATATGTAATATAATGTTGTTTTCTTTATCAAAGGGATATAGCCCCAAAATTATTGTTCATAAAATATTTTATGATTATGTTAAAAAAATCATGAAATATAAATACTTTAGGTATTTGGTTAATTATAATTCCTTTTAGAGTTTCTTTAACCTTAATTACCAGATTTACCATTACCGTGGTGACAAATATTTATTGAGGTTTCAATTCATAGAGGCCAAAAAAAGAAACTATTTACCATACCTAATCCTCATAATTAGAAATATGGTATCTATTATTCATTATTCAATATCTCTATTTTGAATCAATACATTTTACTATATATTGGTAAAATATCGAAAAATTTCATGAAAGAAAATTCAATTTTAATAAAAATAATGAACCTACCTCAAAATAATAAATATTTATGATTAATATTGAATTTATTATATTTAATAAATAAAAATTATCACATTCAACATTAATATTTAATAATAATTATAAGGAAATAGACTTAAACTTCACAATATATTTTGTTAAGTCACGAATTCACATTGAGGATATTTTCAAGTTTACAGCTTTAAAAAAAAGGCCATAACAATTAAATAACAATATCATAGAAATACAATGTGAAAAATTCCAATAGTATTAATTTATTTCACATCACAAAAACTCTTAAAATGACTCATTGTTTCATTTCATATTTAATGATCATAACATTACATTTATTCTATCCAATTATCTAATCTTTCTCAAATATGTGAATAACATTTAAAAACATTAGGATGAGAACCAAAATCTCAGTAAGGGTCATAAAAAGTAATAAACTAATTATTCTAGTCAAAACATGGAATACCATTCAATTTTCATTGATAGAACAAATAATTTTAGCATGAATAATACTTCGAAATTTTTTCAAAAGTGAAATTTTAAAACCTATAGCATGTTATTAAAAAACATTTAGGTGACGTAGAAAATAATATAAATTAACCCCTTTCAAATCCCTTTCAACTAGAATAATCATATGGATAATATAGAATTTTATTGTTACCCAATTCATTGGAGATCTATAATGGAGATCTCCCTTCGTATATGTTGCATCAGGCACACCTATGATGTATAACAGGGATCATCCCTTCATGTAAGCTTTAATGGGATCTCCCCTGATCTATAATGGGGCTTAATCCATTGTATAAGATGTTCCAGGGTCACCCATGATTTATAATGGTTCTAATCCAATCATATAATCTATATCTGCCACACCAGTATCATATAATTATCATGACCCATTTGATTAATAAAACATGTTTATCAAAAAACTGTTTTGAAAAACTCTTCTAACCCCATAAGAAAAACATTTTAATATATATAAATACAATTTTCATTTAAGGACCCATTTTTTTTTAAAAAAAATATACCAAAATAATGGAATAGGGTATTTCATTTCCTTTTAAAATTTATTGTCATTTCTAGATGAATCCAAATATCAAAAAATGGTTATGGCAGTAGAGAAGTCATTGTCTTCGTATACGTAAAAGAAAACATTCTTTTTTATCATTTGTAAAGAATGTAAAATGATTCATATAAAATTATTCATTCTAAAGACAATAAATAAAATTCAAAATATATGTAAAATTTAAAGTATAATCATTTTAAATCTATATAAATAAAAATTTTACTTAATATCTTGAATAATAATATTTGATACTTAAATCATCAAATGTCCAAGCTATCACATACCACATTGAATATTTCATCTTAATGTTCATGGATTATTACATTTCCCATGACAATAAAAAACATTATTATTGATAAAATATGGATATAAAGTGTCATTTTGGTTGTATATATACTTTATAAGAGAATAAAGGAGCATATTATCAAGAAATTACTCAATGAAAGGAGATTGAGACGAAATCCCTTACCTTGATTCTGACTCATCCGGCACAATATTTATATACATTAATTATAAACATAGAATAATATCTACTATATTAAGAACCTTTTTCTATTCTATTAATCCATTTATGTCACTTATTACCATGTAATAAAAATTAAATATTTATTTATGTTCATATTAGACGTTTTTCTATTATTTGGTACATGAGTCAAAAATGAACTCTCAAAGATGTTAATAGTCAATATGGTCATGAATCCATCATATATATAATATAAAAAATGATATAAATATTTTATATATTCTTTATATACGTATTTATAATAATCATTTATGGCAAACTAATAAAAAAATAAAAATTTATTGTAGGTCGTACTTATGCATGAACACTATTTATGTTTTACTCTCGTATTGAAAAAACAAATATTAAATTTATTTAAAGTAAATATGTATAAATATCTATAATATCATTATATTATCAATAATATTTTTTTATCATATATTCCTACTAAAAAATCCTTAATTCATTCCATGTGATGTGTGAACGAATCACAACCTTTTGAGTAGGGGGTAGTCCAAACGTCCCCAAATGAAGTTATCGTATAACCAAAATATAGAAAGCATGAATGTATACTTTTTATAAAATTACCATATTATTAAATAGTTTATAATATAAATATTAAAATAATTTTTTACAGTAATAATAATTTTAAGACCATCAACGACGGTGGTTACAGAAAAAAGAATCAAAACATTATTCAAAGAGGCGATTAATCGGTGTAACATGGATATTTTTTCGTTTCCCTGAATAAGAAGATGTGAGAAATGAAATGAATATGAGATATTACATTATAAAAATAAAACTATAGTATGTAAATAATTCTGTAGTTATAATTCATTTATTTTTTAACGAGTATAGGAGAAAGTATAAATAAAATTAAGAGTGGTATTATGAGAAAATGACCTCTTGAATGTCCCTTCCTTGAAAGTCCCATGAGGAAGTTAGATCTGTTTTTTTAGTTATAAGAAAAGAACATGGACATAGGGAGAATTAAGGGAGAGGTTTTGGGTGATACTTTAGGATCTATAAGTCTTTTGGGATCAAAATGGGTAGGTGACTATTGTTATTTATACTTGAGGAGATGTGGGTTCTATTGATTAATTTATTGATTAGTTTATATTAAAAGCTATCCATTTTGAGAAGGAATTAAATTCCAAGAAATTAGATTTCAATTAATGTTGTGTAAATAAGTTATGGTCAATCCACACCATAATAAATCATTAAATTTTTTAGTATTAAAATATTTTAGGCTTTGAACATTTAATTTAAGCCCTTGTCAAAATTTTAATTTTACTATTATAAATAATTATTTTCCAATGGTAAATTTTCTATATATCATAAATGAAAATTATATTAAAACCAAAATTTTTTACTTCTGATTAAAAATATGGAATCTATTTTACCTAATTCAATTAAAATAATAGTGAAAATTATATTTAAATTTAATTCTGTAGAAATAAATCAAAAGTGAGTTTTAAAGTGAAAGGTTTAAAATGTTGAAATGTTTTTATATTTAATATCAATTTGAAATTTTTTCCAATGAAAAAAATTGGATTAAAATAATTTTTTCCCAAATATAATAATAAACTTATTAAAATTTTCTAATAACAATGTAAATAAATGAGAAGAAAAATATTTTTTGAATTGAAACACAACACTTTTCACTAATATTTAAAATAATAATTTTTTCATAAAAATGCCACAAATTCATCCAAATAAATTATGATCTCCATCTGCTAAGTAAAGTGTTTATATTGTCAAATATATCATTTTTATTAAAAACATTTTTTAAATTTTTTTTCATGAAATGCAGGAAACATGAAATTTTTAGAAAAAGACTCATTTTATCAGTTAAATGGTTTTTTATACAAAGTATAGAATGAACATAATATTTATTTTAAACAATATATTGAATTTAATATTCATTATTATATTCCATAATGAGTGATCTTATGATTTTATATAAATAATTATTCATATTTAAATAGTTTTTCAAAAAACGTATCATTTGTATTAAATTGGTTTTTTGTTTAATTTTAAGTAAATTTGGTTACCAATTAATCATTATATACACATCAGTAGAAATGTTTCCATAATTTACTTAACATTATTCTTTTCCACCAATATAATAGATATTATATAACAATTATATTAACTAATAATTTTAAAATATATTATATTTGGGTATAAATCAGTATTTCATGTGACATATGATTTTGAAAAAAACCATTGTTGTAGGTTGAGTACGCTATTGGAAATTTCATCCCTATAACGGTAAAATTACTATATAATTCATAAATACTAATAATTAAAAAAAATATTATTCCATAATTACCTTGGATGTTAAATCCTTCCCGAATTTTGGAAATTATATCCTCACAATTTAAATTTTGGGTTTGGAAACTAAGGTTTCTTGTTTCAAAATTAATTCATCAAAACCTCACATCAGAAAAAGTGTCAATAAAAACACCATTTTAAAAGAATTAATCTGATTTAAAAAGGCCTCCTAATAGAGTACATAATAGGATTATATGTATAAAAACATGGATATGGGAGAGAAAACAATCCATCATGTTTTGATGGAGATTGATGGAAATATTTGATGAAAACATTTTAAAATCACAAAGATACAAATCTACAATAATCTATGTTATTATTTGACTCGTCAGAAAATAATGTAATTGGTAACAATTTTGGTTTCAATATATTTTCATTAATGTTGAAGAATTATTTTTCATCAATAATTATAAAAATAACTAAACCTATTTACATGATATAATTATAATTTAAAAGAACAATTCTATCCTAATAATGTTCCAAATTTTTCATGTACATCAATAAGAATAACATTATTCATAAAAGATCACACAAAAAAAATGATATCAATGTCTAAAAAATATTTCACAAAGTAAATAAAACTCCACATTAAAAAAATCCTTTCATCCACAAACCCCCAAAATATATCTTCCAGAATTATCCTTAATAATTTATTATGACATCACAAAAACCATCATATGGTGTGTCTAAAGACTTGGACTCATTGTTATCCTTCAAAAAAATTCCAGGACCATTGTAGAATCCATTACTTCACCAGATATCTCAACATAATCTATAGTAGTAACAAATGATTTTCTAGAACTTTTTTGTTTCCAATAAAAATGATTTCTTCCCTGTGTAATTATATTTTCATTATTATTTTCATAATATCCAAACTCATTGCAGCTAAAGAATCTTACTATAGAATAGTTATTAGTTATGTAATTTTTGGTCTATTCAATACTTTTTTCCTTATAGTCATGAACATTTTACCAAATATACAACACTAATAACATGTTCCATGTCATAACATTCATTCCCCAATATTAATTTTACCGCAATTAGAACAACTTTTAGGATTACCTCAAGAATTCATATTTGGTTGGTTATACATTTTGTGGCAGCTTAACCATTTCAAACTATTATCATCTCATGGAACATAAGTATTGCTCAGAGTAGAGTACTCAATAGGGGGTAAATTGAGTATCTATACACATTTCTATTATAAATTTGTTGTTTGAAAATTTCCACCAATTAAAAATACAATCTATGTCAGTTTTTAGTGAATTTATAAGAGTTGTGAATGTTGATCTACACCCTCAAATGATTGACTAGTTCTCCACAAGACAAATGTAAAATATTTATTAAAATTTTAAAACTAACGTAATAGTTCAAAATAGACATAGTAAACCTTCTACACTATTTATCAAAGTACAATTTAGTTTTTTGAAATATGTGGTAAAAACAGAACAAAACATAAATGTAAAACATAGTGGACATAAAAAATTGGTTCAATATCAAGCTGAGACTTAGTCCTCTCCACCTGGTGATCCCTTACCCTCATGCATTTTAAATTGATAAAAAAATTTGATACACACCCAAGATTGGGGTCCCTAATAGCACACAAGGATATCCAAGTCACACATGACCTATACAATAGTTCATTGTGGGAAAATAGTAAACATGTCACACTTGACCTCTTCCAAAGAGAGTGAGTTTTTGGATATCAGGTATCCTTCAGTTATGCATATGAGTCAGTGTGTGTGTGTGTAATAGAAAGATACACACACTTCTCAAAAACTTATATAAAATATAAAAAATAAAACTAAGGATGTAGAGAAAGTTATTGAATTATATGTGTGGTTTGCAGTGCAACTTTCGACTCGTTTAATGTATTGGATTTGAACATTCAGTCCTTATTTGAAATTTGACTCCAAAAAAGATTATTGTAGTCTCTAAGGATTGGAATACAGGAGAATGAAATGTTTAGCTTCATGTTGGTAGGATTCTTAGGATAGGGTAGCAGGCTTTTTTCTTCACTTCGGGATATCCCCGTATGTTCTTCCTTTTTTGAGTTCTGGGGTATAGGAAGTATGCTCGAGAGTTTCAGGTGTTCTCGGGTTTTATTACCTTCCTAGTTTTCAGAACATTAACTGTATCTTTAATTATCCATATTGTAATTCTTTTATACATCATGTTCCAGATGTCCCGAAGATCTCCAAACACGCATATACCTCATACAGTCTCCTGAATATCCTAGAGAAAAAATTAAATAGGGTCAGAAACATTAATTTTTCTAATATAACCATTATATTTAAATTTTAATTAATAAATTAAAAATACTTTTTCGACTTTATGTGAGTCATAATTATTGATTATTAATTTGAATTGGTCCGACAAAATGGGTTTGTCAGCATCAGTGTGTCTTTGCATCACTGAATCCTTTAAATCAGTATCGGAGACACAGGGAATCAATGAGTCATTTTTAATTTTTGTTTGTAAAGAAATTGGTGAGTCATTATCAGTGAATTATTTAGAATTAACTGTGTTCCACCCATCAGTGACTCATTCATCGGTCAATCTTCCATTGGTGAGTCGTCATCGGTGAGTTATGCATCGCTGCTTCCTTTGAGCTATAGGAGTTAGGGACTTTGAAAAAACAAACAAAGTGAATGTCTTAAATAGAACTATACCAGATTAAGTAAAATTCATAATTAAAGGTAAATATACACTTGTATGTATATTTTAACATAAATATCCATAATTTATTTAATTATTATAGCATGTGACATAATACATTCATTTATAAATAGTCATTGACCTGATTAACATTTTTAATAACATAAAATATGATTTATCATGATTTGTAAATTGACATGGTTTGTGATTATTAAAAAAAACTATCTCACATAGGGGCCAACAACATCCCCTTTTTTATAATGAAAAATCATGGCAATAACAAGTTATACAAGATGTTAAGGAATAGAAATTACTTTATATAGCATACCAAACAGTGAGTGTGGATTCTCAATAAAACTATAACACATTTCCTTTAAAGCTCCCCATAATTATTGAATCATAGGATAGATTAAATTATTCATTTGATTACAATCTATCATTCTAGGGCCATTGTTCTCCCAATGAGATTATTAATTTATTAGATTTATCCCCCCCCCTTAGGTTAATAGTTGATTCCATTTAAGGATTTATCCCCATTTTTGGATTAGTAAAAAGGTTAAAAGAAACATAATTAATAATCAAACATAACACAATGATAATTGGAAACATTGTAATGGCTTCATTGATATTCATTAAAGGTACAAACAGTACAACCAACAAAATAAAATTAAAAATACCCACCAAATAAATAATCCACAGTAGAGGCTTGGATTTTTTAGCAGCATTCCCATTATCTGAATATCCTATAGTCTGTTCAAGAGGTGTTTTGGTGTCTATAGGAAGGGATTTTCGAATGACAAAACCATGTAACGTAGGACCTGTAGGAACATTAGCTTCAAGGCTTGGTCTCTAATTTAACAATAAAAAAAATTTGAAGCTGCTCCTTGATCACTTGTCAGACCCAAGATAAGGCTTCAGATACAATCATCTAACCATGTTATATACAATGTTAGTGTTCTTATGTACTTTGGAAAGATTTCATTTATCAGAGTAACTCTAAATACCCTTGAGTTCTTCCCTCAACACATTTATGACAGACTCCATATCAACATGAGAATGTCTGGTCTCTTTAGAACTAGAGGCACTATAAATCATATTTTTTATATCCTCCATTATCTTCACACAATATACACTCAGTATATGTGTAAAAAGATTCCTAGGAACCTATATAACACAACCATGTGTGGTATTGAAATCAATAGATAGAGAATATAGTTCATTATTAATCATCTTTACTTCTTGTCTCAACATTATATTATGTCTAATAATAGTCTTGGCTATAGAGATTAGGTTATGTTGAATCTCATGAATATCTATTCTTGCAATCATATAAGCATCTGATTTTGGAATACTCATGGAAATAGAAGCTTCATTGTTTACTCCAACAGAGGCTCTTACTTAGTCAGCTATATATTATTTTATTTTCTCATGATCATATTTAATGACACGGTCATCAGGAACACTCTCTACAGCCAGCTCATCAGCATTAGGTAATATAGGTGATTTTGGGGAAATCGGTTCAATAGTAGCTTGTGGAGTAGGAAGAGCATCAATATCCCCATCTTAGTCATAGAATATCCCAAATAACATATAAACTAGATTTATATTCCACTCAACAGAACATGTCCAATATATATTCTCTACTATGTCAATCCTTACTCTTCATCCATGAGGCTCTATATCATCATCAACTTCTTCATCATCTTCTTCATATGCTCTAGCTAAATCAACATTCTGAGGTACTATTACTATATGAACATCAAGTTTTTCTTCCACTCCATACTTTCTAGGTACTTGTGGTTCTTCCTCAATCTTCGGACTATGTGCATTATGAGCTTCATCCTCTTCCACTTGTGATAATTACGTAATATAATTAATTTCCTGAATGATTCCTTGATCAAAAATATGGTGGTTAGGTATATACTCATTTACATCATCTCTGAAAGCATGATCTACATCATCCTATCCAATAAGTTTAGCATTGTCGTATTTATTAGCCCCATCATCAGCTCTATGTACAGAACATTCACTAAAACTAGCTCTATCTTGTCTGGGTTTTATTAAGACACTCACATGCTCAACTTCATCATCCTCATCATCACCGTCATCATAATCACCCTCACCATTAGTTGTTATTAAATATCCTTACACTTCAGATACATCAGTCTCTTCCTCTTCTTCATCACCCAACAAAGATTCTTGAGAGGTTAAATATAATTGTGGAATAGACAGAGCATATGACATATATTTTGGGATCTTAGTAATATCTGGGTCACTCTTACCATCTTTAGCAGACCACTCCTCCAATTACAACTAAGGCTATGCTCCCTCTTCATCTAAGTAAACCACCCGCTCACTAGGTTTATGACCCAGAGAAGCTTGATCCCATTTTCTGGTAGGATTATCTATGGGATTTCAATGCTCATATATTTTCTCCTAGTCATCTACCCAACATCTCCTCCATGGGTTCCAAAAAAACATCATCCTCTTGAAGATATCATTAATCAGGAAGATTCCACTACAGGTACTAATCATATCATCTCCATCTTCCACACAATTTAGCTTCTTCAATATTTCACATATCATATTTAGATAGTATAAACATGATTTTATCTTGGAGGGATTCATCATATCACAAATAGGCACCATAAGGTAACTACATAAATTATCCTTGACCCCATTTTTCAACAAATAAATCACGAAAAAATCTGGATATTTCAAAGAAGAAAAATATTCATTCCTTGGGATTATTTGATGTTGAATGGACTTGAAAAGTAAGATGGCCACTCCATCTATTTATAGAGTATTTTATCTCCTATATTTCTCATTTCCAGACAACTAATTTAATTTATTTTCATAAGGGAACAAATATATGGATGAATGAATGTTACCATGTTAATCAGAAAATATTCTCTCAAGTGGCATCTATAAACACTCATCCAATTCTTTATAAGGAAAAAATTTCTTCTGCCCTTGCTAGAGACTTCATCCGAGCCTCCTCAGCATCTCCCAAAGATACTTTCAAGTTAATGTAGAACTAATGTACCAACAGGGGATAGAACGTCATTCAATTATTTGAAAACTAATTGATCCACCCTTGATATTCCAATAATCTTATAAAGAGTGACTTTCATAACAATAGACACTCGACATATACTTCCTTCTCATGAATTACCACATGACATCCCAATCCCGGCTTCATAGAACATGTTGTACCACTAGATTCTCCTTGTTGATGCTTTTCCATTGTTGATTCACTCATCCTATCCATTTCTCTCTTTATTCTAGCCATTCTAAAGGTTCATGATTGAAATTGGGAGTTTAAAGGTCTACGGTTTGAAAGGTAGAGTGAGGGTTGTTGATGGTCGAAGTTTGGATCGAATTAGTTTTATAATTTTGGGATGGTACTTTGTAAAAACATAAAATAGAGTAATTATAAAATAAAAATAATGAAACTGTGTCATTCTAATTAAAATAAAATTAATTAATAGATTAATTAAAAAGTACCTAAAGGAATGAGAATATATTTCACCTGATTGAATTAATTTGATCGGATTCACATGATCAGTCTCACAGATCGGTATCAACCTATCGATTTCATGTGATCAACTTTAATAGATAAGTTTCATTCAAATAAATTTGTAAATCCATTTCACAAATCAGTTTCACTAATTGGTTCCATTGATCAGTTTCACCTAATTGGTTTCACATATCTATTCTACTGATCGGTTTCACATGAACAGTTCCACTGATCTGCATCATAAAAAATTTTATTTTTATATGGGGATAATATTATATTTTCTTTATAGATTTATCATTACTAGTTCATGTCTAATGTAGCTCATTTTCAAAAAGATTATGGGTTTGGTAAATATTCCCCGATTTTGATGCAAAGCCCCAATAAACTCAAGAGTTATATGACCTTTTTCCAAGCGATATCTCAAAAAGTAATGTCTTTCATCAAAATGTTTTGTTCTAGAATGATAATTTGGATTCTTAGAAATGTTAATAGTACTTTTATTGTCACAATTTAAGGGGATGTGTCTAAAATAAAATCCATATTCTTCTAAAGTGTCTTTCATTCCAAAAAACATTATGTAGAACAACTACCAAGAGCAATGTATTATGATTCAATAGTTGATAATGCAACCAAATATTTATTTTTACTACACCATGAAAGTAAATTCTATCAAAAAAATTGACAAGATCCTCATGTGCTATTTCTATCTAATTTACCACCACTAATGTCAACATCATAATTTCTGACCATATCTAATAGTTGAACACTCAGGTAAAACTATCCAAAATTAGTAGTATAATTGAGGTATTTGAAAACACATTAAACCACATTTAAAGGTGAAACATTAGGGTTTTCTTGAAATCGTGAACACATATATACACTAAACATGATGTCTGGCCTACTATAAATTAAGGGACGAAAACTCCGAATCGTTATTCTGTAAGTATTTTGATCAGCATACTTCCCATTTTCATTAAGATCAAACTAACATGTTGAACTCAAAGGTGTTTCACTACACTTTATGCTATCAAATACATATCTTTTCAAAATATATTTTGTATATATACATTGATCTATATAATACAGTCTTTGTTTTGAATGATTTGAAGTCCATGAATGTATATAAGTTCACCCCTAAAACTCATTTCAAATTTACATTGCATCATTTTTAAAAAATTATTATAAAATGAAATATTAAATGAACCAACGATATTATAATATTCATAAATTTGAGTTATTTAATCATATTTATAAATTCTTTTTATCAAAAATGTATGGTCTACAACTCCTTTTGTAAAACATTTATAAATAATAATCTTACTTAACCTATGATACCATTCTCTTGAAGCTTATTTCAAAACATATAATGCTTTAGTTAATTTGATAAAATTAAATTTGAAATGTGGATTTGTAAAAATTGTGGGTTGTTCAACAAAAACAGACTTAATTATATAACCATTATGGAATTCAATTTTTTAATTCATTTGGTAAGGTTTGAAATCCCCATGTGCTGCATAGGCAAGTATGATTCTAATGGCTTCATTCCGAGCTATAGGTTAAAATGTATCCTTATAATCAATTCCATTTTCTTGATAATAGACTTATGAAACCAATCTAGCATTGTTTCTAAATATATTTCATGATTCATCAACATTATTCCTAAACTCCCATTTAGTAATTATGGTTATGGTATATTTTGGTCTATCAACAAGCTTCCAGAATTTATTTCTCTCAAACTAATTAACCTTTTCCTGCATAACCATCACCCAAAATTCATCAATGATTACATCATTTATATTTTTAGGTTCATTTTGTGACAAGAGTTCTTGATGATCAACTGGATTTCACAAAGATTCTCAAGTTTGTGTTCCTATATCTAAATATCCAACTAAATCTTCTAAAGGTTGTTTTTAAGGGTCCTAGTTGGACTAGTAAATGTAGGGATAGTTATTTCATTTTCATCACTTGGTTCATGTTCATTAGGTCCAGAATCTAGAGAATTTCTAGAACTGTATGTTTTTATAGATTATTTTATAGGATGGTATGAATGTTTACCATTAATTTCCTGAATAGACATATAATCTTCAATGTTTTTAAATGTATTATTAGGTTCATGTGGATTTGTTTCATCAAACATGAGTTGTAAAAATTCCTCCACATATTTGGTTCTTTTCATAAAGACTGTATAATATTTTATTTATGTTTAATATCAAATGATTATTCCTACATCACTCTTAGAGGAAATTTTTTCTAGATTATCTTTAGCGTTAAGAATATATACATTACATCAAAACACTCGAAAATAATTTACTTTGGGATTTCTATTATTCCAAAACACATACAAATTATTTATAATGATATGTTTAATTATGACTAAATTTATTATATAATGAGTTTTATTATCTAATTCAGCCCAAAAATAAAGAGCAGGTCATATTCATTAAGCATAGTTCTAGAAATTTCATATAAGGTTCTATTTCTTCATTCTACTACACTATTAAATTGAGGTGTCCTAAAGGTAGAAAATATATTCCTATAGCCATTTTGTGAGAAAAAATATTCAATGTATTGATTTTCAAACTCACAACCATGGTCACTTCTTAAGGATTTAATTTTATATCCACTGATATTATCTACAGGCCTAATGTTCTTTGTAAAATTAGAGAAAGATTCTATTTTTTGACCTATGAAAAAGGTCCACGTATACCTAGAGAAGTCAAATAAAAGAACATAAATATAGTTATTCCCATTGATTCATTAAACTCAAGATGGTCAAAACAAGTCTATGTGAACCAAATCGAGTGGTTGAAATTTTGTAACTTCTTTCTTTGGTTTGAAAAAGATTTTATAATTTTTTTCTTTTTTGAAAAGGATTTCTACCTATATTGTATGAAAACACTAATTTGGGAAGGTGATTAACTAAACATTTTCTAGTCAATTTCTTAAGAGAATGTACATTACAATGTCTTAGTCTTCTTTTCCAGAGCCAATACTCGTTGTGAAAGGCACATAGACAAGTTCTATGTTTACAACATATACATTATCATTCCAATGAGTAGTAAATACTAAGTTATTCATGTCATAAAAAATGGAATTTATAATTATTAAATTAGACATTAAATCCATAATCACACAATTGATATATGCTATGAAATTTATACATTAATCCATAGACATAATGTACATTGGAAATTGAAATAGAGATAGGGTTGTCAATATGGACTAAGTTGATGATTTTTCTATTTCTGTTGTAACCAAATGTGACATGTCCCTCATCAATCATGATTATACTCTTGAATCATGAGTATTCTCCTATCACTTGTATTGATCAACCACTATCTATGTACAAAATATTTCTATAGGTACTCTTTGTATTGTTTACCTATAGAACATTTTATCCAAGAAAAGATTTTGGTACCCCTATTTTTCTATGTTCTGTAACATTAGTAATAACAGCTTTAAGAACCCAAAATTGTCTTATGGGTTCCCTATATATAGAATATAATGTATTTGAAAATGAAAATTGGTTTGGTCTAGAAAATCTCGATGCAATAAATGATTTTTTAGAACTGAAACTTTCAGTAAAATCATGACTTTTTGGCCAAGAAGCAGATTTTCCAGATGTAGTCCTAAAATGTGTTTTTGATAAATACTTTTTTCCAGGCTTATATCCAATTCCAGAAGGGTACATATGAGCTATATTTATAATAATAATTAGAGTAAGAATGTTTTTCCAGTTGATTAAATTTTCTAGATCATTCATCAATTGACCATTAAACAGTTTTAACTCATTATTTTCCTTAAACCGTTGATCATTCATCTAATTTTAGTAGTTTGTTCAGACTATAATGTTTCAGTTAGAGCATACTATTTCTCTAAATATTAATTCTTATCCTTTAGTTCATTACATGTCTCTTCTAGAATGTAAAAGTATTATTATCGTTTCCCATTTTTTATATTATCATACTCACTCTCATTTTTAGAATAATAGTCATTAGGTACATGAGTGTATAATATTATGTATGTGGTCTTTTCCATAATTCACATGTTTTCCATATATTCCTTCTCATTCTGAGAAGAAGCAGATTTAATTGAGCTATTCTTTGTTGCACTCTAGGTGGTCTTCATTGCTTTCTTATATTTCAAATCATTATAATCATACTTCTTTTTATATATTAATTTTGTACATTAGTATTTGGCATGTCCTCTCCTCTTATATTAATAGAAATCCATTTCTTCTAATTTATTAGTCTTCATCCAATCCTTTTTTCAACTGCCTTTGCTGTTATATTTTCAATTAATGTTCATTTTCTTGAAGAATTTTTTCTTTTGGTAAAATTTTCTAAACCTCCTATTCAGAAAGTCCATTTCCTATTATTGTGTAACGATGATTCTTCACTACTTGTGCTCTCAAAAATAGTGTGAACTTTCTCTATGTCCTTTCTTTTGGCAGTGGAAGTCTTGAAATCTAAATTTTTTCTTTTAGGTTCATCATCCTATTAATTATTGACATTCAGATATTCTTCATACAACATTAGTATTCTAGAAAGATCATTAATGGTTAAATTTATTATGTCAAATGATTATCTAATAGAGACAGAAGTTCCTCTCCATCTATCAGGTAAAAATCTATGAATCCATATGATTTGTTCTTTGGTGATAACATCTCTTCCCTGATTGATTATAGTGTTTACTATTTCATTAAACAAAATATAAATGTCAGAAATAATCCCATCAGGATTCATATTAAAATTACTATATTAAATATTTTAAGTATTTAATATCATCTACTTCATATCAGATGTTACTTTATGGGAAGCATACATAGTGTCCCTAATCACATGGGTAGTTTTACAACTAGAAATGTGGTTAAACTCTTCATCTCCAAGTGAAAATTATAGAGCATTCACTTATTTAATGTTATTGTTATATAAAGTCTTGGTAGGATCATCCCGAGTATTTCATGAGTTTTAGGGATTGAATATTTAAATACAATTGCATTCCAGATTTCAAATTCCGTGCTTTCTAAATGAATTTTCATTTCAATATTCCACTTAAAATTATTTGTTCCATTGAAAAAATGTTGTATGTTTTTAGAAGCTCCTTATAATATATTATCTATAATATTAATTGTGAAAAAAATATTTAAAAGAGACAAAAAAATTTAAATAATAATATTTTTATAATCCTTTAAATAAAATTACAATCACACTTGATAAACATTGAAAAAGACTTGAAAAATGAAAAAAAAATATGTTTCCTCTGATACAAAATGATGGTCGGAGTATAGTACTCAAGATGGGGGGAAATTGAGTATCAATAATAATTTCATTAAAAAAATTTTATTTGCAAATTTCCCCCAATTAAAAATATAATCTATGTCAGTTTACAATGAATTTTTAAGAGTCTCGAATGGTTAGTTACATTGTCACATGTTGGATTACTTCTCCGCTATACATATCTAACTGATTAATAAAACTTTTTAAACTAACATACTAGTTCATAACAGTTATAAACCCCTTCTATCCTAACTATCAAAGATATATTTTTTTTTATGATATATGTGATAAAAATAGAATAAAACAACGAGGTAAAATGAAGTGGATATAAACAAGAGTTTTAGTATCAAGCACAAACTTAGCCCCCTACAATAGGTGATTACGTGCTTCCAAGAAGATTAAATTGATAAAAAAAATTTATCCACACCCTGGATTAGTACCCCCAATAGCACACAAGGCTGTCCAAGTCACAGTTGACCTCTACAACATTTTTTCATGGAAAAATAGCAAACAGGTCACCCTTGACATATTCCGCAGTTTTATGTGGGATAAAAATAATAAATAGATAGTGATATTGATGATATCAAGTATCCTTCAGTTATGAACATGATTCAATATGTGTAATAGATACATACACACAATTCTTAGAAATTTAAATAAAAGAAACAACATATATAAGGAAATAGAAACAGGTTTTGAAGTCTCTATTTATTTTGTAGTGATACTCGGGACTCGTTTGATGATTTTGAGTTGAAATTTTAGTCCTTCTCTGGGAGTTGGCTAAAAAATAGAGTGTCTTAGCATATATGGTCTGGCATCCAGGATAATTAAATGTTTAGATTCTTGTTGGTAATATGTTCAGGTCAGTTCAGAAGGATTTTTATTCACTTCTTGATCACCCCATTTGTTCTTCCTTTTGAGTTCTTGGGATTAGGATGTATGATCAAGAGTGGTAGGAGTTATCATGTGTCTTATCTTGATACATTTCAGGAATTTCCTCATATTATTAATGATTCGGCCTATAATTCATTTATACATTGAAGTCCAGAAGACATGAATATCTCCCCACATTCATGTACCTAATACTGTCTCCTAAATATCCTATAAACAACATTATATAATGATATAATCATTAATTTGTCCATATGTGACCGTTAGATATAATTTTGAATTAATAAATTTAAAATTGTTTTTCTAAAATCAATGAGTCATAATTATCGGTCAGTCATTTGCATCGGTTAGGTAATGTTGGACTGTCAACATTAGTGACTATCTATTTTGGTGAGTCCTTTCCATTGGTATTAGTGAATTTGGGCATCATTGTGTCATTTTTACTATCAGTTTATCAAGCCATTGGTGAGTCTTCATCAATGACTCATTTTGAACTAATAGTGTGTCACCAATTAGTGACCCTCTCATCAATGTGTCTCCCATTAGTGAGTCTTAATCTGTGAGTAATCCATCAGTGACTCCTTTTTTCTATTTTTGTTAGGGACATTGAAAAACATACAAAGTGTTTGTATTATACAGAACATCACCAGATTATGTAAAATTCATAGTTACATGTAAATATACACTTTAAGTATATTGTAACACAAATATACATAATATATTATCTTATTATACCATGTTACAGAATTTTTTCACATATAAACGGTCATTTCCTTGATTAACATTTGATATAACATATAATATGAATTATCATGATTTGTAAACTTGAATGGGTTGTGATTATTAAAACAACTATCTCATACAGGGTCAAACAATAGTATTGGAATACTCCATTTCAATATTATCTATGTAACAAACAATTGTATCATAACATTATTATTCTATTAAGTCCACTTCTCTTTGTAGAGGTAGTTTATATATTGTGTAAAATCTCTTAATTCTATAGTCAATCTCTTGAATAAATTCCTGAAAAAACCCATGGAATCTTTTGATGTTTGATTAATATGTGAAAAACTGAATCTTTATTATTCTATTTTAATTACATGTAATGATTTTCCATCCAAATAAGAAAAACCTTATGGAAATAATTCGCATTTATAATATCCTTAAATTAGTCCCATTCCATGGAATCAAGATTAGTTTCCCCCATTTAACTTTTAATCAATGACCACCATCGATCAGTTTCTCCATCAAAATGGTAGATGGAAAGTGTTAAATTTTTATAGCTTGAACATCCCATGACATCAAATATCTTCTCTACGGTATTGATACATCCTTCAGATACTACTGAGTCAAATGATCCATTGAATGGTAGGGTATCTTGCCTCATTAAATTTTTAACTACAACCATATTCCTCTATTGATGATTTGGATGATTTCATGCATGGATACCACCGCAATTTATATCATGGGCCAGCTATTCGATCATTGCACAAAACTATTTATCTCTGATGCCGACAACCACATTATGTTGATTTGAAATGTTGTTTTCCTCTCAACAAACATCCCATTATAGATTTTATATTTCTTCTACAGAAAATCATTTTGAACAATCATGGTTTAGATGAAGAAACAACGTAATAATAAAATTATATATAATTGTATCATAACAGTAATGTGAAATCATATATAGGAAATAAATTAACTCCATCCTAACCTCAGATATTTTGTATACCGTCCTCTAGTTCCAACTATAAGATCCCAGCATTAAAAATCACATAACATTGAGTAATATCAAGATTTACTAATAAGGATCATTTCAATTTTAATTATTTGGAGAAATATGCAATAAAAATTACATAAAAACCATATAAATACAATGTGGGAACATCCAACCTATCCATTTCCTTCATAACAAAAAATCTCTTAAAAAGAATCAAGTATTGTTTTCATGTTTATTCATTATAACTTTTTCCAAGATTCCATCCATGACACTAATCTCTCCTAAACATGGGAATACCATTTAAAAACATGTAATGAGCAGAAAAATAGTAGAGATGTTCCTGAAAAGAAGGAAAACCAATAGTCTAGTTAAAACATGGTAAACCATTTTTTTTAATGAACAAAACATTTTCCAATAAATATAACTCAAACATTTTTCACAAATAAATCATTAAAACTAATATAACGCAATTAAAAATCATATAGGTTACATTAAGAATCATATAAATAAATCCCAATCTAACCCCTTTCAATTGTAATAACCATATGGATGACTTCTAATAATATTATTAAAACATCTCGAGTTTTATAAAATAAACACTATCTTCAATAGCATAAACGACACGTCACATCGAGTTTGAACAGAAAACTAAATGTAATTATTTTAATGTTTCCATTATATCCTATCAATTATATAGGTAGCAATGAACATTATTATTTTAATTATGGAATAAGTGTTTACAGAAATTTATATAATGATTCATTTATTGCCAAATTGATTAAAATTGTTAATGAAAACCCACTGAATATAAAGGATGTGTTTTTATGAACACTTGTTTAAATGAAAATATGTGTTTTTGATTATCTTAATTAAATGTAATAAATTTTATTTTCAAGTCAATATATAATAACAAAATCAATTTTTTACAATAAAAGAGTATTTTTTTTAAAGTCAGTTTTATCTCTTATTGACGAGGAAGACATTTTAAATCTAGATTTGACACTTTTATAAGTATTATATGGAAAACTAATCTTTTTTAAATGTGTAATATTAAAATTCAATTCTTTGTAATTTTTTGTATTTTTTATGTTAAAGGTAATATTTTAGTGAAATGGAAGAATATTGCATTTTAATTCAAGAATTATATTTTGTCTAATTGATTTATATTGTTAATGTACATATTCAATTTATCTCAATGAATAATTATGGTTTTTATCATTAAATACAATTTATCTCAATGTAATAAATTTTAAATTGAAACATGTTGTAAAAACATTTTAATCATTTGAACGTTTCACTTTAAAAATCTTCTTTCTAGTTTGTATATAGAATTAATATTAAATTTAATTTTCCCAGAGATGTGAAATGAATAGTTTATAATAGATTCCATATTTGGATTGAGAAGGTCCAAATTTTTATTTTATGACAATTTCATTTTTTAAATATAAAAAAGATACAATGGGAAAAATATTTTTAACATAGTAAAAGTAAAAGTTTGACAGGGGTTAAAATGAAATGTTAAATGCTTATCATCCATAAAAACAACAAAAAATAAAGGGTTGTTGACATGTTCCTCCACCATTTCCATAATATACAATATTAATTAAAAAAATGTTTTGGAATTTATTTCAACATATATATGGTACGATTGTAATATAAACTAATCAGTAAATTTATCACTTGAACCCAAATCTCATCAAGCATAATTAACAATCCTCACCTCCCCATTTAGACCCAAAAAGAATTATAGCTCCAAAAATCAATGAAGAAAACTATATTCGTTACACTTCCAATGTTCATGTTCTTCTGGTCTCACCAATGACAATATCCAAGGTCTTTAATTGTCTCTCAAGAAGGTGTCGTTCAAAAGGTAATTTTCCTAATGTACCTCTCTTAATTTAATTTATTTTTATACTTTATCACCACCTCCATCATGAATCACATAATGATAACTCTTGAATACTATATTTACTAGAATATGATATTTCTATTTTAATATATAATATCAATTTCATATCTCACCTCCTCTTATTCAATTAATTGAAAAATTTGTCCAAGTTATGCAAGTTAATGTCGATCGTGAATAATTTTTTTGTTATTTTTCCATTAAAGCCTTCATGGATGGTATTAAAACAATTTCTCTAGTACAATAATATTTTAATATATATAATATAATATATTTATCATTGTTATAATATTATATTAATCATTACTTTGTTTCACTATTGTGGTTATGAGATAACTTCATTTGGGGATGTGTGGACTACCGCCTACTTAAAATGAAGTGATTTGTTCACACATCACTTTGAATGAATTAAGGATTTCTTATTATGAAAATATTATATAAATTAAATACTAATTAAATAATAAATATATTATATATATATAAATTTCATTTAAAATTATTCTATCAATATGACAGGTTAAACAAACATAGTGTTCATCCGTACGTATCACATGTCATCTCCATGAACGGTGTTTTTATATTTTCTTTAATGATTATAATAGATACTTATATAATGAATATATGATATACTTATATCATGATTTATATTTATTACATTATGGACATAAGATCACATGGACCATTGACATATTATCAGGTTTGTTTTCAACTCATGTATCGAATATCGACAAATCATCCTATATCATATTAAATAATTAGTTAATTATAATAACATTGTATTTAATTATATAAAATTTATAATAAAAATTAATTTTTTTGGAAGAAAGTATAAATTAACATATATTTATTATTCAATAATAACAAAGAACATATGAGTCAAGTCATACTTTAGGTAAGGGAACTTGTTAACTCAATTTCTATTCATTGCGTTAAACATCTACTTCTTGATAATGTAGTTCAACTCTTATGTTTAAAATTTATTTAGAATATATTATCTTATATTTATACTTTTTTATTTGAATTTATAGTGAAAAGACATAATTGAACAATTTTTTAAACAATTGATCGTTGTATTTGAATTTGTCTCAATCTCCTTTCATTGGGAAATTTCTTGATAATATGCCCCATTATTCATTTATAAGACGTATATACATCCTCTATGAAATTTCATATCCATATTTCATCTATAATATTATTATTAAATGATTATTAAATGTATTAATCATTTTATATTATGATTTAAAATATTAATGTGGTATGGAACACCTTGAACATTTAAAATTTTGATTTTGAAATATTTTTCTTCCAGATATTAATTTACATATTAATAATGATATAAATAGATTATATAATTAATTTTATGTAAATCATGAATTTCATGAAATTTTTTCAAAAGGAATCTTTTTATTAAATCATTTTGCTTTCATTAAAAAATGAAAAAATGTTTTTTTGGTTTTACTGTATATAGTCACAACAACTTATTTGTCGCCATAACCATTAATTGTTATTTGGAATAATTTATAATCCATAATTTATTTCAAAAAGGAAAATAAATCCATTATTACTTTAATTTTTATATGTTTTTATTGAAAATTTTGTCTTATATGAAATGGTATTTATATATGAAAATTTTTATAATATAGTATAAGAAGAGTTTTTAAAAAATGTTTTTGTGATGAACATGTTTATGAAATGGTACATTAGAATTATATAAAACATTTGAGCTCAATATAGAATATATAAAGGATTTATCCCCATCATATCATACAACTGTTCCAACCATATCATATAAGAATGGTTGAGCCCCAATATAGCTCACGGGTGTTCCTATTATAGCTTATATGAAGGGTTGATCCCCATTATAAGTCATGAGTGATCCCATCAAAGCTTATTTGAAGGGTAGATCCCTAATATAGCTCATGGGTGGGCCCATTATAACATATACTAATGTTTGAGTCCCCATATTTCTCATGGGTGAGCCCAATATAGATTTTACAATTGGTGATCACCACTATAGATCTCCAATTTGGATGTTTTCCAAATAGTTATTCCAATTGAAAGAGTTTTGACTGTTTTTTATGACTATTAATCTCTATTTCACCTAAATTCGTTTTAGTTTCATTCCATTATTTTTAATGTTCTCATTTGACAAAACATTATGAGTTCTATTAATGTGAAAATGTTATGTTTCATTCACTCAAGAATGATAAATGGGTTACCATGTTTTAACTAGACTAATGGGTTTCATTGTTTTTCATATCCCTTAATGAGGACTTTGTGACCATCCCATTTTTTAAAATATTTTCCAATGGTCTTCATACTGGTAAAGATAGGTAATATAACATTATTAAAATTTTTAAGATGTTTCTTGAATAGAAATTATGTTTTATTTTAAATAGATTTCCTTTGGTGGAATGATGGATATTGATTATATGTATCCACTTATAATGTATGGGTTTACTATGTAAGAGTTTGTACTAATATCTAAAAATATCAACTGAAATGATCTTTGGGAATGAAATAAAATAAATTCAGTCAAATGTCACAAGATTATGTTATTTTTAAGGTCGGGTCCTTATAGATGGTATCAGAGTAAGGTTTAGACAAAATTGAAGAATATAATTTATTCTTATAAAATATTGATATCCTCATGTCCTTATAAATATAAGGTTTATATTTTGTTTAATTTCATATAATACCTTTTTAGGATTCTGTTTTAATATTTCAAGGTGATTAATAGTATTTATAGACATGTTTATTTTTGGGATAATCATTATTTATTTCTTCATTTGCTAAAAATTGAAAGGTATAAATAACATTTGAGGTTAAAACATTCTATGTTTATTTTGGGGTATCTTATCTCATATTGGAAATGTTATAATAATTTTATAGTTTTTTAAAAATGACAACATGAAACCATGTGATAACCTGTCATGTCAGATGAGGCTGTGGGAATCGAACTCACCATCGAATTGTGACGGGGCCTTATCACATACCACTAACCTACATGAATCCCCCAGTTAGTATAACATATTATTTTTAAGGTAAATTATTTTATGTTATAATAATAAGATGATTTTTTAGACATAGATTTTAATGAATAGATAATCGTGGGATTGGAAAATGAATTACTGAATGATTGAATAATTTTTTTATATGTTCACTATTTTGGGAATATGTGTGATTAAGGTAAATAGAATACTGTGAGATATAAATTTATAAGATATAGTTCAATTATATAAAGGAAGAATATATTAATTTAACAGTTTATGTACAGGGAATTATGTTATTTATTGAAATTACTATCCTTTATTTGAAAACATGTGATATTGTTAATTACTTTTTTCATGAGACATTAAGAGTGGTTGAGGTCATTTAGGTAAAAATGATAAATTTTACCCCGGCCAAGCACTCTTCGAAGCTTCAACGGTTTCCATTTAAATCTACTATAGTGGTGCTTCGATTTTGCATATGAAGCGAGATCCTCCTTCAATGGAGACATGGTTTTGTCTACCTAACCATCCTCTACCGTTACAAAATCCATACGTTCATCGTTTTGTTCGAATATTAATAGGCATATACTTTTGTTTGGATAGCTGAAAAGAGGCGATTTGTCGCCGTGTGAATCCCAGAATCTGTGTTGAAATGGATGTGTCAAGGGTGTCGTTCGATTATATATGGATCACAGTGGGTGAAGAATACCACTACAAATAGTGTGCGGTTTATGAGTACTAGAATGATTTCTGCTCTGAATGCAAGAAACTGGGTCATTCAATGGAATTTTCTCATAGGAATGCTCGGAGGAACATCTTGAAGATGTGATATGGCGGTGAAAGTGAATCTGAGACCCACCATGAGGAAGAGTCGAGGATCCCTGGGATGACTGACCGAGGAGGTTTAGTCAATATTACAATGGTGTGCATGGGGTCATGGGAGACTGTACCGGGGCGGAAGACATAAGTTTGTTCCCCGGTGAAGAAATACATGGAGAACTGCATAAATCCGTCAGTGGCTAAGGTTTTTAATAGGATGAAGGGGGATTTGGCCAAGCTATCCTCTAACAACAATTCGCTGATCAAGGACACTGTGAGGGCGGAATAATTGGTTCAGTGGGATGCGACTCATGAGGGGCTTAGGGTGTTTGGGAGTAAACATGTCCTCGTGCCTATGGGGGTTTGTGTGAAGAAGGATATAGCCGAAGTGGATAATTTAGGGAAAGCTATTCTGAGGAAGGGAAGGTAGGAGCTGGTTATGGAGGTTGTTCCTATAAATAGTGAGGTTAAATTAGGGGTTTAGGAGGCATGTGATTCTTCCTGTGTGGATGTGTTCGGGGATAGGGGGCTACACTCAATGGAAATTAGGGGTTCTCTCTAACAATAGGATGAACAAAATTATGTTGAAATGTTTGGGGATTTTTCATTAGGAATCTAGTACTCCATTAAGTTGAGAAACCACTTTGACGACCTCGTTATGGATTTTCGGAAAAATTACTGTGAAGAACCAGAATTCAAAAATGGGGATTGTGAGGATAATTACTTTGAAAGAAGTATGAGTATCTCTTCTGGGAAACCAACCTATAGAGTGGCAAGTTTATCAGGAGGAGGAAGAGTAGGAATGACTACACTTCCTTGAAACCTCATTTGAATAATCAGTTAGAAAAAAAAGAAAGTAGATGAGAGGATGGACAGTGAGGCCTTATGTCTACTGGAACAACCCAGATAACCTAAATCTTGGGCTTTGATGTTGAGTTTGGTGGATGAGGTAACAGAGCAGGTGCTATTTCGCAATGCCTATGAGGAGAAAGCAGACAAGATTATGGGTAGAAATATTGATGTAGACCTTAATGAGGAGAAATATTCTTTGGATGAAAAATAGGACATGATTCCTGTTTGGTGACTCAATAAGGGGTTATTAAAGTTATATGAATATATATAGGTCTGGGATAAGATATATTCTTCCTTAGAAGACCTGATAAGTTATGAGCATCACACATAGGTAACCAATATATAAAGTAATTTTTTTATGTATATGTACTCTAGAATATTTAAAATTTCATTCCACAATTCTATTCAATCATTTCATGAATAATGCTTGGTCTATCAGTTTTCTTATGTGTGATTATGAGGACTCCTTTTTTTAGTCAGTGTTACTCGACATGAATTTGGGTTTTAATGTTCCATCATTTATCTAGTTCTGCATTAGATGGGGTCATAGCATACGGACACCACTTCTGAATGGCACTAGGATTCTGAGATGGTATGGCATGGCCTTTGGTTTCGTGCCCATGCAACTTTTCATTGGACTGTTTGAGTGCCCATTCTTTGGTGGTAGGCCTTCACACGATGTTGTTGCTAGGGAGAGGCAGAACCTTTTTTGTGCATTTATATGTAATTTTTCAGTTGTTTTGATGGACATGGATGTTTCAAACTATCTTTAAAAGTGATTTCATAATAAAATAAAAAATAATTTACATTCAGTCATATTATAGTAGTTCATGCATGAAAAATTCCTCATAAATACTCATCGATTGGAGAAAAATATGTTTTTATCTTGTAAATTTACTATTGCATGAAAATATACATATCAAGTGTGTATTCATACTTATGTTCTTATTTTAGGTTTTAAATTAATTACTCAACACTTTTAAAAATATATTAAAACAACAACGTTATCTGTTTACATTTCTCAATGGTTTTTTGAGCCTTCAAATATTTATGGGATTTTTATTGATAAGATTCCAATGAATATGTTATCTATTATAATTTATTATTATTTGAGATTATGTTTTATCTTCCATTTACATGTTTTCCAACATTGAATACTAGTATGTGTTATCTCAGGTGACCTTCGTACAGTCAATTATTTCTTTTAAAGAGGATGTTTTTTAACAATTTTTCCTATTGTCAGATTTTAGTAAATGTATTTTGAAATTTCATAAATTAGTTAAAAACCACAAATTCAAATTTTGAGGAAACAACATCTAGGGGGAATTTATCATTGTGTTCTTTATAAAGGAAACACTATGTTTGAGAGAATACATGATACACCACATCGAGATCAACCGGAAAAATAAATATTATTTTTTATGTTTTATATTCATAACCTATATATTATAATGGTGGTAATTATCATAATTTAATATATTATAAAAATAATTTCTACAGATGTTTGTATAATTATTCATTAAATTCCCAATGAATTAGAGATAGAAATAATAAGAAATTGAAAATAAAGGATGTGGTTTTAGGAAATACTCTTAAATAGAGAATAATTTTGTTGTATTATAATATGAAATATAATTTCAATATATTCTTATAAATTCATACAATTCATTTTCTACAAATTCTATAAGAAAAAAATCAATTTTACACAAAAAAGTAGTATTCTTCAAAAATTCATCTTTACGGCCTTTTGATTGAGAAACCATTTTAATGTTTTTTGAAACATTTATAAGTTATATATGAAAAAAGAAAATTCTTATTTAGAAATGGTATATAAAAATTTGCTTTGGATTATGTATTAATATTTGAATGATAAAATTTATATTTTTGTGAATAAGAAAAATACAACATTGTAATTAAAAATTGCTTTATTTCCTATTTTTTAAAATTTGTTAATATATAGTTATAATTTATATTAATGAATAAGTTTAATATTTTTAATCATTTAATACAATTTATTCCATTGAAATAAATTTGATAGTAAAATAATTTATAAATTCATTTCAACCATTTCAATATTTCACTTTTGAAACCATAATTTTGGTTTTATCTACATATTTAATTTTAAAAATAAATTTAACATTTTTGTGAAATGAATTTCGTAATATGAATAATTTTTTGAATTCTGAATGTCTAAATCAGTTATTAAGGAAAATTTTAATTTTTTACATATAAAAAATTTACAATGGTAAAAAATTTATTTACCGTAGTGAAAGTAAGTATTTCAAGGGTTAAAATTAAATGTAATAATCTTGAAAAACCTAAAAACTACTATATTTAATTTGAGTTTGTGGTGGATATACACCCCAAAATACTATAAATCATTAATTACAGCCAATTTTCTGGAATTTAATTCCACCTCTATATGGTTATCTTATAATATAAACTAATTCAATAATTAATCACTTGAACCCACGTCTGCTTGTGTATAAATAACAACCCTCACCTCCCCATATCGACCGAAAAAGTGTTTTAGCTCATAAAATATATGTCAAAACATCTCCTCATCACTATACCCACGTCCATGATTTTCTGGTATCACCAAAATACCAAAACAAATGTCATCAAGGGTCTCTCAAGTAGGTGTTATTCAAAAGATAATTTTCCATATGTACCTCTCTTAATTTATTTTCTTTTACCACTTCCTACTAACATATATAATACATAAATTCATGATAACTCTAGAATCATGTATATACTATATTTTAATGTTTTTATTAGAATATCTAATATCAATTTCATTTTTTACCTATCTTTATTCAATTAAATGAAATTGTTGTCTAAGTTATGCTGGTTAATGCCCTCCGCAAATAATGTTTTTGTTCATTTTACATTACATCCTTCATGGATGGTATTAAAACTATATGTATGGTAAAATAATATTTTAATATTTATATTATAACATATTTTTCAATATATAGATGTAATATTAAACATACCCTCATGCTTTCCATATCATGGTTGTACAATAACTTCATTTGGGGACAAGTGGACTACCGCCCCCTCAAAATAATGTGAATCATTCAGACCTCATATTGAATGTGTTAATTATTGTTTTAGTTAAAAAAACATTATAATATATATATATATATATTAAATATTCTGTAATTATATTATATATATTTACATTTCATTTAATTTTATTCTTTCGACACATCCTGAAAAACAAAAATTGTGTTTGTGCGTATGTACGGGATACCGTCTCTATGAAGAGTATTTTGAGTATGTATTTAATGATTATTATAAAAACATATATAAATAATATATATGATATTTAAATAATTTTCTATATTCTAGAGAAGATGTACTTATCACCACTTGGACTATTGAATTTTTATCAAATTCCTTCTCCACTCAAGTACAGAATAGAAAAAAACATCCTATATGAATGTAAATATTTGTGTAATTGTTAATACATGATAATTAATGATATAAAAGTAATAATAAACATTAAAAGTCTATTAATAAATTAGAAATTGACCTATTTTTATTATTTATGAAGAATAAAGAATATACGATATGAGTCATACTAGATTTAGGGGAGTTTAAAAACTCAATTTCCATCCATTGGGTTTAACATATCGTTATTGATTCTGTCATTCAACTATAAAGTGTGAAATGAATTTTAAATATATTATATATTTATTTCTACATTTTTATGTGTGTTTATAGTGAATACACATAATCAAACTACATTATTATCAAAATGGTTTCTTAAGGGAATTAGTCTCAATCTTCTTTTATTGAGGCATTTATTGATAATAAGAACCTTTATTCTTTTATAATGATTATATAAGGCCACTATGACATTTCATATCCATATTTTATATATAATATGGTTATTAAATGTTTTGATAAATGTATTATTACGTGTAGATAATTATTTTAATGTTCAATGTGGTATGGGATACATTGAACCATTAACGATATGATTTGAAAATTATTTTCTTCATGATATTAATTTACATACTAATGTGGATATAATAGTATTATATTGGGAATTTTATTCCTATCATGAATTTCATTCTACATTTTCCATAGTAATATTTTTATATTAAGAGTTTTAAATTATTTACAAAATGGAAATAGTAATGTTTTTTGTTTTAAGGTATACGTCCACTATGGTATCTCCCCTACTGTAACCGTTATTTGATATTTGGATTCCTTTATAATCTCCCATGTATTTAAAAATGAAAATAATTCACTTATTTCTTTATTTGGTTATTTTGGTATTGTAACTGTTTTTTTAAATGATAATTGTATTTTTATTTGAAAATGTTTTTCATATTTGATTAGGGGATTTGTTCAAAAGTTTTTTATGTAGAACAAGTTTCTGAAATGTTCTATGGCCATTATATAAAATAGTTGATCATGATATAAGTTATATATTGGTTTGGGCCGAATAATAGCTCATGGGTTAGCCTGAAATAGGATATACGAAGGGTTGAGCACAAATATAGCTCACGGGTGATCCCGTTATAGCTTATATGAAGGTTTGAGCCCAATTTTACCACATAGGTGAGCCCAATATAGCTTATACAAAGGTTTAGGACCCAATATAGCTCCTGGGTTAGCCTATTATAGCTTATATGACAGGTTGAGACCCATTATAGCTCATGGATGACCCCGATATAGCTTGTACAAAGGTTTATCACCATTATAGATCTCCAGTTTAGAAGTCGACCATATGGTTACTCTAATTGAAATAGGTTTGAAATGGTTTCATGTTTATGATTCTCCCATTCACCTAAATGAGATTTAATTTATTTCTTTTAGTTTAAATTTTTTTCTATGAGAAAAAATTTCTAAGTGTTATTCATGTGAAAATGTTTTATTCAAATCACTCAATGAATGATAAATGGGATACTGTGGTTTTACTAAACTAAGGTTTTTCATTCTTTTTATGTCACTTAGTGATCTTTTTATTCTCATACAATGTTATAAAATGTTTTTACATGTCTTAATATTGGTAAAGATAAATAAGATTTCATAATGAAAGTATGGAAGATGTTTCATGAAAATAAGTCATTTATTATTTTTAAATGGTTTCCATTGATGGAAAAAATGTATACAAAGGATAAGTGTCCACTTGTAATGTAAAGGTTTACTAATTAATATTTTTTCTTAATTCTTTAAAATGATAGACCGAAATGATCATTTGGATTGAAAGAAAATTAATTCTAGTCAAAAGTCACGATATTAACTTATGTTTACATTCGAATCCTTATAATTATTACCCAATGAATTAATGATATATAATGGATATCCCACTTATTATATTCTGTATTAGGCTTACCCATGATCTATAATGTGTCACATCCCTTCATATTATCTATAACGGGTTCACTCATGAGCTATAATGGGGCTCAAAACATCGTATAAGTAATTTCATGATCACCTATGAGAAATAATGGGGATTATCCAATAATATAATATGTTTCAATATCACCCATTTCATATAATTCTCAATTAATATTTCCTAAATAAAATATTTTCATTAAAAACCCATTTTGAAAAACTGTTCTTACCCCTTATGAAAACATTTTCATATATATAAATACCTTTTAAATTTAATCAGCCATTTTCAAGAACAAGATACCCAAGTAACGTAATAGGGGATTTCATTTACATTAAAAATATATAATGTCTTAGAGAGGATTAAAAATACCAAATAAGGGGTACGACAACTGAGAAGTTGTTGTCACCGTAAACGTCAAAACATTCATTTTTTCATTTGTAATGAATGAAAAATGATTCGAATAAAAAGTATCCTTTTTAATAAAATTTATTAAATTCATAATATAAATAAAATTATTTTTATATTCCTTTTATTTCCATATAAATAAATATGTAAATTAATAGCATGATGAAAAATACTTGATAATTAAATAGTTAGAAGTTTTAGGTTTCCCATAACACTTTGAACTTTTAAATCTTAATCCTGATGAATTAATACATACTCCAAAATAATAAATTACATTATAAAAGATAAAATATTGATATTAAATTTCTTAGTTGTAGTTTATACACTTTATAAGAGAATATTTGTTCATATTATCAAGAAATTCCTCAATGAAAGGAGATTGAGATGAAATCCCTTAACTTGAGTCTAACTCGTCACGTACAATATTCATATTACTTAATAATAAACATGTGTTATTATATACTTTCCTGATAACTTTTTTCATGTTTAATATTCTTTTCATGTAACTTATTACAATGTAAAAATGTTATATATTTATTTAATATCACATCATCAATTTTGTCATTATTTAGTACATGATGTGAAAATGCACTTCGTATGATGTCAATAGTCCATATGGTCCTAAGACCATCATAAGAAAAATATAAAACATGACATAAATATTCCATATATTCATTATATAAATATTAATAAAAATATTTTAAGACAATCAAAAATCACCATTATGGGAAACAGAAGGTCGTACGTATTCATGAAACCTATTTTTGTTTTTCCTATCAGATTGAGAGTATTGATATTAAAATAAATTTCTATAGATATATATACATTTATGTTATACCACTATAGATGAATTAATATTTTATTTCTATCATATATTTTTCCTCAAAAAATCATTAATACATTCCAGGTCTTGTGTGAGAGAATCACATCATTTTCTAGAGGCTGTAGTCCACAAGCCCCCAAATGAAGAGATCATATAACCACGATATGGAATGCATGATGCTATGATTAATATTACATTTCTATAATTTTATATATGATAAAATATACATATTAAAAAAATATTTTTCCATAAAAATACTTTTAAGATAAGACAAGATGGAAGTAGAAGAAAAATGAAACAAAAACATTATTCACGCAGGCGATTAACCGGCATAACATTGACCACAATTATAATTCATTGAATAGTATAGTTTGGGAATGAAATTGATATGATATGTTCCGTTAGAAACATAAAACTCTAGTATTCAAATTATTTTGGATTTATCATTAATTTATGGTTGATGGAGGTGATCATAATTTATACATAGAAATGAAATTAAGAGAGGTGTTTTGAAAAAATAAGATCCTGAATATCCCCTCCTTAAAAGACCATTTAGGACCATGGTTATTTTATTTTCGTGATACCAGAAGTATTTGGTCATTGGGATAGTGAGTAGGAGTGGTTTGGGAAATGATTTATTATTATATAAGGAATTTTGGGTCTATATGGTAGGTGAGGGTTGTTATTTATACATGAGGAGAGGATGGTTCAAGTGATTAATTTATTGAAAAGATTATATTATAATATAACCATATTGAGGTGGAATTTACGTCAATGATTTTTTCATGTAATTATTTTTTTTAAGAGGCCTAGGGTTGAGCCACACCTCAGCCAACCTTTAAATGTGGTAGTCTTTAGGAATGTTATTTTTTTAACTTTTAATTTTATCCCTTGTCAAAATTATACTTTAACTATGGTAAATAATTTTTACAATCGTAACATATTTACACATAAAATTGTGAAAATTATATTTATAATTAATTATGAAAAAAAACTAAAAAGTTTTTTTAAAATTGAAACATTAAAATGTTTGTAGTGTTTTTATATATAATGTAAATATGAAATTTATTACAATCATGAAAATTGCATTAAATCATATAAAAAAATCTAAATATTTATTATAAAAATTAATATATTCTTCTAATAACATAAATAAATTATATGAAAAAATCAATTGTGAATTAAGACAAAATATTTTTCACTATTCATTAAAATATGAATTTTATTAGAAAAATACAAAAAATTAAACAAAGAAAATTTTTATCACTCTCTTACAAATATGAAGTTTATTTTTGAAAATATAACATATAATAGTGAAAACCCCAATATTCAAAATGTGTTCAGAATTAAATGGTGGGGAAAACATTTTTAGAAAAACAATCATTTTATCACTAAAATTGTATTGTTATTATAAAAAGTCTAGAAAAAACATAAGAGGAATTTTAAACATTATACTGAATTTATATTTCATGAATATAATATATAAATAGTTATTTTTTTATATTATATACACAAACATTCACATATATAATGTTATTCATTAAAATAAATCCTTTTTATTCAATTAGTTTTTAGTTTCATGTAATTGAAATTTAGAAACCAATGAATCATTATACAAAAATGTGTAAACCATAATTTCATAATTCAGTTAACATAATTCATTCCTTCCATTCAAATGGCTAGGTGATAACTACTATATTAATTAAATACATAAAAATATACTATATTAGGGTATAACTCAATATTGCATGTGATATAAGATTTTGAAGAAACCCATGGTTGTGTGTCGAGTATGCTATTGGACATAGCATCCCCATTATTGTAACAGTAATATATAATTCATACATATAAATAAATTTGAAAACGTATTCTACCCTAATTACCTGGGATGTTGCACATATATAATGGGACTTTTAAATTACATTATTTAATGAAAAGAAGAGTTCACATTTTAAAAATCAGTATTTTCACTTTTCACTGAAAAATATGTTATTTTTGAAAAACCAAATACATCAAACCAATTATAATTTTGATACTATAACATTTGAAATTATGTAAATTTTATAAAAAAAATTCAACTTTTTTTTTATTAATTTTAATTTCGTGACACAAAATTTTGAAAAACCCATTTTCAAAGAATAAAATAACTTCATTAAAAATAGGAATCTTATTTATAATTATAAATCAATACATTTTAATATATTAGGGCCATTATACATATATTTTATAATGTGGTGACTCATATTCATAACAACTATTTCAACCAATCAGTTATGAGTGTCAAATTTAAATAACAATTTTTTAATATACCTCAATTGGCATAATTCTCAGTTTCATTTGTGAAATTGGAAATAAATATTATTAGACTTATTAACTAAATGTTTTCTGTGTCATTAATAAGAAATATATGATTTATATTATTATGATTTATAACAAAATGAATTTATTTTATCAAATACCTCAACATCATCCCTTATGAACATTGGAATTTTATTTCTTGATTCATAGGTTTAAATTGAAACTTTTCTCTAACAAGATGTTATAAATTTAGGTACCTATCAATTTTATTCATATTTATATATTTTTTGAATGGTAAATCAGAATTTATATGGCCTTTATATTTTCCACTATAGCACATCTCTTTCATTTCATGATTTACCTTTTTAAACACTTTGTATATATCTCTTTTCTAGTCTATGTACATGCTTATTATTTTTGGAATTTGTGAAGGTTCGAGTTTTCATTTGGAGGATTTTTTGAAGTTAGCATCTAAATAGAAAAAAATAAGATTCATTCACCTATATATAATACTATTAAAATTACCATTACATAACAATGTAAATTTTCATGAGAGAACCAATGTGTTCCTCCACCACCTTGTTATTCATGTCTTTATCTTCTGGGATCAGGGTGACTTCCTCTTCCCAATTACATAGTAAAACTCAGTCCTTGCAGATAATATAAAACTAGTTAAATAATTTATTGATATATTCATTTGGATTCATTGTGAAACATTAATTGTCTTGTCTAAAAATATATAAATTTATATAATTTCTGTTATTGTTTACTTATTGAGTTACTTATAGGATTTTTAAATTTTCAATAGTTATTTTTTATATATCATTTGCATAAAAATAATTTTTCTCTAACCCATAATGCAAGGAACTAATTTCTCTACAATCTATTTCAAAATATAAAATATCATTCATGGGCCATTTATTGTCTTTTTTTAGTTATAAGAATATAACCATGTATTACATGCTTATAAATGGGTCTTCTAATAGATCTATGAATAATAGAGATTATATTTTTAAAATAAAATTCATTATTTCAATAAAAAAGGATCATGACCCATGGATTATCCTTCTAGAGATCCATTTTTGTTTTGATATGCCTTTAATAATAGGGATAATTATTTTTGAAATAAATTAATGAATATGAGAAAATAAAATTATGTTTCAAATAATTAGAGAATGAATACATAATTAAATAATTAACCCTTATGATTATGAATTAAGGATGGATATAGGTATAATGGAGTGTCACAACCCCCTCCCACCAAAGATGCCCCTCCTGAGCTGGCAATGGTGAAAGGGAGATAATGACCCCTGATTCCTGCCTCCAGTAGGCCTCGAGGAGACGACTAGCACCAAGGGTATGAGTTTTCACAAATATGGCAGGAATTACTCTTTTTATTATTTAGGATCGGGAAATAGGACAAGTCAACCACTAAACAAGAAAAATAACAAGTGTATAGAATTAAACCCAAACCAAGCCCACATGAATGTTTAAACAATTTTATAACAAGGTATAAGTACGAGAAAGATCAAAGTACAATACCAAAAGAAAACAAGAGAACAACAACTGCAACAGCTCCAACTATCCGACTAGTAGTGTCCCGCATGGCCCTGGTAGTCCTCCTGAAAACATGAAAGTAAACGTAGGGTGATCATACAAGTATACTCAGTAGGGAAACCAAAATCTCTCATGCACAAGTGGGGAGACATCCTAATGTCTTGTGAGAACAACAGATGAAACCTAGCAAGGAATTCTATCCACCCAACCTCACCAGCCACACTCACCAAAACACAAGCACAACATGTAGTATTATATAAGAAACAAGAGTATTGGGTACCCCGCACCATTTCCCTTTAGTTAGATGCTCCTCCTAACGGCAAACATCCTGACGCTTCCATACTCTCCCCGCCCGCACACACCTAGGCCTCACAACCACGTATCCCGCCCGCACACACCTGGGCCTCACAACCACGTATCCCCCCCACACACACCTGGGCCTCACTACCACGTATCCCACCCGCACACACCTGGGCCTCATTCCGAAGATTCTTTGGAAACAGTAGAACCTGCCCGAAGAGTCTTGGGCTAAAGCCACCCAAATAGAATCCTACCCAAAGAGTCTTAGGTGTAAGGTCGCCTCAATCCATCACAGCCTAGGGGAGAAGGATCTAGTAACAAAGGGAAAAACACCCACTCCCATGAAATGGGAGTGTTCTGCACTAAGTGCTCAACATGGGTGGGGTGCGATAAAACACAAAAAATACAGATATATATATATTAATAACAAACACACAGCCCAACCTATGGCTTCTAAATAGAGAAACTGAGCATGTGCCTCAGCACTACTACTACGAAGCATGCATACGACAAACAACCCCAACCCCATTTCGGTTTTCTCGTTTCAGCGGAATTAGTTTATTAGTTCCTTAACTACTGGGAAACTATCCACAACCAACCACATTGATCATTCGTAAAACATAACCCTGCAATCCACAAATAATGTTTGGAAAACACAAGCAACACAACCAAGTCCTTCTTATTAACCAAACATCCCCATTCATTATTAACTCTGTTTCATTACCATGACCCACCATTCATTAATTATTCCACTTTTTATTTACAACCCAAAGTCTGCTCACATTTAACCCATCCCCGCAGCCCCGCTGCCATCCACCATAACCACAACCACACTGAAACTCGTACATCATTATCCCTTTAATACCACTTATTGCAGCCCTGTTGCCCGTCACCAACATAACATTCACACCAAACCACAACCAAGCCAACTGCAGCCCCACTGCTCTCCCGATCCACAACAACCCACAAAACACCCCCATCACATGCCACGTATCCAAGACAACACCCACACATTCCTTATTCCGTTTTTGTTTATCCGGGGTGATCACACAAGGGTTCTAGATTTTAAACAGCCAACTTTACGTGATTAATCAGTTTCCACATTCCACAAAGTTCCATCCACAAAAATAGTCTAGAAAGATAGGGAAACAGTTAATTGTGCGAGAAAAGGCCCCCAACGACCGTGATTTTCAGTAAGTAGAAGCTCATTTAATTCACAACATAATATCACAGGATATAAAATAATAGCAATCACAACTTCCCAACCCTGTTTTGTAACCAGTTGTTATTTTCATTTAATGGTTTGACTATTTCTCATGAAAACAAGAGGATACCCACCCTGCATGATGCACAAATTAGAGAGACGAAGGTAAGATCCCTACCTCAACAGGTTCTGATCGCAACGCTCCCCCGGATCAACTTTAGAAGATGTTTGTCGGTTTCCGTCACTTCCGTCGAGTCCCGGAGAAACCTCCTCAGGTGGATGTCGGAATGGAAAGGCCGAAGGAAAGACAAAAGATCCAAGATCAGAAGTTCTGCCTCATCGTTACGATCCCGTGGCCGCTGATGGATCATAAATCGGAGCTCGGACGAAGAATTTATGGAATAAAAGGAGCTTTCAAGTCTCTTGGGAGAACTCTACTCAGAGGAAAGGGGAAGAGAGGGGTGAGTTGATAGGAGTAGGGGACCTCTCCTTTTATAGGCGAGAAAAGGAAAAGTACACAGTGTGTACTTTATCGTACACGGCATGTACTAGGTTATTTTACATGGTCTCTACGTGGCTTCCAACACGGATCTGCGGCTGTTGACTGGTCAACACACGGTTTGATGGTAACGCATACGCGGGGAAGGACTACATGGCTTGTAGAACTAGGCACATGGCGTGCACCCATCGTTTCACATACTAAGAACACAGCCTGCAACACGGGGTATACCCGGAAAGGGGGGTACTCGGCGTGTACTCAAACTACACGGCGTGTAGTTTCAAAATTCTGGAAAGTGTGTGAAAAGTCCATTTTACCCTCAAGAACACTTCGTGGCCTTCTTTTTTGACAAATTAATGGGCCGAAGAGGTCTGGGCCATTACATCGGATACCTCATAAAACATTCTTGTCCCCGAGAATTCAAAAACCAACCCATAGGAAACCCAACAAGATACCTCTTAGGGTTCTCGTTATAACAGGAACCAAACCAACAACACTAATCATATGTGTTAGGAATTCCTTCTCTTATGTCGAGATATTTTCTGCTTTAGCCGGCACAGACTCACCAGCACGGGTTTAATCGCATCCTCATTAATGCGTCTCGATTAATAATAGGATCTTCCCACTTTCATACATTAGGATTTTTCGACTTGTACTACCCCCAACACCACACAACGAACACACTGCCTTAACACGTGGTTTTGGGAAATTCCTTCTCCTATGTCGAGATATTTTCCGCTTTAAGCAACACTGACTCACCCACACGGGTTCAATCGCATCCGCATTAATGCGTCCCGATTAAGGGTCTGGTTTTTCCCTTTCCCCACACATCTGGACATGTTACACATTACCAGGGAGCAAGAAAAAAAGGTCTCACAACCGACAAGCCAAGAAATTCCATATATCAAAGTTACAGAGTATAACATCAACACAATGCTCAGAAGAACAAGGTAAAACACAAGACAAACTAACTCCGGGTACTGAGCATGCATCTGGGTCTCCCTCTCCTAAGTGATCTCCTCGAGGCCGCCATGCCTCCACAACACACGAACCAACGGAATGGTTCATCCACGGAGCACCTCTTCTTTATGATCCTCGATTTGGACTGGTCATTCCTCGAAGGTCGCGTCGCCTCCAATATCTAACTCTCCCCAGTCGATAACGTGGGATTCATCGTGTATGTACCGATGATGCTGGGAGACGTGGAAGACGTCATGAACCTTCTCCAACTGAGGTGGCAGGGCCAGCCGATATGCCACCCCACCGACTCGCCTCAGCACCTCAAAATGTCCGTTGAACCTAGGTGAGAGCTTTCTCCCTTTCCCAAACCTCTGCTTCCCCCGTCAAGGGGAAACCATCAAGAACACAAGATCTTCCACCTCAAACTCCAAGGGCCTCCTCCGATGATTAGCATAAGACTTTTGTTGGTCCTAAGACGCTTTTATCCTCTCACGTACAAGCTGGACTTTCTCTATGGTGATCTGCACTACCTCTGGCCCAAGAGCACCTATCTCACCAACCTCTTCCCAGCAAATGGGTGAACAACATGGTCTTCCATACAAAGCCTCATACGGTGCCATGCCAATAGTAGAGTGGAAGCTATTGTTGTAGGCAAACTCTACTAAAGGCAAGTGTCGTACCCATGATCCTCTGAAATCCAGAACGGATGCTCACAGCATGTCCGCCAACGTCTGGATAGTCCGTTCCATCTGCCCATCGGTCTGGGGGTGGAAAGTAGTGCTAAGGCGTAGCTGGGTGCCAAAAGCATGATGTAACCCCCTCCAAATTCGTGGGGAAAACCGAGTATCCCTATTTGAGATGATAGTCTTTGGAACTCCATTAAAATGCACAACCTCGTCTACGTACCTCTGTGCTAAGGTACTCATCGGGCCTGACTCCTTAATTGCTAAGAACTGAGCTGATTTTGTCAGTCGATCCACTACTACACAAATAGAATCATAACCACCCTGAGCTCCTAGTAGTCCTGTGACGAAGTCCATTGAGATGTCATCCCACTTCCACTCGGGGAAATCTAAAGGATGCAACAACCCACTGGGAAAACGGAGTTCAGCCTTCACTTGCTGACACACTGGGAATTTAGCCACAAACTCTGCCACTGCCCGTTTCACCCCGAGCCACCAAAACTGTTCCCTCAGGCCTCAGTACATTTTAAAAACTCCTTGATGTACTTCCAAGGATGAGCTATGGAACTCACTGAGAACTCCCTCACGCATTACCTCCGGAACAAACAACCTTCCATGGAAAAGCATCCGATGTCGGCTGTCCTCTGACCATCCCTCTAGAGCGTTCCCCTGATCGACACGATACCGCATCACTTCTGCCTCAGAGTCCCCCCACTGAGACTCTTCCACCTGCTGCAACAAGGAGGACTGCACCATCATTTGAAACAAATATCCTCTAACACCTTCTACCCTGGAATCCAAGTGCAAGGCAGCCAACACTCCTATCGCCTTCCAAGCATCAGAGGATTCTCGAACTATTTCCTGATGTGACTTCCTGGTTAGGGAATCGGCCACAACTTTGCCCTTACCTTCAGTGTAAGAGATCTCAAAGTCATAGTCTTGGAGAAACTTGAGCCATCTTCACTTCTATAAGATCAGGTCACGCTGGTAGAAGATATAACGCAGGATCTTGTGATCTGAGAAGACCAAAAAGTGCTCCCCAAAAAGGTAATGTCTCCACAACTTCAGTGAGAACACTACTGCTTTAAGCTCTATATCATGGGTGGCATAGTTACGTTCGTGAGGGCATAACTTCCTAGACCCATAACAGATCACTCCCTTCTTCTGCATCAGCATGCACCCCAAGCCAAGGCTAGAAGCATCACAAAACACCTCATACAACAACCCTTCCTCTGGAAACCTGAGTACGGGAGCACTGACCAACTTCTCCTTCAGGTAGTCAAAAGCTTTTTTTCACTACTCACTCCATAGGAAGACCTGGTTCTTCCTCGTCAAAGCTTTCAATGGAGCATAAACTCGAGAGAAGTCTGAAACGAACCTCCGATAGTAACCTGCTAACCCCAGGAAACTACAAACTTCTGCCATTCTCTTGGGTGCTACCCAAGAAACAACTGCCTCCTCCTTTGACGGGTCCACTGACACTCCATGCTGAGACACCACGTGCCCAAGGATGTGTACTTCTTGTGTCAAGAACTTATACTTCGACAATTTCCTGTAAATATGGTGGTGTCGAAGGGCTCCCAAGGCTGCCCTGAGATACTCAACGTGATCCTCCTCTAATCTTGAGTAGATCAGGATGTCATAGATAAACACAACGACAAACCGGTCCAGAAACTCTCGGAAGACAAAGTTCATAAGTCACATGAACACAGCCGGTGCATTCGTAACTCCAAATGGCATCACCACAAACACAAAGTTCCCATACCTTCACCTGAAAGCCGTCTTCGAGATGTCACTGTCCTTTACCCTCAACTGATGATATCCATATCGTAGATCAATCTTGGAAAACCACCCTGATCCCCTCAGTTGGTCAAAGAGATCATCTATCCTTGGAAGGGGGTAACGGTTCTTGACCATTACCTGGTTCAACCTTCGGTAGTCCATGCATAGCCTAAGACCACCATCTTCCTTCTTCACGAACAAAACCGGAGAACCCCATGGTGATACACTGGGTCGAACAAAACCCTTCTCCATCAGATCGTCAATCTGAATCTGCAACTCCCATAACTCCGAAAGTTCCAACCGATAAGGGGCCATCGAAATCGGACGGGCACCAGGCTGTAAGTCTATCCCGAACTCAACGTCACGTCGGGGGGGTAGATTCACAACCTCCTCAGGAAAAACATCAAGGAACTCCCCAAAAACCTCTGGGACATCCATCATCTCTGTATCAACTGGAACCACTAATATCCCACCTAACAAGGAAAGGAGAGTCTCTACGTGCCGGCTTCCCACCTGATATCTCCTCTCGCCAACAAATGCTACACACTGCCCATCCACGTCGGAGAACATGGCTCTTCTCCAGAAGTAGTCGATAACAGTACTAATAGAAAACAACCAGTTGATGCCTAAGATGACATCGTATGGCTGCATCTATAACAGAAGAAGGTCCCCACTAGATCGATGTGGTCCCAACATCAGCCCACAACCCTGGAAAACACATGATACGCTGGTCTGGCCTCCAACTGGTGTACTCAGTACCAGTTGTATGGAGATTCTCTCTACGTCTAGTCCCAAAGATTGGTCTAGACCATGTGCAATGAAGGAGTGCGAAGATCCCGAATCGAAAAAAGCAGAAACAAGAGTGATGAACAAACACATCGTACCTCGCACCACCTCTGGTCCTACCGGAGCCGTCAACTCTGCTGCGTAAAACTGTCCACACCCAGCTCCTCTGCCTCTCTGATGTCATCCACCTCCCCGACCACACCCTAGTCGAGGTCCCTGAGGAGCACCCTGGGGTCGGCCTCCTCCCGTAAAGTCTGCCCTCAGAGGGGCATGGTCCTGCTGCTGCTGAAAGAGCCTCGCCGGCAACTGGTGCTGCTGAGGTGGGTGCTGAACCTTCCCACCTCCACCGTACTGAGGTCTGGTCAGGCACTGACTCTGAACGTTCCAGAAACCACTACAAGAAAAACATCTCGGTCCTGGGCTCATGAAAAAGGGACGAGGACCCGAAGATCGGAACTGGAACTGTTGGGGCATGCTCCCCAATGGCCTAAACCTGGAAGGTCCTGTCGGAGGAGACCTCCTGCTGACTGCCTTCCCCTTCGACAAGCCTGGATGGATCCCCTCTCGGGTTGCACCTCCCAGTGAGTGCATCCTCTCTAAAACCTCTTCCTTCTTCTGTACCGCCTAGTACTTCAGATGGTTGAAGGGGGTGACAACCTACTGGAGCGTAGGATGAAGAGCCTCCTCCAAACGTCTCGCCCGAGAATCTTCATCCGGAAAGAGATCCAGAGTAAAGAATAGGAGATCCTTGAACATGATCCCCAGATCTCGTACTGACATACTCCCCTGCTAAAGGGAGAGTAAATCCTACCACTTCTCCTCCTTGATCATCGAAGAAAGGAATTCCTCTCGGAATTCATTCTCAAATTCCGCCCTTGGAACCTCTGCCTCTATCCTCTCCCCGAGGTAGAGTGTCAAACACTATCGCGCCGCAACTCTCAGCTGACTGACTTATAGGGGGACCCAGTACTCCCTCAGAGCATGGATCAAGGTAAAAGCAGTCCCTAGCTCCTCAAGCCACCCCTCCGTCTTCGTATCCGAAGTACTACCCTCCTACTTTTTAAGGGTCTATCGCTGGAAAGAACGGAGAGTCTTCTGCCACTGGCTATCTTCCACCTCTCAGTCAATCCTCAGCTGATCGACCGCCTGAATCTGCTAAGCCTCAGCCGTCTGAGCCACCCGGGGATGACGTCCAGGTGCCATAGCTGTATGGTAAACAAGGATCGTCTAAGCCCAAGTAGTAAGGAAAACTCAAGGTTTTATTTTATCATTTTATTACAAATTCTTTCCCGTAACACCCAAATCAAGTAAAACACAATCATGATGATGCCTTTACCTTCCCTAAGGTCTCTACCCTGCAATCAATGTAGTCTCACTTGGTCATTCGGTAGGCTCAGAGTCCTCGCATAGGATCACGGGGGGCCCTAAAATTCCGTGTCCTAGCCGGATTTCCCTGGCCTATCTCACGCACCAAGATTGACTAACATTGTCACCCTACCATCCCATGCATTCCTCACTGGGCCTCACTCCAGACTCCATCCTATCTCTCAGCCATCACCTCTGATACCATTCTGTCACGACCCCCTCCCACCAAAGATGCCCCTCCTGAGCTGGAAATGGTGAATGGGAGATAATGACCCCCGAGTCCCGCCTCCAGTAGGCCCCGGGGTGGCGACTAGCACCAAGGGTATGAGTTTTCACAAATATGGGAGGCATTAACCTTTTTATTATTTAGGATCGGGATATAGGACAAGTCAACCACCAAAAAGGAAAAATAACAAGGGTATAGAATTAAACCCAAACCAAGCCCACATGCATGTTTAAACAATTTTATAACAAGGTACAAGTACAAGAAAGCTCAAAGTACAATACCAAAAGAAGACAAGAGAATAGAGACTGCAACAGCTCCAACTGTCTGACTAGTAGGGTCCCGCACGACCCTGGTAGTCCTCCTGAAAACTTGAAAGTAAATGTAGGGTGATTATACAAGTATACTCATTAGGGAAACCTAATGCTCTCGTGCACAAGTCGGGGGACATCCTAATGTCTCGTGAGAACAACAGAGGAAACCTAGCAAGGAATTATTTCCACCCAACCTCACCAGCCACACTCACCAAAACACATGCACAACAGGTAGTAGTAAATAAGAAACAAGAGTATTGGGTACCCCACACCATTTCCCTTTAGTTAGCTGCTCTTCCTAACGGCAAACATCCTGACCCTGCCACACTCTCCCCGCCCGCACACACCTGGGCCTCACAACCATGTATCTCGCCCGCACACACCTGGGCCTCACAACCATGTATCCCGCCCGCACACACATGGGCCTCACAACCATGTATCCCGCCCCCACACACCTGGGCCTCACTACCATGTATCCCGCCCGCACACACCTGGGCCTAATCCCGAAGATTTTGAGAAACAGTAGAACCTTCCTGAAGAGTGTTGGGATAAATCCACCCAAATCAAAACCTAACCAAAGAGTCTTAGGTGGAAGGTCACCTAAAGCCATCACATCCTAGGGGAGAAGGAGCATGAAGGAGCTAGTAACTAAGGGAAAAACACCCTCTCCCGTGAAATGGGAGTGTTCGGCACTAAGTGCTCAACATGGGTGGGGTGCGATAAAACATAAAAGATGCAGATATATATATATGTATACCAAACACACAGATCAACCTATGGCTTCTAAACAGAGAAACTGAGCACGTGTCTCGGCACTGCTAGTACGAAGCATGCATACAACAAACAAACCCAACCCCATTTAGGTTTTCTCATTTCAGTAGAATTAGTTTATTAGTTCCTTAACTACTGGGCAACTATCCACAACCAACCACATCGATAGTTCGTAAAACATAACCATGCCATCCAAAAATCAAGTTAGGAAAACACAAGAAACACAACCAAGTCCTTCTTATTAACTAACAGCCCCATTGATTATTAACTCTCTTTCATTACCATGACCCACCATTCATTAATTCTTCCACTTTTTATTTACAACCCAGAGTCCGTTCACATTCAACCCATCCCCGTAGCTCCGCTTCCATACACCATAACCACAACCGCACCGAAACCCGTACATCATTATCCCTGTAATACCACTTACCGCAACCCTGCTGCTCGTCACCGACATAACATTCACACCAACCCACAACCAAGCCAACTGCAGCCCGGCTGCTCAGCCAATCCACAACAACCCACAAAACACCCCCATCACATGCCACATATCCAAGACAACACCCACATGTTCATTATTCCGTTTTTGTTTATCCGGGGTGATCAGAGAAGGGTTCCAGATTTTAAACAGCCAACTTTACGTGGTTAATCAGTTTCCACATTCCAAAAAGTTCCATCCACAAAAATGGTCTAGAAAGATAGGGAAACAGTTAATTGTGCAAGAAAAGGCCCCCAACGATCGTGATTTTCAGTAGGAAGAAGCTCATTCAATTCACAACGTAAATATCACTGGATATAAAATAACAGTAATCACAACATCCCAACACCGTTCTTTAACCAGATATTATCTTCATTTAATGGTTCAAATATTTCTCATGAAAACAATAGTATTCCCACCCCGCATGATGCACAAATTAGTGAGATGAAGGTAATATCTCTACCTCAAAAGGTACTGATCACAACGCTCCCCTGGATCGACTTTAGAAGATGTCTGTTGGCGTCTGTCACTTCCGCCGAGTCCCAGCGAAACCTCCTCGGGTGGATGTCTCAAAATTAAAGGCCTAAGGAAGGACAATGGATCCAATCTCGGAAGTTCCGCCTCGTCATTAGGATCTGTTGGCTGCTAACGGATCGTAAATCGGAGCTCGGACGAAGAAGTTATGGAAGAAAAGGAGCTTTCGAGTCTCTTGGGAGAACTCTACTCAGAGGAATGGGGAGGAGAGGGGTGATTTGAAAGGAGGGGACCCCTCCTTTTATAGGCGAGAAAAGGAAAAGTACACGGCATGTACTTTATGGTACACGGCGTGTACTCAGTTATTTTACATGGTCTCCACGCGGCTTCCCACACGGCTCCACGGCCGTTGACTGGTCAACACATGGTTTGAGGGTAACACATACACGGGGAAGGACTACACGGCGTGTAGAACTGGGCACACGGTGTGCACCCATAGTTTCACACAACGAGGACACGGCCTGAAACATGGGGTATACCAGGAAAGGGGGTACACGGCGTGTAGTTTCAAAATACTGGAAAGCGTGGGAAAAGTCCATTTTACCCTCCAGAACACTTTGTGGCCTTCTTTGTTTGACAAAGGAATGGGCCAGAAAGGTCTGGACCATTACATGGAGTGAGTGGGGTGAAATTATCATTAAACAGTTAAGGGAAAACAGTCAATTTTATTAAATATTACCACTAAAAAACATTAATAAATATATCATAAAATAATAAATGTTTAATGTGTAAAACCAAAAGAAGTAGAGGAATTAAACAAACACATATTAAAATTTAATAATTAATTGCAAAATAAAAATTCTAATATGAATCATATATAATACTGAAAAAATCAAATAAATGAATGATAAAAAGTAAAAAAATAGATGAATTTAGGGAAAATAAATGATACATGGTATTTTTTAATGATGATTCAAAATAACTCTACCATATCTCCAATTTTTACCACACCATTAACATAATTATTTAATTTATTATTCCCTGGGATATATTAGTTTTCAATATATAAGAACTAGCCCTTTATTTTTATATTATAGCCTTAGAAAATGTTAATAGATTCTATATATTTATTATCTAAGTAATAAATATCTAGAAGAATATTCCACATCATTCTTATTGATAATTTCATGTAAAAAATGTTTCCTCAAACGAATTATTCTAAGAAAAAAATTTATAAAAATTTGGAGATGAGGATATTATTATAAATTATTAATATTATATAATGTTATTGATTCCCTTAAATAATATGAAGAAGTCTAGGTTTGAATAGGAATAATATGATAGACTGAATAGATATTAAATTTGTTTCACACTATGGAATTGAGAAAAAAACACTTAGAAAGGAGAGTGATTTTAATAATAATAAATTAAGTGATAAAATTCACATTATTGATCAGATTATCTTATGATTCATTGAATAATTCCTAGTCAACCTGAGGTCACTATTAATAACCCCCAAAACCTTCGATAATATTCATCATTTTTACAGGAGTAATTAATTAAAAGAGTTCCATGCTTATTAAATTTTATCCATAATTAATAAAATTAGTATATCAGTTGAGGTGATACACCTAATCTTCTGATATCCTCTTTCAGGAAGCTAGTGGTAATTATAGGCGATGGTTTTCACTGCATGCTTCCACACATTGCCTGATTCACCACCATAGATGAGACTATGTAATCATTTTGAAAAATAAGCTCTTTCACTGAGAACTGTCTATGAGATCCATCTCCATGGGGTATCTTGTGTTTTTTATCATCATGGGTAAGGTTTTGGGAATACCACTAGATGGATAGTGGCACTACACTAGTTGAATAGTACTTCTTGGGACTATGTGTTTCAGAAAGTGGGTTCTCCACTTTCTCTAAATAGCCTCCAAGTATCATGTAATATTCTCATATGGATTAAAAAAATTATATAATAATATTTTCAAGGATCCTTAAATGAGTTATAAATATATTTTATCAGGTTTTATCTATATCGATTAAATAAAAACATAACATAGGTTAACTGTATTTGTGATCATTAAAAAGAAAGAACTGTGAGAAGTAATATAGTTTCAATTGTTGCTAAATCACTAAAATCTCTACATCTAGGACACCAAGTCTATTTTTAATTTGTTCCATTCACATATATTAATTAGATCCATACATTAACATAGAATATCTAATAATTTAAGGTAGTCTACAGCTTCTCTCAGGTTCACTAATCTCTATAAATCTGACACAACATTGACCTTGAAATTTTAACATCTTTGAATCATCAACTACCAATTTGAACCACATTCTAGTATTAAAAAAATATTCTTCAATAACTAATTGAATATAGTCATGTTCATAAATCCATTTATTAATATCATACAATTATTATCTTTTATTTCCCAAGAATTCTTATATCTCTACTCAATTTTAATAAACAAACATTCAAAAACTCATTTTTATCACACTATGTGCACTGATAATAGTGTTACACTAATGTGATTAAAATTATTATGATATTTGACTAGTAGGAATATTTCTGATCCTCGGAATTATATCTTTTATATGTGAGTACTCTAATTTTAAACATCATCTATTCCTTACCCAATGTGTCTCTAATTCAACCATTTCTACGGTATCAGTTTTACAACTAGGTATTATTGAGTCCCCTCCACTATATATTTCAATTAAAAGAATTAAAAATGTGTTAAAATAACATATAGAAAATCATTTTTTTAATAAATTAAATAGTGGCCCATTCCCCACCTAATAATGACATAATATTTCCAAATATCTCGTCATTAAAAATTATCAATCGACTCACTTAATCCTAGAATTCATGTCTTGTTTAACCAATCATGAACTATATATATATAATTAGTAATCAGTAATCTATACCATCACTCATTTCTCCAATTCATTGGCATGTGACTTGGATAATCAATATCTTTCATTGACAAATAATTTATTGATATAATTCTATTAAAATTTGAATAGGTTTTATAATCTTGGTCATTCCAAAAAATGTTTCACCATTAATAACATCATAAAAAAATTCTATTAGAACAAAAAATTATTTTCATTATGAAACTTGATTCATATAGATTCCTAAGTGTGGGATTAAATTAGGGATTGCATTTGTTTAAAATTACATAAATCAACTACATGGTCATCCAAGGAGCTCTTTTAATTTAAGGGTGATATAATTATAACTTAAAGTTTAGATCCCTGTGTTCATGGAGTAAAAAATAACCAATTATTCATTTATAGTCTCATTAAATGGAATTTTTTTAGCTCAGTCCCTTTTTGATTGATTGTTTATGTTCAAATTTTCAGTCTTATGATTCCCCATTCATTACCTTATATGCAGCACTATAGTCCACTTATATATTCGTATTGGGGATGACCAATGAAAAAATTATTCAATTCAATAATGTGTTTCATTGCAATAACCCATTGAATAAGTTCAGTCATGATGACTCATTAGTATCTAAAAATGAAACTCTTAATGAACCTTATGTATCTATGACATGTAACTAATAAGAATCTATTTCCACATAATAGATCAATAATTGTTAATCGTCGATTTTTTTAAAACATATTAATTTAAATTTAGAAATTTTAAAAATTAAATTAAAGGTGTCGTGGAATTAATGTATTTATCAATTAAATTATGAAAGCATTCTAAAAAGTATATTTTAAAATAAAACAAACAACATTATAAAATTAAATTTAAAAATAATTACAATATAAGGTATATTATAATGTTACATCAATTAGTTTATTATAAAAATGAACTAGAAAATTGTTCCCTAAACCATTTTAAAAATAATGAAAAAAACCTTTTTACTTATTACCGCCAAAACCACTTATTATAAAATAAATTTTCATTATATACTATTTTAAACTATAAATTATAATGATCAATATATTGTGGATAAATGAGTGACATATCATAGAAATAGAAAATTCCAAAAATTTCAGTTGAATAAAATGTATTACAATAAATATTCAATGAATAAAATTATATATAACACACATCTTCTCACTTGATATCAAATAAGAAATATTAAGTGAAATAAAAATAATCATAACATGTAACAAATAAAAATTACAATCTATATGAATTTTCCAAAGCCGTTACCCCCCATTGTGTCTCTTCGTTATGAATAACTAATATTACTCTCAAATTAAAATAGTTTAGTGAAATAATAGTTATTTTGTTCAAAAAATAATGTTTTTGTTACTTTTCAATGAACTCAAACAAAATTAATTCCCTATTGAGTTATTACAACAAAAATATATTATCTCTGTGATAAAAAATAATAATTTATAACATATAATAAGTGGACCCCATAGCATAACTAACTCATCCAATGATTTTATAATATTAATAAATATATCAATCCGGTATTATAGTTCATTAGTAGTCCATATGAATGAAAATATTGTTTTTTTAATCTAATATACAAGTTGAATTTCAATAAATATTTTCCCAATTTTCATTAAAAAATAGTGTTAACAAGAGAGGGAAAATGATGATAGATAATTGATTCAATAATAAAATAAAAAATTGTATCCACTATTAATTACAAAAATATCCTTCACACATAATACTAATTGGTATCACCGTGAAATAAAAACAAATTATAAAGAAAAATATTCATTAAAAACTATATATATTATAATATATACATCATGGTATATAATTTATCATAAATGAATACCTCCCCAACTCATAAAACTCAATATTGTCCAAAATGTTAAACTTCATCATGGGAAAAATATGAAATTAGTTCAACATCAAAATAGTTTAAAAACACATTTAAGCATCATCAATATTTTTACAAGATCATATTTTATGATAAAAACAACAAATAATAAATATTAAGATTTATAAATGGTTTCCAGTCTTCTGTTAAATATATTATTGAGTTTAAATGATTTATTTTCATAAAACATTATAATTTAATAATGATATTTTAAAAAGATTATAAAAATTTCACAATGACCGATATGTGAAATCATAAATTTAAAAAACAAATATATTTGAAAATAAGTGGGGACTTAAAAAATTACCCATTATTTTTATAAATATATGAACTATTCTGAAAACATATTACAATTAAAATCATGAAAATTGTAGAAACACTATTTGGTAAGTAAATGTGTACAAACAAGTGTTAAATGAAAATTAAATCTCTATTTATATGGAATATTTTCTTAATTTATTTCATCCAACTAAAATATCATTGATTTCCCCTTGATAATGTTCCATGGATTCCAATTTTCATGTCTTAAGAATTTATTAATGATAACTTAATAATGTAGTAATGTAATGTCAAAATAAAAAATAACTACTGTTTGATATTGAATTATAAAATTATTCAAATTTTACCAATTATTCACATTCTCATATCATTTAAAATCATTTTAATTTTATTCTCTAATAATCCTGAAATTTTCTCTTTATGAGATAACACATAATTCTGAATTCATTATTTAACACAAGAAATTACAAAAAAAAATATTTAATAACATTTTAAAAACTAAAAGATTTACCAATTATTTATAATGATTGTAAAAGGAAATTTATTCAATTCACACATAAATCATTCATTATGGTATCCAAGTTGACATAAAACACATTTAAAATGATTTTGAAAAAAAAATTAATAATTGGATATTTTTATTTTTTATTTTTAATGGTTAGTAATATATAATTTTAGAATTATTTTCAATTATTCTTCAATAATATTTTTATACTCATGAAAAACATTCAATTTTGAAATTGTATGTTCAACGTGTAATAAAATTTATATATCATTATAATTTAACATCAACTAAAAATGATAAATAATTTTTTACCAAAAAGAATCCCCCACTCATAGATTTATCATTAAATTTATTTTAGTGAAATGAATATTTTCATTCAGATATCAAGAAAATGTGAAATTATTTTAACAACTTATATTTATAAAAAAAATTAGGAGAATAATTTAATATAATAAACCCATTAAAAATTGGTTTCATTCCCTTATAGATACATTCTATCTCCCTCTCTATAATAGTTTTTATTGTACCCACATTATCTCCATTTAAATCACATAGTAATGCATAAAAAATTAATCGTTATATAAATTAATAGAACTCCCAAAAAATAAAAACAATATATATGTTAGAGTATGTGATTATGAAATTATATGGAATTAGTTATTTACTTGATGTATTATTAGTGAAAACTAAATGTGATAATTATTTAATCGATTGCCAACTTACCAAAGGGGATATAATTATTTTTAATTGGAGCATAAATCCAGTATGAGAGATTAATTAATGAAATAAATAGTATAAATTGAAATATTTTTTGGAAAACAATTTTGTTTGTTTTATTATATGAAATTATGTCACCAGTTCCCTCTCATTTAGATGTACTAGTCAAATATATAGCTATATTTTCTTAAGAATGTAACAATAGTCATTCAAAGGATGTATATTTCTATATATAAATCACCATATTAAGGTTGAGAAAATATTTTATGTGATTTTTTTTATTTTTAATTCAATGAAAATAATAAAACCAATTGAAATATATGAATCCACCTTGATAATACCACTCTATAGTTTTGGATAATTGTTTTTCACTCCAAGAACTTCTATATAATATATTGAATTTAATAATTCTTTTGCGAAAATAAAAATTTGTGGTGCTATCAATGGGGTAGAATTATTCTCATTTCCCTCCTCTATGGGATATAGCTCATTATAAAAAGAAACAATGGAAATAATAGCATGGTTATAAAATGATTTTTTAGGAAATTATTTTTTAAATTCAATTATATAAATAGTTTTAGAGAATTTAAAAAACAAATTAAAACCCATTCCACATTTTCATAATGCTGATATTTGGAAAAACCCACCATTTTTTCAAAAGATGAATTAATATAATATTAATTTTAGAAATATTTTTATGATTTATAGTCATGCACCAAATTTCGAATTTTATCATTAATTAATTAAAACACATAATATTTGTGATTTTTTTCAAATTCACCATAAAAAACATGTAATAATATCATAGATATGTTCAAAATTTCTCCTGGAAATAATCTATTGTGAAAATATTATATACATTCACATTCATTGAAAGAATACACGTTCAAAATTTTGGTGATCAACCACTCTATCAACGAAAAATTTCAATAAATCAAGCCCTAATCAAAGTATACCATAAATTGGGTGTTGTAATTCAAATTCTGGTGATGAAAAGATTAAATTAGATTTAAGAAGATTATATTAAATATATTGAAAATAAAAAATTCCCTAATGATAATCAACATTGGGTATTATATTCATCATATATGATATAGATTAATCACTAATGAGAATGTTATGGGGTTATTATTTAACATTAAACAATTCAATAAATTTCACTACCTTAACCTCCTCACAAATATCAAAATTTGATTTTTTTGGTTTAATTCCCAAAAACCAAAATGATCAAATTTCTAATCAATTTCAATAAATTAAATATTTATTATATGGAATATAGTTTTTTATTACACAATTTCTTGAACATTAACATTTATCTCATTTTACATAATTTTGGGAAAACATGTAAATGATTTAAAAAATAAAATTTTTATTTATATCTTTTCCCTCATCCTAGGCTCTCATACCTTCTTAAAATCTATAGAAAAATAGTAGTTCTATACAGTAATAAAACAATTGGACATTCCACTTCTACTTCATGTTCATTATCAAAATCTTTTTCTTCACCAACTATTAGTGTCTCCTCATATAAGTGAGAAATATATTATCAATTATTATATATATTAATGTGATATATAGTTCCTAACTGTATTCATACACATCTAATTAAATAGTTTGGTAAATAATTTCTTCCTCAAATTCCACAACATGTTATAATTAAAAGTCATATAATATATATTCGGTATTTCTCAATTCATTTTTTGAATTCATTTAATTACTATTATATAATGTTTGAGTTATTATTTTTTTGTATTAATTCATAGTGAGATTATTTTATTTTCCAAAATTCATTTTCATATCTCTTATTTATAATTTCCTAACTTGTTAATATTTAGCTTCAATCTCAAAAAAAATATTGATATGGATTTCATAGATAGTTATAGTAACAATATCATGTCGTATTCTGATACTAGCTATAATAATCATAATAATTTCCTAATTGATGATTTCCACAAATGAATGGATCCATTAAAAAACAAAAAATCAAACAAAAATTCATATTTAATGAAAAAGAATCCATTAAATCAAACTTAATATAGACAAATATAAATAATATTATATGAATATAACCACTAATATAAAACACCATAGTTTGTAAGAATAATAATAATTTCAAATAAATAAATGGAAAATAATTTAATTTTTTTAAAAAAAATACAAAATATAGTAGATTAAAATTATACATCACTATGTATTAGTGATGTAGTAACATAATTTTTTATATATTTAATAATTATTTGTCTTTTTTTTTCAACACCAATACACCAAAATCAAATTAATCCTCATCAATGAAACCGAATATTAATTTGGTTTATAGGTTTTTAGTGATGTGATATGAAGTTAAACCCCATGATGTTGTAACAAAAACATGTTTTTCAAACAAAAAATTTATATAAATTTAGATAAACCTGTCATTAATTCACAAAATTACAATATAATAACCATTAAAACTCAGAAATCATGTAATAATACCATGATAAAATGGTTTAATATCATTAAAAAACAGTTATATATGTAATTTATTTTACCATACATGGTAAAATATCTCCAGATTCCATCCACAATAGATCAATTGCTAAAAAATTTCTCACTTATAATAATATTAAAACGTGGAGAAGAAAAAAAATCTCACAATAAATGTTCGGGATGATATATCCAATTTTTAATTTTTATTAATCCACTTTAAGGAAAAGTGGGAAACCAGGGTTCACATAGCCTAGATACCACTACGTGCTAAATGGGCTCACAAATTTATTAAACACCTGACAATTATTATTTTATTTAGAAACATTATATAGTTCCTAGTATAGACTACTAACATCGGCATCAGGATCATCACTAATAAGTCCTTCATTGTGGATAGGCATTCTAACTATTTTTTGTATGAATTCCACATAGTTGATTTCACATTTTTTGAACACTCGAGCAAGGATTTAGTCTTGTTTTTCTTGTCGTTCCTCTTTCTCTTCATTTTCATTGACGTGAAACCATATTCTATATATTTTTTATATCTCCAATTTTGAGAAATTCAGTCAAACATATTTCTAATTTTGTTTGTCATTGGAATGCATGATGAGATTCAAAAACTCCCCTTTATCTTCTTCCACTATTCTGGTTTTCTAGTGTTGTGTTTCACATCCCAATCCATAATTTAATTTGATTCATTATTCCATCCCTTCATAGATATACATGTTTAAATAAGTTTAGTCATGTTTGAATAATCTTAATGTCCTGTTAATTTTTCCATTTAACCACTATACATTTCCATGAGTCCTGATTTTCTTTTTTCCCTTTCATGCTTATTGGGGTGTGATGACGTTTCCCTTTAATTCCTTCCATTATATGAATTGAGAATTGTATATATATATATATATATATATATATATCATCACATAAGTCATCCCCTCATGAGACAGTGTTGTTTCTTGAATATCCATACCGTCAAATTGATTACCCATCCCAACCACAAAGCCTTCTTTGAGTGGCATTTTCCTAAAGGTACTCTTCACCATACCTACATTAGATTTAGAGATAGTCATCTTCCATGTACTCACTACCATTATATTGGGAGAGGTTTTTTTAAAGAGAGTGTTTGGGTCCAAGGGCCATAATACTATCACCTCATCCAGTCTCCCTTTTCATAGAAGTGATTATGTAGAAGTCAACATGAAATCCTCCTACAAATAATTTCCAAATGTCACAGGCTCCGCACTCTTTCTATAGGCCCCTCAAGTGAATATGGTTTTGTCCTTCTCAATTTCAGAACCACCGAATGTAACAGTTTTTCCATGGATCTACTCGTTATTATCACCTAGAACATACATCTAGGTAAGTACACTCGGACCCTCATTAAATCAATTAAACACATCCTCCACCTTCGTATTTCCACTAAAACTTCAATCATCACTCTAAGAAGAAGTTGAAGGATCTTTTATCTCAGGATCCTCACCTTGATCCTTCCTATAGTGGAAAATTGAGGTCACCTCAGTAGGAAATTTCAAGGAAATGGAGATGCCCAAGCCCTCCGGAGACATCCCCATAAGCCTTCTCGGCCAAATCTGAAACAGAACCATAGACAGAGAAATTAACACTTCAAAAATTTTCTTTAGGATACATGGGTTGTTATGTCCACAAGGCTTAATACCCTGAGAGGGGGGGTGAATTAGGGTATGACTAATTTAAAATTAATGCTCGTTCTGATCTTGTTTCGCTGTTAAGAAAAACACTCTTCTCTCTCTTTCCTGTTGCACAATGTAAACAGAAAGTAAAGCATGAACAAGACATAGCAATTTTACATGGTTCACCGCAAAGGGATACGTCCAAGGAGCATACGCAGAGAATTTTCCGGTCGTACCAATTCCACTAAACTTCACTAGCTGTGGATTACAATGGTCGGGCTAGATCACTTCTATGCCCAGGCTTCCTGCCTTTACAATGTTTAGGGTCAGCTCACTACTTCTCCAAGGGTCACTACCTGTTTTTCTCTCTCTGGCTCACTGCCAGTGGAGAGGATCACCTACTTTCTATTCCTTTGCTCACTGCTCTTGGAAGGAATCCACTCACAGTTTATAGACCTGTAGGTCTCTTCATTTTCATGAAATAATGCATCTTCCTCTGTAATTAGATGCTCTATTGAAGCCCAATTTTCACTTGTAGATGAATACCTCTTTGCACCAAAGGTATCGAGCAAACTTCCAGCTTCCACGCAGCCCGAAAATCACTGCTGGAAATAAACCTTACTTGGCACGCAAGTCAACCTCGGCGCGCAAGTCACAACGGGCGCGGAACTCCTCATCAGACACTTACGCGACTCAAGATTCCTCAACTCCAAACCTACGTGACTCACTTCCTTTAACTCCCAATCCAATATTGGTGCACAACTCCACACTGGCACGCAGCTTCAAACACTGGCGCACAACTATCACCTTGGCGTGCAAGTCCCACTTGCGCGACCACCACACTTGCGCGACGGGAGCTCTGATTTCTCAAAGTGTTGAACTCCGAGTATGAAATGAAGATGGGTGGTCCAGTATTTATAGGCAAATTGACCACCCTGCGTGACGGCGCACAAGCCACCATCACGACCCAGTCTCGGCGTGCAAGTCTTCTATCCTTTTAGACACTTGCGCGACCAACTCCCAAACATGCGTAAACCTATTTCCTTAGCCATATTTTGATCTTCTGATCTTGAAAAACATATGGTACTCAAGTTTCCTATACTCCAAGTCCTCGGCACACAAGTCCCTTTTCAAAAAACACTTTTCTTTATTTCTCGATTTTCATGCCCAAAAATTTGGCATACACTGGAAAATGGTGCCACCTTGTATCTGTTCTTTTGTACCTCCTCCAGATCATCCATTCCTTTTGTCGACGCTCTTAAATCAAACATGGATCATTGACCACAGCTCTTGAACTCGACATTCCATCATGAAATCCTCTTTGTCAACAAACTTGTATGTCATTGTTTTGATTTATCAATAATCACCACTCAGATGTCCACTTTTTCAATAAACACAATCACCTCAAAAATGATTCAATGATTCCTTGAGGGATTTTTTCCTAACAATATCTCTCTTTGGGTTTGTTGACAACTCTTTTATGGAAAGATACATCGTTAATTTTTCCACCATTCGCCTTTGGAAATTCTGATAGCGATCAAGGATTTACTTAACATATACTCTAAGCCCACATGAGCAATGCTCGGTGTGAGAATCAAGAGTAAATGGAAAGTTCATCAATGAATCACTTCATCTCTGACATCCACTATTGACACTAAACTGATACCAATTTGTACTAAACTGATACCAATTATTGAAGGACTTGTTGGAAGACCAATTTTTTTTTGGAAATATTTTTACCACATTCCAACATTACTCTTCTGCTTTTATCATGATCCTCAGTTGTCGTGATGTCTATCATTTGATCGATCACTTCTAGCATCATCAGATTTTATATGCTCCCCCTTTCTTCTCACACCATCAACACCTCCTTAGCCCTTTTTCCTGTGTTTTCCGAGCTAAGCTCTATCTAAGCACGTTCAACTAGCTTCCACTCCCCCTATCTAGCTGCTCCACTTATCAGCTTCTCCCCATATCATTCATGATTTATCAAATCTCCACATTGTCTCCCCCTTGAATAATCATTATTTTCTCCCCCTTTTTCAACGAACCCATAGGTCACACCTTTGTAGTCTGTAACAGAGTAGAGAACACATATCAGCACATTAGGGAAAAACACTTCATACCTCGGGGAGAGGGGGGTGGTTCCACATCCACACTACTTCAAGTGCGGGGAATCAACTGAACTCCCAGAGCCAGTCGATGCCTCTCAAAAGCTTACTTGGTTAAGGCCTTTATCAGAATGTCTGCAACCTATAGCTCTGTAGGCACATACTCCAACATCACAATTCCCTTCTCACCCTTCTCCTTGATAAAATGATAATTTATCTCAATGTGCTTTGTCCTTTAATGATGGAAGGGATTTTTGATGAGATTTATAGCACTTGAGTTATCACACTGGATTCTGATCGGAGACTTCACATCAACTCCCATATCTTCAAGCTACTGCTTCATCCACAATAACTGTGTGCATGCTTGAGTGGCCGCAATATACTCAGCTTCTGCAGTGCTCAATGAAATGCAATCTTGCTTCTTTCTTAGCCAAGTAATATGCAATCCACCAAGATATAATGCACCACCTGATGTTGATTTTCAATCATCTACTGAACTGGCCCAGTCTGCATCAGTAAATCCTAATAACTCTGTCTGAGATTTGTTAGTATATGTCAAGTCGAAATCCACTGTGCCCTGGATATACAGAAGTATTCTTTTCACTGCAAGAATGTGGCTTTCCTTGCGATTACTCTGATATCTCGCTACTTGGCATGTGGCGAAAACAATATCAGGCCTTTTTGCGGTTAAGGACAACAGACTTCCAATGATTTTCCTGTATTCTGTGGTATTAACTGCCTTGCCATCCTCATCTTTTGATAATTTCATCCGGGTAGCAACTGGAGTCTTCATCTCCATGGAATTTTCCATTCCAAACCTTCTCAGGACCTCCTTGGCATATTTAGATTGTGAAATTAATGTTTCATTCCTTCCTTGTGTCACCTGTAGACCAAGGAAAAAAGTTATCTCTCTAAACATTGACCTTTCAAACTCATTTTTCATGAATTCGGAAAACTGTCTGCACTAAGCTTCATCTGATCCTCCAAATATTATGTCATCGACATAAACCAATGCCATCATCCTTTGAATACTGTCATTACTGAAATAGAGATTGTAATCAACTCCTCCACGCTGAAAACCAAGCATCTTCAAGTACTGATCAAGCCTTGAGTACCATGCTCTTGGTTCTTGTTTCAGCCCATACAATGCCTTCTTCAGCCTGCAAACTTTTTTCTCATTCTCATGAATGAGAAAACCATCTGGCTGCTCAATGTAAACCTCTTCTTCCAGAACCCCATTCAAGAATGTGGATTTGACATCCATCTAAAACACTTTGAACTTTCGTTGCACTACTATGGCCAAAAATAATCTGATTTTCTCCATCCTTGCAACTGGTGCAAATGTCTCATCTAAATATATTCCCTCGATCTGGTAGTACCCCTTGCACACTAGTCGTTCTTTATTCCAAATCACTGTTCCATATTCATTCATCTTGTTGTGATAGACCCATTTAGTCCCAATGACATTCTTATCTACAGGCCTCGAAACAATCTCTCATGTTTGGTTCTTCTCAATATGATCAAGCTCTTCATTCATATCCTGAACCCAGTTTTCATCTTCAGCTGCATAAAAAAACATTTCAGCTCCACCTGAGACAAAAACGTTGTTTGCTGTGATGATTTCATTCTTCGATTCTGAACTGGAGCTGTCTGATCACCAATGATAGTCTGCCTATCAATTTCAGCTCGACTCTTTGGCTTCCTTATAGACACAGACTTTACACTTTCTTGTTCATCATCAGTATATTCTTCGGAGTCAACCTCTACCACTTCTACTCCCCTTGTTTCGCTTACCTCATCATCACATTCATCCAAAAAGTGTTCACTAGGTCGTTGATAATTCTGTTCATTTTCAATTATTGTGACATCATTGCTCTCAACAATTTTTCCCAGCCTCTTGTTGAAACATTTATATGCTTTACTTTTCCCTGAGTAGCCAAGGAATATCCCTTCATCTCCTCATGCCTCAAACTTCCTATGATTTTCTTTATTGATAATGAAACACTTACTTCCAAATATTCGAAAGTATTTCAATGTTGGATTCTTCTCGTACCATAGTTCATATAGAGTCTTCCCTTACTTCAGACACAACAGAGACCTGTTTGAAACATAGACCGATTTCAAAACTTCTTCCTTCCAAAATTTCTCTGGTAGGTCCTTATCTATAAGCATTGTTCTGGACATGTTGTTAATGATCTGATTTCTCCTTTCAACCACTCCATTCTGGTGGGGAGTTCCTACTGATGAAACTTGATGTCTTATCCCATGTTTCTCGAGATAGTTTTCGACCTGACTGTTTGTGAATTCCGTACTGTTATCAGTACGAAACTTCAGAATTTTCTGCCCAAGCATCTTTTCTGATTCCCTCCTATACTGCTTTATACAACTGAACACCTCGGTCTTATGGGTAATGATGAATACCTAGGCCCTTCTGCTATGATCATCAATGAAACGAACACAGTACATTTTCCCATTTATAGCTCATGGTGAAATAGGTCCACATACATTAGCATGTACCAATTCGAGCACTCTGGATGATTTCTGTTTCTTTGGCCTGTATGTTTTTCTGATGATCTTCCCTTGTTGACAAGCATCACAAGTATGAGTGTGATCACGTGATAGTTTGGGAAGGTCTCTAGCGGCATCACACTTTACCAGATCTTCCATGGATGGTTGACATAGATGGCCATGTCGCTTATGCCATAGCTGGTTTTCTTCTTCTCTGGATAAAAAACACGAATCTTCTTCCCCACCTACCAGGTAAAGATTTACCTTTGTTTTTTTTCCTGTAGAACGACTGCTCCATCTTTTCCTTTAACAATACACATCTTTTTGGTAAATCAAATAGAGTGCCCAGAGTCACATAGTTGACTGACACTAAGAAAGTTATTACTGAGACCCTCTACTACCAAGACATCAGCACGTCTCATTTCATTGCCCCCAAACTTGTCTTTCCCTGAGCCAAAAATCTTCAGGCCTTCATCATTTCCAAATTTTACAACTGCTTCTTTTTCATTTTTTATGATTATAACAAGATCCTTATTACCGTTCATGTGAGAAGTGAAACCACTATCAAGGATCCACACACTAGAGCGATCTGATGCTTTAAGGGCAATCTCTACCACCACGGACTTCTCAATTTTCTTCTTCTTGGTCCATACATTTTCTTTCATACTCGGCATGGATTGAGACTTCTGTTCTTTCTCAGAGTATGATGGACCCACTTCATCTTGCAAAGCCGCAAATCTATTCTACATTTTTAACTCACTTGTCGGTTTATCGATATGCTTCTTGATAACATTTTGATTCTGCTTTGACACATTTATATGAATGGTTAAAGTGTAGTACCTAGCCATGTTCCCAAATCCTCCGCACCAAAAATAGTGTCCTTCAAAATATGTTCTGGAAAACCATTCTCTGTTTGGCTGCCATCTCTGTTCTTGTTCCCTTCTATATCTCTTGGCTATGGAACACACATTCTATGAATGTCCCATTTTCCCACAACAATAGCACCTCATATATGATGCATTCCTTCGTGATACATCAGCACTATGATTTTCCCTTTTGGATATCTGAATATTCGGATTCTGTTTTGTGCCCAAATCAGCCTTCAGTTTTGGGACGGGTGATTGCGGTCTAACTGCAATTGTCACAGATTTTTGTTCCTGATTTAGCCCTGGAATGGCCTTAACATTTGAGCTCAATTTCTGCTTCTTCTCTACTGAACTACTAGGCTCCACTTTCATCTTCTCTGTCTTCTGAATGGCCTTCTTTTCTGATATCACATTGGGGGTCAAGGGTTTTTCTTGATTCTTAATTTTTTGTCGCAGACTAACCACTTCTACTTCAAGCTCTTTGATACGTCTGACCTTCTCCTTTCCTGTGTTAGTCAAACAATCAATTTCCTTCTTTTGTTCCTCAATTTTAAGCTTATACTCAACAATATTTTCTGAGCTCTCTGGTGTTAACGATTTTAGTCTTTCAATTTCTTCTAACAGATCAGACTTTTGTTCATCCTGTTGTTGCATATAGAGTTTGGCATCACAAAACACTTTATTGGATTTCTTCGTTTTGTCTCTCCAAATGTCTATCTCCTCAAGAGCTGCTTCCAATTCAGATTCTATATCAACTCTCCCTTCAATTTCTTCTTCTTCTTCAGCATCAGCTTCTTCTTTTTTCTGAGAACTAACAACAATCTCCACCAAGGCATTTACCCCACGATCTCTGCAATTTAATATTTCCTCAACTTCTTCATCATCAAACTCATCTGAAATTTCAAATTCTTGTGAAAGAAGGTTCTTTTTCATGATGAAATTTCTCTTGAATTGCTTCATCCATTTCACAAATGCTGAAGTCTTCTTCTTGGGAATTTCAACTTCATCATCATCATCATCTTGAAATTTCTTAGGGCATCTTGCTGCAAGATGACCAATCTTTCCACATCGAAATCATGCTAGTGGAAGTTTACCTTTAAACTTTCCTCTTCCTCTTTGCAGATTTGAAGAAAGGAATGACATCACATCATCTGTCTCTTCTTCTTCATTAAAATCTTCAATGGTGAGCTTCTTCATGGCCTTGAATGCCACCTCTTTGGATTTCCCCTTTTCCACAGTCTCGTTATCATCGTTTCACATTTCATATGCAACAAGAGTGTTGTGAAGGTTATCTAATGTCAGTTATTTTGGGTCTTTATCTTCCAAAATAGAAACTTTCAGATTAAACCGAGGTGGTAGTTTTCTCAATATGCGCTTCACAATTTTTATATCTTCGATAATTTCTCCAAGACCCCGCATGTTTTCTACCATAGCATTTACCCTGTCAAAGAATTCATCAACGGATTCATTCGGGTTCATTCTCAGATCTTCATACTTATTCCACAACACTTGCAGCTTTTCCTCTCTCACCTTTGTATCACATTCATATATATTAAAAATCTTTTCCCACATGGCATGTGACGTTTTTCATAACATCACCTTTATATATATGGGATTGGAGAGGGCACCCCCTAAGGCATTGATCGCTTTGGAGTCAGCATCCAATTCTCTGTGTTCGGCTTCTGATAACGCACCACTATTAATATCAGCTGTGATACCATGCATAGCTGCTGAAAACACATCCATTCTCAAAGATCGGAAATAGTGTTGCATTCGATTCTTCTATATCTGAAAATTACATCCGTCGAAGATCGGAATCCCTTTATTCTTAGTGACCTCCATTGAGAGAAGAACAACTCTCAACCTTTCCCTCTGATACCAATTGTTAGGTTCACAAGGCTGAATACCCGGAGAGGGGGGGTGAATCAGGGTATGACTAATTTAAAATTAACGCCCATTCTGATCTTGTTTCGCTGTTAAGCAAAACACTCTTCTCTCTCTTTCCTGTTGCACAAAGTAAACAGAAAGTAAAGCATGCACAGGACACAACAATTTTACTGGGTTCACCGCAAAGGGATACGTCCAAGGAGTATACGCCGACAAGTTTCCAGTCGTACCAATTCCATTAAACTTCACTAGCTGTGGATTACAATGGTCGGGTTAGATCACTTCTATGCCAAGGCTCACTACCTTTTCAATGTTTAGGGTTAGATCTTTGCTTCCCCAAGGGTCACTCCCTGTTTCTCTCTCTCTGGCTCACTGCCGGTGGAGAGGATCACCTACTTTCTCTTCCTTTTCTCAATACTCTTGGAAGGAATCCACTCACAGTTTATAAACCTATAGGTCTCTTCATTTTCATGAAATAATGCATCTTCCTCTGTTAGTAGATGCTCTGTTCAAGCCCAATTTTAACCCGTAGATAAATCTCTCTTTGCACCGAAGGTATCGGGAAAACATCCAGCTTCCACGCAGCCCGAAAATCACTACTGTAAATAAACCTTACTTGGTGCGCAAGTCAAACTCGGCGTGCAAGTATCGGCGCGAAAGTCACAACGGGCGTGCAAGTCCTTCTCAGACACTTGCACGACTCAAGCTTCCTCAACTCCAAACCTGCACGACACACTTCCTTTTACGAACAATCCAATATTGGCGCGCAACTCCACACCGGCGCGCAAGTCCCACCTGCGGGACCACACACACCACTTGCGCGACCACCAGACCTGCGCGACGGGAGCCCTGATTTCTCAAACTGTTGAACTCCGGGTATGAAATGAAGAGGGGTGGTCCAATATTTATAGGAAAATTGACCACCCTGCGTGACAGCGTGCAAGTCACCTGTGCGACCCAGTCTTGGCGACCAAGTCTTCTGTCCTTTTAGACACTTGCGCGACCAACTCCCAAACTTGTGTGAACCTATTTCCTTAGCCATATTTTGATCTTCTGATCTTGAAAAACATATGCCGCGAAAGTTTCCTATACTCCAAGTCCTCGGCGCGGAAGTACCTTTTCCAAAAACACTTTTCTTTATTTGTTGATTTTCAGGCCCAAAAATTTGGCAAACATTGGAAAACGGCGCCACCTTGTATCTGTTCTTTTGTACCGCCTCCAGATCATCCATTCCTTTTGTCGACGTTCTTAAATCAAACATGGATCGTTGACCTCAGCTCTTGAACTCGACATTTAGTCATGAAATCCTCTTTGTCAACAAATTTGTATGTCATTGTTTTGTTTTGTTAACAATCACCACTCAGATGTCCACTTTGTCAACAAACACAATCACCTCAAAAATCCTTCAATGATGCCTTGAGGTATTTTTTCCTAACATGGGTCCTTCCGGAAGATTATGGGGTTTGACCAAAGTGCCACCTGAAACCCTTTTACGACAGTCTAGGAGATGATGGACCTACCTGTTGTAGATAGAATAGAAATTCATCAAAGAACCATAAAAAATAGTTTGTTAGTACATATATTCTTTCTCAATCATGATCCACACAACATCTGGTGGATCCCATGATAGTTCTATTTAAAAAAAATATGATCCATAATAGGAAGTTTCAATGTAAATGTCTTCCAATATGTTCACAAGTAAGCAGCCAATGGATTTTCTTATAAATAAAAAGAAAAACAAGTTCTGGAAAGGTATTATGAGACCATGATAATGAATCCAAATTTTCTCAATGGATGGATCTTAATTCAGGTGGAAGTAGAATGACCAGTGACGAAGACGAAATTGAATCCATGAATAGATCTTCGAGATCTAGACTAATCCAGCGCATGTTCTTCCTCATCCACGAAACAAATAAGGATCTTGTAATGCCCAAGGAGCCCAACAATTTCACTCTAAAAATACCCCCATTCTTAATTCACATACATGATGATCATATCAATAGGTGGCCAGAACCAATCAAACATGGCCCCCATAGATGAGGAGGGCAGTGAAGAAGCTTCATAGAATTCCAGCAGAGAAATTGAATCCACTAGTTGACCATGAAGGACGTGGGGACCTTCGGAGAGATGTTGATGCTTGGAAAGTCAGAGAGGCTCTCAACTAGAGAAATTGACACAATGCCCCGACCCCAAAGATCTATATGAGAAACATATAAGATGGAAAACTATGTAAAATTATTTTATAATGAATATGATTCATATAGAATAATCATTGGTATATATCTTCAAAAAGTTGCATTCTAGTAAAATGTACCATGAGAATGAGCATTGGGTATAACATAAGCATGGGAATATAATATGATTATGAAAAATAAAAACTTGTATGCCTCATATAGTGAAAAATAACTATTTAAAAAATTCTTAATAGTGAAAAAAATCTGCATTCCTAACGTTATGAAAAAAATACCCATGTATTGTATTATGAAATAATAAAATTCATATGGTTCATGTCATTAAAAAATGTGAACAATTCATGTAGTTATTCTTTTCATGAACATGGTTTTGAAAAAAATAACAAATATTCATTTTTAGAAGAAAATAATGATGATCCTTTATGTTTTGAACAAAAGAATCCCCAAATTTTATATTTAGATAAAAAAATTTCCATGATTCTTATTTTGAAAAAACTTAAAGTTCACACTTAATGTTATCATAATAGAATTCAAAAAATTGAACAATGAAAATATTCATGATTATAAAATTTATCTGATGAGATATAAATAATTAACTAATTAATTTGAGGGTGATATTGGAAAAAACCCAACATCATCCATACATATGAATGAAATTTAAAACCAATTAATTGTTATATAATAAATAAATTTTTGGAAAACAGGTTTCATAGATTTTCTAAATGGTGCCAAAATAAAACTTGATAAAATGATACTAAAAATATAATATCTGAAAATGTGTATTTATGAAGGTAGTATATATGTTGATTTTTGAACCTTCTGCAAATTTTATAAGAATTAATTTAAAATAAATTATGATTGAGAGATTATTTTTGAAAGAAATTTCATTATATCATCTAAAAAATAAATTTTCAACATACCATTAAAAATAAATCTTTTAATATGATGATAAAACAAAAAACCATGTTAATTCTAGAAAAGTAATTATAACAAAGATACCATGTTTAAAAAAATTAAGACATATGTCTAAATGTGGAGTATGAGTTGGTAATATAAAATAATGGAATGAAGAAAATTATAAAATATTTGAAAAATAATTTCTTGAAAAACTCATCATTTTAAAAGGATATAAAATATATAATTCTAAAATTAATAATGTTGAATAATAGAATAATTATAGTGAAAAAAATTTATTCCCCACTTTGGAATGGAAATTTTTTTTTGTATTTAATAACACATATATTAATGTAAAATTCCAAAAAAATGGATTTCTTCATAATATATATCTTATTTAATAAAAAAATATACTCATAAAAGTATAAATAAAATTTTTTAGAATATTATTTCACCAAAATATGTTGGGTAAATAAATCATAACATAGTCATAAGATGTAATAAATAAAATTGGAAATATTATCGTGAAATAAGAGTGATTATGGACCATAAAAATTATTTTTCTCACGAAAACCCCCCAAAAATATGAGGAGAATTTAACATAAAACCACTTAAAATGGAGAGATATATTGAATTAAAGATATCATATATAACCATTAATAAATTTTTTTCATGAATTAAATTCTTTTATAATCATATACAGAACATAAATGAAATTAGGTGCATAATAAAAAATATTATTTCAATGGAGAAATTGGAGACTAAAAACACTTACCAGAAGAATATTCATTTTGGTAAGAGAAATTGGATAATGGTTTAACAAAAAAGAATTTTAAAACCAAAAAAACAATAATGGGTAAACACATAATAAAAAATATTAATTTGTATGTTAAAATAAAATCTTGAATAATAGATTTCATTAATAATTTTAGTTAATAAATAGATGAAAATTGAGTAACCAAAAACACTTATTAGTTGTGAAAAAATAAAAAAAAATCACATAAAATAAATAGATCATGAATATTTGGATAATAAACCATATAAATTTATAATTCATGATAGCATATATCAAATAAGAAGTATAAAACTCCATTTTTCTACAACTAGTGGCAAAATAGAAGACAAATCTCTATGAATTATTATTTGAGACCCAACCCTCACTCTGTAATGTTGTTTACTAAACCATGCTCTTATATCATCTGTAGATAAAAATATATTTTAATAAATTATCTCAAAATCATAAAATAAAAAAATTACTTTTTCATAAGTATTTTACAACCATATAGGAAATACCGATTATAATTAAATTTCATAATCCGATGATAGAACATTTAGTTTTCAGTTTTGAAAACCACATGAAGACTGGATAAAAAATAACCAAGTGTATTCAATTTCTTCATTTCTAGATCATTCATCATCAAAGAATATTTTTTAAAATAATTTAATATACCCATTTTTCATTAGTTGAGATACTTAAATATGGGTTCGTAAAATATAAGACAAGAATATATATTTCTGTGATGTGTTTGACGTTCATATAATGATATCTTAACAAATATTTTGAATATTAGAAAAAATTAAAAAAAAAATAAATTTTCTGAAATATATAATTATTACATGATATTTCAATTTAATGACATCAAATTTAAATTTATGTCTCAATCATTATAATATTGTATATATAGTTTATTAAATTGAACTAAATGATAACAAGTTATCATGATTTATTAAGAAATGGGACATATTTTTATAATGATAATTTAAAATAAAAAACATAAATATTTCACCTAAATTATTTATTCTCATAAAATCCATTCTAGGAACCATCAATGGTGGGTGATTCTTTCCAATGATATTCATCATCTGTAGATGTTGTCTTCCACCATATGCATGATTAACGGCCCAATATCTCAATAAATTGATGAAACGATGGTGTATTAAAAATTAACATTATAAAAATTTAATTGTGACATATATATATTACTTATTCATCAGATAAATCCTAAATACTATCCTTGATATGTAGTTAGTAAATGGAAAAACATTAGTTCGCGGAATAGGTTGTGTATATATGCATAATAATGTTATATTGTATACAAAGTGGTTGGAAATATTGAATAATTATTGTCCAACTATTATAATTAATTTTAATATAATATTAATATATATTTAATTATATTATAAAGGATATATATTATTTATGGAGTAGTATTTTAAATTAGATTATTAGATAAACATAATATCGTTGTTGGAAGATTGGGTATTCTTATGGATAAATCATTTAAAATAAACAATGTAAAACAAATAAAGGTGAAAAGATTCATATAGACTTGAAGGATAGTAAAAAGATGATACTTTTGGACGTGATTAAATATAAAATTCTATAGAGAGCTGACTCATGATGTGGTGGACGTTTTAACTTTTTATAATGGATGAACAGTGTTGTTTTGGAAGTAACGATTACTTTCTCATTATAGTATTGTTATTATTTTGAGATAAATGTCCTAAAAATGTTCCAAGGAGGATGTTAAATTTTGTGTCGGTCATAATTCACTTTGGACAGTCATTTTTGAGAAAAAATTGAGTGATTGATAGATTTTATTGTAAATTTTTAATTTTATCCAAATTTAATTCTACATTGGTAATTTATTTTTATCCTTAAAAATTAATTTAAAAAATATATATTTAAAATATATCATATTTATACCCCTTTGATTCCATTTTTGGAAATAATTTAGTAAATAAATTATTTTGGGGTCTTAAATTTAAATTTTAACTTTTCCACACAGAATGTGTCAAAATATTTTTGAGGAAATGTGTGTTTTTATGTTTACAAATTTTGATAAAAGAGATGGTAATTAGAGTTACTCAATTTTTTGAAACAAATAGTTTTATTTAAAAAATATAATTTATTTATATTTCTATGAAATCGAAAACTGATTTTCACCATCGAAACAAAATATATAAATAATGTAATATTTTTTTACTAAGTTAAAAAAGTTATGTTCTAATTTTTTTTAAATAAATGAATATATTCAATGAATACTATAAAATGAATTCTCATATTTATTAAATAAATAATTTTTTACTTATTTGGTGTAATATTATGATCGTATATTCTTACTTAATGATAAAACCATCATAAATTATAATTTTTCAAAAGTCATGTCTTCTGACTATAAAATAAACAATTCTTAAAAAAACACATAGTAAGAAAATTTTGATATGGGGAAATAATAATTGGATTTCATTTTATCAAATTTTAATACTAAATTTTATTCTAAAAATATTCTTTTAAAATATAAAAAATAATATTAAAATGACTATATTTGAAAATAACTTGTTGAATATTTACTAATTGTAATAATTAATTTTACAATGATAATAAATTTTAATGATTTACCGCTTTATGATTCTTATATATTTATTAATAAAATTTTTCCATTATTTATAGGATTATTTACTTTTGGGGTAGTGTGTAATTCATGTTATTAAAAATAACATTAGTTTTAAAATTTCTATAATTTATGGATGTTACATTCTCCCCAACCCTTTAAATAAATTATGTCCACACGATTTTAATAATCACTTGTTTTTGGAAAAAAAATATTGGTAAATATGATATATACTTGAATGATGATATCATTTAAATATAATTATCATCTAATATAGTGAATATATTGTTTTTAATCAGAATATTTCAATCTCAGAAATAAATATTTCTACAATCATTTAATCTAAAATTCCATCTTGATTAGGATTCATACAGCTTATAATAGAATTAGTTTCTAAGTGAGGTCAATCAATACCTTGAACTACTATAATGTCATATGATGGTTTGAAATGTGTAATGTTATTTATTTATTTATTAACATAATTATTTATTCTATGTGATGATAATCAATATATTTCCAAAAGCGAAAAAAATTCATATGAAAGATGGACTATAAGATATTCAAGAAACATACTAAATGAAACACAAATTTGGATATGTTAAAAATTATGTGTTCTATAAAAAAAGATCTACTCATAATTATAGTGACTTAATGATTGAGTAAAACATTCATGATATATTATACATGCTTGAACAAAAAACCAACAATAAATTCATTAGTATAGGATAAATATATATTATTATCACTATCCACATATATGGTGTTTTTTTATATACCCTACTATGTTGTGTTTGATTATCATTCGTATTATCGTTATCGGACATAGAGCTTTCAATACAATCTGTATAATTTCGAAGATCCCAATATTTTAATTAGAGGACCATTATGGGTACAAAAAAGTGAATTTTCATTAACCAGACTACATTAACCAAACAAATCATCTTTTTTCATGGTATTATGTAACTCCATATACCCTTCTCTATGCATAAGACATATTAATATTCCTTATTGGAAATTTTTTGGGTTCTTCTTCTTTTAACATTCTCACGTAGAATTTAAAATCTAATTTCATCTTGTATACTCCCCATTTGAACCATTAAGAAAATTTATTTTTTCTTATTTGGATTTTTTTTAAACTCATATACGATTATTTAGAAAATCATAAATACTTAATTTATTACGCTAGTTCATGTCCAGTATATTTTGTTTCTTGAAGGTCGCTATTTTTTCTAGGTAATCCATTGTTAATATTGTTTCATAATTAATCATCCATCACTAAAAACAAAAAGGGTTGGAATTATTGATGAATATTTAAATCATAAGGTCATTATGAAAAAACATAACAATGACCTGGGATACTCACTGAATATATCAAATTATTTAATTGATTAACATAAATCTTTATCTATTAAATATTGAATTTCTGATATTTTGTTATTTCAAATTTCATATCAAAAATAATTAGTATACCTTATTTAATATAATTTATTTAAAATAGATTGTGATTAATCCAAATTATATATTTATTGTGTGTCAAATATGTCTCTCGGTAGGCCTATTTTTCATCCATCATGGGATGATCGAATTAATATACAATATACCCTTTTAGTGTATTATTTTTATGTTAAAATATAATAGATATTTCATCCATTTGTTGTATCCATCCAAGGATGTAATTTAATTGAGAATAATATAATCTTTATATTTCAATTAATAATGAAATTTTTTTCTATTCATATAAACACACATTATACATATCCATAGGGTTCTAATTAATGTATTCATTTTAAATTTCAAAAAAAATACTAGTCCAATAATAATAAAATTGAACATTACTCTTATTCCAATTGAGGCACCCCAAACCCGTAATCCCAAATGTGGTTCTCAAAAACATTATATAAACACTATCATTAAAAAAAAATTGATGAATCTATCCATAATCAAGGGTTTTACTTTCCTCAGTTTTGGACCATGATTCATGGGATCCCTTAGGTCTATTAGTATCCCAAAATCCTTAATGAGTTGGATTATGGAATAGGAACCCCTGAAGATCAACAAATGTACTATCAATAGAGACATTGATCTGTATGAAAGTGTGTAGATTGATATTAATAGGGAAACACCAACACCAGAATGAGTTTCCATGGTTTAAAAAATAATCATATGAATGTTAGAATTGAATTTGAAATTGTGACACTTTTTTTAACATTGAATAATTGTGTGTCATTTTAAAAAAAATATTCAACTAGTTCAGAAGATGGTCAAGTATGCTAATACTACTACATCCTGGTAGGAGGTCTAAAAAGGAAAGAAGTTAATTAAAGTGGATAATAGAAACAAGGAACTAATATATCATGTTAAGGGATCAAAATAGGAATATTCTATCGGTACATGAACCTTCTGGGTGCAGTTGTTGGGGTGGAACAACATCAATATACATGCACAACTGACAGTCTTAAGACATTTCACTCTTCACTTGAGTTTAACAAGAAGTGTTTTATAACAGAGGAATTATATCATTCAGACTATGAACCATATATTCAGTCCACATCCTTTTCCATGATTGTTGAAGAATATCTGCTTGGACTTAATTATACTGATATAAATGATTCTTTTCAACTTGATAATACCATGATTGACATTCTTGTGGGTATCCAATAGACTCTGGAGACATGTAATTAGTATGGTAACACCATTGACCAAAAATTATTAGATAAAAAAAAAATAAAACTCTTGTCATGTAACTAAAAGATAATGTGTTAATCCTAGCTCAAGACCACTCTTTTGAGGCTCCAAACTAGAAACCATCTACTTCTAATTCCATGATGGAAAAAATATCTATAAATTTATACTGTAGAAAATATATAAAAAATAAAAGGTTGTATTCACCCCCAAGACAAATTCAAAATTAATATATTTTCATGTAAATTCCAGGGAATATCCAACCCTGGAATAAAATGTTCCCATAGACTCCTTCCATGTAGGTACAAACCTGATGTAATTATCATATATGAGAAAAAGAGAAACTATTTTAGTCATGGAACACCATTTTCTATGAGTTATTACTCTATTTGTTCACATAAATGGTCTTTTCCACGACCCCCTACCCATTAATGGTACCCCTGTAATTTGGAAATGTTAGAAGGGAGATAGTGACACCTGAGTCTGCCCTCTAGTATGCCCCAAGTTATAAAATAGAACCAAGGGTATAGTGAAGACACAAACAGGAGGCATTACACTAGAAGAGAACATAAGTGAATGAGTGAGATAATACATACACCAAATTAACTCCAACTCAAATTGAAATATTTAATAAATACCAAGTACATATATATTATGTCTTTCAAGAACAACTATAAGTTTAAGGGAAAACAAAAAGTACCAATGGAAAGTATAAAATAGTGACAACGAAGCCCATACTACTCTTGTAACACCATAATAATAGTAACCAGCCTAATCTATAACATGTTCCAAGTGACCTGAAAATTGTTTATTTACCCGTAAGGTGAGTATAACATTATGATCTATAGGATCCTCCCCAGATCCTTTTATTAAAATGTAAAAAAATCATGCTAAAGAACAGTGAAGTATAAGTGAAACTAACCCACCACCAAAAAGAGGTATACTATCTTCCAATCCTCGCCATGGCTACTCGGACCAAGTATCACATATAAGAGCATATAATATAATAAGGAATAACAATGGTACCCCACTACCACTTCCCAACTAGTTTTCCAGTTTTCCCAACATCACATGTCCTAAGAATCTATCTCTAAAATGTCTTGCCCATAGACACCATGGCGTAAAACCACAACATGAACCTCATGAAACACCAACACAACATCCATGTAAACAATGTAACCATGTAGTTTATGTAATCCACCAATACTCCCATAAAATGTATCATAAATCAGGAATTATACCTCAAGACATTACAACCCATACACTGAGTAAGGATCCTCAAGACATCCCAACCTATACACGTTACACCTATTGTAATACATATGAAAGTGTATCTAGAATATATCTGTGTGAATAAACACAATCCATTACATCCATCCACACACAAATATGGGGAAAAATAACCATTGTTCCTACCATCACAAGTAACTGAAAAAAAAGACAGTGATTCCAAAGGTGGTGGTCATCCATCCATTCTCCCACCAAAATATTGGGGGAAACACTAACCAAGGGCTCAGAATCCATGGGGAATCAATTTCCCTAACCGACATGGTGGATTATCATATAGAAACAAAAAAATTACAAAATATAATACACATCATGACCACACTATGGGAAAAATCTATTCTTACACTCAACTATAGCTAATGTCTCTTAGACTCCCAACTTCAATTACATGGACTATATATCCTATATTAATATAACCACTTAATGAGAGATATTTTTTAACATGTCCCTTTTTAATGGATTCATGTTTCATAATTAATTATATTTTCATTAATTAATCGTTACTAATTCCACATTTCATGTAAAATGAATAACACCAAGTTTCATTTCTTTTATGAATAACCAAACAGAGTCCAGGAATTCATAGAAATATTACCTCAGAATTGCATCCCATCAATCTCCAATCCCATGTATTAACATTAGTTATTCAATCATTTATTAAGAGCATTATTACTTTCCGATAATTCTGGGAATTCTAAAAAAGAAAAACTATGCTACCAAACACATGGGACTCAACATGGTGAGTAGATGGACTACCCAACAATCCTTTTCCAACTTTATCAGGAGCATTAACCCATACATCCCTGAGATACTAAACATATAAAGCACAAGGCATTCCCCGCATGTCTTCACCTCATTTGGAAGGTGGGTAAGTAAGAACATATTTCTTAGTCAGTGTGGAATGTAAATAATATAGACAAATTTATAAGATTCATGAAGCATCTAACATTAATAACTGGCCTAATTCATCCTTTTTAGTGTCCTCCTTGACACCCACATTAATATTCCTATGGATTTCTCTACTCTAGGAATCAACTACTACCCAAACATGTAGGCCTCCCACCCCCACATGCCACAACAACCTCCAATGCTAATTCATCCCATGCTAACACCACAACACCTGTATGAGGAAAACAATCAACAAGAAACTAGGTTATTGTCCCCAAGCAAGGCATCTAGCCTTCATGCACAGTGAGCACTCATGGATCTAAAAATAAGTCTCTTGTGCATTAAAAGAAAGATGGTAACACAGAACCATTATATGAATTATCATTTATCAAACATATGGTTATTTAATCCATCATTAATTTTCCGCTTCATTTAAACTTTTATAACACTGTCCATTAGAATAAAATCAGTTTACCACTACAACAGCCAAATTCAAAAACATGCCACAATATCTTATTCAATTTAATTTACAATTAATCCCTTATTTACTTTATTTAACAATTTCAATCAAGAATGTCATGATAAACAATGAAATCATATATATCAATCAATTTAGAAATACCAAGAGGCAACAAAGTATGATTGACACAAATTTATTTATCTGGTTCAAATATTTGTTATGTCAGTACCATCGTGATCTAGCAGGTCATAACATGTTAACTATATAGTTGAATGTAAATGAATAGTTAATCCATGAATCCCCTACCTCAATGGGTTTTATAAAATCTTTTCATTAGAACGTGCAACACAACATATCACAATCACCTCCCTTGGAATACTGCATCCACCCGGGGAAGCAGAGACACCACCACACCAACTAAAATCAAATAATACTCCCTTAGAAACAAGGATCTCACAATACACAACATGGAATGGAGGAATATGAGGAGAACCTAGGATAACATTTGTAGAACATACCATATATAGATGTCTGATTGACAATTCTACATTGCACCAAAATTGGGGGATGCACATGGATCTGGAAGAAACTCCAGGGTAGACAAGATCGAAGGCTACAACACTACACAAGAAACCTATCGAAATAAAGGAAATATTCGAGTGTCTCACACTAAGGAATAATAATTAAGAGTAATGGAGGAAGATATTTTGGACCTTTAAAAAATTTAATGGAGTTGGGGTTTAATATATGATAGATTTTCTATTAAGACCAGATCAATCAGAGATAATGCATTAAGACAGTGAAAAGGCATCCAACCCATTAGTAAATATTAATGTAGGATTTATGGGCTTGGAATTGGCTATAAATCCATTAAAAATGTCTTTGAATGAATTTTACATCAAATATAATGTCAAATTGGTGAAATATATGATATCTTGGAAAACTGGAAATTTGTAAAATAGTGTGCAACAAATTTGGTGTACCGCTATTTCGTTGTGCCAGCATTATGGTTTCACTGTTTTAGTTTTCCTTTGTTAAGGTGCCAACTTATTATTTTTTCTTCACCACGCTGTCATTGTTTTGGTGAAACCATTTTGTGAAATGGGATTTTGGTAAACCTCCATAAACAAACTACTATGACCATAATGAACTCCAATTTAACTAGATTTTCACAATGTAATGGCCCGGGAAAATATGGGTCATTACATCAGATTCCTCTAAATAATTTCTCATCCCTAATAATTTAAAACCACCCTATAGATTAAAGAGATAGATAAGGGGTCCAAACAAATACCCTTCGAGATACCTCTCAAGGATCTCACCACAATGAAGAGCTCAACCACACCCCCTATGGAACAAAGAAAAAAAACACAGAAACCAAAACCTTCTCCTAAACACACTCTTGGGGGATATAACTCTTAAAATAGAGAAATCCACAAACAACAACAATATAAATCCATCTCATAACAATAAATGATAATAACCACAAAACGAACATCATTACAAGAAATGAGATAAAAAATAGATCAGGGTAATGATCATGTATCGACGAATCATGTTCCTAGGTACTCTCCTCCATTCCATTGTTCCACCACAAGAAAAAACCAAAGAGAAAAGTACATGTAACACCCCAATATTTTATAGTGTGTTACTTCTTCAAAATAATTCAATAGCTTTCACTACTCGCAACACCGAGTTCAAGCGCACCACGACTTACCAAACAAGCCGTTCAAAAAATGTTATGAGTAGTATTAACTAAATTTTGAAATTTATATAATCCTTATAATTTTAGAATCCATATTATGAGTTTCATATACATAATTTAAGAACAAATTCAATATTTTCAAATAAAAGAAGTATTTTTTTAAAAATGCACATTTACCAACATTTAATAGTGAACCTTTTTTAAATCCAATATTTAAAACATTTATATATTCAATTTGACTAAATAAATTTATTCTATAGAATGGGTAAATTAAAAATTTACAATGTAACACCCCAAGCTTATAAGGTACGCTTTTCATTGAATAATACAGTAGCGTGTGTTGTACGCAACTTCGAGTTCTAACACACACTACAACCAATCAAACTAGCCGTTATTAATAGTAATACCTATTTTTTGAAATTTTAAAAATTTTATCTCTCAAAATGGTCTTCATTTTTGGATTCCTAATATTGAATTTATCCTAGGGTGAAATTTTGGTACTTTTCGGATAACTTTTATATTTTGATGAATAGTGAAAATTACAAAATTTTGTTTAAAAACAACATTTTTAATATATATAATTAATAGTGAAAACTTATGATTTTGAGTGCTTTTAAAGTATAAATAGAATATATTTTTACCATTTAATACAATTTTGGTCATTGGACAAAATTTTACAATTAAACCAAACATAAATAAGTGTCAATCTTTTGATAGTTATTATATCATAAAAACACGCTTTTTGTTTTGACAGCGGAAATTAATTTTAAATTACTTTCTGCCACTTCTGTGTTTTAAATTTGATAAAATGGATTCAATATTTTGAATCAGTATTTAAAAACTGTGTAAATAGGTATCTTTTATTTTTAGAGATTTTGAATAATTATTTCGGTAAATATTTTATTTACCATGGTTAAAGGGTAAATCTGGTAAATATGGGTAAAAATTAATATTATAATATTAATTAATTACCCTAAAACTTGTCCTAACCTTATTGGTGGATACATGTCCGTACATGGGCATCTTTGGGTCGATTTTGGGACCCCATGGAGCCACTTGTAGGTGATAGGGACATTTTATATTAATTAAGTTAAAGTAAATACAAAAATGACATAAGCTTATATCTTATAGAAAAACAATTTTTAAATGGGTTATATATGTTACATTTTCAATTATAAATATTAATTAGAAATATAAAACTATTTCCTAAATAATTATATTTTATTTATAATTTTTAGACATTGAAAAAGTAAAAATATATATTACACAATAATGATCCAGTATTTTCCTTATTAATGAAAGAATGAAATAATTGGTATTATAAATGTTAAAATTAATATAATTTTAATGTTTTGATAAAATAAAATAATTTTATTGGTTAATATTCCCTGTGATGATTTCTTAAATGAATTTTTTCGAATTAATAAAGTTATTATGACTTAAAAAAATCAATTATTGAGTAGTGTCAAAATTGACATAAATGAGTTTTTAAAACAAATATTATATTATTAATTTATATTCTATTCCTAAAAACCTATGGTTCTGCCAAAGGACATATATCACTATTGGTGTATCATTAATGGACCACTTTGAGGTCTCTTGAATTTATATAGTATGTTTATTAACTATATATTATAAAAATACAAAGTGACATGGTAAATTTCAATCTAATTAACTAAGAGTTAAAACTAAAAGATAAGGTTACTATAATGAACCAAAACTATCTAAAATATATTGGTTGAAAATATTTCGACCCACCCCCACCTTAGACTTTTATTAATCCACTTTAGATCCATTAGAAACAGAATATGAATTTATTATAAATTAATACTTTAAGTTTTTCCTAAAGAGCCCCTCCTCCCCCTTACAAAAGGGCACAACTTCTAACAAATTCTTCACACCTTCAAAGCCTTTTGTTTCGGCCAACCCCTGCCCAAATACTCTCTCAGATTCCCTAACTTCAACCTAGAGGAATTATTTTGATCATAAATCCAACCTATGGAGGTCCTTTGATCAAATCAAAAGGAAGAACCCGAAGAAGAGGTTATGTTTTCACCACCCTTTTTCACGTTCCTTTCTTCTTAAACTTGTTATTTCTTTGTTATTTCTATTATAAAATAATATCTCCAGTATCTCCTATATAATGTGATGTTATTATAAATATGTTACAATCATATTCATTATTCTGTCTAACCTTTGAATGACATGTCACCATACATACGTACGTACTACTTACCGTCTCCACGTCGTGGTGTAATTGTTATTCAATACATTATTATTTGGATGGGTATAATAATGATGTTTATTTGATGTAAATAATAAATATAAAATTATATTAATTCTGTATATATGATATAACATCCAATTATATATTATTTTAATATCAAAAGAATGATATTTTTGCTCGTGCGTACGTACGGATTATCGTCTCCACAACGCGATGAGATTCATTTCCAAGTCAACATTCATCGATGATTATAAAAATATATATTACTAATAAGTATGTAATATATGACATAATAATTATACTGGAGATATATATATATATATATATAAGTATTTATGTACTTACATATATCTTATTCACTTACTTCCGTTCAATACTATATGAAAACAGAAACAGTGTTTATGCGTACGTACGGACTACCGTCTCCATAAACGGTGTTTTACATTTCATATATATGTCTATTATACATATTGATATTCTAAATATATATGATATATTTATAATGTTTTATATTATGGAAGTCTTTAAATCATGATCTAAGTGATACAATCAAGACTAACAAGTTAAAACACGTACGATAAAGAAAGTGATTATTACCTGAAATGTTAATTTAACATGGTAATTATTATTAAATGGGTAGTATAAAGTCATAAATGAATAATGTATGATATCATAAATATTAATATGGATCTGGTATAATTTCATAACATACTACAATCTTCGTTCAAGTGGTTCAACGAACCCTCGACTAAAGGAAAGTGCAAGGTAAGGGTTAACTCTCTAATCTCATTATTATCCGAGATTGTTTATGTGTAAGTATTTGCTGGGACATTTTTATCATCCATGTCCATTTTTCATAAAAATGATTTCAAAATGAAGATTATAAAGATTTTGAAAGGGAATCTTTATCAATATTATAATTTCAAATGTTTTAAATATTTATCTTTCTAAATCATTTTAATTAATGTCCTTGTTTTCAAAATAATTTTAAGGATTTATTTATATGGACATGAATTTTTTGAAATGATAATTATTTTCAAAAGTTTCAAAGTGGTATGGGACACTTTGATACAAATATCTCTTTTAAATTACTTCCTTTATAAATGTGTGACTTTTAAATGACTTTACAAAAAAGGATACTTCTCTCAAAAAGTTTTACGCGTCATTTTCAACTATGTCAGCATCCTCTACTGGATATTATTTTGGATTGAGGTTGATTTTTTATTAAAAAATATTCCTTATTGTATTGAAGGAGTTATGATATGATTTAATGTGGATGTGTTATTTTTATACAATTCATGGTTTATTGAGAAATTATTGACATTTCATATGCATGTTTTAATATGAATATATATGTTATGTTTAAACCTTTTCATATGAGGAATGCATTAGACATAGTAAGTGACGGGTGGAGCCTGGTATAGCTCCTCTATGCATCGGTAGGTCTCATGAGACAAACTACTTTCTTGGTACGAGGCCTTGACAAAATCTTATTTGTAGTCTTGGCATGAGGCCTTGGCTACGTGGTTATGATAGTCTGGAATTATGCATTCCATTATTATGAAATTGGTTAGTGATATTGCATGTGATTATTTGACTAGTAGAATATCCATGTGAATAAGTAAATGACATTATTTCATTTTATTTTTGCCATATTATTCTGAAGTTCACGTTTAAAAGATTTTTGTTTTAGTTATACATTTCTTTAAATGTTTATGCTTATTTTTGAAAGTTTCTGCTGCATTGCATACCCTTACTGAGCATTTGAGCTCACCCCTTTCTATGTTTTATTTTTCCCATGATTCCAAGAAGTGTATTGTGATTAATATGCAGGGTTCATCCAAGGGAATAATGGCCTTCACAAAGATTATTTATTTTGTTTTTTATGTCTTAATGTGTAATGTAACATTAATGTATGTCATCTATTTTCCAAGACTGCTAAACTGATCGGTCCTTCGTGAATTGATTCCTAGTAATAATGACAATGTATTAAAATAATGCACCGACTCTGGGTAACTGGGGTCGGGGCATTATAGTTGGTATCAGAGGATGTTTAGCAATAACCTTAGAAACTAGATTTAGATAAACTCCGATTAGAGCACATAGCCCTAAGATAGACTTTGAGGATTATTATAGAAGAACTTCCTAGAATTTTGGTATTGTAGATATTTTGTGAGTTTTCTGAGAAATGCATCCATGTCTGGATACGAACAGGTAGAGGTGGCTCTGGAATAGATGTACCTAGGGGTAAAACCCAAAAACACTGCTTTGAGCTAGACTCGAACGGGAACTGGGCACGACAACGGGCCTCGCTGCACTCTTGGTTACGACTCTCCAAGGGGATTTGCTTAGGATAATTCTCATTTTCTTTAAAAACCATTATGAAGGGCTCATGAGTATATACTTACTCAAAGAAAACATTTTTATGATTATGGATTTTATCCATAAACTATTCAACTTGCATTAGGTATTTTACAAGTTTGGAATTATTCATTGAAATTCATAAACTTACCCAGTTTATACTATTATATAGAAATGGTGCTCAGTAGAGGAATTTAAACTCAAGTAATACTTATGATCCAAAGAATAAGAAGGATCATATCTTTCAAGGTATTAAGCCATCATTTAAAAGGGAAATACTCTCCCACGTATTATCATCATATGAAGAAATAGTATCATGTGTTGATAAGATAAGTAAAGATTTTACTGAGTCCTATGGATATTAAGGGAAGAAAGAGAAGAAAGGGATGGAAGAGAGAAATATGGATAAACAGAAGAGGCAAAAGAAGAATTTTCCCATATAAGATAATTGTGGGAAGAAACACCCTGGAACTTTCCTGAAAGGAATGAGAGTTTGCTATAAGTGTGGAGAAAAAGGACACCATGTACGTGACAGCAAGGGTAATAAAAAGGTTTCAAATTTAAAATGCTTCATCTTCAGGGAGATGGTACACTACGCGAACCAATGTCCAAATAATCAGAGTATGCCACAAATGATGTTATTAGATAATAATCAAGTTATAATACTACCACAGATGAAGAGGAATGACTAGAGTTCTTATGTTGTTATTAGATAATTATGTCATTTGAGTGTTGTATCAACAATGTACTGGTTATAATAATTATGGAGTATATAAGGATTGTACTGCAGTATTATTTCATTAAGGACATGTGATTGTGTGGAACCAAGAAAAGTGGCTCAATATCAGGTCAAATTTTTGGAAAATATATGGTTGAGAGAAAGATAAAAAATAATATGGTTCTGATAATGAGGTAGTGATTTAGGAATAACAGATGGTTGATTTGAATAAATTATATTGGATATTCTTAACTACCTTAAAACTGATTAATGATTTCTATTCCCATCATTGTTGGAGTTTAAAACATTTTTGGATAGAAGGATTATATCCATTATTCTATAAGGAATAAGGGATCATGAATGTAATCAATAAGTTTTTATGTTAATTCCGGATGTTGCAATGTTTTAAAAGAATACATGACGAAGGTGGTCACATGTTTTTACGCGGGAAAAAGGATCTTCATTGTGTTTACCTTCCTTATAAATTTTGGACTGTGAGTTTGGACAGAAGTATTTTGGATAATTATAGATTGAGATTAATTATTTATTGCCATAAAAGGACAACCGGGAGGTCGGGCAGCAACCCGTCGCGACCGGCAAGGCTGCAAGACTTGAACCCGTAACCGAAGGGCGAAAAGGGTGTGTCACCTACCACATGCCCATGAGATGACGTGGATTACATAATATAGTTTATTTTAATAAGGTATAGTATATTAACTATAAATTCATTTTTTTAACCCCAAACGAATAGGATAAATAGAATACATTTTTTAAGTTCTGTCATCTTTTAAAGTGAAAGATGAGTTTGTGGTAGAAATTAGTTAAAGTATGGAACTCTACTTGTCAAGTATATATTTTTCTTCTCCTCTTATTCTATTAAGAAATTAATTCTTATACATTATTGAAGGGATCATAAAACCAAAAATGTGTTATCCTAATACCTTATTTTTTGTTGAACCAATGGTATTTTAAATCATCACAGATTGATGAATTTAAGGACCTCAATTTTAAACATGTTTGTGATTGGTGACCTCAATCACTACCTATAAATATTTACATTTTTCCTCCAATTATATGCCTATAATTTCCACCAATGTTTTCTTAATCGAGATCATAATTTTGTGAGGATCCTTTCATTTCTCTTTTACTCTTCTTAAGACAAAATTTTATTAACCAAATTTCCGATGTGGGTTTTCCCACAAAGATATTTTCTATTTTCAACCATTATTTTCGAAGAACAATATCAAATTGAGAGGAAGAAATTTATTGAAGGAGGGAATAATTTCACACACCAAGATTTCATAGTGTGTTATTTCTTCAAAATAATTCAATAACATGAACTACACGCAACATCGAGTTCAAGCGCACCACGACTTACCAAACAAGTCGTTCAAAAACGATTATGAATAGTATTTACTAAATATTGAACATTATATAAACCTTAAAATTTTAGAATCTATATTATGAGTTTCTTAGACATAATGTAAGAACAAATTCATTTTTTTCAGATAAAAGTAGTATTTTTTAAAAAATGCACTTTTACCAACATTTAATAGTGAACCATTTTTAAATCCAATAGTTTAAACTTTTATATATACAATTTGACTAAATAAATTTATTTTATAGAATGGTTACATAAAAAATTTTCAATTTAACACCCCAAACATACATGGTATGCTTCTCTTTGAATAATACAGTAGCGTGTGTTTTACGCAACTTCGAGTTCTAACACACACTACGACCAATCAAACTAGCCGTTATAAATAGTAATACCAAAGTTTTCAAATTTTATAAATTTTATCACTCAAAATGGTCTTCATTTTTGGATTCAGAATATCGAATTTATCCTAGGGTGAAAATTTGGTACTTTTCAGATAACTTTTATATTTTGATGAATAGTGAAAATTACTAAATTTTAATTAAAAACAACATTTTTAATCAAAACAATTAATTGTGAAAATTTATGAATTTTAGTGATTTAAAAGTATACATAGAATATATTTTTACCATTTAATTCAATTTTTGTCATTGTACATAATTTCAAAATTAAACCGGACATAAAAAAGTGTCAATCTTTTGATATTTATTATATCTTAAAAAACGCTTTTTGTTTTGACAGTAGGAATTAATTTTAAATTAATTTCTGCCACTTATCTGTTTGGAATTTCGAAAAATGGATTCCATATTTGGATTCAAGATGTCAAAATTGTGTAAATAGGTAACTTTTATTTTTAGACATTTTGAATAATTACTTCGGAAAATATTTTATTTACCATGGTTAAAGGGTAAATCCGGTAAATAAGGGTTAAAATAATATTATAATATTAATAAATTACCCTAAAACATGTCCTATAATCATTGGTGGATACATTTCCGACCATGGTACTCTTTGGGTTGATTTTGGGACCCCATGGATCAACTTATAGGTGATAGGGACACTATATATTAATTAAGTTAAAGTAAATACAAAAATGACATAAGCTTATATCATTTAGAAAAACAACTTTTACATAGGGTTATATATGTTATATTTTCAATTAAAAATAATCATTAGAAATATAAAACTATTTTATACATTATTTTATTTTATTTAAAAAATTTAGACATTGAAAAAGTAAAAATATATATGACACAATAATGATACAGTATTTTCCTTATTAATGAATGAATCAAATAATTGGTATTATAAATGTTAAAATAAATATAATTTAAATGTATTGATGACATAAACGAATTTTATTGGTTATTATTCCATGTTATTATTTCTTAAATGATTTTTTTTGATTTAATAATGTTTTTATGACTTTCTCAATAATCAATTACTGAGTAGTGTCAAAATTGACATAAATGAGTTTTTAAAAAAAATAGGATATTATTAATTTATATTCTATTCCTAAAAATCTATGGTTCGGCCAAAGGACTTATTTCATTATATTTTTATCATTAATGGACCACTTTGGGGTCGCTTGGATGTATATAGTATGTTTATTAACTATATATTATAAAAATACAAAGTGACATGATAAATGTCAACCTAATTAACTAAGTGTTAAAATTGAAAGATAAGGTTAATATAATGACCCAAACCTATCTAAAATATATTGGTTGAAAAGATTTAGACTCATCACTACCTTCTACTTTGAATAATCCACTTTGGTGCCATTATAACCCGAATATGAATTTATTATAAATTAATACTTTAAGATTTTTCTAAAGAGCCCCTCCCCCCTTATAAAAGGACCAAACTTCTAACCAATTATTCACACCATCAAAGCCTTTTTGTTCGTCCAAAACCTACCCAAATACTCCCTAAACTTCCCTCACATCATCCTAGAAGCCTTAGTTTGATCATAAATCCAACCTACATAGCCCTTTTGATCAAATCAAAAGGAAGAACCTGGAGAAAAGGTAATGTTTTAACCACCTTCTTTCAATTTCCTTTCTTCTTCAACATCTTATTTCTTTGTTATTTCTATTAAAAAAATAATAAATACAGTCTCTTCAATATACTGTGATGTTATTATAAATATTTTAGAACAATATTCAGAATTATGTCCATCCTTTGAATGAAATGTCGCCATACGTGCGTACGTACGGCTTACCGTCTCCACGCCGTGGTGTAATTGTTATTTAATACATTATTATTTGGATGGGTATAATAATGATGTGTATTTGATGTAAATAAAAAATATAAAATTATAAGGATTCTGTATATATGATATACCATCTAATTATATATTATTTTAATATCAAATGAATGATATTTTTTCTCGTGCGTACGTACGGATTACCGTCTCCACGACACGATGAGATTCATTTCCATGTTCACCATTCATAGACGATTATATAAATATATATTACTAATAAGTATGTAATATATGACATAATAATTCTACTGGAGATATATATATTTATATATATAAGTATTTCTTTACATACATATGTCTTATTCACTTACTTCCGTTCAATACTATATGAAAACAGAAACAACGTTTTTGCGTACGTACGGACTACCGTCTCAATAAAAGATGTTTTCCATTTCATATATATCTCTATTATACATATTTATTTTCTAAATATATATGATATATTTATCATGTTTTATATTCTGGAAGTATTTAAATCATGATCTAGGTTATACAATCAAGAGTAACAAGTTAAAACACGTACGATAAAGCGATTATTACCCGAAATATTAATTTAACAAAGAAATTATTATTAAATGGGTAGTATAAAGTCATAAATGAATCATGTATGATATCATAAATATTAATATGGTTCTGGTATAATTTAATAACATACTAAGATATTTATACAAGTGGTTAAACATACCCTTGAATAAAGGAAATTGCAAGGTAAGTGTAAATTCTTCAATCTCATTATTATCCGAGATTGTTTATGTGTAAGTATTTATTGGGAAATTTTTATCATCCAAGTCCATTTTTCATAAAATTGATTTCCAAATGATGATTTTATGGATTTTGAAAGGTACTCTTTATCAATATCATAATGTCAAATATTTTAATGATTTATCTTTCTAAATCATTTTAATTAATGTCCATGTTTTCAAAATGATTTTAAGGATTTATTTATATGGACATGAATGTTTTGAAATGATAATTCTTTTCAAAAGTTTCAAAATGGTATGGGACACTTTGATATAAATATCTCTTTTAAATTACATCCTTTATATATGTGTGACTTTTAAATGATTTTACAAAAATGATATTTCTCTCAAAAATTTTTACTCTTCATTTTCAACTATGTCAGAATGCTCTACTGGATATTATTTTGGATTCAGGTTGATTTATTATAATAAAATATTCCTTTTTGTATTGAATGAGTTGCGATATTTTTGAATGTGGATGTGTTATTTTTATACCATTCATGGTTTATGGAGAAATTTTTGACATTTCGTATGAAATTTGTCATATGAATGTTTATGTTATGTTTAAACCTTTTCATATGAGGAATGCATTGGACTTAGAAAGTGACAGGAGGAGCCCGCTATAGCTTCTCGATGCATCGGTAGGTCTCATGAGACAAACTAGTGTCTTGGAATGAGGCCTTAAAAAAATCATATTTTTATTCTTGGCACAAGGCCTTGGCTACGTGGTTATGATAGTCTGGCATTATGCATTCCATCATTATGAAAGTGGTTAGTGATATTGTATGTGATTATTTGACTAGTATAATATCCCTATGGATAAGTAAATGGAATTATTTCATATTATTTTTCCCTTATTATGCTGAAGTTCAAGTTTAAAAGGCTTTTGCTTTAGTTATACATTGCCTTAAATGTTTATGCATATTTATTAATGTTTCTGCTGTATTGCTTACCCTTACTGAGCGTTTGAGCTCACCCCTTTCTATGTTCTATTTTTCCCAGGATTCCAAGAAGTGTATTGTGATTGATATGCAGGGTTATGTAAAGGGAATAATGGCATTAATAAAGGTTATTTATGTTGTTCTGTATGTCTTAAAGTGAAATGTAACATTCATGTAAGTAATATATTTTCCAAGACTGCTAAATTGATCGGTCCTTCGGGACTTGATTCCTTGTAATCATGAAAATGTATTAAAATAATGCACCAACTATGGGTAACTAGGGTTGGGGCATTACATCCCTCCCATTCAACAACTTCTCCATCTTATCCTGGATCTCTACAGGCCGCTCCTAGAATATCCCATCATCTTAAATGTCAATCTCAATCCAATTGATAATGTTAGAGTCTTCACGATGATAACGAATGAGCTGTGACACTTGAATAAAATCATGTGTCTTGCTCATTTTCCAGGGAGGTGCTACCTGATACGCCACTACTCTCACATGATCCAATACCTCAAAAGGCCCCACAAATAGATGATAAACTTACTTCCACAAACAAAACATTATTTCCCATAATGGGGAGTAACCTTATGCGACATTTGATCCCCAAACCCAAACTCTAGTGGTCTCCTCATATGGTCAGCATAAGACTTTTGATGATCCTGCACTTCCTTCATCCTCTCATGAATCACATGAACCATCTCTATTATATTTTGTACAGGTTTCATTCAGAGAATTGATGACTCTCTAAACCAAATCCATCACAATGGATAATGGAATGGTCCACCAAAAAAGGCACCATATAGTGCTATACCATACGTGGACAGAAATCTATTCTTGTATGAAAACTCTACCAAGGGTAGTTTCCTTATCCCTTAAACTCCATAATCTAGGACACAAGAGCGCAACATGTCTTAAAGAGTCTAGATGGTCCATTCAATCTGACCATATGTCGGTGGGGAAAATAATTTCTAAGGCATCGCTGAGAACTGAAACCATTCTAGATATATCTCCACAACTGGGAGGTAAAACAAGGATCTAGATCAGAAATGATCATCCAATAGACTCAGTGAAGTCTCACCACCTCTTCTAGATACTATCTAAAAAACATCCACTGATCTTGACTCCATGATTGCTTTAAAGTTGGAATAATTCATCAAATCATCGACTACATCCAATATAGAGTCATAGCCTCTCCGAGCTCGAGGTAAACTAGTAAAAATTGCCTTTGATATTTCCACCCACATCCACTATGGAACATCTAATAGGTGGATAAGACCACCTAGAACACGGTGCTCGACCATCATCTTCTGGAAGACCAAACATCAAGACACAAACTCTACAACCACACATTTCAATCGAGGCCACCAAAACTAATCACACCATTATCTAGAATGGAAAACCTGTACAACCTAATAATTCCATATTATGATTCAACCCTGAATTCGCTTCCATCACTGACTCTGAAACACCAGATTCATGCACTGCATCACAATGCGACTTCCTACTCAACACATTGGCTACAACACTCCATTTACCAGGTGTATACGAAATTTCAAAGTAGTAATCCTATAATAAATCCATATATCGATGCTACTGCATGTTCATGTCATGTTGGGAGAAAACAAACCTCTTGTTCTTATAATCGATGAAGTCCAAAAAGCACTCGTTGATGATGTAATGTCTCTACAACTTCAGAGAAAACACCACTTCTAGAACTCAAGATCATTGGTGGAATAGTTACGTCCATGGTGGTATAACTAAAAAGATCCAAAAAAACAACTAATCACCACTCTATCAAAAAACAACCTTACGCCAGATGTGAAGCTTCACAGAATACATAAAACTGAACTCCTTCCATTGGGAGACTGTGAAACTTAGCACTAACCGAATTCTTCTTCTGATACTCCAAAGATGAATGAATCTTATTAGATAGCACAAATGTTTAGTCCTTCTTGATTAATGCTGTTAGAGGAGTCCCAAACCGAGATAAATCACACCTGAACCTCTTGTAATATCATTCAAGAATAAGAATACTTTTCAGCTCTTCTACTTTCTTGAGGACCTCCTAAGACAAATCTACTTCTATATTTGATAGATCCATATGTAACCCCTACTAGGATACCACATGACCCAAGAAACATACTTCCCGATCCGAAAACTCACACTTCAACAACTTCCCAAACAACTTATGTCAATGATGAACTCCAAAAATTGAATGTAGATGCTCTAAATGATCCTCCTATGAGGTTGAGTACAGAAGGATTTCTTCGATGAAAACTACCATGAGCATATATAGGAACTCACAAAACACAACATTCATCAACCCCATGAGAATAGGTAGAGAATTTATGACACAAAATGGCCTCACCATGAACTCGTAATGCCCATGACATTAAATGAAAGCTGCCTTTGGAAGATCCTCACCCTTCACTCGCATCTGATGATACCTAGACCAAAAATCTATCATTGAGAATAATGTCACACCCTTTAGTTGAGATAATATATCACCAATACGTGGAATATGATTTCGATTCATCACTTTTACAATGTTTTCAAGGGTCAACATTCGATACACAACCGCAATTTGTCATCATCCTTCCTCATGAAAAAAATTATTGTGTGCCACGGTGACACACTCAGCTGAACAAAACCGCACATCCACAGAACATCGAGCACTATACGCAGATCCAAAAACATATATCGAACCGTCTTAAATGGAGAAGAGGAGATAGGATATATGCCTGGTTATACCTTGATCCTGAATAGGATCACCCATTGAGTGTGTAATGCGACATACTCTTCTAGAAAGACATCTGTGTATCCCTCCACAACCCTTGGAAATTTCAATGGATGAACCTACGATGAACTCAACAAAAGCTCATAAATCATGTTTGATAAGAACTGAACATGACCCCAACCTATCTAGGGGTCTCTCTGGCCAACAAAAACTGGTATCCCTCCATTAGCATCAAAGAACAACACCAACCTCCAGAAGCAATCGTCAATCAGTACGGGAAAAATGGGTATTTGCAACGGGTTATTTGCGATGGGGATAAATCCCGTCGCAAATAGCCCTGTTAAAAACTTATTTGCGACGGGGGAATTTTCCCGTCGCAAATAAGTAGTCTTTTGCGATGGGTTAGCATTCCCCGTCGCAAAAGGACTGGCGCGCTTTGCGCGCCAATTCGCGGGAAACGTATTTATGACGGGCGGCTACCGCCCGTCGCAAATAACCGGCGGCGGTAAAAGCTATTTGCGACAGGAATATACTCCCATCGCAAATACTATGTCGGTAGGGTAGTATTTGCGACGGGACCCGTCGCAAATAACTATTTAACCGTTGACCGTAATAAATGATTGCTAAGGTATTTTCGACGAGTACCGTCGCAAATAATCTAACCTATAAATACCCCCCCATCCGTTTTTTTTCATTCATTCTCAAACTCGATCTTCTCCTTCTCTCAAAATTCTATTTCTAGAGTTCAGTGTTTCTTAAGTTTAATTTTTTTTCGGAGTTGATATTGAAGTTTTCAAGAACGATCAGAGGTCAACCTCAGATCTATTTTAAAGGTATTTATGTTCATTTTAATTTAATATTTATTTTAAAGTTTTTATTAGTTTCAATTATTCTTAATTAGTTGTAATTTAATTATGTTTACATTGTTTTGTTACTTAATAAATTTAAATTATTAGTTTTGTTCACAGTTAATGGTAATTAGTAATAATTAGTAATAATTTCCAATAATTAAGAATAAATGCTAATAATTAGTAATAAATATCAATAATTAGGAATAATTAGTAATAATTACCAACAATTACCAAAAATTGGTAATAATTGGTAATAATTACTAATAATTAGTAATAATTACTAATAATTAGTAATAATTTCCAATAATTACCAATAATTAGTAATAATTTCCAATAATTACCAATAATTAGTAATAATTTTCAATAATTACCAATAATTAGTAATAATTAGTAATAATTACTAATAATTAACAATAATTAGTAATAATTACTAATAATTAGTAATAATTATCAATAATTAGCAATAATTTGTAATAATTACTAATAATTAGTAATAATTACCAATAATTATCAATATTTAGTACTAAATATTAATAATTAGTAATAATTACCAATAATTAGGAATAATTAGTAATAATTACCAATAATTACCAATAATTAGTAATAATTAATAATAATTAGCAATAATTAGCAACAATTAGTAATAATTACCAATAATTAGTAATAATTACAAATAATTATCCATAATTAGTAATAATTACCAATAATTATCCATAATTAGTAATAATTACCAATAATTATCCATAATTAGTAATAATTACCAATAATTACCAAGAATTACCAATAATTAGTAATAATTTACTAATTACCAATAATTATCCATAATTAGTAATAATTACCGATAATTACGAATAATTAGTCATAATTTACTAATTACCAATAATTATCCATAATTAGTAATAATTAGTCATAATTAGTAATAATTAGTAATAATTAGTAATAATTACCAATAATTAGGAATAATAACATTATTACATTATTAGTATATTTTATTATTAATATTAAAATAATATAATTTTTTATATTATATACAATTCTCCTATCATCTGTGTGTTTTCTGTCTCCACATGTAATATTTGTATGTGGAGACAGAAAACACACAGATGAAAGGAGAATTATATATAATATAGAAAATTATATTATTTTAATATTAATAATAAAATATACTAATAATGTTATTATTCCTAATTATTGATAATTATTCCTAATTATTGGTAATTATTCATATAATTACCAATAATTAGGAATAATTACCAATAATTACCAATAATTAGGAATAAGTAGTAATAATTAGTAATAATTACCAATAATTAGTAATAATTACCAATAATTAGTAATAATTACCAATAATTAGTAATAATTACCAATTATTAGTAATAATTACTAATAATTAGTGATAATTAGTAATAATTACCAATAATTAGTAATAATTAGTAATAATTAGTAATAATTAGTAATAATTACTAATAATTACCACTAATGAATAATAATTAGTAATAATTAGTAATAATTAGGAATAATTACCAATAATTAGTAATAATTAGTAATAATTTGGAATAATTACCAATAATTACCACTAATTAGTAATAATTAGTAATAATAAGAAATAATTAGTAATAATTACCAATAATTAGTATTAATTAGTAATAATTACCAATAATTAGTATTAATTAGTAATAATTACCAATAATTAGTAATAATTAGTAATAATTAGTAATAATTACCAATAATTAGTAATAATTAGTAATAATTACCAATAATTAGTAATAATTACTAATAATTAGTAATAATTAGTAATAATTATTAATAATTACCAATAATTAGTAATAATTACCAATAATTAGTAATGATTACCAATAATTACCAATAATTACCGATAATTACCAATAATTACCAATAATTAGGAATAATTACCAATAATTAGGAATAATTACCAATAATTACCAATAATTAGGAATTATTACCAATAATTAAGAATAATTACCAATAATTACCAATAATTAGGAATAATTACCAATAATTAGGAATAATTACCAATAATTAGGAATAATTACCAATAATTAGGAATAATTACCAATAATTAGTAATAATTAGTAATATTTAGTAATAATTAGTAATAATTAGTAATAATTACCAATAATTACCACTAATTAGTAATAATTAGTAATAATTAGTAATAATTAGGAATAATTACCAATAATTCGTAATAATTAGTAATAATTACAAATAATTACCACTAATTAGTAATAATTAGTAATAATTACCAAAAATTAGTAATAATTAATTATAATTACCAATAATTAGTAATAATTAGTAATAATTACCAATAATTAGTAATAGTTAGTAATAATTAGTAATAATTATCCAAATTAGTAATAATTAGTAATAATTACCAATAATTAGTAATAATTACTAATAATTAGGAATAATTACCAATAATTAGGAATAATTACCAATAATTACCAATAATTGCCGATAATTACCGATAATTACCAATAATTTCAAATAATTATGAATAATTACCAATAATTAAGAATAATTACCAATAATTACCAATAATTAGGAATAATTACCAATAATTAGGAATAATTACCAATAATTAGGAATAATAACATTAATACATTATTAGTATATTTTATTATTAATATTAAAATAATATAATTTTTTATATTATATACAATTCTCTTTTCATCTGTGTGTTTTCTGTCTCCACATGTAATATTTGTATGTGGAGACAGAAAACACAGAGATGAAAGGAGAATTGTATATAATATAAAAAATTATATTATTTAAATATTAATAATAAAATATACTAATAATGTTATTATTCCTAATTATTTGTAATTATTCCTAATTATTGGTAATTATTCATATAATTACCAATAATTACCAATAATTACCAATAATTAGGAATAATAACATTATTACATTATTAGTATATTTTATTATTAATATTAAAATAATATAATTTTTTATATTATATACAATTCTCCTTTCGTCAGTCGTGTATGATGTAAACTCTTTAATTATCCTTGCTTGAGTGTTTTTTCTAACAAATTATTCAAAACCAGTAATGCTTTTATATTTTATAGAAAAATATGGAACAACGAGGTCATCAACAATCGTTATTAGGTGACCGCATATGGATAAATCAACATAGAAATCCAAACGGTTCTGGTTTAAATCCTGTATATGTAGAGGATGTGGAGACTTTTTTATCATTTGCAGCATTAAATCCAGAATTTGTTTCAGACGAAAAAATTAAATGCCCTTGTAGAAAATGTGCATTGAGAACGTTTGACACGTTTGAAAAAGTGGGGGGACATCTCTTGCATTTTGGTTTTCAACCAGATTATGTTTTTTGGTATCAACACGGTGAACGCAGTTCCAGAGTAGGTGATACCAACTTGATTCCAGATCCATCCCGGTTTCAAGATTTAGTACATGATGTTGCAGGTTCATCTGTTCAACATACAGAAACTCCGGCTGATATAGCTTCAAATCCTGAGTTGGAACCGTCTGAATTTTATGAGTTGTTGAGGTCTGCTGAGGATGCATTATATCCTGGCTGCAAGATTAGCAAATTAGAAGCAGTTGAAAAATTTATGGCTATCAAATCAGATAACGGAATGTGAAACACCTGTTTTGACCAGATATTTTCTTTGCTTAAAACACTGTAACCCGAAGGAAATGTTTTGCCTACAAATTACTATGAGAGTAAGAGGCTAGTTCGAAATTTGGGACTTACTTGTCCGAAGATTCATGCATGTTCAAATGACTGCATTTTATATTCTGGGGAAAATGAGTCGTTGGATAGTTGTCCCACATGAGGGCAACTGAGATATAAATAAGGACAACATGGGAAGTCTGGTTTGATTCCTGTAAAACAGTTGAGATATTTTCCACTTACATCCAGACTTCAGTGTTTATTCATGTCTATGAATACATCGACAATGATGTCATGGCATAAAGAGAATATTTCAACTGATAAAAGCTTGAATCATTTAGCTGACGGTGATTCATGGAAACATTTTGTTAGACTGCATCCATCCTTTGCTTTAGAAGCTAGAAATGTTCGACTGGGCCTTTCCACTGATGGTTTCTGTCTGTTCAGATCTTATGGTAGTCAATATTCATGTTGGCCTATTTTTTTAACTCCGTACAATTTACCTCCATGGATGATGATGAAGGAGCCATATATCTTGTTGACTTTACTAATTCCAGGACATCTGAAGAAAAATATTGATTTTTATTTGAAACCATTGATTGATGAATTAAGTTTATTGTGGAGTACTGGTGTCAGTACATATGATGTTGCAAAGAGACAGAATTTCATACTGAGAGCAGCATTGATGTGGACAATTAGTGACTTCCTGGCTTATGGGATGTTATTTGGCTGGAGTACACATGGTCAGAAATCATGTCTTTGCTGTATGGGAGAGAAAAAAGAATTTATGCTCATTCATGGAAAGAAACCTTGTTATTTTGACTGTCATTGCAGATTTCTTCCAGCTGATCATCCTTTTCGCAGAAACAGATCTGATTTCAGAAAACGAACAGTTGAAAGGGAAGGACCTACAAAAATGCTATCAAGTTCGGAGTTAAAATCAGTTGTATTTTCATTACCTCCCATCACTTTTGGTCCCACAATAAACCAACAGAAAATTTCTGGTTTTCGGAAAGAACACAATTGGATTAAACGTAGAATATTTTGGGATTTTCCATATTGGTCTGATTTGTTGGTCCGACACATGTTAGATGTCATGCATATTGAGAAGAACTGTTTTGATAATTTGTTTCATACAGTTTTGGATACGCCAGGAAAGAGAAAAGACAATGTAAATGCACGTTTAGATCTTGCCCAAATTTGCAGGCGTCCAGAACTGGAACTGTTTGAGAATGTCAGAACAGAAAGGTTACTGAAACCAAAAGCAGCTAATACACTATCTAAAGAAAACCGTTTATTATTTTGTCAGTGGATTGCAGATTTGAGACTTCCAGATTTCTCTGCTTCCAATTTGGGTAGATGTTTAAAGAATGGTCATATTACTGGATTAAAAAGTCATGATTTTCATGTTATAATGGAAATAGTTCTACCCATTGGATTAAGAGGTCTGTTGAATTCTGTGATTTGGGATTCCATAACTGACATGTCTCATTTTTTTTGGGAAATTTCTGCGGCTAAAGCAGATTATGATTCTCTAGGCAAACTTGAAAAAGATGTTGTTTTAATTATATGTAAACATGAAAAAATATTTCCACCGTCTTTCTTCGACTAAATGGAACATTTGATGTTACATTTGCCATATGAAGCCAAATGTGGAGGTCCAGTATAGTTTCGATGGATGTACCCATTTGAAAGATGCATGCAAAAATTGAAAAGAAAAGTACGTAACAAAGCATCTGTTGAAGGATCTATTGTAGAAGCTTATTTACAAGAGGAAATATCTTTTTTTGCTCCCATTATTTTTGAATCTGAGTATCCTTCAAAACACAACCAAATGGGATGGAACGAGAGGAATATTGATGAAATCGACAATCAATTATCTATTTTCAACCATCCAGAGCATGGTTTTGGTGGAGTTTATGAACGCTGGCTTTCGGATGATGAGCATCACAGAGCTCATACGTATGTTTTTCTCAACTGTGAAGAGATGACATCAGTTGTACTGTAAGTGTTTATATCACTTATTCTATCATTTATGTTACAGTAAATAACATTGGTTTTTATAGGTTGTATGATAATCATATCAAGAAACAAATTCCACAAATTATAGAAGCTGCTCTCGAAGAACGCCGACTGAAAAATTTCTCTCAGTGGTTTCAAAAACTGGTTACATAAATTCTTTATCTTTTAGCAACTCATTTAATGTATAGTTTACTATATTGATAATTATTTCACAAATTTTTAGGTGTCTCGACATGCTGATAAAATTGACAAACGGCTGTGTATATTGAGTAACCCACCTTCCAAACATGTTAAAACTTATAATGCATATGTGGTGAATGGATTTCGATTTCACACACATGAATATGGGGAATCGAAAAAAACAATGAATAGTGGAGTTAGCTTGAGAGGATCTCATCATCGAGAAAATGAAGTTGACTTTTATGGCATACTTGATGAAATCATTGAACTCTGTTATCTTGGACAACATTACATAACCATGTTCAAATGTCGGTGGTTGGATACAGAGAGAGGCATGCGAGTTCATCCGACTCATGGAATCATAGATATTAAATGTAAAAGTGTTCTCGCAGTAAATGAACCATTCTTATTGGCTCAACAGGAACATCATGTTTATTATGCAAAGTACTGTGCTACATCAAGAGACTTGACTGATTGGTGGAGTGTAATAAAAATCAAAATTCGAGACAATCAGTTTAGTCAAAGTGAATATGTTTTCACCGATGTGCAAATAATTGAAGTTTTTCAAGAGAGTACTGAAAATCAATCATTTTTACAAAGAGACATGAGTATCGATGACGACACCCCACATTTAAGAGTCGGTGATGACGATGATGTTAATGATGTCACATATGAATTTGAAATGGTAAGAGATGAAGCAACTGGAACTCGAATGGATATCGATGATGTTGAGGAGGAATATGAAAATGACATTGACATATATGAAGATGATGATGAAGATGAACACTGATAGAATTCCATGGTAGTTATATACAATCATAATATATATATATATAATAGTAATTATCAATTATTTTCTAACAACATTAACATTTTCGGTTTCAGATGGACGAATACACATTTCATGAGTTGGCGGATACGGACCTAACTTTCAATGCGGATGAGTTGCTGGCAGATGACCCTCAGCCTGAAGGCGCTCTAGGTAGTACGCGGAGGGGGCGCGGTCTTACGCGATTGATGATTCTTGACCCCGTCCCCGAGCGACGTTCACGTCTTGGGTTTGATCCACGCACACGGAGGTGTGATAACCTGTGTGATAATCTGTGGATTTGACTAAGATTTAATTAATCTATTAACATAATAAATGTTTATTATTTTTACAGTTTTCTGCATATAGCTATCGGACAGGGCAGTGCTATTTTGCACAACTATTTCTCTCAGCCGTGGACCACATGGGAGCAGATTCCCATTGATGTGCAGCATGCCATGTTCGGCCATTGGTTGGTACGTACATAAATAAATAATTTTTATTTTGAAAATTATTTCATTTCTAACATGATATTTTGATTTATTTGTAGGGTTTATGGTATCCGATCGAGGATACCATGCGTAACGCCATCCACAAGGCATGGGAGGTGGCCATGTGTGATCGCTTTCTTCAGTTTTTGCACAATTTAAGAAAATCTACCACGAAAAAAGCAGGAGTGTCATATTTTGACGAGTCATGTAGAGCACACCGACCAGAGTACATTTCATCCCATGTATGGGATGGATTATGTGCGCACTGGTTGAGTGGTGCCTTTCAGAGGAGATCATCGGTGGGGAGGCAGAATCGGGGGAGATAGGAGGTGACTCATCGAGCTGGGAGTCGTTCTTTCAGTACTCATAGACAACATCTGGTACGTACATTATTTATAAATATTTTATATAACTATATATATTAACAGTTTATTTTTTATTCTTACAGGCTGTCGAGCACCCCGATATTACGATGTATGACGTATATCAGAGGATGTATAGTGATCCTGCTACTGGGGAGCTCAGAGGTGATCGTCAACATCACATCGTGGTCAGTATTATTTGTTTTCATGTTTAAAAATTAACTGCATATAATATATTCACAATTTTAATTTTAAATTGCAACTACAGGAGTCATATGAGGCCGCAACGTCACAGACCCGGCCTGAGAGTCAGGCCGAGTCATCAGATCAGACCACTGGCCGTCAGTTTGATGAGGCGTCATGGATGCAGGCCACCCAGTATGCCTTCGAGAAGGGCCGGGTAGATGGTATTATCTCTCAACTGACTCCTGGAGATTATTATGGCAGTGCTGCGATGTCGGCGTCCAGCTCGAGAGGAGCTCGTGCATCTTCTTCTGCTACATAGTATGAGGATCAGTTGCGATCTCAGACTGCAATGATAGAGAGTCTCTGATAGGAGCAGGAGCAGATGCGTCAGCAGCAGCAGCAGCATGAGGAGGAGCGTCGATGCCAACAACAGCTGTACGAGGAGCAAATGAGTTGGTGGCAGCAGCAACACTAGGAGCAGATGGAGTACATGCGCCGACTCACTCATTCTTTAGGTATTGAGTTTCCTCCACCAGAATCTGCAGATCCCCACTGCCCCCTCCTTCAGATTAGAGTTTGTTTTTATGTTTAAAAGTTTGTTAAATCAAAATATGAATTTTTTTTCTATTCGTAGTTTCTATCTCATTATAAAATATTAATAATATTATATTTTGAAATAAAAATATTAATATGAATAATATTATTATTTATATTTTATAATATTAAATTTTATATATATATTAAAATTTTACAGTACTATAATTTAATTATAATTTTTTTTAATATTTGAATTATTTTAATATTTGAATGTAAAATAATTCTATTAATATTATATTAATTAAAATAACTTATTAATATTTTTTTATTTATGAATTATAATTCTAATATTATTATATTAATCAAATCATTTATTAATATTCTATTATTTTTTATTTTTGGATTATAATTCTATTATTATTATATTAATTAAAATAATTTATTAATAATTTATTATTTTAATTTGTGAATTATAATTCTATTATTATATTAATTAAAATCATTTATTAATATTTTATTATTTTTTATTTTTGAATTATAATTGGATTATTATTATATTAAATAAAATAATTTTTTTTATTTTTTTATAGTATTTGCGACGGGATACTATGCCCGTCGCAAATATTATTATTATTATATTCATTAAAATAATTTAATAATAGTTTTTTATTTTTCTCTAAAAAATATTATTTGGGACGGGCCCGTCGCAAATACTTGTTGCGACGGGCCCCGTCGCAAATACGTGTTGCGACGGGCCCCGTCGCAAATACCTGTTGCGACGGGCCCCGTCGCAATTACTATTTTAAATGTTTTTACAAAAAATATGGAGTAATATTTGTGACGGGAAGGATCCATGTCGCAACTACTAGCTTTAGCGACGGGCCCGTCACAAATAGTTGTTGTTGCGACGGCGTTTTCTGTAATGGGCGATTTGCGACTGGCCCCCGTCGCAAAAGGCCATTTGCAACGGGATCCCGTCGCAAATCGCCGTCGCAAATACCTGTTTTTCTAGTAGTAAATATCCTGCACTGAATACTACCAATCCATTCCATGTATGAAATCATATAGTTATATGCATAAACATAGGAAATATACCCAAGAGAAGTGATTCCCCAACAGTACCTCATAGTCTCTACATACATCAAACAAGTCTTCTTGACCACCAACTTGTGTAGTAAATTCTAGGGGAACTGGAAGCCTATCTACCTCATGTCTGAAGTCATGGACAAGGGTAGGTGTTATAAAGGAGTGTGTCACTCCTAATTCAAAAAGGAAAAAACCATGTAGAAAAAATGAAAAGGGTACATCAAATGATGTCTTGATTTCCATACGCTAGTAACACTAAAGCATAAAGCTTTCCATATCCGCTCTGACCCTGATGACAACCACCACCATGATCACTCTCTTCTCTCAAATGAAATGGAATGTCCATAGGATATCCATGAATTCCCCCATCCACACTATAATGATCCAATGATAGTGCATCCTTCTACTACTATCGTGGATGGAACTACCTCAAAAGAGAAACCTAGTGGAGAACACTTGGTTCACACTGACTTCATTGGGTGGTCGGTGACTCTCTCTTCTGATGACCTCGGCCTCTATAAGAAAAACTAGAACATGATCCCTTTGTAAAGGCCTAAGAGTCGACACCCCCAAAGGAAAATTATGATGACTACTGGGATGGTCCCCCAACTAAATGAAATCTCTTCTTCTATGAAAACAGAGAACCACGGGCCACAACTCTGATTCATGAGAAATCCAAAGAACTCCCCTCTCATGATGATTCAGTTCTGGATAACATCTTCTTGATGAATTTTTCCCTCCCCATCACCTCAATGTATGTCTTTACCATAAATAGGGTGACCGAGAACATGATATCTATATAAAAATACCCCTCGAAATTTAGTGCCCCAGCCTCCTCATCTAAAAATAGGTCTGAAGTATATCGTAAATTGTTCCTAATATGGATTCCAAACTCTCAAACACTAGAGCTCTCCTGTCGAACAACAAGTAGCTCCTTGTGACTGGATTTGTTATCGTTAAATGAATGAAACTGAACTCTGAACATTTCTCGGAACTCCTCCCTTGAGATCACCGAATCCTCCAGAAATATGAGGAATACGAACTGTTTCTTCCTTACTTCCCCACATAGAATCATCACATCTAATGATACCTAGTCCTCCTTCTGAATAAAGACAGTGGTGAATGCTATCTCAACCTATACCAACTAGTCTTTCATGAAAATATCTTATATGTATTCTTTATAAATACCTACGCACTACTGCTAAAATCTCATTATTTCATCCTCTATGAGTTGTCATCGACGAACTCCACTCTGCGGCGATCTACTCACGCAGCCTGCTGGACATCATTTTTGAAAACCTAATAAGGATGTCAAACTAGATCCATACCTGAAAAATAACAAATAGATAGAACTCATATACCAATAATATGAGTGACTCAATAATATTTAATTTATTCATTTTCAGTTAACATATCCCATGGTCTACCCATTCAAACACATGTTCATAAAAGAGTGATGGATGATCCTTTCCAAAGTATCACTCCTATAGAAAGTAAATCCTCCTTTAGTATCTAATGTAAAAATAGTGAGCCACGAGTTAGAACATATGTGGTTAAAATTCTTATGTCTCAGCCGGTCTCTGGTGTATACAACACTTTCTGAACTTGACAATAATTGTTTCCCTACAAACCCATTCAACCACACATGTTCCTAACTTCAAACTCTTTCCTATCCCTCATCCAGAGTTTGGAGACCACATTTTCATGACACCCTACCCACAATGTGTACCCTTCAGGAGCCAGAAATCTGAGAAGAGAGATAGTGACCCTGAAGTCCCTCTTCTAGAAGGCCTTGGTTTGGTGACAAGCATTGAGTTTATATTGAACACACAAAGGGGAGGCATTACCCTCTAGGAGAACACATGAGAAAGAGAGAGATAGGATAGACACCAAAAATCTCAAACATAGACTATGCTATATAAGTAATATGAATGAAACATATGTAACATCATCCATGAACTATTAAAACTAGAAGGAAAAACTATAATTACCAAATAAAGTAAAATTGAAGTGACCATGAATCCCAAACAGCTCTTGGAACCCCAAGCTAGTAGTAAACAACCTAAACTCCAACCTGCTCCATGTGACATAAAAAATAGTTTTTATATACGTAGGGTGAGTATAACAGTATACTCAATAGGATCCTCCCTAGATCCTCTCATTTAAATGTAATGAAATCATGATATATAAAAGTGAAGGATAAGTGAGACTAATTTGACACCTAAATATGTATACTATGTTCCCGTCCTCATCATGGCTACACTCGCCATGTATCACATAATAGATTATATTATATAATAAGGACTATAAATGGTACCCTATTATCACTTGCCCACTAGTTTTCCACTTTTCCCCAATGTCGCACGTCCTAAGCATCTCACTCTACAAAGGCTTGCCCATAGACATATGGGCATAACACCACAACATGCACCTCATGAATCACCAACACTACTTCTGTGTAACCAAAGTAACCAGATAGTTTTTGGATTCCACCATAGCTATCATAACATGTATCATCTGTGGGACATTATACCTTAGTCCATTACAACCCATAAACCGAGTACGGATGCTTAGGACATCACAGCCTATACATGTTACACTTATAGTGTTCCATAGAAAAATTTATCAAGAATATATGTCTTTGAATAACCAAAATCCATTACATAACTCTACACACATATATGGGGAAAAATAACCATCTTGTCCACCATCACAAGTTACTACCAAGACAAGAGAGATGGGCCAAAAGTTGTAGTCCGCCATCCATCGTACCACCAGAATGTTGTGGCAAATTCCCCCATGGCTCAGAATACCCGAGGTATTAGTTTCCCTAACTGAATGGGGGGAGTAGCATATAGAAACAAAAAAAGTATACAATATAATACAGCTCACCACAACACTATGTGAATATCCTATTCTTAGAATCAACTGCAATTAACATCTCTCGGACTTCCACCTGCCACTGCTAAGTATATATAGCCTATAATCCTATAACCATTTAAATAGTGAAGTTATGTTACTTATCAATTTTTATCAGTTTCATATTACATAATTTATTAATTAACCATTAATTAATTGTTATTATTTCAAAATTACTTCTCATTATCATCATAAGTAGTTCCATATTCTCTAGGAATAATCAACCCAAGTCCACTACTTCTCAAAAATATTACCTCAGCATTTCATACCAGTAAGTTCCAACCCCATGGGTTAACAAAATTTATTATATCGTTTATTAAGATCATTATTTCATTCCCATAATTCCACATAATCTAGAAAATAAAAACTATTCTACCGAACACAAGGGGATCCAGACGTTGTGTAGATGGACTATCCGTCGAGCCTTTTCCACCTATAGTAGGAGCATAGACCCATCCATCCCCATGAAGCTAAAAATGGAATGAATGTTTCATACCACACATGTATTAACCTCCTTTTTATAGAGGGTAAGAAAGAACACCTACCTTAATCAATGTTGATGGAAAAGATGATAAACAACCACAAATATTTAACAGGCATCCAACATTAATAACTGACCCGTTTCATTCTCTATGGTGTCCTCCCCGATACACACATACATAAACCAATGCATCTCACCACTCAAGTCATCAACTATTGCCCCATCCCCAAGGCCTCCTTGACCCACATTCCAAAATAGTATTCTAGACTCACCTATCCCAAGATCCCAACATAACACGAGCAACATGAAAACAATCAACAAGAAAATGGGCTCGTGTCCCCAAGAATCTCATCTATCCTTCACACACAATGAGAACTCACGGCTCCAAGAATAAAGATCACGGACATTATAAGTAATAGGGTAGATTAGAACCCTATTAGGAGTTATCTTTTATCAAAAAACTGGTTATATAATCCATATGTAATTATTCTATTCATTTAAACATGCATAACTACATCCATTCAGTTGCCAAATTTTACCACAACAATAACAAAATTAAAAAAACATGCCTCTTTATCTTTATCGAATTAATTTAAAATTAATCCTGGCCTCACATTCATTACCAATTTACATCCATAACATCATTCAAAACAAATAAAGCTTAAATATCACACTATCAAGAAAAAAAAGAGGGAACAACATATGATCGATGTCAATTTAGATGTCTAGTTCAAATATTCATTATTTTAATTCCATTGTGATCCCATGAGCTAAAACGTGATAAAGAAACTATTTCATGTAAAATAATGTATAATTCATGAATCCCCTACCTCAAAAGTATTTATACATTTTATGCATTAGAACAGCTGTCACAAGAAATCATGATCACCTCTATACGAAGATTCCATCCACTCGAGGACGCAAATACACCACCACAGAAACCAACACCCATGAAAACTATATTAGAGACAGGGAGATCACATTCCATAACATGAAAAGGAGTAAATGAAGGAGAATAACCCTATAGAATAGTGGTAGAACATTTTTTATACCGAAGATAGGACAATACTTCCTTGTTTCACTAAAACAGTTGGTGCGCTTGTAGTAGGAAGAACCTATAGGGTAGACATGATCCTAGGATACAAAAAAAAAACTTATCGGCAACAGGGAGGAAGGAAAGGATCAACTATCTCACACCAGGGAACACGAAGGAAGAACAAGGGACTAAGATATATATACCCATTAAAATATTTAATGGATTTGAAGTTTAAGATACACTGGATTTTCCATTAATATCATATCTATCAAATATCACACATTTTGACTTATTAAAGTCTTCTCATCCATTAGTAAAATTTATGATTGGAGTTATGGGCTTCAAATCAGAATTAAATCCATTCGAACAATAATTTTAATTAATTTTATGTCAAATGAAATGTGAAATGGGTGAAACTATAGGAAATCTAAATAAACTGGAATTTTCCCCAAGAGCGATCCACCATTTGGTGTGCCATCGATTCGGTGTGCCATCATAACTATCCCACTGTCACTATTCCACCATTTTGGTATGACATTATTTCGGTGTGCCATCATTTCTGTGTGGCTCCATTATGGTGCAACAATTTCGGTGTGCCACCATCACGATGCAGCCATCTTGGTGTGCCACTGTTATGGTTCCATCATCATAGTGTCACTGTTTTGGTGAAATAGTTTGGTGAGACTAGATTTTTGGAATTCTTCCAAAAAAACCACTTTGAAACCCTTTAACTCCACAAGAACTGGAATTTCGAAAAGGAATGGTCTGGGGAAATCATGGTCATTACATTATTTCTATAACCTAGAATGTATTTGTATTTTGGTTAGCTATAGCATAGAAAATACGTATATATTATATGAGAAGATCATTACCAACAACTTCAAGAATTTTAGATGAATGTTTCCTACTCAGTGTTATATGCCTCTTACAACTACATTGATAGGATATAATTATGGATACAAATTAAAGATATATATAAAACTATAACAGACCTATGGGTGAATATTTGGGATTTTAATTCTACCCTCTATACTGATGAGAAAATCAGACTAGTTTACAGCACTGCCTCCATCAAAGATATTATATCTAGTGTTGATGAAACTAGCATAATTGAAATCAACCTCATTGGTTCTAAATATACATTGTGTAGAACAAACTTATTATTGAATGAGAGCAAGATGAATTGATATATCCTTTGTAAATAATGTATCTATTTTATGTTGGAGATCAATTTATTGTGATATATTTGGTGAAAAATTGTGAAAACCATCCCATCCTAGTTGGTTTTATTTATAACCTGAAGAGGAACCATATCCCTTTTTGATTCAATAACTCTCAAACTACACATCCATAATGCACAAAAATTGTTCAAGATAGTTAGGTCTCGTTTGAGTGCAATATTGATCCTCTGATATGAATCTCTATACATAAAATGCTCATCATCAAAAGGAAATATTGGTTAAAAAGATGTTTCAACATGATTGATAAGGATATTGAGGCCGTTGAATTCTCTCATCATGATATCCATGATTCCATCACTAGGAATCATTTCTCTTGGGATATTGATCAAAAAGTTTATATTTTTTTATATGTAATAAAATCTCATCAAGATCTGGGATAACATTAGAAATGTCATTTTGATATTATGTTTTATCATTGATTGGGATAGATAAACTATGTTCTTTAATGACATTCAATGAGCCAGAGGGGCTAATAGTCCAATTTCTCTAATTAAATATAGAGACTGTATCCTTGATGAAAGGCATGCTATTTGCAGTCACATTTTTTTATTCTACATGAATCTCTTCAATGTCCCAAAACCTAATTAGAGGTTAATGTATAATATCATCACTAATTTGATCACTGAGGTTGAAAACACATTTATTGCCTCCATTCACTAGGATAATAAAATCAATTATTCAATGTTTTGCAGAAAAAACAATGTTCACCAAGACAAGATGGATTCCTAAATAGCTTCTTTCAATTTTATTGGCATGTAATTCAAAATGATGTTAGCAGGCTTTAAATTCATTTTTTAATGGTGGATCATTCCCTCAATTTTTTAATCTCTAATTTATTTCCATGATTCCAGAACTGTATAATTATTGTGATATAAGTAAATTAGGACCATTTTCACTTGCAAACACCAGTCATAATGTCATTACAAAAACTCATTCCAACAAACATGCTATTATTTCCTATATGATCATAACCTGGAACCAATTTGGATTTTCAAAGAGGGAAACATAATATACTGCATTATCATTGACATAGAATGGGTCAATAACCTCCAAAATCCACCCAAGGGAGGTAACATTTCTTTAAATATTGACATCAAGAAATAATTTGACTCAATTAACTAGGGTTTTATAGGTAATGGTTTTCACAACATTGGCTTTAATATGATATTTATTTATTAGATCAAATTCATTTTCGGTCCTTATCATATCTATATTCTCCAAAATTGTTCATCGGAAGGAAACATAAATTTCTCTAGGGGGTGAGATAAGGGGATCCTATTTCATCTATCATCAATTCTGTTGTAGTAGATTATCTCAGTTGTCCTCTTCATTATATGGTGGAAAAGAGTAAAATTACAACAATCACAATGGAAAGAGGAACATGTTCTCCTTCAAATCTATTTTTTCTGATGATATCTTTATATTTACTAGTGGACACTGGATGCATATCAACAACATAAAGAGTTCCATTTTTTATTATGAAACCTTGTTAGGAAAGGAAATTACGTAAAAAAATCCTTATTTTTCTTTAAAGTGTATTCTTACATCATGGAATGTTTATATTAATAATGATCTAAGAATTATAGAAGGATATATTCCATTTGGAATATCATGGAGTCCCCATTTTCCATGGAAAACCTCGGGCCTCTAACATTACTTATTATTTGAGTCATATTAGAATAACTCTTGCCTCATGGAAAGGAATATTCCTTTGAATGGTAGGAAGAGTTTTTCGTATTATGAAAGTGGTGGTGTAAAAGTTGGTTTACTCCATGATATTTTATTCTTCTCCTACATATATTATTAAATCCATTAACTAAATGATGAGTAATTTTTTTGGCATGAGAGAATCTTGGAATGAATTTTCATTAGAGATTATTAGAAAAAATGATTATTGCATCATATTCTTGGTGGGATTAGAATAAAAAAATTTGGTTTTTTAAACTAGTCACATATTGTTAAATTTATATAGAGGTTAACTGAAATTCACAATAAATCCTAAGTATTACTTCGATTGAAATTTTTAGCAAACATTATTATAAGAAACAGGAATTACATGGTGTCCTTTATCTGGCCTATCTATTGAATGTCATTCAAAATATTTCCTTGAACCCACACTAGCTTGATAAAATGAATTACAATAATACTTTATAGTGTTAACACAAGATTGTAACAATAGAGATTGACTAAATGAGACCCTCTAATCATGATATTGGCCAAAACATCTCATTCAAATACTAAATGGTCAATCTGGATGTCTTACCTCATGACATTTCATAAGATGTATCCAATAATGATTTTGTCAATCCTAATGATATGCTTGTATTGGAATCATATCCCAATAGAATACATGACTCAATTAACTTTTATACTCATATAATCCAAGGAAGACACAGTTCAATTAAATATTTCAATAAAAAAGGATCTTATAATTCATATTTACACTTCATTGGAGACTATCTAAAATGTTCTTGTCGATTCTAATTTCCAGCATGTTGGAATTTCCCTTTATTTAACTTGTGTCTTCTTCCATCAACATATGGGCATTTTTATCACCATGTTTTGTTTTATAATCCCACATATTCTATTTTTAATTATATATTTGATACATTTTATTTTAAAACCCTTAATGTTTACTCCTTATAGAATTTTCTATGCGAAATTATCAACCATTAATTATCTAGGAAACATATAGTTCATTTCATGGTAGCCTGTGAAGATCTAATTCATATTATATAGAGAAGAATAAATAAATCCATTCATTATTAGAGGGACATAAACAATCAAACTGCCACTACTGAATTCATATAGGTAGTGCAGAATGAAAACTCAATTCATGTTGATTAATACATCAATACATTTTAGGAAATCACTTATCTATAGAGGATAAAACTCAAATGTAACATTCCTAATCCCTGTAGTATAAATGAGGTATTCAAGACTCCCCTTCCTTGGATCACATAAATACAAAACTAATGGTTCATTGAGGGGTAACCTGAGGAATTCATGATATGTGATCATTTATAGAGATCATAATGGTGATGTAATGGAAATAATCCATGGAAGTTGTGGCCATGTCACTCCCTGAATGTTTAAATGAATGAATTTATCAGAGCTCTATGTTATGTGAATCAATGTAATTTGAACAATATATGGTTAGAGTGAAAATAAACTACAATTGGGTAAATTTTCCTAATGGTAGTGATTCACCACTCATGGACGCTAACAACAGGATGGGATAACTGTCAGGATGTACTGTCTTCCATTAATTTTATAATCACACACATCTTCCATGATTAAAATAACCTTTCCCATGATCTTTCAAAGAATGGTTTGAAAAAAGTGGTATGTTTTTACACTAACTGTCTCCCTAGTGATATTAATCTAATCCCTCAATGGGAAAAATATTAAATACCCTCCTTTATATGTCTATAACCATTATATAATCCAATATAAGAGCATATGAGATCAAATTTCTAAAAAATCATGGGAAATTATAACATTGTGAACATATAAAATGTCCATGACTTATGTTGTGTGAAAATAAATTCTCACTCTTCTAAGATTTACCCAAATAATGTCCACACTTCATATTCTAAATAATTAAATAACTTATAGTTCATTATGTGGATGAAAATAAAAAAAAATCATATTATGAATATTTATATTCCCAAGTGTTCAGGTCTTGAAAACAAATATTGTGCATCATTTCTTCAATATAACATTTCCCTTTTTTATAAAGTGATAAAAATTTCCACACTTCTTGTTTTGAAAATATAAAATTATCATGAACCATTTGTGGACAAAAATATTTACCAAATTTAATTTTTTATATTATAAAAGTTCCCAGGCTTAATTTTCTAAAAAAATTTCCATGAATCATGTTTATAATATGCAAAATCCCATGATTAATGTCTTGAACAATAAGAAGTTTTAAGTATAACATCAAAGTTTCATGATATATAATTCCTAAAAAATTCATTATAGAGGGATATAATACCCCCTATCATTATATACAGATATGTGTTCTATATAAAATAAAATAATTCATTTTATTTTAAATGAAATTAGAGAAAATAATGGGTTTCATAATATTAGAAAATGGTAGAACATAAACCAACCCAAAAGGCCCGAAGGCCTTCATTTTTATTGATTTTTGATAACCCCCCTTTCAATGGATGTGTGGGAACTCTTACAAGTCTCGAAGTCTGAGATATTACATGTCACGTAGGCTTAGGAGATTACATGACCCAGAGGTCTTATGGAATTCAACCAGATTATCTACAAGGAACTGCCCCTCCCCAGCATCTGCATCAAGATAGTAGCTCTCCACCTGCGCATAGTTGTTTGGATAGGCTTCTCATGCAAGCATAGGCTGGTCCCAAGGGCATATCCATACCCTCTCATTCTGAAAATTCCATTTGGCTCTGCTCTGGTGTGTGGATCTACTATGAGTCCTCTTCCGGGGCTACTCATTTTTTTGTAGTGTGTATGGGCCAATAGCCTATAGCCCGAAAGCCTTGAGGTTGCCCAAAGGCCTTAATGGTGGCCCGAATCCCTACTGACCTGAAGGCCTAGGTGGCCCGAAATCCTTAAGGACTCCAAGCCCAAACTGATGGCCCGAGGTGAGTAGTTGTAGCTACTAAACTATCGAGCAGTACCTAAAACGGTAACTGGTACAGTGTATGCTACACTACCCGCATAATGTACAGTTCCACTACAGTAACAGAATAGTTTGCAGTTCTACTACAGTAACTCTATAGTTTTTAGTACTGCTATAGTACCCCAAAAATAATGCTCTACCTGGTTTTGAACCTGGGTATTGTGGATGCTCTTATGGATACCTTACCAACTGGGTCGAGGCTCATGGGCAGATAACATAATCATTTGATCATGAAAAAGTAACAACCATAAAACAATATTTTTTATGATTACATATATGGTGATTTTTGAACCATTAAAAAATACTCTAATAATACATTTTTAATAGATAGGTAATGAAAAAAAAATTCATTAAAATTGTTTAGTAATATCATATTGAATGTCATGATTTTTTTGTCACTTCAGAAAAAAAAATTTAAAATATCAACATAAATTAATTTGGAACATTAATTATTTTGTTTTCTTCCAAAAATGGTTCCTTGATAATAAATAAAATAAATAAATTTCAAGTATAAGGGAATAATATAATTTTTTTATGGAAAAGTAGTTTCAAATAATTTTATTGACGATTATTGAAAACCAAACTTAAATAAAAAGATAATGAATAATTTTTTATTAAATGAATATATGGAATAAAAGTGGATTAGTATTGATAATTGATATTTTAGTTTTCATAAGGTAAATTTGTATAATTTTGTTATATAGAAACATTGATATAGAGGGTAATTCCGTTGAATGAAATAGAAATTATTCATGATGTTATTTCATTTTCAAAAAATAATATATTCATCCATATAATATAAATTTTATTTGAAAATTTATTTCCCCCTAAATGACTTTTTATATACAACATAAAACCATTATTGGATATAATTTTTGAATCTATATATATATAAATTAAATAGGAGTGATTATAACACCCTAAAACTTTTTGAGTCACAAAATCCAATTATAAGATTAACAGTATTTAACTCCAAACCAATTGAAGGAGGGATATATTTATATAGAATTTAAATAACTATAAATAACGGTTATATAATGATATAAATTTAATTTTGTTATTATTTTACCCACTTAAATGTAATTGGGATCATAATATATAACATGTCTCAATGAGTGGATTTTGAGACAAAATACATTCAAGAAACCTAATAATTTATATAATAATCATGTGATTATATGGTCATAATGGATAATTTTACACTCTAGAAATTAATGAGAAAATATAAAATATTCACTATTTATTAAGTATAGTAACTTTATATTTATAAAATATATTTTTATAAATATTTTCATAACTCAAATAGAGAAAATTATGTTATCACGACCCTTAGATCATATAAAATGTTCTAATGACTCCCCTTAAAATATAAGGATCACGAATATAAAGATAAAATAATATGAATAAATATAATTTCTGATATTATATATATAACATGTATTATATATATCATTTAGATGGAAATATGTTCAAAAATAGAAAATGTGTCTCAGAGAATGATTATTTTAAAAGGAACCCTTACCTTATATTACAAGTTTCTAGAACATTATCTAAAATCATATATAATAATCATAAATATCATAATATCTTATCTAATAATCTTAACATAACCATAATTTCATTTTTATAAAAAATTTATAATAATATATTAGGTACATATTATAATTTATTATCTTTATCGACTGTCAGAACCTTCGATTGTTTGTTTCATATAAACATCACAAAGAGTGGATCAATTAATAGAAATTATATTTTGGTAAATCATTCCTACATCAATAAAAATTTTATAATAATTTTTTATTGATTTAATGATTCTAATTTTATTTATTTTTCGGACATGAATATTGATTGTGAAAATTTAAAATGTTATTAACTAATATATGATGTGTTTAATGATCGAATGTTGATATATTAATAATACATTAAATATTAAAAACCCCATTCAATAATAATGAAAAAATACTAAAAATATTAATACATTCTTTAGCATTAAATTACATATCTAATGCAATTATTGAAAACTCCTTAGGACATCATTTACATAGATTATTAAATCACCCAAAATGTTATTGTGTTATAACTATACGATCAAAAAGGATATGTATTTAAAATATGGTAATGTGAAATATATAGTATAATATAAATGAAATAAGAATCATATATCATAATTAAATAAAATATTGTAACGAATAGTGATGTTTGATGACAGAAAATGAAATATATCATTCATGGATGGGGTAGTACACTGAACTTGTGATTCACGATCCCATTTCCCACTGAATTCAAAGAATGAAAATATATGAAAAATTATTATTTTAGAATTGTATCATCTTTATAAAATCCAAAATTATTCATTAAATACATCCTTTATAACATATATGAGAGGTGGTGATGAAAAATGAACTACATTACTTAATGGAGATGGTCGTCTACATGTACACTTGATCAATGCTATTTTTTCTCACTAGATGGAATGGAATAAAAAATAGTTGTAAATTTAATTTATTTAATACATAAAATTATACTTATACTTATTTATTTATATTAATAAGTATATATATTAATTATGAATGAGTTGTATAAATGATACAAATATGGGAATGTAATACTTATGTTTGAAGGTAGAGATCTCTCTTTGAATATTATTTCCAAATATAGACCCTAATAAAAATATAGGTGAAATAAAAATTATGGATTTTGAAAAGGGATCTCATAGCATGATATTTTCAACGATTAGATGAAAAATTTAAAGGATAAGTGATCCATGAAGAGGTCGTATTTTATAGTTTTTAAATGTCAATATATTATTTTTCGAAGAACTAACAATTACATTTTCATAATATAATATAACTATTCCAGACTAAATGGACCAAAAATTGTTGGTATAGGATGCTAAATTGATTTTTTATATCAATTCACAAAATATAATCATTTGTAGTCATTATTTGGTGTTTTATGGATTTTAATTTTAATTTTTTATCTTTAACAATATTTCACTTTTAACATTCTCATTAATATTAATCATTAGTAATTAATATTAATGAAACTCGTTAATGATTAACCATGTCACTAATTTGAACCTTATTATTTAATATTTCTATGTTATCTTTTCAAATAAAATATCTATGTGTTAGAATACTTAATTTTTTTTATTTAAAGAACATAATGTACAAAAAGTGTTTTTAGAAAAATTGTATTCTAAAGTTTTAAAAATAATGTAATTGATATTATAAGCATAGATAATTATGATTATAATTTAAGTTTCTCTATTGAAAAAAAATATAGGATTAATTAATTAAATAAAAATTAATGCTCCCCATTAAAACAATTAACTAGAAGATAAGTCTAAAACCTGTTTGTATTAAATAGATATTTTAATTTGTTCTAAAAATATTCAACATAAGATATATAAGATCAACGAATATTGTAAAATTCATGGGGTTATTACATAAATACTTATATTATTACATAATATTTTTATAAGTATTTTTGGATATTCTTTTAGAAAAAAATCATATTTATTATAGTTTTTCCCAATTACAGAAATTTTCTACCAAAAATAAATGCTTTTAGACAAAAAAGACAAAAAAACAGAAAAACAAATTATTTCAGAAAATCCAAATATAGTTTTATTAATCAAATATAAATTTTTATATATTTATAAATTTAATTTCTTAGAATGAAAATACCTAATATATCAAAAATAACTTTCTTTGAAAATTACCTTTTGAATATTAACTTAATATAATTATTCATGTCACTATGTTATTAAATTTTAACACCATACCATCTTAATGTATAATATATATTTATTATTATCATTGTTTTAAAATATTTAATTCATTTATATATTTTTTATTTGGAAATTCATGTTAGAAAAAAATCACCTTTACAACATGTAGGCTCAACTCATGATATAATTTCTACACTATCATCAAAAAATTAAGTAAATATATCAATTTCCATATTAATTTTTCAATCCTAATACTGTGTCTTTATCCAGAAATATAATCCAAACACCACTCATAATTAGTTACCAAACCCCATATTATAGATATACATTATTGTGAGTGATTAAATTCTTCCTTAAACAGATCCATCATCAAAGGATGGTTTGAGATATAAAATGTGAATTCCCAATATTGTTAATTATCATTGATTCTATGTGGGGATGATTGAATTATTTCCATAATCATTTAAAATTGATATAATTTACAGATAATGACAACGTCTTGATGTATATTCTATAAAATTTAATTTTGGATACAATACAAAAGGTTGTTTTCTATGATAATATAATATTAAATAATTGGGGTGGTGATTTGATATTCTCCAAAGGCTTCGGAAATATCCATGATTTTTTAGAAATAAAAAAAAATTAAGACCTAAATATTTATATTGTATAAGTGTATGTAATTAATTACCATCCACATCCATGTAAATCATTTTATATGAATTCCCATGTCGTAAAAGTGTATCCTGATTATTATCCACATTATCCCATAGGTTAGTTCATGATTTGACTAATGTACACGCTACCAACATTGAAAATAAAGAATAGTTCTTGGTATCTTATGATGAATATTTTTTAACGTTACCATTTTATCCAAACTCATTATTTTTCCATACTATAATCTTAATCTAGGCCCCATTTTCTATTCATAAAACAACTTCTTATTCCATTGATAAATTTACATGTGTTCATCTTCTTACAACTTTAAAATGTTGAATTTTGAATATTCATTACTCCATACTTCTCAGTACACTATCATTCACTAAACTATATTTTTTTGTTACTTGGATTATATCAAAACTCATCCATGTTCATTAATTGAATCATAAGAAAAAAATCATATATTAGTTTCTATCCTATTAGTTTCCATTGGTATAATATGGACATATTTTCTAGAATCCACTGTTAAAATGATTCATTTGGTCTTTATACACAAATAAAACCAAGATAGATGACATGAGTGGACAATATTTATATCATAAGGGAATTTGGAAAAACTCAGCCATGAGTGGACTTACTCTTTAAAACCCTCATTATATCATTCAATTCAACCAAGTTTCATCTTTTTTTTTCAATATAGGAATCCATTGGTTCTCTCGTATAATATTATGTAATAGAATTCCTTAATAAAATTAATCATTCACTATAGATTGTAATTAGAATGTGATTAATTCGTAAAATTACCCCTAAGAGTGAAAAAATAGTTATGAATTTATGCCTCTTTGTCATGTACAATGTGATTATTCATTTAATACCTATAGATCCATATTAATTCGGAGCATTACCCATGTGGATTGGAATTAAAATGTGATTAATTGAGAGTAATACCCCTCAGAGTGAAAAACTAGTTATGAATTTCTGCCTCTGTTTCATGTACAGTGTGATGATTCATTTAATACCTATGGATCAGTATTAAATGTTATTAGACTCTTTTACATATATTCTAGATTTTACATCCACATATAGTATCCAAAAAAGGATATAATTGTTAGGAAAACCACATCATCTATACCTTACCAAAACAATATTTTTATCCTATAATTATACTTATCTATAGGGTTTCCCCAACTATTATCTTATCCTATACACTAAATATAACTCAACTAATCAACAAAAATAATTATAACTTGATATTATATGAACAATGTTTCCAATACCAACACTTCTAGATGTGGGACTAACAAACATTCTTAAAATACTATTTACGAAAATAATATATATGTACCATTATTTATTTTAATGAATTACCATATGATATTTATTATTATTCCTAGATCAATATATAATACCAAGATATAAAGAAATAATTTCATTTAGGATCAGATTCATGAATAATTCAGATTAGCATACTTATTAAAATAACTCCATTTTTGAACAAAACTCGATCCACTTATAGAAATATTCTTGATTATACTCATCTTTATCTCTTGAGAAAATATTATATTATGATTTGGTAATTTTTATCAATAAATAAGGGAATAAATACCAACATTTTATCAAATTTTATCTCATAAACATATGGGAAATCATTAGCGGTGGAGGAATATATCTTCAAAAATAATTTAAAAAGTAATAGTTATGCATTGGACATGATAAAATGACATGAAATCTTAATAAAAAATATAACTGGAAGAAATCATGTAATCTAATGAGATAATAAAATTTTACTTTTTAACTATAATCACAAGAATAAGGATTGTAAATGAAATTTTACAATGAAACATAAAATAAAAAAAACTTTGGGTAAAAATAATAATTAATAAATTATATCATTGTGAACAAACACAATGTACACACATCATTTTTTTATAATAAAAATCACACACTTCACGTTATGAAGAAATAAATTTCTTTGTAGTATATTGTAATTACTATAATAAAAAATGTTATGTTGTGAAACAAAACACCCAAAAATCATGTTGTGAATAATTAAAATTATCACAATTCATGTTCTGAACAAAAAACATCATACTCATTATGTTATGTATGAAATTTCAATGCTTCATGTGTTCAACCAAAAAATTTCCATGCTTATTTTTTTGAACAAAAATTACTAAAAATCTATTTTCTTTTTAAAGCACAAGATTCAATTTCGAATTAAAAAAAATGTTGATTCTTCGAGTTATACTAAAAAATATTACCATAAATCTTGTTATGAACTAACAAAATTTTTATCCTTCATGTGATAAAAACACAATGTTCATGTTTACCGTATTCATATACTTATATATAAGTTATTAAAAATTCTTGTGATGCTGATATAGGCTCCCACCAAGAATAATACATACATATGAGTTCTAAATAAAATTAAATAATTCATATTATAATAAATAAGTAAGGATAATAAATTGGGTCTCAAGAAAATTCTAAAATGTACAACATAATTAAATGATAATTAAATATAAAAAATATAATATAAGTAAGTGTATTTATGTAGAATAAAATGAAGATTATTTTTGAACCATTACTCCATTGGTGAATAATCCATTGAAATTTATTAGAAATTATAGAAAAAGTATTTTATTAAAATTTATTTACTTATTTCATCTTAAAAGACTTGATTTTCATGATAAATTCTGAAAACAATTTCATTAAAAAGGATGAGAAATTATTATTAAACGTTTCTTAAATAAATATACTATAGAGGCCATGATATTATAGAAAATAGAAATGATGTTTTCAATATTATGGGATGAATATAATCTCATTTTTAGGAAATGTGTTTCTATATATTTTAAAAATCCCTTATTAAAAACCCCAAATTGATTAAAGGGTAGCAAGTTGTTTTTTAAAAATGAATAAATGTGAAGAAAAGACTCATTTTAGATAAAAACATAATTTCTAAAATTTAAATTATGTCATTGTTTTGATGTGAAAACATGGTTTTGGAGAAAATATCCATTTAAATAAATTAGAATTATTCATTATAAATTTATATTTTGAAAAAATTAATTTATTCCTTGATTGAAGAATAAATTTTAAGAAATATTATTTCCCCAAAAATTAATTTTGAAATATAAATTATCGTTATAGGTTATAAAATATTATTCATGAAATCCCAAATTCAAAGTGGGGGGATTATGACCGATGTAAAGGATTTGAGTCCCAAAATCCCAAGATATTTGAGAAGAATTTGACTCATGTCTTCTTGAATGAGATTGGGATTGAAATACAAATTGAATTAATATGAATAATTATTATTTAATGGTATAAATATCAATTGATAACTATATACACTACATAAACAAATTTATGTTATTAATATAAAATATTTCTCAAAGAGTGTAATTTTACTTGAAATCCCCTTTCAAGAAACAAATCATTGAGGTATGAATCATTTAATTATGATTACATATGGTATATATGTAAATACCATTAAAAATGTGTACATTCTTATTAAATTTATTCATATGGTATACTAAATAATGTTTGGAATAATAACTTTTAATTGAAATTTTTATAACACAATTTAAGAAATTTGAGATTGAATAAACCGTTCTGGTTTAAGAAATATTTTAATAAAACCAATTGAATGAAACATATCATGAAAATTAAGTTAAATCACCATGAATAAATATCATTAATGATATTATATATCTAATATGATGTATAAACACCATTGAAATGGAATTATGTCCAAAAATGTAAATTTTCATCACAGAAAGACGATTTTAGTCAAAATCCTATATCGTTACTCCTACTTAAATGACCACGATATATTCTCATGTATATTCAAAATAACTACAATGATCACATATCTCATAACATTAATATAAAATTTAAACATTATTATATTTACTATATAACAAAATATTTCAGACTAATTAATTTTCTTATAATCGGGTCAAAGAAGAATCAGTTTGATTCCTAAAAAATTCATGAAGATGAGATCAATTCTGTTTATGGGGTATTGCCATCATATTTCTTAGAGAATTAAATATTTTATAATAATTATATTTAAATGATTAAATTTCTCACATTTTAATTTTTTTAAAGACATGAATATGACATGTAGAAATGGACAATAATATGAACTTTGTATCGATGTGCATAACAACTAAATGAATATAAGTTAAATTATATTTTAAATATTTAATTAAAATTTTAAAAAACATTAAATAAAATAAAATATGTTATTTTTAAATAATATTACCATTATATGAAACCCAATTTTAATTTAGGATGTAGTAGTCAAAACATCATTAACATAGTCTTTTATATCAATCCAAACAGTACTACCTTATTATTATTTAATGAGTAATGGAATATATTTAGATTACATTTTTTAAATGTGTATATTTATAAACATTTAATAAACATAATATATCCTCATTAAATGAAATCTAGTAATAAAAAATATTATGTGGTTAGGAAATATAGAATTTGATATTTGTGGTGGCGGTGGTCCTCTATGTGGAGGATAAGGCTCCTAGTTCTCAATGAATTGATTGAAAATGTTATATAAAAAAATTATCACTAAATATTTTAATTTATGATCTAAAAAATATATTTATTTATAATATAAATCCTTGAAACCATCCTTCTATAATACTGATGGAAAGAAAAAATCATTTCTTCATTCAGCTGTTCTGTTCCACGTATGCCTGATTGATGACATTTTGTTTTCGCAGTGATATAAAATTATTACTTAATATTGTATAACTAATAAAATTAAATTTATGTATAATAATTATACTTATATAATATTATAAATAATGTTATATATGAATTATTAATGAACATTCAAAAAGAAAATTGTAATTGGAAGTTATACTCATTTTGGAAGATTTTGTTTTCTCATGGAAAACCCATTGAAATAAAGGTTTTAATAAATAAATTGTTTAACATAGGTTCATGGTATTTTTATAGGATTCATCGAGGAGAAAAGTGTATGATATTAAAAATAAAATTCATATTTGAGGTTATTATTGATGTGGTGGAAGTGTTATCTTCTTATAAGTGAAGAGAAGGGTATTTTTAGAAGTAACCATTACATTTAAAAAAAATATAATGTAATTGTACATTTTTAATTAGAGGAAATGTGTAAAATAAAATGAAAATGAGTTTATTACTGGAATCTCACTTCAAACATTCATTTTAAGGAAAAAAATGAGTGTTTTAGGTCATTTTCATTTATCTTCTTACCATTTAGCGTTATATACTTTTCCTTGGTAATTAAATTATAACCACATAAATTGGTTTGAATGGAAAATGATAATATTTATTATTTTATTAAATTAAAAACAAATTATTTCAAACATATTAATAATTTCATCACATAAAATTTCAAAGATATTGAAATGATATTTTTTTATTAGAATAAATTACACACTAAAAATTGAGAATGTGTGTTTATATGTTTACAAATTTATTTAGAATATAATATTATCAAAGACACTAATTTTTTAAATAAATTATTTAATTTTTTAAAATAATAATAAATATTATTTGAAATTGTAATAAAGATGGATATAATGTTCACAATTAAAACAATAAATTATAGGAAAAGTCTTAAAACAATTGTTATAAAATTATGATTTTAATTTAGTTATAAAAAACATTGACATGGGATCTATAAGTCCGATGAATGATATACGATGAAAGATGTTATTCCACTAATACATATGTATTTTTTTTAATGTTCTACTATATCATTACACAATGATAAAGTCACAATAAATTAAATTTTTTGAAAATACCAAAAAAAAATTAGAAAAAATATACATTCTCATAATAAACTAAAAAATAATATTTCAATGATTATTATGAAAATATGGATTAAAAAATAAATTAAATTTTATTAAATTTTAATTTAAAAAATAATTTATATAGTTAGATATAATAAAATTCATGATATAATGGAAATAAACTGAGTTTAAAATAAATCATTTAATATAATCGCATAAAAATTAGTTCTATTAAAATGGTAATAAAATATAATGATTTATCATCATAGTAATTATTATATATTTTAATAATTATTCTCTTATAATATGTTTATGTTTGTTAAAATTAATAGAAACAAGTAAAACATGCTAGAAAAAATAGCATCTGTTTGAAAAGGTCAATAAATTTTGGGTTATTATACTCACGAGGATCAAAATATTATTTATCATGCCTACAATAGCATAACAAAAAAGGTTCAATCCCATGGGAAGGAGTGTAACAAACTAACCTATGTCAACCAATATCATTACTCGAGATGACATTCCATAAGGCCCAATGTGTGTTCCAAGCTACCATAGACCGGTGAAAAGCACTGTGAATGACCAAAAATCATCTATGAATGGTTTCTCCCATGGAAAACCAACATTATGAATCTATATAATTGGAGGACGACACATATATCATTATATTAAACCAACATAAGCATGCATTTCTAACAACACAACATAGAAAGAGATGTTACCATACACCAAAACAAACATCATATACATGCATTCCACTAAAGGCAATATATCCATGGTATCTCATGTCATACTAAAAAGCAAAAAATAAATCATCCAAAATCAAAAGGGTAGATATATAAATCCCAAAAGATCCCAAATCCAAAAATAAATCCACAAAAGCTTACACTTTGTAACCATGCCTCCTCTATAAAACACTAATGGTGATAATGAAGAAGATCCACCTCAATAAATGGTTCCCTAAACATAAACTATGACTTGTAACAAAATTCTACATATTCCTAGTGGAATATTTATGGTTTGATAAAAAATACAAGTTAGATAACACCATGATTATATTTAAATGTTTCACCAACAAAAACCATAATCTTGTATGATAAAGCCTTTCAAAACTAAGCCTCTTTAGAAATATATAATTTTTTAGATAACATTTTAAGTCACTTCTATTTTCCCTTTCAAATAAAACATGATTTCTAAATTGTGGGCCACCTCTAGATTAATAATCAAAAATCATCCTCAATAAAGTTAAAAAAAAATTAATTGTGTTTATCTATGTTTAATTATCATCTAAAAATTTTTTTTCAGTATTTCACATCATAATATAGGTTGACATAACCTGACTATGTATGAGTCATCATTTTTTTTAAGTCACAGTTACGAGGAACTCCCCATTGGACATCAAACCATTAAAAGAAAACCAACTATGTATGAGAAACCATTTAATATATATCTACTGATAAAATTTCCAATGTAAAAATGTATCATTGTCAGTACAAAAGAAATATTCTGGAAAATGATGAGACAATATTACTCAAGCTACTGATGAATTAAGTCAAAAAAATTCAACCAACTATCAGACTCAATAACTTCTCAAAATATTCACAAAGGACATGTCACCATCACATTAAGCTACCAACAGAGTGACTTCCTGGTATCCATAATTTTCATAATGTACAAGCTACTGACATAAGAGTCACCATCTTGTCAACATACTGTTAGAACAACCTAATGTTCATGTGTCCCCATTACTCAACATACCATTTCAGAGAGACCATTTTGAAACAACTTCAATTCATTATTTGTTGTTTATATTCAAATTTATTTTTATCACACATATCTATGATACTAAGTAATATTAATTATATAAATAAACATTTCAATATTTTTTGTAAACATTAATATCTAAGTCAAGCACTAGTACATGGAATGAGGTACCTAGAAATGATTGAAAACATTCTCCTTAAGATATATGTCTCATAATGTTATTACATATTCATAAAGAGTAGTGCGAGAGTTAACTTCGCATTCACCTGATAATACTAACATAATTTATGACTGTGGAGAAATTAAGATACTACTAAGAACTCAAATTGAAGAAACATTTCCAGTAATACAGTAATAATGGAGATTAATTCCTTGAGAGTATTTATACCTTAAAATAATTACAATACAAAAGATCTTAAAATACTTTTATTTTATTTTCTTTTCTGGAATTCAACTGAAGATACATTTCAAGACATCCACAAGCTGTATTGACAACCCCATAGATCCTTATAACTATATTCTCATTATTTTTTCTCATCTTTTTCACTAATATTTACATTACGAGTTGGGTGTGTGTATATCATTATTATGAACACACACTAACTCATGTGAAAAATTGGAAGATACATAGATATCTTCACATACTATTTTCTTACACATAGAACTCCCACAAACAACTATGGAAGAGGTCCCTAAATGGAATGTTTTGTTTTCTTTTCACTCCCATGAAAACTATGGAACAGATATTGTTGAAATGGATAGTTTTTTATACTTTTGGTTACCATTATTAAGGGTTTGGATCAATGTTTATTTATATAAATTTCTTTGTGGAGGGTGATGATTTTGTGGAGAGGATTATGTCTCTTCATGGGACTAATCCTCTTATTTTAAATTCCTATGTGATCTTTCAAATTTATATTATACTATTCTTGTTTCTTAGAATAATTTATTTTACTATAATATTTATTCTTAGACAATGTTTGTATTTTAATTTGTTGTAGTATAAGGATTTAATAATTTAATGTAATAATTCATATTGTTTAAACTATGAAATAATCACTCTTCGTGAAAAATTCGAAATAATCAGATATTTTATAAACTATGAATTTGGTTAACTAGGTATTTTTTCTCAAATTGGGAGGATTTTAAATAAATATTTTAGATATAAATTTTTAATGAAACTCAATTCACCCCCTATTGAGGGTCCTAGTGGGACTACAATTTGGTATCATAGTAGTTAAATTCTTTTTCAATAATCTATTCAATTGTGATTTTAGTAGTGTTTTTAGAGATCTGAATTTTTTTCGGATAAATAATTTTATTTCTATAAAAAAATATTCTAACTAGATAATAGATAAGAAGGTTATTCTGTGAAATGACCTCCCTATTTTAATATCACAAATTATTATCATGGGAAAATTAAAATTAAAATTCATTTAGAACGCATGGGTTTTGAAATTTTTTCTCTAGTTGTAGATGATAATATGATTCCTACTAAAAATAGAAATAGAAGGGATAATGCATATAAGGAATCCATTTATAACAAATTAAATTCCTTTAATGCCTTAAATTAAGCTCTAGGTGATGAAGAATTCAATATGATTTTTACATGTAAATAAGCCTATGAAATTTTGGTAATTTAAACGTATCACATGTAGAAAGCACTAATGTTATGAAAATTATTATTACATCATATAATATTAAATATGATAACGTTAAAATGAATCCTGATGAACATATCTCTTCATGTATCTCATGTTAAATGATATTTTAAATACAATGAGTACTTTGGGAAAGCCTGTGCATGTTATGGAACAAATCATGTGACTAATTATATGTACCATAAATATAGATAATAACCTCAGTATAAATAATATGATCATGTGATATCAGTATATTTCTAGTCATGATTTTTTATGTATTCTTATGATGTATGAGGAAGAGTTAAAGGATAATAAAAAAGATAATTATGAACCTAAATGAATTTCAGTGGCATTCAAAACCACTATATTTAAAAAAAATATCAAAATTCAAGTTTATGCTAAAAATTCCAATAATAATGATTCATCAACTAATAATGATTGAGAAATGGATCAATTATCCAGGATATTTAAGAAATTGTAAAGAATGAATAAATTCATTAGAAATTGTAGATACATAGGAAAATATGAAAGTAATGGTCATAGGAAAAATGATTTCAAAAGAAATGATAATAACAATGAGATAGTATTCTATAAATGTAAATGAAAAGGATATACAAAGGTTGACTGTAAAAAGCTAAAGTAAAAGAAGAAGAATGAGGAAAATGATAGAAAATTCAAGAAAACTGTGAATGCTACCTCAAGTTCTTATTTGGACTGATCCAGAGAATCTGAATCATCTCAGGATGAAAACGATAATGAATCCAAAATGTGTTTTATGAAAAATGAATCTTAGTTATCCTGGTATTTGGTGCATAGAATTATTATTATTATATAGATTAATCTAAACATGAATATGAAAATATGACTAAAAAATAAATTTTTTAACACTGCAAAAAACATTGAGGATATAAGAAATGAGATAAAGTTAAATACAAATCTTTATATAAACAACATACTCTCTCTACTAATGAAAAATATAAACTCATTATAGAACAAGGGATTAATTCAGAATATATAAATGGGAACTATAAGCTATTAAAAAATGATCTATCGAAATTTAGAAATGGTAAAGACTCATTAACTGAAAATCTTGGAAAAATTATCCTAATTATGATACTAGAAATGATTATTAACGTAGACAATGAAATAATTCTAAATGAAATTTGGTATCCTTTTCTCCAAAATTCATTCCTAGATAATAAAAATTTTCTTTAATGTTCCGCACTATAAAATCAGTTACTGATTCTACTTCTTCAAGAAATAATTTATTTTGTTTTTCTAAAACATTACAAACTACTTATTAGAAACCCATGAAGAAAATGAGGGTTCCAAATTCATTATTTACTAATATTACTGGACCCATCAAAATCTGGGTTCCAAGTACTTTTCTTGATTAATCTCTTTTTGGAAAATTATTGTATGAAGAGTTCATTTAAGAACATATGGTACTTGGACAATGTATTTTCTAGACACTTCGAAGGGGACTACTATAACTTCAAGAAACTAAAAATTATTTATGTTTTACATGTCACCGTTGGTAACAATTCAAACGGGAAAATCATTTTCCATGGAAAAATTGGCAACATTAGTTTATTTTTAATTTCTAATGTTCTTTTTATAGATGGTCAATATTATAATCTTCTTAGGATTTCATAGTTATTTTTTGATTAATTTGATGAAAAATATTAAAATTATTCTTGTAATGCTATCAATTGTAATAATGATTCAGACTTTAATACTTTTAGAAATGAAATTGTTTTTGTTGGTAATCTATATTCCTTAGTTTCTCTTAATTTTTCCTACTAATGTTCCTTTCATAATGGGTATTAGCATTGACATAAGAGATTAGTCTATTGTAACATTTAATCTCTTAGAAATCTCTCTAAAATAGTTTTAGTCATGGATCTACCTAAACATTATTTTCAAAATGATAAAGTATGTAATCCATGATAAAAATATAAACATCCTAAAATATCTTACAAACCAAAGAATGAAGTATCAATTTCTAAACCTCTTGATTTGGTTAACATGTATTTGTTTGGATCTTCTAGAGTTTCAAGTTTTAATTTATGCAGAGTATTTATATTTTGGGGGATGAATTTTCTAGGTATACATGGACATTCATTTTAGCTAACACAAGTGAGTATTTAACTCATGTAATCACATATTATAGATAATTAGTAAACTTATTTGGACTTAAAATAAAATAATTATGAAGTGACCATGTCCATCAGTATGATAATAAATATTTGGTATACTTTTTTTATCAAAAAATGTATATAGTATTATCTTTAATCCTCCTAGTATAGCCCAGCATAATGGACTTGTATAAAGGAGAAATGTAACATTAAAAGAGATAGTACAAACTATTATTAATGAATAAGATATACTTTTTTATTCTTAGAAAGAATATATGAATACAAATTCAAATATAATCAACCCAGTTTTAATAAGATCTATTGTAAATAAAGCTGCTTTTGAGTTGTGCAATAATAGGAAACCACAATTTAAATAATTTTATGTTTTTAGTTTTTTTATTATCAATAAAAAATATAAAATAGAAAAAATTCCCCAAGAGTGATGAAGTAATTTTTCAAGTTTTTTCAATTTCTAGTAAAGATTATAGTGACCATAATAATAGAACAAAATTTTGGAATGAATTTGTGCTTGTCAAAATTGATGAAAAATATCCCCATGAATCTAAACCCCTTTTAAAAATATAGATAGTAATCATTGAAATCCATAAATAACTCTTAAATATTCAAATTTTACTGGTAAGGGAGAAAAAACACTCCAGTTTTGGAATATATATAAATTCTAAGAAAAGGGAACCCAAACCTATAGATGATCCCGATGTAACCATCAATTCTTTCTCTTGTCCTGTTAGAACTCTTAAGAACCATCCATTATATATTGTAGTTGGATACATAGACAATGTAAAAAAAATATAAGAGATTCTCTTAGAAACCAGTTTGAACATCAAGTCATTTTGACACATCTTGAACCTAAGAACATCAAAGATAAATTTCGGATAATGGCTATGCAATCTGAATTAAAATACATTTAACGAAACAATGTATGAAAACAAGTTGATAGACCCAAATATAAATTGTCTATAAGAAATATGAGGGTATTTGTAAAATATGTGGATGAAGGTGGACATATAGTTAGAAATAAATCTAGAGTAGTGACCCATGGTTATAGTCAAGATGATGGAATAGACTATGATGAAATTGTTTCACCTATTGCCCTCACATAAAGCCATTATAATACTACTAGCTTATGAAAAACATATGAATTTTAAACATTAAAAAATGGATTATAATATTCCACTAATAATTGATTTTATAGTTCAGGATATTTATTTTTTTAACAACCCCACACTTTATAGAATTCCCATTTTCCATATCATTCTCTCAAAATAATAAAAAATTTGTATTTTTTATAATAGGCTCAAAAAACCTCTTCTGATAGGATCAACACTTTTATTACTTATAATAGTTTTTCAAATGGTATAATTCATCCCACAATTATCATAACAATAACATCTATTGATACATTAGTTTCTCAAATGTATGTTAAAGATTTTTTATCTTAAAAATATATTTATGTGTTGAATTTTCAAAAATGATTCAAAATGAGATTGAAATAATTTTAATGGGGGAACATAAATTCTTTCTATGATTTCATGTTTTTTAAAATAAGGATTGTATTATTTTTAATCGATGTAAATATACTAAATCTAAATTAAAATTTGTTTCCTTGGTTAGCAATTAATGTAACTATACACTTATGAGTACCACATGTATGTTGGATCTTGATGAAAATGGAAAATCACCATATTAAACCCATTATAGATGTATGATTTGAATTCTTCTCTATTTGACCTCTAGCTGAGATAATATTCTGTTTATTGTATGCATGTGTGCTCATTTTTAAGGATATCATAATGTCTCACATTTTCATGATGCTAAAATAATTTTCAAATACCTAAAATATACTATCATCTTAGGACTGTTACACCCTAGAGGACAACCATTTTACATAGTTAGTCATTCTGATGATGACTTTAGTTCTTGTAAAATAGATTGGAAAAGCACCTCTAGAACATGTAACTTTTTTGGGAGAGTCTCTAGATTCATTATGAATTAAGAAACAAAATTATTTTTCATTATCTAATGTCAAATCTTAATTCATAGTTGCTATTAGATATTGGGATCAAATTTTTTTGATGAAACAAAAATTACAAGACTATGGATATCAATTTATGCATATCCCTATAAAATATGACAAAAAAGTGCAAATAACATTTCTAAGAACATTGTTTCTCATTCAAGAAAAAATATACGGATTTAAGGAATCAATATTTGAGATATCAATATAAAAATGGTTATATAACTCTTGATTTCATTAGCACTGAACATCAACTAGCGGATATCTTTACTAAACCCTTACATTATGAAAGAATGAGTTATATCACACATGAGTTGGGGATGTTAAATTTTGAGGAATCACCACTGATGACTCACTGTTGATGAATCGCCATTGATGAATCACCATTGATGACTCACTAATGATTACTCACCATAGATCTCTCATAATTTATGATACACTATTGAGTACTTACCGTGGAATCATGAATAACAAATAAACTATAGGACTCATTATTGTGAAACATTGATCTTTACATAGAATTTTTTATATCTTGAACATAAAATTTCTATTTTAATTATGTTATTTTATTTTCAAAACACATTTGTGATTTGAAATATTGAAATTACTAAATGATAATAATTTAATTGATCTGAATCATTTTCTACCTTAGTATTTCTCTCAAACATTTCTCTTCCAAACGTATAATTCCTTCTTCCCTTAACCTGAACCATTAGAATATTTCAAATGCATTGAGTGAATAATTTGGGTGACATCTCTGTGGATTAGTCTTTTACTTATAAGAAGAAAATTAGAAAATTGATTGATCCAAAACAAAAACCTTTTCATCCTGATATTTCCAAATAATATTAGACTATCCTGAAAAGGATGGGCATGAATAATGGCTATTTTCCTGTAATTATCTCTTTTTGAAAGTATTTCAATGAAAAGGCTTATTGGATGGGTTATCCAACGTCATTCAAACTCTCTATCTGATGATAGTTCACGAGAATTATTTGTATGAAGAGTTCATTCATGAGGGCATAGAGGAATTCTGAATCAGGTCTAGAATAAATGGTAAAGGGTTTCCTTTTCCTCTAAGCAGTGGGACAAATTATTAATGCTAAATCATGAAGGTATTTTCTATGATTTTCCTGGATGTGATCCTTTTACTAGTGATATCATTATTTATTAGATAGTCCTGAAAATGCTAGAGAGTGATTGATTTCATAGAAGAAAAATAGAAACTAAATAGGAAGGGGAATGCCAGTAACTATTCAGGTTTATCCAAAATCATTTTTCCCTAGAAAATGGTACATTATTTCCTTGAAGAATCAAGATGTTTGTCGGTTTTATATGATGATGAAAAAACACACGATAAACCAAGGTATATATCTTATGGTCTATATGAGTGAAATTTTTAATCCTCACTCCATATAAAATTTCTTATTCTTATTCTATGTATAGTTTTACTATGATGAAATTTAAAGTAGTGGTAAATGAAGGAGAAGAAAATGTAGAAGAATTAGGTTAATTCTGTATTAAAAATTCTATACAAATTTTATAATAATTAGTTTTAATCCTTTTAAGATATAGTGGGTATAGGATAATTATATAATATATGAAGAATTCAATAATGTTCAGTATTCGACTAGGATGAATGATATTGATGATCCTTGTCTTCAACCAGAAAATTTTGTGGGGAATTTATATTATGATGAAAAAGTGGATGAGGAATTTAAGGAAGATAATCTCCTACTAATGACAGGAGTGATCAGGATTCTGCAGTAATCCCTGAATGATTTTCATATATCTCTTCTAGAACACCAAAATCTCTTTCTTCAATTGAATCTCTTCTAGATGATGATGACGATGATGAGATAGATGAATTTGAGGTTGTTGAGAATGGAAGTGAAAGTAACAGATATGAATATGAATATAATAGTGATTTTGATGTGGAGTAATATATCTATTAGAGGAATATAATTAAGAGAATAGTGATGAAGATGAATATAATTTAGATTAGGAAGATGAATACGAGAAGGTAGAATAGTAGGTAGAAGAAAATGGAAGTAATTCCAATAAAGAATAGGAAATGGATGGGTGTAGTACAGCTGGTGGAGAACCTACAAATCTAGTGGAAACTAGTTTAGTAGAGAAAAACCTTTTCATGGTATCATCGGAGGCCCCAAAATCAGTTTTAGTTGAAGAAGTAGTTCAAAATGTGAAAATTCAAAAAAAAAATTGAAAGGAGGAATGCTTTTGTTGATGGTTATCAAAAGTTTAAAATATTTATAGTTGAAACCCTTACTCCTATTGATATGACAGTAGTGGATGAATGGGATAAGAAACCTAGATAAGTCACTCTAGGATAGGATTATGCAAACTTAGAAGCTGAGGAATATTTTCCTAAGGAATCTCTAACTGAAGAAGTAAATAATGAATAGGGAGTTCATGTTGACACAGTTCATTCAAGTGCTCCTTCTCCTACAACTACTCCATTGGTAGCACCTATGCCTAAAGATTATGTAACATAACAAGAATTTAATGATATTAAAGAGTAATTGTGATGAACTACCAGAAATATCCTACAACCTTGACATGTACCAGTATCCAATCCTAGTGAAACCATTGCTACAATGGTTTTATAAATGGTTGTTTCACAGTTTCAAAGTCAATTTCTTTAAAAAATTCAAGCTTTTAGGCAGGAAATTAAAATATTAAGAGATGTGTTGGATGCACTCATCTCTATTGTTAAATTCATGTCCATAGATTTTAGAGATTCTTTTTAAAAATTAGTGAAAATCGTTGGAGATACGACTTCTGATTCTTCTATGAATTATACTCCCCCACATCTAGATATTGATCATTAAATTTTAATATTAGTTCACAATGATGATGTAAATGATTCCACAACCTCTATTTCACCTTCTCATCCTTTTGTCTATGATATGATCATAACAATTATTAGAGAGGATCTTTAGACTATGATGGGTAGTTTAGAATAATAAATACTATGAAAAATAAAACAAATCAGTGAACATGTTCATTACATAGTCGTGTTTTACATGAAAGGGGAAACGGGTTCTCTAGAATAGAAAATAAAGAAAATGCATTTCTACATTAAGAGTATCTATACCAAAAATCTCATACATATTCATTTAAAGTACTTGGTTGAGAATTTGAGGATACCTCCTACCTTCCATTCATTCAAGGAACATGTCAGACAAATGAAAGGTCTTACTCCTAAACATCATATTTTTATAAAGAAGAAGGATGAATTAACAATGGCTATGGGGAATGGTGGGCAGATTATTAAGGAATTCAATATTATTTTGAAGACCTAATTTTACGTCTAGAGTAAAACTATTGTTGCACCAGAGGCATTCCCGATTAGAAAAATTAATGATAATTTTTCTTCAGGTTCAATCTATCTAGAAATTGATCCCTAGTTTAATGTTTTTGATAATATAAACCGCTTTTCACCTCTTCAAGAAACCATTCATCCTTTTCTTATGCCTCTATATTATGATTATAGCCATACAAGTCCTATTAATTATCGAGAAAATATATCTCCTACCTATTCTCCATGAAGTCTTACCCCTAAATACCCTCTGATGTTCCCCTTCCTCAGTTATGTACTTATAATCCTTCTATACCTCTTGTTTCTCCATCTACATCTACTGATAAGGGAAAATCCATCATCGAACCATCCTTAGAGAAGAATTTATTTTTAATTCCTCTTTGATTGGGATTTATTTTTATATCTTCTCATTTCAAGTAACTCTCTATTTTTCCTTAAATATATTATCACTTTTCATCAATTTTATGTTAATTATATCTTGTTATTTGTTCAGTTTTTTATAATCCAAAAGGGGAGAGATATGAGATTTCATTTTCATGGCATTTAATTTTATATTCACATGTCTATTTTTATATAATTTAATATCATGGGATCTGTATGAAATTATAGGTAGAACAATTTTCTTTTTTACTTTGATCATTAAGAATTTCTTATTAATACAATGATTTCAGATCATATAAATAGGGGAGACTATTGGCCTCTTATAGTTTTAATGCACACTAATCATGCTCAATCAATTTTAATGATGTTTAATAATGTTTAATTATCTTTACATATCATGTAAATATATTATCTTAGTATATCACTTTATAAGACAGGTTGACATAATATGACTAAGTAAAAGTCATCGATCAAATTGAATCCACATTTACATGAAATCATTATTGAAAATATCACCATTGGATGAAAATCACATAATTTTGTCTTATCCATCATATGGAACTACTAATAATATTACTCATAGAAAACTATATCACAGTCTGCACAAACACTAAATTCTAACAAAGGATGAGACAACATCACCAAAGTTACCGACACATTCATTCACCACTGCTCAACACACCATTAGACTCAACAACATCTCAAAATTTTCCCAAAGGACAATCCCCCATCTCATAAAGATATAGAAAGAGGGACTTAACAATATCTAGATTTTTTATATAGAATGAGCTACTGATAGCTGAGTCACCATCAAGTCAAACTACCGTGAGAGGTACTTATAATTTGTGAGTCACTACTATAAGAAATTCTATTCTTAAGACACAATTGTGAGACACATTCACATCTTAGTTTTTTCCTTCAAATTAAAATTTATTTCTAATAAACATATTTGTAAATCATAGTACTATAAATTATTTTAAAAGACATTTCTTATCTTTTGTATAAAATGTTAAAATTAATGTCAGATTCCATTATGGGTTATGTGGTACATTAAATTGATCGAGAAAATACTTCATGAGAGTTCTAGTGCATAAAGTTATTTCCTCTTCAAATAAACCAATGTTATAGATCGATCTACTCTTGCACTTGATAAGGACAATGAAACTACAAGATGTGGAAACTGAAGATACTATTGAGAACTCAAACCAAGGAACACATTGCATCTATAAATAATGAAAGGAGAAAACACATTGAGAACATCTCTGCCATACTGAAAATAGAAAACTAGAGTTGTCACAATGCTATTTTTTCATTTCTTTCTATATGTTCACTGAAGATGAATTTCACGACATCTTCCAAGAGTTGGAAGCTACATTTCCAAATACAATGAGCCTTCTAACTCTATTATCTCTATTTTTTCTACTTGTGCCCTATTTTTTACATTACTAGTAGTGTTTGTCTATATTATTTATAATCACACACTAACAATGGTGTTAATATAGAAGATATATAGATATCATCCCAAAATATCATTTTACACTTTACAATCTAAAGGATAATAGTGTAAGAGGTCCCTATGTGGCTAGTTTTGTTTGTGAACTCCCATGAAAATAGTAAGAGTGGTATTGTAAACCAGGATGGTTTCATATAATATTGTTTACCCCAATCATAAGTGTGGATAAAAGCTTAATTATATAAATATCATGTTGGTGGGTGATCACCTAATGGAAAGGATTTAGTCTATTCTTTAGACAGAACCTCTTGTATTGAATTCAGTTGTGATCTTTCCAATTTAGTTTCATCTATCAGTGTTTATCAAAAAACATTATTTTACTCTAATATTTAATCTCAGATATTGTTTTTATATTTTTTAGTATATATACTTCAAATGTTAAACTAATAATTCATTTTTTTTACTGAGACCTAATCACTCATCGATAAATCTTTCGAACAATCAATTCTTTTTTAAACTACTAATTTGGTTGATTTGGATGTTTTTTTAATTCATAGTGAGTCACTTTTAAATAAATATTATAAAAATAAATTATTTAGGAAACAATTCACCCCCCTCATGATTTTCCAACACTGACAAAAAAATTAATACTAAAAAATTGATCAAATAATGAAAATAGGCAAAAGGAACAACATGACCAGCAATGTATAATGTGTGGATAGAACAACATCAGCATTCTATTTTCATATAAATGGACATTGGTGTAGTGTATCTGATCACATAAAAGAAAAACTAATAAAATTCATAAATAATATAAACTAATTTGGAATGAGAAATGTGATCTTATAGATCAAACTATCATTCCTATAATGAGTTATCGTAATAAATTTTTTTTGAACCGACCCATAGGGGCTCACTAATCCTATAGAAGATAGAGCAATCACAACCTCATAACTACATCCAGTAGGCCAGGGGATACTATCAAGTGCGGATTACGAATATCAAACACATAAGAGTCCTACTCTTATGTTACCTATATACACACATACATATATCTCCAGGAAATGGTGAATATATAATAACACAACTAATACTAAAATATTTCATTCATACTTCAATCCTAAAATTATAGTACATAAAATTTAATTAAAGAATAAAAATTAAGAAAAAAATTATACCAAAACAATATTAATTGCAAATTTCCTAAAGGGATAGGAATTATTTAAAATGAAAATATCAGTATATACCTCGTTCTTTCTAGATTACAATGATCTACCTAACATGGGTCCTCATAGAACTCCATCGAAAGCTCAGCCATATGAATAATGCATGAAATGTGACTGTAGATCCCATTTAGGGGTTAGTATAAAAAACTATTAGGTTCTTAAAAACCCAAAATAAAAGATTCCAACTTGATGTAAATAGTATGATCCACTGAAATCTAGAGGAGGAAACCCAAGAAATATAGAACAATAAACTTTTTCTCATCATGAAATTTGGTATACATGACAAGAAAGATCATCTCCACATTTGTTTTCAATAAAAATATATGAAATCAAAAAAATGTTTCCTATAATAAATTTGATATAATCATTTCAAAATCATAAACTCATGAGGTCCCAACCTCACATCCCACCACAGGATGTTGCTCGAGGCATAAGGATTTATCATCAGGAGAGAACCCACGCCACAAGAACTTACATCCCTCATGGAACTAATATGAGTGATCACACTCCTTGGCTACAATTATGCATTCGTATATAGATCATTCCCATATGAAGATACTCATCGGGTAACGCTTTGATGTTATCATGTCTCGACCATCCATGAAGACATACATCTGAGATAGTATTCTATTTTGGTATCACAAATAATAATGTCACTTTAGAACCCATCAATCCTCGATTTTTGGATATGGGATTCCACCCACATATGATGGGGAACTCAATTACCATACATTATACATAGATTATCTCCACTCACATATAGTTGATCATCTCCAGAACTATTTGGGGACATCATGAACATAGTTTGGTTCTCTGGAGATCATAATGCTCTAATATTGGATCACACCCTCGACTACTGAAGGACACCTCAAACGATTCTAACACTCAGAACCGTGATTAATAGATAAGGGATCCTACCCCAGACCAATTTTAGATACAAGAAAACCTAAATATTGTTATAATTTCCATCTAGGTAATCATATAGGCTATGATATGACAAACCCTATTTAATCTTCTACCGAGTAAGTGATTGTATGACGATAATGATAGAAACCCTTCTCGAACCAGTACAATGTAAGGGATCTTATGATGATGATTCCACAATATCTACTGGTATAGTATAAAAATATTGCATTATCACACTTCATGATGGTGATGAAGATTCCAAAAAACTCACCGAAGGAATAAAAATGATAAAATATTCCACCCAGCCTCTCAAAGGGACACCTTAACTCTATATGAGATTAACCTATATAGGGAAACACATTCCTAAACTAAGTAAATAATCATTTACTAAACACTTATATTAATAGACCTATGGAGTACACTCAATCGATATGTGTCTTTACATCTCTAAAAAAGTGACTCAAAACCATCACCACACATCACCTCTTTTTCTCCATAACATTTCCCCCCATCATATCCCATGTGAAAAACTAGTCAGGATAAGATACTCATTGTTTCCCATCCAAGTCCTATATATGGAGATCAATAATTGATAAATCTACGAGTGGGGTATACTGTATTTACACCTAGTAAATATAATGTATCTCATCATTTTCCACAAGACACGTCCCAAATTGGTACCCGTTGTGTACTTTGAACTATACATGGTGTGTACCACATGTTACATGCCATATGACCCCATCCAATATCTTGGGAGTGTCCTCAACCACACACAGTTAGCTAGGAATTCCATCCCAAAAACAGTGCCCCCTATGTATAGGGTGTGTCTTGGATATCTGGCTACATGGATGTGCTCTCATCCCATTTTAATGCATGGAAACCCTATTTACATGTACTTGTTCGGGTACATATACACAACTATTTCTATCGACATGATATAATTGGCCATTTCCTATACTATAAAACCTATTATAACTATATGGTGTATCATTAAAGTACACAACATTTAGTGACCAATGATCATCATCTGTATATGGGAAAGAACACATGTCATGTTCTCCTAAACTACATTCCCTACTGATGGGGATTACGAATTGAAATCCCCTATGAGCCACATAAAAATGAATTATTTGTATAGAAACCTAGGGATCTAAATCCAGGGGATCTCTTGATGTTATACTAGATCTATAAAACAATAACTAACACATTAAATGTGATCAATATGTAAATCATGTAAACCATCTTAGCTAATGGAATAATGTCAATGATTTGGGTAAAATTTGATTCTTGGAGGCCATCCATCCTCGAATCGGTGATTATTATAGTTGAAAATGAGGATTGGGGGCACTTCCATCCCTCATTTCATCCCTCTGTCATCTACCACCATGGGAAGAAAACCTCTTCTCGCTAATACCATGTGATTGAGCACAAGGGGTAGGGGTATATTAGTATATTTATTTTTATATAAACTGACAGATGATCATCATGATCCCTAAAAATATGACATCAAAGTACATTTTTTCAAGAAACATTATGTTCCATCTAGTGTAAAACCCATGTTCTGAACTCAGTCGCAATTTTAGATTTATGATATGAAACTCTTCTAAGTATTTCTTCAAAATTTTCTTGAAATAATAAATACGGTTGATAAAATATATTTCAAATTTCTAATATCACTGGATTGATGAAATATGGGCCGGGAAATACCACACAATCTCAGTTCCTAGATTTAGAAGTATTCGTGGAAATATAATAAATTCCTAAATTGAAATGGTGGAGTTTCTATATCATACCAAAATTAAAACTTTTTTTCCTAAGAGGATAAATCCTATGAAAAACGGAGAAAAATGAGTCCTTATTTGGGTTCATGTGTTTTCTACATACAAGAACTCAAGGGTACCTAATGTGAAAAATGGGTCCTCTTTGGTCAAAACCCAATCCTAATAGAGGTATGAAAAATTTCACTCCACCCTTATCAACCATATCATATAGTTCAAAATCAAATTACCAGATGATCCCATATCGCCTAATCTTTCATAGCTATAAAAACACCAAACAATGGTCCCACTACAGTCACATGATCTTATGGTACAACAACTCAGTACCTCGATGTAGGTACTCATAAAACATGGAAGTCCACATCTACCGCTTGATGAACTGAACCCTCAACATCACTTACTATCACCAACTTGAGGACCAAAAATATTTTCTCATATTGGAACCAACATGTATAATGGAAAATTATATGGCCTATTGAGAAAATTTGGGTACCATCGAAGAAGAATCCCATGAACCGGCCCAAAAGTAATTTTATTATCTAGTCCATATGTCTCTCTATAAACTCTTTTGAAAACACAATAGGGATTCCAAAGTGAAAAAATTGGGTCTTAGAAATCCTTCCATCAGTAAACCTCTAAATGCACCCCAATTCAAAAATCTCCATAAGAGACCATCAAAATGATTGCATAGACATTGGGGTTGTCTATTGTTTTCTGTTTATGTAGATGTATAGTCATCAGTAGGGAGGTAAATTGACACATCCTTATGAAAATGTACTCACAACCACAACCACTATAGGGAAGCATAATCCCATTGAAAAATTACTCATTAGGTCAAGCTGACCATTTAAAAAAAATTACAATATTACTCTGAATATGATCTCATCCTGTTATACCATTGATAAATCCAAAATATGGAGGATATTCACCCCAAAATAGGAATCATAGCCGCACACTCTGGTCAAAAACCATCCGAGGATGGATGGTAGGAAACAAATCCACACTGAGGAAGGAATCACAGGGTATCTATCTTGTCCTAAAAGAATAATATATCTGAGGCTCTCTCTCCAATGAAGATGGTTCACTATATATATGAGACAATCATCTATGATCATATCTCATAGATAATTCATGTCTACAAGTCATGAGAAATAGGTTCCACTAGTATCAATAGGCCTCAAATAATGGATATGTCTAGTGATTCTGGACTCATTAATTTGTGAAACTATTTTCAAAAATTTTAGGAAACATGTCATACCTCAAATGAAACATCAGCTAGTATGATAGAATCCCCTTACACATGATGCTCAAAATTTTCCATATCTACATGTTCACTCCATCCTAATCCTTATTTGACACATCAACACAACAACCCAATGAGAGAACACTTTTTTTGGATCTCATCTTCCACACCTCGGCACTATCCACTTTGGCTAGAACTGACTATCTAAATTTTTTTATCACACTATAAGAACATGTCTCGATCCAAGAAGAATGTCTCTTTATGGTTACTGTGACTCCATGTTGAAAATTACCATTAAATGGATTTATCAAGTACCCAAATCAGCCTAAATATTCTATAATAAATTAGTTTTAAGAAATGTAAATATCATGCCTCTATATAAACAAACTACTAAAAATTATAATGGATAGCAATTGTAAATCTAATCATCCATGGAACCACTCGGTAATAGGTTTCTAAGGCTGAAAGCTATCCTCTCCAACATCCTACCACACCAAGAACCTCATGTGGACACCGAGTTGTGTCTCTAAAAATATATCAAACCTTCTTCCAATCCCTAATACTCTTCCTACACCTCTGCAATGTATTCAATCATGTGAAACTCCGTGATAATTTTTTCATCTATCCTAGTTTGGACCATATAACGTCCCCCTCTTAGCTGCAAGGTGGGTCAGAAAATCTATGATATATGTTTCAAACCTTCATAAAAAATAAAACATATCACATAACAGACTATGATCGAAATGAGAATCATGGTCCGAAAACCCACCGTCGTTTGAAATTATCCTAAATATTGTTACATGGTTGAATCCCTAGACCTACAGTTGGATACCCATTGTGGGGGTATCAACTCTAATTTTCCTAGAACCAACTTTTAGTGTCTCTTTGTCCAGAAATCTCTCCACTACCGGAGACTCCTCGAGAAATCCTGTATGGGTTGGAATTCAGAATGATATATTAGAATAACTAATATCCTATCATAATCCCTACACATTTTTCTATTATTAATGAAAATGGATCTTAAAATATATCCAATGTATATTTTGAAAAGTTTTTAAGCCCAACCAAATACACCACTATAGTCATGATACCCTATCGAAGATACAAATTCTCATGGATACACATTGATCTGAACATGGATATATAAAAACCATCCCTAAAGATTCATTGTATAATCTTTTAAATTACCATCATCTTTTTATGCATCTGAATCACTAGATTCCATAAACTCCAAACTAATTCTTAAGGAAGACTCCCCATTACGACCACCATTCTATTGGAAGTGTTCCTCAAAATGTGTAAAATAGACATGGTTTCGTCAATCTAGTCATCATCTATCTAGGGGAATGGATAAACATGATACATTTGTGGTATTTTCCTATGATACACATGAAATACACTCCACCTTCCAACAAACTAATCATAAACTACTAGAACAGAAAACTTCTTAGTGGATGGTGTTCTGTATATCAAACAACTTTGAGGTACCTTCTGATGAATAGTTCCCTACAAAAATTCCTCACCATTAAGAATACCATCAACAAAATCCCTACATAGAACCTTTTCTGGTTATCTTTATATCGACATGTTGAAATTGAATCAATACACACCAAAATCAATGTGTTTATCTAGAGATTTGAGACAAAAAGGATATAGAAACCACAATTCAGTCTTTTGTGATGCATGAACCAAGGATTCTAGGCATCCTGTGTCAACATGAAACATGTCAACAAGCAGGTTATTAGAGTCTTATGAAATGGATATGTTAGTTTATGCTCCATGAGTAGGGATTATAACACGGAATATGAACTGAAAATACCTATAATGTCTCTATAACTAACAAACCAAGTTCACAGATTGTAAACACATACCTCCCTGCTCTGGATAAAGGACCACCTCTGATACCACATGGTCACAACCTATCCTACACGAGCCCGCCTAGTCTGCAGAATGAAAAGTCATCACAGCCCCATGCCCACATCCTATAGGTTAGGGGATGGCACTAATCAATATGTTGTGGTTGGCCTTATCCTATGGTATTGACATTCACACACATGTATCCATCTCCATGAAATATTATATATATAATAATACACTTAATACAATGCAAATTCTTTTTTTCATATATTCCAAAATCATTGTATATAAATATTATAGAATTCATGAAAATGGAAAAATACATTACAAACATGAAATTCAAAGCATAAATCATTGTTATAATGAGGGGACAATTATAAAATTTAGCCACTTTTTCAATCCTTGGTCAGTTTGTCTTGCAATGCTCCTCCTTCTCTGGTTAATCATAGGACTCTATAAAAAAAATTTCATCTACATATGACATGACATTAGTAGATAGATCCAACTCATGGGTTACTATAACAATACTATATAGGATCCTAGAAAAAAACCAAAGGGGGAATCTAAAGGGAAATTGTCTTCTCGACACATAGAAAAAGAAGGAAATATAATGGAGATAGATTAAGAAACTCCATCTCAACTATCCCTCAAATAATCATGACTAATATGATCATCTCCACATGTTGTGTCATTAAAGTCATGTGACTTAACGGAATGATTTTTAAAATAAAAAAATATACTCATCTTATACTAGATGTTTCTAGAGGTCCCACCCTGGTAGCCTTCAATACAATTCCACTTGAGCCTTAAGGATATAACTCATCTGAGTAATCTGTCTCCATGATTGATGTCATCCCAAATAGGACTCATTAGAGAGATCTCACTCATCAAGTATACGTATACCATCTTAGATAGATATCTTTCTAATATACCCCTCCATCAGGTATCATTATGTGAATAGAGATAACCCTCCATCCCAAATGGAAAACAACTGAGTTTAAATTTTGTCTAGTCTCACCACATAAAAATTCACAATAGAACCCAACAGAGATTTATACTCGAATAGGGGATCCCACCCAATCTATATTGGGGAATCTATAACCCTACTTGGAAACCACATGATCAAATATCATATATAAGGAATCACACAATGGACCACTGGGGGAAACAATTACTCATGTCTAGAACTATGGACATTATAAAAGTCATAAAGGGGATCTCACATAAGACCCATGGGGGAAACCGAAAACCCTAATGAGACTCAAAACCATGAAATAATGATAGTAAATCCCAACTACGACTAATGGGATATTACAAAAATAATAATATGGATATCACTCCCTTGAAAGGTATTACATAAATTACAATGCCACAGTCCCTACTAAACTGTCACCAAGTAGGGGATCATCTGACAATGATTTTGCAAATGCTACTAGGACATGAACCATGTAAGGGATCCTATGATGTATATACCAAAACCCTTATTGGAATAACATTATATATAGGGGATAACCTCCATATATTGTTTCTCATATAGATACCATGAACCCTTTCTGGGAATGAAAAATGAGATATGATTCCCACCTCACCTCCTTGAGGGATATCCAAACTATATCCAAGATCATCCTATTCAAGGGAGTAAATTCATAAAAAGGGATAAAAATTGAAACTTTTCACTTATTTTAATAGACCAAGAGAGAATAGTAAACATATATTGGTCTATACATCACCAATATATGAAAATCAAAAAACAACACCTCACATCACATCTCTATTTCTGAAACCATGGCCATCATCTCATCTCAAGTGGAAAACTACTCAGGATATGCTACTTAGAAGACACTGTCAGTTTCCTTAAAATATTGATTCATGGGGATAAATATCTAAGGTGGATACATAGTGTCTTCCCTTAGTGCCTAGTGTGTCTCTCGTCAATGGCCCTTATCTATTTCCCAAACTAATAGATGGAATGTTTCAGTGTCTTCACATGGTCTGTACCTACTATCACACAAGATGTGATCTTATCCAATATAATGCAAGTTTCCCCACCTATACACATGACATGTATTGTCCATCAAGATACTTAGAAATTTTCTCATACTACGTCCATTCACAAAACAATGTACACTTTTACTATTCCAAGTAATTCTACACTTAAATGTCCCTATATATGGTATCCCTGATCATGTCCTTGGCCACATGACATTGTATCATTAAACAACATTTACCTAGAGTAGAATTGTGATATCCAAAAATATCATCTTCCCCCAATAGGAAGAAGACATATTATACATTCCAATACTTCACAGAATGTGGTTGGTAATTTCGATTGGGAATCCCCTCTAAACATCAAAACCATCCTGATTTACATATAAACATGTATAATTATCCCCATTTATCAATAGTATTTGTAATAGTTCTATAAAACCATAAAAATAATTATAAAAGGAGACTTAGATGTAAATAAAAAAATATTCCTACATATTATAAAAATATGATGATTATGTTATAACAAGACACATGGAAGCCACTTTATCTCGATCCGGTGATGATCAAAGTCAAAAATATGGATCGATGTTACCTAATCACCTCGTTTAATCCCAAGGTATAATGTTTTGATGGGAATAAACAACTCCTCCATTATTTTTTTCATTATTACCCATGGTGTAGGAGGGATATTAGATCATTTATTTTCAAAAAAAATATCATCAACACTCCCTCAATCTAGTATGAGATGCTGAAAAACAGAATGTCACAAAAAGTGTAAAACTCACATTCTAAACCCAACTGATATATCATATTTCTAATATGAAACATCAGTCTATATTTTTTTACAACTATCCAAAAAACATGAATTTTGGTGATATATTATATTTCATATATTTAATATCATTTTACTGAGGGGTTCCAAGCCGAGGAAACCCATGAAGAATCTATGAATTTCATGAGGAATATTCGTAGAAATAGTCCAAATTAATACACTAAAATACTAGAGTCACTACAAAGAGTTCTTGCAGGATAAAAATGTATAATCTATTATGGTATTCCTCATGACAAGCACTATGTGCTATCACATTAACTCATCATAAAAATGGAAGCCCATGGGGTCTTCTAAACATCAGGAGCTCATTTTCCATTGGGAAAAAATTGATGTACCTCATCCTCTTCCTACCTAATGGTATATAGATTCCTTCATACAACCCATCATCACGTCTTGAATAAAAAATGTGTTAATACATGTTAAAAAAATTACAAAAAAGTTACATAAAATCAAAATCCTTTTCACAAAATATTTTCGTAACTAATAAATACCATTTTAATTATACAACTTCCCCCATGGTAAAAAATATATACATCAGTTTTAGAATTACATTTATAACCATAAAAACAATTTTGTCAATTACATCAGACACTTATTGTTTTTACAAACCACATCCATTTAGATTACCATTTTTAAACATGAAAATTGAAAGCCTGGTCATAGAATACTTCAGACATAGGATATAAATCAACAATAATAAATTTATTAGGGAATTAAACATACAAAAACCAAAGTGGATCATAATATGAATTTATTCCATGGAAAATTACCTTAAATTGAGAAACATTCCTTTAATTAAGTTAAATGCTTATCTCTTTAGATGAAAACCACTAGAAAGAGGTATATTTAGGCCTTACATACATTAGGATCATTATATAAACGAAAAGTACCATATCACACTTGAGATTCATCCGTCTTCTCCCCTATGGTTATGAACTTACAAAAATGGAAGAATAAACAAGAATATGGTGTAAGGATTATGAATACCAGGGGATTTAGGCTAACTTAAATCTGAATAACCAATAAGATAATATAAATCACCACCATAGGTGGGGTAGGAGTTCCACGACCAATGAGGTGGGGCTACTTGTGAATGGTAGAAGAATGTGAGGGCCAATGTGTTATAAATATTATTGGGGTAAATTTTAAAATACTACTTTTCAAGTGAAATAATATATGGCAATATTGTTCTTACGCAATTAGGAACACATTGCTTAAACCATGCGGATCTATTATCTCCCAAAAAATTGAGCACGATGGTTATTCCTAGTTGTTAGTTTGATTATAAGAATATTCTCAAACCTTTCCAGTACCCACTATCCCAACTTATAGCCCCCCCCCCCCCCACACAGTTATACAAATAGCTAATTAACCATGGACTTAATTTCTTTATCCTAAAAACAAACAAATAAAACCCTCTTCACCCATGACATACATGAACGAACTATGAGGTAAATAAAATACCAAATAATATGTACCAATGACATGAGGGTTATCAAAAACTCCCAATCAAGTCACTTCTCCTCTTATAATGTCCCAGATATCCATAAGAGAAAATAGGATTGGATTATTCTCCATGTAGAAATAATTGCATGCCATGACATAGGTTGGTATCATCCTAACATTCTGAGAATAAGAACAACTGATTCGACAGACCATATATCACCTTATTCTGTTAATCTAGGATATGTATAGGCTACTCCATGATGGTGGTTTCTAGATTATTGATCCAAATCATATATTTATATCCCATGAGGATGTTATAAATAATATATCTTCTACTGGGAATTGTAAAATATTTCATTGATCATAGACAGATTCCATGTAAACTCTGACTATTATGATAAATTTCCCAAACCCACCATAACTCAAGATGATCTAACAACACATGGAATCATCTTCCACTACATACCTAGGAAATGGTGTTCCAATAGAACTAATACTGAAAGGATCACCTAATCACAAACATGAAACATTGTTATGCAATGTTGATTGCCAGTTTAAGACTTTTGGAGATTTTGATCTATTCCTAGTATTTTCAGAACCACCAAAACTATCTCTACCATATCATGGATGATGCTCATTCTCACCATGGAACACTCACCCACCACAACCCAACATATTTGGTATGGGCATGAATATCTATAAAAGAAATCAAACCAATACATCCATGTCATTTAATTATAAATTTTTTTATAAATCCCTTCCAATGATATGTTCCATTATAAAGAACATAAGAAATTATTCTCACATTCTCACAACATAATGTGGCGATTGTTATTTTTTCACATAGAAATCCATCCAAATACGTGTGATATGTGGTTCTAAACTGCTGCAAAATCCCCAAAGCCTCCTATATTCCCATATAAAACCATGAAGTAGAAAAGTACATCCTGATTTGAATATATCATTAATGTCACTCCATTATTTTTAACAACATCTAAAACATTCATGCATTCAATTTAATCTTTTATCATCGAATCTCTGAAGATAAGGAAGTGGGAATATTTCACTTGAATATCGACAAACATGAAAATGATATATTTCTAATGAAAAGAATAAGGTATCTCGGTTTATAAATATACAGAAATCTCTTCATGCTAGGATAAAGAGTTGTGAATTGGCTATAATGACCCAGCATGTCTCTGATACTGAGCATCAATCCTCAAGGAATTCATTCATCTTGAAGAAACACTACAACCATACACCTCATTCTAGTCCACCTATAATGACCTGTCATAGTATAACAAATCATAGTTGATCTAGGGTGAATGAAGAAAAAATAATGATGTTCCTCATTCATTACCTACATCAATGGTATCTAAGGAACTTTCAGTCAATTTTGCAAATGGAGGGAACCATATTGACATGGAGACCTATCCATCAAGATCATTCCACCATTTAACACACTTTTAATCTACTAGAACTTAGGGTTAGATACCTTCCCATTCCTATCCTAATGCTTATGAGTATGGGTGACCTAAAAAATTGTATGAATCTCTTGCTCTCTATCATTTGGATCATCCAACATTATATCATAAACTAACTCATCAATCCCCACTAATATACAAATTCATGATCGATCTATATAGGATGCTTCATGCCCATTGTGTCACTATCCAAATTCCACTTCCCATGCATATACACAATATCAAACTCAAAATTTTGATGAAACTCTACCTAGGGTCTCAACCCTTTGTTAATGTTAATTTGGGTAAACATTTATTTCATGCTCTTATGATATGAATAGACTATAAAATTCTCATCTATGTGGTATTGTTACCATAGATTTAATTCATGTAATACAATTTAAAATTCTCTATCATGGATGTGATAATTATACTCATATAGTATTAGATACTAGAGCCTCCTGAATCTAGATGACCATATTTCTTCTGTACACAACCCAAAAACACACTAAAATAATAAAATTAATTAACATAATATGTACATGGAAAAAGAATAATTATAATTGGAATGTATTTCATTCATGTTTGGAAACTGCTAAAAATAAATATTGTACTTCTCATCCCACTAAAACATCATTGTTTCCTTGTTAGGGCCTCCAAGTGAGACGTTATCTTATGGATGTCCTGAAAAAAGAATCTATATTACCCAAAAATTCCCAATAAATCTAGTAGTTCAACATAGTCTTGGTATACTCCTAATGAAAGTCTTCTCAAAAGATGAATGTATCCACTGAACCAACTATAATAGAAATCAAATTGCTAAAAAACTAACATCCTAAATCCAAAACTGAATCTTGGTCAACTAGGTATGTAGATGATGTTCCCTAAAAAACAATCAAGCATCCTGATATATTATATTCTCATCCTTCATCTTATAGTACACCAATATTTCATCCACAAACATGGTGATTAAGGTGTCTAAAAATTGATGGAAAATCACTTTCTTTATTACCATAAACACTATCGTAGGATTGGGAAGCCAAAACAATCTAACCAAATACCTAGAATGACCATTCCTTCCTTTGAAGGATGTCTTTAGAACATCCAGATATTGATCCTTCAACTCATAGTACCCAGATCTCTTGTACATCATTGAAAACTAGCAGGATTCCATAAGCTGAGAAAATAGATTTCCAATTTTTCACAACTAGTATTTTTACTTCATGGACACTTGGTTAAAGAGTACTTTACTCTATAAAAATATTGATGCCCCTATAAACCATCTATGAAAATAGAATAGTATAATTACACAATGAATCACTAGGAAGGATATGACCATTTTCATATTTTTCATATTGCTAATCTTTTATAACTTTTTCCTCATTTAAAAACATCTAATAAGAAGGAAGGGTAATTGGGATCATCCAATGGAGTAGATCAATAGTAACTCTACATCAAAAATTGGTGGAAATTAAAATAAAAATTATATAGAAACACATATAGTTACCACTAAATGACCAATATATGTTTACCAATAAAACGTTTCAGAACATCACTATGAAAAAACCATGATATATGGAATCAGATCATCCCCAATTTTAAAGATACATGTCACAGTGTCCCTGAATGTAGATCCCACGAACATTCAAATTAATTTTTGTATACATATACTATAAGTAATTTTACCCTGATGTGACAACTTTATACCATCACCTTGAAGATGATCTTCAAATCCATGATGATTTTATGGATAAAATTTATTGCTCAAAAAATGAATTCCTAGTTGACTTCCACATCTTCTATCAATACACAACATTCAAGGAACATAAAACACACTTCCTTATTCTTACCAAACCATGTTATAAAGTCTATAGAATATAGAATCGACTAATATCCCATATCTAATGAATTAATCAACTGTTGATAATTTAATGAATAGTATGTTCCAATTTCAAATTCAAACAATCCCATGGAAGCTATAATAAACACCGTACATCTCATAGTGACCATCAGAGATTCTGAGTTCCATAGTATAACCTCTACCTAATGAAGATACAAAACCTCAAAAATTCCCCTAGTCCAATTCCACTTTTGAGAGTCTCTATTTCCATTAGGATTATGTCTTCTACCTTTTAAAGACCCTGATTTCACATATGATCCCATTGAAAAACTATATACTAAACCACTCCCCAAAAAATCCTATAAACCGAACCACTGAAAATTCCCTAAATACCAACAATGGGATCTTGTCCTTAGGGTCAATGTGAAATAAGGTATTGTGTGCTTATCATTCCCAAATGGATAACATTCAACAATCCCACACCTCATAGAATATATAAGAGTGACACTAAATGAAAACTGAACACTATTGACACTACCCCGATGAGACTCATTCCACTTCTTAAACTACCTAGATGTGAAACACTTTCTTCTATCAAATGTCAAAACACCCATGAGACCAATATTTTAATTAAAATTTTCCATTTCCATGGATTTTTGTTCATCCACATCTAATTTTATTAGTAATAACACAATCATAATCAAACATATAATTGATATCCCCTTCACCCCTTGAAATTTTCATCCTTGATGTAGTTGTTCACGTGGATATCAGTAGTTACATGAACATACTCATTGAATCTAGTAGATAGATCCACAACTGAATGATCTCGATCATAAAATTTTAATATCCAACAATCCTTCACCACCCTTATGTTATCTGGGATGAACTGAGGATTTAAATCCAAATTAGTAGTGGTCCTTGTGAGACCTGTGTGCCTCCTCAAGAGAACCAGTAACTTTGATCAATTAATATCATGTCCTTCCACATAATACATAGAAAATTCATCATTAGGGGTCTCAATGGTATTAAAGAGCTTATATAGAATCCAGATATGGTCCATACACTCATCGGGATCATTGGATCCCTTGTCAACAAGGAACACAAATGAAATTTTTCACATAAACTCATGGTCTTGGTGAACCACCCATGTATTCTCTCAACAACATACATTACCAAATAATTTGATCATAAGAATTAAATTAATCCTCAAAATTCTTATCAAAATGGGGGGTCTCTAATGAGGGGTGTTCTTTGGTTCACCCAACCTATGCATGGATGAATTTGTTCTGGGAGGCATCACTTATAAAACCATAAAAACATGATTTCAATTAAAATTTATATAAAAAACAAAAATATTACAATATCATTTGTTTAAAATGTATCATATTAATCCAAAGAATCTAAATTTGAAAATGAGGAAAAAACATCGAAAATATCAAGAAATTTTCAATTTTCACAGTTTGACCATAGTGTTGGGAAAAATAGGAAAAACACGTATGGGTGTAACTAGAGTTGGTAAGAAATTATGCATTGGTTATGAAAGGTCACTACTAATCATGTGCATGGACCATTAACCACATATATACCTCTGTGTCTCAACACAAAACTCAAAATGAACATTGGGACCGCCACCATACTCAACATAGATTAGGAAATACGTCAAAAATTTAATTATACCACAAAAAATCCTGGTAAAAACACAAAAAAATCCCTAACAACAAGTAGAAAAATTGTAACAACCCAAGCTTCCATGGTACGCTCCTCTTTGAATAATAGAGCAGCATGTGTTGTACGCTACCTTGAGTTCTAACACACCGTGACCAATAAAAGTAGCAGTTATGAATACTAATAACCACTTATTGAAATTATATATATTTTAAATTTCAAAATGGACTTTATTTTTGGATTCGTAATATCGAAATTAGCCTATGTTGAATTTTTGGTATTATTCTGAGAACCTCCAATTTTTTTATGAATAGTGAAAAATACTTAAAAACAACTTTTTTAATCAAAATAATTTATAGTGATAACTTATACTATTTAGTGGTTTTAAAGTATAATTAGAATATATTTTTACAATTTTATCCAATGATTTTCATTAGAATTAATTTCACTTTGAAATTGGACATAAACAATTGTCAATCTTTTGATATATATATTGTTTCTTAAAAACACACTATTTGTTGTGACAGTGGGAATTAATTATAAAATTAATTAATGCAAGTTATATGTTTGTAATTTCATAAAATAGGCATCATTTTTGAATTCGGAATATCAATTATATCTTAGGGTGAAATTTTGGCATTGTTCTGAAAAACTTCAATTTTTTGATGAATAGTGAAACCACTAAGTGGTAGTTAAAAAACTAATTTTTCATTTAAATGAAACATTACAACTTCTGTGATTTGATTTTAAAAAATCCGACATTCATGGTTGTCATTAGGAAGTAAAATGTGGTTCAATGGGATTAAAATAATTTTTTGGTGAATAGTAACTTTTAAGTTTAATTAATCGCGATTTAAGGTAATTCGTGAAATTTAAGGTAAAAATGATATTATAAAAAAAAGGAAATACCTTTAAACTTGTCCTACCCCTATTGTATGTGTCATGGCCGACCAAGACAATCCATGGGTCAACTTGGGGACCCCATGGAGCCACTTTGGTAGGAAAAGGACATAAATAACTTTTTATTTAATGTTAAAATAAAAAGGTCACAAACAAGAGTTGTTTTACTAAAACAATTTTTAAATGGGGTTATAAAAGTAATATTTTTGACTATAAATATTCATTAGAAATATAAAAAGATTTCCTACATCATGATATTTTTTTTATAATTTTTAGACATTAAATAAATTAAATTATTTATGACACCATGATGATGCACCGATTACCTCATTAATTAACGATTTTAATAAAATGAAAAGATAATGTAAAATCCAAGGCTTACACTTTTCCAAAGCCTATTGGATGGGTATATTTCAAACCCTTATCACCTTATCCTCTAATTATATAAGTGTGGGACCTTTAGAATCTGAAAAGCATTGTATAATAATGTAACATTTCCTTACATTCCAAGAGTGCCCCTCCTCTCCTCTTATAAAAGGCCCCCACCTCTACCACCTTATTCACACCATCAATCCTTTTGGCTCGGCCAACCTCTGCCCAAATACTCTCCCAACTTCCCTCCCTTACTTCTAGAAGCCTCAATTTGGGCAGAACTCTTCCCAAGGAAGCCTTTGGCTCAAATCAAAAAGAGTTACCCGATTTTAAGGTAATGTCTTCTCTAATGTTGTTTTGTTTTATTTTTCTTCTCCAACCCCCTAAACACTTTTTATTCATTTCTTTTGTAACAAAAACAGTATCCTCAATATACTAGGATGTTTTTATAATAAGTATTAGAGCTACACTTACACACACCTACATCTAATGGTTAAAGAACATATTGTTTCTATGGATGGTGAATTTTTGCCTCACGAAACGATGATTGTTCAACACTCATATAACACCTCTAATGGTGGCCATTATGATGAAACAATTTTTATATATGATATATAATATGTTTATGTTTTACTTAAGGTTCTGTATTTTTCATTTATGGTATACCTTTATTGTTTCCATTATGGGTAAATGCGATATTTTCATTTTAGGAAGTGCGGACTATCGCCCCCTCTAAGTGATTTGAATCGTTAATATCATATGTGGGATGTATAAAGGATGGTGTAAATGGTATTATAAACTATATTATACTGTAATTATATTATAAATTTATATCATTATGATTTCATTCCATTAAATACGAAATAGAAATGAAAGTAGCGTTCATGCGTACGTACGGCTAACTGTCTCCATGAACGGTGCATTTCATTTCATACTTCTAAATGTTACGTAATATTATAAATTAATGTATATACTGGATATATATGAGATATATGATATCTATATCATTAATATAATTCTGGATATAATGGATATTTCACCTCATGAACAACTTGTAATTATAAGAAGTTTATTTTTGACTCAAGTACCAAAGATCGACAAAACGACCGTTATTAACTTAAATAATTACATAATGTTCATAACATGGTAATAAGTGATACAAAAGGAATAAAAAACGTGAAAAAGGTTCTTAATCAATTATAAATTAACTCTAGTTTATTATTCAGGAGATTAAATAACGATCGAGTCAAGTCGGACACGAGGTAAGGGAACTTCTTAACCCAATTTCCATTCTTTGGGTTAATCTCCTACTTTAAAATTACATCATGATATTGTTATGTCCTATCATGTATTTGTACTTTCTTTATTTGTAATTATAGTGAATACACATAATAGATCTATTTTATTTAAAAAAATGATCTTTGTAAGGGACTTCATCTCAATCTCCTTTAATTGAGGCATATTTGGTTTTATACACAACTTTCTTTTATACGGTGTATAAACCCCATTGACTTTTACATTTATTCAAAAGGAATCTTTTTATACGAAGCATTTACTAAACGAAAAAAGGGAATTTTTTTGTCGTACATATGTTGCGACAATGACTTCTTCGCCGCCGTGACCATTATTTGAGTTTCGGCTTCCTCTACAAGCCATACCTTTTTTTAAAAGAAAAAAATAAATACCATATTTTACCTTTCTTTTATTTTGGTATTGAAAATGGTTTTGAAAGTGTTTTTATTATATCAATGTGTTGTATTGATATCTTGTTATTGAAATGTGGAAATGTTATGTTTCCTTTATGCATGTTTTATGTGATACGATTATGTTATGGTTTATGATATGTTTAAAAATATTCATATGAGGAATGCATTAGACTTAATAAGTGACGGGTGGAGCCCGCTATAGCTCCTCGATGCATCGGTAGGTCTCATGAGACAAACTAGTGTCTTGGAACAGGACCTTGACAAAATCTTTTTTGTGGTCTTGGCGCGAGGTCTTGGCTACGTGGTTATGATAGTCTGGCATTATGCATTCCATCATTATGAAAGTGGTTATTGATATTTCATGTAATTATTAGACTAGTAGAATATCCATGTGAGTAACTAAATGGAATTATTTCATTTTAATTTTTCCATATTATGCTAAAGTTCAGGTTTAAAAAGCTTTTGTTTTAGTTATACATTGCCTTAAATGTTAAGGTTTATTTATGAAAGCTTCTGCTATATTGTTATCCTTACTGAGCATCTGAGCTCACCCCTTTCAATGTTTTAATTTTTCCAGGATGTGAAGAAGTATATTATGAATGAATTGTAGGGATAATATAAGAGGATATGAAGATAAGATGTTGTAGTTTTGTTTTACTTTATGATGTAATGTAAGACTTATGAATGTATCTAGTGTTTCCAAGGCTACTAAACAAATCGGTCTTTCGATACTTGATCTTTTGTGATCATGCTAATGCTACGCAATAATGCACCGACTCCGGGTAGCTGGGGTCGGGGCGTTACAGTTGGTATCAGAGGCAGTTTAGTACTAATCTTGGAAGCTATATTTAGATAAACTCTGATTAGAGCACATAACCCAAAGATAGACTTTGAGGATTATTATAGAAGAACTTCCTAGAATTTTGGTATTATAGATATTTTGTGAGTTTTCCGAGCAATACATCCCTTTCTGGATACGAGCAGGTAGAAGTGGATCTCACACAGATGTACCTAGGGGTAAAACCCGAAAACACCGCTTTGAGCTAGACTCGAACGGGAACGGGTGCATGACAACGGGCCTTGCTGCACTCTTGGTTACGACACTCCCGGGGGATATTCTTAGGATAATTCTCTTTTTCGTTACAAACCACTATGAAGGGTTATGAGTATATACTTCCTCAAAGAAAACTTTTTTATGATTATGGATTATATCCATAAATAGTTCAATTAGTGTTAAGTGTTTTACAATTACGAAATAATGTATTTTGATTCATAAACTAATCTAGTTTATGCCATTATTTAGAAATGGTACCTAGTGGAAGGAATGGAAACTGTATCAATGCATGCACTCCATGTAGGGATTGCCCTCCTGCTCAAGATAATTATTATGGAGCTGGAGATACAACTCGTGCTGATCAACTTATTACCATACTGGGATAGCTCACTCAGGTTATGAATAATAACCTTACTCGTATGGAGCACCCTGATCCGCAACGTGGAGGATCAATGTTAGACCACTTCATGAGGCAACAAACTCCAACATTTAATGGGGGTACAAATCCATTAGTAGCTGAGAAATGGATAAACTCCTTAGAGAAAATATTCCACTCCTTGGGGAGTAGCGAAAGGAATAAGGTTATCATGGCAGTCTACCGCCTCACTGGAGATGCCGGTCAATGGTGGTTATTGATTCAAAACACAAAGAAAGATGATGAAGTATCAAATATGGAATGGAGGGAGTTCAAATATCTTTTCCTTGAAAAATACTATCCTCGAGACCATCGAGCAGATATGGAAAGACAATTTTTGAGCTTGAGACAAAAGGAGGATGAGAATGTCGCAAAGTATGAGGCCCACTTTACAAGGCTAGCGAGGCATGATGCAGATTATATACATAACCCACGAAGTAAGATTTATCATTTCTTTGATGGGTTAAAACCATTTCTTCATCGATTTTTAGTCTCACAAACCTTCTCGTCGTATGAAGACATTGTCTCATGTGCTATCAAGACAGAAAAGGAATTATCTAAATATTATGACAATAAAGTAAAGCAATAGAAGAAGAGAACTGTGGAACAAGAGACAGATAAAGGGAAAAATGGAAAGAAGGATTTTCCATTATGTGATAATTGTGGGAAGAATGACCCTGGTACTTGCCTAAAAGGAATGGGAGTTTGTTATAAATGTGGAGAAAAAGGTCACCAGGCGCGTGATTGCAAGGGAAAGAAAGAGGCTATCAATGTTGAATGCTATAATTGTAGAGAAATGGGTCATTATTCAAATGAATGTCCTAAGTGTCAGGGAAACATACCTCAGAAAACGACAAGGGATCAAGGACAATATTATGTTGTTACTACAGTTGAAGTGGAATAATTAATGTATTGGTGCTTTTGGACACAAGGATTATATTCTGGTTATAAGAATAATGTGATATATATAAGGATTGTACTGCAGTACTTGTTGTTTCAGTAAGGTTTTAATATAATGAAGGTAATCATATTTTTAGTGTGTCAAAAAAAGAGAAATTTTAATTTTTTGGGGAATTTGATGTTACAATTGATTTTGGAATTTAGAGACCTTTTAGAAAAAGTCTGGACAGAGGTATTTTGGATAACTATATAGGTTGGAATGGATTACGTTGGACCTTGGATAGTATTGTTTAAGTTTAAAACATTTATGAATATTATTTTTGGAATATTATAATACTATAGTTTTAGGAAAAGGACAACCTGCAGGGTGGGGCATAACCCATCGCGTCGGACAAAGCTGTAGGAATCGAACCCACAACCATAGTGCGACAGGCCTTTATTACCTACCACTAGCCTACAGGAAGTCCCTAGTTATTAAAAAATAGTTCTACTAATCTAAATGATATGTGTTAATATTTGGAACCTTATACGATTAGGATAAATATAATATTTTTGAGTTCTATTATCTTTTTGAGTGAAATATGAGTTTGTGGTTGAAATTAGTTGAAGGTTGAAACTTTACTTGTCAAGAATAAATATATATACCTATCTCTTATTCTATGAATAAATTAATTCTTAAAATTTAGTAAAGGAATATTAAAACAAACAATGTGTTATCCTAATACCTTATGTCTTGTTGAACTGATAATATTTTAAATCATCAATGATTGAAGGCTTTGAGGCCCTCAATTTTACAATTGTTTGTGATTGATGACCTCAATCACTCCCTACAAATATTTACGTTTTTCCTCCAATTATATGTCTCTAATTTCCACCAATGTTCTCTTTATTGAGATCATAATTTGGTGGTGACTTTTTCATTTCCCTTTCCCTCTTATTAAGGGTAAATTTTATTAACCTTATTTCCGATGTGGGTTTCCACAAAGGTATTTTCTATTTTCAACCTTTTATTTTCAAGGAAAAAATTTCAAATTTCGAGGACGCAATTTATTGAAGGAGGGGAGAATATAACACCCCAAACTTCCATGGTACACTCCTCTTTGAATAATAGTGCAGCGTGTGTTGTAGACAACCTTGAGTTCTAACACACCGAGACCAATAAAAGTAGCAGTTATGAATAGTAATAACCACTTTTTGAAATTATATATATTTTACATTTCAAAATGGACTTCATTTTTGGATTCGTAATATTGAAATTAGCCTATGTTGAATTTTTTGTATTTTTCTGAGAACTTCCAATTTTTTATGAATAGTGAAAAATACTTAAAAACAACTTTTTAAATCAAAATAATTTATAGTGATAACTTATACTATTTAGTGGTTTTAAAGTATAATTAGAATAAATTTTTACTATTTTATCCAATGGTGTTCATTAGAATTAATTTCACTTTGAAATTGGACATAAACAATTGTCAATCTTTTGATATATATTGTTTCTTAAAAACACGCTATTTGATGTGATAGTGGAAATTAATTATAAAATTAATTAATGCAACTTATATGTTTGGAATTTCATAAAATATACATCATTTTTGAATTCAGAATGTCAATTATAGCTTATGGTGAAATTTTTGCATTGTTCTGAAAAAACTTCAATTTTTGATGAATAGTGAAACCACTAAGTGGTAGTTAAAAAATTGATTTTTCGTTTAAATGAAACATTACCAATTCTGTGATTTGATTTTCAAAAATCCGACATCCATGGTTGTCATTAGGATTTAAAATGTGGTTCAATGGGATTAAAATAATTTTTTGGTGAATAGTAACTTTTAAGTTTAATTAATCGCGATTAAAGGTAATTAGTGAAATTTAAGGTAAAAATGATATTATAAAAATATGGAAATACCTTTAAACTTGTCCTACCCCTATTGGATGTGTCATGGCCGACCATGACAATCCATGGGTCAACTTGGGGACCCCATGGAGCCACTTTGGTAGGAAAAGGACACAAATAACTTTTTATTTAATGTTAAAATAAAAAGGTCACAAACAAGAGTTGTTTTACTAAAACAATTTTTAAATGGGGTTATACAAGTCATATTTTTTACTATAAATATTCATTAGAAATATAAAAAGATTTACTACATCATGATATTTTGTTTATAATTTTTAGACATTAAATAAATTAAATTATATATGACACCATGATGATGCACCGATTACCTCATTAATTAACGATTTTAATAAAATGAAAAGATAATGTAAAATGCAAGGCTTAAACTTGTCCAAAGCCTCTTGGATGGGTATATTTCAAACCCTTACCACCTTAGCCTAAAATTATATAAGTGTGGGACCTTTATAATCTGAGAATCATTGTATAATAATGTAAAAGTTCCTTACTTTCCAAGAGTACCCCTCCTCTCCTCTTATAAAAGGCCCCCACCTCTACCACCTTATTCACACCTTCAAGCCTTTTGGATCGGCAAAACTCTGCCCAAATACTCTCCCAACTTCCCTAACTTACTTCTAGAAGACTCACTTTGGGAATAACTCTTCCCAAGGAAGCCTTTGGCTCAAATCAAAAAGAGTTACCCGATTTTAAGGTAATGTATTCTCTAATGTTGTTTTGTTTTATTTTTCTTCTCCAACCCCCTAAACACTTTTTATTCATTTATTTTTTAACAACACCAGTATCCTAAATAAACTAGGATGTTTTTATAAGAAGTATCAGAGCTACACTTACACACACCTACATCTAATGGTTAAAGAACATATTGTTTCTCTGGATGGTGAATTTTTGCCTCACGAAACGATGATTGTTCAACACTCATATAACAACTCTAATGGTGGACATTATGATGACACAATTTTTATATATGATATATTATATGTTTATGTTTTACTTAAGGTTCTTTATTTTTCATTTATGGAATACCTTTATTGTTTCCATTATGGGTAAACGCGATATTTTCATTTTAGGAAGTGCGGACTACCGCCCCCTCAAAGTGATTTGAATCGTTAATACCATATGTGGGATGTATAAAGGATGGATTAAATGGTATTATACACTATATTATACTGGAATTATATTATACATTTATATCATTATGATTTCATTCCATTAAATTCAAAATAGAAATGAAATTAGCGTTCATGCGTACGTACGGCTAACCGTCTCCATGAACGGTGCATTTCATTTCTTACCTATAAATGTTACGTAATATTATAAATTCATGTATATACTGGATATATATGAGATATATTATATCTATATCATGAATATAACTCTGTATGTAATGTATATTTCACCACATGAACAACTTGTAATTATAAGAAGTTTATTTTTGACTCAAGTACCAAAGATCGACAAAACAACCGTTATTAACTTAAATTATTACATAATGTTAATAACATGGTAATAAGTGATATAAAAGGAATAAAAAACTTGAAAAAGGATCTTAAGCAATTATAAATTAACTCTAGTTGATTATTCAGGAGATTAAAGAATGATCGAGTCAAGTCGGACACGAGGTAAGGGAACTTCTTAACCCAATTTCCATTCTTTGGGTTAATCTCCTACTTTCAAATTACGTCATGATATTGTTATGTCCTATATTATATTTGTACTTTCTTTATGTGTAATTATAGTGAATACACATAATAGATCTATTTTATTTAAAAAATTATCTTTTTAAGGGACTTCTTCTCAATTTACTTTCATTGAGGCATATTTGGTTTTATACACAACTTTCTTTTATATGGTGTATAAACCCCTTTGAATTTTATGTTTATTCAAAAGGAAACTTTTTATACGAATCATTTACTAAATGACAAAAGGGAATGTTTTTGTCGTACGTATGCGGCGACAATGACTTCTCCGCCGTCGTGACCATTATTTGAGTTTCGGCTTCCTCTACAAGCCATACCTTTTTTTAAAAGAAAAAGATAAATACCATGTTTTAACTTTCTTTTATTTTGGAATTGAAAATGGTTTTGAAGGTGTTTTTATTATATCAATGTGTTGTATTGATATCTTGTGATTGAAATGTGGAAATGTTATGTTTCCTTTATGCATGTCTTATGTGATATGATTATGTTATGGTTTATGATATGTTTAAACCTATTCATATTAGGAATGCATTGGACTTAATAAGTGACGGTTGGAGCCCGCTATAGCTCCTCGATGCATCGGCAGGTCTCATGAGACAAACTAGTGTCTTGCCACGAGGCCTTGACAAAATCTTATTTGTGGTCTTGGCACGAGACCTTGGCTACATGGTTATGATAGTCTGGCATTATACATTCCATCATTATGAAAGTGGTTATTGATATTTCATGTGATTATTCGACTAGTAAAATATCCATGTGAGTAAGTAAATGGCATTATTTCATTTTACTTTTTCCATATTATGCTAAAGTTCAAGTTTAAAAGGCTTTTGTTTTAGTTATACATTGCCTTAGGTGTTAATGTTTATTTATGAAAGCTTCCGCTATATTGTTATCCTTACTAAGCATCTGAGCTCACCCCTTTCAATGTTTTAATTTTTCCAGGATGTGAAGAAGTATATTATGAATGACCTTGAGGGATAATATAATGGGATATGAAGAGAAGATGTTGTAGTTTTGTTTTACATTATGATGTAATGTAAGACTTATGAATGTATCTAGTGTTTCCAAGGCTACTAAACTAATCGGTCTTTCGAGACTTGATCTTTCGTGATCATGCCAATGCTACGCAATAATGCACCGAATTCGGGTAGCTGGGGTCGGGGCGTTACAAAAATGAGGTCCCAAAATTTGATAATGAATCCACCTCATCTAACCCTGTGAGATAATTTATCCCCCATAAATCATGGATGATGATAATCAATAATATCTACCATAGTGCGTAGTTAACTTCCCACTATCTAATTTTTGATAAATGGCATATTCATAAATCCGAAGGAAGATGTTGGGGATAAGGTATAAGGAAATGTAAAATACAATAATGAATATATTTAATAATATTACCCATAAAAACCCCTAATTAATTAAGAAATCTCTTTTTAAAACTAAAACACATTGAAATCAATTTTTTCCATTTAAAATAAAACATGTTATTAAAATAATACTCAAAAATGGATCAAATAAAGAAACAAGTCTTAGGGAATAACATACTCAACATAACCAACCATGCATAATAAGAGGTAATAAAAACTTCTACATCATCTAACCATATAAATGGAAATAGGAATAAGGTATCTCATCACATACACATGGATCTAATTAAAATTAATAATGTATATAAACCAATCTAGAATGATTACTGTTCACATAGATATCTAACCATATATTCAATAATGAGTTATTTTAACAATTATGCTAGATTACTATGAAATGTTGAATCCCTAATGGTTTTCCTATGTCCCAACACCAATAGTTGTCATGGTCTCTCAATAAAATGGATGATCTCATAGTCATCCTATGTAAAGCCTCTCACAGTTCCTTGTAAACTGAAAAGGAATCTCTAATTCTCATCCCCTATAAAGGATCTCATAGTCACTCTCGAAACCCCTATCTCACTCCATGATTAAATAATGTGGTACTCCGTGCCAGTATAATCACAAAAACTACTATACAACTAAACATAATTTCAAAAAAAATTCAAAAACCAATATGCCCATTTCAATAAATCACTATCCCCTAAAGAAAATCCTTTTCTAGAACCATTTAATAAATCCATTTTGAACCATAAAATATCCTCTATCATTTCTAAAAACACATTGTGTGTATAAATTACACACCTGTTTGAATAACCCTATTCAAACACCAAATTTCTAAACTGTGTCATTGTACACAAAAATGTATATGAGTCATGCATAAATCATTTGATTGTAAATTTAACAAACAAAAACCATAGATCCTTCATAATTTAATTGAAATTCATGGAAGACAATACTAAATAGAGACACCTAACTTGAATGTTTTCCAAATACTTCCACCTCTAATGAAATACATGAAGAAGGGGTACATCAGGGCCTCATACACAAAATCCATAAGAAATAAACAAAAACACCAATCAAACACTATTCATTCATCCAACATCATTCCTAGGGTTCCAAACATTTATAAACGAGAATAAACATGTAGAAAGGAGGAAGAAGAAGAAACCCAAATGATTTGGACATAGTTGAGCCAAATAACCAATATGTCATGATAAATAACCCCTATATGAGGTTATGGAGCTCCATGGACAAGGATTGTGGGTTCATTGGAATTGGTGACAAAAATGTGGACTACATGAAATAATATCAATACATGAAAAAGGTAAAGGGACACATTTTTTGTATACCAGACATGTAACAGTGTTTTCCTTCATGTTTATGAAAATTTTGTGGTAACATTATCAAGATACAATCATCCCTATAAAATCACTCTACAACATTACTCATGGGAGTCTCATAGCTTTGAAAACTTTGCTCCAACCCTGAACCCCCCCCCCCCTTTCCCAACCTGAAGCACCCCAGCATGATTATCCCCAAGGTTAAGAAAATCATCTACAGACTATGTGCCTGAATTATTTCCCTTAAACACACCCATTTATATTCCCCACAACCCATGAATTCCAAGAATTCTCCAAAAGGGAAATGAAATAAAAAAATTGATGAATAGTGACATAGATGGTTTTACATTGAGGGTGAATATTATACGAGATTATTTTCTCTAAATATTATAAATAGTGATAATAAAAGATGATTTAATTGAAAATATATTTGGAATAAATAAATATATATATGTGAATTTTTGTGTGTGTTTGTGTGAGTGTTATAAAAAGGATTAATAAGTAATCGGTATGGATAATGATTTTAGCGGATGTTATTTGTTATAGTCCCCTAAAAAATATTATTCACTCAAAACAGGGCTCAACAAAAGAGAGAGAAATATTATAACAAATATAATTATATTATCTAAAATCCAATATAAGATCCAATAAATTTAAATACAATCACTATCAATAATATTTTTCATTAAAAATCGAGAATGTTTATTGTTTAGAGTCACTCATAGTATACACTAATTTAACCAATGAATGATCAATTATAAAACTCACAATTCATTATTATATTTATATTTTGGGAACTGGTTACCTAATTTCAAAATATCATTGTAATTTATTTTAATATTTATAATATATTTATAATGAAATTAATAAATTGTATTAGAACTGGATAAAAAGAATGAATCCTAAAATTAAAGAGGTAAAAACATAACATCAAATAATTTAAGAACATCAATGATTGAATCCACTCAATGAATTAAACTATTAATATGGAATGTATATACTTTATGAATTATGGAGAAATTGTTTTACCGTTATATAAGTATGATATAATAAAGGGGTGGAAAGTATTCTCTATCATGATAGTTTATATGTCTATTATTGCTTCAACATTATCATTATCTCCCCAAGGATCACTTGATCATGCCTCCAACACCCTCTAAGAATTTGTTTCCCTTCTTCTATTTTATAAATAATTTTATTGATGAAATACTTCATTTGTCCTCATCCCCATTAAAAATAATTTATCCACCTATATAAAATCACCCCGAAGGTGAAAAAAAATTCCTAAAAATACTCATCTTCAAAGTGCATACCTTTTATCATTGTAGTATCTGAACATGATATTTAATTTAGGTGAGATGAAACCTTTATCAGGGGTCATAAACAATACACCATTCTTATAAATCTTCAAATCGATTAAAATTGTTCTACCTTAGTAAAATAACCAATTTCTAGACTCTAAATAAAACGTTATCTTACCACATTTGTTTCTCTCCATATTCTCTAGATATAAACATAGAATAGATAGTTATGAATATCTTCTACTTCATCAATTACATTCATTAAAAAAAATTCATTCCCATCAAAGATATTGTATTTTTTAAACATTTCATTCATCATCAACGCATTTGATATGAAATTGATCTATAAGATTGATACTTATAGATGCAATTAATAATTCTCATATTTGCCTTTCTTGCTCTAATTCATTTTACATAACACAGAACATCGATCTCAATTTAAATCCCACGTCACACCTCAATTTTAATCAACCAGCATAGTCAAACTTTTTTTTAGTAAAACCTAGTTACTAAAAATAGTTACATACATTGGTGATCATTATCTAGTGGATTATTATTTATTGGGATGATTATTGTTCATTAAAAATGTATCATCCTCAGGTAGGTTCTCTACTTTGAAACTTCATTGTATAATTTTGTTGAATGTTGAGCTAACACCCATGTACATTTATACAAGTATAAAACATTAGAGTGTAGATACCCCATAAATTATTTTCACCAATTAATACAATAAAAAAATTATCATTAATCAAAATTCATTTGATTGACTTATTTCATTAGTTTCTCACTAATTTACCAAGCATTACTCAAGATTCAATGGGTTTATTCACTCTTAACCATTGTTATTCAAAAATTATATATGGGTTCATTCAAACCCATATTGTATATCATAATAAATATATAATGTGGCTAATATCATCAATTATAATTTCTTAATCTTTTGGACTCACTCACTAAGAAATTTCATATTTACCCAACTATGAAAATCATTTTATTCAATTTAAATATCCTCAACAATCTTCTTCTGTGAAAATTTACACTGGGTCATTTTTCTTAGGTTCGAACTGACATAGTTAAAAATTATCCATAATTAATTAGAATTTCTCTATTTTACCTAGATCTACATTTTATTATCTGATTAATGATCCTTTATTACATATGATTCCCCCAATACCTATATAGATTTTTGAGTGTTGATGTTCAACCCTATATTATTCTCCCATTAGGAAACTCAGTCTTGCCTCCTTTATAAATGGGTTCATCAATATTTCCACTAGCATAAAATGATGAGTTCACATATTATATCATCTTTAATTGATCTTGGATAGTCATGGATGATCTACCTTCATTAAAAGATCAGACACCACATGATAAATTTCTCATATTCTACTGTTTACTCTTACATTTTCACTAGAAATTACTCATATTCAAGTATTTAATTTACTAATATGAAGATATAACGGATGGATCATACACACATGCTTCATTGAACTCGTATTTGACACATTCCCACACATAATATGAAATATCTATCTCATTATAACTCATATACATCTAATTCAATTTCACTTTTGATGAAACATACACCACTAAAACATATCACACATATGGGGTAGCTTCTACGAAAATGGTCACTAATTACATTAATTTATTTTAAAAAATTTATTACAAATTAAAAATAAGAAATTACCAAATTTAAATTAGACTAAATCAGTAATAAAAAACTAAAAATACTAAAATCTAAATATTCCTCAACAATGTATATTAACAATAATTAAATGGAATATAATATATAATAATTAAATACCATGGAATTAAAATGTTATTATTAACATTATATTAAATATTATTTAACCAAAATGAACAAAATTATTATTTATCAAATTATATGAAGACTTAGGAAATGTACCTTTGATCACTTTTTTCAACAAACTAGAATATTTTAATACCAATATATAATTAACTATATTTTCAGATGAAAAAGGAAAAGGGTGAATTTTATTATTAGAATTAATTCTATCATGAAAGACATAATTGCACAAAAAAACAAGCATAACAATATATTTTTAAAATAAATCCACATCACCCCTCTCTTACCCATTAGAAAATAACATCCCCAAAATTTATCATTGAAAATTATATTCCCAATTCTAGTTCCTAGGGCATAGATAATCATTATTGATATTTTACAGTAATACAATCCCATTCCCATATGGAATTATTCTCATAGAAATGTTGTAAACATCAGGCAATGTCGTAACATTCATACAATTTTCATTTTCTACTCATGTTTTTTTTCTTCAATTCCATTATTACACTCTAATAAAAATATTAAAAAATTTATCACAAAGTATTGTAACATTATATTTGTGATATAAATGAAATCTGAAAATATTATCCATAAAATTTGTATACATATCACCCCACATTTATAAATCATTGAAATAGTGGGTTTAACATCCAATGAAGATATTTTAAATGCTTTACATGTAAAACAAAAAATGTGGGTTAGAGAAAATTATATGATTTAAATTTATTTCAGTGTATTCTAATTTTAAATAAGTAATTTATTAATATAAAAAAAATACAATGAATAAAAATGATGTAATAAAACTGAAAATGTGGAAATGTAAATTAAAATCTCCCTAAACCATTATATATATTATGGAAAATTAATGAATAAATTCAAATGATTGTTGTTGATAAATAATATAATAAATTAATATAATTTAATTCCCTATAGAAGTTTTAATAAAAAAATTACATTATTATATGTGAGTTTTAATCATGAAAAATTAAAATGGGAATGATGTCAATGGGTCTAATGAACATGCAGATTTTTTGGATTTGTCTGGAGTTCTAATATATATTACATATATTTCCTCTAAAAACCCTTATGAATGTATTTAACATAATGTTATTTACTCAGGGAATAAGATCTCTTTATTTTAATGGGATTCATTCTTATCGAACCTCAAGATTATTAATAGTCATTTTTTCAATGAAACCCCATTAGGTTTCTCCATGTAATAATCCTTCCATTATTAGGTACCTATGATATTTTTCATTAAACAACAACATGATTGTCCAATTGGTTCTCCTTTTTATTTGGGAACCTCATTCTTAGGCATAATTATATGATTCATGAAACTTTTATGAATCTGATTAATTTTTCATGATTTTTATTCATATTGTTGATTATCTTATGTTTTATATTCTATTTAGAATTAATTATCATAACAATATAATATTACAATGAATGATATATGAGTTATATATGTCTCAAATGAAGTTTCTAATGTGATATATCCCCTGGGACCATGGAGAAAGAATATAATTCTATCATTGTTCACAATCAATCAAAAATGAATTTTACACAAATGTTATGTAGAAAAATAATGAAATATTTGTTCATATTCAATGATTGTTATTTTTCTACATCGTTATGATGATTAAAAATTATTTATATGCTAAATTTAATGTATCTATAATATAATTTACTAAAACCTATAATGATGATCACATACTTATGCTACTATAATATTGATTTTCCTCAGCCATGTACTATATTCATTAAGTTCTCATGTTCCCTCCCCATCATCCCTTAATATACTAGGCTTCTATCTCACCCTTTCATTGGTCATTTCTCCTATATGAACATGTACTAATGAGATAATGAATTCATATAGGGTCCACATAGATTATTTGATATAAATTTTAATGTATTATAGAAATTCATGTTTCATGAAAATGATTTTCCCATGATAATATATCTATATATTTAGGATTTTTAATATAACACATTTGTGCCCTATAAATATTGTAATTATCATGGTTGGATGATAATGGTTTAATTACCTAGTACTAGAAAATGTTTAATTTAATTTACGATATTTTTTAGTAAAATATAATATTGGTTACACATATTTACCTCATAAGCCAAGGATTTGGATTATATTTTCACGTGTGGCTAATATGTGTACATCTTCCACATGCTTATTGATGGCATATAAAGAGTTATTATCAAGTGTTATAATGTTTTGAGAACTATGATAGTATTATTTTTCAAGGGTGATGATTTTCATGACCCTCTCGCAAAATATGACCCAATTATTTCAGTTCTCTCTAATTATGAGGGGCTAATAGTTTGTTCTGAAATATGTGTACAAAAATAATGGCTGAGGAATGAACAAGTGATTTTTAATGTCAAAATTACCGAAATTCCTTCTAAAAGGTATGTCTCATAAAACCCTGATCCTTCACAAATAGATAGATCTCATGAAGCTTTGTAGATGAGAGAATCAATTTTCAAACATAATAAGATGTGATAGTACTCCTCTACAAAGTGACATTCAAGGTCGTTGAATGTTTAATGACCGCACGAATGGGTGACATTGACTTTGAAAGTACGACATTCAGACACACAGAGCGACACTGATTTGTGATTCCCATTATTCAACACAAGAATCTCAATATTTCACCAACCCCCATTCCTATAACTATTCCCTTCATTATTACATTCTATATATGGTTATCTACCTTTTGAATTCCATATCTTCTTCTAATTCATTAACCTCTTGATCTTCGGAAACCAAAGTGAAAATGGGTGATCCAAGGTATTAATATTTCATGAAAACTCCTCCCATGTGTTCTTGGAATCCATCACATATGTTTTGGATTCCTCTTGGAAATGAAAACATCCTTCATGAAGGATGAATGCCCGATATAGTACATGAGGATCCATAAATCATAAATCCATGGTGATGCCCTCCTCCACTAAATAAGGACATTCCTTTGAGATAGGTTCACACTATATCCCAGATCCTAATCTTTAATGAAGAACATGACCAATACAGGGACTCCAAGACGTGTAGTACCCACCTTTTCAAACCTCCAATAATCTCTAAGAACGTTAGTTAGGCCTCTCTATGGTGCCTCTATTATGCTAATCCTCCACCATGATTGGTTAGTGCCCAAGGCCCACACACTAATCATGACCCATTTTAAATACACCTCAATTCACCATGTGAATACTTCTACCCACTACGGTGTGGTTCCACTTCACTATATGTGTGGTATAGTCCTTCCACATACATATTTCATCTAAACATAGGTACTTTAATATTTATTTCTTGTGATCATTGAAAACCTAACAAGTACCTTTTTACAGACCAGTCCTCCATGACAGTTTCAAGGCAATGACCCACCAAAATTCATATGATCTATTATTGTGAAGATCCAAGTTGTGCATTGTGAGTCCTCTCATTACCAAGATGCATGATATAAAAAATACTTTATGTATTTCATGGACATAATAAATTATACTATATGAAAATAACCACAACACATGACTTAAATCTGTATCCATTCTATCTATGATAAACATTGGATTACCTGTGTCTAAGAGGCTTGGGATGAACCCTACACATATCTCTCCTCTTACCCAATGAAAAGAATCTAGGATTTTCCATGAATCTCTCATAGAATTATATCCTTTGGGGAGACTCTATGTGTATGCTCCACTCCATCCCTCATAAACTCTCATTATACACGATCGTCTATTTTCATGAAGTTAAACAATATAGATAGGTCCTTTCACACAAAATAAACATTGGAATCAAACTATGTGGGTTTGGATCAGTTTCATCTTAATATGATAAATAAGATGCTACTCTGAGGATCAATATTTTCCAATGGTAAACATTTGTGATCCTTCTAAAGGATGTACCTTATAGATCCTTCTAAAGGGGCGTTTTGATCGATCATCCAAGGTGCGAAATTTTCCACCCCTGGGACAGACAATCCTGATCCATCCAATGGGGTGTCCTAATCAACAATTATAGATATACCATAAAGGTTGTTCTGATCCATCAACACAGTTGTGAAATTTTCCCTCCTCGAGACATACCTTCCCAATCCATCATAAGGGGAATCCTGATTAACCATATTGGATCCTCTTTAATCAGTGTTCTAATTGATTCAACTAAGTGTGATGTTTTCCCTTCATGTGGCATACCTTCCCGATCTGTCTCATTGTGTGTCCCGATCAACCATTCTAGATATACCTCAAGTGGATTTCTAATCCATTAATCATGGTGTTAAATTTTCCCTCCTCTGTACAAATCATCATGCTTAATCTAAAGGGAATCCTAATCAACAATTCCATGTACACCTCAATGGGTGTTCAGATCCATCAACCCAACTTTGTAGTTTTCCCTCCTAGGGATAGACCATGAAAATTCACCTCAAACAGAATTATGATCACCAATTCCGGATCCACCTCATGGGGTGTTCGAATCTATCAATCCAGGTGTGACATTTTTTCACCTAGGGACACACCTTCCTGATCCATTTAAAGAGGAATACTTATGAACCATTCAAGATTTAACTCAATGGGTATTCTAATCCATCAACATAAGTCGGTTATTTTAGCCACTTGGGACACAACAAACTAATATTTATCAAGTGGAATCCTGATTTAACATTCTGGATCAGCCATAATGAGTATTTTGATCCATTGATCCATGTGTGAAAACTTCCCTCCTAGGGACACAACTTCCTAATCATCCTGAAGGAGTGTTCCGATCAACCGTTACTGATATACCACAAGTTTAGTTACGATCACTCCATCATGATATCACAAGATATTAACTGTTCCCCAATCAATAAAATAAATTAAACCTTTTCCCAGATCCATCTCAAAATAGATTTCAATATCATCAGTTTTGTTTCCACTTCATGGGGCATTCTGATCCATAAACTGTTTGGTGAATTTTTTTCTCCTAGGGACTCATTTCCCTTATCCACCACATGAGGTTTCTTAATAGACCATTATAGATATTCCATGATATTTTTTTTAATCCATCAACTATGTTATGAAATTTTACCTCCTTGGTACACACCTTCATGTTCCATCTCAAGTGGCATCCTGATGAACCATTCTATATCTACCTAGAGGGGTGTTTTGACCCATAAATCCAGGTGCGACATTCTACCTCTTAGGGATACACCATCTTGATCCACCTCAAGTGGAATCATAACAATACATTATATATCCTCCTCATTGGGGTGTTCAAATACATCTATCTCGTCCCCACAAGGCATTAATCATATTCCCATCTCCACAAGATATTAAATTCTATCCCCATTCAGTCTCAAACCAGACATCCTGATAAGCCTTTCTAGATCCAACTTAATGGGACTTCTAATAAATCATCCTAGATGTGACATTTTTCCTCTAAGGGAAAAAACTTCACGATCCATCTCAGTGGGTGTCCGGATCGACCATTACATTTCCTCCACAATGGGTGTTCTAATCTATCATCATAGGTTTCAAACTATTCCCCATAACGACAGAACTTCGAGATTCGTCTCCAGGGGCATCCTTATCAACCATTCCAGGTTTCCCATAAGGGGCATTCAAATCAATCTACATAGTTGTGACATTTTCCCACATAGGGAAAAAAATACCTTATCCCTCTTAAGGGGTATCCTAATCAATAATTATGTAACCTCTTCAAAGTGAAGTCTCATACATCAACCCGGGTGTGACTTTTTTCATTCTAGTGTCACACAATACAAATCCACCATCATGGGTTTTCAAATCCACCATTCTATATCATCCTCAAGGGAAATTATGATCAATAAACCAATGTGTTACATTTTACTTCTTACTGACGCACTATTCATATATGTCTCATGGGGTGTCATGATCCAGAATTCTAGAAATGATTCATGGGGAATTCCAATCCATCAAACCATGTGTGATATTATACCACATAGGGACACATAGTTATTACCCATCTCAAAGGGAGTCCTAGTCAACCATTCAATTTTTACCTAAATGGGAGTTTTGATCCACCAATAATGCCCCCTTGAGAGGTTAAAGTTGTAAACCACTACATAATATGTTAAACATGTTCCTTATATATCTCTAATGATAGGTCTTGATAAACCCTTCAAGTTCCATCTCAAGGGGAGTTCTGGTCCATCATCCTTGGTGTGACATTTTCACTCACAGGTACACACCTTTATGACTTGCCTCAATTTCTATCCCGATCAACCATTCCAAATACACATAAAGGGGTATTCTGATCCATTGATCATTTACCCACAACACATTAACCCTTTTCTCATCTCAACATGTCATTAAAATAATTAATTGATCTATCTCAAACTAGACACCCTAATCTATCATCACAAGCTATAGAACTTTTTACATGACATATAATCTCTACCCCATGGAATAAACATGTGATACCTGAGGTACAAATCGTAGGAAGAATCGCATTCTAATACATTAAATAAACATGGTATGCCTAAGGTAATAATCCAAGGAGGACATACTCCACTGGAATTGATACCTCATGATCTACATGGGATTCCTTGGATTTCATGCCATAAGATTCCTCATATAAGATTCCATCCTATGTAAAATAATTTGGGAGACCAAGGTTCATAATCTCCATAAATTCCAATAGATCTACAAGGTGGATAAAATAAAAACATAACTTTACTACCCTTTCCAAATAGAAAAAATAATATAATGGATTATGTAGCTTAATTAAATCATTTCCATAAATATATTCCACTGCAAATGAGCTCCATGAACATGATTCAAATCTATGAGGGAAACCCTAACTTGGAAATTATCTCCAAGGAGGAATCGATGGATGAAGAAAATAAAATACCATATTCAATTTTCAATCTATGATAATACATGAATATTGAATGTGATGAAATATGCCTACCATTTTAAATTTGGTAGTAGGGGAAAGAGAATATCCAATGCACAAATTGATGTTAAAGCATATGTGGGAACTTTTGAAAGCATCATAAAAAATGGTTTTACCTTCCAAGTCCCACAAAGCACATCCATCCTAAACCTTATCCGATATATCCATATTAATTCTACATGAATCAAGACATTATATAGTTATATAACTATAGAAATATGGAGTGTTCTACTCCAAAAAACACCACCTTATCTAGGCTCCACAAAATCCCCAAACAAATTCACCCATCTCAAAATCATGGGAAAATTAATTTAAGGAAAATATATATAGCAAATAGAAATGGAATTATAAAAACAATTAGTTTCTTGAGAAAATATTTAGGCATAGTCTCAAGATCCCATCTTTCTTAGAGGTAATGAATCAAAAAAAAATCGATATTTCCCCATCGTCAAATAAAATTAGCATTATAACCTAAAAACAATTCTCCAGATCCTACAAAATGGTGAGAGAAACATGGAATATGGAAGGAACATAAAGAAATTTAATTTTAAAACCATTGAATTGAACCAAATATTTCTATCATCAATAAAAATGGATGTATGGGATCATCGCCTTATTTCCTCAAATACACCCTACTATTTTCTTGAAGGCAAATGTGTTCAATGCATTGTTTATTATTTTAAAAATGCCATCACTGCATGATTCATGATGTGCAATAGGTAAAAAAATGAATTTATTTTGGTAATCCCTTAGTTATTCATGTACTAAAAACTCCCTTGTTGAACCCCCTAACCCCATTCATGTCTTGAATCAGATTCCTGATATGAATGGCACATTGTTGTAGTTTTTATCAGCCAAACAAGCCTATTTTTTCATATACTTACCCAAACTTTTGGAACTTCCAATATTTTAGAAAACATGTCCGAAAATAATATTATTTAATTTTCAATCCCTCAGTAACTTTTCCAAATTTCTCTATTTAGAAATTACCCATCCTCTAATGGAAAAAATTGGCACTTCCTCTAAATTTTAGATTGGTTCAAATAACTTTTTTTATAATGTCAGAAATAAAAAATTAAAATCCTCGAGAAGCCTCATAGATACCTACTATATGAACATAAACTGCCTTATATTATAAAAAACAATGCTCAATATTTTGTACTCTATAACCCATAAATTTCATCAATTGTACAACTCCAAACATGTGATGTGTTACTCACCAACACCAGATCACCACTCGCAGCCATTACTTGAATTCTAGAAGGTGTTTAAAGATAAATTTATATACTAAAATATCAGTGTTTCATCTAAAATGTCACCAGAATATCCATGATGATCCTTACTATATAAATTGACCGTCCTTGACAACATTTGATCTATGAAATTCCCCATAACTATGATCTATTATCCTAAAAACAGCTTTAGAAATCCTTCATCCTTTGTGTCATGGATTCCAACACATCATCCCAAACTTGTGCAAACCATCCTCAAAGGCTGGTACTATATTTCATTTCCATTTATGTGTAAAAAGAGATGATTATTGACTACCCATGAATAGGGCCTTCATAAGCTATACATTTTATAGATTCTCATCGTCAAACCATGAAATACACACATTATACACAAAATGTTGTCCAAAATCTAGGAAATCAAATTCCCAAGAGTTTCTAGTAATTTCTCACAAAATAGAACCTTAGTCACTTTTTACTTATGTTTCAACCCATTAAACAAGTCCTGAAATAGATAATAAATCCCAATGCAAGATATAAAACGATTTCACACCATTAACCAAGCAGTGAATCATGTAAAACTGAAAAATATGTTTTAGGAATAGTCAATCACCCCTTGAAACATGTCATTAAAAATGGTTCATGCCATTAATATCATTTAAACCTCAGTGGAACATCATGATATTTATGTCAACACACTAAATCTATCTAGTTCCTCTATTAAATTCCAAACCAACTATTTTCATGTAACCAAATAAATCAAAAATTATAGATTTCTAGTGAAAAAATTCCACCACCACTGTCGAGAGGCAAATTCATCAATGAAAATACCATTTATTTAAGGGATCATCTCCCAGTTTTCAATGTTTTTCTCCCTGAAATACAAATTTTATTATACCAATCTTAAAGAACAAAACCAAGGTGCATCCTGCATCCAACTAGAAGGTTATTTAGGGTTTTTGGAATGTGGACCAACCCCACATAGAATACTTTGGATGATGTTAAGGTATTGGGAATTATATTCTATATGTGGGGAGTACACTAATGTGTAATTGATGAATTCCATCACACAACCATCCCTTTTTGATTTCACATATTACCAAAAAGACATTTTAAATTAATTTGAGGATATTGGGCTTGAATACCAACATGCATATCACTACTATACCCTACCATGATTTATCAGATACTCATTAGCCAAAAATCACTAACACCTCATGACTCAATGCCATGGATCTGTGAAAAATAGTATACTCTCAAACTACCATGGACACACTAATCAGGTTTCTCTACCACGACCCAAAGAATATTTTGGTGGAAACAAAACATGCTCATTATATAAATCCAAATCCATCAGTCCAAACATAATCAGAACACATCACCTTGGATTCACTAAGTATAATAGATTATCACTCACGAGCCACCTGTTTACATATTCTTAATGGAATTTAACATCCCATAATCCTTCCAAACATCACATTTTCATCAAAACCACTAGCTCACATACCTTCTAATGAACATTAACTAAACCCAAATCATGATCCAAATGAGTTATACAAATATAGATCAAGGATAAATTCCCATTCTAAAATATGATCATACCACCTAGTATGTAAGTCAAAACATGTCAATATATTCGTTGGAAATCCTCTATAAAATAATAACATCCCTCATTCTCTAACCACGCACGAGGATCATTACCTCATGTTCTCATTATTGTATTGTAGATTCTCAACCATAGTCAGTGGCATGTCATGTTCATCCACCCACATGGCCATCACTAAGTGTTTCTTCCATCGCAAGTGTCCTCAAACACCTTGACTATGTTGTAGAAGTTCATTTGGTCCAAAAGAAAAGATGTCACCGTACTCTTATCCTATGGACAACACATTGAATCCAAGAGAACTAAAACATAAGGTTTTATTCACATAATTCTTGATCATATCCTTTTCATATGTTTGGAAAAAAATATCAACAACATCTGGGTATCCTATGTATCGTGTCATCATTAAATAAACCAGATAACACCAACCCAATTTGGCACATGTCAAAAATAAGGGCCTCCATTTAACGACCCAAACATTTATAAATGAAATTTCCCACTTCTAGTGGTAAATTCATATAATATAATCACATAAAATTAATATAAGAAAAAAATACCCCCTCATGTTACTAAATATTATTTTACATCTAGACTAGCCATTAAACCTACTTTTTCCACTTCTGTGATTAAAAATTTTAAAATCTGATATACCCAGTTGCAGTCAGTAAGTTGTTTGGAGTCCTATATGACAAACAAATTTTTTTTTGAATAGTAGAATAACCTTATGAATAGTAATATAACCATTATGAATAGTAAATCACGCCCAGTGAATAGGAACCTTACCAATGATAGTTTAAAAAATTTAACCCCTCATATAATTGATAATATGATATAATTATTGTATAGTGTAGGTATTTTTGTAAGTCATGAATATTTAATGATCAATTTAATTATTTAAAATAAAATGTATTTACATAGAAAAATTTCGTAAAATTTTATTTTGATATTATGAGACCTTAATTAAATTTTCAAAGTGTTAGATAAATAGTTATATTTTTAAATTTTGACTCTTTTACATAAATGATTATTTTAATTAATAATTAAATTAATCATATTAATATATTTATTTTCATAAATTGGATTTCATTTTTAGATTCCATACATCAAAAAAAGGTTTGTGTGATTTTTTTTCATTTTTCTGAAATACATTAATTTTTGTGAATAGTGAAATATGATAATTTGAAAAATATGCAATATAAATGAATCTCTCTGTCATTCTTGAGTCTTGGATGATATAAATTGCCATTGGTTAGATCAAAAATTTGTTATTTACAATATTTAATCATTTATTAGTCAATATACATTTTCTTGAACAGAAATAATAAATAAATGAATATAACATTGATAAAACCCCTCTCCCATCCACTATAAGTACCACCTCTCACAACCTCATTTCCTCACACCTCTAAATCCCTGTTCCTACTAAAAATTCTACTCAAATATCTTTCAGAAATATACCACATGTCTATCAGCCCATGGTTTCATAAAAATAGAGAAACATCATCCCTATAGAGGTTCTCAATGAAAATATATTCTAGAGTTAATTTCCCTCTCTTTTCTTTCGAATTCCATTGAAATTTAATTTCAATTCATCAATTATCCTAAACCTATGTTATCTAATATTTAATATTAACCTTATATAATTGATATACCAGTATTATATCCTATGAATATTTGATTATTCGTTATAATCTTCCCTCACTATATCATTCATTTTTTATAATAATGAAATCATTGCTCGTGATGTGTTAATTTACCTACATCATGGGTCATGAACATCCATTTTTCTTCAAATCCATCAAGGTTGTTATTAAAAAAACTAAATGGATAAAAAAATTGTAATTTTTATGTTTTTAATCCTTTTATATTCAAGAAAAATGTTTTATACATAATACTAAACAATAAAACGATGCATGTTCATTGTAATCCTAAAACACCCCAAATTAACCCAAAATGATCATCATTAAATTTTAAGTAATGGTTAATCATCATAAACAAAATCAATACTAGAACATCAGTACAATGGGAAGATCATTAATATAATGTAATAGAAATTATGGATGATTATAAATGTTCCACATGTAGTTCAATTCGTGTGTATAATGAAAACATTCATGAAAACAAACAAAATGAAAAATCCCAAATGATGAAATTAATATAAATAACTCATCAAAATAGAAATTAAAGAACTAAATTAAACAATTATGAACTATATTAATGTATAAAATGTTCTGGAAGTGTTAATTAAGAAATCTAATGTAATTATACATTTCCTTAATGTTAAGAAAGCATTTGGATACAAGGTAATGGGATTTCTCAATCCCAACTCTCTTACATTTAGTTTTCCCACATTCACCCCATTTTTAGTTTGGTTATTACATAAAAATAATTTATTCATCATTACATTATATTTTATAAGATATACATGTTTTCTATAGGAATTTATGACAAAAAAAATTGATTTCCAAAAGAACTCTTCTTTCAAAACACATCTTTTACTTCTAACTTATTATTGATGATTCTTATATCAAGATTGTTATTCCACCTTTTATTTGGGAACCCAATGTTTATGAATATGTACTACTGAAATGAAACCCATTCTATTACATGTTTTATTTATGTTTATGATTTATATATGTGGTATTCATTATAAGATAAATGATTTGATGTGGTAAAACTACATAGAAGTATATAGTGCTCCAATGCATTGGGTATTATGAAGAACCTCATAAGTAAAGTAAATTATGCATGTACATGATGATATATTTTTCGAAAACTATCATTATATTGAAATTGATTATTCTTAAACCATGTGATATTGTTTAATTTTATTATCAATCCTCTTAATGGGTTTTTATCTCACCCCTTTTTGATGTATATCCTTAGGTATCATCTTGTACTAAAAAGAATTCATGGGCCAATATAAATCTTGAAAAGAATGAATTAAATAATTATTTATTCTTTATGTTGTAATTTTTATATATGGTCCTAGTTTTCCCATGGAAATAAAACATTTTATTCTTTTTTGTAATTTTTTTATTATGTTTATCATTAAAATGGTGTAAAATTAATATAAGGATAGCACAGTTACCAAAATCGGTATCATAGGATTGTTTTAATTAATTTGGGAATTGGGAATCGAGAACCATAGTGAAAAATCCAGAATGAGAATAAATATATGTAATCATAGAAGAATATTTAATAATTTTAGGGATCCAATAAGATTCCCTTTTAGTGTTAATTGAAAGAGGATTAAAATATTTATTCAGACTTGTTGAATTGTGTTTTCTTCTAATATTTTCTATTTTATAAAATTGTTGGAACCATGAGAAACCAGGAAACACACCATGTGAGGAACATTGTATTGATTTCATGGATGACATCCCCAATGCATTGGGAGGTGGATTTAAAAACACCATGGAGATGGTTTTCTAGTTGTATATGGTTATGAATTATAGATTGAATAATGTGGAACATCTTCCTCCACAAAAGAGGGAAAATCTAGTTGTAGATTGTTTTATATAAAAATGGCCACCAATGTTTATTGGAACATCCAATCCAGTAGTTGTAGAAAAATGGGTCAACCCAATTGAGAATGTATTTTTAGAGTTTTTATATTCTGATATGGAGAATGTGGCTCTGTACATTTATCATCTAGATACATATGCCCAAAAATTATTGGATTTGATTAAGAACACCAAGACGAGGGAAGAAATTAAAGAGACGGAGTGGGAAGACATTAAGATAATGATTCTTAATAATTATTTCTAATGAAATATTTATACAAAGATAGATAGATAATTCATTTTGCTAAAACAAAGGTATTAAGAATCAACCATGGTATACAAATAGAATTTCACTAGTCCTCCAAGACATGCATTGGGTTTTGTTAAATACAATGATAGAAATAAATGATATATTCTTTATTGGATTAAAACCCAACCATTAAAAAGCTATTGAAATAAAAGACTTTTGGAGTTATGAAGAAGTTGCTCAAAGTGATCTCAATGTAGAGATGGATTTTGGAGAATGGTCCCAAGGAAATGGTGATAAGAAATGAAATATGGGGTTACATGCCAGTGGATCCAAAGAGAAATATGGAAAGAATACTCAACCAGCCACATATAAAAAAATATGGATGAAGAATCATGGGAATTTCCTCATAGGGATGAGGACATTCATCAATTGTGGGAAAGAATTCCACCAACCTCAAGACTGTAAAAAAGACATAAGAAGGCAGGAGTATTTGGTAGAGTAAAGGAGAGAACCACCCATGCCTGAATGCTACAACTGCAGGGAGAAATGTAACTGTTCAATCCAATGCACTAAACCTCAAGTTCTCGAGGTTAATTAGTGTAATTATCCACCAATGCCAAATTACTAAAGGACGAGTTATTCTATAACTACTCTGGATGTTTATCAAGAAAATTAATTCATACAAGTTACACTTCCTATTAACTTATTAATGGTAAAATTATTATTTGATGCTAGTTCTAAGAATACCTATATTTCATGAAAGAATGATTTAACTATAGAATTGAAGCCCTTAAACCTTGAAGTATATATATATATAAACACCAAGTGGCGAAATCATTGAAACCCATGTGTTGTACTCTTATCCTTTTTAAGTATGTGGGAGGATTCATTGAGCGAATCTAGTGCAACATCCCCTGGTGGAATTCAATTTAACAATTGGAATGTATTTTCTCTCTCTCTACAATGCACAAATAAACTATTTGGGAATGAAAATATATTCTCATATTTAAAACCAAGAAATTATCCTCTAAAAAAATTAAAGGAAGTTCATCAGTATCCTTTGAAAAAAATTGATTTATTATGTGGATGTTGATTCCTAGTGAAGAAGAATACCTCAATCAAATAGTGGAGTCAAAGGAATGAGTCAACCTAATGTAAATGAACATCATGAAGGAATATTGTGATTGATTTACTATAGAGTTTCCCAGAATACCCCCAGATCGTGAGGTAGAGTCCTCAATAGAACTTATACCTAGAGGTACTTTTACCTCAAAGTATCCCTATAGGATGAATCATATTGAACTGAAAGAGTTAAAGATATTTCTATAGTAACATTTAGATAAAGGGTTCATACACCCTTGTGTATCACCATGCGGTGAACCATATCACTTTTCTACGAATATGGATGTAAAAATTCATATGTATATTTATTATTGGGAACTCAACAATATCACAATAAAGAAAATGTATAACCTCCCCTAGTTTTTGACCTATTTGATCCACTAAAAGGAGATAAATAAATATCAAAGTATGATATCCTTTCTCAATTTCATCATCAAAAGGTGAATAAGGAATATATTTATAATAATACCTTCTATACATGGTATTGTCACAATGAATTTCTGGTGTTACCCTTCAGACATATTAAGGACCATGTAATATTCAGGTATTTGATGAATAATGTCTTTATAAATTACCTCGAAACATTTGTGGCAAATTTTATCGATTATATTATCATCTACACTATCTGCAATGAGGAACATGAAAAATATCTAAAGCTTATATTCGGATTATTTAGAAAGGAGATGTTGAATGTCATGTTCAGAAAGTGTAACTTTTCGTTGAAGAAATTATCAATCCTAGGACATGTGATCACAACTGAGGGAATTTCTATGGACCAATCAAAATCCAAGGTAATTCTAGTATGTCCCAGACCCTCTAGTGTCCCAAAAATAAATATTTTTTTGGATTTGATGGGTACTACCAATGTGTTTTGAGAAAATTCTCTTGATTTTCATGCCCACTAACTATGTTAACTATGAAAGGGGTAAAGTATGTCTAAAAGGAGAACGTGAGGAAATCGTCAATGTACTGTGGAGAAGGCTGATCAATAAAGGTATAATCACATTACCAAAAAATGGATAATTGTTTTTGATATACAGTGATGATTCAATTAATGGCTTGGGTTGTTCACTCACACAAAATGATAATGTGATATCATGCGCCTCACTGTAGTTGAATATCCATGATAAGAACTACCTGACGAATCTGAAGATAGCAACTATGATTTTTTATTTCAAAACATAGTGGAACTACCACTACTATCATATGTGTGACATATATACTAATCATAGGATCCTAATGTATATATTCACAAAATATTATCTCAACATTCATCAAATGATATGATTATAGCTAATCAAATACTATGATTTCACAATTCACTATCATCCAAGAATGGACAATAAGGTATCTGATGCTTCTAATAGAAAACAACTTACTACTCTATCCATGATGTGTGTTGAGAAATACCATATCTTCGTGCATATGAAAAGGATAGATTTGGAAATCATAATAGCAGGGAATAAATAATACCTTTCCTAAATATTATATTACCATCTATTTAGGAGAAGGTTAAGGAGGAACAAAGGGATAATCTGAAGTATCAAAAGAAGGTGAATGTAGTAAAATTCAGGAAGCATCAAGAGATTCATGTTGATGATAATGGTGTGATTTGGTTTCGAACATGGATTTGTGTGCCTTCATCACCCAGAATAAAGAAGTAATTATTGGAAAATGAACATAGCTCAAATTTCTCTATCCATCCTTGTAGCACCATGATGTACTAACATCTCCAATAACACATCTGGTAGGATAAGGTTAAGATGGAGATTGCAGAATTTATCTCAAGATTCTGGATTTGTCTTCATGTTAGAACAGAGTGACAAATGTCTATTCGGATGATGAATCCATTACCAAAACCCCCGTGGAAATGAGATAATGTCACAATGTACATTGTCACGGATATCCCGAAGACATCCAAATGAAATAATGTTTTTTGGGTTCTAGTGTACCAACTCACCAAGACATCCCACTATATCGCTATTCAAGAACATCTCTCACTTGAACAACTTCCAATGATATATGTGTAGAAGTTTCTGAGACTGCATGGGGTTGCACTCTCAATTGTCTCTAATCGTGATCTAATGTTCCCATCTATATTCTAGAAGTGTCTACAACACGATTTGAGTACTAAAATAAATTTCATCATATACTATCACCCACAAACTAATGGTAAATCTAAAATGACTATTTAGATTATCAAATATGTTTTATGATCCTGATTAGTATAATTTAAAGGTGGATGGGATCATCATCTCCCATAGATTGAGTTCTCAGATAAAAATTGCTCCCACTCATGTATTCAGATGGATCAATATAATACTTTGTATGTGTTGTGCACTATGTTGCATTTGTTATCAATAAGGTGTCAAGGATTGAATGGATGACAAGGAGTGTCAATATGTGAATGACGGGGGATGTGATGGTGATGGTGATGTTGTTAATAAGTTGTCAAGAATTGAGTGGATATGTGACTGACAAGGTGATGGTGATTGTTGGAGAATGACCATGGTACTAAGAAGCATGTCACTTAGGAGAATCACTAAGTGGCATAGGAGGTAATGGTTGAAACATTCTCCATAAAAATCAGACGATTGTAGAGCTGATCGTAATTTCAAAGAACTTGTATCAAGAAGATACAATGTCACAACATTGTTAGAATTCCATGAGTTGTCTTCACAATGCATGAGGAGATAAAGTAGTGTCATTCACAATTACTAAGTGAATGACGAGTGAAAGGAGACCCATCCACATCACTAATTGTATGAAGTGAAAATGAACCATCCACAGCTACTAAGTGGATGAAGTGGTTTGAAGAAGACCATGCACTATCTCTTAGTGCATGAGGATTTGAAGATGACCCAACCTCATCTCTGTTTGGATCAAAGAAGAACAATGAAGTTCAAGTGATTTATGATTAATTGTTGATGAAGATAGGTGATAGATACTTAGTAATTCCATCTCCTAATAAGAGAATAAGAAGAGATGTTGAGGAAGATAGAAGGAGTATAGAATTCTAATGAAGATGAGGAGGTGAAGGAGTGGAGAATGGATTGATGTAGACTTGTTCCTACGTGGTTATTTAACCAAGTATACAAGTGGAGCTTATGTAAAAAATAGGGCCTTCCCACGAGCTTTCTACCCAAGCTTCAACCCAAGGCACATGTGGGACTAGGTCACCACGCCCATGAGGAGGCCTAGGCAGAGCCAGCCCGCAGGAAGCCGGGCCGTGTGTAAGCCCGAGCCACGCGGAGGTCAAGCCTGTGCAGCATGGGCGCCAAGGGCGCGCCCGTGAAGGAGAAGATTGGGTGCTAGAGCACGCCCGGAGGAGCAGAGTGGGCGCTAGAGCACTCCCATAGAGAACCGGTGTAGGGCGGCACCGGAGGGGGGAGAGGATTATTCTGGGTTGGTAGCGGCAGAGCTTGTTTGTTAAACCGCACAAAAGTCACGGCGCGATTCGATGTGGGAAGAGTTTTTTGAGACGCGGAGCTGATCTGGGCCGTCCATCTGATCCGCGTGTAATCGTGGCCGCTCATCTAATCCCGCGGTGCCACGATATAATCATGGCCGTCTTCATTCATATAACGTAGATCCAACAACGTCGGGGTTTTCTTCAACCTCCCAACGGCTGAGGGTCATCCCACGATACCTCCCACAAACCAGAGGCACCTGAGTGAGGTACATGGAGCTCCCGGCCACCTCCGAAGAACATGAAGCCTCCATGATGATTGTTTTGACGAACCGAATAAATGCATGCATTAAAAGTTTCATGCATGCAACGAAATGAAGAAATTCGATTGAGGCCGAATAAAACGAAGTTGCGAGGCAGTGTGTTCATGCATCGATTGGTCTTAAAGAAGGTTTTCATGCGTTCGTAAACTCATGCACGTGATGTGCACACCAAAAATGAAAGATCCTATGGTTGAAAAAGAAAAAAGGAAACAATCGGGATTCTAGCATCTCGTGTTCCAAATTTTGAAGCCAAAGATATCAGGCATTCAAAATCCCGATATTCATGGATCTTGATCGCCCTCCTTGCCTACAAAAGCTAAATACCGAACCGAGAAGAAAGCTGTTGATTGTTTGAGAGAAGAAGTCCCACGAAGCTCCTGAGCATCGCGAAGCTTGAAGCTCCGTGCATCACTTGCGCGGAAGAGCATCTTGGAGCCACCTGAGGCTTTGTGAGTTCCTTTCTCAATACCCCTGCGTGAAAGAAGTAGAGAAGGAGGCCTCCCTGCGCTCTCCCTTGCGCGACAGGGAAGAAGCCGACCTTGCACGCCTGCTGCCTGCATTCTAGCGTGGTAGCAAGTGGCCGCACCCTCTGTGCACGTGACCTCGCGCGGCAGGAGGAAGACACCACGCCACCTGTGTGGTAGGAGGAAGCCGCCGCACTTACGCGGCTGTTGCACTCAAGCACCTACGCGGCAGAAGAAGGTGCTGCACCATTTGCGTGGTAGAAGCTGCTCCCACACCCTGCGCGGTGGTAGACAGGAGTTGGCCGCATCACTTGCGCGCCCTCCTTTGATGTGGGTTTGGGTGAAGTGAATCCCATACACATCTTTGGTTGTGTGTGGGCAAGAAGAGGAAGTGCACACCTACGGGTTGTGTGTGATTTTCTTGAAGAAGGGTGCTTGAATAGTGGAGTACATGTGCATGTTAACATAAGAACAAAGTGTGTGTGCACATGTGAGGGAAGAGAAAGATTAATTGAGAAGAAGGAAGGTCGTGTGTGAAAAGTGAAGAGGAAGGCCACAACATATCTTGGTTGTGTCTGTGTGCAAAGAAACAAGAAAGTCGAAGTCTTGTATGTGCACAAGTGAAGGAGGCCATACCTATTCTGTGTGACCAAGTGAATGAAGAAGATACATGCATATCTATGCATGTATGAATAAGGGAACAACTGGGTGAACACCTTGAGAAGAAAGAGAGAAGGATAAATTCACACTAAAAAACAACACACAATTTGGTATGTGTGAAAAATAATTAAAGAGTGTGACTCAAAGAATAAGGTTCGTGTGCTAAAAGAGATTACATCTTTTGATGGTTTATCACACCAAGAAGAAAAGGGGGGTGCATGAATTCTTACATGCACATGCACACGTAAATAAAGAATCATTTTTGTGTGTGTGCATTTGAGAAGTCTAAGAACAAAGGTTCTTGAAGATATTTGAGATTCCATGCAAGTAATGCATGAAGATTGAGAATCCATGCAATGAGTGCATGAAGATTCAGAGATACCAAGCACTCAGTGCATGAAGTTGAATTAAAGAGAGACTGAAGCTAGACTAAAGTTAAAGACGTCATTTATCTGAGTTTTCAGTAGTTGAGAAGACCAAGAAGATTGAGTGGGCATATTGAATGAAAGAACATATTTTCCAATCAAGACTCTTGAAGACATTGGTCGGGTCATCCTTTGAAGAAAGAGATAAAGCCCGAGCAAAGAAGAGGAGTCTTGATCACCACAAGTGATCAGAAGAAGTGAGAAAGGCCAGCAGACCATATCCAAGGCTGTTGAAGACTCTTGAAGAGCTTCAAAAGAAGAAGAGCTACTCGTGTGACTTGAGGAGCTAGGAGAAGACCCCCTGTGAGACTCAGGGTGGAGAAGTCTTTGGTGGAAGCTGAAGCAGGCCAGTGGGACTCTGGTAACACTGTGGGATGCAGTATAAAGAACCTCCTATGGGACTCATGAGGGATACAGTGTGACTCTGTATCGACCATTGTAATTACTAACCGAATTATAGTGGAGAAACCATGTTGGGGTGTTTAACCAACATGGCAAGGACGTAGGCCTTTGGAGCCGAACCTTATAAATCTTTGTGTCCTGTGCCTTTACATTTACTACATCACTCGAGGAAAGGCTGAGAGATACAAGAAGAGTGGATCGAGGCCTTAACAAGCCATAAAGGTTTAATTGATAAAGAATCAATTAGTAAAAAGTTTGAAAGGATCACTGATTCACCCCCTCCCCCTCTCAGTGATCACACTGATCTGGGCACTTCAATTGGTATTAGAGCGAGGTTACCTCTAAAATATCCAAGGGAGTCTTTATGAAGTTAAGATTTGAGGAAATGAGAGAACACCCTCAAATAAAGATATCTTCCAAGACTCGGAAAAATAGAAAGAAGAAACAGGTCAAGAAGATGAAGAAGAAGGATGCTACTAATAGAGAAACACCTTCCATTGAAGATAATGTGAAATTCAGAACAGATGACAATTCCTTTTATCACTCTCCTAATGAAGCCTGCTCTAGATGTGATGATGATGGAACTATCAATGATCTTCTAAATGCACTCAAATATCTTCAGAAGACAGTCCTCGGGGAAGTGGCAATGTGTATTTCTACAAGTATCAATGATCTTCAAGAAGAAAAATTACAGCTAGAAGAAGAATCCAATTCTATGGAAGATCAATTGGCAAGAATGGTTGGCATAACCAACACTCTCACAAAGCTGGTGAAGGCTAAAGATGAAACCATTTCCCTTTGCAGTGAAATAATTGATGATGTCCCAAAAGAACTACAAAGAAGCATTTATGAGAAATAATTCTTTGAGATAGTGTTTAAAGAAGTTTTCCATGCACTGGAAAAGAGGCATAGAGTGTCAGTGATGGACAAAGATGCTCAACTAGAAGACAAAGTAAAAAAAGTAAAGGAGCATGAAAATTAATTACAAGAAATGAAGAAGGTGCATGAAGACCAGATGAAACAACTGAAAGAGAATTGGGAAGGAAGGCTAAGATTTGTTGATGATGAGAATAACTCTCTCAACATGAAATTCTTAGAGCTAAAGGTGATTTTGGAAAATCCGCAATCACCCAAAACTGAAGCATCCCAATCAACTGAAGGAAGAAATGTTTCCACTCAAGTGTGCATTGATAAGGATGATTCCAAAATGAGGACATCCCCTAATGAAAGGGAAACATCTTCTAAGAAGAAGGTACCATCCATACCATCTTATACTAATGATTCTAAATGCGTTTCCACAAAAAGTGCAGGATGGAAGAATAACTCTGAAAAAGTATGGATGAAGAAGATGAAGAAAGAGAGCTCTCCTGAAAAAACACAGCAACTCGAGAGAAATAATCAAAAATTAGAAGTAAAGAAGACAAGATTTGTGGGTCAATGTTGGTGTTGCAATAGGTATGGAAATTGTGCAATGGATTGTTGGTAAAATCCTCTAAATGAAAAGGCATAAAAGAATCTCATGCCAAGGGGGAGCAAGACAGAGAAGAAGAAGCAACATCCACAGGTCCAGAAACATATGTTTACTGCAAACAGATTTGGAATATTTGATAACATCTGGGATGAATTCAAAAGTGGTCACAAGAATGATACATACCAATCTTCAAATGTTTTCAAAGATGAAAAAAAGAGAAGATCACAGAACCTGGATAAGTATGAAGAAGTATCCTTGGGAAGCCAGCAGAAGAAAGTTGAAAATGCTCCCATGAAGATCTTGAAAAAGAAAGAGAAGTCCTTGGATTTCAAATCCAAGAAGGGTGATGCATCTAGAAGGACAACCAAGATAAAATGATTCTACTGTGGAAAGACGGGTCATACCATGGATCTTTTTAAACAAGCCATAGAACTAAATAGAAGAAAACCGCACTCAACAGGACAATCAATCGAGAAGAATAAGGGATTGATTGAAAATAAGCTTCCTAAGAAAGGTAACTTAAAAACATAAAAGGAACCATGTGGAACATCCAAATATGAATCCGCACTTCCAAATGACATATTAATCATCTGGCCAGAAGATTTGGAAAGAATGAGAAAGGAAGAAAATAAACATTCCAAAGCTAGTGCAAAAGAAAACCAAAAGATTTCACGTGAAGATGAAGTTCTGTGTGTGAGTTGCAATAAAGCTGGTCATATCAGTAATAAATGCATGACACTCATTCCAGCTTAAAAGGAATTCTTCAAGAGAATGAAGATTGCACCAGGAGATTCTAGGGCTCAGAACGCACTTATAAAGAGAGGAGTCACACACAAAGAAGTTGAAGAGGTGTTAAGATCCACACCAGCACAAACATCATTGAAGATCAAATGTGAAAGTGTGAAGAATGGAGAAAGTGGAACATCTCGGTTGAGAGAATCTTCTCATCCTTTTTGTTCAAACTGATAAACAAAGTAGGTTCCATCTTATTCCCTAATCACTAGTATATACATGTTCTTACACTTCAGAGAATTGAAGATGATGATCATTCTCAAATTGAGAATGGTACGGATAGAATGGAGTGAACCCCTTGAGGGGGATCTATTCTGAAGAAGATGATATTTTGAGATTCATATCATCTTGTGAAGAATGAAGGATTTAGCAATTCATTGATATATCTGAAAAATTTCAACCCCTTGATGCCTAATCATGATCTCACATGTATAGTGAATTGTGGAGAACATTGAATTCATTGGTTACATCACTCTTGTTTTCTACACCGGGTTTGCCTAAGTAGACTTAGAGTTGATTTTCTAAAAGATCTTTTCTAAAGTGAACATGTGACATCATCCCTCTCTTGGTAATTTTCAAGAAGATTCTATTCAAAGAGAGGAAGTTATATTTTGAAGAGAACCACACCACACCTTTGCATTTGGTTTCCAATAAGGGGGAGAAAAGCTTGGAACACATATTGACCCATTCATATGTGCTCTAGTGATATTGACAACAAATACAAAAGGGGAGATTGTTGTGCACTATGTTGCATTTGTTGTCGATAAGGTGTCAAGGATTGAATGGATGACAAGGAGGGTCAATATGTGAATGACAGGGGATGTGATGGTGATGGTGATGTTGTTAATAAGATGTCAAGGATTTAGTGGATATGTGACTGACAAGGTGATGGTGATTGTTGGAGAATGACCATGGTACTAAGAAGCATGTCACTTAGGAGAATAACTAAGTGGCATAAGAGGTAATGTTTGAAACATTCTCCATACAAATTAGATGATTGTATAGCTGATCTTAAGTTCAAAGAACTTGTATCAAGAATATACAATGTCACAACATTGTTAGAAGTCCATGCATTGTCTTCACACTGCATGAGGAGATAAAGTAGTGTCATTCACAATTACTAAGTGAATGAGGAGAGAAAGGAGACCCATCTTCATCAATAATTGGATGAAGTGAAAATGAACCATCCACAGCTACTAAGTGGATGAAGTGGTTTGAAGAAGACCATGCTCTATCTCTTAGTGCATGAGGATTTGAAGATGATCCAACCTCATCTCTGTTTGGATAAAAGAAGAACAATGAAGATCAAGTGATTTATGATTAATTGTTGATGAAGATAGGTGAGAGATCCTTGGTAATTCCATCTCCTAATTCTAATGAAGATGAGGAGTTGAAGGAGTGGAGAATGTCTTGATGTAGCCTTGTTCCTACTTGGTTATTTAACCAAGTATACAAGTGGAGCTTATGTAAAAAATAGGGCCTTCCCACGAGCTAGCTACCCAAGCTTCAACCCAAGGCACATGTGGGACTAGGTCACCACGCCCATGAGGAGGCCTAAGCAGAGCCAGCCTGCATGTAACGCCCCGACCCTAATTACCTAGAGTCGGTGCATTATTACATAACATTGGCATGATCACGAGAAAGATCAAGTCTCGAAAGACCGATTAGTTTAGTAGCCTTGGAATAACTAGATACATCCATAAATTTTTACATTACATCATAAAAAACATCTTGTCTTCATATCCCCTCATACTATCCCTGCAGGTCATTCATAAATTACTTCTTCATAATCCTGGGAAAAATAAAACATTGAAAGGGGTGAGCTCGGATGCTCAGTAAGGATAAAATTATAGCAGAAGCTTTCATAAATAAGCATAAACACTTAAGGCAATTTATAACTAAAACAAAAGCCTTTTAAATTTGAACTTCAGCATAAAATGGCAAAGGTAAAATGAAATAATGCCATTTACTTACTCACATGGATATTCTACTAGTCGAATGATCACATGCAATATCAATAACCACTTTCATAATGATGGAATGCATAATGCCAGACTATCATAACCACATAGCCAAGGCCTTGTGCCAAGACTACAAATAAGATTTTGCCAAGGCCTTGTGCCAAGACACTAGTTTGTCTCAGGAGACCTACCGATGCATCGAGAAGCTATAGCGGGCTCCACCCGTCACTTATTAAGTCCAATGCATTCCTCATATGAACATGTTTAAACATAACATAAACATTCGTATTAAAACTAGCATACGAAATGTCAATACTTTTACCACAAACCATGAATGGTATAAAAACAGCACATCCACAATCAAACATAACTCATTCGATACAATATGGAATATTGTATTGTATCACATTAACCTCAATCAAGAATAATGAAGGATGTTGACATAGATGAAAATAATCATCAAAACTATTTGAGAGAAATATCCCCCTTTTCTTGAAAACATTTAAAAGTCACACTATTTGTCAAGAAGCCATTTAAAAGTAGATTTTTGAATCAAAGTGTCCCATTCCAATTTGAAACTTTTTAAAAGGAGTTTTGATTTCTAAACTTTAATTTCCATATAAATAAATCCTTAAAACCATTTTTAAAACATGGACATTAATGAGAAAGGTTTAGATTAATAAGTCTTTAAACATTTAAAAATGGTATTTTAGTTAGAGATTCTAACCAAAAGAGAAACTTGAATAAAAATAATTGAAGTAATCAAAACTTTGTAATATCATGAGAATAAAGGGAATCATGATATACTATGTCAAAGTACATTATATACACCACGTAAAAGTGATTTGGTGTATATCATCAAAGAAGTCTCAATGGAATGTAAATTGAGATGAAATCTCTCATAAAGGTTGTATCCTTAGGTTAAGGATAAATAAATGACATAATTATGTGTGAAAAATATAAATACACTAAATATGATTGGATATTCAGTGTAAAACAATCAAAGTTCATTCACACATATTCTTGTAAAAACAATACCAACTAATTGGATGTTTAACTCAACAAATGGAGAATGAGTTAAAATTACTCTTATCAAATTCATATCAATGACTTGAGAATTATCAATGGAGTGATTATTTGTATAAAACTTCTATCCACATGAAGGGGAGTGGAAATTTTGACATAATAAAATGAATAGTGATTCCACACATAATCTTGGGGTAATATAATCAATGAAATATGCGTAAAGCCAAATGAGTGGAAATTGAAATTTCAAATTCCCTTATCGATTAGGTAACTTACGAAACATACACCCATGAAAGAAGTATCATACCCTGATGATGTAAATACCCATAAATTAAAGTATATTACACAATGAATGCAATCATGGGCAGTACACATACCCCACATGCAATAATTAAGTGGTGAATAATGGAAATCTCACGAAATTAAAAGTGAGATAAGAAACCCCTTACCACGTTAATCAACTGAGTTGTATGGCCAAAAGTTAATAACCACCAAATTATTTACAGAATAACATGAATATAAGAGAATCATGATAATATATATCAAATTTCCGTACACAATACACCACTTTCAATAATTTAGTGGCGAACAATGGAAATCTCACGGAATTGAAAGTGAGATAAGAGAATCCCTTACTTTGTACTTTTTCCTTGGTCGATGGTAGGTTTACCTCCTGTATAATGGTGAAATAATTGTTATTGAATAATAAAAGAATCATTTACTTTAATATGATATCATATATGATCTTTTAACATTGATTTGTTAATAATATCTTAGAATTATCGTCATTTCGGGTGTTAACGGGTTCATTTTACTTTATATTCTTTGTTATGTGAGCCATATTCGTTATTAATGGGATGTATATTATTAATATCCAGAATGATATCAATTCCTTAGATACTATTTTTAAATCATCAAATTATAATTATACTTGAATGGATATGATGGACAATGAATCTCATCGCGTTCGTGGAGACGGTAGTCCGTACATACGCACGAGCGACAATATCATTCTTTTGATATTAAAATAATATATAACTGGATGGTATATAATATATATAGAATCATTAACATGTTATATTTATAATTTACATGAGTTACACATCATTATTATACCCATACAAAGAATATTATATTGAATAACAATTACACCACGACGTGGAGACGGTAAGCCGTACGTACGCACGTATGGTGACATGTTATTCAAAGGGTGGATAGAACAATGAATATGGTTGTACCATATTTATAATAACATCACAGTATATATATGATACTGGAGTTATTATTTTATAATGGTAACAACAAAGGAAGAAGAAGTGGAAGAAGAAATGAACTTGAAAAGGGGTGGTGAAATCATTACCTCTTCTTCGGGTTCTTCCTTTTGATTTGATCAAAAGGGCTCCTTAGGTTGGCTTTCTGATCAAACTAAGGCCTCTAGGTTGTATTGAGAGGAGTTGGGAGAGTATTTGGGCAAATTTTGGCCGAACCAAAAGGCTTTGAGGGTGTGAATAAATGAGAAGGAGGAGTGCCCTTTTATAAGAGGGGTGAGGGGCACCTTTGGAAAAGCTAGAAATATTAATTTATAATAAATTCATATTCGGTTTCTAATGGCTCCAAAGTTTACTATTCAAAGGTTAAGGTTAGTATAGGTAGAAAAAAACTCAACCAATAGAATTTAGACAGGTTTGGGTACTTATATTAAACTTATCTTTAAGTATTAACTCTAAGTTAATTAGTTTCACTTTTACAATGTCTCTTTGTATTTTTATATTATATGGTTAATAAACTTACCATATACATACAAGAGACCCCCAAGTGGTCCATTAATGATGAACCTATAATGATATAAGTGTCTTGGCCGAACCATAGATTTTTAGGAATTTAATATCAATTAATAATATAATATTTGTTTTAAGAACTCTTTTATGTCAATTTTGACACTATTCAATAGTTGATTTTTGTGAAACTCATAACAGATTTATTACTTCGAAAAAAGTCAATTAAATAAATCCTAATATATCATATTATCCTATAAAATTAGTTTAATTCATTAAAAGTTTCATATTATATTTATTTGGGTATTTATAATATCAATTATTTTAATTTTTCACTATTATAGTAATTACTACATCATTATTGTGTCATAAATAAAATAAATTATTTAATGTCTAAAAATTATAAATAAAATATCATTACGTAGTAAATCGTTTTATCGTTCTAATGAATACTTATAATCTAAAATCCAACATATATAACCCTATGTAACAATTTGTTTTCTAAAAGATATATGCTTGTGTCATTTTTGTATTCATTTTAACTTAATTAAAATAAAGTGTCATTATCACTTACAAGTGGATCCATGGGGTCCCAAAATCGACCCAAAGATGCCCATGGTCGACCATGTATCAACCAATAGGTTTAAGACACGTTTTAGGGTAATTTAGTATTATTATAATATTATTTTTTAACCCTTATTTACCGGATTTACCCTTAACCATGGTAAATAAAATATTTACCGCAGTAATTATTCAAAATGTCTAAAAATAAAAGAAACATATTTACACAATTTGAAAATCCTGATTCCAAATATGGAATCCATTTTTCTAAATTCAAAACACAGAAGTGGCAGAAATTAATTTAAAATTAATTCCCGCTGTCAAAACAAAAAGCGTGTTTTTAAGAGATAATAACTATCAAAAGATTGACACTTGTTTATGTTCGGTTTAATTGTAAAATTATGTCCAATGACCAACATTATATTAAATGGTAAAAATATATTCTAAATATACTTTAAAACCACTCAAATTCATAATTTATCACTATTAATTATTTTGATTAAAAAAGTTGTTTTTAATTAAAATTTAGTAATTTTCACTATTCAACAAAATATGAAAGTTATCCGAAAAGTACCAAAATTTCACCTTAGGCTAAATTCGATATTCTGAATCCAAAAATGAAGTCCATTTTAAAATATAAAATATATATAATTTCAAATGGTAGGTATTACTATTCATAACGGCTAGTTTGATTGGTTACGATGTGTTAGAACTCGGTGTTTCGTACAACACACGCTAGCGTACCGTGGAAGCTTGGGATGTTTCATTTTAAATTTTTTATGTCCCCATTTAGTCAAAAAAATCAAAATATAGTATCTAAAAAGGGTTCACTATTAAAATTTGGTAAAACTGCAATACTGAAAATGAATTTGTTCTTACATTATATCTAAGAAACTCATAATATAGATTCTAACATTATAAGGATTATATAAAGTTTAAAATTTAGTTAATACTATTCATAACCTCTTTTGAACGGCTTGTTTGGTAAGTCATGGTGCGCTTGAACTCAGTGTTGCGTGTAGTGCAAGTTATTGAATTATTTTGAAGAAATAACACACTATGAAATCTTGGGGTGTTACATTCTCCCCTCCTTCAATAAATTGCGTCCTCGCAATTTGAAATTGTTCTTCGAAAATAAAAGGTTGAAAATAGAAAATATATTTGTGGGAAAACCCACATCAGAAATTGGGTTACTAAAATTTAGTCTTAATATAAGGAAAAGAGAAATGAAAGGGTCACCACCAAATTATGATCTCGATTAAGAGAACATTGGTGGCAATTAGAAACATATAATTGGAGGAAAACGTAAATATTTATAGGTAGTGATTGAGGTCATAAATCACAAACAAGTATAAAATTGAGGTCCTTAAACTCATCAATCTATGATGATTTGACGTACAATCGGTTCAACAAAATATAGGGTATTGGGATAACACATTTTTGACGTTTCAAAATATCTTAGTTGAAATCCCACATCGAAAAATGAATTAATGAGGCCTCTATTTAAAATAAAGAGTGGAAAGTATGAAGAATACCGAAAATAACACATACTAGGGTTCCATGTAGGAAAATATGGATATGGAAGAGAAATCTAACCATCAATTATCTGATGGAGAGTGGTAGAGAACATGGCTATGAAAAGTCCAACAATCCCAAAGCCATAAATTAGTGATGATTTAAGGTACCATCTAGGACAACATTTTTATTCTAAGTTTCTTTTATTAATGTTGAGGAATTTTTTTATGATATTGGATAAGATCATAAGGAGATATACTTACTTTATAATTAGAGTTTTATCCATTAATAAATTTCTACCACAAACTCATCTTTCACTCTAAAAGATAATAGAATGTAAAAAAATTTCTATTTATACTATTCGTACAGGGTTCCAAAATAAATGAATTTATAATTCATCTACCAGATATTTTAAAAAAACTACATTATTTAATCTAGGACAACTCGTGGGCCAGTGGTAGGTGATACACCATTGTCGTCCTTCGGTTGCGGGTTCAAGTCTCGCATCCTTGCCGGATGCGACGGGTTGCCGCCCGACCTCCGGGTTGTCCTTTTATGGTAATCCAAAATAATGCAAACTAGAACTATCCAAAATACTTCTGTCCAAACTCATAGTCCAACATTTATAAGGAAGGTAAACATAATGTAGATCCTTTTTACCCCGTAATAGCATATGAATACCTTCATCTTGTATTCTTTTAATACACTGAAACATCCTGAATTACCATATTCCTTATTGATTACATTCATGCTCCCCTATTCCATATAGAATGCTGGATATATTTCATCAATCCAAAAATGTTTTAAACCCCAAAAAAATGATGGAATATAAAAATCATTAATCATTTTCAAGGTAGTCAAGAATATCCAATATAATTTATCCAAATCAATCATGTATTATTCTAAAATCACTAACTCGGTATCAGAACCATATTATGGTTTATCTTTCTCTCAACCATATATTTTCCAAAAATTTATCCTGCTATTGAGTCACTTTTCTTTGTTCCACACAATCTCAAGTCCTTAATGAAATAGTACTGCAGTACAATCCTTATATACTCCATAATTATTATAACAAGTACATTGTTGATACAACACTCAATTTACATAATCAACATAAGAACTCTAATCATTCCTCTTCATCTGTGGTAGTACCATAACTTGATTATTATCCAATAGCATCATTTGCGGCATAGTCTGATGACTGGGACATAGGTTCACGTAGTGTCCAAACTCCTTGCAAATGAAGCATTGTACATTTGAAACCATTTTCTTACCCTTGCAGTCACGTACTTTGTACCCTTTTCCTCCACACTTATAACAAACTCCCATTCCTTTCAGGCAAGTTCCAGGGTGTTTCTTTCCACAGTTACCACATATGGGAAAATTCTTCTTTTCCCTCTTCCCTTTATCCATCTTTCTCTCTTCTATCCTTTTCTTCTCTTGATTCCCTTCAAAGCCATAGGACTCAGTAAACTCTTTACTTATCTTATCAACACATGATATTATTTCTTCATATGATGATAATACATGGGAGATTATTTCTCTTATAAATTCTAGCTTAAGACCATGAAAGATATGATCCATCCTTCTCTTTGGATCATGTGCATTTCTGGAGTTCTCATTCCTTCTACTGGGCGTCATTTCTAAACAATGGAATACACTAGATCAGTTTATGAATCAAAATACATAATCCCATACTTATAAAACACTTAACATAAATTGAACTATTTATGAATATAATCCATAATCATAAAAATGTCTCATTTGAGGATGTATATACTCATAAACCCTTCATAATGGTTTGTAAAGAAAATGAGAATTATCCTAAGCATATACCCCGGGAGTGTCGTAACCAAGAGTGCAGCAAGGCCCGTTGTCGTGCACCAGTTCCCGTTCGAGTCAAGCTCAAAGCGATTTTTTCGGGTTTTACCCCTAGGTACATCTGTGCCAGAGCCGCCTCTACCTGCTCGTATCCAGACAGGGATGTATTGCTCGGAAAACTCACAAAATCTCTACAATACCAAAATTCTAGGAAGTTCTTCTATACTAATCCTCAAAGTTCATCTTAGGTCTACGTGCTCTAATCAGAATTTATCTAAATCTAGCTTCCAAGGCTTGTACTAAACTTCCTCTGATACCAACTGTAAAGACCTGACCCTAATTACCTAGAGTCGGTGCATTATTACATAACATTGGCATGATCACGAGAAAGATCAAGTCTCGAAAGACCGATTAGTTTAGTATCCTTGGAATAACTAGATACATCCATAAATTTTTACATTATATCATAAAAAAACATCTTGTCTTCATATCCCCTCATACTATCCCTGCAGGTCATTCATAAATTACTTCTTCATAATCCTGGGAAAAATAAAACATTGAAAGGGGTGAGCTTGGATGCTCAGTAAGGATAACATTATAGCATAAGCTTTCATAAATAAGCATAAACACTTAAGGCAATTTATAACTAAAACAAAAGCCTTTTAAATTTGAACTTAAGCATAAAATGGCAAAGGTAAAATTAAATAATGCCATTTACTTACTCACATGGATATTCTAATAGTCGAATGATCATATGAAATATCAATAACCACTTTCATAATGATGGAATGCATAATGCCAGACTATCATAACCACATAGCCAAGACCTCGTTCCAAGACTACAAATAAGATTTTGCCAAGGCCTTGTGCCAAGACACTAGTTTGTCTCATGAGACCTACCGATGCATCGAGGAGCTATAGCGGGCTCCACCCGTCACTTATTAAGTCCAATGAATTCCTCATATGAACATGTTTAAACATAACATAAACATTCGTATAAAACTAGCATACGAAATGTCAATACTTTTACCACAAACCATGAATGGTATAAAAACAGCACATCCACAGTCAAACATAACTCATTCGATACAATATGGAAGATTGTATTGTATCACATTAACCTCAATAAAGAATAATGAAGGATGTTGACATAGATGAAAATAATCATCAAAACTATTTGAGAGAAATATCCCCCTTTTCTTGAAAACATTTAAAAGTCACACTATTTGTCAAGAAGCCATTTAAAAGTAGATTTTTGAATCAAAGTGTCCCATACCACTTTGAAACTTTTTAAAAAGAGTTTTGATTTCTAAACTTTAATTTCCATATAAATAAATCCTTAAAACCATTTTTAAAACATGGACATTAATGAGAAAGGTTTAGATGAAAAAGTCTTTAAAACATTTAAAAATGGTATTTTAGTTAGAGATTCTAACCAAAAGAGACACTTGAATACAAATAATTGAGGTAATAAAAACATTGTAATATCATGAGAATAAAGGGAATCATGATATACTATGTCAAAGTACATTATATACACCACATAAAAGTGATTTGGTGTATATCATCAAAGAAGTATCAATGGAATGTAAATTGAGATGAAATCTCTCATAAAGGTTGTATCCTTAGGTTAAGGATAAATCAATGACATAATTATGTGTGACAAATATAAATACACTAAATATGATTGGATATTCAGTGTAAAACAATCAAAGGTCATTCACACATATTCTTGTAAAAACAATACCAACGAATTGGATGTTTAACTCAACAAATGGAGAATGAGTTAAAATTACTCTTATCAAATTCATATCAATGACTTGAGAATTATAAATGGAGTGATTATGTGTATCAAACTTATATCCACAGGAAGGGGAGTGGAAATTATGACATAATAAAATGAATAGTGATTCCACACATAATCTTGGGGTAATATAATCAATGAAATATGCGTAAAGCCAAATGAGTGGAAATTGAAATTTCAAATTCCCTTATCGATTAGGTAACTTACGAAACATACACCCATGAAAGAAGTATCATACCTTGATGATTTAAATACCCATAAATTAAAGTATATTACACAATGAATGCAATCATGGTCAGTACACATACCCCACATGCAATAATTAAGTGGTGAATAATGGAAATCTCATGAAATTAAAAGTGAGATAAGAAACCCCTTACCACGTTAATCAACTGAGTCGTATGGACAAAAGTTAATAACCACCAAATGATTTACAGAATAACATGAATATAAGAGAATCATAATAATATATATCAAATGGCCGTACACAATACACCACTTTCAATAATTTAGTGGCGAACAATGGAAATCTCACGGAATTGAAAGTGAGATAAGAGAATCCCTTACTTTGTACTTTTTCCTTGGTCGATGGTAGGTTTACCTCCTGTATAATGGTGAAATAATTTTTATTTAATAATACAAGAATCATTTACTTTAATATGATATCATATATGATCTTTTAACATTGATTTGTTAATAATATCTTAGAATTATCGTCATTTCGGGTGTTAACGGGTTCATTTTACTTAATATTCTTTGTTATGTGAGCCATATTCGTTATTAATGGGATGTATATTATTCATATCCAGAATTATATCAAGTCCTTAGATACTATTTTTAAATCATCAAATTATAATTATACTTGAATGGATATGATGGAAAATGAATCTCATCGCGTTCGTGGAGACGGTAGTCCGTACATACGCACGAGCGACAATATCATTTTTTTTGATATTAAAATAATATATAACTGGATGGTATATAATATATATATAATAATTAACATGTTATATTTATTATTTACATGAGTTACACATCATTATTATACCCATCCAAAGAATATTATATTGAATAACAATTACACCACGACGTGGAGACGGTAAGCCGTATGTATGCACGTATGGTGACATGTTATTCAAAGGGTGGATAGAACACTGAATATGGTTGTACCATATTTATAATAACATCACAGTATATATATGATACTGGAGTTATTATTTTATAATGGTAACAACAAAGGAAGAAGAAGTGGAAGAAGAAATGAACTTGAAAAGGTGTGGTGAAATCATTACCACTTCTTCGGGTGCTTCCTTTTGATTTGATCAAAAGGGCTCCTTAGGTTGGCTTTCTGATCAAACTAAGGCCTCTAGGTTGTATTGCGAGGAGTTGGGAGAGTATTTGGGCAGAGTTTGTCCGAACCAAAAGGCTTTGAGTGTGTGAAGAAATGAGAAGGAGGAGTGCCCTTTTATAAGAGGGGTGAGGGGCACCTTTGGAAAATCTAGAAAGATTAATTTATAATAAATTCATTTTCGGTTTCTAATGGCTCCAAAGTTGACTATTCAAAGTTTAAGGTGGGGATAGGTCGAAAACAACTCAACCAATAGAATTTAGACAGGTTTGGGTACTTATATTAACCTTATCTTTAAGTATTAACTCTAAGTTAATTAGTTTCACTTTTACAATGTCTCTTTTATTTTTATATTATATGGTTAATAAACTTACCATATACATACAAGCGACCCCCAATTGGTCCATTAATGATGAACCTATCATGATATAAGTCTCTTGGCCGAACCGTAGATTTTTAGAAATTTAATATCAATTAATAATATAATATTTGTTTTAAGAACTCTTTTATGTCAATTTTGACACTATTTAATAGCTGATTTTTGTGAAACTCATAACAGATTGATTATTTCGAAAAAAGTCAATTAAATCAATTATAATATATCATATTATCCTAGAAAATTAGTTTAATTCATTAAAAGTTTCATATTATATTTATTTGGGTATTTATAATATCAATTATTTTAATTTTTCACTATTATAGTAATTACTGCATCATCATTGTGTCATAAATAAAATAAATTATTTAATGTCTAAAAATTATAAATAAAATATCATTATGTAGGAAATCTTTGTATCGTTCTAATGAATATTTATAATCTAAAATCCAACATATATAACCCTATGTAACAATTTATTTGCGAAAAGATATATGCTTGTGTCATTTTTGTATTCATTTTAACTTAATTAAAATAAAGTGTCATTATCACTTACAAGTGGATCCATGGGGTCCCAAAATCGACCCAAAGATGCCCATGGTCGTCCATGTATCAACCAATAGGGTTAAGACACGTTTTAGGGTAATTTAGTATTATTATAATATTAGTTTTTAACCCTTATTTACCGGATTTACCCTTAACCATGGTAAATAAAATATTTACCGCAGTAATTATTCAAAATGTCTAAAAATAAAAGTTACCTATTTACACAATTTGAACATCCTGATTCCAAATATGGAATCTATTTTTCTAAATTCAAAACACATAAGTGGCAGAAATTAATTTAAAATTAATTCCCGCTGTCAAAACAAAAAGCGTGTTTTTAAGAGATAATAACTATCAAAAGATTGACACTTGTTTATGTTCGGTTTAATTGTAAAATTATGTCCAATGACCAAAATTATATTAAATGGTAAAAATATATTATAAATATACTTTAAAACCACTCAAATTCATAATTTATCACTATTAATTATTTTGATTAAAAAAGTTGTATTTAATTAAAATTTAGTAATTTTCATTATTCATCAAAATATGAAAGTTATCCGAAAAGTACCAAAATTTCACCTTAGGCTAAATTAGATATTCCGAATCCAAAAATGAAGTCCATTTTAAAATATAAAATATATATAATTTCAAAAGGTAGGTATTACTATTCATAACGGCTAGTTTGATTGGTTACGGTGTGTTAGAACACGGTGTTGCGTACAACACACGCTAGCGTACCATGGAAGCTTGGGATGTTTCATTTTAAATTTTTGATGTCCCCATTTAGTCAAAAAATTTAAAATATAGTATCTAAAAAGGGTTCACTATTAAAATTTGGTAAAACTGCAATACTGAAAATGAATTTGTTCTTACATTATGTCTAAGAAACTCATAATATAGATTCTAAAATTATAAGGATTATATAAAGTTTAAAATTTAGTTAATACTATTCATAACCTCTTTTGAACGGCTTTTTTGGTAAGTCATGGTGCGCTTGAACTCGGTGTTGCGTGTAGTGCAAGTTATTGAATTATTTTGAAGAAATAACACACTATGAAATCTTGGGGTGTTACACCGCAGGAGGCTGGGCCGTGTGTAAGACCGAGCCACGTGGAGGTCAAGCCCGTGCAGCCTGGGCGCCAAAGGCACGCCCGTGAAGGAGCAGAGTGGGCGCTAGAGCGCGCCCGGAGGAGCAGAGTGGGCGCTAGAGCGTGCACGCAGATAACTCATGCGGGGCAGCACCAGAGGGGGGAGAGGAGTATTCTTGGATGGTAGCGACAGAGCATGTTTGTTAAACCGTGAAAAAGTCGCGGCGCGATTCGATGTGGGACGAGTTTTTTGAGACACGGAGCTGATCTGGGATGTCCATCTGATCCGTGTGTAATCGCGGCCGCTCATCTTATCCTGTGGTGCCACGATATAATCCTGGCCATCCGCGTTCATTAAACGCAGATCCAACAACGACGGGGTTGTCTTCAACCTCCCACCGGCTGAGGGTCATCCCGAGATGCCTCCCACGAACCAGAGGCACCCAAACGAGGGACATGGAGCTCCCGACCACCTCTAAAGAACATGAAGCCTCCATGATGATCGTTTTGACGAACCGAATACATCCATGCATTAAAAGATTCATGCATGCAACGAAATGAAGAAATTCGATTGAGGCCGAATCAAACAAAGTTGTGAGGCAGTGTGTTCGTGCATGGATTGGTCTTAAAGAAGGTTTTCATGCGTTCGTAAACTCATTCACGTGATGTGCACACCAAGAATAAAAGATCCTGTGGTTGAAAAAGAAAAAAGGAAACAACCGGGATTCTAGCATCCCGTGTTCCAAATTTTAAAGCTGAAGATCTCGGGCATTCAAAAGCCTAATATTCATGGATCTTGATCGCCCTCCTTGCCTACAAAAGGTAAAGCCCGAACCGAGGAGAGAGCTGTTGATCGTCTGAGAGAAGAAGTCTCATGAAGCTCCTGAGCATTGTGAATCTTGAAGCTCCGTGCATCACTTGCGCGGCAGAGTAGCCCGGAGCCACCCGAGGCTTTGTGAGTTCCTTTCGTGTTGCCCCTGTGTGAAAGAAGTAGAGAAGGAGGCCTCCCCGCGCGCTCCCTTGTGCGACAGGGAAGAAACCGACCTTGCGCGCCCACTGCCCGCATTATAGCGTGGTAGCAAGTGGCCTCACCCTCTATGCCCGCGAACTCGCGCGGAAGGAGGAAGACATCGCGCCACCTGCGCGGTAGGAGGAAGCCACCGCACTTGCGCGGATTTTGCACTCAAGAAACTACGTGGAAGAAGAAGGTGTTGCACCATTTACATGGTAGAAGCTGCTCCCACACCCTGCGCGGTGGTAGACAGGAGTTGGCCGCATCACATGCGCGCCCTTCTTTGATGTGGGTTTGGGTGAAGTGAATCCCATACACATCTTTGGTTGTGTGTGTGCAAGAAGAGGAAGTGCACACCTACGGGTTGTGTGTGATTTAATTGAAGAAGGGTGCTTGCATAGTGGAGTACATGTGCATGTTAACATAAGAACAAAGTGTGTGTGCACATGTGAGGGAAGAGAAAGATTAATTGAGAAGAAGGAAGGTCATGTGTGAAAAGTAAAGAGGAAGGCCACAATATATCTTGGTTGTGTGTGTGTGCAAAGAAACAAGAAATCCGAAGTCTTGTATGTGCACAAGTGAAGGAGGCCATACCTCTTGTGTGTGCCCAAGTGAATGAAGAAGATACATGCATATCCATGCATGTATGAATAAGTGAACAAGTGGGTGAACACCCTGAGAAGAAAGAGAGAAGGAGAAATTCACACTAAATAACAACACACAATTTGGTGTGTGTGAAAAAGAATTAAAGAGTGTGACTCGAAGAAGAAGGTGTGTGTGCTAAAAGAGATTACACCCTTTGAGGGTTTAGCACACCAAGAATAAAAGGGGAGTGCTTGCATTCTTTCATGCACATGCACACGTAAATAAAGAATCATTTGTGTGTGTGCATTTGAGAAGTCCAAGAACAAAGGTTCTTGAAGATATTTGAGATTCCATGCAAGTCATGCATGAAGATTGAGAAGCCATGAAATTAGTGCATGAAGATTTTGAGATACCATGCACTCAGTGCATGAAGTTGAATTAAAGAGAGACTGAAGCCAGACTGAAGTTAAAGACATCATTTATCTGACTTTTTAGTAGTTGAGAAGACCAAGAAGATTGAGTGGGCATACTAAGTGCAGGAACATATTTTCCAATCAGGATTCTTGAAGACAGTGGCCGGGTCATCCTTAGAAGAAGGAGATAAATCCCAAGCAATGAAGAGCAGTCCTAATCACCCCAAGTGATCAGAAGAAGTGAGCAAGGATATCAGACCTTATCCATGGCTGTTGAAGACTCTTGAAGAGCTTCAAAAGAAGAAGAGATACTCATGTGACTCGAGGAGCCAGGAGAAGTCCCCCTGTGAGACTCAGGGTGGAGAAGTCTATGGTGGAAGCTGAATCAGGCCAGTGGGACTTTGGTAACACTATGGGATGTTGTATAAAGAACCTCCTGTGGGACTCAGGAGAGATACAGTGTGACTCTGTATCGACCATTGTAATTACTAACCGAATTATAGTAGAGAAACCATGTTGGGGTGTTTAACCAACATGGAAAGGACGTAGGCCTTTGGAGCCGAACCTTGTAAATCCTTATGTCATGTGCCTTTACATTTACTGCATCTCTCGAGGAAATGCTGAGAGATATAGGAAGAGTGGATCAAGGCCTTAACAGGACATAGAGGTTTAATTGATAAAGAATCAATTAGTAAAATCTTTTAAAGGATCACTGATTCACCCCCTCCCCCACTCAGTGATCACACTGCTCCAGGCACTTCTGTATGGAAGGAAATGTAGAACTCCAAACTCATGTGATAAAGTTTAAGAATGCATGTTTCCTGGACTTGATCATACACAATAGATGAAAGATAAGTTTCAAGCCATCCAATAACTTATCAAATCATATTAGAGTTGGAAAAGGCGTTATAAAAAACACCATCAAATGGACATGGAGTTCGATGCTAGAGATGATGTATTCCTTTGAATATCACTATGGAAGTGTGTCTTCTGGTTTGGAAGATATAGGGAGCTAATACCAAGGTACATTGGACCTTTTGAGATCATTGAATGTAACACCCCAGGTAAATAAAGAATATGACATTTCATATTTATCCATATTTGTGAATAAAATATTTAAATAACTTTAAAGGGGACGCTATGCTCGATGGCGTACCCAACACGCAACAACGAGTTTCTTGGGAATCTTACGTTGCACTCTAATAATAAAATAATATTATGGTAGCCGTTGTAATGGCGGGAATGGATAGAAATAACTAAAATATGATTATATATGTTTTTAAATGTTCTTACATTTATCCAATAAAAGATAATGGCTTAAAATACGGAAAGAATTCAATTTTAGGCGTATATGCCTTAGCTTTCACTAAAGGTTCACTTATCACCTTTTGATGGCCAAGCGTCATTAAATATAGTTTTGATCACTCTTATACATTCTTATGGACCAAATAAAACTATTATTAAGAATCGGGACATCAAAATTTACTTTGTGTAAATTTTTGGTATCTTTCCGATAAAGTTCATTTTTTTAATGAATAGTGTAAAATGTTGTATTTTAATTCAAAACCACTTTTTAATCTAATTTATTTATATGATTAGATTATATTCTGAATTGGTTTTAAAGTGAAATTAGAAAATATTTTTACTATTAAATCCAATAGTGTTCGTTGGAATCAATTTCACTTTGAAATCAGACTTAAACTAGTGTCAATCTTTTGATACTTATTGTTTCATAAAACACGCTATTTGTCATGACAGCGGGAATTAATTATTAAATTAATTAATGTGACTTATATGTTTTGAATTTTGTAAAACGGACTTCATTTTTGAATTCAGAATATCAAATATATCTTAGGGTGAATTTTTGGGATTTTTCTGAAAAACTTCAATTTTTGATGAATAGTGAAACCACTAAGTGGTACTTATAAAAACTGATTTTCCGTTTAAATGAAATTTTACCATCATTGTGTTTTGATTTTCAAAAATCCGACATACATGGTTGTCATTAAGAAGTAAAATGTGGTTCAATGAGATTAAAATAATTTTTTGGTGAATAGTAACTTATTAAGTTTTAAATCGCGGTTAGTGGTAATTAGTGTAGTTTAAGGTAAAAATAATGCTTTAATAAAATGAGATGAGCTTGACACATGTCTTACCCTCATTGGTTGTATCATGGCCGACCAAGAAAAGCCATGGGTCAACTTGGGGACCCCATGGATCCACTTTGGTAGGGAAATGACATAAATAACATTTTATTTAATGTAAAAGTAAAATTGACACAAACATGATATGTTTTACTAAAACAATTTTTATGTGGTGTCATACAAGTCATATTTTTTATTATAAATATTAATTGGAAAGCTAAAAGGATTTCCTACATCATAGTACTCTTTTTATAATTTTTATGCATTAAATAAATTAAATTATTTATGACATAATAATGATGTAGCGATGAAATCATTATTTGACGATTTAAATAAAATGGAAAGATAATGTAAAATATATGAACTACACATGTCCAAAACTTATTGGATGAGTGGATTTCGAAGCCTTATCACCTTATACACGAATTATATCAATGTGGGACCTTTTGAAACCGAAACAAATTTTCAAATAAAGTAATATTTCTTTACTTTCCAAAAGTGCCCCTCCTCTCCTCTTATAAAAGGCCCCCACCTCTACCTCATTTAACACACTCCTCAAGCCTTTGCCTCGGCCAAACCCTGCTCATTTACTCTCTCCACATCCCTCTCCCCATTCTAGAGTATTCCCTTTGGGCAGAATACTTTCAAAGGAAGCCTTTAGGCTCAAATCAAAAGGAGTTACACTTTTAAAGGTAATTCATTCTCTCATGTTCATTTGTTTTATTTTGCTTCTCCAACCCCCTAAACTCTTTTTATTTACTTATTTTGTAACAACACCAGTATCTTAAATATACTAGGATGTTGTTATAAGATCTATTCGAGCTACACTCTCACACAACTACATCAAATGGTTAAAGAACATACGGTTTCCGTGGATGGTGAAATTCTGCCTCCCGAAACGATGATTGTTCAATACTCATTTAGCACCTTCAAAGATGGCCATTATGATGTCACTATTTTTATATATGATATATAATATGTTTATGTTTTATTTATGCTTCTGTATTTTTTCATTTTTGTCTTACCTTTATGGCTTCCATTATGGGTATACGCGATATCTTCATTTAAGGAAGTGCGGACTACCGCCCCCTCAAAGTGATTTGATTCGTTAAATACCATATGTGGGATGTATAAAGGATGGAAATATGATATTATATATGATATTATACTGTAATTATAATATACCTTTATATCATTATTATTCCATTCTATAAAATATGAAATTGAAATGAAAGTAGCGTTCATGCGTACGTACGGCTTACCGTCTCCATGAACGGTGCATTTCATTTCTTACCTCTAAATGATTATGTAATGTTATAAATGCATGAATGTACTGGATATATATTACATATATGATATCTACATAATTAATACAATTCTGGATATAATAAACATTTGGCCACACAAACAACATGTAATTGTAAGAAGTCCACTTTCGACTTAAGAACCAAATATCGGAAAAACAAATATTATTAACTTAAATGATTACATAATGTTTATGACATGGTAATAAGTGGTATAAAAGTAATAATGAACTTGAAAAAGGTTCTTAAGGAATTAGAAATTAACTCAAGTTTATTATTCAGGAGATTAGAGAACCATCGAGTCAAGTCGGACCCGAGGTAAGGGATCCTACTCCTCTCTCTCTCTTTTTAAGTACACACTTTTATGTCATTCCTTTTAAAGCTCATCTTTCTTGTTATTGGGATGATATTTTATATTACACTTACTGTAATTTTTATGTTCATGTGATGAGAGACCCTATTCTTTGTCATCAATACATTTTGGAGGTTTTGAGTGGCGCCGTTAGGCTGCCGAACTTTTGTAAGAGATCTAACCCCTCTCTTTCTTTTTATGTACTCTCCTTTATGTCACTTCTTTTAAGCTCCTCTTTGTAATGTGGGGGGATGTTCTTTTATATTAATATTTCTTTACATTTTATTGTAATGTGATGAGATACCCTATTTTATCTCATCAATCCATATTCAGATGTTTTATGTGGCGCCGTTAGGCTGCCGAGTTTTCGTAAGGGATTTTTCATCTCACTTTTATTCCCGTGAGATTTATGCTACATTTGCCACAAATTCCATTGAGTGGTGTATGTACTGCCCATTATTCTACTCTTTGTGTAATATAATTTTGTTTATGATTATTTACATCAATGATCTATTGTCCTTCTTTCATGGGGTGTATGTTTTGAAAGATACCCAAGTCGGTAAGGGAACCTTTCACCCTCCTCTTTTTTAAAAGACTTCTTTTGTTGGGTCTTTTAATTTACATATTGTTATGTTGGGATATGTTCTCATATATCCTTATTGATGTAAATTTTATGTCCAAGTTATTAGATACACTTTTTATCTCTCATCAACTCATTTTGATGTGATGTCGTTGGGCTGTCAAGGGAACTTTTTAACCCAATTTCGATTTCTTTGGGTTCAACATGTAGTCATTGAATATGTCGTCCATTGAATATGTGTGAATGACCTTTTATTGTTTTACACTTAATATCCATTTATATTGGGTGTATTTATATTTTTCACACATATTTTTGAGATTGATTTGTCCTTAATTTAAGGATACCTTCTTTATAAGGGATTTCATCACATTTGACATTTCTATTGAGGGTTCATTGTTGTTATGCACCAATTCACTCTTATATGGTGTATATACTGTCATTTGGAGTATTATATAATGAATCCATTTATTCTCATGATATTATAAAGTTTTGACTAAATGTTATTCCTCAACTATTGTATTCAAGTGTCTCTAATTTTGGTAAAACCCCTTTAACCAAAATATCATTTTAAATGTTTTAATTATTTGTTCTTATTAATATCCATGTTTTCAAAATGGTTTTAAGGATTTATTTATATGGATATTAATGGTTTAAAATTTTAAGCTTCAAGGTGGTATGGGACACTTTGATTCAAAAATCTCTTTATTAAGTGTTTTAATTGGTTTTGGAAATGGTTTCTTTTTGAATGGATTCAATATTTCAATATACTAAAATGTTATATTGTGATTGAAATGTGGAAATGTTATTTTTCCTTTATGAATGTTTTATGTGACACATTTATGTTATGGTTCTTGGGAATTGTTATGAAAACGGGTGGTTCCGTGATAAACTAAGGGCGGGTGAGCCCGTTATAGCTCTCCAATGCATTGGGTAACGTGAAGGAGTGAAACGTTAAGGTTTCTCCGAAGAGATTTAGGGAATATACTGTGATGGGTATTCCAAACGTAACCAAGAGGGTTACTCCCCACGTAAGAATGTTATGAATGCCTCAAGTTACCTTTATGTCTTATGTTTTCTATGATTTATTCATGGTTTGATGAGGTATGTTAAAGTGCCTATGTTTTATGGGTAAAGTATGATTTCATTCTTATGTATATATGAACTCATGTTTCCTTTCCATATTTTTATAACCCTTACTGAGCTTTTTATGCTCATCCCAAGTTTTTGAAATGTTTTTCACAGGTCAAGGGAAAGTTACATGATGTGATGATAGTGTCAAGGATGTTTCAAGAAAGAATCCGTGTTATATTTTAAATATGTTTCCGTTGATGGGAAGAATGAATATTGTCTTTTATGTAACCACTTTGTTTAAATGTGGAATGTAATGCATGTTTCATGAACTAATTCTCTAAAACTCTAAACCTGAAAAGATCCTCAATGTGTAATCTTGTAATAACTCAAGATTAAGTAAGGTTTAAGGCTGGGGCCTTATAGTTGGTATCAAAGGCCGGTTTAGATAACTTTAGAGGTCAGGGTATTCTTTAATCATAAGTGATATTACCATAATGGTTAGGATTTCAGAAAGAGTCCTAGTTTTAGATAAAGTGAATGAGTAAGTATATCTTAGTGTTTACCTTCCTCGTTAGTACATGATGGTTTTGTTGAAATACTCACACTGACCTTTTTGGTTTTAGTAAATGGCTGGATCTAGCAGGCACCAAAGTGACAATGGGTTTGTAGGAAACTGTGGTGGTTCTCTGATTAAGATACTGGATGAGATGGGGGATTCAATGAGTAATCTCATGGTTTTTCTAAACCAACTATCAAGGAGTCATGATCAACCACTTGAACCTTGGTGAGTTCTCTAATGCATCATGTACGAGATGGCCAACTCGATGTGGAAATTCAGGTAATAATTATTAAGGTAACCATTAGGGTTTATATGATCCTTACTTTTGAAGTAATTATGGGTTATTATATGATATGATGGAAAATGAAGGGCATGAGATAAACTTGAGGTTAAAATATGTTATGATTATTCTTGAAGATTTTATCTCATTTTGGGGAATGTTTTAAGAATTATATAGTTTTGGAAAAAGGACAACACGCAGACCGTGTGACAACCCATCGCGTCGGACAATGCTGCGGGAATCGAACCCAGAACCAAAGTGCGACTGGTATTTATCGCCTACCACTGGACAACGTGAAGTCCCTGGTTAGTTTGACCGATTCTTTTTAGTTATATGATTTTATGAATTAAGAGTAATTTGATTTTGGAGGATATGTGATTAGGATAATTACTTTTCAATGTGAGCCTTTAGGAGAAACTGATGTTGTTTGGAGATAAATGTTACGATTTAACTTGGTAGACTATGTGACTAAATCCTTCAAATATTTGGGTTTCAATCTTAGTTTGGTTTACTTTGAAGAATTTTATGGACAAATGGTTCTCGTTTAACTTTGGGTTTTGTTGGACAAATTTTGGAGATTAAGAATAGATTTTCTTTTTATAAAGGGTTATCCTTTTCTGGATTATCTGATCTTGTACTAGCCTTTTTGGTTTTGGTTTTGGTTAAAGACATGGGAAGTATATAGTTCTATTTTGTGGATTAGGTGATTCTCTAGAAGTTGATTATAGTACTCTTAATGTGAACAAGTCTTCCTAAATACTCGTCTTTTTGAGAAAATATGAGTTTGTGTAAGGAATCTAATAAAAGTTGAAAGTCAATATGATAAGTGATTATGTTTCCTTATGAATAAATTCCTCAATAAAAAGTAACTTAAAACAAAAATGTTGTCTATTAACTTTTCCTACTGGGGAATCGAATACCGTTTAACCCATCACAAGTTTGTGATTTTCTCGTGGTAAACTTTCTCCTAAACATGTTTTCTATCACTCTCCATCAGAACATGAACCTTTGTTTTTCCTCCATGTCCATATTTTCATACTTGGAATCCTAGTATGGGTTAACTCGGGTGACCTTTGTACTTATCTCTCTTTATTTTAAAGTGTTTGTTTTACCGACTTTTGTTCCGATGTGGGACTTTCAAGGATGTTTCCAAGCGCAATTTTAAAATTGCGAGGACGCAATTCCCAAAAGGGGGGAAGGATGTAACACCCCAGGTAAATAAAGAATATGAAATTTCATATTTATCTATATTTGTGGATAAAATATTTAAATAACTTTAAAGGGGACGCTATGCTCGATGGCGTACCCAACACGCAACAACGAGTTTCTTTGGAATCTTACGTTGCACTCTAATAATAAAATAATATTATGGTAGCCGTTGTAATGGCGGGAATGGATAGAAATAACAAAAATATGATTATATATGTTTTTAAATGTTTTTACATTTATCCAATAAAAGATAATGGCTTAAAATACGGAAAGAATTCAATTTTAGGCGTATATGCCCTAGCTTTCACTAAAGGTTCACTTATCACCTTTTGATGGAGAACTGTCATTAAATATAGTTTTGATCACTCTTATACATTCTTTTGTACCAAATAAAACTCTTATTAAGAATCGGGACATCAAAATTTACTTTTTGTAAATTTTTGGTATCTTTCCGATAAAGTTCATTTTTTTAATGAATAGTGTAAAATGTTGTATTTTAATTCAAAACCACTTTTTAATCTAATTTATTTATATGATTAGATTATATTTTGAATTGGTTTTAAAGTGAAATTAGAAAATATTTTTACCATTAAATCCAATAGTGTTCGTTGGAATCAATTTCACTTTGAAATAAGACTTAAACTAGTGTCAATCTTTTGATACTTATTGTTTCATAAAACACGCTATTTGTCATGACAGCGGGAATTAATTATTAAATTAATTAATGTGACTTATATGTTTTGAATTTTGTAAAACGGACTTCATTTTTGAATTCAGAATATCAAATATAGCTTAGGGTGAATTTTTGGGATTTTTCTGAAAAACATCAATTTTTGATGAATAGTGAAACCACTAAGAAGTACTTATAAAAACTGATTTTCCGTTTAAATGAAATTTTTCCATCATTGTGTTTTGATTTTCAAAAATCCGACATACATGGTTGTCATTAAGAAGTAAAATGTGGTTCAATGAGATTAAAATAATTTTTTGGTGAATAGTAACTTATTAAGTTTTTAATCGCGGTTAGTGGTAATTAGTGTAGTTTAAGGTAAAAATAATGCTTTAATAAAATGAGATGAGCTTGACACATGTCTTACCCTCATTGGTTGTATCATGGCCGACCAAGACAAGCCATGGGTCAACTTGGGGACCCCATGGATCCACTTTGGTTGGGAAATGACATAAATAACATTTTATTTAATGTAAAAGTAAAATTGACACAAACATGATATGTTTTACTAAAACAATTTTTAAGTGGTGTTATACAATTCATATTTTTGATTATAAATATTAATTGGAAAGAAAAAACGATTTCCTACATCATAGTACTTTTTTTATAATTTTTAGACATTAAATAAATTAAATTATTTATGACATAATAATGATGCAGCGATGAAATCATTATTTGACGATTTAAATAAAATGGAAAGATAATGTAAAATCTATGAACTACACTTGTCCAAAACTTATTGGATGAGTGTATTTCGAAGCCTTATCACCTTATCCACGAATTATATCAATGTGGGACCTTTTGAAACCGAAACAAATTTTCAAATAAAGTAATATTTCTTTACTTTCCAAAAGTGCCCCTCCTCTCCTCTTATAAAAGGCCCCCACCTCTACCTCATTTAACACACTCCTCAAGCCTTTGGCTCGGCCAACCCCTGCCCATTTACTCTCTCCACATCCCTCTCCTCATCCTAGAGTATTCCCTTTGGGAAGAATTCTTTCAAAGGAAGCCTTTAGGCTCAAATCAAAAGGAGTTACACTTTTAAAGGTAATTCATTCTCTCATGTTCATTTGTTTTATTTTGCTTCTCCAACCGCCTAAACTCTTTTTATTTACTTATTTTGTAACAACACCAGTATCCTCAATATACTAGGATGTTGTTATAATATTTATTCTTGCTACACTCTCACACAACTACATCAAATGGTTAAAGAACATACAGTTTCCGTGGATGGTGAAATTCTGCCTCCCGAAACGATGATTGTTCAATACTCATTTAGCACCTTCAAAGGTGGACATTATGATGTCACTTTTTTTATATATGATATATAATATGTTTATGTTTTATTTATGCTTCTGTATTTTTTCATTTTTGTCTTACCTTTATGGCTTCCATTATGGATATACGCGATATCTTCATTTAAGGAAGTGCGGACTACCACCCCCTCAAAGTGATTTGATTCGTTAAATACCATATTTGGGATGTATAAAGGATGGAAATATGATATTATATATGATATTATACTGTAATTATAATATACCTTTATATCATTATTATTCCATTCTATAAAATACGAAATTGAAATGAAAGTAGCGTTCATGCGTACGTACGGCTTACCGTCTCCATGAACGGTGCATTTCATTTCGTACCTCTAAATGATTATGTAATGTTACAAATGCATGCATGTACTGGATATATATGACATATATTATATCTACATAATTAATACAATTCTGGATATAATAAACATTTGGCCACACGAACAACATGTAATTGTAAGAAGTCCACTTTCGACTTAAGAACCAAATATAGGCAAAACAAATATTATTAACTTAAATGATTACATAATGTTTATGACATGGTAATAAGTGGTATAAAAGTAATAATGAACTTTAAAAAGGTTCTTAAGGAATTATAAATTAACTCAAGTTTATTATTCAGGAGATTAAAGAACGATCGAGTCAAGTCGGACCCGAGGTAAGGGATCCTACTCCTCTCTCTCTTTTTAAGTACACACTTTTATGTCATTCCTTTTAAAGCTCATCTTTCTTGTTATTGGGATGATATTTTATATTACACTTACTGTAATTTTTATGTTCATGTGATGAGAGACCCTATTCTATCTCATCAATCCATTTTGGAGGTTTTGAGTGGCGCCGTTAGGCTGCCAAACTTTTGTAAGAGATCTAACCCCTCTCTTTCTTTTTAAGTACTCTCCTTTATGTCACTTCTTTTAAGATCCTCTTTGTAATGTTGGGGGATGTTCTTTTATATTCCTATTTCTGTACATTTTATTGTAATGTGATTAGATACCCTATTTGATATCATCAATCCATATTCGGATGTTTTATGTGGCGCCGTTAGGCTGCCGAGTTTTCGTAAGGGATTTTTCATCTCACTTTTATTCCCGTGAGATTTATGCTACATTTGCCACAAATTCCATTGAGTGGTGTATGTACTGCCCATTATTCTAATATTTGTTTAATATACTTTTGTTTATTAGTATTTACATCAATGATCTATTGTCCTTCTTTCATGGGGTGTATGTTTTGAAAGATACCCAAGTCGGTAAGGGAACCTTTCACCCTCCTCTTTTTTAAAAGACTTCTTTTGTTGGGTCTTTTAATTTACATATTGTTATGTTGGGATATGTTCTCATATATCCTTATTGATGTAAATTTTATGTCCAAGTGATGAGATACACTTTTTATCTCTCATCAACGCATTTTGATGTGATGTCGTTGGGCTGTCAAGGAAACTTTTTAACCCAATTTCGATTTCTTTGGGTTCAACATGTAGTCATTGAATATGTCGTCCATTGAATATGTGTGAATGACCTTTTATTGTTTTACACTTAATATCCACTTATATTGGGTGTATTTATATTTGTCACACATATTTTTGAGATTGATTTGTCCTTAATTTAAGGATACCTTCTTTACAAGGGATTTCATCACATTTGACATTTCTATTGAGGGTTCATTGTTGTTATGCACCAATTCACTCTTATATGGTGTATATACTGTCCTTTGGAGTATTATATCATGAATCCATTTATTCTCAGGATATTATAAAGTTTTGACTAAATGTTATTCCTCAACTATTGTATTCAAGTGTCTCTAATTTTGGTAAAACCCCTTTAACCAAAATATCATTTTAAATGTTTTAATTATTTGTTCTTATTAATATCCATGTTTTCAAAATGGTTTTAAGGATTTATTTATATGGATATTAATGGTTTAAAATTTTATGCTTCAAGGTGGTATGGGACACTTTGATTCAAAAATCTCTTTATTAAGTGTTTTAATTGGTTTTGGAAATGGTTTCTTTTTTAATGGATTCAATATTTCAACATACTAAAATGTTATATTGTGATTGAAATGTGGAAATGTTATGTTTCCTTTATGAATGTTTTATGTGACACATTTATGTTATGGTTCTTGGGAATTGTTATGAAAACGGGTGGTTCCGTGATAAACTAAGGGCGGGTGAGCCCGTTATAGCTCTCCAATGCATTGGGTAACGCGAAGGAGTGAAACGTTAAGGTTTCTCCGAAGCGATTTAGGGAATATACTATGATGGGTATTCCAAACGTAACCAAGAGGGTTACTCGCCACGTAAGAATGTTATGAATGCCTCAAGTTACCTTTATGTCTTTTGTTTTCTATGATTTATTCATGGTTTGATGAGGTATGTTAAAGTGCCTATGTTTTATGGGTAAAGTATGATTTCATTCTTATGTATATATGAACTCATGTTTCCTTTCCATATTTTTATAACCCTTACTGAGCTTTTTATGCTCATCCCAAGTTTTTGAAATGTTTTTCACAGGTCAAGGGAAAGGTACATGATGTGATGATAGTGTCAAGGATGTTTCAAGAAAGAATCCGTGTTATATTTTAAATATGTTTCCGTTGATGGGAAGAATGAATACTGTATTTTATGTAACCACTTTGTTTAAATGTGAAATGTAATTCAAGTTTCATGATCTAATTCTCTAAAACTCTAAACCTGAAAAGATCCTCAATGTGTAATCTTGTAATAACTCAAGATTAAGTAAGGTTTAAGGCTGGGGCCTTATAGTTGGTATCAAAGGCTGGTTTAGATAGCTTTAGAGGTTAGGGTATTCTTTAATCATAAGTGATATTACCATAATGGTTAGGATTTCAGAAAGAGTCCTAGTTTTAGATAAAATGAATGAGTAAGTATATCTTAGTGTTTACCTTCCTCATTAGTACATGATGGTTTTGTTGATATACTCACACTGACCTTTTTGGTTTTAGTAAATGGCTGGATCTAGCAGGCACCAAAGTGACAATGGGTTTGAAGGAAACTGTGGTGGTTCTCTGATTAAGATACTGGATGAGATGGGGGATTCAATGAGGAATCTCATGGTTTTTCTAAACCAACTATCAAGGAGTCATGATCAACCACTTGAACCTTGGTGAGTTCTCTAATGCATCATGTACGAGATGGCCAACTCGATGTGGAAATTCAGGTAATAATTATTAAGGTAACCATTAGGGTTTATATGATCCTTACTTTTGAGGTAATTATGGGTTATTATATGATATGATGGAAAATGAAGGGCATGAGATAAACTTGAAGTTAAAATATGTTATGATTATTCTTGAAGATTTTATCTCATTTTGGGGAATGTTTTAAGAATTATATAGTTTTGGAAAAAGGACAACACGCAGACCGTGTGACAACCCGTCGCGTCGGACAATGCTGCGGGAACCGAACCCACAACCAAAGTGCGACTGGTATTTATCGCCTACCACTGGACTACGTGAAGTCCCTGGTTATTTTGACCAATTATTTTTAGTTATATGATTTTATGAATTAAGAGTAAGTTGATTTTGGAGGATATGTGATTAGGATAATTACTTTTCAATGTGAGACTTTAGGAGCAACTGATGTTGTTTGGAGATAAATGTTACGATTTAACTTGGTAGACTATGTGACTAAATCCTTCAAATATTTGGGTTTCAATCTTAGTTTGGTTTACATTGAAGAATTTTATGGACAAATGGTTCTCGTTTAACTTTGGGTTTTGTTGGACAAATTTTGGAGATTAAGAATATATTTTCTTTTTATAAAGGGTTATCCTTTTCTGGATTATCTGATCTTGTACTAGCCATTTTGGTTTTGGTTTTGGTTAAAGACATGGGAAGTATATAGTTTTATTTTGTGGATTAGGTGATTCTCTAGAAGTTGATTATAGTACTCTTAATGTGAACAAGTCTTCCTAAATACTCGTCTTTTGGAGAAAATATGAGTTTGTGTAAGGAATCTAATTAAAGTTGAAAGTCAATATGATAAGTGATAATGTTTCCTTATGAATAAATTCCTCAATAAAAAGTAACTTAAAACAAAAATGTTGTCTATTAACTTTTCCTACTGGGGAATCGAATACCGTTTAACCCATCACAAGTTTGTGATTTTCTCGTGGTTAACTTTCTCCTAAACATGTTTTCTATCACTCTCCATCAGAACATGAACCTTTTTTTCCTCCATGTCCATATTTTCAAACTTGGAATCCTAGTATGGGTTAACTCGGGTGACCTTTGTACTTATCTCTCTTTATTTTAAAGTGTTTGTTTTACCGACTTTTGTTCCGATGTGGGACTTTCAAGGATGTTTCCAAGCACAATTTTAAAATTGCGAGGATGCAATTCCCAAAAGGGGGGAAGGATGTAACACCCCAGGTAAATAAAGAATTTTACATTTCATATTTATCGATATTTGTGAATAAAATATTTAAATAACTTTAAAGGGTACGCTATGCTCGATGGCGTACCCAACACGCAACAACGAGTTTCTTGGGAATCTTACGTTGCAATCTAATAATAAAATAATATTATGGTAGCCGTTGTAATGGCGGGAATGGATAGAAATAACTAAAATATGATTATATATGTTTTTAAATGTTTTTACATTTATCCAATAAAAGATAATGGCTTAAAATACGGAAAGAATTCAATTTTAGGCGTATATGCCCTAGCTTTCACTAAAGGTTCACTTATCACCTTTTGATGGCGAACTGTCATTAAATATAGTTTTGATCACTCTTATACATTCTTTTGGACCAAATAAAACTCTTATTAAGAATCGGGACATCAAAATTTACTTTGTGTAAATTTTTGGTATCTTTCCGATAAAGTTCGTTTTTTTTAATGAATAGTGTAAAATGTTGTATTTAAATTCAAAACCACTTTTTAATCTAATTTATTTATATGATTAGATTATATTTTGAATTGGTTTTAAAGTGAAATTAGAAAATATTTTTACCATTAAATCCAATAGTGTTTGTTGGAATCAATTTCACTTTGAAATCAGACTTAAACTAGTGTCAATCTTTTGATACTTATTGTTTCATAAAACACGCTATTTGTCATGACAGCGGGAATTAATTATTAAATTAACTAATGTGACTTATATGTTTTCAATTTTGTAAAACGGACTTCATTTTTGAATTCAGAATATCAAATATAGCTTAGGGTGAATTTTTGGGATTTTTCTGAAAAACTTCAATTTTTGATGAATAGTGAAACCACTAAGTGGTACTTATAAAAACTGATTTTCCGTTTAAATGAAATTTTGTCATCATTGTGTTTTGATTTTCAAAAATCCGACATACATGGTTGTAATTAAGAAGTAAAATGTGGTTCAATGAGATTAAAATAATTTTTTGGTGAATAGTAACTTATTAAGTTTTTAATCGCGGTTAGTGGTAATTAGTGTAGTTTAAGGTAAAAATAATGCTTTAATAAAATGAGATGAGCTTGAAAAATGTCTTACCCTCATTGGTTGTATCATGGCCGACCAAGACAAGCCATGTGTCAACTTGGGGACCCCATGGATCCACTTTGGTTGGGAAATGACATAAATAACATTTTATTTAATGTAAAAGTAAAATTGACACAAACATGATATGTTTTACTAAAACAATTTTTAAGTGGTGTTATAAAAGTAATATTTTTTATTATAAATATTCATTGGAAAGATAAAAAGATTTCCTACATCATAGTACTTTTTTTATAATTTTTAGACATTAAATAAATTAAATTATTTATGACATAATAATGATGCAGCGATGAAATCATTATTTGACGATTTAAATGAAATGGAAAGATAATGTAAAATCTATGAACTACACATGTAAAAAACTTATTGGATGAGTTTATTTCGAAGCCTTATCACCTTATCCACGAATTATATCAATTTGGGACTTTTTGAAACCGAAACAAATTTTCAAATAAAGTAATATTTCTTTACTTTCCAAAAGTGCCCCTCCTCTCCTCTTATAAAAGGCCCCCACCTCTACCTCATTCAACACACTCCTCAAGCCATTGGCTCGGCCAAACCCTGCCCATTTACTCTCTTAACATCCCTCTCCTCATCCTAGAGTATTCCCTTTGGGCATAATCCTTTCAAAGGAAGCCTTTAGGCTCAAATCAAAAGGAGTTACACTTTTAAAGGTAATTCATTCTCTCATGTTCATTTGTTTTATTTTGCTTCTCCAACCCCCTAAACTCTTTTTATTTACTTATTTTGTAACAACACCAGTATCTTCAATATAATATGATGTTGTTATAAGATTTATTCTAGCTACACTCTCACACAACTACATCAAATGGTTAAAAAACATACGGTTTCCGAAGATGGTGAAATTCTGCCTCCCGAAACGATGATTGTTCAATACTCATTTAGCACCTTCAAAGGTGGACATTATTATGTCACTATTTTTATATATGATATATAATATGTTTATGTTTTATTTATGCTTCTGTATTTTTTCATTTTTGTCTTACCTTTATGGCTTCCATTATGGGTATATGCGATATCTTCATTTAAGGAAGTGCGGACTACCGCCCCCTCAAAGTGATTTGATTCGTTAAATACCATATGTGGGATGTATAAAGGATGGAAATATGATATTATATATGATATTATACTGTAATTATAATATACCTTTATATCATTATTATTACATTCTATAAAATACGAAATTGAAATGAAAGTAGCGTTCATGCGTACGTACGGCTTACCGTCTCCATGAACGGTGCATTTCATTTCTTACCTCTAAATGATTATGTAATGTTATAAATGCATGAATGTACTGGATATATATGACATATATGATATCTACATAATTAATACAATTCTGGATATAATAAACATTTGGCCACACGAACAACATGTAATTGTAAGAAGTCCACTTTCGACTTAAGAACCAAATATCGGAAAAACAAATATTATTAACTTAAATGATTACATAATGTTTATGACATGGTAATAAGTGGTATAAAAGTAATAATGAACTTGAAAAAGGTTCTTAAGGAATTAGAAATTAACTCAAGTTTATTATTCAGGAGATTAAAGAACGATCGAGTCAAGTCGGACCCGAGGTAAGGGATCCTACTCCTCTCTCTCTTTTTAAGTACACACTTTTATGTCATTCCTTTTAAAGCTCATCTTTCTTGTTATTGGGATGATATTTTATATTACACTTACTGTAATTTTTATGTTCATGTGATGAGAGACGCTATTCTTTCTCATCAATCCATTTTGGAGGTTTTGAGTGGCGCCGTTAGGCTGTCGAACTTTTGTAAGAGATCTAACCCCTCTCTTTCTTTTTAAGTATTCTCCTTTATGTCACTTCTTTTAAGCTCCTCTTTGTAATGTTGGGGGATGTTCATTTATATTCCTATTTCTGTACATTTTATTGTAATGTGATGAGATACCCTATTTGATCTCATCAATCCATATTCGGATGTTTTATGTGGCGCCGTTAGGCTGCCGAGTTTTCGTAAGGGATTTTTCATCTCACTTTTATTCCCGTGAGATTTATGCTACATTTGCCACAAATTCCATTGCGTGGTGTATGTACTGCCCATTATTCTACTCTTTGTGTAATATAATTTTGTTTATGAGTATTTACATCAATGATCTATTGTCCTTCTTTCATGGGGTGTATGTTTTGAAAGATACCCAAGTCGGTAAGGGAACCTTTCACCCTCCTCTTTTTTAAAAGACTTCTTTTGTTGGGTCTTTTAATTTACATATTGTTATGTTGGGATATGTTCTCATATATCCTTATTGATGTAAATTTAATTTTCAAGTGATGAGATACACTTTTTATCTCTCATCAACTCATTTTGATGTGATGTCGTTGGGCTGTCAAGGGAACTTTTTAACCCAATTTCGATTTCTTTGGGTTCAACATGTAGTCATTGAATATGTCGTCCATTGAATATGTGTGAATGTCCTTTTATTGTTTTACACTTAATATCCACTTATATTGGGTGTATTTATATTTGTCACACATATTTTTGAGATTGATTTGTCCTTAATTTAAGGATACATTTTTATAAGGGATTTCATCACATTTGACATTTCTATTGAGGGTTCATTGTTGTTATGCACCAATTCACTCTTATATGGTGTATATACTGTCCTTTGGAGTATTATATCATGAATCCATTTATTCTCATGATATTATAAAGTTTTGACTAAATTTTATTCCTCAACTATTGTATTCAAGTGTCTCTAATTTTGGTAAAACCCCTTTAACCAAAATATCATTTTAAATGTTTTAATTATTTGTTCTTATTAATATCCATGTTTTCAAAATGGTTTTAAGGATTTATTTATGTGGATATTAATGGTTTAAAATTTTAAGCTTCAAGGTGGTATGGGACACTTTGATTCAAAAATCTCTTTATTAAGTGTTTTAATTGGTTTTGGAAATGGTTTCTTTTTGAATGGATTCAATATTTCAATATACTAAAATGTTATATTGTGATTGAAATGTGGAAATGTTATGTTTCTTTTATGAATGTTTTATGTGACACATTTATGTTATGGTTCTTGGGCATTGTTATAAAAACGGGTGGTTCCGTGATAAACTAAGGGCGGGTGAGCCCGTTATAGCTCTCCAATGCATTGGGTAACGCGAAGGAGTGAAACGTTAAGGATTCTCCGAAGAGATTTAGGGAATATACTGTGATGGGTATTCCAAACGTAACCAAGAGGGTTACTCCCCACGTAAGAATGTTATGAATGCCTCAAGTTACCTTTATGTCTTATGTTTTCTATGATTTATTCATGGTTTGATGAGGTATGTTAAAGTGCCTATGTTTTATGGGTAAAGTATGATTCCATTCTTATGTATATATGAACTCATGTTTCCTTTCCATATTTTTATAACCCTTACTGAGCTTTTTATGCTCATCCCAAGTTTTTGAAATGTTTTTCAGAGGTCAAGCGAAAGGTACATGATGTGATGATAGTGTCAAGGATGTTTCAAGAAAGAATCCGTGTTATATTTTAAATATGTTTCCATTGATGGGAAGAATGAATACTGTCTTTTATGTAACTACTTTGTTTAAATGTGCAATGTAATTCAAGTTTCATGATCTAATTCTCTAAAACTATAAACCTGAAAAGATCCTCAATGTGTAATCTTGTAATAACTCAAGATTAAGTACGGTTTAAGGCTGGGGCCTTATAGTTGGTATCAAAGGCCGGTTTAGATAACTTTAGAGGCTAGGGTATTCTTTAATAATAAGTGACATTACCATAATGGTTAGGATTTCAGAAAGAGTCCTTGTTTTAGATAAAGTGAATGAGTAAGTATATCTTAGTGTTTTCCTTCCTCGTTAGTACATGATGGTTTTGTTGATATACTCACACTGACCTTTTTGGTTTTAGTAAATGTATGGATCTAGCAGGCACCAAAGTGACAATGGGTTTGAAGGAAACTGTGGTGGTTCTCTGATTAAGATACTGGATGAGATGGGGGATTTAATGAGGAATCTCATGGTTTTTCTAAACCAACTATCAAGGAGTCATGATCAACCACTTGAACCTTGGTGAGTTCTCTAATGCATCATGTACGAGATGGCCAACTCGATGTGGAAATTCAGGTAATAATTATTAAGGTAACCATTAGGGTTTATATGATCCTTACTTTTGAGGTAATTATGGGTTATTATATGATATGATGGAAAATGAAGGGCATGAGATAAACTTGAGGTTAAAATATGTTATGATTATTCTTGAATATTTTATCTCATTTTGGGGAATGTTTTAAGAATTATATAGTTTTGGAAAAAGGACAACACACAGACCGTGTGACAACCCGTCGTGTCGGACAATGCTGCGGGAATCGAACCCACAACCAAAGTGCGACTGGTATTTATCGCCTACCACTGGACTACGTGAAGTCCCTAGTTAGTTTGACTGATTATTTTTAGTTATATGATTTTATGAATTAAGAGTAAGTTGATTTTGGAGGATATGTGATTAGGATAATTACTTTTCAATGTGAGACTTTAGGAGAAACTGATGTTGTTTGGAGATAAATGTTACGATTTAACTTGGTAGACTATGTGACTAAATCCTTCAAATATTTGGGTTTCAATCTTAGTTTGGTTTACTTTGAAGAATTTTATGGACAAATGGTTCTCGTTGAACTTTGGGTTTTGTTGGACAAATTTTGGAGATTAAGAATAGATTTTCTTTTTATAAAGGGTTATCCTTTTCTGGATTATCTGATCTTGTACTAGCCTTTTTGGTTTTGGTTTTGGTTAAAGACATGGGAAGTATATTGTTCTATTTTGTGGATTAGGTGATTCTCTAGAAGTTTATTATAGTACTCTTAATGTGAACAAGTCTTCCTAAATACTCGTCTTTTGGAGAAAATATGAGTTTGTGTAAGGAATCTAATAAAAGTTGAAAGTCAATATGATAAGTGATTATGTTTCCTTATGAATAAATTCCTCAATAAAAAGTAACTTAAAACAAAAATGTTGTCTATTAACTTTTCCTACTGGGGAATCGAATACCATTTAACCCATCACAAGTTTGTGATTTTCTCGTGGTTAACTTTCTCCTAAACATGTTTTCTATCACTCTCCATCAGAACATGAACCTTTGTTTTTCCTCCATGTCCATATTTTCATACTTGGAATCCTAGTATGGGTTAACTCGGGTGACCTTTGTACTTATCTCTCTTTATTTTAAAGTGTTTGTTTTACCGACTTTTGTTCCGAAGTGGGACTTTCAAGGATGTTTCCAAGCGCAATTTTAAAATTGCGAGGACGCAATTCCCAAAAGGGGGGAAGGATGTAACACCCCAGGTAAATAAAGAATATGACATTTCATATTTATCCATATTTGTGAATAAAATATTTAAATAACTTTAAAGGGGACGCTATGCTCGATGGCATACCCAACACGCAACAACGAGTTTCTTGGGAATCTTACGTTGCACTCAAATAATAAAATAATATTATGGTAGCCGTTGTAATGGCGGGAATGGATAGAAATAACTAAAATATGATTATATATGTTTTTAAATGTTTTTACATTTATCCAATAAAAGATAATGGCTTAAAATACGGAAAGAATTCAATTTTAGGCGTATATGCCCTAGCTTTCACTAAAGGTTCACTTATCACCTTTTGATGAAGAACCGTCATTAAATATTGTTTTGATCACTCTTATACATTATTTTGGACCAAATAAAACTCTTATTAAGTATCGGGACATCAAAATTTACTTTGTGTAAAGTTTTGGTATCTTTCCGATAAAGTTCATTTTTTTTAATGAATAGAGTAAAATGTTGTATTTTAATTCAAAACCACTTTTTAATCTAATTTATTTATATGATTATATTATATTTTTAATTGGTTTTAAAGTGAAATTAGAAAATATTTTTACCATTAAATCCAATAGTGTTCGTTGGAATCAATTTCACTTTGAAATCAGACTTAAACTAGTGTCAATCTTTTGATACTTATTGTTTCATAAAACACGCTATTTGTCATGAAGCGGGAATTAATTATTAAATTAATTAATGTGACTTATATGTTTTGAATTTTGTAAAACGGACTTCATTTTTGAATTCAGAATATCAAATATAGCTTAGGGTGAATTTTTGGGATTTTTCTGAAAAACTTCAATTTTTGATGAATAGTGAAACCACTAAGTGGTGCTTATAAAAACTGATTTTCCGTTTAAATGAAATTTTGCCATCATTGTGTTTTGATTTTCAAAAATCCGACATAAATGGTTGTCATTAAGAAGTAAAATATGGTTCAATGAGATTAAAATAATTTTTTGGTGAATAGTAACTTATTAAGTTTTTAATCGCGGTTAGTGGTAATTAGTGTAGTTTAAGGTAAAAATAATGCTTTAATAAAATGAGATGAGCTTGACACATGTCTTACCCTCATTGGTTGTATCATTGCCGACCAAGACAAGCCATGGGTCAACTTGGGGACCCCATGGATCCACTTTGGTTGGGAAATGACATAAATAACATTTTATTTAATGTAAAAGTAAAATTGACACAAACATGATATGTTTTACTAAAAAAAAATTAAGTGGTGTTATACAAGTCATATTTTTGATTATAAATATTCATTGGAAATCTAAAAGGATTTCCTACATCATAGTACTTTTTTTATAATTTTTAGACATTAAATAAATTAAATTATTTATGACATAATAATGATGCAGCGATGAAATCATTATTTGACGATTTAAATAAAATGGAAAGATAATGTAAAATCTATGAACTAAACATGTCCAAAACTTATTGGATGAGTTGATTTCGAAGCCTTATCACCTTATCCACGAATTATATCAATGTGGGACCTTTTGAAACTGAAACAGATTTTCAAATAAAGTAATATTTCTTTACTTTCCAAAAGTGCCCCTCCTCTCCTCTTATAAAAGGCCCCCACCTCTACCTCATTTAACACACTCCTCAAGCCTATTTCTCGGCCAAACCCTGCCAATTTACTCTCTCCACATCCCTCTCCTCATCCTAGAGTATTCCCTTTGGGCATAATCCTTTCAAAGGAAGCCTTTAGGCTCAAATCAAAAGGAGTTACACTTTTAAAGGTAATTCATTCTCTCATGTTCATTTGTTTTATTTTGCTTCTCCAACCCCCTAAACTCTTTTTATTTACTTCTTTTGTAACAACACCAGTATCTTCAATATACTAGGATGTTGTTATAAGATTTATTCGAGCTACACTCTCACACAACTACATCAAATGGTTAAAGAACATATGGTTTCCGTGGATGGTGAAATTCTGCCTCCCGAAACGATGATTGTTCAATACTCATTTAGCACCTTCAAAGGTGGCCATTATGATGTCACTATTTTTATATATGATATATAATATGTTTATGTTTTATTTATGCTTCTGTATTTTTTCATTTTTGTCTTACCTTTATGGCTTCCATTATGGGTATACGCGATATCTTCATTTAAGGATGTGCGGACTACCGCCCCCTCAAAGTGATTTGATTCGTTAAATACCATATGTGGGATGTATAAAGGATGGAAATATTATATTATATATGATATTATACTGTAATTATAATATACCTTTATATAATTATTATTCCATTCTATAAAATACGAAATTGAAATGAAATTAGCGTTCTTGTGTACGTACGGCTTACCGTCTCCATGAACGGTGCATTTCATTTCTTACCTCTAAATGATTATGTAATGTTATAAATGCATTCATGTACTGGATATATATGACATATATGATATATACATAATTAATACAATTCTGTATATAATAAACATTTGGCCACACGAACAACATGTAATTGTAAGAAGTCCACTTTCGACTTAAGAACCAAATATCGGCAAAACAAATATTATTAACTTAAATGATTACATAATGTTTATTGTAACAGCCCGAGATTTTATGAAAAATATTCTTTTTAATTTTATTTATGTCTTGTGTTGTACGCTACACCAAAAGGAGCTTGCACAACACGTATCCTTGACTTGCCTTGCATTACACGCAATCGCGACCTTCCTCGATAGCGTGTGTAATACGCAATACCGAGTTTCACTAAACAACGATATGCTATTAAAATATTATTAAAACTAGCCGGTATGAATAGTAATAACCACTTTTTAAAATTCTGTAAATCTTATTTTTCAAAATGAACTTCATTTTTTGGATTCGGAGTATCGAATTTAGCCTAAGGTGAAATTTTGGTACTTTTCGGATAACTTTCATATTCTGATGAATAGTGAAAATTACTAAATTATAATTAAAAACAACCTTTTTAATCGAAATAATTAATAGTGATAAATTATTAATTTGAGTGGTTTTAAAGTATATTTAGAATATATTTTTACAATTTAATACAATGTTGGTCATTGGTTGTAATTTCACATTTAAACCAGACATAATCAAGTGTCAATCTTTTGATATATATTGTTTCCTAAAAACACGCTATTTATTTTAACAGCGGTATTTAATTATAAAATTAATTAATTCAACTTCTATGTTATGAATTTGGTAAAATAGATTTCATTTTTGAATTCGGAATATGAAATATAGCTTAGGATGAAATTTTGGCATTGTTCTGAAAAACATCAATTTTTGATGAATAGTGAAACTACTAAGTGGTAGGTTAAAAACTGAATTTTGTATAAAACTTAATTTTACCGCTTCTGTGAATGGAATTTCGAAAATCCGAGAGACACGGTTAATATCAAGGACTAAAATGTGGTTCAATGAGATGAAAATAATTTTTGGTGAATAGTAACTTTTTACTTTTTTTACCACGGTTAATAGTAAATAGGGTAACTAAGGGTAAATATGATATTACTATTACACTAACACATGTCCTAATTCTATTGGATAAGTGTAATTCGGCCAAAATCAACCTTATAAATATAATATGACCATTTAGGCCCACTTGGATTAGATTAGGACATTTATTATTATTTAATTCAAAGAAGAGTTAAAAGAGTTAAAATCAAAGTTTATTTACTAAAACATTTTTAATATGGGGTAGTACATAAGATAAATTCGACTATAAATATTAATTAGAAAGCTAAAAAGATTTCCTACATAATGATATTTTATTTATAATTTTTAGACTTTAAATAAATTAATTTATTGATGACACAACGATGATGCAGTAATTACCCTTTTAAGGAAATATTAACATAATTGATGTTATAAATGCTCAAATGAATGTAATTTGAGTCTTTTTATGAATTACACTAATTTTCTAGGTTACTATGATATATTATTGTTGATCTAATCAACTTGGTTCGAACATATAATTATGTTATGACTTTCACAAAAAATCATATATCAAATAGTGTCAAAATTGACACAAAATATTTAAATCAAATATTATATTATTAATTGTTATTTTATTCCTAAAAATCTAAGGTTCGGCCAAATGACTTAGATAAGGATATATATATTAATAATAAACAATTTGGGGTTCTTTTGGCATGTTATAGTAAGTGTATTAACCATATAGTAAAAGAAAACAAAAAGACACGGTAAAAGTTAAATTATTTAACTTAGAGTTAAATCTAATTGATAAGGTTAAAATAATACCCTAAACTTGTCTAAATCTTATTGGTTGATAGTATTTCGACCCATCCTCACTTTAGCTTCGAAATAAGACCCTTTGGAACCATTATAAACCGATTTTGACTTTAATATAAAATAATATTTTGAGATATTCCTAAGGTGCCTCTCTCCTCCCCTATAAAAGGACACCTCCTCCCCCTCCTCCTCACACCAATTTGAGCTCTCAAGCTCGGCCAACCCCTGCCAAAATCTCTTCTCCACTTCCCTAGAAACATCCTAGAGGTTCTGGTCTTCCTCAAAGACCAATTTTAGTGCCCTAAGAGGAGGTCTCAAAGAGGCGCTTCAAAGAAGAGGTAATTACCGTTACCAATTCTTTCATCTTTATTTCTTCTTCCACTTCTTCTTATTAGGTTGTTTCATTATGAAGTAATAATATCAGTATCACTCATATACTGATATGTTATTATAAGTATGAAACAACCCTATTTCTCCATCTATCCATCCTACGGAAAAAGAAATCACCGCGCGTGCGTACGTACGGAATACCGTCTCCACGCCGTGGTGTAATCTATTTTCCACCACCACCTTACATGGATGGGTATAATGGTGTAAAGAATAACTATACATAGTTATTACAACATCATATTGATTCTGATATATTGTATAATCAACTCCAATTCAATTCAATATTTATAGAAATGATATCATCGCTCGTGCGTACGTACGGACTACCGTCTCCACGACGCGATGAGATTCATTCTCCATGTTAACCATTTAAGAATGATTATAAAGTATATATAAGAAATAATAATGAAATATATGACATTATAAAGCTACTGGATTTATGTATATATATACATATGAATGTGATCTACTTACTTCCATTTAAAGACAATAAGGAAAGTAAAACAGCGTTCATGCGTACGTACGGACTACCGTCTCCATGAACGGTGTTTTTCATTTTATTTATCTATCTATTATATATATATATACTGAATATATATGATATATAAATCATATTTTATATTCTGGAAGTAAGTAAATCATGATATAAGTAATAATGATGTCAACAACAACAAGTCAAAACACCTACGATAAATGAAACGATTTTACCCAAAATGCTTCTTTAACATGGAATTTACAAAAGAACGGGTAATATAATGTCATAAGTGAACCATATATGATATCATAACAATGAATATGATTCTGGAATAAGTCAATAACATGATTTAAATCATTATACAGGAGGTTTGGACACTTACAAAACAAGTCGGACCTAAGGTAAGGGGAATATCACAATCTCATTTTTATCTGAGATTGTTTATTCGTAAGTATTTACTGGGGTGTATTTTATCATCCACATCCATGTTTCAACAATATGTAATATTATTTCCATCCACCTACAATTTTTTAAATCCATTTTTACCCTTCGATGAGTTTTTAGTAATATCTATGAAAGGAATCTTTTGTCGTACGAGGTACTTTTTGACTTTTCCGACAAAAAGTACGAAGAATGTTTTTTTTTAACTTATACGGCATGAATGGATTTTTAAAACATTATTTCCAAGAAGCTTCCTTTACAAGTTTTCAAGTTTATTTTTAATCAACTTCTTTTATTTTAAAGTTATATGACATGTTATGAAAGGAAAAATGTTTTTGAAGAAGAAAGGATATTTTCCTCAAGAATGGAGTTCAAGTGTTTTATCAAAATTATTTTCCATCTAAGATAATAAAGGGTTCTGTTTTTATCCCTATTATTACATTGATTTGATCATGTTGTGATGGAATTATTTTTATGAATTACTTTATCTTATATGAATTGATTTATGATGTCATGATGTTTCAAGAATCCCATTTTTGTTACATGTGTTATGTGATGATGTATGATTTATGATTTTGTGGAACACATAAGAATGGTATCATTATGAGATGGGTGGGACCTATATCTCCCTCCAATGCATTGGGTAAAGATTTTATATCTCATGAGATAGACATGGCTGAAATGGTAGGTTATACCGGTTCAGTGAAACAGGACTGAAACGGGGGTTACTCGATTCAGAAAGGGACTTTGTCCACTAAGATAGTCTTGGCAATGAGTCTTGACTAACAAGAAATGATTCTCTATGATTATGTGTGTATGCCACAAAGTTTCATGTTTTAAGTTATGATTATTGGGATTTTATTTCACTACTATGATTTATCCCATGTTATGAAGTTATGCTCTCTTTTCCAGGTTATGATTTCCAAAAGTTATGTTCTTATGAATATGATGTGATTGATTTTTCTTTTGTATACCCTTACTGAGCATTTGAGCTCACCCTTTTTTATGTTTTCTTTTCCCCAGGATATAAAGAAAGGTTTTAGGTAAAAAAAGGGAATATCTGTATGGGAGATATTGAAGATCTTTCACCACGATTAGAAGATTACGTTCCGAGTTTCCAAAGACACTAAACTATTACGATCCTTGTGTGTGTGTTTTTGTTATGTACTAAGTATTCCGCAAAAGTAATGTAATGTCCATGTACGTCATGTTTCGGGTCTCTACAGTTGGTATCAGAGGAAAGGTTTAGTCAACCTTTGGAAACTAGGATGCGAAAACGTTAGTGAGATCCCTAGAGATATTTCTAAGGTATGTCTAAGGATGTCCCTAAGGATAAGTATACGTATAGGATATAGTCCTAGAACTACGGTAACGATCTTAGAATTTTACCTAAGATGTTAGATATTGAGGGTGCTCCCCCTTTACTATGTTATCTTCCCTAGCATGATTTAGCCTCTCACAAAATTCTTTTTGTGTTTTAGTTAATGGAGGGAACCAGAAGGAATTCGGTTAACATTGAATACAATGGACAAATTGGTGACTATGAGCAACAAAATTGTTTGATGCCTAGAGATAAAGATATTGTGATTATGCCGAATCAGTCATCGCGATATATGATTAACAAGGTGAAATTTAGTGGTATGACTAATTCATCAAAGAAGAGGAAGATAAACTATTATGCATGTTCGCATGTTGAGGAGCATAAAGAAAGGAAGATTGAGATTTCTAAATAAGGGAAGAAGAACCTTGAGGAATACCTCAAATGGAGGGACCGATGTTATCTGTGTGGAGAAAAGGGTCATAGAGTGACAGATTGTTATGGAGTTCAATGTCTTATTTGTGGAGAACATGGGCATTACCCAACTCAATGCCCTGACCTAAAAAGATACTTCTAAATCAAGGAAGGACTTATTCCAGGACAGTCATTGAAGTGGATGGACTGAAGTGTTTATGTATTGGTATTCAAAAATAATTTTGTTGAGGTACTTTTATAGTGTATTGGAATATTTATGTATTGGTCTAATGTGGTATTCTAAGTGATTGAGGTATTTTTGGAAAAAAAGATGATATGCGCATAATGAAGGGAAAATGAGAAAATGAAATATTTGACAGTATTCATGAGCTCATGATTGATATAAGGACTAAGTGATATCATGGTTTGAGTATATAGAATTTGGAGGATTTTGGTATGTGGAAAGTGTTAACTTTTAACTGCATTCATGTTTTCACTAAGGTATTCAAGAGAATACACGATTAAGGACTTTGAATGTTTGGAATGTGACCAACAAAACATATCTTATGATATATGGGGATCAACGATGGTATTAAATCTCTGGTAATCGTTTTCACTATGTTATGAGAGTGGACTGCAGTATTATGGATAAGCCTAAATATTGGAATGAATTATGTTAGACATAAGTTAGTATTGTTTGTTTGATATTATTGATGGGATGTTATATAGTTTTGGAAAAAGGACAACCTGCAGGATGGGCGACAACCCATCGCTTCGGACAAGGCTATGGGAATCGAACCCACAACCGAAGTGCGACTGACCTTTATCGCCTACCACTGGCCTACAGGAAGTCCCTGTTTAGTAGAAACTAGTTTTATTATATTAAGCAGTATGATATATGAAGTATAAGTCCATTTTAGGAACCATATATGATTAATCTCACTATAGATCGACTTATGTATATAAGTTTTGCTAACCTTTTGTTTGAGACAGATGGAATGACCTGTCATTCTATCACATGATCTGCTAACACTTCACGAATAACAAATTCAACTTCATTTATTTAAGATATGAAGTGGAAATTGTTCAAGGCACGAACAACAGTGAGATTGTACCAAAATCATGTAAGTATTTCTTTTAATTCATCAACTTTAGGGAAATGATCTTGAAAACCAAAAATGTTGTCCTAGTGATCTTATACCTGAGGAATCAGATGGTACCTTATATCATCACAAATCTATGGATTTGTGATTACTGGCTTTTCCATAGCCATGTTCTCTACCACTCTCCATCAGAACATGATGGTTAGATTTCTCTTCCATATCCATATTTTCACCTACGTGGAAACCCAATGATTAGTTGGGTAACCGTTACGTTTCATACTTTTGTTTTTAAATATTGGTTTTGATATTCCTTTTTATGATGTGGGTTTCTATTAAAGAAACTTTCGAATAGTAAACCATTTAAAACCCCGACGAATTTCGAGGGCGAAATTCATTTTAAGGGGGGTAGAATGTAACAGCCCGAGATTTTATGAAAAATATTCTTTTTAATTTTATTTATGTCTTGTGTTGTACGCTACACCAAAAGGAGCTTGCACAACACGTATCCTTGACTTGCCTTGCATTACACGCAATCGCGACCTTCCTCGATAGCGTGTGTAATACGCAATACCGAGTTTCACTAAACAACGATATGCTATTAAAATATTATTAAAACTAGCCGGTATGAATAGTAATAACCACTTTTTAAAATTCTGTAAATCTTATTTTTCAAAATGAACTTCATTTTTGGATTCGGAGTATCGAATTTAGCCTAAGGTGAAATTTTGGTACTTTTCGGATAACTTTCATATTCTGATGAATAGTGAAAATTACTAAATTATAATTAAAAACAACCTTTTTAATCGAAATAATTAATAGTGATAAATTATTAATTTGAGTGGTTTTAAAGTATATTTAGAATATATTTTTACAATTTAATACAATGTTGGTCATTGGTTGTAATTTCACATTTAAACCAGACATAATCAAGTGTCAATCTTTTGATATATATTGTCTCCTAAAAACACGCTATTTATTTTAACAGCGGTATTTAATTATAAAATTAATTAATGCAACTTCTATGTTATGAATTTGGTAAAATAGATTTCATTTTTGAATTCGGAATATGAAATATAGCTTAGGATGAAATTTTGGCATTGTTCTGAAAAACATCAATTTTTGATGAATAGTGAAACTACTAAGTGGTAGGTTAAAAACTGAATTTTGTATAAAACTTAATTTTACCGCTTCTGTGAATGGAATTTCAAAAATCCGAGAGACACGATTAATATCAAGGACTAAAATGTGGTTCAATGAGATGAAAATAATTTTTGGTGAATAGTAACTTTTTACTTTTTTTACCACGGTTAATAGTAAATAGGGTAACTAAGGGTAAATATGATATTACTATTACACTAACACATGTCCTAATTCTATTGGATAAGTGTAATTCGGCCAAAATCAACCTTATAAATATAATATGACCATTTAGGCCCACTTGGATTAGATTAGGACATTTATTATTATTTAATTCAAAGAAGAGTTAAAAGAGTTAAAATCAATGTTTATTTACTAAAACATTTTTAATATGGGGTAGTACATAAGATAAATTCTACCATAAATATTCATTAGAAAGCTAAAAAGATTTCCTACATAATGATATTTTATTTATAATTTTTAGACTTTAAATAAATTAATTTATTGATGACACAACGATGATGCAGTAATTACCCTTTTAAGGAAATATTAACATAATTGATGTTATAAATGCTCAAATGAATGTAATTTGAGTCTTTTTATGAATTCCACTAATTTTCTAGGTTACTATGATATATTATTGTTGATCTAATCGACTTGGTTCGAACATATAATTATGTTATGACTTTCACAAAAAATCATATATCAAATAGTGTCAAAATTGACACAAAATAGTTTTAAAATCAAATATTATATTATTAATTGTTATTTTATTCCTAAAAATCTAAGGTTCGGCCAAATGACTTAGATAAGGATATATATATTAATAATAAACAATTTGGGGTTCGTTTGGCATGTTATAGTAAGTGTATTAACCATATAGTGAAAGAAAACAAAAAGACACGGTAAAAGTTAAATTATTTAACTTAGAGTTAAATCTAATTGATAAGGTTAAAATAATACCCTAAACTTGTCTAAATCTTATTGGTTGATAGGATTTCGACCCATCCCCACTTTAGCTTCGAAATAAGACCCTTTGGAACCATTATAAACCGATTTTGACTTTAATATAAAATAATATTTTGAGATATTCCTAAGGTGCCCCTCTCCTCCCCTATAAAAGGACACCTCCTCCCCCTCCTCCTCACACCAATTTGAGATCTCAAGCTCGGCCAACCCCTGCCAAAATCTCTTCTCCACTTCCCTAGAAACATCCTAGAGGTTCTGGTCTTCCTCAAAGACCAATTTTAGTGCCCTAAGAGGAGGTCTCAAAGAGGCGCTTCAAAGAAGAGGTAATTACCGTTACCAATTCTTTCATCTTTATTTCTTCTTCCACTTCTTCTTATTAGGTTGTTTCATTATGAAGTAATAACATCAGTATCACTCATATACTGATATGTTATTATAAGTATGAAACAACCCTATTTCTCCATCTATCCATCCTACGGAAAAAGAAATCACCGCGCGTGCGTACGTACGGAATACCGTCTCCACGCCGTGGTGTAATCTATTTTCCACCACCACCTTACATGGATGGGTATAATGGTGTAAAGAATAACTATACATAGTTATTACAACATCATATTGATTCTGATATATTGTATAATCAACTCCAATTCAATTCAATATTTATAGAAATGATATCATCGCTCGTGCGTACGTACGGACTACCGTCTCCACGACGCGATGAGATTCATTCTCCATGTTAACCATTTAAGAATGATTATAAAGTATATATAAGAAATAATAATGAAATATATGACATTATAAAGCTACTGGATTTATGTATATATATACATATGAATGTGATCTACTTACTTCCATTTCAAGACAATAAGGAAAGTAAAACAGCGTTCATGCGTACGTACGGACTACCGTCTCCATGAACGGTGTTTTTCATTTTATTTATCTATCTATTATATATATATATACTGAATATATATGATATATAAATCATATTTTATATTCTGGAAGTAAGTAAATCATGATATAAGTAATAATGATGTCAACAACAACAAGTCAAAACACCTACGATAAATGAAACGATTTTACCCAAAATGCTTCTTTAACATGGAATTTACAAAAGAACGGGTAATATAATGTCATAAGTGAACCATATATGATATCATAACAATTAATATGATTCTGGAATAAGTCAATAACATGATTTAAATCATTATACAGGAGGTTTGGACACTTACAAAACAAGTCGGACCTAAGGTAAGGGAAATATCACAATCTCATTTTTATCCGAGATTGTTTATTCGTAAGTATTTACTGGGGTGTATTTTATCATCCACATCCATGTTTCAACAATATGTAATATTATTTCCATCCACCTACAATTTTTTAAATCCATTTTTACCCTTCGATGAGTTTTTAGTAATATCTATGAAAGGAATCTTTTGTCGTACGAGGTACTTTTTGACTTTTCTGACAAAAACTACGAAGAATGTTTTTTTTAACTTATACGGCATGAATGGATTTTTAAAACATTATTTCCAAGAAGCTTCCTTTACAAGTTTTCAAGTTTATTTTTAATCAACTTCTTTTATTTTAAAGTTATATGACATGTTATGAAAGGAAAAATGTTTTTGAAGAAGAAAGGATATTTTCCTCAAGAATGGAGTTCAAGTGTTTTATCAAAATTATTTTCCATCTAAGATAACAAAGGGTTCTGTTTTTATCCCTATTATTACATTGATTTGATCATGTTGTGATGGAATTATTTTTATGAATTACTTTATCTTATATGAATTGATTTATGATGTCATGATGTTTCAAGAATCTCATTTTTGTTACATGTGTTATGTGATGATGTATGATTTATGATTTTGTGGCACACATAAGAATGGTATCATTATGAGATGGGTGGGACCTATATCTCCCTCCAATGCATTGGGTAAAGATTTTATATCTCATGAGATAGACATGGCTGAAATGGTAGGTTATACCGGTTCAGTGAAACAGGACTGAAACGGGGGTTACTCGATTCAGAAAGGGACTTTGTCCACTAAGATAGTCTTGGCAATGAGTCTTGACTAACAAGAAATGATTCTCTATGATTATGTGTGTATGCCACAAAGTTTCATGTTTTAAGTTATGATTATTGGGATTTTATTTCACTACTATGATTTATCCCATGTTATGAAGTTATGCTCTCTTTTCCAGGTTATGATTTCCAAAAGTTATGTTCTTATGAATATGATGTGATTGATTTTTCTTTTGTATACCCTTACTGAGCATTTGAGCTCACCCTTTTTTATGTTTTCTTTTCCCCAGGATATAAAGAAAGGTTTTAGGTAAAAAAAAGGGAATATTTGTATGGGAGATATTGAAGATCTTTCACCACGATTAGAAGATTACGTTCCGAGTTTCCAAAGACACTAAACTATTACGATCCTTGTGTGTGTGTTTTTGTTATGTACTAAGTATTCCGCAAAAGTAATGTAATGTCCATGTACGTCATGTTTCGGGTCTCTACATTTATGACATGGTAATAAGTGGTATAAATGTAATAATGAACTTGAAAAAGGTTCTTAAGGAATTAGAAATTAACTCAAGTTTATTATTCAGGAGATTAAAGAACGATCGAGTCAAGTCGAACCCGAGGTAAGGGATCCTACTCCTCTCTCTCTTTTTAAGTACACACTTTATGTAATTCCTTTTAAAGCTCATCTTTCTTGTTATTGGGATGATATTTTATATTACAATTACTGTAATTTTTATTTTCATGTGATGAGAGACCCTATTCTTTCTCATCAATCAATTTTGGAGGTTTTGAGTGGTGCCGTTAGACTGCCGAACTTTTGTAAGAGATCTAACCCCTCTCTTTCTTTTTAAGTACTCTCCTTTATGTCACTTCTTTTAAGCTCCTCTTTTTAATGTTGGGGGATGTTATTTTATATTCCTATTTCTGTACATTTTATTGTAATGTGATTATATACCCTATTTTATCTCATCAATCCATATTCGGATGTTTTATGTGGCGCCGTTAGGCTGCCGAGTTTTCATAAGGGATTTTTCATCTCACTTTTATTCCCGTGAGATTTATGCTACATTTGCCACAAATTCCATTGAGTGGTGTATGTACTGCCCATTATTCTACTCTTTGTGTAATATACTTTCGTTTATGAGTATTTACATCAATGATCTATTGTCCTTCTTTCATGGGGTGTATGTTTTGAAAGATACCCAAGTCGGTAAGGGAACCTTTCAGCCTCCTCTTTTTTAAAAGACTTCTTTTGTTGGGTCTTTTAATTTACATATTGTTATGTTGGGATATGTTCTCATATATCATTATTGATGTAAATTTTATTTCCATGTGATGAGATACACTTTTTATCTCTCATCAACTCATTTTGATGTGATGTCGTTGGGCTGTCAAGGGAACTTTTTAACCAAATTTCGATTTCTTTGGGTTCAACATGTAGTCATTGAATATGTCATCCATTGAATATGTGTGAATGACCTTTTATTGTTTTACACTTAATATCCACTTATATTGGGTGTATTTATATTTGTCACACATATTTTTGAGATTGATTTGTCCTTAATTTAAGGATACCTTCTTTATAAGGGATTTCATCACATTTGACATTTCTATTAAGGGTTCATTGTTGTTATGCACCAATTCACTCTTATATAGTGTATATACTGTCCTTTGGAGTATTATATCATGAATCCATTTATTCTCATGATATTATAAAGTTTTGACTAAATGTTATTCCTCAACTATTGTATTCAAGTGTCTCTAATTTTGGTAAAACCCCTTTAACCAAAATATCATTTTAAATGTTTTAATTATTTGTTCTTATTAATATCCATGTTTTCAAAATGTTTTTATGGATTTATTTATATGGATATTAATGGTTTAAAATTTTAAGCTTCAAGGTGGTATGGGACACTTTGATTCAAAAATCTCTTTATTAAGTGTTTTAATTGGTTTTGGAAATGGTTTCTTTTTGAATCGATTCAATATTTCAATATACTAAAATGTTATATTGTGATTGAAATGTGGAAATGTTATGTTTCCTTTATGAATGTTTTATGTGACACATTTATGTTATGGTTCTTGGGCATTGTTATGAAAACGGTTGGTTCCGTGATAAACTAAGGGCGGGTGAGCCCGTTATAGCTCTCCAATGCATTGGGTAACGCGAAGGAGTGAAACGTTAAGGTTTCTCCAAAGAGATTTAGGGAATATACTGTGATGGGTATTCCAAACGTAACCAACAGGGTTACTCCCCACGTAAGAATGTTATAAATGCCTCAAGTTACCTTTATGTCTTATGTTTTCTATGATTTATTCATGGTTTGATGAGGTATGTTAAAGTGCCTATGTTTTATGGGTAAAGTATGATTTCATTCTTATGTATATATGAACTCATGTTTCCTTTCCATATTTTTATAACCCTTACTGAGATTTTTATGCTCATCCCATGTTTTTGAAATGTTTTTCACAGGTCAAGGGAAAGGTACATGATGTGATGATAGTGTCAAGGATGTTTCAAGAAATAATCCGTGTTATATTTTAAATATGTTTCCGTTGATGGGAAGAATGAATACTGTCTTTTATGTAACCACTTTGTTTAAATGTGGAATGTAATGCAAGTTTCATGATCTAATTCTCTAAAACTCTAAACCTGAAAAGATCCTCAATGTGTAATCTTGTAATAACTCAAGATTAAGTAAGGTTTAAGGATGGGGCCTTATATTGACTGTATAGGATTCATGGACAATCGGCTAACACTTCCACCAAATAAGGCTCATGTTCATGATTTGTTTCACGTATCACTCATGAGGATGTACATACAAGATCCATCTCATGTACTGAACATAGAGGTGGTACAACTGGATGATGATCCCTCTAACGGACAATAGTGAATAAAAACTACAGACTAGAAAGATAAGGTTCAATGAAAATACGAATCCCTCCTTGTCAAAGTGATGTGGAGGAACCATATATATGATGAAGAAAAATGGGAAATGGAGGATACAATGAATGTGAATTTCCCTCACCTGTTTAGGTAAATTGAAATTTCAAGGCTGAAAGTTGAAACGGGGGAGACTGTAACGATAAAAAAATTTATCATTTAAATATGTCCAATTTTTTATTAATGTAATATAATTTAATAACCAAAAACAAAATGGGAAACAAAATTCCACATCAAGATACTAAATACTATCTGACTTTTATAGATAAGTTGTTAAACATAATTTTTCCACACTATGATTTGAATTTAAAAAATATGACTTACACAATTGGGATCAGTAAGATGTTTGGAGTCTGATAGGAAAAACATAATTTTGGTGAATAGAAACATAAACATATGAATAGTATTGTTACCCTTATGAATATTAATGTGATTCTTATGAATAGTTAATCGATCATATGAATAGGAACCATTCTAATGATAGTATAAATATAATTTATCCATATTATAACGAACAATATTATATCATAATATTTTTCTGTCTGGATTTATGAAATTAATGAATATTTATTGATTAATTTATTTATTAAAATGAAAAATTATTTACCAAAAATAAATTCACAAAATAGTATTTTGAATCCATGAGACCTTAATTAATGTTTCAAAGTGTTAGAAAAATAGCTTTGATTTTAAAATTGTTATTCTTCAATAAATTATGATTCTAATTAAAAATAAATTTAATCATATAAAGATTACTATTTTCATGAAATGGAGTACAATATTGGATTCTATATGTCAAGAAACGGTCATGGGGAAAATATAATAATTTTTTGTGAATAGTGATACATGATATTATAAAATATATAAAAAATCAATGAATATAAGAATCATGCTTGAGTCATGGCTGAGGTAAAAGGACATTGGTTCGAACTCACATTCCCTATTTATATAATATAGTCTTGGAATTAATACAATTACTTTTCTTGTGGGGAAATAATAAATTAATGATAATAATATTGAGAAAACCCATCTCCCCTCCACTAGAAATACCACCCCTCACAACCTCATTTCATCATGCCTCTCTAGCCTTGCGACGACTCCAAATTCAGATCCAATGTCTTCCTAGGCTCCTCCCCCAGGTCTATTTTACCTTGCTCTCATAAAAATATCAAAACCTGTCACCTAAATAGGCTCTCAAAATGATATATTGAAGTGGTAATTTTTCTCTGTTTTCATTAAAATTCCATTGAAATTTCTATTCATTTCTTCTATTGTCCTCAAATTCTCTTATCCAAATGTCATGATAACTATATTATGACTGATATAATGGTATTATATAATATTAATGGATTATTATTCATTATAATCCTCCCACTCTAACTTTTTTTATAAAAATGATATCATCTCCCGTGATGTATTAATTTACCTACATCATGGGCGATGCACAGCGATTTTCCCTCAAATCTAACCTGGCCGTCAATAAAATTATTAAAGATTTTAATGAAGATTTTAATATCTATGTTTTAACCCCTTTTATGTTTTGGAAAATCATTTTTTACATAATACTAAATGGTAATACAAAACATGTTCGTTTAATCCAAAAACAGCCCAAGTTAACACAAAATGATCATAATTCAGTTTTATCTAATGATTCATCCTCATAACCATTTCAATTATAATACCATATAAAGTACTCAAAGATTATTAATATTTGGTAATAGAAATTCTGGATGTTTATCATTGTTCTACATGAACTACCATTCATGTGTACAAGTGAACTGTTAATGAAAACATTGAAAATGAACACTCCCAAATGATGAAATTAAAATCAATAACTCATCCAAAGGCCCATAAAAGAACTTAAAGAGACCATAATGAAACATATTCATTTATAAAAGGCTCTATACGTGTTAATTAATATATCTATAGTCATTTAACTAGACATTAAATTGATAAAAGTGTTCAAATACATGTTATGTGGATTTCTCAAACCCAACTCACTTTCTTTTGTGTTTCCATCTTTAAAACCATTTTCATTATGGTTATTCCACAAAATCATTTCTTAATCATTATCATAACTTTTCTAATATATATATGTTTTATAATATATTTTATGACAAACACAATGTTATCAAAAATAAACTCTTCTTTCACAACACACTTTTTACTTTTAACTCATGGTTAATGATTCTTATATCATGTTTGTTATTCCCCCTTTCATTTAGGAACCTGATGATTATGAATGAGTTCTTATGAGATGAAACATATTCCTTTCCATGGGTTATTTATGTTCATTATTGTTATATGTCTAATGCCTGATAGTATAAATGTTGTGATGGGATGTGCACGCGCATAATTATATAGAGCTCTAATGCAATGGTAAATGTGAAAAACTCTTGAGTAATGTGAAGTATGCACGAACATGATGCTATCTTTGTTAAATACTATGTATGATTGTAGACCACTAAGACATGATGTCTCATTTTTATGGATTACTATATTCCATGACATCTCATAATGCTTTATCTCATGAATATGATCTTATGCCTATGTTATGTTGATAATGATTATGCTTACACCATGTTATATTATTCCATGTTCTTATCAATCCTCCTAAATGGATTTTAGGACACCCCTCTTTTAGGTTTATCCTCCAGTGACTACTTGTACTAACGAGAATTCCATGTCCAATAATAATCTAGATAAGAATTAATTAAATTAATTTTTAGGCTTTATGTTTTAATTATTATCTATGCTCTATGTTTTTCAATGATACTAAACCATTGGATCCTCGTTATGTAATGTTTTTATGTCCTTTATCATTAAAATTATGTAAAAGTAATGTAAGAAATGTAGGGACTCTATAATCTATGATTCCAAAATATCCATGTCTTTCAAGTCCCATGAAACTGAATTGGTCTTACCACATATTCAATAGGTCAACCTCTTAGGAGGTCACAAATAACGGGGAATCAAGAACTCTCATGACCCATCATCACAAGACATAAACATGTTAAGACATCAATTTCTAGGGTCTCACAATCAAATTTCATCAAAATCCCAACTGACCACTCACAACGTGGACACCCTTCTACTGTAGGAATTTTTACATGAGAAAACTCCCTATAGGACTAGGCAACACAATCGAACCAAATAATAACCACCCACAAAGTGACCTATAACATAGGTATTTTATTCCACAACAACCTTACTAAGGCCAATACACCTCATGTCTATGAAAATAAGGTCATCATCATTATTCTGAATAATTTCACCACAGATCCACATAACCATCCTTTAGAACAGATCCATATAATAGTTGGCCCAAGAAATGTATAATTCCACCAAGTACATATATGAAAAAAATAATTAAGGATAAGTTCTTGAGATATCAAAAAACTATACCTATAACATTAGTAAACTCACATAATACAATGATTACATGTATTATAAATCCAATGTTCTAGATATGAAAAATTGGTCACCTCCTTCCTATAGAGTAAAATAATAAAACTCTACTCACTAGCTTCTTACTAATTAGCCAAGATCCATAAATTATGAATCATAGCATTGAAAATAGTTTTCCATCAATAATATAAAAAAATTACAACAATAAGCAAAACAGAAATCCAATACCTAGTAAATTTTAAATTATACCGGAATAGGTGATCTCAATGAGCTAGCCTGAAATCCGTATAATGGCTTGACAGATTCGTAAATGTCCTATCTATCGATCCCAAAAATCAGAAAAATGAAAATAAAAACCTCAGTCTATTATCATATTATAACATCCCACCCCATCTCTCTATAAATCATGTAGTTGGCCTAGTTCCCCACATAACCTTAGCCAAACCTTTTTATATACCAGTGGCTACCGACTAATATTGGGGTTGAATATGGTATCTTGGGGAGACAATACCACCCATATTAGAATGTGAAATAATTAATAAATAATTAAACATCATTGTATGCAATATGTATAAAGGGTACACATAATTAAATCAAATATCTGATGAACATATATGAAAGTTGTTGAGGCCAGGATATCCATAATGAACATACATTACTACCCACAAGGAAGACAACACATATGAAATGGAATAATAAAATTAAAAGAAAAGGGGATCAGTTGACACTTAGAGATAAACCTCGTCATGTATCCTATCACCATTTGAGCTATCCCTACTGAACACACTAAAAAAATACATGTCCAAAAAAATCTAACAAGATACAATAAAGAGATTTTATGTACCAATATGAAGTGGAGGCTTGAAAAGGGTATTGGTAAAACTCAGTAGGCCACCAAAAATGATGTGTAATGAAATATATACATTATATAGTTTATGCAATAATATGGTAACTATGGGAATTAATTTATAACTAAAGAATAATTTCGAATAAAATGGATGAACCACAGGCTTTGGATTGTCACTCATGTCATCAAAAACTATTTGGATCAACAAAAGTTATCTGTAAAGAGTGGTGGATCCCTAATAATCAGATAGATCACCCAAACATATGTTGGTTTCTCCAATGTCACAAAGAATCTCCAATATCCTTTCTCACACAACACATTGTCTCAACCTTTTTTTGGAAAAGTGGTGGATCCTTTTTTGGACAGTTCAACCATAATAGTTCTCGAGTAATGAAACTAAGATCTATAAGAATTCATATAATGCAACCACCTATGTGTTCCCCTGGAGAAATACCGTGTTATTGGGAAATATCATCACCTATTGAGATCTATATGAATCTTCATCATCCATGTGTAAAATACTATAGTAATGGAGAAGGATAATCTCATGCTAGGATCCATAATAATTCACATGCTAGAGTCACTTACATATTCTCATGGAGAAACCCCATGCCAAGGGGTAATGATCATTACATACTGGACTCAATGTGAATCGCAATTTGTTAGTCTCAGACATCTTCCATGTGTAGAATACCATGCCAAGGGGAAAAAATACCTATCAAAAGTGGTTGAATCCATTACACGAGGGTGAATCATTGATGAAATATCTACTACGATAATGGTCAAACCCCGTAGGCATGATGTTATCATAATGAACCATACAAAATTTAATCATATAAAGTGTATTAAATTGTAACATTATAATAATCTATATTCATTCAATTTTACAAATTAATAATTTTCCATTCATTTTTTCTCATTTGGTTGATTCTCCTACAACATTGTGAATCAATGAAGTTAAACACAATATAACTAGAAAATTTATCCAATAAGTAATTTCTCATGCTTTAGAATTAATTACCAATTTTAGGAATCGACTAACTAGACACACATTGGGTAAAAAGGTCAATTAATCCATTTGATTATTAACTTACCATTATCTATAAGTGTATTCTAATACAGTAGGGTCAATCAATGGTATCATGTATTGTAAGGTTGCCAAGTAATTATATTTCACATTCTATGAAATTTTCAAAATAGTAATATGATTATAAACAATTTCTATTTAATCAAGGGTTTCTGAAACGTTTTAGTTTCTATAAATTTTGATCACAACACCAAGCCACCCAATGAGTCCTTGAGAGGTGAAATCATGGGAATTATCATCTAGGCAGTTGATTAAAAAATTTGTTAGGTCTAACGCACAACATATTAGAGTGTTCTCATATATTATATATAATAAAAATGTTGTTATATATGAGAAGACAGTTTTCCTATACCCTATAACTTTTACCAAGGATTTCCCCACTTTCACATGGAGGAATAGAAGAACCTTCCAAGGGCAACTAGGAACATCAATCCCCATCCTTTTAAAATAGTTCATTCTCAATGTTCCATGTTTTGGTTCATTCTATAGTATAAAACAATCTTCAATAGGGTATTTATACACTATATTCACAACAAGATTTAGGCTGCACAAAATACCCAAATAAGGCTTCCAACATATAATCATGATAAATTAATTTAGGGAATAACTCTTTGGGGAATTGAAAAGGATTCATACCTCATTGAATGAACATGAGAATGTATGAGGGAATTTGATAAGGCCCAACACATTCTAGTCTGAATTGAATTCCATAATAAATCCCTATATATCACTATCCTCAAATGAAATTGGATTTCCTTCTTAAAAAACATATACATCTTCAGTGAGAGCATGGGAGAATCATTCAGATTTAAGTAAGAGGAATAATGGAAATTTTGATACCATAAAATTATTCTTAATATCACCTTCATAAATGATGAACAATGTGAAATGATCATTATTCAAGTTCCTCTCATCACCCTTCATGTTATTGTAAACAAACAATAAGGCAGTACCATATATATTCATTTTTATGAGGTCATACAAAGATTATTTATAATTTGAATTGGAAGTACATTATGAATTAAGTTATTTATGACACCAGGATGTGACATCTTGAAACTTCCCCAAACACACCATCAGAAACCCATTAACATAGTTAATGTCTTTTACAATGTGAATGGTTCATAAAATCTATTTCACGAGTGAATCATGAACATTCGTTGTCATGTTTGTATCAAAAACTCCAGGACATTAATCTAACATTTTCAAGGTCATAAAACACTATTACTGGATGTTCAATCACATTGAACATTATTTATTATTTTCGATATCATAATGGCCCATTATCCAAAAAAGGAAAAAATAAAATTTACACTGAATTTATTATATTTTTATATGCTGATTATTATAGTAGGTATATTATACAATTACCATTGAAGTTTTAACCAATGAAGGAGTCGATCTTCATATTTCCCATTACATTCATTTATATATATTGTTTGTAATGTTATTATAGAAGACATCAATTCATGTGTGTTCTGTCTTTGGGGTTCATGGATGTCATTATAACTAGTGCATAGTAATTCTCCAAGCATTGTTTAGATGAGTTTGAAATGTTCAGTGGTAGACACACCTGTAGGTTTCCATGTTTTCCATTTAGTTTGAGGGGAATCTATCTTATTCACTATAGAGGGGTGATAGATGTCACAACCCGTCCTCGGGGCCCGTGTCGTGACTACCCCAAGCCCGCCTTCTATAGGCTAGGGGCTGGCGACTAGCACCAAAGGCGTAAATCCCAATAAAAAGGGAAGGCATTGCCTTTACCAAACGAAAACACACACAACCAGAGTACAATCGGAAGAAACACGAAGAAAAGCAGTATAAATAGTGTGGTGAAAGTAAAAAGGGTCCGGAATACAATCCCAACAGTAAAGTACAAGGAAAAGACAAAACAACAGGAAGGTGTCAAGCCCCTCCTGGATCTTCCCCCAGAGTTCCTACCAAAAGGGTAGGTACAGATGGCCACCTCAGCTTTCCACATCCGTCTTCCACCTCTGGGTACTGTATTGTCATGAAGTCCACCTCTGGGTACCATCCAGCTCTACAATCCTCAACCACGATCAGCGATGTCTGTTGTCTGCATCCAACACAACGAGGTGCGGGCATAGCCCGTATAGGGGTGAGTATAATGATACTTGGTTGGGACCCCGAGACCCCCAAGGTCTCACAAAATCCCACAAGTATAAATCAAAAAGGAAGATCTCAATAGATAACCTTTACTTAGGTATATTCCTATACATATATCTAAGTTATCAAGTAACCCATCTCAATCATGAGGTAAAACACAAAGGTCCTTGAGTCAGCTAAAACCAGGATTGTAATTGACGATATCGAAACCACAACTGTTGAAGAGCTCCTCCTCTGTCAAGTACAGTGATCCTGTCATGACTCTGAGTCACTACTCACTAACCTTAGACTACTGAGGTACTCCTCCTGTCGAGTACCGCGGGTCTGCAACCCCAACACCGTAGTGCTCCCCGTTGTGGGTCTACAACCCAAACACAGTTATTCTCCCCCTAATAGCCTACAGTGGTACATCTTCTATCGAGTACCACGGGTCTTCCACCCAAACATAGTAGTTCTCCCCACCTTGGTTCTACCACCCAAACACATTAGTGATCCCCACTGGGCTAGTCAAGTCACTCCGACTCGAATCGGACAAGCAGTCATCATGTCTCAGCTATCTACAAGGTCTCCGTACTTTTTACGCTCATCTTCGGGAGGATCCGCTCCATGAGCTACGTATCGATACTACAAGTGTCATGTAATCTCAATTCTAAGTATCTCAAAGGACCACCTCGTCATAGGGGTCTCAACGCAACAGATGGCGCATCAATCGGATGCCCGATCTGTGAGTTATTAGCATTATCGTTCCAGGGGCCCGGTTGGATTTCGGGTACAATCCAACTCAGTCATACTCCAACTGCATCCAAACCTCAGGTGAAGTATGATAAAAGAAACTTCTCATCAAGAGGAATCCAACAAAGTCAACGTCATGTCAATCGGACATCCGGAGCTCAAGTTATAAGTGTTTCTGCTCCGAGGGTCCGGTTGGTTTCGGGTTCGAACCAACTCGGCCTTGTAAAAACATCGCTGAAACCTTCAGTGTAATATAAATAAATGACCTCCTCGATCTAAGGAATCCTACGCAACTGACGGTGCGTTGAGCGGAGGTACGTAGCTCAAGATATGTCTATTTAATAGAAAACGGTCTGAAAATAGGGGTCTGGGCCCTGTCCGACCCGGCCCAACATCCCCTGGGTCGGCCCGAACTGGGTCGACTCGACCCGAGTCCGGGTCTGGCCTAGTTGGCCGGGGCCTGGCCCGCTGCTGGCGGCCAGACTCAGCAGACTATTTTGACTCGGCCAACGCGGCCAAGCTTTTCACATAGCATGGGGTTACACCCCTCCTGGTTTTAGGAAATAGCCATCCATGATGGCCGGCCCTTGGGGAACCATGGGACCTCCCTCGGGTCTCAACTCTTGATGGCACCGGTGGACTGCATAGTTGTCTGCACTTTCCATATTTGACGCGGCGTTAGTTCGTGGCTTGCTCCAACCAGCGCGGCGTAACTGCACCGCGCCCCTCCACCGTGGCCCGCCCTGGCCGCAGCCCGGCTCTACTACGTGTGGCACGTTGGTGCCACGCCTTTGCAGCGACCCAGAAATCAAGCGCTGACAATCCGCTTTTGGTCGGCCCATCGTCGGACGGTACTTCGCAGTCTACCTCCTTCGTCCATAACCAACAAATGAGAGGGGAAGGTTCCGAACATGTTTGTGCAGTCCGAGCCCTTCCTCGTCAAGATGGTATCATGCGGCCCAACAAAACTCTAGAATTTAAGATAAAAGATGAATGGTATTAAATCTTTCACATAACAACCCGTACCTCGATAATTGGTGTCGCACATCGGGTGTTGCGGAGAACGGCGTCGTGGAGATCGGACGTCGATTCCGTGGATGTCGGGGTGTGTTCAAGGAGTAAACGACATCTCTTTACTTATTGCGGAGATGATGATGGAAGGCACGTCATCATTGGCGTTCCTTGCGAGTGGCTTCTACTCCTTTGGCTAGGCCGAAGATCGAAGGTGAATATGACGTTCCTCGGCGGTTGTTCGTCAGTAGAGTGGTGTTCTTTGTTCGAGAGAAGAACACACTTCTCTAATTCTCAAGAGCTCCCCAAAGTTCCAACACAACCCAAAGCCAAAATAAAATAATAGCTAAGCTACTATTTTATTCACACAAGCCTTTCGAAATTCAAAATTCATAATACATATTGAATTAATAAATTGATGTGAATCAATTCATTAATTAACGTGTGTTGGCTACATTAATCAAGAGAGAGAGAGAGGAAAAGAAAAGTTCTCATTAATAGGGGATTTGAGGAGTTAACAAGTTAATTAAAAATGGGTTTAAGGGAGATATTTGGGGATTTTAAAGAGGGGTTTGGAAAGTGTTATGGAAGGTGGAAGGTTGGGCCTCGTGTGGGCCCCACCACCCAAACATCCAAACAAGGGTAGTTAGGTGGTTTTGGGTCCCACCCTTAACTCCCCTTTGTTGGATTTAACCACCGTAGATATAAATAGTTAGGATTGAAACCATTTCTTTGAAAATACATTGAAAACATACAAATTACGATTGAAAAAATTTTGAAAACACATTTCCATGAATACATATAAAATAAGAATGAAAATAATTTCTTCCAATATAATTGTTAAAAACATTTACATAAAAAATTTAATTTTAAAAATGAAAATAAATTTTCTATGTAATGACACTACGTAAATCTGTACATGTCATACGATGTAAAAAAGAAAATTCCTTTGGTATGGTAAAAAGGTTAAAAAATTTACTTCTTCAAGAAGCGAGATGAATATTCCATTAAAAATATTTCTAATTGAGAAAAAAATATTTAAAATATTATTTTAATTATTATAGTATAATGGTATAATATTCATTGAAACATTTTTTAGAAAACATGCTTTTGAATGAATACAGATTTCTGACTGATGTGATAGTAAAATTGGGATTTCTTAAAAAACTATTTATTAACAATATTATGTAAAAAAATATTAAGAAAATGGTTCTAATACATGAATATATCATGAAATAAAATATGAGAATAAAAAAAATTAATTTTATTTATAATATTTTATCAAAGGATGTATAGACATAAACCATCTTGAAAGGCGATGAGTTTGTCTCAGAAAACCCTTATAACATGTTAACATGGGATCACAGTATCCATGTAACAAGATGAAATTTAATGAATAATATAATATCATTAAAATAGTTATATTCATGATATTACATGTAAAATAGAATTAAATATTATTTGGATAAGGGTTCAGTTGTATAATAAAACACAAGGCTCTACAATGGAAAATTGATACAAAACAGTTTTTTCCGATTTGGAAACTTTTGAAACATAAGCCCCATGATAGAATGATCATAAAAAGGATATCCAAATACCCAAAAATTTAATAATAAGATACATATAATAAAATCATGTTATTTACATTCACCACATAAAAAGAAGGAGTGACGAACATAGCATGCATCTCACATATATAAAAAGTGAGATGGAGTCCCCATACCTTATTTCTTGAGTCTCTTTCAACTTGTGCAAGAAAACTGTATAATAAATATAATTTGATTATAAATATTTTACATAATCATTATATTTTATATAATAACATATATTGTTTTAATATGGCCTTATATTACTTACTTGTTAATGATCATATGTTATGGTTTTACTTCCGATAATATTCGCTTTTTAATTTCATTTGTCTTAATTAGTAATATCTATAGTTCTTAAAAATATATCATGGTTTATATAATATAAATAATGATATAACTATCATTTACATCCATTATATGTAAATTATATCAATATATAGCATAATTAATTACGAAATGGAATACATCGTTCTTGGAGATGGTAAACCGTATATAAGGATGAACAATGTTTCTATTTTCATTGCCTTATTGAAATATAGTTTTTAAATTAAATATATATATATATAATTTTTCCAATAGTACTATAATATAATATAATTTCACATTACTCTTAATTCATTTCCATGTGGTGTGTTAACAAATCACATCAATTTGAGGGGGCATTAGTCCACACATTCTGAAACCAGATTATCGTATGGAAAACTTTGGGAAAGTACAAGGGTATGAGTTTTAATCAAGAATACAGAATAATATATAAATAATAAATAATATATATAAACCATCGTCATTCAAAGTGGTTGTAGTTTATTGTACATAGAAACAACATGTTTGTTACACATTAGATGGATGTGTGTTTAAATTTCGTTGAAAAATTTTTCATACAAACATCTTATAATATCTAGGATTTTTATTTATTCAGAAATCAAAGGAATAAATACAGTGGAATGGTGAATAAGGAATAAAATGGAAAGGATCATGAGAGGAGACATTAACTCTTAATCGGGAAACTCCTTTTGTTTTGTGCCAAAAGGCAACCACGAGTTCCCTTATGCCCATCTTATCGATTATATGAATATGTTTTGGATGTTATGATATTATTTGAGTAGATTTTTAGTGATAATAGGTTCCCTATAGGTGTTATTAAGTTGGTAGAGTTGGTGCCTTATTATAGGGAAAGAAAGGGACACAATTGGCTATTTTGAAATAAATTTAGTTTTACCAACATTTATACCTAGAAAAAGTCATACCAAACCTACCAAACTCAGAAAAGGAAGATGTTTGGACATATAATGGATATAAAATGTGTGTTGGACAAGTGCTTATGTCTTTTGGGGTCTTATATTTTTGGTTTTTTACATTATGATCCCAATTGTTTTCTTAACTGATGTAATGAATTTTATTCACAATCACTAATATATTTGTTCAAAAAAAATCACCCTATTAGACACTATAAATCATTATAATTTCAAATATGGAAAGCATTTATTTAAATTATAATAAAAAAGTGGAAGAAATTAATTTAAAATTAATCTTGTAGTCGGGTTGATATTACGAGTTTTTAAAGTAAAAATTATCAAAATATTTCTATGTTTTTTATATCCAATTTCATTTTGAAATTAGTTCCAATGAAAAAATATATTTAATTTTAAAAAATATCATGTAATTAAACATTTAAAAATATTTAACACATAATTTATACATGTTAATAAATAAAATTAAAAAGTTGTTTTGAATTAAAATACAGTAATTTTCCTCATTCATCCAAAAAAGAAGTTTATCAGAAAAATACAAAAAATTCACTCAGAGACAATTTTGACCTTATAAATTTAAAAAATGAAGATTTTTAATCAAATTATATTTCTAAATGTGTATAAAATTAATTATATTATTTTTCACAGAAGGAAAGTGAAGGAACTTCATTCGAGAAAACTGTGTTTTAATACAGATAATGACTTTACCAAAAATCTTATCTTTTATTTATATAAACAAGTTATAAAAAATATGAAATGTAGATATTACTATTCATATATCAACTTTTAATAACTAGGTTATAATTATCTCATTTAAATAAATATATCAAAATATATTTTATACAACATAGTGTTTCATGAATCATACGCCAATTTGTGTATATTATATTCCATCTCAGTGTTGTATATATCATATTCAAACTTAGTGTTGCATGTGAATGGAATGTTCTACTTAGTAAATTTCAATATATAAATTAAAATTTACTTTATTCAAAATAATAGGCCACAAAAAATCCAGTTCTCACATTCTACGCCCCTCAAAATGTATTTCCCCCTCAAAATTTATCTGGGTTTTAAAAGGATTGATACATTAAAGCATAATTCGTAGTAACCCAAATCATAAAACTTAATTCTAGAAATTCCATTAAAAAGGAAAATTTGAACCATAATGGTTACCATAAGTAATGTATAATTAGTATTCCACAAAGTAGAAGATTGGTATCATGTGAAAACAATGAAAAGGGGGGAAAATTGACTGTGATGTTCCAATGAAGAGTGATAGAGAACATGGACAAGAAAATGATAGTGACAAGAAATCCATAAATCTGTGATGAATTATGGTGTTGTCTGATTCATAAGAAATGATGGTACTCGAACAAAATTTATGGATTAAACATCCTTTTTTCTAAGTTTTATGAATTTTCACGGAAAGATATTCTTGTATGATTTATGTACAACATCACCCTTTTCTTGTTGATCCACTTCTCCTCATTCTCTGAAAAGGAAGGTGACATTTTCATTACTGGAGTACTAACAGATCAAGGGATCCATGATTTTCCAACCCATTTGACATTAGTTATCATCAAAATAATGTATTGTTATCATTATATCCAATATGTATATATATATCATCAAAAGGAGATATCCCAGATTAATCATATTGAATTCATATGATTTTTACCTTAAACATTCCATAAATGGTGAACACTACAATCCTTATGAATGATTGAACATCAAATAATTAGAAACAATGTTAGGAAATCATCTTAAAGTTGATCCCCCATACATCACAATGTTCCACATGATTTTTACATTCCAATCATGTGAATACCCTCATTGTATATCCTCTTGAGACATGGTAACACCATTAATTACCATAGATCCTTTTGGAAAACATGGATGCTTTCTTTTTCCAAAGGTTACTGGATATATTCCTTAAATCCATGAAGTTTTAAACATTATCCAAGATGACATAGACGTATTTTTGAACATATAAATAACCATATCCATTAAAATAAGTGATATCACATTTAATTTATCCAAATCCAGCATCCCATTATCCAAGAGAATGAAAATTTTATCAGCTTCATGATCATAGTAAGTGTTACATTCCCATAATAAAAATACAAATTTTATTAGTCTTCATCGCCATTGAAAATATCATTTTCAATCCTTAATTAAAACATTTACTAAAAATACATACATATTTCTTGATTCATATAACAAAATGTGACATTTCTAAAACATACTTACATCATTCATTATACTTTATTCACAAACCATTACTAATACTTCATCATCATAATCCATAATACCTCTTTCCATGAATATGAAATATGAATAATATCTTATAGTTCCTCAAAATAAATGTAACCAAAAAAATTATTATTATTATAAAAAATATTCCAAGGACATCATATACCAATTACATGTCATTTACAGTCTCATTATATACAGATGTATAACTAATATGAATAAAAACATCCTAGTTATTATTCTGAAATTTACACATGGGAAATAAATTTATATAATGCCCATACAATCCACATTTTAAACATTATATGATATCCATGTTCCTTATAGTTCTCTCTGTTGACTAGAACCACAAGCCATGGGCTGAGAAATACATATTATATATTAAAACCACATAATCATGATAAATTACATATATGATAACTAAATAATGACACATACATTTTATCAATGACACATTAGGTTTATATTTTCTTATTAATATCCAACATATATTTCAATATGTCATGATGGTTCATGAAGAGTTTTTTAATTGGCAAGTAATATCCCCTGGGAGTGTCAACCCAGGTGTGAAGCAAGGCCCATTTTCATGTACTAGATTATCCCGAGTCTGGCCTAGAATATCTTGTCAGAGATGTAAACCCAATGTATATCTATTCTAGAGAAACATCAAGTTGTAGTATACATATAGGGATATATTTCCATGAACACAATCTCTCTATCTTATACAAAAATTCCATTACATTTTCATAAACATTTACTCATCCATATAAATATCCATAGAGACATTCCTAGAATATCTTTATAAATACACCTAGAGAAATAACTATAGTTTTTTCAATCTAGTTTCCAATGGTTAGATATACTGTATATTTAATACAATCTATATAAACCCTCACTTTTTATAGATTAACATTACATAAATTTCATGGAATACATAGAATATTATAAAAAACTCCCAAAGGAAACAATTTCTCAAGTGCCATAGGAAACCTGATAACATGATCACTTTTATATAAGTGATATACATTGTCTCCCACCAGGTTATTCAGGACAATAATCCTACTAATAAATTTCAAAAATATTAAATATATTTATAACCTGGGAAGGGAAACATAAAAGGGGCGATCTCAGATGCCTAGTATGGGAAAACATGGGTGACATGTAAGCATAAACATGACAATAGTGATATGAAAATGTGATCCCTAAAATTGAAGATCAAACACTTCATATGAATTATCATAATGATTTAACATTGTATAAATATAGGTAGTTTATTAGACATAAATCATAAGAAAACAATACTAGAATATGAGCCTATACCCATGGTTTTGGGGAAAACTGTGGGAATAGGCACCCCCTATACCCATAGGTTTCACAAAACCATGGGCATAAGTATATTATGGGAGCCTATACCCACTGTTTCACAAAAAAAATTGTATAGGGTTGGTTTTTGGGAACCTACACCCATATTTTTCCAATAAAATGGGTATAAAATTACCTATTTATGGTGGATGTTATTTTTCAACAAGACACGAAGTATTTTTCGCGAGAAGACCTATACCCATGGTTCATGAAAACCATGTTTATAGAAGTCACATACACCCACAGTGTTATTGAAACCAGTGTATATGGTCCCTTATTATTTTCATTTAAAAAAAATGTTTATCTAATAATATCTGTATTTATAGAAATATGTCACATGTATGGGTTGGTGAGGCGATGTTCGTTGTTAGGCGGGCTCGTGGGATTGAAACTCATGAACATTGATTTCCCTATTAAGACAATTAGGATTAATATATTTCAATAAATTTTCTTATACATTAATATAATTTACAATTCTTCAATGGTAAGGATCTTTATGATGTAAGGTTCGGTCCCGAGTTCTAAACATGCTAATGGTTTTTTCAATACAAACAATTGGAATTAATTTATTTTAGTAAATGTACAAGTATATAATCATATGTTATGTATCATGGGTGGTGAGGAGATGTTTTTTGTTGAAGAGATCATTTTAATTATCCTCTATAGATTCTTTTTTATAATGACAAATTTTATAATATATATATATTAAATGGGGTAATATATATAAACTAATTACACTACCCAGATTGGTGAGGCATTGGGTATTTCAAATGGAGGTTGGGGATAAAACCATGTGCCATGTTTTTTAATACAGACCTTTTAAATTAATCTATACAATAAATGTACATTTATATATTAATATGTTTGATATTTCATATTGGTAGATTCTCTAGATAAGTGGAGGAAGTCGGGATATTGAATCCATCAACCATCATTTTTTTAAAAATTTATACCCACAGTTATGGAATCGTGGGTACATGTTATTATTTAATACTTATACCCATGGTTATAATACCATGGGTATAAATCTATTATATGGTAGAATAAATCTATATCGACTATTTGAAAAACTATGGGTATAGGTCGTTGAGCTATATCGATGCCTCGATTTCCCACAGTTTCAAAAACCTTGTGAATAGGTCATTTTCCCATAGTGAAATAAAGAACATAATATATAAAATAAAAACATATTAATTAAACATGGAACAGTATTAGACACATAATAATTTATTTTTGAGAACATATATAAGTAGAAACAAGTTCCCTGATTAGGTTTTGAACATTAAATCCAGCCCTCGTAAAAACATATGGACATAGAACCAGCTCCATTCATAACATTGTGAACTTGTAACCAGGATCACTCATAGTAATCAAGAACTTACATCCAAGGACCTCTTTTTTGTAAGGGTTCACTCCACCTACCATCTTGGTATTCATGGTTCACTCACATGGCCATCATAGTTGCATGAGTTCACACCTTTTACCATCGTGGTAGTCGTGGTTTACTCCCATAACCATCTTAGTAGTCACGGTTTATTACAAATACCATATTTGTCAATCTCATGAGATATAGATCTTTACACTACACATTGGAGGTTGATATAAGTCCCACCTATCTCATAATGAAATAATATGTACAGATCCTAGCCAATAATAAACAATCTTATCATTACACAAGAAAACAAATATGTATCATAAATATGTAAAAATGTAATAACCCATTGAAAAATATAAAGGTATAATATTAATTTTATCAGAAGAAAAACTCGTGAATGAGAAATGGATTTCAGAAACAAATGACCCATGAAAGAGAAAACAATTTCAAAAATACCATGACATTAGGCTTAACCCATTAATATAAAATGTATCAATGGATCTTTTATATCATTTCATAGAAATTCCTAAATAACATTAATGGATGTCATGTTATATGGAAAATAATTTTGAAATATCTTTCAAAAACTATTCATTATGAAAATCTTTTCAATACATAACACAATAGATAAAACTTTTTCCTAGAAGACACCTTTAAAATTTATAATGAATACAGGAAATCATTTTGAAAATATTTTTCCTTGAGAAAATATAAAATAAGGATAAAAAAACTCAAAAAAACCCATTTTATTGGAAAACACATTGAAATATTATAATGAAATCAGGAAATGGTTTTTAAACCCATTTCATTTAAAATACATTGAAAGCATACAAATAGGGATTCAAAACATTTTGATAAATGTTTTCCTTGAAATATTATAAAATAAGGATAAAATTCTTTGGAAAACAATTTTTTTCAGAAATTTACTTTTTAAAATTATTTCATTAAATATTATCCTTTAAAAAATTTATAGGAAACTTCAATGAAATTTTTATGGATAAATCGGTTCTTCTCATACAAGGTAAAGAAGAATAATACTTTAGTAAAGTAAAAGTCTAGAAAAAATCCTTGATTCAAAAGTGAAAAGAATATTCCATTTAACAAAAGGGTAATAGGAAAAGGGTAAATTTTTCTTAATTATTATATAATAATGGTAAAATATTCATGGAAATACTTTTTAGAAAAAATGGTTTTGAATGAACCTAGATTTCTAACCAAATAAAGGGTAAAGTTAATATGTCATAAACAAAACATTATTGACTATCTTATGTAACAAAGAGTTATAAAATTTTACTAATACATGAACATATTATTAAATAATAGATTATAATAAAAATAATGATTGTTCTTGATATAATTTCATCAATGGATGCATAAACCTAAATAATATTAAATTGAGATGAGATTGTCTGAATAAAATTTTATAAGATGGTAAATTGGGTTCAAACTATCTATGTATTAAAAGGAAAATACATGAATCATATAATATAATTAAAATAATTAGATTCATGATATAACTTGTAAAATGGAAGTATACACTCATTAGAAAAGAGTTTAGGTGCAATAAAAAACATGATTATCACCAAAGGAAAATTGAGACAAAACATTATTTACCGATTTGGTACATTTAAAAACATAATCCACATCTTAGAAAAATCATAAAATGGATATCTAAATACCCATAAATTTAATTATAATATACCTATATAACTGTAACAATCTATTATTTAGGATATTAAAAATCCATATTTCAAAAATTATTAATAGTCAAAATGAGATAAAACGGTTTATCAGTGAAATTTTTAATTTTTGTTAAATGCTTTGTGAAAGATTTAAAAAGTCCAGTTAAAACACTATAATATTCTATTGATTATTTTAAAAAAATTATTAATTAAAAGTTTCTAATGTCCAATAATTCTAAGAGAATATAGTATATAAATATGTAATATATTATTTTAAGCATGTAAAATTTATTCAAAATTATTGATTAACTAAAAAATGGTGATTTTTATAATCAAACCAAGACCATGGTTAGGTCTGAAATGTGATAATCACCCTTTAAGAGGTATAAAATTTGTAATCATCAGACGTTTGGATTCCTCACTCTCGAGAAAAAGACTTATTTCACATAATTCTTTATACTTTTTTTTGAATAAGTAAAATAATATCACACAAATAGTGAATCAAGTGATAAAAACAAGTCTACTATTATTTTTGGAATACGGTGATTACCCTAGTATGAGTATAACATTCGATGTCTATGGGAATTTTTATACATATATTGCTAATTTATGTTTTTAAATAATGTTATTAAAATATTAAATTATTTTGAATAATTTAATATCTGAAAAAGAGCACGTTGAATTTTTTTTGACATCACCATTGTGTCTAGAACAGAGGTTTTACCCTGTGATGTGTATAACTGTTCTACGCAGTTTACATTTGGTCAGATCTCTTGTTAATTGAAGTTATTTTATTTTTTATATTATATAATTAATAATATTAATAATATTTTTTATGGGTTACTGTTCATTTTCTTCCCCAAATGATGTCGCACCACCATTTCTACACAAAGAAGCTTTCAAAATCCCTATTTTATCAGCCGTTTTAACCGTTAAATATTTGGAAACCCTTAATTTGTTCAAATTAATGACCCTTCATTTATTTTTAAGTTGAAATAGTGGATTAATTTTGGGTATTAATTATTTGGTTATGGAATATGATGGTTACACAACAAATGGTTTATATTTGTGGATATCTATTTGTCATTGGTGGACCTGATCGAGTCCTCAGGTACCCCTGTGCTTAGTATGTGAGACCCTATGAATTTATATTCTTTCGGATCCAGGAAACCAAAGATTATTCCATAAACTGTGTGCTACACAACCATATCAAGAAAGTAATTTTTCTTATTTAATTATTTTGATTATTCTTACGACATTTCTTTCATCACAATATTAAAAAAATTATCAAATGATAATTTATTATAAATTATTAAAAGGATAATTTGTGTCATTATCCAAATAATTATTATTGCAACATTATAAAGGTAAAATTTATAAATTTATCAACTGGAAATTTCATGAAATAAAAAAAATATAAATTTAAGATTTTATTAAAAATGAATAATGATCAAATTGTTCGAAGATATGTAAATTTCCATCTAAAATAATTATCATAGATAATTTGATAAAATTTTCAACAGATATATATATGTATGTATACACACGCACACATGCAAACACACACACACAAATTTTTATATAGAGAGAGATAATCATAAGAAGATATGTTTTAACCAAATTATAATTATATAATTGAAAATAAAATTTTAATATTTAATTATCAAATTCACATGATAATTTAAAGGTAAATTCAAAATTATGATTATTAATGCACATGATATTTTTTTAATTTGATGTAATAATTATCAATGCATAAGATAGATAAATGATAATAATTGTAATTATCATTAATCATGATAACTTGAAAGATAATTTAGAAATTATATTTTTCATTTCAAGTGAGACAATGATAATTTAAATTATTAATAAATGTGATAAAACATTATCATTTCATGTGATATTTTAAAAATGAGAAGGTAATAATTTAATTTATCAGCACATGCGAAAAAATTAAGTTACAAGTGAGTATTTATCATTTCATTTTATATTTTTTGAAATGATTAAATAATACTTTAATTTCTCAGCACATGTGATAAAATTAAATTAAAAGTATTGAATCATCATTTCATGTGACCTTAAAATGGGTAATGTGATAATTAAAATTAAATATAATGTGAGATAAATTTAAGGAAAATTTCAGAAATAATTGAGGAATAGAAATAATTATCACATGTGATGTCTTCCCTATTTTGAAATAATATATATTCTATGATTCTAGGAAAACCTCTTCTAATCCTCATGAACCGACATGCCGATAGCTTGATTTTTGGACATGTTACTCTGAATTCAGGAAAAACTAATAGATGTTCCCCACTTTTGAGGTTGGAAGTTCCTTAACTTTTTGGGATTGTTTACAAACATTTTCTATTAATATGATGTGAATACATGTTTAATGACCATTCTAGATAATAAATGCATGTGGGTATGTGTGTATCCTAGAAAATGCTATATTAAATTTGATTCCATTAGTATTTTTAGTTATTTATTCACATTGTTATGTGATTACATGTACATTGTGAACTACATTACACATGATTATGTGATTATTCATGTATATAAATATATATATATCATTCCATTCTATTTTGGTTTTTTCTTGGAGTCACGATTTGTGGACCGTCAACATGCATTATCCATTAGAGGAGGGATGCACATGATAATCATTGAGGGTCCAATACACATGGTTGGAACTTGATGATGCCTAAGACGAAGGCATGTAGTGAACTATTGCTACCTGGGTTATCCTCTAGTGGGGGGATGTACATGAGTGCCGATAAGAGTATAATATATGAGGAAGGCACTCGTTGATTCCTTGGGATGCCCTCAATTAAAAGGGGGCTGATTTTCTATTTGTCCTTATTATGTGTTCTCGATGGTATGCTTTGGTGACTAAGGGACATGATTATCTCTCATTCCTTTGTATGTCTACTCGATGATTAAGGGAAGAATATTATCTCTCATTTCTTGTGCAAATACATAGAATAAAATCTTCCTGTCGAGTTTCGGTACTACCACATGACAATTCCGGGAAACATTATTCATTATCCTAATGGATATTCGTTGATTCTTCAGACCCCATGGTTATCCATTTTTTCCTAGACCTAAATCATGTACAGATGGGGGTTGTGGAAGATTGGTTTTCACACAAACATTTTGTTTTGGATTGTATATTTATTTTTCATTATTTATTATGAAATACACATTCATTATGAGAGCATCAAGTTGAGGATGCATTGGTGGTGTCCTACTTAGTCTTGTACTCACACCCTACTTGGTAATTTCGGTGCGATAATAGATTTTGTGACCAATGATCTGATGAAGGGAAAGGACCCTATGGAAGATGGTTGACCGGTGGAGCATGGAGTTAGAGCGGACTAGGACAAGTACTAGGGAACTCAACAAATGGTGGTTTATTTCCTTACAATTTTGTCTTCTTCTTACTTGGTTTTATTTTTTTATCCCTGGGATTTGTTACAATATATTTATTCCATCATTAAATTTTTACATTTTAATTCTATTACCTATATTGTTGTTATTTATTATTTTACTTATGACTCAATACAAAGGGTATAGTCTCCCAAATGTTCCACATGAGACCCTCACTACTAGTCGACAACCTTTTGCATACGGGGAGGCACACATGAGGCCATGTTGTATTTCTCTCAGACTGGTTATTCAGGTTGGGATGTTAAAATACATTCATGGGTTGTACATATACCACTTAAATAGAAATATGGGATGACATGGCTTGTATATCATAGTAATAAAAGGTGAGATAAAGTCCCCTTACCATGTGTCTTGACACTATTCATAATCTAACAAGCTTCAAACATAGTAAATATAATATTATAATAAATATTTTACAAATTAATATTATTATATATAATACCATATAAGGTTTTATTAGGATCATATATTACCCACATGTTAATGAACATCTGTTAAGGTTTACTTCGGGTAATATTCTCTTTATTCATCCCATGAGTTTTATTTCATTTTATCACTAGTACTTATACATATATCACAATATCCAAATTGTAAATCATGATATAAAGATTATTTATATCCATTATATGTATATTATAATAATCCATATCATAAAAAAGTATTAAATAGAATACATAGTTCATGGAGACAGTAACTCGTACATACACATTAACGTTGATTCCATTTTTATTATCTTATTTAATGAAAGTATTTAAATAAAATATGAAAATATAATAATGTTTGTATATATATATCATTTTTTATAGTAGTATTATTATATCATATAAGTTCACTAAACTCATTCTTAATACGTTCAATCGGGTGTGTGAACAAATCATATCGATTTGATGGGGAAATAGTCCACATTTCATCAAATGAGGATATCATATTACCACCAAATTGAAACTAAAAAGGTATGAGTTTTAAAAATACGAATAAATAAGCTAATAAATAATAAATATTTTATATAATACATATAAATATACACACATCATAATGTCCACCATGATTGGAGATAACAGAAAAATGAACAATCATCATTTCATGTGGAAGTCATTCATTGTATAGAAAAACAATATTTTTTTACCCATTAGATAGAGGTGTTTGTATGTTTAGGTTGAATAAATATAATAAAATAATCCTATTATATTTTGGATAAAAGTTTCTTCATTAAATAATTGATCAATGAGAGTGGATGGGTGGGTATGAAAAATAATGTAATGGAGCTAGAGGGAAGATATTGTATCTTAATTGGGTAAATCCTTTTGGTTTGGGAAAAAATGCATACTTAATTTTTCTTACACATAGGGAATGGATTTTATGAGTAAAATATTAATTTTAGTAACTTATTTTTAAGAGTTTGTGTGAGCCAATGGGCTTGAGAGTTGTTAGGAAGTGTGTGTATGTGGTGTCCTTTTATATAGAAGGGAATGGACAAAATTGGCATTTTCAAAAATACATTTCATGTACCCACGATTCAACCAATCAAAAGTCATAAAAAAATAAACCAAAATAAAAAATTTAAGGTTTATATTTGATTAATGGAAATACAATGGAGTTTGTACTGGTATATAAATCATTTTTAGTCTTATATTTATGGTATAGTACATTATTAATGTAATTTTTCTCTTAACTAATGTAATTAATGTTAATCCATTTCACTAATAATATTTGTAATAAACTAAGTTTAACTTATTATAAATTATAAATAATTATTATTAAAAATATTGAATAATTTTTCCAAATTCTAGTCACATAACTGGCATAAATTAATTAAAAACTAATCATGCAGTCCGGTGGACGATGCATGTTCTTAATGTAAAAATATTAAACAAATTACTATGTTTTTTATATACAATTTTAATGTGAAAATCATTTCAATGAAAAAAAAATTAGTTTTTGTTAAAATATCAATCTAATTAACCATTAGAATAAATTTAGAAAATAATTTAACTATATCATTAAATTAAATTAAAATTCATTTTTGAATTAAAATCGAGTATTTATCACTATTAATCCAAAAATGATGTTCGTCAAAAAATCCTAACAATTCACCCTATGAGAATTTCAAAATATAAATTAAAAAATTATGTTTATTTTATCAAATTAATTTTTTAAATGTTTCAAAAATTTATTTTATAATTTTTCACAAAAGAAAATTAAAAGAGATTCATTAATGAAAACTGTATTTTTATACAAAGAAGGACTTTACCAAAAATCATATATATTAATATAAATATTATATATATATATGAATTTATAAAAAATATTCAAAAAATATTTATTTCTATTTTTATATCTAATTTTAATGGTTTTTTTAATTAACAGGTTTTAATAATTATTAAAATAATATATTTCATATAACTCAATTTTGCGTGAATCATACATCATGTAGATGTTACCTACAACATACTCCTACCTAATGTTGCAGATATCTATTCCAACTCAGTGTTTCATGTTACATGAATGTTTTTCTCAATTCATTACAATATATAAATTAAATTTTAATATATTTTTTGAGAAAATGGTGCTGAAAAACACAAGGTGTTACAATTATTTAATGGATTATGTTAATTATTTCCTTATGATTGTTGTATTATGAACACACGATATTTATATTGAACTATGAGATGTTGGGTGTGATCCCCAAATGTTATTCTAAATTTCCATACACTTTTGGGCAGGTTAGGATTAAACATTTCCTCTATTTACGCATACTGAGCATCTGAGCTCACAAAATTCTTATTTTTTATTCCCCATGCATTGATGAAAGGATTTAGGTAGAATTAGTAATGGTAGAGATCATTGTGGTATATGTTGAAGATATTTCCCCAAGATCGAATATTTTATTTCCATGTTTCTCAAGTCACTGACCAATTTTGTTACTCGTGCATGAATTTTTGTAATGTATTTAATATTCATCTAAAATGATGTAATATCCTTGTACGTTAAGCTTTGTCTACTTTTTTAAGTATCAAAGGAATGGTTAAGTCATTATTTATAAACTAGGATGAGAAAACCTTAGTGACATATCTTGATATAATTCTAACGATATGCCTTAGGATGTCTTTATTGATAATTATAAAGATTACATAATGTTTAAGAAAACTTCGTAGAAGCTATGTAAAGGATAAAGTAAGTGGTTTCCTAGAAATACATCCCAATGTGGATAATTCCCGTTGATATGGAATTTTAATAGATGACCCTAGGGGTAATAACTCCGATAATATGTTTTGGTCTAGAACTGAGGTAATCCAATACTTGATATTTGGCCTTGATGCTCACCTTTTTTGAAAATCCTGAGGGGGGTATTCTTTGGGAATTCAGAAACAATTCACAAACAATCATGAAGGGTTTAAAGATAACATGGATGTGAATAACATAGAGTAAATATAAGGTTTCATTGTATAAGAAAAGTGTAATTATATATACATAATATAAGTGGTTTTCATGTTTATGGTGTTCCTCACACAAATAACAATTTCTTACTATAGGATTTTTGTTTCAGTCGATGGTGGAACCCAATGGAACCTCCTTAATGGTTATTGCAATGTAAAATTCAGTGATTGTCCTCCTAAGAACCCAAATTATATGGGTGAATGAATGAAAACTGACATTTCTATTATAAACCAAATTTCTAAAGCAATAAACAATGTCGTATTCTCAAATGAACAAATGAGGGAATAAGATTTTGATGAGTCCTTCATGGGAAAATTCCTGCCTTCATTCAGCGAGTATTCGGATCTACTTGTTGCTAAAAAGTGAATCAGTATCACTGAAGAGATTTTTTATATTCTCAAATTTTTAGAACATGTTAAATTTATTCTCTTTGTTTATCAATTAGATGTTGAATCATATTAGTGGTGGATTATAATCCATAATAGGCACTAGTAATATGAAATTTTTTCAGTGGATTGGGATGAGTTCAGAATATTATTTTTTAATAAGTACATTACTTGGATTTCTCATATGAATATGATAATATAAAATATATATCTTAATTATAATTATTATGATTATGTTTTTTCTTATGAATATAATTTTTCAAGCCCTACAAGGTCCTCTTTAGGTATTATCATGAAACCCAAAAGAAAAATCAATCGATTCATTGTGGTTTGAAAATAAGTATTTGAAATTACTTGGATATATGAGATGTTCATAGCTATAAATAAGTGGTTTTATATTCTATAATGGTGTAATTTGAGGATGTAGTTGTGTATCAACATCATGGACATGAAAAGAAAAGGAAAATTGGAATAAAAAGAAAATATAATAACATTTGTGAAAAAAATGAGACTCTTATTATGAAAACATTGTGGGAATAAACATTTTGGTAATTGTATTAAGATGACTATTAAATGTATTTAGTGTATAAGGGTAGGTAATTGAGTGGGTTAATGTTGAAAAGATGGGAGTAAGTTATATAATGGTGAAAATAATAATAAATCCACACATAATGAACCCCATAAACATCAGTGTTTCAATTTCATTGAGTTTGGCCATCACACAAACAAGTACACCAATCCGAGGACTAATTTTAATGATAAGAAACAAAAATCAATGAAAAAAATGGAAAAATGAAAATCATATGTGATCATAATAGATGATGAGATCCAAGATAACTATGAAGTAATTTTCCTTCCCTACTTATTTGGGAATTTTATGTTTGATTTAGTACAAATAGTCCCTATGATAGTAGTATTGTCCATCATTTGGTGATATTTCAGGTGATTATCATTCTTTAAATGGGTGATTAAATAATAAAATCATATTTTATATTCATTCTATACAAGGATGAATCGATGTTTCAAATAACTTTATTTGTTTAAGATAAGAACTTACTTATGGAATAAAGGTACAATTATATTCTAGAGGGTTTATAAGACAATTTATTTGAGGAAAGTTTATGTTAAACATCCGATGAAGTTATTAAGATCAATGTGTTATCATTTCATATGAGGATTTATTCATATAATATTTGATGTTAAAATTGCATTGTGTTGATCATAACTCATAGAAAATGGGATGTAATATCAGGGATCTCGGGATCTGGTATTACTTTAGGAATGATAAAGTCAACTTTCTTTTTAGAGAAAGTTGTGAAATGGATCAATGAACAATAAAGGGAGACACTGTATTCAAATAATTCAAGTATATATTTTTCGGAATATTATTCATATTTAAGAAAAAATACATTGAAACCAAAAAACATATCTTATTAACTTCATTACTAATGAATCTTATGGTCCCTAAGTTCATAAAAAATTTGTGACTATGTGTTTTTAAACCATATCCAGACATTGTTCTCTATTACTCTATATCATAACATGATGGTAATATTTCCCTTCCATTCCCATTATTTCACATCCACCCTGCATTCTCTGGTGGGGATACCTAGTTATATATTACTTTTGGTCACCATTACGGATTCTACATTCCATTTTATGGAATGTTTTGGTATTCATTTTTATGATTTTGTTTTATATGAATGAAACATTAAAATATTAACCCTTTTATAAACAAGAAAATTTTTGAGGGAAAATTAATTTTCAAGGGAGGTACAATTTAACACCCTCATATTTTGAGAATTATTCTTTTTCTAGTTATGTTAAATTATTTGATACTTTTCTTTTTACCCAACATTAAAAATAGTTTAATTTATATTTATAAACTATGCTAGGATTTATCTATATTCAACAACCACTTAATCAGTCACTACATGAAAAAAATATCTTTATGTGTAACACCTAGGTTATCTTACGTTACACATAATAATTACTTTCCCTGATGGCTTCTGTTACATACAAGACCGAGTTATAGCCAAAAATTTAAGATAAGATTTTATTATTTAATATAATATGATATGGCCAAAAATTTTATTTAGAGGTTATGATTATTATTTAATAATTTTTCAAAATATATGTTTTACACTTATATAAGATTATTTCATGTGATACCAATTTGATAGAAATGAATATGAATGCCGAATGAATGTAATGGAAGTTATTAATATGATACGAGATATTTCATAAATTAATAAATTAAATTATTATTAATGTAATATATATTTTATATATCAATAAAATATTTATTATGATCTTCTTATATATTTTATTGACATAATATAAGAACAAAGTCAATTTTATTGAGAAAATCCTATATTGTTTATAAAGGTAGTCTAACACTCTTTTCATAGAAAACCCATTTTAAATCTTCTTTTTGAAATTTTATAATCTTAGTATTTCAAAATAATCTTCACCTTAGAAATTTTATCAAAATAATTTGGCTTGGGTAAATTTTTGGTATTTTTATATGAAGTTTCATTTTTTTAATAAATAGTTAAAAATACTATATTAAAAAATACATTTTTATCTAGTTTTTTATAAAAATAAATTACATTAAAATTGTTTTAAAATATTAATTTTATGTTGTATTTTTATCAATTAATCCAATTTATGTCATTTTAACATAATTTACATTGAAATTGGACATAAAAACATAGAAACCTTTTGATCATTTTTACATTAAAACCAGTAGTGTCGTCCCATCATTGTGGTTAATTTTAAATTAATTTCTGCCACTTATTTTATCATAATTTACCAAAATATTTTACCAAATTATAATTAGTAAAATTTATAATGTCTAATATGTTAAATACTCTTTTTACCAAAAATATTATTGAGGGTTATTAAAATTTATTAACATGGTTAAGTGAAAATTTTTGTTAGTAAAGTACTAAACCTTATATTTAAGACCAAAAATGACATAGAAATCTATCCAACACCCATTGGATGTTCAAGATTTAGCAATGATCCATATATTATTGAATTGTTTTTTTGTTTTGGTGTGACATTTTTTGTTAATAATGTGGGTACACCTAACCTATTTTAAAAAAATGCCAGTGTGTCTGTTCCCATCCATATAAAGGGCCACCAACCCTCCGTCTTCTTCACAACTCTCAAACCTCTTGGGCTCATCCAAGATCCAAACTATACACTAATAAGAAAAAAAATTCCTCCTAAAATCCTCTACTTAGGGATAATTCTTTCCAAGGTGACTTTCAGCACACACCAAAAGGAGTTACCTGATTAAGAGGAAACATCTTCACTCAAGCGCCATTATATTATTTTCCTTCTCCACCCCTACACCCTATTTATTCTGTGATTGTATAACCAAAACAGAATATTCAATATACATTGTTTTTTTTGTCTATGTTTTCACCCAAAACATAAACAAACATCTTTCTAATGTGTATCAAACATACTATTTATGTGTACGGAAAACTATCACCTCACTAAAGGATGATTGTTAAGTTCCCTTTTACCACCTATGATGGTGAACATTATAATGAACAATATATATATATTGTTTATATTTTATTTATTATATCACTTTTATTTTTTATTATTTTAATAATACATATCTCTTTACTTTATTATTTATATAAAAAATAATAATTTCATTTGAGTATGTGTAGACTACATCTCACTCAAACCGACGTGATTCGTTCACACAGTACATGGAATGTATTAAGAATGGGTTTAGTGAACATATATGATATATATTATATAATTATGATACTATAATAATTGTATATAACTACATATATATAAATATATTTTTTGTATTTTCATTATTTCAATATGTCAATAAAAAACTAAATAACATTCATGCATAGGAACATGGCTTATCATCTCTATAAATATTATATTCCATTTGATAATTCCATATGATATTGATTATTAATAAAACAATATAATGAATATAATGAAATTTATATAATGTTTTACATCCTTGAAATCCTGAAATAACTATAATTTTTAAATAAATAACAAATTAAGATAGATGTGAAAAACAATACGAATATTACTCGATGCGTAAACAAAACAAGAAATTGCTAACAAGAGTTTAATATATAGTCATAATCAATAAATATATGTTATTAGATATAAATATATGGTCATATAAATGATTTATGATAAATATATTGTTATTAAATATAAATTTTTAATGAGTATGAGGAGAGTCGATACGCAAGGTAAGAGGATTTCGTCTCACTTTTTATTTCTATGTGATATAGGATTTATCCATCACCCATTCATTTTATGTTGTCTATATAGTGTACATGGATTTAATATTTGATAATTATAGTCATATATATGGAAATTTACATACCCATTCTATGATATTTATTTCATGGGGTTAATGTTTTTAAGGATTCCAAAACTGTAAAGGAGTTTTGTCACAAATTCACCACTTTGAGAAACATATATTGTTATTCACCTATGATTATCAATGATGTTTATATGATTCTAACTAAAATTTTATATAATGAATCTAATTATTTTAATGATTTTTTATGATTATTTTAATTTAATTTTCTTGATTATGATCTCAAATGACCATGCAATAACTATTTATTGAAATAATCTCGTCACTTTTCAAGATCGTTAATGATTACGGTTATATTGATGAAATATTATGATACATATCTTAATAAAACTCATGGGGTTATTTATCCTATTTGTATTTAAGATATATCCATGTATTAATACCACTATCCCACTTATTGGTACTTAATAAAATTATGAAAATGTTTTTTAGACAAAATTGATTGTATCACTCTCATTGGTCGCAAATCTATTTTATTTAAAAACAATGTTTCAAAAAGTGTTTTCAAAACTATTTTCAAATGATCATTGAATAATATTTTCATGTTAAAATGATTTTAATTTTTTTTTGTTTTTAATGACTCTATAATATTTTTTAACAATTATTTATAAAGAAATGGTTTTTAAATCATTTTAAATATTTCATTATTGGTTTTCAAATTATCTTTAATGAAATGGATTTCAAAATGTTTTCAATAATTAATTATATGTATTCAATGTGTTTTCAAAGAAAATATATTATTAAATATTTTTAGTTTTATTTTATCTTATTTTGAAGTAAAAAAGATTCAATTTTTTCATGTTTCATTCATAAATTTTCAATGATTTTTTTTAAAATGATTTCCATCCATATTTCTATGTTTTCAAAGTATTATTAAATGAAATGGTTTTAAAAAGGTTCTATGTTTTGAAAATAATTTTTCATAGAAGAAATTATATTTTTTGGAAATTAGTTTTTGAATGATATTTAAAAATTATTTTCAATCAATGTTGACTTCTATTGATTTTAATCATTCCATTCTAGGAAATTATATAATGGATCTATTCATATAATTTCAATACATGGTTTATTCATTGATTTCAAAATTTTTGTGAAACCAGTTTCAATTCCAAGAGTTATATTCTATTGAATCCAGTTTTTTTCATGGGTATTACTTTGATGGAGTGATTATGAATCCATGTTATTTTCCATAGGTTATGACGTGATAAAATGTTGATAATACCCATTTCATTTCATACGTTATGATTGGATTTTAATAGAACACATGTCTTTTCATGGGTTATGATGTGATTTCTGTTTTGTGGAATATATATGTATGATTTCATTATTTGATGGGTTTGACCTATACCTCCATTCAATGCATTAGGAAATGAAAAATGATTTATGAGGTCAAAGGTTTCATGGGAGGGCATCCAAAGCCCGAAACAAGAGGATATACAATAGGAAATCTCCAGACTAAAACAAAAGGAAACATTAGAGAACATCCTAAGGTAGAAACTAGATAATAAATGGGGTGATGTCCCATTCCTGAATAAAGTGGGTCAATAAGAAAACATGCCACACCGGAATCACGTGGGTACATGGGATAACGTCCCATTCCTATAGGAGATATGATTACTTCGTGGGTGTGTATAGCGGACTATACCTCATGATGCGATGTGATTCATTTTTCACTAATGCAGTACATGAAAAATATTATTGGTAAATATAATTAGTATATTTGATATAAATGATTTTATTATGATCTTAATTACATATTTGTCATTATTGTTAGATAATATACCATTTTTTATCTAAACATTTCTATCACTAAAACATGACAACGTCATTCGTGGATGTGTGGACTACCGCCTCAACAGAGCGACACATTTCATTTTTCATCCCCACATCATAATATTGATATATATATATATATTATTTTTATTATTTTTATTTGATAATCATTTAATTATATAATATTAGATACATTTTTTCTATAATGATCATTGAATAATTGAATCGTTACTCATGAATATGACCTATCATCTCAATGAGCGTATAATTAGTTCATTTTTCTAAGCCATATTTATGATTTTTTTTAAAGTATAATTTTTTATAAATATAATAATTATATAATGATTATTACTATTCATATGTTTACATAATTTCATGTTTTACCATTTCTACCTTATAGAATCCATTTTTGATACATAAGACTAATGTGTTCGAAACACCCGACATAAAATTAATTCATTATGTATTTACATGTAACAATAAAATAAGTTAAATAGATTTAATAAAAAATTTGAAAAATGTTTCTAATGTTATAATTTATATAATATATGATTATTATACATTATGATTAATAATGAGTGTGTTGAATCGAACTTTAGGTGTGTGATTTCTCATCTCCCATTCTTTTCTGTGAGATATATTCCATATTCACCACTTATTTTATTGTTTGTTTTATGTAATAAAAATTAATGTATATATTTTTGTTATAAATAAATTTATAACAGATTAGAATTAAATTTTATGATCTCTCATTTAAGGGGTTTATGGTTTCAATGTTACCAACATTGTACGGGATGTTTGTCTCAAATTTGCTTCAATGAGATATATGTTATGTTATGAAACTATCATCTTTTATGATGAATATATATACTACAAAATCATATAATTATATCCTCTAAATTCTTATTTTCCTGATCTTATATGTTTTATTTAGTTTAATTCTTTAATGGGTATTATGATTCAATTTTAAAAAGGTTATAAGAGTCTTTTGTCACAATCTCATTGTTTATCATGATTGATTAATATTAGGCTCAAATGATGAGATAATATGTTACAACCCTCAAGAAACTCATCAATTTGTTTCTCCCATAGTTATTAACGATATTTAAAATTTATTTTAAAATTTTTAAACTCTTTGAAACATCAAATTTTTTTGAAAAATATGATTTTATAAAATTTTGACTTTATTTATCTCTTCGATTAAAAATAAGAGTTCTTCCAAAAACATGGCTTAAAAAATATATTTTATTATCAATTACAAATTTTTTTACTAATTAAATTTTAACACATTTTTTCTTTTATGTAAATAATGTCTTATTATTTTTTCTTTACAAAAATGTTATGTTCGTATATATTTTACCATGAAAAAGGAATGATCATTATTGAGTTACAGAACTACCCGATATCATGACATTAATTTCATTGATGATTAGTTTTGATGCTTAGAATCTAATTATTAATGGTATTTCAATTTTTTTTATTTTCATATTTTTTTTCCAATGTTTTTTTAGGGAAAAGAATTTCAAAATTCTTTGTGTTTAAAAAGGTGAATTTTAAAAATAAATTGTTATTTTCCTCAAAAATATTTGAATTATATTTTAATGGTATTTCCATTTATCACTGTAAACATATATTAATGTTAATTATCCTCCACTGGGTATATTTAATATTAGAACCATCTTCATTATTTATATGGATAGATTAAGATATTTTGAAATAGATTGTTACAAAACATCTTTCTTTTCGACGTGGTAATTTTGTTTACAAGATATTGTTGTGGAACCAAGTTGTTTTACATGGTTTAATCATGTTCCTAAAAGAATAATTATGGTTTTATATATTTAGGATGAAATTAATTATCTATGTACTTTATTCATTATTCTATTCAGTTGTATTATGAAAAATTAGTGCACCTAGATAACATTATTTGATCCCTTTATAGCTTATATGATTTGTGTTCCCAGATCACACTCCAATGCAATGGATAAGGGTTGAGTTCCTTGGAGAATTTGTTTTGATGTTATATGTATGGCCATTGCTTTTTAGAAATATCTATAAGGATTATATAAGTGTTTTATGAATACGATGTCCCAAGATACCAACCCATTTTTCTTATTCTTACTAATCTTTTATAATGTATCCTTTAATGACGATTTATATCACATGGATCATGATTATTGATTCTTATTACCATATAATTTATTAAATCCGTATTCTGTGTTTATATGTGGGATGATCCAAGTATTTATGGATATTAATATTACTATGTTATACACATGTAATTGTAGGATGTAATCATACCCTTATTCTTATATAATGCTCATTAATGAAATTAATTTATTAATGATTATGTTTTCCATTACATAGAATATGATCTAACCTAAATATATTTGACTTTTCTATAGGTTATTAAGATAGGGGATGAATGAATTAGGTCTATAATATATTTAATATTGATGATGATGATGACATTATGTGATAAGAACATTGAGTATGTGGGATAAATAATCATTTAAAGAGATTGGTATTTGTTTATGTATGTTTTAGTAATAAATTTATTAAACACTAAAGTTAAAAAATATCTGAGAATTTATGTGATCCATGTTATCATTTAGAGGTTGTAACATATGGATGTAAAAAATAGGCCACATTTATTTATATCAAATCATGAAATATAGCATTTATGAATTTAGGACCAAATATGGGAATTCTGGTTCTGGGATTTTAAATAAACTATCCAAAATGGACAAAATCAAATGGAATGGATAGATCATATACCAACCTAATGGAATTTTATATTTATAATTTCAGATAATTATAGAAAAATCATAAATAACAAATTGAATAAATGAACTATGACTTAATAAATTTTTAGATAATCTCCTTGTGTGAGCCTCAAATCATGTAACATTCATACGTATAATATACCTAAAATGATTATTCAAAATCTAGGGAAAAGGAAACATAGTATGGGTGATATGATATTCATAGTTAGGGAATAAAAATTCACTAAAAATTGAATTTCATCATTTTGAATAAAATTAGATAATTGTATGATGACATCATTAATTCACCTGAGCATCAAAAAAGAGAATTCATAAACATAAAAACCTAGAAAATCAATATAAATTCATGAAATAATTCTTTAAAATAGAATGATTAGATGTACTAAATAATCATAATCCATGTGATGTTAATCATGATAAATGAAAATATTAAATACTAATAGATTTCTTAAATAAAACATGTCTTTTTATTGTAACATTATAACCGTAAGCTATGTTAGAAATAACTTTAACCCAGATAAGTCCATCAGATAATTGTCACAGGTAATCTCTATATATAATAACATAAATGAATTTAAATATTTTCAAATGCATTGTCATGTTATATCAATATCACATATTCTTATAATCTATATCAGGATCACCTAGTTGTATAAGTTGTATTGGGATCACCTATTTGAATAAGTTGTATCATGATCACTCGTTCTAATAAGATTCATTTGGCTCACTCATTTATATAATCTATTTTCGTATGACACATCATTATAAGAAATTTCCACATAAAAATCATGGATTAAAAATTTAGAAGCATTCACATTTAAAAATAAAATATTTGAAAACAACCCATTTATTTATAGTTTTTTAACCTAGGACAAATAAATTATCATAATCATTCTAAAAATAATAATATCTATTCAATCAAAATATATTAATTCGAATTAAATAAGGGAATAATTAATGAATCATTATATAGAAGGAAATACTATTAGAATTTCATTTAAATCAATTACACGGAAATATTGAAATACTCTTTTAGTTGTTTAATATTTATAAGTATATTAAAAAGTATTGGAAAAATTAATTTCATAGAAAATTACCATATAAACATGTAATGGTATATTACAATAATTAACTATTCATTAAGGTGGAATATTAATTTCATGCCTTAGTCATTAAAATAATTATTCTATATATTCCATCCATAAAAACTACCTTGATCAAAAAATAAAAAAATGATTCCATTTTAAAAAATTTATATAAAAATGGTTAAAAATTGATCTAAATAATCATTTATGAGTAGTTAATATATTTTTTAAAATATTTTAGAAAATAATTATAAATTATAAAATTGTGTTTCACGAAAATAATTGAGATATATTATTTCCTCTTGATAATATCATTTCCAAAAACATTTAGAGTACCGAGGGGAAAAATTGATACTAGAAAATAAAAATTATAAAAATAACCAGATGAGAAGAAATATGAATTATTTTTATTGAATATATACCATATAATTTATCAATGTAAATTCTTGCATAAACAATATCGATTAAAATTATATTCCAATATAAGTCCCTTACAACTTTGGTAACATTATCTACATCCTCGTATAAATTCACAGAAACATTAATTATCATGAAAATAATTAGATTACATTTATAACATGTCAATGTGTTAGTATATGCACCTCATAAAAAAATATGGGAATATAATAATTTATATGTCCTGAAGAATAAGAATTTGATGTGAAAAGAACATATGAAGATCATATCATTGATTTGAGATTTGAAAACACTAGAGATTATGTGTTAAAAAACTTAAAAGACTAAATAAATATCAAAATATCTAATGAAATAGTTTAGTGAACAATGCACACAAAATCATGTATTAATAAAATCATCGATTAAGTGTTTTGACTCAACAAAAAGAAATTGAGTTTATAAACCCTTTAACACTAGGTCAATTTCACGCCATGTCCACTTGGATGATATAATTTAAATTGAAACATAAAATACAATGAAATATGTAGGATTCAGGATATGAAATGAAAATGAAATTTATTATGTCCATATAAAGGAAATTTTTTGTCTAAAAAAATATTCCATAAATATTGGAAATAGAGATAAAATCCCTTACCTCTGGTCTAAAATTTTTATTTATGTTCATTAACACATTTTAATAAACATATTTAATATAATTTATTTCAAAAGATCATTTTAGAAGTTTATCACTTGACCAGTGTTAGGTTGTTTTTGGACATTCAATTCATAAATTCAAAATGTCTTTGGTGAATTGACTATGTTCAAATGTTCATTAATCCATAACCACCAAAATAATAATCGATAAATTATTTTAATCTTTATACCTCAATTATAAATTCAGAACCCAATAATAAATATGGTAATGAAAAAATAATTATGTTGCAACCATATAGATGGTAAGTCCTACGTATGTATGATTAACATTTTCATTTTCCAATATATGTAAAATAGAGAATAAAAGTATAATATAATAATTATAGATGTCTTATTATATAGAAAATATCATATTATCACTTTAAATAATATATATATTTATATTATCTTTTTGAATGGGTGATAAAAATTAATGACATCGTTTCATCATGGTAGTAACCCACAAATACTCATGAATGACATTGTCATTTTTAAATATATGGAACTGTAATAAAAAATATGATAAATTTTCTTTCAATATTGATAATTATATAATTAATATCATATATATACACATTGAATTCATCATTATAACTTGTTCTAAAAGGTTGTGATCGAAAACAAATTACAATCATTCGTAAGGCGGTAGTCGTCCACAGACAAATGATGGATTTATTTTCCATTAATTAGAAAAGGATTAGTATATTAGTTATTAAAATACTATATGAACATTTTAATATAGTTCATATACTATTTTTGTTATTTTATCATGTGGGAATATGATTTCATAGAGATAGAATAAAAAATATAACAAAAACATTTGGGTAAAAGATATAAATCTTCTTCAGACAACCACCATTACATGACACATTAATCCATAAAAGGTTAATATTATGTCCAAAATATGACATATAAGTTGTGTTAATGGTCCTTAGAAAAAGAATATGGGATTTCATGGGATTAAATAGAGTATTAAAAACATTTTGGAAAAGAGGAGTGGAGGTTCCCTTTTAATGATTTAGGAGTGGTGTTCTTTGAATTTTATAAATGATTTAATAATATATATATATATATCATCATCATCCATTATAGGGGAACTAAAGAACACAAAATTAAGTGATATGGTGTGATTTAGTTTAGAAAATTTCAACCGATCACATTTAGACAAAATTTAGAAACATTTTATTCCTTATCACCGTGTTAGACAACTTTAAACTCATTTTAATATTTACAGTCCTATATAAACATTTTAGCATGATAACATAATTATAATCAAAAGAAATAAAGGATTAAAATTAAATTTTATAAATTATTATAAATGTTTTTTATTTTATATTATAATATTTAATTTCTTCATGTGATAAAAATTACTCTTAAAATAACAACACAAAACGCATGAAAAATAGTTTTATCGAAAATTACCAAATTTTGTTACAAAAATTATCTCAGCTCGAAATCAGGATATAAAGTGTATTCCAAGAATTTTTATAGATAAATAATAACCAGTTAATTATTTTCATATTTTTTTATCATTCCAAAACAAAATGGAATCTCTCAATAATTCCATCAAATGTAAAGACCGAAAAACATTTTAAAATTTCAATAATATAAAACATAGCATTATAAATCTTAAACTTGCCGACCCAATTTCAAAATAATTATTTAAAAAAATTATTTAACTACATAATATTTAGTTTTTTAATTATTCCCTAATAAAATATATTAAATGAAATTTTTATTGTTATTTTAATATTTTACCCTATTGTTTGACCCTTTTTTCATCTTCTTACCCTTTAATGATGTAATATATTTTTCCGTAGTTACTATTTATAATTCATAAAAACAAAAGGGTACTATTTAAAAAATTTATATCCCCTCATTATAATTATGGAATCCATTTTTAAATATTAATTTTCTATAAGTAAGGAAATTTATATAAATAAATTACGTAAAACGCAACAAAAAATAGTTTTTAGAAAAATGTATTTTGAAGAAAAAAAATTTAATTTACATTAATCAACTATAATAATTATTAAAATTTAAATATTTCTACAATATAAAATAAAAAATCAATATTTCTACTTTGAGAAAAACTTAAAAACGTAATGGGAATTATTATTTGAAAGAAAGGATAATATTAGAATAACTGTATATATATATTATTCATTAATAAATAATTATTTTTAAAAAATATATGAAAATTGATCCCAAATATAGAAATGATATGATAATTGAAAAAATGAAATAATTTTCAAAAAAATTCTAATATTTCATCAATTTAATTAAAATATTGGACCAAAAAATTAAATATAATATTTTTGAATAAAAGTTGTTTATAAAACATAAAATGACATTTCTGAAATTATTGTGCTTATTCGATAACAATTTTATGTTAATTTCTTTTATTATGATCATTAAATAAATATTTATTTATGTTGTTATTATTATTCATATACTCTAATTCAGCAGCTAGGTTTAAATGGTCATATTCCAATAATAATATCGACTCGTGCATTTTGGCTCATATTTTTTTATTATATACGCTCCTAAACATAGTATTCTATTTAAAATATCAAGGTGTTATAGTGAATATTTCTCTTAACTCCCGTAATTTTATAAATTATTCCCTTAAATTTTAAATTCTATTTCATGGTAACATTCCGTTCCACAAAAAATCACTAAATATTATCATTAACAAAATTTACATTTTGTTTCTTTCCACACTTCTAGGATAAATGAATGCTAAGTTTATTTCCACCATAGTCATTGTTTTTATAATTCCATTGAATTATATCATTCATTACATATATAAAAATTTCATTTTATGGATTAAAGTGATATTTTTCATCCTTTAGATATAATTTATTTATTTATTCATGGATATTGATATATATATATATATATTGCATAATTCCCTTTAGAGACACAGTTTTTTAAAAAAATGAATTAATCTGTCCCAATTTACAATTGAATTATAATACTAGAAGGATGAATTAAATTTATTTTATAGGTGTTACCAAATGTACTAATGGATTTATCATCATTATATTTTAGTTTAATGAATTCATTGTTTAATGTTTTTATGAACTATATGAGGAAAATATTTTTTTTTAAAATAATATTACCTTATAGTCTCAATAAATTTATAGAATCTATTTTCTCATATTTCATCATATTCAGGATATCATCCCACCATTAATCTCCTTCACATTTTGGAAAAAATATGACAAAAATAATATTTCATTCTAGGATAATTAGATAATGGAAAATTTATGTTATGTGGTATAGATAATTTTATTAGAATGACATGGATCACCAAACCCACTAAATGAAGGTGGATTTTTCCTAATGAAGGACACAAATATATTTTTTTCAGTACTATTATCATTTGTAATATCTATATTATTCATGGGATTTGAAATTAGATTATTAATATATAAAATATTTTTTTAATTCAGATATAATATCACTCGATTTCGCTATGGGAAAATCATTACATCTTCTATATCAGCATTCACATCGATCTTCCTAGTCATATCTATTGACTACAACAAAAAATTATAGTTTTCGAAAAAATAATCATATTATGAAACCATTTGATAATAAAAATCATTTATATTATGTCTAAATCATGAAAATTTATTTCCATTTTATGAAACCTTGGTTTTAACCTATTCCATCCCCAAATATAATCTATTCAAATCATTCATAATTATTCATAGCAAAAATGAAAATTAAACTGAAAATATCCCATAGGTGTGTCATGATAGGCGTGATGTCATAGGCTCACTCATCATATGGAAATGAAAATCGAGTGAATAATCCATCATCTCCTTTTAGAGTTTTTACACTTGGGTGAATCTGTGACACAACCACACTCTAATTCCATTATCCATCTGGGGATGATTTTTTTTTGAAAATGACACTTATTTTATTTCTACTAAATAGAATGTTGTCTTATACATATAATTATCCTAATGATTCATACTAGTATTTTCTCCTCCTATACTAAAATATATATAAATCATGTTGTGATCCCAACTGAGGTATCCCAATCATTTCATATATAAGTATATATCTTATTAGATGAATATTTATTACCTATCATTATGATCCTCACTAGAACTATAATGGTTTTTTATCTTAAGAAACATGTAAACAAAAAACATGTCCAAAAATAATGAAAATCGCCTCCTAGTAATTTTTCACAACAGACACCCTTTATAGAAATATCATATAGAAATGATTTCTTCATATTCCAGAGAAATGGAAACATATTATATTGAGATCTCATATGTTGAATATGGGTAAACGAGGGAGATATCAATCAATATTCATTATTAATCATAACATTTTTATAATTGTTTGATAATATGAGCTAAAGATCTAAATACTAACCCATAATTCATATATCTATAACATAATTTTTGTAATAAATCATGGTTGTTCATTAGACATGAACAATAAATGAATCAGAGAACATAATCTAGGACAAAATAACATTGGAATATGAACTTGTCATAAAATTTTTTTATATAGTATAGTGTAAATTGAATCATAGAAATATTATATTATGCCTATCCAAATATATGTGCATCCAATATTAGGTATTGGTGAATTCCATGTGTATCATATTATGCAATTTGGACAAAACATCATATTCCTCTGTTTGGATTAGGATAAATTCATATATCCCCATTGACCTCACTAAACAATAATCCTTAAAAAATATAAATTAAGGCTATAATACAACATCCCATTAAATAATTACAATCCATTTATATGTATTAGCAATAATTAATAAAAATTTATCATTTCAACTAAATTAATTCCATTCAATAGAAAATGAGTTTCAAAAACATTTCAAAAGAATTATTACTAACCACATATAGAATTAATTTCAATGTTATGATTTTATGATTTACTAAATTAAACATATATAATATCAATGTATTTTTTTCATAAATTAAAATCAATTCAAAATAATCACTAGAACATTTAATTAGATAAATACCATTTTCATTTTGAAATGAATTATTAAAAATTAAAAATATTCTAGATTATTCGGAAAATAATTTTACTTGAAAATAACCTCGAATTTTTTTTGAATGGAGTTTCAATGAAAATATTAACCATGCCAATAAAAAATAATTCCTGAATTATAGTAATGACCTATAAAACTAAAGTAAGAACCTTATATTCAATAGCATGTATGAAGCACGACCCAAAGTTTATAAGGTAATATGATATATAAAAACACTATAATATATTTACTATTTAATATAGATTATATTTATTTAAATTCATGAAACAATGAGTTATCAGTAGTTAGATTCAAGAGCAACCATCCTCCAAATCATTAGTTACATTCAAGAGTTACCTTCCTCGATATATTGAGTTATACAAAAGACGGAGTTTCCAAAAAATATATATATATTATTAATATATAAACATATAATATATAATACTATAAACACTATATATTATTAATAGTGATAACTAACTTATAAAAAATTATTATTTTTATAAATATAAAAGAAATTCATGGGCTTCCAATTAATGAGAAATGAAAATAAGAACTAATTGGATATAAAAAAGCATTACCTTTAATTTTATTCTAAAAAATTATTGTTATATTAATAAACATAACTAATCACAATTATTGAATGATTTTAGTGAAATATATATTCTTCATATTCAATCAAATATTTTTCGTTTTCATCTATTAGGTTTGATATGCATAAGATACAAACATACCCTATTTTACACAAACAAAACTATATTTTTATTAATATAATTTTAATACATATTAATGGAGAACATAAATTAAAACAGAATTTTTAAATATTCGTTGATTTAATTACTAAATTTAAACTTCATCTTTGAATCATAATGATGAAAATTATTTTATGGTGAATTTTTTAATATTTTTGGAACCATATAATTTTTAACGAATAGTAAAAAATACTGAATTCTAGTTCAAAATTAATTTTTCATCTAATTAATTTATATGGATAATTTATAAATTTAATTTCTATTAAAGATTAATTATATAGTTTTTTTATCAATTAATTCAATTTTTGACATTGTAATTAATTTCACATTGAAATTTATAATAAAAACTTAGAAATCATTAAGAAATTTGTACTTCATATACTTTATTGTCATCCTGCTTGTGGGTTGAATTATAAATTAATATTTGAGAATTTTGTTATTATAATTTTGAAAATTGTATTCATTATTTTGAATCAAAATAATTTATAATTTATAATTATACCATAAATTTTAGTGAAATTTTTTTTTGAAAGCAATAAAAAGTAATTACAATTATTAAGTAAAAATTAATCTTAATAAAGGACTAAAACGTTATCTTATGGGCCAAAATGAACTATAGACTCATCCAACACCTATTTTATGTACATTAATCAGAAAGAAAAATTATATTATTGATTGTTGTTGTTTTTTAAATCTTATTTTATGTGACAAGATGTTCACTCTTAACTTGTTTCCAAAAATTCAAATTGAGTCATTTTAATTCCATATCAAAGGCCACAACCTCTCCCCATTCCTCACACCTCTCCCAATGACTAGGATCAGAAAATATATACCCATATATCTTAATGAAATCCTCCCCTAAACCTTTAATCATTAGTTTAGGAAATTTTCAATCCAATGATGATTTTCGATACAAACCAAAAGTATTTACTTGATTTATAGGTATGGTTATCACTCATACTTTCATGTTTAATTTTCATTCTCCACTCCATATAATAATATTATTATTTTATTACTTAATAAATACAGTATGATATATATAGTAGGATGTTTTTATGCTAATTTTTTACCTAAACTTAAACACATCTCCATGTAATGGGTAACAGATATTATGTTTCTAGGTGTGGCGAACTATTGTCTCACGAAATGATGACTGTTCAGTTCTCCTTTACCGCCTCTAATGGTGTCAATTATTAGAGAAAATTAGTTTATATATGTAATATATGATATAAAATAGGTTTTTAGGATAATTTAACCCTTTTTAACCCAGACATTTAATACATATGATTTTAGATTATTACGATAACTTTGTTTAAGATAGTGTGGACTACCACCCCTCAAAGTGATGTGATTCATTCACACGATACATGGAATGTATAAATGATTGTTATAATTAGTCATAAGTTACATAATAATTTATCTATATTATATAAAAGAAATATTTAATTTTATGTAAATATAATATATATATATAAATCATTTTCTTTATTATTCTTTCACACACTATGTGATAATGTCCACCGTGAACGTGTGGACTACCAGCTCCTCAACACAATGTGAATATTTTTACATTAATATATATATATAAGTGCATATTACTAAATAAATAAAATTTATTAAATATTTATAATTATATAATGATATAATTTATCATACCTTCTTTTCCATAATGATCATTTAAAAATAAAAACATTACCCATTCATATATAATAAATATTGTCTCCATCATTGTAATGATGGATCATTTTTCCTAAACATATTTAGTGATTGATTTTCAAAGTATAATTAAGGTATAAATATAAAAAAAATGTCATCATTATTACTCTAGATATGTTTATGTAATGACTCATTAGACAATGGTTGACTAATCAATGTTGTTTTTAACACATATATCAATTTTCGACAAAACACCTGATGTAAAAAAAATTAGGTAGTTGAGCACAAAAAAGTAATAAGTGAAACAAAAGTAATTATCAACATGAAAAATTTTCTGAGTCATTTATAAAATTGACATAATTTAATCATACATAATTTCAAGGACGTTCTGCAGATGCAATCTCTGGTTAAAAGATTGTTATCTTATTTTCAATCCATGAGGCACACGTAATTATTCTACACCTAATTTCATATATATGGTGTACATAATACCACATTGACATATAATATCAATAATATTATTATTTTCATGGTATTTATATCTTTTATTTTACTATTATTATCTTTGGGTCTACAAATTCATTTTTCACTACAATAGTAATGCGAATTCGTCTGACATTAATTTACTGTGAGATACATTTTATATTCCCCACTCATTAATTTTGGTTGGTTTATGTATTTCCAATTATTATATTCGATGTATATTTTTCATAAATATAAGATTATTTCCAAGTAAAATTAATGATCCTTATTTTATAGTGTTCAGGTATAAAATGTTACCAAATTGGTAAAATGGTTTTTCCCAATTTTCCTTCTTTGAGACTCATGTTTTGTTATGTAAATAAATTATTTTTTGAGGTGTAAATAATTCCATTTAATATTATATATCATGGATCTCAATACATTCATGATATTTTATGTTTCATGTTATTTACTTTTCATACATTTATAGTAAGGTCCAATGTAAAAACTGGTAAGATTTTATTGAAATAATCTCATCGCTTATCGAGATTGTTAATGATTATGATTCATTGATGAAATATTATTTTCCGTCTCTAAATTACACTGATGAGTTTCCTTATATTATATTTATTCAAGATATATTAATGTATTCACAACATTTTCTACTGTTTTATACGTAAGATTGTCAAGAATGTGTATTTAAGGAACCACGAGTTTACCCTCTCTTAAGTAGAAAATCAATGTTCCTTCAAAACCATGTTTTCTATAAAGGGTTTCCATGAATATTATACAATTATCCGTTAAAAAGTAGAAGAAATTATTACTATTTTTGTCTTTTACTAATCTCTTCAATGGAATATTCTTATCACTTTTTGAAAAATTCATTTATTCTATTCTTTTTACAGTGATAAATGAATGTTATTTTTACCATGTAAGGCTTGTATGGATTGATCTATCAGAATTTCATTGAATAATACTTTTCTTGATTAAAATAAATATTTATAAACAAAAATTTTTCAAAAGGAATTTCCAATGAAAAATACATTCAAAAGGTTTTATAACAACATAAAATATATTTGTCAAAATTATTTTTAAAAATTATTTTTTTATTTCGTCAGCGATAAAAACCCTTTTTTTCACCACGTGGGGTACGTTATATTGATACCATCATTAATATTTCCCTATATGGTTTATGATTTTTTTATCCAATTATAGTATTATTATTCAATTATTTAAGTCATTTTTAACCAATTCATATATTAAACATCCAATCAAAATTTTACATTGAAATTTCCCTAAATATCCATATCATTTTTCATCGATATGATTATTGCGTAATCCTATACCATTTTTTGCATGGTGTTTACATTGAAATATATTAGATTATTTGTGGAAATATTAATAAACCCATATCATTATTTCAATAATGATTTTTTATTAGTCACTTTGATTATTTAAATGATTTTTAAATGCACTATACGGGTTGGGGACTAGTTAATGCAGGCCCTACGAGTTATTGGTTATATAATGAAAGATCTATGTTTTGAGGACTGGTTAATGAAAGGCACTTGATACATCGGTAGTCTCATGGGATAGATCGTTTGGTTAAAATACCTTTTAGGTTGTTTTTAAGTGGAATAGATTAGTAATATAGGGATTGAGGACTAGTTAATGAAATCCCTTAGGTGCATCAGTAGTCTCTTGATATGAAAGAGTTGGATAGCCACATTAGATGGGTTTTTACAAAATAACTAAACCATCTTGTGATTTTTTTTGTAGGTAATATGTTATCATGTTCCTCTGATATGATTTTCAATAAGGAATCATTTCCCTCATCTTAGTTTTAGTTATTATTCCAACATTATATTTTGGGTCAATATATCTGTGGACACATTTAATTTAAATTCTTTAATAAAATGGAATTTGTTTTATTTTTTAACTTTGCATATTTATTTTTCTATATATTGTTCTTTGAATTGAATATATATCATGGTATTACCATTACATATTTATTATTCACATTCATTTATTTCACAGATTATTGTTCATGTGTGATAAGTTATTTACTGAGCCATATTAAATATTCTAATTAATTCATAATTTATTCCTGTATTTTTTCTCATACCGGTCATTTGAGATCACCCTTATTATTCATAATTCCCCATGAACCCAAGAAGCCTTCTTGGAAATATATGAATGGATTTACTAAATGGATTATAGTTATCTTTGATGTTATTTATTTGTAAAGAAGAAAAATATTTATGTTTTACTATGTGAATTTATTTGTAATACAAGACTCGTATATGTATCTGGTTTACCAAAACTACTAAACTCCATGACCTTAGGGGCTTGATATATTGTAATCATTACAATATAATTGATATCAAACACTATATCTCGGCTATTTAGGGTTTGGTCTTTACATTTGGGATTAATGTAAGTTTAGTAGAATACTTGGGAATTATATTTATTGAAATGTTGGAGAGAGAACAAAACCCTAACATATTATTTGAGGAAAGGTATAGATGAAAACCCTTGAATTTTCATAAAGTATAGATTAGGTGGGTCTTCCTAAAAATACCACCCGATCTAGATACTATATGTGGATCTGGGTGTGTAATAGATGTACCAAGGAGTAACAACTCCGACAAAGTGTTCTGGCTCTTAATCGAGATATATTAGTACCCAACAATGAGCCTTACTATGCACTTGTTTTGAAATACCCTGGGAATATTAATAGGATATTTAGTATTTTAAATACAACCCATTATAAATGATTTTAATAGATAATGATAATAAATAAGATAGGATAAACATATATAGTTTTATATTGAATGTATGGATTCAAGATTTAGGTATTTGAATAATGATATTACAGATAAACCCTACACTAAGGAATGACCATTGTTGAAATCAATATATAATGTATATATCTATTTTTTTCTTTGAAAACCATAGTTAAAAAATATATTTAGTGACTATAATTATTTCATGGATATCCATAACATTTATTTTGAAATTATATTAAGTTTTTTGTAAAAGGAACACATGTAGGTCAGGAGACAACCAATAAAGTCTATAAATCTTGAAGGTCTTGAACCCATGACAGAAGGATGATAAGTGTTTCCCACCAATCACTGACCGAAAAAATATTTTGTTTAATCGTACTTTTTTATGAAAAAATGTTAATGATGAACTAGTAGTATCACTTCTGAAGATTTTGAGGTCAATATATTAACCATATTAGTATTTTAAGATAGTTAAGGACAAATAGTTAGACTTTTCACTCTTAGGATTTTTTAAATGTTTCTTTTAGTACATTAGGCATAAGAAAACCATTAATAGTAAATAATAAAAATGAGTAAAGGATGTAATTAGAAATTATTCATAGAAAAGCCATAATTTAGAATTTTTATATAAAAATAAAATCAATTTGGAGTAAATATTTTCGTATATTAATGTTTAGTAAATTAAATACCCCCCTTGGAAAATGACTTAGAAATAAAATATTTTCTTAATACCATAATTTATATTGAACCAATGGTCTTCTAAATCATCATAGATTTAGGGATTTTAGGCCCTCAACATTTTTTTGATCATTAAATTGATTTTGACTAATTTACTCATTCACTCCCTATAAATATTTATTCTGTTCCATTACGTACACATCCACACATTCCACTAATGATCTCATAATTGTAGACCTAGTTAATATTTGTCTATGTGACCTTTCTCATTATGATTATCTCTTTTATAGAGGATTAATTGGGATCCTTTCTAAAGATGTGGGATTCCAAACTTAGTAAGTATCAAACAATATATCACCATTATCATGTTTAAAATTCGGGGAGGCAATTTAAATATTGTGGGGAGAGTGTGACACCCAAAAAAACTAAATAATGAACCTTGTATATGATAGTGTGTATCCCACACGACACTATGTGAAAATGGTAATATAGTATCTACATAATTTATAAAAAATTGACTATTTAAAAAAGATTATATATTTCCACGTATGCAATGCTGAGTTAGCTTGAGTTATATTTAAGTACATCCTTCCCCAATTAGATATAAAATGAAATAGTTTTTTATTATTCTAAATGAGTTTTAAATTAATAAACATAATTAACTAAAATTATTGTATTATTTTAATAAAATATATATTATTTATAACCTATCAAATATTTTTTATATTTATCCATTTGGTTTGATATGGATAAGAAAAGAAAATACCCTATTTTAGACATAAAAATGTGTATTTTTATTAATACAATTTTAACACCTTTAAATTTATACACATTTAAAATCTGAAAATTTATAAGTTCATTGAATAAATATGTAAAAATAAACATCATCTGTGAATGTAAAGCATAAAAATTTGGATACGGTAAATTTTTGATATTTTTCAGAAACAATTCAATTGTAATGAATAGTTAAAAATACTGAATTCCAGTTAAAAACATATTTTTTAAATAATTTATTTGTAATGATTATTTAATATTTTAATTGTTTTAAATGTTTAATTATATAATTATTAATTAATTTAAACAATTTATATCATTGGAGTCATTTTAACACTAAATTTTTTTATGAAAAAAATAGAAATATTTCGGACGTTTTTACATTAAGAATTCGTATTATTGTCACGCATATGGGATGAATTTTAAATTAATTTCTGACAATTATGTTATTTAAATTTGGAAAATTTTATTCGATATTTTAAATAATCATAATTTATAATTTTGTAAAATAAAAACATTGTTTTTGACCCAAAATATTACTCATTGAAAATAAAATTATATACAATTATTAAGGAAAAATTAATCATAATAAAGGACTAAACCATTAACTTAAGGGAAATAATTACAAATACAAATGTCCAAAACACATTTTATGGAAATAATCACTCTATTAACCTTACATTATTGAGTTTTGTTTGTTTTTATGACTTTTATTATGTTAGAACATTTACATACCTAACTTATTTGCTAAAATTCCAAGTGAGTATTTTTCATTCTATATAAAAGGCCACCAAATCTCCCCAATCCTCACACCTCCAAAACCTATTAGTTTCAAAAAATATCCTCCCAAAAATCCTACAATATAATTTTATTCCTTCCTTTGGGAAGGGATCAAACATATTTTTTCAGTATATGGAAAACTACGGCCTCACTGAACGAAGAATGTTAAATTCTCCTTTACTACTTCTTATAGTGGACATTATGAAGGATAATATGATTATATATGTTATATATGATATTTATAATTTATTTATACTTATTTAATCATTTTATAACAAAAAAGTTTAATACTAACCATTTTACTTAATATGATAACATTGTTTGAGGAAGTATGAAATTCCAACCACTTAGTGTGATGTCATTCGTACACACGATACCTGGAATGTATAAATGATTGTTATATATAAAAATATAAGATATAAAAAATATATATATTATATTAATGACATAATTATCATTCAATTATATATATATATATATATATTATTTTCTTCATTATCCTTTCACACACTAAGTGATACTGTCGATCGTGGATGTATGGACTACTGCCACTACGACACGATGTGATTATTTTTAGATAAAAATAATTTTTTATATAGTTTTATATTATTAAATAATTTTTTATATAATATATAATTATCATTCTGGAATTATATATTATTATATACCATTATTCAATAATGAAAATTTACAATTGGAATGTTACTCATGTGTATGTATTGCCAGTTTTCTATGTGACTGTAACATTGGATCAATTCTCAAAACCATATTTATTGATTGATATTTAATGTATAATTTATATATAAATATATTTATTATTTAATTTTTAATATTATTTAAATTTTTATGTAATTACCAATTATAAAATTGATGACCAATAAAATCTGTTTTTGACACATAAATCGAATTTGGCCCAAACACCCAATATAAACAAAATTGTACAAGTAGTTATAAAAAACATAATAATAAGTGAAATAAATTAATAAAAATAATTTAAATGTTTTTAATTAATTATTAAATTAACATATTTTTATAATATATTATGTAAAAGTATGTTCACCAGAAAGGAAACTCAATGCATGGTGTTTTTGACACATTTTTATTTCGTGTGGCATACTTAGTTGTTGTGAAACTCATTTATTATATACGGATTACATTCTTCCAAATTGACATATAATATCATTAATTATGTAATATTTATGGTATATAAATTTTTTATTTATGGACTATTACCTTTGAGTCTTCCAATTCATTTGTCACTATATTAGTTAGTGGATTTCATCTCACTTATGATTTGTGTGGGATAAATTTTATGTTCACCACTATTTACATTTGGTTTGTGTACATGTTGAATGTGATTTTATTCTATGTATATTATAATTAAATTTATGTTTATTAATATTCCAACTTAATGATGCTTCTTTCATGTTGTTTAGGTTCCAACTGTTGCGAAATGGATAAAATAGTTTTCTCTCAATTTTCATTCTTTGAGACTCGTTTTTACTATGCACCAAATATCTTTTTCAATGTGTATAAAGATAATTTTTAAAATTATATCATTAATATAAATCATTTCATGATACATAAGATTCATTTAATTTCATTTTCTTACTATGAGAGTATGATCCCAAGTAACCAACTCATAAGAGTTTGTTGAAATAATCTCATCATTTCTCGATATTATTATTGATTTTCTTTCAGTGATGAAATATTAAGGTCCATTTTTCAAGAAATATCTTGAGTTTCCTTATCATTTTTTTAATATATATACATGTATTTGTACAATTTTATACTCTTTGGAACAGAATATATTTTGGAATGTGTTTTTATGGAAGCACGACTATACCCTCTCATCGGTCAGAAATCTACGTTCCATAAAAACAATGTTTTCAAAAAAGGGTTTCCAAGAATATTATACAATTATCCTATAATAATTAAAAGATATTTTTACCCTTTCTATATTTTAATAATATATTAAGATTAATATTTTGGTCTCTTTCTGAACAAGTTATTTTTTCTATCCTTTTTACCAAGCATAAGTAATGTTCTATTTACCTTGTCCGGATTTTATGGATTTGTCCACTGACAATTCATGGAAGACACTTTATCATGTTTAAAAGGATTATTTTAAAATAAATTTTTTTGAAAATGTATTTTCATGAAAAAAAATTGAAATTTTTTTTAATAGAAAATTATATTTTCCACAAGAATACTTGTAAGTGTTATTAAATTGTTTCATCAATAAAAACAACCTTATATTTTACTCCACTTGAGGAATGTTGTATTGATACCATCCTTAATCTTCCCCTGAATGGTTTATGATTTATTTATACAAGGATATTATTCTCATTCACATCTATATTTCCTATAAATACCCTTGAAATATTTTTATTCCAATAATCATTTGACATTGATATTCCCCTAAATATCAATATCATTTTTCATGGATATGATTTTGTCTAGAACTTTATACCATTTTTCTTAGTGTTTACATGGAAATTTATTCCATTATTTGGGATGTATTGATAGTCCCATATCATTTATTCAATATATATATTTTCTAAAGCACTTTGTATATTTAAAATAATTGGAAATACACTATTCATGTTAGGGACCGATTAATGCAATCCCTATAGATTAGAGAACGATTAATTAAATTCCTATATTTTGGGGACTGGTTCATTTACTTCCCTATATGAATTAGTAGTCTCATTGGATGAATGGGTTGTTGAAAATTACTTTGCATTTTTTATATGTAGAATATACTGGTAAGATATATATTTGGGGCCAGCTAATGAATTCCACTAAATGCCTCGATTATCTCATAAGACTAAATAATTGGTTAACTGCCTTAGATGGGGTTTTACCCGATAGATAACCCACCTTGTAAAAGGTATTTATGGTAATAAGTTTTATTGTACCTCATATATGAATTAAAATAAGAAATAATTTTTCTCATATTAGTTTGAATTATTATTCTTCCTTGAGATTTTTTATTGTCATATCATTGGAAGCATTACATTTCAGTTAATTTTAAAAATTTCATGTGTTTTATTTACTACCATTATATATTTATTATATTATTATAAATTTATTTTAGTGGAATTTATTTATAATTATCACTATTCCATACTTTTTATTCACTTCTATTCTTTTTATTGATTACATGACATGATTGTCCAGTTATTTAACATTCCATATTGACTATTCTCACTGATTATTAATTAATGATACTATATTTTTTCCTTACTGATCATTTTAGCTCACCCGTATTATGTTTCCATCCCTAGGATTCCATGAATAATTCTATTAAGGATATGAAATAATTTACAAGATTGATTAATGTTATTTTTGATGTTATTTATTTAGAAATAAGGGAAAAGTATCTGTTCATCAGTGACATTTTTTGTAATACAAGACTCATTTATGTATCTGGTTTAACAAGACTACTAAACTCTTGGTCCCTCAGGGATTTATTCCTTGCAATCGTGCCAATATAATTTACAGGATTCACATGCACACTGCTATATAGGGTTGGGTTTCTATAGTTTTATGTAATAAAAATATTTTTTCACACCATTTGTAAAATGTTTAATTTTCAGACAATGAAAAAAATATTCCTCTTAAATAATATTATAGAATTAAAAAAATGGTTTAAATTAAAATTTATTAATCTTTTCATAATAGTAAAATTATATTCAGGAAATTTTACTTAAAAAATTTTGTACATGGATGAGAACTTTTTTCTACCGAATATAGAAACTATATATGAAATCATTAAAAATATTATTTTACACTTTTGAGTAAATAGAGGGAGTAAATGATAATGTAAAATATTAATCTATAGAAATAAATATAATACTGTATAATAAATTATATTCTTAGAGATATATCACTTAATTTTTTCATGGGAAATTTATGAACAAAAAAGCCCTGACCTAAGAGAGATTGTAAAATAAAACCCTTACATTACGTTCTATTTGCATCTTATGCATTATATCCACCTGTATAGTTAGTTTAAATATATAATGATACTATTAAATAACCATATTAATACATATCAAAACATAAATGGAATAACTAAATCATCTTATAACCCACTAATTAAGAAATAATTATTAAAATCATAGTTCCATGTGACAATCATTTCATTTTTAATGAATTTTTCGATTAATCTCTCATGATCCATGCATCATTGTCATAGTTTTATTATCAATATAATGTTAAAAATGATATAGAATTTGTATATATTAATTTACATAAATATTTATAACAATGTACAGAATGGTATACATTATAAAATTAATTACACCATTTATATTGAAAGTGATGGAACCACTTTCTATATAAGGTTGTATTTGTTGTCAATAGTTTTCAATGAAGATCAAAATGAAGGAGATCAAGAAGTACTCCAATGAAATGGAGGAATGGAAGATCAAAATGAAGGAGATCATGAAGTACTCCAATGAAATTGAGGAATTGAAGATCAAAATGAAGGAGATCAAGAAGTACTCCAATGAAGTGGAGGAATGATAATTTAGACGATTGTTGTACTGATCATAAGTTCAAAGAACATGTATCAAAGGTGATACATTGTTTACAACAATGAAGAATGTGAGGTGTACTCAATCTGAGGATGATTAACGAAGAATGGGGTTTTTTAATGAAGACCATGAAATTACTCATGATTGCATGAGAACCATGCAAGAGACTTCTTGATGAATTGAATCATATGGTTTGCATGAAGTAGATCATGATGGTTGATGAAGATGACAATGTGAAAATGAGTGGAATTATAAGATGGTCGTGCGGGGATTGGAATTCTGCGATATCTATGCACATCACATTGTCATAGAATATGATGATGCCAAATATATGCCTTCAAGGAATACATATCACAATAGTGGAGTTTGTGATAAAAGCAGAAGAGTTGCTGAAGGATATAGATCACCAAGAAGAAGTGTTGTTGAGGTGATCGTGCTTGTTGACAAAGCAAGAAAACGACATACAAATTTGTTGACAAAGGAGATTCCATGGTGGCATGTCGAGTTCAAGGACTGTGGATAATGATCCATGTTTTATTCAAGGAATATCGACAAAGGAATGGATAATCTGGAGGCGGACAAAAAAAGCAGATACAAGGTGGCGCAATTTCCCAGTGTTTTCCAAATTTTTGGGCCTAAAAATCGACAAATAAAGAAAAGTGTTTTTGGGAAAGGGACTTGCGCGCCGAGGTATTGGAGGATAGGAAACTTGTGCGCCATATGTTTTTGAAGATCAGATCATCAAAATATGGCAAAGCGATAAGGGTCGCACAAGTTTTGGTGAGGTCACGCAGGTGACTTACGCGCTGAGAAGAGACTTGCGCGTTGATGCCTTGGAAGCTTGATAACTTGCGTGCCTATGTTTTTTCTAGATCAGAAGATCGAAATTTGGAAAAGGAAATAGGTTCGCGCATGTTTGGATGTTGGTCGCGCAAGTGAATAGTAGGGGAAGAAACATGCACGCCGAGACTTGCGCTTCGATGGTTGACTTGCGCGCCGTCGCGCAGGGTGGTCAAATTGCCTATAAATACTGGACCACCCCTCCTTATTTCTCACGGAGTTCAACACTTAGAAAAATCAGAGCTCCTATCGCACAGGTGTGGAAGCCGCGCAAGTATTGTGTGGTCACGCAGGTGGACTTGCGCGCCATTATCTGAAGTTGCGCGCCAGTTGTTGGCTGCGTGCCCAAGGCGGTTTGGGAGAGAAAGGAAGTACGTCGCGCAGGCTAGAAGTTGAGGAAGACAGTGTCGCGCAGGTTGTTTGGTGATACATGTGTTCCGGAGACTTGCACGTCATAGTGAGACTTGCGCACCATATTGGGACTTGCGCTCCTGGCTTGGAGAAGTGTGCCAGGTATTTTTGAATCCCAGCAATCTGTTTAGAGCTGCACGAAAGCCGGGAGATTACCTGATACATTTGGTGCAAAGTGAGATTGAAGAAGAAATCTAAATGATACATGCATGATCTCATGCATACATGGTGAACTGATTCTGACAATGACAAGTAAGCTGAGCATCATTTATTGAGAAATCACATAAGTGATTTTGATTCAGGAAAACGAAGAAAAAGGGATCTAGTGCATTCAGTCATTGCACTAAAGAAGAAGGAGTGAACTAAAAGGAGCATCAACTCTGAACCCTGATGCAAGCAAAGTCTCATTCTGAACAAGAGACAAAGAACCTCAATGAACATCTATTGAAGAGACCCTCACATCTATAAACTGAGTGGGACTTCACCAATGGAATTGAGCCAGGGGGAGTCAACAGGAGTGACCCGATGGAAGCAATGAGCTATTCCTGGACCTTTGTAAAGGAAGTGAGCCTGGGACAGAGTGACTGTGCCCGAACCATTTTAATCCACAACTAGTGAAGATTAGTGGAATTTGGTACAACTGACAACTTGTCGGCGTATGCTCCTTGGACGTAGCCCTTAGTGGGGAACCAAGTAAAATTTTTGTGTTATCTCTTTGCATGTGAATGTTTCATTGCTGATCATATCCATCATACAGGTTTAAGTAGTTCCTACCAATGTGGGAACAAGATCCACAAATTGAAGGAGAAAAAGATGGCACCCTGATTCACCCCTCCCCTCTCAGGGTGTCCCGGGGTCCTACAAGTGGTATCCGAGTGAAAGGTTTACGTATGTTGGATATTCTACATTAATTCTATTCAGAAGATGATTTGAGTTTCTTTCCTAAAGTCAACAATGAAGAGAAGTCTTGATGAAGATTCAGTAATTTCTGAGCATAAGTCTACATCTAGGAAGACCATTACAAACAGGAATAATAAAGAGAAGAAGAAGCTAAAGAAGTCCCACATATCCAAAGAATATTCAGTGTCTTGTTCTCCATGCCATTCCAATAATGAAGAAATATCTAGTTTGGAAAGTATCAAGCAGGTGGCTCAGAATTCTTCTAGAGGAAATGATGACATCCCTAATTCAAGCTTTCCGGAAAAACTCAAAACATATCTGCATGATATTCCTGAAGAAAGGGTTGCTATTATTTGGAGCCTATTCCAATCTATGCAGGTTGAGATCACTCGATTAGAAAGGGAAGCAGACAATATGGAAAAGGGGTTGGAAAGAAAAGTTATGGAAAGTATGAAGCTCACCAAATAGGTGAAAGTATTTGAAGAAAAAGTGGCAGTCAATAAGACTCTAAAAGAAAAGATCCATGCACTTGAAGCTGAGCTGAAGAAGAGCAATGATGTCAAGAGTTTTTGTTTGGAAGAAACTTCCATGAAATTCAAGGAACTTGACTCTTTGTTACAAAACAATGTTAAGATGCATGAAGATGAGGTTGAAAGATTGAAGAAGACTTGTGAAGAGAAGATGATCATGATTTAAGATCAGAAGATTATCCTCAATATTGAGGGTCAAAAATTGGAAGCCCAGTTGACAAAGATTGAGAATACACATATTGAGACTTCACAAAAGATTGAAATGGGTGCTTCTGGTACTCAATGCTCACTGGAGGATTCTATTGTCTAAAGACCTCCAAAATTTGATAAGAAGATCATTACATCACTAATTGATCTATCACAAGAAACTGAGAAAGTGAAGGTACCATCCAAACCATCTTGTACTCATGTTTCTAGATACATTCCCACAATCAGTGCAGGTTGGAAGAAAAATTCTAAACAAGTATGGATGAGGAAAGGTGAGGAGATGAAACCTACCACCATGGATAGGGTGGATAGGAAGAAAAAATTGGAATATGGTTCCCCAGATATAGAAAAACACATCTGGAAGAAGGCCCAACTACCTTTTACAGAAGATAAAAAGAAGGCAAGGTTTGTGGGTCAATGTTGGTGCTGCAACAAATTTAGGCACTGTGCACTGGATTGTTTTTATAATCCCTTACATGGAAACGCACAGGGAAATCCTATATCAAAGGGAAGGAATCTAGAGAAGAAGAAGAAACATCCGCAGGTTCAGAAGCATCTGTTTACCACAAACAGATTTGGAATTCTTGATGACATATGTGATGTATGTAACGGCAGCGGTCACAAGGCAGGCACATGTCCATATCAACATGATTTCACTATTGATAAGAAAAGAAGACCTCTGATCCCAGCTAAGCATGAAGAAAGTGCCGTGGGAAAAATCAGAAGAATTTTGTGAACACACATTTTCCCAAGAAGATCTCAAGTAGGGGAGCTGAGAAGCCCCAGGATTTTAGATCCATGAAATTGATGGGTCATTTATCCAAAAGAAAAACAAAGTGGGATGAAACTCAGATGAACCCATGTGGAAGATCCAAACCAGCTGAAATAGTTCCAAATGACTTGTTGGTCATCTGGCCAGAAGATTTGAAAAGAATGAGGAATCTTGAAGATGAAAAAACCAAGGCTGGTGACAAAGGAAAAAAGAAAAATTTCACGTGATGAAGATAGAGTTCATGAGAGATTGAAAACCAATAGAATCACACATGTCAAAGAAGTTCTTTGTGAGAGATTCAAGAAATCTGGTCACATTGCAAAAGGTTTCCTAACCTTAATACCATAGCAAGACGTAGTCCTTAATAGGAGTAAGAATGTATCATTCATGATGGCTGTTAAGAAGAACAATTCCTCACACTAAGTAGAAGAGAATGTGAAGAAATCCATGCCACATCAACAGATGTCAGAACATATGTTCAAATGTGCAGGCAAGAAGACTGGAGTCAATAGAGGAACTTTGTTGAGAAAAGAACCTCAACCATACAGAAAATGTTGATGATTCAAGGAGGAACCACCTTATTCCCTTATTCATTTGGGTATTTTATTTGTGCTAATAATGCAGGTAATTGAAGGTGAAACATGCTCTCAGGGTGAGAACCTGAGAAGTAGTGAATGCTATCAACTCTTGATAGCCAAGCTAAAGAAGTTTCCATCCTTAGAAGATTCTTCAATTGATATTCAAATATTATGATGATGAAGGATCACTCTTGATGAAGATGATGAGGAGTGTTTCCCTTGAGGGGGAGAAAAATGAAGAAGATTCCATAATCATTGTTTCAATCAATATCAACTCCAGTTGGACTCAAAAGTAGTTACTCTATAAATTTCTTTAAGAACATGTCAATGGAGAAGGTATGACATTTCTCAATATCTATACCTTGGTTAATCAGATAAAAGATCATTCTATAAAGGGGGAGTAACTGAATTGATCAGTGAAGTAAGAAGAATGGATGTTCCCCAAGGTCACTTATCCTGCCGATAGCACTTGAATGTTTCTGATCTGTTTGCTGATTTGAGTGCAGGAGTTTCAGGTTGATTATTCCCTATCACATTTGTTTTTCTTCTACCTGAAATTAACGTGGTTAACCCTTGAAGACAAAATATATGAGTTCTCATCTCATGTGGGTATCATGATCTGTGAATAATGGACAGCCTTGTTGACTTAATCAAATACTCTTGTTTTCTACATCGGGCATTTCTCAAGTAGACTTAGAGTGAAATGATTAATGAAACATTGCTTAAGTATGGATTTATACCCTCCCTACCATGCACATTGTATTTCTTGTCAATAAGGGGGAGAGAAAGTGAAATAAACATTTGAAAAGAAAAGATGATTGTAGAGAAGATTCCCATTTTGATATTGAAAAATTCATTCCAGAAAATGTATAAGGTATTGACAACAAAATACAAAGGGGGAGATTGTTGGAACCACTTTGTGTAAAAGGTTGTATTTGTTGTCAATAGTTTTCAATGAAGATCAAAATGAAGGAGATCAAGAATTACTCCAATGAAATGGAGTAATGGAATATCAAAATGAAGGAGATCATGAAGTACTCCAATGAAATGGAGGAATGGAAGATCAAAATGAAGGAGATCAAGAAGTATTCCAATGAAGTGGAGGAATGATAATTCAGATGATTGTTGTACTGATCATAAGTTCAAAGAACATGGGTCAAAGGTGATACATTGTTTACAACAATGAAGAATGTGAGGTGTACTCCATCTGAGGATGATTAACGAAGAATGGGGTTTTTGAATGAAGACCATGCAATTACTCGTGATTTCATGAGAACCATGAAAGAGACTTCTTGACGAATTGAATCATATGGTTTGCATAAAGTACATCATGATGGTTGATGAAGACGACAATGTGCAAATGAGTGGAATTCTAAAATGGTCGTGCAGGGATTGGAATTCTGAGATATCCATGCACATCACATTGTCATAGAAGATGATGATGCAAAATCTATGCCTTCAAAGAATACATATCACAATAGTGTAGTTTGTGATAAATGCAGAAGAGTTTCTAAAGGATACTGATCACCAAGAAGAAGTGTTGTTGAGGTGATCATGCTTGTCGACAAAGAAAACAAACGACATACAAATTTGTTGACAAAGGAGATTCAATGGTGGCATGTCGATTTCAAGGACTCTGGATAATGATCCATGTTTTATTCAAGGAATATCGACAAAGGAATGGATGATATGGAGGCGGAAAAAAAAGAGCAGATACAAGGTGGCACCGTTTCCTAGTGTTTGCCAAATTTTTGGGCCTGAAAATAGACAAATAAACAAAAGTGTTTTTGGCAAAGGGACTTGCATGCCGAGGTCTTGGAGGATAGGAAACTTGCGCGCCATATGTTTTTGAAGATCAGATCATCAAAATATGTCAAAGGGATAAGGGTCGCCCAAGTTTTGGTGAGGTCGCACATGTGACTTACGCACCAAGAAGAGACTTGCGCGCTGATGCCTTGGAATCTTAATAACTTGAGCGCCTATGTTTTTTCCATATCAGAAGATTGAAATTTGGAAAAGGAAAGCAGTTCACGCAATTTTGGATGTTGGTCATGCAAGTGAATAGCAGGAGAAGAAACATGTGCGCCAAGACTTGTACAACGATGGTTGACTTGCATGCCGTTGCGCAGAGTGGTCAAATTACCTATAAATACTGGACCACCCCTCCTTATTTCTCACAGAGTTCAACACTTAGAAAAATCAGAGCTCCCGTCGCGCAGGTGTGGAAGTCACGCATGTATTGTGTGGTCGCGCAGGTGGACCTGCGCGCCATTATCTGAAGTTGCGCGCCTGTTGTTGGCTGCGCGCCCAATGCGGTTTGGGAGAGAAAGGAAGTAAGTAGTGCATGATAGAAGTTGAGGAAGACAGTGTCGCGCAGGTTTTTTGGTGATACTTGCGCACCGAAGACTTGTGAATCGTAGTGAGACTTGTGCGCCATATTGGGACTTGCGTGCCTGGCTTGGAGAAGTTTTCCAGGTATTGCTGAATCCCACCGGTCTGTTTAGAGCTGCCCGAATGCCGGGAGATTACCCGATACATTCGGTGCAAAGTGAGATTGAAGAAGAAATATAAATTATACATGCATGATCTCATGCATACTTGGTGAACTGATTCTGACAATGACAAGTAAGTTGAGCATCATTTATTGAGAAATCACATAAGTGATTGTGATTCAGGAAAACGAAGACAAATGGATCTAATGCATTCAGTTATTGCACTAAAGAAGAAGGAGTGAACTAAAAGGAGCATCAACTCTGACCCTGATGCAAGAAAAGTCTCATGCTGAACAAGAGACAAAGAACTTCAATGCACATATATTGAAGAGACATTCACATCTATAAACTGAGTGGGACTTCACCAATGGCAGTGAGCCAGGGGGAGTCAACGGGAGTGACCCGAGGGAAGTAGTGAGATATCCCTGAACCTTTGTAAAGGCAGTGAGCCTGGGATAGAGTGGCTGTGCCTAAACCATTGTAATCCAAAACTAGGGAATATTAGTGGAATTTGGTACGACCGACAACTTGTCGGCATATGCTCCTTGGACATAGCCCTTAGTGGGGAACCAAGTAAAATTTTTGTGTTATCTCTTTTCATGTGAATGTTTCATTGCAGATCATATCCATCATACAGGTTTAAGTAGTTCCTAACAACGTGGGAACAAGATCCACAACTTTAAGGAGAAAAATTTGACACCCTGATTCACCCCTCCACTCTCAGGGTGTCCCGGGGTCCTACAGAAAGTTGTTTGTACATACACATGAACGTTGTTTTAATTTTCTAATAAAATTAAATAATGAGAGATAGAACATTATATCAATCAATAATAGTAATAAAATCATATATATATTAAAAATTTATTTAATGAATTGTTATATACATCATTATGATGTAGTGATGGAAAATAAGTTATTTCACTATTTGGAGGGAGTAGTCTAAACATATAAAAAAGTGATACTTTAATATTCCATTTGATATATCAGAGGTGAAGAATGGATTTTTCATCAAAATTGGACTACAAAAATATTAAAAACCTACTTGAATAATTATTTTCAAATTGGAACAATAGTTTTTGTGATTGTGGTCTATGAAATAAATGTGCAACAACTTAGTTATAAGTTTTACCTCTTTTTTATTTGGGATGAATCATTTTCCATATACATTAATCCATAAAATATTGGATTGAAGACATTACCATAAGAACATGGATGATGTGATAGAATCTAGGATGTTTGGGTAGGGTGTTTCATCTATAGGTCTCAATATTTGTAAATAAGGGAATGGTGTTTTCCTTTTTTAATTTATGGTGATAACATAAATGGTTTTATAAATAAAATTTAAATTAAATATTTTCATTTTATTGTCAATGTTTCACTGAAGGGAAAATAATTCCAAGGTAAGAAAATAAATTTTTTAAATATCTTTAACCATTATAAATTGGAAAAATATGTGAGGAATTCAAACCTATATCTCTTATTTTATCCACTACATAAACTAATTTTAACTCTAAACATGGTAACTTATGTTTACTACTTTTAACATTAATTAGGAACAAAAATAAAATTTTCCATAATGAATTTTTTAAAAATATTAGATAAATAAATTTATATAACTAGAAATAATTACATTTAATATAATTTTTCCTATCACAATGATACCCCATTATTAAAAAATAAATTTTTAAGCATAAAAATAAATTTTTCATTTATTACATTTCATATATATACATAAAAAAGAATTTTAAAAAGGTTTATTGAATATATAATTAGTATATTTCATTAAAAACATTAATCAATAATTATTCAATTAATTATTTAAGATAGAAACATTTTTTCATTTCAAAACAATTTTCAAAAACATATTTCTTTTTATCAATATATGATTTTATTTAGATTACAACCCATTATATAAATATTATCTGGTTGAGTTCTTGTTAATTTATTTATTTTATTAATATATATAATTCAATTAATTTTTAAATTATGTTAAATGAAATATTTTTCTATAAGAGTAGATAACCTAAAGAAAAAATATCATCAAATTCAATGTCTTTTATTCATTAATAATTTTATTAAAATTGACTAATTATCAATTTCATTTTAATATTATATTAATATTTCATAATGTGTCTAATCTTATATAGACCCTGTAAACAAATGGTTAGGTTATAATGGTATAAAATATCATGGGTTCATTTAGTATCTTGGATGTATTTAAAGTAAGATATAATATTTTAATGTTTTATTTCAACAGAAATACATTTAAATTCATGTGATGTCACACTAAAACCCCAAAAATAGCATTTTTGAACATGGTATGATGTTTCAAAACAATGTATCAAAGGAGAATCATGTTGAATCTACCATTCAAGTTTTAATCCAATACAGAATAATCATTCAAGATCTATTTGGATTTGTACATCTTCCTAGAAAATAATATAATAACCTAGGGAATTAGATTTTCTGAGAAACCTATCCTTAGAACTGATATAAAATTGTTCTATACTAGATAAAATAACAATTTTTAGTAAATAATCACCAAATATAATCCTCGGTAATGATATGATTTTCTAAGGGAATAATATGGTATCAATAATGGTTTCATGAGGCTAAATCAGGTCATAATAGATATATTATTCAACTCACTGATGTATGAATGTTAAGGATTCACAAATGCATATACCATTTACCAAACCATGAAATTATACATACAAAAAATCCCATGTATTTTTTTAAATAGTTCACGTGTTTGTAATTTAGATTATAAATTATTCCAAATAACATCATAAATTTTCTGAGAGAGAGTGTGACCAATCATACCATATCTTAATCCTCTTCTAAATCTCAAAATATCAGTCTTAAAAACCACTAAATTAAAAAGGAGCATATATAATAGGATATTTGTGTCATATTAATAATTTAAAATATTTGAAACCAATCGGTAAGAGTGTTAAAATGAATAAAAATGATTAAACACGGTCAATTTTACAATGAAATTTTTAATTACTTAATATTACATGGTTTAATTTCTCCTTATCATAAATTGGGTGAATCTGAAACCCATTAGTCATTATAGATATTTATATAATCATTGAGTGTTATTCTATAACATCCCAGTTCTGTTCACTAACCATGTATATCAGGTCCTAGTTCCACATACCATATTGGAGGGCCACATTTGGTAGAGGCATCGGACTAGAGAAATAGTTCTAATAAGAATAGAAAGAGTGACAATTAAATTACAATCCATGTGGGAAATAATAGATAAATCTCATAAGTACTTGAAGTAAAAATAATATTGTAGTATATTTGAATTTCATTTAAAGGAAAACAATAAATATAATTTTACCCAATGAAATATCAATGTGCACCTTATATAGATTATATTATAATATATATGTAAAAAGATATCATAGTGATATTATATACTAAAATATTGAAAATAGATTATATTAATTATATAATGTTACAAAAAATTAGTTCCCTACATCACCATGAACTTCTCTCCTCTTCCCAATTGAGGTCCTGTAACACCCTCACAAGTCCGATGGATTGTGGCCTTACCTACTATAAAACTATAAGGTATTTACATCCACCAATATTCAACTGTATGTTTTTACTAAAAAACATAGGCCACCACTAACGATATTCTTAATAATATCCAGTACATATATACAACTATTAACTGAATTGAATCTAATAAAATATATTCATATAATAGTAATCCTTCAATTATTCAAAAATCTACCTATAAATTTTACTCATTCCTTCATTATCTGATTCTAGTTTATTATATATTTGTGGAACTAAATTAATCTAGTAGGTTTCATAATCAATGAATCTATTCTCCACTAGTTTGTTAGTTTTATTCCACACATAAAGAAACACTGTTTCACTCAGGTGATATAATGTCCCACCTAATTACATTTATTGTTAAAAAATTGGATCACTAATCAATATTTTATTTCAAAAGGGGAATTTTTACCCAGTCAAAAAAACTAATCATTAATAGAATTATGTCCCTTACTCATAATTCTATATCACATAGAACCTTGAATCCATCATAAATAGGTACATAACCAATGGTAAAAAATTTCCTACCCCAAAAAAACACTATCTAATGGGATATTGAATCCTACATGGGTAGTCTCTTTAACTTAGAAAATTTAACCCCACCTCAACATACAATACCATAAGGGATAACACATCACATATAGGCATCATCAACATCACGGGTTATATGAACCCTCTACAACTCACTCTACTACAAGTGGGAATGTGTCCTTCCTAGATATCATCATTACTAATGATAGTTCATCACCTCCTAAACATAATCAATCATATTGTAAAATTTTCCAACCTAGATATTCTCACAATTATTGGTAGCTCATTCCTTATTTAACAAACCATATCCAAATGGGTAGTGAATCCACCATTGATTGATATATCACCAATGTTAATGCACATCCTCATCAATATACTCAATAATATTGGGTAAATCATCCCATATAGACTTGTTCAATCAAGTTAATTGTTTACTGAAATCCCAAATGGGTTACTATCACACTAAAAACAAAATATAAATAATAAACCTATATTAGAAGTCAAAAAACCATAATTTATATTTGTCACATATCTTCCATTATGTTAAATATAAAATCGCATTATCGACATTCTTGTATATCATATGAGTTTTTTAAAAGTTAAAAATAATATAATATATGTATTTTTCATTTCATTGTAATCTAATTTCTATAACAAAAAATGTATCCTTGATATAAAACCCATCACACATTACATGTAACATATCCATACATTAAAATAAAATATAATAAATCCAATAGATACCACTCCCATGGTCATAATGTATAGAAACCAACACAAGGCCAATGGAGCTCTAAAACATGGAAGTATATTTCCAATAAATTATTCCATATTGCCACTAGTCCATTTAATTCAACTCTTTTCAAACTCAGATGTCACATATCATATGGTAACCAAAAAATAAACCTCACTAAAAAATACATGTCATAACCCTAGTGAAAAGTTGTCCTTTGTATGAACTTTCATATCTATACATACTAGTACACCCTTTCCAATTCCATTCAAGACAACAAGGCCATTCTCCATAACCTAACACACTACCCATTATTTTCTCTATTATATAACTCAATTACCATGATGTAGCCAATGTAGCTGTTTGAATGTCTCACCCATTTATCAACATTAATAAAGGAGTGTTATATTTCCACATATGTATCTTTATATAAAAATACTCTACATTTCCCATCATCAGGGACTCCTTAAGGTACATCACAATATATAGCCGAACCCAATACCAAAACGAATTCAATGGGAATTATAAATCCTATATAATATCTATTAGAACACTCAAATGGAATAATTTAATAAATATTAGTATATAATCATTACTTTAGACCCCCATCATTTAATCTGGTTAAACACATTTTTTTACCCTAGCTCAAATTCTATCTAATTAAGGGATTTACATATAAATATTGTAATATTTGGGGATATAAATATCATTATGTACTTTTACAAATTATTATGATGTACACCACAATATTAAATATTTCACTAACCCTATTCTACTTTCATGATGCAATATATCATCAATTATAGACATTATTCCATTATAAAATATAATTATTTGTTACAATATGTGTTACATATTCATATAACTATTTAAATCCCATTTATTGAAGAAATAATAATGAAAATTCTTGATACTGATTTAATAATACAATAAATATTAGAACTTTCATATTAAATGAAAAATAAAAAAAAATTAATATCACAATTAATATATATATATATATATCATCAATTTTTTACTCCGTCCACAAAAAAACATTTGGAAACTAACATTATGTTTATAAAAAATCACCATTATGACTTTATTCCTCTCCATAACTATCTACCTTCGAGGAGAAAAATACCTTCAACATGATTTTAGTTCACTACGTATCAATGAGGAAATATCTGGTGGAAAAATATGGTATGGGGGGTGTCTACCATATGTCTGGTTGGATGGAATTCTACAAACTTAAAGGGGGTAAAATGAAAAATGAAAATATTCACAATATTCTCTGATATAATTAGTTGTATAAAAAGTAAAATACATGATGAGTGGACCAATCATTCAATATAGAAACTAGAACTCTATTTAATATCGCGAAAATTGTTATTTTCTATTTTAAAGGGATAAGATTTCCATACTATGTCTAGTGACCTCCATGAGAATTCTAGCGACCTGTTGTTGTAGAGACCACCACCTTCACATTTATCATACTATATAAATAATTTGTTATTACTTCTCACCATAAACATAAAACATTGAATCAATGATTTAATAATATTTTGAATTATATAGAAATAATCATTAGTAATCTAAATCTAGAAAAAAAAATTAAACTCGCCCTATCATGAGTCTAATTAGAGGAATCCAATTTTTCTTTATATCCACTAACACTCAAGGAAATTGGTGATTAAATAATCCCTACCATATAACATTGAATCCCCAATAGGCCATTTTATTTATCATTTTTTACCCACACTATTCATCAAGATCTAATACACACTCATATTCTCTGAAATATATTTATTATGATATATAATACCACACCCAATAAGTGGACAAAATAGATTCTGTAGAATCATGAATATCCATTTATCATAAAAACAATTCTTCCCAAAATTATTCAACCATCCATAACTAAATTTCATTATCATCAACTGGACATTAATTGTTCTAGTTTATTCCTCATTTCATAGATATACTCTAAAAACCCAACATCCTATGGACTGAAACACTTACTAACTTCTATAACTCAATAAGGATGCATTGATCCAAACTAAATTCCTTAGAAATATATTTTAGTAGAGGACATCACTTCTCTATTCTAGATTCTTCCTCTCTTATTATTGAAGATGTGATTTTCAATTCAACGACACCCAGTTCATAGTATTATTCCCAATAATCAATCTATCTATACATGCCATAATTTTTTTAATATTTCATTATAATTTATTGAGAATAAATATTCTTTGATCACAATCATTAAATAGATTTTATTACAATATGATAGACATAGTATTTTAACAAATATATAGATAATTCTTAATCATCCTATATAATAGCAACATAGGGGTACACCCATCTAATGAGACATTGCAATAACTTGAAATGTTTTCTTGTTTTAATCGTTGATATCTTTTCTATTAATTAATTTTTATTAAGTTTTATAATAGATGAAAAAAAATTCATTTTTCATATGAAAATTGAACAGAATCTATTGATCTGTACTTGTACAACTTGGAATTTTCAAGGGATATAAAACAAATAAAAGAATCTACTAACAAATTATTTCATTATTTAAGAATATTACATTTAATCTAAAATGATAACCAATATAACATTGAATAATAAATTAGTAAAAATATATAGGGTAATTAATTAGAAATATAAAAATGTGGGTTTCCTCAATAGCCTCGAATTATAGAACTAATGAAAACGACTAATATAGAGGAACAAGGTGTTTGTAACACAATATTCATTTTTTAATTGACAATCAACCTTGATAGAATAAAAGTAAAAGATGAAGTGTAATAATGGCGGTGTATTTATAGGAACTATGATCATCTACCTATATCTTTTACAAAAAATATACTTGTTTTTAATTATGAAAACTAGTCAATAATTGTTTTTTTTCATTATTCATGTTTATTATGTAGATGCATCTATGTGATCGTCGGGATTATTTATTGAAATAATGAATAATGTAATACTTTTGGAGATTTTAAAAATACGTAATGAAAAATACATTTATGATAATTGTTTATGTTTTAAATAAATTTTATATTCATAAATTAATCTTGTATATTACATTTCAAAATTATAATATATGGTAATGATGTCCTAATTTTTATATCTTCTAGAATGTTTATTTTTCTATAAAATTGTAAAGTTTTAATAAATATGGTTTTTTATTTAAATGAAAAAATATTAAAATTATATAATTAAGATGATGAAATAAATAAAAATTTTGACTCATATCATCAAAATTATCACAGGGTGATGTTTTCGGAAATTAAATATAGTATTTATTTTTTTTTCAAAAAATAAAAATTGACTCTTCACAAGAACAATGATTTTATGACATAATTATTGTGTCATAGTTTTATCAAAATTTATTTTACATTTTATTCAATAAAAATATAATTTAATAATAATAATTGTAAGTTTATAATTATAAATTTGTACGCATAATTCTATGAATTATTTGTTTGATCAAAAAAAATTATTTGTTTAAAAATAATTATTTTTTAATTATCCACATTATTTGGTCTGGACTGAATGAATATTTAGATGTTAGAAATACTTGATCATACTACAAATTTATATCACCAATTAATATTCCCAAATGTCTTCCCAAATAAATTACACCCACAAGTGGATAATTAATATAATAAAACATCATAAATCTAAAAATTAAAAACAACATCACCTCGATTATAAATACTGCCCATTCCTCATTCCACACAAATAAAAAAATCATAATGCATCAATTTATATGAATTTATCCAACAGTAGAGTCCCTCTAAGGTTATCTTAGTGTTCCATGTTACCATCCTCAGGTTTTAAAAAGAAAATAATCAAGGTAAAGAAGTCCCTTCTACTTCCATTTCCATTAAGTACCTTCTTTTTGGGAGACCTATTATTTTCAATGCTTCCTTCATTAGATATGTTTTTGTATTTACATTAATTCCCTCATTTTTTATCAAAGTTATACTTCAATTCCCTATAATTAAAATTTTTTATTAATCCATGTTGTATACCAACACATTGTAGAAATCATTTCATGAAATGATCAATTTTTCATATAATATTGGTATATTGTGACTACCAAAACCCCTTACATAACAATTTAAAGTCTCTAGGATGTAAATATAATATATTAATTTGTGGGATTTGAATGTATTAATCCCAAATTCACTTGTTTTGGGATTTAAATTCTGTAGTAGTAAATTCTGTAAGAGCTTATGTATATAAAAAATAATATAAAAATCAGTCATTATTCTCTTCAGATTATTAATGAATTGATTTATTTTTATCAATGTGTCCCAAATGAATTATTAAAAATTAATTATCTTCAATGATATAGATCCAATGCATTGGGAAAATAATTTATCCCCATAAATGAAATGTTTTAGGATACCATTGTGAATAAACTTTGTAATTATGATTTATTACACTCTCAAGATAGAATGTGATGATATACTTATGAATGTACGATTTATATTTTTTCAATATTTTAATGTCAGGATTCATGTTCAAGGTATTATTATAATACTCATGAAATTATGATCATGCCTTATTGACATGCCTCTTGGTCACATATTATAATTCTACATCGATTAGTCCAATCACGGGCTTTAGGCTTACACATTTCCTTGATATATATCACCAGTAGTTTAGATGTGTTAAAAGTAACTTAGGAATTACCAATGAATATTACATTAATTTGGATTAATTGATTTTTTTTGATTTTATATCATTATGTACCTACTCCAAAGACACAAAACCTTTAAAAATCCACTTTATTTTTTTTAATATTATACCATATGGTGAATGGTTTATGTAATGAAATAAAGGTTCCCCATAGATAATATTAATGAAAATTTTTATTTAAAATTATTAAAAATTATATGTATAAGATGATATATTGGAAAACATTTTGGTATTTTAGAGAAGTTTTATATACTTGGTTTTTATGGAAATACATTCATTTGGGGATATTATATGTCTATGTGTATTTGGAATAGTATTATCTAGGGGTTAGAAAAATTAAAAGGTGGAATTAATGAAGACTCAATCATCACATGGTGCATGAAAATAGGCCTTATTTCATAGTTTTTTTATACTATTAGGTGATATGATTTGGTTAAATGAATTAATATACAAAACATTATGAAGTATATATATAGATAATATAATACTTTTATTATGATTTATGTATACCATCCAAGAATAATGATATTATAAAATTTTATAATTAAGATTCTATTTTGAGATCTTATTATAAGATTCCCAGTGGTAAAAATATTACCACAATGGATTTCTCCTAATAGTGAAATTGATGGACATAGAAAGACAAAAAAAATAGGATATAATAGGAAATATGATGAATTAATTCCTAATATATGGGTAAATAGAGTATAAATAATCATAGTTATAATAAATCATTTAACTTATTTAATGAACAACATCCAAACCCATTTGGGTCATCTTGATTCATCAATGAAAGAACAACTAGTAGTTGAGTCTTTCGTATGCAAAAAAACCTTTAGTTTTTACAACAAAATCAGATCCCTTGATAGTAAAATAATTTATCAATAATATAGAAAATATAATTATATAATTATGATTTATGAAAAAGATAAAGGTATGTCATGATTATTTCTCTTGGTGGGGGAAGATGATTAGTGGTGGAAACATATCAAGAACAAGAATCAAAGGGATGGGGTGGAGGCAATGGGAAGGGAATACATTAAAAATTATTTTTTTTCTGGTATTTTCCTCATACCATATATAACAAAATATAAAGGTAATTATTGAGTAAAAATAAATAAAAATTTAACTACTTGGGAATTATTAAATGAAAATTACAACTCATGTGAATTATTCATCAAGATTAGGCATACAAATATATGGGAAACAGATTGATTCTTATGTGGACTAAGACTATATCTATTTAAATAATTATAAATTTATGATTCTAGGAGTTATGAATAGATTGTGTAATGTTCATTCCATTTTTAAATGTAGTTTGGAATTTCCTAGTGGACTCTTTTAAAAAGTAAAAATAAGAGAAATATGGAACAAAATTTTGGGACTAATATGTACAATAAAATATACAACATCACATATGCAACAAATGTGGTAAGAATTATTGATGTTATTTTTCTGAAGGAAGTATAATGTACTAAATGTGGTGATAAAATGGGAATATAGATCGAAAAAATCTTGGAGATGTAAAGAATAAACATTTAAATTCAAATCTAAAATGGAAGAAAGTTCATGTGTAACCTACTGTGAAATACAAAAAACTGTGGGGAAATGGTAATTTCACTAAATAATTTCGATATTATAAGATAATGAATAGTAACCACCATAAAATCCAATAGAGGAGAAGGGAGAAGGTAGTTCTTTTAAAATTATAATTAATTAATTGGAGACTCGAAATGAATTTATACAAGGTATACTCATCATAAACTCAATGATCGAAAGTACATTGTTCGATTCTGGTACAAAATATTCTTTTATTATTTCACGTTTGTAGAGAATATATAGTTTATCCAAGAACTAATTGTGGTTTATTTTCTATTAAAACTTTTATGGGAACTATAAAATCATCAATGATATATACGGATTACTCTCATATCATTATTGAGTACAATCTCCCTAAAAATTTATTGGTACTCTTTATAATGAAACATTTCATAATACATGGTATAGATTGGTTGTCAAATTATAATTCGATGAAAAAGTATAGAACTATTTTGATTTAAGTGTTCTTTAAAGGAAAGCCTATAATCGTTATCAAAAGAGTGATTTCCCACTATGAATCTTTCTAAGATCAACATCCTACAGACTTATTTATTGAACTTATTTGTGATGTAGAATAAGAATAAGAAATCAAAAATATTGGAGATGTGTCCATTGTTTGGGAATACATTGATATATTTCCTGAAGAGATACAAATAACTATTCTAGATATAGTGGTAGAGATATTAATAGAACACCTATATGGATTGAATCCTATATCGAAAATTATATATATAATTTATTATGTGGGGATAGAAGAATAAGAGATAAATGTCCAAGACCAGTTGGTGAATGGTTTTGTATGAATAAGTGTCTCCTTGAGAATGACCTATTCATTTAGTAAGGATTAATAATGGATTATGGTATCTATTAATGAATTATATAACACATAATGGGATGAAACTGAATAAGAAGTATCCCCTTCTAAGGATTGATGATTTTTTATCATTATTCATGGATATCCATTAATTTTCATGATTCATAATCATTTATAATTACATAAATTGAGTGTTAGTAAAGGGTAAATCCCAAATAGTTCCTTCCAAGAAGGATATGAGAATTACACATTCTTTCCTGTTATATTTATTAATTTTAATTTCATATTTATGTATATAATCAATAGGGTCACTATTTAATACCAGGATAAATTAATGGTGGTATTTATTTTTGAAATTATGATATATTATAAAAGCTATGATGAGTATGTAAATCATATTCAATTAATAATTCGAAATAATAAGAAGGATTAGTTGTTTTTTATATTTGTAAAATGTGAGTTCTGATTACAACAAGTCACATTCTCGGGGCACAACATTTTTAATGAAGGAAACTTAGTGGATCCAAAAATGATGAAGGTCTTCTAGGAGATTCCCCATCCTACAAAGGTGAAATTTTCTTTTAGATTTCTTGGTCTAGTTGGATAGTGTAAGACAATTTGGGAAACAATTTAATCGATATTTTATTAACTAACAATGTTATATAAATTTTGAGTTGTGTTATTATATAAAAAGGAGTGTGAATACTATTTTTATAATTCGAATATGGGTTTTTTAGTGAAAATAATATAACATTACTCTCTAACATGTTGGGATTTATCATTTATAATGATTCATAATTAAAATGGCTTGGATGTTTACTCATTTAAAATCTCAAGGTTATATATAATGCATCATGGGAGTCAAATCCTTATAAATAAAATGATCTTAGAAATTATTTGGAGTTACTAATAGTTATCTTATCATTAATGATATGAAGACATTATCTTTACGCAGAATATGATCTATATATATATAGGCTTCCTTTATTAGAATTATATATTCACGTTGAAGTTGAAAAACATGAATTGGAGAATATAGTTTGAGATAATCAAGGGAAATGATTTCCATATTCACTGCCATCCTGAAAATAAAAATGATGTAGCTGATGATATTAGCTAAAAAATAATACTACTCCATCGATTATGGAGAATAGAAAAGATCCAACTTTCATGGATATGTAAAGGATTGATATGGAAATAATATCATCATGGAATATATCATATCTCTCCAAAATTATTTACTGGCCATATATCCATGAGAAGATTACGGAGACACAAACTGAGGATCTAGGATTTCAATTGAAGGTTAAATCAATAATGGATGATATATTCTTGATTTATACATCGATGAAGTTATTGTATTATGTTTTGGGTTTAGAAATTCTATTTATTCATGAAATAAGATAAATAATGAACTATCGGAATTTGGTCACATACTATCTTTATGCATCATTCCTAAATGAGATCAATATGTATTGTGTTCATCAAGACCACATATAGTAGGAAAACAGGATGATGGAGATCACTAAGTATTCCATGATTTTCTTGTTAGAATGTTATTTTAAAGTGGTAGAATACCAAGGGGATGAGGAATAAATTTCCCATAGCCATTTAAAAATGGGGGAAAAAGACCCTGTAAATTATTAACAGTCTCCTAAATACATCCAATGGATGAAATGTGATATGGGTGGTGGGGGATAGACACATCAAGTCTTCCCACATCATTACTATTTAGGATTACTTATCCCTTGACCAATATGTCATGATGTACATAATGAATGTGGATATTCAATATGGGGTACCATATTGAAAAGTTTACAATCATGATCCAATTCTCACTACTATATTCTAGTGAAGTCTTCAAGAAGATATATATAATATATTGAATTTTGGTTTGTCCTATCACTCCTAAAATTACTGATAAAATAAAAAATTATTCAAACACTTAAATGTATGTTAGGATCCTGCATAGTGGAATTGAATGGTATATTGGATTGATATCTCGCTTTAGTGTAGTAAACAAATAATAGCATCTTCCACTCCAATATTTTAATAGATTAATATGAAACTGTATATGGGAAGCAATTTAGAACACTTACTTGTTGGGATTGATTAGGTGAATAAATACTACATCGACCTCATGTTATGAAATAGATGTTAGAAATTGTACACGATATCCAAAAACACATAAAATCATCTCAAAGTTGATAGAAGGAATATGATAATAAACATAAAAATTAAATGGAGTTTAATGTTAGTGAAAATGTTTTCTTATGTATGTCACCAAGTACGAGAGTCATGTGGTATGTGAATAAATAAAACTTATCAATAGGAAATGTTTTCCATTGGTATCCTAGATTTTATAAGTGCAGTATTATATCTATTACAACATCAACTAAACATGGATAAAATTCATGAAATGTTTCATATATCACTCATGAGTAACTATATACATGATCCTAAAAAATAAAAAAAGTTATAGTTCGTACAAGAAAATATTGATTTATATTATAAGGACAATCTAGTGAATATTTCAGACCATAGATACAATGTTCTATGAAAGAATAAAACTCACCATGTCATAGTATTATGGAAGAACCCTAAATATTCTAATACAACATGGTAACTAGCATAAAAATAAGAAAAAAGTACCCTCTTCTACTCTCAATTGAGAACATGAGTGGAAATATTGAGGATGAAATTCTATTAAAGGGGGGACGACGGTGACGACCTAAAAATAATTATTCATGTAATAATGGTTTTCTTACCTCCAAATAACTATTTGTTATGTTTTATAATAGAATAACATTGAAATAATTTGAAATTCCAAAATTACATTGAACATCATCTCTTTATAATAACGGATACAACTAGGACAAATAATGTAATAAGAAAAAAATACTATAAACCCAAAACACTTTATTTCCTAATTTATGAATGTTATATTAATTCTTAATTAACTGTAAATATCATATGGAATATTTTAATTTGTTAAAATGAAGGATAAATAAATTTTAATATACTAATTTTGGTCCCCATGATCACATAGAATCATCACACCTATTAAAATACTTTAGTAGAGGAACAATGATTTAGTAATACAGTATTCATTTTGGAAACATTATTGAGCCTTTCTAAAATTGATGTGAATAATAACGTTTAAGAATGATGGTGTATTATGATGGAAATATGATCATATTAATTCTATTATTGTAAAATATTATAGAATTTAATTAAGACCACTAGTGATTAGAATATTTGGGAATAATTTTTTTGTTACATCGATATATTTATGGGATCATTGTGGTTATTTATTGACATATTCAAAACTGTATTATTTTTTGTGACTATGAAATATTCTATAAAAAATATGTTTCACAATTAATATATATTTTTAAATTAAATATTTTTTTAATAATTTAATGTTATAAAACAATTTTTACAATGAAAATACATTCTAACAATATCAAGTATATTTTTTATAATGATAATTTTTTTTAATTTTTCCATAAAATTTAAAAAAAATTATTAAGAATTTTTATTTCAAAGATATAATTTTTTTATATAATTTTTTTAAATAAAAATCAATTTTACACACATCATGTCAATATTTATAATTCCCCATCCTTATAATCTCAGGGATATGGCCTTACATTATTACATTATCATTATTACAAGGAATAAAAATATTCAAGGACCAATTAGTTTAGAACTTATTTAAAATAAAATGTATATATGGAACCCATTTAAAATTTGGAATAAAAAACGATATAATACATAATAAAATATAATTATCTACAGCCATGAAACTCTTTCCTTTAATTTATCTTTATACCCTGGGGAAAGGGAAAAAATAATGGTGAGCTCATATACTAAATAAGGTTAATATTAATCAGAAGTTATAATTAATCAATGTTCAAAATCAATATGTAAAGTTAAAATATACTAAAAATAGATTCCATTTAGTCAATAAAATGGAAATGAAATTCCACAACTATTTTTACCATATTCATAATCCTATAGAAAATAATAACATAAATGAAGGAAATTCTTAATTATTTGACTCCAAGTTTCCAATGTACGTGGAACCATTTGAATCAATTCAATTCATAAGATGATTCAAATTATACAAGTTACAACCAATTTTAGTTGGTCCAACTGTAACTCAACTATCAAGACCATTCATAAATAGTTTAAAACATTCTGGTGACAAATACAACGGGTTTTTTTCAATCTAAATTTTCCCTAATAGACTGCCAATGCAATCGGGGGATTGATTTATGTAGTCCCAAACCCATGTTGTGATTTAAAAAAAATTACCTATATATCAAATGATTAATTTAAATTCATAAAAAACGTTCTTAAAAATGTATATATTGATTAGAGGAAACATATTTATAAATATATCCAACAAAATTAAATATAATTCAATATAAAATCCTTATGTTAATATGGTATATGATTTAGAAAATAATAGTATCCATCATTTAATAATATTTATATCACAATAAAATATAGTATTCAATGAAAAATGAAAATGATAACGTGATTGATTTAACAAACCGATAACAATCACAAAAGAAATTGGGACTACAAGATTACTTTTACCAGTTGGTAATTTTCAAGCAAAAACCCCCATGGATGAGATAATTCAAATAAAAACTATAAAAATAATGAATATAAAATTATTCATGATATAATATACAAAATTTTTTATTATCTAACCCAATAAAAAATAAAAATTGGTGTATATAACATTTTTCTCATATATGTAAAAAGTGAGATGAAAATACTTTATTATATACTTCATTTTGGAAGAAAATGTTTTAACCTCATGTATAATGGATTAATAAATTTTAATATATTATAAAATATCTATACTCATATTTATAATATCATAAATGTTCTTCATAAAATATCTTATTACATATATGTTCATAAGAATTCCTTATTTTCATAGTTTTTTGCTTAAATTTCCTAATATTTTTCTTATTTTTTCACTTGTCATTATTTTCTTATTATATAGATCATGATATAATCATCTATAGAATTTAAAAAATAATATATTATATATACTCAGTATATATTTATTTTTATTAATCCAAAAAAAATTGATATATGAAATGGAATGAACCATTCATTGAGATGGTAGGTCATACCTACGAATGAATGCTACTTCCATTTCTTATACATACTAAAAATAGAAATGATATATATATATATAAACATTATAGTATCATATTTAACTAATATATTTTTAATATGTTTATTAAAATTGTCCATGATACATTCTATCTATATAAAAAAATAGTCACATTTCTTTTAAGAGGCAGCAGTCAACATGTCTAAAAACTGAGTTTTCATATTCCCAAAAACAAGAAATTGTTAATGTATATTCTATATATAAATTAAATATGCATAATTTAATAATAAATATCATAAAAATCCTATATAAAATATAATGACAACATTATCACAACCATAAAATGTTTAATGGAAGAACGAATGACATCGGTTCGTGAGGTCGTAGTCTGTAGTACACATGAAGGATAATTGTGTATCAAATTTGATGGATGTGTTTTTAGATGTAGTATTTAAAAAATTTCTTAAAAAATATAATCATATATATTATAAATTTGTTATATTTTATGAAATATATATTAATTATTTAAGGACTGTATATTGAAATAAATCAAAAGTGATCATTGAAGTACATTAATTATTTTTCAAGTAACTCCTTTTTGATTATAACGAAAAGCTTCCTTGGATTGATTTATCAAATGTTAATTCTTCTAGGATGAAGGTGGGATGTTTTAATTCTTATTGGGGAAATTATTGGACAACCCAAATGGGTTTTTAGTTGTGAAGAAGTGGGGGTTGTGAATTCTTTTTTATAGTGGATGGGGAGTGTCAATCACGTAAATATAAGAAGGTAAACACTATTGGGAGGTATCCTTTAACTCATGTTCTATAAAATTAAATCATAATTCATTAATGTGAAATTATGTTCATTACCAACCTCGAAAACAATGCTAGGGGTAATTTTTTAATTTTTTTATCAACATATATGTTACCCCAAATTTTGTATTCTCTTTTTTATTAACGTAAGAAGTTTTCTAACCAAAGTAATTTCCCCATGAAGACTAAATTTATGTGGTATTTTTTACAATATATAACCAATGAATCCGAAATGTTATATCTAATTTAAAAAATAAAAAACACATTTGTAGTACAAATTAATTTTTAAAAAAGTGCATGGAATGCACTAAATCATCGCTTTAACATGAACTGTGCTAAAAATGTTTCTACTATTTCGGGGTCGACATATTCATTATAAAATATTAATTTGTCAATTAATAGAAATTATTTTATATTAATTATCATTTAAAAATATATTTTATAATTGTTTCATACCGGTTCAACTGAAAATCGTTAAATAAATTAGCTTTAATGTCAGTTTTGACATTATTTATTGAATTTAATTTTAATGACATCAAAAAAATGGTCGATTTTAAATAAAATAATATCAAAACAATTTAAAATGATATATACATTTAAAAAATCAATTTAAACAAATAATTTATTCAATTTTAATACATTTAGTTTAATTTATCTTATTTCATTATTATCTAAATAATCAATCTCTTGGCATTTATTAAATAACTTACTTAATTCATTAATTTTAAAAAATTATGGTAAATATTTATTATTAAAACAACTCTTTTATATTCAAAAATGTTATTTAAAAATAAAACAAAATATTTCCTATTCATATCTCAATTCTTTATAAATTTTTAATGTAATAAAGGTTTAATTTTTTGTATTTTTTACATATAATATAATATAGGCCACATTTATATATTATTTTAACAATTACTCAAAATATTAGAAATAATATGGGATATGGCAGTAATATTTGTAATTCCCCGACCCCAGTTACCCAGAGTTGGTGTATTATTACATAACATTGGCATGATTACAAGGAATCAAGCCCCGAAGGACTGATCAGTTTAGAAGTCTTGGAAAATATATTACATTCATGAAGATCAAAATTACAACTTGAAATGAAAAACAGCAGTAATTTATTTCATTAGAAACGTCCAATACTCATAGATTATGCCTAAAAGTCACTCATAAATAACTTCTTCAAATCATGGGAAAATAAAACATATGAAAGGGGTGAGCTTAGATGCTCAGTAAGCATAAATAATTTATCATAAGCTATAAAATTTTAAGGAAATATTTATAATAAAACAAAATCCTTTTGAACATAATCATTAACATAATTTGGAAAAAATTAATCAATCATTACCATATAAACATGCACATGGATATTCTACAAGTTGAATAATCACATGTAATAAAAAATTTGATAATGAGGGAATGTATAGTACTAGAAATTAATTTCTTTGTCTAGGCCTCGTGCCAGGACCTATGGGCTTACTGTAACTAGACCCAAACCTAGAGAGCCCTTGTAACCGGACTCCATCTCGGAGAGCTTCTGTAACTGGACTCCAACTCGGAGAGCCTCTGTAACCGGAAACCAACCCGAAGGGTATACTGTAACTGGACCCCAACCCAAAGGGCTTACTTTTACCGGACCGTAACCTGAAACATACTAGTCCAATACATTCATCTTAATAAAATGTTGAAATTTAACATAAACATTCGTATTAAAACTAGAATTTCAAATGTCAATACATTAACCTTACACCATGAATGGAAAAAAAATATCATATCCACATTCAAACATATCATAACTTATTAAATAAAATTTTTAATATTGTATTTATAATAAATCAACATCAAACAAGTTTAAAATCCATTAAAGGATGTTGAAAAGGTTGAAAATTATCAGGAAATTACATTGAGATAAATACCCCTTTTCATGAAATAATTTAAAATTGTCACAATTTATAAAGGTAGTCATTTAAAAAATATTTTTGAATCAATGTTTCCCATACCTCTTTTAATCTTTTTAAAAGGATTATCATTTCAATACATTCATGTCCATATAAATAAATAGTTAAAATCATTTTGAAAACATGGACATAAATTAAAAGGGTTTAGAAACAAAAATCATTAAAACATTTAAAATGATGATATATTAAAATAGAACCTCCCATAAAACCTTAAAATATTCCTTCTGAAATAAATTTTATAAAATATGGGTATCTATGATTAGTATATCCAAGAAAATACTTACACCTGAACAATCTCAGATAATAATGAGATTGAGGAAATAACCCATACCTCATTGTAATCAATCGAGTCGTATGAAAGTCAATAACCAGAAAATGAATCACAGATTATTAGGAATATAAATAGAATCTTGATAATATATATCTAATGGAAATACATAATGTACCACATGAAATAAAAAACTTGTGAACAATGGAAATCTCACAGAATTAAAAGTGAGATAAGAAACCCCTTACCACGTGTCCGACTTGACTCACTCCTATGTTCTTTGTTCTTCATGAATAACAAACATATGTTAATTTCTACTTGATGAATAATATTTTCAAGTTTTTTATTCCCTTTATATAACTTATTACATTTCTATAACAATCAGTTAATTATTTGAGTTCATATTGGACATTTTGTTGATGTTCGGAACATGAGTAAAAATTAAACCTTTTATAATTATAAATTTCTCATGTGATCAAAATTCCATTACCTATATAATGATATTACTCCCTTATATTTGATAAATATCATATAATTTTAGAATATATATGTATTTATAATAGTATATAATATTTGGAGATAATAAATTAAATGCACAGTTCATGGAGACGGTAAGTCATACGTACTCTTGAACGCTACATTCATTTCTTTTATGAATCTTAAAGGAATTAAAAAATAATGATACATAGGTATATTATAATTCCATTATAATATCATATATAATATAATTAAATCCATACTTTATACTTCCCACATAATTCATTAATGAGTCATAATACATTGAAGGGGTGGTAGTCTGCACTTCCTCAAATGAAATTATCGCATTTTACCGATAATGGAAACCATAAAGGTATAATATCAATGGAAAATATAGAATCACAAAGAATAAATAAACATAATATATATATATCATATATAAATACAGTTTCATCTTAGTGTCCACCCTAAGAGGCGGTAGGAGACAAACGAACAATTATTGTTTCGTGAGGCGTTAGTTTTCCAACCACAAAAACAGTATGTTCTTCACCCATTAGAGGGAGGTGTGTGTAAGTTTAGTTCGAATAATTATCTTAAAAACATCCTAGTATATTGAGGACACTGGTTGTTTCATTAAATAAAGGTATAAAAAATGTTTAGGGGGTTAGAGAAGTAAAATAAAACAAAATAAATGAAAAGAATTTAAGAGAAACGGTTACCTTTAATTTGGGTAACTTCCTTTTCATTGAACTAAAAAGACTTTTTTATGTGACTTTTACCTACGATAAGGATTTTAGGTGTACTATAGAGATCTTGAGAGCTTATTTGGTAAGGGGTTGGATGATCTAAGGGGATTGAGAGGTGTGTGGAATGGGTTAGAAGGGGAGTCCTTTTATTAGGGGAAGGAGGGGATCTTTAGGAAACTTTGAAAATATTACTTTATTATATATTGATATTCGTTTTATAATGGACCGAAACTAATTACAGTAGAAGAAAATATGACTTAATGTCGAAATAAAATCATCTAATAAGAATTGGACAGGTTTTTGATATTGTTTAAATATTAATAATCATATATATTTAAATCTTTTATTAATGAGGTAAATACTACATCATTATTGTGTCACAAATAATTTAATTTATTTGAGGTCTAAAAATTATAAAAAAATACCATAATATATTAAATATATTCATATTTCCAATGAATATTTATAGACAAATCTATGACTTATATAACCCCATTTAAAAATTGATTTACTAAATGGTTTTTGTTTATGTCATTTTTGCCTTTACTTTAAGTTAATTAAAATAAATTTTCATTATCATTAATAAGTGGCTCCATGGGTTCCCAAAATCGGCCCATGGATGCCCATGGTTGGCCATGACTCCTACAATAAGGTTAGGACTAGTGTTAAGGTAATTTTTTATTATTATAATATTCTTTTCACCTTGAATTGCCCTATTTAACTTTAACTGCTGTAAATAAAAGTCAAAAGTTACTATTTACCAAAAATCATTTCATATTATTGAACCACATTTTACTTACTGAGGATAACTATGTCTCTTGGATTTTTGAAATTCAACTCACAGAAACAGCAAAATTATGTTTTATGCAAATTTGCAATTTCTCCTTGGAGGTGGGTAAAAGACGGTAAAAAGGTCAATACATTTTTTATATATCTAAACATATTATAAAATGACTCCAATGAATTATATTTAACTTATATAGATATTATGTATCTATTTTAATTTAAAATAAAATTAAAAAAATAAATAATTATTTAAATAAAATTTTGGTTATAACTAATAACTCAGTGTTTTCACTATTCATCAAAAATTGAATGTTTTCAAAAAAATACCAAAATATCACCCTAAGATAATTTTGATATTCAAAATTTAAAAACAAAGTCTATTTTACCAAATTCAAACCATATATGTTTCATTTATTAATTTAAAATTTATTACCATTGTCAAAAACAAAAACCACGTTTTTAAGAACTATTAACTAACAAAAATTGATACTTGTTTATGTTCAATTTCAAAGTGAAATTATTTCAAATTAATAAAATTTTATTACATGGTAAAAATATAATCTATTAATACTTCCAAACTAATAAAATTTATAATTTAACACTGAAAATTATTTTGATTAAAAATGTTGTATTCAGTTAAAATATAGTATTTTCCACTATTTACCTAAATATGAATGTTATCAGAAAAAACACCAAAAATTTATTGATACTAAATTCTTATATACCGATTCTAATAAATAACCTTATTTTTTCAAATTGAATATATAAAAATTTCAAATATTGGATTTAAAAATGGTTCTCCATTAAAAGGTGGTAAAATTACAGTTTTTAAAAAGTGCTTCTTTTATCTGAAAAATGAACTTTTTTCATTATGTCAAATAATAAAATAATATGGATTCTAAAATTATAAATATTATATAAAGTTCAAAATTTAGTTAACACTATTCCTAAACTCTTTTGAACGGCAAGATTGGTAATTCATGGTGCGCTTGAACTCGATGTTGCGTGTAGTGCAAGTTATTGAAATACATTGAAGAAATAAATTATTGTGAAATATTGTGGTGTTAATTTCATCCCTCCTTAAATAAATTGCATCCTTGCAATTTCAAATTGTTCTTCAAAAATAAAAGGTTTAAAATAGAAAATACATTTGTGGGAAAACCCACATCGGAAATTGGACTGAAAAAATTTACTCATAATAAGAGAAAATGGGGAATGAAAAAGTCACCACCAAATTATGATCTCGATTAGAAGAAAAATGGTTGAAATTATAGACACGTAATTGGAAGAAAAACTTAAATATTTATATTGAGTGCTTGAGGTCATTAATCACAAACAATTGTAGAATTTATGGCCTCAAAGCCATCAACCTATGATGATTTAAAATATCATCAGGTCAACAAAATATAAGGTATTATGATAAAATATTTTATGTTTTAAGATATGCTACCTAAATTTTAAGAATTAATTTCTTCATAGAATAAGAGTAGAAAAAATATATACCTGACAGGTAGAGTTCCATCCATTAACTAATTTCCACCACAAACACATCTTTCACTCTAAAAGATAATATAACTTTAAAAATATTCTATTTATACTATTCATATAGGTTTCAAAAAAAGTAATTTTTAATTCATCTACAAGATCTTTAAAAAACAACATTATACAATCCAGGACATCATGTCGTCCAATCGTAGGTGTTACACACATGTCGCACTTCAGTTGCGGGTTCAAGTCTCGCGGCCTTTCCGGACATGATGGGATGCCGCCTGACCTCTGGGTTGTCCTTATTATGCCAATCCAAAAATATTATCCCACTAGACTAATCCAAAATACTTCTATTCATACTCACAGTCCAAAATATATAAGGAAGGTAAACACAATGAAGATCCTTTTTCCGTGTAATAACATGTGAACACCATCATCATGTATTTTTTAAAACACTAAAACATCCTGAATTACCATAAAACCTTATTTATTACATCTATGTTCCCTTATTGCTTATAGAATACTAGATATAATCCTTCTATCCAAAAATGTTGTATACTCCAACAATTATGGAATATAAAAATCATTAATTATGACAACCCTTCTTTTATTACAAACTTACACATGATTTATTACATAAAACTTCACTTGATACAACAAGAATATCAATAGGTTTAGTGTCTTTGTGTCTTAGTATCATTACATAAAAACTTAAAACATTAAATACAACATCTTTATTGAAAACATCCTTTACATGACCACTACATTCCCTCATACTTAGCATTGCATGGGATGACCTGGGGACATGCATAAGAAAAGGGTGATCTATAAAGCCCAGTAAGGGAGTTCACATGGAATAACATGAGGAGTACAATACATGTTAGAAAATGGTCATATCAATAGAGAATAAAAGAAACATGAATATAAAGTCATGATAAATCACGATAATCATAACATTGAAATGTGGCAACAACACTTAACATGGAATTGGCATGAGCCAAGGACCATTGCACATGGAGCATGAGTAAATCCTCATTGCACATAAAGCATGATTAAACTCTCGTTGCACTTGAATTAGCATGAGTCAACACTCATTGCACATGACGTATCATGACACTATACTTTACCCAATGTATTGGAGCGCTATAAGGGCGCACCCTTCCTAAACATTTCATTTCATGCATAAGTGTGCCACATGGATCATAAAACATGGATTCATAAAATATAATCATTTATTCCATGATAAAGGAATGTGTAATTCATACATGAAACATTATAATAAATATGTAAATTTTCATAAATGTTAATACCCTTTATTGAGAAATGGGAATGGTATTCACTACACAATGACATTGTCTTAGAAAATCGGTGTAATTTCGCCAGCGTAACGGCGTGACATAAGAATTCATAAAAAATGGTTGATGAGAGATAAAGGGGTTCCTCATCATATTTAAATTTAATGGATAGTAAGGAGGACATATAGATACTTTTCCCAGCAATTTAAATGGAATTTAGATAAATGATACAAAAGTATTGCTTGAATTTAAAAGAGGAGAGAGAAGTTCCTTTCAGAATTTCAGCATAGTAATAGGTGTACATGGGAGGCATTTATTGAGATATAAAGGCTCTCCCATCATTCAAAAATAAAGATGTAAGTATGAGGGAGGTTCCAAACCATACCCCAACATTCATAATTGAAATTAAAAGGGAAAAAACGTAAAGAAAATTGGACAAAATGAGAAAGGAAGAAAAAACCCTTACTTGGAAGTGTGCTTCCAAAGGCTAGAGAGAGGCTTGTGAGAGGCTTCTTGGGAGCTTGGGGAACCATGGGAGGATTCAAGAGAAAGTATGTCAGAGGTTGGACGAACTCCAAGGGATTTTAGTGAGGAGGAAGTGGGAGCTTTGGTGGGTTTATATAGGAAAGGTGGGGGAATTCTTTATTATTTAGTTTTGGGTCCCCTTACATTAAATTAATCCAAACCACAAACCATCCCATGGTTTTTGCCCATGGTTTTTGGAAAAGGGAAGAGGAAAAAAATATTTTATGAGGAAAAAGTACGAAAATATTAAAATAATAAGGTTGCTTATGTGTAGGTGAGTCACACTCCCATGGAAATTAATTTAAAAAGGCAAAGTGTTGAATATGTCTTGAGGGGTCCATTAATGCTTTGAAAAGTAAGTCAAAAAAACCCAAAATTATATTATTTTAATGGTAAAACATATATTGGCCGGAAATAAGGATTATAGTATTTTATTAAATCACCATTTGGTCATTATGATGTCATGAAACACATTATATATTTAAATGGTATTTAATTTTTACCCTAAAATTTTACTCTCTCAGAAAATTATGAAAAATTCAGCGTTGGATAATTTCGATGTCCTAATTCCAGAAATTACATTTATTTTATCTAAATAATTTTCTAAATATGTTAATTTTTAATTTTAAAATAAAAACTGACATTTATCAAAAATTCACTGGTTTTGAAAAAAATGGCTTTCAAACCTTAATAAAAATTTTAATTGCATTCATAAAATTATAAGATAATTTATATATAAAAAAAATTAATTTAATAATATTATTATTATTTTATTAAAATATTATTTAATTCAAAAATCCCTTAATTTAACAAAATATATTTCTTAATTAAATAATAACTAAAACACCATTTGTACTTAAAAAACTATTTACAATGTATCAAAAATGACTAGAAATTATATTCATTATTATATAAAAAAATAATGTACATGAACATAGTACTAATTATTTGTTACATAACCCCTTATAACAGCCACATAGGACCTAAGGGTAAGGTTTGCGATGGTGACAGACTCTTAGGGTGGCTCGGATAACATCGCTCTAGTGGTAATCTCTACCAACTTCCACTTTTCCCGTAGACGGTCCCGTTAGAGCTTGACATGGTGAAGCTCAGCTTGGGATTGGTCAAGAGCAAAGCCCAAGGATGCCACCTCTTTTCCGAGCTCCGACAAATGGGCTTCGTATGGGGCAATTCTACTGGATGAGGCCATCGCTTCTTTTGTCTTAGTAAATTGGATTTGTTAAGGTCCTATATTAATACTAATCATGTGATCACTGTTCAACGGCTATATTAACAATGGTCAAAATTCTTAACATAAAACCAAAGAAGTTGACATCTTATAAAAATATTTTGCATAAAGATACATTTAACTAGATCAAGAGGGATGTTCCATTAATGAAACTTTGGGTCGTTAAAATATTCCCCCCTTATGAAATTTCGACCTCAAAATTTTTCTTTTCCCACACTAAAACAGATGTGGGTGACTCAGCTTTATATTTTCCTCCTATTCCCAAGTCGCTTCTTCAAACTTGTGGTTTCTCCACAACACCTTGACGAGGGGCATTGTCTTATTTCATAGAACTTTTTCACTACGATCTAAGATCTTCACTGGTTTCTCCTCATAAGAATGATCATCTTCCAATTGTACCACCTCGGAAGAGAGTACATGTAAAGGGTCCAGTATATACTTCCTTAAGAGGGATACATGAAAGAAATAATGTACATTGGCAATGGCAGGTGGAAGTGCTAGTCGATAGGCCACAGCCCTGACATGATCAAGAATCTCGAAGGGGTCGATGTACCTTTGACTTAACATCCCTTTCCTTCCAAACCTCATGACCTTCATCCATGGATATATGCGTAGAAACACCATGTCTCCAACTTTAAACTCAAGGTCTCATCGATGATTATCTGCATAAATCTTCTGTCGACTCTAGGCTCCCTTGATATGCTGCTGAATGGTTTTCACCTTCTCCACCATTTCTTCGACCATTTATGGTCCGAGCAGCTTATGTTCACCGACCTCATACCAACATGCCAGTGTTCTGCACCTTTTCCCATGCAGGGCTTCATATGGTGCCATTTGGATGATCGAGTGAAAACTATTGTTATAAGAGAACTCAACCGGAGGAAGATGTTGATCCCATCCTCCTTTAAAGTCCATTGAGCACGCTCTCACCATATCCTCAAGTGTTTGGATAGTCCGCTCGGATTGGAAATCATTTTAATGATGATAGGCCATACTAATGTTCAGTTCAGTATTTAGAGCATGTTGAAGACTCTTCCAAAACATAGAGGTGAATCTTGGATCTCAGTCAGACACAATAGATAGTGGTACTCCATGCAACCTTACCACTACCCAGATATATATCTGTGCCAGTTGATCCAATGAGAAATCCTCTCGAATAGAAATGAACTGTGGAGTCTTTGTAAGACGATCCACAACATCCTAGATTACATTGTTACCTTTGCATGTCCTTGGAAGTCTGGTGACAAAGTCCATGGTGATGTTCTCCCATTTCCATTCTCGTATGGGCAATGGTTGCATCATCCCCTTAGAATTCTGCCTCTCTGCGTTCACTTTCTGACACACCAGGCACTTTGATGTATATTCAGCGATCTCCTTCTTCATATTATCCCACAAAATGTTTTCTCAGATATCTTGATACATCTTTGTGCTCCCTGGGTGAATAGAGAAATTTGAACTATGTGCATCATCCAAAAGTTCCTTCTTCAGCTCCGGACTAGATAGAACACACAGTCTTTTCCCAAACCGCACAATTCCTTCTTCATTAACATTAAACTCTAAGGATTTCCCTTTTTTGATAGCTTTAACTTTTTCCTGAATTCCCACATCATCTTTTTGAGCATCCTTTAACCATTCCAAAAGAGATGGTTGAGAAATCATTTGTGAAAGGATTGATGATGTTCCCTTCTTTATTATTCCCACGTCCATCTTCATCAAGTCTAAGAAAATTGGATCCTTCTCAATTCTCATCATTGATAGAATTGTTGGGTCCTTTCTACTTAGGGCACCTTTCACCTTGTTCTCTTTCCCAGGGTGGTAATGTATTGAACAGTCATAATCCTTGATGAGCTCTATTCATATTCTCTGGCGCATATTAATCTCTTTCTGTGTGAATATATATTTAAGACTCTTGTGATCAGTATATATCTCACATTTCTCTCCATAGAGATAATGCCTCCAGATTTTCAAGGAAAACATCACCACCGCCAACTCCAGATCATGCATTGGATAGTTTTTCTCATGGATTTTCAACTACCTTAAGGCATAGGATATAACTTTATCATTCTGCATCACCACACATCCTAATCCCTTCTTTGAAGCATCACTGAATACCACAAAAAGTTCCCCACTTGTGGGTAATGTGAGCACAGGAACAGTGATAAGCCTCCTTTTCAACTCCTTGAATCTTTCTTCACATTCATCACTCCAAGAAAACTTTACACCCATTAGAGTTATCTTGATAAGAGGGTTGTACAATCATGAGAAATTCCTCACAAATCGTCGATAATATCCAGCTTACCCCAAGAAGCTATAGATATCCGTTACCGATGTTGGCATTGGACATCCCTCAATTGCATCAGTTTTGGAGGGGTCCACAGATATCCCATTGCTTGTGATGATATAGCCCAAGAATGATACCTCTTTCAACCAGAACTCACACTTGTTGTACTTTTCATAGAGCTTCTCTTTGCGCAAATTCTCTAGTACGGTTTTTAAATACTCCTGATGATCTTCCTTGGTTTTGGAGTATATTAGAATATCATCTATAAAGACTACCACAAATTTGTCAAGGTAATCTGTAAAGACTCTATTCATCAAGTCCATGAATATTGATGGAGCATTGGTGAGTCCAAAAGGCATTACTATTAATTCATAGTGCCCGTATCTTGTACGAAAAGCAGTCTTGGGGACATCTTCCTTCTTCACCCTTACTTGATAATATCCCAACCGCAAATCCACCTTGGAGAAGTATTTTGCTCCATGCAGATGATCAAACAAGTCATCGATTCTTGGGAGAGGATACTTGTTCTTTATCGTTAGTTTGTTAAGTTCACGATAATCGATGCAAAGCCGCATTGACCCATCCTTCTTCTTTATGAAGAGGACTAGTGCACCCACTGTAGTTGTTTCTTCATCTCTTCAAGCTCTACAATAGCCATTCTATATGGAGTCTTGTATATTTGTAGCTCCCCAAGTATAAGTTCAATTGAGAACTCAACATCTCTTCTTGGAGGAAGACCATGCAGTTCCTCGGGAAACACTTCATAAAATTCCCTCACAATAGGCATTTCTTCAAAGATGGTTTCTTCCTTAGAATCAATCATCTGAGCTATATACGTGTGCTCATACGGTAGTAATATCCATGCTTGAGATGATGGAGCTAAAGTAGAATCATCTTCCTCCTGACACTTGTAAAGAACCAGGGGTCGATTCTCCATATGGAGTGTGATTTCCCTCTCCTGACAATTTATGTTGGCTCTATATAAGGAAAGCCAATCCATGCCAAGAATTGCATCAAATTCTACCAGAGGGAGTATGATGAGGTTCGCCAGAAAATTCAATCCACAGAATACAACAGGGGAGGACTTATATTCATGGGATGCAATGATTGCCCCATTTTCCGTACTCACCGACATCTTTACTTACATGATTTGTGGTGGTGCTGGGATTGTTCTACTAAACATTAGAGATATAAAAGAATGCGTAGAACCTAAAACAAAAAGTAAATTTTCTATTCTTGAATGAATAACTAGCGTACCTGTCGCCACTTCGTTGTCGGGGTTCACTTTAGCAGAAGTGACGGTAAAATCTCTTCCTTGCTGCCCTGGAGGTTGCTGGTTGTCTCTGAAAACCCTTGGATTAGGGCATTGATTTGCAAAATGACTCGGTTCATTGCATTTGTATTATTGAAAAATGCATTGAGGTTCGAACGGAGCATTCCTCTCCTCTTTCACAGCGGTGGGTCTTTCTTGCCGACAGTTAACAGCTAGGTGCCCTTCTCTGCCACACCTGAAGCATTTTCTCGTCCCCTTTAGGCAATTTCCAGGGTGCTTCTTTCCACACTTTTGGCAAGTAGGGTGCTGGATCTTCTTATCACCATTGGATATATCCATCGGACCACCATCATTGAAGTCCACCTTGCTCTTCTTGCCCCCATGATACCCTTGTGATTCCCCGATCTCCATTTCAACCTTGAGGGCACATCGGACAATTTCCTCATAGCTTTCAAAGTCACGGATCGCTAATTCTTTCTGCAAACTATACTTCAACCCACCAAAGAAGTGTTCAAGCTTGCATTTAGGGGTAACGACAAAGCCGGAAGCATATCATGCAAGCCTTGTGATGTTTTCCTCATACGCTCCAACAGATTCTTCATCCTTTTTCTTGAGGGGAATGAATTCTCTTTCCATCTTAAGCCGTAGGGTGCACGAAAAATATTTATCGAAAAACAACTTCTAGAAATCCTTCCATTCCAACGCCTTGATCTTCTCCTCAGGATTTATATTTTTGATCAACTTCCACCATTGATCAGCTTCACCCTCCATACGATAAGCCGCTAGGAGAACCTTCTCTTGTTCAGAACATTGGAGTATAGAGAATATCTTTTCAATGTAGTTGATCCATTTTTCAGTGATCGTGGGATCAGATGATCCACTAAATGTAGGAGGCCTTTGTCTCATGATGCTCTTGATAGTGACTTGTTCTTTCTTGGGGGGGGGGGGGGGTTGAATGTTCTTCTTGACCCGTGTTTCTATTAAAACATGATTTAGCTAAGAGAGAAGCGTCACAAAGTTCGCGATTCCTGCTCCCATTGGATTGGGAATCTCATTAGTACAGTCATCACACTCATCTTCACAATGGTTGTTAGCCCGAGTCCTCCTATTACCATCCATTGGATGGAATAAATGGAAAGTTAGGGGTAACACATAAAGGGTAATCCAAAGACAAAAGTTGATGACTTATAAATAAACTTTTATTTCCTTAACTCATAGTATATAGGCTTCAATCTAGGATTTTCATGATCTACTTTCTAACATATATTCTTAGGGGAATTTTTTAATTCCCTTAATAAGGGTTCATACTAAGCTTTTGAATTTATCAAAACATATCCCCCGGGAGTGTCGCAACCAAGAGTGCAGCAAGGCCCGTTGTTGTGCACCAGTTCTCGTTCGAGTCTAGCTCAAGGCGGTGTTTTCGGGTTTTACCCCTAGGATACATCTGTGCCAGAGCCACCTCTACCTGCTCATATCCAGACAGGGACGTATTTGTTTGATAAACCACATACTCAGTACTTACCAAAACATAGGGATGTTTTTATTATACTTAGTCTTTTATCTAAGGCTTTACTAGGGTTTCCTAATCCCAAAAATAACTAAACCTATCCTCTGATACCAACTATGACAACCCTGATTTTATTACAAACATACACATGATTTATTACATAAAACTTCACTTGATACAACAAGAAGATTGAGAGGTTTAGTGTATTTGGGGCTTAGGATCATTACATAAAAACATAAAACACTAAATACAACATCTTTATTGAAAACATCCTTTAAATGAAAAATACATTCCCTCGTACTTAGCATTGCATGGGATAACCTAAGGACATGCATAAGAAAAGGGTGAGATATAAAGCCCAGTAAGGGAGTACACATGGAATAACATGAGGAGTACAATACATGTTAGACAATGGGAATATCAATAGAGCATAAAAGAAACATGGATATAAAGGCATGATAAAGCATGAAAATCATAACATTGAAATGTGGCAACAACACTTAACATGGAATTAGCATGAGCCAAGGCCCATTGCACATGGAGCATGAGTAAATCCTCATTGCACATAAATCACAAGTAAACCCTCATTGCACTTGAATTATAATTAGTTAACACTCATTGAAAATGACGTATCATGATACTATACTTTAACCAATACATTGGAGCGCTATAAGGGCGCACCTTTCTTAAAAATTTCATTTCATGCATAAGTGTGCCACATGGATCATAAAACATGGATTCATAAAACATAATAATTTATTCCATGATAAAGGAATGAGGAATTTATACATGATACTTTATAATCAATATGTAAATGATCATAAAGGTGAATACCCTTGATGGAGAAATGGGCATGGTATTCACTACACAATGACATTGGCTTAGAAAATTGGTGCAATTTCGGCAGCGTAACGGCGTGACATAAGAATTCATAAAAAATGGTTAATGAGAGAGAAAGGGGTTCCTCATCATATTTACATGTAATGGACAGTAAGGAGGTCATATAGATACATGTCCCAACAATTTAAATGGAATTTAGATTCATGATACAAAATTATTTCTTGAATTTAAAAGAGGAGAGAGAAGTTCCTTTCGGAATTTCGGCATAGTAACGGGTGTAAATGGGAGGAATTTAATGAGAGAGAAAGGGTCTCCCATAATTAAAAAATAAAGAGAGCAGTATGAGGGAGGTTCGAAACCATACCCCAACATTCTTAATTGAAATTAAAAGGGAAAACAACTTAAAGAAAATTGGACAAAAATGAGAAAGGAAGAAAAAACCCTTACTTGGAAGTGTGCATCCAAAGGCTAGAGAGAGGCTTGTGAGAGGCTTCTTGGGAGCTTGGGGAACCTTGGGAGGATTCTAGAGAGAGTAGGGTAGAGGTTGGACGAACTACATGGGATTTTAGTGAGGAGGAAGTGGGAGTTTGGGTGGGTTTATATAGGAAAGGTGAGGTAATTCTTTACTATTTAGGTTTGGGTCCCCTTACATTAAATTAATCCAAACCACAAACCATCCCATGGTTTTTGCCCATAGTTTTTGGAAAAGGGAAGAGGAAAACAATATATTATAAGTCCAAAATCATAAATTATTAAAATAATAAGGTTTCTTATGTGTAGGTGAGTCACACTCCCATGGAAATTAATTTAAAAAGGCAAAGTGTTGAATATGTCTTGAGGGGTCCATTAATGCTTTGAAAAGTAAGTAAAACAAACCCAAAATCACATTATTTTAATGGTAAAACATATATTGGCCGAACATAATGATTATATTATTTTATTACATTACCATTGGGTCATTATGATGTCATAAAACACATTATATATTTAAACGGTATTTAATTTTTACCCAAAAATTTGGCTGTCTCGGAAAATTATGAAAAATTCACCGTTGGATAATTTCGACATCCTGATTCCAGAAATAACATTTATGTTATCTAATTAATTTTCCAAATATGTTAATTTTCACTTTTAAAATGAAAAACGACATTTATCAAAAATTCACGGGTTTTGACAAAATGGATTTCAAACCTTAATAAAATTTTTAATTGCATTCATAAAATTATAAGATCAATTATATTTAATTAAAATTAATTTAATAATATTATTATTATTTTATTAAAATATTATTCAATTCAAAAATCCCTTAATTTAATAAAATATATTTCTTAATTAAATAATAACTAAAAACACCATTTGTACTTTAAAAAAAATTACAATGTATCAAAAATGACTAGAAATTATAATCATTATTATATACAAAAATAATGTACATGAACATAGTACAACTTATTTGTTACATAACCCCTTAAAACAGCTGCATAAGACCTAAGGGTAAGGTGTTCGATGGTGACAGACTATTGGGGTGGCTCAGATAACATCGCTTGAGTTGTAATCTCTACCAACTTCCACTTTTCCCGTAGATGGTCCCGTTCGAGCTTGACATGGTGAATCTCAGCTTGGGCTTGGTCAAGAGCGAAGCCCAAGGATGCCACCTATTTTCCGAGCTCTGACAAAAGGGCTTCGTATGGGGTAATTCTACTGGATGAGGCCATCGCTTCTTTTGTTTGAGTAAATTGGATTTGTTAAGGTCCTATATTTATACTAATCATGTGATCACTGTTCAACGGCTATATTAACAACAGTCAAAATTCTTAACATAAAACCAAAGAATTTGACATCTTATAAAAATATTTTTCATAAAGAGACATTTAACTAGTTCAAGAGGGATTTTCCATTAATGAATCTTTGGGTTGTTACATTAATCCATTTCAAGGTAGTCAATAATATCAAATATAATTTATCCAAATCAATCATTTATTATTCCAAAATAACTACCTTAGTATCAGAACCATATTATGGATTATCTTTCTCTCAACCATGTATTTTCAAAAAAATTAACCTTCTATTTAGTCACTTTTCATGGTTCTACACAATCTCAAGTCCTTCATGAAATAGTACTTTAGTACAATCCTTATATACTCTATAATTCTTATTACATATAAATCATTAATAAAATAATCAAATGACACAATAATTTAATAACATCGTTAGAAATCTAATCATTCATCTTCATCTTTTTTAGTATCATAACTTTATTATTATCCAATAGAATCATTTGGGGTATACTCTGATGATTTGTACATTGACTCACTTAGTGTCCCAACTCCTTGCAGATGAAGGATTGTACATTTGAAACATTTTTCTTACCTTGCAATCACGTACATGGTGTCCATTTTATCCACACTTATAAAAAACTCCCATTACCTTCAAGAATTTACCAAGGTGATTCATTCCATAGTTATCACATATGGGAAAATCCTTCTTTTTCCACTTCCCTTTATCCATCTTTATCTCTTACATATTTTTCTTCTCTTGGTTCCCTTAAAATCCATAGGACTCAGTGAATTCTTTACTTATCTTATTAACGCAAGATACTATTTCACCATATGTTGAGAATAAATGGGATACTATTTCACTTCTAAATGTTGGCTTAATACCATGAAATATATGATCTTTCTTACTCTTTGGATCATACGTGTTGTTGGAGTTCACATTCCTTCTACTGGGCGCCATTTCTATAAAATGTCATACACTAGGCCAGTTTATGAATTGCAGTGAATAATTACAAACTTGTAAAATACCTAATGTAAAATGAAGAGTTTATGGATATAATCCATAATCATAAATATTTTTTTCTTTGAGGAGGTATATACTTGCAAATCCTTCATAATGATTTGTATAGAAAATAACTATTATCCTAAGAATATCCCACTGGAGTGTCATAACCAAGAGTGCATCAAGCCCCATTTTCATGAACCATTTCCCGTTCGATTCTAGCTCAAAGCGGTGTTTTTGGGTTTTACCCCGAGGTACATCAATGCTAGAGCCTCCTCTAGCTGCTCATATCTAGACAGGGATGTATTTTCTTGGAAAACTCACAAATTCACTACATTAACAAATTTCTAGGATGTTCTTCAATACTAATCCTCAAAGTCTATCTTACGGTAATGTTCTCTAACCAGAGTTTATCTAAATCTAGTTTCCAAGGTTATTTCTAAACTTCCTCTGATACCAATTGTTACCTCTCAACCCCACATACCCAGAGTTGGTCCATTATTACATAACATTAGCATAATTATAAGGAATCATGTCCCAAATGACCAATCAGTTTAGCAGTCTTGGAAAATAAATTACAAACATTATGATCAACATTACAACTTGAAAATAAAAACAATAATAATTTATTCCATTATAAACATTCAGGACTCCTAGATTATGCATGTATGTCACACATAACTAACTTCTTCATATCCTAGGGATATAAAACATAACAAAAGGGGTCATCTCAGAGGCTCAGTTAGGGTAAATAATTTATCGGAAGCTATAAACTTTTAAGGAAAGATGTGTAATAAAGCAACATCCTTTTAAACATAAAATTGAACATAATATGGAAAAAATAAATCAATCATTACCATATAAACAAGAAAATGGATTTTATACTAGTCGAATAATCACATGTAATAACAAATTTCATAATGAGGGAATGTATGGTACTGATCTTTAATTTCTGTGTCAAGGCATCATGCCCAGACCTATGGGCTAACTGTAACCGGACCCAAACCCAGAGAGAATCTGTAACCGGATTCCATCTGGGATAGCCTCTTTAACCGGACTCCAAACTGGAGAGCCTCTCTAACTGGACCCCAACCCAGAGAGTCTCCCATAACTGGACCCCATCCCGGAGGGCTTACTTTTACTGGTCCCCAATCTAGAACATACTATTCCAATACATTCATCTTAATAAAAGGTTGAAATATGACATGAACATTGATATTAAAACTAGCATACGAAATGTCGATACATTAACCTCAAACCATGAGTGGAATAAAAATAGATCATCTACATTAAAACATAAGATAACTCATTCAATAAAACATAGAATATTGTATTTATAATAAATCAACTTCAAACAAGTTTAAAATCCATTTCTAGATGTAGACATAGATGAAAATGATCAGTAAAATGCTTTGAGAGAAATACCCCTTTTTCATGAATTCGTTTAAAATTTTCATAATTTAAAAGGGTTTTCATTTAAAAGGTATTTTTGAATCAATGTTTCCCATATCAATTTGAAACATTTTAAAACAATTGTCATTTTAAAACATTCATGTCCATATAAATAAATCCTTAAAATCATTTTGAAAACATGGACATTAATTAAAAGGGTTTAGAATGATAAATCGTTAAAAAATTTAAAATGATGATATAGTTAAATTCACCATACCATATAACCATAAAACATTCCTTTTTAAATCATTTTTATAAAATATGGGAATCTATGATATGTATGTCCCAGAAATACTTACACATTAAAAATCTCGAATAATAATGATATTTAGGAAATAACCCTTACCTCGTTGTAATCAATCTAGTATTATAAACAATAGTCAATAACCACCAAATGAATAATAGAATATCATGAATATAAATAGAATCATGATAATATATGTACAATTTTATTACACAATACTCCACATGAAATAAATAAGTGGTGAACAATGGAAATCTCTCAGAATTAAAAATGGGTCAAGAAACCCCCTAACACGTGTCCCACATGAGTCGCTCGTATGATCCTTGTTCTTCCTGAATAATAAACATAAGTTAATTTTTACTTGATTAAGAATATTTTCATGTATATTATTCCTTTTATAATACTAATTACATTGTTATAACAGTTACTTAATTATTTGAGTTCATATCAGACATTTTGTCGATGTTTGGAACTTGAGTCAAAAATGATCTTGTTATAATTATAAATTGCCCATGTGATCAAAATCCCATTATCTATAGAATGATATTACTCATTTAGATTTCACATATATCATATATGTACGGTATATATATGTACTTATAACAGTACATCACATTTGGAGATAAGAAATGAAATGCACCGTTCATGGAGACGGTTAGTCGTACGTACGCATGAATGCTACATTCATTTATATTTTATATTTTAATGTAATTAAAACATAATGATACATAGGAATATTATAATTACAATATAATATCATATATTATATCATTAAATCCATACTTTATAGGTATCAGATAAGTCATTAACGAGTCATGTCACTTTGAGTGGACCGTAGTCCGCACTTCCTCAAACTAAATTATCGTGTTTTACACATAATGGAAACCTTAAATGTATGATATAAATGTAAAATAAAGAAGAAAAAAAGAAAATATAAACATAATATATCTATATCATATATAAATATAGTTTCATCTTAATGTCCACCATGAGAGGCGGTAGTATATAATCGAACAGTCATCGTTTTGTGAGGTGTTAGTTTTCCAACCACAGAAACAGTAGGTTATACACCCATTAGATTTAGTTGTGTGTATGTTGAGGTCAAATACATCTCATAACTACATACTAGAATATTGAGGATACTTTTTGGCATAAAATAAAGGAAAAAAGGGTTTTAGGGGGTTGGAGATATAAAATATAACAAAATAAAAGAAAGGAATTTAAGAGAAACAGTTACATTTAATTTGGGTAACTTTATATGGTTTGAACCAAAAGGACTTTTTGAATTGACTTCTTCCTACTTTAAGGATTCTAGGTGTAAGATATGGATCATGAGAGCTTATTTGGGTAGGGGATGGATGATCCAATGGGCTTGAGAGTTGTGTGGAATCTGTTAGAAGTGGTTTTCTTTTATAAGGGGGAGGTTGGGCTCTTTAGGAAAGTGTAAAAATATTATTTTATTATTGTCATGGCCCATCCTCGGACTCCTTATGTGACTACCCCAAGCCCGCCTTCCGTAGTCCAGGGGCTGGCGACTAGCACCAAAGGCATAAATCCAAAAAAAAAGGGAAGGCATTTCCTTTGCAAAGTAATCACACACAACAGAGTACGCAACTTAAGTAAGCATTAAGTAAATATGAGTACAAAAGTAGGTGCTGAATAGTAAATGGGCCAGAATACAAACCCAACTGAAATTACAATACAACTAAAAGGAAATTATAGAAGTAGTAAAGTAAAATAGCAACACCGAGTCATCCTCTGGAGATCCCACCTGAAGGGTGGGTACAGATAGTCTCCACAGCTCCTCGGGTCCGGCCGTCTGCTCCGTGTACTTCCTGCCAAGTGGTCCACCTCCAGGTATTGTCCAGCTCTACAAGCCTCCACCTCGATTTGTGTTGTCCTTCATCTTCATCCAACACAATGTAGTGCAGGCATACCCATGCAGGGGTGAGAACATGATACTCAGTAGGGACCCTGAGACCCCCAAAGGTCTCTCAGAATCCACGAAGGATAAACCAAAAATGAAAGATACAATCAAGAAATATCAACTGGCTCTACTTAGGTATATGCCCATACATATACCTAAGCCATCAATTACAGTTCGTCTCCAACTATCGAGCCCAAGCACAACTTAGTCCACATAGGAAAAACAGAACCCTGTCCACATCGGAAAACAAGTCAATCACATCACTGACAAAGATTGAATTCAAGACTCAGCTCACACAGGTATACAACTTCGAATAGCAATAAAGATGATCAGATGTATCCACTGAGTCATCTAAGTTATCCGACCCACATAGGATACAATACTAGCTAAGCTGTCATACCCACACAGGATAGAAGACCAGCTACTCTGCCAGACCCACATAGGATACAAGTACATAGGCCAGTACTGCCAGACCCACACATGATACAAGAACAATAGTAATTGCAGTCAAACCCACGGAGGATTCTAGTATGGTAGTCGTCGCTGTCGAACCCACTGAGGATTCCAGTACAGTAGTCGATACAGTCGCAGCCAGCTCTAGGGTTCCCGCACCCATCATGCTCAATTCTAGGAGGGTCCGCTCCACGAGCAAGATAGTCGATACATCAACTTTCATGAAGTCTAGAGTTGATGTATCCCAAAGTCTCGTCTTGTCTATATAAACCCAACGCGAAAGACGGTGCATCAATCGGACACCCGGTCTGAGAGTTATTGGCTTTTCCGTTTCAGGGTCCCAGTTGGTGTTTAAGATAAAACCAACCCGACCATACTCCAAATGTGTCCAAACATCAAGTGGGTTATTCTAAAGGAACCGTCTCAACAAAAAGGAATTCAAATCAGTTGACGGCACATCAATCGGGCGTCCGGTCCTTAAGGTATAAGTGTTTCCTCTCCAAGGGCCTGGTTGGTTTCAGGTTCGATCCAACCCATCCATATGAAAACTTTTCCAAAACCTCAAGTGTAATATACTGAAATTAACTTCTCGATCCCAGGATTCCTACGCCACTGATGGTGCATCGATCGGAGGTCCGTAGCTCATGTTATGGGAAAATGACCGAAAAACTGTCCGAAGTGGGGGTCTGGGCCCGGTCCGACCCGGCCAAACCCCCCCTCAGTCGGCCCGAACTGAGTTTACCTGACCCGGGTCCGGGTCCGGCCCGGGAGGGCACAGCCCAGTAGGGCGTGGCCCGGCCCGGCTGGCGCGGGCTAGTCCGTGTGACCTGCCCCGGCCCGGCCGGGGGGTGCACTGGCTCGGCCAGCGAGCCGAGCGGGGGGTGCGGCCCCTTGTTCCATAGATGTGGTGCCATGTTGGCACCGCTATCTCTCCTATATCCCACGTGGCCACGGGATACTCCCATCACCGCTACAGCTGATCCCTCGACGGAATTCTTTTGGCAGCGCGTCGGGGTGCCGCCGCCTCTAGGCAGTCGGTCGGTGTCGACCGCTGCCTCCAGGCCGCCAGCCGGTGTCGGCCGCTATCTCCGTCCGCCGGCACCGCCGGGGTCTTCGGTGGGCCACCAGAGTCATTCTGGTGGTCTGTTATAGATGTATACTATGCATGCGACTGTCTCGGGATCCGTACTTCACTTCGGAGGCCCCCAATCACCGTTGTGGTCCCGGTTTGTCGTCGCCAAACACCCCGTGTATCGAGAACAAAATAGTGGTGGGTCCGGATGTGTTCGTTAGTCCATACCAACTGCGTTAGAGGTTCAAAACATCACCCCAAAATTAAAATGAAAATTTCGATAGTATAAAACATGTATATGAAATAAAAAAATTTCCCCTACCTCAACAATTGATGTCGGACGTCAGCGTCGCGGTAGAAGACGTCGTGGGGAAAGGGATTGTAGGCGACATCAGAGTGAACTGAGGAGGAAACTGTGTCTCCTCTCTTGTCACGGAGAATAGAATGGGTGGCGCATCATCATTCGTGAAGGAACTGGAATTCTTTGTCGAAGGAGACGTCGTTCTTCGTCAGATGTTGGAGTTCGTCCAATATCTCAAGAGCTCTCCTGATATTCCTTAGCACAACGAAACCTCTCCCCAATATTTAATAATAGGATCCTCCTATTATTTTATTACACATGCAAATTAACTTCCAGAATTAAATTCTCCGTATTAAATAAACATGTTGAAAATTGATTAAAGGAAGGTAGAGGAAGATCCCCATTAATTAAACATGTTGGCAATTAATTGAAAGGGGAGGGATAAGAAAGATCCTCATTAATTAAATTTTTTGGCAATAAAAAGGGGGGTGCCAATTTAATGAGGGGGTTTTAAAGAGTTAGAGTAAAATTTAATGGTTGTGTCTCGTGGCGGAACAACCTCTCTAACATCCACACTTGGGTAGTTAGGTGGATGTGGGTCCCACCCTTAACTACCAATGGGAGGAATTAACCTCCCTAGATACGTAAATAAATTGTACAAAAAAATTTATTTATCTCTTAATTAAATCCCAAATTACAACTTCAAACCCACATAAAAAGCAACTAATGTAAATGTCCCCTTAAGTAATTACCAGCGCTGCAAGTTCATCAGTGCCCTCATATTTCAATTCTGGGAAACAGTTCAAAAGATAGAAAAACCCGCTCACTCGTTCACTGAACGTACCTGAGCTAACCTTCATAAATTGATTTTGGGCACACCGAGCCTCGAAATAAAGCATCGTCAGAAGCCAAAGACCCGTAAAATTCCAAAATATTTAATGAAAAAAAATCCCCTGAAATTTCCGGGTCTTTACATTACACCAACCTATGGACTCTGCGTCCCCGTAAAGATACAACATAAACTACGGAAACAAATGAGGGTACTGAGCACGCATCTGAGACTCCCTCTCCCATGTGCTCTCCTAGAGGTTCCCATGCTAACAACGAATGCGCACCAGAGGAATAGACCGTCCACTTAGGACCCGCTACTGTCGATCCTCAATCTCCATCGGGACCTCCACAAAAGTCGCCTCGTCCTCGATGTCCAGCTACCGGTGGTCGATGATATGTGTTGAGTCATGCACGTATCTCCTCAGCTGAGATACGTGGAAGTCATCGGGCACCCGGTGCAACTAAGGTGGAAGGGACAGGCAGTAATCCACCTTGCCTACTCTTCTTAGTACCTGAAAAGGCCCGATGAAGCGTGAAGATAACTTGCTGCCCCGGCCAAATCTCCACAATCCACGCTAAGGTGAGACCTGTATGAAAATGTGGTCTCCATCCTCGAACTCCAGTGGCCTCCATATCCTATCAGTATAAGGCTTTTGTCTGCTCTGTGCAGTCCTCATCCACTCCTGGATGATCTACACCTTCTCCATCATAGCCTGATCCATCTCTGGTCCTACGAGTGCTGACTCCCCTGGGTCAGTCCAGCACAGAGGTGATCTACATGGTCGGTTGTACAGTGCCTCATAAGGTGCCATCCAAATTGTGGAGTGGTAGCTGTTGTTGTACGCAAACTCCACCAAGGATAGGTGATCCTCTCAACTGTGACCAAAGTCAAGGACACATGCATGGAGCATGTCCTTGAGTGTCTGAATGGTCCTCTCCGTCTGGCCATCCATTTGAGGGTGAAAGGCAGTGCTCAGGCATAGCTGCATCCCAAAAGCCTCTTGTAACCCCTTCCAATGTAGGGAAGTAAAGAGAGCATCTCAATCGGATATTATAGATGATGTCACTCCATGAATTCATACGATCTCATGGATGTAGAGGCGTCCCAAGCTCTCTACTGAGCCCTGCTCCCTGATCGGTAGGAAGTGGGCCGACTTGGTGAGTCAGTCGACAATCACCATATAGAGTTGTTCCCTCTTGAAGTACATGGAATCCCCATCACAAAATCCCTATATATCCCATCCCACTTCCACTTCGGGACCTCTAAGCGAGGTACCAAGCATGCAGGTACCTGGTGCTCTGCCTTCACTTGCTGACAAGTGAGGTATCGAGAAACAAACTCTGTTACACCTTCTTCTTACCCGGCCAATAGTGCTGTCGTCTGAGGTCCTGAGACATATTCTCTACTCTTGTATGTACCGCTATAGGGGAAGTGTGGAACACCCTCAGAACCTCCTACTGTAGTGCAGCTAGTACCATGGTACGACCCCTGAAGAGGATGACATGCTCCCCGCCTTTAGAAAATTTATCAGGTGTCATCCCTGAGGATATCTAAGCACATCGCACCTCAGAGTCAACGTCTCCACGTTGTGCCTCTCTGACCCACTGAAGTAGTTGAGGAGTGACTGTGAGGGACTGTAGATAGGTTGCCTCATCTCTATCCATGAAGGATATCTACAATGCGTCTAACTGCTATGTCGCCTCTCCAAGTAGCTGAATGCCCGATCTCCTGCTGAGAGCATCAGTCATAATGTTTCCCTTCCCAAGAGTATAGAAAATCTCAAAGTCATAATCCTAGAGGAAATTGAGCCATCATCGCTATATTAGGTTTAGTTCATTCTACGAGAAAATTTACTTGAGACTCTTGTGGTCAGAGTAGACTATAACACGCTCGCCCATCAGATAGTGCCGCCACATCTTCCAGGAGAAGACCACTCCTGCTAACTCCAGGTCATGGGTAGCATAGTTCTGCACGTGCTGCCTCAACTGCCATGAATCGTAAGCGATCACTGCTCGCTCCTATATCAGGACACACCTATGTCTGGTCCCTGATGCGTCGTAGTAAACTATGTACCCTATTCCCTCCTCTTGAAACCTCAAGATGTCACACCGTTCAATCTCCACCTCAGCTCCTAAAAGCTTTGCTGACATTTGTCTAACCACACTAAGGGTTTTACCTTCTTCGTCAAAGCTGTATGCGGTACTAAAACTCTGGAGGAGTCTGGCACAAATCTCTGATAGTACCCAGTGAGACCAAGGAAACTATGCACCTCCGTCATGCTCCTGGGTGGCTCCCAAGTAAGTACGTCCACGATCTTCATGGGATCCCATGTAACTCCTGCCTCTGAGATGACGTGCCCCAAGAAGTGAACCTCTCAAATCTAGAACTGGCACTTCAAGAGCTTACCATAAAGCTAGTGCTCTCGGAGTGTATCCAGTACAACCCAAAAGTGGTAGGCGTGATCCTCCTCGGTAGTCGATTAAATCAATATGTCTTCAATGAGGACTACGAAAAACCGATCGAGGTAAGGCTATAAGATCCTGTTCATGAGACTCATGAACACTGCTGATGCATTGATCAAACCAACGGTCATAACCAAGAACTCGTTGTGTCCATACCGAAACCTGAAGGCCATCTTCTGTACATCCTCATATCGAACTCTGAGCTGGTGATAGCCTAACCTGAGGCCTATCTTCAAGAACCATCATGCTCCCTTGAGCTGATCCAAGAGATCATCAATCCTCGGAAGACGGTACATGTTCCTCATGGTCACCTGGTTCAGGCGACGGTAGTCGAAACATAGTCGCAATCTCTCATCCGCCTTCTTGGCGAACAGAATCGGAGAAGCCCAGGGTGAAACACTGGGTCGGATGAAACCTTTCCCCTGTAAGTCCTGCAATTGTACCCACAGCTCACAACGCTTGGTGGGATCCATTCGATATGTTGGATTAGAAATCAGTGACGTCCAGGGGCATAGGTCTATGAATAAATCAAGCTCCCTGTGAGGAGGTAATCCTAGAACATCGTCAGGGAAAATATCTGCATATTGATCCACCACAACAGGAAAACTCAGACTCTGCACATCAACTACTACGAGGATGAGACTATCCAACTGGTTTGTGATTGGATGCCCTCTCCTCTATGTAAGTCCATCCTATGCTGTGAAGTTTCTCTTGTCACCGGTGAAGGTGAACCTAGTCCCATCCGTGCGGACACACCGCACTTTGCACCTAAAACAGTTGATCTGAGCATGGACTTCAGAAAACCAGTCCATACCCAAGACGACATCGTAAGGCCCCGACGCCACTACAAGAAGATCCCAGCCTAAGCTCTCGCCTCCTAGAGTAAGAAAACACAGATGGCACTAGTGCATAATCATTGAGTCTGCTCCTGTGGGAGTCTCTAGCCATAAGGACTGAGCCAACGGCTCCGTTAGAATCTCTGATCTCCGAACAAGGGCACCGACAATAAAGGAGTGACTCACACATGTGTCTATAATAACTGCAGCAAGGGTGGTGTAGACACATATAGTACCTTGAATCATTTCAGGTGCGCCATGGTCGTAATCCACCGATGCCTGGAGCTGAGCCTGCCACTGCCTGCTAGCTCCCTGTGGTCGTGGTGGACCTCCTGGGGGTGGTGGTGGTAGAGCCTCGAAACGTCGTCCACCACCTGCTGCTTGGCCAGCTCCTCTACCTCGTCTGCCTTCTCCCTGCGGACTGCCATGGTCGAACCTCTACCTCTGCCTAGGAGGTCCCTCCACTATCTGATGCTCATCTGCATGGTGGGTCGGGCAGTCACGAGCCATGTGGCCCTACCCGCCGCATGCATAGCACTTCCTGCTCCTCGTAAGGCTGGCTCTGTGTCGTGTTCCCCGCAAAGCCGAACCTGTATCCTGAGGTCACCCACCTGAAGGCCTAGTCAGTTTGGAACCCTACAATATCTGTCGACTTCTGGCTGTAGAAGACTCTACTCCGTGCCGTCCTGCAGTGGGTCTCGCGGCTGGTGGCTGCTCGGTGAGAAAGCTCTCCACTAAAAGGTCTCCCTCTACCACCCTAGCCTGCATCGGGATGCTGAGGGGAATCATCGAAGATATGATCTCATTCCTCAGTCCCTTCTCAATGTTCTGGGCCCGGAATAATGGGTCTCATACCATGTTCGTGGAGTAGCGCGAGAGGTCGGTAAATCTCAATGAGTACTGGGCTACTATCATGATTCCATGTCGCAGTTGTAGTAACTCCAGGATGCGCACCACACGGAGGGTGAATGGAACAAACTCTGAGTAGAAGAGGATCTCTATGTCCATCCAAAGTATAGATGCATCATCGTGCACCTGGAGGATCAGGTTCCACCATCTACCTGTCGCGGCGTGCATGAGACTCGCAGCCAGGATCACTATAAGGTCAGCTGGTGTCCCTAACAATATGAAGACTCTGATGATAGCCTCCAGCCAATCCTCGACTGCCTGAGGATCCGTCTCTCTGCGAAACCTGGGCGGCCTCTGTCGCTGAAACTCATGCAACGCACTCAGGCGGCGTGCACTCTCAGCTACTGGGGCTGGTGGTATCGGTGGCCCAGCAGGTAGTGGTACTGCTCGTGCCTCTGCTGTAATGGGGCGTTGCACCGAGGCCTCGTCACTCGGTGGTCTCTTTTCCCACACATAACTAGGAACTCTAGCTGGCTGCCTTTGTGGGGCTATCCTGAAAATAAACCGGTGTGCCACGGTCAAACAGTATACCTGGTGAGCTGACACAAAGTAATCACAAAGAAGACTTTTGAAAGGAAACACGCACGCAATCAGTGTTTTTCTACACTGAGTCGGAAAACAGAGGTTAGGGTCCTGGTGTATGGATACGTAGGCTTCCACACCAACACTGGACTCCCGGGACTGAAAACCACACTCAATACTCTTAACACTATTGTTTCACAGAAAGGAAAGATCGGAGTCCTGAGTTCTGCGGTAGAACCGACTCCTTTGATACCAATTTTTCACGACCCATCCTCGGGCCCTTGTCGTGACTACCCCAAGACTTCTATCCATAGGCCAGGGGCAGGCCACTAGAACCAAAGGCGTAAATCTCAAAAAACGGAAGGCATTGCCTTTATAAAGTAAACACACACAACATAGTATGCAAGTGAAGTAAGCACTAAGTAAAACATAGTACTAAAGTAGGTGCTGAAAAGTAAATGTGCCAGAATAAAAACCCAACTGAAAGTACAGTACAACGGAAAGGAATGTACAGCAGCGGTAAAGTGAAACAGCAACACCGAGTTGTCCTCTAGAGATCCCACTAGAAGGGTGGGTACAGATAGTCTCCTCAGCTCCTCGGGTCCGTCCGTCTGCTCTGTGTACGTCCTGCCAAGTGGTCCACATCCGGGTACCGTCTAGCTCTACAAGCCTCCACCTCGATCAGTTCTGTCCATCATTTGTATCCAACACAACTTAGTGCGGGCCTATCCCGTTCATGGGTGAGCATACGATACTCAGTAGCGACCCTGAGACCCCCGAAGGTCCCTCAAAATTCAAGAAGGTTAAACCTCAAAGGAAAGATACAATCATGAAATATCAACTGACTATACTTAGGTATATTCCCATAAATATACCTAATCCATCAATTACAGTTTGTTTCCAACTCCCGAGTTAGAGCACACCTCAGTCCACACAGGAAAAACACAACTCAGTTCACATAGGAAAGCAAGTCAATCACATCGCTGATAATGATTGAAGTCAGGACTCAGCTTACACAGGTATATAACTTCGTATAGTGATAGAGATTATCTAATGTAGCCATTGATTCATCTAAGCTATTGGACCCACATAGGATACAAGACCAGCTAAGCTATCGGACCCACACATGATACAAGACCAGCTACTTTGTCGGACCCACACAGGATACAAGTACAATGGTCCATACTGCCGGACCCACACAAGATACATGAACGGTATTCATCATCGTTGAACCCATGGTGGATTCCAGTATGGTATTTATCACTGTAGAACCCACAGAGGATTCCAGTACAGTAGTCGATGCAGTCGCCTCCCCCTCTAGGGTTCCCATACACAGCATGCTCGATTATGAGAGGGTCTGCTCCTTGATCAAGAGAGTAAATACATCAATTATCATGAATTATAGATTTGATGTATTCCAAAGTTTTGTCTCGTCAAAATAAACCCAACGTGACAGATGGTGCTTCAATCAGACGCCCAGTTTGAGAGTTATTGGCTTTTCCATTCCAGGGGCCTGGTTGGTTTTTAAGCTAAAACCAACCCGACTGTACTCCACCTGCGTCCAAATCTCAATTGGAGTATGCCAAAGGAACCATCTCAACAAAAATGAATTCAACTTAGTTGAAGGCACATCAATCAGATGTCTGGTCCTTATGTTATAAGTGTTTCCGCTCCAAGGGCCCGGTTGGTTTTGGGTTCGAACCAACCTGGTTGTACCTAAACTTTTCCAAAACCTCGATTGTAATAAACCGAAATGACTTTCTCTATCCATGTATTCCTACACATCTTACGGTGTGTCGATCGGAGGTCCGTAGCTCATGTTATGGGAAAACGACCGAAAAAACAGTCTGAAACGGGGGTCTTGTCCCAGTCCGACACAGCCCAACCCCCCATGGGCCGGCCCGAACCTTGTCGACCCGACCCGGGTCCAGGTCCAGCTCAGTAGCGCACAGCGCAGCCTGGCTGGGTGCGGCCTGGCCCGGACCGGGGGTGCACTGGCTCAGCCAGCGAATCGAGTAGGGGCGTGGCCCCCTGTTCGGCGGACAGGGCGCCAGGCTAGCGCCGCTGTCTCCCCTGGATCCCGCGCGGCCGCGGGATCCCCCGGTCGCCGCCACGGCTGATGTCGCGGCGGGCTTCTGCCAGCGGCGCGCCAAGGTGCCACCACCTCCAGGACTCCGGCCGCCGGTGTCACTGCGCCGGCGGCCCGCACCACAGGGGTCTTCCACGGGCCACCGGATTCATTTCAGTGGTCTGTTTTTTATTCTGACTACACCAGCAGTCGTCTCAGAATCCTTACTACACTTCGGAGGCCCCCAATCGCTGTTGTGGTCCCATTTAGTCATCTCCAAACACCCCATCCATCATGAAAAAAATAGAGGTGGGTCTGGACATGTTCGTTAGTCCGTACCCACCGCGTTAGAGGTTCATAACATCACCCAACAATTTAAATTCCAAATTCGAGAGTATAAAACCTGTATATGAAATATAAAATGTTCCCCTACCTCAACAATTGATGTCGAACATCTGTGTTGCGGTACACGACGTCGTGGGGAAAGGGATAGTAGGCGACATCGGACTGCACCAAGGAGGAAGTGACATCTCCTCTCTTTTCGCGAAGAAGAGAATGGGTGGTGCACCGTTGTTCTTCAAGGAACCGATATTATTCGTCGAAGGAGACATCGTTCTTCATCAGAGGCTGGCGTTCTTCCAAAATCTCAAGAGCTCTCCTGATCTTCCTTAGCACAACGAAAACTCTCCTCATAATTAAATAATAGGCTCCTCCTATTATTTTATTACACATGCAAAGTAACATCCAAAATTCAATTCACCACATTAAATAAACGTGTGGACAATTTATTAAAGGAAGAGAGAGGAAGATACCCATTAAATAAACGCGTTGGCAATTAATTAAAAGGGGTGGGAGAGGAAATATTCTCATTAATTAAACATGTTGGTAATAAAAAGGAGGGTTTCCGATTTAATGAGGGGGTTTTGAAGACTTAGAGGAAAATTGAATGGTTGGGGCTCGTGTGTGCCCCACCTCTCTAACATTCACACTTGGGTAGTTAAGTGGTTGTGGGTCCCACCCTTAACTACCCATGGGAGGAATTAACCACCCAAGATACATAAATAAATTGTACAGACAACTTCATTTACCTCTTAATTAAACCCCAAATTATAACTTCAAACCCACATCAAATGCAACTGCGATAAATGTTCCCTTAAGCAATTACCGGTGCTGCGAGTTCATCGGTGCCCGCAGATATCAATTCCAGGAACCAGTAAAAAAGATAGAAAACCCACTCATTCGTTCACTGAACAAACCCTAACTAAACTTTGGATATTTATTCTGGGCACGCCGAGCACCGGAATCAAGCGCCGTCAAAAGCTACAGACTCGTAAAATTCCAAAGTATCTAAGGAAAAAAATTCCCTTGAAATTTCCGAGTCTTTAAAATTATATAGTGATATTAGGTTTCTATGGTCCAAAAAAAATTCAAATATTAGATAACTCATGGTCAATATAAAATCATCCAATAAAGAATGGACAGGTTTTGGATATAGTATCAAATATTAATAATCTTATTTATTTAAATCATTTATTAATGAGGTAAATACTACATCATTATTATGTCATAATTAGTTAAATTTATTTCAGGTCTAAAAATTATAAAAAATTCCAAAATGTAAGAAATAATTTTAGCTTTCCAATGAATATTTATTGTTGAAAAGATAACTTATATAACCCCATTTAAAAATAGATTTACTAAAGGATATTTGATTATTTCATTTATGCCTTTACATTAAGTTAATTAAAATAATGTGTCATTATCATTAATAAGTGGCCCTTGGGGTCCCAAAATTGACACAAGGATGACTATGGTCTGCCTTGATTCATCCAATAAGGTTAGGGCAAGTTTTAAGGAAATTTTGTATTATTATAATATTCGTTTTCCTTAAATTGCCCTTTTTACCTTTAATCGCGGTAAATAATAGTCAAAAGATTCTATTCAACAAAAATAATTTTCATCTTATTGAACCACATTTAACTTTTTGAGGTTAATTGTGTCTCTCAGATTTTTGAAATTCAACTCATAGAAATGGTAAAATTAAGTTTTATGCAAATTTCCAATTTCTCCTAGGAGGTGGGTAAAAGACTGTAAAAAGAACAATAAATATTTAATATATCTAAACTTATTATTAAATGACTCCAAAGAATTATATTGAACTTATATAGGTATTATGTATCTATTTTGACATAAAATAAATTTAAAAAAATAAATAAAAATTTAAATAAAAATTCAGTTTAAACCAATAACTCAGTGTTTTTTATTATTCATCAAAAATTGAATGTTTTTAGAAAAATATCATAATTTAACCCTCACCTAATTTTGATATTATGAATTAAAAAATTAATTATATTCTACTATATTATTAACATATATGTTTAATTTATTAATTTAAAATTAATTCCCACTGTCCAAACTAAAAGTTGTTTTTTAAGAAATAATAATTAACAACAAATTAATACTTGTAATTGTTCAATTTCAAAGTGAAATTATTTCCAATGAATAATGTTGGATTAAATGGTAAAAATATAATCTTTTTATACTTCTAAACCATTAAAAAAATGTATTTAACACTAAAAATTATTTTGATTAAAATTGTTTTTTAGTAAAAATACCGTATTTTTCACTATTCACCCAAGAATGAATGTTATCAGAAAAACAACAAAAATTTATTGAATATAAATTCTTATGTACCAATTATAAACAATAATTTAATTTTGTAAAATTTAATATATAAATGTTTCAAATTTTGGATTTAAAAAGGGTTCACCTTTAAAAGGTGGTAAAATTGTTGTTTATTAAAAATACCACTTTTATCTGAAAAAAAAATGACTTTGTTTTCTCATTATGTCTAAGAAAATAATAATATGATTTCTAAAATTATAAGGATTGTATAAAGTTAAAATTTTAGTTTTTACTATAGATAACCGCTTTTGAACGGGTGGTTTGGTATGTCGTAGTGTGCTTGAACTCGGTGTTGCATGTAGTGGAAGTTATTGAATTACATTGAATAAATAACGTACTATGAAATCTTGGGGTGTTACATTCTCCCCTACTTCGCAATTTGAAATTGTTCTTCGAAAATAAAAGGTTGGAAATAATAAATTCCTTTTTGGGAAATCCCACATAGGAAATTGGGTTAAAAATATTTAATCTTAATAAGAGGAAAAGAGGAATGAAAAAGTCACAACAAATTATGATCTCGATTAGGAGAACATTGGTGGAAATTAGAGACTCATAATTGGGAGAAAAACATAAATATTTATAGGTTGTGATTGAGGCCATCAGTCACAAATAATTGTAGAATTGAGGGCCTCAAAGCCTTAAATCTATGATGATTTAAAATATCATCAGTTCAACACAACAAATGGTATTAGGACATCACATTTTTATTTTTAATATCCCTTACCTAATGTTTAATAATTAATTTCTTCATAGAATAAGAGATGAAAACATATATACTTGACATGTAGAGTTCTATCATTTAATTAATTTCTACCACAAACTGATCTTTCACTCTAAAACATAATAGAACATAAAAAATATTCAATTTATCCTATTCATATAGGGTTCTAAGAAAATGAATTTATAATTCATATACCAGACCTTTTAATAAAACTACATTATTCAATCCAGGACAACACATGGGCCAGGGGTAGGTGATACACCCTTGTCACCCTTCTGTTGAGGTCCAAGTCCTGTGGCCTTCTCGGATGTGACAGGTTGCTGCCCGACCTCCAGGTTGTCCTTTTTATGGAAATCCAAAAATAATCTCAAACAAGACTTATCCGAAATTCGTCTGTCCAAACTCACAGTCCAAAATTTATAAGGAATTAAAACACAATGAAGATCATTTTTCCACGTAATAACATGTGACCACCTTCATCGTGTATTCTTTCAAAACACTACAACATCCTGAATTACCATAAAACCTTATTGATTACATTCATCCTCCCTTATTCCTTATAGAATACTGGATATAATCCTTATATCAAAAAATGTTGTAAACTCCAACAATGATGGAATATAAAAATCATTAATCAGTTTCAACTTTTTCAAGAATATCCAATATAATTTATCGAAATCAATCATGTATTATTCCAAAATAAATATTTCAGCATTAGAATCATATTATGGTTTATCTTTCTCTCTACCATATATTTTCCAATAATTTAACTTGTTGTTGGGTAACTTTTCTTGGTTCCACACAATCTCAATTCGTTAATGAAATAGTACTATAGTGCAATCCTTATATACTGTATAATTCTTATAAATTTTACATCATTAATACAATACTCAAATAAAAAAATACTTTAATAACAATGTAATAAATCTAATCATTCCTCTTCATCTTCAACAGTATCATAAATTTATTATTATCCAATTGCATTATTTGTGTTATACTCTGATGATTTGGACATTGATTCGCTTATTGTCCCAACTCATTGCATATGTAGCATTGTACATTTGAAACTTTTTTCTTACCTTTGCAATCATGTACTTGGTTTCCTTTTTCTCCACACTTATATCAAACTCTCATTCCATTCAATAATTTACCAATGTGATTCTTTACACACATATCACATATGGGTAAATCCTTCTTTTCCCTCTTCCCTTTATCAATATTTCTCTCTTCCATCCTTTTCTACTCTTTCTTCCCTTAAAATAAATAGGACTCCGGGAATTCTTTACTTATCTTATTAGCACATGACACTATTTCTTCATATGTTGAGAATACATGGGAGTCTATTTCCATTCTAAATGTTGGATTAATACCATAAAAGATATGATCTTTCTTACTCTTTGGATCATACTTATTACTAGAGTACACATTCATTCTACTAGGCCCAATTTCCATACAATGGCATACACTATGTTAGTTTTTGAATTGTAATGAATAATTCCAAACTTGTAAAATACCTAATGTAAATTGAATAGTTTATGGATATAATCCATAATCATAAATTTTTTTTTTCTTTTAGGAGGTATGTACTCATAACTCCTTTATAATGATTTGTAAAGAAAATGAGAATTATCTTAAGCATATCCCCCTAGAGTGTCGTAACCAAGAGTGCAGCAATGACCATTTTTGTGCACCAGTTTTTCGATTGAGTCTAGATAAAATCAGTGTTTTCTGGTTTTACCCCTAGATACATCTGTGTCAGAGCAGCCTCTACCTGATTGTATCCATACATGGATGTATTTTCTTGGAAAACTCACAAAATCTCTAAATTTACAAAATTCTATGAAGTTCTTCTATAATAATCCTCAAAGTCTATCTTAAGGTAATGTGCTCTAATTAGATTTTATCTAAATATAGTTTCCAAGGTTATTACTATACTTTCTCTAATACCAACTATAATGACCCGACCCCATTTACCTAGAGTTGGTGCATTGTTAAATAACATAGGCATGATTACAAGGAATCAAGTCTCAAAGGACCGATTTTTTTACCAGTCTTGGAAAATAGATTACCTACATGATGTTAAAATTTACTCCTTTAAAAGAAAAACAACAGTAATTTATTCCATTACAAATGTACAAGCCTCCTAGATTATGCCTACAAGTCACTCACAACTAACTTATTATTATCCTGGGGAAATAAAACATATGAAAGGGGAGAGCTCAGATGCTCAGTAATGGTAAATAATTTAGCAGAAGCTATAAACATTTAAGGTAGGATGTGTAATAAAACAACATCCTTTTCAACATAAACTTGGACATAATAGGGAAAAAATAAATCACACATTACCATATAAACATGAACATAGATATTCTAGTAGTCGAATAATCACATGTAACATCTAATTTCATAATGAGGAAATTTAATTTACCGGACATTAATTTCTGTGTAAAGGCCTCCTACTAGGACCTATAGGCTAACTATAATCGGACCCAAACCCAAAGATCCTCTGTAACCGAACTCCATCCCAGAGAGCCTCTATAACTGGACTTCTACCCGGAGAACCTCTATAACCGGACTCCAACTAATAGCGTCTGCGGTAACCAGACCCCAACCCAGAAGGCATAATTGTTTCAGTCCCCAACCCAGAACATACTAGTCCAATACATTCATCTTAATAAAAGGTTCAAATATAACATAAAAATTCGTATTAAAACTAGAATATGAATTGTCAATACATCATCCTTAGACCGTGAATGGCATAAAAATAGCACATCCACATTCAAAAATAGGATTAAACATTCAATAGAGTAATGAATATTGTATTTATAATAAATTAACTTCAAAAAAATTTAAAATCCATTAAAGGATGTGGACGCAGATGAAAATTATCAGTAAAATGCTTTGAGAGAAATACCCCTTTTTGTGAAATTGTTTAAAATGATCACAACTTATAATGGTAGTCATTTAAAAGGTATTCTTAAATAAAAGTGAACCATAACACCTTGAAATTTTTTAAATGAATAATAATTTCAAAAAATTCATGTACATATAAATAAATCCTTAAAATCATTTTGAAAACAAGGACAATAATTAAAAGGCTTCAGAAAGATAAATCATTATAACATTTTAAATGATGATCTAGTTAAATATACCCTCCCATAAACCCTTAAAATATTCCTTTTGAAATAATTTTTATAAAATATGGGCATCTATGATACGTATGTCCCAGAAAATACTTACACAAGGACAGTCTCGGATGATAATGATATTGAAGAAATAACCCTTACCTCGTTGTAATCAATTGAGTCGTATGAACAATAGTCAATAACCACAAAATGAATCGCAAAAATATCATGAATATAAATAGAATCATGATAATATATATCAAATTGATGTACACAATACACCACATGCAATAAATAAGTGTAAAATAATGGAAATCTCACAGAATTAAAAGTGGGATAAGAATCCCCTTACCACAGGTCCGACTTGACTCGCTCGTATGTTCCTTGTTCTTCCGGAATAATAAACTTATGTTAATTTCTACTTGATTAATAATATTTTAATGTTTATTATTCCTTTTATATAACTTATTTCCTTGGTATAACAATTTGTTAATTATTTAAATTCATATCGGACATTTTGTCGAGGTTCGGAACTTCAGTAAAAAATGAACATGTTATAATTATGAATTTTCATGTGGTCAAAAGTCCATTATCTATAGAATGATATTACTCATTTAGATTTCATATATATCATATATCTCCAGTATATATATGTATTTATAATAGTACATAACATTTAGAAATATGAAATGAAATGCACCGTTTATGGAGACGGTAAGTTGTACCTACGCTTGAACGCTATATTCATTTCTATTTTGTATTTTAATGGAATTAAAACATAATTATACATAGGAAATATTATAATTACAGTATAATAGCATATATAATATCAATAAATCCATACTTTATATGTCAAACATATTTTATTAACGAGTCATATCACTTTGAGGGAGCGGTAGTCCTTACTTACCCAAATGAAATTGGCCCATTTTACCCCTAATGGAAACCATAAATGTATGATATAAATGGAAAATAAAGAATCACAAAAAAAACATATACATAATATATATATATATATCATATATAAATATAGTTCCATCATAATTTCCATAAAGAGAGGTGGTAGTAGATAATTGAACAATCATCATTTCATGTGGCGTTAGTTTTCCAAAAACAGAAATAGTATGTTCTTCACCTTTTAGATGGAGGTGTTTGTTAGTGTTGTGTAAATACTTCTCATAAAAACATCCTAGTATATTGAGAATACTGTTTTATTCTTAAAATAATGGAATAAAAAGAGTTTAGGTTGTTTTGAGAAGTAAAATAAAATAAAATAAAATAAAATAATTTAAGACAAATTATAACCTTTAATTTGGGTAACTTACTTTGGTTTGATCCAAAATGACTTTTTGAGGTGATTACTACCTAAATTAAGGATTATACGTGTAATATAGGGATATTGAGAGCTTATTTGGGCAGGTTTTTGTTGAGCCAAGGGGCTTGAGAGGTGTGTGGAATGGGTTAGAAGTGGTGTCTTTTTATAAGGGGGAGGAGGGGCTCTTTAGGAAAGGTTGAAAATATTATTTTATTATATAGTGATATTCCGTTTATAATTCTCCAAAACTAATTAAAGTCGAAGATAATATGAATCATGGTCGAAATAAAATTATATAATAATAATTGGACTAGTTCTAGATATAGTTTTAATATTAATATTCTTACTTATTTAAATTATTTATTAATAAGGTAAATACTACATCATTATTGTTTCCTAATTATTATATTTTATTTGTGGTCTAAAAATTATGAAAAAAATACCATAATGTAGAAAATAATTTTTCATTTCCAATGAATATTTATAGTTGATACAATGACTAATATAACCCTATGTAAAAATTGATTTACTAAAAGATATGTGTTTATGTCATTTTTGCCTTTACTTTATGTTAATTAAAATAAAGTGTCATTATCATTCATAAGTGGCTCCATGGGGTCCCAAAATCAACCAAAGGATTACATTGGTTGGACATGACTCGTCTAATAAGGTTAGGACAAGTTTTAAGATAATTTTGTATTATTATAATATTATTTTTTCATTGAATTACCCTATTTACCTTTATCTGCGGAAAATAAAAGTCAAAAGTTATTATTCCCCAAAAATTATTTTCAGCTTATTGAATCACATTTTACTTACTGAGGTTAAATATTTCTCTCAAATTTTCAAAATTCCAATCACAAAAACGGTAAAATTATTTTTTATGCAAATTTTCAAATTCTCCTTGGAGGTGGGTAAAAGACGGTAAAAAGTTAAATAAATTTTTTATATATCTAAAAACATTATTAAATTAATCCAATGAATTATATTGAACTTTTATAGGTATTATGTATCTATTTTGACCTAAAATAAATCTATATAAAATAAATAATTATATAAATAAAAAGTTGGTTTCAACCAATAACATAATGTTTTTCACTATTCATCAAAAATTGGATGTTTTCAGAAAAATACCAAAATTTCATCCTAAGAAAATTTTTATATTCTAAATTAAAAAATTAAGTCTATTTTACCAAATTAAAAATTTAGAATTTTCATTTATTAATTTCAAATTAATTCCCGTTGTCGAAATTAAAAAGCGTGTTTTAAGAAATAATAACTAACAAAATATTAATACTTGTTTATGTTCAATTTAAATTTGAAATTATTTATAATGAATAAAAAAGGATTAAATTTTAAATATATAATCTATTTATACTTCCAAACCACTGAAATGTATAATTTAACACTACAAATTATTTTGATTAAAAAAATTCAGTTAAAATATAGTATTCTTCACTATTCACCGAAATATGAAAGTTATTCGAAAAAACCCCAAATTTTTTTTGAAACTAAATTATTACATCTTGATTCTAAATAAGAAGTTTATTTTTTGAAATTGAATTTATTAATGTTTAAAATGTTTGATTTAAAAAGGGTTCTCCATTAAAAGGCGGTAAATTTTCATTTTTATAAAAATAAAACTTTTATATGAAAAAATGAATTTGTTTTTTCATTATATCTAAGAAACTCATGATATGGATTATAAAATTATAATGATTATATAAAGGTCAAAATTTTGTTAATAGTATTCATAACCTCTTTTGAATGGATAGTCTGGTATGTCATGGTGTGCATGAACTTGGTGTTTCGTGTTAAGAAAGTTATTGAATTACTTTGAAGGAAAAACGTACAATAAAATCATGGGTTGTTACAATATCGGCATACAATGGCTTTTGGAAAAATTTATATGTAATTTTTCCATTATGATTAATTCTCAACCACTAATTAAACTAATCCCTAACTTAATCATTGTAATAAATATTATTTATTTTCACTAATAATTTTGGTTAAAAAACATTGTTAATATTAATAGACAATAAATAATATACTAATTAAAATTATGTATATAAATTCATCCAAATTCAATTCACATAAGTGAAAAAAATAAATTTAATGCTAATCCCGCACATGTGGAAAGAAAGCAGGGATTTAAAGAGAAAAAAATATTAAATTGTTTTTATATCCATTTTAATTGTGAAATTGGTTACACTGACCAAAATTGGATTAATGGATGTAATATTGAACAAAATATGATTAAAGGGAAAATTAAAATATAAGTCAAAAACATAAATAAATTATATGAATAATTTTCCTTCAATTAAAATTCTAATTTTTTCTCTATTAATTGGAAAATAATATATCACAGAATTATTCCAACAATTCAACCAAAATATATTTTGAAATTTAGATTTCAAAAACTGGTTTCATTTTCAAATATACATTTTTTAATTTTCCTATATTTCTTTTCTAATAGTCACACCATTAAAAGGATGACAAACTTGTAGTGACACATCCCTAATAGTAGAGATCTGTTGTCTACTATCTTTTACATTGGCATGATTATAAGTAATCAATCCCCAAAGGACCTATTAGTTTAGTAGTCTTGGTAACCCATATACATAAATGTGAATTTTATTATACATTACTGCACTAATTCCAACATATATTTTTTTCTAATGAAATTAATAAAAAATATCATGGATAACTATAATCTATCTAGAAAAATCATACAAACCTCTCATTGAATGCTTCCTAGATTCCTGGTGAAAGAAACATTGTGATCACAAATGATTAAGAAGGGTGAAATATAGGAAAATAAATAATGAATTATTTAGTATAGTCAATATGTAAAGGTAAATAAATGAACACACATGCCATTCAAATAAAATATAAGGAAAAAATAAATATGGAATGGTTAGAAACAAAAATACGAGCCACTTAATCTATGACCTAAAAAATTAAATTTATCCAAAGATATTTTGACTCAAGATCTCATTGAAAAATAATAACTAAAACTAAATGAGGGATTAAGATTAATTATTATACACCATGTTTCCCTTGGTAAACTGAACCAGTACAATTAATTGAGAGCTTAACTACATAATTTGTGCAACTAGTTTTTCATATCAGACTACTAATACTTCTATGGTATTTAATTAACTACTTCCCAACCCAAAGTCCATTCATTACAAGTTCCCCAACCTGTGTATTTCAAGTCCATATCCTTCCTTATATATCAAATAAATAATATTCCTTTTCAAATATCCTTATTGAATAATGTACATGGATTTATCAAATTATTCCATAGTTAATAAAATAACTTTCCAAGTAAACACCACATGTAGAATGACATCTGGTTTATGAAAGGAAAATATCCATGATAAAAGATATCTATAAATAGGTAAAATTCAATGTTCAAGGATCATATGTTATTGAATATTTAATGGGGACTAAAATAAATCAAGGATACGGATGTTAATACTACCCATGGAAAAATCAAATATAAACCATCTGGAGGAATATTATGGATGTTTCAATATGAAATACACTAAATTGGAGTAATAAAAGGGTTTTTATAATTGATTAAACCAAAGATTAGCATTTAAAATTATTCATGAGGAAAATATCAATTTCTTTTGAAAAACCTTTTGAAAATAGTTTTCTTTGAAAATTACTTTTAAAAAAACATTTAGAATGAGGCTTCAATGAAATGATGGTGGAAAATCCCTACATGTCATATGTGGTAAAAAGATTATAATTTTTTATATAACAAGAGGATAGAAAATCCCTTATTATGATACAGAAAAGAATATTCAATTTAAAAAATAGGAATTAGCCAAAAAAATTGTAAAAATGTCTTTTCCAAATCATTTTAAAAAAAATAAATACTTTTAATAAAACATGGTTTTTAGAATAAAAAGTTTTCTCCTACTAAAGAGATAAATAAAGTCGTGTATTCTTAAAAACATTTTCTAAAATTATTTTACCAACAAAGAGTGGGAAAATGTTACTAATACATGAAAATGGTCTTAAATTATTAGAGAAGAATGAAATGGTTTATTAGACAATGGCTATATATTTCATCAAATGGAATTCCATTAAATGGTCACTCGGATTAGTTTTTGAGAAAAATAATCTTTAAACGTACCCAGGTGTCCCACACCACATTGAAACATTTTATATCATAACCTCATGAAATAATAAAACTGAATATTTGTTATAATATATTTAGAGTAAGGATATTCCTAATATATAATCTGAAAGACAATATATTCACCATATAAAAGTAACTAGGTACATAAAAACCCAATATGCCACAATAAAATGAAATTTTGAGCAAATTACGTACATATAAATTGAATCACTCAAAAATGATGATTATAAAATGAAACAAATAAATTAAATTAATTCATGAAATAATATATCAAAATTGTAATTATTTACACCACCCAAGATATGTACTTTTTTAATATGACATTTATCTCATTGATGTAAAAAGTGGGATGGAAATCCTTAACATGGGTTTCCTTTCGAGTAAAGATCCTTTAACTTCTTATATAATTATCTTATGTTAATTTAATAATTTATTCAGAAATTTTTCATTTTTTTAATTACATTTAATCCACATATTAACATGTTGTGGACAAAAAACATAAACAACTAATTTTATGTCGGTTGTTTTTATGAAATTTTGTTATTGTGTCAAAAAAGTATTTAGTATGGAAATTATCATAAAAGTGGTAATTATATAAATATATCCAGAGTAATAATAATGAAATACTTGTTATATTATTATATCAAATGTTCTTTAAAATTAATTCAGGAATTAGGATTATGAAAAGTTAATAAGTGTTGCAATCTTGGAGATGGCAGGTCGTGCGTATGCATGAATAACATTGTCATATTTGAATGTTCATTTTATAAAGAATGTAATAAACCGATTATCATTCCATAATGAAAATTATTTTTTAAATACCATATTATTTAATCATATATACTTATATATATAATTCTGTGATGTAAAAGGAATCACATCATGTCAAGAAGGCGGTATTCCACATGTCCACGAACGACGTTCTCTTTAAATGTGTGTTAAATGATAAAAATGGAGATGATATATATAATATTTCAATAAATATGATTATTATAATAAATAATTATTTCGGTTTTACATGTCACTTTTTTTTAATTATAACCACTCGTTTATAAATTCCATGTATCGTGTGAATGAATAACATCACTTTGAGGGGGTTGTAGTCCATACTTCATCAAACTATGTTATCATATTAATGTAAAATGGAAATTATTAAATGTATGTATTATAAAAGGTTTTAAGCAGTATAAATACATAATAAATAACATATATAACATATATAAATATAGTTTCCATCTTAATGGACACCATGAGAGGTGGTAATGGAGAACTGAACAATCATAATTTCAAGATGCAGTAGTTCGTCTAACATAGAAACAATATGTTCCCCTAAATTAGATGGCGGTGTTGGTAAGTTTAACTAGAATAATTAAAATAACAACATCCTTGACCCATTAGTATACTAGTGTTGTTTTACCATAATATAATGAAAATGATATTTTAGGTGGTGGATAATGGAAATGATACTAAACATCTTGACAGAAGACATTACCTCTTAATCGGGTAACTTTTTTGGTTTGAACCAAAAGCATCCATGGATTGCATTTTTTTCAAAAACAGTGGATTATAGGTCTGGGGGATGGATTTTGGGAGACTATATTTGTAGGTATTTTACGAAGCTATGTTTTTTTTATAGGTGTTAGTAACAGGTAGAGGTGGTGGCCATTTATATAGAAAGAAAGGAATTTAATTGAAATTTTTTGAAACCGGTTAGGTGTGCACATGTTATTACCTAAAAAAGTTATTCAATAAACTAAAATCAAGAATTTATGTTTCATGGAATAATTTTTACCATCCAATGGGTGTTTTATAAATTTATATGTCATTTAGGCCTTTAAGATAACAGTTCAGTACATTATTATGCATGATTTACCCTTTAAAATTATATTTAGTTTAAATCAATTTCACTGTTGATTTTGGTATAAAACAAAGTCTAAAATATTAGAAATTATAAATTATTCTAATTCCAAAAAATGGATTCCATTTTTCTAAATTCCAATCACATAAGTGGAGAATATTATATTAAAATTAATCCTGGAGACCGAAAAACAATGCGAGTTTTTATAGAAAAAATGTCTGAAAGTTCACTGTGTTTTTATAATAAATTAAAAATTGAAATTAATTATAATGAAAAAAATTGTATTAATTGATAAAAATATTATCTTATTAAACTTTAAAACCATTTAAAATTATAATTAATCCTCGTAAATAAATTACATGAAAATGTATTTTGGAACTAAATTGTGCATTTTTAACTATTTGTTAAAAAATTTATATATTTCTGAAAATTAACAAAATAATTCCGTAAAATAATTTCTATTCTTATATTTCAATTATTATGTATATTTTTAAATTATATTTTATTAAATGTATCAAAATAAAAATTTAAAATTGGTTCACTGTTAAAATGCGGTGAAATTGCCTTTGTAAAAATAATGGTTTTATGTTCCAAATAGGGAATTTTATTTTTTAATTAATATTAAAACTAACAGATGAATATAAAAAACATTTTATTGAATATATAACATATTTATTTTATTTTAATAATTAAATAATTGAAAATAATTTAATTTATTAGGATAAAAATACTTTTTGAGTATAAAAATGGTTTTATATAAAAACATTCTGTTTATATTCAATTGGTTCCTATATTAATTTCTAAATAATTTTTTTGAAAAATGAATTAATTTTTTATTATTATAAACCATAAATTTAAATATGTTAACTGATAATATTCATAACCACTTACATAATGTTTAGGTCATAAAATATTCTATTAAGTAATAGTATTTCAATAAAACAGAGTTATTTAGTAAAACTCGGTCTCGTGGGTAACACAAAATATTGTCGAAGGTTTCACTTTTGTGTAACTCAAGATATTGAGGAAGGTCAATTTTGTGTGTAACATATGCTAAATTGGTGTGGAATTCATTTAAATATATATAATAAATTTTAAATAGTAAATATATTAAAAGGTATTCGGATATTATATAACCTTATGCACTTTCTGTCTCATGTCAAACATGTTATCGAATACATGGTTCTTACATTAGTTTTTTTGGGGTGTCACAAAACTGATTTAAGAATAAAATTGTTTTTAATGCATAAATTTCTTTTTATTATTATCTTTTTCCAATCAAACATATAAGATGATTGAGAAATAATTATATTCAATATATAAAATAAAAATTAATATATTATAAATTCATTAAATGTTATATAAACTTTTATTATTGGTATATCATTTCTTATATGATATCAGAGGAACTCAATATTGAGTGTAACACATAACGACAAAGTGGTTCATATAATGAAATCAAGAAAAAAAATTCTTAAAGGAATTGTTTTATTCCTTGCGGTGTTACATTCTCCCCACCTTAATCTAATTGCCTCTTTCTAATTTATTGTTTATCTCGATAATTGATGGATTTATATTTGAATATACTATTATTCAGAAGAAAACATCAAAAATATGGTACATACCATATCATTTTAATAAGAAATAAGGATAAATTTGATTCCCACAAAACCTAGGATTTTAACTACATGATCATTAGGGAATACATTGACATGGAAAAAAATGTAACAATAATGTTCTGATGGATGGTGATAGAGAACATGTTCATAAATTTTTTTACCAATAGTCCATAAACTAGATGTGTGAATAATGGTCATGTATATCATAAAAAATGATGATAAGAGGACAAAAGTTTTTTTAATCAAGACCCTTTTTTGAGAATTAGGGAACTATTCCAATCTATAATAATGTAATGATAAATAATTAATTGATGTTTTTATATTTCGTTTGTAATATCCCATGTATTGATAAAATAATTATTTTTCATAAATATTAATATTTATAATTACATATTAATTTTATATTAAAAATTATTTTATGTCCAATAGTGTACCTGACATGCAACAATTATTGTTTTAGAAGTCATTTCTTTATTTCAATATTTAGTTACATTTAACAATAATATTAAATTAATATTAATATTAAATATGGCCTTTTTCCACTATTTCCTGGAAAAAATGCATTACATATAATTTTTTACACTTATATAGTTTTTATATGAGAAATTAAATGACTATTATGGAATATAAATATAAAAATTTAGATTGGGGGAAAGTTTTGTATTTTTTCTAAGGACATTCATATTTTAACTAATAGTGAATATTAATGAATTTTAGTACAAAACTTTTTTTCCTCTCAAATGATTTATATAGTAGATTTGTTTTTATAATTTTTTAATAGTATATATAGATAAATTTAATATCATTTAACAATTTTATCCTTAGAAAATATTTCACATTGAATTTAAATATAATAACATTGAAAAATTTTAAACTTTTACTTTGAGAAAACCCGCTTTAGAGTCTCTTCTACAAGATTATTTTTAAAAACATTTCTACCACTTATGTGATTAGAATTTTATATAATGTAATCCATAATTTAAATAATAATAATTCATAATTATTAATTTTTTCAGCATTATATTTTACCCAAATGATTAGCGAAGTTAATTACAATTAATTACATTGATTTCGGAAAAATGAACTTAAGTAATGACTAAACTTGGAAAATACTCTAAAAAATGACCATAAACATGTATATAAATTACTGGATAGATATATTTCAACCATAGAAATTATAATTATATATAATTGTGTATTATGAACCAATTTTCTCCATTATAAAGATATTAGTGATCAAATATTTTTAAGAATACATATTCTGTCATTTTCCACACGTATAGAAGGCATTTTCTCCTTCTCACTTATTTACACCTACCAGGACACATTTGTTCATAAAAAACCTATAAATATAATCTCCCCACACCCCTAAATTCAAACTAAACTCATCACTTGTCTATTAGATCCCACCATGTAATCCCTTTGTTGTAAACCCAAAGGAGTTACCCAAAAAAGTAGAATCACTATTCAATGTAGATTTATCTTTTATTTCATTCTCAACCAACTCAATTATTATAATTACATGATTATATTATTAAATCCATACCCTAAATAGATTTCATGTTATTATATTATTAATTTTACCTCCAACTATACAATCATCCATCTAATGTGTAACGAACGTTACGTTCGTGTAAAAGGAAAACTATTGACTCACAAAAAGATGTCATTTGTATTTCTATTACCACCTTTCACTATTTGAACTAATTATATAAAGAATATTTTGATATTATATATATGATATTTATTTTGTTTTAATAATTCAGTAATTTTTATATAAAACATTACTTCATGCTTTTAATTTTGTGTAAATTGGATAGCTTTGTATGTGGATATTTGTTCCCTTGCCTACTCAAAGTGTGTGACACATTTAGACATTATATAGAATGTATTATGAATGGGTTTAATTAAAAATATTTGAAATAAATTAAATCTATATGATAATCATGACATAATTACATTTCTATAAATATAATATATTAGTTTCTTTTTTAAATATTCATACTTCGAAAAAGTGACAACAGCGTTCATGGATGTGTTAACTAACTTCCCTTTAAAATCTATGTGATTTTGTCTACATGAAAATAACTATATATATATATATATTTAAATAATATTAAATAATATTTTATATATGATATGATTAGATTTCATGAAATATAAATGTTACATACATTTTTATAATAATGATCATCGAAAAATGGGAATGTTACCAATGTGTAATTATCACCTTCCGTTTCCCAAATTGGAACGTTGGTTAATTTTTCATAACCAAAATCCATGATAGGTTTTAAAAGTTTAATTTATGTTTAAATATTATAATTATTTCATTATTATTATTTTGGAGAAGTTTATTTATAGACCCCTTTGAACATATTTGACCTACAAAAGTCATTTTTGACTTATAAACTGAATATGGTCCAAACACAAAATATAAACATAATTGTTTAAGTAGTATTTTATGACATATTTATAAGTGAGATAAAATAAATTATAAACATGAATATGGGTTCTAATAATGTAAATAATTTATTTATGTTTATTATTCAGTAATATGAAGACACCCATGAAAAGACAGAATCAATGAAATGGATTTAATCTCAATCTCCATTAATTGAGGCATTTCATGATGATATGAACCATTATTCTACAATATGGTTTATATACATCCCACTTGAAATTATATAAAAATAATGTATCTTTTATCACGTTATTTAATGTTTTGATAAATTTTTACCATCCATGGTGCTTATAATTTAATTGTTCCAAGTGGTATGGGACACTTTGAATGTTTAAATATCTGATTGTCAAATAATTTCTTCCATGTCAATATTATTGATATTATTTACACAAAGGGACTGTAAATAATTTTTTAGGTCTTTTTTTAATTTCCTTGATATTTATTCAAAAAGGATATATTTTAATTTTTTTATATTGACCATATTTACAAATAAAAAAATTAATGTTCAATTCTTAAGGTAGAAAATTTCAATGACTTGTCTTCATCCATGGAAATTATATTATGTTTCAATTTATTTTCTAGAATTAATTTTTTCATAATTTAATATTTTTATCTCCATTTTTGGATATTTTTTTATTCAGACATTTTTTCAAAATAAATTTATATTTTTTCTTTAAAATGGAATTTTTAATGATAATGGTATTTTATTATCTTAAATTGATATTCATAAGTGTTTAAAAGAGTTTATAAAATTATGAAAAAAATTATTTAATTTTGTGGTTATTTTTTATCATAAATGAAGGGTTTTCCAAGATATATTTGGGTGTGTCTGCTATTGCATAAATTATGGGTGCTCCTAGATAACTCTACAATGCATCAGAATTTGGATAATATTATTCACAGAATTATATTCGAAGTTGCCTTATAATTATTACAAACTATTTGGGTACTTTTAAGAGTTCTACATGTGTTAAATTTGATGATTTACCAAGGTACCTACATGAATTTTCTATATTTTCTAACAACATTTGAAGGAAATAATTTATTTTAAAATAGTAAAAAAATGATATTTCACTTTTTGTGTAAAATAATATGTTTTTCATGAACGGTATTTTCATTGGTTTTAACATTTATAAATTAAATAATGGTTTCCTTCTTTTTATATCCCTTACTACATTTTTTATGATCATTTAGCATTTTTAAATGTTTTCTTTGGGATTTAATGATGAGTATGGGATTGGAAGAGGTCTGGTTGAAAGTCATGAAAAATTTTCATTAAAGAGATCATGTTTTATTTCATAAATGTTTCATATGGTGGAAAAATGGATAATATTTAGTAGCTCCTAAGTTTTATTATATGGTATTGTTATTTATTTGATATGGCATAATTCCCTAGAACACTAAACCATAAAGCATCCTCAATGTGAAAGTATATAAAATCCTAACTGAAAATCATTATTATCTAATAATTATGGTCATGGATATTTAGTAGGCATTAAAGGTCAACTTAGATAACATTAGATGTTAAGTTAATATTAATAACTTTCCAATGAATGATTTGACCATATATTCAGGATAAAATGTTATAGAATTTGAATATTATCAGGATTCTTGTTCTAAAATATTTCTGTTCAGAAGGGTTTTCACTAGAGGATACATGGAACCATTAGTAGGATAGAACCGAGAAGAATATATCCTCTGAAATCAAAATCCTAAGATGGTCAGTATCTTAATAAAGAAATTTTCTATATTAATGGCTCAGTTTACTCATGTGATAAATGGTGGTGGTATCCATGGTAAATAAGAAGATGAACTAACTTAAAGGAACTTTTATTTTTTTAGGTCATTTCATAATAAAACATCCTCCTTCATTTAGTGGATCATCTAACCTAGTGGTAGCTGAAGGAATTGACAACACTCTAAAAAAGATATTTCATGTCATGGGATGATTAGAACATCAAATGGAAAACATGTCGTGTATCATTTTGAAGGTGAATATTATTAACAGTGGTCATTGGTTAGGATCACCTAGAATTGGGATGAACTTGATGCCACAGAATGGGAAATACATAAATAAATTATTCTTGAGAATTATTTCCCAAATTTTGTATGATATTGAATAAAAAAATCTAGTAAATTTGGATAAAACATGAATGTTCCATTTCATCATATGAAGGAAATTTATCAATATTGACCAGGTATTTGGTAGATTATATTCAGAATGATGATATAAAAAATAAATGGTTAAAATCAGGATTGAAAATGTGTCTATAATGATCCTTGGATTCATGATTATTTAAGGGATATGGGAAATTTGTTTATTTTTCTGAAAGTGTTGAGATGGGGTTTTCAAACTCTTATGTGTCCCGTGATGATGAAAGTAAGAATCAGTCGCAATAGAAGAAAATGGGGAAACATGAAACAATGAAATATCGAGGTATTAAAATGATGTTTCAACCATGTAGTAAGTGTTGTAAAAATAATCCTATAGAATTTCTTATAAAGACAAGTAATTTTCAAAAATTTGGAATGTTTGGCCACATGGCTAGCAAATACAAGGAAAATAATTTAGAGCAATCAATTATTTTCTTAACTGATAAACATTTGATGGTATTATTATTTTTATTAAATGACATTAAACATTATGCTAATTCATATGAAAATTTATTTTCATTGAAAGAAAATATTCATGATTGGAAACAGATAAGTGTAGATATGTTATATTCTACTACAACGGTTGATTTTGATCCATATAATGAAGTTCAGATTGGTATGTTACATCTATTTATGAATTATTCCCATATCATGTTTGACTCAGGATCTTCAAAATCTTTCATTTCTATGAATTTTTCAATTAAATTTTAAATATAAATTAATGAATGCAAGATAAAAAATTTTAGTAAAAACATTATGTGTAATAGTTAAAGAAACCATGATTTATAATCATCATCATATTTTCAAATGTTTGATATAATTTCTAGAATATCTAGTTGAACTATCCATTTTATAGTTTCATATCATTCATGGTATATATTGTAATTTTGTTTATCGTTATATGATATATTGTAGTTGTTAGGATTTTGTGTTCAATGATTTCATGTCTATGATAACATACCAAGAAGTTGTGAAATTGATTACAAATAGAAATGAAAGGTACCATGGTCATATTGTTGAAAATAAAGAAACTATTACATTTAGTGATGTGCTAGTAAAGAAAATGTATGTATGTATTTTTTATGATTTTAGTAGTTTTATTCTAGATTAAGAGGTTGATTTTACATTTTTTACTTAGTACCAGGTGTTAATCCTATTTAAAAATCCCCTTATTCAATGGCTCCTATGAAAAAGTTTTAATTCAAAAATAAATTGCAAGATTTTTTTGATAAAGTTTTTATCAATCCTAGTACATTAATATAGGTTTCTAATATCATGTCTTTTTAAAATAAATATGAATCAATGAGCCTTTTATTCGATATAGTGCATTGAATAACATCCCCTCTAAGAAAAAGTATACTTTGCTTTATATAGATGAATTTTCTTATTAGCTCTAGGTATCACAGAATTTTATGAAGTATGACATGCGGTTGAGGTAACATTAGTTGGATGTGAATGAATGTAACATTCCAATGAATATTTTTTTGAACTATAGAAGACACATTGAAATTATAGATATGTCTTTTGGGTTATCTAACTCACCTCCTATATTCAAGGATATTATGAATACACTTTATCATGAGTTCTTAGATACATTTTGGTTCTATTTATTGATGTTTTTTTATTTTATAATGTTGTGAAGAACCTATATGGTATATAATGGTTTGAAAAATTAAAATGAAATTAAACTATATAAAAAATTTAGAAATTTTGATTTTTTCTTCCAAAAAATTTCATTCCTTAGTCACATTGACTCTAAATAAGTCTTAAATATTTATCCTATAAAATGAATATTTTCGAAGAATGTTAATGACCCCAAAATATTAGTAAGACATGTTGATTTCATTGATTGGAATGTTACTACCATTGGTTTATAGAAAATTATACTTGGTTATCTTTCCCACTGAATACCTTAACTCGGAAAGGAGTTGTGTTTATCAGGATAAAATAATTTAATTATTATTTTTAGGAAAATAAAATAATTTTAGTGAAAAATAATGTTTTTTAGAGCCTTCCAGAAATTATGAAGTCATTTCCTATAATTATATTTTATTGAATGTAATTTTTTGTGTTCTAAGGATGAATGATCTAGTAATTTATTATGCTTCATGTTAGTTGAAATCTCATGAGTTGAAGTAACCTACACATGATTTGGAATTAGATAATGTTTTTTATTTGTTTTATAAAATTAATGGAATCATTTTTATGCACTAAACTATGAAATATTAACTGATGAAAAAAAAATTAAGTATATGATCACCTTGAAAGGGTTAAACATGAGAAATATAAGATGGATAAAACTGATAATGGATGAGAATTTCACAATTCATTATCATCCTGAAAAATAAAAATAAAAATTGATTAATTCTTTGAGTCAAAATATTAATTCTATATTGGCATTGATATGTTTGGAACAAGAACCATTCGATATGTATTTGATGTTTTTTTCTATTAATTTGTAGATAGAGGGACATCCTCAATTTTTCTAGAAATTTTCTTAGTCCATAGTAACAGAATTATTTAAGAGGCCTGCTAATGTGGATTAATTAATGGAAGAAAAGTTAGAATCTATTATTAATAGTATATTTCCTAATTTTATTATTTATCAAGAAGTTATTTTATGATTTGGAAAAAGATTATGAGTGCTAATGGATTCCCAGTAGAGGAAAAAGATGACGACTGAAGCTCATAGTTCTTGTTTTTTCATTTATCCCGGAAGCACTGAGATGTATAGAGACTGTCAGGATTATTACTAGTGGTATAGAATTAAAAGAAACATATTTGAATTTGTTGTGATGTGTATGAATTGTCACGATATTAAATTAGAATGATTGTTACCGAATGGGGTTCTTCAATAGTTTCATATACAAAAATTGAAATGTACAATTTATAAATGATTTTTATGGTAAGATTTATTATTAAATCCTAGGATAATAATGTTATTTATTATATTTCCAATCAATTAACTAAATATTCCCATTTAAATCCCATTTGAGATACAATGTTGATTGACCATCTTTCTATAAAAAATATTAATGATGTTATCAAGTTAAATGCAGTTTTTCTCTATTTTTTATCAAATTGTGATCCCATTTTCACATCCACTTTTTAGAAATGAACTCGTAATTCATCGGGTACTGTACTAAATTTCATTACACCTATTCATGCTCAATATTATGGACAGTTTAAGATAATGATTCAAGAATTAGAATATATTCTTAATTCATCCTCAATTTATTACAAGGGAATTTGTAATTGAAATCATTCGTCGTTTTATCTTTCTTATAGTAAAATTTATCATTCCAGTATACATATGGAACCATTTATGGAATTATATGGAAAAAAATTTATGACGCCAGATTTTTTCATTAATGTGTTAGTAAGGAAGTTGATGGGACTAGAGATGGTAGAGGAAATGGTAGAGAAATATTAGGTGATTCAATGACACATGGTAAATTCTTAGAGAGGTTATAAAAGTTATGCGAGTAACCCGAGAAAATATATTTCTGTTGAGGATGGTGATTATGTCATTGATAATGTTTATCTATGAAAAATTGTGATTCATTTATCAATGATGTGGAAGCTAAGATCATGGTTAATTGGACCATATGATGTCCTTGAAAAAGTTTATTTAGTTACATAATAAGTGGATTTAACTAGGTTTTTATCCCGTGTACACAATGTATTTCATGATTCAATGTTACAAAAGTTTGTACCAGATTCTTATAATGTTTTGAGCCCAAGAATTAAAATAGAATAGAAGAGAATGTTTCTTATGAGGAACCACAAATTCAGGTTCATTACTATAAATATAATTTGATGTGGAATATGGTGATTCAATAGGTTAAGGTTTTATAAAAATCATATGATTGAATAGAAATCTTGGGAGTTTGAAAATTCTATGAGGAAAAAATACCCAAACCAATTTTCTAGGTGAATAAAAGTGTGAGGGAATAGTTTCTAAAAGGTGAGAAGGATATATAATCTTAGGTAATGATATAATAATTCTTCTTTTCTATTTTAATATTTATGAATTTGAATTAAATTTTACCGAAAAATGGATTCTATGTCTAATAGTGTAGTAGACACACAACTTTGTTTTTCCAAAATCATGTGTTTCATGCACGACTGAGTAATACATAAAAATAATATTCTGTTAAATTATTATTTAATGTGTTTTTCCACCTTTTAACTGAATACATACATTAAAACTAAATTTTTATGATTTTATAATTTTAATGTGAAAAAATAAGGAAATTTTTTGAATGTGAAAAATCAAAATTTACTTCTGGTTTATTTTTTTTGGTATTTTTTCTATATAATTAAATTTTTTATCAATAGTGAATGATAATGAATTTTAGATCAAAAGATTTTATTCAAATAAAATAATATATTTGAATTATGATTTTAATTAGTTATAATGTATAAATAGATAAATATTATTTCATTTAAACTAATTTACATCATTGGAAACAATTTTAAATTTAAATTACAAATAAGACCTAGAATATTTTGAACATTTATATCAATAAAAACCACAAGTGTCATCTAGTCTACGGGATTAATTTTAAATTATTTTTTTTCCAATTTTTTGATTAGAATTTATAAAAATGGATTACATATATTGAATCATAATAATATATAATTAATAATATTTAAAATTATTAATTGTATGAAATTACTATTCAATGCAATTAAAATTAATTCATGTGATTAACGAAATATAGAACTTATGTAATGACTAAAAAAGGGAAAAACATGTCAAAATGACCATAAAATTATCTAAATATTATTGTATGTATAGTACTTCAACAATTAAACCTATGGGTATCTATAATTGTTGACTTTTAACACATGGGGGACAATAAAAACAAGGGTATCACTCAAATATTTTCATGAATGCCCAATGTTTCCTTTTCCATGCTCATAAAATGCCTCATATTATCCTTAATTATTCACGCATATCAATTATATTTCTATCTTCCATGCCATGCCTGTATAAGCTCCAAAAACACCTACCATCACCCTATATTCCTCACCTGTGGCATAAATCTAACCATGCAATCCCTTTGGTGAAAACCGTAAAGAGTTACCCAAAAAAGAGGTAACATTATTCAATGTGATTTTATATTTTTTCTTTATCCACACATTATATTATTTTAACTACATTTTTATATAATAAAATTGCTAGTCTGAATATTCTATTATGGTGTTATATAAAGAGTTCGGCCTGCACCTACACACACTTCCATCAAATGGGTAAGAAACTAGCCTTTTGTGTGTATAGAAAACTACCAACTCAAGAAATGATGTCTTTTTTTTACATTGTCACTCCTCATAGTTGGGTATTTTGATGGAAAAAATGAGTTTATATTATATATATGATATTTATATTTCCTTTATAATTCATTTATTTTTATGTAACACATACCATCATACTTTCCTCTTTGTGTAAATATGAATACATCATTTTTGGATGTGTGGACAACTGCCTCCTAAATGGGATGTGATACATTCGAAAATTAAATTATTGAATAAAAGATGGGTTCTATTGGAAATAAGTGACATAAATAACATCTATATTATATTAAAGAAATATGTTTCTATTTTTAAATATAATATATCATTTTCTTTATTATCTTTTCACACATGGAAAATTTTATACGTCATTTAGGGATGTGTGGAGTAACTCCCACTCGAAGCGATGTGATTAATATTTCATCAAAATAATTCAATATGTATGAATATATTATTAAATAATTACATATTATTATATTATTATCATTATTGGATTATAAACATGTCTTACCTTCATTCCATAATGATCATTGAAAAATGGAAATGTTACTCATGCGTATTCATGGCCAACCATTTTCTTGATTGTAATGTTGGCTCATTTTTTATAACCATATGTCATTATTGGTTTTCAAAGTGTAATTGATGTATAAATATGATAATTAATTCATAATTATTTTTATGGATATGTTTATATATTGACCCCACTAACCATATTTGACATACCAAAATCATTTTTACACATAAACAGAATGTGGTCATGATACTCAACGTAAACTTAAATATTCAGCAGTTTTCTGCAACATAGTAATAAAGTGAAATAAATATAATGATAAATGTTACAAAAGATCAAATGGATATAAATAATAAACATAAATTTATTATCTAGGATGATAATTAAACATATGAAAATTCATACTCAGGGTAAAGGATTTTGTCTCAATCCACATTCATTAACTCATTTCATGATTATATGCACCACTATTCTTTTATAAGGTGTATATATTGCCCCATTGAAAATATATATTGAAATTTTTTTCTATTTTAATGTTATTTATTGTTTTTTAAATGTAAATATATCATAGGGCCTATGATTCAAATGTTTAATATGATATTTGCTACATTGAATTTTAAAAAAAATTATAAAACATATTTCTCATTGTCAATATTCTTGATATTATTTATTTAATGGTATTATAAAAGTAATTATATATAAATTTTGATGTCCATTTAAATTATCAAAAAAGCTATATTTTAATTGGTTTTATACAAAATATTTTGACCAATGAGAAAAAGAATACTCTATTCTAAATAAACAAGAAGTAATAAATTTTCCTCCTATGTGCACATTATTTTATGTTTGGATTCCGTTGTAGAATTTCACAATTTTTTAAATGAAAACCCATATTTACTTTTTATTTTTTTATTTAAAAATTGTATTCAAAATAAATTTTTACTTTTTATTTAAATAGTTGTTTTGAATTGTAATAGTATTTTTTTATATGAAATTGATTTTTATATGTGTTTTAAAGCGATTATCAACTGACAAAATGTTTTATTTCTTGTTATGTCCCATAGAAATTAAAAATTCTGCATGTTCCTAGACAGCACTAGTTGATCCCATTATAGAATAAACAATTTTTCACCCATATATCTCTCCTGTGAACTGGGTAATGATCATATTCTCTAAATAATTATATTTTAGGTTAGTCATATGGTTTTTCCAATCAATAAGGGTTCTATAAGTGTTATATAATGGTTTAATGTGATGATGTATTTACGTACCTTCAAGAGTTTTCTATTATTTTAATGAGTTTTCCAGGATATAAATTTTTTTAAAATGTTAAATAAATGATATTTATTATAGAATTATTTTTCCCTTTTTGGGTAAAATATCTTGTGTTAAGAAAGGGTTATTCGTGATTTTTAATTTTTATATATGGACTAATGTTACCCTTAATTTAATATCCATTACTGAGATTTTTATTCTCATAACAAGTTTTATAAATATCACTAGATATAATGATGATTAAGGGACTAGAAGAGGTCTATTTAAAATTCATTTAGTGTTTTCATTAAATAGACCATGAATTATTTTAAAATATATAAATATGGAAGAAAAAAATGGATACTATTTAAAAGTGTCCACAATTTGTTATATGGTTTTGTTATGTATTTGATATTTACTAATTCTCCAAAACTCATAAACATAAAATATATTAAATGTGAATTAATGTAAAATATTAACTAAAACTCTAGAATACATAATTATTAAGGATGAAGGGAATTATATCGTAAGAACATTTAAATTTATTGGTTGTTCCATGAAATATTTCTTCATTATCTCATAGCACTGGTTTCATCATTGGGTTATGTGAAAAGTTGATCTCTAAAAAAATCTCAAATGATAAACATAAACCACATTCTAAATGGTTAACCTTATGACCCATCTAAGTATTATGATCCAAACTTGTAGAATCAGTTCAGTGGTAGTTATTAAAAACCAACGTACATTATCCAAATCAATCATCACGATGTCCAAAATAATTATCTCAGAATATTGAATATATTAAGGTTTATATTTCCCTTAATCATAGATTTTTCCATGTTTTTTGTCCTTACATTGAATCATTTTTCATGGTATTTATTAAAATTAAACATATGAACCCAAATCCTTAATAAAATTTTACTATAGTGCAATATTTACATTTTTCATATTTCATATATCCATGAAATCATTGATAAGATACATTTACAACATTACTCAAGGATCTAAATATTTAGGCACGTTAATAATTCTACATCAGTTTTATTAATTATATAATCATTCCCTTTATCACATGCTTAATATGAGGTATATTCTGTTTAATTTTAGAGCATTCATTTTCATAATTCCCACTCTAATTATAGTTGAATTATTCCACATTCGATTTTTTTTCCTTTCCCTTGTAATCAAAAACATAGTTTCCATTTCCTCCACACTAATAAAAAACTCACTTTCCATTAAAGAATGTACCAGGTTGTTTCCTTCCACAAATATCCTATGCTAGAAAAAACTTTTTTCCCATCCTTGAATTGTCAATATTTTTCTCAATCATGTTCATCTTCACATTATTTCCTTTGCATCCAAAAGACATATATAATTATTTATCTATCAAATTAGTACATTTTACTATGTCCTCATTGATGATAATGTTTTAGTGACATATTCTCTTTTAATGATTTTTGTTAAGACCATAAAATAATTTATCATTCTTAATAATTTGATCGTTTTCTTTTGTGAGGTTCAAATTCATTATTTTATGCACCAATTATAAATTAATTCAATTAATATACAATATCATATCATGTATAATCCTAAAAAATGTGAATTACTTATTATAAATTAAAAATTATATTACTAGATATTCTCATAATCATAAACATGGAGTCATGGAGAAATTATTCCTTTCATATCATCAATGTTTTTTATAGTCTTATATTCTATAATTTTTATATATCTAAATCTAGTGTAAAATGTTTCTACAAAACATACTTTGATACGAACTATAATGCACCAACCCGAGGATCCCTGAAATGGGGCCATTATTAAATGGCATTATTTGAAGGATGCAAAATCCCAAAGGACCGATCATTTTAGAGGTTCAGAAAAAATAGGTACAAACATGGAACCAATTTTAAATTTTTAATAAAAACATCATAATAAATAAAATAATAATCTCTATCCTTAAAACCCATTGCAAAAATTTATCTTTATACCCTAGGGAATGGATACAGAATAATGGTGAGTTCAAATTACCATTAAGTGTAATATACAATGGAATTAATAATTAATTAATGATCACAATCAATATGGAAATTTAGATCAAATAAAAAACACCTTCCATTTAATCAATAAAATAATAATTAAATGCATCCATAAATTTTCTCATAGTGAAAATCCTCTATATAATAATAACTAAAACGAATGAAATTATTAATGGATACACTCCATATTTCCCAAGAACATGATCCATTTACCACCAAGACCTATCACGTGATGTTTTAAAAAAAATATTTAAAAACTAATTTTTTTTCCAACCTTAACTCTACTATCAAAGATCTTGACAAGATAATTTAAAACACACTGGTTATAAACATAAAGGGGTTATCTAGATAAATTCATCCCATGTGGCTACAAATAAATGAAGGGGATTGAATTATCTGATCCTCAATATGTTTCACTTAATCCTAAATCATAACACATATATCTAAAAAAAATTAGTTCACAAACAATGATCCTTATCAATTATTTTTATTGAGTAATGGATATGAATTAATTAATATTTACCAAGAAAAGAAATCAAATATTAATGTAAAAATTGTATGTCAATATGTTATATAGATTAGGAAATAATCATATATATCATACTGGAATATGGATAACATAATTAATTATAAAATTCAATGAAACATTATTATGGTAATTTGATTTATTTATGATGATGTTAACTACAACAAACGAAAGTGTGATCGTAAGATAACTTTAACCAGTAGGTAACTTTAATATAAAAACCCTATTAATGAGATAGTTTAAATTGAACTATTAATTAAAAATAAAATTAAATCATTCATTATATAATATATAAAAAGGATTATTATATACTAAACCTAAAAATGCATCTACTGAATATTATAATTTTCTTATTGATGTAAAAGGAGAGACAAAAATCCCTAGATTTACACTTCCATTTTGTTGAAATATTATTAAACAAATATATAATATTTTTTAGAATGTTTTTATATAATATCATAAACATAATAATATTTATAATATTATATATGATCTTCTTATAATATAAAATTAGTCATTTGTTAATATGTTTTCATTATTTTCACTATTTTGGGTGTTAATTACATAGTTGTTCGTGTAAGTTTTGACTTGTTATTTTTGTTCATATTAAAATGATAAAGATTTAATCATTTTTTGAATGTAAAACATGATTTAAATATTATTTATTTTCAATATATAATTATTTAGATTAAAAAAATATATTGAAATATCAAAATATCTGCACCATTCATGGAGATGGTAGGTCGTACATATGCATGAATTCTACATCTAATTCATTGTCATATTTAAAATTTAAGTTGAATATATATATATTTTTGTGTGTGTGTATTAAATAAAGTATCATATTTATTTCATATATTTAAAATATTTTTATTAAAACCATCCTTAAAACATTCCATGTATAGTGTGAGTGAATCACATCACTTTGAGAAGGCGATAGTCCAGACAACCATAAATGAAGGTATAATATTCCCAAAGAGGAAATAATAAAGGTATTATTTATATAATAATTATATAATAATAAATAAATAACAAATATAACATATATCATATATAATTTGTAAAATCAGAATTATCGCCAAACATGAATTGTAAAAATTGATGAACGAACGACATCAGTTCGCAAGGAGGTTTTCTGCAATACACCTGAATGATGATAGTCTATCCCCTTTAATGTATGTGTAAATAGGTTTTGATCACAAAAATAACATAATAAAATATTATTATTTTTAATATATATATATATATATATATGTTTTTATATAAAAAATAAATATTTAGAATTAAAGGAGTGGAGAATGAAAAAAAACTAAGGAGATCGTTGAAGGACATTAACTCTTTTTCATGTAACTCCTTTTGGATTATTCCAAAATATTTACATGGTTTTATTTGACCCTAAATTTAGGATAATAGAATGGGGGTAGGGATGTTGGAAGATTTTTGGGCACTTCTTTTACGATCCAAATGGATTTTTAGGTGTAAAGTTGCGGGGTGAATTACTTTTTATACTAGAGGAGATGTGACATTCTTTTAATTATAAAAATGTAAACACTTTTTATAGTTCTCCCATAACTCATGATCCCAAAAATTTTATCTAATGTATTAAAGTGATTTTATGGTCTATAGAAACCTAAAACATGCAAAAATAAATTTAATTTTATAATTTTTTCTGTAATATGTATGTTTCCCGAAATTTAAAATTTTTTGTTTTTAAGGTAACTAGTTTTCTATCCTAACTAATTTATACATCGACCAAAAAATTTGGTAAGATATATTATATGATATAGAACCAAAAAAATTTAAATTTTTTATCATGTTTTAAAATTTTAAAAACCTTATGTTTCAATAAATAATTTTAACAGAAGCGCGTGTAATAGGAAAAAACAAGGCATTAAAATAAATTGTGCTAACAATTTTTTAACTATTTAGTATTAAACATGTTCATTACAATAGATATATAAGTCCATTCATATATAAATTTGATATATATTGACATTTACACAAAAAAAATTAGTATTTCATTTTTTAATAATTTTTAAATTTTTAAATTTATATCATTTATTATAAAATAACATTAATGTAAAATTTGACATTACTTAATAAATTTAAATTAATGAAATATTAAAAATAATGAAAAATTATTAAATATTAATAAAAAATTATTTTAAAATGACCTATTAATCATAAAAGATTATTGAAAAAATTATTACTATAATTTTCTTCACACATAATTTTTTATTATCATTTATTTTATTTTATTATACACAAAATAATCATTATATCAGTGTTTCTAAATAATTTTAAGTGACCATTTCATCACTAAAAATTAATTATAAATAATTATAATGAATATAACTCATTAATATATCAAAACGAATTTTATAAAAAAAATATGATGTTTTTTTCATATCTTACGGCTTTATAAATGTTAATGGCAAGGAAGGACCCTTTTTCCCTTTTCCTTGCACAACTTATTATGTAGGTAACTATCATTGAATAATATCCAAATAAGTCATAAAATTAAAATAATACATGGTTATGGTGGAAATATGGGAGGCCAATGGATTTTGGAAATATTTATTGGGCATTTTCCCATTAAGATTAATGTTTAACCACAATATAAACTAATTTTTACCTTAAACAATGTAATTAATATTAATTACTTTCACTATAATTTTTGGTCAAAAAATATGATGATATTATCAGACTATATATATTATAACAATTCCATATATTTATATTTATATTCCAACTTTCAATTCCCAGAAGTGGACAAATAAAATTTAAATCTAATCCCACACATGTGGCGACAAGGATGGGTTTTAACGTGAAAATGTCCCATAGTTTGAAATAATTTCTTATCCAATTACGATGTGAAATTGGTTCCAATGAACTGAATTGTATTAATTTTTGTATAATTATACGAAATATAATTTAATCCAAAAATTAAATATAATTTAACTATATAAATAAATTAGACGAAAAATGATTTGTAATTAAAATTATGTATTTTCACTATTCATCAAAAAATGAAACTTCTCAGAAAAAAACCAAAAAAAAATTCAAACCCAATTTTGAAATTATTATTTTAAAAAAAATTACTTTTAGATATACATTTATTATAATTTCAAAATTTTATTTTAATATTAGATGCACCATTAAAGGGCTACAAAATTACCTTAAGAAAAATATACTTCTTATGCATAAAATTGGATTTCTGTTAATATTATGAATATAAATCATAATTGATTAATGTAAAAACATTATATTAAATATATAATATAATAATATATATCAAAACGTCTTGGGACATCATATACACTTCTAATCATATCCTTGTGTGTTTTATATGCTATCGAAGGAACTTAGTATTATGTGTAACACAAGCCAACTGAGTGTGGTGTATAATGAATGATTGAAACAAAAATAAATTTTCTATATAATTAAAATATTTTAAATTATTGTGGTGTTATAAAAGTTTGTTAGTTTTATTTGTTGGAACAATTTCTGAAAAAATTATTTTTTGAAAAAAGTAAAAATTATCGCTTTATGATTAGTGTGATTTTATAACATCATTCTTAATTATTCATGATTAAAAAATTTATGAAAAACTATATTCATTAAAATTTTCAATTATTAAATATATAAATTATTTTTTCACTGTTTATTTTAATTTAAATTATTTTTACTTTTGTATTTTGAAACAAAAAATTGATTTTGAAATAAATTTTATTTTTAGATTCTATGTATTAATTGTTTTAGATGAAATCTAATGTTCATTAATAATGGTCCTTTAACATCCCAAAACACTATCTCATGCACTAATATTATAAAAAAAATTATACTTCATTTCAGCCATGAATGGTTTGCTTTTACAAATAAATATCCTGTATTGAATCATTTAAAAACCACACCTCATCAAGATTAAATTCCATCAATTCCACATCCACACTCCACTAGAAATTCATAAGGTATGATTATCGAGTAATTTTTGTAATGTATTTTAATTTCTGTGTAATATTTTTTAAAAAGATTATATGGAATTGTTTCAAGACAGCATGCTTTGACGTCACATGATTTTGAGGCCCGGAGTTCCCAGAATGTAATTTTGAACTTATTTTAATATAAATTTAGTAAATGTGTGAGTGAGTTTTTCTATCTTCTTAACATGTGTTCTGATAAAAAATCTGAGGGCATTGTTGAACTCAGAATGGTATGATTCACCTAGAAAAGACATATCTTCGACTGGTAATGGTCTGAAGAAAAATTTATTTTCATACTTTTTGGAAAATAATAAAATAACATTAAATGGTTATTTTATTTTATTTTCTCACCATTGATCAGCGGAAGGTGGTGTTGTAGTGTGGAAAAGATATGACGATGAGGCACATTAATTGGGGATCCTTAATGGCTCGGTGTGAAAGCATAACAACGCAACGTCACATTGTTACAAAAATGATGAGACATGTTCCATTTTTAATTAGCTAACGTGCTAGAGAATGGAAATTAAATCGTGTTCAATTCCCTGATGAACCTGCAATGAGTTTCATCTACAAAAAATAATAGGGAACATTATAGGAACATCATCGACTTTTAATTTCCTTAAAGAACGAATATGGGAATAGATTAACGGTGTCGACCTCTTCAACCCTCTAGGACAGAACGCAACAACAATCAACATCAAACAAGGTAGATGTTTGATTTTTTTTAATGGTTTCACCTTTCTTTATTATTAATGAGGAATGCATATCAACCGATGAAAAGGTTGAACCGTAGATCATGCGTTTCTGGGGGAGGTTGTTATATTTGGGTATTTTTTCACCAAGATTGAATGTTATCCATTAGAACTAAAATCCCAAACCTCCACTGATTAAAAACTCTAACGCGTAGATCTCCAGCCAATAAAAATAATTCTCGACCCCCTACATTTTTGTGTTTTTCGTGGACAAGAAATAATAGTGGTGAAAAAGAAAATATTGATTCCTTCACTTGTAGGTTGATTCCCCACATAATCCATGGGCATAGACGGTATGGAGATCAGGCCACTAGAGTGAACCAGATGGCCCATGGATGGTGTTTTCGGCATAGAACCCCCGGTGCGGTGGTGACCGCAGCCATGAGGCGGTGCCACCCAAGGTGAAACATGTGGGATGGAGTGTCTATAAACCACCACCCTCACGCGCCGTGATGGTGGAGGGTTGATGCTAGTCGATCATGGAAAATGGTAGGATGCGGTGATAGCGTTGCACCATGTGGGAGTAGCGGCCCACAACCACATGCCATGTGGCTTCAATGCATGTGGCCATTGACTGCCTGCTTGATCGGGTGTGGTTGGCTATGACAGATTCTGAGGATACCCCCCCCCCCCCAGAAACAGCATATGTCGGGTCTAAAGGGAACTGGTTCCCCTTTGGAAGACCGTGCTCGGGAGGGCCGCCCCAAGCGGAATGGGCCACGCTAGTGGGACGGACACACCCCAATGGGCCGGTGACCCAATAGGCCGGACCAAGGATAGCTGGGGTCCAGGTTTGTTCTTCACACCTAGGACGGCTAGGTGGAAGCTGGGCCAAGTCGGGTTGGGTCGGTCCAGCCAGGTCGGACCAGACCCGTACCCCACTACACCCTTTGTTAAAAAACGTCAATAACGTGTAGTCTGAACGTCCGATTGATGTGATGGCTATGTAACGAGACCCTTGTGACAATATGGACTTTCTGAGATACTCTATGTGAGTTTTTCTTGTGATTGGAATATGGACGAGTATGATCAGACTTGAATCTAGCATGGCTCTTTTAAAAAATATTTCCATATCTTACAGACTGGGCATCCGTTTAAAATACATTCTACTGCTTTGGGACCGTGATGACAAGACCATCCATTGGTTTAATCTTTGTGGGACATTGTGGAGTTGAGGAATGACCAATTCCTTGAGGAGAAGATCCTCCGAAAATCAAGCATTCTATGTATGGGAATCCAGTGGCTCGATGAGACGTGAATAATGTAGTGTGACCCTTCATGGATCCACAGAAGATAGACCCTTTGTGGATTTTCATAAGAGTGAGACTTTGTGGATCATCATATTAGATACCCTTCATGGATCTGCATACTAGAGTCCCTTCATGGATCAACATAATAGAGACCCTTTATGGATCAAAAGTAGCGCGAACTTTCGTGGAACATCCACAGAGCGACCAATCATGGATCAGTAGTAGAGAAACCCTTCGTGGATCAATAGAAGAGCCTCACAAAAGAATAAGACGATCTAGATTTACGACTAATCATCATTACTTTTGTACTTATGATATTTCTGGTGCGAGCTATTTTTTACTTTATGTTATGTGTTTAAGATCTTTCTTGGCGATATTAGCTCTCTAGTATATATTTTGTGGTGTTAAACGTTTTTATTTCTCAGAATCCTTTAGGGGTATCGGGGTCCCTATAGAGTATTTTTATACTCTCCCCTTCGTGGGCTTCACCCACACCTATTGTGTCTTGTACATATGATAGATAGCTTTGACTGGGACATTGGGGAGCCAGGGAAAGACGGTGCACGGAGGTGGATCGATAGACATGGTGTGCTGTAGTTACATCAATCAAAGAGTTGTACCTACCCTTCATGTAGGATCCTAGGCAGATGACCTCCAAAGCTAGTAAATCATTTTCTTCACTTTCCTTTTAGTTGGGATTGTATTATGGCCTCTTTACATTCATCTTATACACGTTACTCTATGTGGTGGTACATTGTGGTGGTTATTCTTTTTTTCCTTCCTCTGTGGTTTTCTTTTTTTAGTATTCCATGTCTGTGCATGTAAAGGATTATATGTAATGCAATATTTTTTGGAATATAACTTCTCGGTGCTAGTCACCACCCCTATCCTATGAAAGGCAGTCTTGAAGTAGTCAGGACATGGGCCACAGGGGACGGGTCATGACAAAGTGGTATCAGAGGCATCTAGTTCTACTAGAAGAACTAAGAGTCAGTATTTTCAATGGTGGAAATAGTGTTAAGTGTCTTGAGTTTGGATTTCAATCTAGGGAGTCTAGTGTTTGTGCAGAGGCTGACATATCCATTCACCAGGATGTCAATTTTTTTTCCGAATCAGTAAAAAAAATTCAAGTTGCAAGTGTTGTGGAAATTTTCTCTCGTGATATATTTTGCGTCAACTCACTAGGTATAAATTATTATCAATGGCGTATATTTTTTCCTATAGGATTCATCTAGGATGACATCCGACCTGGATTCTAGTTAAGGATCACAAAGATGACCTAACGAGCGATGAGGCATTGTTGCATAGGCCACTTACAGTGACAGAACCTTCAGGTGGTGTACCAGTAGCACACCCACCCATAGAGAAACAATTTCTACCATCCCCACCATTTGACAATGCTTGTTGACATAGCACACTGCACAAGTTCCATAGATAGAGGCCTCTGATTTTACATGTCGAGACAGATTCTCAGGCAACTAAGTATTGGTTGGAGGCAGTTACGTTGGTTTTCCCCCGAGTGGAGACACATAAAGTCCTGATGATGCTCATAGATAGTAAATTTTTTTATGGAATGGTAGGGAGATGGTGGAACATGATCCTCCAGAAACATGAGGAGGTAACTCATTCATAGTAAGATGTTGAGGGACTCCTCAAGGAGGAGTTCATAATAGCAATACTTCACTCAGTGCGTATTCAGGAGCTACTATACCTACAGCAGGGTAGCCTGATTGTGCCCTAGTACACAACGAGGTTTACTAACCTCTCCTGCTACTACACTTAAAATGTAAAATAATCATTCATGAGGGCCAGAACTATTAATTAGGGACACCAATTAGAGATTAGGGCATTGATGATTTTTCATAGCATCCTGACACAGGATAGAGTCTAGAGTGAGATCTTATGGTGAAGATCTTCTTAGACTAGTATTCATCGATGGTTAGAGCCACCATAGAATGAGATGTGGATGAGTCATCTTTAGCTGGTAGTAGAGAGATGGTGCAGATTCTAAAACAAGCCAGACCTTCTAGAAGAAAACCCCAGGATGCAAGGTCGGAGGTGCAGAGCTTGTGAGGTAGTGGAGGTCAGCAAAGGTACAAATTTTTTTACTCATACAAGGGATAGGGGCTAATAGATTTAAACTATTGAACTCCCCACACAGATGGTCAGGAAATGGTCTAGGGACCACTAAGATAGCGATACAGGTTCAAGGGAGGAGGTCTGCAGATCGTCAGATGTGGCAGGGGAGTAGGGAGAGTGGCAGGCAATGCACCAAGGTTTGTGGAACTACCACCACAACCCCAAGGTGGTCCCCCATTAGCTCCGAGAGTAAATGCACATGGGTAGGGCCAGCTTTAGGTTGTGGAGGCCTATGAGCATAGTGCTCTAGAGATGATAGAGGTACGATCTATTTCTAATCCACCATATCTACTGTTATTATAGGCATAGGTTCTCATCACTCTTTCATTACTATAGACCTCGTTCGAGGCTCAAAGATTCTAGTGGAGCTATTTAGTCAATCTATATGATTAGATTCCCCTACAGGAGAGGATTCTTTTATTACACACTGGTGTCGACAGTTTGAGCTTACACTAGGAGGTGTTAGGAATGGTTGGGATATTCTAGTAGTATTATAGAGGCCTTAAAACTCCATCTAGGGTATGGACTTGTTATCTACAGTCCATGCTCAGATCAAATATTTTATTTTCAATGTTTAGAGTGTCCATACGAATGGGACATGGTTTTCCTTCAACAATGAGAAGGTAACCTTTGCAGCATAGGATGTACTTTCAATGTTGAAGGTGTAGCTGATCACTCACCAGTTGGCTAGCCCCACCATTGGTGCAATGTATTAGAGGAGTCCAATAACTTCTATACTGCTAGGAAAGTATGTGGATTTCATTCAAGAATATGTTCCAGGACCACCTCCTCACAGAGGGGTAGAAGTTTTCATTGACTTATACCAAGGTATGGAACCGATATCTTCACCTGCATATCGGATGGCTCCCGCGAAGCTCCGTGAGGTGAAGGCATAGTTGGAAGACTTATAGAGAAAGGGGTTGGTAGGACCCACAGTTTCTCAATTGGAATCCCCAGTGTTGTTTTCCAATAAGGATGATGGGAGCTCAAGACTATGTGTGGACATACGATGCATGAACCAGGTGACCGTGAAAAACATGCTTCCACTATTGTGGATTGATGATCTATTCAATCAGCTGAATGGAGCAACGTGGTTCTTGTATATAGACATCATACCTTTCTATCATCAGCTTCGGTTACGAGATGAGGATGTGACTAAGACATAATTTAGGTGTTGTTATGGACACAATGAGTTCATGTTGATTCCCTTTGGCAGAACCAATTCCCCTTCAGTGTTCATGGGACTCATGAACATGATCTTCCAACTTTACCTCGGTCATTTTGTGGTAGTTTTCATTGATGAAATCTTGGTGTACTCGGCGTCGGTGGAGGATCATGCTTCACACCTACGAAAAGTCCTCGATACACTCCGAGAGAAGCAGCATTATGGTATGCTCTCAAAGTGCGTGTTTTAGATTTTGGATGTCCACATTCTAGGAAACATCATCCCGAAAAATATATTTGTTGTGGGTCAATTGATGATAGTGTAAATGTTTTCTTGGGAGCCACCCTAGAGTGTGAATGAGGTGTGGATTTTTCATGGGTTGGTTAGGAACACCATGAGGATTGTTCCCATCTTCTCCATAGTAGCAGCGCCTATGAAATATTGGAAGAAGATGGGAAAACCATTTGTGTGGTTATAAAAATTCCCGCAGAGCTTGCAGCAGCTGAGGCATAGATTGACCTGCACATCATTCATGAGGTTTCCATAGGATGGTATACACTACGTGGTATACTGTGATTCATCATGGACCGAAATGGGTTGTGTCCTGATGTTTAAGTGAGCAGTGACCCTCTGTGTCTCATGGAAGCTAAGGCAGCAAGAGCAGAACTACACAACCCATGACTTTGAGTTAGCAGCAGTGGTATTTTCCTTGAATATGTGGCAACATTATATGCTGGGTAAACAGTTTACTGTATAATCTGACAACAAGTGTCTCATGTATATATTATAACATAATATCATAAACCTGAGATAGCAGTGATTGATGGAGTTCAACCAGGATAATGACTTCGAGATAGTCTATACTTTTGGGAAGGGGAATTTGGTGGCAGACGCGCTCTGTAGGAGGACAATTTTACAGCTATTGAGTGAGGTGATAGATCTCCTAGCCCCGATGCAGATACCCTTCATCGATGATGATAGAGAAACCAATATACAATTTATTATTTTCATTCCCCCTATAAATCATTGTTCTAGATTGGTACAACATGTGGATGATGACTATGGGGCCCGATGTGCTCAAATATCCTCAGGGAATGCTCATAATGGAATTTTGATAGGTGGTGAGCACTTCATTATTTTCAAATGATGCACTATATTACTAGTGACTTTACAGGTGAAGGTGTTGATGGAATTCCATACATCCCCTTTAGCGGTACATCCTAGTGTGTTAAAGATGTACCAGGACCTCCGACATCAGTACCGGTGGACATGGATGAAGAAAGTGGTGGTAAAGTTTTTTTCATGAGGGCTCACTTGTCATCAAGTGAAGGTCGAGCATCAGGTCCCAACAGGATTATAACAAACACATGAGGTACCAATGTGGAAGTGGTATGGTATATCCATAGACATAATGATGGGGTAAACCCACATCTCTATGGGCCATGATTCTAGGTGATTGTTGACCGAATCACTATGTCAGCCCACATTCTACACTTCTGGGATTTTGGATCAGTATAGGGATTAGGATTCCACTACATCTTGGAGATAGTGTGGTTTCATAGGGTTCCTTTGATGATCATCTTAGTTTATGATGCATGCATTACATCCTATTTATGGAAGGGGTGGTAGGGGTGACCAGGGCCTAGGTACGCTTGATTATAAATTTTTTACCCCCAAATGTATAGTCATACGGAGCGGACCATACAGACCATGAACAACATGATCTGTTCTAGTTTCTTATATTTTTATCATATTAGGGAGGACAACATACCACTGGTGGATTTTTCTTACAAAAAAAGAAATAACTTCAGCATTGTCATGGAACCATTTGAGGCCTTGTACGGGTGGCCATGCAGATCGCCTCATTGCTGGACTGACCAAGGAGAGTTAGCACTCATGGGTCTAGAGTTTGTACAGGCTACTACTAAGAGGTGCAGATCATCCATTAGTGGAAAAGGATTTCACAGAGTAGGTATAAGTCATTTTCTCACAGAAGACCAAGACCCTTAGAGTTTGTGGAGGGAGACCACAATTTTTTTGGGTCTCTCCCCAATGGGGATTGTCAAGGTTTTACTATGGCGGTAATATATCTCTATGGTTCATCAGACCATCTAGATTATTAGTAGAGTTAGTGAGGTGGCATACCTCTGAGGTCCTCCCCCACAGATGCACCAAGTGCACGATGTTTTTGCATGTTGTAGTTGAGGAGGTACATGCAAGATCCATCATAGGTCGTCGAATGGGGTGAGTTGGACATTGATGATGGGGCGATGTTTGTGGAGTTCCTCATAGATATATAGGATCAATAGGAGTGGGTACATTGTGGATGATTCATTCCTTTGGTGTGCATTCAGTGGTAGCATGGGAACCTTTAGGATAGCACATGGGAGTGGGAGGCTTAGATTCATGAACAGTACCCCCATATTTTTTAATAGCCTTTATTTGTCTTTCATGGGTGTAAATCCCTAAAGTGGGGAGATAGAAATATCTACAAATTTCCATGTATATATATTTTTTAAATTATATTGAATTATTTCGAGACCGCACAATTTGACGGCACATGATTATGATGATGGAGTTCCCAAAATTTAATTTGGTACTTATTTTAAATTAAATTCAATAAACATTAGAGTGGGTTTTATCTAAAATTATAACTAGTCATCAAATTGGAAATATGAGGGTACCATTAATCTCTTAACATCGGGATTATCCTATAAAAAAACTTATCATTGTCCAGAAAGGGTCGGATGGAAAAGTAATCTTTATGGATTTTCAGAAAATAATTAAATTACTATATAAATTTGATTTATTTTATTTTCTCACCATTGAGCAGTGGACGGTGGCACTATGGTGAGATGATGAGCCGACAATGAGGCACATTAAATGTGGATCCTTACGAACTCGTTGGGAAAACATAACCGCTACATGATTTCATAAATGAAATATCGGAATGACTCAATGTCACAGTGTAATAGAAACACTAAGATGTCTTCCATTTTTAATTATCTAATGTGCTGGGGAGTGGAAATAAAATCATGGGAAATTCCCTGATTAACCTCCGGTGAGTTTATTCTCATACAATGAACAAAGAACACCATCAGAACGCCATCATATTCAACTATATTTATGAAAAAATCTGAGAATCGATGAATGATTTTGACTACTTAAACACTTGAAGACGGAACACTATGGCCATGAATCTCAAATGAGGTCAGGGTTTTCATTATTTAATGTTTCACTTGTTATTTATTAAAAAAATGAACGTGGATCATCCCATGAATAGGTTGATCTGTAGATGAATCATTCTTATAGGAGCACGTTTTTCTTGGTGATATTTGCATTAGGATTGAACGTTTTCTATTACAACTAAAATCCTAAAACTCCATAGTTTTAAATAACTTACGTGGGGAGATCAGGCCGAAAAAACAATCCCCTGACCCCCTCTGTTTGTGGATTCTTCATAGATGAGAAATCAAAATTGATGTAGGGAATGATTGAGTCCTTCACCGAGAGGGTGAAACCCCATGGAATCCATAGGCACAGATCGTGTGGAGATCAGGACACCAGAGCAGACTCTGTGGCTCGTGGAAGGTGCTACCAGTATGGCACCATAGGAGTAGCAGGCCAGCGGATGTGGTCAAAGACAAGAGTCAGTGTCTCCCTAGGCGTTTCGTTTGGGATGGAGTCTTCGGACAGCTCCAACCACGCTGGAGAGTCGGTGTGCTCAGTGCGTGCTCTGGGGGTGGAGGGTCGTAGTGGATAATAGAATGGGGTTCTAGTGTGGCATCCCGTGGGAGGACTGGTGTACAACTGCGGGCTGTGTTTCTTCAATTCATGCAGTTTTTGAATGCGTTCTAGAAAATGTGAGGCCAACTTGGACGATCGCAAGGATACCCCCCAGATGTGCCATGGGTCTGGACCAAAGGGAACCAGTTTTCCTTTGGTGGACCAGGCATAGGTTGGTCACTCCTAGATGGACGGGCTAGAATGGCAGCCCAATGGGGCCACAACCAAATGGTCTGAACCTAGGATGGGTTGGGTCCAGGTCGGCTCGGTGGACCCGGGGTTGGGTCGGGTTAGGTCGTCATGGTGGGGACAACCCAAAATCAGACCCCACCTGCCCCTTTTTAGAAAAACATCAATACCTTTTAGATCAAGCATCTAATTGATACACCGTTTATAGCCTGAGGACCCTTGCAATGAGGCGGTACATCTGAGATACTATACATTTGTTTTGGATGAGATTTTCGTATGATCAGGTAGGATAGGACTCGAATCCAACAAGACCCTTTTTACAAAAAAAAAATCCCATAACTTATAGTCCACGTTTTCATTCAATGCACCATCTATTGCATTGGGACCTATACAATGAAGTGGTCCTTCAGAAATAAAGTGTGATCTGTGCAGGAATCTACTGGCGGGTTGTGATATGAATAATGAAGAGCGACCCTTAATGGATTCACATAAGATAAACCCATCATGGATCGGAAAACTAGCGACCCTTCGTGAAACAACATACATGAGAACCTTCATGGATCAGTATACTAGAAACCCTTTGAAAATAAGCATAAGATGGACCCTTCATTGATCAGCAGAAGCGTGACCCTTCGAGGATCAGCCATAGTGTGACCCATCATGGATCAGGAATAGAGTGTCCCTTCATTGTTCAAAAACTGATCCTCTCAATAGAGTAAGATGATCTATCATTATGACTAATCATATTTACTTTGGTACTTATGTTTTACCTGGTGTGAGTTGTCTTTTACTTTGTGCTATGTGTTTAATATCATTCATAGTGGTATTACCACAATAGTATTTCCTATGTGGTCTTTTCGTTTGTGGGTTTCAGAGTGTCCTTAGTGGGTCTTAGGGACCCTACTAAGTATTGTTATACTCAACCCTACATGGGATTCACCCACACCAGTTGTGTCTTGTGCAGAAGACAGACATCTTGGACTAGGACATTGGGGAGCCAGGGCTAGAGGATACACAATGTTTTATCGATGGAAGTTGTGTGCTATAGTGACATTCGATAAAGATCTGTACATACCCATCAGGTAGGATCCTAAGAGGATGACCTCCAAATCTTGTACTTCACTTTTTGTAATTTCCTTTAAGTTGGGCTTGTATCTTGGCCCCTTTACATTTAGTTTACACACTTTACTCTATGTAGTGTTACTTTGTGGTGGATATAATTTTTTTCTTTCCATTTTGGTTTGATTTATGTATTATTCCCTCTCTGTGTGTGTATAGGTTTGATTTCAATGCCATCCCTTTTTGGGATATGCATTCTCAGTGAAAGTTACCATATCATGGCCTATAGAATGTGGGCTTGGGGTAGTCCCAAAATGGTCCTCGGGGGATTGGTCATGACAATTTTACTATCCAAATAGTCCCTCCATGGGGAACTCAAGATCTCAAGGTTAAGTCCCAATGTTTTACGAATAAAATCATCAAGGTATGGAAATTTTCTTCCCCCTCCTTTTCATTTTTGTGCCTCCATTTGTGAGTTATCTTAATTTCAAAAACTATTCATTTTCAAGAACATTTTATGATATATTTACAATAAAAATTTAGTTTTATCAGATAGAATTCATTATTCAATTTCACTTTTACCATTTATCACGTTGTATATCAGCATTATATAGATAGAATTTGATGAACTTTTCTCTTTTTCATTATAAATTCATATAATGTGATTACACAAACCACATACCTTCCAATGGTAACTCACCTATATGTAATAATGATATATTGATTTAGGTATTTACATGTATGAAATAAACATTTTGTTTTCATGGGATAATTTTTTTACTATTTGTATCCTTCAGAACTAATGTACTCAATGATTTTATATGAACTACATTTACTATTTACTATAGGTTATTGGTGAAAAGCTTTATAATGATAAATGTGGATCACATGAATTTAGATATATGAATGGTTCAACCTAATGGTTCTCTAATTTATATGTTAATTAATGAATCTCAAAAGATGATGTGTTTTATGATACCTTGGGGAATAGCCTTTGTCAATTTGATTTTTGACACTATGGGGATAAACCTTGGTGATATTGTTATGAATGTAATTATTTTGTTTCTCTACATTTACATGTTATTATTCATGTTATTTATTTATGATATTCCTCATGTAAAAATGATTATCCTTTATTGATTTTCATCTTGTTCATATTCTAAATATCTCATTTATTTACTCCCCTCCTTTGATTTGTGCCCACCCCTTACATTGATTTATGTCTGCAGGATTTGATATCTAGAAAAATTGACTTCTGATGAACCCATGAAGAAGTATTTGAAGTGGAATAGAATAATTTTTATGTTTATCACATATTATTTTACCATTTCCAATACACTATACCTATAAATATATTTTATACCATTTATTTTTGTTTCATGAAGTCAATTTTATATGTAATTGAAATTTGGGTATCCATATACATATTTTAGAAAAAGAATAGAAATACCAATGTGAACCCTCAACCTCTACTAGGTCAAGTTCATCAACACATCCCCCCAACACAGTGGACCTTAAAAGATCCTATATATCGTTTAATGTTGTACAATGAAATCAATGGTATATGTAATTGACTTGTTGGTAATCCCAAACATCATTAGGGTAAATGAATCATAATTCCAATGTAAAACCTTAACCTAAACTAGGTGGGTTCATCATACACATCCACCCAAAGTTAACTAGAAAATTCCCCAACAAGGGTCTCAGCGGAAAGCATCTAGGGGCATACCCCACAACATAAAATGTCATTTATCCAAAAATATCAATTAGGTAAAACCATATTTCGTTCCATTATCATAAAAATATTCATTATACCTCGATATACACATTCCATAGGCCTCATTCTAGTGAAAATTATATCACAGTCTTCCACATCACTATAGTAAAATTTTATCAATGATCCATTTACAAAATACCGATCATAATAGACAAACCTTAAGTTTAGTAAAATAAATTTTTTCTATTAAAATTCCATGTTCTAATCTAATACATAATAATAAACACCAAATTAATATTTTCTAAATTCTATTGATGTCCTTGTAATTTTAGTTAGAACAAAATTTCTAGTTATCAAGTTCACATATTTTTTCAACCAAACCCATAATGTTCTACCCAAATCTCAGATCGTCTCCTTCACATTTTAAAATTGTAAATAGTTGTAAATCATCACTCACATTAACTAAATATAACATTTTAATGAAAATCACTATAAAAACTGTGTTATTTCATCATTTAGTTATGGGTGCATCGCCTCCTGGATTGATCATACCCTAATACATCAGTTATCATTGGAAAGTATGCACTCAACCATTTCAAGGGAAACTCTAATACATACTAATGTATGGAATAAAATTGAATGAATAATTATATTATAAAAAATTCTATTAGTTGTGGTGCCTCACACAATTTCTCATTGGATATTTCCAAATTGATCACACCCATTGTTTGATCACTCATAAATTTCCACTAAAATACCATGACATTATTGCATGTAGATATGGAAAAAATATGCCTAGAATTTACCACAACATATAACTATATATCAGTGTCCTACACACCATATTATTCTCATGTTACTAAAAACCATATATATAAATCTATACATATATACTAGGTTGGAATTAAAAGAATCTAAAATGTATCATCTATTATTATGGTACCCTTACCTAAGGAATCATGTTAGCATTATAACCAGATCTTCGTAGTATGCGCATTTCCTAAATACACCCTTGAATAAATCCCACATTCCATTAATGTTCCATCATTTCTAACTAATAATTATGATCAATATCAAATAATAGATCATAGGTTATCCAATAAACAAAATCTCAAATGACTAATTAGATAACTATGTATCACTACATATTTATTAAATCTCACATAGATTACCATCTATTCTATTATTAATATACACATCCAATGAAAAGCCTCATTATTATACCCATAACCCAATCAAAAATCATATTAATTTCAATACTATCACACGAAGAATGTACAAAAACATATTATAAAAAAAGTATCGAATAAAAAATAATTGACCCATCCCTTTTTTGTTACCCACACAACTGATCTTATATTTAGTAGAATTGGAAATGAACCATGTTCTTATACCAATATACACAGCTCAATATAACCCTTATACATATATGAAAATCATTTGGATCTCGCACTTTGTATACATACTATATCTCGTACCATCCACATATCACTAATAAATGTCTATTCCTCCATCATCTATAAACTAATGTAACTAATATTCTATAAAAACAACTCAAGGGTGCTCATCCTCATCTAGTTTTCACATAACCATAAAACCCACACAAGGTTGTTCCTTATGTCCATGTGTATCTCAATGTCTTCTACATATCTAGATTATTATTTGGGATGTCATCCTGAGGATGTTGGTTACGTACACTTCAAATAATATGTTATTTGGAAAAAATTAAATGTTATATTTTTAACGCTATAAGAATCTAGAACCCATTTTTAAAAACCATTTTACCAATATATACAAACAACCACATGTCATGTGATCCAGAATTCCATGTGTGACATATTAACTAATGCATATTTCTACCATGGATATAGTATAAATCAATAAACCATAAATAATCATAACATATCAAAATTCATTCAATTGTAATAGTGAAAAACAATAAAAACAACATAGACTAAATGAAAACATTGATTTACACTCTTATATGTATAGGAATAGAAAAAAAATATTCCAACCAATTTTTCACCTAATGTTATAGTCCAATAAAATATCATTAATAGTATGTAAAATAGTCCAAAGTTGGGGGATCATATTGTAATGACCCCATACCAACCACAACCAATTGATATTAATCTAGTGAATTACACACCCCATGTGCACCTCCCCGTATAGTGTATGTCATTGAATAATAGAATATAATTCCCTATAATTCTCATAAGTAGGTATTAAATCATTTTTGACGAATATTAATTATATAAAAATTGATATGCAAATAAAGCATCTAGGTCCAGTAACATTAAAAACATGGATATATAAACAACTCTTTCATAAGTGTGCTACATCATATCCCACTATGATCTTCATAACAAGATCCCTTCATAAAAATAACATATAAATTACCCTTCATCACAGCCTATGGAAGGGTAATATAATATAAGGTGAGATCACAATAACATTAGAAAACCATACCTGATAGAACAAACATCCTAATATCATGTCATGGAATCAATAATGGTATCTCATAAGACATTAATCATAAGTGGATCAATTAACATGATCCATGAGAGTATAACATTGGAATAAGTTGTGGGATTTTGGAATATATAAAAACATAGAAAATCATTCCATTAATAGTGAAGGCATAGTTCCATGTATATCATTGTTGAATGAGTTCACTACCCAAACTAACTTATAAAACAAGGTTCACTCCCAATAGAATCATAGTAGACCAATTACATTACTGAATTAGGTTCACTCCCTATTCTAGTCCTCTCTTTATCATTGTTTTTACATAATTACCAAATGCATTGGTGTGAGATATAGTTAACATTGGTTTTATTTTCAAAACAATATTTATTAGTTTAATGGGATTTTAAAGCATTCATCATTTTGAAAACCATGAAATTAAAATTATTTTAGAAACATTTAATTATATAATTATATTTGGAAAAGTGAAATGTGTTATAAACATAATTCCATAAAAAATATAAAAAATTCAAAGAAATAATAATAATGAAACCCTTATATCATATCAACATTTTGTTAAAGGTAACATCAAAAGATGTTATATTATATAGAAAATAATTTTGAATGATCCTTTCAAACATTTTATAAAATATAAATGATTTAAACATTGAATGTCACTTTTTCAAACATAAAATATTTTAAAATTCATTTTATTTGATAATAACCTTGGAATAATATAGATGAATATTCTATGAAATGATTAGTCATGATGTTGTAGAATTCCATTCATGTTGTATATATTAAAATATAGATTCATTTGTCATTTTTATTTAAAGACAAACATTTATATTATGGGAAATAAAATTAAAATTACTTTCAAAAAAATTTGATATTATAAAAAAGGGATAAATTATATTTAAAAAATCATCTGTATAATGTAATTTTTTTAAACACATTTGAAAACATCATCTTAGAAAAAAAATGGTTTTCAGTCAAATGGAGAAATAATGATGATTTAATTTTTTTTTTGAAACTCTTGATTATTTAAATCGTGTAAATTGAACTAACAAAATTAAATATCATGATATAACTAGAGGATAATAAAAATAATGATTTTATAGAGATATTGATCATAATATTTTAATATTGGGAACATACTCATAAAGAATCACAATAAACGATGAGGTTATAACAAAAAATAATTATGACACTTGTAACATTGAATCTTAAGAATCCTAAATGAATAACATTAATGAAACATAACATTTCAGTAGTATAAACATATTCCTCATATTACATTTCAATGGTGTTGTATATATGATCGTACTACGATTCACTATTCATTTTCACCCATACACTACTGTGTTAATCTAATATTATATTGTAAATTAAAAGTATTATAACCCATTAAACATCATGTTTAATTCAATAATTTAATTTATATTAGTTTTTAATTGGAAAATATTATTTTTTTTAATGTTTATGTTGTATGAGGGGGGGATTTGGAGAGCCCGTGGGGGAATTCAAGAAAAACTGGCCAAAATACACTAGAGCCCAAGCACTCATGTGGACAGAAATATGTATTGTGGATAATCCATGAATAAAATTGGGATAAAATTTTTTATATGAATGGAAAAATATGTGTGGTACATTTCTCTTGAAGAACATTGATATAAATTAATCCATTTTGAGGCCCAAGATAGGCCCACAATGTGAAGAATTCCTGGGCTGGTGAGAATGAAGCACCTTCTATATTTAGGCAATAAAATGGGTCTAGGACCTCAAATTGGGATAATTCAACCACCATTAGACATCTAACGTGATGTTACACTTCTAAAAAAGTTCAGAATACTTTACATGGTTTAATTATTCAAACAGTTAGATAAATGAGTCAAAAGTCTTCCATGAATGATGACCTAGTCTCTTAGGCACTTTTCTTCTTTTTTGTAAATTATGATGTATTTTCCATAAAATCACACCTCACCAAAATTTTATCATGTTGAATGACTAAGGGTAGGTTGATTCTATTTTTAAATATATCTTCTTCTATTTTAATCATATTCTCCCTCATACTATTTTAAAATACTTAGTGATCAATTTGGGGGTGTTCTTCATTGTAATCCCAAGCTCCATGCTTATGTTGGAAGGAAAATAATTGAAATTAAAGGTTTTTTTTTCTATTATACTTCATTTTAAATTTATAAATTTTTTATTATGGTATTATAAATTGAAAATAATATGAAGAACAATCCTCATGTGATCATGCATAACCCAAATCATGTGATGATTTGATTATGGTTGCCTCTTTCCTCACTCCTTCCCTTTCATGAGTGTGTGAATAAATTATGATGGTTGATAAATACTTGGAGATTGAGACCATTATTATTCATGTTCTTGTCTTGTGTAAAAAAAATTATTTACAAAAATATAGTCAATACTTCACATTATTGATGGGATGCCTCGATTAAGTTCAATTTTAACATCGATTCATCTTTTATGATTTTGAAAGGTCATCGGTAATAAATATCATTAATAAATCTAATACTATGTGGTAACATAGTTAGAACACACATAACATACTGGTTTCAATCCAAATAAAATCAAGGAATCAATGATCATACCCATCCCCAGGAGAATGATGATGAATTGAGATTTAAGGGACAGTTACCCAGGTTGATCATGATTTCTCAAACTTATATCTCTCACTTTGTGATATAGATTCAATTTATTATTTTAAATCATTAACCATAATGTTTTCCAAAGTTACATTACCTATTTATTTTAATAACTAGAAACTTTGTTTGCAATTCATGATCTATGTCTCCGTCAAGATAAGTAATGGGGTTGCTGGTATATGTTAAAAATTCTAGCTGAAAATAAACATCAAATTTGATGTGCCCGGCAACGCAATTTAATTTTAAATAAATTTATGTGGATCCATGAACATTTTTTCACTTCCATTTATTTTATTTATTTTTTTCTTTCTTAATTTTTATTCCATTAAATAACCCCCATCCCCTGTGGTTATATATTTTTTGTTTTTGTGGGTTTCTTCTTCTCTTTATTATTTTTCCCTTTTTCTCAAATTATGTAGTATAAATTTAAATTTTCCTATCACCTTCCATTATTATTATTTTTCCAATTTATTAATATTTAATGAAAAAAATTCAAAAAAAACAAAAAAAAGAACACTCAAACAAAGAAAAATTTCAACTGGAAATCATTGCTGCATCACTTGATCAAGAAACAAATACTACATGAATTTGACCGTGTAATTGAAATGTAAATTAACTCCAAAATTAGTTCATCTAGTATAGGGCCTCGTCCTTAAACCTTACTTAATATTGAATTAAATGAATAATTCACATTGAGGATATTTTCAGGTTTAAAGTGTTAGATAATTAGGACATAACGATTACATCCCAAAAGATTACAAAGTAGAAACTTTTACTAAGTTTCCATAAAATAAAAACTCTTAAAAAGAACATGTCCAGTTCAATGTTTTAGGTTGCATGAATTTCCCTTGATCCCATCCTTGACCCTATTCCACGTTAAGTCCTGTGAAAAACATTTCAAAAACTTGGGATGAGCATAAAAATATCAGTAAGGTATACACAAAGAATGAAAACTGTTAGTTTTTCCAAACAACAAGTAAACCATGTATACTTTATCAAAGTAAAACTTTTCACCTTTTTGAAGTAGTAAAAACTCTTCACTGAATAAAAGTTCATTACTTACCCTTCTGTAACCAAAATATTATCATAAAACCCATATAAAGATCACATAACATATAAAGGTAACTTGGGACATAAACATACTTAAGTGGAATAACCATAAGGTCGACTTCCACACATATCACTTAATGGAATAGCCATTCGGCCAACTTCCATACATACTTAATGGAATAGCCATACGGACAACTTCCATACCCAGTGCATTGGAGGTTATAACGTAACCACCCGTCCTGGTATTCACGGCACCACCCGTCATATGGTTTATCATGTAACCACCCGTAAAATGTCCAAGTGCCATTATAAAATTATAACACATAAAACCAATATAAAGGAATGATAACATTTCCACATTTCAATCACAATATATCATTTAAATAAATTGACAAAATAGAATCCTTTATCAAAACCATTTTCAATACCAAAATACATAAAAGAGTATATGGTATTTATTTTATTTTAAAAACATTACGGCTTGTTGAGGAAGCCAAAGATCAAATAATACTCGCAGCGGCGGAAAAGGTCATTGTCACCGCGTACGTTAAAAGAAACATTCTTTTTTGTCGTTTAGTAAAACACTTCGTAGAAAAAGATTCATTTTGTATAAAAGTAAAAGTCAAAGGGGTTTATACACCATATAAGAGAAAGTTGTGTATAAAACGAAATATGCATCAATGAAAGGAGATTGAGACGAAGTCCCTTACAAAGACGGTATCCTTGGTTTAAGGATAAATCAATTACATAATTATGTGTGAAAAATATATATACACCCAATAAAAGTGGATATTAAGTGTAAAACAATCAAAGGTTATTCACACATATTCAAAGGATGACATATTCAATAACTACATGTTGAACCCAGAGAAATCGAAATTGGGTTAAGAAGTTCACTTGGTAAAATTCGACAGCCTAACGGCGTCACATAAAATTTTACAAAAAGGGTTGATGAGAGAGATAAAGGGGATCTCATCACTTGGACATAAATTTTACATAAATAAGGATATAGAAGAACATATCCCAACATAATAGTATGTTAATTAAAATACATAACAAAATATGTCTTTTAAAAAGAGGAGGATGAAAGGTTCCCTTACCGACATGGGTATCTTTCGAGACATGCATCCTGTGAAAGAAGTAAAATACAAAATTGATGTAAATATTCATAAATTAAAGTATATTACAAAATGAGTAAAATAATGGGCAGTGCATACAAAACTCAAAGGAAATTGTGGCAAATGTAGCATAAATCTCACGGGAATAAAAGTGAGATGAAAAATCCCTTACGAAAACTTGGCAGCCTAACGGTGCCACTTAAAACATACAAAAATGGATTGATGAGATCAAATAGGGTCTCTCATAATATTAACATAATGTTTACAGAAAGTGGAATATAAAAGAACATCCCCCAACATAACAAATAGGATCTTAAAAGAAGTGACATAAAGGAGAGTACTTAAAAAGAAAGAGAGGGGTTAGATCTCTTACGAAAATTCGGCAGCCTAACGGCGCCACTCAAAAATTCCAAAATGGATTGATGAGAGAGAATAGGGTCTCTCATCATTTTAACATAAAAATTACAGTAATAGTAATATAAAATAACATCCCAATAACAAGAAATGTGATCTTTAAAAGGAATGACATAAAAGAGTGTACTTAAAAAGAAAGAGAGGAGTAGAATCCCTTACCTCGGGTCCGACTTGACTCGATCATTCTTTAACGTCCTGAATAATAAACATGAGTTAATTTATACTTGCTTAAGAACCTTTTTCAAGTTAATTATTCCTTTTATATCAATTATTGACTTGTTATAAACATTATGTAATCATTTAAGTTAATAATGTTTGTTTTGTCGATATTTGGATCTTAAGTCAAAAGTGGACTTCTTACAATTACATGTTGTTCGTGTCGTCAAAGGTTCTTTATATACAGAATTACATTCCTGATTTTGATATCATATATATCATATATATCCAGAATATACATGTATTTATAATATTACATAATCATTTAGAGGTAAGAAATGAAATGCACTGTTCATGGAGACGGTAAGCCATACGTACGCATGAACGCTACTTTCATTTCTATCTCATACTGTAATGGAAAGAAAACAATAATGATATAAAGTTATATTATAATTACAGTATAACATCATATATAATGACTTTAAATCCATCCTTTATACATCCCACATATGGAATTAACGAATCAAATCACTTTGAGGGGGCGGTAGTCCGCACTTCCAAAAATGAAGATATCGCGTATACCCATAATGGAAGCCATAAATGTATGCAAAAAATGAAAAATACAGAAGCTTAAGTAAAACATAAAAATATAATATATCATATATAAACATATTGACATCTTAATGGCCACTTTGGAAGGTTTTATATGAGTGTTGAACAATCATCGTTTCGTGAGGCAGAAATTCGCCATCCACAGAAACAGTATGTTCTTTAACCATTAGATGAAGGTGTGTGTAAGTGTATCTCGAATACATATTATAACAACATCCTAGTATATTTAATATACTGGAGTTGTTACAAAAGAAATTAATAAAAATATTTTATGGTTTTGGAGAAGCAAAATAAAACAAAAGAGCACAAGTGAAGACGTTACCTTAAAATTGGGTAACTCCCTTTGGTTTGAACCAAAAGGGTTTCTTGAAGATCTTCCTGCCTAAGTTAAGGCTTATAGGATGATGAGAGGGATTTTGAAAGACAAAATTATCAGATCATGTCCGAACCAAAGGTTTGAGAGGTGTGGGTAAGGTGGTAGAGGTGGGGGCCTTTTATAAGAGGAGAGGAGGGGCACTCTTGGTAAAGTATAAAATGTTACTTTATTTTCAAATGGTTTTCGGATTTTAATGGTCTCACATTGATGTGTTTCGAAGATAAGGTGATAAGGGTTCTAAATCCACCCATCCAATAGGTTTTTGACATGTTTAGGTCCTAGATGTTTCATTATCTTTCCATTTTATTAAAATCGTTAAATAATGAGGTCATCGCTGCATCATCATGATGTCATAAATAATTTAATATATTTAATGTCTAAAAATTATAAAAAAATATCATGATGTAGGAAATCGTTTTATATTTCTAATGAATATTAATAGTCAAAAATATGACTTGTATAACCCCATGTAAAAAAAATTTAGTAAAACATCTCATGTTTGTGTCATTTTTACTTTAACATTAAATAAAAAGCATAAAAGTCATTACCATACCCAAGTGGCTCCATGGGGTACCGAAAATCGTCCCATGGGTTGTCTTGGTCGGCCATAACTCATCCAATAGGGTTAGGACAAGTGTCAATATATTTTCATTTTATTATAATATCATATTTACCTTAAATCACACTAATTACCTTTAATCGCGATTAATAAAACTTAAAAGTTACTTTTCATCAAAAATTATTTTCATCCCATTGAACCACATTTTAATTAATAATGAAAATCATTTAAATTGGATTTTTTAGATTCAAAACACAGAAGTGGTAAAGTCCCATTTAAATGAAAAATCAAATTTTGTAACCACCACTTTGCGGTTTCACTATTCATCAAAAATTGAAGTTTTTCAGAAAAAAACCAAAACATCACCCTAAGCTATATTCGATATTCCGAATTCAAAAATGAAGTCCATTTTAAAAAATTCAAAACATATAAATTGCATTAATTAATTTAACAATTAATTCCCGCAGTCAAGACAAATAGCGTGTTTTTATGAAACAATAAGTATCAAAAGATTGACACCAGTTTAAGTCCAATTTCAAAGTAAAATTAATTCCAATGACCACTATTTGATTAAATGGTAAAAATATATTCTAATTTAACTTAAAAACCAATTCAAAATATTATCTAATCATATAAATAAATTAGATTAAAAAGAGTTTTTGAATTAAAATACAACATTTTTCACTATTCATTAAAAATTGAACTTTTTTGGAAAAATACCAAAAATTTAAACAAAGTAAATTTTGATGTCCCAATTCTAAATAAGAATTTTATTTTGTCAAATATAACATGTAAAATTGTCAAAAAGTGGATTTTAAAGAGGTTCGCCTTCAAAAGGCGGTTAATCGACCTTTTAAAGTATATTAGAATGTCTACGCTTAAAATTGGATTCATTCACATTTTTAATCCTCTAACATTTATTGTCAAGAATAAAAATATTTGACAAAAATATATAATCATTTTTTAGTTAGTTCTGTTCATTCCCTCCATTACAACGTCTTGGCATTAACTACCATTTAAAATAATATTACTTTATTATTAGAGTGCAACGTAAGATTCACATGAAACTCATTGTTTCATATTGGGTATGCCATCAAGCATAGCATCCACTTTAAAGTAATATTAATATTTTATTCACAGATATAGATAAATATAAAGATGTCATATTATTTATTTACCTGGGGTATTACATCCTTCCCCCCTTTTGGGAATTGCGTCCTCGCAATTTTAAAATTGGTCTTGGAAACATCCTTGAAAGTCCCACATCGGAACAAGAGTCGGTAAAACAGTTACTTTAAAATAAAGAAAGATAAGTACAGAGGTCACCCGAGTTAACCCATACTAGGCTTCCAAGTATGAAAATATGGAAATGGAGGAAAAAACAAAGGGTCATGTTCTGATGGAGAGTTATAGTAAACATGTTTAGGAGAAAGTTAACCATAAGAAAATCACAAACTTGTGATGGGTTAAATGGTATTCTATTCCCCAGTAGGAAAAGTTAACAGACAACATTTTTGTTTTAAGTTACTCTTAATTGAGGAATTTTTTTTTGAGCCTAACTAAATCATAATGAAACATACTTACTTGTCACGTAGACTTCCAACTTTTACTAGATTCCTTAATCAAACTCATATTTTCTCCAAAAGACGAGTATTTAGGAAGACTTGTTCACATTAAGAGTACTATAATAAACTTATAGAGAACCACCTAATCCACAAAAGATACCTATATATTTCCAATGTATTTAGACTTTAACCAAAACCAAAAATAAAAAGGTTAATACAAGATCAGATAATCCAAAAAAGGATAACCCTTTATAAAAAAGAAAATATATTCTTAATCTCCAAAATTTGTCCAACAAAACCCAAAGTTCAATGAGGACCATTCGATAAACAATTTGTCCATAAAATTATTCAATGTAAACCAAAATAATATTGAAACCCAAATATTTGAAGGATTTAGTAACATAGACTTCCAAATTAAATCATAACATTTATCTCCAAACAACATCAGTTGCTCTTAATGTCTCGTATTGAAAATTAATTAACCTAATCACATATCCTCCATGATAGGTTAATAATTTTCCATAGATAACCCAAAATCAACTTACTCTTAATTCATAAAATCATCTAACTAAAAAGAATCATTCAAACTAACCAGGGACTTCACGTAGTCCAGTAGTAGGCGATAAATACCAGTCGCACTTTGGATGTGGGTTCTATTCCCGCAGCTTTGTCCAACGCGACGGGTTGTCACATGGTCTGCATGTTGTCCTTTTTATAAAACTCCAAAAATAACCCTAACATGTTTTAACCTTAATAGTTTCCTTATACCTCTCATTTTCATCCAAATTCGTTACGGTCTCAACATCTTAATTCTTGAAATCTTATTTCACCACCATAAGATAAAATAAAATGATTCCCAAAATGAATAACATCATACCTTGATCATGGCATCCACTCGGTTTCATCTTCATCTTGCTCACGTAGGTAGATGTCCCATGCATTACAACAATGATTTAGAGATCCTTCAAAATCATTTTCTTCCTCCATCCAAATACACCTTGTACAACATGGGTCATATGGGTGTTCACAGAAAAACAGTTTTGGAAAATAATCATGTATGACATATAATTCCAAAACATCTGATAAAACATGATTTCTATAAAATAGTCGGACAGAATTTGAGTTGAAACTTTCTATTATTGGTCCCTTTAAAATACCATAATTATGTGATGAGAGACTATATTTTAAAAACAAATATAAATAGGTTGCGCAAGGGTCTCCTTCCTCAGCGCCATCTTTAAAATCATAATATGCTTCAAATTCTTGTGATAAGGTAAAATATTTGAAAATACCTTGATAATATTTACCTTTCTTGAAAATATGAGAATATTGTGAAAATAGTATTTGTATAAAAACAACCCATGATCCATGATGATAACGAGGTATAGTGGAGGTGTTTGATATCTCAAACAACTTCTTGCAAGTGAGTTGTATGCTAGAAAAAGTTTCACAAACATCCGAACATGACTTTGCAATAATTATTGCAAGCATGTCATCAGGAAGAGATATGAATGTCGTTTGAGATCCTTCTCCTTCCATTCGTAACCGACTTTACTTGTCCTGAAAAAAAGTTATAAAATAAAGATATTACTGAAATTATAGATATAGGGATTAATCATGTGTCTAACAAAAACTCATAATCCCTAAAGTTGTCTAAACTGACCTTTGATACCAACTATAAGGCCCCGGCCTTAAACCTTACTTAATATTGAATTAAATGAATAATTCACATTGAGGATATTTTCAGGTTTAGAGTTTTATAGAATTAGGACATAACTATTACATCCCAAAATATTACAAAGTAGAAACTTTTACTAAGTTTCCATAAAATAAAAACTCTTAAAAAGAACATGTCCAGTTCTATGTTTTAGGTTGCATGAATTTCCCTTGATCCCATCCTTGACCCTATTCCACGTTAAGTCCTGTGAAAAACATTTCAAAAACTTGGGATAAGCATAAAAAGCCCAGTAAGGGATACACAAAGAATTAAAACTGTTAGTTTTTCAAAACAACAATTAAACCATGTATACTTTATCAAAGTAATACTTTTCACCTTTTCGAAGTAGTAAAAACTCTTCACTGAATAAAAGTTCATTACTTACCCTTCTGTAACCAAAATATTACCATAAAACCCATATAAAGATCACATAACATATAAAGGTAACTTGGGACATAAACATACTTAAGTGGAATAACTATAAGGTCAACTTCCACACATATCACTTAATGGAATAGCCATTCGGCCAACTTCCTTAAATACTTAATGGAATAGCCCTATGGACGACTTCCATACCCAATGCATTGGAGGTTATAACGTAACCACCCATCCTGTTATTCACGGCACCACCCGTCATATGGTTTATCATGTAACCACCCGTAAAATGTCCAAGTACCATTATAAAATTATAACACATAAAACCAATATAAAGGAATGATAACATTTCTACATTTCAATCACAATATATCATTTAAATATATTGACAAAATAGAATCCTTTATCAAAACCATTTTCAATACCAAAATACATAAAAGAGTATATGGTATTTATTTTATTTTAAAAACATTACGGCTTGTTGAGGAAGCCAAAGATAAAATAATACTCGCGGCGGCGAAAAAGGTCGTTGTCACCGTGTACGTTAAAAGAAACATTCCTTTTTGTCGTTTAGTAAAACACTTCGTAGAAAAAGATTCCTTTTGTATAAAAGTAAAAGTCAAAGGGGTTTATACACCGTATAAGAGAAAGTTGTGTATAAAACAAAATATGCCTCAATGAAAGGAGATTGAGATGAAGTCCCTTACAAAGACGGTATCCTTGGTTTAAGGATAAATCAATTACATAATTATGTGTGAAAAATATAAATACACTCAATACAAGTGGATATTAAGTGTAAAACAATCAAAGGTTATTCACACATATTAAAAGGATGACATATTCAATAACTACATGTTGAACCCAAAGAAATCGAAATTGGGTTAAGAAGTTCACTTGGTAAAATTCGACAGCCTAACGGCGTCACATAAAATTTTACAAAAAGGGTTGATGAGAGAGATAAAGGGGATCTCATCACTTGGACATAAAATTTACATAAATAAGGATATAGAAGAACATATTCCAACATAATATTATGTGAATTAAAAGACATAACAAAATATGTCTTTTAAAAAGAGGAGGGTGAAAGGTTCCCTTACCGACATGGGTATCTTTCGAGACATGCATCCCGTGAAAGAAGGAAAATACAAAATTGATGTAAATACTCATAAATGAAAGTATATTACAAAATTAGTAAAATAATGGGCAGTACATACACCACTCAAAGGAAATTGTGGCAAATGTAGCATAAATCTCACGGAAATAAAAGTGAGATGAAAAATCCCTTACGAAAACTCGGCAGCCTAACGGTGCCACTTAAAACTTACAAAAATGGATTGATGAGATCAAATAGGGTATCTCATCATATTATAATAATGTTTACAGAAAGTGGAATATAAAATAACATCCCCCAACATAACAAATAGGAGCTTAAAAGAAGTGACATAAAGGAGAGTACTTAAAAAGAAAGAGAGGGGTTAGATCTCTTACGAAAATTCGGCTGCCTAACGGCACCACTCAAAACTTCCAAAATGGATTTATGAGAGAGAATAGGGTCTCTCATAATTTTAACATAAAAATTACAATAAGAGTAATATAAAATAACATCCCAATAACAAGAAATATGATCTTTAAAAGGAATGACATAAAAGAGTGTACTTAAAAAGAAAGAGAGGAGTAGGATCCCTTACCTCGAGTCCGACTTGACTCGATTGTTCTTTAACGTCCTGAATAATAAACATGAGTTAATTTATACTTGCTTAAGAACCTTTTTCAAGTTCATTATTCCTTTTATATCAATTATTGACTTGTTATAAACATTATGTAATCATTTAAGTTAATAATGTTTGTTTTGTCGATATTTGGATCCTAAGTCAAAAGTGGACTTCTTACAATTACATGTTGTTCGTGTGTTCAAAGGTTCTTTATATCCAGAATGACATTACTGATTTGGATATCATATATATAATATATATCCAGCATATACATGTATTTATAATATTACATAATCATTTAGAGGTAAGAAATGAAATGCACCATTCATGGAGAGGGTAAGTCGTACGTACGCATGAACGCTACTTTCATTTCTATATCATACTTTAATGGAAAGAAAACAATAATGACATAAAGGTATATTATAATTCCAATATAACATCATATATAATAACTTTAAATCCATCCTTTATACATCCCACATATGGAATTAATGAATCAAATCACTTTGAGGGGGCGGTAGTCCGCACTTCCTAAAATGAAGATATCGCGTATACCCATAATGGAAGCCATAAAGGTATGACACAAATGAGAAATACAGAAGCTTAAGTAAAACATAAAAATATTATATATCATATATAAACATAGTGACATCTTAATGGGCACCTTTGAAGGTGTTATATGAGTCTTGAACAATCATCGTTTTGTGAGGCAGAAATTCACCATCCACAGAAACAGTATGTTCTTTAACCATTAGATGAAGGTGTGTGTAAGTGTAGCTCGAATACTTATTATAACAACATCCTAGTATATTTAAGATAATGTAGTTTTTACAAAAGAAATTAATAAAAAGAGTTTATGGGGTTGGAGAAGCAAAATAAAACAAAAGAGCACAAGTGAAGACGTTACCTTAAAATTGGGTAACTCCCTTTGGTTTGAACCCAAAGGGTTTATTGAAGAGCATACTGCCTAAGTTAAGGATTATAGGATGAGGAGAGGGATTTGGAGAGACAAAATGATCAGATCTTGGCCGAACCAAAGGTTTTAGAGGTGGGGGTAAGGTGGTAGAGGTGGGGGCATTTTATAAGAGGAGAGGAGGGGCACTCTTGGTAAAGTATAAAATGTTACTTTATTTTCAAATGGTTTTCGGATTTTAATGGTCCCACGTTGATGTGTTTCGAAGATAAGGTGATAAGGGTTCTAAATCCACCCATCCAATAGGTTTTTGACATGTGTAGATCCTATATTTTTCATTATCTTTCCATTTTATTTAAATCATTAAATAATGAGGTCATCGCTGCATCATCATGATGTCATAAATAATTTAATATATTTAATGTCTAAAAATTATAAAAAAAATATCATGATGTAGGAATTCTTTTTATCTTTATAATTAATATTAATAGTCAAAAATATGACTTGTATAACCCCATGTAAAAATTGTTTTAGTAAAACATCTCATGTTTGTGTCATTTTTACTTTAACTTTAAATAAAAGGCATAAATGTCATTATCATACCCAAGTGGCTCCATGGGGTACCAAAAATCGTCCCATGGGTTGTCTTGGTCGGCCATAACTCATCCAATAGGGTTAGGACAAGTGTAAATATATTTTCATTTTATTATAATATCATATTTACCTTAAATCACACTAATTACCTTTAATCGCGATTAATAAAACTTAAAAGTTACTTTTCATCAAAAATTATTTTCATCCCATTGAACCACATTTTACTTAATAATGAAAATCATTTAAATTGGATTTTTTAGATTCAAAACACAGAAGTGGTAAAGTCCCATTTAAACGAAAAATCAAATTTTGTAACCACCACTTTGCGGTTTCACTATTCATCAAAAATTGATGTTTTTCAGAAACAAAACCAAAACATCACTCTAAGATATATTTGATATTCCGAATTCAAAAATTAATTCCATTTTACAAAATTCAAAACATATAAGTTTCATTAATTATTTTAACAATTAATTCCCACAGTCAAAACAAATAGCATGTTTTTATGAAACAATAAGTATCAAAAGATTGACACCAGTTTAAGTCCAATTTCAAAGTAAAATTAATTCCAACGACCACTATTGGATTAAATGGTAAAAATATATTCTAATTGCACTTAAAAACCAATTAAAAATATTATCTAATCATATAAATAAATTATATCAAAAAGAGGTTTTGAATTAAAATACAACATTTTCACTATTCATTAAAAATTGAACTTTTTCGGAAAAATACCAAAAATTTAAACAAAGTAAATTTTGATGTCCCAATTCTAAATAAGAATTTTATTTTGTCAAATATAACACGTAAAATTGTCAAAACTGGATTTAAAAGAGGTTCGCCTTCAAAAGGCGGTTAATCGACCTTTTAAAGAATATTAGAATGTCTACGCTTAAAATTGGATTCATTCGCATTTTTAATCCACTAACATTTATTGTAAAGAGTAAAAATATTTGACAAACATATATAATCATTTTGCAGTTAGTTTTGTTCATTCCCTCCATTACAACGGCTAGGCATTAACTACCATTTAAAATAATATTATTTTATTATTAGAGTGCAACGTAAGATTCCCATGAAACTCGTTGTTGCGTATTGGGTACGCCATCGAGCATAGCATCCACTTTAAAGTAATATTAATATTTTATTCACAAATATAGATAAATATAAAGATGTCATATTCTTTATTTACCTGGGGTGTTACATCTAGAGTATGAAATTCAAGAACCACTATGTAACCTCTTATATAACGTCATCTGGTCCAAAACCAATCAATAAATGAACCAAATAAAATTACATAAATCATGGCTGTAAATAATCAAACATTAAAATAACTAACCACACTAGATGTTGAGTACAAACCTATGTGAATCCAATACCCTAATGAATCATACAACTTTCAGCTAATATCAGTCCATATTTTCCTTATTAATAGATTCCATGGTCTTCCAATTGAGGACCCTAAAAACATCTCATGTAGTTTCATAAAGTTTACTCTACCATGAACCCCAAAATGATTCTTAATATCTCATTATATTAAGGTCCATCCATTTCTCCATAGATGGGGTATCAAAATATTGGATATATTACCTGTCTATCACAATTAAAGATTGAATGAACATAAATTACTCTTTCTAGATATTTTTTTCCTTCCTCCTAGACTTCATCAATTAGAAAAAAAATTGTTTCATTAATCAATCACAAAGAGATACCCTTCATTAATATTATGAAAGATTCAATCAGGTTTGTTCATGATTCCCCCTCCACAAAATTAGTGAAAAAGTTCTAATTAAATTCTTCTATAAGGAACATATCCCCATTAATATTGGTATAATAGATGCTACAGATCGTGGTTCCCTTTTTGATGTTACTACTTCCACCCCTCATGACTTAATAGCCAACATGGCTCAAAATGAACTACAATTTGGTACATGAGAAATTGCATCTACCAGAGTATTTCCTGATATAAGTCCTTCATCCCTTGAAAAAGGAAGTTAATAAAGATGATGAGACACATACCCTTCTAAATAAATTAGCTCAAGTAAAATTTTATTCACACTCACCTCTAGTTCCATTGTGTTACAATATTTGTTTGTATAACACTTATTTTTCAAACCAGTTCCCACAACATCTTGATTTGTCTGAGTCCTTTTTTGTAGTATTCCTTAGGCATCAATTTCAACAAACACCACCATTTAATCAAGAACCATTCATGAAAAATCTAAACCCTGGCTCCAAATCATAACCACAAAACCAACAAGGAGGAAACTCAAGATACCCTAAAAAGAATTGGAATTGAGAAGGACAAGGTATGAAACTATCTTATTCATCAACTTCAAAACAAAATCCTTTTCCTCCAACGTATAAACAAATTATTGAGGATATTTTGATGAAAATGGAATCATAAAAACTCAAATTCTAATAGAACATTCAATATCTTATTCAACACATATGAACTCAACTAGGAAAATATAAAAAATAATCATTGAGATAAAGATGCAAGGTTTCGGACAACTACCTTCCCAACCTGTTGCTAATCCAAAAAATTTAAAGTTGTTGTTTTTGAAATCACACTTCATTTTGTAAAAAAAATTCCTTGTCCTATGATTCTACCATATTGGTATGAACCCCTCTTGAAAACACTGTTTCACCACCCACAAAATATTCCTATGTAGAAAAAAAATAAAAAGGGAAACACATATCATTGAGGATTCCCAGTATCAGTCCATTCCTCTTCTTTTTCCACAAAGACACTATAATATTATGAAAAATTATAATAATGAGATTGATAATGAAATAATGGATTCATTTAAAACATTCCACGTTAGTATTTTTTAATTGGATGGAGTTATGAAAATTTCCCATTATGAAAATTTTCATTAAGAACATTTCACTCAATGATGATAGATGAAGGGGAATTAGATATTCATACTAGGTAAAAATTTATCAGCCTTTATTTGGCTAGAAATTCCAACCAAAATAAAGGATCTAGGAAATTTCATGATAACTTGAACCATAGAGGGGACATTTATTATAGATGCTATGGTGGATTTAGGTGTTTCAATTAATGTAATGCCTTACCCTGTGTCCACTTCTATACTTGTGGGTGAGCTTCAACCGAAAGAACTCATATTTCATCATTCCAATTAGAGTAAAATAACCACATCATAAGTTTCCAAGTACATACTCATAAAAGTGAATAATCACATCTTCCCCTATGAATTCTACACTCTTGAGATGTAGGATATCCAAACCCAAGGACATGCCCATCTCTTACTTGGAAGACCATTCTTGAAAACCAAAAATAAAATCATCTACATTTAAAAAAGTATGTTTTCCATGGATTTCATTAATGAAATCCTATTTTTTGATATCCTTGATTCTATAAAACATGTTATTGATGAGCACTCCACTCTTACTATTTACGTGATAGAAGTTATCTCCATTGACTCACACAAATAGAATTTTCTCCTTGACACATACTCTGATTCATTTTCCTCTTCTTCACCCCTGAATGATTTGTGTTTTGATTCTTGTTTTGAGTTTTGTTTGGGTTATAAATACTGTATATTTTTTATTTAATTGATGAGTGTGTAATTTCTGAGGTACTAATGATTTTTAGTGATTATGAAATTTAGTTTTGAATATATTATATTTCTATATAGAATAAACATTTTCCAATAGACAGATTCATCAACCTCACACACCCAAAATTCCCTCCCTCAATTAAAAAACCACCAGTGTTGGAATTAAAACAACTTCAAAATAATTTAATATATTACAATCAAGAGGGTATTAAACAAATGACCCTCGTTATTACTAATAAACACTCTCCCTAAAAGGAATCAAAACTGTTCGACCTTTTGAGGGAGATTAAAAAGGAAATGGATATTCACTTGTATTCCTTGTATTATACCATATACTAGTATGCACCATATAAAATTAGATTTTGAGGATTATCCCAAATGTCAAGCTGAGGGCCAATTTATTCCCACTATTCTTAAAGTGGTAAAAATGGAAGAAAGTAAATTACATGTTTTTGGGATCATCTCTCAAATATCAGATAGTAAATTTGTTAGAAATATTAATATTTTGCTTCAAAACATGAATAATAGTAGTGCCAAATGAAAGGAATGAATTAGATCCATCATATATAAAAACTAGTTGGTGAGTCTGAATGGAATACGACCGATTAGATCAATCCACATTAAAGGAAAACATCCAAATACCATTCATTGACCAAATATTAGAAAGACAAGCTGGTAAGTCCCATTATTGATTCCATGATGGTTGTTAGAGTTATTTATAAATCCATATTCCAATTTAGAATCAACAAAATACAAAATTTACTATTACATTTTGAACATTTTAATATTTAATAATGTCATTTGGTCTATGTAATGCTCTCAGAAAATTTTGACGACAAATGATGATTATGTTTTTGAGTACCTAGAGAGTTGTATGGATGTTTTTATGGATTATTTCATGGTTTATAGAACTTAATTGTAGGCATTTTTGGAAAAAAGTGGTCTTATCCTCCAATATTTCATTGAAAAGATCTCTTATTAATTTTTGAGAAATTTCATTTCATGGTTGAGAGGGGGACAGGACTTGGGTATTTTATTTTAAAAGTGGGAATTAAAGTGGATGAATCAATAATTGAACTAATTTCCACCCTTCCATAACAAAAATTTGTTCGTGAGGTGAAATCGTTCCTGGACCATGCAAGTTTTTACCATTGATTCTTTAAAAAATTTAGTAAGATCACACACCCCTTATCTCGATTGTTAAAAAAGGATTCTAAATTTATTTTTGATTAATATTGTGAGGATTCATTCAATTCACCAAAATAAGTCTCACATCACCTACCATAGTCTAACTATTAAGGTGGAATCTCCCCATTGAACTTATGTGTGATTCCTCAATCTTTTCGGTTGGGGTAGTTTTATCACGAAGGGTTGAGAAGGCACCTCATTTCATGGCATATTCCTCGTGTACCCTTGTCCCTGCCTATAAGAAATACATAACCACAAAAAAATATCTTCTTTCACTTTTTTTTCCCATGAAATATTACTTTTTTATCTTATTTTGTCAAAAATCACTATCATTTATGATAATGTTACCCTTCATTTTCTCCTCATCAAACGTGACACAAATCCCCTCCTCATTCGATGAATTATTTTCCTCGTGGAGTTGGACTATGATATTAGAGATAATGTAGGAGTGGAAAACATGGAATCTCATCACATTATTTTGATTTCCCCAGTACTAGACCATCTTGTTGACTCACCCCTCCCTAGTTCATAATTCTTCCATCATGAGAACCTTTGAGATGTTGTGGACCTTACACCCTGTCATGCTGAAATTGTGAATATTCTAGCAACAACTAGTGTCTCCACTAATTTCATCACTTCATAGTCCTAGATAATTGAGAATTATTCTTGATGGTGCATTTGGGATTCCCCATATTGTTTGATAATTTATAGTGACCAATACATTCTTCAAATTGTACCTAACAATGAGTTCACCACTATTTTTTCCTTCTTCGACATTTTGGATTATGGGGGCCACATTGGCTCTCAACATACAATCCTAAAGATAACTGACTTAGGAAATTTTTAGCCAAATATTTATATCGATTCCCATAGGTTTTTTAAGTCTAATAATCAATTTCAATTGATAAGGAATATCTTCAAGAGAAATTAAATTCCCCAATAGCCGATGTTCTTTTATGAGATATTTGATGCATGGAGAATTGGCTTCATGGGGATTTTTCAAAATTCACTTGACTTTGTGTAAATATTATTTGTTGTTAACTATGACTCTAATTGGGTGGATGAAAAGGTAATTAAGAATGATGACCCTCTATTTGCTATTAATTTTTTGACTTCCCATATTTTCATCATGTTTTGTTTTCCATGCTTCATCATTATTGATCAGGGGTCACATTTTTTCAATACAAACATGGAAAATGATATTCTTAAACATGGGTTTGTCCATAATGTCTCTACTAAATATAACCCACAATCAAATGGTTATGTAGAAATGGGAAACTGGGAAGTTATGAGAATCTTGTAAAAATATTTACAACCTAATAGGACAGATTAGATTTCACGCATGGATGAGGAACTTTGGGTGTACAGTAGAACATTTAAAAACCAAATTAGAATGTCACCATATAGGATTATGTTTCAAATTATTTTGACCTCAATGTGGAGGTGGATACCCATTAATATTGGGCATTGAAACAATGTAATTTGAATATATCAGATGACAGTGAGGATAAGATGTTTCATATTTAGGAGTTGGAAGAAATTCGACATGATCTATATGAGATCATATTATCATATAAAGATATGTAAAAGGAAATACATGATGGGATGATTAATAAGATGAAGATTAATATTAGTGAGAGGATCCTCATATATAATTCCAATCTAAATTTCCATCTATGTAATCATCATTCTAGATGGATCGGTCCTTATATTTTTACTAATGATTACCCATTAGGATCTATAGTGGGTTTTCCAATGAAGTTTGGAAAGAAGATTAATGTCAATTTGAAGAGTTTCAATCACTTTTGAAATGATTTTCCAAAGAAACCGGTGGAGTAAATCAACATTCATGAAGAAACATACCGGTACATACCACTAGTTTTTATCCTTCCTTCACATAATCACTTTTATTACAAGGGGGAAACTATTATAACCTCGTCTGGTCTTTCCTAGAAATGAAGTATGGTATTTGGTTATTTTCAATCCTCACCTAGAATATTTGGGAGTTTTAAAGGCAATATATCTTACAGTTCAATCAAGCAATGGTTTTGAAGGTGTCATCATTTCCCAATGTATCCAAAAAATTTGGGGTCAAAAATTAGCTGGAAGAGATGACCATCGCGAATGATATTTTCCAGAATCAACATTTCATAAATATGGTAAATTAATGGATTTTGTGAATCCTAATCTTGTGTTCATGAAGATAATAATCATCGAGAATAGAGATGTTTTTTCTTTATGATTAAGAGAATAGGAGCATCGTGACTACACAATGTTTTGACGGAAGGCTCCATGACTACGATGAGCCTCACAAATATTAATTTTCATTTGAGTATTGTGAAGGCATGACCACTATGAAGATGTTTTTGAATATTCTAGAAAATGAACTGTATGTGGTGGTTCTTCCTGAATGACTTAGCCTATAAATAAGAGGCTACCCCTATTCACATTACATGATGTTTTTCAAGGAAAATATGAAATTGAATTGATTTTGTAAAAAATTTGGAGCTCCTAAAAACATGGTTTATATGAGATATTGAGCATAAAAAAATACTATATTAGTCTTCAATGATTCCAATTACTCTATGTATTTATTTCTTCACAATGATGGGGTTTTCTACATTGGCATAGTGAGCTTCGTGAAGGCAGTTTATTCAGGGAATGTAGGGAGCTTCGAAATGGAGTGTGCTTCATGAAGGAGATTCATAAAAGGCCATTTTGAAATATTTGTTTTTATTGAACTAATATTTCATAGTGAAATAATATTGTTCTATAGTTCAAGACTATTCTAGTGTTATGTTATGGACAGAGAATTCAATTACAATCCATTGAAACGAACTTCATGTCCATAAAAAAATTTATAATTCTCACAAAGTTGTGAGAAAGGAGGAGTCAATGGATGTGTTCTGAGGGGCATCGTGAGCTATCTCTAAATCCTAGTAAAGGTAGAGTTCTTCTCATCGGGTGATTATGTAAAAATAATTTACTCCACATCTAGTGAATATTAGTAGATTTAGGTATAACAGAATCATAGTAAAATTTTGATCCTTTGACTATATCTTATTGGTGAACCATGTAAAATCATTGTGTGATCTCTTTTCATGTGATTGGTTGATTTATACTCTTTCATTCCAGACATGTTTAATAAGTTCCTCCCATTGTGGGAACAAGATCTATCACATTTGGAGAAAATTTTGACACCATGATTCTCCCACCCATCTCAGAGTGGTTTGAGTTCCTTCAAGAAATATCAGATATAGGTTTCTTATGTTAAATATGTCCTACTTTTATGTTATGGAGAATTCTAAAAATTTTAGGGGAGTTACCCTATTTACTAGAAGAAAAATTATGATATGTAATAATAGGATGATATCTCATCTAAGATCCCTTGGATTTAAATTACTTTTTTCTAATGCATTAGTAATATAGGTCACTAATCCAATAGATCTATATATGATAGATATAGATAGGGAAATGCTTGATACTGATGGTAAAGTGTAGAATGATCTCACTGCATATCTTTTGGTTCACATCTATTTCAATGTACTGAGTTTCACATCATCCAAGTCAATGCAGGAGAAACTAGAAAATATTTATGAAGGTGAAATCAATATGATGGTGGAAAAACACCATGTTTTTTATGAAAGGTTTGATGAATTGAATATGCTTCTTGATGAAAAGGAAAATACCTTCATTAATTGAATTACTGAAAATGTTTGATCAATTTGAGGGAATATTGATGAAATCGAAGACATTTACCTTGTAAAGAAAATATTTAGAATAATTCCACCTCATTAAAATCCAAATGTTTCATCCATTTAAGAAATATATCAATCAAAACTATCATTGGATGATCTAATAATTTTTTAGGTTTCATATAAAATGAGTGTGAAAATAGAGGAAGAAAGTAGTCTTGTAAGCTGGGATATGGAATTCAAAGCAGTGGACAACCTCTATATTTCAAGACACTATTTTAATAAAGAAGTTGAGGAAGGTGAACTCCTTTTACTATTTTCCAGAAAATTCAAGAGATGAAATGTGAGATTTGAGTGAAAGATAGCCTTTTCATGGTTTTTTGTGTTTGGGTTGGTAACATTGCTTCTCAATGCTCAAGGATGTTAAATGAAGATAAAGGTGAAGCTGGAAACTCACACAATCCTCAGAAATGGTTTTCTCAAAAGGAAGACTTCAAATCTAGATGAAACAACATAAAAACAAGTTTTCTCTATGGATAAGAATATGATGATAATGATTTCATTTTGGAAGATTATTTGGAATTTAAATCTAGAAACCAGAAATCTATTATTTCAAATATTGATAATTAAGAACCATATAATGATAAATCTAGAGAACAGTAGTTTATTTCTAATTATAGTCTAAAGTTACAACAAAAGGATGCTCTTTAAAATCATGAGAATTAATGAAAATAATTAAAAAAGTGGAGAGAAGTTGTCTAAGAATTATCAAAATATGTTGACTAGCATGAAGATGAAATTTAATGAATAAAGGATGTAGTGAAATTACCATCATGAACCATTCAAATCATAGATGTTTTAGAGGAGATAATGATTTGAAATGAAGAACTAAAAATTCTCATCAATGAACTTACCTTCAGACTGGAGGAGAAGTCCTAGACATTTGAGCGACTTGAAAAGGAAGTTTTTACACATAGGAGTAAACCCAAAAGTGAACCAAATTCAAAAAAAGAAAATATGAAAATAATGTTTGGAAAATTATGTATTGTTATGTTTCTAGTTAGATCTATGAATTGTAATGATAGTGTGGAAATGGTTTCGAATGATAAAATAATTGCATGCGTGGGAAATATTGGAATTGGTTGTGATGCTGAAGCATCAATTTCTTTAAAAAAATGGGACAAAATAAAGGCAAGGTGAAAGTTGGACATGTTGAATTGTCACCTGATCTTTTGAAATGTTAAACCCACAACACTAAATAAAAGGGTAATTAAATACATCCATTAGGCCAATAAAAATGATATTTTGAAAAACAACTTATTAATGAAGGAGTAATGAAGATAAATATAAATGGGAAGACATTTTCACTTTTAAAATGTAAATTCTGTGGCCATTTGGGCAATTCAATGACATACTATGAAGATGCAAAGAGAAATTTTAATAGATAAGGTCTAGGAACTCTGTAGAGGAGAAAAATTTTATATCCTACTTATAATAGATGAAATAACATCTATGGATATTTTTTTCATTGTATTAACTTTATCAATAATGTTCTTTATTGGAGGAAGAGGAAATACACGAACAATTTATATATAACTCATATATATTTAAATACTTTCCAAACAAATGGTGTTTCTATTACAAATATGTTTTCTCCAATGGAAGAATATTTTGTGTATTAAGAGCCTGGCCAAATGAAAGAGATATTTGAAAGGAAATTTTTATCCTTCACTCAATCTAATATTAAATGGATGAAAAATATGAATATTTATAAGTCCATCCTTCAGATGTAGCTCTCAGATCTATAAATAGAGGAAGCACTTGGATCCATGAGAGCATATGTTTGTCCCGCATGATGGGTAATGTTTACTTCTTAACAAATCTTAAGAAAAGGGTCGATGGAATGGTAAGGTTTAGTAGTGATGCTATAATGAATGTAGAGGGAATTGTATGTACTGAACTAGGTAATGTAAAGCTGATGAAAACTAATGTTCTTTATGTGGACGATTTTCATGTCAGTCTCCTCATTGTGATTAAAACTCTATAACTCAGGACTTATAGTGACTTTCAATCCAAAAGGCAGAACTATAATCGGAATGACCCAGAAATATCTCATTAAAGGCTTCATAACTGATGCAAATTTATATTATGTTGACATTAAAGAGAAATTTTCTATCTAAAAAATGAATAAGAATTAAACATGTGGTATCAAATATTTGAACACAAAAATTAACAAGAAATTGGAAATTATGTAAGCTAAATATAGACTTGGACATCCCCAATCTGATGAGTGAATGGGAAAAGACATGTGATGCATTAATATGAGGGATGTTGGTCTATAGTTCTTATCAGCCAAAGATGAAAAGGGAATCCATTCTTCATGACATCTTCCATACAAATGAATGTGATCTGATAAATGTTGATGCATCACATGTATAATGGTACTTTTTCCATTTAAATGACTATTATAGTATAATTTCATATGTGATGGTTATACATAGGAAATGACATGTGTTTGACTACATGAAAACTTATATCTGAATCCCTGATAATCTTATATGATAGAAAATCAATGTTATGTGATCTAGGAATGGAGGAGAATACATATCCACTTAGTTTAAAAATTACATGGAGATGTAGGGAATACAACATGAGGTGGTTGTTGTGGGAATCCTACAACAAAATGGAGTCGTCAAGAATAGGAATCAATAGGTGAACAATATGGCCAGAACAATTCTTATTGACAGTCATACCCGTGAAATTATTGGAAAGAGTCCTTTCAACTGGTAGTATATATTCAAAATTGTACTATTCTCTATATGAGTTAAACCAAGACACTGTGTGATATTTGATTTGAAAGGATGCCCTCATTGAAGGATATTCATGTTTTCAGAAGTAAATGTGTTATCAAAATCAAAGAAGGAAATCGAGGTAAGTATGGGGATGTAGAATATGTGGGAATATTATTTGGACAATCAGTGAATAGGGAAACTAACAAGTGTTTCAATAAGAATCTATAAATAATTATGGAAATTAGTGATGTTAAGATAATTTTATATAAGGCCGCAAATAAATCAAGGGGATCATATGATGATGTGATCGATGATGCAAAAGATAGTGTACATTGTACAGATTCAAATGCATAAGTAGAGGAAGGATTAAAAGACATTTAGAGTTCACCTCATGATGTGGATACAAAGGAAGAATCAGAATAGGAAATTGTTCCTGAAGGATAATCTGCTCAACCTCATAAAACAAATTGAAGAGTATAAATTAATCTGTCTAACATTATTAGGGATTGTAATACATCCAAAAAGAAAAATATAATGGGTAATATTTCGCAATATTCCTTTCTATAAGTTGTGGAACTATCATCATTTGATGAAGCTACAAAGGATGAGTCATGGGTTAAATATAAAAATGAAGAGTTGGGAAATATCGATTAGAACAAAACATTGGACCTAGTCTAGAGTCCCAAAAGGTTGCAATGTGATTTGTATCGAGTGGATTTTTAAAAACATATAATATGATCATGGTAATGTGATCCAAAATAATGGGATATTCCAATGTAAAGGATATTCACATATTTATGGTCTTGGTGTTGAAGAAACATTTTCTCCATTGGCTAGATTGGAATCAATTTAACTTTTTCATTTTGTGGAAATTAAAAGGGGATTCAAAGTGTATCAAATAGACGTCAAATCAGCTTTATAAAATGGTGTTCTTGAAAAATATGTTTACAAAGAACAACAAGTGGGTTTCTACTTGGTAATGATGAAATGATGGTTTTCATATTAAAGAAGGTGCTCGATGGCCTGAAGCAGGATCCACGATCATGGTATTACGGAAGGGATTCTTATCGAAATATACTAGTGTTTAAAAGATGTGGACTGGATCAAAATCTCTATTTGAATAATTCATAGAATTATAAGTTCATAGTGATGGTTTACGTAGTTGATGTTATATTTTTTTCCAGCAGGGAGTGATTTGTGGATCTATTTTCCAATCACCTGAAATTCTAAATTGAAATGTCTTTGATTGGGGAACTCACATACTTCTAAGGGTTGTAATAGTTCAAATTAAATACTACAATTTTATATCAAAAGAAATGTAAAAAAGGGAGTTTCTGAATAAATTAAATATTATTGAATGCAAACCAATGTCATCTCCTATTACAGTTGTAAAAATATGGGAAATAATGATGATGGAACATCTATATATCCCATGATGTCTATTAGATTCATTGGAAGCTTACAATACTTGACATTGACACGAGAATAAATTGTCTTTGTGACATTCTTAGCATATCAATTTCAATGTATTATAGAAGATAAACATATGCATGACATGAAATGAATCATGGCGTACAGTCAAGGTACTCACAATTATGGATAATATTTTGAAGCCAAAATATATAGTGAACTATCGTCATCTTATGATGCCAATTAGGATAGTTATGTGGTTGATATAACGTCTAAAATTGGTGGAGAATTTTTTATTGGAATGAAATCTGTGGGATGGCTGAGTAAGAAACAATAAAGTACTGATTTTAGTACTAATAAAGTAGAATATATCTCCAATACAAACTCTTGCACATATTTACTCTAAATGAATCAATAACTAACTTATATTGTTGATGAGGTGAAATAGCTAATGATGATTCATTGTGATAACAATAGAGAAATAAATCTTACAAGGAATCATGTTCAACATTCTTGCACAACACATACTGAAATCAGATATCACTTTATCAATGAAAAATCTGAACAATGTATGATTAAAATGGATTAGGTTATAACTAATAATCATGTGTGTTGCATATTAAACAATCCATTGTCAGCACATGTGTTCGAGAATCATCGGTTTATCCTCTATGTTCAACCACCTCCCACTGGATTAGGAGGTTCCATTTATTCCCCTCTCCCCATTTCTGTTAAATGTTTTAAACTGTTTGTGGATATGATGCAGGTTTGTAGGGGAGATATGATCTAGGGGAGTATTCATCAAGACATACAATTAATCATCATGGAATTTTGGTTTATTCCCAATGTGGGAGATAATGGAGATATTTGATGAGAATATGCATACAATTGAGAATGGAGAAAACAGTTCATTATTATGAAGAAAAATTTAAGATTTCCATAACACAAGTACCAAATTCTTGCTTCCACTCTTTTTTTCCACACTAATCATTTCTCACATAGACCTACAGTATTTTCTGATTTGATTCTTTCATATTCAGTTTTGATAGTGGTGGACACTCAATTGAATTTATCAACAAAATATTGAGAATGGAGAAAAAAATTTGTTGTTATGAGGATACAGTTATGCATTCCAAAACATGGGAACCCAATTCATGTTTCCCCTAATTTTTTATACACCAACCAATGATTATATAGACATATATTGTTGGATTTGTTGATTATTTTGTATTCGGGTTTGATAGTGGTTGGATCTCTATTGAATTTATCAGTAGATTGACTACAAACCCAAGTGAGGAGATTGTTTGAAACAAGGCCAGTATTTGCTAGAAATGGAGTATGGTTTGAGTCTATTTTCAATCCCCAAATGGAATTTAGTGGATTTTGTAAGGAAATAGATATTTCATGTAAAATAGATAGTAGATTTAAAGGTTTCATTATTTCAAAAAAAATTCCAAAATTTTTGGGGTAAAAGATCCAGAGGAAGACATGAGAATTGTGAGTGGTATTTTTCTAGTATCAACATTTCATAAATATTGAAATGGAATGGATTTTGAGAACCATGGGATTATGTTCCCAAATATAATGATCATTATGAATAGAGATGGGGTTTTATCATGTTTATGAGAAGAGGAACAACAATGAGCATCCAGGAGATTGAATTTCATAGTAGCGTCGTGAAGGGTAGAGTACCACAAAGATATTTTTTACCGATACATTAAATGTGGTAGAGGCAGTAGAGAATCACAGAAGACTGATTCTATAAATAATAGGCTAACCCTATTCACATTACAATGAGTTTTTCAAGGAAAATACAAAATCCCACTGATTTCACGAAGCAAGGGGAGCTCCATCATACATTGTTTATATGAGATCATGAGCATCACAAGAAAACTATATTAGGCTTGAATCATGCTAATGATTCTATGTATTGTGTGATTAATGATTATGGGGTAATATCCATTGTATTAGTGAGATTTGTGATGGCAGTTCGTTCCACAAAGGTAAGGAGCATTGTGAAGGAGTGCTCTTTTTGAATGAGCTTCATGAATGACAGTTTCGATCTTTTGGTTTTTAGTGATCAAAACCTTTAGGGTGCATCAACAATACAATATAGTGCATGTATAGTTTATTATATTTCAGTGAAAAGTACTTAAAAGAAAATCCTTTGAAGCGACCTTCATGTCGATAAACTGAGTTAGACTTCTGATAGAGTAGTGAGAAAAGAAATTCAACAGAAGTGTTCCATGAGACATAGTGAGATATCCATAAAACTATGTAATGTCATATTGATTGGGAAAAAATTATTTGGTCAAAATTAATTTACTCTACATCTAGTGATTATTATTAGAATTAGGTATAACCAACACCCTATATGCATTTTTCCTTGGACTATCACTTAGTGGTGAACCAGGTAAAATCATTGTGTGATATCTTTAAATGTTATTTTTCGATTTATACTCTTTCATGATAGCAGGTTTAATAGGTTCCTAATAATGTGGGATCATAATCCATCACATTATAAGAAAATGTTGAAACCCTAATTCACCCCCCCCCCCCATCTTTGGTTCATTCTAGGTCATTTAGACACTGCACACTCTAGGTGTGGGGGATGGATATATTCTTGGATTAGATACAAGTTTTAATAATCTTAATTAATTTTCTCTTTTTTTATTTCTGAAGAGTATTTTTATCTTTTTCCAACCTTGTTGAGTTCATTATTATTTTCTTCATCATTCATCATTATTCTCTGTTTTACTTACTGAATATTATTGTTACTTTTCCCCTATTTTATCCCTAATACATTTGTGTCGGAATATTTAATTATTGATCCAAACATTATCATGGAAAATAATGTCCCCATAAACATGGATTTTATTGAAAATACATAAGGAATTTCTTTATTTCATGTTCTTTTAAGATTTTTTTTAAAAATCACTGATAGGATGTGAGTTTTGGAAAGATTCTAACAATGAGGTGTGACTCATTCTTTAAAAATGGTTAATTTTTTATGATATAAAATGGTTTTATCTCTCTGATAACTTTTAGATTCCTTATAACCTTTGTGTAAGTTGTTTATAGGAAAATTATTCTACATAATATCACCACTCAATTTTGAATCAAACAATGATGTGTGAATATTTCTTAGTTAACAGAAGGTTATAATAAGTTAGGTTAATATATATCATCTTTCGAAAAATATATTTTCATATATCCGTTCCATATATGATCTATTTCATTTCTATATTCAATTTAACTATTCTTTTGTACAAGTTATCGAACTATTGATCGCCCAAAACACAAAAATATAACTAAAAATAAATCAATATATATGTATATGTTTATTTATTTATAAGAATAATAGAAAAATATTTGTTGTGTCTTGTATAGGTAAAAAATCACTCTTCCTCAACCTTTGATCAGGTTATAACTATTACTACTAGTGTCTCAAGGAGATCAAACAAGGGTTGAGTAAGGAATGTGATATTTGTCCTTATTTTACTATTAAAAAATAATAATAATACATGAGGGGATTGATGATATGTAAAACATATGGCGCCATCTAGGTCAGGATAAAAGGGTTTGACTTCCGAAAATTCTTAGTGAGTGGGTCCAAAAACATGATTTCAATGGATGTAGGGGAAGTTCATTGCACAAAACATTTATGAAGAGAAATGTCAAAATAACCAATATTTATTAGATAGACAGTGTAAATAATTGAATGGAATGGTTTTCAGTCACACACATAGAGATTTAGTGTCTTGGTTTACTTTTTAATTCCGTTCTCATATTGGAATATGCATCTCAAAGTTTCATTCTAATACAATTTAAAAGGAAAGTTTTCTCATGATCATTAGGAATAACATCATAGTGTGGTTTTTGTTGTGACAAAATTTCATTACAAAATATTAATTTATTTGAATTCTTAATCATCATTATGTTGGGTATATATCCATGCATAATTTTTTTAAAATTATGTTTTTACCATTAGTGTTAATTATTAGGTGTGGGTATGATTACACCACGATTCACTATTCAATTTCACTATTACACCACCATTTTAAACTAATATTTTATTGTAAATTCAAATTATTATAAAAATATCACTTCATGTTTCATTTAATAATTTAATGTTTATAACCTAAAAAAGGTCAATTTTACTTGTTTTAATGTTTACATTTTAGGAGAAGGTGATTTGGAGAGTCTGTGATAGAATTCAAGAAAAACAGGCCAAACAACATGAGATCTCAATCATGCATATGGACATAAATTGTTACAATAGAAAATTTGCCCATTCAATTTGGCTGCCGATGGGTGTATGAATTTAAAACAGTGTGGGAAACATTTATATAGCAGACTATGGAGCACAATTCATCAATTTTGAGTCCCAAGATACCCCCAACATATGAATAAATTCTGTATGGACCATATTGGAGAACACTTTTGTATTTGGACCATAACATGGGCATCTAACCTTTAATTTTTCTGATTCTACTACAATTGGAAATCTATGTTGATGTCCCACATCTCCTCAAATTTTCATGACAATTGAATTCATGTAGATCATTCAACAATCAAGAAAAAAATGAGGAAAAATCATGCCATGAATAGTGACCTTGTCCCTTAGGCAGAACATTTATTTTCAGGAAAGTGTGATATATTTGTCTATAAAATCACCCGATTCTTATTCTAAAATGTTGCACGAATAGGGGTATGGGTGATTAAAATTTGTATTCCTCTTCTTAAATTTTAATCCTTTTCTACCACATGTACTTATAAACCTATTATAATCAGTTTGGATGGTGTTCATCGTTATAATCTCGAGATCCATGATTATGTCTGTTGGAAGGTAAATGAAATTCTTGGTTTTTTGTCTATTATTAATCATTTATAGATTTTTAATTTGTGTTTATTTTGGTATGATAAAATATAATTCAAATGAAGATGAATCACCATGTGAACATGCATAACATAGATCTTGTGATGATTTGAGTGATGTTGTCCCATTCCCCATCACACCCATTTTATGAGTGTGGGAATGGATTACATCGATTGATAAATTATAGAAGGATGAAACCATGAATATTAATTTTCTTTTCTTTTGGAAAATCATATCATTGAAACACGTCTCTTCATCCTATAACATCGTTTATTTGATTCCTTGATTGAGTTCAACTTTTACATCAATTCATGTTTTTTTTATTTTTTCAGGTCTTCGGTAATCAATATCATTGATTAATCAAATATAATATTTTAGCATAGTAAGAACTCACAAACCATATATATTTCACTGTATATAAAATCATGGAATCAATGATCATTCCCATTCCCCTGAGAGTGATGACAAATTTACCATCATGGGAGACTTATACAGGATGATCACAATTTCTCTAACTTATTTCATTCGCGTAGTTAAATTTTTTCAATTTCTATTGTAAAATCATAAAAGCACATGTTATTTTAAACTGCATTCTCCTTTTATTTTCATAACTACAACCATCATTTGGAATTAATGATATATGGCTCTATCGAGAGAAGACATAGGGTTCTTTATGTATTACAACAATTCTAGTTAAGAAATTCATATAATTTGAAATGATAGATAATGTGATGAATATACATTATATAAATAATGTTATGTGAATAATATAATATAGGTATCTAATAAAGAAAATTGACACAAAAATTGGTTACATTGAGTATCGAATTGCTTTATACACATTGAAGTCTCATATATAATAAATATATGTTTATTTTACACATATTTCATAACCATATATATATATATGTAAATATATAAGGCCAAATATTAATCTCTTATGTAATTTTGTTACTCATTGAATAAAAACTCTATGTTAATCTCATGTTTTGGGAATTAATGTCATTGTTTTTCCTATATGTTTTTATTTGTTATTTTTTATCATCGTAATTTTTTAATGTATCCTTCATCATCAAAGTGTTAACAAGGATATAAATATCATATATATTCAATATATTTTTATTTATAGTGATCCATAAAATAATGATATGGAAAATGATACACACTGTTCATGGAGATGGTAGGTTATATGTCTACATGAATGATATTTCCATTTTCTCAACGAATTGAAAGAAATAATAGTAAATATTTTATTACCATTATAAAATAATTCTCATTCCATATATATTACATATGTTTATTATAATCAACTTTATTACCATCCACTAAAATCACGAATGAATAACATCACTTCATGAGGTTGTATTACACCATACAAACATGAAGAATTATCGTATTCTCATGGAATGCAATGTAAGAAGGTATATGATCTTTAATAATAAAAAAAGTATAATAATATAATATATAACATATATAATGTTGGTTGTTGTAGGAAAATCAAGATGGTTTAATTGAGTACCTATAAAAATTCATGTTAAAATGTTTGTTTCAAAGGGTCCCCCAATTTAAAATAAATCTAGCAAGTTTACCAAGGTAGTAAAATTATAATATGTTGACTATTTAAATAGTTTCATAGAATATTGATTATGTCTCTATTATAACAATATTATATATTTATACAACTTTTAAAACTACTCTAATAAGGATAAATAGTTATAACTACTATCCATGACTAACTATCAAAGTATAATTTACCTTTCTAAAAAATGATTTAAAACAACAAATTACTAAATTCAAAACATTGGATATAAAACAAGAGGTTCATTCTCCGGAAGAGATATAATTCTCTCCACTTGGTGATCACCCACCACCGCATAATATATATAAATAAAGAATTTGATTCACACTCTGGATCATGGTAAACACAATATTACACAGAATATCTAGGTCACAAGACCTCTACCATAGTTCTAAATGGGGAAACAATACCCGGTCACATATGACCTCTTCCATAGTTCTAGATGGGATGAACAAGTATAAAAAATATGTTGTTTGAGGATATCTATAACCCTCTAGTTTAGTGTAGGAAACAATTTGTGTTTAAGTATAGACTCATACATTGGTAGAACGTTTAGATAAATAGTTCAATATAAGGAAAAATATATCAATAAGGGATTAGAGATTCTCTATGTGGTATTCAATAAAACTTTGTATTCTTTGATGTATCATAGTTGAATCTCGAGTACTCTTCTGGAAATAGACACTGAAAATATACTGTCATGGAGAATTGAGTTCTATCTTCCATGACAGTGAAAGGTTCGTCTCCATTCATATATTTGGATGCTACTGATATGATGTAACATTGATGAATAGTAGTTCTATGATCAATGGTATGTATGAATAAAGAATTCCTCGTGCGATTTTCCTTTAATTATAGTTCTCATGGGAGTCAACTCGTATCTTCCTATGTATCTGTGTCTATGAGAGTCTGCATGTGTGTATGTTTCCTTTTTGAACTATTCTTTGAATATATATTCTTACATCCCAATAATGTGCACATTTGATTTAGACACAATACCTCATTTTTCTAAAAACCATATTTAACATGTCCTTAAAAAATAATTCCATTAATTAGTCCAATTAAAACACTCAAAATATGATCGTGTGAAATAATATTAAATTGAAGAAATTTTTTATAGTCTATCAGTGAGTCCTCGGTCGGTATCTCCTTCTGTCGGTGACTCATGTCATTTGTATGTCATTAATTCATTCATTCATTCCTTAAATCAGTGACTTTTTCATCATTAACTTTTTTTAACTGTCGATGATTCCTTATGTCAGTGGCACCATGCATCAGTAGGACATTTGTATTGATGGTAGGCCATCTTTGTCGGCAAGTCAATTCCATCAGTAGTTCATCTGCATTTGTGAGACATTTGTAGTGGTTGTTCATCTGTTTCAGTGATCCATTTGCATCAGTAGGTCATATGCAATGGTGAATCATTTGCATCAGTAGGTCATCTGTCAGTGACTCTGTTGAACATCTGGTAACTCATATCTTCCATCTATGTCAGTCTGTTACACTTAGAAAATAATTTTTCCTAGACTGTCTAAAATCATAAATGTTAACAGAATGTACCATAATTATCTTATATTATAGATAAACAAAATTTCCCATATTGAAATTTATATAATAATAATTTAAATTTAAATACATGCATAATATTAATTGACATGATTTGTGATTATTAAAATTATTAACACTAGATAGGGTGGCTACAGTCTCCTATGGGCCGACAATTTCCTCCTTTTTTGTGATCACTAATTATGGAATTATTTAGTATAATAATTTTAGGTGGAATGAAATAAATATACTTATCATCTCCCATTAATTTATAGATAAGGTTCAGATAAAAAATAAATAAATAGTAACGGTATTGAAGAAAAATAACATATATAAGAGTGAGATCAAATATAATGTAAATAAATAGAATTCCAAACTAGTTATCCACCATTTCGGATTATCAAAATGTAAAATCAGATAGAAAATACATAAATAGTATCATAATGAAATAAAGAAAATGGAAATATAGGAATGAAAATACCATAAAATTACATTAAGTAGAAAAGTAAAATGTGTTAAAAGTCTCCAAACCAAAATAAAAAAAGTCAACAAAGGAGCCCTATCAGTGAATGATCCACACTAAGGATAAGGATTAAAAGGTTCCATTCATTTAATAAGGGGTCAATAGAGTGTCTAGTAGTTGGTGGCCGAGAAGATGGTGGTTCTAAAGAATTTTTTTGAAGAGGTAGGATCACTCCTTATAGAACATTAGTTAAATGGTTGGGATTGTGTTCTAACAACACATGAGGTTAAATCTGTTCATGGATCACTGTATGAATCTCATACAATGCGTGAGAAACTGAGATTGGAGGTGGAGGCACAGATACAAGAGGTCTATGTTATGAAATAATAGGCATTAAAATGGAGTCACTTTGGACATGATTGTATGTATTTAATAGAATTATGAACTCCTCAATAATCTAACCAACATAGATAATTGATTTCTCTTATTCATCCATATTCTGATTAAATTTGTCCAAAAGAGGGGTGATGCCTTTCAACTTCTTTACATAATCTTTAAAAGCTCCGGTGATTAGAGGCAATGACAGGTTCTCTATCAAATACATAATGATACTGGACAACTGATGCTAGGTAATGTCTTTTGTGAAACTATAGTCAACCATTTCTGTGATCTGAGAATTTGATGTTTCGTCACTCTTAGAATATAGTCTAATCATATCATTGACATGATCATTGTTCTTAAAAATGTCTTCAAGGTTTCCTAAACCAGAAGCATCAAATAGTGCTTGAAGTTATTCCTTTACAACAGTTCTGAATGCCTTAATGTCATGAGTCAAAGAGCTATAAATATATGTAAAAGTAAAATCTGTAGGATCTGAGATAAGTGAATTCAAAGTCATAAGAGTATCTCCAAAAATCCTTTATACTCTAAGGTCAAATTATTTTTTGTTGAAGAATGTCTATTAATTTCTTTTCTCAACTTCACAGTTCTTGCAACAATTTTCTCAAAAATTGTAATTAGGTTGGGTTTAATATCCTCATTCACATTCATTGAAAAATTAACTACATCTACCTCTCTTATACTACTGTCTATCTTGGAATAGAAACTTCTTTCCCAAACTACCTCATTTCATCTATTGGAGATTTAGGAGAGTGTAATTCAACACTGATATCTATGATTTCTTTTCTTGTTGTTTGAATCTCAGGAACCATCTGAGATTGAACAAATTTACTTATAGCAGAACAAACTTCTTTTTAAAACCATTCAAAATATTTATTAGTGAAGGAGTCACTATGAAGGGTCTTATCCACTGATTCACTTGAAATGGATACAATGACATCATCATTTGAGTCCTCATGATATAATCTAGGGGCTACATACCTAGGCTTCTTTTCCCATTTAACCATTACATCATAATCTAGAGGAGTGAGAGTATCATATCTTATTTTTCCAAGTTGATTCTCCTCACCAATTTGATCTCCAATTTCTTGAGGATACCCCTTAATCTTATATCTCCTTGCTAATTTCTCATCTTCACTATTTGGTCTTCTTCTTTCACAAACTAAATGTGCTACAAGAATATGTTTCGCTTCTACTTCAACAACAAAATCAGAATTTTCTCTTCCTTAAAACACAATATGTGGGGGTTCTTCCAACCAATCCTGATATAGCTTCATCCATTTCAACATCATAACCTTTATTATCATTGTGATTATCACTTTCATTGATTTTATCGCCATTATATCTAGAGGCATGATCTTCATTTCTATTTCTATCATGATATTCATTACCTCATTCCTATTAGTACCACTTCCACATTTATCATCTTCACATTATTCTTCTTCTTCAATGCCACAGGATCTAGTTACATAATCCACACATCCTGAGACTTCTATCTACTCATCACCATTGTCTTCATATGTAGGCTCATTTGAGGGTAAGGAATGTGGAGGTCTTGGAGGTCCAAAAGAGAAACCATTTCCAGGTTCAGTGGTTTTAGGATCCCTCTAATCATCAATAGGTGACCCCTGATCTCTAAGTGAAATATGAATAACTTCATCTTATTATTCTTCAAAACAATATGCAGCTTCCACATTTGGTACTAATCCAGGATCATCAGTATTCTTAGGCCATGTTGGATAGTCTATTTACTGAAATCATCCTAAATCATATCTTCATATCCAACCAATTCCCTCTTCCATGGGTTATAATTTATTTTCATCCTCTTACAAATCTCTTTGATGAGTTAGATCCCATATCACTCAAAAACAACACCTTCTACCTCATTTACACAACCTTTCTCTTCTATCATAGCAGATATCATCTTTGAAAAAATAGGGAATTGGTTTTTCATGAATGGTTTATTATTTAATTCTTGTTCATATGAAGGTATCTACATATTTTTACCTTGATACCATTTAATAGAAGATAAATAAGCAAGAAAGTTCGATACTTTAGAGAAGAAAAGTCCCCATTATAGGGACAAATCTGATGTTGAATAAACTTAATGAAGATTCAACATTTTCCACCTAACTCAGTAGCAATAGGTATCTTTTTCGCAACATTAGTAGTAAGCTCCATCAGATCTATCTCAAACAAAAACATATCACTCTTAGGTGGAGAGGTACCTTGATAATCATCAAAGACACCTTCATAAGGAACATTAATAAATATATCCCATTTCTTGGAATTGAAAGTTATTCTCTTCCCATTCACTAGGGACTTGATCTAGGAAACATCACATCCTTCCAGCAAGAAATCCATATTAATGTAAAATTCTTGAACTATCTTCATGAAAAAGGGTCTTTCACTATCTGAGAACCACTCAAGAAATATTTGATCTTGTATTACCGTGAGAAGTAGAGACATTCTTTCCAACATCCATTCTGTAATAACATCTTTTTTTAGTCTTATACCATGGTTTTCTAGAGCATGGTTTATTGGTTCTAATGATTTTCTTGATTCACCTTTCTGTTTCTAAGAATCATGAGATTTTCCACTGTCAAGAGAATTCTTCACACATTCCATTCCAAAAGATTACTCTAGAGGTCTGAAGGTTAATGGTCGGTGGTAGATAGATAAATGACCAAGAATGTGTAGGGGTTAAAGAGTAGAGTGTATCAATTCAAATTTATATCATTTAGGGTTTTTTGAATATACAATATCATTAAATCGTAAACCAGGTTCAACAAAATCAATGAAATAGTGTCATTTTGGTAAAATCATAAAACATTTTAAAATAGTTAAGCATTGGTGTCAGCAAGATAGATTTTTCATAACACTAACAATGTCATCTTGACAATGTGTCTGTTTCGTCATGATAGGGTATCGACATAAAAATGTATCGGTTTCAACATGACAACATTGTGGACATGACATAGCATCAGTGTCATCATGACATAGCGTTGGTGTCAGCATGAAAGGTGTGTTAGTAAGAAAAAGTTGTTGGTGTCGACATGGCAATGGAAACTTCTTATTTTCAGTGTCAGTATGACAACATCACTTAAAATGTCAATGGAATAACAACACAAGGGCCTATTGATTGAACACTCCAAACTCAGGTCTGATTTATTACATTCTTTCTGTGTTCAATGTCTTAGTGATAATGTCAGCAAGTTGATGTATAGTGCCAATGAACTCTAAAGTTATATCAATTTTTTGATAATGGTCTCTGAAAAAGTAATGCCTTACACCAATTCGATTTTTCCTAGAATGTGATAAAAGAATCTTAGAAATATTAATAGCACTTGTGTTATCACTATTTATAGGGGCATCTTTGAATTGATAACCATAATATAGTAACATGTGACCCATCCACATAATTTATGCACAAATACTACTAGCAGATATTTACTCTACTGTAGCTATAGATAATGAAATAGAATTTTGTTTCATACTACACCATGAAACTAGAGAATTTCCCAAAACATTTTATGTGTCAGAGGTTCTTTTTCTATTAAACATACATCCACCAAAATCAGCATCTAAATAACTCTCTAAATTGAAAGGTTGTCTTCAGTAATATAAAAGTCCTAGGTTTGGTGTATTTTTGATGTATTTGAAAATTCTTTAAATATCAAGAAGATGATATTCTTTTTTCAGTATTTTTGAAAGTGTGCACATATACATACACTAAACATAATATCTTTCCTACTAGAAGTTATGTAGAGTAAAGTTCCAATAATTCCTATATAAGTGGTTTGATCAACTGATTTACAATCTTCATCAAGGTACAACATACAAGTTGTACTAATTACAGTGCCACGCCTCTTATTACATTCTAGGAAAAATAATTTTAAATGATCATTAGTATATTTACATTGATATAAAACAATTGCATCTTTATGTTGAGATATTTGAAATCTGAGAATAAATTTGAGTTCAACCATTAAACACGTTTCAAATTCACATTGCACCAACATTGAAAAATCAACACATAATGAATTTTTAGAAGAGCCCTAAATAATATCATCAACATAAATTCGTACAAATAAAACATATTTTGAATTTTTTTATAAAGAGAGTAGGATCTTATATAACATTTATAAAACCTTTAAGATTAAGAGAAATGTTGAGGCTATCATACCAATCTATTTGATCTTACATTAAACCATATAAATATATTGTTGTGTTGAAGACATTATTTGAAAAATTATGGTTTGTAAAACCAAGGGGATTTTAAAAAAAACATCCTCAACTATATACCCATTTTGGAATGTACTCTTAACATCCATTTGATAAATTTTGAAATCTATATGTTCTACATAGGAAAGATGGATTCTAATGGCCTCATGTGTAGCTACTAGTTTAATGGTTTCCTCATAGTGAATTCCTTCTTCATGACTACAACCTTGAGTAACCAATCTAGATTTATTTTTAACAATGTTACCAACTTCATTAAATTTATTCCTAGAAACCCTTTGGTTCATGTAGTCAAACTGTCTTTGGATCTATCTACAAGTATTTTTCTATTGTTTGTTTCAAATATATTTATCTCTTATTGCGTATCCCTCACCCAAAATCTATCACTGATGGAATCATTGACGTTCTACGGTTCAAGCTATGATAGAAAACTTTGATGTTCAATCTGATTTCATTGAGAATATATATTCTGTGTTCCTTTCTCTAAATCACCTACAAAATCATCTAATGGATGGTTTTTAATGGTTCTAATAGTTCTCAAAAATGAATGGAAAGTCACATCTAGATCTTCACTAGGTTCAAGTTCATTATGACTAGAATCAATGGTGTTTCCATAACAAGAAGATTAAATAGATTTCCTAACATGATGGTCAGGAGATTTTTCATTGATATCTTGGTTTGAGATATCATCCTAAATAATTTCTAGAGTGGTCTTTGGATCATATGGATCTGTCTTATCAAACATGACATGTATAGATTCTTTCACACATTGGGTTCTATTATTGAACAATCTATAGTATTTACCAGAAATTGAATAACCTTGAAAAATTCCATCATCAGTCGAGGTGAATTTGTTTTCTAGATTATTATAAGTGTTAAGAATACAGACTTTGCAACCAAAACATTGAACTTGTTGACCCTGGGGTTTCTATTGTTACACAGATCCTAGAGATTTCTTTTAAGAAAGGGTCTAATGAAGACTCTATTGATTATATAGAATGTTGTATTGACATCTTCATCCAAGAAATTATATAGTTAGGTTATAATCACTAAGTTTGGTTTTATCAATTTCATGCAAGGTTATATTTATTATTTCTACATCTCCATTTTTCTAGGCATTCCTATGAGTATATAAGTTATAACTATTTCCATTTTTTGAGAAAAAGGATTCTAACTATGAGTTTTCAATCTAATGTCCATGGTCACTTCATAGGATTTTAATTATAATACCAATAAGATTTTATACAGTCCTTGCATACATGGTAAACTGAGGGCAAGCTTCACTTTTGTGAGATAAATAAGGTCCATGTATATCTAGATTAGTCATATAAATTGACATAAATATAATTATTACTAATTATACATGAAACTATAGATGGTCCAAATAGATCCATGTGAACCAACTCAAGAGGTTTATAAGTCAGAACATCTCTCTTTGGGTTGAAAGATATTTTGTAATGATTTCCCTTTTGACAATGATTATATACATTTTCATTTGGAAACTAATCTTTAGGTATATGCTGGACTAATAATTTTCTAAGAAACATGCTAAAGGAGTGTAAATTATAGTGTCCAAATATCTTATTACAATGAAAAGATTATTTTTGAAATGAACTCATGCATGAAACAATTTTGAGAAACTAAATAATAAATGTTAATGGAATATACATTTTCATTTCTAAGAGAAGGGAATACTATATTATTTTTAGAGTTAAAAAAATTGGATGCATCAATTTAAAATTTATCATTAAAACCATCAACTAATAAAGAAGAGATACTATATATATTTTATTTTGGTCCATCATCAAAAATTACTTCAGAAATTAAAACAAATTTTGAGATACCAATCACCTATTGCCAATTACATTTCATTTAGCATTGTCACTGAAGGTGACATGACCACCATCAGTCTTTATAAAATTATTGAAGAATTAGTAATATCTTCTCACATTTCTTGAATATACACTTTCCAAGAACCATAAGATTTTATATGAGATTTTCAAATTGTTTTCCAAAAAAACATAATAGACAAGAAAATATTATGGTACCAAGATTTGTTTGGGTCTATTAATATTAGTAATAAGAGCTTTGTGAACCCAAAATTTCTTTATGGGTTTCCTATAATAAGTATTAAATGTATTTGAAAAATAAACATTATTGGGACCAAAAAAGCATGAAAAAGTCGAATATATTTCATAGCTGGAATTGGAAGAATGTTTTTACAAATTGGGCATAATATTGGATTTTCTATATTTTCATTCTAAATTAGTTATGTCATATTTCACTATCCTAGTTGGTATCCTATTCTAGTAGTACACATAGTGTCTATTTTTTCCCAATAGATTGAAATATTATTTATTATCCAATTTTAAGTCATTATAGACCATTTTATCATTTCCTTAATTGATAATTTAATTTATTGTTCCCCTTAAAAAGTTGAGAATTTTTCACTTTTTCCACAGTAAGTTCAGATTTAAAAGTTGTAGTGAAAGAATGTTATTTCTTTAAAAATTCATATTTATCTTTTAATTAATTACAAGTTTCATCTAGAAATTTTAATTATTTAAACATTTCCTCATTTTTCATATTTTCATAATCAGTTTCATATCCATAATAATTGGAATTATGTTCAGTAGAGTTTTATGTTATCTCATAAGTGTTTGTCATAAAAAGGATATCTTCTTTGTCGGCCTTTTGATGAGAGGATTTGTAGTCACTTGAGTTTTCCTCATAAGCACTCCATGTAGTGTTTGTGGAGTTTTTATAATTTATATCCTTATCATCATGCTTCATTATGTACTTTAGCTTGGGATAGTCAACCTTTACATGACCCCTTATCTTATATTCATAACATATTATTTCACCAGATGTATCACCTTTCTTCAAATACTTTTTCAACTGGACCAGGTGATCATAATTTCCATTGAAGTTGTGATTTGTAAATATTTTATTCTTTTTATAAAATTTCTTAATCCTTATGGTCATTTAAGAGATCTCTTCATCACTATATGTTGATGATTATTCATCACTTCAATTTTCAATTTCATCTTGTACATTTTCCTTCTTCTTAGAGGAAGTATATTTGACATGATGAGATTTTATATTGGGTTAATCATCCACTTGAGGAATTTTAGTTATTCTTCATACATAATAAACTTTCATATAGTCTCCTTTATTAGTAAATTTATAATGTCACTTGATTCTCTAATGGATACAGATGTTCTTCTCCATCTATCTTGTAATAATCTTAGTATTCTCATGATTTTCTCCTTGGTTGTAACCTCTCTACCCAAGGAAATCATAGAAATCAAAATTTCATTTAACATGAGATGAATTCCATAAATGGGATTATTAGGATTCATTTTGATGTTATAATATTTAATATCATATTTGTTTTGTCTCATTTCCTAAACACTAGAGGTTTCTAAATGTGAACCAGATAAAGTGTCCCAAATTTCATGGACAGTTTTACATGCAGGAATTGTATTAATCTATTCATGTAATATTGAACAGTATAGGGAATTCATGGATTTGAAATTATTTTTATATGTATCCTCAGTTGGGTCATACCAGGTATGAATATTAGTAGTAGGAATCTTATATTAATCTATAATTGAACAGTATAGGGAATTCATGGATTTGAAATTATTTTTATATCACCTTCATCTATTTGATCTTTCTCTTTATTAAAAGGATTAGTTCCATCAAACATCACATGAACTGATTCTTCAATAGTACATGACATTTAATTAAATTCTCTGTAATAATTAGAAGTTTAAGAATAACCTAATATTATTCCTTTATCTTATTTTGGATCAAACATTCCTTGATTATCCTTGGTGTTCAAGATATATACCTTGCATTCAAAAACCATAATGTAGTTTACCTTAGGATTTCTGTTTTTCCAAAGTTCATAAGCATTGTTTTTGAAAATAAGTCAAATTAAAACACTATTTATAATATATCAATTTGTGCTTACATCTTCTACCCAAAAGTACGTTGGAAGACTATATTCATTCAGCATTGTTCTAGCCGTTTCTTGAAGAGTTATATTTCTTCTGTAATAAATTATATTTTTGCTTAAGTGTTATTGGTGCAGAGAAAGTGTGTTTAATACACATAGATTAGCAAAAAGGAATTAAATTATTCATTCTCAAATTCTCCACCATAATAAATTCATAATGAAATTATCTTAATACCTTTTTCTTTTTCAACACTTTTATAAAAACTTTCAAAAACAGAAAAAGCATATTTTTATAGTTTTAGAAAATATACCCAAGTAAATCTAGAATAATCATCAACTAAAACATATGCATATAACTTACCTGACAAAAATTCTATTCTATATGGTCAAAAGAAATAAATATGAATATGTTCTAGTGGATTTGAAGTTTCAGTTTTGTTAATAGCTTTGAAGGAGGTTTTGTGTAGGTTGCCTACTTGACATGCATCACAGAATCTATCACTATTCAATTTGAGACAATGTAAATCTGAAACTAATTGTTTCTTAGATAAATTTTGTAATGAAAATATATAACAATGAACAACTCTTATTTCTAAATCCATTACTCATTTACATTAGTAGTTAAACAGTTCACAATTTTTTTACACAATTAATTTAAATTCAATGTGTAGACATTATCTATTCTAGGTGATCTAAATTTAAGTAAATTATATTTTTAAAATAAAACAGTAGTTTTTAGTGAAATCAAAATAGTATCCATCATCACAATTTTGAGAGACACTTATCATATTGTTCTTCAATTCTTGTACATTTAGTACTTTATTAATTGAGACAGTATCTGAATATCCAACTTTTCAATGTCCAATAATTTTATTTTTGGCATCGTCACCGAATATGACTAGGCCTCGATCAGTTTTATTCAGAGTACATAAATATGATTAATTTCTACTCATATGTCTTGAACATCCACTATCTATATACCATATATCTTTTTCTCTTCATTGGCATGTTACCAACAAGGTCAAATAAAACAGAGATTTGTTTTGATGCCCATATCTTTTTGGGTCTATTATTGTTATGTATCAAATACATAAGATCAAAATAGATCAATTTTGATCAACACTGTTATAATTAAAATTAGATAAATCTTATGAATAATGATCATGTTTAACACCACATAATTTATTTTTTAAAATAGAAGTCATTATCATAAGGTCTATTAATATTTTAATAAAAAAAATTAACACTAGATATGATTTTTCAATTATAACCTCGAACAAAAGAGTTTTTGTATAGTTTGGTTTTTCACCCTTACTGCATATACCAAATATTTCCTTTTAATAACATTTTTACCAGGAATTTCATTTAGAATATTTTATCGTTCTGTAAATATAAGAGGAGTACTTTTATAAGTTTATACTCCATCCTATATTTTTTTAATCTTATTTTCATGATTACTATAGTTTGTAGTAGATGTAAAATTTTTATCAATATATTCATGATACTATTTAAGTAAAGTATCCCTTTATCATGAAATATCATTAAGAATATTTTCTAATGATTTCTGTTTCTTTAATAAAGAGTAACATATTTCATCTAACATAGTATAGTAGGCAGTAATTTTATCATTTGAGTAACTAGAATCAGAATCAGATGAATAGAATGAATGTACCTTCTCTTATCCAACCATAAAGCACAAATTATCTATCAGATTCGATTCATCCTTCTATGAATCAGGTATTGATGAGCTACTAGAGTCTTCTGAAACACTCCAAGTTTCATTCATAGATCTTTTTTCATTTTTCTTATAATCATCATTCTGATGATATTTCATTTCATTCTTTCTCTTTTCTACTTTTAATTAAGGAAATTCAGATCTTATATTACCCAATTTTTTCACTTATGACATCTTACTTCCCTTGAGTCATTCTCATCCTTTTCTAAGGTTCTTCTGAATTATTTTTTCTTCATATAAAATGTACTAAACTTTCTAGCTATTGGATCCAACTCCACTTCGTAGTTAGAGGAGTCTGAATTTATTTCTTCTTGTGTTGGTTTTTTGTTCTACATTTTGTATACAACATTTAAAGTGGTGTTATCATTTTTTTTACTAGTACATTGTTCTCTTCAACATCATATTCTATTTTAGCCTCATACTTCATTAAGGTTCCAATAAATTCTTTCATTTCCAGATTCTTGAGAGGTGCTTATTGGCATATTGTAGTATCAATTCCATAACACATTGCTAGTATAACTCTTAGAACATTAAAGTCTTGACCATGTTGACTAATAGGCTCATGTAAAGATGTTATATTAGTAACAATTTTTGGTATCCTTCCACTCCTCTATGTGATACTCTCTCCATAATACATTATGAAAGTATCAATCATTAATTTCACTATACCATATCACATTGGACTAACACGGGTAGTACATTCATAGGATAATTCAGTTGTCTTCCACATTTCATAGTTTTTGGGCATTTTGATACATGGTTGAATTCATATGTTCCAAGGCCATAAATAATGACACTCAATTCATTCTAATTCACATCATAATCAGCCTCTATTGTAGTAGACACAAATTCAGGGTTTTCAGGAATTGTGTAAGGAGTAACAATCTTTGAGTATACTCTAAATCCAATATTGTTTAAGTATATTATAATTTGTGTCTTGTTGTATCCATAATTCTCAACATTGATATATGGATCATGAACCATTGACATTCCATCCATGATATTATCCATTTTAATTATGAAAATAGATATTAGGAATTTATTTTGTTATACCTCTGTTGAAAATCACATCCTATAATACAAAATGTTAGTTCAGAAAATCTATAGTGATAACACATGAGCGGTTAATTGTGTTTTTTTTTTCGAATTTCATAATTTTGTCGATTCACATAAATAGTAGATAGAGACAGAGTGGTTTTTGTATGAGAATATATATGTTGTGAATAATGAACAGAGAACATTGTACAATAATTTACAGTAGTTTAGGGCACGAAGTTCCCCTAATCCCCTCCACCAAACACCCTCTCTGCAGGCTTTGTGAATTTCACAATAAGTTCACCATATCCTAAGACGGATCCACAACTGAGTGAAGGCAGTTTTCACCATTACAGAAAATGGATTTCAAAGAAGATCATTTAGGATCTTTTACGTGGAACAAATAAAACCACAGCTTAGTATAAGAAGCTAATACTAAACCTAGACTAAATACAAGCACTCAAAACTCAAGATAGAGAAGACATAGTTTGGTTATAATCTGATGAAGCTCGCAGTCGCTGCAACATGCAACAAATAAAAGATAAATCTTGTCTTAATTAGAAAAATAATCTTGAAATATATCTGAAGAGATTAGGTTGCATAAAATATCTTTGATTTTAAGAAAAACAAAAAACAGATCATCGTGATTCTATATTTGGACATATAAATCTCTAAAATGTATTCCTTGAATCTCAGATGTGTGATCGTTGTAGTAGTGAAATAATTTGTACAAGAAATATTGAAGAATATGAATTATATATAAAGACAATAAATCATAAAATTATTATATCATAAATAACCAATGCATAAATATATATATAACAATATATCTCGTAGCAATATTTTGTATCTGCAAAAGACGACTGATAAATCGATTGAATTCAAATTCAAATAAAAAAACTCATAATAATCGCATATTACATTGATAATTGGAGAGAAATTATCTATTGTAAATGAATCTTTAAATCATTTAAAACATACCTTTGAATCTATCAAAATCAATTTTTAAATCATCTATACATTCCACAATAATTTTTTCAAAATGCTCTGATAAAGACGTAAATTCAAATTTTCAACGTTGAAAAGTCCAACGTATACTTCCTTCACAAAATGAAAAACTAAAAAATGTAGGGTTCTTCATCATAATATAGGGTTAATGATCCATATGTTTATCCAAATAATAATAGATCACTGAACACAACATTTATTATCCATTCAGACACTTTTCAAAACATAAGGTTGACAACATAACGTTGATCATAAAAGTATGGTTGATGATCCATACATTTATAATGTTCCATACATACATATGGTTATTTATCCATACTCCTGTATTCTGGAAAACATAATATTATTATCCAGATGTAATGTTCCTTAACTGTATGTTTCCTCAATTTTAAGGTTTATTATCCATTCAACTGATCTTTCACCATAAATGTAGTGTTTGTTCTATATGTTACTTTCCTTGATGAATTGAATGAATAGTATTTTCAGTAAACGAAAAATGGTGAACAATGTTTCCAGAATATGCTTAAGAGTGTTCTGGACAATTTAACAAATGTTTCTCATATATAAATAATCGAATTTGATTTTAGGATAATAATTAATTAAAAATATATATTTATTGAAATACACTCAGAATAAAATAATTGGTAAAACAAACAAGGGTATTTGAGAGAATCAAAACCATTAATATTTATAGAGTATTTTTTAGAAAATTTATTCCCAACATATATATTACATTGTTCTATATAATGGTATTGAATCAACATAATTATTATATATATTACTATAGAAATGTCCACATCATGAGTTTGGATATGTTTCCCATGAACAATAAATTATATTGGGGAATAGTCTATAACATTGTAATTCTTTATAAGAACACATCCCAACACCTTCTTGGATGCATCATTCTAGATTAAAAACTCTTATCCACCATAAGTTTATTTTATTACAATTCGGTTGACTAATATTATCTTCAATTCCGTGAAATTTTTCTCATGTTATTTTTTATAGAAGATCATTCCTCCCATTAGAGTTTACATGGTTAGTGGATAAAAAATTCAAGAGAAATTCTATACAAACCATTGATAATATCCATCTAATCAAAGTAAACTCCAAAACTCAATCACCATAGTGTAGTAGGACAATATTAAATAGGCTCATCCTTTGATTGATCTAGAGATATAACCTCTCTTTTGAGTTTAATACCCAACAATGAATCCTATTGCATCCAAAATTTTAGATTTTTATATTTTGGATATAGTTAGTTGTTACATTGGGTGTTTGTTAAAATTATAAATTGATCATAATTATGTACCTAAAATATTGAATAGATAAGATTATTTTGTAGAAAAACAACCATATACTAATCAAGTATTTACTTAAATAATATATTAATTAAATCCCTGAAGATAGGTGGAGAATTAGAAAGACCGAATGGAATCACGGTATATTAATATTGTAGATACCTTTTGTGGAATTTTTTCATGTGTATGACCATTTTTGAATGATAATTTATTATATACAGAATTAATTTCAATGTTCAAAAATTGTTGAGATCCATACATTTGGTCAAATAGGTCATCAATAAAGGGTTGAGGATAATTTTTCATGAACCTGGTCTAGTTCAGTTCATGATAAAAAAATGTAATGTCTTATTGATCAATCATTATTTATAAAAAATAAATAGATCACCCTATGGTGACAATATTTTTAGGATGAATACCTTGTCAAGGATCCCATGTATTTTATTATACAGTTCCTATAACTCAAAATGTAACATTCTATAGAGATTATTTGATATTGGTGTGGTAGAGGTTATCATTTCTATTGAAAAATCAACATCATGAGTCGGTGGATGGCTAATGAACTCCTATGAAATATCATGAATGTTGGGTTTGGTTCCCTAGAAAAAACATCTTAGTAATTTATGATAACTTGTATTCATGGTTATTGAATACTAATAAACTATAAATCACATCATGATAGTTCATCATCATGATATAGTATGTGATAATGTTCTAAGAGCAGTTTCTGCAATAACATGTCATAGTCGTTCCCCACTATGATGAAGTCCTAAATTGGATACATAATTATTCTTGAATATATTTTATATACTTTAATGATATCATTTTATGGAAAAAAATGATATATTCAATCAAGAGTGGTGACAAATAAGACTTTGGGGGACCCTCTCATGGTGTAATCCATCAATATTATCCAGTAGGATATTATGGGAAAGAGACCAACTAGTAGGTAATCTACATTTCTTTGTGTTATCGGATATTCCTATTTTCAATGGGAGTGTTCATTTTTGGGTAAATCGATGAAAGAGAAATCGAGGACATTGGTTGATGACACTGTCCTGCAACCTACTTGATTAGAGATATCATGATAAAGCAATTATATTACCCAGTAAATGTCTATATGATGTAACATATCATTATGGAATTAACTCCTTTCCATACATATTCCTTGTCATATTTCTAGACATTAACCTTGTACATTAGGATGTTTCTCCTAATGCCACTGAGAAAGAGTCCTAGTGGTTCACACACAAAGTGTATCTAAGATCTTATTTAAATAATATATTATTATACATTTTCTAAAAATTTATGTAAATATTATTCTCGTATGTGGTTTAATAATTATTCATGTTTTCTTGATCACAAATATTCCATCACCAATTATTCGAGAGAATATAAAATATGTTAATTAGTTAATAAATATTTATTTCCACATTAATTAATATATTCATTATTTAATTATCGATGAAAAATGAACTACTACATATTTAATAAATTCGGAGTAATTATTCAGGGAATGATAAATATAATGGTGGATTTTACGACCAAGTTTATAGGATCTCATTAGAAAATAATAAATATTGAATATAATTTGATTGTATAATTTTTAATTATAATTCCCAAGTAAAGAACATGTTGAGAAATAATAATATTATTATTATTTAACATGGGGTTTTCACTATTATTAATTAAATTAATATCCAATTATTTTACATTAACCGTAGTGATATATAAACCCATTTATGTTATTTTGTAAATATTCCAATCTATTTGTGTTGGTTGTGCACAAAAAATATGAATAATTCTCTCAAGCCATAGAGATCTCCCTTCTTTAACAATAATCCGTAGAATGAAGATCAATCTTCCTCCACCAGATCTAGGAGAATCCTTCGGAAGCTGTTCTTGAAGTGATCAAATGTGGATGATGCAAGCACAAGTGTCTATCGTGCATACACCTGGAGATTCAATCAGCATCATCTGGATATTCGCAGAACACATTTAGATCACCACTAGAGGGAATATGCACTTCATTCCTACAATGAAATGATGGTGAAGCGCAGACCTGTCACCACATCTATCAATGGATAAATAATTCCATCAAGGTAATTCGTAATTTAATTAAATTTATTATAAATAAAATGGGGTAGTCATCCCTCTAGTTTCATCTGGATTACTATTGTTTGATTACATAGATCTAATTCCATTGATCTTGATGTTTATCATCATGTAGATCTTAGATTGATCATCAATCATGAAAAAAATCAATGTTGGGAACAACCATTTGCATGCTTCCATTAGACCCAGAAACAATGAGTGGTATTAGAGTTGTCACATTATTATTTTCTATTTTTTAAAGATCTTTGGTGATTTAGCCACTTGTAATTTATTTTCTCAAATAAAGTTCAATCATTAATTTAATCTTAATCATGATACCTTATTCTTCATCATTCATTTTTCATATATCTAATCATAATAATTAATTTCATGATTAAAATAAAATCATGGAACACATATAGAGTTGTAGAGAATTCTGGTCACACAACACAAGAATACAATACTTTTAAAAATATTTATACATAGTGTTCTTATGTTCAATGCAGTGTGAGTTAAATAAGAAATTACAAAATATTTATGAATTAATTACACTTGGTGTAGTTAAATCTTTCACTACATGACTGTTGGGCTAGCCCAGAACACTGTCATCTAGATTACATGCAATTTATCCCACATAAATGACATCTAGTCCCTTTGAGTCATAGATGGGACATGTATTTCATAGATGGAATTCTGGAATAGTGAATGTGTAATTGGGAGTTAACATGAAATCTAATCAATGATGCATGTCATGTACTCCTTTTTGTGTGGTATGATTTACACATTTTTTCCTGTGTGGGTACCATGGATAAATGTATAGAGATTTACATGATGTGTATCTCATATGTACTTGTAATGTACATATACAAAATTATATAGATTTAAAATTTATTTATTAAATTATATAAACTCGGATCCATGATATTTTCCATTTTCATTATGTTTATGGGACACTCAATGTGATGGATTTTAATATATATATATATATATATATATATATTATTAATTAATATCTACATAATGTATTGATATGCATGTCATTTTTGAGACATATTAGAGGTTACTATATATGCATTGAAGCACAAAAAATGATTGAAAAATCATGTAATTCATGTAATAGTTCATGTGATAAATGTTTGTAAAAAGTCATGTATCACATATATCACCAAAGTAAAACTGTATATGATTTTAATACAAACAGGGTACATTTAGATGAGTATTCATTGTGTTTCCTCCATGTAACATTTAAGTACATAGTTAATTTTAAGAAATTTATTTGTTTTGTATAAAATTATTATATATTATAATCTCATGAAAAGTTATATAAGAATTAATATAAAATAATTTATTAATTAAAGATAATAATTAATTGATTCAAGTGCGATTTATTTTAAATAAGTTCTATACTGAATTTAATTCTATTTTTAATAAATTCAGAATTCATTACAAGCATGTGGATGATCATGAGAATATAAGAGACCATTTTATATTATTGGTTTCATTTATTTTATGACTAAATTTAATAGTTGTCATGTGTTCCTTCTCAAATCTTATTAGGTCGGGCCTGCAAGCCCATGGTTTATTCTATGAAAACCATTTTCCCTCACCTATGTGTTAGTAAAATCATGTATAGTAGATGGATATATCAGGCCAGTAAAGGCAATTATTGTTTGACACTGAGATGAAACCAATCCAATGAGATACATAGTTGAATAGGTGGAATATTAGAACATAAAACATAATCACTTCAAGGTGTTTTTCTCCAAGGTCAATGGTTTGTTTCTCAACTACATGATGAAATAAAAATTACTAAATCTCAAGATCATACTACTTTAATATTTGATTTATATCAATTTTCATGGTTATTTCATTATGGATGTTTTTTATGATCACATAAATAACGAATTAATTATCATGTAACACAGTACTAAAATAATTTAAATTCTGTGTAAATATTATCAAATATATTTTTAATCACTTATGTATATCCACTTAATATTAAAAAAGTATGTAATAAAGATAATAATTTTAAATATATGCATAAGTGGACAAAATCCTTTAATAAAATATTAAATCGGTGTAGCTTTTAACAACATTAGTTAAAATTTCACCAAATTTCAATGTTTTTTACCAACCAAAGTTGGTGTGAATTTAATTCGCAGGGGTATTACTTTAGGATTTTGGTTGAGATAAAATTTTTCAAACCATGGGTTGATATGAAAATTAGTATTTTTTGTAACATAGAGGAAATGTTTGGGGAAATAAAAATTATGGATTTCAGGATTGGGGATTTGACTCACCAGATCAAGGAACTCTGAGTAAATATAGATAGAATTTGGGATTCCTACATAAAACCATTCAAGTTTCTTGATCAACCAATGTTAGTGTGATATTAAGTTTAATATGGATTCATACCACTATGAATTCCAAGCAACATGATATTTAAAATCCATTAGTGTGGGATATTAGGATTTGATAAAATAGTGGAAGACTAATAAATTTGATATTAATTTATTTTTAAAAAAATGTGAGATAATGTAATAAAATATTATATTTCTAGTTTGTAAAATAGAAATAAAAATGATATCAAACATATCATTATTATCCATACTTGGGAAGGACAACCTTCTCACCAACACAAATTTCCATGAATGGAAAAGGCTCTAATGTGTCATCCTTTTCCATGAAATGAAATTATATATAATAAAAGAACCTTTTAAAAATATTAATGGTAATGAGGCATGTGATAAAGAGTTATATCTATATGATAAACATTTGAAAGATTCTATATTTGTTCAATGTTTCATGATATCGTCAATGTCCAATGTTTTTTTGATGTAACAAGGGGATATGGATTTCGATAGCTTGATGTCTCACCTTTGGGATCTCTATCAAAAGAATGAATGAAAAGATATGTAAAATATCTTCAATGAATTGTTTAAAACTATGTTTGGAGAGTCTTCTATGGCGTTGAATCATTTATTCAATCTAATTTGATACATTTATCAATTATACAACTTAGGGATTAGATTATCAGATGAGTTTCATACAGATTTCATACATTCATCATTGTCTGAGACCTTCTCTAGTTTTAATATTAATTACAATATTAACAATGTTGAGTAGAGTCTTTAAAAACATATTAAATTAATTCAACTTGAGGATAAATATATAGGTAATGCCAGCTCATGGTCCATATTATAAATAAGAAAAGGAAGAACAAGGAAAATGGGACCAAGGCCTATAAACTCATTAAAGTTCCTGAGCACTGTCCTTCCAAAAATAGGAAGATCCAAATGATGGGAAAGGAAAAGGTGGTAGTATTTTTTTCCTATCTAAACTCAGGAAATTTGAAGAGGAACTACCCATAGATGAATAGTGAAGATAAAGGTGGATTCTTTATGTTGTGAAATGATTCAATATCTACATATTGGTTATTAGATACATCTTTTGGAGCTCATGACATTATTCAAATATTGGATCCAAGAATATTTCGAAAGATTTATCGAGGAATGGTTCATCTGAGATATTCCAATAGTAAAAGGATAGTTTGTCAATTAATTTAAGAACACCATATTTCATTTCCATCATGCATTAGTCCTTCTTCAAAATATAATTATTATGGACCTACAATTACCAGTAACATAATTTATGAATCATTCCTAGATAAAGACGGGTTTATTTTCATGTTTGAAAACAAGAGTTGTATCTTTTATAAGAGCAACATATGTTATAGTATGTAACAATTAAATAATGGTCTATATGTATTAAATTAAAAAAAACTAGTGTTGGTAATTGATAATGAATCATGTCTACATGACTCATATAACAACTAGGATTAGCATCACCAACATGGTCATGTAAACAAGAATTGTTTGACAATGCTCTATAAAGATGGTTATTTTGACTTGACTAAGATAAAATCACTTGATATATTTCATTATTGTATATAAGGAAAATTTAAAAAGCTTCTATTCGGTGGACATGATTAGAGGTCCATGATAAATCTTGTATTTTTTTACACTTATTTAATGGTGTCCATTTACAGTAGAAGCTAGTGGGGAATATTCTTGCATCATAGAAATTACTGATAAGTATAAAAGATAAGGCTATGACTAACTGATGAGGTACTAGTCTGAGTCCCTTGAGAAATTCAATGATATCATGACTAAAGTAGGGAATCAAATTGGGAAGAAGATAACAAATATTTGATTGGATCAAGGTAGTAAATATCTTAACAAATAGTTCGTCACCATTTTACAGAAGTTTGGGATTATTTCTCAACTCACTCCACCATATAAAACCCAGTGGAATGGTGTTTGTGAAAGGAGGAACAATAACTTATTAAACATGGTAAGGTTGATGATAATTCATGCAGATCACCCCTTAAAATTTTGTGGGTATGAATTAGAAACTACCATGTTAAAAATAAGCCAACTTCTAACTAAAAGAGAATATGGTATTCCCTTCGAAAAATGGATAATAAATAAACCCATTTATTCACATACAAATGTATGGTATTTCAAGGATTTTGTTAATGAATTATTAGGAAACAAACTATAACCCTATGTCACAATGTGTATCTTTTTTGGCATCCCCATGGAATGAAAGGGATACTACCTACACCACCACTCATTAATGAAAGTGATTGTCTCCTGAAAATCCAACTTTATTGTGAGGGTGAACATCCTTAAAAAGGGTAGTGGGAGATATATTGACTTTGATGAAGTTGATTCACATGTTATACAATAGTTGGAGAATTAACTGGTTCCACATTTTCCCATAGAAGAAGTAGGTCCTGAAAAAAAATTACATTGTATGTGTGTAAGAGTCGTAATAGAACCAGAGAGATATGGTTTTCTAGTCGTGCAGATGGTGACTCATTATTGGATGACAATGATTAACCTCTATGTATGATTTCGATCTTCATAGAGATATTTCCTTGTTTGAATATTTTGTTTCAATCTCTTTTTGAGTAAATGAGATGTGTTCTTGGGGTTCATGACATGGAAGAAAGGAAAACATGGCCAATCTATTAAAGGAGCATTGTTGTTTTCGGCTTAATAAAAATATTTAAAATTCCAAATAAACCATATATCTTTGGATAAAGGTTTAATGCACGTTTGAAGAATGGTTTTTAAACAATCTAGAGATTCCTAGGATATCGTGCAACCCAAATTTTACGAACAGTGGCTTGCGCACAGTCTTTGAATGGTTTTTCAAAAAGTATGGGTAAACCGTGAGGCCCCGAAATTTTGAGACAAATTAAAATGATTCCATTTTGGTGTTTTAATCCCTCACTATATTTTCACTCCTCTTTTACTTGATTGAACCACATTGATGAAATGTATCTCCCCAGAGCATACAAGGCTAATTTTACTTTAGGACTAAGTCATTTGGAGTTCCTTTTATTGCGAATCAATGATCCAAGTAAATTTATTTCCTCTATTTCTTCACTTTTCTATTTAGGGTTTTCATTCTTATTTTATATCTAATCGATTGTATAAAAACCCTTCATTTTTTATTATATTTTGGTTGAGTCTTTAATGTCTGATTGAATTAGTATTTAATGCTTCGATTTGAGGGGAATTTCACAATATATTTGAGGTAGGTGGTCTACAAGATATATCCCATATTTTTTACATGTATTTGGGCATATAATATTGTGTTCTTGTTTTTACCTTATTGTGATATTGGTTATTTTCTTGATATATGGTAGAATAATTTTTAAAATTAAAAAAAATCTTCCATTATTTCCATGGGATGCATAGAGGAGTAATTTCCTAGTTTTGTGCAACCCATGGGGTCCACTGACCTAACTGAACATGGTTAAAAAAATTTAAATGTGAAAATTAATTTTAAATAAATAGAGATCCTTATAAATTTGATGAATGGATAAATTTTTTATTAATAAGGTAAAAATGTATAGGTATGTCTATATGGGTTTAATGGCTAAGAGATTGTTTGTCTTACCATGGAAATAGATTAAATAGAAATTAATTAAAATATTCCACATGGTTTCTGATTTATATTTAAAAATCATATAGGAGGTTATTACAAGGTAAATGTTTGAACATGTTAAATATGTTAATATATAGGGATTTTTCAAATTTCATAATGAGGATCAGTAGATGAAACGAGAGGTGGGCTAAATGGAAATGTAAAAATGGGTTATGTAATAAAGTTTATTCAATTGTCTATTATTGTGGGTTGTGATTGGTTTTATATTGGATGTGGTATGGTTTCGTGGTGAATGGATATATATATATATATTTATATTTATATTTATATTTATAAGCATGGGGCATGTTTTGGTAGTGGGATAAAGGACTAAGGCTCCAGCCTTGGGTCTGGTTGGACTGATGCTCAAACCCCACCTTGGAATGTTTGGTTTGGTGAGTCAGACCACTGCTCTATGCCCCCAATGGTTGTATTTGATGAATGTACCTAGAAAAAGGCTCCAAGGGTGAGTGAGAATAATTGGTTGTGAAATGTTTATCCCAAATGATATGGAGAGATCAATATCTCATTCATAGTTAAGTAAATGAAAAACCCATGGAAGACATATTGATGACGAATTATGTAATGAAAGGGGTACAAATGATGAGATTTAGTGTTATATTTAGAAATGGTTAATGAAATATTTGATAACTAATGAAATGTGATCTATTATTTATTTACTTTTCATCTATTTCATACTTTCATTCCACATTTTTTTAGAGTGGAAATTTTTTAGACACTATTTTTGGTGGCCTACTGAGTTGTATCACACCCTTCTTGGGCCAACATTGGGAACCCTAGTAGATTTCCTGGTTGCATGTCAGAAAAATGGTAAAGGCATCCTACTCGAGAAGTGAGTTGGGTTTGGGATGTGCACGGATGAGGTTTTGAGTTTGATTTAGGTCCATTTTTTGGATTTTAACGTTTGTCTATATTTTGGGTATTTTACACTTTTTACTACTGCATGACATGACATATTCACTATTGGTTATGGTTTATAGATATTTTTGGTGATTATTATTTAATAATTTTCATCATTTTTTCTATGTTGTTTACAATATTGTATATGTTTTCTACAGTTTCTTACTCTGATAAAGAGGGTATAGTCTCCCCACATGACTTATAGACCCTTGTTACTAGTCGGTAGCCTCTGGCATATGGGGAAGCCCCCAAGAGACCGTTTAATGACCTAGATCAGGGATCCAGTTTAGGTGGTCCCTTTTGGGGGATGTTACAAAGTGGTAATAGAGAATGAATTTCCTCTGAATTAAAATTTGGTAATGGTAGACATGAGGTTAGGAAGGTGTCGGACCATGGTAATAATCCTGTTCTTGGGAGTAGTTAATCCATGTTCTTGGGAAAACACAAGCCATCCATGGTGGGAATTATTACTCCTGTTATGCGTTATTACAATTGATGATATTAAACCATTATATGATGAAAAATATTGTGTAATGTGAGATTTTATTAATATTTTTTTCTTGGTACTAATGGTACAAGGTTTTGAATTCGTAGATAATTATAGGAACCTATGTATTGTAGACATGCATCATGGTTGGAACACATAGGATGGGTTTGTCGAAATAAATGGTAGGATGCATTTGGTTTTCTCAAAAGAAATGAGAATTGTATATAATTAGAAGATATAAATTGGTAGAAAGGGGATTAAAATAAAAAAAAAATAATTAAATAATTCTTATTGATAATAAGATGTAAGTGATTTTAAAATGTTGATGGAATAAATTGTCTAATTAGAATAGTTTTAATATAGTGTATAATTTAAGGTTTTTCACTATGTGTGTTATTTACATAGTGTTACCCCATGGCCTCAGTAGGTATGGTCAAGGGTGGTGTTCCATGTATGAAAATATCTATTTGGGTTGTGCATGTGAAATTGTTTTTTATGGATTGTAATGGAAACTCCTTTATATTTCATGAATGCAATAGTGTTTGGGTGCTAAAGCTCATGTTTGGCATTTTAGTGAAATGGAACCACGAAGATGTGGGATGGTTGGGAGTCTAGATGATGATTTAGAGAATTATCCCCCAGTAGTAGAGAACGAATATCTAGTGGTTCAATATAATAGTGAAGATTAGTTCCATGAGAACATTTCTCATTTTATCCAAATGAATTCATGAGACCCAAGGCTGGATGCACTGACTATGTTTGAGCTATCTAGGGTGTTTCAACAGTAGAACCCTCTGACCTTTACCAGAGATGGTGGTCTATAGGAATAAGAGTTCTTGATGTAGACTATACATGAAATTATTGATCATCTGAAGACTCTATCTAAGAAGTGAGTAAAGTTAGAGGCCTATAAGTAGGGAGGTCAGGAAAATCATTGGTGGGTATCGTATTTCGATCTAAATAGGTAGAGGGAATGCTATGGAAATTTTTTCCATAAATCTTTCTTGAACCATAATATCTAGAAACCTGGAGGAGGGAATCATATTCAGAGTTTATGAGACTAACTCATGGGGTGATGTTAGTGATAGAAAATTAAGTTCATCTCATAGACTTCCAAAAAAAATTCTCTCTTGGGTGGTATATGACACAACTATGGAAAAGAATTATTAGGACAAACCTCACCATGAGATGAAATCTCTTGTAAATATCCTTTTGAAAGGGAAGTTTGATGGGGTGATGGATTAGACGCTCCTATCATAATAAAACCTCAATGAGGCCTCAAGGAGGAATGTGGATCCATTAGTGAAAACTAGTGCTGCAAATTATGATTATAGGAAGTGTCAGGTTGAGAATTTCAACCAGAGAAGTGGTGAAAAACATATAAATATAAATATGACCCTTCGGTTATTGATTGAGTTTAATAATATCTGTGTGGAAGGTTGGTCATGTGTGAAGTTAGTGTTTTAGAACACTATTTTAGTGTTGAGAATGCCGAAGATTTGACTATGTGGAGAGTTACTACCAGAACCAAACACTATGAGAAAATGATATACGATATAGACCAGTGTAGAGTATAAGAAGGGGGTATGTTACATCAAATCAGTAGGGTAGTTGGGGCTCCCTAAAATGTACTATTAGCGATGGTGGAAATGCATCCTCGGGATGAGATTATCCAAAAAAGAAGGGTAGTGCATTGATGGGTGTTAAGGGTTGATCCTAGGGTATGGGGAAATACTAGCTTCATGTAGTTCAATATACAACTGGAGGTTGTGAGGCTGGACTATCTATTGTTCCGTGTACAGTTTAGGTAGCTTCCACACTCTCTAGGGAACTATTTGACACAAACGCTACAAATTATTTTATTTCTACATATTTCATAGTTGTGTTGGTATTAATCATGGAATGTATGTTAGGGGTTATTCCAATTTATACTCAGTTGTGTGTTCTGGTTGAGAATATCAGGTAGTGAGATGGATTTTCATCAGAATTTGGTGGATATTGTTTCTTATAGAATCTATTTTTCATTGAGATGTCATGTTTTGACCCGATTTTGGGTATAGATTGGCTTATATTGTATCAGGATCATATTGATTGTTACCATGGTTGGTTAATGTTATTGCCTCTCAATAAATACACTTATGTCCTTCATTGTGTGTGGGATGTTTTATCATGTCTTTCGGGGCCAATTTTTCAGCATTTGGGAGAACTCATGGCACATGTGTCTTTCCTTATGTTGGATGAAGGAAGAAGGTAACAAACAATATTCCATTCTATTTTGGGTCAGTTTTAGGATTCTTTTCCTTATGTATTTATTGGGGATACCTACCAAAAGAGATGTTGAGATTACAATATAGCTTTTTCCAGGGGGTCAAACTAGTTTCGATTCCACCATACCAGGTGTTTATGACAGAACTCTAGGTACTTATAGTTGAATTAGAGGTGTTTGAGAATAATGGGTTCATTCATCACAGTACATCACCCTGGGTATCTCCCATACAATTTCCTAATAAGGCTAATGAAATTTTTAGACTATGAATGCTTAAATGATAATAAATCATATGGAGGTTAAGAATCAATATACTCTTCCTTGAAATGATGATATGTTTGAGAAACTAAGGGGTTCTAGAGTATTCCCCAAGATACATTTGAGATTGGGATTCCATAAATTGATGGTGATACTTTCTGACATATCATGGATAGATTTTGGGAGAAGGTATGGGTTTTATGAGTTTTTGGTTATGATGTTCATATTGACCAATGCACAGTCTATATTTAGGGTTTTAATGAATCAAATATTTAAACCATATATGAATCAATTCATGGTTTTCTCCATTGATGACATGTTGGTGTACTCAATAACTCATGAAGATCATGCAAAATAACATTACATCATCCTGAGTAAACTATGGGAGCATAGGATTTATGCCAAGCTGTGAAAATATCATTTATTTATTGATAATGTTCATTTATTTGGGCACATCATTTACAAGGTAGGTTCGTCGATGGATCCAATGAATGTTTTGGTTTTGGTGTCATTGGATCACCCTATGAATGTTTCGGATGTAATGATTTTTCTTTATTTTTCTAGAAATTACGGAATTTTCATTAAATATTTATCTCATTTCACAGTGCCTCATTCGGGCTGTACCAATAATGGAGTCAATATCAAGTAGTTTGAGGCTTGTGAGAAATTCTTCCAGTAATTTAAGGGGCAGTTGATGACCACACCAATTTAAATATTACACAATCCTTATAAGGGGTATACCTTAATTTCTGATGTGTTCTATATTGGACATGGTGCAGTGTTGAAGTAGGATAATCAAGTTGTGGCTTATGGTTCAAGATATATGAGGCCTCATAAATGAAATTCTCTTACTCATGACCATGAACTACATATTTTGGTCTATGCAAAAAAAGTGATGGAGGAATTACCTTTTGTGAGAGAGATTCGCGCTGTTTAATGATCATAAAAGTGTTAAGTAATTCTTATCTAAATAGGATCTGTGTCTCTAGCAGTGAAGGTGTGTTGTGTACCAGAAATCTATTAATTTTGAGTTGGTTTATACAATAGTAAAAGGTAACAGTGTTATGGATTCTCTGAGTAGGAAGACTCATAATCAGGTCGTTCGGGAATCCAAATTTTAGTGGAGAATGATAACCTTAAGTGATCAAATTCATCTGGATGTAAATTATCAGAATTGGAAGATGACCCATATAATACAATTTAATTCCATGTTTTTTTTAAATTTAATTGGTTTATTTTGAGGTCAAGATCTAAGAAGACACCTAATTTTGAGGCCTGGAGTGGCTGGAATGTATTTTTGATCTTTTCTTGAAGTTTATTATATAATCATGAAAGATAGTTTATCTAACATCTAAAAAAGTTCCTGGATAAAAAATACAATGGAACCTTTGAACTCATAGTGTCAGGATTCACCTAGAAAGGGCCTAACATTGGCCATCACAATCCAATATTTGAAGTTTTTTTTGCCACAAATAAAAGAATTAAGAAACAATTATTTTATTTTAAAATCATAATAACTACTTAACAGTAACTCATATTAGAAATCCAAGTGTACCATTGAGCTCATGAGGGCATGTTTCCCTTAGGTGGAGCTTAAACTCGACTGGTGCACGTCGATGGTGAAATATTATTTTTGAACCTTTTAAAGAAAATTAAAATGGCTCACCTATTTAGTTTTGGAAACATCTAGATGGGTGCCCAGACTGAAAATCAGAGGGCACAGTTGCATCTAGAAAGGAAAAACATTACATAAGAATGGACCTAAAATCGACCGGTGTAGGTTGTGAAAAAAAGTTAATTTTCATACATTTTAGGAAAAATAAAACAAGCTTAAAAATATTATTTTATCCCACAAATAGTATCACTACATCCCAACAATGAGATGACTGTTTCATTCCCTAAATGAAACAATGCAATGAGTCCTTAACAAAAGACAAACAGAAACACTGTTTCATAAATGATACAATGTAACAAGGTGATGACTAGTTGTTAGAGAAATGAGGCTACTCCTTTCTATTTTAATTATATGACATTGTTATAGAAACCCATATAGATCATGAATTCCTCTGACAAACGATGATTAAATTCTCTCTGATGATGACTGTTGGTGAATCAAAAAACAGTGATGACACCCTTGAAGAACAAACCAGGTACTGCTAAACAACGAATGCCATTGGCTTCGAACGGATCAAGAATCTCCACAGATGGATAGCCACCAGCAATGAACCTTCTCTCTGATAGAAGTTTTTCCAGGTAGGCGTTGTCTATTAAATTATATCTTCTCTCAATCTTTTATTTAATGACAACATCAGATCAACCCATGAATAGGTTGACCCATAGTTTGATTGTTCTTGCGGGATGATTTTGGGTTATAATATTGATCATTATAATGGGATTAGATTAATGACATGAAGAATGATGATGGGGGGTTTATTTATTTATATTTTTATTACCATATCCCCCTTTATGAACATTATTCATGTTCTTTATGGTTCAATGAATTTTTAGTCATTGAACAACCATTAATGGAGCATCAATGATAGTGGTGTGATGAAGAAAGTGACGATCAGATTGAGGTGGCACAAGAAACACCAACGATCAAGCACTTCTTGTAGGAAGGTAAGACAACTGAGATTTGGACACCAGGAGATGAATAACATGGCCTGAGGGATTCAGATCGCTTTCCCAGTTCAAAAACGGACCACCGAATCCAAACTAGTGTCCCGTAGAAGTTTCCGCCCGTACGCCGACACCGGAAGCCGCATGCAAGGCGGGGGGTGGTGTTCCACGATGTTGCACCATGTGGGTGGTAGCAGCTGCATTGGGGATATCCAAATGAAGGCAGTCTGTGGCTCTAGCAGTGTTAGTGATAAGGACTCGCGACAATATGTGGGTCAAACAAGAAATTCGATCTGCATGAGTAGACGAGTTGACTAGGAAGGTGGCGCCAGCTGACCGGCCTGCCTTATGAGGCTAGGTTGCTGCTATTATGTCATTCCCAAAGGTCTAGGTAGGGAACATACAGTCTGGGCTTGGCCCAATGGTCTGGGTCAAACTTGGGTTGGATCTGGTCAATCAGACCGTGTCGAATTAGCCACAGACCTCATTTCACTAAAATGCTCATATGTTTCGAAGGAAGGGTCTGTTTGATGAGCTATTTATAGACTTGGAACCCTAGATATGAGAAGGACCTTTTGGAATACTATATGTGAGTTTTTTAGGAAGTTGGAGGATGGCCTAAAGATTTTAAGAGAAGTCTCTCTATATACAAGAAAACATTGTTCAGAACTAGTGTTGTTTATAGAATGAAATGTTATGACGGAAACTCCCATGATGACTTAGGGGATTGGAACTCCTTATCCCTATACTTAGGTAGAAACAGGACCCCCACCCCCCGTTATGGGTATGGGTTTGTTTTTGTGGAGTGGATTTCTCCAGGGATTCTACTCCCTATAGGATTTGGGTGTGGGTTCTCGGATATGTTCATGAAGAAAGAGTAATTACTCCCTTCTGGGACCAGGAATTGGGATCTCTAACCACTATTTAGGTACTTCCTAGATGTACAGGGGAATGGTTCACCCATACATAATGTTCATTGAGTTGTTAACTCCCCTACCAGGTAGTGTGCATGTCCTCTATTCCAGTAGTTGGTACTACCTTGCCGTTCTAGGGTGAGTGTCCTCCTCACACATTGTTCTAGAAGAGTCTGTACTCCCTTTTTGTTCCAGGGAGAAGTTCCTCTAGATAGGTGTCGGTACACCTCTGAATTATTAGGGTACAGGTCCACCATAGTTAATAAACTGATAGGGTCAATACACCCCTATAGTACTAGGGTGCGGGTCCTCTAGTCCCTATGTCGTACTACCCCACTGAGTAGGGTGGGGGTGATTCTTGAGTATTACACCCCTATTGAAACTAGGGTATGGGTCCTCCTTTACGGAGTCTTACTCCCCTGTGTCCGGCTAGCATTGGGGCGTAGGTACTCCATATGAGTTGGAGCTCCCTCAACTACAGGAAACATCTAAGATGAGTGGTCCCTTCTACTGGATGTGAATAATACTTGGGTATGAGCTTGTACTCCCTTATTAGTCTCAAGCATGGGATCCTCCATAGAATAGAGACTATGGTATCATGATATCTTATGGAGAAGGGACTCCAAAACCATGTTCAGTGCCGAGGGGTGGGGCTCTCCACATGGGATTCATTAGTATTGCTTTGGAAGAAAGACTTTGATGATGGGACCACTATTGTGGGGCACTAGAATTTGACCAAGTATAATGTTCTCAATGGAGTGTATCTCTCCGAAAGGTGCCATCAAATATGGTAGAACTCATGGAATGTGATCCCCTAGTTTTTGTGTGGTGACTAGAGACTTCGGTGAGAATACTGATGTTACCTATGATGTTGTGACAACAAGTTTCTTAGTAGATGAGATTAGTATATCTGGATGTTCATTGAATATCTATGGGAATAAACATAAGTAGAGCTGATTTTTCATTTTATTGTTGTTTTTATCATGTTATTTTACATTTTGGTTTTGGATTCCCCTACATAGTATTGTTTTACTCACCCATGCACGGTCCTTTCCGGAACATGTCACGTATTGGGAATAGGACCTACTCTTTGACAAAGTCGATGGATGACTAGGACCAGGTTCTTTTCAGTGAGAGAAGACAGGAGAGGCATTCTTCTACAGCGTCAGGCAGCCACTATCCACCTAACCTTCAGGTAGGGTTCTCGAATGATGAGTTTCAGAGACATGGGGTCTTACTTGTGTTCATTCATTCTATTGGTGGATTGTATACTTTCCATGTTTTCCACATTATGCATTACATTCTGTGTAAGTCTAGTTGTGGTTTAAATAGTGATTGCATTCATCATTTACTTGGTATCACCCTTTCAGCATTTTTATGATGGCGTTTTTAGTATTCATGTGAATAGGTACTTGAAAAATTACTCTCATTTGTTGAATAATGTCATTAGTGCTAGTCACTAGTCCCTACCCTTTGGGAAGTGGGATTGGGGTATTCACATCACTGGCCATGAAATATGGGTCTTGACAAATAGGTATTAGAGGGTCATTTTCAGTCCCATGTTTTTATTGAGTGTTTGGGATATTTGGGTTAGGTTACATTTCAATGGTGTTATGATATTTCTAGTTCGACTCTCTAGCCATAGGTTCTAGTGTCAGTGTGTGGGAAAACCTATCCATTCACTGGGATTTTGATAACCTGCTTTTTTTAATTGGTAAATTAGGACATGGGTCACATGGAAATAAATGATGCATGAATCATATAGGAATGTTTTGTTCATACCACGTCATTCTTGAGTATGCTCTCCGGATATATTCTTTTATCTCTAGTTCATCATGAATCATTTTAGGATGTCGGAACACATATTTCCAATCATGGTTTTGGGATGATATCATGGGGATGGTCTAACGAGTGATGAGGCATCGATACAGGGACCATTACTAGAGATAGATGTACTGGGTATTAACCAAGTGATACCACCACCCATCGATCATCAGTTGCAACCAGCACTACTGGTAAAGGATGCACGTAGGATGAGTGCACTATATAATTTCCAAATATAGAAACCATCAAGGTTTCGAGGTGATACATATCCTAAATTAGCTAAGGATTGTCTGGAGGTGGTTCTGCGAGTCTTCTTCCTAGTGAGGACACCTCTCGACCAGATGGTGATCATAGCTTATATCCTTTTTTAGGAATCAATGGGGAGATGGTGGAGCTTTATGATCCAAAAAAAGTATTAGGTGACCCTTAACATGATATAATCTGATAACCTCTTTATATAAGAGTTCAATCCGGTGACATAACACTCTTTGTGGCGCAAGAGCAATGCTAAGGACTAGATCATCCTTAGGAGATGTGGTGTAACAATTTCAACGATTTGGGCCATCTTGTAAGGGATTTTACAACTCTTTGTGCCACTAAGTAGGAGATGGATAACAATCTGCCTTTGCATAGACAACACATGGAGTAAGGAGTTCAGAAATATAGTGGAAGGGGCAGAGGAGCTTGATGAGGAGAAGGATGTACCAGGTAGTTTATAGATTTTCCACCACCATCCCTAGGAGGTCCACGATAGTATTAGGGAGCTGGAGTATGTGGGTGAGGATTGTTGCATGCATTCATGGTTCATGACCTTGAATATTTAAGAGAGATTTGAGTTATGAACTATTTATTTCCTTTTGGTTTCCATTTTAATAGTCGCAGGTTATAGTCACCCCCTTTTATCACAATTTTTGTTTAAGACATCTTGGTTCTGGTTGGATGTTGGACTTGAACCTCACTCTTAGAGACTCCTGCTGGAGGAGACCAGTTGATCAAAAACTTGGTTAATAGTGTGACCCGAATCTTTATGGAGAGATTTTCGGTTGGCATCTCTTATTTATAGCCTTGAGGCCTTGCGATGTCATTCGTGGAATTGAATAATACCATTCATACTTGGTTTTACTGCATTAGTCAAAGGATGAAGTGTGTTCGTGACTGTAAGGGGGGTTCCTTTACGATAAAAATGGGAATCCCAAGAAGCATTGGGAGGACTCTAACAAAACATCATGCTTGGGATTGTTCTGTGGTGGAGAAGATAGACCCCCAAGATGTTTTACATAGTATGATATAGGGGCATACCATCCATACTCAGATGAGATGCTTCTAGTGACTATGGTAGTGTTTCTATTACAGAAAATGAGGTGTTCATTGAAGGTTGTAAAAAAAGGACCAAGTAAGACCCAACATTCTCTCTTGGGAAGCCTCATTTTCTCGTAAATACCCCTGCATGTTTAGCCTCAACCCTAAACGTGTAACTCTTATGGATTATTTAGAACAGCTCATACATGGGTGGATGTGAACTATGGGATTCTGTATCTATCTATGTCAGGTTAATGTGGAGGTGAACCACTACATCCCCTAACTACAGGTGGATCATAGTTTTGGTTTTTATCCCTTGTCACAGCTAAAGAAAAATGGTCATGTTGTTGCATGATGATGGCCTAGAAAAATATATACATGAGAGTGGTCGATCTCAATGGCTCATCAAGGTGCCTGCTTATAAGCATCATAGGGACCCTTAGTGAACTCATTTTACATCCCATTAGGGTATTTTTTTCTTACAATGATGTAAATCCTGAAATAATGTGGGGTAATGTAATACAATTGAATTCAATGATTTTTTTGTAAAAAAATTAATGGTATTTTTTTGATTCCAGGCTCTGATACAACAAATAATTATGAGGCCCATAGTCAATGGAACATATTTTGACCGTTTCTTGAGGATCATTAAATAATCAAGTGACTGGGTTATTATAACATTTAAACTAGTTCATGGATTAAAAATATGAGGGCATTGTTGAACATAGAGTATGTGTAATCCTCTAGAAAGGGCCAAATGTTGGTCGGTGTGGGCCAATACTGGATATTAGTTTTTGGCCATAAATAAAATAATAAATAATTATTTTATTTAAAAATCCTTACAACTCATAAAATGTAACTCATATTAGAAATATGATATTACAGTTGATCTCATGACGGAATGTTTCCCTTTAGGCGGAGCTTATCCTCTACTGGGGTGGGTTGAGGGTGAAGGGTAGTTTCTTAACATTTTTGGTCCAATAAAAATAGCACACCGGATCAGTTTTGGAAACTTCAAAATGTGTTCCCAGAATGAAAATCTAAGGTCACCCTTGCATCAGGAACGAAGACATAACCTATTAATGTAACTAAAATCAATCACCATAGGTTGTGGGAAAAAGTTAAATTTTCAGACATTTTGAGAAAAGTAAAATAACAAAAAATGTTCATTTTATTCAATAAATTGTTTTTCTTCAACACAGCGATGAGCCAACTATTTAATTCTGTAAATGAAAAGACATAATGACACATTAACTAAATATTAACATAAATGGTGTTTCATAAATGAAACAGCATAACGAAAAGATGAATAATTTTAACAAAAATGTTCTGACACATTTATCTATCAATTAGATAATGAATTTGGAGAAAAAAATCTATACCTTTAATTACTCTGACGAATGACGAAGTAATCCTCTCTTAAGACTAACACCGATGAATCGGAAACCAGTGATGACACCCTTGAAAATGGATATGGGATGGATGATCGATGAATGCAAAAAGATTCAACTGGATGGTGAATCCCCATGGACAGATTGCCACCAGCAACAAGGATTCCCTCTGATCGAAGCTTCCCTAGGTAGGGGTTGTTATTTTCATTATTTCTTCCCCCATTTATGTTTTTTAAATCACAACTATGGATCAACCCAAAAAGAGGTTGACCCTTAGGTTGATTGCTCATACGGGAAGATTTTTCATTATGTTAATAATATTTCATAGGGTAGTGTATTAATGCCATGAATAATGATGTCGGGGGTACGTTCCTCAATTTATTATTTGATTTCAATCTCCCCCTTGATGCACATTATTTTTAGATCTCTGTGGGTTGATGAATGATCATTCATTTCACAACTATTATTTATGCAATGACGATGGAGTTGGGAAAATGATGGTGATGATCATATTGAAGAAGTATGGGAAATACCACTGATTGAGTTCATCCAGGCAGAAGGGATGAATATGAAGATTTGTACCCCAGGGGACGAAGAACACAACCCGAGGGATCTAAAACATTTTTTGTATTCAAAAACTAACCACTGGAGTGAGTTTGGTGGCCTAGAAAAGTTTCCACCAGTGATGATGGATGCATGCCAGGTGGTGGGGGTGGCACACCGTGTTGGCATCAGTTTTCATATTATGTCTTTCCAATAGAATGTGGGTCACGACTCCGACCATGATGGTGATAGGAACCCGCAGCAAATTGCGAGTCGTGCAGGAAATATGGTCCTCACGAGCAGACTGGTTAAATAGGGAGGCGGCGCTAGCTGGCATCGCCTGGAGCAAGATAAATGTGGTAGTTCCACATCTGGGATGGAGAAATCGTCCTGCCTTAGCAGGCTGGGTTGGCACCGGTGGGTTGTGCCCAGCCTGGTGAGTCAGACTCGTGGTCCAACTTGTTGATCCCAACGTGTTGTACCTTCAGCCTAGCAGACTAAGCTTAGTGGGCTGGGCCAGGCCTAATGCACTGGGTCAGACCCAGTATGTGTTGGTGTACTCTGGGCATGGTTGGGTTAGGTTAGTCTGACCATGTCAAACTAGCCCCTGACCCAACAAGCTCTCGTTTCTTTTAAACATGTGTAACATTCAAACATATATTTTGTTTGATGAATCTTCTACAGCGTTGGGATCCTTGCAATGTGAATGTCCTTTTGGGATACTCTATGTTAGTTTTTCAAAATGTTTTATGATATAATATTGATTTTAAGAGTATGATCTCCCTCTACAAGCAGACATTGAGAAGAACTGGGGTGGTTCCAAGAATGAAATGTTTTGATGATTACTCCCTTGACGACTCAAGGTGACGGTACTCATTATCCCTTTGATTAGGTAGACAAGAGACTCTCCCCTTCATGGATGTGGGATCAATCCCATTGAGAGGTTTCCTATAGGGTTTTCAATACCATATAGAATTAGGGTGCGGGTTCCCATAGATGTTCATTGAGAAGGAGTATGTACTCCCCTATGGGGAAAGGGAGGGGATAATCTAACCCTGGAGTCATTACTCCCCTGAAGGACTAGGTTGCGGGTCCTCCATACCTAATATTAGTAGATTTGATAAAATTCATACTAGGTAGGGTGTGGGTCCTCTATTATATGCGTTATTAATCCCCTACCATTTCAAGGCTAATATCCTCCTCACACATTTTTCTGAAAGATTATGTACCCTCTATCATGCCAGGAAGCAGACCCTCTGGACTAGGCTCGGAACTACCCTACCATACTAGGTTGTGGGTACCTCATAGAAAATAAACTGATAGAGTCTGTACTACCCTATAGTACCAGGTGCGACTCCTCTAGTCACTGAGTAGTACTCTCCAATTGGGTTTGGGGGAGGGTCCTTCATGAGTAGTACCCCCTATTGGAAATAGGGCATGAGTCCTCATTTATGGAGTCGTACATCCCCCTTCTCTAGGTAGCATTGGTGAGAAGGTCCTCCATAAGAGTAGGATCTCCCTCAACTATAGGGAACATTTATGAGTAGTGGGCCCATCAAAATTATGTGGACGATACCTATGTAAGAGCAAGTGCTCCCTCAATGAACTAAGGTGTGGGCCCCTCCTAACAGCATCGACTGAGGTATTGCACGATTGAAGAAAGCAGGGCCCCCTCAACTCTGTGCAGTGGAATGGGGTGGGTCTCTACAATTGGGTTTCCTTAGTATGATGTTGGATGCAAGATTGTGATGACTAGACCTCTAATGTCAGACCTTGTAGTTGGACCAACTAGAATGTTCATGATGAAGAGTTTCTCTCAGTAGGGTGCGACCAGAGATGGTTGAACTTGTGGATAATGATTTACTAGTTTTTATTTGTTGAAATCAACATTTGGTGAGAATCATGATACTGTTTATGAGGTAGGGACCACATGTTTCTTAGTTTCTTAGATGAGTATATCATGATTTTCCCGGAATTTATATGGTAATAAACATGAGAAGTTATAATTGTGCATTTCATTGTGGGGTTTCTCTTATGTTTTATCTTTGTGGTTCGAGGTACCCTACTAAGTATTGTTTTAATCACCCCTACTCAAGATTTTCCCCCATGTGTCCTATCTTGTGAATATGACCAACGCTTTGACGAATTCCACGGGGGACCAGGACCAGGTGGTGTTTATTGAGAGTTGTGAGAAAAGGCATAATTTTACAGCTATATGAATCCACCCTTTACCTAACCTTAAGTTAGGGTTCTTGATGAGTGAGTTTCAATGAGATGGGGTCCTACTTGTGTTCATTCATTCTATTGGAGGGCTTGTATAATAGCCCAGTTTTTTACCTTGTACTTTACGTTCTATTGTACTCTGGTTGTGTTTTACATAGTGATTGGTTTCACCATTTTCATAGTATTTACTTTTCATCTTTATGGGTTGGGGATGTGAGTGTACATGTGTACATGTGTACAGGTACATGTAAAATGCTTCCCATTTGTAGGATAATTCCGTTTTTACTAGTCACCAGCACCTGGACCTTGGGAGGCGAGCATGCGGTTGTCACGACACAGGCCCTGGGGGATGGGTTATGGAAACCCGTGCATGTATAGGAGTTGAGTCTGACCTTTTGAGTTGATTCATTGAGAGCCAGTTTGAGGATCAGGAGTGTCTAGATATGAATGAAATTATTAAAGATGAGGAGATATTTTCTAGATGGGCTATGGGTACTGATGGAATTGTTTATGTTAAGGGTCGTGTTATGGTACTGAAAAGTGTGTGAGGAGAGTGGATTCCTGAGTCCCATGTATAGAATAGGGTATTACATCATATGTTGAAAAATATGTATCATAATCACTATAGGTAGTATTTGGGGTCGAGAATGATTAAATAGTTTTTAGGTTTTGTAGCATGATGCCTTATCTTCCAACAGGTGAACGCCGAGCATCAACAGGAACATAGATTTTTACAGTAATTGATTGTTCCACAGTGTATGTTGAAAGACATAACCTAGATATCATAGTGAGTCATACATTGATGCCTAATAACTATGATGAAATTTGTGTGGTTGCGGATCAGACGACTAATGTGGATAATTTCATTATAATCCAAGAGACTTACATGGTTGATCGGTTGGGTGTTTTATAGGTTCAAGAGATAGTGTGGCTGCATGGTGTGACAAGTACAATATTTTCAGATCATGATCTGCATTTCACATCATGCTTTTGGAAGGTGTTACAAAAGGATCTCTGTAATCATGTGTTTTTTGAGTATGACATATCATTAGGATATGGACGATCCATCCAAGCATAAAATTTCTGTATTAGAAAACATGTCGAGGGATTTTGTTCTAAAATTAGGTGTTTTATAGGATAAACAGTTGTCACATACTGATTTTTCTTACAAATTTTTTTTTTCAGGATATGATTCAGATTGGGACTTCTCAGGAACTCTATAGGAGATCATGAAGATATCTATTGTGTTGGCTATATTCCAGAGAGTCTAAGCTTTTAGGACAGAGCCTCATGCTGGATATATAAGATATATTTCATTTGATTCAAAATTTCATGATAACGACTTAGAGTCCGTAGATTCCAAATGAAGATCATCGTCATAGACCTCTAGAGATCATGGTTAGTGATAATGTATTCCATCGAGTATCTCCAGGGTTTGGTCTTCATCGATTTTGAGAACATGTAATGTTTTCCCATGTATGTGGGACCATTTGAGATCTTGGAGAGATCAGACCAGTGGCTTACAGTTGGATCATACACAATGGTATAGAGTAATGAACTATGTTATTCATGTTTTATAATGTTGGGTGTATCACCCTAATACATCTCATGAGATTGATGTTGAAGATGTTTTTCTTGAGGTTAATTCATCCTTTGAGGAGCATCCAATCTGTATTGTAGACCATAGTGATAATGTCTTGTAGGGAAATACTATTCCCCTTGTTTTAATATTATGGAAGCATGGGAACGCTCATGATAAAACATGGGATAAATAACAGTATATGTGGTCCTTCTGTACTGATATCTTTTCTTCAGAAACTCAATAACAATCAGAAAGAGAAGCTTGATGATGATCATTTATAATGTTGGGACATTATAGGACCCCCAAAATTAGAAAGGAATATCCTTCTTTGAGTTTTTGGTTTCAATCTCTTTGTTATGTTAATGAGATGTGTTTTAGGGGTTTGGGCCATGGAAGAAAGGATAACTAGACCTATCAATTCAAGGAGTACAGTTGTTGCACGGCTAATCAAACCATGTGTAATTCATACCAAACCATGCTGCCATGTATAGAGGCTTAATTAATGGTTATATAAGAGTGTTTAAACTGTGTGGAACATCCTTTCTAATCATGTTACCCAAATTCCTTGGATAGTTTCTTGTGTACGATTTTTCCACAGTTTTTCAAACCGTGAGGGTAAACTGTGTTGCCTGGTAATGTTGAGAAAAATTACAAAAATTCCATTTTGGGATTTTAAACACTCACCTTAGTTTCACCCATCATTTATTCCATTGAACCCTACTAACAAACAATATCTCTCTTGGGAGATTCTATTTCATATCTAGGTCATTTGGAGTGGCATCGGTTGCGGATCGAAGCTCTGGGTAATTTTAATTCCTCTATTGCTTCTTTTTTTTCTTTAGGGTTCTCATTCTACTCTTACAATTAACTAATCCTCATATCCCATTCTTTTCTAGTGATATATTGGTTGGTTCCTTAAAGATTTTTTGAATCAGGATCTAAGGCTTTGATTTTGAGTGTGTTCATCGACGTATTTGAAGGAGTTGGTCTCCAATTTATATCTCATAGTTTATATGTGGATTTGTGAATATAATTTTATGTTATTGTTTTCTAGTTGTGGTAATATTTGTTTCCTTAGTCTTATGTGGTAAAAAGTATGTTTATATGAAAAATTTAACCCTCCATGATTCTCATTAGATCATGGAGGAGGACATTCCGGATTTATAGAAAACCATGGGGTGCATCGAACTAACCGAACATGGTTAATGAATTGTTAATTGAGAAATTGACTTTTAATTAAATAGATCCTTTGATAATTTTTTTAATGGTTAAATTATTGATTAATATGGTAAAAAGAGATATTTTTTTCTAGATGGAAAATTGGATTTCCATGGAAATGGATTAAATTTAAATTAATTTGAATGTGCTAAATGGTTTATGATTTATATTTAAAATTCATGAATGGAGTTATTATAATTGAAATGGTTGAACATACTATGTTGGTTAATTTGTGGGATTTTTCGAAATTTCATAATGAGGATACACATAAGAAATGAGAGTTTGGATAAATGGAAAATTACAAATGCGTTATGGAATGATGTTAATTCCCTTGTTTTTTATTGTGGGTAATGATTAGTTTTTTCTTCAAAGTTGTATGTTTGTGTGGTGAATGGATATATATATATATATATATAAGAATTTTAAATTTGCATGGTTGTTGGATAAATGACTAAAACTCCACCCACGAGTTGTTTTAGACTAATGCTTTAATCCCACAATGGAACTCAGGGTTTGGGGAGTTGGACTAATGCTCTATGTCCCCAGTGGTTGTATTAGATGAATCTAACTTGACCAAGGCTCCAAGGGTGAGTGAGAATTATTAGTTATATAATGATTATCCTCAGTTATAGGGGGAATCTATTCTCTATTCAAGGTAAATTAAATGCTAAACCCATGGAAAACATATTAATAATGAACAATGTAATAAAGAAGGTGAAATGGTTAGATTTAGTGTTAAGGATTGAAATGGATAATGTAAATAGTGTTATCTAATGGAACTAGTACTATTCATTATTTAAATTTCATTTGTTTCACATATGCATGCACTATATATTGAGAAAAGATATTTAGTAGCAACTGTTGGTGGTTTCCTACTAAGTTGTACTCATACCCTTCTTGAGTTGCCATTGGGTACCTGAACAGATTTTATGGTTGCATGTCAGGAAAAAGGAAAAGGCCTCATGATCGGAAAGTGATTCAGGTTCAAGATGTTCATGGATGAGGTCCTAGACTCAGATTCCAAACATTTTTTGGGATTCTACTATTTTTATTTGTATTTGGTTCCTCCCATTTGGTACTATAGTATAACATGAAATATTCAATGTTTGGTGTGGTTTGAACGTAGTTTGGGTGATAGTTATTTAGGAATGTTCATTAGTTTTTCTATGTTATTTCAACCATTGTATATGTTTTTTATTTTTTTTCTTAGTATAATTAACGTGGTAAAATCTCCCCACATGACTCCTAGACCCTCACTACTAGTTGAAACCCATTGGTGTACGTGGAGGCGTGCTAGACGTCATGTCACGGCCAGGCATGGGACACCAGTTTAGTGGCACCTATGTTGGGGACATTACACTCTCTCCTACAACGAGGTAGTATAGATCTCATAATATGAAAGATGGAAATAATCCATGAATTTTGAAATTGATTACTTTTAATAGAACAATGTTTGGGTTTTTGTTGAAACGCTCATTCATGTATACCTTGTTGGGTGGAAAAGGGTTTTCAAGCGAAAATAGGACATGGAAGGTAATGTGAATACCTATAATGAAAGGCTATTAGCTAATGGTTTTAAATGGTGTAAATTAAATGTCTACAATGAATCATTTTCACCAGTTTCCATGTTTAAATCCATCAAAATTATTCATGCTATATCAGATTACCATGACTGTGAGATTTGACATATGGATGTCAAATTTTCATTCTATAGTGGTAACCTTTCTGAAGATGTTTATACGACTCGACTAGATTTATTTGTGACTCTAGTTGATTCCAAAAGGATTTTGAAGTTTTAATGTTCCATTTATAGATTATCTCAAGAATCCATTTCATCGAATAATTGATTCCATGAATCCATAAAAAAATTCATAAAAAAAAACGGTGAGTCGTGGGTTTGAAGGAGGATTAGTGGGAATTTGGTTGTCATCATAGTAGTACTTTCCGAAGAATATTAATAATAAGAAATAACATAGCAATCATACATTATGTTAAGGAATTGATAAAAGAAAATTTCTCCATGGTTTAAATAAATGAAGCATAATATATTCTAGGGATCAATACCATTCGCGATAGACTGAAGAGACTTATGGAACTAAGTCAAAGTACATATATTAGCCACATACTTTCTAGATTTATTATGGATTAATATAATATAGGATTTTTTTTTGTGTAACATGGTTTACATATTTCTATGAAATTGTGTCCATGGACATAATATAAGAATGATATAATGTGTAACATCCCATATTCTTTGGTAATATGATCAATCATGTATTCTATGTTATGTACTAGACATGATGTTTCCTATTCATTGATAATGGTAGGAATATATCAAGAAGATCCATGGGAACAACATTGTTCTATTGTTAAGTTTATCCATACGTATCAGAGAAGAATTAATGATGTTTTCCTAGTGTATTGAGGATATGAGAATCTAGTCATTAGAGGTTATATTGACACTAGTTTTCAGACAGATCAGAATGATCTTAAGACAAAATCATGGTATGTTTTCTATCTCAAATGAGGAGTTGTGCACTGGAAGTGTTCAAAGAAGCCAATTTTCCATGATTCTACATTAGAGTCTGAGTATATATATGATTTTGATAAAACCAAGTATGATGATTGGATTCAGAACATTGTCCATGAACATGATGTGTTACCTATAATTAATGTCCTAATTATATAGTGTTGTTATAACACTATAACAGTTGATCTTGAAAAAGATTCAAGGCCACACCAAAAAATAAGGAATAGGCTCTAGAAGTATCCCCTATTAAGGGTTTTCCTTCATAGGGGTGTATTTGTAATAATAATATTACTCATGAATGTTAAGGTGGTGGACCCCTTGACTAAATTCCATTCTCATAAACATCATTAATATAATGTGAGATCTAGACAACTACTAGTTTTTAGCAGGTCACACTAGTCCATGTGGGTGTCAATTGAAGTTGGTTCCCTAGAACCAACTTATATATACATTATGATAATATTTATTCATGGTTTTTAAATATTTATAAACAACTTATAACATCTTGATTGTTATTTTTCATGAAATAGTATGTCATAATGTTTTAAGAGTAGCTTTCTCACAAAATGGTCATAGAAATTCCCCGCAACGATGAGTACCTGAATGTTCTTTGACACTATTCTTTAATATATGTTCTATTTTTAGATGATATCATATATGGGACACAATTGAAATGGGCTATCAGGGATGGAGACTCATAGGACAATGAGGTTCCTTTTTAGGGTGTACAATGATGGTAATATCTATTGGGATATTATAAAAACAATACCCTCTAAAAGGAAATCCACATTTAATTGTGTCATTGGATATTCCTATTTATGGATGTTTGTATTGATCCTTATAATTTTATATTATTATTAATGAATATTATGTGTCCCATAATTGGATGTATTGACGAAAATTGTGATGACATATGTTCATGGTGAGTTAGGATATGTTTGGTGAATCATGAGTAATATTGAATTAATCAATAAATTGATAATGGATTTGCCGCTTATGTTTTAATGAAAGAATAGATCTCAATACTATTGATTGAAATGAATGAACCTAAATAAATCCATGTCTAGGGTGCTCAATAGGCATGTTCATTTTCTAGGAAATGAAGAAAGGGACCTCTAACACTATGGTTGATGGAACTATCTTTCTACTATCTTGAATAGAGATATAATGATAAGGGGAGTATATTATATAGTAAGATTGTTTATGGAGTAAATTGTATTTGAAACATTAATATTTTTCATTATGGGTTCTTTGGAATTTTTCCATAAGTTATCCTTATTGTTTAGGTTGCTTCGTGTAATGACACTGAGAAGGAGGCCTGGATGTTCACACACTAACAGTAACCAAAATCTTAGATAAATAATATTTTATTTTCAATTATTTAACAAGTTGAATAAATATTATTCCAACACATGGTTTAATAATTAATCATGTCTCCTAGATCACCAATATTCTTTCACCAGTTATTCAAGAGAATATAATGTGATTGGAAAATTTCATAAATAAATGTTTACTATTTAGTGAAGAAAATATTTATTTATTTATTGGGGAATAATGTTGTAATATTTATTTAATAAATAATTATCCATTATTCAATAATTAATAAATATTTTGGAGGAATATAAAAAGTACATTAAATGGTATTGTGATAAAACAATAAATATTCAATATTGTATCATTAAATAATATTTTATTATAATTCACATGTTAAGAACATGTTGACAAATAATAAAAATACAAATATTATTTGATTTAGTTTTTCCACTAGAATTAAATAAATAATTAATGGCTTATGTGAAATCATTTTATTTTAAATGTAGTTATATATAAACTGTGTTAAGTTTTTATCAAAATATTCCAATTCTTCTAATTTGGTTGCACACAATGGATTTGGAGAATTCACTCAAGCCATAAAAATCTCCTTTCTAAAAATATTCTCCGAAGAGCAGAGCACAATATTCCTCCACCAGATTAAGGAAAAATCTTTAGATGTGGTTCTTGATGAGATGAAAAGTGGATGACACAATCATGAAAATATTATGGGACAGTACTCAAAGATTCCTTTGGCAATATGTAGATAATAAGGGAACACATGTGGATCACCTATAGAGTGAATCTACACTTGATTCCGACTTCAAAATGATGATATAGTCCAGCTCTGTCACCATATCCATACAAGAAGAAATAATTACATCATTTTAATTCTTAATTTAATGTAATGATTACAAATGATATGTGCTAACCATCCCTCGAGTTTCAACATGATTACTCTTTTCATATTTTAGTTATCCAATTCTCTACATCATAAGATTTATCATCATTTAAATCTCATATAGATCATTGATCAGGACAAAAACAATATTGAGAATGACCAATAACATGATTATACTGTGCCACAAACCTAAAATGAAAAAATTCCTAGAAAATATAGATATAATCAATGATGATTGTTTAAACATACATATGGTACAAAATCCCCATCGCAATGGTATTCCAGATAAATAATTGGATTGTATTTCCATTAGTTGTTCATATTAATAGTCACAATTATAGATGACCATATGTTGATATGGAATATCAAACATTAATTCCCTTATATGAAAATAGATTATGTATTTAAGTAGAAAAATATAACCCACTCATAAGATAACATTATATTTTTTCATAGCACGAATGACATGATTTTTTGGATGAGAATTTCTACCAACATTAACTAGGGAGGGATCATATAATCGATATGTTATCATCATATCATAATGTATTTTCATTACATGTATTAAATTTAATCATTTTGGATGAATCTTTTTAACCATAAAAAATTATTCATATATTAATGAATAATATTATTGATTTTGAAATATGACATTTGATGTTCTAGAGTGGATAATAAGCATATCATTCACCACATGATTATCTCAGACATCATAAAAAATGGGGACCTCATGATATTTCACATTGTATCTTGGATTAAGGGGTTTCCATCATCAATCATCATCATTAACCTTCATATCAATTCAATAGTTTACATAGTGATCATACTCCTTACATTTTAAAAACTACAGTGTTGGTGGTGAATTATGTATATATTTTTATTTATTCCTATTATTGTACATCCTCTTCTTATCACGTTGGAAATAAATTTCTTGATGATAATCCCTTCCACAAAAAACATTTACTAGTCCCCTAAAGACAATTTCATTCCTGTTTTTTTACATAATGGAAATAATGTCAACCACATCTATTTCACTCAATTGTTTTTAGTTTTTCATTTGAATTCCATTTTTATCTTCATATCATAACCATGAGAATTATACATTAGGGAATCTCCCTTTACACCATCAAAGCACATCAAACAATTTTATCATAGCTACTAGATCCCCTTATGTCTAAACCCCATTGGATACATGGTTTTACATCATTGATTAATAAAAAAAATTATATTTAGGTTGTATGATAATACAAGATGTGAACATCACAAGCCTAGTAATATTTTCCTTGTACGTACTAACAGGTACATCATCATTTTGATATATCTCAAGGAAATCATTCTCCAACAACGTATAATGAATATGAGGAATATACATATTAAAAAAATTATGTTTTTGAACTCATCCTATTAAATTTATTAAATTTTATCACGTTTCCTCTATTCTAGATTAGTGTCCACCATTAATCTGTCTCACATTCCAATCATTAGTCAAAAAATTAACTTTTTAAAGTTTCGGACAATAGAGAATAGAAAATGTAATTTTATGTGGGGTTGATCCAATTCTCATGAACTAGTGGATTAGTGGAACCACTAAAAAAGGTGGAGTATTCATCATTAAGGATGGTAAGTAATGTTGTTACCACCTTTGTGTGTTTAGAATACCAATAATATTCATGTATTGAGAAATATCACTGAGAATAGAAACATGTATTTTTAATTTTTATCTCGTTACATTAACCTTATCTAGAGGAAAATTATTTCATTTTCCATCACAATCATAATTAACATAGTTACATTGAGTCAATTACTTAACTAAAACCCATTATTCATAGTGTAAATAACAATACTCATAGTGGGGAACCACATAATCATGAATAATTACATATAGTATTCTAATTCACGACACAATAATATTAATGTATTATAAAATATCTTTATCCAAGGTAATTCATAGTAATATTCTATTTAAATCCTTCATGATGGTTCATAAAAAGATTGTGAATTTCCAGTTAATACCCCAAGGTACTGTCAAACCATATGTACATCATGGCCCTTTTTTGTGTACTAGGTAAAACTCATGTCAATCCCAATGATGTTTTTGAATTATTACCACTAGGTGACTATAAGGTATCGAACTCAAACATTACATAATATTTAGTTAAGTTAAAATTTTTAATTTCATTATATATGAATATATTTTTAGTTCTATAGTTTTAAATTATTATGCCTTAACTCATACATAAAAAACCATAAAATTAAAAAGAATACACTTCAAAATAGTACCTATTATTTCCATAATCAAAAACATTAAAATGGAATCATGATATATTTGATGAAAGATCTTCATGAATTTCAGAATGACATCTTCCAATACATTACTCGTCCATAAGACCTGTGAAATATATTAAAAATGTCAGATATGAATTTAATGCATAGTAAGTGATATAAATGATTGAAACCATTAGTCTAGTTATAAAAATTAAAACCCATTAAAAATTAACATAATGTAATAATTTTCACCCTTATTAAGTTTTAAATATATTCCTTTGAAAATTAGATCCTTTAATAACTTTTTTAGTAATCACAATATTAATATAAAACCCATATAAAGCATAACAACTATAGAAAGGTATGTTATAACACATTTATACTTTTCAATTATATAAATTGAATGACCATTTGGTTGAATTCTTGCATGTAACTCTTACAAAAGGAATAGGGGTATCTTCTATACCAAATGCATTAGAGGGATATCACATACCCACTCACAATTGGTTTATCACAGAACCACCCATTATAGTTCTATTAAAGAACCATCGGTATGATGTCCATTTACCATTAAATAATCATTAAAACTAAACTATTTAAATTTTATAAATTTCACTCATGTAATTTCATTTTAAATTATAAGAATACAATTAAATTAATTGAAATAATCAATCTATTTTCAAAACCAATTTTCAAAAATAAATACCGAAAATACATAGTGGGTTTTCATTTTGATTTAAGAACATGAAGGAATGTAATGGAATCAAAATATGAAATTAGATATAAAATTTTTTTATAGTACATTTATTTCCATAAAAATAAAATATAAAATTATATCATGAAATTGATATGGAGGAAATGATTAAATAATTAAACATTCAAAGCATCTCATGCCACATTGAAAATTTAAATCCCAAGCCCCAAGAAATAATAAAATTTTAAAAAACATTAAATATAATGGGAATATATGAAATTTGTGTAAATAGTGTAAAATATGTTTTATATACACCTCATAAAATAATGTGGGTCAATAATATCAAAATTTGCCTCAATGAAACTATATTGAGACAAAATACCTTACCTTGAATCAAACTTTTCATATTTATCATTACATTTGTGAATAATATACTTATGTTAATTATTTATTTTATTCAAAAAAAATTATGATTATTAATTCTTTAATTTCACTTAATAAATGTTGTATACAATAACATTACCAATTGTGTTTATGATTGGTGTTTTGATCATATTAGTTTTCTGTGTCAAAAAGAAATTTGGTAGGTTAACTATGGTAAAGGGGTCATAATATAAATATCTATAGAATAATAATAATGATATAATTATTATATTTATAAATAAATTACAATTTTTAAACCAATCATGAATGATGGTTTTGAATAAAAAAACAACTATGACAATCATGGATATTGAATAACATACGTACACATGAGTAACAGTCATATTTTTCATTGATCAAATAGAAAGTTGGTATGTAAATTTTCATCTTTATAGAATTATAATTTTTCAAAAATAAATTTTTTTTAAATATCTTATACTTATGTAAATAATTATTATATTGTAAAATGAATCACTTCACATCGATGAAGCAGTTTTCCACATGTCCATGAAGGACATTATCAGTGGTTTACTGTGTGTAAGGGCAGTAAAAGAAAATGGTATATTATATTTACCTAAAATTAAATATGTCATGAATACCATATATATTTCATGAACATAACATATTTTTAATTAAACATATATTTTATACACTAAATTTAAAATTTGAACATATCCCATCGCTTTGATGATACAGTATTCCACACCTCAACAAATGATGTTATCGTATTAACACAAAATAGAACTTGTGAAGGTATGTCTATATAAAATTAAATGATTAATAATAAATAATAAATATAATATTAATATATCATATAAAAATATGGTGTGAATCGTAATTCTCAACCATGATAGGTGGTAAAAAAATGAAATATGTCATTACGTGATTCAGTTGTGCATCGTACACATACATAAAATTTGTTACTCATTTGTTGGATGTGTGTATAGATGTTTGTGTAAAACATTACATAAAATCATGTTAGTATATTTTTTGTACTTATTATATTCTATAATAATGTAATAATAATAATTTTATGGGTTTTATAATGAAACAAATTAAAAATGTATGTTGATGAATGTTACCTCTTTTTTGGATAACAACTTTTTTGGAGCAAAGGAATTCTTTGTTTTATTTATACCCATGCTTATAACACTAGGGTGAGAATTGATATGTTGGGATGCTATTTTTTTAGGGGATTTATAACCCAAAATATCTTTATATGTATGAATAAATAGATGTGTGAGTTCCTTTTTATAGTTAATGGGGAGTGGCATTCTTGGAAATTTTTTAAACAAGGAATTCCACCAAAAGTTTTCCTATTTAATGTGGCTCAAATAATGATCCAAATTAGAGAAAACTAAGGATAGGGTCTAAATATGGACATCAAAATTATTTTGGTCATTTTTCTTGATCAGTTTGTCTCAAAAAAATTTGTTCTAGTTCCTTGTTAATATATGTAATTTCTTAATCAAATTAATTAATTTTAATTACTTCAACTAATAGTTTTAGTCAACAAATAATATAACCCTCTTAGAAATTATAAATTATTAATTTTAAAAATAAGGAATCCAATTTTCCAAATTCTAATTACATATGTTGAATAAAATTAATTTAATATTAATCTCGTAGATTATATAACTAATCAGTTTTTTAAATTAAAAAGGTCCAATCATTTTTTATGTTTTTATATATAAATTCACTGTGAAATTATTTACGATGACCTAAATTGGGTTAAATGATTTATATTAGATCTAATTAATCATCAAAAAATTAAATAAATAATTTAACTATTCAAATAAATTAGATAAAAATTGAGTTTTTCAATAAAAATCAATGATTTTCACTATTAATTAAACTTTGAATCTTCTGAGAAAAATAAAAAAAATTCACCAAAAATAATTTTTTTTATTTCAAATTCAAAAATGAAAATTATTTTATCATATTAAAATTTTCTATGTCAAAAATTATATTTAAAATGGGGTTTCTATTAAACGGTGTTAAACCTACATTTTAAAAAAAATTACAGCATTAATCTATAAAATTAGAATTCTTCTTATTTTAATCCTATGAAATTAATTAATTTATTTTAAAAATGTGTATAAAAATATTTAAATATAACATTTTTAGTTATATTGATTCCCACCAATAAAATGGCCTGAATATAACTACTATATTAAATAATAATATGTATCATATATTATTATTGGGTATAACTCATTTATGCATGCAATGTAATATTTCGAGAAACTCATTGTTCTGGGTTTTGTATGCTAATTGAAATAGTGTCTGTTTTAAGGTAAAATTACTATATAATTCATAAATAGATATAAATATGAAAAATAATAATTCAATAATTACCTAGGATGTTACATCCCCATTTTCAAATGTGTACCCTCACAATTTTAATCACTTATCATATAAGTGGGGTTATATTTCCCTCATAGAATTCTCTGATTTCCATGTAGCCTCTTTCTACCATGTATACTTTATATAAACTACTAAATTGATAAATTAACTTATTATGAAACACATTATCTCATTAGTAAATAACCTAATCTAGATGTTCCCTTCTAGAAATATTCTCTTCTATCTAAACAACATCAGGGCTCAAAAAATGAAATGAAACTGGAACATACTTCCATAACATTGAAAAATGAAATATGTTGTGTAAATGTGATAAAATAGGATATAATGTAACTCAGTAGGAATCTAATTCATCTTTATCTTAGATTTCTTATGGTCCAATGAACCATGGACTCAGAATCCGCTTCATAACAAAATGCATCACACTTTTACATGATGAAAATTTTATAAAGAAATTATCACATACCTTGAAATAAGTATTTTTCTCTAGTTATCAGCCTGAATGTTTTACATAAATTGATCTTCCCTCATATTTTACTTATTCAATTGTGGTTTCTTTACTATTTCCTCTTCTGACATTGGTCTCATCAACATCTTTTCTCCAATATCAATACAAAAATGTGTCATTCAACAACACCTTCCATATAATGCCTAGAATGGTTCCATCTGTATATTATGTTGAAAACTATTGTTATAATAAAATAACAATGAAATATGTTGATCCCTACATACTTTGTAATCTATTGAGGATGAACTAAGAATATCATCCAAGAACTAAATTTTCATCATAGATTGTCCATCAGATTTATGATTAAGTGTTTCACCGAAGTTTCTTTCATTACCCAATGAATTCAGAAGTCCATTCATGTAAGTGTATGTAAACCTAGGATCATTTTTTGAAACAATGGAGAGAGGCCCTCTATGTAGTCTGACAATAACTTTTAAATATGTGTTGAGAAATTTGATCATAATAAAATATATCTCAAATTGGAAATAAATATATTGATTTAGTTAATCAATCATCAATAAAACAAATCACATTATTACCATGATAATTCAATGGATGTCCTCCCTTGATTTCTATTTATCTATACTCTCATTTACACTTTAGAATTTGAATAGGTTGCATCATTCCCGTTGGAAAATAACATATTATTTTCACTTATAGAAATGTAAAACATATCTCCTTTAATTTAGCAATATTTATTTTCATTCCACCCCACCAATAATAATCCCGATGGTCTCTAAACAACATAGCTCTACCATGATGAATGGAAAATGGAGAACTATGAGCTTATATAAAATAATAATTACTACATTGGGAATCAAAAGGCACACATAATGTTTTCCAAAATTGAAAAACACCTTCGTATTCAATGTTAAATTCTGGTAACGTCACATTCATAAAATATACTACCTTCCAAGTGAAGATTGATCCACCTTAAGGGAAAACTTAATTTTTTATTAGAAATTCATCTTTACAAAAACATAAATAAAGAGAGTATGTCCTTACATCCACAACCTATAGGAAAAAATAAATCAGACATTTTACCAAAGGTTCACATTCAAAATGTAACATGGTTAATGTAGAATTATTTATTCAACGGTATGAATCATCCACCTTGTTTTTATTTTCAGGATGATATTGAATCATGTAATCATAAACCTGAAATGCTTCCAACCATCTTCTATGTCTTAGGTTCAATTCAATCTTAGATAATTTATAAGTAAATTTTTTTTATTAGTTTATATTTCCAAATTTACCGCATACAGATTATTCATCCAAATTTTTCATGAGAAAACAAAATAAGGTAATTCCAAATCATGTGTAGGGAAATTTAATTCAAGGGTTTTCAAGTATCATGAAGCATAAGAACTTACCATGTCATTATTTATGATGAAATAACCATTTCCTTTAAAATTACAGTTAATATAGATGTAAATTTTACCATTTCTACAAGACAAGGTCAAAATAGGTGATTTAATCAATCTTCTTCTCAGTTATTGAAAACAAAAATTAAATTCTTCTTCCTAGATAAACCCAAACCCTTTCATTTTATCAAAATTAGTGGTATATATAACTGAGAAATTTTTTCAATAATCCTTCGGTAATAACCCGATATTCCATGAAAACTATGAATCGTGGTGACATTGGTATGTCTGGGCCGCTCTTCAATAACGTTTTTTTAGCAGGGTGAAGATTTATTCTATATTTTGAAACAATATATCCAAATAATGAAAAAATTCAGAAAAATTAACTATTACTAAAAATTCCATATATTATCATTAATTTTATGCCTTTCAAAACAATCCTAATTTTCTTTACCTATTAATCAATTATTTTAGAATATACCAAAATATCATTTATAAACACAACCACAAACTGATGCAAAAACTGATGGAATAATCTATTCATAAGTTTCATAAATTCAATAGGTTCATTAAATAACCCAAGGGGAATAAATATGAACTCATAATTCCCATATCTCTTTATAAATTCTATCTTTAAAATGTTATCCTCCTTCACCTTTAACTGAGGGTACCCGGACCATAGATTAATCATAAAAAAATACTGATCTCCCTAAAACAAATTAAATAAATCATTGATATGAGTAAAAGGATACTTTTCATAATGGGGATGTTGGTTAAGGATCTCTAATCAATGAAAATTATCATGGAACCATATTTATTTTTCACAAATAAATCTAGATCACCCCATATTGAAGTACTGGGCCAAATGAAACCTCTATCAGGCCTTTCTTTAAACTAGTTCTTCAATTCTACAATATCTACGTGAGTCATTCTATCAAGGGATTTATAAATAGGCTTACCATGAGACACTAAATCAATGGTAAATTTATCTTCCTAATGAGGAACAACACCAATAATGTAATTAGAAAAAACACCAGCAAATTCATTCACTACAGGGATTTCACTAATTAGAAAATCTTCTTCATTATCAAAAAAATGATCTATATAATTATAAATTCCATATCTTATCAATTTCATAGATTCTCGTTATGAAATCCATTGCAATAATCCATTTAATAAAAAATTATTTTCATTTCATTCTATTTTAGTATGCTAAACTGAAATCTAATCCATACCTAAAATGATGTCAATATCTACTATGGATAGTTCCACAATAATTTGAGGAAACACCATCCCACTATTGAAAATATGAAGTCTCCTATATATAATTGATTCTATAATACACCTACCAAATATTTTTACCAATAGTTCCATCTTACTTTCATGTGGTGATAACCACAATTTTATAAAAAAACTCTTAGAAATAAAATAATACATTGATCATGAATCAAACAGAGTAATGGAATAATTTGAATAAACCAGTAACATACCTTTTACCACTTCTTTTAATATCCCAACATAAACTGCAGTAGTAGTAAAATATTTTCCACACAATTTTTCTTTTGATCATGATGGTCTCAACATGATGAATTCAACACTCGACACACATTGGCATTATTTTCTAAATCACTTGTAAACATCTTACCACTGGATATTTATTACAATCATGATTATATTCCTTGAAGTAACAAGACACATGACCCCACTTAACACACATTAAAAACATCCCATATTTTAAAATACATTCTACAAGATTCTTATTACCACACTTATCATGATATGGTAATTTCATTTTCATACCTGCAAACATCTTTGATGAATTCGTTCTCATTTTGTAAATCCTGCCCCATCACGTTGGCTTCAGAGGGAGGAGGAATGCTACTTGGCCTTAAGTGATGCTCCCAGGGCACCAAAGGATGGAAATAAATGACATGGTATTCAAGAATCCTTGGGGAATGATTTTCCCTTATGATAAAAGAAACCAAAAAAGTATTCCACTACTAACAAAGCTAAATGATGCATGTAAACAAGAAACCCAACCCGTACATTACCAAAAGACAACCAAACTATTCCATAACAATTTCCATATGCCAATACAACCAAACCAAGTATCAAAGTACTCATAATAAGACTACACAACAAGTCACCGAAATACTAGGTCATTATCCATAGATCCACACTATGATCCATGCTCAAAGCACCACAACATCACCAAAGTATCATATTGAACTGCTAATGAAATGATATGATTTACCCTTACCTAAGTCCTAGAATACAAAATTTGAAAAATAACCCAAGTTCTAAAGAAGGTTTGAATAATAATAGATAGTAGTTTTTCCCAAAATTACTTCCTTACACAAACTAGTAGGAAAGAACCATTAGAACATTTATATAAATAAGTTAATATAAAACATTAAATAGTGAAACCATTAACACAAACCAACATACCCTTACCAGGCCATGTCAAACAAGTTAAATCCAAAAATATGCAATAAGACATATCACCATCAAACATTATCCAAAAAAATTCCACCTTTAATAGCAACACACAACAAGGAAACCAAAATGGTGGAACTTCCGTCTAACCCATTCACTACATTTCCATCTAGTGGTGCCTCCATACCACTATCCATAATGGAAGATATTCAATCATATATCCATAACCATTTATAGTGAGACATCCCACCCACACCCACACAATTAGAACAAGTCATAACACTTAATCCCCAAACAATCATAAAGCCCCAAGGCCACACAATAAGCACAAAACCATTTCCAACACATGCATATTCACTTCAATAAATCACTCGTTTATTGAAAACACCCTTCTACCATTTTCCATGTCATATCCCATACCAATAAAACCACATTTTAATAAAAATATTTTCTAAAACCATTTCCATAATCCAAATCATGAAACCAATTTTAAAAAATTAATTTTAAACTCACACAAAAAAAACACCTCTTTCACCAATATCCCATTTCTACCCAAAAATCCCCAAATCATTACCCAATGGGTATCAGCCAAGATTTATAACATCATATACACAATTAATTTCATGAAAAAATAATTAATTTCAACAAAACCCACTAGTTCTAACCATGTGGAGTCAAGGGAAGACACAAAACTTTATGGTTCCAGAAATATTGACCCACGAGCAACAACACCACAAATCCGGTGAACGTACCACAGAAACTGCTCTAGATCATCTTCCATGTCATCAACAAGACCTAAAATAATCACTTTTGGATACAAAAAACCATATATAAATATGAAATGTATGTATATCTAGTAAACCAATAGTGGTATAATAGTAGATTTAGGGAAAACCCAAGAAAAACCAATATAAGAGACTTACCCGGGATGAAACACCTTCAAACCACCTTGAAACCCATTCAAATCACATCCAAAATGAGTGTAAGATCCCCTCAAACCCTTGAGAACCCAAAATATTTAGTGAGGCTCGAGTGGGAGGAATATTGGAGTGAAAGTTTTCAATCTAGGGTGAACCTAGATTTAAAACCCCCATTTTATGAGGCCTCACTGTTAGCCCACACGGTTTGGAAAACTGTGCGCACTCCACTGCCTCAAGGGAAGGGGACCCAAATGTATTTCATGCATGGTTTGGAAAATCATACATAGATCGTGTGACACCCATTGTCACCCATGCAAGGTGACCTAGAGAACCCGCACAGTTTTCCCTAATCATGCTCAAACCATGCACCCTGGAAAATTCTTCATACTTATTTCAAACCATTCCAAAATCTCTCATCCTATTCCCAAGTCATCCAAACATAAAAATAAATAAATAATTCTATATTACTCAAACCGGGGTTCTACATTCTCCCCACCATTGGAATTTATATCCTTAAAAAGTAGAGATCCATTTCATTTTTAAATGAGCTTGGGCCATTACGTGGCCGTCTCTTTCTTCAACTCCCATGTCTCCTCCTGGATATGACAATGATACACCAAAACACTAACTAAACCAATGATTTTACCGTGTAATAATTTCTATTTCATATCCATAATCCTCATCCGCGTGTGCACCAAAGAATCATCATGTTCTATCTCAACATGATCCCAACAAATCACATGGTCACGATCTGGATGATACTTTATTAATTGTGACACAAGAAACACAATGTGAACCACACTAAACTATGGTGGAAAATCCAAACGATAATCCACCTCTACAATCGGCTCAAGTATCTCCAAATTCCAAATATTCCTTGGAGATAACATACCCTTCTTTCCAAACCAATGATTTCAAAACCTAGGATAGATTCCAAAAAACACATGATCACCCATGTCGAATGACAACAGTCATCTACGATGGTCTGCAAACAATTTCTGATTACAATGAGCTATCTCCATCCTCGTTCTTATGAACTTGATCTTATAAATATTCTCTTTTATATTGTTGGGTCCAATCATCAAATTCTCACATGTTTCCACCAAACATTGTAGAGAATGACACAAACGCCCATAAAATGCCTCAAACAGAGCCATATGTATTGAATCCTAATAAATATTATTATAGAAAAACTCCACCAATGGTAAGTGGTCCTCCTATGAACCAGCAAATTCCATCACACAAGACCTTAGCATATTCTATACAGTTTTTATCATGATCTCGGATTGGTCATCCGTTTGAGGATGATATGCAGTGCTCTTCCTCAACTCTGTCCCAAAGGATTGAAGTAAGGATTTCAAAAAGCAAGATGTGAATCTTGGATATCTATCTGATTCAATCAGAACTGGAACTCCATGACTCTTTACCAAAACCTGGATATATATTTTGGATTGGTCCTCTACTTTATGAAATTCATGAATCAGGATGAAATGGGTCAACTTTGCGAGCCAATCCGTAATCACCCATATGGAATCGTGCTTCCTGACCATTCTTGGAATACTTGTCACAAAATCTACTATTATTTTCTAAGAACCCGGTTTTTTCCGAGAAAGACTTTGAAATATTCTTGATAATATTCTAGAGTATTTTCTTCAGACGGCATGCGATTCCGAGCCCCAGAGTGGCCGGAATTAAATTTTCAGTGCGTTCACACTGGAAATGCTAAATAAATGAGATAACTCCAAAACAGAGTTCTAGATCAGGGATCCGAGTATACGGATGGGTCCGGAATGGGGTGTTTACCCTAGGAACGACATAAAAGTTGTCGACGCGGGATGTTTGGACCCTTCGCCTACTTCTGGAATGTTAAACGAATAAATTAATTTATTTATTTATTCGTTTAATGGTGAAACTCAAGCATCTCTTAAACGGTGGCTCGGATTGGAAAATCGAGGCCATCGTTGAGTTCGGAGCGTTCCGTTTACCCTAGGAAGTGTATAAGTTTTGCGGGCGCGGGCTGTTTGGGAAAAATGGCCCCAGGGGCGTTTTCGTAATTTGGCGGCCTCGGGCGCTAGGTTTAATAACTTTTGAAAGGGGTCTCAGAATAAAATTCTGAGACCTCTGTTGCGCTCAAAGCATGGTTCTTAGCCTAGGTGTGGCTAAATCCCGACCTCGTCGGGAGTTCAGGTTCGGGGCTGTCGGGCGGGCGTTTAAGTGATTTGTACTTAAACACCCCCCCCCTCCCTTTCTTCTTCTTCTTCTTCCTCAAACACTCCTCCCCCTCCTTCACCTCAGGAGAGGCAGCTCCGGTGAGGCGAGCTCCGGCGAGGCGACTCCGGAAAGGTGCGGTGCTGCCGGTGCATCGACGCGAAGCTCCGGGCGAAGCCCAGCGAGGTAGGCGGTGTTCGTTTGCATTTTAAATTTCAAACCCCTCTTGGAATTCAAATTTTAGTGTCTAATTTCTGTCAGATCTTCGAGCGAAGCCCGTAGTTGCGTAGTATTCGATCTAAGGTTTCCGTCGCACTTTTCGGATCAAAATTCTGAGACATGAGGTGTTCGTAGGGATCCGACGAAGTTTTGGGAGGCTTTTGGTGTTTTCCGGCGAGAACCAGCGGCGGCAGCGGCTTCCCCGCGGCGGTCCAGCGGTCTTCCAAGCGGCGGCGGGTTCGTCTGGGCGTCGGCGCAGGTGGCCGAGCGGGACGGCTGGCGGCCCGCGGCATCGCGGTGGAGCGGGGAGCCGGCGAGAGGGCGCCGGCTGGGGGCGCCGGCGAGGACACGTCCGGGGTCGTGGCTCGCAACCCCGCTGGGGAGACCGAGACCCGCCATAGGCGGGTCTCCGCGTGGACGCGACCGGCCGTGTCGGCCGGTCAGTGGAGGCGCCCGCGCGGCGCGCGGGCGAGGTAGACAATGGGCCGCGGTGCGGTGGCCCGCGGGTTCGGCTGGGCCGCGGTCCCAGCGGGCCGGCAAGACCGGGCCGGTTCGGCCCGAAGGGTTCCCCCCTAATACCTTCGGACGCCCGTATCTTTAGCTACGGGCGTCCGTTTTGCGTGCCGTCTACGGCGGTGCGGACCTAACAGCAAGGCGGACTTTTTGAGATGGTTTCGGGAATTTTTAATTCCCGAAACGAGGGGCCTCGGAGGCACGACGCGTCTTAAAGTGGACGAGCATTTTTCCTGAGATTCTTGTTTTGGACGACGCGGGCGCGTCTGACGTCTGTTTTAAGCGTCGTCAGTGGCGTTGGAACCCTGGCGTCGAGGCGGAGGTTTCCAGGATGGTTTCGGGCATTGAAGCCAAAGTTGAGGCGTGGGCCCCATGACCCGTCTTTCGAGCTGCGTGCAGCGTTTCACGACTTTTTTGTCGGACGTCCGTTCGGGGCGTGTGAGCAGTCGATGTTGGGTGTTTTTCCGTGGGCATCGCGTTGGTGCAGTCTGCCCGCTGTATTTCCGCACGATGGTGGGGGCCCCGCGAGGGCCGTTTTGGGAGTTGACGGTGTTTTCCAGCTTTATCACCGAGCGCCCGTTTTGGACAAGTGAGTAGTCTATTTCTTGTACTTTTTCGAGAGGATCGCAACGGTGTGATCCGTTCGTTGGGTTTCGAGACCGGGATGTGGGTCCCACGTGGCACCGCTCGTGTGCGGTGCGCTGGAATGCATCTTTTTCTCCGGATACCCATTCCACGCAAGTAAGCAGACAATTTGACGTGCTTTTTCGAGAGCATTGCGATGGTGCAGTTCGCCCGACCTTTTTCGGGGACGTGGTGTGGGTCCCACTCGACCCGGCTACGGTGAATAGTTCCCTTTTCACCGGGTGTCCGTTTTGGGCGATTGATTACTCAATCCCGTGTGTTTTTTTGAGGGGATCGCAGTGGCGTGATCCGTTGGTTCAGTTTCGGGATCTTGGGGTGGGCCCCACAAGAGTTTGATTACGGTGAATAGTACCTTTTTCACCGGTTGACCGTTTTAGGCGAGTAAGTAGTCTATCTCGCGTGTTTTTCCGCGAGGTTTAAAATGGTGCGATCCGTTTGGTTGTGTGGAGCCTTATACGCGACCTTATTAAATGTGGAAGCATGAAAGGTGCTCCGGTGGCGGTTCGTCCTACCATGTTTGTAGTGGACCCTTGGCGTGTGATCGCGCATTCTTGCGAGAGTGACATAAATGCCTCACAAGATGTAGTTGGCCATGCCTGGGCCTTTGAGGTAGAGTTGTTACGTCATGCCTTCACATTGACACTGGGTTCCGTGTGCACGAAAGCCCTTGGGCTGGAGACGTGGTATACTCTGGGAGTATACGAGAGCACTTGGAGGTACGTAGGGTTTGTACCTGAGGCTATTTGTGTGCTTGGTTGGGGGTTTGACTTGGGGCCACACGGCGTGTGGGCCCCAAGTGTGTGCTATGTTCTGCTTTGCGTTCTTGGACCTCTCGTGGCATAGAGGGTCCCTCGGTGCTCGTTTGTTGACCAGCAGGGTTGAGTGGTCTCCCCCTGGTTTCTTCCTCGATGGATTGGCCGGTAGCGGTGCTAGTGACACCCAGTGCTAGAGCAGACGCTGCACCTCTTTTGGGAGAGTTGTTCTGGAGTTGGGTGGTTGCGCGACACCCACTCCATTTTCGGTTGGCCAGTGTCGTACCCTCCTGTAGAGATGGCCAGAGCAGTTCTGAGTTTTACCCTCCAGCGGGGCTGGGCAATGGGTTACTCATCGAATTTTAGGGTTTACCCTCCAGCAGAGACTGGGCATTGGGTCACCCGACGCTATTAGGGTTTACCCTCCAGTAGAGACTGGGCAGTGGGTCACCCGACGCTATTAGGGTCTACCCTCCAACAGAGACTGGGCAGTGGGTCACCTGATGACCTCTTAGGGTCTACCCTCCAGCAGGGCTGGGCAGTGGGTCGCCTGTCGACTTATTCCAGGTCTACCCTCCAGCGGGGCTGGGTAGTGGGTCGCCGGATGATGTGTTATGGTTTTCCCTCCAGCAGGGCTGGGCAGTGGGTCACCTAGTATCTTATTATGGTTTACCGTCCAGCAGGGCTGGGCAGTGGGTCGCTTGACGACGTATTAGGGTTTACCCTCCAGTAGGGCTGGGCAGTGGGTCACCCAATATTTGGTTATGAATTACCCTCCAGCAAGGCTGGGTAGTGGGACACCTGTTGGCATTCCAGACTCAGTCCTTTCTACTAGGCTAGTATGTGGCTTTCCTCCATGGTTACCGGAGTGGGACCCTTGGTTGTACGGGTCAGTGTTGTGATGGCTTGAAATTGAGAAGACCTCTCGACTGTAGGGCAGTGACGAGGTGTGGTTTGAATTTCCCTAGAACTCTCAAGTATGAGGGTCACTTTCCCCAACGAGACACGTTCTTATGACGCGATCTAAAACCGTGCGGGCGAGTCAGTTCCGCCCAAAGAGGATAGTATCAAGGTGCGGTGACTGAGCCCCTTGGCTTGCAGTTCGGGGCAGACGTGCAGGATGCTGGGCACCGATGATGGGGTTACTTCTGGGACAGTTGTTGACTCGTTTTCTTGGGCAGATCTATGGGACAGAGATCCCCTTACGAGTTTTTTCGGGCTTATTAACAAAGCATACATATGTATATACCTTGTTTTCGGCACCCACTTCTTGGGTTTGGCTACTCTCCTTCCAGGAGAGGCGACGCGTAGGGTATGATGCGTGCTTTCCGTGTCTAGCTTCTCAGGGTTGGACGAGTCTACTCTCCTACTATAGGTAGCGAAGACTCGATGGGAAGTTCATCTTCTCACCGTTTCTAGCTCCTTGTGTCTGGATGAGTCTACTTTCTTTCTCTTGATGGGTTGAGCTGTTACTCTTTACTACACCCTTGGTTGTACTCCTTTCTATTCCTTGTTCGCTCTACTGCTCACCCTTAGGTACCTCCTTTGTTGCTCCCTTGAGCCTTCGGGGTATCCTACTGAGTATTTTTATACTCACCCCTGCTTGGGCTTTGCCCGCACTTGGTGTGCCTTTGCAGACGACAGACAGGTTGGTCATGACGCCAGTGGAGCTTAAGAGCTTGGGAGCTTGGACCACGTGTGGTGATCGGAGTCGGGTTCCAGGTGGGGGACCCTACCAGCTGTTTTTTTTTGTTTACCTATTGCCGGGTTGTGGCACTTTTTGGTTGGGCGCGTGTTTTGCCCCTTTTCTTTTCAGTGTTCCTTCAGCTTTCTTTGTACTTGTAGAGGTCGATGCACTTTGTGGTATATATATAGCAGTTTCCCTTTCCTTTTCTTTGCTTGTATTTACTTTTACTCTGCACTATTGCATTGAGTTTACCGCATGTGTGTGTACAGGTGCTTAGGCAAAGGCCTCCCTGAGTTATTGTGCCTTCGGCACTGGTCGCCAGCCCATGGCCTATGGAGGCAGGCTTGGGGTAGTTGCGACTCGAGCCCTGGTAGGGTCGGGTTGTGACAAAGTGGTATTAGAGGCCTGGTTCGTTCCTTGGGGTGTTGTGCGGACGTCCCTAAAAGGGGAATTGGTTGAGATATAGGGAAACAGTGTTAACGTGTCTCGAGAGCGGCTCTCAGGCCAGGGAGTCCAGTGATGGTGCAGCGGCCGACGTATCCATTCACCAGGACCTTTATAACCCCCCTGTCAACTCGGCATGCTGAGACACTTGTTGCAGGGAAAATTGGTTTGTTCATCACATAGGACCGATTCTTTGACTGTCCTTCTTGAGTCAGCTCCCCATCGTTGTTGTTGTGGTATATACATATATGCTCATCTGACCGCGGCACTCCTTAATAATGTTCAGGATGTCTCCGCGAAGACAGCCAGCCCAGATACCAGCTTTGGGTGCGTGAAGATGACCCTGTGAGATATGAGGCCACAGTCTAGGACCCATTATGCGAGCCCCTTTCTCCGGGTGGGCTGGTAGTAGCACCCCCACCTGTTGAGCAGCAGATAGTTTCATCAGAGCAGGCTGGCGCGCTCTGTGAGTTCCAGTGGCAGAGACCGCTGAGGTTCAGTGGTGAGCCAGACCCTCAGGAAGTAGAGGTTTGGCTCGAGGCAGTGGTTAGCCTTTTCAGGCTTGTGCAGACGCCGACAGATTAGAGAGTGGCTTTGGCCGCAACCCTTTTTCATGGAGCAGCTCGGCGTTGGTAGAGTCTGGTGACTCGGTTCCTTGATGAGTCGTCGCTTTCGTGGGGTGACTCTCAGTTGTTATTTCGTGGGTATTTTTTCCCCTCCTACTTGCGCTCCGTTCGGATTCAGGAGCTCCTGCAGTTTCAGAAGGGAGGGATGACGGTGGCTGAGTACGCGGCTAGTTTTGCAGACCGTGCACGCTTTTACCTGGACTTGGTCCATGACGACAACCTCTAAGCGTGGAAGTTTGAGCAGGGTCTCTGCTGAGAGATTCATGCAGTCATAGTACCCTTGGGCATTTCCACATATGTCGGGGTGCTAGAGCAGGCGCTGGTGACAGGGGGATTCCGGTCATGTTTTGCGGTTGGTAGTGGCAGTGGGCGCGATGGAGCCGGGACGTCTGTCGTAGTTAGCAGGCGCCGGAGGACAGGACCTCGATGCAGGTGGCCTTCCCACTGCCAGTTCCGGAGACGTGGTCGTATACCACTGTGGCGAAAAGGCGCAGGGCCTCGGCCAAGGATTCCCTACCATGAGTGGATCCCGGGCCATGGTCGTACACGAAAATGGCGCTGGAGGGCACCAGCGAAGCTCAGAGAGCGTCGGTGCTATGCTTGTTACGGGTGAGGTCACTTGGCACGAGACTGCCCAACCCGAGTTGCTAAGAGCTTCGGGTAGGCAGCAGGCGCACCACCACGACATAGGCAGCGCCGTGATCAGAGTAGTGGCCAGAGAGCTGGTGCTAGTAGAGGAGCGGGAGGAGGTGGAGGTGGGGGATGACGTTATGAGGTCTTTCCATCACCACTAGGCGGTCCACGTCAGGCTCCAGGAGCTGACAGTTGGGACCGAGGACACCCGCGAGCTTTGGATGTCTACGATCCTGTAGAGCGTGGGATGGTGATAAGTACCCCTTGCAACTCTTCTACGTTTTGAAGTAGAATTGTTAGGCTCTGCGTGTGAAAGGATTTTCTCCCTGCTTCTTGTTTGAGGTGTTACCAGGGTGACGCAGGGCATCGGGTGTAACCTTGAGTTGGTAAGGAAAAAGGCCTGGGACCTTTTTCTCCAGTCGATGGTGTTGACTCCATCGCTTTCCGAGCGTGTAAGAGAGTCTTGGTTGTGATACATCGACTGTGGAACCTTGCGTGACCAGATATCCTTGGGTGTTTCACCATATGGATATTCTGAAGGAGGGAATCACCGGGCCCTGTTTCAGGTGCGGGCGGTGATTCCAGTCGCGACGTGTGACGTAGAGGTTTGACCGGGGAGGTGAGCTACCTTCGAGAGCCTTCGGGCCGTTTGAGCCCATGCAAAGGGATGGCGAGGTTCCCTACCGCCATTCCCTAACCCCAAAAGTCTGGAGTGGGTGCACGATATCGGCAAGGGCCGACCCCGCATGAACAGATCAACCCCTTGGTCTGTGTGCGGAGGCACAAAGCTATGTGTGGGTTCTTCTGGGTATGGGAAAGCCAGGTGTGGGCTTAGTACCCTGTGTTGCTCCCTAGTTTTGCTTTTCGGGGATGAAAAGCTTGAAGGAGGGAATGATGTAAGAACCTGGTTTTTTCTGAGAAACACTTTGGAATATTCTTGATAATATTCCAGAGTAGTTCCTTCAGACGACGTGCGATTCTGAGCCCCGGAGTGACTGAAATTAAATTTTCAGTGCGTTCACACTAGAAATGCTAAATAAATGAGATAACTCCTAAACGGAGTTCCAGATCAGGGATCCGAGTGTACGTATGGGTCCATAATGGGGTGTTTACCCTAGTAACGACATAAAACTTGTCGGCGTGGAATGTTTGGACCACTCGCCTGCTTCTGGAATGTTAAACGAATAAATTAATTAATTAATTTATTCGTTTAATGGTGAAACTCAAGCATCTCTTAAACGGTGGCTCATATTGGAAAACCGAGGGCACCGTTGAGTTCAGAGCGTGCCGTTTACCCTAGGAGGGGTATATGTTTCGCGGGCGCGGGCCGTTTGTGAAAAATGGCCCAAGGGGCGTTTTCATAATTTGGCGGCCTCGGGCGCTAAGTTTAATAACTTTTGAATGGGGTCTCAGAATAAAATTCCGAGACCGCCGTTGCGCTCAGAGCATGGTTCTTAACCTAGGGGAGGATAAATTCTGACCCCGTCGGGAGTTCGGGTTCGGGGCTGTCGGGCGGGCGTTTAAGTGATTTGTACTTAAACACCTCCCCCCCCCCCTTTCTTCTTCTTCTCCTTCTTCCTCAAACCCTCCTCCCCCTCCTTCACCTCCGGCGAGGCGAGCTCCGGCGAGGCGACTCCGGAAAGGTGCGGTGGTGTCGGCGGATCGACGTGAAGCTCCGGGCGAAGCCCAGCGAGGTAGGTGGTGTTCGTTTGCATTTTAAATTTTGATCCCATCTTTGAATTCAAATTTTAGTGTCTAATTGCTTCCCGATCTTCGAGCGAAGCCCGTAGTTGCGTAGGATTCGATCTGAGGTTTCCGTCGCACTTTTCAGATCAAAATTCTGAGACCTGAGGTGTTCGTAGGGATCCGACGAAGTTTCGGGAGGCTTTTGGTGTTTTCCAGCGAGAACCAGCGGCGGCGGCGGCTTCCCAGCGGCGGTTCGGCGGTCTTCCAGGCGGCGGCGGGTTCGTCTGGGCGTCGGCGCAGGTGGTCGAGTGGGGCGGCTGGCGGCCTGCGGTGTCGCGGTGGAGCGGGGAGCCGGTGAGAGGGCGCCGGCTGGGGGCGCCGACGAGGAGACGTCCGGGGTCGCGGCTCGCGACCCCGCTGGGGAGACCGAGACCCGCCATAGGCAGGTCTCCGCGTGGACGCGACCGGCCGTGTCGGCCGGTCGGTGGAGGCGCCCGCGCGGCGCGTTGGCGAGGCAAACAGCAGGCCGCGGTCCCAGCGGGCCGGCCAGACCGGGCCAGTCCGGCCCGAAGGGTTCTCCCCTAATACCTTCAGACGCCCGTATCCTTAGCTGCGGGCGTCCGTTTTGCGTGTCGTCAGTGGCGGTGCGGACCTAACAGCAAGGCGGAATTTTTGAGATGGTTTTTGGAATTTTTAATTCCCAAAACGAGGGGCCTCGGAGGTGCGACGCGTCTTTAAGTGGACGAGCGTTTTTCCCGAGATTCTTGTTTTGGACGGCGCGGGCGCATCTGACGTCCATTTTAAGCGCCGTCAGCGGCGTTGGAACCCTGGAGTCGAGGCGGAGGTTTCCAGGATGGTTTCGGGCGTTGAAGCGAAAGTTGATGTGCGGGCCCCACGACCCATCTTTCGAGCTGCGTGCAGCGTTTCACGACTTTTTTGTCAGACGTCCGTTCGGGGCGTGTGAGCAGTCAATGTTGGGTGTTTTTCCGAGGGCATCGCGTTGGCGCAGTCTGCCCGCTGTAATTTTGCACGATGGTGCGGGCCCCGCGAGGACCGTTTCGGGAGTTGATGGTGATTTCCAGCTTTATCACAGGGCAACCGTTTTGGACAAGTGAGTAGTCCATTTCGTGTACTTTTTTGAGACGATCGCAATGGTGCGATCCGTTCGTTGGGTTTCGAGATCGGGATGCGGGTCCCACGTGGCACCGCTCGTGTGCGGTGCGCTGGAATGCATCTTTTTCTCCGGATACCCATTCCATGCAAGTAAGCAGTCAATTTGACGTGCTTTTTTGAGAGCATTGCGATGGTGCAGTTCGCCCGACCTTTTTCGGGGACGTGGTGTGGGTCCCACCCGACCCGGCTATGGTGAATAGTGCCCTTTTCACCGGGTGTCCATTTTGGGTGATTGAGTACTCAATACCGTGTGTTTTTCCGAGGGGATCGCTGTGGTGTGATTCGTTGGTTCAGTTTCGGGATCTTGGGGTGGGCCCCACACGAGTTTGATTATGGTGAATAGTACTTTTTTCACCGGTTGACCGTTTTAGGCGAGTAAGTAGTCTATCTCGCGTGTTTTTTCGCGAGGTTTAAAACGGTGCGATCCGTTTGGTTGTGAGGAGCCTTATACGCGACCTTATTAAATGTGGAAGAATGAAAGCTGCTCCGGTGGCGGTTCGTCCTACCATGTTTGTAGCGGACCCTTGGCGTGTGATCGCGCATTCTTGCGAGAGTGACATAAATGCCTCAAAAGATGTAGTTGGCCGTTCCTGGGCCTTTGAGGTGGAGTTGTTACATCACGCCTTTGCATTGACACTGGGTGCCGTGTGCACGAAAGCCCTTGGGCTGGAGATATGGTATACTCTGGGAGTATACGAGAGCACTTGGAGGTACGTAGGGTTTGTACTTGAGGCTGTTTGTGCGCTTGGTTGGGGGTTTGACTTGGGGCCACACGTCGTGTGGGCCCCAAGTGCGTGTTGTGTTCTGCTTCGCGTACTTGGACCTCTCGCGGCGTAGAGGGTCCCTCGGTGCTTGTTTGTTGACCAGCATGGTTGAGTGGTCTCCCCCATGTTTCATCCTCGATGGATTGGCCGGTAGCGATGCTAGTGACACCCAGTGCTGGAGCAGACGATGCACCTCATTTGGGAGAGTTGTTCTGGAGTTGGGTGGTTGCGCGACACCCACTCCGTGTTCGGTTGTCCAGTGTCGTACCCTTTTGTAGAGATGGCCAGAGCAGTTCTGAGTTTTACCCTCCAGCGGGGCTGGGAAGTGGGTTACTCATCGACTTTTAGGGTTTACCCTCCAGCAGAGACTGAATAGTGGATCACCCGACGCTATTAGGGTCTACCCTCCAGCAGAGACTAGGCAGTGGGTCACCCGACGACCTCTTAGGGTCTACCCTCTAGTAGGGCTGGGCAGTGGGTCACCCGTCGTCTAGCTCCAGGTCTACCCTCCAGCAAGGCTGGGCAGTGGGTTGCCTGTCGACTTATTCTAGGTCTACCCTCCAGCGGAGCTGGGCAGTGGGTCGCCGGATGATGTGTTATGGTTTACCCTCCAGCAGGGCTGGGCAGTGGGTCACCCAGTATCTTATTATGGTTTAACCTCCAGCAGGGCTGGGCAGTGGGTCACTTGACGATGTATTAGGGTTTACCCTCCAGCAGGGCTGGGCAGTGGGTCACCCAATATTTGGTTATGAATTACCCTCCAGCGGGGCTGGGTAGTGGGACAGCTGTTGGAATTCCAGACTCAGTCCTTTCTACTAGGCTAGTCTGTGGATTTCCTCCGTGGTTACTAGAGCGGGACCCTTGGTTGTACGGGTCAGTGTTGTGACGGCTTGAAATTGAGGAGACCTCTCAACTGCAGGGCAGTGACGAGGTGTGGTTTGAATTTCCCTAGAGCTCTCAAGTACGAGGGGCACTATCCCCACCGAGACGCGTTCTTGTGACGCAATCTAAAACCGTTCGGGCGAGTCAGTCCCTCCCAAAGTGGATAGTATCAAGGTACGGTGACTGAGCCCCTTGTCTTGCGGTTCGGGGCAGACGTGCGGGATGCTGGGCATCGATGATGGGGTTACTTCTGGGACTGTTGGCGACTTGTTTTCTTGGGCTGAGCTACAGGACGGAGATCCCCTTACGAGTTTGTTCGGGCTTCTTGACAGAGCATACATATGTATATACCTTGTTTACTGCACCCACTTCTTGGGTTTGGCTACTCTCCTTCCACGAGAGGCGAAGACGCGCGGGGTATGCCACGTGCTTTCCATGTCTAGCTTCTCAGGGTTGGACGAGTCTACTCTCCTACTATAGGTAGCGAAGACTCGATGGCAAGTTCATCTTCTCACCGTTTCCAGCTCCTTGTGTCTGGATGAGTCTACTTTCTTTCTCATGATGGGTTGAGTTGTTACTCTTTACTGCACCCTTGGTTTTACTCCTTTCTATTCCTTGTTCGCTCTACTGCTCACCCTTCGGTACCTCCTTTGTTGCTCCCTTGAGCCTTCGGGGTATCCTACTGAGTATTTTTATACTCACCCCTGCTTGGGCTTTTCCCGCACTTGGTGTGCCCTTACAGACGACGGACAGGTTGGTCGTGACGCTAGTGGAGCTTAGGAGCTTGGGAGCTTGGACCGTGTGCGGTGATCAGAGTCGGGTTCTAGGTGGGGGACCCTACCAGCTATTTTCTTTGTTTACCTATTGTCGGGTTGTGGCACTTTTTGGTTGGGCACGTGTTTTGCCCCTTTTCTTTTCAGTGTTCCTTCAGCTTTCTTTGTACTTGTAGAGGTCGATGCACTTTGTGGTATATATATATAGCAGTTTCCCTTTCCTTTTCTTTGCTTGTCTTTACTTTTAATCTGCACTGTTGCATTGAGTTTGTTGCGTTTGTGTGTACAGGTGCTTAGGCAAAGGCCTCCCCGAGTTATTGTGCCTTCGGCGCTGGTCGCCAGCCCCTGGCCTATGGATGCAGGCTTGGGGTAGTTGCGGCTCGAGCCCAGGTAGGGTCGGGTCGTGACAATTTTCTCCCACTTCCAAACTGGAAGTGATGAATTTTGAAAAATTCCAGCTAGCTATTGATTCTCTCCCTTGACTAGAGGAAAAGTCAAGAATCTAGTTTAAAACTCGGCCACATCGCTTTTTGTACCAGTCTAACAAAACTGCTCTTGAAGCACGTTATACATCTTCTAAATTCTTGGATGAACATCCCACCTTGAGTTATGATAATCACTATGATGTCTTTCCTGACAAGACACTGGTAGCTCCATCCAATTTCAAAAGCACAAAACTGAATTCCCATTCTTTTCCCTGCCCTCAATGATCTCCCCACCATTGTGTTTCAACCTCATCCCCGTACACTCAAAATGGGAATCTTGTGCCACTTTAACCAAACCAGGCAAGTCAGGATCCTATGAAACTAGAATGAGGACCACTCTTCACCTTTCTCCTCACATTACAACGACATGTCCTATACGAAAAACATATACTACCACTTATTTGATGAATTTTTCACCACCTGAGCATATGATTTCAATATTAGTGCATCTGCCACCATGTTTCCCTTACCCGGTTTGTATATCAATTCAAAATCAATCATTTTTATTTTTTCCATACTTCTCCTTTCCTCATGTTCAAATCTCATTATTCTAAAATATGATTTAAACTCTTTTGATCATTAATGATAATGAATTTCTCACTGAATAGATAATGATGTGACATTTTCAAGGCATCGAGCACTACTTTCAGCTCCAAACCATGCATTGGGTAGTTATTCTCTAGAAACCTCAACTATCATGAGCAATATGAAACCACAAGATCTTATTTCAAGAGGACACACCCCAACCTTGATCTCGATGCTTAAGAATACACCATGTTCCCATTCCATAGTTATAGAAAAACCATGATTTGTGCTAATTTAAGGAAACCCTTTAGCTCTAAAAATCATTTCTTACACTACTCATTCCATTGAAATGGGATATTCTTCCTCATCGAAGACATCATTGGTTAGGTCTAATGTGAGATATCATGAACAAAACACTAATAATATCCACCTAGACCAAGGAAGATCTATATCTAGAAAACATTATTTGGATGTTTCTAGGAGATAAAAAGACTCTATATTTTTAGGATCAATAGAACCACCTTTCTCCGAAATAACATATCCAAGGAAATGAACCTCCTATATACAAAAGTCCCACTTTTACAATATGGAATAAAACCGATGATCCCTTAAGACCATGATCACTATCACCAACTATTTCTCATGCTTGACCCTTGTCCTCAAATTATCCAGAATATCATCAACAAACACCACCACAAAATAATTCAGATATCTCTGAAATATCCAATTCACGAGGTTATGAACACTGTTTGGGAATTAGTTAGACAAAAGGGTATAACCACATACTCAAAATGGAAATATCATCTTCTGAAATCTGTTTTGGGGATATCCTCCTTCTTTACTTACAATTGATGATATCTTGACCTCGATTTGACTATGGAGAACCACTAAGATTTTCTCAGCTGGTCAAACAAATCATCAATTCGTGGATGTGGATGTCACATCATTGATGTAACCTAATTAATTCTATGATATTTAACATAGAGATGTAGAGTTTCATCTGTTTTTTAGCAAACAAAATTGGATCTTCCCACAGATATGTGCTAGGCCGGATGCACCTTTGTTTTCTAACTCTCCTAACATAACTTTTAATTCCAGAAATTCTTCTACTGTCATACGTTAAGACAATAATGAAGGTAGTACTGGTCCCCAGTATGATATCAATTATATTATCCACTTCTCTCATGGGTGGAAATGCTGAAAATTATTTGGGAAATATATCCATAAACTAATCGATAACTGCTGGAAGAAGATTCTTCTCAACATCCTCCATGGATGTCAATGATAGATCCTCTAACTGATATGAGATCGTGTCATCAACTGGGGCCAAAAAATCGATTACACCCATCTTTTCCTTCTTTTCCACTCAAATGATTTGTTCATCTCCAACCTCCAAATTAAAACAAACCATTCGTGCATAGTAATCGATGTGGGACTTAGACATCGCCAACTGATCCATTCCCAGGATTATTTAATAAGCATCCATCTCAAGCACTGAGAAATCCAACCTTAATTCCATGTCATCCAAAACTACACAACACGCTTTGAAAAAGAAATATCGACACTCTATTTGACCCAGATGACTTTGTAGTTTCAAAATAGAAGGTATCATTTCAACATGTAAACCCAAAAAATCAATGATGTGAGAAGAAATAAATGAATGGGAAGACCTTTTATCAAAAAAAACCTTCGTTAACGTGGAAATAAAAATAATCATTCCTCGTGTCATGGATATTCCCAACTAATCATCCATTGCCACTTGTTCGACTTTGAACAACTTAGTTTATGCCAAAATCTGCTCTTTATTACCCTACTAAGGATTCATGGTGTTTCCAAAAGCTCCATGACCATCATTACTCTACTGTTGAATGGTATTATATTTCCCCTATCTCATCGAGGAATAAGACCCCTACGATCCCTAAGGAGTGTCACGCACACTTGACCTCGATGAATTTTGAAAATACCAGTAAGGATTCTCCATCTTTTTAAATTTATGACATGCTCAAGGTTATTCCATACAATCATGAATGATCTGCCCCAAAGAGCCACACTAAAAACATCTCGGCTTACTCTGAGGTTTTATATGAAGACTCACCAATCCTGCTATTGGATTCTAAGCCATACTCCCACCCTATATATATGTTTCCATCATCTACTTGAACCCAATGTTCAAGTTACCACAATTTCACATGGGTAATAACATGATTCCCCCACATGTAGCCCCAAAAATATCCCTCTCATCCACCATACCTCCCTTCGCCATTTCCTTGTAATAATTTATACACAACACTGTTATTTGTGAAAAAAATCCCATATTATCCCAAATTCAAAAATTCACGCTTTCAAAGATGTACTACCCACCACCTCAGGTGAAAACCTTACTATGTTAATAAAATTATTTTTATATTCCATTACCACCATGTTCCATAAATTGAAACTAAATACATCTGATATAAGTTTAATTCTTAACACATGAGGGTAGAATTGTTTGTTAAACAACTTCTCAATATCATTCCATGTCAAACCATGGTCCATCCTAGCTTGGACCCACAACTCCCACCATTGAAGGGAATTATCATCCAATATATACATTGATAGCTTCACTTTCACCTCTTTCAATGTTCCCAAGAAGTCAAATATCCTATTCATTCTATTCATCCATGCATCATCCCTTTTCGGCTCTAAATCACCCCTAAACGTGGGTGGATTCTTCCTTTTCAAACAGAATCACATGATCCACATGATTTTCTTCATCCACATTATTCCCACGTTCCACAATTTTAAAAAAATTCACTATACTCTTCACAGCTGTTGATTCACCTGAGGCTCAGGTATAACCATGTTTTCAACAACCTCCTCTCGTTGGAATCTCCAAGGACTACTAGGTCCCATTTCTATCAATACAAAAACAAACATAAGTATTACTCCATTAACAAAAAAAAGGGTACATAATTTCCAAATTCAATAAATAGTAGTTATCACAATCATGCTTTCCATTATTTCACATTTCCCTTGTTTCACTATTCTAAAAAATCCACCATGTTTTGAAAATCAACCAATTTTCAAAATACCAAAATTTTCAATGTCTCAAATCCTTCCGTTTTAAAACCGAATTGAGATTTCTCAAAATTCACACATTCATATCAAACCATAAATAATTATTTCCCAAGAAAATATGAACCTAGACGGAGCTCATTTCTACCATGCATGTCATTCTCATCTCATTAGAAACACCAATGATAATGATATTTCTAATGCCTATAAGTATCTCCAAACACTTATGTACCCAAATCCTTGGTAACATTAAGTTCAGCATAAAAGGGTTAGCTTCATCCTTTTACAATATACATTCCATGTTCTGACAATCCAATGCCATGATACCATCTGAACTCATGGAATAATCCAGGAGTTAATGTAAAGAGAAAGACCAACAATCAATTCCAATGGACATAACAACCAATCTCACTTGAAATCCAAGGAAAAAACAAATTGATACCACTTGTAACATCCCACTCATCTCATTGTCTTGAGAGGCCGAATGAATGCTACTTATCCTTATGAGACATTACCATGGTTCCAAAGGCTGGAAATAAATGCCAAGGGCTTCAAGAACCAATGGGGAACAATTTTACCATAATATAAAATCAACCAACAAAATATTCCGTTATAAACAATGCTATATGATGGATGTAAACACCAACCCAACCTATACATTCCCAAAACAACCAAAAAATTCCATAGAAATTCCCAAATGCCAATACAACCAACCCATGTATCAGAGTACCTAGTGGAAGACTAAACAATGAGAGCCCAAAGGACTATGAGATCATCCATAGCTCCACACAAATCTCCACACTCCAAGAACCAAAACATCCCCAAAGCATCATGTTGAACTGGTAGAAAAATGAGTTGCTTTACCCTTACATGTGTCTCAGAATACAAAATTTACAAAATCTCCCAAGGGCCACATCAGGAGGGAGTAATAATACTCAGTATGATTTCCCCAATTGACAACCCTATACACGCCACTTGCAACGAACCGTTTTCACATTTATATAAATCCTTTTATATAAAACATTAAATATTGAAACCATTGACACTAACCAAACATAACAATACCAAGAGATGTCAATAAACGGAAATCCAAAACTATGCCATAATCCATATAACCATAAAAAATTATCCAAATAAATTCCATCTTGTAAATCAACACACAACAGTGGAACCAAAATGGTGGAACATCCTTCCGACCCATTCACTACATTTCCATCAAGTGGTGCTTCCCGGCCACTATACATAATGGTGACCTTCCATCCGTTATCCATAATCTTTTATAGTAATAATTCCTTACCACATCCACACAATCAACACAAGTCATGATACTTAATCACCCCACAAGACTAAATCATAAAGGACACACAATAAGAACACAACCATTTCCAACACATGACAATCCACTTCAATAAATCAACCATTTATTGAAAAGAACCTTCTACAATTTTCCATCCCACATACCATTACAATAAAACCACATATTATTTAAAACTGTTTTTAACAAACCATTTCCATAATCCAAATCGATCAACCAATTTTAAAATCAACATTTTAAATTAAAAAAACAAAACCCCTCTTTCACCAATATCCCATTTCGTCCCAAAAAATTCCTGAAATCCTCATCTAATGGGTTTCCACCAAGATTTGACACATCATATACACAATTAATCTCAAGGAAAAAAAATTATTTGAATAAAAAACCACTAGTTCCAACCAAGTGGAGTTTATAGATAATCCACCTATCTTTAGGGTTCCATTGAAATCAACCCACAAGGAACCGTACTATAAATCCAACGAATGCACCACTGAAACCACACTATATCCTCATCCCTATCATCAAAAATCCCTAAAATCTATACCTTGGGATACAAAACCCTATATCTACATGCAAAGGATGTAGATCTAGGAATCTAAGAAAAGGGGAAGAGTGGATATTGGGAAAACCAAAGAAAAACCCAAGAGAAGAGACTTATCAGGTAGAAACCACAGTCAATAGACCTTGAAACCTATTCAAATAACTTCAAAAAAATAGTGGGATAGACCCTCAAACACTAGAGAAGTAAAAATCCTAAGTGTGGCTCAAGATGGAGGATTATAGGAGTGAAATAGGTATATCCTGAGTGAACCCATATTTAAAATCCAATTTTTATGTGGTCGCATGGTTAGCCGGCATGGTTTTGAAAACCGTGCACTAACTATATGCACACCACTACCTTAAGAGAACGGGTCCAGCACGATTGTCTCACACAGTTTCTCAAACAATATGTAGATCGTGTGAAGCACACTATCTCCCCCTGCATGATTACCCAGAGAACCCGCAAGGCTTTCCTAATCATGCTCAAACTGTGCACCCTTAGATAATCCTCCAATATTATTCCAAACCATTCCAAACTATCCCAACCACTTAAAAACTCATACCAATCACATTAAACACATAAAAAGGAATAAAAAAGGCTAAATACTCAAACTGGGGGAGATACACATTGCATGCCTATTGGACCACTTCATTTTATTTTTGTCAGGGGACACATGGTCATTAGAAATATCCATCTCTAAATTATCATAAAATCCATTAAGATTCTCATAGAATAATAACTCACATGAAAAAAGTACCATATATATCTTGTCTTTTATCCTGAGTAAATTTAATTCATATAACTATCTATATCTCAGATGAGATTGGTGATGTACCTTGCCAGTTGAGTGATGTTTTATTAATATGATGCCACTCATTCATCTTTATTTTGACATAATTTGATGAATTTTTTTTTTCAAACGACATCAAAAATCATTAAGAAACTATTTCTCAAGGAAAATTATCTTAAATTCATCACATTCCAAGGGATATATCTCTCCCCTTTCTCTGAAATTTTTACCCATTGACCACCACTGGACAGATTATCATTAAAAATGACAAACAGAAAGAGTTTCCATTTGTTGATCCAAACAACCCTTGAAATAGAATATCATTTCTATGTCTTTAATCCATCATTCTCCTAGAATGGGGTCAAGTGATCCTCTTAATAATTGGGGATGTTGTAATAGAAAATGCTCCAATGTCATTATGAAACCCTTACTCATTATCACAGATTAATGATTGATTTTTGACATAAAAATTTAAATTATAATACCCTGAAGATAAATAATTAGAGTTTATTTGGTTTTAGGTACATTACATAACCATATAAAATAGTAAATACATCATATTTATTGAAAATATCCTTAACATGCTCTTATTTAAATTTACTTTGGATAACCTATGAACATATATAAGAAAGGGGTGAGAAAAATAGCCCTATAAGGGTATAAAAGATTAATAACATGAATAACATAATACATGTTAAACAATAATAATATGAATGGATAATTATAGTGGTTAGAATCATTAATTAGAATAATAATAAATGATATATCATGATAAAATAATGGAAACATGGTAAATGTGCCACCAACATAAAATATTGCATCATAAACATAGGAGAAGGATAACTTCCAAGACATAAACATAGAAAAATTTACACAAAGGAGTCAGGTTTACTCCATAACCCATCATGAAGTCTCATGACACAAAACATTACCCTATTCATTTGAGCGCTATATAATTCTAGACACACACATCAATTTCATTTCATTTTGATGATTAATTGTTCCAAACAGATCATAAAACAAGGATTCATTCCTCATTATAATTTATTACATGATCATGGAGTGTGGAATACATATATTTAAATACCCAATAAATACGTATGTGTTCATAGATTTTGAACATCCTTGATACGTAATGGGTACAGGTATTCCCTATAATAATTTTTATATGGAAATCAAAGTTAAATTTCCACTTCATAATAGTGGTGTATGAATGTTCCTGAGAGGTGTTGTTTAGAATGAAAGGGTTCTCCCATATTTTAGACATAAATTGGATTGTAATAGGTTTGTGTAAAAATATTACCCATAATAAGGACATTATGATAAAATATGTAATATAAATACGATACATGAATAATGAGGGGAAATGATATGATCTATTACTAAATTAAATAATGGTTATTGGAGTACATAATGGTAATGGGAGGTATTAATGAAAGTGAAAATGGTCCCTCAATAATTTATATGTCAAATGGATAGTGAAACTCTTTTAGGAAAACATAAAAAAAACTAGAAATTGAAAAATAGAATCATATCATTAATGAGGTGCTTGAATGGAAATTAGAAATGAGAAATATCATTCTATATTCTAGCAAGGTGGAGGGTGTGTATAAAGGTAATTGGGAGGTATTAATTAGTTTAAAAGGTAATTATAATCATTTATAAAAAAATTCATAAGGGGGTATCGAATAACATATCCAACCATTATAAAAGTGAGATAATATGCATTAGATAATGAAGATACTTGAATAAATAAGAGATGAAAAAGATCGTTTACTATATTTTAGCATGGTAAAAGGTGTACATAAAGGATCATGAGAGGGCATATAATGAGTGAAATGGATATATCACCATTTAGAAATCATATTTTAAGTAATCTATTATTGAATAACATACCCAAACAACCTCAAATTGATTTGAAGAAGAATAAAAAAATTGGGTCTTGAATGGAAAGGAGAAGAGATAAATCCCTTACGTTGAGATTGTGAATCCAATTTTTTGGGTGGAGTTTCTTGAGATCATGGAGGAACCTTAGGATGAGTAAAGAGAGGAGAGGTAACAATATGGACTTTCTGAAATGATTTTTATTTATAATAAATGGGATCTTATGTGGGTTTATTTAGAAAATTTGGGGGATTTCTTTATCAATTCCCAAACATATGTTGCGGACTCTATGTAAAAATATAACCAAAACCAAAAAAATTCCCATGGATTTTTAGAATGGTTTCAAGAAAATGTGGGTATTTTTAATTATTTTATTATCCCAATCTACTAAATTATTTAAATATTACACTTATTGATGTGTAGGGGATTCATACTTGTAATGAAATTATTTAAAAACCTTAAAATATCTTATAGTTTTGGAGGATTCATAACAACATTAAAAAATAATAAAATAAAAATAAAATCACATTGTTTTATGGGAAAAATATATTTTGTCATGGATAACATTTAATGTATTTGTTTTATCACTTTTTGATCCTTATGGTTACATAATAAACACCATATATTTTTACCATATTTAATTTTTACATAAAAATTTGACTGTCATAGAAAGTTATGGAAAATAAACCATTAGATAAATTTTATCCTATAATTCTGAAAGTAAGATTTATTTCATAAAAATAATTTTCTATATATATATATATATTAATTTTCACTTTTAAAATATAATTCATGTTAATTTTGAAATTATATTTTTTTAATAAAAATATTTGAACCATAAAATAAATTAAATTGAAAATCATATGGATTATATTATCAATTAATATTATCATTCATAATTTATTAATAATACATTATTAAAATTTCATTTATTTAAAAAATCCACTAATTCATGAATAAGAATGTCTTAATTGGAATTACATATTACTTAAAAATACAATTTATATTTTATTGTATCAAAATATCATTTTTATTAAAATGGTTAAATAATAATTTAGAGAGTAAAATTAATAATGAATAAATATATTCATCATTTCAATTAAAATTAAATATAAATATTCATACTATTATTTTAACTTTGTTTCTAGTATTTTTAAAATTATTTTTACCATTAATTAACATATTTTCATATTACTGTTGTAATAAATATTTATTAATGTTGTTATACGTATTGTTCAAAAATTAAGTTGACCATATTGAAATATAATAATTATGATTATTAAAAATATGGAATAAATTTTATGAAAATTATTTAACATAGGATGATAAATTTAGATTTATATAAAACCTCCTCACATGATAAAAAGTGGTTTTTTGAAAATAACCATTTTTGAAGGAAAAGATTATTTTAATTTAACTATATAAATAGTAATATTTACTATATTAATTTCAATTCATAAATATATAAATGTAATTTAAAAATATAAATTATATATTTTTTCATGAGGTGTTATTTTTGTTAATTAAAATGGAAAAACATTATGCATTTTAAAAAGTTTTTTTAGAAAAAATGGTTTTTAATCCTAAAAATAAACATATTCTCAAAACCTGAATAATTATTATTTAAGTAGAATTAATTGAATAAAATATTTCTAAATAATAATAATGTTATTTTAAATTAAATTAATATAATAATAATACTTTTAAATTGTATAATTTATCATAGGAAATGATAATTTTACTTAAAATTTGTTCTTTTTATGATTCAATGAAAATCTATATATTCATAAAAATCCTAATATATCACCTACAGATAATATGGATATGCATATATCAAAAATGGTGTTAATTTTATCAAATATATTTTCTACAATTTCTAGAAAATAATTATTATAATTTAAAAAAAGGTATAAAAAGCATTCTTTATGAAAACTTATTTTGAAGAAAAAAAGGAAATAGCCAAAATTGATTGATTATTTATTAAATATTTACCAAAATAGATTAGACATACATATATTTCATAAATTATTTAATCATAATCATGTCCAATAATTTAATTTAAATCATAAAGTTATTGTATTTAAATAATCATTGTTTGTTTGGGTTGATTGTTGTGTATAACATATGCAATGGAACATTGTAATATCCTTAACAAAACTTGTGGTGTAACATTCCCCCCCCCCCTTTAAATAATTATTTTCTGATAATTTAAGCAATAATATTGTTATTCCTATCTTCATCCATTCACTGTATCAAAGTTAAAATGATTAAACACGTAATCCTATCTGTGTTGAAAATAAAAGTTTAACATCTAAATTACATTTATTTCAAAATTTGTGAATTAATAAGAATAAAAATATGTTATCCATGATTTATTTCCCAATATATACACATATTAAAAATTTTACACTAATAATTTTTCACAGTGAGATTATGATTTTAACCAAGAATATCCTCTAAGAGTGCCAAACTAGGTGTGCATCAAGGCCCATTAGTGTGAACCAGTTCTCGATTAAGTCTATCTCAACACAATGTTTTCGTGTTTCATCCCAATATAAATCTATGGCTGAGCGACATCTACATGTAGTATCTAGACAGGGAAATATTTTTTTAATAAAACATTTACTCAATAATTAAAAAAAATCGGATGATTTCATATACCTTGTTTTATCCTAGAGGAATTCACTAGATTTTTTTAATCGTATTCCAATAAAAATTCCTCTCATAAAAACTATGACAACCCTTATCTTTGTTAAAAATTGTTTTGTGATTTAATACATATATTTCACATTATACAACCCATAATATTTAGTATTTTATTATATTTGTGAATTAGGCACATTACATGAAATCCTAAAATAGGAAATTATTCTTATTTAATGAAAACATCCATAACATGGTCATACTTAAAACTTTATGGGATTTCATGGGGAAATACATAAGAAAGTGGTGAGGAAAATAGCCCATCAAGGGAATAAAAATTGAATAACAATAATAATCTAATATATTTTAGTAAATAGTAATATCAATGGATCCTAAAAGGGTTAAGAATAATAAACATGAACAATATGACAAGATATAGATTGATAACATAATTGAATCATGGGAAATGTGGAAAAAACATAAAACACTACATCATAAACATAGTTCAAGGATAACATCTAAGACATCATGATGGAAATACTCCCATAAAGTAATCTAGTGTATTTCTGATCCTGACATGACTTCTCATGATACTATACATTTTCCAATGCATTTTAGAGCTATATAATTCTGAGTGCACCCATCACTTTCATTTCATTTTCATGCTTATTTGTGCCACAAATATCACAAAACATGGATTCATTAATCATCCTAACTTATTCTAAAATCAAGGAGTGTGGAAGAAATATAATTTTTCCTATATAAATAATTATATTATCATAAATGTGGACACCCTTTGTAAGAAATGAGTATGGGTATTCACTGCACAATTGTTGGGCATTGAAAACCGCTTTGAAATTATGGTAGCATAATGGGGGAATATAAATATTCATGGGAGAGATTGATGGGAGTGAGAGTGGAAGTTCATAATTTATACATAATTTTGATAGTAAGATTTATATGGAAAATCATATTCCACCATATGGAAATGATGATAAAATACATAAGATAATGATAATCCTTTATTAATTAGGGAAAATGAGATGATCCATTAATAAATTTCGGAATTGTAATGGGTGTAAATAAAGGTTCATGGGAGGGGCTAATGAGTTTGATATGGGTATCTTCATCATATATACATCAAATATATTTTTTGTGTATTCTAGGTATTCAAAACAGAACCCCATAAAAATAAAACTATGAATCAATTCATGAAATAGGTGTTTGAATGGAAATGGGAAGTGATAAATCCCATACTATATTTCAGTATGGAAATAGATGTATAAAATGGTTCATGTGACATACAATTGAGTGTTAAAGGGGTGTCTCTTCATTTATAAATAAAATGAGTAGTAATGGGGATATTTGATAAAATATACAAACCTTAGAATAGTAAGATAAGAGGCATAAGATAATGACAATACTAGAATAAAGATTAGAAGGAAAATATCCCTGACTATATTACAATAGAGTAACAAATGTATATAATGGTTCATGGGAGGGATTAATGGGATTCAGAGGGGTATATCACCTTTTAGAAATAAAATTTATAATAAGGGTCCGTTTTATTACATAACCACAAAACCTCAAATTAAATAATGGAAACATAACATAAATGAGGTTCTAGAATGAAAATGAGAAGAGAGAATTTCCTTATATTGAGAGTGTGACTCTGAATTCTTGAGAGGAGCTACATGAGGGCATCGGGGTACCTTGGTAAGACTGTATAGAAGAGATTGTAGAGTAATGACGTTCTATAAGGATTTTGAGTGTTGTTAAATGGGATCTTGGGTGGTTTTAAATATGAATTGAGTGGGTAATTCATTATCATTTCCCAAACCTCAGTTTTGGACTCTATATAATAAAATAATCAAAAACAAAAACCATAACTTTGTATTTTCTCATGGTTTATTAGAAAGGGGATATAATTTTTCTATATTATTAGTCCAAGGATAGAACATATTAAAATATTACAATTTCTGATGTGGGGGTGAGTCATACTCTTATTGAAATGAGTTTAAAACCGTAAAATATATTATAGTATTTGGAGGATTCACAATGGATTAATAGTTTTAATAAAATAATAATCTAATATATATTTTTTATAAAACATATATATGCTCTTGGATAGCCCTTCTAGTGTTAATTACAAAACTTTTGGGTCATTATTATTTCCTAATACACAGTATATTTGTACCATATTTAAATTTTATATGAAATGTCGATTATCTCATAAAATTACCAAAAAATGACCATTGAATAATTTTTAAATTCTCATTAAAAAATTTATTTTTATTTTAAGAAAATAAATTAAATTTTATAGGAATTCTTACTTTTAATATAAAATTTACATTTTTTTAAAATGGTGGTTGTTTGAGAATTACAATTTTTGAAACATTATAAAAATTAAAGTTGAAATCATAGAGACTATATTATCAAAAAAATTTATCTATCATAAATTAATAAAAATAATTTCTCTAAATATATTTTATTCCATATACCATTATGTAATAAAAAAATATCTTTATTGAAATTTCATATTACATAAATATACAATTTCTGTTTTATTTTATTAAAATATATTTTTTATTAAAATAGGTCATTAATAATTTATTTAATAAAATAATAAGTAATAAATATAATCACCATTTAAAAGGAAATGAAATATTAAAATTTATACTATTTGGGTAACTTTTTTCTAGTGTTTTTAATCATTTTTCACCCATAATTAATAGATATTCCTATTACTGTGGTAATAAATATTTATTACACTTACTATTCATATTTTTAAAAAAATAAGTTATGAATATTACATAATATTAATTATTGTTATTAAAAATATGAAATAAATTTAATAAAATCAATTCACATTGGTTTAATAGTTTAATTTAATATCAAACTTACAAGCATGACAAAAAGTGTTTTTCTGAAAAAAAAAAATATTTAAGGAAAAGTTGATCTCAATTAAACTCTTTAACATGTAATCATCATTTTATGAATTTAAATTAAAAAATATAGATATGTCACTGAAAAATTTAAATTAAATAATTTTTAATTTGGTGTTATTTTAAATAATTTTAATAGAGCAACATTATACATTTCAAAAAAGTGTTCAGAAAAAAATCATTTTTCATCCTAAAAATAAACGTATTATAAAAAAAATATTACTTATAATAAATTTATTTGATTAAATACTAATAAATAATATATTTGATAATTTTAAATCCAATTAAATTAATAACAACACTTTTAAATGACATAATTTATAAAAGGAAATGATAATTTTATATAAAAAAATATTTTTCACTATTTACTAGAAAATCTATATAATTCTAAAATCCCAAAATATCACCCTAACTTAATTTTTATATTATGATATAAAAATGGATTTATTTTTGTCATATATTCTTTATAAATGTTCTATAAAATATTTATATTAATTTTTTCGGTGAAATATGTAAAAATATTTTTTAAAGAAAACATATTGTGAAGAAAAATTAAGCATTGCCAAAAGAAGATTGATTATTTACTTAGAATATATCAATATATTCATTATATATATATATATATATCATTAATTATTTATTCCTACTCAAATACCAAAATTTAATAGAAAGGATAAACTAGTAATATTTATTTAATCATTATTTGTTGGGTTCTATGTTGTGTATCACAAATTCCCTCAAACATTGATTTATCTTTGAAAAACATGGTGTGTTACAATAATCATGTTTAACAATTGTAGATAAGGGTTCTATCTTTCATGGACACCATATCCATTTAAAACTTATCTCAACTGTGCTATTAATGTAAAAAAATGTATTATTTCCAATTCCATCAATCATAGTATGCAGTTTGAAATGTTGTATTCCTCTCGGTGCCTTCCCAATAAAGCGTCCTTGTTTCTTCTACGAAAAACCATTCTGAACGATCATACATTATATGAATCAACAAGGTATTATTTAAATTTTATATAATTATATCTTAACCATAAATTTAAATCTTTTAAGGGAATTTAATTAACATTATCATAATCTCTAAAGTTATCTAATCATTTCCATTGATACCAACTACAATGCCCCATCATTAAACAGTACATAATCATATATTAAGTCATTAATTTTACTTTATTTTACATTTAGGATATGTTTAAAATGATATTTATTTATAATTATTCCATAACTCACACATAGAAAATAATAAAAAATTAATGTGGAAACACCCAAACTATACAAATTTTTTAAAAAATCAAAAAAAAAATTAATAAAGGATGATTTATTTTATGTAAAATATTCATGATATTCATCCAAAAATATTCCATTTCGTTACTCATCCCTATTTCCTATAAAAAATATTAAAAATATGTGTTGAGCAAAAAAAAATTAGTAATTTATATAAAATAAACAGTTAGTCCATTGATATAAATTAAAACCCAGTAAAACATTATCGTAAAGTAAAATTTTCACACTTAATATGTATTAAATACTTTCCTTTTAAAATAATCCCTTTTCATACCCTTTTTTAATAAAAATATTACCATAAAACTCATATCATGCTTAAAAAATAAATAATTGTGTCTTGGGAATTAATTATAAATGTTAATCTTATAAATGGAATAAATATATAGAAAAATTCCATAATTTTAATTATTTAAAATAGATTATCCATAATGTTGACTTCCATACCCAATGCATTGAGGGCTATCACAGACCAATTGATCATTAGTTTATCACACAACGACCGAGTAATGGTTTATTATGAACCACATTTCAAATTTTCATGTACCATTATATTATCTTAACACATAAAAGATTGAAATGTTAAACATTTCACTCATAAAATTTCAATGAAATTAACATTAAAACATTCAAGATATTAAAATAATCTCTCCATTTTGAAAACCCATTTTCTATAACAAAATAGCCATAATGAAAATAAGGGTTTCATTTTATTTTTAGAACATGAAGGATTTTAAATGAACCCAAAAATATAAATAGACATAAATTTTTCATTACAGTCCTTTTATATCAATATAAAGAAATATATACAATAATATACATAATATTGTAATATGGGAAATTATTATATATTTAAACAATCAAATCATCTCAATCCACTTTTAACATTTAAATCACTAGCCTCATGAATTAAAAAAAGTTAATAAATATATTAATTAATATGATTATATAAATAATATGTATATATAAGGTAAAATGGGTATTATATACACCATATAAATGAAGGTGGGTGTATAACATCATAATATTCCCCAATGAATGTCGATTGAGTTGAATTCTCTTTCACTGAGTTAGAGTTATGATGTGTGTATTTATATTCCTAAATAATATTATTATTCTATATATTTACATGATTAAAATCCTTTTTAAATTTTATTACAACATTATATTCAATAATTTAAATGTTTTATACACCTACTAAAACAATTATTTTTATGTATGGAGTTTTGACCATATTTAGTTTATGTGTCAAAAAGAACATTGGTTGGTCAAGATTGGTCAAAGTGTTCATTATATAATCATCTCTAGAATAATAATCATGAAATAATTTTCATATTTATACATCAATTAAACTTTTAAAAAAATCATGAAATTTGAATGGGAAATATAAACCATCATTACAATCATTGAGATGGTAGTCCATAAATAAACATAAGTAACATTCAAAATTTTCAATAATAATTTTACAAATAAGGTAAATGAAATTTTATCATTCCATAATGAAAATTATTTAATATATACCATATTATTTAATATTATATACTTATATATTGAATTATTGTGTTTTAAAAAAAATAACAATGTGTCAAGGTGGTGGAAGTCCACATGTCCATGAACGGCGTTATTACTTCTTCAGTTATTCCAAGGGTAAAAAATAAAGTGAGATATTATATTTACATAAAGGTAAAATTTTCATGTATATAATATTTATTTTTTATGTCACATATTTTCAATTAAAATAATCCTTAATATATTCAATGTAATATTTCAACTTATCTCATCAGTTTGAGGAGAGGGTATTCCACACTTCCACTAACAACATTATCATATTTACTCAAAATGAAAGTCAGGAAGGAATATATATATATATATATATATATATTAAATAAGTATTAATAAATAATAAATATCATATATATATATATATAACATATAAAAATATTTTTCCCATCATAATTCCAAACCAGTTGGGCGGTATATGAAAAAAAATGGCATCATTACGTGTAGCGGCAGTTCGCCATACAAGAACTATAATTTTGTTTCCCATTTGAGAGAATTGTGTGTACGTATAGGTCAAATACATAAAATAAAAACTAATCCGTATATTTTGGATAAATATTACAATATTTAATAATGGAATAATAATAAATTAAGGTTGTGTAGGAAGAAAGAAATTAAAAATTCATGTCGATGAAAGTTACCTCTTCTTCGGGTAATGCCATTTGGTTTTCTCAAAAGGACTTATGGATTGCCTTTATTACCATGGTAAGTCTTCAAGGGTGATGTGAATTATTTTATTAGATTATTTTTTTCAGTGGAAAGATTATAAAAATGGTCTGGAAATATGTGATCAAATGGGAAGGGAAAGTGACATTTTATAGTAGAGAGGGAGCGCCAATCTTGTAAATTTTTTAAAAAGGGAATTCCACATACATTTTTCCCAATAAAGAGGATAAAATAAAAAATTCTAAAAAATAGAGTATATAGTAGAAATATGAACATTGGATTTCATTTCGAAAATAATCTATTTCATTTAAGACCTTATATTTTTTTTAGTCCCCTATTAAACTAATTTTCCTCTTAATTGTTATAATCAATTTAAATTACATGCAGTAATATTTTTGTTAAAAATGAAATTTGAAATTATTAGGTATTATAGAATACAATAATTTTAAATATGTATTCAATTTTTAAAATTTTGTTCATAGAAGTGGATAAATTTATTTAAAATTGGTCCCTTATAGAGGATGATAATGCAGGGTTTTAGAGTAAAAATTATAAAAAGTTACCTAAGTTTTTATATCTAAATTAAACAAGAAATACTTACAATGATCTATATTGTTTTATAGGATATATTTTTTTTCTAATAAAACATAAAAACCAAATAACTACATTTTTTATCTATATAAATAATTTCGACAAAAAACATCTTTTGATCTAAAATACAGTATTACTCTTTATACATCAAAATTTGAATGTTCTCTAAAAAATACCAAAATTTGACCAGAATAAAAACAAATTAATTATATTTTCAAAATGAAGTTTATATTTTTATATAGAAAATTTTAATTGGTCCAAAATTTTATTTAAAATGGGTTTCACCATGAAAAGGAGATAAAACTACGTATTTTAATTTTTTTTAACTTTTTATGATTATAATTTTATTTATTCATAATTTAATCCTATAAAATTAATTTTTTGAATATAAAAATATTATAAACCTAAGTAATCATAATATATTGAGATATATAAATTCCCTCCAATACAAAAACTAGGTGATAACATCCATGTTACATAATAATATTAATAATATATTATTATTTTTCATAACTCATTCTTGCCTCCAACAAAACATTTCGGAAAAACACATTGTTGTATATCGTGTACGATATTGTAAATAGTTGTCCTTTTAAGGAAAAATTAATATATAAATCATAAATAATTGTAAATATAAAAATAGTTATTCTATCATTAGCTTGGATGTCACAATTAAACTATTCCAAAGACACATCCACTTGTTGCATCAAGATATGGATGTAATTTTGTGGAAACTATTCACTATTTTTTAACATAAATCTAGTATATTAAAGTATAACTTCTATAATCAATATAATTTTCCATAATAATATCCTTAGGGATGTAAGTGATGTTTTCTCATCCCATTTTTGAATTTTTAGCTACACCTAACATTGAAACTTACTACAAGGACCACATACTTCTCAATCATAAATATGTCATCTTATTAGAGGAATACTCCATAAATTACATTAAAAACTGTTCCATAATAAATTAGGTCTATTGTAATCAGAATATTTGATGAAAAAAAATTGGTCCATAAGTTAGATAAAAATCTCCCAATATTCTCTTCATAACTATCTCCCCTCATGGACATATCATATGTAATATCCATAATCATAACCTAGTGAAAGTAGAAAAAAGAAAGGGTGAGATCAGATGCCTAGTAAGGGTAATAAATGGAGTGATATCAGTGATCTCATAATCATGGAAAATGAATAATGTATTATTTCTTGATAGTAACATTATAAATTCAAATATTTTACGTCAATGATCATATTATCGTGTTGGGGAATCATAATTTATAGTTCATAAGACATGAATTATTATGGAACAATAAAACGTCGTCCATGTGATAATACCATTGGAATAAGACAAAAAAAATTCATAAACCTAATATTATTATATTATTTATTTACTATCTAGGTATCGTTGCAATAGATAAAAGAGTGAAAGGGGTTCACTCCCAAAACCATCATTGTAGTCTTAGTTTACTCTCAAGTGAATCATATCATAAAAATTCCATTACCGAACTCGTTTCAAACACTGATCCAATCCTTTATAACTCAGGATATATAAATCATTGACCAATTCATTAAATTTAGTTATATTTCCCACCAATCTTAGTATTAATTCCATATTGATGTGTGACATAAGATGATAAAACATTCCTCATATCATAACCCCTAAATTATAATCAGTTTCATAAACATATCACCATATCATAAACTATATAAAATATGAAGTAATAATAAACACAATTAAATCATAAACACAAATCCTTAAAATAATTAATAAGTATGATACCCTTGTATCATATCCTTATAAGTCACTATGTAACATCAATAGTTGACATATTAGATGAAAAAATATTTTGAAAAATAATTTAAAATTTTTCATAGGATAATGTGCTTTCCATATTCAAAAACACTTCACTGACTATTTTATTCAAATTAATTATCATTCATATAGACCTATGAATATTATAAATGATTCTTTATTTTAAAATTGGATATGAACACAGGGATTTATATTTATTTTTCACACATTACAATGATGTTTCCTTCTAAATTTTTAGTAAAATACCAACATGTATTGTTTGGAAAATAACATGATGATTAAATTAAAAAAATTATAAAAGATAAAAATTTGTAAAAATTTATTTAATAAATCATTTTTATAAATATAAAAAAATCAAATAACTTTTATAACACATTGGTTTTAATGAAAAATGGGTTATCGGATGATGAATGAAATAAATATCATTTTTTTGAAAAAAAATTATTTTGAAACTCTTGAGTACATTATGAGAGGAAAAAAGAAAAAATGTACTCAAATGAATTATCCTGTGGATAATAAATTTCATGATATTTTAGAGATAGTTAACATAATATTTTATCATCAAAAACATAGTCACAAACAATCCTGATAAATGAAAAGATTGCAACTTAAATTCATTACTCCATTGGTGACTTTGAATCATAATCCCCATGATAATATATCATTAATAGAAATATAAAATATTATTATTTTAAAATAAATATTTATATTAAATTTAAATGGGTCTGTATATATACCATATAAATGAATATAGGTTCCTAAAATAACAGAAGTCTCAAAGAAGTAAAATTGAGAAACAAATCTCTATCCGCAATTCTCAAATTCATTTATACATTTTCAAAGATCATGTAGGATAAATATAAGTATATTATTATAATATTATTAAAATATATATATATATATATATATATATTACTATACATGATTCACATATAACATTTTATTACTCATTTATTATCTATTTGAGGTTAATTTTATGTTTCGGGAAATAACTGCATTGTTTTTCTAGTATATTCTAATTTTTTAGTTTTTACCTCATATATTAGACATGGTACCATAATCTCATGAATGATAAAAATGATGTAATTATTTTATATATTTAGTTTATATTAATTATTCTTTATCCATAAATGTTAGAGATTAGAAATTAAATATAATGTTCATGTAGATGGTTGGTTGTACATATCCATGAATGTTGTTTCTATTTTCACGATGGATTGAACGTAGGAATGGAAAATATTTTATTATTATTAAAGAATGATTTTTATGGATTATATATCACATATTATCATTAAATAAATCCTTATTAATTTCCATATAATGTTTTAAGTAATCACATTTCTTCATGATGGGGTAGTACGTCGTCCACATGACTGACATTATCTTACTCTCATATAATGGAAGTTATGATGTTATATGTGATATAATAATTACATAAGAATAAAAATATCATATATAAATAACATATATATATATATATGTTTAATTCATAATTAATTCATCTTATGAGATGTGGTGATGGGAAATAAATAACATCAGTCGTGTGGTGGTAGTATGTCGTCCACACCACTGACATTATCCTATTCTCATGGAAATGAAGTTATGAAGGTATATGTGATATAATAATTACAGAATAATAATAATATCATATATATATCATTTATATATATATATAATACATCATTACATCTTCCTGTGAGAGGTGGTGATGGGAAATGAAAAACATCGGTCATGTGGCGGTAGTCATCCCTTCACGTGAATAAAGATTTCATATAAAATTTTATGGGAGAGAAGAAGGATATAGATTATTTCACTAAAATAATAACTTCTAATTATATAGGAGATACCATTTTTATTAAATCTTTTTAATATGATATTATTTTAAGGAGGTAGATGATGAAATAGAACAAACACATAATTAAAAATTTACCCCCTCTTCAGAGATCCTTTTTATGTTCATTCTGAATATTTTCATAGGAAGGACTAAAAAAATATTCAATATATGATTATATTATTGATGATAGGAAGTTATTGTAGTAGTTATTTCCTGATACAATGGGTTTAAATAGTTTCATGTATATAATATAGTCTCTGTCCATTTATATGTGGGGTCACTGGCGCACCTATAATATTTTGAATGAAAAAAATGTACCCACTTTTTTACATGACACAACAAACCGAAATGGGACACTATATAACATAGATGGTATTAGGTATAAATATTTCTATAAAATGGGTTTTTGATATTTTTTAGTCATTTATAACACTATTCTTTTTAGTTTATCACCCCAGTAAACCCATTATCTCCCTAAACACCAAAAATAATTATAAATGTTTCTACTATTCATTTTGGTAAAAAATGAATATGAAATTTTTTTATAATAAAAATTATTTTTATTTGAAATAAATCATATATTTTATCAAATTACAATCCCATTGATGGAAATTCGTAATTTCAAAGTAATCCTACAGATGTGGTGAGAATGCAGGTTTTCAGAGAGAAAATGTTCAGAGGTTTATATTTTTTTAATAAACATTTAATATGAAAATTATTAAAATGAGAAAAATTGTATTAATATATATAATATTGGACTAATTTTACATAAAAACAATTTTTTTAACGAAACATAATATTATAAATACTCTAAATGAAATGGATTTATTCAAATAAAAAACTAGTATTTTTCACTATTCATCAGAAAAGTTATTATTTTTAAAAAAAAATAGTAAAAAATTAATCATAATATTATATTCAAATGACTATAAATAAAACATAATCATTTTATGAACATGATTTTAAAATATTCTCAATGATGAATATTATTATTTATTACAAAAATAAATAATTTTTTTATTGAGAGAATAGTACTTTCGGAACATATAAATACATTTTTTAAAAATGAATACATTTTCAATATGTTTTCCAAATTTAAAACCATTATGCCTATTTTTTTTAAAATTACTTATTCCAATTAATATATCTATGTTTAATTTATTGTTTATAATAGATAAATTTAAATAATAATATTAATATAAAATAGAAATTTTTTAAAACATTGTGTTGTGTGTTACCAAATCTACCGAAGAAATAAAATTTAGAATAAAAATAATAATTTATAAAATATCTTAAAGCTGCTTGGAATTTTAAGGTAGTTACAATTTTTTGGATATAAAAACTGAGTATAATAGTTTCAAATAATATATAAATCTCATAAATGAATATATCATATATAATATCAAACTATAATATATTTCAAATAAAATAGATGTTATAAAATAATATGAAACATAATCCACTGTGTTTGTTTTAAAAAAACTAGATAATTGATCAAAGATAATCACAATGTCATAGTCACAGAATCACCCAACTAAAAACATATCTCTAGATATAAAACATATCACATTATGTGTCCCGTATCAAGATAAACCATTCCATTGGGCGGATATGTTGTAACATACATTTCCCATGTGTTGGGTCATAGTTTCGAATATTCTTTGAAATCCATATCACACTCTACCCATTAGTTTATCAAGGATCATCAATAGAGTTATACCACAATTGGTATATTATTTTTGAATAATTTCGATTTCTAAAGTGACCTCTCAAATATTTATTGATCTAAATAGATCACTACAATCAAATAACCACCTTATCCCCTAGGAAAAATGATCTCCAATATTCAATATAAAAGTATATCCTTTTTGAAACATACATTAAAATTCCATTAATTATTAGGATTATATTACCAAAAACATAACCAAATCCTCTTTGGTTTTCTCTATTTCATAACACAATTCCCATTATGCTTTGAATTATAAAAATTTTATGGCTTACAGATATCTGAGATCTCATATTAGTACATTGTTTCAACACATATAAGGCCTTACTTGTGCATTCATGTAATTACCCATATTCCAATGACTATAAAACACTCATGAAACTACATAAACCATACTCAATATCCAAATTGAATCATATATCACATTAAATTCAAGGGAATGTAGTGTAAAAATATGAGATCATATAGAATTAGGAGGGAGGGTGTGAAATAGTTAGACATATTTATCTCAAATTCATAAATTTTAAAATTAATTATATATAACATATTAATGTCATGAAATAATTTATTTTTTATTCCTAATCCATTGAATAATATAATAAGTTATAAAAAAATATTTAAATTTTTTCCATGATCAATATAAATGTCAATAACAAATAATTTCTCTATTTTATGGTATTCAAGGACTATATAATACCTAATATTATAGTGATTATAAGACAATGGAGTTATATATCCTTGGACCATGATGAGTTGTCATATATCATGTATAATTTAAAGTAATGTGAAAACCATTTACATTCCAAATAATTTAAAATGAATGGAATTTTTACCCTTTATCTTCCATAATTTATAAAATACCTCATTTTTCTTTGTTGAATAACATCTTTGTTGTTATTTGTTATCCATATAGATGAAACAACTAAAATAAATTAAAAATTACCTCTAAATATATAATGAATAGAGTCATACAATGAATGATCGGCCATCCTCTAACAAATTAGAAATGTAAAACTCGAGCATGATAGCATGTGTGCATCCACTAATCTTCTTCCATCTAAATATAATCCATTAGGATGGAAATTAATCAAATTATCTATCCTCGATCATTTTTAATTATAAGAATTTATAATAAGTTAATGTTCAGATTTTTTCCTCACCATGCTATAAGGGCATATCAAAAACATTCAAAAAAACTAAAACATCTATATTTTATTTATTTATCTCTATTATATTTATTTAATTTGAGGATTATTTTCCACAATTATTATTAAAACATTCAAGAAACTCAACATAATAAATAATAATCGAATACAAACAGATTTAATTACATATTATAATTTCTTATCGATTAAATATCATTAAAAATTAACAAACTCTAATTTTTCTCTTTTTATATTTCTCCCCAAAAAAATGGAATTTAAATTAATCATTCAAAAGTATTCTGAAAATATAACATGAAACTCTTATGTGGAATCCCCCCTATAGTCCTGAAACTCCTCTATGAACAAAACACATCCTCACTAATCTTATTTATTTAACTTTTGGAATCATCATGAATTAATTGATCATGTTATTCAAATTCCATGAATATCCAATCAATGGAATTTTATGAATAAATCTTTTTTTGCTAAAAATGAACTTAATGAAACTTCTCTTTTTAATCTAACAACTTTCTCAAAATAAGGATAATTATAAAAGGAATAAATTGGATTGGGAATTTCATTTCATAATTGTATTAAAACATAAGTATGAAATATATTATTATAGTGAATCCTATTGTTAAGATCAAAGTTGTATATTGAAGTCATATGGTCTTACACCTTTTCAATTTTTTGTGCCAACTAAAATTTTACATTGCTTGTGAATAATATGATCCAATCTATACAATTCAATCACTCTATCGATGAAATAAGTTTTCACCTTCTTAATGAAAATAATTTTCACATCTTATAATATGAGGTCAGATAAATCATAGGATGAATATGATATTCAAATTAATTTTTTAAATTCATATTCATTAGTTATAGAATAATGATTAACTCCTCTAGTAAACTCTAATGATCATAGAAAAATATTCTTTTTAGTTTGGATCTAATATGACAAAATTTCACTAAATAACTAAAATTTAGGAAAAAACAGTATAATCAATTCAAATCTCATCCCATATACTTCGAAATATAATTATCATATTTCTCAATAAATGGTTGAAAATAAAGATAACACATAATATAGAAATTTAAGGTTCATAAATTTTCCCATTTGGTTATGTTTTCAACCCATGAAACTCTATAAAATCATGTTAAAACCCCATATATTCAATTAAATGATCACTAAATTAGATACCTTTTTATAATACCACAACATTGGTATGTATATTGTTTTAGTGAAAATAAAATATAACTATAACATGTAATATTTTATCTACTTGATAATGTGATTTCCACCTAAATCCATACAACCAATTTATTAAAAAACCCTTATCTAAAAAATAAATACAAAATCTTTAAAATGAGGATATTAATTCAATTTCCAACTTTGAGAATATAATAAGATGCACATTGAGGTCTTTCCTAAATAATTTTAATGATATAGGAGGGGATGGAATAACATATTTAACACCATTTTCTGCAATATTTCATTATTTATAACCACAGTTAAAATAACAGAAAACTGATCTAGAGTTGGAATAAATTAAAATTCTATGTATCCATTAATTACCATCTATTGGAAAAAGTGAAATAATATATAAATACTCTTGGACCATGAGTGTTGAGTATTATTGTTTTAAATGAATTATTACACATTTATTAATATAATATATTATAAAAGTTCTTCTAAACTTCACCATCAAATCATCGAACAACTCTTTCATCCAAAAAATTAAATGTTTTATGAAAATTATGATATTAATTTTTAGTGTTACTTAGTGTTACCGGGTTTTATTTCATGTTGTGTAAACACACACAGTTTACACATAAGAAAAAATTCCACCCAGAAGTGGACCTTCAATATTAACAATCTCTTTCCCATACATCATCTATTAATATTGGAAGATTTAAATTATTTACCTTCTTGTAAAATAGCCCATAGCTCATAATCACTTTAAAAAAACTCAAAACTCTTATTGTATCACAATGATGTGACTCCACTGGGTATATTCAATATAATTCATTTATACGTACAACATAAAACATATATGTCCTTGAACATGTGAGATAATTTTGGATTTTAAAAAATATTGTAAATTTTATTTTAAATACACTTATACCTTCATCATCTTTAGAGAATTCCATTCCTAATTTAATGGGTATTGACACTAAATTTTACAACACCATTTATAAAATCTTCAAAAAATATCTAATTTTCATTTCATGGGATATGATAATGACAATTTCCATTTTGATAAAATTTATCACCCAAAAATACATTAAATCACGAGGTATAGACTACTGTAATTGTTATTTATTTTTGATAGAATACCCATGATAGGATTTTAATGATCACATTTAAAAATTATATAATTAACCTAGAAATTTACATTAATATACATGCCATTATTTATGAAATATATTATTTTATGACAAATTTTCCATAGATAAATTTTATAGTAATATTTTTATTGTCTTACCATGAAAATCAGGCCCTTCAGGCCAGTTTTAGGCCATAATGTTCTTTACTCAACAATAATTTTTCTTCCAATCACCACCATGTATAAGTGAGTCAACATTTTAAATATACACTTATTCTTGAAAAATCTAATTAAAAAAGGAAGATATGATATTTATCTAAAATATTTTTACTGTATATATATAAATAAAATGGAACAACACTATGGCCTCTAACCTTGAAACCAGAAAAAAATTTCTTCAAATTCAATATATTACATTAGAGATCATCCTTATAAAAAATATTGGATCTATTTTTCGTATCTTTTCCATTAACATTCATCTTAATCAAGGAAACAAACTCGGTCCCAAATAAATTAGTTTTATAATTTATTCAAAAAAATAACCCATGTTGATTTCATTTAAATTTGCATTATATTTTTAACCAATTTTTCAATTCAATAAAAATACTTATAGTTTTTCCTCACAGATTTATACTCAACATGAAAATTAATATTTTATTATTTTCAAAATATAATAATTTTTTTGATATTTAGTGTCATCGCTATTTATTATCTTTCACCTTGTGTTGGTAGGTTTAGTATATTTTATAATGATATTATCCACCCCACATTCTTTTTCATATATTGATACTCCTTTTTAAACATTTATTAGTATCTAAATCATAAATGATCTGATCTATCTCCACATCAACTACATGTGTCTAATAATACACTAAAACAATAACTTCTTCTTTAGAATTCTACATTTTATTTTTGAATATGTTTTCATAGTATTCTGCATAGTGAGCATTAAAAATATGTTACATTTCAATAATTTCCACATAAAAACATCAAAAAAAATTCAACCTATTGTTTCATCATACATAGAATTTATTATTTAATATATTTCATGGAAAAATAACCACTAATGAATTTTATTTAATGTTTATCAACATTGAATATCAATTTTTTTAGAAAATAGTCTTCTAAAAACAATAATGTAATTCACATTATGCTTCTTTTTTTAAAAAAATCATTGGAAATTATAATTAATTATTTAAGTACAATCAATATTTTATAAATATAGATCGCTAGATACATATCTTCTATCCAAAAAATATTGAATGAATTTATTATTCTTCCTTCTAACATTCCTTATCAACAAAACACCAAATAATTCTCGTATAAACTCAATTTTTTTGGGGGAAATATGAGCTATTATACTAATTACTATTATTTTTTCTAATATAGGATTCAAAATAATTACTTCTATATTCTATTCCTTTATCACATATTAATTTGTCGATACAAAATCCAATATTTTTCTCAATAATCTCTATAATGAATTTATAAATGACCCCTACATTATACATGAACATTATAGAATTCACATTGGTAGTTACAGTGTATTAATTAATATATTTGTTTATGAAAAGATCATCATGAGTGTAATTCATATTCATGTGTCCGCAAAAATCAATGTTTATTAACTAAAGGGTTTTTTATCTTAATATCAAGCATTGTAGGCCTCCCTATATAGAATTTACACTTCAGGAATGTATCAATAACTTCTTCCCATTAACATTGAATGTGAGAAAAATCCATCACAACATCACCCAACAAATATTACAAAAAATATCAGATTAGATGACCTTGAATTCTATCCAATAGCTTATTTTCAATTTTTAACATTTGTAGAATGAAAATTTTGAGTTTCTAATGTGAAAATGATTACAAATTGTTATATTATGTAATGTATTAATCTTTCCATAATTGATTATTTTTATGGGAAAAAATATTTCATCTAAAAATATCATCATTCCAATCATAAAATTTCTCACATAAACACCATATCTTTTGTCTGTGACCATAATGAATAACAAAATTGGTGATTTTATTTTTTGGCCCCAATTTTATATTTTATTATATTTTGTGAGAAATAAAAAACTATATTTACTAATCTATTATCCTATATTAAAATATTTAAAGAGATCGTTATATCTCCAAACATATTTTATTAGCATCCATTATCAAGGATCCATGGTTCTCTCCCAATACTAGCCTTGAAATCTATAGTAAAAATTGGTGACCCCTCATAATGTATTTCTTAATACTTCTTTCCCTATATAGCAACAAGTTATTTTTACCCTTGAAAAATGTTATGAAACACATCTATATAATGACTCGGGTTTTAATATGTTACTTTTATCTCATTAATACAATCAAAACTACATTATTCTATAATTATTTAAGTGTTATTATTTTTTTATTTCCTTCCCATTAATTATTTTGTTATTTTATCTACATATATGCACCTATGTTACATCCTTATATGATTTCCTTGAAGAGTTTGGTTGTACCAAAAACCATAGGATTATCATTTATATGAATCTTGATACTAGAAGTTTCCCATAATGCTTGATCTACCTCAATACTCTTAATATTGCAGCATAAAGTCTTTTTTATGTAAAAAATGAATTATGAAACTTATTTTTCATATATATGACTTCTCTCTAATGCCATGACTAATACAGACTACCTATGTGGGTTTTCATTGCATTTATAATTTTCAATATTGGATGATGTATACCTAAATTCATAACATTTATAATTTATAGAAGCTATCTAACCAATCACACACATTTTATTATCATTATAATGTTACTAATTATTTATATCAATAGATGTTTCATAATAAATCATCATTTTAAAGTGGTATTCCCAGCAATAAGATACCATTATCAAGGATTTCTATTTTCATGAAATTATGTTTCTCTATAGTTATTTGATTCATATATAATCATTAATGCCCGTCGACTTTCACTTTGAGAATCCTATTATCGTCAGTATCCTCAGTTTCTATGATATGAATCTCATCTTATACTCTTTTCAATTTTTCAAATTTTATTATAAAAGTTCTAACTTCTATATTTATTTATTTTATTTATTCAAGAAATTCCTAATGTTCCATTCAAAACACATGAATCATATATGATTCATTTTTCTCTTCTTCTTAATTTTCTCATATATATTCTTTAAATTAAATATATTCCTTAATGGTCATGTATTTAAATTCACATTCTTTAAATAATTCAATACTAGGGGAAAATATTTCTCCTTATTTATTACATAGAATACTTCTTTTATTTTCCATAAACTTCTCCCTTATACATTCTTAAAATTTCATATAGACATTTACAAAATTTATTTTAGTCACAGATACATTTTCATCAACCTCTCATTCCACCCTAGGATATTAATTTTTATAAAAAAAATTATTTTGTAAAGTTTGAAATTCCTTAAAATCCAAAAATATTCAGTATAAATGAGCCTTCATATTTTACAATTCTATTCATAGGACAATTTAGAATGAGAATAATTATTTTCTTATGATTATCATCAATATTATTACCTAAATCTATGTCACATAATGAATCTTATTCCATGTCATTGATCATATATTTATTAATCAATTTGAAGTCCATATCCACCATGTATTTTATCTTGATGAATTTATTATTTCTAATATCATTTTTGAATATAGTATTATTTAGTTTATATAGATAATAAACTTCTCAAACAATTATTGATGATATTTTTAAATCGTATATATCTAGAATATTATGAATTAATTTCATTAACATATTGGGCTCCTTTAGTGTTTGTGAAAAACATGTGATATGACCCACAATTTCATTTACTCTTCTAAAAAAGTCATCAATATTTTCTTCTTCATCCTTATATAAATGTTCAAACATATATCTCTAAAGATTCAAATTGAATTAGTTGACCTTCCTTTTTCATTTATATATGTTTCTATGTTTGTTTGGATACCCAAACACGTCATAAATATTTATTACATCAAAAAAATTAATATTCATTACATAACATAACGATCCATGCCAGAATCATTTAGTTCAAGTTCCTTTGGAAACTAGAATACAATAACATTTTATCCATAGTTGTACTACATCACCATCCACTATATTCTTCATAATGACCTCCATCCATGTCTTTTCATACATAATGCACATCTCCATGAACTAGGGAATGGTAACATATGAAAAGAAGAGTTATTATTCACATTAAGAGTTAATAAGGGATATACGTAAGTATGTTATGAAAATAATGTTATGAGAACATGAGAATAATATTCTATAACCATAACGTACATATCAAAGATAAAAATCATTAAACTAGCATAAAGACTACCATTTGAAAATATATTTATTATAAGGAAATCCAATAAAATTATCCATTAGAATAAAACATTGGCATAATTTATATAATTTGTGACATACTCATAAGTAATGAGAATCATTAGTATTAGTCAATGATCACTACCATGTCTATCATAGGTGATAAAGTCCCATACTAAAATTTGGTTGACACCTTATTGTTCCCATGTATCAGTAAACTAGGGTAACATCATGTTGTAAATTTGTCTTACATAAATGGTTTAACACCCTATCCCAGCTCTTTAATATTGATCTAGGTTCACTCCACATACTATTCACATCTATCGCATGAGATATAAATCATTATCTAATGCATTGGAGGGATATATAGGTCCCACTTATCATATAATGAAATTTATATTTACATTCACCACACGATTAAAATCAATCATCATATCAGAACCCAGAAAATGAAATAGGTATCATAAATAATTAATCATATCATAACCTATGTAAAATACATAGGATTTATAATAATTTCATCATTACAGAACATGTGAAATAAAGTGTGTTTCATAAGTATTTCCTCATGGTATAAATAATTTATGAGAAAGTTGTTTCATAAAAATAATTCCATAAAAAAATCATTCAAAGAAATAATATGAATTTTATCCTTGGATCATATCCTTGATAATGAAATGGTATCATCAATACATGTCATATTACATGAAAATTAACTTTGAATAATCATTTAAAATATTGTTTGGGGGAATATATCATTCCCACTTTGAAAAAAACATTCCATTAAAATGTAAAAAAATTAGAAAATCATTTTCTTCAAGAATATAATTGATAATTTAAAATATAATATTTGAATAATTGATTGGTCATGAAATTTTAAAAAAATCCATGCCATACATGTGAAAAACACAAATTTTTTTCACATTTTCATTAAAATAGAAATTGAAAATTTCTGGAAATAGACATGAATCTTCCATTAATAAGTGATTATAAAAATTGAAAAAATGTTAAAAATGTCATTAAAATTTCATCAAAACATTTTTGAAAACATTCTATGAAATGTTTTTATTAGAAGAAAAAATATTTCCAACCAAAGATAGAAATAAAGTTCCATTTTATTAAAAGAACAAATTTTTAATAATTTTATATGAAAAAGAGAGGAAATATGGTACCATTACATAATGATTTTATGAATGAAAAAAAATTATAATAAAATTAATGAGAATTCAGGATAGGTAGTTTATGAGATTTCAACATTTTATACTTTATCATAAATAATTCTGATAAATAATTGAATTGTAACAAAAAAAATTACTACTTTGGAATCATTGAATCATAAGACCAATAAAGAAACGACATAAAACTAAAATTAAAATAGAATGAGGTTAAAGAAATTCAAGATATTACATGTCAAATGGGCTGTATATACACCTCAAGAAAAAATACAGTTGCATAATATAACATTTGTCTTAAAGAACGTAAATTGAAACAAAGATCGCTTGTCATTGGTTTTGACTTAATTCATACTTATTCAAACCACATGAATAATAAAGATAATTTTATTATTCATATATTAATTAAATATATCCAATTATATTATAAAATAAATTACTTAATTATTACCATTTATTACCCAGTTTTAATAATTCCATGTAAAAATTATGTTTTGGGTAATAAATGCATTTTCATATATATTTTGTCTTTTTAGTCTGGGTCCTCATACATTGATCATGTGTTCATTTTCAAGAACCATTCCGATTTGACACCAAAACATTCACCTAATTTTATCTATGGAAAGGATCGAAGGGTGTTCACAATCCCCAAAATCATGAAATTAGTACAAGACATCAATAGGGTGAACAAAGGGACCAATTTCACCCGTTAATAATTAAATAAACTTAAAAACACAATGATGAACAATGCATACAGATATATGATATCCAAACTAAAAATATTTTATGGAAATATGAATGATTCAACAATATAAAAATAAAACCATGGAAACCCATTAAACCCAAACTGAAGAATATGTGAACAATGACATCTCCATGTTACCTTGAGGGTCACTCTCTGATTCCGAAACCAACCATCACCCAGGGTGACCTAAATCCAGTTGAAACATTCACCACAAGCATAAAAAATAGAAACTATGTTTATGAGTATTAAGACTCTGATGGTGTTCATGAATAATGTATTGTTTAAAAAATTCCATAAAATATAAGTAACATCAACTTCAAATTTGAAATACAATATATACAAGTAATATGTATCCAACACATTTAACTCATTATATAAAATCATGTTACATTTCACTTTTTCATTCCAAATAATGATCCTTTTCTATTAATAAAATATGAACATTTTCAATTCTAATGTGATGCTTTTATTTCACGATGGAATAATTTACTATAATAAATTTTTCCTTTAAAACATTTTTCCCATAAAGCTTTCAAAGCCAACTCATCAATTTCCAAGAAATATACCACACGTGAGAGTACTGAAATAATCACATAATAAGGGAAAAGGAAATAATAACACACTAATAGCCAAGAAACAATGTATCATAATCATTAAATGTAAGACACAAAGTTCCAATATACATTGGTGAAACCTAGGAGATCATGATTATCCAAAACAAACTATACATGTTGAATCATCTTGGAAAGCATGAAACACTTGATGACATAAATAATTCCCACATTCCAGGCCACACCCTACCTAATACAGGATGAGTGTCACAATCCTGAAATAATAATAAAAAAAATCAATCCCCTTGTTTAGGACCACTAGCTAGTGCATAATCTTACTACTGAAATAATCATTCTCAGATATTTAACTCACCATGCCAGTTTCCCATAACTTTATTAAAGTAATGGGTGGGCCACCCAATTAAAATTGATGATTCAATCACATAAACATATATATTAATTTCAAAAAAAATTAATCATTAGAGACACTCAAAGGATCCTTCTCTAACATTAAAACTCAAATATCACAATGGAGTCCCTACCAATGATCTCTCATTCCATATATGTAAATGTGTCACAAGGATCCCAGAGAGAGGTCATTCCACCTATTCATATAAATGGATCATGATGAATCCCTAGCACGCACATACCTTCCATTTATTATAAACAAGACTATACAATCATCCTAGGAGAGTTTTCACGATAAGCATTTTAACCATTTTCACAAATGCGAAGAACGATCCTCAAACAAATTTCACACAACCATCATCCATTAATGAAATAAATAAACTTCTATAAAAGGGACAAAAAAATTAATTTCAAAAACATTTTGAAAATGATTCAATAAAAGGACTCACATTTAATTTTTAAATAAATACAATACTTATCAAAATAAAAACATGCCAACAATCATCAACACATGCAAACCACATTTGAACGCCAATTACACATGCCATTTAAATCTAACCTGCCTTAGTAACCCTTTCATGGAACCCAAATAATTATTAAAAATATCTCAAATTCATTTACATTTCTAAAACATGATTTTTATGTCACACGCCACTCATAAAATCTGTCCAGAAATTTTCTCACAAACTTTCTAGGAACATTATAACCAAAACAACACTATTTATCACAAACAAGGAAAAAAATTTCAAAATAAAAAATTATTGAAAGTATCATATATCAATATTTTACCTTCAGGATTAAAGTAAAAACCATGAAACTAATGATTCTTATTTTCAAAAGAAATTTTCAAGGGACACTTACCTAATAACCAAGGCAAAAAAAATAACACACCCAATAGAACTATACGAAGGTTCCGAGATAGAAGATCTAAAAAGTGGAACCCTAAGCAAGAAAAACACCCAAAAATAATTTTCCCTAAACAAAATCCATAGTACCATGAGACCATGGGGGAAGAGAAAATCATTGGAAAAGGGTAAAAATATGAATAAGAAGATAAGGGAAGTGGATTACCTTGAGAAATAGTCAATAAATATTAATGGGATCAAAAGAACTAAATTATGGGAGTATAAGTGAAGAATTTATAATAATAATAAAATCCCCTTAGTGTATCATGAACTAGGATATGGTAGGAGGAGGTGATATGGATTTAAATACCAAAATGGGAAAAAATAAAATTTCCAAAAAAATAGATCAGGGTAGGTCGTACATTTGGTCCACACGATTTCCCAAACCATGCAAAAACTATGTAACCCTTACTAAACACACATGGGAACCTTCACATTTTGGCCTCAGAGTTTAGAAATCATGCACCAACCCATGAAATTCACCTCTATCAAATAATTCTTCCTAGCAGAATGGTTTCCTGGGATGGGCCACATGGTCTCCCTAGCCATGCACCAATCGTGAAAATGATACTACCACGAACAAAAACACATGTTTTCTCTATGAACTCCTGAAAAAAATGTAGAATAACAACTTGTTCAAAATAGAAGAAAAACACCTCACTACTTATCATTTGTCACACCCAAAACTCAAGTGAAAAATAGAGCTCCCCAAAACAACTAAAACAGAAGATGAAAATTAAAAACCACGTGTCACAATTATCCACATCATTTATGATATCCATCCCTAAAAATCCACAATATCTTCCAGTTGACTGAGAAATCACCAGTGACTTCACCTCTTCATATTCCAACTTCTTCAAACAAAAAAATACCTACATATCCAAACAGATAATATGCCTCCTCCACAAAAATGAATATAAAACTAGAGCATCTTCCCAAAAATAGATGGGAAAACTAAAGATATAACTTGCACACCCATTATTCAAACAGAACTGTAAGGCACAATTCGAAAACCCACCATCCACCCAGACTGAAATAGAATTCAAAACATGATAACTTTTAATGACACTGTCTGATATTAAACCAACACCCAAAACAAAAAATGATCACTGATATATGGACTCTCCAACGGACTCCCCACCATTCTAAATGACCAAAAACTAATTCATCATAGAAGAAATTTTAGTGAGAACTCTAGTGGTTCTTCATACCACTATGAAGAAACAATATTAAACAATCTATACATCGTTTAAAAAGTTAAAATTCTCTACTATAATGTGAAGGGAGGTCAAGGGGCCCAACGAAAGGGAAACCAATACAAATAACAACAATCCAAAAACTCATCCTCTATAGATAGAAACAAAAAAATACACACCCATTTCAGAAGGGTATTCTATGTAAGGAAAAATAATCAGAAAAATTGCTTCATTAAGGCACAAACCTAGGAATTTCATGAGGGAAAAGACCAACATTCTCTTTGAAACTAAGTGGAATTCATAGTGATAGAGAGATACCACATTAGGACCATAGAAACTATCTCACAACATTGGTGGAAACAATATGTTTTCCAAAATCACTACACCCACAAAATATCCTTGACCATTCGATAGCATCACAATGAGGCCTTCGGCTAGATCCCTGATGTTTGAAGCATCAACTTCCTTTCAGTTAGGTGCTTCATTTCACTTATCAAGTCTCCATCTTCTAGTGCCACATCAATCCATATAGAACCCCATGCAGAAATAAAATATTATAACACCACAAATCTAACTTTATTTAATGAGACACCCTCTTCCCAATTGGGTTTTTGAAGATTCGCATATAGAATACACCACCATATAGAATAGAAGAAATTTCAAGATTCCTAAAAGGTACACAAACATTAATTGAAATAGATGTTTTCTGGAGATCCATAACATCCATCATTCATTACAAAAAAATGAACACCACTAAGCACATGCCCACATTAGAACGAATTATCATAACATAATGGATCTTTAAAGTGATACTAAACATCTCTCTACTCTATAAAACGAGATAGGTATCCCTGGAAGAAGTTGATTTATCTTTTCAAATAACATAATGAAATCCTCGAGGTTATCACCATGAAATAATTCTAATGGGGAATCAACCATAGATGAACTAATTCTATTAATTGAATCTTTATGGGGGATAACATTGGGAAATATGAAATCCAATATCTCTATCAAATCCATCTCACTAAACCATCTCATCTTGAACAGATGTCGAGCCAAAGGTAACCCAGCTTAAACATTCCCCAAAATTTTTCTTGAATCCTGATAAACACCGCTTCAAGGATAAACCACAAACAATATTTTAACCCAGGACACAATTTGAACAAAACATACAAAACATAGAAAATAAAACCATACGATCTTTGGTAATCAAGACACCCTGATTTCTAGATTCAAATACTTTTTAAAAACTGAACAAACTTGGTGGATAGTTATACTCAATAATGGTGTTCCATAGAGTCTAAATCACATGAAAATTTTAGGGCCTATTCAAGCATATATCAAAATAGTCCAAACCAGAAACATATCAACCATGCCAATCCCAAGAACTCCCCACCCACATCATCATCCAACCACTTCCTACACATATCTATTCTTGTAATAACTAATGAGACAAACCAAATATCAGAATAAAACACTCCCATTCTCCAAGACAAATCATCTACCCAAATAAAAAATTAACTAAACATTTCAATGTCTCAATAAAAATCAAGTAAAAAATTTATATTATATCTTTCAACTCATTTCATTATGTTAAAAAATAATATTTCAAAAAATTTCATCACAAAATCCACTTTACCTCATTCAAAACATATTTTTGTGGTTCAACAGGATCCATTCCATAAAAAACCATTTACATAAAGACACATTTCTTCTTAGTTGAATCATGTTTCCAAAACAATTTTTTAAAAAAATCAATTTTCAACGAATCCAACTTCAATATACCGTATGTTAGGATTATAGAATTCCAATCATGATAAACACATCACCATATTCTAAAAAATATATTACAAAAATACATTTTCTAATTCAAAAATCAAAATTATTTTGAAAATTCTTTTCCAATCTTCACAAAACAAAAACACCACAATTTAAATCTAGTTTTCAAAATTATAAAACATCATTTATCAAATAAAATTTTCGATTATAGAAAACTCAAAGAAACTCACCAGGGAAACTATTTTTAGTGGGTGAATTTCTCATATAATTGGTGTCTATATTCAAAACACAGCACCATCACATAGATCCTTCCAGGACCATGTCCCCAGCTCCACATGAAATTCAAGGTCTTTAAACATCATAGATACCTTTATAAAAACTACTATCTCATGTCCCACACACTAAATAATCCACATGAACCCAAAGAAAAAAGGGCTTCCCATAAAAACCTTAGAATCAGATTGATCAAGGGTTCATGATGTCCTTCTTGTCCTACCTCTTGAGTCCCGAGGGTCCTAATCTCTTGTCTAAAATTACATCCTCAAGAAACAAATGGCACTGTGAATATAAATGACCTCTAAAAATACTACATCCTTAAATACAATTTCTTCATTAACCATCCCAAGTCATCTCAAACAGGTTACCCAATACCATCTTCAGAAATTCTCAAAGGGTGTTCACAATCCCCATGGGTTGTAACTTTTGTCGGGAATTAACCGAGTGGAAGAAGGGAATGATTTCACCCAAAAATAAATAAATAAACTGAACTAAAAAATGATGAAAAAAAATCCCAATATATATTATCCAAACTAGACATCTTGCATAGAATGATGAATGATACAAGAAACTAAAAATACAATGAAGGAAAACCCACGAACCCAAATTGATCCTAACAACCCCAATAACACCTCTCAATGACTGAATGGGTCTATCACATATACCAAAACCAATCATCACCCATAAATACCTAAAACTAGTTTACCACAAGATAAAAACAAAAATAAACTATAGACATTAGTATTATTACTCAGTAGGTGTGCCTAAAATATGAATTCCGAAGGAACTTAATTAAAAATAAAAGTAATAATGATTTCAATTTTTAATAACAATATATACATGTATTCCTTTCCCACAAATTATTCTCATCAAAAAAATCATGTTCCATTTTCATTTTTCATTCAAAATATATTTCCATGTCTATTAATGAAATAATTACATTTTTATGGGGAAATTGATGCCTTTATTTCAGGACAAAAATAGAAAGTATAAGACATTTTTAATTAATTTTTTTTATAATAAAACATTGTAAACAAACTCATTACATTCCAAGAAATTAACCCCAGATGAGAGTGATACAATAATAATATAATGCAGGAAATGGAAATCTTCACACATTAATAACTGATAAACAATGTATCAAAATTGTTTGTCCTATGACCGTAAAATCCAATAGACTCTGGTGAAACCTATAATCTCATGAATATTCCAAAACATACTATACATATTGACTTCTCCCAGAAAGAATTCCTCACTCGATGACATCAATAACGAAAGAAATATAGGCCAAACCCAATCTATTATTGACCATGTAGAACAATTCATTTCAATAATTGAAGAACATCCCCCCCCAATGGTCCCCTATATTGTGCATAATCAAACAAGTTCAGAATTAGTTCTCCAAAACTTTTCTCACAATGCCAGGTTTACAGGTAATGATGTAATAAAAGGTTGAGATAATAGATTCCATTTGAGCATCCAATCTAATACACACATATTAATAATTTAAAAAATAGGCATCAACTGAGTAACTCAAAGGATTCATCTCTTATATTAAATGACATAGATCATAAAGGTGCCAATATTGAGGATCTATCATTCCATACATGTAAAAAATACACAAGGATCCCCTGGAAAGGGCATCCCTCCCATTCACATAAATAGATAGCAAGGATTCCACAATAAGGAAATTCCATCAATTTATCTTAATCGCGTCAGGAGAATCATCCAAGGAGGTTTTTCATGATAAGCATTTTAAACTTTTTAACAATAGTGTGAAATGGGCTTCAAGAAGATTACAAAGAACCATTATACATTAAATAACCAAATTAATTTCATCAAAATGAACAAAACAACCATTCCATTTCACAACTAGTTAGAAAAATATTCCATCAAATTACTCACATTTCACTTTTAAACTAAAAACAAATCTTATAAAAATTCCAAATATGACACTGATCATCTACGCAAGCCAAACCACATTTGAAATCCAAATACACACTCAATTTAAATCCAACACCCCTTGAGAACCCATTCATAAAACCAAAATCATTATTCCAAATAATTTAAATTCATTTACAATTCCAAACCATGTTTTTTATGTCACACATCACTCGTAAAATACAGAATTTAATTTTTTCAAACACTTAATATACACAATATATGAAAAACAATACAATTTATCATAGAACAAGAAAAAATAACCATTTAGCACAACTGAATTTTTTTGCATGTATCATATATCAATATATAATATTTAATGATGGTTTTAATGGTACAAAACTAATGATTCATAAATTAAAAAGGCATGTGAAAGGTAAGCCGACCTCAAATCCATGATGCAAGGACAATGCACACCCAAAACCACTATATTAAGGTTCTAAGATCCATGATTAACCAATGTGATTTTTAAATAGGAAACAATTCCATCATAAATAGATTTAAAAATGAATCATAGTCCCAAGACACCATGGGATAAGAGAAACTCAAGTGAAAAATGTAGAAAGAGGAAGTGGGAGATGAGGGGAGAGGATTACCTTGGAAATAATCTCTATCTCTTCAAGGCATCCATAGATATAAACCAGGGTAGGATTAGAGAATATTATAGAAATAAAAGGAAACACCATAGGGTTACACACACTATGATAGGGGTGTAGGATGATATTTCAGTTAAAATTAGCAAAGGGGAAAACATGAAATTTAATAAAAATTTTGAACTGGGTCGATCAAATGGTTTGGCCACACGGTTTACCAAAAAATGAGACAACTATGTACCCTCACTAGACACACTTGGTAACCTTCACCGCTTGGACACATGATTTAGAAACCATATGCCACTAGTGTGATTCAACTCTGTCCAAGAATGTCACTTGGTTGCACGGTTTCCTGGGATAAGCCTTATGATTTCGCTAATTGTGTGACATCCATGCATGGGATACTACTAATCCCTAAAAGTGAAATTTTCTACAAGAAAACTCAAGGGAATGGAGTAACAACTAGTTGTAAAAATCAATCAATGAAACACCTCAAAATTTAACACTTTTCACACCTAGAACTCAAGAGAAAAACTGAGATCCACAAACGAATCAAAACAGAAGATGAAATTGAGTAACCAGGTTAGACATTCATTATATATAGAATGATTACTGACATATATATCATTTATATTTAGTACATATGTATTTATTATAATCCATAAAATTGTTTATAGGAAACTAAATTCACAATTCAAGGAGATGATTGGTCATACATACTCATGAAAGATGATTCCATTTTCCTATCGGGTTGACAGAAGGAAAACTAGAGGATATATATTATAATAAAAGAATAAATAATACATAATATATATAAAATATTTTAATTTAATACATCCATAACATTGTTTATGTAATGAATTAAGAAAATATCATCGCATCATCAGGTTGTAGTCCGTCGTACAAATGAACAATGTTATCTTATTCCCAGAAAATGGAAAATAAGATGGTATATGTGACATAAAAATTAAAAAATCATAGTACATTATAAATACCATATATATATTATATAAAAAATAAATAAACCATAGTTTCCATCCATTATAGGCGGTAATTGAAATATGAAAGATATTAGTTCATGAGGTGGTAGACTATTATACACAAGAATGATGATTTTATAACCCATTTGTGGATGTGGATATAGTTTTAGGTAATTAACATATAATAAAAATTTAATTATATAGAATATATTGAGGATAATATATAATTATGATATGATAATTATTGACTTTGTTAGAGGAGGTAAAAAATTTATTATATAAACGGTACATATTCTACAGGTCTCCTCATTGTGTTTTTTCCAAAGTCTTTCATCAGATGGCTTTACATACAAAATAAGGCTTCTCTGTTGAAAAGATGGAAGTTATGAAGTGAATTGTTTAGGTATTGTATGATACAAGAGGGTATTTTTATGTGAAAAAGGATTGTTTATGGGGTTAAGTTGTATAGGGGATGGAGAAGACGAATATTGTATTTTTGAAAAGAATTGTGTGGTCCCATCATTATCATTTGTCATGGAGGTCAAAAAATGCACAATTCTAGAACCTATGATTTTTTATGGTTGAAAATTATTATTATTGAAGTCTTTTTATACAATAGGTTATATAAATTTAAATCAAATATTCTTAGTTTAACCCATGATAAACCAATATTTACCTTCATCGTGGTAAATAATTTAATCAATTTTTACTAATAATTTTGGGAAAAATAATAAATTTACCTTATTAAAGAGTATAATTTATTATGATTCCAAAAATGGAATACATTTTTCAAATTTTTTTAAACTAAGTGGAAAAAAATAATTTAAAATTAATATCATAGATGAAATGAGAATGATAGTTTTTAAAGAGAGAAATATCATTAGATTGAAATTTTTATATATAATAATTAATTGTACAAAAATATTCATATGACATAAGTCAGAATAATGGATTTATAATTTATTTAATGTTACTTGAAAAGAAATTGAAAATACAATCCAAACATATAAATAGTTTTAAAAAAATGATAGTTTCAAATAATAATTTAGTATATTCACTATTAATCAAATATAAAATGTTTTATGAAAAATACAAATATTTCACCCAAACAATGTTTTGATAGGCTAATATAAAAAATTATTTTTATATGAAAAATATTAAAATTTTTGTAAATTAATTTAATTATTATTCACAAAAACACGTAAAATCATTTTTTTAGAAAATTTTATTTTTGAATATTATAGAAACTTTTCTAAATATTATATACATTTTATCAATATGATTTCGTGATATAATTCCATTATACTTAAAAATTAAAAATTAGTTATTATTATTCGTATCACAAAATTTAATGTATAAGTTATAATTTTCATGATTAAATATGTGTGATAATAATATAAATTTGGATCCATTAAAACTAAGTGTTGTGTGTAACGCATGTTAAGATAGTGTTTCATTTAGAAAAATAAGAACATGGTGTTGTTTATAAGAAAATTATAACATAGTGTAATGTTTAATGAAATCCATAAATGAAATTTATTTTATTCAAAAAATAAATTTATAAAAACTAATGGTGTTAAATTATACAACCCTTAGAATTAATTTCTCCCTTGAAATTAATAACTCTAATACAAACAAATGAGTATACTTATACCTCTTAATATCCTCAAATAATCATATAGCTTCCTAAAACTAGTGGTTTTTCTCTACAATTTGGTGATTACGTGGGTGGTCTTTTTCCACATAACATTCTATTTATGATCCTAAAAGTCAAAAATTAATTCCCCATAAGAGTGATATTTCTCAAGATGTATTAAATCCATATTTGGTACATGTGAAAGTTCATGTATGTACTTCCATAGGATAGATACATAGAACACATGGTAGTATAAAAAGAGGTTCGGTGGAAGCACCCTGAAATATGATACCATCCGGATATAATAAAGAATTTTAAATGGATTGTTCTACCTGGGGAATTTTTTTCCCTCCTTCCCCATCCTTATAAATTTCTTCTATGGAAAAAATTATTGAAAAATTTGTTGAAAAAAATAAATATCTCGATCACACCATTGATGATCTATATTGATATTCATACGAATCTTTACTGCATTTATGGGTTTCTAAATAGACATAAACCTCTCTACCAATTCTTCTAATATCTATTGTCCCAATATCTTTCTTTATCCTATATAATTATAGAACATTGGGGTCTACATCTCTCTATATTTATGGGTTGATAAGGATCCATATGAATTGTTTAGTGAATGATATTGTTATAAGAAAAATCAACATGATAAAGTTATTGATCCCACCCACCATGGAGATCCAAATAATAATATCTCTACATATCCTCTGGTGTTTCAATTTTTATTTCATTCTGACCATTTAATTGAAGATGATTCATACTGTTGAATCATAATTCTTTATTATGATCCTGTTAACCAATTCACCATAACATTCAAATAAACATTTTATTTAGATCAAACATAATGGAAGATGGTTCTCTATGAATCCTTACTACATCCATATTGTATATCCTGGAAATATAATCCAAAGAGATTTCTATTTGGAAGAAATTAATAGTGCTGACTTTGTATGGAGATTGACTACAACACATATAGAATTATAACCTTTTGATGTTTTTCAGAGGCCAATGAAAAAATCAATGGTAATTTTTTTCAATGTCCATTTTTCTATGGGTATTAGATGTAAAATACCTTTAGATTTTTTTTCCTTTCATCTTTAAATTTTTGACTTACCATGCACTAGGATATAAACTATGCGATATTTATTTTCTTTATATCCCACCAGTATTATTATTTCTAATCCTTGTATATTTTTGTACTTATAGGATGGATATAAATGAAGAAATATGATCTTCCACTAAAAACTCCTTCAGATTTAGGGTGGATATAAATCAAACAAGATTCTAGAAACCTATAATTATATCATAACTTAGGATAAACTCGAGAACATTTTTAACCATCATTTATTTTCTATATCTTCCTTCTGAATCTCTTTAATCATTAGTTGGATAGTTGTTTAAACCTTAAATTGGGCATTATATGATTTCTAAACTTTATTGATGATTTCCAAATCCAACCTTCACACATACATAAATTTTTCATGTTTTGTAATTATCATCATAGGTAAGCTTCCACGATCATTTTCATTAAATTAATTAGCCACTTGTAACGTCCCGACCCGGGTCACCACTAAACCAATGACCGGACTGGTCGCCACATGACCTCAAGCACGTATCCCCTTATGCCAGAGGCTTCCGACTAGCAGTGAGGGTCTAAGGTTAGTCAGTGGGGAGACTATACCCTCTTATCAGAGTCACACAATAGTATATCAGTGTTGATAACAAACAATAGAGAATGCAATTACTCATAATTGACAAACTGTGGAAGACAAATAATACTCTTTTGATAAAGGTGGTCAGTGACAAATTATACAGCAGATGGATGCATGACTTGATAATGATACAAAATAGAAAATAATGAACAAAATAACATGATTTACATTCCAATAAAGAAATAAACAAATAATGACTCAAATACCCAAGGGATATCTCCTCGAGCATCCCAATCCTCTACTATGTACTCTGCTCCCAACTCTCAAGTAAATGAAAACAGCATTGTCCTACAAGTAAATAAAATCTACTCGGGTACCCAGTGCAATGGAGGCCCAAATTAGGTGTGAGATATAAATATCAGTAGGCCGGGACCACAGGTGTCTACCCCAAATCCAGCCATTTAATAAAAAACTTATAACACATGAAGGCATGCATAAAATAAATTAAGCAGTACAAAGTAACTATAAACCCAACTACCTGCTTCGTCCCTCAGTTGGTGCATGAACTTGCTCTATTCATTTGTCATGAATACTCAACAATCATTACAATAATCATTTATCATTTATCAATTAATTCATTCTTAATAAATTATGAAAGTCTTGAGATTCAGCCTATGCCCGACATTCCCCGTATAAGTCACTCACCAAAGATGTCACTAAAGACCATGCAAGTAATCAATGTAGAGACCAAATCCATGATTGTGATTTGGCTTGGATAACGTGACATAAGTTATTCAATTTAATCTTTCATATACTAAATCTGAGCCTGTCCACTAAAATTGGTTCTCCCAAATCATAAAAAAATCTGAACACTTTCTCATAATCAATTCACATAACATCATGCCACAACAGCCTTCATTAACCATTAACTCATTCCACGCACGAACAATTGGACCCACAATCCAATGTTAATTAATGGGTGTAGAATTTCATCTATAGCACCCTCATGAGTATTCAGAGCATCAGTCCATGTCTCACAACCCATGGGTATTTGGAGCATCATTCCCTAACCCATAAAAGAAAATTTTCTTGCAATTTGGGTGTAGACCACCATGTCTAGCACGCCGTGAGTATTTAGAGCATCAGTCCCTATCACACAACCCATTTATCAATCAAACATACACATCTATCATTGGTGTAGAACATCATTTCTAACACCTACTAAGTATTTGGAGCATCAGTCCCTGTCTCACTACCCATTCATCAATCACACATATACATTTATCATTGGTGTATAATACCTGGTCTAACACCATAAAACTAAATCTTTAATTAATTAAACAACTAATTAACAACACAAAACACTCTTCAGATAAGTCAAAACTTAATTATCCCAAATCATTAACTAGACTGAACTCATCCATTCAAATAATGGTTCGTCCAGGACATTAACAATTCACAATCCCACCATAATCATCTCACACAACATATCATATTTTCAAACAACTCCATCCAAGACAACTTAAAGAATGGAAAACTAATATGCATCAAATGGTACTCCTGGACACCAATCGTAACAAGCAATCAATTCACAATCTTAACTTAATGTATGAAAATTAATTAATTCAACAATTAATTAATTAAAATATATATCTTTAACAAATCATCAATTAGTTAACCAATTACCATTTAAAATTTAATAATTAGTCCCCCCATTAATTATTACCAGTTTTCAATTATCTCCCAAACATGTCAAATATTCGATATTCCTAATAATCAGTAAACACCACAATCTTATAACCACTCATGAATTGAAAATTAATTCTATAATAAATTATTTTTATACTCAATCTCCTCATTCAAATCATTTAACTGTTTATTTATATCACTTAAACAATGTTATCCAAACATGCTTAAACTCAACACAAGTTCAAGTCCTCATTTATCTCATGTGGGTTGCATTACATAATAATATTTAAAGTGTCATTCATCGACATATCATAATCAAGGAAACTCACATTTCTATTTTATTTAAAGAAACCATAATTCTTAAATAAACTGTTAATGATTTGGAACCCTACCTCAGTTTTTGACGAAAACCACAACTAATGAAGAACTCTCATGAGAAACGGGTTGATTCTTCAAGAACCCACCTTAGATCACTTCTCCTAGCAATACCAAGACCAAAACTCATCAAAATTGTCATCCAAACACTTAGATCTACCCATAACGGGTGTAGATCTATGAAACTGTGAGAAGAGGAGGTGTAGATCTAAGTATTTCTATGAAACCGAACAAGAATGAAGAAGAACATCTACCTACCTTAACACACTGGCTTCAATTCATCAAGAGAAGCCTTTGGATCACCTCCAAAACACTTGTGAGAGGTTCTCCTACCTTCTAGGAAGAGTAATCCCATTTTATGGCTACATAGGATGAAAAACAAGCCATCTAATGGAAAAAACAAGTGAGATCCACAATTTAAGGATCTCTTTTAAGTGCATGCATGGTTAGTTCACACGGTTTGACAAACCATGCGCTAACCGTGTGTTAGCTACTGCCTCGGCCACCCTTCTCGCACAGTTTGGCCACACTGTTTAACAAACCGTGCGCCGCCCGTGTAAAAGCTACTACCTCTGAAACCTACTACGCATGGTTTGGCTCATGGTTAGACAAACCATGTGCCACCCGTGCGACTTCCCCTTTACCTCAAAACTTCTATCAAAGTTCGAAAAAATGACATTGATAGGTGTTACAACACTCGAAATAAAATTTTGGAGCTCGGTTTAAAAAGAAATACATGTTGATAAACCAAAAAAATAATTTCAGAAACATTCGTAATTTTAACTTGGCTCAAAACACAGGATCTTACATTATAACCACATTAAAAACATTTCATCCCTGAGAAGCCATCGGGAACCACTACTAAAACAACTGACCTACCAAGGTCATTTAATCTCATTAGAAGTGACGTGTTGCATTCCCAAAGCCAAACACACCATTAACCCTTCTCAAAACTGATGGATAAGCCTTTTTAACTAGATCCAAAGATTAATCTAATGCTTATACATTGAAATAGATTTTATATATTGGGTCATTATAATGACCTTGTCCACGTAAAAGGTTGAATCTTGATCAATCAACAGATCTTGTTTCATATGCTTCCCTCGAAAGACGTCGTGGACCCAAAATCCACATTCACCCTTTATCTGACGACGTGCCTTTAAAACTATCCAAAACCATCCGATTGTACAATGAAGTCCTTACCCAACATCTGGTAAATTTTCCAAGTCAATCCATTGCAAGGATATTGTATAAACAACCATGCCCAAAAAAAAGGATGTTTCCCAAGGAATAAACACATCCCGCATACAACCCAGATAACAACTACTCTTCAAGACAAATAATATTTAAAATGTAGCGCAGCATAAGACCAACACTATCTTAGTGCCTCCATGATGAGGTCAAGATATTAAACATGCTTGTCATGTCCAGAAGAGTGCACTAAGAGAAAACCGAGGTCATGAAGAAGATCAGACAAACCATTACTGGACAACTCTGTTCTCTAAGCTCGACATCACATGCCAACACGTTCATCGAGAACAAGGTGGAAATACCCACCTTAGTATTTCCCATGAAATCTCATGAAAAGATCATCCTCTCACTATTGCAATAGATTAACAACATGATCGGCGTGTCAAAACACCTGGGTCTTTCGAAAACCATTCCATGTATTGGAATGAAACTGATTCTTTAACACTCAAGTTACTCTACATGGAGTTGATCTGAGACCTTACTCAACATTATAAAAAGACTTATTACAAAGTCATTTTTCCTCATACAACCATTTTCCTGGACGATGCCATAACTGGTTATCCATTACTAAGAATAAAGGGTCAAACGACTAACAAAGCAACCAACCAGGCCCGAGGCACATCTAACCAACTGACAAAGAGCATTACTCAATGATCAATCCCAGAACAAGGTCAAGAAACACATCACCACCCATTCTATCAAGGTGTATTTGGAAACGTGAAGTCATACCTAGAACAATGACACCCAACAACTCCAAAAGAGTGAGAAAAGCCATAGCGCTGGCAAGGAATTTATGTTCTGAGGGCGCTACCGACCACAGGTTATCCCCTTTCGAAGAAAAAGTGTCAACCCTAAACCGGGTCACTTCAAACAATTCACTAGGATCAAATTCTGAAAATAAGTCCATTTCTATGAAGAAGAACACCTACGGTAAGTACTCATTCTTCCGTTCCAAGGCAACTCAAGAGAAGTCTTAAATACCCTTTACATGAGGGTTTTAAAAAAAGTGGACACCACCATAGGTTCCATTTCCAAGCCTTTTATATTTATTATCTTTTAATATTTAACGGTCAAAATATTTAATCAAAAAATCAATATAACATTTTCAAAACGCCCCAAGGAAAAACAACCAACCCAATTTCAAACACATAGGCATTAAAATTCCAAACACCCAAATGGGTTATCTCATAAAAAACACTCCCCAACTGACCTTGTTGGGTCCAGTTTCATTTTGAAAGCTAGCCATTTAATTTCAGATCAACATTAAATATTTTTCACATTTAAAAGCACTTTACAACGCATCAAGAAATCACATTTAAAATCTGTCACCATTTTCCAATTCATGAAGCGCACATACACTCCATGGATTGAAAATTGGATCTCATTAATCAATACCAATTTCAATTTAGAAATTAACATGATCAACCTAATGGTCCAAATTATATAGGTGGTGACCTACCAATTGATAAGGTTCCCATACACCTTATCGCTGAATTTTTTCTCCCATTTTACACAATCAATATTCATTTAACATTTTAACTTTATCAGCCCTTTCACATATCAAAACATCGTTAACAAATTAGCATAAGTAGTAACACAACAACATGATATAACACAGAAGCGTGCCACAACAACAAAACATGCTAATAACCAAGGTAGTACGACATATAATCACACATGAATGTTAAATCCATCACTATAACATGTTATCTAGAGAGGCATGCTAAAACAGATCAAACATGGAATTGCACCCAAGGAACACAATCCAAATTAGAAGGCATCCTACTAATGCAACTACATGGAATGTTATATGCATGACATGTGAATCTCTAAGCGACTAAGATGATGCATGTATGAAACTTCCTTACTATATCAGGCCAAGAAAATTATTCTTTTCAAATTTCTCAAAATCAATAAACAATGGAAAATACACCAGCCACTCATGGTGAAATCATATCAATTGTAACCTCTAATAGTACAAACATCAATTCCCATCCATGGACACTTGGTCATTCCCCGTACATGAGGTGATCAATCCCAAGCATGACTATTAACCCAAGCGCCGACACGTTCCTAGTCTCCTGTCTGCCAATCCCAAAACAGTAGGACATTGGAAAAGAAAGAAACCTAAACCTTTGTTACCACTTTGTAATGTCCTGACCTGGGTCACCACTAAACCGATGACCAGACCGGCTGCCACATGACCTCAAGCGCGTCTCCCCTTATGCCAGAGGCTGCCGACTAGCAGCGAGGGTCTAAGGTATGTTAATGGGGAGACTATACCCTCTTATTATAGTTTCACAACTGTATATCAGTGTGGATAACAAACAATAGAGAATTCAGTTACTCATAAATGACAAACAATGGAAGACAAATAATACTCATTTGATAAAGGTGGCCAACGCCAAATTATATAGAAGATGCATGCATGACATGCTAATGATCCAAAATAGAAAACAATGAACAGAACAGAATGCTTTACATTCCAATACAAAAATAAACAAATAATGATTCAAAGTCCCAAGATAGATCTCCTCAAGCATCCCAAGCCTCCGCTCGGTCCTCTGCTCCCAACTCCCAAGTAAATGCAAACAGTATAGTCCTGTAACAAAATAGAGTCTACTTGGGTACCCAGGGTAATGGCCATCCTAGTAGGGTGTGAGATATAAATCTTAGTAGGTCGGGACCACCGGTGTCTACCCCAAATCCAGACATTTAGTAAATAACTTGTAACACATGAAGGCATGCATAAAATAAAGTAAGCAGTACATAGTATTTATAAACCCAATACCTACTTCAGCCCTCAGCTGGTGTCTGAACCTGCACTATTCATTTGTCATGCATACTCAACAATCATTATAATTATCATTTATCATTTATAAATTAATCCAATCGTAATAAATTATGAAAGTCTTGAGATTCGGCCAATGCCCCACATTCCCCATATAAGTAACTCACCAAAGATGTCTCTAAAGACTATCCAATTAATCAACGTAGAGACCGAATCTAAGATTGTGCTTTGTCTTAGATAACGCGACATCATTTATTCGATTTAATCATTCATAAACTAAATCTGAGCACGTCCACTAAAAGTGGTTTTCCAAAATCATAAAAAAGTCTGAACACTTTCTCATAATCAATTAAAAAAACATCATGTCATAACAGCCTTCGTTAACAATTCACTCGTTCCACGCATGAACAATTGGACCCATAGTCCAATATTAATTAATGGGTGTAGAACATCATTTCTATCACCCTAGTGAGTTTTCGGAGCATTATTCCATGTCTCACAACCCTTGGGTATTTGGAGCATCATTCCCTGACCAATAAAAGAATATTTTCATGCATACTGGATGTAGAAAGCCATGTCTAGCACCCCGTGAGTATTTGGAGCATCAGTCCCTATCTCACAACCCATTTATCAATCATACATATACATCTATCATCTGTGTAGAACGATAATTCTAACACCTTGTGAGTATTTGGAGCATCAGTTTCTATCTCACTACCCTTTCATCAATCACACATATACATTTATCATTGGTGTAGAATACCAGGTCTAACACCATAAAAATAACTCGTTAATTAATTCAACGACAAATTAACAACAAAAAACACTCTTCAGATAAGTCAACACTTAATTAACCCAAATATTTAAATAGTCTGAACCCGTCCATTCAAACTATGGTTCATCCAGGACATTAACAATTCACAATCCCACCATAATCATCTCACAAAACATATCATATTTTGAAACAACTCCATCCAAGACAACTTATGGCATGGAAAAATAATATACATAAAAAGGTACTTATGGGAAACAATCGTAACAAACAACCAATTCACAATCTTAACTTAATTTTTGAAAATTAATTAATTCAACAATTAATTAATTAAATAATATCACTTTAACCAATCATCAATTAGTTAACTAGTTACCATTTAACATTTAATAATTAATCCCCCCATTAATTATTACCAGTTTCAAATTATGTCCTGAACATGTCAAATTTTCGATATTCCCAATAATCAATAAAATCCAAAATCTTATTCCCACTCATGACTTGATAATTAATTCAATAATTAATTATCCTTACACTCAATCTCTCTATTCCAATAATTTAACTATTTAATCACATCACTTAAACCAAGTTAGCCAAACATGCTTAAACTCAGCACAAGTTCAAGTCCTCATTTATCTCAAGTGGGTGGCATTACTTAATAAAATTAAATGTTTCATGAATCGACATATCAGAATCAACAAAACTCACATTCCTAATTTATTTAAAGAAACCAAAATTCTTAAGTATAGTGTTAATGATTGGGGACCCTACCTCGGGTTTTGATGGAAACCACAACGAATGAATAACACTCAAGAGAAACGAGTTGATTCTTCAAGAACCCACCATAGATCACTTCTTCTAGCAAGAACAAGACCCAAAATCATCAAACGTGACATTCACACACTTAGATCTACCCATAACGGGTGTAGATCTAAGAAACCATTAGAATAAGAGGTGTGTATCAAAGATGATCTATGAAACCGAATAAGAACGAAGAAGAACATCTATCTACCTCAAGAAACTGACTTTAATTCACCAAGAGATGCCTGCAGATCACCTCCAAAACACATAAGATTGGTTCTACTACCTTCAAGGAAGAGTAATCCTGAGTTATGGTCTCTTAGGATGAAAAACGAGCCATCTAAAGGAAAAAACGAGTGAGATCCACAATTTAATGATCTCGTTTATGTGCCTGTATGGTTAGTTCACACAGTTTGACAAATCGTGCACTAAACGTGAATTAGCTACTGCCTCAACTACCCTTTTCGCATGGTTTGGCCGCACGATTTGACAAATTTTTCACCTCCCATGCAGAAGCTACTGCCTCTATGACCAACTACACAAGGTTTGGCCGAACGGTTAGACAAACCGTGCACCACCCGTGCGACTTCCCCTTTACCTCAAAACTTCTATCAAAGTTCAAAAAAACGACTTCGATAGGTGTTCCAACACTCTGAATAAAATTCTAGAGCTCATTTTAAAAAGAACGACCTGTTGATAAACCAAAAAACAATTTCAGAAACATTTGTAATTTTATCCCAGTTCAGAACACAGGATCTTACACCACCTTATCCCCATCCATAGGGTGGTATTGTATTGAGTAGTCATTATCATTAATAGTATTTAAGAATCATCTATTTTCCATGTTTAATACTTTCTATGTGAATATATATATTAAATATTTATAATATGTATATATATTACAATTTTCCCTATATTAGTAATGCCTAAATATAATTAATACCAAAATTACCACAGAAAACTCAAAATCCATAGTTGGGTAATTTTTCTCTTGAATTATAAATTTTCATGAGGAATAAGCTATATCCATGTCATTTTTCATAGTAACACATCCTTGGACCATTGTGGATTCATAATGGTAGATTATAAACTCTTCTAATATACTGAGTAATATATGAACATGTTCACTGAATAATCTTTCCTTCAATTCCTTGAAATTTTCATCCCATTCATCTGTCCAGAGACTAGTATAGAAATAATTTTTGACATTCAATTTTTCTTTTTACTTTTTTACATCAGTTATTAGTATTTTTAATTAAAGGATATATTTAAAATATGTCTTTAAATTTGGTTAAAATGAACATTTTAAATGTATCTTGGAAGGTTTTTTACAACTATTTTTTAATAACCGTCATTAAAAACTATCTTCCACGCCGGTTCTTAAAAAACCGATGTGGAAATGATTTGACTGGGAAGGGATTTATATCATTTATAAAATATATATATATATATATATAACCCTATTCCACATCGGATCCTATGCAACAGACAAGGAAAATCATCGAGATGAAGGGTTTTTATGTTAGTTATTTTATAACCGGCATAAAATCATTTTTCAGGTCAATTTAAAAAAAACCAATATAGAAAACCATTAATACAAGTTTTTAATGTCGGTTATGAAATAACCAATGTGTAATGTTTTTTAAATATTTCATTTAAACCAAATTCTCCACTGCTACCAAAAAAACAAAAAAAGTTGAAAATAAAACAAATAAGCATCTAAAAAATACACATTTACATTTTCAAAATTAAAAATTAAAATATCAAATAAAAACCAACTAAAAACTGAACAAAAAAACTAGTGAATACACATTTATAATTACAAAATTCAAAATTAAAATATTAACTACAAACAAAAAATATATATCCAAACCATTAAAAGGTTTTACTCATTCCACATGTAAGTGTGTGAGCTCTGGTCCACTATAAGGGTTAGAATCGTGAAAAAGATAAAAAATTAAAGGAAATTATTTTACAAGTATATTAAATAAGACAAATGTAATTTTAAGGTATAGTTTAAAAAAAATATAACCCGATTGAACACCGTAATTGTTCCAATTTGTATTATTTAATACATAAATCTTAACACAAAATATGTTCATTCGTTGACATATTGTTTTTTATTAATTTAATTAAATTAGTTTTCTTATTCAAAATATTTTGTTATGTAATATATCCAAAATGTACAAATTATAAATGAAAATACACCTTTACATTTTCATATTTGATCTTAGAAAAAAATTTCTCTATGGTTTTGGAAACAAATCACATTACCTATTAGAAAATAATACGAAATAAATAAATTTAGTATTCATTACAATTTAAAAAAATGAAATTAAAACATAAAATTCCATTACAAACTTAAAATTTCCTCACACATCACCAAAGATAGATCATATCTATTTATGTGTCTTCTCCCTTGGGAAAATAACACCTAACATCCAATGGTAAATTATATAAAATAAAATTTATTCTTAGTTGTTATTATGTTAAAATATATACAACATTTTTTAGAAATATGTTTTATACCTCTCATGATAAGGAGACATCAATCATTGTGTAATTATATTATGTTCAAATCACTCAACAATATAAACTATTCTTTCATATTCAATAATTGTTCATGGATTAGGTGAAATAACTCATGATTCAATAATTTCATATACATCTATGCTATAATTCTCCTCACACATTTTTTAATGATAACTAATACAAAAAGTAAATATGTATTAATTTTCAATAAATTTAATGTATTAAAGGATTTATGTTATGATATAAATGAAAAAAAATAGATCTTCTTGATTCCCAAATTATCTACATTGACAAGCTCCCTAAAAAGATTTTTCAAAGGCCCCACAATCATTTTACACCCACATACATTATATTTCATTGGAATCTGATAAACACCCAATAGAAAATTTTAATATATTTAAAGTTTTTCAAGACTTCTAGAAATTTTCTCTAAAGTCATATCCCATTGAATTATTTATTGGATATATAGTATTTATTTACCATTAAATTATCCAGATAAATATATTAAATTTCAAATTTTGAAACAAATTTAAAACAAAAATGAAATAAAAGATAAATTATACACATATATCTACGGTAATTTGTCGTAGAAGTATACATGGATTAACTAAAAGTGGATGATACTTTGTTCGACTGTCCTCACCTCAACTATAGGTATTGGTACCCATATGATATATTTATAATATCTTCTAGGGTGACCCTATGATGTTCTATCTCTAACTATTAATGATTTTTGGTATCTCTAATATAATATATCATCTCATATGAAATAATGTGATAATGAGGATCATCAAAAAATAACTCATAGTAATTGGAAGGCTATGGATGAGGGAGTAGGATAAAAAGTAGAAGAGGTTGAGGAGTGGGAGATACTAGTGAAGGTGGAGGAGTAGAATATGTAGATTAAAATTTTATTTTCATTGTTGGAAACATGGAATATACTAACACTATGATCTCATCCTCCATCATCACATTAAAATTCGGATCATCACCCTCCAAAATTAATTTTTTTATAAATTCCCTCTATTGCATAAGCTGTAGAATATGGTGAATCTTTTCTCACAGATACACATATTGGGAATCCTTGTACACAACTTAGGTGTTTGGTCTTTTCCAATGCTATAGATAAAATATCATCCCTCCCCTTAGCTATAAAGAAAACTTGTGTTATCTACACCTCAAGGGAATCTTGTATGAATTATTAGAAAAATTCTATAATTAATAAAAAGATATAATGAATTGGAATAAGTTAAATAAATAAATAAATAATGTAAAAATATTACAATTCACTCATCTTCAACCCTCGATTCTTCTATAATATACATCCCTTTTATTTCTCATCCTTTATCTCTTCTATTTTTCTTATCTAGCCATGGGATGGAGGGGAAACCTATCTTGAGCTTGAAGACTCTGATCACAGTATTTGAAAATATTCTGCCATCATTTTTCCTTCCAATAATGTTTACCCTCCAAGATATAATGTATGAGGTTATATGATTCTAGATTGGATCACATAATGATATCTCCCTGATTTCTCTAAATTATGAATAAGAAATCATTAATAAGGCCATTAATATAAGAAAACTTCTAAATGTGTACATTTCACATACCAAAAATTCTTATTATCATCTACTTTCAAGAAAGTTTTTCAATTTTTTCAACTATAAAAGGATATATATCACATAGATTATGATTTTTCATACTCCCAAAAAATGAAATCAGATGTGAGGACTGATTTGAAATCCCTCTATCTCCTAGCAGCCAATGATAAACATTTCTTCATGAATCCTCCATTGTTAGGTGTATCATATTTCATATGATATAAAGGGAAGAAACGTATATTACTATAAAAATTTCATGATTTTTAAAACAATAAAAATACCATACCAAAATGGTGTCCAAAAAATGAGATAATGTTACATTGTTAACACATCTCCAATCATTACTCAAAAGACTAACATTTCTGTTACCCTGAATAGATACAAAATACTTGAATATTCTTTATTAAGACATCTTCAAATATAATTATAGTCATATTCTACCACTATAATCTTGTACTGCTTACGAGAAACTGATAGATTCAGTGAATTTCTACATACATGTTTACAAACCCTTGAACTCCTCATTGACTATATTGGAGTATCTGACTCTTGCAATGAAGGATGTGGATCATCAAGAGGAGAATGTTCTCATTTCTCTATAGAGGTATGAGTATGCTCAAATCCTGAAGTATTCATTTGATCAATAGATTTTTCATTCAATTTACATCAAATCAAAGAAACAAACAATTAAATAGAAAAAATAGAAATTCAACTATTACAATACTAATGTAAATAAAAAAATGAAATGTTTTGAAACAAAAAGTAACTAAAGTTGAACACATTATTTTATATATTTACTTATATTCAACTAAAAGTATATCATTACTAATGATATATGAAATTTCATGTAAATGAATGAGAAAAATCAAAAAATGGTGTAGGAATATTAAAAAGTAATAGATAAATAAACGTACATTCCTTGTAATATTTTAAATGCACTCAATGATTAATTCCCGGAATTCCTTCATAATGATTGTTTTTTATGGAACAAATCATGTTTATGATGTTCTCATATTTATATTATGTTAATATTTATATGGATGAAGGGATCTCACATAAATATAAAACATGGTCATGTTGATAATCACCAACATATACTCTTTTTTCTGAGAAAACAATAATCCAAGACATATGAGATAGATCAAGAACAATGAAAACGTTTTTTGCATGTGTTTCAATTATAAAATGATTAGTTGCATCTTTTAATCTATTAAAATTAACATGTTTCATTCCAAAGTCATCTTGTCTAACAAGATTCTTACCAGAAACCCATTTATAGTTAAACACATCAAATTTAAATTTAATTTTACCAATGTCCCATATTTCATCAATGAAACCATAATATGAAACTGATTTATATTTTTTGTTTTTGTATTTTGATCTAGAAAAATCTATTTCTTTAACAAAAACCAATACACCACTATTATGAACATCACATCTATTTTCCTAATATTTTGTAATAAATAAATTACAATTAATTCCATTCCCATACCATGTCATCACATTTGAACTCAGACCACCCCCAAAACATCTTACTATTTCTGATGCTTCAGAACTACCAAGAATGGTCTTTTAGACCCTAGAAAAAATTATTTGTCATGCTAATTCAAATTCCACATGTCATTCTTTTTTGGATAACATTGGTTCAACACATTAATATTCAATGTTATATGTGGTTGAGCATCCTATATGTTATTCAATATGAATAAATTTACCTTCTTTTTGTGTTCACCTGAAAAATATTTTTATTTCAATCCAAAAATCACATTTACCCCATAATTAACTCACTCATCATGAGATAGAGGCAATTCAATGTGCTCCACCACAGACAAGTAGAGTGTACAAAAATCTTCAACCTCCTCAGAAATATATTTTCCAATAACAGAGGCTTCAAATCGATATGGATTCCTAATATACACCCTCATTATCATCATATACCTTCCAAAAGTATACATCCAATGTAGAAATATAGGTCAAAAAAAAAATTGGTTTTCAAACTAAATGAACCATTAAATGCAATATTATATTTAAAAAATTGTAAAAATTCTTTTCCAAATTACAAATATAGATATTGATTCCTTTTCCAAAATGTTCAAAGAATTTATATCAATCAACTTTTTTCAAATTGAATTGAATAAAAAATCACACCTTAGTGATAGTCTTTCTAGAAATGTTTGATAATATCCCACACAATGAAACCAGTCTATGTAGTTCCATCATCATGTGTTAATCATGAAATTCCATACCCGTTAACATCAAAACCTTTAAAGACACAATTGTTTTTAATTTTAAGAATAACCCTACAACACATTGATATCATGAAGACACTAAAAAAATTTAATTTCCTCCCTCTTGGATAATGTATGCCATGCTGGGGAAGAAATGACTGTCTTCAATCTAGAGTGGTAGCTAACTCCAAAATAATTCCAATTTATATTAAGTAGAATCATTCATTCCAAAAATATTTATTCTTTTCTTTAATATCTAAAAATGTTCCATTCATGTTGTCACATATATTCTCTCCTCGTAAATGAAGTCAGTTTTTTTCACCTCATGATATCTCCAATATGGGTTCTCAGAAAATACTGACTAATTCTTTCAAATATTCATATCATTGGAATATTTAAGTTTCCTTCCATATTTCACATCATGGTTTTTCACCATATCAGAATATTGATCAGTGGTTAAAGGTTATTTCATCAATATTAAATTATTGTGAGCCATTAAATTAATTTTTTAAATATATTATAAGAGTGATCCCTACACAAAAACATTCAATTACCCTTGTATTCTATTTTTCTCTCATGAAGTAGTTGATAATATGATGTTTTTAGTTCATAAAGCAGAAACACTTTATACCCCTAAAAATTGTATCCCGAAAAATTAAAATACACTTTGAATTTATTTATAGTGAATCAAATGATCACATGCTATTGGAAATATTCCATTTTATAGGAATCAAGCACCATAATACCATCCTCCCATAAAATATTAAAATCTTCCATTAATGATGAAAATAAAATATCAATATCATTTCAATGGTGTATTAGTCCAAGGATCATAAGTCTCAACATGATATATTTGTGTTTTATACAAAATTCAGGAGATATGTTTTAAATTACCAATAAAACCATCCAAGAACTATATTTTCTACTAAGGACATAATATGGTTCCATTCCATCCATGCACAATCCTAATCAAATATTTCCAACTACATTTCTGAATGTAGGAAACTGGATATCAATTTTCTTCCACTATGGACAATTAGTTGGATGGAATATTTTTTCATCTAATATATACTCATTAGCATACCATATTAATGTTTTTCCATCATCTTAATTAGAAAATAAATTTTTCAAATGAGGAATTATAGTAAGATACCGAAATTCAATGTTAGGGGTATTAATAACCTATTAATCAGTCTTTGATTTATCTATCATCTTATATTGTGATTTACAACATTTAAAAAACTCTAAAATAAATTCTTCTTCATTCCTATATATGACACAATAATTTTTGCATGAAAATATTTTTTATACCCTAATCCCATCAGGCATAATATTTTCTTCACATTATAATTTCTATTAGGAATATCATATTATTTAGGTATAATATCTATAAAATATTTGTAGAAAATAAGTAAAAATCTTGTCACTCTAACCATGTTTCTCCATTAGTATAATAAATTTTAACACTAAAGACAAAACTATAAATTTTGTACATCCCTTATAGAATGGGATTTCAGCATCACCATATAAATGCTCACCTTAAAGTCTTTCTAAATTTCTTATTCATTAATAACATGAATCATCTCTCAAATTTCATTTGAGTTATCATCTTGAAAAACATCATTATCATTAGAAATGAAATTCTTCCTAGTTCCTCCGTACCAAATCCAATGGCTATAAATTAGATTAAAACCATGAAAATTTCATAAAATCAATTATATATTTTCATTTAAACTTCTTTGTATTTAGACATTTTCATCACGGATAGAAAAACATGTCATTGTTTGGAACATTTCATTTAGAAAATTACAAAATAGCATCAACACTTGCCTCATATTCAAAATTATTTTGATGAATCATAATCCAACATTGACTTATTATTATCTAAATCAAAAATAGAAAAATCTATTGTCAAAATAATATAGTGGTGATAAAAGTGATAATAAATTAATGTCGTCAAACCAGGTTTATATTTATATTAAATATGTCATCATTTAAAAATAAAAAAACATAGTGATTTTAAAAATATACCTATAAGATATTGGAGTTAAAATGAATGTTTGAGATAACTAGATTTCAAAAGAAAAAAATAAAAAAAAAATATATAATTTTATTCCAAAAACTAACACTGTATTTTAAAATATAATTGTTTGAAGAATTAGGTTATAAATATAAATTAAAGTGTAATCCCAAATGATATGTTACATTAAAAAAAATAATCAGGAAAAAATATTTCATCAAAAAAACAGTCAATCCCAAGGTAGACAATACTATTTTATATAAATTCACTAAACAATTTATCCTTTTAACTATTTCATCAACCTTTATCTAATCATTAGGAAAATATTAACATAAATATTTAACCATCCTATATGTAAGTTTAATTTAATAATACATCAAATTTCAATATACATCTTTCAAAAAAATTAGTTAAAACATTGTTCCATAGATAGAAACACCAGAACATTAAGATATAATGTTGAAATTTATTATCTAACATGTAACATTACAATTTAAGGAAATGAAAAGAATTCCATTAATATCAATGTATGACTAAGGAATATGAATATGGAAATTTAATATTTGAAATGAGTAGATCTATATATGAATTTTCAATGATAATGCCAATGAATTCTATTTAGTAATGCGATATATGTGTAAACGTAATCTTAAAAAAAGAGATAGGGTGCCCACAATTTTGAATGACCTAAATCTAGTGAGAATCGAAGTGTGAGATATAATTGAGGGTTAATTAATGAGAAAATAAAATTCAGATAATTACATGATGAAATGTAAGGTTATAAAATAGATAAAATACTAAGATTTCATGCCACTGGATAATTTTTATAGTATAGGGATTTCGTTTGTGTGATAGATGAGTTTTATTTTACATTATAGAATAACGTATAAATCAATCAAATTATATATTAATAAAATTTTCAAATAACTACCTGGTCAGTTATTATATAACTGATGTGGTAAATTATTTTTTTCTGATTTATCACATCATTTATTTGTTAATTGACATGATAAAGCTACTTTATCACATCAGTTCTCTAATAACTGACATGATAAATCTAGATTCATGATTTTTTAAATTTCTTATTATAAAAACAACATGAAAATTATTTAAATATGGATTTTTTTCAATGGTTATAAAGAATAGATGTCATAAAGAAGAAGTGACAAATACATTTTGAACTAGTGAGAGGAACTTGTCTCCCTTCCATGTTAACTAGGTGAGTGGATAGGAATGACATGAATATTTTTTTCAAAACTACTGATAATATTCAGCTGAACCAAGAAATATATATATATCTCGAAATGTGTTTAGTATAGGCAAAAAATAAATAGCATAATTCATTGAAGGATTTATATATATAACCTCTCATTTGATTATATAACAAAAAAATAAAAACAATTTCTGCCAAAATGTAAGGGTTTTAAAATTTTCACAAAGTTTCTCCTTCTTTATGATCATTAGTACCAATCTCATGTTTTGTTCATACTCTTCCTTTAACATTTTAAAGATATGAATATCGACTATAAATAATATATTAAATTGATAAACATAGTCTCTAAGCACTTTATTTAATAAATCCAGGAATATATCTGGGAAACTAGAAATTCCACATGGCATAAATATATATTCATAGTGTCCATACCCTTTAAGGAATAATATATTGCGTATATCATCCCTCTTGGCTATTAAATGATGATATCTAGAAAGGTGGTATATCTTGGAAATGTAATTAGACCCATGTAGTTGATCAAAATAAATATCAATATGTGGTAAAGGATACTTGTTCATGACCTTGATATTTTTCAAATCCAAATAATCAACACAGAGTCTCGTCAATCTATATTTTTTTTACCAAAAATAACAAGTGCACCATAATGTGATAAACATATATGGATGAATCATTTTTCACATTTCTCCTAGAGTTGATTATTAAATTCCAAAAAATCAATTAGGGACTTTCTATATGGATAAATTGATATTGTTTTGGAACTAGGTATGAGTTATATTGAGAACTCACCATCATGTTTTGGATGAATGTTATGAAACTCTTTTTGAATTACATCGACTCATTCCTACAAATAACAATATCATCAATGTCATGTTTCTCCTTATCCATATGAGATAAACAATCCTTCGAAATTAGAATTAATAAAAATACAATGGTTGTGTTCTCCATCATATTTTCATGTGTATATTCACCTTACTAGACAATCATAATTTGTTTTAGAAAATTAAATGCAACATTTATTCCCTGAATATTGATGAAGTATTTATGTACTGAAATCCAATTCATGCCTGATATAACATCAAATTCAAGTAGAGGAATTATGATAATATTTTCATGAATCACATTACTACAAACATTAACTACAGGGGAATCAGATACTTCAGATGTGATCATCTTACCAATTGGGGTTTTCATTTCTATTATCACATATAATCATTTGGGTGGAAACTTGATACCCATAGGAAAATCATTATATATGATAGAGTGGGTAGCTATAGAGTCAAATAAAACATTATTTGTTCTATATTGAATATATTGTGTCCCTTTTAACACATAGTAATTACAACCCTCATTAAAAATAAGGAACTTAAGATAATTCCCCTTTTCCCCCAACTTAAGAGGACTCTGACCGATGTCAACATCATGAACTCTTAGGTTGGGTAAGGGTTTATCACAATGACCCTTATCTATACACTTGAATCATTATTGTATGGGAGGAACATTATATACATATTTCTCTCTATTTTCATCACTTGATAACATTATCCCATATATTCAATAATCAAGAGCTTGAGGACCTTCCATTTTCAATATAAAACATTACTGGATCCCTTGAGATAATTTCCTCCATTCCTTGTCCAACCATTTTAACATAATGGAAATATCATATAATTATCTCAATGGATATTATATTTTCCATTGAATTACTCTTTTCACATCTTATCAAATTGATGATATTTATAGGCCACATAAATTTCCATTTCAACCGTGATTTCACATCTAATAGTCTCTTCAAAACTACCAAATCCTCTTATGGATAAAAACCATTAGATACTCGGTTTTAATACACTAATGAATTGATCAAATTAACAATTAATTTTGATGATATTATCAGAATTTTACATCACAATCCTTGTAAAATGTTCTTCATATGCACAAACAGATTCATCAATTGTTTCCTTAAATCTATCAACTCCTTCTCCATCTTTGTATGGATAATATGAGAAAACTAGTTATTAAAAAAATATGCTAATGAATTTGTATTAATCCATCGAGTCAATTATAATTCCTTTAATAATATTATTGACTATATTCCACCGTTAATTTTCTTTCGCTTCTATTTAATAGAAAGTGAGAAATACATTTTTCATGTATTGAACATTGTAGAATAGAAAATATCATTCCAATGACAATGATCCATTTTTAGAAACTATTGGATCAGTGGGTCCACTAAAAGACGGTAGATTTTTTCATAAAGGGATCAAGAAAATATTTTTCATTATATTTATCTTTTGTAAGTCGAACATTATTCATAGATTCAAATTTTTTTGATCATAACAACATGATTTTTCATTACATCTCACATAACGTATGAATACATAGGAGACAATCTTTTAATTTTCCATCACAGTAATCACTTAAACGGTTCCTTAAGTCCATGCCATTGACTAAAACCAAAATGAATAGTGTAAGAAACTATATCATAGTGGGGAACCACATCATTATTAAAAATACTTATTAGATCTCAAAATCATGAAACCTTAGATTTCATTATACAACACATTAATTTTATCCTAAGACATTAATAGTGATATTCTATTTAAATACCCTTGAATTTTTCAGAAAATGGTTGTGAATTTCCATACCATATCCCTGGGGAGTGTAAAACTAATTGAGATGCATTTCCCATTTTCATTCACCAGGTGACGATAAAGCCTAGAACAATATGCCATTTTCTAGGTATTTTACCCTAGGTACCTCTATTATATAAGAAGATCCACTTTAGTATCTATATTAGGATTTAATTTATAGGAAACCACTCACTCTATCCTTACCAAAACTCTAGGACATTTTCCTATAATTGAGTCATTAGTAGACTTATCCATAATCATATCCGTAAGGGAATCACCAGTTTACTTCTAATACTAGTATCCAATGGTTACCTATTCCATTATATAATATTAAATATAAATACTGAAACATTTCAAAGATATTTATTACATCATAACAGAAAAATGATAATTACATTACATAATATTCCACACTAGATTGGTTTCGGTCTTGTTCCTGTTGAAACATGGACACATAAGAATATTTTTTATATGTGATCTATATCATCTCCAACTATGTTCAACATAACTAGAACCCTTATTATAATAATCATACATAATAAATATTTCCATGACCCGAGGAAATGAAATATAATAATTGGTGATCCTAGAGGCGTGGAAATCATAAACAATAAATATAAATAAGCTTTACATGATCATAATGGAATTATAACATGATTATAACATTTGATATATATACCATGAATATCAAAGATCATATTATTTAATAATGTAATAATGAATGGTAGTTCATATGATCATAAGGTTATGATAACATGATCATTACATTGTGATTCTATTAGGTAGAATATTTGATAAGTCAAAAAACCATTGGATTTTTACATTGTAGTTACAGTCATTTTGTGTGTTTTTATCTATTAATATTTTATTTATAGGTAATATATTCCTTTTTTTATTATTATGGAATTTATTATTCTTTCATTTTTATTATTATATTATGATGAAATAATTTTAATATTTGATTCATGCTAAGTTCTATGGTTTTATTTATATTATACCTCTAAATACAACATAATATTTCTCTGAAAAATAATAAACTAATCATGAAATAGAAAATGGTAATTGGATAAATATACAAATAAACATTATATATTTATTTAAAAAAAATAAAATTTTCACCCATTTTATTTAATAGAGACATTTATATATGAAATCTTTGATTTTAAAATAATATGTATCTAAAGGAGACTAGATTTATAATATTTTGATGTTATATAAAATAATTTTTAGATAACCATGGTTCATAATTAATTAATCTATGCGTTTTTTGGATGTTAGAGAATAAAATAGAGGATGAGATATTTGGTACAGGGAGAAATTATCTTTGAAATAAAATGCAAGAACTGTTAGTAGTTAAAACTATCATGGTTATTTTTAACATAAAATTTTTATTATCAAGTGGTTTTGGTTTAAATATATAGAAACTATTATTCTATTTATTCATCATTTATTGATTGATGTGTCATTATTACAATTAAGCCACTATTTTTTTTGTTAGACATATCATGTTTCTAGGGAATTGTTTCGGGATAAAAATTATAAAATGAAATTCAGAAGAGATATTAAATGTGATATATTATTTATAACACCTCATTATTGTAACACCCCAAGCTTCTACGGTACGCTTCTCTTCGAATAATGTGATAGCGTGTGTTGTACGCAACCTCGAGTTCTAACACACACCACAACTAATTAAACTAGCCGTTGTGAATAGTAATACCTACTTTTTGAAATCATATATATTTTATATTTCAAAATGGACTTCATTTTTTGGATTCGGAATATCGAATTTAGCCTAAGTTGAAATTTTGGTACATTTCGGATAACTTTCATATTTTGATGAATAGTGAAAATTTCTAAATTTTAATTAAAAACAACTTTTTTAATCAAAATAATTAATAGTGATAAATTATGAATTTGAGTGGTTTTAAAGTATATTTAGAATATATTTTTACCATTCAATTTAATGTTTATCATTGGACATAATTTTACAATTAAACCGAACATAAACAAGTGTCAATCTTTTGATAGTTATTATCTCTTAAAAACACGCTTTTTGTTTTGACAGCGGGAATTAATTTTAAATTAATTTCTGCCACTTCTGTGTTTTGAATTTAGGAAAATGGATACCATATTTGGAATCAGGATTTCCAAATTATGTAAATAGGTAACTTTTATTTTTACACATTTTGAATAATTACTGCGGTAAATATTTTATTTACCATGGTTAAAGGGTAAATCCGGTAAATAAGGGTTAAAAAAATAATATTATAATAATACAAAATTACCCTAGAACGTGTCCTAACCTTATTGGTGGACACATACCCGACCATGGGCATCCTTGGGTCAATTTGGGGACCCCTTGGAGCCACTTGTATGTGGTAGGGACACATTATATTAATAAAGTTAAAATAAAAATAAAAATGGCATAAGCTTACATCTTTTAGAAGAACAATTTTTACATAGGGTTATACATGTTGGATTTTCAATTATAAATATTAATTAGAAATATAAAAAGATTTCCTACATAATGATGTTTTATTTATAATTTTTAGACATTAAATAATTTATTTTATTTATGACACAATGATGATGCAGTAATTACTAAAATAGTAAAAAATTAACATAATTGATATTATAAATACCCAAATAAATATAATATGAAACTTTTAATGAATTACACTAATTTTCTAGGATAATATGATATATTAGTATTGATTTAATTGACTTTGTTCGAAGTAATCAATCTGTTATGAGTTTCACAAAAATCAACTATTGAATAGTGTCAAAATTGACATAAAAGAGTTCTTAAAACAAATATTATATTATTAATTGATATTAAATTCCTAAAAATCTAAGGTTCGGCCAAGAGACTTATATTATGATAGTTTAATCATTAATGGACCACTTGGGGGTCGCTTGGATGTATATAGTAAGTTTATTAACCATATTATATAAAAATACAAAGAGACATTGTAAAAGTGAAACTAATTAACTTAGAGTTAATACTTAAAGATAAGGTTAATATAAGTACCCAAACCTGTCTAAATTCTATTGGATGAGTTGTTTTCGACCTATCCCCACCTCATCCTTTGAATAGTCAACTTTGGATCCTTTGGAAACCGAATATGAATTTATTATAAATTAATATTTCTAGCTTTTCCAAAAGTGCCCATCACCCCTCTTATAAAAGGGCACTCCTCCTTCTCTTTTCCTCACACCTCTCAAGCCACTTGGCACGTCCAAACTCTGCCCAACTAAGCTCCCCAAATCCCTCTCCTCCTCCTTGAAGCTTACCCTTAGGCAGAAAGCATTTCAAGAAGTCCTTTGGTTCCAACCAAAGTGAGTTACCTAGATTAAAGGTAACGATTTCTCTTAAATTATTTTCATTTATTTTGCTTCTCCAACCCCCAAACTCTTTTTATTTCCTTTCTTTTGTAACAACACCAGTATACTCAATATACTAGGATGTTGTTATAAGAAGTATTCAAACTACACATACACACAACTCCATCTAATGGATGATGAACATAATTTTTCTGTGGATGGCAAACTAACGCCTCACGAAACGATGATTGTTCAAATACATCTTACCGCCTCTCATGGTGGCCATTATGATGGCACTATAATTAAATATGATATTAATGATATATATTTTATATATAAGCTTCTGTAATTCCATTTTATTTCATACCATTATTCGTTTCATGTTGTATATACATACGATAATTTCATTTGAGGAAGTGCGGACTACCGCCCCCTTAAAATGATATGACTCGTTCATACCACACATGGAACGTATAAAGGATGGTGTTAATGAACTTAAGTAACATATATAAAATATTATATTATACTGGAATAGTAATATACTTATGTATCATTTGGATTTGATTCTTTTAAAATAAAAATTAAATGGAAGTAGCGTTCGTGCGTACGTACGGACTACCGTCTCCACGAACGCGATGAGATTCATTCTCCATCGTATCCATTCAAGTATAATTATCATTTAATGATTTAAAAATGATGTTTAAGGACTTGATATCATTCTGGATATGAATAAGATACAACAAACATGACTTATGTAACAAAACATATAAAGAAAATGAGTAAGTTAACACCCGAAACAGCGATAATACTAAGATATTATTATCAAATCAATATTAAAAGATCATATATGATATCATATTAATGTATATGATTCTTGTATAATTTAGTAACAATTATTTCACTATTATACAGGAGGTTAACCTACCCCAACCAAGGAAAAGTACAAGGTAAGGGTTATTTCACAATCTCTTCATTATCCGAGGTTGTATTATACGTAATAATCTACTGGGATCTCTTTATCATCCACATCCATGTTTCTTTGAAATGTATTTCAAAACATTTTTACTATTTACAAGAATATGGGTTAAAGTCATTTATACCCTTGTTTGACTGTTTATAAGAGGTTTATAAAGGAATATTTCCGTCGTTTTCAAAACAAGGTCCTTTTTAACCTTTTCGACTGAATTGAGGTAAGAATGTTTTTTTTAACTTATACGGCGGGTGCGGTTATTTTCCGCCGTTATAAAATCGTCGAAGCTTTCCATACAAGATTATAAGAATATTTTCAAAGAAAATGTTTTATTTTATATGGATCTTAAATGATTTCAAAATAAAAGGAGATACTTCTTTAAAAAGAATTTTGATTTCATCTATGTCAACATCCTTTGATGGATTTTAAGATTATTTGAAGTTGATTTATTATGATACAAAACTTCTATATTGTATTGAAGTTTTTGTGATATGTTTGACTGTGGATGTGCTATTTTTATACCATTCATAGTTTATGGTGAAATTATTGACATTTCGTATGCTAGTTTTAATACGAATGTTTATGTTATGTTTAAACCTTTTCATATGGGAATGCATTGGACTTAATAAGTGACGGGTGGAGCCCGCTATAGCTCCTCGATGCATCGGTAGGTCTCATGAGACAAACTAGTGTCTTGGAACAAGGCCTTGACAAAATATTATTTGTAGTCTTGGCACGAGGCCTTGGCTATGTGGTTATGATAGTCTGGCATTATGCATTCCAACATTATGAAAGTGGTTATTGATATTGCATGTGATTATTCGATTAGTAGAATATCCATGTGAACAAGTAAATGGAATTATTTCATTTTACTTTTGCCATACTATGTTGAAGTTCAATTTTAAAAGGCTTTTGTTTTAGTAATTCATTGCCTTAAATGTTTATGCTTATTTTTAATGTTCCGCTATATTGTTATCCTTACTGGGCATTTGAGCTCACCCCTTTTCTATGTTTTATTTTTCCCAGGTAGTGAAGAAGTAATTTATGAATGACTTTCAGGGATATTATGAGGGGTTAATAGTGTGGATATGAAGACTTTGTTGTTGTAGTAGTTTTTCACTTTGAAATGTAATGTAAAACTTTATGATTATATCTAGTGTTTCCAAGGCTACTAAACTAATCGGTCTTTCGGGTTTTGATCTTTCTTGTGATCATGCCAATGTTATGTAATTAATGCACCGACTCTGGGTAGCTGGGGTCGGGGCATTACAGTTGGTATCAGAGGAAGTTTATTACAAACCTTGGAAGCTAGATTTAGATAAACTCTGATTAGAGCACGTAGACCTAAGATGAACTTTGAGGATTAGTATAGAAGAACTTCCTAGAATTTTGGTATTGTAGAGATTTTGTGAGTTTTCCGAGCAATACATCCCTGTCTGGATACGAGCAGGTAGAGGCGGCTCTGGAACAGATGTACCTAGGGGTAAAACCCGAAAACACCGCTTTGAGCTAGACTCGAACGGGAACTGGTGCACGACAACGGGCCTTGCTGCACTCTTGGTTACGACACTCCCGGGGGATATGCTTAGGATAACTCTCATTTTCTTTACAAATCATTATGAAGGGTTTATGAGTATATACTTCCTCAAAGAAAACATTTTTATGATTATGGATTATATCCATAAATAGTTCAATTTATGTTAAGTGTTTTATAAGTATGGGATTATGTATTTTGATTCATAAACTAATCTAGTTTATGCCATTGTTTAGAAATGGCGCCTAGTGGAAGAAATGGAAACCGTATCAATGCGCGCACTCCATGTAGGGATTGCCCTCCTGCTCAAGATAATTATAGTGGGGCTGGTGATGCAACTGGTGCCGATCATCTAATCACCATATTGGGACAACTTACTCAGGTTATGAATAATAACCTTACCCGTATGGAGCACCCTGATCCGCAGCGTGGAGGATCAATGTTAGATCGATTCATGAGGCAACAACCACCAACGTTCAATGGGAGTACAAATCCCTTAGTAGCTGAGCAATGGATAAATTCCCTAGAGAAAATATTTCAGGCTTTGGGGAGCAGTGAAAGGGATAAAGTTATCATGGCATTTTACCGCCTCACTGGAGATGCTGATCAATGGTGGTCATTGATTCAAAACATGAAGGAAGATGATGAAGTATCAAATATGGAATGCAGGGAGTTCAAAGATCTGTTTTTAGAAAAATACTTCCCTCGCGACCATCGAGCAGATATGGAAAGGCAATTTCTAAGTCTGAGACAGAAGGAGGATGAGAATGTCGCAAAGTATGAGGCTAACTTTACAAGGTTAGCGAGGTATGCTGGAGATTATATACGCAACCCAAGAAGTAAGATTGGTCGTTTCTTTGATGGGTTAAAACCATTTCTCCGTCGAGCATTAGTCTCACAATCCTTTTCATCGTACGAAGACATTGTCTCATGTGCCATCAAGACCGAAAAGGAATTCTCTAAGTCTCATGACTTTAAAGCAAAGCAAGAGAAGAAGAGACATGCTGAACAATCTGGGAATGGAAATAAGGGGAAGAAGGGAAAGGTTGAATATCCATCTTGTGGTAAATGCGGGAAGAAACATCCTGGTACTTGCTTGAAGGGAATGGGAGTCTGTTACAAGTGTGGTGAAAAAGGCCACCAAGCTCATGATTGCAAGGGGAAGAAGGAAGCCACCAACGTTCAGTGCTACAATTGCAGGGAGATGGGGCATTATGCAAATGCATGTCCTAAGCGTCAGGAGAACTTACCTCAGAAAAGGCCAAGGGATCAAGGCCAGGCTTATGCTATCACTACTGCTGAGGTAGAAGCTCCGAAAGACGTGGTGGCAGGTAATTTAATGGTTTCCTCAAGTTTAGCAAATGCATTATTTGATTCTGGATCATCGCATTGTTTCATATCTTCCCAGTTTGCTAAGAAAATTAGATATTTCCAATTTGATTTAATAAGGGAGTTGTCAGTTAAAACTCCTAAGGGAAGTATCGTTGCAACAAAGTTTTGTGAATCAGTCCCCATTAGAGCACATAAATTTTCTTTATCTGCTGATCTCATCATCATACCTATGATTGAGTTTGATATAATCCTCGGTATGGACTGGCTTTCGGACTATGATGCGAAGATTTATTGTAAGAAGAAAGAGGTTACGATTCTTGATGATAATGATAAGGAACACCTTATTTTTAGAGAAGAATCGTCACCACCTAATTCTTATTTAGATCCACCCTCAATAGCTCAACTAAATTCAATTATTGGGGAGGAAGAGAATGAAATAACTGCAGGTGAGGAAAGGAATGTTCAAATAGAGGATGTACCTGTTGTGAAAGAATTTGTAGATGTATTTCCGGAAGATTTACCTGGACATCCTCCAGAACGAGAAGTTGAGTTTTCCATTGATTTGATTCCTGGATCAAGGCCTATATCGAAGACCCCTTATAGAATGGCCACTGTAGAATTAGTCGAACTAAAGAAACAACTAGAGGAACTGAGTAATAAGGGATTTATTCGCCCTAGTGTTTCTCCATGGGGAGCCCCTGTTCTTTTTGTTAAAAAGAAAGATGGATCTATGAGGTTATGTATCGACTATAGGGAGATCAATGCTATAACGATAAAGAACAAGTATCCCCTACCTCGTATTGATGATTTATTTGACCAACTGCATGGATCTCAATACTTTTCAAAGATTGACCTTCGATCTGGATACCATCAGTTGTGTGTGAAGAAGGAAGACATTCCGAAAACAGCATTTCGAACCAGGTACGGGCATTACGAGTTTACTGTAATGCCGTTTGGATTGACTAATGCACCCTCTGTATTCATGGATCTAATGAATAGAGTTTTCAAGGAGTATCTCGATGAATTTGTGGTGGTATTTATTGATGATATCTTAGTATACTCCAAAACCTACGAAGATCATGAAAATCACTTGCGCATTATCTTGAAGACTCTGAGGAGGCATGAATTATATGGGAAGTTTAGCAAGTGTGAATTCTGGCTTCAGGAGATTTCTTTTCTTGGCCATATTGTCTCTAAAGATGGAATCTCTGTTGATCCTTCTAAGACCAAGGCAATCCAAGAATGGCCAGCACCTACGAGTATAACTGAGGTACGTAGTTTTATTGGTTTGGCAGGTTATTATCGACGTTTCGTCCAGAATTTTGCCCGATTGGCTAACCCATTAACGAAGCTCACACGTAAAGGGGTTAAATTTGTTTGGACAAAAGAGTGTGAAGAATGTTTCGAAGAACTGAAGAGAAGATTAGTCAATGCTCCTATATTGACTCTACCATCGGGGAATGATGGGTTCGTTATTTATAGTGATGCATCAAAGAAGGGACTTGGCTGTGTCCTTATGCAGAATGATAGAGTTATTGCCTATGCATCACGACAGTTGAAAATTCATGAACAAAACTATCCTACTCATGATCTTGAGTTAGCAGCTGTGATCTTTGCTTTGAAGATATGGAGGCACTACCTCTATGGGGAAAAATGTGAGATTTATACTGATCACAAGAGTTTGAAGTATATTTTCTCACAAAAAGAACTCAACATGAGGCAAAGGAGATGGCTTGAATTACTCAAGGATTATGATTGTACGATACACTACCACCCGGGGAAAGCAAACAAGGTGGCAGATGCTTTGAGCAGAAAAGACCATGGAGTTTTGAACATGATGAGAATTGAAAGGGATCCAATTTTCATGGATCTAGTGAAGATGGACATGGGAATAACCAGGGAAGGTGAAACATCAATGCTTTTTCAAATGGTTGCCAAACCATCTTTACTAGAAAGGATTAAGAGTTCTCAGACCGATGATGAAGAATTTCAGAAGAAGATTAAAGCTGTGAATGATGGGAGATTGAGAGACTTTGTGTATGAAGATGGGATTTTGAAATTCGGGAAGAGACTTTGTGTTCCCGATTCACCTGATCTAAAAAGGTAATTGCTGGATGATGCTCATAGTTCCAATTTCTCTATACACCCTGGGAGCACCAAAATGTATAGAGATTTGAAGGAACATTTTTGGTGGGACAACATGAAGAGGGAGATTTCTGATTTTGTGTCAAGATGTATGGTTTTTCAACAAGTGAAAGCTGGAAGGCAACAGCCTGGAGGAGTCATGCAACCTCTTCCCATACCGGAGTGGAAATGGGACAATATTACGATGGACTTTGTCATGGGGCTACCAAAGACTCCTAGAAGGAATGATGCAATATGGGTTATTGTTGATCGTCTTACCAAGTCAGCACATTTTCTTGCTATAAGAGAAGATCTACCCCTGGAACGTCTAGAAAAACTATATATTAATGAAGTTGTGAGACTTCATGGATTACCCTTATCAATTGTTTCTGATCGTGATCCCCGTTTTACTTCAAGATTCTGGAAAAGTCTTCAGAAATCCCTGGATACTGAACTTTATTTGAGCACTGCTTACCACCCTCAGACAGACGGACAATCAGAACGGACTATTCAAACCTTAGAAGACATGTTGAGATCTTGCTCACTTGACTTTCAGGGTATGTGGGATCAATATTTACCTCTGGTAGAATTTTCCTATAACAATAGCTTCCATTCGAGTATTCAGATGTCACCATATGAAGCGTTATATGGAAAGAGATGTCGTACACTAACCTGTTGGGATGATGTTGGTGAAATAAAACTTGTAGGCCCAGAACTGGTGGAGGAAACGGTGGAAAAGGTGAAGGTAATCCAAAATCACATTAAAGCAGCTCAAAGTAGGCAGAAGAGCTATGCCGATAATCGAAGGAAGGATTTGGAATTTCAAGTCGGTGGTCATGTTTTCCTGAAGGTATCTCCATGGAAGGGAGTCATACGTTTTGGTAAGAAAGGTAAATTGAGTCCCAGGTACATCGGACCTTTCGAAATTCTAGAACGAATTGGGGTTGTAGCTTACCGATTGGCAATGCCGCCAAGTCTCTCCAAAGTTCACGATGTGTTCCACGTATCTCTATTGAGGAAATACATGCCTGATCTGACGCATGTACTCACCTATGAGGAATTAGAACTGGAACCCGATCTGTCTTATTGCGAAGAGCCCGTCAGGATTCTTGATACAAGAGAACAAGTACTGAGAAACCGGACGACGCGTCTGGTAAAAGTTTTGTGGAGAAATCATAAGATGGAAGAGGCAACGTGGGAACCCGAGGAACTTATGATGAAGAACCACCTGAGTCTTTTTATGCAGTAATACCCTAGAAATTGCGAGGACGCAATTATTTGAAGGAGGGGAGAATGTAACACCCCAAGCTTCTACGGTACGCTTCTCTTCGAATAATGTGATAGCGTGTGTTGTACGCAACCTCGAGTTCTAACACACACCACAACTAATTAAACTAGCCGTTGTGAATAGTAATACCTACTTTTTGAAATCATATATATTTTATATTTCAAAATGGACTTCATTTTTGGATTCGGAATATCTAATTTAGCCTAAGGTGAAATTTTGGTACATTTCGGATAACTTTCATATTTTGATGAATAGTGAAAATTTCTAAATTTTAATTAAAAACAACTTTTTTAATCAAAATAATTAATAGTGATAAATTATGAATTTGAGTGGTTTTAAAGTATATTTAGAATATATTTTTACCATTCAATTTAATTTTTATCATTGGACATAATTTTACAATTAAACCGAACATAAACAAGTGTCAATCTTTTGATAGTTATTATCTCTTAAAAACACGCTTTTTGTTTTGACAGCGGGAATTAATTTTAAATTAATTTCTGCCACTTCTATGTTTTGAATTTAGGAAAATGGATTCCATATTTGGAATCAGGATGTCCAAATTATGTAAATAGGTAACTTTTATTTTTACACATTTTGAATAATTACTGCGGTAAATATTTTATTTACCATGGTTAAAGGGTAAATCCGGTAAATAAGGGTTAAAAAAATAATATTATAATAATACAAAATTACCCTAGAACGTGTCCTAACCTTATTGGTGGACACATACCCGACCATGGGCATCCTTGGGTCAATTTGGGGACCCCTTGGAGCCACTTGTATGTGGTAGGGACACATTATATTAATAAAGTTAAAATAAAAATAAAAAAGGCATAAGCTTACATCTTTTAGAAGAACAATTTTTACATAGGGTTATACATGTTGGATTTTTGATTATAAATATTCATTAGAACTCTAAAACGATTTCCTACATAATTATGTTTTATTTATAATTTTTAGACATTAAATAATTTATTTTATTTATGACACAATGATGATGCAGTAATTACTAAAATAGTAAAAAATTAACATAATTGATATTATAAATACCCAAATAAATATAATATGAAACTTTTAATGAATTACACTAATTTTCTAGGATAATATGATATATTATGATTGATGTAATTGACTTTGTTCGAAGTAATCAATCTGTTATGAGTTTCACAAAAATCAACTATTGAATAGTGTCAAAATTGACATAAAAGAGTTCATAAAACAAATATTATATTATTAATTGATATTAAATTCCTAAAAATCTAAGGTTCGGCCAAGAGACTTATATTATGATAGGTTAATCATTAATGGACCACTTGGGGGTATCTTGGATGTATATAGTAAGTTTATTAACCATATTATATAAAAATACAAAGAGACATTGTAAAAGTGAAACTAATTAACTTAGAGTTAATACTTAAAGATAAGGTTAATATAAGTACCCAAACCTATCTAAATTCTATTGTATGAGTTGTTTTCAACCTATACCCACCTCAGCCTTTGAATAGTCAACATTGGAGCCTTTGGAAACCGAATATGAATTTATTATAAATTAATATTTCTAGCTTTTCCAAAAGTGCCCCTCACCCCTCTTATAAAAGGGCACTCCTCCTTCTCTTTTCCTCACACCTCTCAAGCCACTTGGCTCGTCCAAACTCTGCCCAACTAAACTCCCCAAATCCATCTCCTCCTCCTTGAAGCTTCCCCTTAGGCAGAAAGCATTTCAAGAAGTCCTTTGGTTCCAACCAAAGTGAGTTACCTAGATTAAAGGTAACGATTTCTCTTAAATTATTTTCATTTATTTTGCTTCTCCAACCCCCAAACTCTTTTTATTTCCTTTCTTTTGTAACAACACCAGTATCCTCAATATACTAGGATGTTGTTATAAGAAGTATTCAAACTACACATACACACAACTCCATCTAATGGATGATGAACATAATGTTTCTGTGGATGGCAAACTAACGCCTCACGAAATGATGATTGTTCAAATACATCTTACCGCCTCTCATGGTGGCCATTATGATGGAACTATAATTAAATATGATATTAATGATATATATTTTATATATAAGCTTCTGTAATTCCATTTTATTTCATACCATTATTCTTTTCATGTTGTATATACATACGATAATTTCATTTGAGGAAGTGCGGACTACCGCCCCCTTAAAATGATATGACTCGTTCATACCACACATGGAATGTATAAAGGATGGTGTTAATGAACTTAAGTAACATATATAAAATATTATATTATACTGGAATAGTAATATACCTATGTATCATTTGGATTTGATTCTTTTAAAATAAAAATTAAATGGAAGTAGCGTTCGTGCGTACGTACGGACTACCGTCTCCACGAACGCGATGAGATTCATTCTCCATCGTATCCATTCAAGTATAATTATCATTTAATGATTTAAAAATGATGTTTAAGGACTTGATATCATTCTGGATATGAATAAGATACAACAAACATGACTTATGTAACAAAACATATAAAGAAAATGAGTAAGTTAACACCCGAAACGGCGATAATACTAAGATATTATTATCAAATCAATATTAAAAGATCATATATGATATCATATTAATGTATATGATTCTTGTATAATTTAGTAACAATTATTTCACTATTATACAGGAGGTTAACCTACCCCAACCAAGGAAAAGTACAAGGTAAGGGTTATTTCACAATCTCTTCATTATCCGAGGTTGTATTATACGTAATAATCTACTAGGATCTCTTTATCATCCACATCCATGTTTCTTTGAAATGTATTTCAAAACATTTTTACTATTTACAAGAATATGGGTTAAAGTCATTTATACCCTTTTTTGACTTTTTATAAGAGGTTTATAAAGTAATCTTTCCGTCGTTTTCAAAACAAGGTCCTTTTTAACCTTTTCGACTGAATTGAGGTAAGAATGTTTTTTTTAACTTATACGGCAGGTGCGGTTATTTTCCGTCATTATAAAATCGTCGAAGCTTTCCATACAAGCTTATAAGAATATTTTCAAAGAAAATGTTTTATTTTATATGGATCTTAAATGATTTCAAAATAAAAGGAGATACTTCTTTAAAAAGAATTTTGATTTCATCTATGTCAACATCCTTTGATGGATTTTAAGATTATTTGAAGTTGATTTATTATGATACAAAACTTCTATATTGTATTGAAGTTTTTGTGATATGTTTGACTGTGGATGTGCTATTTTTATACCATTCATAGTTTATGGTGAAATTATTGACATTTCGTATGCTAGTTTTAATACGAATGTTTATGTTATGTTTAAACCTTTTCATATGGGAATGCATTGGACTTAATAAGTGATGGGTGGAGCCCGCTATAGCTCCTCGATGCATCGGTAGGTATCATGAGACAAACTAGTGTCTTGGCACAAGGCCTTGACAAAATCTTATTTGTAGTCTTGGCACGAGGCCTTGGCTATGTGGTTATGATGTTCTGGCATTATGCATTCCAACATTATGAAAGTGGTTATTGATATTGCATGTGATTATTCGATTAGTAGAATATCCATGTGAACAAGTAAATGGCATTATTTCATTTTACTTTTGCCATACTATGTTGAAGTTCAATTTTAAAAGGCTTTTGTTTTAGTAATTCATTGCCTTAAATGTTTATGCTTATTTTGAATGTTCCGCTATATTGTTATCCTTACTGGGCATTTGAGCTCACCCCTTTTCTATGTTTTATTTTTCCCAGGTAGTGAAGAAGTAATTTATGAATGACTTGCAGGGATATTATGAGGGGTTAATAGTGTGGATATGAAGACTTTGTTGTTGTAGTAGTTTTTCACTTTGAAATGTAATGTAATACTTTATGATTATATCTAGTGTTTCCAAGGCTACTAAACCAATCGGTCTTTCGGGTTTTGATCTTTCTTGTGATCATGCAAATGTTATGTAATTAATGCACCGACTCTGGGTAGCTGGGGTCGGGGCGTTACAATTATTATATATTATGAATTTTTGGGGTTAAATTTTTTTTTAAATAGGAAGGATACATGTAATCATTCTATTTCATGGTTTTGTGGAAACCCACAAAACACACGCTGGTTAATATCAGCATGTCATGATGATAATGAGATTTTTTTATTTAACATATAATGTGTTTAGAGATTTTATAAAATTGAAATAATAAATTTTCTTAATTTCAAATATTTTTGTAGACATTAAAAACATATCACGTTTTTCATCCACTTATTATCTTTTTGAGAATTTATACTAAAATTTTTGGAATCCAACCAAATCCTTTATTAATTATTTTAAAACATATCTTTTACCTTAGGCCAAATAGTTTTGTGACATATGATTTATTTTTATATATATTCAACATATATTGATGGATAATGTTCTATGAATGATCATATTAAGGATTTGATGATTGATATGTGAATCCGAGATTTATTTCATATTGCGGCTTGGTAAAATCCCCCATTTTCACTATTCCCATAGAAGATTGGATGAATCAATTGAATAACCATGGGGATTAATATTATGGATTTTTCAATCAGTAATGGATTTTTATATGATAGATTATACATCTATAGAACTAGATATTTGATGAGTATTTTGATTTAAAAAACTCTTATTTAATTTAACTATTCTGATAAATTTGTCTAGATTTAATTATTATAGTTGGATAGAATAAGTTTGATATATAGATATGATTAGGGAGTATTAAATTAAATAGGTCTGCTACTTATTTATTGATCAATAATTATTTTAATTATAATTACACTCATCTAATCACTGTGTTTTTTATGTCGATTTTGGTAATGGAGAAATAAAGACATTATATTGTATTATAGAATTAATTAATTATATGGGGTATTTTAATGAGTAGAATTGAACTATTATTCTACATTAATTGGATAAAAAATATAATTCTGATTATAGTTTTATTTTTACTCTAACAAATTTGATTGTATGTGGTGTTCCAAAGTGATGATCAAATGATTTATTGCTTCAATGTTTATTTAATATTTAATAAAACAATAAAGAAAAGCTATGAGATGTAATATTAAAAAGAAGTTGATTTGGTGAGGTATAATGGGAGAATGAGACATTGTAATAAAAAAGATCAAGTAGTTATAATATTTAAAGGATTAGATGACTCCATAGAGATTGAATGTTTTAATTTTAATGATTTTATTATTATATCATATAGAGACCTAGAAATTGTCACCATTTGGATAATTTGGTATATTTCCCATTATGTTGATGAAAAGAAATTTATGGATGAACCAATTGAAATGAATTCATATTTTTTATAAAATTTAAGTATTGATATTGTAAATGTAATTATTCAAGTACATGTTGTGATTATCTTTATTATATTACTGAATCATTTTTAATTTTAAAGATGGTCATTTTTTCATAATTCTCTATGTGAACACCTCTTGAGACGGATTCTAAAAATCCAAAAACCATGTTATGTTGGATTCTATGTTTGATAGAGTTATTACATAAATCCAAATATATATATATATATATATTTCATAAATATACTAATATCATAGTTTGTAATTTTGAAATGTTATATGAGAAAATAAATTGAAACAGAGGCATGTGATACCTCTTGGTTTGGGCACATCATTCAATATGGTATGCATATAAGAAATGAGAACTATAGAATTGTAGTAGAACATCTTAATGATTACTGGCCATATCTCTACCACCACAGACTAAAATTAAAATTCACTAATAAATAAAATAACTACGTTCATGGGTGATGATCATGTATACAATTTTGATTAATGAGTAAGTATGTTACTGCCATATTCATCACCATATTCAATGTTATTATTTTGAATATAGGCCATGGTTTTTATCCATAATAACCATTTCATTCGAAATAAAAATAAATTCTTTGGTATAATATTTCCCCTCACACAACATCGCATTGTTGTTACTATAATTTTTATTACCCTTTGATTTATAGCCATGGGAAATTGTACCTATGTCGTTATGAACTCACAGCATTGGTGTATAATTTTTGGTGAGGCTTCACATAGGTTTATGTCCTCTTTCATGAGACCTATATCCCGTATATAGTGTATACATGACCGTAGATCCTCCTCGTAGTTGTTTATCACAACTGATGATATATTCTAGGGCATTAAGTGTTTTACCACATGTGGCTACATCCATTGGAAGAATTGATAATGACTATAATACACTAATTAGTAGGTCATCCAATATGAGAAAACTATTTTAATTAGGTAGGAACTTTTCTAATATTTTTTCATTTTCAACCATAGAGATAATACATAATATAACGAAACTACTAACTTATCCACTACCTCCTATTGAAAATACATCAAATAAAAATTCCTAAAAACATGAGAAATAATTAATGTGACAATAGGGAAGTATCAACATCTAATATAATGATATTTTATCAATGATGAGTTTCATCACTATGGGAAAACTCAAATTTAATGGTAAGGTCCTTTACTGTTATTATTGCTCTAAATATTTGGTTCATGTTCCTTATTTTGTCCATGAAAAACATGGTCGATTATAGTATGATCTACCAATATTGTTCGTACTATATTAGCTCAATTAAAAATGTTTTATTTTCATTAAAATATTTTCAAATGAAATAATTCCCATGGAACTATGCCCCCTATAGGTACAAGATCCCAAAAATAATTTTTATAATCAAGCGTACAACCACGGTTTGGCCACCCATGGATATAATACTATGGTACTATATAACTTTTATAGAATTTAATGTTTATTTTAGATGCTTAAATTCTTCTATGTAATTATTTACTTATATGAGGGTAATGAATGCGGTGAATCCATTTATTTATTTGTTTTAATGTATGAAGATTTTCATCACTGTCAGGTAGTTACCTCAAGGATTACTCAATTGTGTTTTGTAAAAATGATAGATGTTTGATAGAGTTCAATGATCCTATCTAGATCTTTTTATGTTCTATATCTCACATCCACTACAAACCATATCCTTCTTGATGAATTGGATTTTCATGGATTATGTGTGGGTCAAGATCTAGTGTTTATTGAATTAATATAATATAGGGATATAACAGAAATGAGGGATACCTATTGATACCCTTATGAAATATTCATTAATCATATAGTATGATGATAGTGTCAGTGATACTTCAATTGTACAAGGAAAAAAAGATTTACCTAATAAATATATTTTATGGTTTAAATTATAATCCATGTTAAATAATATATTAATGGTTTATTAATTATTTTTTATAAGATTAAAAAAATGTTTTCATTCTTAATAACCAGATAAAATGATCACAAAAAACCATGTTATATTATATTTGAAACTATTTACAAATTTGATTATATATGTGGTTTTTTATTTCCCTTTTAACGGTTCCATTCATTTGATATATTTAAATATGTGATTGTTCCCAAGGGATAATATTTTACATCAAAAGTTGTGGGAAGTGTGTTTTGCAGGACCATGGAATATGATTATTTGATTATTAGTTATTAATATCTGAAACATTTCACATTTTAGAGATTTTAATTATAGATAAATGGGAAATATTAGAATACATAATGAAAAAATGAATTATAATGATTCGTTATTTAATTGATAGAGGATGTAATGACCTGAAATTTCCATTATTCTTATTTTAAATAAATTAGAATTTTACGAGTCCGCGAAACTTGACGGCACGTGTATTTGAGGCCTGGAGTGCCCAGAATGAATTTCTGAACATTATTTCGAATACGTTCAGTAAACATACGAGCGGGGTTTTATAAATTTTTACCCGGCGCACGGAATTGAAATTTTAGGGCACCGTTGAACTCGCAGAGCTAATATTCACTTAAAGAGACTTTCTCCTCGATGTGAGTTGGTCGAGGGTGAAATATAATTTTTGGGTTTTTCATGGAAATAAAAAAACACACATTTTATTTTATTTTTTTGTAACCACCCACTTGTGGATATTGGGGTGATGGGGACCACAGGATTTTTATTCTCCAAATTGAATGCTCGGTGGTGGGGACCACCCGAGCTTGTAAAACCTCCCATGAGGGGTTGTGGTGGTGGGGACCACCCAAGGCTTGACACCCTCAAACTTCCTGTTAAATATGGGGGAGCCTCATCAACTCCTCCAAATTTTATTATTCCATCCCTCCCCCTTTAATTAATTAATCCATCTCAATTAATTAGATGTTCCAATTTGAAACTATGCCAATATATTTTATTATATTGGCTATATCTTGTTTTTGGTGTGTTGGGGAAATTTAATCGTTTGCAAAGGAAGGAGCCTTGGGAGAGATTCTCTCCAATGAAGAACGCTACACCACCGAAGAACACCGGATTTGACTACTTCCTCAGGGAACCCTCCAAGGAGAAATATATTTGACTATGATGAACCGATGCACGAGCCCGGTATTGGAGGTGTGTAGCGGACAACATGAACGTTGACCACTAAGTCGTCTTCCTCGCGACCTCATCGTTGTCATCAAGCGAATGAGGTAGGGGTTTATTTCTATTTTTTTATCACTTCCCATGCGCACCCCTTCTATTTATTTTGCAGTTTGGGAACAATCATTGTAGGATGATAGGATATTACGTTCATGTTCTTGTTCTTGATGAGCCATATGCTACCACCCTAACGCGTAAGGTACAGGGTCAAACAAACATGGACCTACACTTCCACAAAATGATGTGGTGTTCTCTGCGATGTAGTAGGATGAAAACCATCCATTTTTGGGCATGATAATGAATGCCAACACCACTACCAGCCGCAACTCATGTGACGGATCAACGCCACCTCTCCACGGCCATTGCCGCCATCCGACCTCTACCGTTTGCGGCCTCCATCGTCACGGCCTCGCCGTGCCACCCTGGTCGAGCCGCAGTCGCGGCCTTGCCGCACTGCCCTAGCCGATCTGTCGTCGTGGCCTCACCATGCCACCATGGATGACCTACCGTCGCGGCCTCGTCGCACCGCCTCGGCAAAACCGCTGCCGCGGCCTCACCACGCCGCGCAGGCCGAGCCACCTCGCGGCCTCGCTGAGCCGCCCCACGGCCCGCCACACCACCACGGCCTGCCACGCCTCTATGCCCCTAGTGGCCCACTAAATTTCCCTCATTTCCTCCATTCCCTCGTGACCTCCATGACCCCCACGGCCCCTCGCGGCCCATGCAGGCTGGACTGCCAGGCCGGGCCACCCAGTGTGGGCCGAAACACCGAGCGCAGGCCGGGCCGCCCAGCATGGGCTGGGCCGAACCCTTTGGGCCGGGCCACCCTGAATGGGATGGGTCGACCTGAACTAGGGTGGCCTAGGCCGGTTTGGACCAAGTCAGTCCGACCAGGTTGGACCGTACCCAGGCCCACTATGACCTAATTACATCCTTTTGGCCATAACTTTGGCACCGGACGTCCGTTTGATGAACAGTCAGCGGCATTGGAATTCATGGAGTGAGATGGTACCTTTGAGTATACCCCACTAGAGTTTTGGTTTATGATGGGTAACTTTTAGGTTGGATCGAGCACCAATCAAACTAGGCCCCCAGAACTAAAATGCTAATAACCCACAGACCGGGTGTCTGATTGACATGCCGTCTATTGCGTTGAGACCCCTATGTCATGGAAGACCATTTAGATGATTCTTAGTGGGACTTCGTGGAAGTTGGAGTATCGACCATTAGATTATGGAGCGGTTCCTTCTGGAGACGAGCGAGCATAGTGTGTGAACCTAGTAGCTGGATGAGACTTGACGACTACTAACCATTTCAACTCGGAGTGACTTGACAGGCCCAGTAGGGAGAGCCTCTGTGTAGCGCGGCAGACCCACATTTGGGAGAGCCTCTATGTGACGTTACATTCCCATGGTACTCGATAAGAGGAGTACCTTAGTAGGCTACGAGGGGGAGCACCTCTGTGTGACGCAGTAGACCCATGATACTCGATAGGATGAGTACCTCAGAAAGTCATGAGGGGGAGTTCTTCTGTGTGATGCTGCAGACCCATGGTGGGGAGCGCCTCAGTGTGACACTGCAGACCCATGGTACTCGATAGTTGGAATACCTCAGCAGTCCAAGATTAGTGGGAAGTGCCTCTGTGTGACACGGTAGGCCAACTATACTCGATAGAGAAGGGGTTCTCTAACACCTGAAGTGTTCGACGAGGTGACTAGGAATGTTACTTGTTACTACCCATAGAATAAATCCAAGTGTGAGCTGAGTCAGTTTCTCTGTGTTTTCCACATGATTGTGATGGATTTCTTAATAAATTAGGTATATGTTTGGGCATATACCTAACTAGGTTTATCTATTGATTTCATATATTTTGGTTTATCCTTTGTTGTTTTTGTGAGACCTTGAGGGTCTCTGGGTCCCTACTGAGTATTTTTATACTCACCCCTACATGGGTTATGACAGTACCTTGTTTTGTTGGATGTAGACGATGGACAACACTGATAGAGACTGAGATTACTAGGATTGGATGGTGCGAGGAGGATGACCATATGTCATGTCAGTACACAGATGAGACGGGTCAATGTGAAGTGCTGAGGAGGTGATATGTACCTACCCATCATGTAGGAACCTCGTAGGACGATCCAGTAGTTGTCTTTACCATTTCATCAGTTTTATTGTATTATATTAGTACTTGTACTTTCTAGATGGACTTGTATTCTGGCCTCTTTTACATACAGCACCCACTTGGTTTACAGTTCTGTTTACTTGTGTTCCTATCTTGCTATGTATTTGGTTACATTTTCTTATAGGTTATAAATTCAATAACTTATTAGTTTTAGGGAATACTCCTTTGGTGTTAGTCTCCTACCCCTGGCCTATGGAAGGTGGGATTTGGAAAGTCACAGTACGGGCCCTGGGGGACGGGTTGGGAAAAATTGGAATCAGAGGTGGTTCCCATCCTTATGTGCAACACACTTCCTGGGTTGAGATGTAGGGCGCACAACAAGTAAATTGTGCTCTAAATAGGGGAGTGATTGTAACACCCCAAAATGATACAGGGTTAAATGAATAAATGATATGACCCATGTCAATAAGGTGCACCTTCCTTCTTGGGAGCCTACCTGATTAGAACTCCACAGTTAAACGTGTTTGTCCATGAATAGTGATCAGGATGGGTGACCTTCTGGAAAGTTTCTCAGGGTGTGTGTGAGTGAGGTCAAAACAAACTGGAAAGGAAATGTGTTGTCTTGTGGGGGCTATCATTAGTCAAATGACCTGTTCGGGCACGTGGGTGGGACCCAAGGTGGGGACCATGTGTCTGCGGGGCAACTAGGGTACCTGGAGTGTCGGGACCTGACGAACATGGTATGGTGGGGTGTTTGTGATGTCATCGAGGCCCAGTTGAGACAAATTGGAATCAGAGGAGTCGGTTCTACCATAGAACACAGGACTCTGATCTTTTTATAAGGATAATAGTGTTAAGTGTACTGAGTGTGGTTATTAGTTTAAGGAATCCTGTGTTGTTGTGGTGGAAAACGTATCCATACATCTTGACCCAGACTTCTGACTTCTGACTCAGTGCATGAAAACATTAATTGTGTGTGTGTTTCCGAAAGTTTTTTGTGTGATATTTTGAGTCAGCCCACCAGGTATAACTTATTAATCATGGCGCACCGGTTTCTTTTTTTGATACCTCCACACAGACAGCCAGTTAGGGTTCTGAGAGTAGTATGCACTGATATCCCACCGAGTGACAAGACCTCGGTGGATAGCCATCTTCCAATAAAGGCACTTGCGGAGGTACCAGTGGTACCATTCCTCATTGGTCCACCGATGCCACCATCCCCAGCAGCAGATGGTGCACGCCTCTTGAGCGCATTGCTCGAGTTTCAGCACCAGAGACCACCCAGGTTTAGGGGAGAGATAGGCCCACTAGTGGCTATGGATTGGCTGGAGGCTGTGGTGAGAGTCTTCCGAATCAAAGGGACCCCAGCCGATATAATAGTGATCCTTGCCTCCAGCCTTCTACAGGTAGGTGTAGGCAGATGGTGGAGCTTTATGCTCCATGTTCATGATGAGGTGATGTTTCTCATGGAAGACTTAAAGCGCCTATTTCAAGAATCATTTGTTCCAGTGACTCTTCACGAAGTGCACATACAAGAGCTACTTCATCTATAGTAGGGTAGTATGACTATAGCTCAGTATTCCATGACATTCACAGACCTCTCATGTTACTCCACTTATATGGTGCAGGACCCTTTCTTGAGGGCCTAGACCTTTGATCTGGGGCTCAGGCGGGATATCACGGCTTCAATGATATGTCTCAGCATCCCAACACAGGTGGGGGTGTTAGAGAGAGCCCTCTTGGTATAGAGTTTCCTTGCCATGCTATCATCAATAGTGAGACCCACTACCATTCATCACATAGAACAGTCTTCTGCAGCTGGCAGGAGACAGATGTCGAAGAGGTCCAAGAGGACCAGACCTACTGGTGGACAACTGCATGACTCAGGATTGGTTGTGCAGGGCACCTGAGGTGGAACTAGTCAGGAAAGGAGCAGGCATTGTTAAACATGTGGCGGTTAGGGTCACATGGATCGTGACTATCTGACCCGTCATACAGATGATCAGAAGTTGGTCGAAGGACTGCCCAGACAGAGAGATAGGTTCGACCGAGGAGGTCCATAAGGAGAAGGCGTATGTGGTAGGGGGGATGGTCATGTAGCTGGCGGTGGGCCATGATTTGAGATGTTACCACCACCCCCACCAGTTCTGCCAACTTCCTACCAATCCGAGAGAACTGTTCAGTATAGAGAATGGGACACCTCTATGTGCAGGAGATTGAATGGCTACATGGAGTACCCTCGATGATTTTATCCAATCGTGATGATTGTTTTACTTACCGGATATTGAATTATTGTAGGAGGGTTTTGGCATGCAACTTTTCTTGAGCACCACCTTCCATCCTCAGACAGATGGCCAGACTGAGCAGACCATTCAGACCCTCGAGGACATGTTGCGTGCTTGTGTCCTCAACTTCGGTCGCAGCTTGGAGGATCACTTGAATCTGGTGGAGTTTTCATCAAACTATAGTTATCACTCCACCGTTTAGATGGAACCTTTTATGGCGTTGTGCGGGCAACCTTGCAGATCACCTTTGTGTTGGACTGACCCTGGGGAGTCAGCACTCATCATACCAGAGATGGTACAGGCCACCATAGAGAAGGTGTAGATAATCTAGGAGTGGCTAAAGACAGTACAGAGTAGGCAGAAGTCGTATGCCGACAGGAGATGAAGACATCTAGACCTCGAGGATGGTGACCACATCTTTCTACAGGTCTCACCTCGATGAGGTTTACATAGATTTGGCCGAGGTAGCAAGTTATCTCCGAGATTAATTGGACCCTTTCAGGTCCTCAGCAAAGTTGGTGTGGTGACATACCACTTATCTCTTCTACCTCAGTTACACTGGGTGCACGACGTCTTCCATGTATCCCAGCTGAGGAGATATGTGCACGACCCTTCTCACATCATCAAGCATGGAGAGCTAGATGTCGACGTGGGGTGACATTTACAGAGGTTTTAGTAGAGATTGAGGATCAACCGGATCGGGTCCATCGTGGATGGTCGATACCTTAGGTGCACATTCATTGGTAGCATGGGAACATCTAGGAGAGAACATGGGTGTGGGAGGCTTAGATGTGGGCTCAATACCCCCACTTGTTTACCTAGTTTGAGTTGTGGCTTGCAGGGACGTAATGCCCTAAGGTGGGGAGAATGTAAAGACCCGAATATTTCTTGTACTTTTTTTAAATAAATGGTAATTTTACGAGTCCGTGAAAGTTGACGGCGTGTGAATCTGAGGCCTGAAGTTCATGGAATGAATTTCTGAACATTATTTCGGGTACGTTCAGTAAACGTATGAGCAGGTTTTTATAACATTTGAACCAGTACTCAGAATTGAAATCTAAGAGCACCGTTGAACATGTAGTGTCGATATTCGCTTAAGGATACTTTCACCTCAATAGTAGTTGTTCGAGGGTGGAAGATAAGTTTTGTTTTTTTCATGAAAATAATAAAATAAAATAATCACACATTTTATTTTATTTTGTTGTAACCACCCACTTATGGATATTTTGGTGGTGGGGACCACATGCGTTTTATTCTCCAAATTTAATTCTTAGTGGTGGGGACCACTCGAGCAAGTAAAACATCCCATGAAGGGTTTTGTTGGGGGGACCACTTGAGGCTTGAAACCCTCAAACTTCCTATTAAATATGGGGGAGCCTATTCAACTCCTCCAACGTTTATTATGCCAACCCTCCCCTTTAAATAATTAAGACATCTCAATTAATTAAATGTTCATATTTGAAATTATTCCAACATATATTATTATATTAGCTATCTCTTATTTTTTGTGGGTTGAGGAAAATTAATCGTTGGCAAAGGAAGGAGACTTGGGAGAAAAGATCTCCAAGGAAGAATGCTCCACCCATGAAGAACGCCAACTTAGACTACTTCCTCAGGACACCCTCCAAGGAGGAACGTCTTTGACTATGAAAACCTGATGTACGAGCTTGGGATTGGAGTTGTGTGGCAGATGAGATGAATGTTGGAAAATTCGTCTTCTTCCTCGTGACCTTATCGACGTCATCAAGTCAACGAAGTATGGGTTTATTTCTATTTGTTTACCACTTCCCATGTACACCCCTTCTATTTATTTTGTGGTTTGGGAACAATCATTATGGGAGGATAGGATTTGACGTTCATGTTAATGTTCTTGGTGTGCCATATACTACCACCCTAACGCGGATGGAACGGTCCAAACAATGGCCCGACCCTTCCGCAAATCTTGTGGTGGTCTTCACGATGTAGGAGTATGACAACCATCCATGGTTGGGCATGAGAACGGAGGCCAACACCCCCACTAGCCACGATGATGGTGAAGATGCAACGAAGCCAGTCCACTGCCACCTCCTCCCCGTGGCCTCACCGCGCCCCCAGGATAGGCCGTCGCAGCGGCCTCATCGCACCGCCCAGGCCGACCAACCGCAGCAGCCTCGCTTCACCCCCCCCCCCCCAAACCACCGCTACGGCCTCACAGCGCCACCCCAACCGAACCACCACTTTGGCATCACCACACCACCCAGGCCGCGATGCCTTGCGGTCTCGCCAAGCCGCCTCACGGCCAGCTGCACCCCCACGGCCTCCGGAAGCCCTCTACAGTGCCCTCGAGGCCATTGTTCCCTCACAGCCCCCAAGGCCCCTCGCAGCCCTCGCGGGTCAGACCACCTGGGCGGGCCACACAGTGTGGGCCGGACCACCCAGCGTGGGATGGGTCAACCCAAATGGGGTCTTCCTAGGCCGGGTCGGGCCTAGTCGGTCCGATGGGGTCAGACCGGACTCGGGCCCACTACGATTCAATTACATCTTTTTGGCCATAAATTTGGCACCGGATGTCCGTTTGACGAACCATCAGTGGTCCTAAAAATCTTGGATCAAGATGGTCCCATATAGTACACCCCACTGGAGTTTTGGATTAAGATGGGGAACAGTTAGTTATGATCGATCACGAATCAAACCGGGCCGCTGGAACTAAAAGGCTAATAACTCACACACCTGGAATCTGATTAACGCTCCGTCTATTGCATTGAGACCCCTAAGTCATGGGGGACCTTTGAGATTCTTCTTTTTGGTACTTCGCAGCGGTTGGAGTATCTACCATTATCTTTTGGAGAAGATCCTTCCAGAGATGAGCGAGCATAGTGTGAGAAACTATTAGCTTGCTAAGACTTGATGACTACTGATAATTTCGACTCGGAGTGACTTGATGGGAACAGTGGGAAGCTCCTATGTGTGACGTGACAGACCCACGGTGGGGAGCACCTTTTTGTGACGATACAAACCCATGATACTCGATAGGAGGAGTACCTGAGTAGGCAATGAGGGGGAGGGCCTCTGTGTGATGCGGAAGACCCACGGTACTCGACAAGAGGATTACCTCGGCATGTCTTCAGGGGAAGCACCTCTGTGTGATGTGGAAGACCGATGGTGTGGAGCACATCTATGTGACGCGGAAGACCCACGATACTCAATAGGAGGAGTACCTCAGCAGTCCAAGATTAGTAGGAAGTTCCTCTGTGTGACGCGACAGGCCTACTATACGCGATAAACAAGGGGTTCTCTAGCAGCAGAAGTGTTCTATGATGTGACTGGGAATTTTACTTGTTAATAACCCTAGAATAAATCTAGGCGTGATATGAGTGAGTACCTCTATTTTTTCCTCGTCATTAAGATGGATTACATGATAACATAGGTATATGTTTGGGCATATACCTCAGTAGGGTTATCTGTTGTTTATATACTTTTTGGTTTATCCTTGGTAGTTTTTATGAGACCTTGAGGGTCTTGGGGTCCCTACTGAGTATTTTTATACTCACCCTTGCACGGGCTACGCCAACACCTTGTTGTGTTGGATGCAAACAACAGACAGTACTGACAGAGGCTGAGAGTACCGGGACTAGATGGTGCCTGGAGGTAGACCATACGGCGTGTTGGTATGCAGAGGAGATGGCTGGATGTGGAGTGCTGAGGAGGCAATCTGTAACTACACTTCAGGTAGGTACCTCAGAGGACGATCCAGTAGATGTCTTTCCCTTTTCTTCAGTTGTATTGTATCACAGTTGTACTGTTACTTTCCAGTTGCGCTTTCATTCTGGCCCCTTTTACTTACTGCACTCACTCAGTTAATAGTTCTATTTACTTGTGTTCATATCGTGATTTATACTTGGTTATGTGTGCTTAGAGGTTATAAAGGTGATGGCTTCCCATTTTTTGGGAATACGCCATCAGAGCTAGTATTCCTCCCCTAGCCTATGAAAGGCGGGCTTGGGGTAGTCACGGCACGAGCCCTGGGGGACGGGTGGTGATAGAGGATTTTTAAATATTCATCAAGTTGTCTTGAGTGATTCTAATGAGTCTCCTAATGATTATTATGGATGATTCACCTCTACATTAATAATTTTTATTTGATTCATGATTGACATAGTGGATGTCTTTGGATATATTATCTTGGAGTATAGTGGGTATGATAGAGTGGGAGGAATAGAATTTCTGTTTTTTTTCTACATTGAGTGTGTTAATGATATTATTTTTTTCATTTATTTACTAATATTAATCATTTTAATATTTAAGTTTCCTAACTTCCACTGTAATTTTGGTCTTATTGTTAGAGTTGGTGTCCTAAGAACTAACTGTTTGTACTTTTATTATGTGAATATACCGTTATATTATATATTTCTCATTGTTATTCAGGACTATAATATAATAATTCCCTAGAATATTTGTTGAATAAATAAGTTCATGGAAGATCCCCGCTATGATGAGAACATTGAAATTCGATATCAATATTCTTAAATAAAGTTGTACATTTGGATGACATTCTATGATAGGACACATAGTATAAAGACTGTCATTTCCGAGTACTCCTAAGAATATGATACTCTCTCTCATGGAGTTCTCACTTGGTAATCTCCAAGATGGGTGATTATAAGAATAGACCCGCCAATAGTAATTCCGCATGTCTTGGTGTCATCAGAAATTACTATCTACGAGCATGTGTAATGGTCCTTAGACTGAAAGATTATCATTAACTCATGTCATGTCTCACGCACTTATATTTTCTAATGATAACCATCTTGAAGACAGTTGGCGGGAATTATGGTATGTTGGGTGTGTCACAAATGACATGTTATTAATGGGTGATTCGATGAAGGATTTTTCCCTTCCATTTTTATGGAAGTAAATATCTCAGGCCCTTTGATTGAAATAGAACGGTTTTCCAAATTGAATGGCCATGGTGTCATGAAGTGTTTATTTCTGGAAGTCAATGAATGATAGATCAAGCATTTAGGATTATGAGACTACCATGAAACATTCTTGATGATATATTAATACAAATGGATTAAATTACACAGTAAACATTCGTATGATGTGACACTTAATTTGGCATCAAATTATTTCTCTTGGGTTCCTTAACATGTTTCTAGACCGTAATCTTGGACTTTGTATGGGTATGGTTTCATTTAAATTTATTTAATTTCAATTCATTGGCCTGCAATCCTCTTCCAATAAAATGTAGGGCATGCGTGCTCATGTTTTGTTTAATGTAAACCCCATGTAATGGAGGATATCCAAAGCCATAGGATAATGTTAAAAATCTGAATCTGAAGAAAAACCAACCCAAGAAGATGCAAAGGAGGACAGGTGGGAGCTGCAGAACACTAACCATCGAGTTCAATGTGTTTTTTCCAAGGTCAGGTTTATCTTATCAAAACTTCTAGATATGAAAACCAATAGAAGCTCATGATCATTCCATTCTATTTTATTTATGTCTGATTGAATGGTTTATTTATTACATATGTTTTTTCGCGATCACATAATTAATGAAATAAACAATCGTGCAAAGATGGAATAAAATGAAAATCAGACTATGCATAAACATTATCATAACATGGTTAATCACTTAAGCAAGAATCACTTAATATTAAAAAGCATTTGATAATTCAAAACAATTCATAAAGAATTAAAATCCCTCAAATACCATATTAAGTCATAACAAGCCTTTCGTTACTTGATTAAGTGCAAAACTCAATAAAACTAGGAGTTTGACCAACCCTTGTTGGGACACTTACATTTATAAAGGAAGATATTATGAATGTTTTGGGTTGACTTAAACATTTTACATCAAGAGGAGTAGACTTTGATAGACATGTTGTAAAATTGAGGCTAGTGTTGAGGAAATCCATGTTAGGATTTCAAGATTGGGGAGTCCACTCAATAGATCAAGGAACTATAATCTCACAGTTGGCAAAGACCTTCCTACGTAAATACCTTCTAATAGCTTGGACAACCCTTTTTGGGGTTATGCGAAGAGGAATATGGATCCTTGACACTTGAATTTCATGGAAACATGACATTCCGTGTTAAATGGTGAGGGCCATTGGTACTTGATAAAATAGTTGGAGAATTAATAAATTCAGGTATTATTTTTCATAAAATGTAATCAAAAGGTACATATAAATATTATCTTTTAATTTGTAGAATCAATATGAAAACATCGACAACCACATTTTCTCTGCAATCAATTCTTGATAAAGACAATATCCTCACTGGCAGTAACATTCAATAATGGTTTAGGTGCCTTCGTGTTATCCTACGTCATGAACGATTTTTTTATGTGCCGGAGTCCTCAATTCCTGATTCGCCTGCCCAAGGGGCGAGTGATGAAGATTTCTTGGTATATGATCAACATTTGAGAAATGCACTCAACGTTCTATGTTTGATGTTGTCATCAATGTCTAGTGAGCTCATGAAGTCTCATGAAGACATGGATGCCTATAGCATGCTCGAGCACCTCCGTGGTATATACCAGGGGAGAGAAAGAAATGAAATATTTGAGATCTTCAAGGCTTTGTTTCAGATCAAGCATGGAGAGGGTTCCCCGGATGGGCCTCATGTTGTCAATATCATTGGCTACATTGAGCGCTTGGAGGTTATAGGGTTTAAACTCCTCGAAGAACAGGGATCCAATATCATTCTTGCATCAATCCCCCAGATTTTCTCAATCTTTGTTGTAAATTTCAACATGAACAACATTGAGTAGTCTCTATCTGGTCTTATTATCCTCATTTGCAAAGTGGACAGTGATATGAAGCATGAATAGCCTTCTGTACTAATGGTGAATAAAAGGAAAGGGTAGGTGAATAACTTTAAGCGCAAAGCTTCTTTAAGGCTTCCACAAAAAGGAATATCAAAGGGGAGTCAAGAGAACAGGAGGTGTTTTGTTTTGCATGTAGAAAGAAGGGCCACTAGAAGAAAAACTGCACCCAACCAAGGAAGTAAGGAGAAGATTCAAGTGCATTTGTTTTCGAATGCAATCTATCTATTTTTACAAATTGGTAATTATATACTACTTATGGTGCTCACATATTTAGCCAAATACATAAACCAAGTAGATTTGGAAAGATTGGCTGAGGTGAGGTGGATCTTCAACCAGCCAATGGAGCCAGACTCGCTGTTATAGCTGTCAGAGGCTACCACCTCACATTGCCTACTGGGATGGTCTTAGTATCAAAATTATGTTATTATGTACCCTCTACAACCTAAAACATTATTTCAGTATCCAGATTAGGTAGTGATGGATTCATCTTCATGTTTGGTAATGAATTTTGTAACTTTTATAAAGATTGCATTTGTTTTGGTAGGGCACATTTATATAATGGTCTTTATGTGTTATACTATACAAACCAAGTAATGGAAATCGATGAAAAAGTTAATTCACATGACTCATACCACTCCCAACTTTGTCATAACTTGCTAAGTCATGTCAATGAGAAACATTTGACAAAATTACATCAAGATGGGTATTTAAATTTTTTAGAACTAAAACAACTTGGGGAAGTTTAGGAATATCTATTATGCTAAATGACCAAAGCCCCGTGTAGTGGGAAAGGTGAAAGGGTGAAAGATCTTATTGAATTTGTTCACACATATGTGTGTGGACCATTTCCAGTTGATTCAAGGGGTGGGTTTTTGTACTTCATAACTTTTATTGATGATTTTATTATATATGGACATATTTACTTAATGAGGTATAAGGCAGATTATTTTGATCAGTTCAATGAATACAGGAATGAATTTGAGAACTAGCTTGGTAAGAATATTAAGAAACTCTGCACAGAAAGAGGTAGAGAATAACTTAATTAGGACTTCTTTGAATTCTTACGGGTGTTTGGGATTCTATCTCAACTCACTCCTCCTTACATGCCTCATTGGTATCATGTAAGTGAAAGGTGGAATTTCACCCTTTTGGACATGGTGAGATCAATGATGAGTCATGCGAGTCTTCCATTATCCTTTTGGGAATATAAATTACAAACAACAGCACACATACTAAACCGAGTACCAACTAAATCGATAAATGGTATTCCATACAAGTTATTGAGTGGACGCAAATCCATGTTATCAAATTTACATGTGTGGGGTAGATAAACATTTGTTAAGGCCTCTTCAGGTGAAAAATTTCACCCCAAGGAACAAAGTGTACCTTTATAGGATCTCCCAGGTAAACAAGGGTATATTACCTATACAACCCCTCAGATAAAAATGTTACAGTGGAAAGACAGGCCATATTCTTTGAGAGGGATCCCATCTCCAAAAGAGATAGTGGGAGCGAGATAGACTTCGATGAAGTCAAGGCTCAAGATATACATGAGTTGATACAAGAATAGATTCCACAAAGCCCAGTGGAAGAACAATCTATTCCAGATACACAAGAACTGCATAAGAGCATGCGACTGGAGAGAGAACTAGAATGATATGGTTTTCTTGTCACCGAGGATGGTGACTCATTATTGGTTGACAATGATGATCCACTTACCTAAAAGGAAGCAGTGAAGGCACAGACGTTGCTAAGTGGAAAGAAGCCATTAATTCTGAAATGGATTCCATATACGAAAACCATGTCTGTATTTTTGAAGATCCTCCTGTTGATGTAAATCCTATTTTTAATAAATGTGTATTCAAGAAGAAACTTGACATGGAGGGACATGTCAGCACCTATAAGTCACGAATGGTTGCCAAAGTTTTTATACAACATCAATGAATTGACTATGATGAAACCTTTTCAATGGTTGCAATGCATAAATCCATCAAAATCCTATTGTCCATTCCTACATACCATGACCATGAAATTTGTAAAATGGATGTGAAAACATAATTACTTAACGAGAAACCTCCAAGAAGATGTCTACATGACACAACCTGAAGGTTTTGTGACTCTAAAGGATTCCAACAAGGTATACATGTTGCAGAAATCCATTTATGAATTGAAGAAAGCATCAAGGTCATGGAACATTCGTTTTGATTAAGCCGTAACAGAATTTTTCATTGTTAAGAATGAATGTGAGCCTTATGTCTACAAAAGGTTTAGTGTAAGTTTAGTTGTTTTCCTAATAGTATATGTTGATGACAAAATAATAATTGGAAACGAAGTACCTGTCTTACAGCTAGTTAAGGCATATTTGGATAAATTCTTCTCTATAAAAGACTTGGGCAAGGAAGAATATATTCTTGGGATCAATGTCTATCGTGATAGATCCAAGAGAAAGTTGGGCTTGAGTCAATGTACATACATTGACAAGATACTAAAGAGATTCAGTATGGAACAGTCCAAGATGGGATGGTTTCCAATGTCTCATGGCATTCATATTTCCAAGAAAATGTGTCCTCAGACACATGAGGAAAGAAATAAAATGGAAAGTATCCCTTACGCATCCACGATAGGGTCATTCATGTATGATATTCTATGCACAAGGACATATGTTTCTTAAGAATTAAGTGTAGTAGACAGATATCAAGCTGATCCATGAGACCATAATTGGATGGAAGTAAAGATTATCCTTAAGTATCGAAGGCGTACTAAGGATATATTCCTAGTCTATGGAGTAGATGAGTAACTAGTCATCAGAGGGCATGTAGATGCTAGTTTTCAGACTAATCAAGATGACATGAAGTCATAGACAGTATATATCTTTAGTTTGAATAGAGGTTTAGTGAGCTCGAAGAGCTCAAAGCAATGTCTAGTCACAGATTCTACAACATATTCCGAGTATATCGTAGCTTTTGAGGAAGCTAATGGATCATTATGGATGAGAAGCTTCATCCAAGAGTTGGAGGTAGTACCTAGAAGTAAAGATCATATCACACTCTATTGTTATAATATTGCAGTGGTGGAACTTTCATATGATCCAAGGTCACATCAGCGGACAAAGAACATACTTCAAAAGTATCTTCTCTTGAGAGATTTTCCTCGGATAGGTGATGTTTCATTGAGCAGTATTTAAAGGAAAGACAATGTGGCCGACACCTTGACTAAAGCCTTGAATCATCCGAAACATGATCATCATGTGAGGTTTAGTGGACTAAAATTCGTAGGCAGTTGGCTCTAGTCCAAGTGGGAGTTTGTTCGAGTTGGTGTCTTGAGAAAAAGCTATATGTACCTTGATTATGTGAATATAACCTTATTATATATTGTTAATTGTTCTTCATGATTATAATATAATAATTTCCTTGTATATTTGTTGCATTAACAAGGTCATGGTAGATCCCCGATATGATGAGAACCTTGAAATGCTATAATAATATTCTTAAATAATGTTCTACAGTTTGATGACATACTATTATATGACACATAGTATACAAATCGTCATGTGCGAGTACTTGTAAGAAGATGTGACTCTCTATCATGGAGTTCTCACTTGGTAATCTCCACGATGAGAGATTATGAGAACAGACACGCTAGTAGTAATTATTCATGTCATGGTGTCATCAGAAATTACTTTCTACGAGTGTGTGTAATGGTCCGTAGATTGGGAGATTATCATTAACTCATTTCATGGCTCGCACACTTAGATTTTCTGACAAAAACCATCACGAATGCTGTTAGCGGGAAGTAGGGTACGTTGGGTGCGTCACAAATGACATTTTATTAATGGATAATTTGAGGAAGGATGTGTCCCTTCCATATTTATGGATGAAGATATCTCGGGACATTTGATTTAAATAGAACTGTAATTCAAATTCCAAGGCCATGGTGTCACGAAGAGTTTATTTCTAGAAGTCAAAGAATGACAGATCAAGCATATAGGTTTATGACACTGCCATGAAACCTTCTTGTTGAGATATTGATACAAAGGGATTAAATTAAACAGCAATAATTCGTATGAGGTGACATGTCAATGTAGAATCAACTTCTTTCTCTTGGGTGCCTTGACCCGTTTCTAGATAGTAATCTTGGACTTTAGGTAAGACCGCCTAATGCCAACAAGAAAAAGGCCTAGAGGGTCACACACTAAGTGCATTCAAGTAACTAAAGTAAAATAATGATTATTCCCGTATGTGGTTTAATAATTATTCAAGGAAGCCTAAATCATTTTAATGTTGGAGGAAGAATAAAATGAAAACTAGTACACACCATTTATTAACGATTACATGATGTGAAGTTTTATAAAAAACAAGTACATTCCATGTATTAATGATTAAATTCCGTGTAGTTTTTCCAGTCGGGATTTTGAGGAAATAATATGTTTTTATTAAATGATATTTATTACAATCAGCGTGGGCACATTTCAGGGAATTAATGATTCGAAATGGTGGTTTTCAATAATTGTTAATGAAATAAAAAAACATGTAACATGTCTATTTATTGCAATAAATATATAACCTCAATCCTGATTATAAATATCTTCACAACCCCAACACTTTTCCCTAATAGTTGTGCACAACAATTCTGGAGAATTCTCTCAAGGCCGAAAGAACTCCTTCCTCCACGAACACTCTCATGACAGAGAGAGATCCTCCTCCATCAGATCAAGATGATCTAAGGAAAACAATGCATTCAAATGTTTCTCCATGCTTGCACCCGGAGACTCCTTTTGAGACGTCTAGAGATCTGTGGTGCACATGTGGATCACCACTAGAGGAAGTCTACCCTTGGCTTCTATGACCTAACGATGAATCACATCAGAAGGTGATAAGAAATATCAATGAATAAATAATTCCATAGAATGTGCTTCATGTCAATTAATTAAATTAATTATAATCGACCTGTGATGATCCTCCTTTGTGGTTCGAAGACTATTCTTCTTCTTTGTTTATTTATATGATTTGATTCGTGGAGCCTGGTATTTATCGTCGTATTGATCCCAGATTGATCATTGCTAATGAAAAAAATCCATGTGGGCACATCCAACCACGACCATCCACTATGACCAAAACCATAAATATTTGAATATTGCATTGATGAGTAGTATTGTTATTGGTTTTTGAGTAACGAATTCAAAATAAAAATAGTAATTTCCAAATAATTTCATTGAAAATCATGTTGTGTTCGTCTCCACCATGTGTTTTGTTAGTGGTGAGATTTTAGTGTCACTCTTGTATTATTTTATAGAGTACAGAGAAATTTGAGTTTGTTAAAACTTGATAGAATTGTATTAGAGTGAGGTTTTAGATGAATAATTAAGTATCCACTTGTGATTATTTCACTCATTTTTATTTGGTAATAATATAAATGTATTTGGATGCGATATAGACTATGGAAATCAATAATGGGTGATAGATTTTATGTATTTCTTTGATATGAAATTGATTTTATGTAGGATATAATGACTGTATGATTTAATTTTTAATGTATTTTTTATGTTATAAATTATTCACATAATACTAGTTCTGGTAGATTGTTCTTTATTCAATTGATGTTTGATTGATATGATTGGTAAATAATTAGTAAATTTTAAAAGTATTTTTTTACTCATTCTTAGAAACTATTCTAATGGAATATTGATATATTATTTTGATGATGTTATAATAGTGATAAGTTAGGGTATGAGTAGTAGGTACAAGGTTGGGTTTTTCAAAGGAATGATATGGTTTTCAGGGAGACTTGGAGAGATTATTTTTAGTGTTACCATTTGTATTTCCTTCAAAAATATTTGGGTCTTGTTCATAATTTTAAATATGAAAATTGGATAGAAAATTATGATATTTATAATACATTTAGAAAGATAATGTATTGTTAATAGATACAATTGGATTTAAACTTATTGCATGGATTCGAAACAATCCATGGATTTATTATCATGAAGATTGAGATATGTCGTTGTTATTGTGAGATTAGTTTTACCTATATTTTAGGAGAGATTTTATTTTATCTACTATTAGAGATTAAGAGGAGTATTAGTATCCAACTATAATAATTTTTATCTAGAATACATAAATTTATATATCACATCCTGCATATTTCAGGATAATCACCATATTTCCTAATTGTGTAAGTCATGAATTTTTAGAAGGGCCTTATACCAATAGATCTGACTCAATATATACCATTAATTAAGAAAGAATATAGAGAGGTGATAGTGAATTATAAAGGGGTTAGTATGACTGTATATTATTTACATGTATTTATGTTGTATATTTATCAAGATACTCAATAAAATTAATGTGAAAAAATAGTTTTTCAAATTTTTCATAAATTTATCCTTATAATGTGTTTATAAACAAAAATATCTATATATATAACTAATTTTTAGAGCTGAATGTTTTAGATTTTTAATAGAGATTTCTTATGCGAAATTTTTTCCCTATAGTGGTTATAGTTATCATGAGTTCCCATAATCATTATATAATGTAATCTTGAAAATATTTACTGTTGTATTAGTTGATGAGGTACATTTTTTCAGATGCATGAAAAATAATAGTATCCTCCTATAATGTATCCAACACAGTATGAAAAATGGGTGGTTAGATGACCTATTTATAATAATATATCATAATAGTAATTGATCCATGTTATTTTCCCTTGGGTAGATTAAGGAGAGAATGGATATGTTTATATTTTTCATGAGAGGCTAAAATCTACAAGAGTTGGATGTGGGAAAATTTGTGTCATAGATATATTTACCAAAAAGATACTTGATTAAATTTATTTAATTATAAATTCTATAAGATATAAGGGACTTGAATTGAATATATATTGGAGTTAAGAAATCCTAGTTATATTTACCTCCATATGTGGTCAAACTAATTCGATTGATGATTTTCTTGGGTGTCAGCTACTAGTGGGGTGACTTTAGTAAACTTATATGTTTACCTATATGTGGATGAAATAATATCATATCATCCATGGTAGGGTAATATTTTGGTAAAGATATATTAATTTCATATCATGTTTTTATCAATGATATAAATTCCAAACAATAGAATTTATAGGGTGAGAAGGATCATCAGATAGATCACCAAAATGTGGGTCCATTGAAAAAAATTGGATAATTTGATGTTGTTTTAAATTGAAAAAAGTGATTAAGAGATTCCAAATTTAATGTAAGATTCCAATTATTATTTTTCTGTGGTGATTTTTGGCTTTATGTATTTATTATGCGATCAATTTTGGAATAATTTTTTCATTTTAGTTTATCATTTATCTCTATGTTTCATTATGTAATGGAACTTAATGAAATTTGTAATTTTGGTGTTCTAATATAAAATTTATGATCAGTTTCAAACTATTTTATTCATCTAAGTATGACTACATTGAAAACATAAATTCCATCTTCCATTAATGGTGAAGGAAAATTAGTTATTTTTATTTTTTATCGATGTCAACATCAACAAATAGTTACGAATTGAAATCGTGTACCAATGATTAAGGACATATACAATTAGTTATGGATAGTTAAATATTTCTTAAATATATTTTATCACTTTTATATTGTCATATAATAGTGAAGGAGGATGTTATTCCAAATATGACACTCTGATTTAAATATGGGCATTTTGAGTTTTGGGTTACATGCTTTAGAGTTAAAAATTCATCTATAGTCTTTATAGGTTTGATAAATTTGATGTTTTCCCACCTTAGTATGTTTGATTTGGTGTTAATTAATGAATTTTTTAATATTCATGAATAATAATTTAATATATAGAGAATACGTGGAATGAATTTTGGCTTTATCTCCATTATATATTTTTTGGCAATATGACAATGCTGATTTTTTGGATGTGATATGATCATATCCTTTGTCATTTAATTTTTTAACAACTACCATTTTGGGATTGTTCAATCAAGTTAGAAGTAGTTTCATGGTAGATAATTGTGAATAAAATACTTGATCATTGTTTTCATAGATTGGAAGGTTAATTTGGGATTTTCTTTCATCTATATTTTTAGGGATTACAACACCATTATCTAAATAAAAAAAGAATGATAGTTTATTTTTTTGGATGTGGCGATGTCAATATAATTTTTAATATTTTAATAATAACATGGTCAATGCCTATATTTGTTATTTTCCTACAGGAGGAGTTATGTTTGATGTTAACTATGATTATTCTAATCATGGAATTGTATATTTGTTGATTATAATGATTATTGTCATATCTTATTGGTTTAGAATGACGACTTCATGAATTTAACTACACTACTCATAAACTTGTTCTTATGGTTGTAGTATTTTATAGGATGTTTTGAATACATTACATTCTTAGATAATTTCATGTAGTCCCTATAGGAATTAAGAATATTAAATATATATTCTCCCATAGTGATTATAACCCATGATAGTGGGAATGGGTAAAAGTTTTCTAGGATTATGAATTTATATTAAAATAAATCCAATTAATATTAATTTGGTATTTGACATGTTTTTTAGGATCTTGTGTAGTAATTATAATAAAAATTAAGCAATTAGTGGAAGATAGTGGAGCCTCTCAGGACATTATTTTGGGTAAATAAGGAACCTTGTAAAAAATAATTATTATATTAAATGATGAATCACTATTTCTTTTTCTGATAAATAGAAAAATATTATTTTGGAGACCCTATAGTATATGAATTGAAAAACTAAATAGTAAATGTGAATTTAATTTTTTTATATAGACGGTTGTTTACAATTCATATTTTTTATTGGAATCTATATGTTTCTCAAAGAATATGATTATCCAGATTTAATTAGATAAATATCTCAGCATTAGTAGTTTACACCATTAGTTGGAATATTTTCCATGCCTATATAAACATAATATTTTGTTCGAACATGGATACATATTTGGTTGAATTTTAATCCATGTATCATGTATAAAAACATGTAAAATAAGGACATAATATTCTAAAATATTTTCCTCTACAATTAAATATTTCATAGTAATGAACTGGATAGTCATTTCAATACCTTAATTTAATTGTAAACTTTTGTTAACAAATGTGATGTTGATATATGGGCCATTATTGAAATTTTGAAAAAATTCACTAAATACATACAAATTTGTTAGTTATGGTCAATTAGACTTTTACCAATACATTGTGTTGAATATGATATAATGTATCTTGCAGTTCCTTGAATGATCATTTCAATCTATTTTTCTTGGTACACCTTATTTAAAAAGAGGGAATTAAATCATTATTTTTGTGCCCACTTCTAGATTAACACTGGGTCACACACTTTGTATAATAGTAAGGTTGAAGGGATGATTCATAAATTTGAGGAAGTTTTGAGAGAATGAATTTTATATTTTAGGGGATCTTATGTAAATTACCTACCACTTTAGTTTTTTATATTATAATTATTAACACCCACCCATTACCTTCAAATTTTTTCAATAATTATATGGGGGATTATGTAAGTTATCCTTATATTAGACTTCAATTACAGAGTCGATGATTATAGGACTTGAACTCATTCTGGATTGGATATCACATGTAGAAGAAGGATAAATAATAATAATAAAGGTAATTTTTTGATAAAAATATTATAATTTTATAATTTTTTATTTATATTAATAGTTTTTTTTAATTTTTCAACATGTTGATGATTAAACATCATTTTTAGAGGTGGAAAACATTATTCTGGATTCTATAGACTAGTTGATCTGATTGAAATAATTATTTATGTGTTATATATGTTTTCATTTCTATGAATAATGAAATAACTACACCATGATTTCCTTATTCCATAGACTGATAGGTTCCTTTTTAATGATTCTCATGTGATTTAATATGGTCAAATATATATCAGTGGAGTTGAAATGTCTTTTGAGTAGTTAATGGTAATAAAATTTTATTGGAAAGAATAATTGTATGGTTAGATAATTCCTATGGTATATTTCATGGTAGTCTAGAGTAAAATGTTGTCTAATGGGATTCATATATCAATGTTCTATACCTAGAGGTTATTTTATTATGGTTAGACATTTATTGAATAAAACATATTTTAGATGTGTCACATAGATTTGATTGTGTTGTTGGTGATTATTCAATTCATTTTAAATTTTTATGATCATTATTTTCATGGATGAATTTATTTGAGAGGAATGAAATATATATACATAATAGTATTATGGGTTTTGTGAAGAAGGGGGAAAATGAAAACTTGTGTTTAAATAGATATTTAATTTTATCCATAATGTAAATCATGTAGAATATTAAGAACATCATGGTTAGTTTGAGAAGATGTTTTTATAGGGATGTATTATTAGTTTAAGGGAGATATCGAATGACACGTTGTTCAACAAATGCATCATAGATATTATACCCTGATTACATTGATCATTAATGGTTTAGATATAAAATTCATGATTCTTGGGAATGATATGGAAAAAAAATTGTTTCCATAGGAATTTGGGATAATATAATCCTACTTTTTTTTATTTGAACCAAATTAAATATATTTATTGTTAAATATTTCGGTTTTATAAGTCTATATGATGTATGATACATTTTATTATTTTTTTAATGGGTTTGTGGAAATTATCTAAAAGTATAATTTTTTCTATCAATATATAGTGTGGATGATCAAATATAGGTGAATTCATCATGGAATGTACTTATTTAATGTTATAGTTGGGATATAAAACAATCCAAAATTTTGGTATCATGAATTAGATATTGAAAATAACGCATGCTTTTTGTGAATTAATCTTTTTTATTGATAAATAATATTTAAAATACTATAAAACACCAAAAATACTAGTTGTTACTCTAATAAATTCTCATAAAACATGGAAGAAATATTTCAATGACTTGGGATATGATACAAAGGATAATGAAATCTATTGAAATATATATTCATGGGAGTTCTCATATCAAAAATTTTATGTATAAGATGTTGAATTTTATATCTATTTATTATGATAGATTTTAGGAGCCTTTCTATATCCCAATTTAATGTCAAGGTTGGATTGTGTTTAAAACTAGATCATGAGGATTCTTATTATTTACTAACAAATTTTAATCAATGTAGAAGAATAGAGAAAATATATCTATGGAATAATATATTTTGATGAGGTTAGTGGATTTGAAAATTATCATTATATTAATTTGATTTTGAGGATTATTCATGCTTTATATCTTATGGGTTGATAGATTATGGTGATTTCCCATTTAAAATGGATGATTATCTTACTAGGATGGTCATGTGGTTCATTTGTTAATATATTACTATTTAAAATGTAATTTATTTTTTTAATAATTCATATTTGGAACTAAAATTTCATAATGGGGATGTATAAATAAAAATATGTATTCTAGGTTCAATAAATCAAATGTTATATTTGAAAGAGGTGATTGCATGTGATATCATATATGAATTAGATATTTCAAGGAATTAATAAAATACTTACATGATGATTCTAATTATACCTATTTTCGAAGTATTAATTTTTAGATTATATGGAATATTCTTAGAGTTAGGAACAAAGACATTGTGAGTATTGGAGTCCTGTTGAGCTGAAAATAAATGTGGGAAATCTATTAAATATATTAAATAACATGATAGTGTTTTTTTCATCAAAATGTGCAATAAATCCTTAATGAGGACCCAGATAATAAATCTAATGGTGCCTTTGAGTTTAGATCTTGGGTTTTACCCTATGAATTATATAACATTTGTAGACATCGAGCATTTGTGAAACAATTTTCACGAGAACGAATTAATTAAATAATTCAAATAAATATACTTAACCCCTTCACTCATGGGTATAGTGAGACATTATATCCAAATCCAAGCATTTTGATCCCCTGTAGAGGATGATTCTTAGATGGATTTTGTGTTTTCCTGCCAAGAGGCTAGAGTGTGATCCTATATAATCTTTTTTCTTATGGTATGAATTATTGAATTGGTGTGACCTACTTAAGAAGGGCATAAATCCTCAATCTAGAAGGTTTCATTAGTAGGGTTTGTGTTATCATTGTTAAATGATCCCCTACATATCAGGATGATCTAGACTGGATTGCTTGTGTCCCATAGTGGTCCATCATGTGGAACTCTATCTATGTATCATGTTATTTTTTTACCATTTATATTTTTTTGGTGGGTCCCATGAACCATACATATTGGATGAGTGTCTCTATTAATACCATGATCTATTGAGTGGATTCTCCCAAGAAGAGCATTACACAGAGCAAAGTCATGTGGCTGGTAGTTGGTTCTGTCTTCCTGGTGAAATAGTTACCTTCTTAAGTATTATAGGGTTCTTACCTTGTTATAAATTGATTGATACATAATTTTTATGAGACAAATATTCTTGATTCCTCATTTTGATTATTTTATGTGAGTCATGCTGTATAATATTATACTCATCTATGCATGAACTCTACCCACACGTGTCTTGAAATATTTATAAGACAATCTATTTGATGATTTATTAGGAGGAGAGGGAGCCAGTGGATCCTATCATGAGCTGAACAGACTGAGGATTATTCCTGGAGCATTCATTTGATCATATTCCTCTCCCATGGAGCAGTTTATCATCTCCATAGGTCTTTTGGGATTTTATTTGTCCCTCCTTATCACTCTCAGTACTATGCTTTAATGATAATTTTTTTGGAGCTGAGATGTATTCATGCATTGGCGTCTATTATTTAAAATTTATGCATTGTATGGGATTTTATTATTTTCATTTGAATATGTATATTTGGATAATTACTAAAAAATATGGGATATGCCTACTTAGTCTTGGTTCCCATCCCCTGACCTATTGAAGGTAGGTTTGCATGTAATGACCCAATGTTTATAATGGAAATTCCCTTCTTATAAATATTCCATGAAATCACATAATAATTAACTACTAAGTGATAAGTGACCTTTAAACATAATTTTGTCCCTACTGTGTTAGGAATTTTGAAAATCAGACATACACGGTTGTGTTCAAGATGTTTTTTTGGAGTCTTATAAGAAAAGCATAATTTTTTTGGTGAATGGTAACCTACCCTAATGAATAGTAACATACCCTTATGAATAGTGATATACCCTAATGAATAGTAACATCACCTATGATAGTATAAAATAATATTCAAGTTGGAAGTACAATATACCTATGTTTTAGAATGAGTTAATGCATGTTTTTAAATCTGGTTTTTGATAGTAAATTATGATTTTAATTAAATATTAATTTAATCATATTTATAAAATTATTTTTGAAAATTAGACTTTATTTTTGCATTCTAAACGTTGAAAAATTGTTAGGGTAAATTTTTTGGATTTTTTTGAAATACTTGAATTTTTTATGAATAGTAAAATACTGTAATTTACTGTATATATACATTATAAGCTAAATAGAATATTCCTAGCATCATGGCTGATATAACCACCCATAGTTAGGATTCACATGAACCATTTAATATTATTGGTTATGGAATACTTACTATTATTTGTCTTGTGAATAAATAATAAATTAATGACTATAATATCATGAAATTCGTCCTCTCCTCCACTATAAAAACCCCCCCTTCACTCCCTCTTCTCTCCACTCCTCTCAAGCTCAAAGACATCTCTACATTCTCCCCAAATCTCTTCCCAAGGTCCTCCCCCACGTCCGAAAGCTCTCATCCTCATCAAAATACCAAAACCTCTCCCCTTAAGAGGTTCTCAAAGGAGGAAGTCTCAAGAGGTAAATTCCTCTTCCCAAATTTCGTATTTTCTTTTAAGTTCTTTTCTTTTTAATTTATTTCCTCACTTTCCATCACCATAATAGTATGATAAATACAAAAGAATACATGTACTGTAATTTATTCATTCTAGTGGTAAATTTCATTATCTTCTCTCCATTCCCCACCCTTTTATTTGAAAGAAATGAAAGCACCGTTTGAGATATGCTAATTTAGCACATTCAAGGACAACAGTTTATCAATTTTTGTTATTATCATTAATTCTGGACATGAAACCATTGGTGTTATGGTTAAACCAGATTATTATATATTTAATATATCCTATTTTTGGTTCTGTAATCTTTTGGTAAAAATGCAATTAAGTTATAATGAAAAACACATTCTTTGTAACCAAATCCACCGATTAACAAAAACGGTTATCACTAAGGTTATATATATAAAAATTCGACATCACTCTAAGTAACATAGTTAAAATTAAAAACATTTAATATCCTATATATGAACTAAATAATGTTACATCAATTCTATAAAACCACTTTTATCTTTCATATAATCCAAACATTAATATATGTGAACCGATCTTTTAACGCCAAGTAAACAAACGAGCCCGAACAATGAAATTGGACCTTATAACTAATAAAAAAGGATTTTAATGAACTAAAAAGGGTTATAGTAAATCAATTAAATATATAATAGGTTATGGTATTATTAATTAATAATCCTAATTTTTTTATTCAGGTCATTAATAACAAGTGGAGAACACCACCAGATTTGAGGTAAGGGATCCTCTCCTTTTCTCTCTTAATCAAGATTGCCCTCTATACTATGCCTTTTTATGATTACTAGAAGATGATAGGTTATTTTTAAGAACCTCCTCATACTTCCTTATGGATTTATAAGTGATTTGAAACCCCGTTTATCTCTCATAAATCCCTCTTGGTCACACCTGACACCATGCTGATAAAATCATAATGAATTCTACTTGAACCTTCTTTGTTCTTTCGGGTTGCCTTATCTTTCATTAAAATGGTTTTATCATATCTATATATGTGAGTATTAGGACTTCTGGTTAGTTTTACAAGTTTCTTATATCAAGAACCTTTCATCACATTATTTTGGTTGTATACATGATTTTGAATGATTCCCTCCTTAGAACATTCTGATAAGCCAACATGTTTTAAGGGAACTTCCCAAAATTTTACCCAAATTTCAAGTGCAATCTATCCTATGTTTTAAAACACCATTGTATTTATAAAATAAGTATTTTTATTAAGAAATCCTTCTTGGTTCAATTATGGTTTTATATAAAAGAATGTCCACTTTTCTATTTGAAAAGCTCTAGAGTGCTTTCTTTAAAACCGCACAAAAATGTTTTAATGCAAATGCTTCTAAAATAAATTTTTTATATGTTGTCACTTATATTTGACACCAATTACCATGTTATATGCCTATTTTACCCTATTAATGTTCATGTATGTTCTAATCCCTTCCTTTCATGGACACTTTTGTGATACGCTCATTGGATATGTTTTATGTCATGATTGTGGTACTCAATTCTTTCCATGGATAACCTAATGTTTATGTATGGTTTATTATGTTTGATTATTTATGTGGAAAGAATATTCATGAATATGTTGTGATGGGTGTGCCCATATAGCGCTCCAATGCATTGGGTAAGGATAAGTCTCATGAGATGTGATGTGAAACGAGAATGGAGGTTAGCCTTGACCCGTACTGAAATGGGAAACGGGATTGGCGGTTAGCCTTTACCCATACTAAAGATATAATTTATGATTCTGCCACATTTATATGATTCCTTGTTTATATGATCCCACTCTTATATTAAATGATTTCATAAGTTTCATGCTTTGGATATCATTATTTCATGCCTCTTAACTCATGTGATTTAGATGTATCCTTATTTTCATTTCCTTACTGGGCATTTTTAGCGCATCCCTTTGTTCAGGTGTTCCCCAAGGTACCCTATGCAGATGTAAGAGCTCAAAGGAAGTTATAAGCTCTTTATGGAGATTAAATAAAGAAGTTTTTTTGTCTCGTTTTTTATGTTTTATGTACCTAGTCTTCGAAGACGCTAAAATTAACAATCCATGGCTTGTACTTTGATGATTAATTATTCTTAAAATCATGAAATGTTTTATGTAAAAGGCTTTGGGTCGCTATAGTTGGTATCAGATGATGGTATAGTTATTCTTGGAGATTAGGAATAGATCACCTTAGTGAAAACCTTAAGGATGAGACTATGTATAAGAAAATAGTCCTAAATTTTGTTGAGTATAGAGTAAGTGGTATATCAAGAAAATAGATCCCTGTCTGGATTCGAGTAGGTAGAGGCGGCTCTGGAACATATGTATCTAGGGGTAAAACCCGAAAACACCGCTTTGAGCTAGACTCGAATGGGAACTGGTGCATGATAACGGGCCTTGTTGCACTCTTGGTTAGGACACTCCTAGGGGATATGCTTTGGTAGATTCACGAGCTTAGTACAAACCATTATTAAGGGACCAAAAAACCCATATGAATATAAGTTAAGAAATAGATCGAGGATAACCTAGATATAAAACTAAGGAATAACAAGTTAGGATGTACTTCTTCTTTATAAGTTTATCCTTTAAGGTTCAGAGATTCCTTTTTATGATCAATAGCTAAGTATTCAAGACCTCTAATTATACGTACTTTTTCTTAGTTAATGAGGGGAAATAGAAGAAAATGTTCCAACAACCAATGTGATAGGAAATGTGATGATTGACCTAATGACATGCCACATGTGACAAAAGCGGGTGATCAAAACTTCATGGCAGTACTTGCTCAGCTGGATCGAGTTATGAATAATAACTTCAATCAAGTGTAACTTCCCCCTCCTCCAAGGAAAGAGCAAGTTTCTGTAGAATCCTTCATGCGGCATAGGGCTCCCATGATTAGCGGGTCTTCTAATCCCCTCCTTGCAGAACAATGGATTAACACCATTGAAAATATTTTCTCTGTCCTCTAGTACTCAAATGAAGAGAAATTTGTACTGGTAGTCTATCTTTTTGATGGGTACGCTGATTAGTGGTGGACACTGATAAAGAATACAAAGTCCCAAGAAGAAATTGATTCCATAGATTGGGAGGAATTCAAGAGGATGTTTTTCAACAAATATTTTACTCGAACCCTCCATCTCATGATGGAAAGAGAGTTCCTTGGACTCATGTAGAATGAATATGAGTCCATCGTGGCATATGAAGTGAACTTTACATGGCTTTAATGGTACACCTCTGGATTTATCATGAACACTGAGAGTAAGGTGGATTGCTTCTTTAGCGGACTAAAGCCGAGTCTACGAAAAGTGTTGGCGATTTGAGACTTCAACAGCAATGAGAAGATTGTCCATTGTGCCCTCAAGGTTGAAATGGAGATTTGATACTCTCAGTGTTCTCATGGGCCTAGTGACAAGAACTGGAAAATGGGGAACAACATGGCTGGTTCATCAAAAAAATCCCATGATGGAAAGAATCCTCCCTTTCCCCTTTACAAGAATTGTGGGAAAAAGCATCTTGGTGACTGTCTCAAGGGAACCAGGAATTGTTTCAAATGCAGAAAGTTTGGACATCTGTCCAAGAACTGCAAAAGGGATATGAAAAATCCTGCTAATGTTGAAGAAGAAAGAAAAGTTCAGATCAACACTCAGCCTGCAGTGTAGTATTTTAACTGCAAGGAGCTTGGGCATTATGCGAACAATTTCCCTAAGCTGAGGGTTTTTGGAGGTAATCTGGAACAACCTCCAAGGAAACGATTAAGTGATTATGCTATCACTACAACTGAGGTGGAGCCAAAAAATGATGTGGTGATAGGTACGCTTGTTATTCATTCATGAATAGCGAACGTACTATTTGATTCTGGTTCTACGCATTCTTTCATATCTTGCAAGTTTAGTATAACTATTCAAACACCACCTCAAAATTTGGAGGAAAAGTTATATGTGAGAACAACAAATGGGGAAATTATTGCATCCATGGTTTATAACTCCTCCCTGGTTAATGTTTGTGGACTGAACCTCCTAGAAAATCTTATCATACATCCTTTAGTAGAGTTTGATGCTATCTTGGCCATGGATTGGCTATCATTGTACAAGTCCAACATCAACTGCCGGGAAAGGGAGATTACTCTTCACATCCCGAAGCATCCTTCGATTCTTTACAAGTGCAAGGATAAAGATGAGTCTCCTTTAGAATCTTAATCTCATGTTTTGATATTGCTTCCTTATGAGCATGCATACCTATCTCAAATGAATGAGACAAAGGATAGAATCATGCTTGAAGACATGCCCATCGTGAGGGATTACACTGATGTATTCCCCGAAGAGTTTCCTGGTCTTCCCCCCTGACAGAGAGGTTGAGTTCTCAATTGAACTTATCCATGGATCTCTTCAAATCTGAAAGATACCTTATAGAATGGCCCCCGTAGTCCTGGAAGAGCTGAAGAAGTAGTTACAGGAGAATATGGAGAAGGGTTTTATACGCCCGAGTGCTTCACCATGGGGTGCTCCAGTCCTCATCGTCAAGAAGAAGGATGGATAAATGCACTTCTGCATTGATTATCATGAGCTCAATAAAATCACTATAAAGAACATGTATCCCCTTCCACGGATAGATGTCTTTTTCGATCAGCTTCATGGGGCCAGTTATTTCTCTAAGGTGGGCCTTCGTTCGGGATATCACCATCTAAAGGTGGGGAAGGAAGATATTCCCAAGACTAACTTTCAAACGAGGTATGGAAAATATGAGTTCATAGTGATGCCCTTCAGACTCACTAATGCTCCAGAAATTTTCAATGATTCAATGAATAGAGTCTTTAGAGATTACCTCGACAAATTTGTGGTGGTCTTTATTGATGATATTCTGATATACTCCAAGAGCAAGAAGGAACTTGAGGATCCACTACTGGAAAAACGACCTATACCCACGGTTCAAAACTGTGGGTATAGCCTATACCCACGGTTTCGGGAACCGTGGGCTGGAATGGCGTCGGTATAGGGGTCTCAACCTATACCCACAGTTTTCTGCAAACCATGGGTATAAGGAGGGTCAAATGTGTTGCAAGCTGCAACAGCGTGGCATGCAACACCCCCCACGGTTTTCAAACCGTGGGGTTTTTATTTTTTTCAAAAAACCTGACTTGGGGAGTTTCAAACCCGGCACCTCGGGCTGTTAATCGTGGCTGCTCCCCACCATTACACCAACCAAGATGTAATTTTAATTTGCTATATATACATATATCTGTGATTTTATATTAATATTATGTATTTAAATTCTTAAAAAAACCAAACGCTGGATTCGAACCCGCATCTCGGGGTAGGCATCATGGTCGCGCCCCACCGACAGACCAACCAAGCCGTGACTTTTATTTGCAATAAATTCATATATTTTTCTATATATATTAATATACTATATTGAAATTCAAAAATATGGTGACCGCGGGATTCGAACTCACGCTTCATGCTTAACATTGTAGTCACGTGGCACCAACCGAGCTACGGGCTTTTTGAAGTTAATTTTTTATATTTACGTAAATATATTAATCTAAACGTTGAATAAATGACTTCCTGCCAAAAAAATTTCATGTCCTGACTAATTTTATTCCCCCGCCATAATGCGGGAAATCTATACCCACGGTTCTAGAGAACCGTGGGTATAGGTCTTCAAAAAAAACGCAATACCTATGGTTTTCAATAACCGTCGGTATAGGTCTTCGGAAAATACTCTATACCCACGGTTTTCTCCAAAACCGTGGGTATAGGTCTTAAAACAAAACTATACCCATGGTTTTTGGCACAACCGTGCGTATATGTGGCCTATACCCATGGTTTTGGAAAACTGTAGGTATAGGGGTACCCTATACCCACGGTTTTTTGCAAAACCGTGGGTATAGACCTATTTTCCAGTAGTGAGCATTTGGAAACTATGTTAAATACTTTGCGAAGGGATAAGTTTTATGAAAAGTATAGTAATTGTGAGTTCTGGATGGAGGAAGTATCATTCATGGGGTAGGTTATCACCAAGAAAAGGATATCTGTGGACCCTTCCAAGACGATGGAAATTGAATAGTGGCCAAGGCCAACTTCTGTAACAGAGATTCGCATCTTTTTAGGTCTCACTAGGTATTGTCGACGATTCGTGAAGAAGTTTTCATGATTGTCAAACCCAATGACCAAGCTAACACGGAAGGGAGTAAATTTCATCTGGACACAGGAATGTAAAGACTATTTCGAGGAGTTAAAAAAGAGGTGTATCACTGCGTCGGTACTCACACTACCTTCAAGTGGAGAACTCTTTGTGGTGTATAGTGATGCTTCTAAGAAAGGCTTGGGATGTGTGCTAATGAAAATTGTTAAAGTGATAACCTATGCCTCAAGGTAGCTAAAAATACCTGAGAAAAACTATCCCATGCATGATTTGGAGATGGCGGTTGTGATCTTTGCGTTGAAAATCTGGTGGTATTATCTCTATGGGGAAAAATGGGAGATATATACTAACCACAAGAGTCTCAAATATATATTCACACTGAAAGAGCTTAATATGCGCCAATGAAGATTGATATATCTCATCAAGGATTATGACTGCTCAATCCACTACCATCCCAGTAAGGCAAACAAGGTGGCAGATTCTCTAAGTAGAAAGGATCCTGCATCTTTATCAATGATGACGATTGAAATGGATCTGATCTTCTTATATTTGAAAAGTATAGACATGGGAATCATTAAGGGAGGAACATAATAAATCCTTTCTCAAATGATTTCTCAACCATCCCCCATGGAGAAAATAATGGTTTCTCAAAGAAAGGATGTGGAAATTCAGAAATGGGTAGAAGCTGTTAAAAATGGGAAACCCTCCGATTTCAAAATTGATGAGGAAGGAGTTGTAAGATTTGGGACACGATTATTTGTACCATCTGATCCAGAGATAAAGAATGAGCTATTGAATGATGCACATAGCTCGACCTTCTCTATCCATCCTGGGAGTACCAAAATGTACGGTGATCTCCGAGAACACTTCTGGTGGGATAACACGAAGAAGGAGATTGTGGAATATATATCAAGGTGATTGGTATTTCAGAATGTTAAAGTTGAGAGACAAAATTCCAAAGGTATGATGCATCCATTGCCTATACCCATGTGGAAATGGGAAAATGTTACTATGGACTTTGTCACGGGTCTCCCAAAGACGTCGAAGGGAAATAATGCGATGTGGGTTGTGGTTGAGGGATGCACCAAGACATCACATTTCATCGTTATTCGGGAAGATCTCTCAGTTGAACAACTTGAAAAGTTATATGTGATGGAATTGGTGAGACTGCATGGTGTTCCACTGTCAATTGTCTCTAACTGTGATCCAAGGGTCACATCTAAATTCTAGAGGATTCTTCAACATGATTTCAGTATAGAATTAAATTTCAGCATGGCCTACCACCCCCCAAACTGATGGCCAATCTGAAAGGACTATTCAGACACTTGAAGATATACTAAGTGCATTCTCTCTTGAATTTGAAGGTGGTTGGGATCCGCATCTCCCATCAGTTGAGTTCTCATACAACAATAGCTTCCACTCGAGTATTAAGATTGCTCCACATGAAGCTCTATATAGAAAGCGATGTATAACTCTAACCTGTTAGGATGAAGTTGGAGAAAGAAAGCTACTTGGACTCGATCTTGTTCAATTGATGACAGAGAAGGTTCAAGTCATCCAAAAACACATAAAATCTACTCAAAGTCTTCCAAATAGCTATGCTGACAATCGTCGGAGGGACTTGGAGTTCGACGTTGGAGATAATTTTTTCCTTCAAATATTTCCATGGAAGAGAGTCATGTGATTCAGGAAGAAAGGGAAGCTAAGCCCAAGGTATATTGGCCCCTTTGAGATCCTTGACTGCATATAAGCCGTGGCCTATCGGCTAGCACTTCCACCGAATATGGCTCGAGTTCATGATTTTTTCCACGTAACACTCTTGAGGAAGTACATACCTGATCCCTCACACCTACTAAGCTCAGAGGTGGTGCAGCTGGAAGATGATCTCTCCTATGAGGAGTAGAAAGTAAAGATTCTGGATCCGAGAGATAAGGTTCTACGCTACAAGACAACCCATCTTGTCAAAGTGTTGTGGAGGAACCATATGTTTGAGGAAGCCACATGGGAATTAGAGGAAGAAATGAAGGAAAAGTACCCACATCTGTTTTTTTTCTAAAATGTAAAATGAAATTTTGAGGGCGAAATTTCTCATGGGGGAAAGAATGCAACGACACAATGATTTTAATGGAAATTCCCTTCTTATAAATATTCCATGAAATAACACAATAATGAACTAATAAGTGATAAGTGACCTTTAAACATAAGTTTTTCACTTCTATGCTTGGAATTTTGAGAATCTGACATACACGGTTGGGTTCAAGATGTTTTTTTTGAGTCTGATAAGAAAAAATTAATTTTTTGGTGAATAGTAACCTACCCTAATGAATAGTAACATACCCTTATGAATAGTGATATACCCTAATGAATGGTAACCTCACCAATGATAGTATAAAAATAATATTTATGTTGGAAGTACAATATACATATGTTTTAGAATGATTTAATGCAGGTTTTTAAATCTAGTTTTTGATAATAAATTATGATTTTAATTAAATATTAAAATAATCGTATTTAGAAAATTATTTTTGAAAAATAGACTTCATTTTTGGATTCTACACTTTGAAAATTGGTTGGGGTGAATTTTTGGGATTTTTCCTAAATACTTGAATTTTTTATGAATAGTAAAATATGGTAATTTACCGAATATATACATTATAAGATAAATAAACTATTCCTAGAATCATGGATGATGTCACCACCCATGGTTTGAATTAACATGACCCATTGACTATTCTTGGTCATGGAATACTTACTATTCTTTATCTTGTGAAAAAATAAAAAATTAATGATTATAATATCATGAAATCCCTCCTTTCCTCCACTATCACTACCACAAAAATAGTTTTTTGCAGGGCCCTCCTTTATCAGTGCTTTCTTAGTAGCGCTGATAAAGGGCCCCCCTTTATCAGCGCTTGCTTAGTAGCGCTGATAAAGGGTCGACTTCAAAAAAAATTAAAAATATATTAATATATAAATATAGTTATATTGTTATATAAATATAATATATAATTTTTAAATATATTTTAGATAAGTATAAATGTACATTTACACTTATTATACTTAATATTTAAGATATTTAGTGAAAATGACTTCTTAAAAAATTAAAAAAATATTTTTAATTAATATTTTTATAATAATTATGAAGTAATATTCATTTAATAACAATTTGAGGACTAAAAAAACTAAAAAAATTTAAAAAAGATCCAAAATATGTTGACAACGCAACTCAAACTTCAAACGGCCATAACTTTTGATCTGGGTGTCCGTTTGAGCTCTACCACATATCAAATCGAAGCCTGCGACGAGTTCTACATCGCTGTGACTATGGGGGACCCCAGTCAAGCGTTTTTAGAGGCCAAAAGAGGCCCAGAAGGCCTCCAAAACTGAGTTTTTTGTCGGGGTACCCAGATTTTTTAACATTTTGTGGATTTTCAAACTCGTTTAAGGGGGTATTGTTGGCTTTTCTTGGTGGGGTATGAATTTATTCCAAGGTATTACATTCATATTGATATTATGTCTTTGAAATTTCATCCTTTTTTATAATGAACTGCTATTTATAATCAAATATATAACTATATGTACATATTTTTTATATATTCGCACCTAAAAATTAAATTTTTTAAATAAATAATTAAACATATTTACATATAAAATATATTAGATTTATCTAAATAATAACTAATATCCATTTTATTTAAAATACCAATATATGAATATTTATATACCTATATATTAATCTAACTATACATATATATTAATCTAACTATATATATATTAATCTAATAACTATATATATATATATTAATATAACTACATATATATATATTAGTATTACTATAAATATATATATTAATATCACCATAAATATATATATTAATATCACTATATATATATTAATATAACTTTATAAATATATATTCATATAACTATATATATGTTAATATAACTATATATATGTTAATATAACTATATATATGATAATATAACTATATATTAATATAAATATATATATTACTATACGAATAAATATAACTAAATATATATATATAGATATAGATATAGATATATATTAATACCACTATATATATATATATTAATATTACTATATATATTATAATATAACTATATATATATATTAATATAAATATATATTAGTATACAAATAAATATAACTAAATATATAAATATATATATATATAGATATCATGAATTGGAAAACAAATCAAAATAGAGTAGTGGTAAGGGCTTAGGCGCGTAGGGGGGAGGTCTCGAGTTCAAATCCTGGTGGAGGCAGGGGTGCGCGCGCATGGGGAATATTGGAGCAAGCGCTGTTAAAGGGTGGAGGGGGGTGCGTGGGGTGCGTGGGGTGTTGTATAGGGGCCGAAAAGTGCTGTAAAAGGGGGAGTTCAAGCGCTATAAAAGCCCCCCCCCCCCCCGATTGGCAGTATTTTTTAAATTTTTTAAAAAAATTTAAAATTTTTAAAATTTTTTAAAAAAATTTAAAATTTTTTAAATTTTTTTAAATTTTTTTTAATTTTTTTAACTTTTATCAGCGCTTTTTTAAAAGCGCTGATAAAAGGGTCCTTTATTAGTGCTAAAACGAGAGCGCTGATAAAGGAAGCGCTGATATTGGACCCCCCCCCCCCTTTATCTACGCTGGCTTTATCAGCACTTTTCTAGCGCTGATAAAGGCCGTGTTTGTAGTAGTGTATAACCCCCCCCCCCCCCAACCCTCACTCCCTCTTCTCTCCACTCCTCTCCAGCACCAATCCATCTGTAAATTCTGCCCAAATCACTCCCCAAGGTCCTACCCCACGTCCAAAAGCTCTCACCCTCCCCAAAATACCAAAACATCTCCCCTTAAGAGGTTCTCAAAGGAGGATGTCTCAGGAGATAAATCCTTCATCCCAAATTTCTTCTATTATTTTAAGTTCTTTTCTTTTTTATTTCTTTCCTCACCTCCCTTAACCATAATAGTAAGATAAATACAGTAGCATAAATGTACTGGAATGTCTTCATGCTAGTGGTAAATTTCATTATCATCTCTCATTTCCCCACCCTTTTATTTGAACGAAATGAAAGCACCAATTGAGATGTGCTAATTTAGCACATTGAAGGACAACAAATTATCAATTTTGGTTATTATCATTAATTCTGGTCATGTAACCACTGGTGTTATGGTTGAACCAGATTATTATATATGTAATATATCCTATTTTGTGTTTTGTAATCTTTTGGTACAAATCGAATTAAATTATAATGAAAAACACATTCTTTGTAACCAAATCTACTGATTAACAAAAACGGTTATCACTAAGGTTATATATATAATAATTTGACATCACTATAAGTAACCTAATTAAAATTAAAACCGTGTAATATCCCGGATGTGAAATAATGAATTAATCTTCAATTCTGGAAAACCACTTTCATCTTTCATATAATCCAAACTTGAATATAAGTGAACCGATCTTTTAAAGCCAAGAAAACAAACGAGCCCGGACAATCAAATTGAACCATATTACTTATCAAACAGGATTTCAATGAAATAAAAAGGGTTATAATAAATAAATTAAATATATAAGAGGTTATGTACATATGAATTAATATACCTAATTTTTTATTCATGTTATTAATAACAAGTGGATAACACCACCGGATTTGAGGTAAGGGATCCTCTCCTTTTCTCTATAATCAAGATTTTCCTCTATACTATGCCTTTTTATTTGTACTAGAAAATGATGGGGTATGTTTAAGAACCTCCCTCATGATTCCTTATGGATGTATAAGTGATGAGAAACCCCATTTATCTCTCATAAATCCCTCTTGGTCACACCCGACAACATGCCAATAAAATCGTAACAAACTGTACCCGAACCTTCTTTGTTCTTTCGGGTTGCCTTATCATTCATTCAAAATGGTGATATATTATATATATATGTGTGTATTATGAATTCTGGTTATTTGTAAACGATTATTATATCAATACCATTTCATCACATTCTTTCGGGGAGATACATGCTTTTGAAAGATTTCCTCCTCAGAACTTTCTGATAAGCCAACCTGTTTTAAGGGGACATCCCAAATTTTTACCCAAATTTCAAGTGCACTCTATCCTATGTTTTAAAACACCATGGTATTTATAAAATCAGTATTTTTATTATGAAGACATTCTTGTTTCAATTCTGGTTTTATATAAAATAATGTACTCTTCTCTATTTGAAAAGCTCTAGAGCGTTTTCCTTAAAACCTCACAAAATGTTTTAATGCTAATGTTTCTAAAATAAATTTTTTGTATGTTGTCACTTATATTTGACACCACATACCTTGTTATATGCCTATTTACCCTATGAATGTCCATGTATGATCTAATACCTTCCTTTCATGGACACTTTCGTGATACACCCATTGGATATGTTTTATGTCATGATTGTGGTACCCAATTCTTTCCATGGGTAACCTTATGTTTATGTATGGTTGATTGTGTATGATTATTTATGTGGAAAAATTATTTATGTGGAAAGAATATTCCTGAATATGTTGATATGGGTGTTCCCAGATAGCGCTCTAATGCATTGGGTAAGGATAAGTCTCATGAGATGTGAAGTGAAACAGGATTGGCGGTTAGCCTTGACCCGTACTGAAATGGGAAACAGGATTGGTGGTTAGCCTTGACCTGTACTAAAGATATGATTTATGATTCTAAAACATTTATCTGATTCCATGTAAATATGATCCCGTGCTTATATTAAATGATTTCATATGTTTCATGCTTTGGATATCATTATGGCATGCCTCTTAACTCATGTTCTTGAGATGTATCCTTATGTTCATTTCCTTACAGGGCATTTTTAGCTCATCCCTTTGTTTATGTGTTCCCCATGGTACCCTATATAGATGTAAGAGATCAAAGGAAGTTAGAAGCTCTTTATGGAGATTAAATAAAGAAGTATTTTTTTCATTTTTTATGTTATATGTACCTAGTCTTCCAAGACACTAGACATAATGATCCCTGGCATGTACTCTGATGATAAATTATGCTTAAAATCATAAAATGTTTTATGTAAAAGGTTTTGGGTCGATATATTGAGGTTATCACTATTCAGAACCCAATTGGTCGTGTTGTTATAGAGTGTTATTATAGGAATAGTCTCTACCTTAGGACTAGAGTCTATGTGATTGGATTAGGGAAATAGAGTTGTGTTTTTCATGTTCATCTTTTAGGCCACTAACTCTAATGTTGGTATGTTCACCAATGTATCCAAACACCAAGACTCTGATCACCTTCCATTCAATGTAGTTCATGTAGACATTGGTTGGAGGGAAAATATTGGTACATTCATATTTAAAAAATCAATCATGATTTATATGTCCTTCACGAGCCATCTACCTAGTTGTACGCTTTGACTAGGTGTATCTTGTTTATTTCAAGTTTCGTTCATGAATATATCCATCTATGATTCCAACATGTGATCTCGAGGGTGATCTTCCAAGTGACGAGGCGTCACTATTGGGGAATGTACTATAGATAACACCTCTAGGTGGACTACTGGTTACACCTCCACATGTTCAGTAGTCTCTAACACTAGTAGTTCTATTTGTGGATGTAGGAAATCTGAGTGTAAAACATGTGTTACATAGGAAATGATCACCCATGTTTTAAGGAGAGCTTGAAACCCATATGGTTGGGAACTGTTTAGAGGTAGTCACTTTATTAATCCACCTTGTGAGAAAACCTGAAAATCATATGGTAATCAACCCAAAGAGTCTTCTTCATCGCTCTGCATGGTGATGGTTGATTTCAATGACTCATTAACATGATGATAAAACTCTTTCCTTAACAGACTTCATGCATCAGTTTATGGAAGAGTTTCATTCTCCCATGTTGTGATTAGTGTGAATAGAAGAGAATATCCATCTGCATTACGTTTTTTTGAACATGGTGGGGTAGTCAATGAGGTATATTGATCTCTAAGGATACTCAATGGATATCATTTGAGATCCATTTTTTTGAAAATATACCGTTGATCAGGGATTATGCGGAGATATCATAGATTCAACGATATCCTACATCATCCATGCATATTTTGGTTTACTTATGTGAGACTTTGTTGTGGATAGATTCTTTGATGTGTAGAAGAATACATAGGGTTATAGTTTAAGGAACCTAGGAGCTGAGGCCTTGATAGAAGGCACCCAATAGTAGTTTTAATGATTCAATAATGATAAATGCTTTTGGAAATGATCCCAGACATAGGATCAGTGGTGCTTGGATCTAAAGATGGATTGAATCATTCATGGGAGAGGTGGTGTTTCTATTATGATGGTCAATAAAATAAATCTTGGGATTGTATGAACATTATTAAATCTAGTTGAGATATGGTTCAGTGACCTCAAATGATTATATAGATACAAACATATGGTTTTCCACAGTGTAGTGTTCATGGAAGAGTGAATGAAAGAGAAGTGTGGGTGGTTGGAGAATTGTCATATTAACACAACCACTCCCAGGTGTTCCATGTCAGGTAAAGGGAGAATGTGTTTGTGGATATAGCAAGCTAGTGGTTGTGGCATCCTTTTACCCATAGGATATATGGATGATATTATGTACAATCATTTTCATTTAATACTTTGATAAAATATTGATAGGCATAGGTTCGAGTCATTCTATTCTTTCCACTTCTATGGTCGAAGAAATTTATATTCTTATTGGTAAATTGGTTTGACCCTTGTGGTTGGAGACTCCAACAGAAGTTGAATTAGTGATTGAACAATTCCACCAATAATGTGATATGATTATTCGAGTTGGGAAAATTATATGGGATCTCTTTTTATCAATGTCAAGGAATTATGAAGTCATTATATGTATAGAATGGTTATCCATGGTTCATTAATAGATTGAATATATTAGGAAGAGGACGTGGTGTGTCTATAGTGATGGGATCTGCTTTTCCTTTTTGGTTTAAATTTAATCCTTTGAAGAGAATTATGGGATTTCCAATAAGTGATTGTGGGTTATGGATAACCATTATCTAGCAATACTATTGGAGTAACAATGTCATGGGCTACCAGTTACTTATTGTAGTGGTGGGTTATGGGGATGTCTTTCCTTAGGATGTTTCATTATTTCCACCCAACTTTGAGATAGACATATGCATTAGAATACACCTCAGGATGGCCACAGTATATGCTTTACCATATCATATTTCTCACACATAGCTTTCAGAGTTGAGGGTGTAGTTGGAGGACTTGAAAGATATGGACATTGTGATATCCATTATTTCCCCTTGGGAAGCCCTAGTGTTGTTCTCTTAGAATATATAATAGGTATTTAGGATATATGTTGATTATTGACCCTTGAAAGAGGTGACCATGTAGAATTTATATTAACTACCAAGACTCCATGACCTTTGAATCATTGGAGAGGGGAGTGATAGTTCTACAACATTGACCTCAAATCAATATATCACCAGGTATGAGTTTAAGTTGATATTTATCTGTTGCGGCAGTCACTATGAGTACTTGGTGATTCCCTTTGGCATGAAGAACCCCCTAGAGCTATTTGTGGGACTCATAAACCAGACCATTCATCATTTCATACACCATTTTTTGGTGGACTTCATTGATGAAATCCTAGTGTACTTATCATCACAATAGGATAATACGAGATACTTGACGATAGTTCCGGACAAACTCGGAGAGAGCTATCATTATGGGATTTATTAAATGTTTCAGTTCTGTATTCGAGTGGTCCACCTCTTAGGAAACACCATCTATGAGGAAGGAGTGGTGGTGGACCATAAAAATATTGAGTCAATGCAAGAATGGGAGATCCCAAGACTATTACTATCATGTAAAGTTTCATTGTTTCTTTAGGGTACTCTCTAATTTTTTTCCATTATTTCACATTAGTATAAGCACCATTAATAGTTTGGCCAAAAAGGAGAATCCATTCATTTGGTTGAAAATGTTATAGATTTTCATTCATATGCTGAAACAGGTCATAAAGATCACTCCCATATAGATATTTATAGAGGTGGGAGTCTAGTATCTAGTGTTCTGAAATGAATCTGAGATTAGGATGGTTTTATATAATGTTATTGTTAGATATTTCATATGATTTAAATCCATTGTGACCACATAACCAAAACAACAAAAGCCATGATTTAGGGTTATTTGTTGTATTATTCAAATAGTTGGTGTGGAAACACTACCTGATGGGAGAATGGTTTATCTTATACTCTAAAAACTACATTACCATGATAATATTATCTTAGAAGGACCATAACATGAGACAAAAGTGATGTCTAGTGATCCTTCGAGACTATGACATCGAGATTTTCTATACTCCTAGAATAGGGAACGTGGTGGAAGTTTCTCTCAAAAGGGGATATTGTTCTCATTTGTTGGATAACACATCAAAGTAGTTAGCCTTGTTGTAGTTTTTAGTAGCAGATAAGGATGTTGATTCATATTGTCAGTCAAAGACTATTACCCCATCACTTTTAGATAATTTTAGGGATGTTCGACATGGTCTCACCTACAGTCAAACCTTATATAATCATATATCTATTTTATGTCCTCTTTATGGATATTATGAAGGTGTGGAGCACATTATCATATTCATAGGATGTGCATTGGAACCATTGTAGTTTCACAATTAGTTGATTTGGGAGTTCCATACACCCCCTTCGGTACTAAATAATGTTTTCCAAAGATGTACCCTAACATCCGACATCTATTTTTTTTGGTTAGGCATGAAATGATTTATTAATATATCCATCTCTCAATGCCTCACTTATCAGCAATTAAAGGCTGAGAACCAGGTTCTATTGGTTTTAGATCAATCCCTTGAGGTCCCAAAGTGTATGTGGACCGTGATATCTGTGGAATACATGATACAGTTACCACATAAGTCTTGTTGATATGATTCCATCTTAATGATCATATAATGAATTACTATGTTAGTCCTATTAATTACTTTTCAAGAGCAGATCTCAATAGGGAGATTTTGATAACTCTATGTGTAGAATATAGTTTGGAACCTTTGTGTTCCCTCAATTATCTTTTCAGACCATGATTCTCAATTTACATCACTATTATGTAGGGGATTTTATGAAGACTCAGGGACATACATTCATATTATCATGACATTTAACCCCTGACGGGTGGCCTAACAAAGAATACAATTTAGGTCAATGTGGATATATTATAGGCTTTCATGAGGGATTTTGGATGTATTTGGGAGGATCATCTATCCTTGATGGATTATGTGTACATCCACACCAACCATTCTTCCAATGTAATATCATTATTAGATGAATTGTATTGACACCCATGAAGGTCACCATATTTTTTGACTACTCCAGAAAATTCCACACTCATGGGTCCAATTTTGGTGTGAGCTACTATAAGGAAGGTTCAAATAATCTTGGAGTGAATGGGGACTACACAAAGCCATAAAAATTCTTATGTGGAATGATATTGGGGACCTATTGATTTTTATAAGGAAGAAAATGTGTTCCTAATTGTCTCACCATGATATGGATTGCATATATTTGGTTAGGGTGGTATTCTGTCATTGATATTCATTGGACATTTCAATATACTCTGTATAGTTAGTGAGGTGTGTTATCTCATGGAACTACCACTTCAATTAGACTGAGTTCATGACATATTAAACATGTCATATCTAAGGAAATAAATTCATTCTCTATTACATGTTTTCAACTGGGGTGAGGTAGAATGTGCGGATGGGGAATCCTTTGTTGTGTTCCTGGTAGAGATCAAATACCAACTAGAGAGGATCCTCTTTTGGGGATCAATTCCCCTAGTGCATGTTTGGATGAAGCATGTGAATCATCAAGATAGATCATGGGATTCGGAGACCCAGATGCGATCCTAGTATCCCTATCTTATTGAGTAGTTATTTCTCTTTTTGTTATGAAAATCCATAATTTCGGTATAATTTCATAACTTTTATTCTTTGTATTATTTTTTTATATTATATGGATTATTTTTTGAATCCATTGTTGAGACGGCATAATATTCAAAAGCTTATTGAGCAAAAAATAAATGTTTAAACTATATTAAAAAAAATTAATTATCATGCACATGTAGTATTTATTTAAATGTTGAAAAACTCCCATATGGGGCCTAGATCAGAAATCCATGGGCACAATTTTGTTCAATATGTTGGTTTTACCCTATGATCAACATAACCATTATCAACATTGGGAGTTTTAGAAAACATTATCACAATTGTGAATTAATAAAATAAATTTATTTTATTTTATTGGAAATAGTGACCAATCTTCTCATCTATTTAAATATAGTTATGTCAAATATTCAGGATTATCTGCATTATGATGAATGTTTGAGAGGAGCCTTTGGGAGATAATTGGTGGAGATCATGATGAATAATGACAAATAAAGATCAGATAAAGGATCATTGAACCATCTATGTTGTGGATCACACAAACCATGGTAAAAACTGATCATTCATAATCAATTATTGATCTATACATTATTTATGATGTTTTATTTTTATTTTTCCTTCCATTTTTTATCTCGGTCGAATGCATCTCAATTCCTCAAACTGAATTGACTTGAATCGATAATAGATTAAATTTTGAGTATAAATTTTTCATTTGGTTTTATCCATTTTCATTTTTCATTTTCTAAGAAAATGTATTGATGAAAAAATAGAGGTTGAGTTTTTATAATCACATTTTATTTCATATGGATTACTACCATGATTCCTCACACGATCATGAAGAAAATTATTATGGACCATGTATTGAGAAAAACAAGGTATTCAATCATTGCATGACCATTATTAGATGTAACAGATTGATATAAATGGTGTGTTTTATGATCAAGGGTACGATTGTAGTGAGATGAGGATTAAGGATACCAGATGTGGTTTAGAGTAGATATTCAATTTTCATTCTACCCATTTTTGACACATGGTGCTAGATGGCTAAATATTGGTGTTTTACATGTAGTTTTGAACCTGGATCTCAATGATCAATGATGTTTAGGGACATCTGAACATGAATTTATTTTTTATAGAGGGTTTCATTGGTTGAGTCATGAAGGAATACATGGAAGAGAATCTGAGGGTTCTGTAAAATCATGTGTTATGCAGAGTGTAATACAGAGTTAGACACAGTATTGAAAAACTATTTGGTGATAGGATTTTACATAGTGAGGAAATGATCACACACTGTGTGGCCCAAATCATACAAAATGTGTCATATAATAGGGATTCAATGTATATCATTGAAGATAAATCGGTATGGGTTGGAAAAAATGCACAAACCTGGAAACAAACAAGGGTACATGTGATTGTACCCGCGCCTAGCCAGCTGTACATGGGAATGGGTAAACATCATTGGAAAAGTTTTGGGAGATATCTATACATTTTTTGATTTCCCTCCACATAATTTACGTGTGGATTAAAAATGGTCTGAATTAGCACCTGATGGGTAGATCCTGGTCCAGAAATGAACATCGTGTACTCTACATACATTATGTGTACTCCGTTAGAGATAGATGGTAGCTCTTCATCTATTTTATTCAGACATGTTTTGGTTGAGTGTATTTCACCTAATTCATTCCCGTCATTGGTACATGGAGGAATTACATACATATCATGAGATTGTGATCCCCTCAAGAGGATGAGTATCAAATAGTGTTGTCATGTCCCTCCATGAGGCAGAAGTGTGATAATTTATCATATTTATACACTTGGTGGTGTTTTTACTATCAGTGTGACCTCTTTCAGTAGGGAGTTTTTCCTTCATATTACATGTTGTATAAGTAGGGATCACCTTATCATTGTCATATAATCCCATTTTGAGTGGGTTGATCTTGATTAGGTTCATGATATCCCCCAATGATCATTGTCAAAACCCCATATCTAAGTATCAGGGTCTTTTGAGACCAGTGTGCTTTCATGGAGGGTCTAATTATCTTGACCTCTTGGATGAATTTCTCTAATGATATGATGACATCTGTAGTGGATTCCTTAAGAATTGTAATTTCATTAATCAAAATCCAGTTGTTGGGTGTTGGTTATGACTGCTCGGTGAAGTGGTGTCCTTTCAGAGTATATCTATGTATTTATATTATTATGAATTTCTTTTTATATCATTTTTATGATGTAACTATAGATGATACAGTGTGATTAGTTTTTTAGGGTAACCGATTGGGTATTTTTATAATAAACCATGTATGGGATCATCCCACATCTGTCATTTCATATGTAGATGATGACCTATAAGACGATTTCATTAGAGTACATGGATCTCATAGAGAATATCGTGGATTTGAAAAACAGGGTTTTATTCTGAGTGCATGAATTTTATCATAGTCCTCACCCGTTGAAATAAGATGATTGGGTTATACAATATTGGATGTTCAAAATTTATGATATGTAAGGATAAACAGGTGGTCTAGTAACTCTATTCCAAATCACTAAATTGTATCTAAATCAAGATTTTATTAACCTCAAGTGGCCTCGTGAACCCCCATGGTGCATCGATTAATTTCATAGGTCATCATATGAAATTGGGGGTTATTTTCTCACCAATGTTATAATAAAAATTCGTTGAAAAACATTTTTATGATTTTAGGAAGACCCATCAATTGGTGAGATTCCTTAAAATTAAATTCCATGTCATAATCAGTCATATATTTTGGAAAAAGAATATAAACCTGATACCACTCTTTGAATGAACACATTCAATACAAATCCATGTCTAGTGGAAAAATAAAAAATTGACCACAATTAAATGTCCATGAAAATTGATACTATGATAATGATAACAATTTTGAAATAGGTTATATGATATGGGAGTCCCCATAAAAAATATAGATATCTTTAGTTATATATGGGATATGATAATACTCTAAATTATTGATTCCTACTAATCCAGGGACATCTATTGGCGTCCAATATAACTATTAATGATAGTAAAATAATTATTAAAGATGTGTGTCCACCAGGGTGTCCAAGAAGAGCTTGAATATAAATACTCAATTGGTTATGGCCATTTTCTTATTATGTCACACAATTATATAACATGTGTATATATGAATATGTATTCATATTTATATATATTTCAAAAAACCATTTCTCACGCATTTTTTCAATTAAATTATGGACATAAAATACTAATAAGAAATTTATTCAATTAGAGAATAAACTAATTATTTTAGACAATATTTTCAATAAGTAATATTGGTAAATAATATAAATTAGCATAACATTAATAATTTTCAAAAATATAATTCAATATTCCATTGATACATGATCAGGATCCATATAGTCTACCTATAAACCAAGAGGTACATATTTTTCAAGGATATATATTAGTACTAATACAATCTATGTAGTAACGTTCTCATATATGTCTGTGTCTTTAATTGTGTATGTGTGTACATAATCATACATCATGGCTGGACACATATGTGTAAATAGGGAGTTACTATACATGCTTTAGACATCCCTATGAACCCACTCAAATCCACATAGAGAGATACTATTCATACGACCCTCTTATAAGGCTCCAATCATCCTAGAGAGGAGAATGTGTGTGTGTGTGTGGGTTTTCCATTATCTTATGGATATACATTGTACCAACTATAATTTTGACCAATCACCTAATAGGGAGGAACTATTTGATGCACACTATCATGCCTCGACCCGGCGTATTGTATTTTAATTTTCTTTATATCGTTTCTAGGATAATATTAATAATAACTATATTATTATTATTAGTTATATTATAATTATTTGGTTTCCATTTTTATTTTATTTTTATTTTTTTCCTTCTATTATTTTCTATTCTTTTTCTCTCTCCTTATTTCTACTATCCTTCTCCCATGTGTGTCATGCAGAACCCTCCCCATCTTCATGGTGTGCATGACACCACCACCACTTAGCATACCCCCCCCCCCTCTTGTCGGCCAACTAGTTGTGTCGGTGGACTCCTCCCTCGAGACTGCCACTACCATTTCCACTTTCCTAGGCACATCCCACTACTTCCATCATCCTTGGTCCCCTCCTACCTCTTCATCCATGGCAACACCACCCCCAATTTTTGATCTGCCTTCCGCTGCCATTTCCACCCATATTTTGGTTGATATATAGTCAAAACATCATGGTGAGTCCTCTCTTTCCCTCTCCTTCTTCCTTTACCTGACATTTATTCTTTTTTCACCTTACTATGTTCAGCTTAAACCCCATGGTAGGGTTTAACTCATTTGTTGATTTTCATCCATTACTAGTTTTGTAGTGGGATTCTCAAGTTGTGTTTATGCATGTTTCACCATTCGTCGATGAATTCAAGGTGTTTTAGGTTGATCCGGGTACTGTCACCAATTGAGGTAAGTGTTTGGCATCTGATGTATGGATATGGAAAAAATTAGACTTCCATATTTAGTTTATCTTCTGGTAATTGGGTCGAAATTCATTGAACTACACCGTGGTTTTATTTAGTTTTATTTTTTGTAGCATGTATATTTGTAGAGAGAAATTTGTTCGAGTTGTTATTGTCTGAGCTATGTGTTTGAGGTAGGTTCCCTATTCTTGATCATTTAATTTTATGTTCATGATTGCCTAAAAATTTCAAATATATAATATCACATTGTAGTGGTATATGTATATATATGTTAGGGAGAATTTCTATAACCACACAACTTTGGTTATTTTTTACCTATTTGATTTGTGTAATACTAGTTTTGTGATTTCCTTAAATTTAATGTCTCGCAAATGTAAAAAATGGGTTTTTTAAATGATTTCTATTTTTCAAGATCATTTCTTATAACTGAATGGTTTATTATTATGTATGATTAGTGAATTGGCCCATTTGGAACATGTTTATGGCATTGGGTGTTTTTATTTTGGATATTTGAAATGCATTTGAAAATATAGGATTTTTTATGCTGGAAAATGTAATGGATCGGTTGTCACCTTATGCCCTTCTTGATGTGTAATTTGTTATTGAATGTGTAATGGATATTTTTAAATTCATTTTCCCCTTTCGGCAGGGTTTTTAATAAAAGTGTAATGACATATTTGGTTTTTCAAATAATCTCAAATGTGATTTTTAAGGATGGTATTTTTTAAACCCATGTTTAAATGGTTGGTTGACATTATTGAAATAATTTCATCATTTTAAGCATGGTTTAAATCATGTTATTAAATGTGTAGTACAACGGTTGTTTAATTGGGATTTTAGATGAATTTCAAAATTTAAATGTTCTTGTGATTATGGGTTCTAAAATGATAATTTTTCCTTGTAAATAATTAATAATTTTTCACGCATTATTAATGGTTTTTAATAAAATAAAAACACATCTTGATGAAATCCCCCGTGTTTTAGAAAATGATGTGTTTGTTGAATGTACGTATTTTGATATTTGCCTACTGAAGTGTCTTTTTCATTTCTATTTATCTGAAAAGTGGAGAATGTTATAATGAAGGGAGATTGATTGTGAGTGGTTGAATGTGTTTTTGAATAATGAATATGATGTTTTCATGTATTTTAGTGTGATGAAAAAACACCACCACTAGAAATATATCACATGGGAAGCCCGAGGTATCTATGTGGGTGGACTAGGACTAGTACGCTTGTTGATTCGTAAATGACTTTTCCCGATTAATTTTAGCATGATTGATGAAAAAAAACATACTAAAAATGTGATATTAAAGTAGACCACCTGGCCGTGGAATTTTATTCCCCCTAGTTCTCATGCATGAGAATGAAGTTGGTTCTGGTTTCTATATCACATTTAACTAAGTTAAGTGGTCTTTAGGGTCCCACTTGTGCTAGTTACCTATAGGTATTTACCATGGTTCTTGTTTGTGACATGAATCTTGGGATGTGATTTTCATTTTTTTTGTTTCATAGTTGATGTCTCATTTCTGAAAACCCATTTATTTATCGAATTATATTTCTTTTAATTTAGAAATTTTAATTCATTCTTGGGAGCTATTTTGAAAATGTATTGGAATAGAAAAATTTTTCCAAAAATTTAAACTGGTCACATGAATTTGAAAAGAATGAAAAAAAATTATTTTATTAGGTCTTATTTTAAAATAGGTATGATTGGGTTTTTTAAATGGTAGGGGAATATGGCATTGGTGTTCTTTGGAATTCCTACTGAGAATCGTAGTGCTCACGCCTACTTTATCTTTATAGTTTTATGTTATAGATTTGGATTTCACTTACATCGAGGGTGTTTCTGTATTTCGAGATATGTTTAGTTGTGGAACTTTTCGCTTTGTACCTTTGCTGGTGTTTATTATTTTTTATTAGTTTATATAATTTTCATTTCATCTATGTATGGTCCAAATCCTTCTGATATTATTTATTTTGATTCATGAAACCAATTTTCTTATTATGGGGAAAGGGAATGCATTTTGTGCCTTGTCATGGGCCGAATCGGTTGACTGGATCATGGATGACTTGGTTTGGTTTGTGAAAAAAAATTATTTGAGCAGTTTTAGCACAAGTCTTTTGGGGATGTACAATAGTTTGGAGTTAGTATTGTTGGAATATATGTGTTCAATTTTGTATATGTTTTTTATCAGCACCTATTCAAAATGAAACATGAATTTATAGGGTGTTCTGGATTAGTCATTTATAAATGTATGTGTTTTATCTCAGTTGTTTATTAGGTCCTTATTCCAGTTTCGATGTTTATGGTTTGTCATGAAATTTGGTGGTTATTTTGGATGGGTTTGTGGTTTCTATTGATGGCTTTATAATCCATGTGAAGACCATGAAATTTCATTTGAGGACTTCTTATGTGCTCACCTAGTGGGTGCATGTTCTGCTAATCCGTTTGACCAAATTGTGTGTAGTATAGGTTTTTTTAAGAATCTGGAATATTGATTCGTTGAGTGAATTGGTTGTTTTGGAATGTTCTTATTGTGACATTTTGTTGGTTTTCAAGTTTTTTCCCATTTTTTAAAAAATTGATTATTGGTCATTTTAATTTGGATTTCTAAAATGTAAATCATTGCTTCATTGAAAATATAATGAGTTGTTTTGGGGATGAAAATTGTTTAATAACATGTTATGAGATCTTGAAATGTATTATAAAATGTGTAATTGAATATGATTTGGAATGATTTTTGGGGTTTATTGAATTTATTTTGAAATTTAAAATTGGATTTTCATAGAAAAGAAAATTTGGAGATGCTAAGATTACAGATTGTAAAATATTTCATCCAAATTGGGTTGGACTTTCAAATCTCATATTTATGTTTTGTTTTATAAATGAGATTTTTTTGTTTTGATTTGGAATTAATATGGATTCCCACATGTATAGAATAATTTATTTAGATGGGTATGGTTATTGGTATGCATGGATGGGTGCTCGAGTTGGCTCGGGAACGTATGTATGTTATGATTCATAGAATACCAATGGTGGGATCTCTGTTTTCATCACATGTCTTGTATTCTGAAATAATTTTTTAATTAGTGATGTGCTTTGATGATTTTAGTTTATGAAATTTTAAAATGTAATGTTGGGTTTAAAAGGATGGTTTAGTCTTCAGATAGTTTTGAAATGGGATGGTTTTGAATTTTTTTTTTTTGAAAGAGGGGTTTAGTCCTGGATGGTGATATTTCATTTATATTATTTATATTGATATATGATAAGGTTGTGTATTTTTTTTATGTATTTTTATTTGGGATTCATGCTTGTTTTTAAGCTAGTGTTTCATGGTTGAAATGATGTTTTGAGTTTGAGTTAAAGATTTATGGTTAAATGTGGTGTTTTTTTGTGATTTCATTCAGGTTGGTTTTTTTCATCATATTTAACGTATGCTCCACCGAAATATATAATGGTCCCCAACGGGTCATTTTCAGTAGTTAATTTTACACAGTCCCCCACTTGAGTGGTGTGGTACATTTATTTTCATTGTTTTTTATTTTCTCTATGGTGGTCAAGTTTCTATAGGGGTTTCAGTGTAGCATGACGCAGTCGAGTGTTTCTTCGAGTCGTTAGGAACTCTAGATGTTGTGAATGGAAATTTTTAATGGTTTTTTTTGAAGGGCCATGATCTGACTAAAGAAGGGCAATTTATACCTTCTCCCTGCATGTTGGGGTTGTAGCAAGTGTGTTCTGACAAATATAAATATTTTTTAAAGGTTCTCATGAAGGGTTCCATATCCAATAAAGAGGGTGAATAATAGGAATATATTCTTGGCATGAGACTTTCATCAGTGCATTTTTCTTAATCCTAATACCACACACTCATATGTTTCATATGTGGTCGATTTGGGCACTCAAATATGTTTGTCATAATATTTTGAAGGGTTGTCAATGGTGTGGCTGTGTGGGTCACCTGGGGAAGTCTACAAGTAGTCATGCCCGAAGATGAAGCCTCAGTTAGAATTTTTTCGTTCCTAACACTAGTGTATAAGATGTTTCAATACATAATATCATCATCGATAAGTCTCTAAGGGATTCTTTTCACACAGTCAGGTGGTTTCCTGTGCGAGGGTTGCACATCCAACCTATCATCTCTAATGTTGGGGAAGAACCCAGTTAGGTTTTTCTTCATGTGGTTTTAAATTTGGGTGGGGGGGCTTTTTTGGAGGTCTTGGTGGCCTCTTCTACATGATTTTAAGGGTTGTTCCGTGTTAGTGTAAAACTCAAATGATTGAACATTCTTTGGACCAATTCCACCTTTTCTCTAAAGCTCATTTGGAAATGTATGTATTTTATGGATTCTATACATCATTAATTGGATTGGAATTTTTCTAGTATCTATTTTGTTTGGATTCCCCTTGTAAAAGGGGTTTCAGGATGGTTCATGTTGATATTTCTCCTTGTGTTTAGGGGCAACCCTTGTCAGTGGGTTTATGATGGAAAATTAAATCCACATTATTGAAACAAAATTGAGAGTTCCCATGTGGGTGCCACTATACTACAAAATTTCATACATAGTGGAGAGACCCACTATGGGTCTCACCAAAGTATTCCCTCAAGATGGTCAAGTGAGACTCAAGAATTAATTGGGTCACACCAACATCAGGTTCCTTGATTGGTTTTTTGATTTGTTTCGATTTAGGAATGTCAATATTCCTCTATAGTCCTAATATGGTGGGGAGAAAACCATAGAAAAAGATTCACATAGATCTTAGTATTAATGGTTTTCTTGTTAGGGAAACTCTTTTCATGTACTCTACCAGACCCCGATTATTATCGGTTATTAGCCCAGAAGATGGTTTGTATAGAAAATGTTCATTGGAGATCTTCATGAGACTCTAGTGATTTATCTTGGAAGTGTTTGGTTTTTATGATGAATGTTCATTGGAGATCTTGATCAGACTATAGTGATTTCTAGGGGTGTTCCAGGTCGTGGTTTTGTTTGGAAATGTGATTCCCAAGTTGTTGGATAATTCTCTTAGTATTCCCAATCTTGATGCTCTTTTTCTTGGGTGGAAAGTGTGTGTTCAACCCTCATGTGGTAGGGGTTTCATTTTGAGAATAATTGTGTTATTGTTTCGAGATTTGAATATCCATGTCTATTGGGAATTGTTTTGGGGCTGAATATGTCATGGTGGGGAGAATTTTCACTCCCCTACATGGAATGTTGTATTTTAATTTTCTTTATAACATTTTTGATATATTAATAACAATAATAATAATAATATTACTATTATTATTTATATGTTTTCATTTTTCTCACTTCTATTATTTTCCATTATTTTTTCTCTTCTTCTTTCTCCCCTACTACCATTTGTATCACACGGAACCATCCTCCTCTTCCATGGTGCTTGCGACACCCCCTCCGCTTGGCTGACCCCCTCGCTCACTAACGGACCATTTGCGCCAGCGACCCCCTCCCCCAATCACACCGCTTCTATCCACTTCATCTCGAGCACATGTCACTTCTGCCATGGTTATTGGTCCCCTCCTTACTCTTCTTCCATTTCTACATGACCCCCTCCTTCATGAGCTCCCTACCACTGATGTTTCCACCGATATTTTTTAGGATCTCTAGTCAGAAACTCATAGCGACTCCTCTTATTCCACCCCCTTCTACATTTTGCTCTATTTTTCTTCTTCCTAAAACCTTATTGAATTCTAGAGAATCCCTAGGGTCTGGATTAGCAGGTTTATTAGTTTTTTTCCATTTTTAGGGTTTTAGTGGGCTTCTTAGGTCGTGTTGATGCTTTTTCCGACAACCACCACTAAATGTGAGGTGTTTCAGGTTGATTCAGTTTTCATCGTCGCTTGAGGTATGTGTTTCACATCCACAGTATAGTATCTGTAACGCCCCGACCCCAGCTACCCAGAGTCGGTGCATTACTTCATAACATTGGCATGATCACAAGAAAGATCAAATCTCGAAAGACCGATTGGTTTAGTAGCCTTGGAAACACTAGATATAATCATAAAGTTTTACATTACATTTCAAAGTGAAAAACTACTACAACAACAAAGTCTTCATATCCACACTATTAACCCCTCATAATATCCCTTCAAGTCATTCATAATTTACTTCTTCACTACCTGGGAAAAATAAAACATAGAAAAGGGGTGAGCTCAAATGCCCAGTAAGGATAACAATATAGCGGAAACTTTCATCAATAAGAATAAACATTTAAGGCAATGTATAACTAAAACAAAAGCCTTTTAAACATGAACTTTCAACATGGTATGGCATAAATAAAATGAAATAATGCCATTTACTTATTCACATGGATATTCCACTAATCGAATAATCACATGCAAAAATAAATAACCACTTTCATAATGTTGGAATGCATAATGCCAGACTATCATAACCACATAGCCAAGGCCTCGTGCCAAGACTACAAATAAGATTTTGTCAAGGCCTTGTGCCAAGACACTAGTTTGTCTCATGAGACCTACCGATGCATCGAGGAGCTATAGCGGGCTCCACCCGTCACTTATTAAGTCCAATGCATTCCCATATGAAAAGGTTTAAACATAACATAAACATTCGTATTAAAACTAGCATACGAAATGTCAATACTTTCACAATAAACTATGAATGGTATAAAAATAGCACATCCACAGTCAAACATATCACAAAACCTTCAATACAATATAGAAGTTTTGTATCATAATAAATCAACTTCAAATAATCTTAAAATCCATCAAAGGATGTTGACATAGATGAAATCAAAATTCTTTTTAAAGAAATATCTCCTTTTATTTTGAAATCATTTAAGATCCATATAAAATAAAACATTTTCTTTGAAAATATTCTTATAAGCTTGTAAGTAAAGCTTTGAAGATTTTATAACGGCGTAAAATAACCGCACCCGCCGTATAAGTTAAAAAAAACATTCTTACCTCAATTCTGTCGAAAAGGTTAAAAATCACCTTGTTTGGAAAACGATGGAAAGATTCCTTTATAAACCTCTTATAAAAAGTCAAAAAAAGGTATAAATGACTTTAACCCATATTCTTGTAAATAGTAAAAATGTTTTGAAATACATTTTTAAGAAACATGGATGTGGATGATAAAGAGATCCCAGTAGATTATTACATATAAACAACCTCAGATAATGAAGAGATTGTGAAATAACCCTTACCTTGTACTTTTTCTTGGTTGGGGTAGGTTAACCTCCTGTATAATGGTGAAATAATTGTTATTAAATTATACAAGAATCATATACATTAATATGATATCATATATGATCTTTTAATATTGATTTGATAATAATATCTTAGTATTATCGTTGTTTCGGGTGTTAACTTACTTGTTTTCTTTCATATATTTTGTTACGTAAGACATGTTTGTAAAGGATAGGTTGTATATTATTCATATCCAGAATGATATCAAGTCCTTAAACATCATTTTTAAATCATAAAATGATAATTACGCTTTAATGGTTACGATGGAGAATGAATCTCATCGCGTTCGTGGAGACGGTAGTCCGTACGTACGCACGAGCGACAATATCATTCTTTTGATATTAAAATAATATATAAATGGATGGTATATCATATATACAGAATCATTAACATGTTATATTTATTATTTACATGAGTTACACATCATTATTATACCCATCCAAATAATATTATATTGAATAACAATTACACCACGACGTGGAGACGGTAAGCCGTACGTACGCACGTATGGTGACATGTTATTCAAAGGGTGGATAGAATACTGAATATGATTGTACCATATTTATAATAACATCACAGTATATGTGAGATACTGGAGTTATTATTTCAGAATGGTAAGAACAAAGGAAGAAGAAGTGGAAGAAGAAATGAACTTAGAAAAGGGTGGTGAGATCATTACCTCTTCTTCGGGTTCTTCCTTTTGATTTGATCAAAAGGGCTCCTTAGGTTGGCTTTCTGATCAAACTAAGGCCTCTAGGTTGTATTGAGGGATGTTGGGAGAGTATTTGGGCAGAGTTTGGCCGAACTAAAAGGCTTTAGAGGTGTGAAGAAATGAGAAGGAGGAGTGCCCTTTTATAAGAGGGGTGAGGGGCACCTTTGGAAAAGCTAGAAATATTAATTTATAATAAATTCATATTCGGTTTCTAAAGGATCCAAAGTTGACTATTCAAAGGATGAGGTGGGGATAGGTCGAAAACAACTCATCCAATAGAATTTAGACAGGTTTGGGTACTTATATTAACCTTATCTTTAAGTATTAACTCTAAGTTAATTAGTTTCACTTTTACAATGTCTCTTTGTATTTTTATATAATATGGTTAATAAACTTACTATATACATCCAAGAGACCCCCAAGTGGTCCATTAATGATTAACCTATCATAATATAAGTCTCTTGGCCGAACCTTAGATTTTTAGGAATTTAATATCAATTAATAATATAATATTTGTTTTAAGAACTCTTTTATGTCAATTTTGACACTATTCAATAGTTGATTTTTGTGAAACTCATAACAGATTGATTACTTCGAACAAAGTCCATTAAATCAATCCTAATATATCATATTAGCCTATAAAATTAGTTTAATTCATTAAAAGTTTCATATTATATTTATTTGGGTATTTATAATATCAATTATTTTAATTTTTCACTATTATAGTAATTACTGCATCATCATTGTGTCATAAATAAAATAACTTATTTATTGTCTAAAAATTATAAATAAAATATCATTATGTAGGAAATCGTTTTATCTTTCTAATAAATATTTATAATCGAAAATCCAACATGTATAACCCTATGTAAAAATTGTTCTTCTAAAAGATATATGCTTGTGTCATTTTTGTATTCATTTTAACTTAATTAAAATAAAGTGTCATTATCACTTACAAGTGGATCCATGGGGTCCCAAAATTGACACAAATATTCCCATGGTCGACCATGTATCAACCAATAGGGTTAAGACACGTTTTAGGGTAATTTTGTATTATTATAATATTATTTTTTTAACCCTTATTTACCGGATTTACCCTTTAACCATGGTAAATAAAATATTTACCGCAGTAATTATTCAAAATGTCTAAAAATAAAAGTTACCTATTTACATAATTTGGACATCCTGATTCCAAATATGGAATCCATTTTCCTAAATTCAAAACACAGAAGTGGCAGAAATTAATTTAAAATTAATTCCCGCTGTTAAAACAAAAAGCGTGTTTTTAAGAGATAATAACTATCAAAAGATTGACACTTGTTTATGTTTGGTTTAATTGTAAAATTATGTCCAATGATAAACATTAAATTGAATGGTAAAAATATATTCTAAATATACTTTAAAACCACTCAAATTCATAATTTATCACTATTAATTATTTTGATTAAAAAAGTTGTTTTTAATTAAAATTTAGAAATTTTCACTATTCATCAAAATATGAAAGTTATCCGAAATGTACCAAAATTTCACCCTAGGCTAATTTTGATATTCCGAATCCAAAAATGAAGTCCATTTTGAAATATAGAATATATATGATTTCAAAAATTAGGTATTACTATTCACAACGGCTAGTTTAATTAGTTGTGGTGTGTGTTAGAACTCGAGGTTGCGTACAACACACGCTATCGCATTATTCAAAGGGAAACGTACCGTAGAAGCTTGGGGTGTTACATTCTCCCCTCCTTCAAATAATTGCGTCCTCGCAATTTCTAGGGTATTACTGCATAAAAAGACTCGGGTGGTTCTTCATCATAAGTTCCTCGGGTTCCCACGTTGCCTCTTCCATCTTATGATTTCTCCACAAAACTTTTACCAGACGCGTCGTCCGGTTTCTCAGTACTTGTTCTCTTGTATCAAGAATCCTGACGGGCTCTTCACAATAGGAAAGATCGGGTTCCAGTTCTAATTCCTCATAGGTGAGTACATGCGTTGGGTCAGGCATGTATTTCCTCAACAGAGATACGTGGAACACATCGTGAACTTTGGAGAGACTTGGCGGCATTGCCAATCGGTAAGCTACAGCCCCAATTCGTTCTAGAATTTCGAAAGGGCCGATGTACCTGGGACTCAATTTACCTTTCTTACCAAAACGTATGACTCCCTTCCATAGAGATACCTTCAGGAAAACATGATCACCGACTTGAAATTCCAAATCCTTCCTTCGATTATCGGCATAGCTCTTCTGCCTACTTTGAGCTGCTTTAATGTGATTTTGGATTACTTTCACCTTTTCCACCGTTTCCTCCACCAGCTCTGGGCCTACAAGTTTTCTTTCACCAACGTCATCCCAACAGGTTGGTGTACGACATCTCTTTCCGTATAACGCTTCATATGGTGTCATCTGTATACTCGAATGGAAGCTATTGTTATAGGAAAATTCTACTAGTGGTAAATATTGATCCCACATACCCTGAAAATCAAGTGAGAAAGATCTCAACATGTCTTCTAAGGTCTGAATAGTCCGTTCTGATTGTCCGTCTGTCTGAGGGTGGTAAGCAGTGCTCAAATGAAGTTCAGTATCCAGGGATTTCTGAAGACTTTTCCAGAATCTTGAAGTAAAACGGGGATCACGATCAGAAACAATCGATAGGGGTACTCCATGAAGTCTCACAACTTCATTAATATATAGTCTTGCTAGACGTTCCAGGGGTAGATCTTCTCTTATAGCAAGAAAATGTGCTGACTTGGTAAGACGATCAACAATAACCCATATTGCATCGTTCCTTCTAGGAGTCTTTGGTAGCCCCATGACAAAGTCCATCGTAATATTGTCCCATTTCCACTCCGGTATGGGAAGAGGTTGCATGACTCCTCCAGGCTGTTGCCTTCCAGCTTTCACTTGTTGACAAACCATACATCTTGACACAAAATCAGCAATCTCCCTCTTCATGTTGTCCCACCAAAAATGTTCCTTCAAATCTCTATACATTTTGGTGCTCCCAGGGTGTATAGAGAAATTGGAACTATGAGCATCATCCAGCAATTCCCTTTTTAGATCAGGTATATTGGGAACACAAAGTCTCTTCCCGAATTTCAAAATTCCACCTTCATACGCAAAGTCTCTCAATCTCCCATCATTCACAGCTTTAATCTTCTTCTGAAATTCTTCATCATCGGTCTGAGAACTCTTAATCCTTTCTAGTAAAGATGGTTTGGCAACCATTTGAAAAAGCATTGATGTTTCACCTTCCCTGGTTATTCCCATGTCCATCTTCACTATATCCATGAAAATTGGATCCCTTTCAATTCTCATCATGTTCAGAACTCCATGGTCTTTTCTGCTCAAAGCATCTGCCACCTTGTTTGCTTTCCCCGGGTGGTAGTGTATCGTGCAATCATAATCCTTGAGTAATTCAAGCCATCTCCTTTGCCTCATGTTGAGTTCTTTTTGTGAGAAAATATACTTCAAACTCTTGTGATCAGTATAAATCTCACATTTTTCACCATAGAGGTAGTGCCTCCATATCTTCAAAGCAAAGATCACAGCTGCTAACTCAAGATCATGAGTAGGATAGTTTTGTTCATGAATTTTCAACTGTCGTGATGCATAGGCAATAACTCTATCATTCTGCATAAGGACACAGCCAAGTCCTTTCTTTGATGCATCACTATAAATAACGAACCCATCATTCCCCGATGGTAGAGTCAATATAGGAGCATTGACTAATCTTCTCTTCAGTTCTTCGAAACATTCTTCACACTCTTTTGTCCAAACAAATTTAACCCCTTTACGTGTGAGCTTCGTTAATGGGTTAGCCAATCGGGCAAAATTCTGGACGAAACGTCAATAATAACCTGCCAAACCAATAAAACTACGTACCTCAGTTATACTCGTAGGTGCTGGCCATTCTTGGATTGCCTTGGTCTTAGAAGGATCAACAGAGATTCCATCTTTAGAGACAATATGGCCAAGAAAAGAAATCTCCTGAAGCCAGAATTCACACTTGCTAAACTTTCCATATAATTCATGCCTCCTCAGAGTCTTCAAGATAATGCGCAAGTGATTTTCATGATATTTGTAGGTTTTGGAGTATACCAAGATATCATCAATAAATACCACCACAAATTCATCGAGATACTCCTTGAAAACTCTATTCATCAGATCCATGAATACAGAGGGTGCATTAGTCAATCCAAACGGCATTACAGTAAACTCGTAATGCCCGTACCTGGTTCGAAATGCTGTTTTCGGAATGTCTTCCTTCTTTACACACAACTGATGGTATCCAGATCGAAGGTCAATCTTTGAAAAGTATTGAGCTCCATGCAGTTGGTCAAATAAATCATCAATACGAGGTAGGGGATACTTGTTCTTTATCGTTATAGCATTGATCTCCCTGTAGTCGATACATAACCTCATAGATCCATCTTTCTTTTTAACAAAAAGAACAGGGGCTCCCCATGGAGAAACACTAGGGCGAATAAATCCCTTATTACTCAATTCCTCTAGTTGTTTCTTTAGTTCGACTAACTCTACAGTGGCCATTCTATAAGGGGTCTTCGATATAGGCCTTGATCCAGGAATCAAATCAATAGAAAACTCAACTTCTCGTTCTGGAGGATGTCCAGGTAAATCTTCCGGAAATACATCTACAAATTCTTTCACAATAGGTACATCTTCTATTTGAACATTCCTTTCCTCACCGACAGTTATTTCAGTCTCTTCCTCCCCGATAATTGAATTAAGTTGAGCTACAGGGGGTGGATCTAAATAAGAATTAGGTGGTGACGATTCTGCTCTAAAAATAAGGTGTTCTTTATCATTATCATCAAGAATCGTAACCTCTTTCTTCTTACAATAAATCTTCGCATCATAGTCCGAAAGCCAGTCCATACCGAGGATTATATCAAACTCAATCATAGGTATGACGATGAAATCAGCAGATAAAGAAAATTTATGTGCTCTAATGGGGACTGATTCACAAAACTTTGTTGCAACGATACTTCCCTTAGGAGTTTTAACTGACAACTCCCTTATTAAATCAAATTGGAAATATCTAATTTTCTTAGCAAACTGGGAAGATATGAAACAATGCGATGATCCAGAATCAAATAATGCATTTGCTAAACTTGAGGAAACCATTAAATTACCTGCCACCACGTCTTTCGGAGCTTCTACCTCAGCAGTAGTGATAGCATAAGCCTGGAATGATCCCTTGGCCTTTTCTGAGGTAAGTTCTCCTGACGCTTAGGACATGCATTTGCATAATGCCCCATCTCCCTGCAATTGTAGCACTGAACGTTGGTAGCTTCCTTCTTCCCCTTGCAATCATGAGCTTGGTGGCCTTTTTCACCACACTTGTAACAGACTCCCATTCCCTTCAAGCAAGTACCAGGATGTTTCTTCCCGCACTTACCACAAGATGGATATTCAACCTTTCCCTTCTTCCCCTTATTTCCATTCCCAGATTGATCAGCAGGTCTCTTCTTCTCTTGCTTTGCTTTAAAGTCATAAGACTTAGAGAATTCCTTTTCGGTCTTGATAGCACATGAGACAATGTCTTCGTACGATGAAAAGGATTGTGAGACTAATGCTCGACGGAGAAATGGTTTTAACCCATCAAAGAAACGATCAATCTTACTTCTTGGGTTGCGAATATAATCACCAGCGTACCTCGCTAACCTTGTAAAGTTAGCCTCATACTTTGTGACATTCTCATCCTCCTTTTGTCTCAGACTCAGAAATTGCCTTTCCATATCTGCTCGATGGTCGCGAGGAAAGTATTTTTCTAAAAACAGATCTTTGAACTCCCTCCATTCCATGTTTGATACTTCATCATCTTCCTTCATGTTTTGAATCAATGACCACCATTGATCAGCATCTCCAGTGAGGCGGTAAACTGCCATGGTAACTTTTTCCCTTTCACTACTCCCCAAAGCCTGAAATATTTTCTCTAGGGAAAATATCCATTGCTCAGCTACTAAGGGATTTGTACTCCCATTGAACGTTGGTGGTTGTTGTCTCATGAATCGATCTAACATTGATCCTCCACGCTGCGGATCAGGGTGCTCCATACGGGTAAGGTTATTATTCATAACCTGAGTAAGTTGTCCCAGTACGGTGATTAGCTGATCGGCACCAGTTGCATCACCAGCCCCACTATAATTATCTTGAGCAGGAGGGAAATCCCTACATGGAGTGCGCGCATTGATACGGTTTCCATTTCTTCCACTAGGCGCCATTTCTAAACAATGGCATAAACTAGATCAGTTTATGAATCAAAATACATAATCCCATACTTATAAAACACTTAACATAAATTGAACTATTTATGGATATAATCCATAATCATAAAAATGTTTTCTTTGAGGAAGTATATACTCATAAACCCTTCATAATGATTTGTAAAGAAAGTGAGAGTTATCCTAAGCATATCCCCCGGGAGTGTCGTAACCAAGAGTGCAGCAAGGCCCGTTGTCGTGCACCAGTTCCCGTTCGAGTCTAGCTCAAAGCGGTGTTTTCGGGTTTTACCCCTAGGTACATCTGTGCCAGAGCCGCCTCTACCTGCTCGTATCCAGACAGGGATGTATTGCTCGGAAAACTCACAAAATCTCTACAATACCAAAATTCTAGGAAGTTCTTCTATACTAATCCTCAAAGTTCATCTTAGGTCTACGTTCTCTAATCAGAGTTTATCTAAATCTAGCTTCCAAGGTTTGTACTAAACTTCCTCTGATACCAACTGTAACGCCCCGACCCCAGCTACCCAGAGTCGGTGCATTACTTCGTAACATTGGCATGATCACAAGAAAGATCAAATCTCGAAAGACCGATTGGTTTAGTAGCCTTGGAAACACTAGATATAATCATAAAGTTTTACATTACATTTCAAAGTGAAAAACTACTACAACAACAAAGTCTTCATATCCACACTATTAACCCCTCATAATATCCCTGCAAGTCATTCATAATTTACTTCTTCACTACCTGGGAAAAATAAAACATAGAAAAGGGGTGAGCTCAAATGCCCAGTAAGGATAACAATATAGCGGAAACTTTCATCAATAAGAATAAACATTTAAGGCAATGTATAACTAAAACAAAAGCCTTTTAAACATGAACTTTCAACATGGTATGTCATAAATAAAATGAAATAATGCCATTTACTTATTCACATGGATATTCCACTAATCGAATAATCACATGCAAAAATAAATAACCACTTTCATAATGTTGGAATGCATAATGCCAGACTATCATAACCACATAGCCAAGGCCTCGTGCCAAGACTACAAATAAGATTTTGTCAAGGCCTTGTGCCAAGACACTATTTTGTCTCATGAGACCTACCGATGCATCGAGGAGCTATAGCGGGCTCCACCCGTCACTTATTAAGTCCAATGCATTCCCATATGAAAAGGTTTAAACATAACATAAACATTCGTATTAAAACTAGCATACGAAATGTCAATACTTTCACAATAAACTATGAATGGTATAAAAATAGCACATCCACAGTCAAACATATCACAAAACCTTCAATACAATATAGAAGTTTTGTATCATAATAAATCAACTTCAAATAATCTTAAAATCCATCAAAGGATGTTGACATAGATGAAATCAAAATTCTTTTTAAAGAAATATCTCCTTTTATTTTGAAATCATTTAAGATCCATATAAAATAAAACATTTTCTTTGAAAATATTCTTATAAGCTTGTAAGGAAAGCTTTGAAGATTTTATAACGGCGTAAAATAACCGCACCCGCCGTATAAGTTAAAAAAAACATTCTTACCTCAATTCTGTCGAAAAGGTTAAAAATCACCTTGTTTGGAAAACGATGGAAAGATTCCTTTATAAACCTCTTATAAAAAGTCAAAAAAAGGTATAAATGACTTTAACCCATATTCTTGTAAATAGTAAAAATGTTTTGAAATACATTTTTAAGAAACATGGATGTGGATGATAAAGAGATCCCAGTAGATTATTACATATAAACAACCTCAGATAATGAAGAGATTGTGAAATAACCCTTACCTTGTACTTTTCCTTGGTTGGGGTAGGTTAACCTCCTGTATAATGGTGAAATAATTGTTATTAAATTATACAAGAATCATATACATTAATATGATATCATATATGATCTTTTAATATTGATTTGATAATAATATCTTAGTATTATCGTTGTTTCGGGTGTTAACTTACTTGTTTTCTTTCATATGTTTTGTTACGTAAGACATGTTTGTAAAGGATAGGTTGTATATTATTCATATCCAGAATGATATCAAGTCCTTAAACATCATTTTTAAATCATAAAATGATAATTACGCTTTAATGGTTACGATGGAGAATGAATCTCATCGCGTTCGTGGAGACGGTAGTCCGTACGTACGCACGAGCGACAATATCATTCTTTTGATATTAAAATAATATATAAATGGATGGTATATCATATATACAGAATCATTAACATGTTATATTTATTATTTACATGAGTTACACATCATTATTATACCCATCCAAATAATATTATATTGAATAACAATTACACCACGACGTGGAGACGGTAAGCCGTACGTACGCACGTATGGTGACATGTTATTCAAAGGGTGGATAGAATACTGAATATGATTGTACCATATTTATAATAACATCACAGTATATGTGAGATACTGGAGTTATTATTTCAGAATGGTAAGAACAAAGGAAGAAGAAGTGGAAGAAGAAATGAACTTAGAAAAGGGTGGTGAGATCATTACCTCTTCTTCGGGTTCTTTCTTTTGATTTGATCAAAAGGGCTCCTTAGGTTGGCTTTCTGATCAAACTAAGGCCTCTAGGTTGTATTGAGGGATGTTGGGAGAGTATTTGGGCAGAGTTTGGCCGAACCAAAAGGCTTTAGAGGTGTGAAGAAATGAGAAGGAGGAGTGCCCTTTTATAAGAGGGGTGAGGGGCACCTTTGGAAAAGCTAGAAATATTAATTTATAATAAATTCATATTCGGTTTCTAAAGGCTCCAAAGTTGACTATTCAAAGGATGAGGTGTGGATAGGTCGAAAACAACTCATCCAATAGAATTTAGACAGGTTTGGGTACTTATATTAACCTTATATTTAAGTATTAACTCTAAGTTAATTAGTTTCACTTTTACAATGTCTCTTTGTATTTTTATATAATATGGTTAATAAACTTACTATATACATCCAAGCGACCCCCAAGTGGTCCATTAATGATTAAACTATCATAATATAAGTCTCTTGGCCGAACCTTAGATTTTTAGGAATTTAATATCAATTAATAATATAATATTTGTTTTAAGAACTCTTTTATGTCAATTTTGACACTATTCAATAGTTGATTTTTGTGAAACTCATAACAGATTGATTACTTCGAACAAAGTCCATTAAATCAATCCTAATATATCATATTATCCTAGAAAATTAGTTTAATTCATTAAAAGTTTCATATTATATTTATTTGGGTATTTATAATATCAATTATTTTAATTTTTCACTATTATAGTAATTACTGCATCATCATTGTGTCATAAATAAAATAACTTATTTATTGTCTAAAAATTATAAATAAAATATCATTATGTAGGAAATCTTTTTATCTTTCTAATGAATATTTATAATCGAAAATCCAACATGTATAACCCTATGTAAAAATTGTTCTTCTAAAAGATATATGCTTGTGTCATTTTTGTATTCATTTTAACTTAATTAAAATAAAGTGTCATTATCACTTACAAGTGGATCCATGGGGTCCCAAAATTGACACAAATATTCCCATGGTCGACCATGTATCAACCAATAGGGTTAAGACACGTTTTAGGGTAATTTTGTATTATTATAATATTATTTTTTTAACCCTTATTTACCGGATTTACCCTTTAACCATGGTAAATAAAATATTTACCGCAGTAATTATTCAAAATGTCTAAAAATAAAAGTTACCTATTTACATAATTTGGACATCCTGATTCCAAATATGGAATCCATTTTCCTAAATTCAAAACACAGAAGTGGCAGAAATTAATTTAAAATTAATTCCCGCTGTTAAAACAAAAAGCGTGTTTTTAAGAGATAATAACTATCAAAAGATTGACACTTGTTTATGTTTGGTTTAATTGTAAAATTATGTCCAATGATAAACATTAAATTGAATGGTAAAAATATATTCTAAATATACTTTAAAACCACTCAAATTCATAATTTATCACTATTAATTATTTTGATTAAAAAAGTTGTTTTTAATTAAAATTTAGAAATTTTCACTATTCATCAAAATATGAAAGTTATCCGAAATGTACCAAAATTTCACCCTAGGCTAATTTTGATATTCCGAATCCAAAAATGAAGTCCATTTTGAAATATAGAATATATATGATTTCAAAAATTAGGTATTACTATTCACAACGGCTAGTTTAATTAGTTGTGGTGTGTGTTAGAACTCGAGGTTGCGTACAACACACGCTATCGCATTATTCAAAGGGAAACGTACCGTAGAAGCTTGGGGTGTTACAGTATCACCTATGTTATTTTGGTACTTCCATAGTTATTTTAGCTACCGGTAATTATGTTTGAATGCATTGAACTATGTTAAGATGTTTTTTTTGTTTCCAATGTTTTTAAAGTGTGTATACAGGTAGTGTGAAATGGGTTCGAGCTACCATCGTACAAGTACATGTTTTATATAGGTTCTATATTCCTAACGTTTTAATTTGAAGTCCTTGATTTCAAAAATTATTTAAAAATATAATTTCTTGTTATTGTGGAATATATATTTATTTTTTTATGTGTGTGTTCTAGGTAGAATTGTTTGTGCCAATTGGATTTTTTTTAATACTTACCTTTTTTATTTTTCTAAGACTAGTTATGTGTTGTCATTAAATTTAAAGTGTCATTAATGTGTAAAAAAATTTCTAAATGATTTTTAGTTGTCAAGATACTTTTTTAAACTCAAATGTTTGGTATAATATATAATCAATGATGTCACTCATTTGGCACATTGTTAAGATGTTGAGTGTTTTTATTTTGGATATTGGGAATTCCCTTGGAAAAAATGGATTTTATGTTGGAAATTGTAAAGGCTTGGTTGGAACATTATGTTATTTTGGAAGTATAATTTTGTTTTAAATGTTTAATAGATATTTCCAGAAAAATAAATTTTTATGGTTTATTAATAAGAGTTTAATGACATGTTTGGTTATTCAAAAAATCTCCAATGTGATTTCCATGAATGTGTTTCAGCATGAACTTAGGGACAAAATGTGGATTGAATTACTTGAAAGAATTGCATTGTTGCAAGACTGGGTTAAATATTGTTTTTAAATTTTCAGTACATTGGTTGTTCAATAGATATTTTAAATGTTTTTGGAAACAAAAATTTGCTAGTGATTATGTGTTCTAAATTGAAATATATTCCTTGTAAACAATTAACCCCTTTTCGTACATTAAGAATGGGTTGTGAGAGAGGAAAACCCCTCCTAAGGCATTCCTCCAAGTTCTAGAAATTGATGTGTATGACAAATGTGTGGATTGTAATATGTGCCTAATGAAGGGGATTGTGCATTTTTCTATGTCAGAAAAGCAAGGAGATGTGCTCAAGGAGGGAGATCGGTGGTGATAGGGTGTTGTTTTTTAATAACAAAAATTACATGTTCATGTATGTTAGTTTTATGAAGACACACCACCACCTAAAATAGAGAACATGGGAAACCCTTGATATCTATTTGGGCTGATGAGTACTAGTACACTAGTTGATTTGGAAGTGGTGTGTCCAAATTTCTTCTAGTAGGATTGATGATACAGCACTAACAAAACATGTGATATGATCATATACCACTAGGCCATGGGATTTTATTCCCCTTAGTAGATTATGAATGAAAACACAGTTGGTTGTGGTTTCTATACCATGTTTCACCAAAGTACGAGGTATCTAGGTTCCCACTTGTTCTATTTACATATATGGATTTCCAATGGTGCTCATTTTTGACAAGATACTTGTGATGTGGTTTTCATCTCTGTAGTTTCATACATGTTGTCTCATTTTTGAAAATATATTTTCTAATACAAAAATATTTCTTTCTATTTAGAAATTTTAATGCACGATTAGAAACTATATTGAAAATGTAGTGGAATATAAATATATTTCTAAAAATTTAAACTTGTGACATGAATTTGGAAAGAGTGAAAAACATTATTTTATTATGTATAATCTTAATACTAGCATGATTGGTCATTTTAATGGTATGGTAATATGATCTTATTGTTATTTAGCAATCCTACTAAGTATCTCTGTGCTCACGCCTATATTATATTTTCCATTTTAGGTTCTAGTTTTGGATCACTCTTATAGTGAGTGTGATTCTATGTTTTGAGGTATGTTTAGTTGCGGAACCTTACTCTTTTTATAGCTTCAAGTGTTTATTTTTTTCAATGTTTATTCATTTTTGTCTTCTTTTTATGGGACAAATCATTCCCATATACTTTATTTTGATGTCTGGTATTAGTTTCCAGCCACTGGGGATCAAGATCTTCCTTCAGGTCTTATCGTAGGCCGGCTCTGTTGACCAGATCATGTTTGACCTAATTTGGTTTGTGACTCACTCAAAAATTCACACACACACACAGACAGACACACACACACATATATATATATGTTCTTATTTGTGTGAGTGTATCCAATACACATTTCTCTAAGTGAATCCTACACAACATAGTCCATATATCATGTATGTTAAAAATATAAATTCATGGTGGTGTATGTGAATCACTAATAGGGAAATATATGAACAATTTAATCATATTTATACATAATAATTGTATAAATCCCATGATTTTATACATTTTTATGGTAAATATTCCTTAAACCATTACAATTGACATGAAACATGTGGGAAAATGTGTATACTCTATATCAATGTAGAGTATATTTTTATTATTAAGGTTATATGTATGATAAGGAATGTAATACTATTTGGAAAAAATCCCTCAAGGAATCATTGATTTATTTTTTGGGTTATTGTTAATGTTGACAAAGTGGACATCCATGTTGTGATTTTTAACAAAGCAAACCATGACGTACACATTTTTTGACAAAGGGGAGTTCATGGTGGCATGTCGAGTTCAAGGGTTGTGGTTAATGATCCATGTTTGATTCAAGAACATAGACAAAGGAATGGATGATCTGGAGGAGGTACAAAAATAACAGATTCAAGGTGGCACCGTTTTCCAGTGTTTGCCAAATTTTTGGGCCTAAAAATCGGCAAATGGAGAAAAGCGGTTTCGAAAAAGGGACTTGGGCGTCGTTTAATTGAAGGAAAAGAAAATTGCATGCCATTTTTTTCAAGATAACAACATCAAAATATGGAAAAGGGAAAAGGGGCGCCCATGTTTTAGGGTCGGTCGCGCAAGTGACTTGCGTGGCAGAGACATGCACGCCGAAACATGTGTGTCGAGGGGAGACTTGCGCACCATCGCGTAGGGTGTCCAAATGCCTATAAATAGAGGTCTACCCCTCCTCATTCAATGAGGAGTTCAAAACTTAGAAAAAATCAGAGCTCCCATCGCGTAGGTGTGGTGGTCGCGCAAGCGGTGGTGTGGTTGCGCAAGTAGAAGTTGTGAGCCAGTTGTTTGTTGCGCGCCCAAGTAGGTTTGGGCAAGAAAGGAAGGGAGTCTCCCATCTTTTGAGTTGAAAAAGGAGGTGTTGTGCAAGTGGTTTGGTGACACTTTCATTCCATGTTTTTAAGAAGCGCGGCAGTTGATGGTTGCACGCCAAAATTGGTTTGGGTGTAAAAGGGTGTGAGTTGCGCAAGTTTGGAGTAGTAGAAGCTTGTGTCCCGCTAGTGGTTGAGGAGGAATTGTGCACTAGTTATAACTTGTGCGTCGATACTTGCACGCAGTCTTAGAGAAGGGCGCCAGTTAAGGTTGATTCACGATAGTTATTCAGTGTTGTGTGAAAGCTGGAAGATTGCCTGATACCTTCAGTGCAAAGTGAGATTCATCTACGGGTGAAAGTTTTACTTCAAAAGAGAATCCACATACAGGATGCATTCATTAGTGATAATGAAGAGACCTACAGGTCTATAAACTGTGAGTGGATCCTTTTCCTGAGTAGTGAGCAAAGGAAGAGGAAGAAGGTGATCCTCTCTACCAGTAGTGAGCCAGAGAGAGAGAAACCTGGAGTGACCCTTGGGAAAGTAGTGAGATGACCCCTAACATTGTAAAGGCGGGGAACTTGGGAATAGAAGTGATTTATCCCAAACATTGTAACCAGCAGTGAGCTTTAGTGGATTTGGTACAGAGTCACATCATTTTTGTATGCTCCTTGGACGTAGCCCAGTGAGGGTGAACCAAGTAAAAATAGTTGTGTCTGAATACTTACTTCCCTGTATTACATTTAACGCTTCATCATCAAATAAAGATGAAAAGAAGTGGTCATAATAAACACACAATTGCAAACAAATTTACCCTTGTAATAAAGAGGTCCAGATCCAGTGGGGTAGGAAGAAAATTGTAAAATAATATCCATACCCTGATTCACCCCCCCCCCCCCCTCTCAAGGTATATAGGCCCCTATTGGTCATAAAAAATACTAAATGTACTATAAACCCTTAAAATGATATAGTATCATAGTGAGAACAACAATATTGTCTAATCATGGAAATCCAAAAGGATAGGTATAAATAATATACAACAAAGTGGATGTAAAACATGATTGTTCCAACCAAATTTATATATTATATATGACATATTTGAACATTGAAATGTACTAGGTATATTATATGTGAAGAAAAATTCATGTAGAATGCGATGGTTACAAACATAGTATGGAAAACTAAACAATGCACTAACACATTCCCACTTGTATTAGTGTTTTAAATCAAGTGGGAAATGTATAGCTAATATATGGAGTTTCACGTTACCAATTGGCTACATTGGATACCCAAGTTGGTCCAAGGTTACATTTTAATGTCAAGGCCCTAACAAAATGTCTAAGAAAAATACTAGATTTACCTTAACACTAACCCTTCAATTAAATTCCCACTTCATATTGAAAGAATAGGTATCCATATAATAAAATGTGAAATGACATGATAAAAATGAAATTCAGAGATCCACTCCTTAATTAAACATTTTATTAATGTGTTTGAACATCAAATTTATTAACATTTTTTCAGAATAATATCATATAAAATAAAATGAAATGATTTTCATTTAAAACGTGATTTAATAAATCATTTGAATTTTGTAAGTGGATTATAACGTCCTAGGTCTGGGTGTCACCCAAAGGTGCCCTGTGCCCGATAGGCCACATGGTGTCATGCACATTTCCCAAAATGCAAGAGGATACTGACTACAAGTGATGGCCTTGGGTGTGAAAATGGGGAATCTATGCCCTCATTTCTAGAGAAACATAGTAGAAACATATAGTAATCTATTGTGGAAGTAGTAATACATAAAACAGAAGTAAACAGTGGAATACTGATAGTAAATAAACAACTGAAGAACAAAAATACACACTCACATATATATGATGCATTGAATATGTATCTAAGATAACAACCAAACAAGTCACAATTCATGAAATAAGGGAAACCAAAATACAAAAGAAACAAGTAAACTCCAACATCATCGCAAGCCTTATCTTTTTTCCATGCATGTCATCTCCTACAGAAATCAAGTACCTGATGTATTAGGGAACATTCCCTTATATATACCTACATCAATATAATATTTTTGGATCCAAAATATGACCCAAATAGGGTGCGATATTAATCGTAGTAATAGGTAATATGACACAAAAGATCTATGCCAAACAGTTAGTGAATATATATAATAGGTAATATGTAGAAATGAAGCATTAAACTTGAAGTACTCAAAAGTAAACAATCCTACAGTTTTCAATTACATTCATTTACACATATTAATTATTCGGACCATTGAATAATTTTACACTGGGGTCTACCCGAAGCTCTATATCCCCTTGTATAATAATATCTAACATATGTCTTGATATATCATCTAATAAATCATGTAAGACCGAGTCCAAGCTAGTGATTTGGCTTGGCAGACTCATCATAATCGTTCAATTAATCATAAATAACCCTCTAGGAAGGATCTCATGGTATAACCCCTTTGGTTTAAAATAACTCCATTTCATTAAATACGAACACCTGGGTAGATCTCATGCTCAATACCCCTAGGTCAACATAGCAAAAATCAATTATAAATGACCTCCTGGGTAGATCTCATGGTCAATACCCCTAGGTCATCATAGCATCAAAAATTTATAAATGAACTCATAGGAAGCTCTCATGGTCAATAAAAGTTAGTCAATATATACACCTATGCTCTCTTGGTCCTTTGTAAATAATCATGGAAACCCTTAATGTTTTCCTGGTCCGAGGCTCTCATAGTCCATTGGAAAAACTGTGCGCATATCATATCAAATAGCTCATGTAATCTATACCTACTGCATTTATAATCATTCAAAATGTGTATCACATGAAATTCATATATTCAATCAAACTACATCATATGCATTTAATGTCATGGAGAACAACGTATGCCTCATATTCAACCGAAACCAAATGTTCATAAATAGTCAAACATGGGAAAAACAACCATGAGGTGTCCAGTAACCATGGTACTCAACATCACGCATATGAAAAAATTCTTTATCAATCAAACAAACCATAGTAGGTAACAAAAAAATTTCAATTCCAATTCAAGCAATACCCTAAAAATGGGTATGCTGAACTTTTGGAATATATAATCCAAATATGAATAACTAAAGGCACAAACCGCCTACCTTGATATTGTACGATCATTATACTTTAGCATCAACATTTGAATTGGCCTAGAACATTGTAGATCTACATTAAGGGAAAAATTTCCATCCTTTAATAACTCAAGGAAGATGAATAATACATAATAAATTCTATAGGGGAAATGAGAACTCATCAGTGGGATTCCAACGCACTTGGCGGTGTCCCAGTCGGAGCATGGAAGGAGAATAGTGGGTTTGATCATCTTTCGTCGTTCCCAGTTACTCCTGTACAAACCACGGGAAGAAGAAGATGTTTCTGAGGATGATATGTGACCCCACTCTGATTTATCAAAAAAAAATTGAAATGTACATGGTGTGTTCATTAAATGTACATGATGTGTATTATCCTCAACCATCCATCGACTAAAGAGGGTCAGCCAAGTCATCACCCGACTATGTACTCGGCCATTATAAAGCCAGTATGCGGAAATCTAGGTACATGACCTGTAATCAGAAGTTCACGACGTGTACTTATAAAGACCTCATATCTTCTATTTTCCAAAAAGACAACCATAAATCAAAATCCATACCTAAAATGAAGATACGAGTTCTTACAAATTCCCCCCTTACAAAAATTCATCCCCGAATTTCCCTTCCATGGGTGGTGAAGATGAAATTTGAGAGATATCTGGCCAATGTGATCGTATGTCGGCCTCTTTCTCCAAAGTCTCATCCTTTACTTTCCTATGATGTCGCAGCACTCGTACATGAAAAACTGAACATCCATGGATAACATTCATGTTGTGATCCACAATCAGAATAGGGTGATCCTAGAAGGATGTATCCACCTCCAACACAACCTCATCAGGTTGAAACACATGAGACGGGTCTGAAAAGTAATGTTATAGATGAGAAACATGAAAGATTTCATGCATATACAGGTAAATTTAAGGTAACTACAACAGATAATGAACTAGCTTGACTTTCTCTAAATCCTCACACGGCCATACGTATCCCAGTGAAAGCTTCCCTTATCTCTTAATCATCTTGTGTCCCAACCTCAATGTGACACGAAGGAAAACCTAATATCCTACCTCAAAAACCAACGGTCGTCTCCATCTATCAGCATAATATTTCTACCCTGACTGTGCAGCAGTCATCCTCTTCCGAATCAACTCCACCAAATAAATGGTCTCCTGGAGAAGACAAGGTCCCAACATAGCTACCTATCCTACCTCCAACCAAAATAGGGGTGATCGGAATGGCCTACCATACAAAGAATTATAAAGTTCCATCAGAATTGTTACCTGAAAAATATTATTGTAGGAAAACTCCACTAGGGTTATGTGTCTCTCCCAAGAGCCCCTGAAATCTTGGACGCATTTTTGAATCATTTCTTCCAAAACATGAATCATACACTCATACTAGCCAATTATGATGGGATGGTATGCTATACTCAAAAGTACATGTGTACCCAATACCCTCTGTAGAACCTGCTAGACATGAGAAGTCAACTGGGCAACCCTTTTTGAAATAATATAGTGTGTAAACTCATGAAAATATACAATCTCTTAGATGTGATACCTTTCATTCTCATCAATATTGAATGCATACTTAATTAGTAAGAATTGTGAAACCTTTATGAGTATTTTAACAAAAACCCAAACCACATCTTTCTCTCAAGGTGACCTCAGTAAACACGTCAGGAAATCCATCATGACATCATTCTATATCCACTCGGGAATCGGTAACTACTGTAAAAGCCCTACCAGTTGTTGATTATCTACCTTCACATCCAGACATGTGGAACACCTCAGGGAAAAACCAGCTACATCTCTCTTCCTACCTGGCCACCAATGCTGATGATGTAGATCTCGATAAATCTTGGTGACAACTGGATGAACATTCTATACTGAGGCATGAAAATATCACAATAGCACCCTGTGTATGTCTACTGACACCTATATGCACCCATGAAAATTAAAAACCACATCCTTATTTATTTTCCTCCAAATTGTGTGGTCCTCACCTGATACATGTTCCCATTGGACTAGGCATTTCGAATATAATAGCCACCTCATTAGTGCTTGATCTAGTAGAATAGAGGTAATAGTTATTGAAGAATGAGATTTTTCCCTTGTCTATCGTTTACCTTCAAATTTATTTCAGAGAACAGACCCATAAGCTTCCACTCTCTACTGGCCTCCTGAATTTCTTGTACATGTGTCCTCCTGCTCAATGCATCAGACAATGCATTTCATTTCCCTGGTGTGTAGGAAAGTTCAATGTCAAAATACTGAAGGAACTCAACCAATCATTACTGTTGAAAATTTATATCTCACTGAGTAAATAAATACATCGGATTTTTTGGGTTAGTGTATACCACAAAATGATCTCCAAAAAGATAATGTATCCAATAACACAAAGAATATACAACAAAATCCAACACAAGATCTTGTATTGGGTAATTCGTCTCTTGTGTCCTCAACTGCCGAGATCCTTATGCAATGACTCCTTCCAGTTACATAAGCACTGCTCCCAACCTGATATCTGATGTGTCACAGTAAATGGTGTAACTATTTCCTGACTCTAGAAAAATGAGTATCGATGCAGAATTAAATCTCCCCTTTATCTCCTAAAAGGCTTAATGTTTGAAATCTATCCACATGTACTTCGTACCCTTCTTAGTCAGGCTTGTCAATGTTGCCGCTAAGTGCAAATAGACCTATTTAAAACTCCTGTAGTATCCAGCTAGCTTCAAAAAACTCTGTACCTCAAATATGATATTTGGATTCTCCGGGGAAACTAGCACTCTCACTTTCTATCATTCTACTAATACTTATGTCTCTAATATGACAGGACCCAAGAAGTGAATGTGGTCTATCCCAAAGTGGAATTTTTAGGGTTTATCATATAACTAATTCTCTATCAGTTTATGCAATATGATCTCAATATGGGTGGCATGGTTGTGTCGAGTGTGAGTGTATATCATGATATAATCCACGAAGACTACCACAAAATAATCCAGGTATGAATGGAACACTCGGTTCATCGATTCCATGAAAACCACTGGCACATTCGTGAGACCGAACGACATAACCAAACACTCATATATACCATACCTACTCTGAAAGGCCGTAAGAGGCGTATCTGATGGTCTAACACATAATTAATGTTAACTAGATCTCCTATCAATATTCAAGAACTCCTGGTCTCTATGAAGCTGATCAAAGAGATTATCAATTTTCAGAAAGGGATATCAGTTCTTTAGTATAAAATGATTTGGCTTCCGATAATCTACACAATTTCATAGGGCACCATCAAACTTATTCATAAAAAGTAGAGGCAAACCCCAAGGATAAGTACTGGGTTGGATGAAACCCTTTTCCCACAACTCCTACAACTACTTCTAGAGCTCCTGTAACTCTTTTGTAGCTATCCTATAAGGGGGAATGGACACTGGTGCCACTCCTGGCATATGTTTAGTAGAGTAATATACCTCTCTCTCTATAGGTATACATGAAATGTCTTCTAGAAAGACATAAATGAAATGAACCACCACTGGAGGAATGTACCTTTGTAAAGTCCCCTAGTCATCCAGATATAAACTGGAAATCTTAGATGTAATTCCTTCTAACCAATGATTCTCTAGTCTAGTTCTACAAGACTAGACATCCCATTCAACCTTATGTAGAAAACACATTCTCTATGGTGACGTGAAACTCGCACTATGACTATAACATTCAAAAAAGTCCTGAAAGGATTCCAACCAGTTCATTCTGTGAATTACATCGATCCCTATCATTTCTAATACATATATGTCCTCCATGAAGTGAAATCCACCATCCTCAGGAGGGAACTCCTTGCACTGAAATAAAATAGTCATCCTAATACCCAATAGAGTGTCTAGCATCATAAGATCATCAGAAGAAAAGATGTGGAGCCCATGGATCTCCATAATGGAAACAAATATAAAACTATGGGAACCCCCTATATAAAAAACTGCAGAAGCTAAAACTGGGTCAAATAGAATTATAACTCTAACCATAGAGGTTCCAGGATCTGACTCCTGTATGGTCTTCTCCATTGAAAATTATGACATGTACCACAGCCCTGCGACCCTACCTAGATACCCAAAGTTGATCCATCCTACTATTTTAAAACCTGTCATCTAGCTCCCTCGACCACACCATCATCCTCATCCTGAACGGAATAATGAACTCTAGTTCCCTAAATGATGAGAAACTGGTGGTTATGTTCCTAAACATGCAGTCATAACAGAACCCCTCTCACTTGTTGTCAGTGAGAAACCTTCCAAAAACAATGAAGACAAATCATCTTGCCACAATATTGGAACTCGACTAGGACTCTGTGGAACTGTGGTCTCATATTCCCTCTCTTACCGCACTAGTAGAACCTCACCTAGTTACCTGAAGATAAATACATGCTACTAGAATAACCATTACGTGCAAACTATCAGTGGTGATTTCTACTATTGGTAGAAAGAGAATCAACCTTGTTTGTTGAACTGAAGTAACACACAGCTCCTAACTCCCTCAAATTGTGCACAATAATAATATACTGATTTACTATATTGGTCACCTATGTCATCTTCAAAACATTCACCTGTGATCAAATTTCATACCTGAGACCATCCTCAAATCACCTAGCCAGAGATAAGTCATCACCTCCCAAAACAGGTTCGATGTTCTGATGCTCTGTAAAATGTGAAGAATAACCCATCACTGAAAGTGAACCATACTACAAATTCATGATCTATTTGGATCAATCAGCCCTCAATGTCTCAGTGTAAAAATAAACATAGAAGGTCCTATGATACTCTTCATAATCCATATCCCGATGACATCCTTCGTGTGAGATAACAACCCACCATCTCATGGAGGAATCGTGTAACATATACGTCAGAAGCTTCACCATGCTCTTAGGAGGCATCTCTAGATGCTTAATGATAGTTAGTGGGTCATCCAACCATGTCTCTATTTCATGTGGTCCTTCTTCCCCATAAAAATGTGAGGATACTACTAATGGAACACCCACGTCAACTCTACCATAGTTGCGGCTAGTTGTGGTTCTCCCTAAAAGGTCTTCATCACACACATAAATCCTTAATAGAACTCTGTATTTTCACCCATGTCCAGTGTTACAGATAGTTCCCATAAGGGCATGGCGGTAGGATCTATTGGTAGTCCATGATATACCATTTCTGGTGTCTGGTCATCACCCCTACATGGCGTACAACATGATTACTTCTTGGTGGCATGGATTTGTAAGGACGAGTGCACACCTCAGTTTAATATTTTCATGTACTATAACTTATAAGTGAAATAATGGAATTGGAGAAAGAAAACATTCATGTGTTTTTTCAGAACAAGGTTACACAGCGTGTACCAACACTACACTCCGTTTTTCCTTAAAACATGAACATGGTGTGTACCTCTTCCAATCATGGATGTGTTACACCCCTCAACATGGAATGCGCCTCTTGATACATGGAATGTACATGAATATTCCTTCATTCCCAGGTTCTTCTAAATGGCTAGAACAACATAGTTCTCTCCTAGGGTTAGACCACATGACATGCACACTCTACACTAGGCATGTACCACATAATTCTCATCCACCAGTGTATTTTTTCACACAACTGAATTCATGGTTTAGAAATACAAAACATGTATGAACTAGAAACATAATGTACAACCTAAATTTCATCCACTCACATCATTAGTCACACAGCTGGATACACTGTCTTTACAACACAACATGTACTACTTGTACACAACATGTTCTACCAAGAATTTCCCAACACCATGTCTATGATCACATAGTCAGTCACATGGTCATGCACTACATGGCTTCTACTACCTATAAATGGAGTTTACATAATAAAATTAATTCTTTGCAAATAGAATAACACATGGTGTATGTTCAGAACATCACATGTTGTGTTGTCTGGGTTTGCAGATAGTAAGACTCTTAAACTTCTCTAAAATTTCCAAAATAGAATAATTTTGTCCAATTCATGGAACATTCTGATTCATGAGAGCCCATACACCCCACAAATAAATGTTTGGAAACCTATTTCATATAATTCCTTAATATAATTCAATTAATGTTCAAACATGACCCACAAAATTATGATCCAAGAGGGCCCATAACACCTCAAGGGACCTTGTTTGGCATCCATCCAAATGAATCATTACATATAAAAATACTCTATCCGAATAGTAGTAATTTTTATCACAACATATATAACAATATCATGCATATCTAGCACAACATCTATCACAAAAAAATGCAATCAGTAATGCACCCTAAATAGCATCGCAAGAAGGCATGACATGTGATCTCTAATAAGTTCTTATATGATGAAAGAGATGGAATACCCTCATCTCATTGTGTTTCAATAAAATATAACCTCAATAATATCAATAATTACTACACAATACATTTCTATCACCAAATGGTGAAATCAAATCAATCGTAACAATTGAAAAAAATGAAAAATTGCAATATTTGAGGTAACATGGCTTTTCCCTGGACATGGGTTAGCTACTCCCATACACAGCTTATTACCAAATAACCAATACTTTATAACCCATTATATAGTCTCTAATCAATAGAGAAATGCAGAAAAGAAAAGCCTCTCTGGTACCACTTTGTAATGTCCTAGGTTTGGGTGTTTCCCAAAGGGGCCACGTGCTCGGTTGGCCACATGGCCTCAAGAGCATTTCCCCAAATGCCAGAGGCCTCTAACAATAAATGAGGGATTTGGGTTTGATAATCAGGAAACTGTGCCCTCAATGGAATAGTAACACAATAGAAACAAATAGTAACTTGTAGTGGAAGCAGTAATACATACAACAGAAGTAATCAACAGAAGACTGATAGTAAATAAACAACTGAAGTACACACACATATAAATGATGTATAGAACATGTATCAAAGATAACATAAAAACAATTCATAATGATAGAAATAAATAAATAAACCAATGTAAAAAAGTATAAAGTAAACTCCAATAGGATCTGAGGCCTTTTCATGGTCTTACGCTCTCCAGCTCCTATAACAATAATGTAACTGGTATAAAAGGGCACTTTACCTTATCTATAATAGCAACAACATAATCTTTCTTTGTCCCAAACATGACCCAATTTGGGTGTGAGATTAATCATACAAGGAAACCACCAAATGATCTATTCTTAATAGTCTGTAAATATATATATATAGTAGGTAATATGTAGAGTCCAATCAATAAACTAGGAAGTAATAAAAATTAAAAATCATATTGTTTTCAGTTACATTCATCTACATTTATCAATTATTCAATACTTTGAATAATGTATCCACTGGATCTAGACTACGCTCTGTATCCCCTATCTAATAATAATAGATACATGTCTGAAAAGACAATCTAAACAGTCAAGTAAGACTTATTCCAAGCTTGTGCTTTGGATTGGCAGACTCTTCACAATCATTCAATCAATCTTAAACAAATATATGCAGAATCCCTCACGGTCTAACCCCTTTGGTTCAACATAACTCCATTACATTAAATATGAACACCTAGGTAGCTCACATGGTCGATACCCCTGGGTCGACATAACATAAATCAATTATAAACAACCTCCTTGGTAGCTCTCATGGTTAATACCCATGGGTCACCATAGAATCAACATATTTTTAACGACCTCCTGGCTAGCTCTCATGGTCAATACCCCTGGGTCAATATCTAAACATATGCTCTCACAGTCCTTTGTACATAAAAATTGAATAACCCACTATTTTATAACTCTGAGTCTCTCATGAACAATTATGAAAAAAGTGCACACATAATATCAATCATATCATGAATTCTATACCTACTACATGGATAATCAATCACAATTCATATCGCATGCAATTCATATAATCAATAAAACTCCATCCTAAGAATTTCAAGGTGTGGAAAACAAGTAATGCCCCATAGGAAACCTAGAAAAAATGGTTATAAGCAGTCGAAAAATGTAAACAAACCCATGGGGTGTCCCATTACCATGTAATAAACCTTACACATATGCAACAACACAATATTAATCAAAAAACCCATAGAAGGTAATAAAAATGGTTCAATTCCAATTCATGAAATACCATAAACTTGGGTATGTGGCACTTTAAGCATATATAATCCACAGGAGAATAACTATAGGTACAAACCACCTACCTTGATAATGTACGATCGATATAAATTAGTGTCAGACATTTAATCGGCAGAGAACAACGTATATCTACAAATAAGGGAAAACGAACAACCATTAATAACTCAAGATAAAAGAATAATATAGAAAAAATGATATGTGGGAAAAGAGGCCATATGGGTGGGATTCCAACACACTCGACGGTGTCTCAATAGGAGATCAGATGAAGAAATGGGCGTTCGATCTTCATTCATCATTTCTAGATGCTCCTGTATGAAACACGGGAAGATGATGAAGATTCTGAGGATAATAAGTGTCCCCAAAAAGATTTACTATATAAAAATAACACGAAATATTCATTAAATTTACATGTTTTTTATTAGCCTCAACCGGCCCCCAAATTATGCGGGTCACCAGGTCATTATAAGGCCATGTACTCAACCATTATACCACTAGTTCCTGAAAATCTATGTAAACAAAATGTACAAAGAAGTACCGAACATGTACTTATAAAAACCATATTTCTTCCAGTCTCCTAAAAAACAACCTTAAATCAAGATCCATTCCTGAAATGAAGATCCAGGTTCTTACATGGATTTACAATGAAATTGTTCTCATAAGAATCCATTTACAAAACCTGTTTCTCTAAAAACCAGTAAAATTAAGGATTATAAAAATAATTTCATTTATTATAAGACTACGCTTTAGATTCTAATGAGACCACTATGCTTTCCTAATCAAAAAACTTAACCTTTTGTAATTTACCCATCCACAATACAATAATTGGATCACCCTATTATCCAATGTCTATGTTTGGTTTATTAAATTATAACAAATATAGTATTGGGTGGAATATGTGATTCTTTTTTTAAATCACCCAATAGAATAAAGCGGACACATTTTTCCAAAAAAAAATTGGGGTTCTACTTCGCACAAAAATACCATGGTTATAAGTTGTACTTAGGGAGGTTCAACATAAAATTCTTTAGAAAGGATTTTATTTAAACATTTTTTAACATAAAATGGATGTTAATTAGTTCACCTAGTTTAAATATCAATGTTACCATCAATAGTAAAATTAAATATAATATGATATTGAACATAAAATTTTACAGATAAAAATGAATTATATGAACAAGGGAGTGATATCATACATACTAAATATCAAATGAAATATCATCGAAACTAATCTCGTTGAATCCAACATTATCCATTTAGAAACCAATGATTAGTATTTTCATTTCATATAGTAATATTTAGTAATAAATTTAATAAATGAAATTGGAAAGACTAATATAAGAATATCCTTAAAATTAATAGGATTATTAATACCACCTAATGTTACCATAGAAGATATTTATCAACCCTTCAATCACTATGAAGGACTAAAAATACAATTAAAAAAATTCATTGGTGAAGCCCTAAACCCACACTTTCAGATTTAGTACTAAAACTTGCTGTACATTTTTTAGAAAAATGAAACTAGAAAAATACACAATACATTATACAATTGAATAACTTTTCTTGATTATGTTTTTTAAGATTAGACAACCTGTACATTAAATTAGTGTTTACAAAAATAATTACAAAATAACTAATTGGATTCATCTTTATTAGCACATTGATTATCCATCGAACATCTAAATAATCCTATGAAAAAGATTTTTAAATCATGGAATGAGCACAAAACAGCCCAGTAAGGGATAAAAAAATGAGTAATGAAACTGTTAGTCTATAAGTCCTTATAGGAAAACATTTTCACAATGACATACTTCTTACCCATAAAGTATCAAATACATATTTTCAGAAAACATGGAAAACATAAATAAACATATAGATTACTTGAGTAATTACATATTTACAATTGTAACCATCATGGTTTCTATATGATTTGTAACCATCATAAATACCTTAAAATGTGTCCCTCACATATACCATACAATGTAACCTTCACGACAACCTTATGGTGTAACCATCTCTATTACACATGGACTAACCATACATGTAACATCCCAGGTATTTATAGAATAATAAAATATTTATCTTTTAATATTTATAAGTCAAATATTAATTTTACCTTAAGAGGGCACTTTTTCCCATACTTTACTTGACATGCAACAATGGGTTTTTCCAAAAATCTATATTGCACACATCATTGAGTTATACAGAAAAATAATATATTATTATTATTATTATCTTAAATGTTATTTAATATATAGCCATTGTATTGGTAGGAATGAACATAATTACAACTGTATGATTACATGTGTTTGTTAAATGTTTTTATATTTATCCAATACATTTTTAGGATTATAATGAGAATGAATCCAATTTTATGCATAAAATACTCTAATATTTTTTAAATGTCATTTTCCAACCATTCAATGGAAACCCCTTGTTAAAAACGGTTTTGCCACTTTTATATGTTATAAGTTATAAAATAAACTTCTTCTTTATAAGTGGGACATCAAAATTTACTTCGTTTTAAATTTTTTTATAAATCCATAATTTTATTAATAGTGAAAAATACAGCATTTTAATTCAAAACATCCTTTTCATCTTATTTATTTACATAGATAGATAGTCATTTTAATTGGTTTTAAAGTGTTATTGGATTATGTTTTTTAATTATTCCAATTTTTTTCATTGAATGTAATTTTACATTTTAATTGGAAAAAAATACATGTCAACCTTTTGATTGTTTTTATTTCTTAAAAACATGTTTTTCGGTTTTGACAACGAGAATTAATTTTAAATTAATCTATACCAATTTTTTTCATTGAATTTGGATAAATGGATTCCATATTTCTAATAATAAGGTCCAAAGTTTTTAAAATAGGTGCCTTTTATTTTTAGACATTATGAATAGTATCGTTAGTTATTTTTTTATTTACTATGGTTAAAGGGTAAATATGATTAATATGAGTAAAAATACTAATATTATAATAATATAAAACAACCATAATATTTATCCTCATCATATTTTATGATATATTCCCGACCATTAGCATCCTTGGGTCGAATTTAGGACTACATGGATCCACATGGGTGTGATAACGGCCTTTTATAATATTTAGTTTAAAGAGAAGAGAAATATAACATAAACAAGTATCCCTTGACTAAAAAAAATTTAATTTTGTTTATATAAATTAAATCATTGACTACAAATATTTATTAGAAATATAAAAAAAATCCAACTTCATGGAATTTTTTTTATACATTAAATAAATTTATTTATTTTCGACTTAAGGATGATGTAGTGTTTACCATAATAATAAAATATTTAAATGAATCATATTATATATGCTAAAATAAATGTAATATGAAAATTTTGATGCCAACAAAAATTTGAAGAAATAAACATGCGAGGAATGAGTTAATTCCTTCAGTTCTAAGGAATATAGTTGTTTTTTCATTTAACAAAAATCTGTTACTAAATAGTGTCAAAATTTAAATCAATATGTTTGGAAACCAAATAATATTTTATTAGATGATATAATAGACCTAAAAATATAAGATTTAGAAAAATGACTTATATAATGTTAAAAATTTTATTAATGGTCAACTTTTGGTTCTCTTTTAATTTTATAGTAACTATAGTAACCACATATTAAGAAAATACAACAAGACATGGTAAGGGTTACTGTTTTTAACTAAGGGTTAAAGGTAAATGATAAGGTTAATATTGTGACCTAAACATGTCTAAAACCTATTAGTTTAGAGGATTTTTACCCATCATAGTTTTATATTTTAAATATATTACATTAATAATATTTTAATTTTCAAATCAATTTATAATAAAATAATATCTCGAGACATTCTTAATGTTCCCCTCCTCCCTACTATAAAAGGCAACCACACCAACCCACTTACTCACACCTCTCATGCCCCTGGGATCATCCAACTTATACTCAAATAAGCTACCAATATCCCTCCATTACTTCTAGATTCCACACATTTTGAATAAATCCATCTTATGGAGACCTTTTTTGATAATCTAATAGAGATACTCGAAAACGAGGTATTTGTTTTATCACCAATTTCAAGATTCTTTTCATTATTATACTTCATAGTCGTATGTAATTTCCATAATAAAGTAATAAATTTAATATCTTATACATGATGATATGTTTTTATATTTATGGGAAAACCTTATACCTTGTTATATCCATCATACGAATAACATTATCACCATGTATGCATACGTACGACTTACCGTCTCCACATCGTGGTGTAATTTGTTATTCCACAATACATAATTTAAAATTGTATAATGATGATTATAATGGATGTAAATTGTGAATATAAAATTATAATTATTATGTATAATTAATATATCATCCAATTATATACAATTCATCCTTTAAATGAATGATATCTTCGCTTGTGTGTACGTACAACCTACCATCTCCACGATGTGATGCGAATCATTCTACATGATCTTCATTAAACTACGATTATATACATGAATGTAATGAAAAAATCAGATATATATTATATTTATATTTACTCTATGAAGCATTAATTTTTAAAGACAATGTACATTTATACATTCAATAATGTGTAAACATGATAATTTCATTTGAGGAATTGGGGGCTACCACACCCTCAAAGTGATATGACTCCTTCAAAAAATCCATTTAACATATAAAGTATAGAGTTAATGAACATATGTAACATATATATTTTACTATAATTATAATATACCTATTTATCATTTTGATTTCATTCCTTTAATTTGATAATGAAATAAAAGTAGTGTTCTTGCGTACATATGGCATATTGTCTCCATGAACGGTGCATTTCATTTCAAATATCCAAATGTTACAGACTATTCAAAATACATATATACTTGATATATATGATATTTAAATCCTTAATATTATTCTTTAGGTAATTTACTTATGACCACATGTCCAATAACCATAAAAACAATTCCATTTTTTACTCAAGTACTGAAAAACAACAAAATATATGATATTAATATAAATAATTAGGTGGTTGTTATAACAAGGTAATAAGTTATATCAAAGGAATAATAAACTTAAAAACAATTATAAAACAAGTATAAATTAACCTATGTTTATTATTCATGATGAGAAAGGAACATACGTTACTATTCAGACTCAATGTAATGGACTTTGTCTCAATATCCTTTCAATGAGGCATATATTGATAATATGCACCACCTTATTTGTATGGTGTATAATGAACCCCTTTGAATTTTATTTTCCTTCAAAATGAATCATTTTTAGCAAATATCATTACTAAATGGAAAAAGGAATGTTTTTAACGTATTTATTGACAACAAATCCTCTACCACCAAAACCTTTACTTGATATTTGGTTTCCTTTATATGCATTCATGTTTTTAAAAGTAAAAAAATAACATATTCACTTTTTGGGTGTTTTGGTGTTGAAAATGGTTTTGAATGGGGATTTACTATTTCAATATCTTGAAATTATATTTTTTATTGAAAATGATGTTTTATTAGTTAAATGTTAATAATTGAGATATTTTATGTCTTATAAATAAATAATTGTACATAGAAATTTGAAGTGTCACACCTACAATTTTTAATTGTTTATTTTATTAATTTTCTAGGAATCAGGTAATTTAGGTGGAGGCTCATGTTAAAATATTTAGGCTCTTATTTAAAAAACATACATTTTGGCCTTAATAGTGATGAGTGCACCATGGTCGAAACTATGTGACATTTCCTGAGTCACCGTGTGACCTCACCTAGTCCACTGCATGTCCTACTCGATGTTTAAGGAAAATAATTAAAATTTAAAGAAAATTGAAATTGAAATAAAATAAAATTAATTGTGGTAAAATTTAATGAATTATATTAATGATGATAATAATGATATTGATTGAGAATTGTGATATTGTTAATATTGTGATATAAATTAACATATTTTATTTAATAATATTATTCTTGTTTTGGTATTTATTATTATTTTTAGTGATTTTACTTTTTAGTTTTAGTTTTATTTTATTTTCTTATTTATTCATTTATTTATTTTTATCTTGTTTTGGTGTTAGGGTTTCACCCTCCTCCCCCATTTTGGTTCCCTCTCCCCTTACCCCCTATTCCAATCACACTACACCACCCATATTCCTCCATCTCTTCTCTTCCACCAAACCCCCTTCCCAACACACTACTGGTCGGCGGCCTACCCCTTCTACCCTGCTCAAGGTTCCCTCCCTGGACTTAGTATATTCATGCCCTACCTGTCGTCCAAATCGATGTTCCACCCTAGGTAACCCCTTGGTCCTCACACACTCTTATCCCTCCCCTCTTGTCCGAAGACTTCCCTGATTCAGCTTCATCTCCATCCTGCTTTCCCACCTCTCATCGTGATGACTCGCCACCTCCCCTAGAACCAGACTCACACTGCACCCATGCTTCATGACCAGATTCTCTTGTTCCACATCTCCCCATGGCTGATGGCCTATTCTCCTCCTCTAGTTGTTCCGACCAGTTCCCTCCACCCCAATATGTGGTTTTATTGTTCTTTTTATAGGGTTTCACTTCTCTTATGGTGTGATCATGATATTTTTGGTCGGGTATCTTTTTTTAGGGTCTGTTCTTGGTTTATTTTGGTGTAGTTGAGGTTCAATTGTGATTTCACTTCTTTTTATGGAAGTTGTTACACGCCAGTAGGTTGTTACATGCCCGTTAATTACTTGATTAATTTAATATGTTAATTTGACTCTATAAATAAGATCTATATTGTCTTTGCGTGATGTATATCATATCTTAAAAAGGGTTACAATGTGTGTTTGGTTTTAGATAAGAGATTATAGTTATATTTTTGTATAATGTGCCCTTAGTTTCTTCCAAACGTTTAATTATGTGTCCAATTGATTATTTAGATTATAGAAGTTTTGTGAAATTATTTTTTAAAAGTATTCATTGTGCAATGTAATTTTAAAATTCATTTCACTTCATCAGAAATTTGTGTATTTTTAATTGGGACCCTGTGGAATTCTTGTGAGATGTAATATAAATTGAATAATTTATTATTTAAGTGGTGTTTGGAATGGGAAGTATGGTTGAATGGTTTTTGGGTTTATTTGGTAGGTGAGAAATGTGTTTTCAAGGCAATTTAGGTCTGTATGTATATAAATGGAGATTTTCAACGAAAAAAGAATCACTTTGGGTGTGTTTTCCTTGTTGAGTACTTTTGAAAATAAATTGAAAAATTGTTTGAATAATGTAAAACCTGTTCTGATATGGTTACCTTGTGCATAAAGTTTTAAAGTGATGTCCCAATTTGGAATCAATTGGTTTTTGGTGTAATGCCTTCTTGGTTTTTTTAGAAATGATTTCACAAATAGCTCAATTTATTTATTGATTTATTTAGATGGCACCAAAGTGGTGTTTGGAAGGATTTAAATATGCGTTAATTTTTACTGTAGTATGTTTTTATAAAATGAGACATGTTTTTAGTGTAAACTCTCTTTGTGTCACTTGGTCGTGTTTTATAAATGGCGCGAATTGTTCATTTAGTAGTAAAAGTGGTGATAATCTAGTATTAAGGATAATTTGTTATGCAAGTGGTTTTAAATGACCTTCCTTCATCGAATTGGGTATGTTTATAGTGTCATCCCTTGTTGTGTTATTTAATAATGCTTTTTATGTTGTAAAAATTTAGTATTATCTTATTTGAGTGTTGTAAAATGGGGATTTAGGAAATGATTATGATATAGAAAATTTATTTTGGAAAGGTATTTTGGTGAGCGTTTGATTCTTAAATGGTGTTTCGGTATGAAAGTGGTGGCATTTGTGTGTAATGTCATGTTTGGTTTTCCATATGTGAAGGTGATATATTATGTGAATGTGTAACATGATTTAGAACAAGGGAAAAACCCCAGGTACCTAGGTGTGAGGATTAGGACTAGAATGCAAGATGTTTTAGATGTGGTTCTTCCCGATTTCATCCAGCATGATTGGTGTTACAACACTAACTAAAAATCTGTGATAATTGCAGACCACTTGGTTATGAATTTGTTTTCGTACTAGTGGCTCGTGCATGAGAATTTTGATTATTGTTGTTCTTATACGATGTTTACACTGAGGTACGATTTCTCTAGTGCCGCACGCACGTTCTAGCTACCTTAGGGGATTTACCAATAGTGTTATACTATTCATGACCTGGTGCCTTCTGCAGGCATACAGAGGACCAGATGAGTTTGTGTGTATTATTTATGTATTTTCTAGTCCACTAAAATGTAGTATTTGTGAAATTGTTTTTATTTAGACAATCTATTCCTTTTTAATTTCATCTTGTAAATGTTTTCCTTAACATTAATTTTTTAAATTATTCTTTTTAATAAGGATGTTAAATTATCTCTTACATGTTGTGGCATGGAACCTTTTTATTGGGTGGTATCCTACTAGGCATTTGGCTCAAATAGTACATACACTTTTGGGTGTATATAGATCTTTCCCTTTGTGTATTCTAGGTTGAGGCATCATGGATAGTTATGGTGGTTCAGGTTGTTGGCGATCTTCTTGTGCAGGTTGGTGTTGGTGGCATGGGGATGTGGCCTCTCTTGTTTCATGGAGGTTTGAGTATGAGTTGTAGATTTTCTTCTTGTCACTTCTTTTTTGATGTTGGTTCAAGTTATATACCTTTAAATATAAATTGTGTTAGGGTCCAGTTTGGTCGTCTGTTTTCAGTTTTAGTTTATTTATCTTGTCGGTTGTTTTTGTTTACTATTTCATGTAAATCGTTCCCATGTGATATTTTTGATACCTGGGAACTTGTGACATTCCTTGGGAATTAGTAACACCCCTCGAGCCATGTCATGAACTGGTTTGGCACTGGGACAGAGGGAGACCGGGTCTGGTTTGTGAAAAAATGGTATCAGAACATGTTTTCCCTCTTGGGTCATCCTATTTTTGGGATAGAGTTAGGGTAAACCAAAGTTAAGGGTATTAGAACTCGATGTTATAGAAACTAGAAAGTTTAATTTCCATCACACCTCATGGTAGGACTCAAGTTAACAGGTTATGTTGAGGTTTGTCTAAGTCTTTGGTCCATGGGGTTAATCATGTTTTGTTGAAATGAAAAGGGATTAGGGGCAGTGGTCCCAGTGCACTCGAAGGGGATGGCATTTCATGTGGAGTGGGGTATGTTGTCCTAGAATACCATCCTTGGAGGTGGCATGATGGGAATATGGACACCAAACATATGTTCTAGTCACCCTATGACAGTAGTTTCCTCTGGCATCGTTACCCATCTCTTTGTTTTGGATTCCTTGAAATATGGTTTTGTAATTAAAAATGATTTGGTCTTAGAAAATGTTTTGAAATCAAGTGCGTTAAAAAATAAAATTAAGTGTAATGTTTGAAAGTGTGGGTTGAATTTTTTTAAAAAAATGGAAGTTTCTTGTTTGATATTTGGTTCTCTCATGGGCAACCACAAGCATGGGTATATTTGGAAAGAAAAATTTCTAATGGAATGAGAAGTTGAGTTTCAAGATGGACATGTAGTGGTTGATAGTGTGGCATAGGAAAATGCATGTTCAAGGACCATGAGACACCATTGGTGTTTACACAACCCACTAGTTTTGTTCTTTTTCAAAAAAAGTTTTGTTAAAGTAAAACTTGGTGTTTTAAATAATCGGTTATTGTGGGGTGCGTCCTTGAGTTTTGAAAATGTTTGGTGTGAAGAATTTTTAACTAAGAATCCTATTTAATTGATTTGTTCCTTGAGTTTGAATTATTTTTGTTATGTTAGTGTGAAGGCGTGTGGTTATTGGTTTCTTTTGAAGAGTGTTTCAGGAAGCCCTTGAAGTGTTTCCCGTTACACATATCGTGTTCTCTTGCAGTATGTCTTGGCCACTGGACCAATTTTATTGGGTCCAAGGTTCTATTTCATGACTAGTGTACGCCCCAAAAATCTTTTTACCAACGATTGAAGTCTTTCCAGGGGAAATTCTCAATTTTTCAGCCCTCTAGTCAATTATTTTAAGGACTCCCCCTTTTTATTGATAGTGATATGTATATCCCTTTTTCCAATTCAGTTAAGCGAATGCTATCATAGTGGGATGAAAACTATTAATGGAGTTGAAGATAGTTTCGGTTTCTTTGAGTTTTCTGAGTCATTAGGTATAAATTTTGACACTGTTTCTTCTCAAGGTTCCCCTTGGAAATAGTTAAAGGAATCTAGAGGGAAAGGGTGAAGGAAGTTCAGAGTGATCGATGATGATTGATATCATGAATGTCTTGTAGTGATTTCATTGCCCTCAAGGGTCATGTTTGGTGACATCTCGCAGCGTCAGTTCTTAGTGAAGAGCATGGGTGGATTTCGTAGAATCCATTTGGAATCCCTATTTTCATTCGAGTGTGTCCTCCTCTTAGGAAGTTATAATTTTTCTATTAAAAGGGGAGTTTTTATCATGCATCATTCCCTAATTATGTTTTGTGGTTAAGGGGAAGAGGTGTTTCATGTTCATTATCTAAACCCTTGATTTGTTTGATGTTCTGTGATGGAGTAGTTGTATTTCATGGTTTGTTGTGTTTTCTGGTGTTGTCTCAATTGTTGTGTGGTTGCATGTGGCACCAAAAGGAGAATATCCATTCGGGAGTCTCCAATACCTGACTACAAGGTAGGATATGCTTCAAACATCAGGGCTCCAGCCATAGACCTCAGAGTGGTATCAAACCCCAAGAGTGTATGGGACCCCATAATTATTTCTATCATTGGTACTATAGGTGAAGACAGTTTAATTATTTTTTGGATGATCTGTTCTGAACAACCTATTTGGGTGTGTGGGGTTTTCTTGGGGCTATAAGGATGCATGTTCGTCTTGTTAACTCAATTCTATGAGGGTTGCATCTCACCATATGTAATATCTTTTAATGTTCCTTATAAGATCTATTGGGTAAATTAGTCTACAATTTGAATAATGCTCATGTAGGGATTTGGAGATGTTATTTTTTCTTGGGTTATAGTTTTGATGCCCTTGTAGTTGGTCCCCGCCCACCCTACCCCTTGGGGTGGATTCTTTGGTCACCGTCGAGAAATTTTTAATGTTTTGTATCTTCTTTAAATTCTAATTTTGGGGAGACCTATAATTTTCTGAACTAGCTTGCCACAAAATAGATAGTCGGACTGGTTGGGAACATGGCCCCTAGAGAATTTCCACAAATTCTAGAGGCTTATGAATAAATACAAGGGCCTCAAATGTGATAGTGGGAAAATATTCCCTCTTTGGAAGAGTGTAACACATCAGAATAAATATTTACAAATAGCCCAAGTAGTAAGGAGCATGAAACTGAAACAAAATAGCGGATGTATGATAGATAAATACCAAAGTCTAAAAACATACAAATGATAATTCAAAATGTCATATGTTCTATGAAAGAATCCAAAAAATGGATAAACTATAATCAGATACAAATAAAATACAAGCACATAATAGAAATAAAACTCATAGGCATCACAATACTCGGTTTGGTCTAATGCTCAATTACTCCAAGGTAGCAATCAAGTACCTATATAAGGGAACATTCCAATGTCTAATCATGCAATAAAATAGTCTGTTTGGTCCCAAAAGCATGACCCAAACAGGGTGTGAGACTAATCCTAGTAGGAAACCACCAAAGATTTGTGCCTAACATTCAGTGGATATATGCAATAGAAGTAAAGGAAAATAGTAACTAGGAAGTGCTAAAGTAACTACCAATTTATTATTTTTATGTTCTTTAGAGTTCAATTTCCATTAAGTGAATCTATATCAAGATTCGGCCTTAGCCTACCAATCCCCTGTATATAAGAGATCAACACTGATGTCTCAGAAGATCATCTAGATATTATAAGTGAAGGATAACTACATGATTGTTCTTTGGATTGGAAGACACATAATAAGTAATTCCATTTCATTTAAAAAGTTTTGTGAACTTTACAAAGGTCTCAAATTCTGGCCTAGGCCCATCGACCACCCGTAGAAAAGTAATCGCCAACTTGTGACATAGAAATTTCTCATTTAAGCATATCAGCATTTAACCATTTGTTAAGTTTCCAATAGAGCCCATTCTATGTATCCCTCAATGGATCAAATATTCGCTGGCCATTTAAATAGAAGACTCAGTGAGCTAGACCACAAAAACTATGGATCACTCATGACCTTAAAGTAATTATCCTCTTGAGTCCATCCGTTTCCTTTTATCTGAGACAATAGTTCACCCGAGGTAAAAAAGGTGTAATTAGTCACATTTTCTTGACCCTGTCTTTTAACCAAGACAATGGCTCTCCCATGTCAAATTACCTATTTTAATTATTTATCATTTAATTTCAAAAACAAAACATGTGAATTAAACTATCACATGGATTTAAACATGAAAACTCATATTGGAATTACACAAAAAAAGCATATCATTCAAATCAACCCCAAAAAGTGAAAACATTCACACACTGCAAAGGCTTTCTTCCCAAAGATCTAACAATGGGGAACACAACCATGGGGTGTCCCTAAATCAAACAACTCAGCAACCACATGTTTTAATTTCATATAATGAAACACATAAGACTCATTTGGCATAAAAAGGTTTCAATTCTAGAGAAAAACAATACCCAAAATGGTTTCGTACCATTGTTGATCAAATAATCAACTCGACTATTAATTAAAGGTAAAAGACCACCTACCTCATTGTCGCATGAGTGATATAAACCATTATCGGTCCTTTAATAAACCTAGAATGGCATAGATATATGAAAAGAGTTAAATGATTCAAGATTGAATAACTTTCTTAAGAACAAAAATCCACCAGAACGACTCAATGAGAAGAAATCCCTTACTGAGAGGAATCCAACGAGAATGAGGACACATGAATCGGGTTATGAACGACGAAGAGGAAGGAGTAAACGTTCTTGTGGCTCATTCTTCTTCACCCGGCAACTCCTCTATCTAGAAGAAGTGAAAATGGGGCTACTTCCTATTTTATGCTGAATTTCAGTATTACACAGCATGTAAATCCATATAAATGGTGTGTAAATAATTTAAATGTTCATCAATTCACCGACTTACCTTACAGGTCTGACGCCATCATTGCTGATATGACTACACAATGTGTACTATAAAGTACATGGTGTGTAGTGTCCTTGTGTTCCCTTCCTGGATAATAAAAGCACATACCGTGTATCTCCATCCTACACGACCAGACTACACAACATGTATATAGGAGTACAAGATGTGTTCTACTAAAACATCACATTTTTTAAGGTTTCCTTGTTTTATAAAAAAAACTCCATGGAAAACAAAAATGAATAAACAATACCGCATAAGAAGAACTGGGTTCATACAAACATCCCCACTTAAAGAAATTTGTCCCATAATTTCCCTTCCAAGGGTGGTGAAGGAATGACTACGAATAACTCTGGCCACTCAGCACATACGTCAGTCTCCCTTTCAGAAGTCTCATCTTGTACTCAGATATGCTACCATAGCACCCTTACAAGAGGAACTGAGCGGCCTTGGATAACCTTCATGCTCCTTTCATATATAAGAATCAGATTCTCCTCAAAGGATCCATCAACCTGAAGCTCAAACTCTTCATGCTAAAAAACGTGAGAAGATTCTGAGAGATTTTGGCATGAAAAATATGCGTGGAAGACGTCATGAATGTCTCGACACCTATGAAACAACATCAACCGATTGGAAAACAACCCAACTCATTCCATAATCTCAAATTTTCCAACATATCACAGTGAATTTTTTCCATGTCTCCTGATCCTCTAGTGTCCCAACCTCGGTGAAACACGTATGAAAACCTTATCTTAAACCTCGAACTCAAGGGGTCATCTCCATAGATTATCATAAGATTTCTAAATATATTGTGCAGTAGCCAACCATCTCTGAATATAGTGAACCTATTGTTTAGTCTCCGGGAAAAGGCAAGGTCCCAACATAGCTGCCTCTCCTTACTCCAGCCAACACAGGGGTGATCGGCATGGCCTACCATACAGAGACTCATATGACGCCATCTGAATAGTATCCTAGAATCAATTATTTTAGGGAAACTCAACTAGGGGTATATTCATCTTCAAATATCCCCCAATGAATATGATACATGCACACAACATGTCCCACATCACCTGAATCGTGTACTCTGACTGGTCATCTATCTAAGGGTGGTAAGGTGTGCTCAGAACCACCTGTGTACCCAGCACCCTCTAAAAACTCTTCATGAAAAGATACGTAAATAGGTAATTCTTATCTGAAATGATAGAAAGTGGAAACCCATGAAGTCATACCACCTCTCAAATATAAAGCTTCTTGATCTCATAAAAACCAAAAGAATCCTTTATCGGAATGATGTGAATGGCCTTCGTAAGCCTGTCAACTACAACCCACACAACATCGTTGCCTCTAGGTGACTTGGGTAACCCTATCCCAAATTCCATCATGACATCATCCCATTTCCATTCAGGAATGGGTAGCTGTTGTAAAAGACTAGTTGGCTGGTGATGTTCTACCTTCACTTACTCATAGGTGGAACTTCTTGTAACAAAACTAACTACTTCCTAGTTCATACCCGACCACAAGTACTGAAGGCACAAGTCACAGTACATCATAGTGACTCCGGGATGTACTGCCCAAGCCGAAGCATGAAACTCTCACATCAGTTCCTCATGTATATCCCATGGAACCCACACACATCCATGGAAACTCAGAACTTCATCCTCACTAATCATCCATCTAGGAGGATGGTCCTCACCTTCCAAAATATCCCATAGAACTAGGCCTTAGGAATATAATAGCTGCCTCATCCTAACTATTTCTTGTAGGACATAGGTAATAACAAAATATGAATAATAAGTTTATCCCTGACTGTTTTCACCTCTAAATGCATCTTAGAGTACAAATCCATTAGCTACCACTCGCCACTGGCCTCCTGCATTGCCTATATCAGATACCTCCTAATCAGTGCATCAGCCACTGAAATACCTTTTCTTGGAATATAGGCAAGCTCAAAGTGAAATGACTAGAGGTATTTCACCCACCATCACTGTCTCAAATTCAAATCACACTTAGTGAAGATATATTTGAGACTTTTGTGGTTGATGTACACCATAAAATGATAACCCAATAAATAATGTCTCCAGCAGTGTAAATCTTGAAAAACTGTATCCAAATCAAGATCATGTGTCTGGAAATTTCTCTCATGTGGTCTCAACTACCAAGACCCGTACTCAGCTACTTGATCTCCCTGCATAAGCATTTCTCCCAGCCTAATACCAGATGCATCACAGTACATGGTGTAACTCAAGCCCAGCTCAAGCAATATCAATATCGACACTAAATTCAATCATCTTTTCAACTACATAAAGGCTAAATTACAAGAATATGAGCATTCAAAATTAACACATTTTCTTAGTCAAGCCTGTCATCAGTGCTACTAAGCATGAGAAGCCTTGTATAAAACTTCTATAGTAACCAAATTTCCCAAAGAAATTATGCACCACAAAAACATCCTTGAGGTGCTCCTAGGTAACTACTGCTCCCACCTTCTCTGGGTATATTAATACTCTAGTCTCTGGGATAACGTGACATAGGAAGTGAATCTAATCCATCCATAAGTAGAATTTTGCAGGTATAGCATATAATTGATGGTCTCATAGTCTATTAAAAATGATCTCAATGTCTTTGGCATGGTCGTGTCGATTGTGACAATACACAAAGTTATCATCCAAGAATTCCACCACAAAGGAATCTATGTAAGGTTGGAACACTCATCTCATTAGTGCCATGAAAATTGCGGGCGTTTTTGTGAGACCAAATGGAACAACCATGAACTCATAGAGATGTTACCTACTACAAAATGTTGTCTGAGGTATGTCGGTAGGTTAAACACATACCTAGTGATATCCTAACCTCATGTCAATCTTTACGAACCCTCTAGATCATAGAATATGATCAAAAAAGTCATCAATCTGTGGTAAGGGATATCAATTTTTAATTTTCAATTGTTTCAGTTTTCGATAGTCCACACATAACCTAGGGTTACTATCCAACTTTTTGTGGAAATGAACCGGTGAACACCACGGTGAAGTACTAGGTTGGATAAAACCTTTAGAATCCAGATATTAAAATTACCTCATGATCTCTTCAAACTCCATTGTATCCGTCCTGTAAGGGGGAATGGATACCAGTGCATCTCCTGGTACTAGCTCGATAGTTAACTCCAACTCTCTTACCATAGGCAAGCATGAGAATTCTTCCTGTAAGACTTCCCTAAAACGATCAACCAATGATGGAAAATCTACCATACATTTTCCCTAATAATTCAGATATAAACAATCAATATGGGATGTCAACCCACCTGTCCCACAATACTCGGGTCTAGGTTGACTCTCCAGGACATCCCGTTCTCCCTCGTATAGAAACAACCCACCCTCTGTTGACGTAAAACTCACCCTTCGGTTATATAAGTCAATGAAGGCCTGATAGGATACAAGACAATCCATTCCAAGGATGAAATAAAATTATGACATCTATAAGACGTAGAGGTTCCATAGAAAGTGACACCCACCAATATCAAGGGGGCACTCCTTCAACTGATGCACATCTACCGTTCTGATACCTAGTCTAGTGTCTATCATCATAACGTTCTCAGAGGAATAAACACAGAACCCAAGGCTCTACACAATGGGTATGGATATAAAACAATATTTTACACCAGTATCAAAAATTGTAGAAGATAAAACAGAGGTGACTAGAATAGTACCTCTGATAGTATAAGGACTGGGATCCATATCTGGTTGGGTCTATTTCATTTCATATGTATATCCTATACCTCAGTCCTATGACACATCCTGACTACCCTTAGCGGACCCCCCCCCCCCACCCCCCCCCCCCCCCACCCCCTACTGTCACTGAGATCCTAGGGTCAGACAACCACAACTACACCCACCCCCTAGGCATGCACGCCCCGATGTATTCCAGTTTCCAAACTGGTAAGAAGATACAGACCTTGATCTTTCATGTGGAGTCTATACAAAACCTCTCTAATTAGACACTAGAGGAAACATCCTACAGAAGCTCTGAAGGTGGAGCATATTTCCACAAGTTGGGACCTCGATTGGGTCCTTCGGGCACTTGTTCCACATGTGTCTAACTCCACCACACTGATACCACCACACATGGCTATAATAAGATACATCATGATTGATCATATTCCTGCGAGAAAACTCTATACGACGCTTCTTTCTTCCGTTCGAGACCGTTCCTGATATGGTGGTAGAACTACCCTAGTTCACTCCACTAACTTCCCATAGATTGCGCTCAGTGATCAATGATTGATGAAAAATGTACTGTACAGAAGGCAAACTGAAAACATTCCCCTAAGCTCAGATGTCATATCAAAGACCATCCTCAAATTGCATATCTCTAAACAGCTCTTCACCCATCAGAACATGTGCGAAGCACTAAAGCACTGTAAAGATGGTAGAATAGTCCATCACTAACATAGTAACCTACATTAGATTCATGAACTCCTAGGCTTGATCAGCACTACGGTTCTCAGGATAAAAGTAGTCATAGAAGACTATCTAGAAGTCTCCATATGCCAGGTCCTGATGGTTCTCTTTCTGTGTGATAACATCCCACCACCTCTTTTTGGAATCATGGAGCATATATGATGTGAGCTTGACCTACTCTCAGGAGGAATCCTTATATTCTAAAATATTGTAGGAAATGGTTCTAACCATGATTCTTCACCTTGTGGTCCATCATCCCCTAAAAAAGTTGGTGGATGTTGTTGATGGAATATAGGTGTTAGCTTTTCCATTATTGTGGTAGCCAGCAATGCTCCCTAGATGGTCTTCATGAACATCACAAAAACTTCTTGGAACTGTGCATCTGCACCCATGTCTAGTATAATGGTTGATACCTTAGCTGGAAAAACTGGAGGATCAATCGGTAGTCCATGGCCTACTACATCCATTGTATACTCAACACCACTCTCCTGGCACACTTCTCAAGGTCGTTGTGGTGGAATTTCTCTGTAAAGTCTAACCCATGAACCTCATCACAAGTTTTAAAAAAGGTAAACTACAAAACAGAAGTTCCAAGATGGATAGAGAAGGAAAATCTATCATGTTTTTTGAAAAACAATTACATAGTGTGTATAACTCCTTACATGGCGTGTTATCCTAGGCCTCAACATGGGCATGTACTTCTTCCCAACATGGTTGTGTATCACCCAATGTACACGGTGTGTTTCCCAAGAGACATGGCATGTACTTGAGTTTCCTTCCTACCCAGGTACATCTAAAAGGATAGAACTACACAGTTTTACCAATGTAGGACTAAACAACATGTTCACCCTCGACACGGCGTGTATAGATAAGTTTTCATCCACCCGTGTCATTTGTCACCCGGCCAACTACACTGTCGACTAATACATGGAGAGTACTCAAATTTCAAGGCATGTGCACTCAAAGCTCAACATCCCTTGTCCTCTCCCTACACAGAAGGTCACACAGTCAAGGATCACACACCATGTACTTAGGGTACATGGCGTGTTCTTCTTAAAACATAGAACACATTCTTCCCCAAATAGGAAGAACATGTGGCGTGTTTTTCTAGACTACTTACCTTGAATACTGGGGTTTTTTTCAGGATAGAAACTCCATTTTGCCAATAAATCCTCTATTCCATAGAAAAATAACTAGAAGGAGGCCAAATTCTAATGCGCGAGGGCCCATAATCCTTACAGAACAATTATTTTTACCCAAGAAGAACATATTGTGATACAACTATAGATAAAAGCTGAATCATGATCCTGCAAATTCCAGTCCAAGAGGGCCCATACACCTCTAGAACCAAATTTTATAATCCATTAAATCCAAACCATATCATGTACCAATAAACCTATCATAACATCATGCATAGCTATCACATCCTCTATCACAATAGCATGTGATTACTAGTGCATTCTAGATGGCATGACATAATACATGGAATGTGATTCTAACTAGTGCCTCTGTGATACATGAGATGACATAACCTCTTCTCATTGAGTTGAAACTAAAATATAACCCATAACTGCATCAATAGTAGTATGATAAATCAAGTGCATCACCCAACAGTGAAATTCATACAACTGTAAAACTAGAAAAAATCACAATTCATTCGATGTATTTTATCTTTTTCCTATACACGAGTTATATACTGCCGGGCACAGTTTTGTACCAAATCCATTTTCCGTTCCTTTAAATCTATTGGCTCAAAATATTAATTCAAAGATGAAATAAACCTCTGATACCACCTTGTAACATCCTGAACTGGCTTCCCACTAAACCGATAGCTAGATCGGTTGGCCACATGGCCTCAAGCGCATTTCCAAAATTGCCAGAGGCTACCGACTAGCTTTGAGGGAATAGGGTGTGATAGTGGGGAAACTATTCCCTCATTGGTAGAGTGTAACACAATGGAATAAATATTAACAAATAGCAGAAGTAGTAAACAATATGAAACTGAATCAAAATAGTGAATGTTTGGTATATAAATACCCAAGTCTCTAACCATACAAATGATAATGCATTTTTTCATATCTTCTAAGAATGCATCCAAAACTGGATTCACTACAATAAGATACAAATACAATAAAATTACATAACATAAATATCAGATAGAATCATCGCAATCCTCGGGTCGGTCCCATGCTCTCTCGCTCCTAGGTAGTAATCAAGTACATATATAAGGGCACTTTCCCATTTCTACACCTACAATCATATAATCTATTTGGGCCCAAATACATGACCCAAACTGAGTGTGAGACTAATCCCAGTAGGAAACCACCAATGATCTATGCCTAATAGTTTGTGAATATAATAAATAACATTAAAGTGAAACAATAACTAAGAATATCTCAAGTAACTACCCATTTATTTTGTTTATGTTCTATAGAAAATCATTTTGATTTAACTACAACTATCTCAAGATTTGGCCACATCCTGCTAATCCCCCATATAAATGGAATTACTGCAGATTTCTCAAAATATCGTCTAGATAATGTAAGTGAAGGTTGGCTCCAAGATTGTGCTTTGTCGTGGGGAGACTGGTCATAAGTCATTCCATTTAATATAAAATGTTCTATGAACATTAAAAAGGTATCGATATTTGGACTAGGCCTATCGACCCCCCGTACAAAAGTAACCATCAACTCATGACATAACCATTTTTTATTTATGAATATCATCATTTAACCATTTGTTCAGTTGCTAATAGATCCCATTCTATGTATCCCTCAATGGATCAATGATTCGCTCGAAATTTACAAAGAAGACTCAGTGAGGCTGACCACCACAATTGTGGCTCGCTCACCTCGCTAAAGTAATTATCCTATTGAGTCCATCCATTTATTTTAAATAAAGACAATGGTTCACCCAATATAAACTAGGTTTGATTAGTCACATGAACCCAAACATGTCTTTTAACCGAGTTTATGGCTCGCCCTTGTCGAATTACCTTTTTTAATTATTTATAATTTCATTTCAAAAACAACACATGTGAATTAAAAATTCACATGTCTTTAAACATTAAAACTCATGTGGGAATTTCACAAAACAACATATCAATATAATCAACTCAAAAAAGTCAAAACATTCACCCATCGCATAGGCATTTTTTCCAAATGGATAACAATGGGGAACACACCAACGAGTTGTCACTAAATCAAACTACTCAGCAACTACATGATTCAATTTCATATAATCAAATACCTAAGCATTATTAGGAATCGACCAGTTTCAATTCTTGAGAAAAAAACCCTAAATGGATTCATACCATTTTAGAACATATAATCAACTCAACTTTTAATGAAAGGAAAACGACAGCCTACCTCAATGTCGCACAAGTGATATGAACTGATATCGGCCCTTGAATCAACCAAGAACGACGTAGATACAAGAAAATAGGTAAATAATTCAACATTTAATAACTTCCTCAAGAACAAAAATCAAATGGAATGGATGAAGGAGAAGATATCCCTTACCGAGAGGAATCCAAGGAGACCTACGTCACTTGAATCGAGATATGGATGACGAAATATGAGGAAATGTTCTCGAGACTCCTTCTTCTTCACCAAGTGGATATTCTATCTAGAAGAAGAGAAAATGAGGCTACTATATTTTTTAATCAAAATTTGATTAGTTCACAGAACGTGAATCCATATACAAGGCGTGTATATCATTTTACTATTCATCAATTCACCGACTTACTTTATATGTCCTGCATTGGCCTTGTGGACATGACTACACAACATGTCCTAGGAAGTATATGGAATGGAATGGAATTTTCTTCTCTTCCAGTCCAACAGAACCACACACTGTGTATCCCCATCCTACAAGGCTAGACTACATGGCGTGTATATAATAGGACATGGAGTGTTCAACTAAAACTTATCATTTTTTTAGTTTTCATGGTTTTCTCCAAAACAACACAAAGGAAAATAAAAACTAAGAAACAATACCTCATACGAAGAACTGGGTTCTTACAAGACCCATGATGGGTCTCGCACAAATGTCTCTGGAATGAATCAGTGTTGGAACTTCTTCATAATGGTGGGGAGTCTACCCAGGCCTCATCATGATGGTTTTACAATCTCATCTTAGGTGTCAGTAAGTTTCTAATGGTGGGGATCCCCTTCAGGCATTACCTTGTTGGCCTTTTAGTAATTTTCCTAGAGATAACTTGATAGTTAGTGATCAGAGTGTTCCTTGGACGTTCTTGGTCTAGTTTGTTAGTTCTAGTTAAACAGCGTGGATCTAATTCATTGGTTATCAAGGTTTTTGGGTTTGTGAAGTTGGATTCTGTAGGTGCAAGAGTTCCTTTAATAAATAAATCAACTAGAGGTGTTCCTGTTGTGTGGGTCGGGATACACGTATTAGAAATTATTTTTACGAGTGTCTTGAGGTTGTAATTTATGTCACCATCTCTGAGCACGATGCATTTTCCTCTTTTCTCTTTTTGATTGTGGGGATCCTCTTTGAATCTTAAGGGGGTTTCATTTTCTACATTAGTATTCAATATTACTTGTGGCATTCCTCAGATGGAATGCTCTATGGTGAGGGGAATTGGAACACCCTCTATTTTTTATTATTTATTTTATTAATTTTCTAGGCATCGGGTAGTTCAGGTTCAGGCCCTGCATAAAATTTTATGGGTTATTATTTAAAAAATGAACATTTTTTCCTTGATAGTGTTCAGCGCACAATTTCCAAAGGTGTGCGACATTGCCTAAGTCACCGCACGACCTCACACTGTCCACTACAAAACCAGGTAGATGTTTAAGGTAAAAAAAATAAAATCTCATGAAAAATGAAATTGAAATAAAATAAAAATATGTGTAGAAAATTTTAATCAAGTAGATTAATGTTGATAATAAGGATATTGTTTGAGAATACTGTAATTATTAATATTCTGATAAAAATTAAGTTATTTTATTTATTAATATTATTCTTGTCTTAGTTATTATTATTATTTTTAACTATTTAGTTTTAGTTCGATTCTATTTGGTTATTTATTCATTTATTTTTTAGCTTGTTTTGGTGTTATGATTTCACCCTCCTCCCCCCATTTCGACTCACTCCCCAATTACCCACTATTCTCGTTGCACCACACCTCCCATATCCATCCCTCTCTTCTCTTTTTCTAGAATCCCCTCCCCTATGCTAGTGTATGTTAGCCTCCCCTTCTACCCATCTCGATACACCATCCCTAGCTTTAGTATGTGTGTGCCCTCCCTCTCGACCAGCTCGAAGCACAACCCCTTGGAACCCCGATGGTCCCCATGTGCCCTGCTCCCTCTCCTCCCATCTGGTGACCTCCCTACACCGGCCTCATCTCCAGCCCGCTCGCCCACCTCCCATCACAATGACTCGCTACCTCCCCCTACAAATGGACTTGCGCCACACCCCTGCTCCCCGACCATCTATGCTCTTGCCGCATCTCCCCATGGTCGGTAGCCTCTTATCCTCCCCAGTTGTTCCAACCAGCACCCTCCTACCCTGAACTAATGTTTCATTATTATTTTTTATAGTGGTTTCACTTCCCTTAGTGTAGAATCGTGATCTTTTAGGTCTGGTATCTTATTTTAGGGTCAGTACTTTGTTTCTTCTGGTGTGGTCAGGGTGAAACAATGATTTCACATCTTTTTTCAGAAGTTTCTACACACCGGTAGGTGATTCGTTTCCCTTGCATTACATGATTAATCTAATATGTATATTCAGTTCTATAAATCTGTTTTATATTCTATTTTCATTATGTGGATCATATTTTAAAAATGGTTATAAGGTGCGTTTGGTATTAGATAGTGTATTCTAGTAATATTTTGGTATAAAGTTCTCTTGGTTTCTTTGAAACATTTAATTATATTTGAAATTGATTAATTAGATTATAAAAGTGTTTTGATAGTTGTCTTGAAAAATATTTGATGTGCAATTGATTTTTAAAATGTTTTTATCTTCATGTGAAATTTGTCTATTTTGAAGTGAGACCTTGTGGAATGTGTGTGGTAAGTCTTATAAATTGATAAAATGTTTATTTAAGTGGTGTTTGTAATGAGAAACATGGTTGAAATGTTTTTGGGGGGTTGCTGGGTATGTGAGAAATGTGTTTTCAAGGCACTTTGGGTTTTTGTGTATTTAAATGGATATTTTCAAAGGAAAACGAATCACTTTGGATTTTTTCCCTTGTTGTGAACTTTGGTAATTGAATTTCAAAATAGTTTGAATAATTGGAAACAAATTTTGATATGGTTATCTTGTGCATCTAATTATAAAGTGATGTATCTATGTTGAATCAAGTGGTTTTTGGTGTAAATTACTCATGGTTTTTCATGGAATGATTTCAAAGATATCTCAAATGTTTTATTGATTTATTTAGATGGCGCGAAAGTGGAGTTTTGAAAGAGATGATTATGCGTTAATTTTTAAATTTGTACGTTTATATAAAATGAGACATGTTTGTGGTGAAAAATGTCTTTTCAATACTTGGTGGGGTTTTATAAATAGTACAAACAGTTAATTTAATTGTGCAAGTGATATGAAACTAGTTTTAAAGATAATTTTTTAAGAAAGTGTTTTGAAATGACCTTCTTAGATGGAATTGGGTATGTTTATTTTTTTGGCCCTTTTTGGGTTTTTAATTTAGTTATCTATGTTGTGAAAATTGAGTATGTTCTTCTTTGATTGTTTCCAAATGAGGATTTTGAAATGGTTAACTAATGGAAAATATATTTTGGAAATGTATTTTGGTGTGAGTGTATTTTTTTTAAATGGTGTTTGGATATGAAAGTGATGGATTTTTTGGGTAATGTCTTGTTTCATTTGTGATATGTGAAGGAGATACATTATGTTAATGTGGAACATGACTGAGCATAAGGGAAAACCCTAGGTACCCATGAGGGCAGATTAGGACTAGTAAACTATATGTTACAAATATGGTTTGTCCTGGTTTCATCTAGAATGATGGACTTTATAACACTAACTAAAATTTTGTGATGATTGGAGACCACTAGATAATTACTATGTTTCCATACTATTGGCTCATTCATGAGAGCGTTGATTATTGTGGTGCATATTCCATGTTTATACAGAGGTACAATGTCTCTTTCATCCTTCGTGTACTAGCTATCTTAGGGGATTTACCAACAGTGCTCTACTATTCATGATGTGGTGCCTTATGTCGGAATACGGAGGACCAATTGGGTGTCTGTGTATTTCTTATGTATTTTCTCATTTACATTAAAGTAGTATTTTTTAAATGGGTTTTCATAAAAAAAAAATTCCTTTTTTATTTCAGTTTGTAAATTTTTTCCTTAATATTATTTTTTTAAAGTCACATTTTTTAATAATCATATTAAAATATCTCTGAGAAGTTTTGGAATAGATCCTTTTAATAGGGTGGTATCCTACTGAGTATTTGGTTCACCCCCCTACATACACATTTGGGTGTATTGTGATCTTCTCCTTTGTGTACTCTAGGTTGAGGAATCATTCTTAATGATTGTGGTTCGATTTGCTGGTGGTCTTCTTGTGCAGGTTGGTGTTGGTGGCTTGGGGTTGTGCAATCTCTTATTGCATGGTGGTTTGATTTAGATTTTTCATTTTTCTTGTTGTCATTTCTTTTTGGATGTTGGTTCAAGTTATAGAATATTTAATTTGAAATGCATTAGGGTCATGTTCGGTTGTCGATTTTCGATTTTATTTTATTTATCTTGTAATTTGTTTTGAGTTTTCTATTTTAGGTAAATTGTTTCCTTGGGATATTTTTGATACCTGGAAACTTGTGTTAGCCCATGGTGATCAGGAACAACTCCCGGTCCATGTCGTATATTGGGTCGGCACTAGGTTGGATAGCTACCCAGCCTAGTTCATTACATGATGAGTGGTTACATGATAATCTAGAGATGGATAGTTACATGATAAACTAGTGATGGGTGGTTCTGTGATAATCCTTGTAGAAGTGGTTACATTACAACCTCCAATGCATTGGTTATGGATGTCAGTTGTATCACTATTCCATTTAGTGATACACATGGAAGTCGAATGTATGGTTATTCCATTTAAGTATGTTTACATCCAAAGTTACCTTTATATGTTATAAGATGATTTCTATGGGATTCATGCTAATAATTTTGTTAAAAAAAGTGTAAGAAGAGATTATACTCTATGAAGTGTATTTACTACTTATTAAAGGTGAAAAGTATTACATTATGATAAATTATTCATGGATTTCATAGTTTCCTAGGACTAACAGTTTTCATTCATTGTGTATCCCTTAATAAGATATTTATTCTAATCTCATTTTTTTAAAATAAATTCACATGACTTAATGAAGAATAGATTCATGGATGAGATAATGGAATATTTATTCAGTTTGAACATGAAATGATACAATGTATCTTTTTAAAGATTTATTGTTTTATGAAAAAAAAATGTATAATGATTAGAATGGTATAATTGAAATATTTATGTTGTTATGTATGAGTTATGACCCAATTATCTAAAGCTCTAAAACTAAAATGGACCACTAAGTGAATTCAGGTCAAATTATAGACATAACTCATTATTAAGTAATGTTTATGGATGAGGACTTATAGTTGGTATCAGAGGTCAGTTTAGACAACATTGGAGATTATAATGTTCTCTTAATATTTAGGGATATAATCATGGGTTTATAATTTTACGACTGATCATAAATCAATATCTTATAAAACACTATTGAGGCTTTATGATTGGAAATATAATGGTTAATAATGGTATTTTCAATAAAATTATGGGTTATTAGTTTTTGGGATGCAGAATGAGAGGAATTAAATAACCTTTAGGGTTAAACCATGTTTTGGTTATTTTTGTGTTCTTTATAATATTATTGGAATTTTTTATGAATTATATATTTATTGAAAAAGGACAACATGATGACCAAGTGACAGCCCATTCATCGAACAAAGATGTGGGAATCAAACCCTCAATCGAAGTGCGACTGGGATTTCATGCCTACCACAGTACTACGAGAAGTCCTTGGTTAGAATGATGTATTAATTTTAGATAAATGGTTCTATGATCAATAATAATTTTATTTTTTGAAAATATTTTTTATCAAATATATATCCTTGGTATAGGAAAATTATTTGGTGATTAAATGGTAAATGTTATTTTGTGAAGATGTTCGCTATTTTAAAAACACTATATGCCTAAGGAAAATACAATACTATGGAATTTCATTTGACGAGTAATGGTTGAATTTTATTTTAGAGGAATCTATGTTTTTATTGTCTATATGTGGTGATTAGTTTTATTTATGAAAATTATTAGCCTATCATGTAGAACATATTATTCTATTGATTACTTTTAAGTATTATATTTTAAGATTAGTCAATGTTGTTAGGATATAAATGAATAGATTTATCATGGAAGACTATGTGATCAAATCCTTTGGGATTTTGGGATTCAATCTATTATTGTATTATTTTGAATATTTTTAAGGACAATTGTTTTTTGAATGTTTTTTGTTGAACTTTGGGTATTATTTGTAGAATTTTGGATATTACGAGTAATATTTATTTTTATAAGGTATTATTACTTTTGGGGATTATCTAATCTTTTAGTAACCATTTTGGTTTTGGGTAATTTCTAATGATAGGTGAAATATATGGTTAATCCTTTTTTGACTATATGACTGTCTAAAAGTTGATTCTAGTACTTTAGTTGTGACCAAGTCATCTTGAATACTCATTGTTTGGAGAAAACATTAGTTTGTGGTATAAATTTATTAAATTATGATACTCTAAATTTCAAGTAAGTATTTATCCTTATGTTATTATTCTATGTAGTAAAATAATTAATCATCATTATTAAAAGGATATTAATGAAAAAAGGTTTCTGTTTAGTTTTCCTACTGTAAAATCAATGACCATTTAACCCATCACATGTTTTTGGTTTTCTGGTAATTAACTTTCTCCTGATCGTGCTTTTCATCACTCTCCATCATTACTTAACACATAGTTTTTCATCCATATACATGTTTTCCTACAACAAATCCTAGTATGTGTTATCTCAGGTGACCTTTCTACTTTTCGTTATTTCACTTAAGGGGATACTTTTATTGACTCCTTTTCTAATATGGGAATTTCAATGAAGTTTCCGAGCCCAATTTTAAAATAACGATAACATAATTTCCAAGAGGGGGGATTAATGTAACACCCCAGGTATTTGTAGAAAAATACATTTCCATATCAATTAATATTTATGAATAAAATATATATTTTATATCAGTGGGTCTCTTTTTTCATAGTGTACTCGACATGCAACAACAAGTTTTCTAAAATTTTACGTTGATCACAACAATGAGTTATACTGAAAAATAATATAATATTTTTTTTATTATTTTAAATGTTAGTTAACACCTAGCTGTTGTATTAGAGAGAATTAAATGATCTAAAAAATATATTTTTACACATGGCTATTAATGTTTTTTACATTTATTCAATAAATTTTAGAGGGTTAAAATGAGAATGAATCAAATTATATCATACAATACACTAATATTATTAAAAGTTCATTTTACCACCTTTTGATGGAGAAACCTTTTAAAAATAGTTTTTGTCACTTCTATAATTTCTATTTGATAAAATAATCTTCTTTTTTATAATATGGTAATCAAAATTTACTTCGGTTGAAATTTTGGTATAATTTCATAATTTTATGAATAGTGAATAATACTACATTTTAATTCAAAACTGCATTTTCATCTAATTTATTTATATAGATATATTTTATTTTAATTTTTTTTAAAGTCTAATATAATTTTTTTATCAATTAAACAAATTTGGAACATTGAAAGTGATTTCACATTTAAATTGGACATAAACACATGTCAATTTTTGATAGTTTTTATTTCTTAAAAACACGCTTCCAGGTTATGACAATAGGAAATAAATTTAAATTAATTTATGCCAATTCTATGTATTGAATTTTGGATAAATGGATCCCATATTTTAATTAAAAGGTCCAAATTGTGTAAATGGGTAACATATATTTTTCATCATTATAAATAGTAACTTCGGTAATTATTTTTATTCACCAAGGTTAAAAGTTAAATTAGGTAAATAAAAGTTAAAAAATAATATTATAATATATTAAAACTACTCTATCATGTGCCCTAGTCCTATTGGATGAGATATGTCCGACCCTGATAATCGATGGGTTGAATTTAGGTCCCTATGGAGCCACATGGGTGTTATAATGGCTTTTTATAATATTTAATTTAAAAAAGGTAAATATAACATAAACATGAATATCCTAACTAAAAAATATTAATTTGGTTTATATTAATTATATATTCAACTATATATTCTCATTAATAATTTTAATATATTTCTTAAAACTTGGTAATTTATTTATAATTTATTTTCATTAAATAAATATATTTATTTACGATACAAGGATGATGCAGTGTTTACCATATTAATTAAATATTGAAATAAATGATATTATAAATACTATAATAAATGAAATTTTAACATTTTGATTCCATGCATGATTATTTCGGTTGACATTGACATGTTAGGGATGATTTAATGTCTTATCTTCAAATAAATAAAGTTGTTATGACTTTAACATAAATAAATTACTAAATAGATTCAATTTTTTCATAAATGAATTTTTCAAAACAAATCTATTTTATTAAATGATATAATGGTCCTAAAATTTATGATTCATAAAACTAACTTATATAATGTTTCAAATGTCATTAATGATCCACTTTTAGGTCTCTGGTCATTTTATAGTAACTATAGTAACCATATATTATGAAAATATAAGAAGACATTATAAGAGTTAATGTTTTTATCTAAGGGTTAAAGATAAAAGATAGGTTAATTTTGTGACATAAACATGTCTAAAAACTATTGGTTGATAGGATTTCGGACCATAATCAACTTATATTCAAAATATTTCACTTTTAAACTATTTGAATTCGAAAATCAATATATAATAAAATAATATTTCAATACTTTCCTAAGCTTCCCCTCCTCCTTATAAAAGGAGATCACCGCTACCAACTTACTCACACCTCTTAAGCCCCATGGATCATCCTAATTGTATTCAAATAAGCTCCCAACATCCCTTTTTTCCTCTTAAAGGCCACACATTGGGAAGAAATCCATCCTATGGAGACATTTTCTGAAAATCAAAAGGAGATACTGGTAGAAGATGTATTTGTTTTTGTCACCTCTTTAAAAATTCTTTTTCTTCTTCTACTTCCTCTTCTAATGTGTTTTCCTTAAAAAGGTAATAAATCTTGAATAATATACATGTAGAGATATTATTATAATTATGGGTCAACCTTATACCTCCATTTATCCATCCTACAAATAAAAATATCACAATATGTGCGTTTGTCGGTTTTACTGTCTCCACATTGTGGTGAAATTTGTTATTCGACAATACGTAATTTGTATGGGTAAAATGATGAGTATAATGAATGTAAATAATGAATATAACATGATAATAATTCTGTATAATTAACATTTCTTTCCTATTATATAATGTTTAACCATTAAACAAATGATTTCATCGCCTGTGTGTTTGTGTGTGGACGACTATCTCCACGATGTGTTGTGAATCATTATATAATATCATCACTAAACAGATATTATATAAATGAATGAAATGAATAAATATGATAAATATTATATTTATATGGACTCTATGATTCTGTAATTTTTAATTAGAACATACTTTTATTCTTTACATAATTGGTAAATATGATAATTTCTTTTGAGGAAGTGTGAACTACAAACCACTCAATGTGATATGACTCATTCACGTCATACATGGAATGTATAATGGATGGAATTAATTAAATTATGTAACATACATAACTTTGATATTATTCTAGAATTATAATATACCTATGTATCATTTTGTTTTCATTCCTTTAATTTGAAAATAAAATGAAAGTGGTGTTCATGTGTACGTATGACCAACCATCTTCATGAACGATGCCTCTCATTTAATATCTCCAAATGATATAGACTATTATAAATACATATATACCGGATATATATGATATTTATATTAGGAATAATCTTCTGGAGTTAATGTACTTATGCCCACAGGGACAATGTATATCCAAACAAGATCATTTTTAACTCATGTATCGAAAATCAACAAAATGTCTGATATGAAATTAAATAATTAAGTAATTGTTATATCATGATAATAACTCATATAAAAGGAATAATAAACTTGTAAAAGTTTCTCACACAAGTAGAAACTAACTTAATATTATTATTCATGAAGAATAAATAACATACATGACGAGTCAGACTCAAGGTAAGGGACTTAATTTCAATCTCCTTTTATTGAGACATATTTTGATAATATACACCCCCATCTTTATACGGTGTATAATATACCAATTTGATATTTAATTTCATTGAAAAGTAATTTTTTTTCTATAAAGATATTTACTAAAATGCAAAAGGAATGTTTTTAAGGTATGTGACTACAACGAATCCTCTACCACCGTATCAGTTATTTGATATTTGGATTCTATTATAAGAATTAATGTTTTTAAAAGGAAAATAAATCCATTATTCCCATTCTAGGTGTTTGGATATTGATTTGTTTTTAAAAGTTTATTTACTATTTAAATGTCTTGAAATTAACTCTTCGGATTGAAAATGAAATTTTATGAGTGAAATGTTGATAATTTTAATTTTTTATGACTTATGATTATATAATGGTACATGAAAATTTTATGGGTGGTTACATGATAAAACAAAGTATGGGGGGTTACATGATAAAACAAAGATGGGTGGATCCATGATAAACCAATGAAGGGTGGTTACGTTACAACCTCCAGTGCATTTGGTATGTAATTCGGTTGTATGTCAATTCTATTTAGTGATATGGGTGGAAGTCGACCGTATGGTTATTCCATTTAAGTATATTTATATCCTGAGTTACTGTTATATGTTATATGTTACTTTATATTGTAATTATGGTAATATTTTGGTTACAATAATGGAAATCAATGATCTTATGATCAGTGAAGTATATTTTCTACTTCTTAAAGGTGAAAAGTATTACATTATATGAAAGTATTCATTATTTTCATGTTATCCTCAGACTTATAGTTTTCTTTTTTTGTGTAGGTAACTCTTCTTTTTATGATTATCCCATGTTTTGAAATGTTTTCTATTGTACATAATGAATAATATATTCAAGGATGTGATCATGGAAAATTTATGCTATTAAAACTAAAATGATACCATGTTTCTTTTCAATGATTTTTTGTTTTTTAAAAATTGTATAATTAGTAAAATTGTCTAATTGTACTATTTCTATTATTATGTATGAGTTATGACCAAGTTCCCAAAAGCTGTAGACCTAATAATACCCTATAAATGAATTAATGTCAAATTATGGACAAAACTCTAGATTATGTATGGCTTAAGGTTGGGGCCTTATAATGCTGCTGACCTCCAACATACACATACCCAATGCATTGGAGTGATATATAGGTAACACCCATCATCATGGAAAAATACAAATAACTGAAACATATTAATAAAAAGGAGAATAATATCATAAAACATTTCTTTAGTAATTCATAAAAATAGGATTTAAAAATAGGATATTTAATAGAAAATTTCTTTACAAATGTCATAAAATTTATTTTCAAATTAATATATTGAAATAAAAATTTGAATATAATATAAATCCACATAATACAACATATTATAAAATAAAAGTTTTTAAAAAAATATTCTTAGTACCATATAATCAATGATGTAGAAGGTTAACCCAATGAAAGAAACTTGGGTCAGTAATTCCCTAACCTCGAGTTTCCATTACTTAAAATGTGTTTAAAACTATTTTATATTAGTTAAAATATTGTTATTAATACTTTAAATATGAATACTCTTTTTTATAACACCTTATATGATCATTTTATAACATCATTCCACAAATTCATTTATAATATTTTTTTATTTACACTGTTTCGGATGTGTTCTTCACATGGTTTCCATGGTCAGTTCATAATGGATTTTCTTAAAAAAAGGAAGTGAAAATCCATAAGTGGAATAATTTGTTATTAATTTGTTTCTATTGTGTTAAAAGATACCAAAAATAACTTTGTTATCATATATGAAGATGAATTATTTGATAAAACATTAATGTTGTTTAAAAAAATTTGGATGTTCATCGATAATCACAAACTTGTTTCCTTATATAATTTAATGTCATGAATATAGGTAAATTATAAAACATAAAAGTTGTTATATTATACACATGATCATATGAATAAACCATTAAAAGGGGTTCACAAATTGTTTTTAAGGATGTAATAGAAATTGCAAAAATATTTTACATGATTTAGGTAAATGACACATCACAAATGGTGTTCTTATAAGAGGGGGAGGATATTAAGTATGTTATATATATTTTGCATAAACATGATAAAAATTATTAATACATATGATACTAGATCATAAATTCATCTTTTATAATTCTATGAGAAAAGATTATATGAAAACAAAAGGAATTGAATAGAAAATGTGAAAATAAAACAGGATATTTACCTCTTGATCTCTTCTCCTTAAGATCATTCTTAAGACCCTTGGTTAACGACTTTTGGTGATACTAGTAGGTCTTGGACGTAGGTAATGGCCTTGGAAAAGATATTAGGATGAATTTAGATAGTTATCAATGCTTGAGAGGTGTGATAAGAATATGGGGGTAAGGTTGGTACATATACCGGAGGAGGGGAGTGGTTTTACATTATTGTAATCATTATTTTAATTTATTTGCAATGACTATGAATATTCTTGATTAATTTCACCAAAAATAGTAAATAGATAATTTGAGTTATAACCATGGGTTCTTACATGATTCATGATGTCAAGAATATTGTATTCAACATATTATCTACTTATACAGTAAATTGTCATATTTCACTATTCATCATAAATTCAAGTATTTCAGTAAAATCTCAAATATTCACCCTAACCATTTTTTGATTTTTAGATTTAAAAAATAAACTCAATTTTATCAAAAAAAATTCTATATATGAGAAATTTAATTTTTAAATAAAATAACTATTTATTCAAAAAATTACAATTTTAAAACTATTACTCATTTTATATTACCTTGAAAACTTAATCAAGGTATCATAAAATTATCTTATAACCCAAATTCAAAAAAAATAATTTATTATTTTAGTATAAGAAAATAAATTTTTATTTAAATTATTAAATTAATCTCAAAACTGTAATTAAATATTTATGACTTCCAAAAGTACCTACACTTTTACTATAGTCATATTGTCACTTATAAGAAACCATCTGATTATACATTAATTTGTGATGTTACTATTAATTTGTATGAATTACTATTCATAAGGGTCATATTACTATTCATAAGGGTAGGTTACTATTCATAAGGTTAGGTTTCTATTCACCAAAAATTATGTTTTCCCTAAAAGATTACAAATATCATACTGATCGCAACTGTGTATGGCAGTTTATCAAAATTCAAAACAAAAAAAGTAGTAAAATTATGTTTAATGGATAGTATATAAGGGTCACATAGTATTTAGTAGTTCATTTTAGCATGATTTGAAATTGGGATTCCTTATAATATATCAGGATGTTAAATTCTCTCCCCCCACCCACCATAAATGAATTAATCTCTCACAATTCGTTCATTGTACGTATAATTATGAATTTATAATTTATAATTAAGAAAAATATTTTTTTAGGTATACTTAATTAACAATAACTTGAAAAGTAAATACTATTGCTAAAATTTATCTAAAAAAATTCCATTGACTTATCTCCAATATTGTCTAGACCATTCCTCTAATACCAACTTTGTAGACTTGAACCCGCACTTCCGAATTTAGTACTAAAACATGTTGTGAATTTTTGTCATATTAATGATAAAAAACAAAAACACAACACATTATACAATGGAGGACCATTTTAGGTCTAGTATTTGGAGGATTATACATCCCTTACTTTGAATCAGGGATTAAAAAAATAATTACCAAATAACTAATTAGATTCATCCTCATTACCACATTGACTACATTTTGAATGTCTAAAGAATCCTACAAAAAACATTTTGAAAACAATGGATGTACTCAAAAATCTCAGTAAGGGATTCCAAAAGAATGAATGAAATCGTTAGCCCATAAGTAGTTATATGAATTTTTTTTCACAATGATATTCTTCTTACCCATAAAGTATCATATAAATACATTATGAAATCATAGAAAACATAAATAAAACATCTAGGTAAATTTGGGTATTACATACTTACAATTTTAACCATCATGGATGCTATTTGATTTGTAGCGGCATGGATACCTTATAGTGTAACCCTTATTGCTACCGTACAATGTACCATCACAGCTACCTTATGGTGTTATCATCATAGTTACAATTGTAGTAACCATACAACCGACCTCCAACATAAAAATTCTCAATGAATTTTAGTGTTATATATGTACCAAAATTCATAATATATAATTCCCAATAACCCTAACATAATCATAAAACAAAAATTATTGCATAAAAACATTGTTTTTGAATTTTGAAAAAATAGAATTTTAAAAGTGGATTTTTAATTTAAATGTCATTTAAAAATATCATAAATTTATTTTATAATTAATATAATGAAATTAATATTTTTATATAAATTGAATCCACATAATAAAACATAATATAATCAAAAATTCATTAAATAATTATTATTGGTACAATATAATCAATGAAGAAGAAGGTCAAACCAAATAATGGAAATTGGTTCAAGAATTCCCTTACCATGATTTATTCTTACATAAAATGTGATTAAAACTCTTATATAATGGTTTAAATATTTTTATTAATACTTTAAATAAGAATAATAATTTTTATAACTCCATATACAATCATTTTATAAAATCATTCGGCACATTTGTTAATAATATTTTGTTATTTACATTGTTTTGGGGTTGTTCTTTACATGGTTTCCATGGTTGATTCAGAATGGATTTTATAGTTGAATGGAAGAGATTATTCAAAAGTGAAATGAGTTATTATCAATATGTTTCCATAATTTTAAAGGAAAAATTTAATCTTTTTGTTATCATATATGATGATGAATTATTAGATAAAACATTAATGATGTTTAGATCATTTTGGTGGTTCTTCCATAATCAAAAATTTGTCTCATTATATAATTTAATTTCATGCATATAAATTTCTTCTATAAAATAAAAGATGCAATATAATACAATTTAATATATAATTCAACAATTAAAATCCATTTACAGACAATATTTAAAGAATTAATTGAAATTGAAAACACATCATCCATGATTTTCGTAAATGAAAAATCACGAACATTATTTTTATAATAGGGAGAGGAGACTGAGTAAGTTAAGGAATTTTAACATGTAGATAATAAAAATAAACAATTAATATGATATGGGAGCTTTCATTCCTCTTGGATAAGGGGAGGGGAATAGTGAATAATAAAAGAAAAATAATTGAAGAGAAAATGAGAAAATAAAAGAGGTTATTTACCACTAGATATCTTCTCCTTGAGATCCTCCTTAAGGACCTTCGTTTTGGATTTTTAGTGAGACCAGCAGGCCTTGTACATGGGGAAGATCCTTGGGAAGGAAATTGGGAATAAATTAGATACTTTTTAACTCTTTATATTTGTGAGAAGATATCGGTGTGAGGGTGGTATTTATACTAGAAGAGATGATGAATTTTGCATTATTTTAATAATTCATTTAATATTTTTTTCACATGACTACGAATATTCTTGATTAATGTGACCAAAAATAGTAAATATAGAATTTGAGTTTGAAACATGGGTGATTACATTGGTCCTGATGTCAAGAATAGTGTATTTAACATATAATGTTTATATACAGTAAATTACCGTATTTCACTATCAATAAAAAATAAACTATTTCATAAAATCAAAAAAATTCACCCTAACTATTTTTGGAAATGTATATTTTAAAAATTATCTCTATTTTATCAAAATAATTTTCTTTTTATGAGAAATTAAATTTTAAAATAAAAAACAATTTAATCGAAAAATATCAATTTTAAAACTATTCCTCATTTTATAACACCATGACAAATCAATCAAGGTATCATTAAATTCTCTCATAACCATAATTCAATAAAATAATAATTTATTATTAATCTTTAATAAAAATACAGTTTCATTTAAAATATTATGTTAATATGAAATGTGTAATTTAATATTTATGACTTACAAAAATACCTACACTTATACTATGGTCAAATTGTCACTTATAATATGCCTTCTTATTTTATTTTAATTGTTGACATTACTATTTATCTAGACGATTTAATATTCATAAGGTTCATGTTACTATTCTTAAGTGTTTGATACTATTCATAAGGTTATGTTACTATTAGTAAGGGTAGGTTATTATTAACCAAATATTATGTTTGTCCAATCTTACTCCAAATAACCAACTGATTGCAACCATGCATGTCTTTTTTTCAAAATTCAAAACACAGAAGCAGACAAATTATGTTTAATGGATAGGATATAGTGGTTATACAGTATTTATTAGTTAATTTAATCATTATGGGGAACTAGGTTTCCTTTTAAAATATCTTGATGTTACATCATTGAATGATGGAACCCTATAGAACAATTTACTTAGTCGGTGAAAAAAACAAAGACAGAAAAAATTAGTACATAAATCAAAAATTCATTCAAAAATAGATATTCCTTAAGCCCTAAAAAACTCAAATAAATCATTCCCTAGTTCAATCTAAAAATTTTATAAATACTATGTAATCCAATTTTGTCTCTAACCATAAAAATAGTGATAAACCAATATTAATAGACTCATATAAGATTATATAAATTATGAAAAGAGGAATCAACGCCATATTAGATACATTAAAATATGATATAGTATAATTCATTTAAAATTTATCTGTCACGACCCGTCCTCGGGGCCCGTGTCGTGACTACCCCAAGCCCGCCTTCCAAAGGCCAGGGGCTGGCGACTAGCACCAAGGCGTAATTCCCGATAAAAAAAAGGGAAGGCATTGCCTTTGTAAAATAAACAAACACCATAGAGCAAGCAAGCAGTAGAAGTAAACACTAAGTAAAAACTAGGTACAACAATAAGTGAGGAAAAGTAAGTGGGCCAGAATACAAACCCAAACTGAAAGTAATGTACAATTGGAAAGGAAAAACAGCAACTGAAAGTAAAGCCGCAGCCTCGAGCCGTCCACTGGAAGTCTCACCTGAAGGGTGGGTACAGATAGCCTCCACGGCTCCTCGGGTCCAGCCGTCCGCTCCGAGTACGTCCCACCCAGTGATCCACCTCTAGGTACCGTCCTGCTCTGCAAGACTCAACCACGATCAGCGTTGTCCGTCGTCTCCAACCAACACAACGTAGTGCGGGCATAGCCCGTGTAGGGGTGAGTATAAGCTACTCAGTAGGGACCCCGAGACCCCCGAAGGTCTCCCAGAATCCACAAAGGATAATCCACAAAGGAAAGATACAATCACGAAGTAACATCCAACACTACTTAGGTATATGCCCATACATATACCTAAGTCATCAATTCCAGTTCGGCTCCAACATCCGAGCTCAAGTACAACCCATTCCACACAGGAAAACACAACATAATCCACACAGGATAGCACAACACAATCCACATAGGAAATAAAAACAGGATTCAGCTCACACAGGCATACTTCTTCGTAAGACGATAGAGATGATCAGATATTTCCACTGATTCATCTAAGTCGTTGGACCCACACAGGATCGATAGGTAACTAACCCCTGAAATGACCCACATAGGATCGATAGGTAACTAACCCCCGCAATGACCCACAAAGGATCGATAAGTAACTAACCCTCGTAATGACCCACACAGGATCGGACCCACACAGGATCTGTAGACTCTGGCCCACACAGGACCGCTGAGCGCTGACCCGCATAGGATTGGACCCACACAGGATCAGTAGCACTGATCCACGTAGGATCTCTGAGTGTTGTAGTCGTCGCCGTCGAATCCACGGAGGATTCCTGCACAGTCGTCATTGTCGTCGTAGTCGCAGCCAGCTCTAGGGTTCCCGCACACAACAAGCTCATTCGGGAGGGTCCGCTCCACGAGCCGAAGGGCTAATACATCAACTGACACATAGTCCGGAGTGGATGTATCCAAATGTTCCGTATCGTCAACAGAAACTCAACGTCACAGACGGCGCGTCAATCGGACGCCCGGTCTGAGAGTTATTGGCTTTTTCGTCCCAGGGGCCCGGTTGGTTTTTAAGTCAAAACCAACCCGACCGTACTCCAACTGTGTTCAAACCTTGAGCGGAGTAAGCCAAAAGGTCCACCTCACTTATAGGAATCCATCAAAGTCGACGGCACGTCAATCGGACATCCGGAACTCAAGTTATAAGCGTTTCCGCTCCGAGGGCCCGGTTGGTTTCATGTACGAACCACCCGGCCAAACCAAAAGTTCTCCGAAACCTTGAGTGTAATATACCAAAATGACCGTCTCGATCCAAGTATTGCATCCCAGCTGACGGTGCGTCGATCGGAGGTCCGCACCTCAAGCTATGGGCAACAGACCGAAAGAGGTTCGGTAATAGGGGGTTCGGGCCCGGTCCGACCCGGCCCCGACCCGGCCCGATACCCCCAGGGTCGGCCCGAACTGGGTCCGGGTCCAGCCCATTGGGGCGCGGCCCGGCCTGGCTGGTGCAACCCGGCCCGGCCTGGGCACGGGCCCGGCCCGGCTGGGGCTGCGGCTAGGCTCAGCGGCCCGACGCGCTGGGGGTCCGGCGCGCTGGCCAGGTGGCTCGGCCGAACGGCCCAGCCATTCGGATGCAGGGGGTGCTTCTCCCCACTTGTAGTGACCGCGGACCCTTAATGGGGCCGCTCACGTCCGGCCAGCTGGGGGTTTTGAACCCCCGGCTCCTCCCTGTCTGGCCGGCCCGCTTCGGCCGGCTTCTGCCGCCACGGGACCGGCAAGGCCGGTCCCCCCTACTCCGACGTCGGTGGCCTGATTCCGGACACCGGTTCCCTTGCTCCTTCACGGCTTAAGTCGTGGCCTTGGTCCGTCCGGCGCGGCACGACGACGCCGCACCCCTCCGCCGTGGCCCCACTCCGGCTGTGGTGTCTTCGGGTTTTTTCGGCACGGCGCGACGGCGCCGCGGCTTGGTTCAATTTTCAAATGCACGGCGCAACGGTGCCGCGCATCCTTGCTGCTCGTTCCCGCATGGTGCGACAGCACCACGTCACTTTCCTTCGAACCACAACAACAAATAATAATAAGGGAGGAGGGTCGGCCGTGTTTGTGTGGTCCGGCCCCCTCCCGTTAAATGATATCAAGCGGTCCAAATGAACGAGGATAGATGACGGAAGATTTCACAAATAAAAACACATAAACCCCTACCTCAATGTTGTCGTCTAACGATATTTCATCGTGGAATTAACCATCGCGGAAGGAGACGTCGCGGAAGGAACGCCGTTGGCGTTACATGATCTCCGAGAAAGGCGTCTCTCGCCGTCGTCCGCCGTCGGAGGTCGGCGTTCTTCGTCGGCGGCGGTGTGTTCTTTACGTTCTTCTTCGAAGAAAGAAGAATCCTCAAGACCTCTCTATTTCTCCCAAAGGCTCCCACAACCAGAATTCCAACAAAATAAAATAATTTCAACACTTATTTTATTAACATAACCTAAGCTTTTGGAATTTCAAACAAATACATTTAACTCACTTAATTAATTAACATATGTTGTCAAAAATTAATGGTGAGTTGAGGGAGTTTAGAGAATATGAAGGGGTGGTATTCGTGTGGGCCCCCAATGGCCTCATAAACTCTAATGGGAAGTTGGGTGGTTACCCAACATCCACCCTAAGGTTAAAAACTTAGAAAGATAAATAAAATTGGTCGATTAAATTTTATTTTAACTTCCAAAAATTTTAACAACTTCACCTGTGAAAACGCAACTCCGGAAAAGGTGTTCCTAAGAAAATTCTGGCGCTGCGGTTCCATCAGTGCCCTCGGAATTCGATTTCGAGCAACGGTTCAAAAGTTATGAATTCCCGCTCGTTCGTTCACTGAACATACCCGAGCTAAACTTCCGGAAAGAAATTCTGGGCACACCGGGCCTCGGAATCAGGTTCCATCAGAAACTGTGCTCTTGTAAAATCCAAAAGAAAAATAAGAAAAGATTTCCATTGAATTTTATGGGTCTTTACATTACTCCCACTTTAGGGCTTTACATCCCTGTAAAGATACATCAAAACTAGGGGAACAAATTTGGGTACTGACCCCCCCCCCCGCCTCCGCTTCCAAGTTCTCTCCTGGAGGTTCCCGTGCTGCCATCTGATGCGCACTAGAGGAATCGACCGACCACGTAGGACCCACTCCTGTAGATCCTCGATCTCCACTGGAACCTCCGCAAAAGTCGCCCCATCATCTATGTTTAGCTCCCCATGGTCAATGATATGCGTCGGGCCATGCACGTATCTCCTCAGTTGAGATACGTGGAAGACGTTGTGCACTCAGTGCAACTGAGGTGGTAGAGACAGGTGATAAGCCACCTCTCCAATCCTGCTGAGGACCTAGAATGGTCCAATGAAGCATGGAGACAACTTTCCTCCTCGACCAAATCTCTATATACCACGTCGAGGTGAGACCCGCAAGAAGACGTGGTCACCATCCTCGAACTCTAGTGGCCTCCGCCTCCTGTCAGCATAAGACTTCTGCCGACTTTGAGCTGTCCTCATCCGCTCCTAGATGACCTGGACCTTCTCTGTCGTGGCCTGGACCATCTCTGGTCCCACAAGTGCTGACTCCCCAGGGTCTGTCCAGCACAGAGGTGACCTACAAGGTCGGTCGTACAATGCCTCATATGGTTCCATCCCGATGGTGGAGTGGTAGCTATTGTTGTATGAAAACTCCACCAAGGGTAGGTGGTCCTCCCGGATGCGACCAAAGTCAAGGACACATGCGCGATCATGTCCTCGAGAGTCTGAATGGTCCTCTCCGTCTAACCATCTGTCTGAGGGTGAAAGGCGGTACTCAAATGTACTTGCGTCCTGAATTCCTCCTGCAACCCCTTCCAATGTCGGGATGTAAAGAGACCATCTCGATCGGAGACGATAGATGATGGAACACCATGAATCCTTACAATCTCCTGAATGTAGAGACGTCCCAAGCTCTTCACTAAGCCCTGCCTTCTGATGGGTAAGAAGTGTGCCAACTTGGTGAGTCGGTCGACAATCACCCAAATGAGTTGTGACCTATGGATGTGCGTGGAAGTCCAGTCACGAAGTCCATAGATATCCCATCCCACTTCCACTACGAGACCTCCAAGGGATGTTCCAAGCCTGCTGGTACCTGGTGCTCTTCCTTCACCTGTGGTAGGTGAGGCATCGAGAAACAAACTCTGCCACAGCCTTCTTCATGCCCGCCCACCAGTGTTGTCGTCTGAGATCCTGGTACATCTTCACCACTCCAGGATGTACCGCCAAAGGGGAAGTGTGAAACTCTCTCAGAACCTCCTCCCATAAATCAACTGGTACCAAGGTACGTCCTCTGAAAAGGACTTCGTGCTCTCCTACCACGGAGAATCTATCAGGTGCCTGTCCTGAGGATATCTATGCACATCGCGTCTCACAGTCGGCGTCCCCACGCTGTGCCTCTCTGGCCTACTGTAGTAGTGGAGGAGTGATTGTGAGTGAATGAAGAAAGGCTGCTCCATCTCTATCCACGAAGGATATATGCAAAGCGGATAGCTGCTATGTCGTCTCCCCAAGTAGCTGGATGCCCGTCCTCCTGCTGGGAGCATCGGCTACTATGTTCCCCTTCCCAGGAGTATAGACTATCTCAAAGTCATAGTCCTGGAGGAACTCGAGCCATCGTCACTGTCTCAGATTCAGGTCCTTCTACGAGAAGATGTACCTGAGACTCTGATGGTCAGAATAGACTGTAAAGCGCTCTCCCATCAGATAGTGTCTCCACATCTTCAGAGCGAAGACCACTGCTGCTAACTCCAGGTCATGGGTAGCGTAGTTCTGCTCATGCTGCCTCAACTGACGTGATCCATAGGCGATCACGGCCCGCTCTTGCATCAGGACACATCCGAGTCCAATCCCTGATGCATCGCAGTAAACTACGTACCCAACTCCCTCCTCCGGAAGCCTCAAGATAGGCGCGCTGGTCAATCTCTGTCTCAGCTCCTGGAAGCTATGCTGACATCTTTCTGACCACACAAAGGGTTTCCCCTTCTTCGTCAAAGCTGAGAGTGGTGCCACAACTCTGGAGAAGTCTGGCACAAATCTCCAGTAGTACCCATCTAGTCCCAAGAAACTCCGCACCTCCGTCACGCTCCTGGGTGGCTCCCAAGCTAGCACTGCCTCGATATTCGCAGGATCCACCGCAACTCCTGCCTCAGAGATGACGTGTCCCAAGAATTGGACCTCACGTTTTCATAACTGAAACTTCGAGAGATTTCCATAAAGCTGGTGCTCTCGGAGTGTGTCTAGTACAACCCGTATGTGGTAGGCGTGCTCCTCCTCAGTCGTTGAGTAAATCAAAATGTCATTGATGAAGACCACGACAAATCGATCGAGGTATGGCTGAAAGATCCTGTTCATGAGGGCCATGAACACTACTGGAGCATTGGTTATGCTGAATGGCATAACCAAGAACTCATAGTGGCCATACCGACATCTGAAGGTCGTCTTCTACACGTCCTCGTCCCGAACTCTGAGCTGATGATATCCTGACCGGAGGTCTATCTTTGAGAACCACCGTGCTCCCTTGAGCTGATCGAAGAGATCATCAATCCTCGGTAGCAGATACTTGTTCCTCACTGTCACCTGGTTCAGGCGACGATGGTCGACACAAAGTCTCAAGCTCCCGTCCACCTTCTTGGCGAACAATATCGGGGAAGCCCAGGGTGAAATACTTGGTCAGATGAATCCCTTGCCCTATAAGTCCTCCAACTGTACTCGTAGCTCACGAAGATCAACGGGGGACATCCGATATGCTGGGGTGGATAACGGGGCTGTCCCGGGGTACAGGTCAATATAAAAGTCTACCTCTCTACGAGGAGGTAGTCCCGGAACTTCATCGGGGAAAAATTCTGCATACTGATCCACCACTGCAGGAAAACCAGGACCGTGCACGTCAACTGCTCCTAGTATGAGGCTAGCCAACTAATGAGTGATGGGTTGTCCTCTCCTTTGCGGAAGTCCCATATTGTGCTGCGAAGGCTCCCTTCTCGCCGGTGAAGGTGAACCTGCTCCTGTCGGTGCGTACACATCACACCTTGGGCCTAATACAGTCAATATGAGCAAGGACTGTAGATCACCAATCCATGCCCAATATGACGTCGTAAGGACTCGACGCCACTACAAGAAGATCTCAGCCAAAGCTCTCGCCTCCTAGAGTAATCTCAGATTGTCAAAACCAGTGCGCAATCGTCGAGTCTGCTCCCGTAGGAGTCTCTAGTCGTAAGGATCGAGCCAACGGCTCCATCAGAATCTCTGAGCTCTGAACAAGGGCAGGGTCTATGAAAGAATGCCTCGCTCCTGTGTCTATAAGAACTACAGCAAGGGTGGAATAGACACAGATAGTACCTAGAATCATCTCAGGCGCGCCGTGGTCGCAGGCATCCACTGCTTGAAGTTGTGCCTGTCTCTGCCCGCCAGCTCCCTGTGCTCGGGGTGGACCTCCTGGTGGTGGTGGTGGTAGAGCCTCAAAGCGTCGCCCACCACCTGCTGCTCATCCATCTCCTCTGCCTCGTCCTCCTGCTCCCTGCGGACCGCCATGGTCAACTCTCTGCCTCTGCTTGGGTGGTCCCTCAACCGTCTGCTGCTCCTCTGCATGGAGGGTCGGGTAGTCACGAGCCATATGACCCTGCCCGCCGCATGCGTAGCACTGTCTACCTCTCGAAAGACTGGCTTCGCGCTGTGCGCCCCGCACTGCTGATCTAGTGTCCTAAGATCGTCTTCCTGAGGGTCTAGTCTTCCTGGACCCATGAGTCATCCGTCAACTGCCTGTTGTAGAATACTTTGCTACGTGTCGCCCTGCGGTAGGTCTCACTGCTGAAGTAGGCTGAGCAAGGAAGCTCTCGATCAGAAGTGCTCGCTCTAGTACTCCTACCTGTGTCGGAATGCTGAGGGAGATCAGTGATTCCCTGATCTCCTGCCTCAAACCCTGCTCAAAGGTCCGGGCCCGGAAAAATGGGTCCCGTACCATGTCTGTCGAGTAGCGCGAGAGATCGGTAAATCTCACCGAGTACTGGGCGATCGTCAAGCTGCCCTGCCGCAGCTAAAGAATCTCCTGAATGCGCACCACACTGAGGGTGGTTGGGACAAACTCCGAGGGAAAGAGGCTCTAAATGTCTGTCCAGAGGAGAGATGCCTCATCGTGAACCTGGAGCATCAAGCTCCACCATCTTCCTGCTACCGCGTGCAGTGGTCTCGCTACGAGGATCACCATGAGGTCTGCTGGTGTCCTCACTAACCTGAAAACTCGTACCACTACCTCCAGCCAATACTCGGCTGCCTGAGGGTCCGTATCCCTGCGGAACCTGGGCGGTCGCTGGTACTGAAACACGTGTAGTGCACTAAGGCGATGTTCATCATCAGTGACTGGGGCTGGTAGCATCAGTGGCTCGGCGGGTAGAGGTATCGCTGGTGCCTCTGCTGTCAAAGGGCCCTGTACCGATGCCTTGTCGCTCGGTGGGCTGTCGTCATGCACAACTCTCAGAACCCTAGCTGGCTGCCATCGTGGGGCCATCCTGAAAAGAAACAGGTGCGCCACAGTCAAATAGTATACCTAGTGAGCTGACACAAAGTAATCATAAATAAAACTTGAAACACACATGCAATCAATGTTTTCGTGCATTAACTCAGAAATCAGAAGTCAGGGTCCTGGTGTACGGATACGTCGGCCTCCGCACCAACACTGGACTCCCTGGACTGATAACCACGCCCAATACACTTAACACTATTTCTTTACATAGAAAAAGATCAGAGTCCAAAGTTATGTGGTAGAACCAAACTCCTCTGATGCCAATTTGTCACGACCCGTCCTCGGGGCCCGTGTCGTGACTACCCCAAGCCCTCCTTCCATAGGCCAGGGGCTGGTGACTATCACCAAGGAATAATTCCCGATAAAAAAAGGGAATGCATTGCCTTTGTAAAATAAACAAACACCACAGAGCAAGCAAGAAGTAAAAGTAAACACTAAGTAAAAACTGGGTGCAACAGTAAGTGTGGAAAAGTAAGTGGGCCCGAATACAAACCCAAACTGAATGTTAAGTACAACTAGAAAGCTAAAAAACAACTGAAAGTAAATCCGTAGCCTCGAGCCGTCCACTGGAAGTCTCACCTGAAGGGTTGGTACATATAGCCTCCATAGCTCCTCAGGTCCATCCGTCCACTCCGAGTACGTCCCGCCCAGTGGTCCACCTCCAGGTATTGTCCTGCTCCGCAAGCCTCAACCACGATCAGCGTTTTCCGTCGTCTGCAACCAACACAACATAGTGCGCACATAGCCTGCGCAGGGGTGAGTATAAGCTACTCAGTAGGGACCCCGAGACCCCCTAAGGTCTCCTAGAATCCACAAAGGATAATCCACAAAAGAAAGATACAATCACGAAGTAACATCTAACACTACTTAGGTATATGCCCATACATATACCAAAGTCATCAATTCCAGTTCGGCTCCAACATCTGAGCTCAAGTACAACCCATTCCACACAGGAAAACACAACGTAATCCACACAGGATAGCACAACACAATCCACATAGGAAAGCAAAATAGGATTCATCTCACACAGGTATACTTCTTCGTAAGACGATAGAGGTGATCAGATATTGCCACTGATTCATCTAAGCCATCGGACCCACACAGGATCGATAGGTAACTAACCCCCTCAATGACCCACACAGTATCGATAGGTAACTAACCCCCACAATAACCCACAAAGGATTGATAGATAACTAACCCCCGCAATGACCCATACAGGATCGGACCCACACAGGATCTGTAGGCGCTGGCCCACACAGGACCGCTGAGCACTGACCCACACAGGATCAGACCCACAAAGGATCAGTATCACTGATCCACATAAGATCGTGGAGTACTGTAGTCATCATCGTTGAATCCACGGAGGATTCCTGCACAGTCGTCATCGTCGTCGTAGTCGTAGCCAGCTCTAGGGTTCCCGCACACAGCAAGCTCATTCGGGAGGGTCCGCTCCACGAGCCGAAGTTCTGATACATCAACTGACACATAGTCCGGAGTTGATGTATCGAAAAGTTCCATATCGTCAACAGGAACTCAACATCACATACGGCGCGTCAATCGGACGCCCGGTCTGAGAGTTATTGGCTTTTTCGTACCAGGGCCCTGGTTGGTTTTTAAGCCAAAACCAACCCGACCATACTCCAACTGCGTCCAAATCTCAAGAGGAATAAGCCAAAAGGTCCTTCTCACTTAGAGGAATCCAACAAAGTCGACGGCACATCAATCGGACATCTGAAACTCAAGTTATAAGTGTTTCCGTTCCGAGGGACCGGTTGGTTTCGTGTACGAACCAACCCAGCTGAACCCAAAGTTCTCTGAATCCTTGAGTGTAATATAATGAAATGGTCGTCCCGATCCAAGGATCTCATCGCAGCTGACGGTGCGTTGATCGGTGGTCCGCAGATCATGTTATGGGCAACAGACCAAAGGAGGTTCGGTAATAGGGGGTTCGGGCCCGGTCCGACCCGGCCCGATACCCCCTGGGTCGGCCCGAACCGGGTCCAGGACCGGACCATTTGGGCATGGACCGGCCCAGCTGGTGCGGCCCGGCCTGGCCTTGGCACGGCCCGGCCCGGCCTGGGCGCGGCCCGGCTCGGCGGCCCGGCGTGCTGGCGGTCCGGCGCGCTGGCCAGGTGGCTTGGCCGAACGGCCGAGCCGTTCGGATGTGGGGGGGATGATGCCCCCCGCTTGTAGTAACCACGGCCCCTTAATGGGGCCGCTCACGTCCGGCCAGCTGGGGGTTTTGAACCCCCGGCTCCTCCCTATCTGGCCGGCCCACTCCAGCCGGCCGGCTTCTGCCGCCACGAGACCGGCAAGGCCGATCCCCCCTGCTCTGACGCCTGTGGCCCGATTCCGGCCGCTGATTCCCCTGATCCGCCGTGGATTAAGCCGCGGACTTGGTCCGTCCGGCGCGGCGCGACGGCGCCGCGCCCTTCCACCGCAGCCCCGCTCCGGCAGCGGTGTCTTCGGCTTTCTCCGGCGCGGCGCGACGGCGCCGCGGCCTGGTTCAATTTTCAAATGCGTGGCGCGACGGCACCGTGCATCCGTGCCGCTCGTTCCCCCACGGTGCGACGGCACCGCATCACTTTCCTTAGAACCGCAACAACAAATAATAATAAGGGAGGAGGGTCAGTCGTGTTTGTGCAGTCCGGCCCCCTCCCGTTAAACGATATCAAGCGGTCCAAATGAATGAGGATAGATGATGGCAGTTTTCACAAATAAAAACACATAAACCCCTACCTCAACGTTTTCATCGAACGAGAGTTCATCACGGAATTAACTGTCATGGAAGGAGAGGTCGCGAAAGGAACGTCGTTGGTGTTAGGTGATCTCCGAGAAAGGCGTCTCTCGCCATCGTCCGCCATCGGAGGTCGGCGTTCTTCGTCGGCGGCGGTGCGTTCTTTGCATTCTTCGTCGAAGAACGAAGAATCCTCAAGACCTCTCTATTTCTCCCAAAGGCTCCCACAACCAGAATTCCAACAAAATAAAATAAGTTCAACACTTATTTTATTAACATAACCTAAGCTTTTAAATTTCAAACAAACACATTTAACTCACTTAATTAATTAACATAAGTTGTCAAAAATTAATGGTGAGTAGAGGGGGTTTAGAGAATATGAAGGGGTGGGTTCGTGTGGGCCCCACCAGCCTTATAACCTCTCATGGGAAGTTGGGTGGTTACCCAACTTCCACCCAAAGGTTAAACACTTAGAAATATAAATAAAAATTTTCGATTAAATTTTATTTTAACTTCCACAAATTTTAACAACTTCACTCGTGAAAATGCAACTCCAGAAAAGGTGTTCCTAAGCAAATTCTGGTGCTGCTATTCCATCGGTGCCCTCAGAATTCGATTCCGAGCACCGGTTCAAAAGTTAGGAATTCCCACTCATTCGTTCACTGAACGTACCTGAGCTAAACTTCGGAGAGAAATTCCTGGCACACCGGGCCTCAGAATCAGGTGTCGTCAGAAACTGCGCTCTTGCAAAATCCCAAAAAAAATTAAGAAAAAATTTCCCTTGAATTTTACGGGTCTTTACATTACTCCCACCTCAGGGCTATACGTCCTCGAAAAGATACATCAAAACTAGAGGAACAAATGTGGGTACTGAGCACGCATCTGAGCCTCCCTATCCCAAGTGCTCTCCTGGAGGTTCTCGTGCTTCCATCTAATGCGCACTAGAGGAATCGACCGACCACGTAGGACCTGCTCCTGTCGATCCTCGATCTCCACCGGAACCTCCTCAAAAGTCTCCCCATCATCTATGTCTAGCTACCCATGGTCAATGATATGTGTCGGGTCGTGCACGTATCTCCTCAGCTGAGATATGTGGAAGACGTCGTGCACTCGGTGTAACTGAGGTGGTAGAGCCAGGCGATAAGCCACCTCTCCAATCCTGCTGAGGACTTGGAATGGTCCGATGAAGCATGGAGACAACTTGCCACCTCGACCAAATCTCCATATACCACATCGAGGTGAGATCGGCAAGAAGATGTGGTCTCCATCCTTGAACTCTAGTGGCCTCCGCCTCCTGTTAGCATAAGACTTCTGCCGGCTCTGAGTTATCCTCATCCACTCCTGGATGACCTGGACCTTCTCCATCATGGCCTGGACCATCTCTGGTCCCACAAGTGCTGACTCCCCAGGGTCTTTCCAGTATAGAGGTGACCTACAAGGTCGGTCATACAACGCCTCGTATGTTTCCATCCCGATGGTGGAGTGGTAGCTATTGTTGTTCGCGAACTCCACCAAGGGTAGGTGGTCCTCCCAACTGTGACCAAATTCGAGGACACATGCACTGAGCATGTCCTCGAGAGTCTAAATGGTCCTCTCCATCTGACCATCTGTCTAAGGGTGAAGGGCGGTACTCAGATGTAGATGCGTCCTGAATGCCTCCTGCAACCCCTTCCATTGTCGAGACGTAAAGCGACCATCTTGATCGGAGACGATAGATGAGGGAACACCATGAAGTCGTACAATCTCCTGAACGTAGAGACGTCCCAAGATCTTCATTGAGCCCTGATCTCTGATGGGTAAGAAGTGTGCCAACATGGTGAGTCGGTTGACAATCATCCAAATGGAGTCGTGACCTCTCGAAGTGCGTGGAAGTCCAGTCACGAAGTCTATAGATATCCCATCCCACTTCCACTCCAGGACCTCCAAGGGTTGTACCAAGCTTGCTGGTACCTGGTGCTCTACCTTCACCTGCTGGCAGGTGAGGCATCGAGAAACGATCTCTGCCACAACCTTCTTCATTCCCGGCCACCAGTGCTATCATCTGAGATTCGGGTACATCTTCGCCACTCCAAGATGTACCGCCAAAGGGGAAGTGTGAAACTCTCTCAGCACCTCCTCCCTTAAAGAAACTGGTACCAAGGTACGTCCTCTGAAAAGGACGTCATGCTCTCCTCCCACGGATAATCCATTAGGTTCCTGTCCTGAGGATATCTGTGCACGCCGCGCCTCACAGTCGGTGTCCCCGCGTTGTGCCTATCTGGCCCGCTGCAGTAGTGTAGGAGTGACTGTGAGTGACTGAAGAAAGGTTGCTCCATCTCTATCCACGAAGGATTTTTGAAAAGCGGCTAGCTGCTCTGTCGCCTCCCCAAGTAGCTGGATGCCCGTCCTCCTGCTGAGAGCATCGGCTACTACATTCCCCTTCCTAGGAGTATAGACTATCTCAAAGTCATATTCCTGGAGGAACTCGAGCCATCGCTGCTGTCTCAGATTCAGGTCCTTCTGCGATAAGATGTACCTGAGACTCTGATGGTCAGAATATACTGTAAAGTGCTCGCCCATCAGATAGTGTTGCCACATCTTCAGAGCGAACACCACTGTTGCTAACTCCAGGTCATGGGTAGCGTTGTTCTGCTCATGCTGCCTCAAATGAAGTGATACATAGGCGATCATGGCCCGCTCCTGCATGAGGACACATTCGAGTCCGGTCCCTGATGCATCGCAGTAAACTACGTACCCAACTCCCTCCTCCATAAGCCTCAAGATAGGCACGCTGGTCAATCCTTGTATCAGCTCCTGGAAGCTCTGCTGACATCTGTCTGACCACACAAAGGGTTTCCCCTTCTTTGTCAAAGCTGAGAGTGGTGCCACAACTCTGTAGAAGTCTGGCACAAATCTATGGTAGTACCCATCTAGTCCCAAGAAACTCCGCACCTCCTTCACTCTCCTAGGTGGCTCCCAAGCTAGCACTGCCTCGATCTTGGCAGGATCCACCACAACTCCCGCCTCAAAGATGATTCATCCCAAGAAGTGGACCTCACGTATCTAGAACTGACACTTCGAGAGCTTTCCATAAAGATGGTTCTCTCAGAGTTTGTCTAGTACAACCCGTATGTGGTAGGCGTGCTCTTCCTCGGTCGTCGAGTAAATCAAAATGTCATCGATGAAGACCAGGACAAATTGATCGAGGTATGGCTGAAAGATCTTTTTCATGAGGTCCATGAATACTGCTGGAGAATTGGTTACGCCGAATGGCATAACCAAGAACTCATAGTGGTCATACCGACATCTGAAGGTCGTCTTCTGCATGTCCTCATCCCAAACTTTGAGCTGATGATAGCCTGACCTGAGGTCTATCTTTGAGAACCACCGTGCTCCCTTGAGCTGATCGAAGAGATCATCAATCCTCTGTAGCGAATACTTGTTCCTCACTGTCACCTGGTTCAGGCGACGATAGTCGACACAAAGTCGCAAGCTCCCGTCCACCTTCTTGGCGAACAATATCGGGGAAGCCCAGGGTGAAACACTTGGTCGGATGAATCCGTTGCCTTGAAAGTCCTTCAACTGTACCCGTAGCTCACGAAGCTCAGCGGGGGCCATCCGATATGCTGGAGTGGATATCAGGGCTGTCCTAGGGTACAGTTCAATATAAAATTCTACGTCTCTACGAGGAGTTAGTCCCGAAATGTCATCAGGGAAAATGTCTGCATACTGATCCACCACTGTAGGAAAACCAGGACTCCGCACGTCAACTGCTCCTAGGATGAGCCTAGCCAACTAATGAGTGATGGGTTTTCCTCTCCTCTACGGAATTCCATCCTCTGCTGCGAAGGCTCCCTTCTCACTGGTGAAGGTGAACCTGCTCACGTCGGTGCGTACACATCGCACCTTGGGCCTAATACAGTCAATATGAGCATGGACTGTAGATAACCAATCCATGCCCAAGATGGCGTCGTAAGGCCTCGACGCCGCTACTAGAAGATCTCAGCCTAAGATCTCGCCTCCTAGAGTAAGCTCACACTACCGGCACCAGTGTGTAATCGTCGAGTATTCTCCCGTAGGAGTCTCTAGCCGTAAGGATCGAGCCAACGGCTCCATCAGGATTTCTGATCTCCGAACAAGGGCAGCGGCTATGAAAGAATGACTCGCTCCTGTGTCTATAAGAACTACAGAAAGGGTGGAATAGACACAGATAGTACCTCGAATCATCTCGGGCGTGTCGTGGTCGTAGGCCTCTACTGCCTGAAGTTGTGCCTGACTCTGCCCGCTAGCTCCCTGTGGTCGGGGTGGACCTCCTGGTGGTGGTGGTGGTAGAGCCTCAAGGCGTCGCCCACCACCTGCTGCTCAGCCATCTCCTCTTCCTTGTCCGCCCGCTCCCTGCGGACCACCACGGTCGACCCTCTACCTCTGCATGGGTGGTCCCTCAACTGTCTGCTGCTCCTCTGCATGGCGGTTCGGGCAGTCACGAGCCATATGACCCTGCCCGCCGCATGCGTAGCAGTGTCTGCCTCTCGAAAGACTGGATCCGCGCTGTGTGCCCCGCACTGCTAAGCTAGTGTCCTGAGGTAGGCTGCCTAAGGGCATGGTCTGCCTGGACACATGAGTCATCCGTCGACTACCTGCTGTAGAAGACTCTGCTACGTGTCTCCCTGCAGTAGGTCTCGCTGCTGAAGTAGGCTCAGCAAGGAATCTCTCGATCAGAAGGGCTCTCTCCAGTACTCCTACCTGTGTCGGAATGCTGAGGGAGATCAGCGATGCCCTGATCTCCTACCTCAAACCCTGCTCAAAGGTATGGGCCCAGAAGAATGGGTCTCGTACCATGTCTGTCGAGTAGCGTGGGAGATCTGTAAATCTCGCCAAGTACTGGGCGACCGTCAAGTTTCCCTGCCGCAGCTGAAGAAACTCTTGAATGCGCACCGCACGGAGGGTGGCTGGGACGAACTCCGAGAGAAAGAGGCTCTCAAAGTCCTTCTAGAGGAGAGATGCCTCATCGTGCACCTAGAGCATCAAGCTCCACTATCTACCTTCTTCCGCGTGCAATAGGCTCACTGCGAGGATCACCATGAGGTTTGTTGGTGTCCTCACTAGCCTGAAAACTCGTAACACTGCCTCCAGCCAATCCTCGCCTACCTGAGGGTTCGTCTCCCCGCGGAACCTTGGCGGTCGCTGGTGCTGAAACTCATGCAGTTCACTAAGGCGACGTGCATCGTCAGCGGCTGGGGCTGGTAGCATCGGTGGTTCGAAGGGTAGAGGGACCGCCGGTGCCTCTTCTGTCAAAGAGCCCTGTACCGAGGCCTCGTTGCTCGGTGGGATGTCGTCACGTACAACTCTAGGAACCCTAGCTGGCTTCCATCGTGGGGTCATCCAAAAAAGAAACAGGTGTGCCATTGTCAAACAGTATACCTGGTGAGCTGACACAAAGTAATCACAAAGAAAACATGAAACACACATGCAATCAATGTTTTCGTGCATTAAGTCGAAAATCAGAAGTCAGGGTCCTGGTGTACGGATACGTTGGCCACCGCACCAACACTGGACTCCTTGGAGGGATAACCACACCCAATACGCTTAACATTATTTCTTCACATAGAAAAAGATCAGAGTCCAAAGTTCTGTGGTAGAACCGAACTCCTCTAATGCCAATTTTTCACAACCCGTCCTCGGGGCCCGTGCCGTGACTACCCCAAGCCCGCCTTCCATAGGCCAGGGGCTGGTGACTAGAACCAAGGCGTAATTCCCGATAAAAAAAGGGAATGAATTGCCTTTGTAAAATAAACAAACACCACAGAGCAAGCAAGCAGTAGAAGTAAACACTAAGTAAAAACTGGGTACAACAGTAAGTGCGGAAAAGTAAGTGGGCCAGAATACAAACCCAAACTAAAATTAAAGTACAACTGGAAAGGGAAAAAAACAACTGAAAGTAAAGCCGCAGCCTCGAGTCATCCACTGGAAGTCTCACCCGAAGGGTGGGTACATATAGCCTCCACATCTCCTCAGGTCCAGTCGTCCGCTCCGAGTACGTCCCGCCCAGTGGTCCACCTCCAGGTACCGTCCTGCTCCGCAAGCCTCAACCACGATCAGCGTTGTCCGTCGTATGCAACCAACACAATGTAGGGTGGACATAGCCCATGCAGGGGTGAGTATAAGATACTCAGTAGGGACCCCGAGACCCCTGAAGGTCTCCTAGAATCCAAAAAGGATAATCCAAAAAGGAAAGATACAATCACGAAGTAACATCCAATACTACTTAGGTATATGCCCATACATATACCTAAGTCATCAATTCCAGTTCGACTCCAAAATCCGAGCTCAAGTACATCCCAGTCCACACAGGAAAACACAATGTAATCCATATAGGATAGCACAACACAATCCACATAGGAAAGAAAAATATGATTCATCTCACACAGGTATAATTCTTCGTAAGACGATGGATATGATCAGATATTGCCACTGATTCATCTAAGTCGTCGGAACCACACAGGATAGATAGGTAACTAACCCTCACAATGACCCACACAGGATCGATAGGTAACTAACCCCCACAATGACCCACAAAGGATCGATAGATAACTAACCCCCGCAATGACCCACACAGGATCGGACCCACATAGGATCTGTAGGCGCTGGCCCACACAGGACCGCTGAGCGCTGACCCACACAGGATCGAACCCAAAAAGGATCGATAGCACTGATCCACATAGGATCGCGGAGTGCTGTAGTCATCTCCGTCGAATCCACGGAGGATTCCTGCACTGTCGTCATCGTCGTCGTAGTCGCAGCCAGCTCTAGGGTTCCCGCACACAGCAAGCTCGTTCGGGAGGGTCCGCTACACGAGCTGAAGGTCTGATACATCAACTGACACATAGTCCGGAGTTGATGTATCCAAAAGTTCTGTATCATCAATAGGAACTCAACGTCACAGACGGCGCGTCAATCGGACGCCCGGTCTGAGAGTTATTGACTTTTTCATCCCAGGGCCCCGGTTGGTTTTTAAGTCAAAACCAACCCGACCGTACTCCAACTGTGTCCAAACCTCAAGAGGAGTAAGCCAAAAGGTCCGTCTCACTTAGAGGAATCCAACAAAGTCAACGGCACGTCAATTGGACATCCGGAACTCAAGTTATAAGCGTTTCCGCTCCGAGGGACCGGTTGGTTTCGTGTACGAACCAACCCGGCCGAACCCAAAGTTCTCTGAATCCTTGAGTGTAATATACTGAAATGACCGTCTCGATCCAAGGATCTCATCGCAGCTAATGGTGCGTCGATCGGAGGTCCGCAGCTCATGCTATGGGCAACAGACCGAAAGAGGTTCGGTAATAGGGGGTTCGGGCCCGGTCCGACCCGGCCCGATACCCCCAGGGTCGGCCCGAACCGGGTCTGGGACTGGCCCGTTTGGGCACGGCCCAGCCCAGCTGGCGTGGCCCTACCTGGCCTGGGCGCGGCCCGGCTCGACCTGGGCGCGGCCCGGCTCGGCGGCCCGGCGCGCTGGCGGTCCGGCGCGCTGGCCAGGGGGCTCGGTCGAACGGCCGAGCTATTCGGATGCGAGGGGGGGCGCTGCCCCCTGCTTGTAGTAACAGCGGCCCCTTAATGGGGCCACTCACGTCCGGCCATCCGGGGGTTTTGAACCCCCATCTCCTCCCTGTCTGGTCGGCCCGCTCCGGCCGGCCGGCTTCTGTCGCCACGGGACCGGCAAGGCCGGTCCCCCCTACTCCGACGCCGGCGGCCCGATTCCGGCCACCGATTCCCCTACTCCGCCATGTCTTAAGCCGCGGCCTTGGTCCGTCCGGTGCGGCGCGACGGCACCGCGCCCTTCCACCGCGGCCCCGCTCCGTCCGCGGTGTCTTCGGCTTTTTCCGGCGCGGCACGACGGCGCCGTGGCCTGGTTCAATTTTCAAATGCGCGGCGTGACGGCGCCGCACATCCTTGTCGCTCGTTCCCCCATGGTGCGACGGCACCACGTCACTTTCCTTCAAACCGCAATAACAAATAATAATAAGGGAGGAGGGTCAGCCGTGTTTGTGCAGTCTGGTCCCCTCCCGTTAAACGATATCAAGCGGTCCAAATGAACGAGGATAGATGACAGAAGATTTCACAAATAAAAACACATAAACCCCTACCTCAACGTTTTCGTCGAATGAGAGTTCGTCACGGAATTAACCATCATGGAAGGAGACGTCGCGGAAGGAACGTCGTTGGTGTTAGGTGATCTCCGAGAAAGGCATCTCTCATCGTCATCCGTCGTCGGAGGTCGGCGTTCTCCATCGGCGGCGGTGCGTTCTTTGCGTTCTTCGTCGAAGAACTAAGAATCCTCAAGACCTCTCTTTTTCTCCCAAAGGCTCCCACAACTAGAATTCCAACAAAATAAAATAAGTTCAACACTTATTTTATTAACATAACCTAAGCTTTTGAATTTCAAACAAACACATTTAACTCACTTAATTAATTAACATAAGTTGTCAAAAATTAATGGTGAGTTGAGGGAGTTTAGAGAATATGAAGGGGTGGGGTTTGTGTGGGCCCCACTGGCCTTATAACCTCTCATTAGAAGTTGGTTGGTTACCCAACTTCCACCCAAAGGTTAAACACTTAGAAAGATAAATAAAATTTTTTGATTAAATTTTATTTTAACTTCCACAAATTTTAACAACTTCACCCATGAAAACACAACTCTGGAAAAGGTGTTCCTAATCAAATTTCTGCGTTGTTGTTCCATCGGTGCCCTCAGAATTCGATTCCGAGCACTGGTTCAAAAGTTAGGAATTCTCGCTCGTTCGTTCACTAAACGTACCTGAGCTAAACTTCGGAGAGAAATTCCGGGCACACCGGGCCTCGGAATTAGGTGTTGTCAGAAACTACGCTCTTGCAAAATCCCAAAGAAAATTAATAAAAAAATTCCCTTGAATTTTACGGGTCTTTACATTACTCCCACCTCAGGGCTATATGTCCTCGTAAAGATACATCAAAACTAGGGGGAAAAATGTGGGTACTGAGCATGCATCTGAGCCTCCCGCTCCCAAGTGCTCTCCTGGAGGTTCCTATGCTTCCATCTGATGCACACTAGAGGAATCGAACGACCACGTAGGACCGGCTCATGTCGATCCTCGATCTCCACCGGAACCTCCGCAAAAGTCGCCCCATCATCTATGTCTATCTCCCCATGGTCAATGATATGTGTCGGGTCGTGCACGTATCTCCTCAGTTGAGATATGTGGAAGACGTCGTGCACTCGGTGTAACTGAGGTGGTAGAGCCAGGCGATAAGCCACCTCTCTAATCCTGCTGAGGACTTGGAATGGTCTGATGAAGCATGGAGACAACTTGCCGCCTCGGCCAAATCTCCGTATACCACATCGAGGTGAGATCGGCAAGAATACATGGTCTCCATCCTCAAACTCTAGTGGCCTCCGCCTCCTGTTAGCATAAGACTTCTGCCGGCTCTAAGCTAACCTCATCCACTCCTGGATGACCTGGACCTTCTCCGTCATGGCCTGGACCATCTCTGGTCCCACAAGTGCTAATTCCCCAGGGTCTGTCCAGCATAGAGGTGACCTACAAGGTCGGTCATACAATGCCTCGTATGGTTCCATCCCGATGGTGGAGTGGTAGCTGTTGTTGTTCGCGAACTCCACCATGGGTAGGTGGTCCTCCCAGCTATGACCAAATTCAAGGACACATGCGTTGAGCATGTCCTTGAGAGTCTGAATGGTCCTCTCCGTCTGACCATCTGTCTAAGGGTGAAAGGCGGTACTCAGACATAGATGCGTCCCGAATGCCTCCTGCAACCCCTTCCATTGTCGATACGTAAAGCGACCATCTTGATCGGAGAAGATAGATGAGGGCACACCATGAGGTCGTAAAATCTCCTAAACGTAGAGACGTCCCAAGCTCTTCACTGAGCCCTACTATCTGATGGGTAAGAAGTGTGCCGACTTGGTGAGTCGGTCGACAATCACCCAAATGGAGTCGTGACCTCTCGAAGTGCATGGAAGTCCAGTCACAAAGTCCATAGATATCCCATCCCACTTCCACTCCGGGACCTCCAAGGGCTGTACCAAGCCTGCTGGTACTTGGTGCTCTACCTTCACCTGCTGGAAGGTGAGGCATCGAGAAACAATCTCTGCCACAACCTTCTTCATGCCCGGCCACCAGTGCAAGCATCTGAGATCCGGGTACATCTTCGCCACTCTAGGATGTACCGCCAAAGGGGAAGTGTGAAACTCTCTCAGCACCTCCTCCCATAAAGCAGATGGTACCAAGGTACGTCCTCTGAAAAGGATGTTGTACTATCCTCCCATGGATAATCCATTAGGTGTATGTCCTGAGGATATCTGTGCACGTCGCGCCTCAAAGTCGGCGTCCCCACGTTGTGCCTCTCTGACCCGCTGCAGTAGTGTAGGAGTGACTGTGAGTGACTGAAGAAAGGCTGCTCCATCTCTATCCACAAAGTATATTTGCAAAGCAGCTAGCTACTTTGTCACCTCCCCAAGTAGCTGGATGCCCGTCCTCCTGCTGAGAGCATCGGCTAATACATTCCCCTTCCCAGGAGTATAGACTAACTCAAAGTCATAGTCCTGGAGGAACTCGAGCTATCGTCACTGTCTCCGATTCAGGTCCTTCTGAGAGAATATGTACCTAAGACTCTGATTGTCATAATAGACTGTAAAGCGCTCTCCCATCAGATAGTGTCACCACATCTTCAGAGCGAAGACCACTGATGCTAACTCTAGGTCATGGGTAGCATAGTTCTTCTCATGCTTCCTCAACTGACGTGATCCATAGGCAATCACGGCCCGCTCCTGCATGAGGACACATCCGAGTCTGGTCCCTGATGCATCGCAGTAAACTACGTACCCAACTCCCTCCTCTGGAAGCCTCAAGATAGGCACGCTAGTCAATCCTTGAATCAGCTCCTGGAAGCTCTACTGACATCTGTCTGACCACAAAAAGGGTTTCCCCTTCTCTGTCAAAGCTGAGAGTGGTGCCACAACTCTGGAGAAGTCTGGCACAAATCTCTGGTAGTACCCATCTAGTCCCAAGAAACTTCGCACCTCCGTCACTCTCCTGGGTGGCTCCAAAGCTAGCACTGTCTCGATCTTCGCAGGATCCACCACAAATCCCACCTCAGAGATGACGTGTCCCAAGAATTGGACCTCACGTATCTATAACTGACACTTCGAGATCTTTCCATAAAGCTGGTTCTCTCAGAGTGTGTCTAGTACAACCCGCATGTGGTAGGCGTGCTCTTCCTCAGTCGTCGAGTAAATCAAAATGTCGTCGATGAAGACCAAGACAAATCGATCGAGGTATGGATGAAAGATCTTGTTCATGAGGGCCATGAATACTACTGGAGCATTGGTTACGCCGAATGGCATAACCAAGAACTCATAGTGGCCATACCGACATCTGAAGGTCGTCTTCTGCACATCCTCATCCCGAACTTTGAGCTGATGATAGCCTGACCTGAGGTCTATCTTTGAGAACCATCGTGCTCCCTTAATCTGATCGAAGAGATCATCAATCCTTAGTAGCGGATACTTGTTCCTCACTATCACCTGGTTTAGGCGACGATAGTCGACACAAAGTCACAAGCTCCCGTCCGCCTTCTTGGCGAACAATATCGGGGAAGCCCAGGGTGAAACACTTGGTCGGATGAATCCCTTTCCCTGAAAGTCCTCCAACTGTACCCGTAGCTCACGAAGCTCAATGGGGGCCATCCGATATGCTGGAGTGGATATCGGGGCTGTCTCGGGGTACAGGTCAATATAAAAGTCTACCTCTCTACGAGGAGTTAGTCCCAGAACGTCATTGGGGAAAACGTCTGCATATTGATCCACCACTGTAGGAAAACCAGGACTCCGCACGTCAACTGCTCCTAGAATGAGGCTAGCCAACTAATGAGTGATGGGTTTTCCTCTCCTCTGCGGAAGTCCATCCTGTGCCGCGAAGGCTCCCTTCTCACCGGTGAAGGTGAACCTGCTCTCATCGGTGCATACACATTGCACCTTGGGCCGAATACAGTCAATATGAGCATGGACTGTAGATAACCAATCTATGCCCAAGATGACGTCGTAAGGCCTCAACGCCGCTACAAGAAGATCTCAGCCAAAGATCTCGCCTCCTAGAGTAAGCTCACACTGCCGGCACCAGTGCGTAATTGTCGAGTATGCTCCCGTAGGAGTCTCTAGCCGTAAGGATCGAGCCAACGGCTCTATCGGAATTTCTGAGCTCCGAACAAGGGCAGCGGCTATGAAAGAATGAATCGCTCCTATTTCTATAATAACTACAGCAAGGGTGGAATAGACACAGATAGTACCTCGAATCATCTCGGGCGTGCTGTGGTCGTAGGCCTCCGCTGCCTGAAGATGTGTCTGTCTCTGCCCGCTAGCTCCATGTGGTCGGGGTGGACCTCCTGGTGGTGGTGGTGGTAGAGCCTCAAGGCGTCGCCCACCACCTGCTGATCGGCCATCTCCTCTTCCTTGTCTTCTTGCTCCCTGCGGACCACCACGGTCGACCCTCTACCTCTGCCTGGGTGGTCCCACAACTATCTGCTACTCCTCTGCATGGCGGGTTGGGCAGTCACGAGCCATATGACCCTGCCCGCCGCATGCGTAGAACTGTCTGCCTCTCGAAAGACTGGCTCCGCGCTGTGTGCCCCGCACTGCTAAGCCAGTGTCCTGAGGTCGGCTACCTGAGGGTATGGTCTTCCTGGACACATGAGTCATCCATCGACTGTCTGCTGCAGAAGAATCTCCTACATGTCGCCCTGCGGTAGGTCTCGCTGCTGAAGTAGGCTCAGCGAGGAAGCTCTCGATCAGAAGGCCTCGCTCAAGTACTCCTACCTGTGTCGGAATGCTGAGGGAGATCAGTGATTCCCTGATCTCCTAACTCAAACCCTACTCAAAGGTTCGGGCCTGGAAGAATGGGTCTCGTACCATGTCTGTCGAGTAGTGCGGGAGATCGGTAAATCTCGCCGAGTACTAGGCGACCATCAAGCTACCCTGCCGCAGCTGAAGAAACTCCTGAATGCACACCGCACAGAGGGTGGCTGGGACGAACTCCGAGCGAAAGAGGCTCTCAAAGTCCGTCCAGAGGAGAGATGCCTCATCATGCACCTGGAGCATCAAGCTCCACCATCTGCCTTCTGCCGCGTGCAGTAGGCTCGCTGCGAGGATCACCATGAGGTTTGTTGGTGTCCTCACTAACCTGAAAACTCGTAACATTGCCTCCAGCCAATCCTCGGCTGCCTGAGGGTCCGTCTCCCCGCGGAACCTTGGCAGTCGCTGGTGCTGAAACTCATGCAGTGCACTAAGGAAACGTGCATCGTCAGCGGCTGGGGCTGGTAGCATCGGTGGTTCGAAGGGTAGAGGGACCGCCTGTGTCTCTGCTGTCAAAGGGCCCTGTACCAAGGCCTCATTGCTCGGTGGGCTGTCGTCACATACAACTCTCGAAACCCGAGCTGCCTGCTGTCGTGGGGCCATCCAAAAAAGAAACAGGTGCGCCACTGTCAAACAGTATACCTGGTGAGCTGACACAAAGTAATCACAAAGAAAACATGAAACACACATGCAATCAATGTTTTCATGCATTAAGTCGGAAATCAGAAGTCAGGGTCCTGGTGTACGGATACGTCGGCCACCGCACCAACACTGGACTCCCTGGACTGATAACCACACCCAATACGCTTAACATTATTGCTTCACATAGAAAAAAATCAGAGTCCAAATTTTTGTGGTAGAACCGAACTCCTCTAATGCCAATTTGTCACGACCCGTCCTTGGGGCCCATGTCGTGACTACCCCAAGCCCGCCTTCCATAGAACAGGGGCTGGCGACTAGCACCAAGGCGTAATTCCCGATAAAAAAGGGAAGGCATTGCCTTTGTAAAATAAACAAACACCATAGAGCAAGCAAGCAGTAGAAGTAAACACTAAGTAAAAACTGGGTACATCAGTAAGTGCGGAAAAGTAAGTGGGCCAGAATACAAACTCAAACTGAAAGTAAAGTACAACTGGAAAGGGAAAAAAACAACTGAAAGTAAAGCCGCAGCCTCGAGTCATCCACTGGAAGTCTCACCCGAAGGGTGGGTACATATAGCCTCCACAGCTCCTCAGGTCCAGTCGTTCGCTCCGAGTACGTCCCGCCCAATGGTCCACCTCCAGGTACCATCCTGCTCCGCAAGCCTCAACCACGATCAGCACTGTCCGTCGTATGCAACCAACACAATGTAGGGTGGACATAGCCCATGCAGGGGTGAGTATAAGCTACTCAGTAGGGACCCCGAGACCCCCGAAGGTCTCCTAGAATCCATAAAGGATAATCCACAAAGGAAATATACAATCACGAAGTAACATCCAACACTACTTAGGTATATTCCCATACATATACCTAAGTCATCAATTCCAGTTCGACTCCAACATCCGAGCTCAAGTACATCCTAGTACACACAGGAAAACACAACGTAATCCACACAGGATAGCACAACATAATCCACATGGGAAAGCAAAACAGGATTCATCTCACACAGGTATACTTCTTTGTAAGACGATAGAGATGATTAGATATTTCCACTAATTCATCTAAGTCGTCGGACCTACACAGGATCGATAGGTAACTAACCCCCGAAATGACCCACACAGGATCGATAGGTAACTAACCCCTGCAATGAACCACAAAGGATCGATAGATAACTAACCCCCGTAATGACCCACACAGGATCGGACCCACACAGGATCTGTAGGCGCTGGCCCACACAGGACCGCGGAGCGCTAACCCACACAGGATCGGACCCACAAAGGATCGGTAGCACTGATCCACATAGGATCACGGAGTGCTGTAGTCGTCGCCGTCGAATCCACGGAAGATTCATGCACAGTCGTCAACTATAGTGACATCATTGCTCTCAACAATTTTTCCCAGCCTTTTGTTGAAGCATTTATATGCTTTTCTTTTCCCTGAGTATCCAAGGAATATCCCCTCATCTCCTCATGCCTCAAACTTCTTATGATTTTCTTTGTTGAGAATGAAACACTTGCTTCCAAAGATTCGAAATTATTTCAATGTTGGCTTCTTTCCGTGCCATAGTTCATATGGAGTCTTCCCTTGCTTCGGACACAATAGAGACCTGTTTGAAACATAGACCGATGTCAACACTGCTTCCTTCCAAAATTTCTCCGGTAGGTCTTTGTTAATAAGCATCGTTCTGGTCATGTTGTTGATGATCTGATTTCTCCTTTCAACCACACCATTCTGTTGGGGAGTTCTTACTGATGAAACTTGATGCCTTATCACGTGTTTCTTGAGATACTCTTCCACTTGATTGTTTGTGAATTCTGTACAGTTGTCTGTACGGAACTTCAAAATTTTCTGCCCAAGCATCCTTTCTGATTCCCTCATGTACTGTTTTCTACAACTAAAAACCTTTGTCTTATGGGTAATGAAAAATACCCAGGCCATTCTTCTGTAATCATCAATGAAAAGAACATAGTACCTTTTCCCATTTATAGCTCGTGGTTAGATAGGTCCACATACATCAGCATGAACCAGTTCGAGCACTCTAGTTGATTTCTGTTCCTTTGGCTTGTATGTCTTTCTGATGATATTCCCTTGTTGGCAATCATCACATGTATGAGTGCGATCACATGATAGTTTGGGAAGGTCTCTAGCAGCATCGCACTTTACGAGATCCTCCATAGATGGTTGGCATAGATGACCAAGTCGCTTATGCCACAGCTGGTTTTCTTCCTCTCTGGATAAAAGATACGTATCTTCTTCCCCACCTACAAGGTAGAGATTTCCCTTTGACCTTTTTCCCTGCAGAATAGTTGATCCATCTTTTCCTTTCACGACACACATCTTCTTGGTAAATCAGATAGAGTGCCCAGAGTCACATAATTGACTGACATTGAGTATGTTATGACTAAGACCCTCTACTACCAAGACATCAGCACGTCTCATCTCTTTTCCCCCAAACTTGGCTTTCCCTGAGCCAACAATCTTTAGGCCTTCATTATTTCCAAATTTGACAACTCCTTCTTTGTCATATTTGATGCCTGTAACAAGATCCTTATTACCCGTCATGTGGGATGTGCAACCACTGTCAAGGATCCACACACCAGATCTATCTGATGCTTTAAGGGTAATCTCCGCTACCACGGCCTTCTCATTTTTCTTCTTCTTAGTCCATACTTTTTATTTCACACTCTCAATGGATTGAGACTTCTGTTCTTTCTCAGAGTATGATGGACCATCCTCATCTTTCAAAGTCGCAAATCTATTCTTCATTTTTAACTCACCTGTCGGTTTATTGATCTGCTGCTTGCAAATGTTTTGATTCTTCTTTGGCACATTTCTCTGAATGGTCGAAGTACAATACCTAGCCATGGGCCCAAATCCTCCGCAGCAAAAACAGTGTCCTTAGAAATATATTCTGGAAAACCGTTCACTGTTTGGCTACCATCTCTGTTCTTGTTCCCTTCGATATCTTTTGGCTATGGAGCATACATATTGTGAATTTACCATCTTTCCACAATAATAACACCTGATATAAGGTTCATTTCTTTGTGTTACTTCATCACTACGAGTTTCCCCTTGGGATCTCTGAATATTCTGATTCTTCTTTGTTCCCAAATCCACCTTCAATCTCGGGACGAGTGCTTGCGGTATGACTTCAACTATCACAAATTTTTGTTTCTGATTAAGCCATGAATCAGCCTTAACTTCTGAGCTCAATTGCTGCTTCTTTCCTACTAAACTACTAGGCTCTTCTTTCTTCTTTTCATTCTTCGTGATGACCTGCTTTCCCAAGAATGTGTTGGGATTCAAAGGTTTTTCCTGGTCTTTAACATTTCTCCTGAGACCGAAAACTTCCTCTTCAAGCTCTTCAATATGCTTGACATGATCTTTCACTTTTCTATTCAAGCAATCGATCTCCCTTTTCTGTTCTTCAATCTTGAGCTTATGCTCATCAACCTTTTCTGTGCGCTCTGGCCTGGAAGACTTAAGATTTTCAATTTCTTTCACTAGCTCAGACTTCTCTTCTTCTTGTTGTTGCATGTAGAGTTTGGCATCATGTACCACCTTGTTGGCTTTCTTTTTTTTTCTCTCCAAAAATCTATCTCTTCAAGATCTGCTTCTAATTCAGCTTCCATATCAACTCTCCCTTCAATTTATTCTTCTTCCTCATCAGTTTCGGTTTCTTTCTTTTCTTGAGCACTACTGACAACAGCCACCATTGCATTTTGTCCACGATCTTTGCAGTTTTCTATCTCTTCAATTTCTTCATCCTCAGACTCATCTGAACTGTCTATTTCTTATGAAAGAAGATTCTTCTTCTTAAAGAAATTTCTCTTGAACTGCTTCTTCCCTTTCACATAGGCTGAAGATTTTTTCTTGGGAAATTCAACTTCATCTTCATCGATTTCTTCTTGAAACTTTTTGGAGCACCTTCCAGCAAGATGACCAACTTTTCCACATCTAAAGCAAGCAAGTGGAAGCTTCCCTTTGAACTTTAATTTTCATCTTTGAAGATTTGAGGAGAGGAATGACATTACCTCATCTGTCACTTCTTCTTCCTGAGAATCTTCAATGGTGAGCTTCTTCATGGCCTTAAATGCCACCTCTTTGGACTTCCCCTTTTCCACAGCCTCATTATCATCGTTACTCATTTCATATGCAACCAAGGTACTGTGTAAATTGTCCAGTGTCAGCTCTTTTGGATCTTTATCTTCCAGAACTGAAACTTTCGGATTGAACTGAGGTGGAAGTTTCCTCAAGATGCGCTTTACGATCTTCATGTCTTCAATGACTTCGCCAAGACCTCGCATATCTTCCACAACAATGTTTACCCTATCAACGAATGCGTCAATAGACTCATTTGGGTTCATTTTCAGATCTTCATATTTGTTCCACAACACCTGTAGATTTGCCTCTCTGACCTTTGTATCCCCTTCATATATATTTAAAATCTTTTCCAACATGGCATGTGACGTTTTTCATGACATCACCTTTGTATAGATGGGATTAGAGAGGGCTCCCCCTAAGGCATTGATTGCTTTGGAATCAGCATCCAACTCTTTGTGCTCAGCTTCTGATAATGCACCACTAGTAATATCAGTTGTGATACCATGTATAGCTGCTGAAAACACATCCATTCCCAAAGATCGGAAATAGTGTTGCATTCGATTCTTCCATATCTGAAAATTACATCTGTCGAAGATCGGAATCCCTCTATGATTAGTGACCTCCATTTGAGAGAAGAACAACTATCAACCTTTCCTCTGATACCAATTGTTAGGTCCACAAGGCTGAATACCCTAAGAGGGGGGGGGGTGAATCAGGGTAGGACTAATTTAAAATAAACGCCCGTTCTGATCTTGTTTCGCTATTAAGAAAAACACTCTTCTCTCTCTTTCCTGTTGCACAAAGTAAACAGAAAGTAAATCATGCACAGGACACACCAATTTTACTTGGTTCACCGCAAAGGGCTACGTCCAAGGAGCATACGCCGACAAGTTGCCGGTCGTACCAATTCCACTAAACTTCACTAGCCGTGGATTACAATGTTCGAGCTAGATCACTTCTATGCCCAGGCTCACTGCCTTTACAAAGTTTAGGGTCAGCTCACTACTTTCCCAAGGGTCACTCCATGTTTCTCTCTCTCTGACTCACTGCCGGTGGAGAGGATCACCTACTTCCTCTTCCTAAGCTCACTGCTCTAGAAGGGAATCCACTCACAGTTTATAGACCTGTAGGTCTCTTCACTTGCATGAATAAATGCATCCTCAACTGTTGATAGATGCTCTATTTAAGTAAAACTTTCATCCATTGATGAATAACTCTTTGCCTCTGAACACTGGGCAATTCCTTTTGGAAACACCTTTGCAAAGCACCCTACTTCGCGAAGCTCCCAATTTCGCGAAGCTCAAACAAGCCTTCGCGAAGCTCCTGCCTTTTCGCAAAGCACTTTCACGAAGCACTTTCGTGAAGCTTAAGCCGTCGCAAAGCAATGTCCCTCGCAAAGCTTACTAGTCCAACGCGGAGCTCGTAGGTTTCGCGGAGCTACAATAGCCACCGTGAAGCTCCTCTTTCGCGAATCACACTGGCTCTGCGAACCACCTTCGCAAATCGAGAGCAAAGGATTTTCTCTGAAAATTCTCTCTTCTTCTTTCGAGGGGGTCGACCTCTATTTATAGGCGATTCCACCGACCCTTGTCCCTTCCACGCGAAGTCAACACCACGTCATCACCAATCGTGAAAATCTGAAGTTTCTGCCAAAATTCTGTCCAAATCGCGAAACACCACGGAAATTTTCCATTCGTGGAGCTCATCTTAATCATGAAGGATCACCGTCAACATTCCTTCGCGCCTTCACCGCGAAGCCCCCTCGCAAATCCCTTCACCACCGCGATGCGCTTCAACTCTTCCATTCGTGAAGCTTTGATGTAATCGCGAAGCATCACCGCCTCCATTTTTCTGGCCTTCGCGAAATCCAATCCATACATCCCATATTCGTGAAACTCATGCCTTTTCCATATAAAAATATGATCTTCATGGAAATACACTTTTCGCGATGCTCAACAAATTCCAAATTTTGGACCCCAAAAATTTGGCAAACACTGAGAAACAGTGCCACCTTGTACTGCTCTTTGGTACCACCTCCAGATCGTCCTGTCCTTTGTCATCGTTCTTTGTCAACAAGGATTGTCAATAACTTCTTGGGAACTCGACAAATATCCATGAAAACCTGTTTTGTCAACAAACACAATCAACCCAAAAAAATACTGCAATGTTACCTTGAGGGATTTTTGCCCAACAATCTCCCCCTTTGGGTTTGTTGACAACTCTTCACAACTCTGCTCAGAAAGATTTTCTGCACTTTGATACCTCACTGAATCTTCTTTCAGCCGCTACCACCATTCGCCTCTTGCGATTATGATAGCATTCAAGGAATCACTTAACATGTACTCTAATCCCACATGAGCAATGATCGGCGTGAGAAACAAGATTAGTATGAAAAGTTCATCAATGAATAACTTCATGTCAAACACCAATTGTCGATTCCAACCTGATACCAATTGTTGAACCACAATGATCCCAATTGGTGACAGCTGGACATCTTTTCTCACCATTCCAACACCATTGTTCTGCTTTTATCACGACCCTCAGCTGTCGTGATATCTCTGCTTTGATCGATCACTTCTAGAATCATCAGATTTTAAAAATCTCCCCCTATCTCATTGCACTCCCCCTATCTGGCTGCTCCACCTGTCAGCTTCTCCCCATATCTTTCATGATTTAACAAATCTCCACACTGTCTCCCCCTTGAACAATCACTATTTTCTCCCCCTTTGTCAACGAACACAAAGGTCACTCCTTTGCAGTCTGTAACAGAGTAGAGAACACATCATCACATTAGGGAAAATACATCATACCTCGGGGAGAGGGGGGGTCCCACATCTACACTATTTCAAGTGCAGGGAGTCGACTGAACTCCCAGAGCCAGTCGATGCCTTTCAAATGCTTCCTTGGGTAAGGCCTTTGTCAGAATGTCTACAACCTGTAGCTCTATAGGCACATACTCCAACATCACGATTCACTACTCAACTTTCTCCTTGATAAAATGATACTTTATCTCAATGTGATTTTTCCTTGAGTGATGGACGGAATTTTTTCTGAGATTTATAGCACTTAAGTTATCGCACTGGATTCCGATCGGAGACTTCACTTCAACTCTCATATCTTCAAGCTGCTGCTTCATCCATAATAGTTGGGTGCATGATTGAGTGGCCGCAATATACCCAGCTTCCGCGGTGCTCAACAAAATGCAATATTGCTTCTTGCTTAGCCAAGAAATACACAATCCACCAAGATAGAAAGCACCACCTGACGTTTATTTCCTATCATCCGCTGAACCGGCCTAGTCTACATCAGTATATCCCAATAACTCTGTTTGAGATTTATCAGTATATGTCAAGCCGAAATCCACTGTGCCTTGGATATACCAAAGTATTCTTTTCACTATAATCATGTGGCTTTCCTTGGGATTGCTTTGATATCTCACTGCTTGGCATGTGGCGAAAATAATATCAGGCCTTGTTGCAGTCAAGTACAACAAACTTCCAATAATTTGCATGTATTCTGTGATATTAACTGCCTTCAATCTTCATCTTTTGATAATTTCATCTGGGTGGCAACTGGAGTCTTCATCTCCTTGAAATTTTCCATTCCAAACCTTCTCAGGACCTCCTTGGCATATTTAGATTGAGAAATGAATGTTCCATTCCTTCCTTGTGTCACCTGTAGACCAAGGAAAAATGTTAGCTCTCTAATCATGGACATTTCAAACTCATTTTTCATGAATTCGGAAAACTGTCTACACTGAGCTTCATCTGATCCACCAAAAATTATGTCATCGACATACACTAGCACCATCATCCTTTGATTACTGTCATTGCTGAAATAGAGGTTGCAATCAACTCCTCCACGCTGGAAACCAAGCTTCTTCAAGTACTGATCAAGCCTTGAGTACCATGCCCTTGGTGCTTGTTTCATCCCATACAACGCCTTCTTCATCCTGCAAACTTTGTTCTCATCCTCATGAATGAGAAAACCATCTGGATTCTCAATATACACCTCCTCTTCCAGAACTCCATTTAAGAATGCAGATTTGACATCCATCTGGAACACTTTGAACTTTCTTTGCACTACAATGGCCAAAAATAGTCTGATTGTTTCCAGCCTTGCAACCGGTGCAAATGTCTCATCAACATCTATTCCCTCTATCTGGGAGTATCCCTTGCACACTAGTTGTGCTTTGTTCCGAATCACTGTGCCATCTTCATTCATCTTGTTGCGATAAACCCATTTAGCCCCAATGACATTCTTGTCTGCTGGCCTCGAAACAATTTCCCATGTCTGGTTCTTCTCAATCTGATCAAGCTCTTCATTCATAGCCTGAACCCAGTTTTCATCTTCAGCTGCATCGGAAAAATATTTTGGATCTACCTGAGATAAGAATGATGTTTGCTGTAATGATTTTATTCTTCGAGTCTGAACTGGAGCTGTCTGATCACCAATGATATTATGCCTATCAATTTCAGCTTGATTCTTTGGCTTCCTTGTGGACACAGACTGGACACTTTCTTGTTCATCATTAGTATCTTCTTCTGATTCATCCTCTGCCACTTCTTCTCCCCCTGTGTTGCTTACCTCATCATCACTTTCATCCAGGAACTATTCACTGGGTTGTTGAGTATTCTGTTCATTTTCAACTATAGTGACATCATTGCTCTCAAAAATTTTCCCCAGCCTTTTGTTGAAGCATTTATACGCTTTTCTTTTCCCTGAGTAGCCAAGTAATATCCCCTCATCTCCTCGTGCCTAAAACTTCCTATGATTTTCTTTGTTGAGAATGAAACACTTACTTCCAAAAATTCGAAAGTATTTCAATTTTGGCTTCTTTCCGTACCACAGTTCATATGGAGTCTTCCCTTTCTTCGGACACAACAGAGACCTGTTTGAAACATAGACCGATGTCAACACTGCTTCCTTCCAAAATTTCTCTGGTAGGTCTTTGTCAATAAGAATCATTTTGGTCATGTTGTTGATGATCATATTTCTCCTTTAAACCACATCATTCTGTTGGGGAGTTCTTACTGATGAAACTTGATGCCTTATCCCATGTTTCTCGAGATACTCTTCCACTTGACTGTTTGTGAATTCTGTACTTTTGTCTGTATAGAACTTCAAAATTTTCTGCTCAAGCATCCTTTCTGATTCCCTCATGTACTTTTTTATGCAACTAAACACCTCTGTCTTATGGGTAATGACAAATACCCAGGCCATTCTGCTATAATCATCAATGAAAAGAACATAGTATCTTTGCCCATTTATAGCTCGTGGTGAGATAGGTCCACATACATCAGCATGAACCAGTTCGAGCACTCTATTTGATTTCTGTTCCTTTGGCCTGTATGTCTTTCTGATTATCTTCCCTTGTTGGAAAGCATAAAACGTATGAGTGCGATCACGTGATAGTTTGGGAAGGTCTCTAGAAGCATCACACTTTACGAGATCCTCCATAGATGGTTGGCATAGATGACCAAGTCGCTTATGCCACACCTGGTTTTCTTCCTCTCTGGATAAAATACATGTATCTTCTTCCCCACCTACAAGGTAGAGATTTCCCTTTGACCTGTTTCCCTGCAGAACAGCTGCTCCATCTTTTCCTTTCACAACACACATCTTCTTGGTAAATCGGATAGAGTGCCCAGAGTCACATAGTTGACTAAAACTGAGTAAGTTATGACTAAGACCCTATACTAACAAGACATCAGCACGTCTCATCTCTTTGCCCCCAAACATGGATTTCCCTGAGCCAATAATCTTCAGGCCTTCATCATTTCCAAATTTGACAACTCCTTCTTTGTCATATTTGATTCATGTAACAAGATCCTTATTACCCGTCATGTGGGATGTGCAACCACTGTCAAGGATCCACACACCAGATCGATCTGATGCTTTAAGGGAAATCTACGCTACCACGGACTTCTCATTTTTCTTCTTCTTGGTCCATACTTTTTCTTTCACACTCGGCATGGATTGAGACTTCTGTTCTTTCTCAGAGTATGATGGACCAGCCTCATCTGGAAAAGCTATAAATCTATTCTGCATTTTTAACTCACCTGTCGGTTTATTGGTCTGCTCCTTACAAATGTTTTTATTCTGCTTTGGCACATTTCTCTGAATGGTCGAAGTACAATACCTATCCATGTGCCCAAATCCTCCGCACCAAAAACATTGTCCTTCGAAATATGTTTTGGAAAACCGTTCACTGCTTGGCTGCCATATCTGTTCTTGTTACCTTCGATATCTTTTGGCTATGGATCATACATACTGTGAATGTCCCATCTTTCCACAACAATAACACCTGATATAAGGTGCATTTCTTCGTGTTACTTCATCACTACAAGTTCCCCCTTGGGATCTCTGAATATTCTGATTCTACTTTGTGCCCAAATCCACCTTCAATCTTGGGACGGGTGCTTGCGGTATGACTTCAACTGCCACATATTTTTGTTTCTGATTAAGCCATGAATCAGCCTTAACTTCTGATCTCAATTGGTGCTTCTTTCCTGCTGAACTACTAGGCTCTTCTTTCTTCTTTTCATTCTTCGTGATGACCAGCTTTCCCAAGAATGTGTTGGGATTCAAAGGTTTTTCCTGGTCTTTAACATTTCTCATGAGACCGAAAACTTCCAATTCAAGCTCTTCAATACGCTTGACATGATCTTTCACTTTTCTATTCAAGCAATCGATCTCCCTTTTTTGTTCTTCAATCTTGAGCTTATTCTCATCAACCTTTTTTGTGCACTCTGGCCTGGAAGACTTAAGATTTTCAATTTCTTTCACTAGCTTAGACTTCTCTTCTTCTTGTTGTTTCATGTAGAGTTTGTCATCATGTACCACCTTGTTGGCTTTCTTTGTTTTTGCTCTCCAAACATCTATCTCTTCAAGAGCTGCTTCTAATTCAGCTTCCATATCAACTCTCCCTTCAATTTCTTCTTCTTCCTCATCAGTTTCGGTTTCTTTCTTTTATTGAACACTACTGACAACAGCCACCATTTCATTTTGTCCACGATCTTTGCAGTTTTCTATCTCTTCAATTTCTTCACCCTCAGACTCATCTGAACTGTCTATTTCTTGTGAAATAAGATTCTTCTTCTTAAAGAAATTTCTCTTGAACTGCTTCTTCCCTTTCACATAGGCTGAATATTTTTTCTTGGGAAATTCAAATTCATCTTCATTGTTTTCTTCTTGAAACTTTTTCGGGCACCTTGCAGAAAGATGACCAACTTTTCCACATCTAAAGAAAGCAAGTGGAAGCTTCCCTTTGAACTTTCCTTTTCCTCTTTAAAGATTTGAGGAGAGGAATGACATTACCTCATCTGTCTCTTCTTCTTCCTAAGAATCTTCAATGGTGAGCTTCTTCATGGCCTTAAATGCCACCTCTTTGGACTTCCCCTTTTCCACAGCCTCATTATCATCATTCCTCATTTCATATGCAACCAAGGTACTGTGCAAATTGTCTAGTGTTAGCTCTTTTGTATCTTTATCTTCTAGAACTGAAACTTTCGGATTGAACCGAGGTGGAAGTTTCCTCAAGGTGCACTTTACAATCTTCATGTCTTCAATGACTTCGCCAAGACCTCGCATATCTTCCACAACAATGTTTACCCTGTCAAAGAATGAGTCAACAGACTCATTCGGGTTCATTTTCAGATCTTCATATTTGTTCTAAAACACCTGCAGCTTTGCCTCTCTGACCTTTGTATCCCCTTCATATATATTTAAAAGCTTTTCCCACATGGAATGTGACATTTTTCATGACATCACCTTTGTATAGATGGGATTAGAGAGGGCTCCCCCTAAGGCATTGATTGCTTTGGAATCAGCATCCAACTCTTTGTGCTCAGCTTCTAATAATGCACCACTAGTAATATCAGCTGTGATACCATGCATAGATGCTGAAAACACATCCATTCCCAAAGATCGAAAATAGTGTTGCATTCGATTCTTCCATATCTGAAAATTACATCCGTCGAAGATCGGAATCCCTCTATGATTAGTGACCTCCATTTGAGAGAAGAACAACTATCAACCTTTCCTCTGATACCAATTGTTAGGTCCACAAGGCTGAATACCCTAAGAGGGGGGTGAATCAGGGTATGACTAATTTAAAATAAACGCCCGTTCTGATCTTGTTTCGCTGTTAAGAAAAACACTCTTCTCTCTCTTTCCTGTTGCATAAAGTAAACAGAAAGTAAATCATGCATAGGACACACCAATTTTACTTGGTTCACCGCAAAGGGCTACGTCCAATGACTATACGCCGACAAGTTGTCGGTCGTACCAATTCCACTAAACTTCACTAGCTATGGATTACAATGTTCGAGCTAGATCACTTCTATGCCCAGGCTCACTGCCTTTACAAAGTTTAGGTTCAGCTCACTGCTTTCCCAAGGGTCACTCCCTGTTTCTCTCTCTCTGGCTCATTGCCGGTGGAGAGGATCACCTACTTCCTCTTTCTAAGCTCACTTCTCTAGAAGGGAATCCACTCATAGTTTATAGACCTGTAGGTCTCTTCACTTGCATGAATAAATGCATCCTCAACTGTTGATAGATGCTCTATTGAAGTCCAACTTTCATCCACTGATGAATACCTTTTTGCCTCTGAACACCGGGCAATTCCTTTTAGAAACACCTTCACAAAGCACCCTACTTCGTGAAGCTCCCAATTTCGCGAAGCTCAAACAAGCCTTCACGAAGCTCCTGCCTTTTCGCGAATCACTTTCGCAAAGCACTTTCACGAAGCTCAAGCTGTTGCAAAGCAACGTCCCTCGCGAAGCTTACTAGGCCAACGTGAAGCTCGCAGGTTTCGCGGAGCTACAATAGCCACCGCGAAGCTCCTCTTTCGTGAAGCACACTGGCTCCGCGAACCACCTTCGCAAATCGAGAGCAAAGGATTTTATCTGAAAATTCTCTCTTCTTCTCTCGAGGGGGTCGACCTCTATTTATAGGCGATTCCACCGACCCTTGGACCTTCCGCGTGAAGTCAACGCCACGTCATCGCCAATCGTGAAGCTCTGAAGTTTCTTCCAAAATTCTGTCCAAATCGCGAAGCACCACGGCAATTTTCCGTTCGCGGAGCTCGTCGTAATCATGAAGGATCACCATCAACATTCCTTTGCGTCTTCGCCGCAAAGCTCCCTCGCAAAGCCCTTCACCGCTGCGATGCGCTTCAACTCTGTCGTTCGCGAAGCTTTGACGTAATTGCAAAGCATCACCGCGTCCATTTTTCTGGCCTTCGCAAAATCCAATCCATACATCCCATCTTCGCGAAACTCATGCCTTTTCAATATAAAAATATGATCTTCATGGAAATCCACTTTTCGCGATGCTCACCAAATTCCAAATTTTGGACCCCAAAAATTTGGCAAACACTGGGAAACGACGCCACCTTGTACTACTCTTTGGTACCACCTCCAGATCGTCCTTTCCTTTGTCATCGTTCTTTGTCAACAAGGATTGTCAACAACTTCTTGGGAACTTGAAAAATATCCATGAAAACCTGCTTTGTCAACAAACACAATCAACCCAAAAAATACTACAATGTTACCTTCAGGGATTTTTTCCCAACACTTAATTAATTAACATAAGTTTTCAAAAATTAATGGTGAGTTGAGGGGGTTTAGAGAATATGAAGGGTTGGGGTTCGTGTGGTCCCCACCGGCCTCATAACCTCTCATGGGAAGTTGGGTGGTTACTCAACTTCCACCCAAAGGTTAAACACTTAGAAAGATAAATAAAATTTGTCGATTGAATTTTATTTTAACTTCCACAAATTTTAACAACTTCACCCGTGAAAACACAACTCCAGAAAAGGTTTTCCTAAGCAAATTCCGGTGCTGTGGTTCCATCGGTGCCCTCAGAATTTGATTCCGAGCACCGGTTCAAAAGTTATAAATTCCCACTCGTTCGTTCACTGAACGTACCCGAGCTAAACTTCGGATAGAAATTCTGGGCACACCGGGCCTTGGAATCAGGTGCCGTCAGAAACTACGCTCTTGTAAAATCCCAAAGAAAATTAAGAAAAAACTTCCCTTGAATTTTACGGGTCTTTATATTATCAAATTAAAAAAATATGGAATAGTGATTAACAAATAATTTTCAAAACAAGAGGATATTGTTGGAATGAATTTGAATTGATCACCAAAACCACAAAGGATTGATTGGATACAAGAAAAATATTTGGTGTTTGAGTCCATAGATATTACTTTTTACATTATAATACTTTGAAGTACCCAAAAGCACATGTTGCATATGAATATGTCTCATTTCTATATTAATACTGACTAGAAAGGGGGACCCCATAATACATATACAAGATGATTCATATTAAATTTGAATTTATTTTATGGTAAGAAATTCCCTCATCCTTGAGTACATTCATCAAAGTAGATATTGGTCCTATGATTGTCTTCCTTGTACTAATTTTTTTATAAGCATGTAAGTATAAAATAATTTTATAGGTGATCCAATGGTTCCCCTTGATCTTCAAGCGTCACAGATGGTAGTCTATGTTTCTATACAGTTTCTCCATTTATCTTGTGTCTCTCAATTTTAATCATATTTTAATCCATTGGGACTAATGGATTTTTTCTTATTCATGATATTATATACTTGTGAGGGAGAAGTTAGTAGATGAATTATCTATATATTTGTTGAAAACCCTAAAATATATTCTATATTGATAGAATTCACTTGGCAGGGAATTAATTGTTAAAAAAGAATGATAATCATATCCTAGGTATCACGTAAATGAAATAATAGGGTATATATAGGGCCACGCTAGTGAATTGGTAATTTCACATAGTACCTTAGCCAACCTCCTAAACCATAATTAATATCAAAAATAAATTATATTATTATTATTATTATTTACATTTAATTCGCATGTCCAATCGAAAATATAATTACAAATACCAGTGTAAATATTTATTTAAATTTTATTTAGTAAATAATTTCTTTTACTCGGCAAATACATACGGTCTTCTAAATTCCCTAAAATTTAATGAGCTTCTTTTAATTATTTTATTATTCATTTGATGCATAAATAAATATTAAATTCATTATCTCATGAAAAAATATATTTTTTATATTCAGATAAAAAAATAAATATTTATTTAATAATAAATATTATTTGTTTCATTGAGTATAAATGAATAGGATGAAAAATAAATATATATATTATTTTGTGGTCTTATGACTAAATATTTAATGAATATTTAAACTCATATATTTTATAATATTAATATAATCGAAATATAAATATTTTCATTCATCAAAACCTTAAAATTTAATTAAAATGTAAGTTATCAGTAATCATCATTTATATTTCTATATTCAAGATGTTTTTATTTGGGATCACGGTTACACTGGTTCTGTGAAAATCTTTGCCACATCCTCAGTGGCATTAGTTTGGTTTTCCTAAAATCAAATTCTATCTAATAAAAACATATAAGGGAAAAAACATATGAAAAACTTACTATCATGATGATGAAAGAAATGAAATATGAATTATTACTATGTTATATAATCCCTTTATCTCAATAACTCATCACCTATATTCCATACACATTTCACTGACCCATGAGCTCGATATGTCTTTTTATGGCTCCCTAAAATGGAACTATTGATACACCATGACCATGAATTTTAGTTATAATTTTCAATCATAATAAAGGTATACAATATAAACATATATAAATATAGAATGGATTAATACCTCATCAATTAATTCATTAAGAACATTTCATTCAGGATAGACCAAACATTTCCAAAATCACAATGAAAATATTTTCCCATAGATTACAGTAATAAATCTAAATAAATTGAACCTTATATTCATTAATTATACTCTAAAAGTATACAAATCAATACACATGATATAATATAAGAATATCCAGTTACATATAGACTTGTTGAACTCATACATGCAGGTAATAATAAAATTTTACTCTCTTACTACTAAAGGTGATCGATGAAACAATGTATTTTGATCCCCCTATCCCTGATTTACTATTTCATTGGTGACCAAAAAAATATTGTCATTAATCTATAAAACATGTATATATGATTATATACATATTACCTAAGGATCCAAACATTTTAGGGAACTATGATGTCCCTTAGATGTAGTAAATACTTATAGAATGTTATCAAATTGAAATTATGCAGATGAAAAATCACTGTATGATAATTTATTTATTTAATATTGACATATTGGAATATATAAAGGTAATTTAATAACATGATAGATTACACTTGGGAAAATTTATTATTGAATTCCACATTCACTAGATATAACTGATTGAAACATTTTAGTCTATTAGTAGTCACATAATTAAACATGCTTTTAATGAGAATGGTTTCCGTTACTAGGCTTTCCAAATTTTTCCTGTCTTGGGATGGAATTTCCACAAACATTATCTCTAATATTATAACTACGACATCATATTCATGATTAAATTCCTCAAATAATGACATATTTGAACATTATCCTTTTATTTATGAGGCCAAAACAAAAAATCTAGAATATTTCCATATTCAAATCATAACATAATAATGATGAAAATATTTTTTATATATAACACATAATTAGATTACTTCATTTCTAAAACACATCATATGTTATATTAGAAGCTGTAATATACTCGGCAGTTGAAAATATTGTACACTTTTCCTGTAATAATATTTTATTACATATTATATTATATATTCTATAATCCTAGATAAAAATAATAATATAATGGAAAACTACTGGTATATCTAATTAGCCACTAATATTCAGATTTTTCCTTCACCAGGAACACAACTTGTTATATATTCTAAATTATTATTGGATATTTCTAAATATATGTCTATTATGTCCCACGAGTTCTAAGTAAAATCTACCAATTATTCTTTTCCCATAAGAAATTTCCAACACAATTGCATATCATGGTGTTTAAATAGATTGGTATTACTCATTATACTAATAATTTATAGAAATAACACCATGTTCTAACAAATATAATTCAAGTGAGATATTTTTTCATTTTACATAGACTATAATAATGATTTGATTTGGTCCATATAGTGTCCTTTGATATATTTTTTACATATGTACTATGACATGATTAAGAAACTCATAGATATCAATCTATTGTTCTTTCACACTAGAAGATGGTTTCATAGTAAATTAATTCTTGGAAAACATTATACCTTAGTCCTACTAAATTATAAGATTAATAATCTACATTCTATATGGGATTAATATATATGACATAAAAACATTAATAAACTCTCTAAACCTTTATAGATTCATTGTACACCTTATTAAAAAATAATATTATATGATCACAATGCTTAGTACTATATATACATATATTTATACTATTTTCATATCATATTGGAAATAATTGGTTTTACCTACCCACTTAGTTATCTCATGTAGATATTCTCCATAGGATAAAATTTTAACAAAAATGAAATTTTCATTCGACTACCTAATAGAATAATTATAGAATGATTCCATAACAAGTAGAAATCGAATATAATTTAGCATTCTAATTTTAGTAATGGTGTTTTTCAAAGAATATATACAAAAATTAGTTTAATAGTTGAAAAATCAATCATGAATTATTGTTGACATATTGTAGCATACATGTATTATTTATCTTGAATACCCAACAACTATATAATGTTTAGAAAAATATATAATATTGATCACCAATTTGGTGGTACGTTGAATAATATATTTTCTCCATATTATCTTATAAATCACTGAAAATTTTCTTTTTGTAACAATCTAGCACACGATGTCATGAAAAGTAACCCACACCAGCTGACCACATAGATCAAAGGGAATTCTTGATCCCCACAGTTGGAAATCAAGAATATGGGAATCATAGTACATGCATTGATGAATGATTTAAACCATTAAAATTATTTAAATTAGTAATCAAAACACACATATATTCTAGCATGGTGAATCTATGCATTACATTTTCATACAAAATAAAATATGTAGAATCAAAAAAATAAGATATTAATGATTCAAAATAGGGAAATATTATTCAACGCATTTAGATTAACTTGTTTCATGTTCCGGAATAAACATTCACACTTATAGTTGTACGATTTAATGATATAGAGTACAATGTATAATAAATAAAATATTGACAGTGTTGAAAAATGGATAAAATACACTGAAACAGATAATACATAACATCCGATATATAAAACAACACAAACTATCACTTGACCACTCCCCACAATGTAACATATCCTTCCCTGAAGACATCTAGAATTATAAAACATGGGTAAATAATTGGAGAACCTAAAGGAAAACATGAGAAATATATAAACATGAGGGTGTCTGTAGTGGGTGTGGTCCATACACTCCCAATGTGTACTCACAAAATTTTAGTTGTAATACATTGAAAATAACATTGATGAATTATAATTTTAACTAAATTTATAGTGTAGGATATCACAAGAATGTTTATAATAGAAATCAATTTGCAACCAATTCCATTGAAAATATTTTTTTTGGAAACCACTTACTATTTGATATCATAATAAGATGACTCATTTTTAAAAATTAACCACATTAATACAAATAAATTGTTGTCCATAAAATTTTCATAAATACTGAAATTCCCCCCAATACTTTATTACTTTTTCAAAACCACTTTCAAAATAAATTTTCAAATATTTCATTTTAAAAAATAACCCCCCCCCCCCACAGAACTAAATGATCCATTATATTAATACCAGACTAATTAGTCATGGACTATGTAAACATTAATCATTACAGAAAATCAAGTTAGTGATTCCTGAAGATGTGATACAATAATCATATATTAAAGATATAATTGTTGATATCATCAATGAATAAAAACATGTCTTGGAAACACAATATGTGAAATCATGAATTCTATAATACCTCATTTCCCTTGATCACTCTCTTCATGGGACCCTTATGTGTAAAAAGAACGTAACTCTCAACACACTACCAATTAACTAAAAGAAAAACAAATCAGTTATTGTCAATAAAATTCCTTGGGAACAACTTATCATATGCACACTAATCTAGTATAAATTTGTTTTTAACTTACATAACTATCTACAGGGTAAAATATTGTCAATAATTATGGGAATAAATAATAACTAGAATGCTCACATGTATCAATATTTTGTATGTGGTAAATATGATATCCCATATCACACCCACTCATGAATCATACACTTTAACATCAATGTATGCATGAAAAAACATTCTCCCGAGGGATATAATCCATAATGAAGATAATATAAATATAGGGGGATCAACATAGAGGGAAATCAAAACATCAGAAAAAACAATATATTTATAATGTTGAAAATGGGCCTTTGAAAACATGCATGGGATACCAAATAACAATATTGACCATCCAAAGTTCATCATTAGGAGAAAAATTTAATGACCACATTGAAAACCATATAGAAATGAACATTTCACATTGAAACTATATCACCCCATGGATTTAGAAATAAACTTAATATTTTTTTATGAAACAATAAGACCCTATGAAATAACACTTTCTTATAAAATATATATTAAACATAATTTTTTCTCTTCTTTTTTTTGAATTGTAATAAAACTAACATACACGATTGCATTTAGTAAGATATTTAGTGTCTGATAGATGCAACATAATTTTTGGTGAATAGTAACATACCCTTATGAATAATAACATACCCATATGAATAGAAACATACCCTTCTAAAAGGTAATGTACCCTTATGAATAGTAGCCTCACCCACGTAATTATAAGTAAAATTTGGGCACCTTATATATGAGGGTGAGTATTTTTTAAAAAATAATTATGTGTTTGTATTATTGTGAGAAATAAAAAAATAAATACAAATTTATAACTAATATTTTAATTTAAAATATAATTCATTTTGATAAAATTTATTCATAAATTTTTTTTTCATAAAATGTTTTGATAATTTAATGACACCTTAGTTAATTTATCACAGTATTATAAAATCAGTTATAATTTTTAATAATGTATTATTTTGAGTAAATTGTGTATTAAATTAAAAAATAGATTTCTAATATTTAGAAAAAAAATTCATAAAATGGGGTTTATTTTTGGATTCTACACATTGATGAATGGTTTTGCTGAATTTTTGGGATTTTTATGAAATAATTGAAATTTGTGAATAGTAAAATACGGTAATTATGTTATAAATATGTTATAAGAAAAATACACTATTCCATGCATCATGGATGATTTAAGAAACTATTATTTCAAACTCAAATTCACTAATTACATTTTTTAGTCACAATAATCAACACTATTCAAAGTATTCAGGAAAAATAAATAAAAATGATTAAAATAATGCAGAAACCCTCCACTCCAACACCATATACACCACCCCTCATCCCTACTTCCTCGCACTCCTCTCAAACATTGATACCTTCCTATGTTCTGAAAAATAATCTTCCCATGACCTTCATCCACGTACAAGATATTTTGGTTTCAGAAAAATGCAAAAAACAATTCCCTTAACAATATTCTCAAGGAGGAGTACTCAAAAGGTAAACCGCCCTTCCTTTTTCTTTCAACTTCTTTTACAACTTCCATTATTTTGTTTCTTTATCCTCACCTCCCCTAATACAAATGATATGATAATTCCAATACCTTAAATTTTATATAATATTATTATGGTAATGGAATATTTCATCATCATCTCTCTTTCCCCATCCTCTTATACTAAAAATTAAATAACCACATGAGATGTGTTAATTTATCACATTCATAGACAACGGGTTATCAATTTTTTCTAACATCATCAATTATAGTAATAACACCCTTTTTATGTTTTAAAAGGATCATAATATATGTTATATATCCTATTTAATGTTCTTTAATCACATTTTACACTTGTTATTTAATTATAAAACAAAATGAGTTCGTGGTGATCACAAAACCATAAAAAATATTCCAAGCGTTTATCATTAAAATATTATATAATGATTTAACGTAACCCAAAATAACCAAAAGATTTATAGGATAATATAACCATTTTTATTATCATTAATTATAGATAAATTCAATGTTGTATTTCTATTTCCATTTTACATGAACATCCATACTCTTATATAAGATAAATGAACATGAAAACTAAGAAAACATGCACTCCCAAAGCATGAAATTAAATCTCTTTAACCCATCTAAAATCCCATAAATGAACTTAATGAAGATATAATAAATCATTTAAAATTATAAAAGGTTATGTATATTATAATTAATTAATCTAATTTGATTATTCAGGACATTAAGATCATGTACAGAATACATCCGGACTTAAGGTAAGTGATTCCTCATCTGACTTTATTTTTGTGAGATATTCAATATTCATTAATATTAATTGTGTATGTTGTATTTAGACAGCATATTGACGTTTCATATCATGAATATACTTATTTTCCTTGTATTAAATGTTTAATTTTATGTATACTAATTTTGGGTCATATGATTTGATTGGTTACAAAGTCGTAAGGGTTTTTTATCGGAACCTATATTTTCGTTCAGGTTACTCCTATACTCTACATACCTCAATAAAATTAGTAAATATTAGTATGATCTCATGATGATTAATATTTATGTTTTCTATATATATATATACCAAACATAGTATTTAAATGTTATTTGGGGAGTTACATGTTTTAAAATGGATCCTTAAAATTTTATCCCTAATAAATAAGCACGATTCAAGGTAATTTCTTGAATTCTTACATTAATTTAAGTGAAATATATAATATGTTTAAAGACATAATTAATTTCTGTAAAATAAAATATTTTATCTTGAAAAAACATTATTTTTTGATTTATAGTTTTATGAAATAAATTCTACCCTTCCTCTTTGAAATCTCTTTAATATTTTAATTAAACTGCACAAAATTGTTTTACTTTTAAATCTTCTTTAAAAAATATTTTCACATGCTTTCACAACAGTGGGAAAAATTTATGAATAAAATATAATTTCAACGTAATTACATTTTTTTCTAGGATATACATGTTTACAATCTGATATCATGAAAAATAAAAATGGTTTTCCCAAATAACATTTTGTTCCAAAGTAAAAAGGATTTCTCTCGTCTTACATTAACCTTTATGAGATATATACCCCCAAAATTATTGGAATGTGATTTTTGTAATTTACTTTGTTATATCATATCATGAGTCTCCTTATTATTATGAAAATATAAGGGATTTTGATTTGAATGTTTCAAGATGGTATGGGACACTTTGGAATGTTTAAGGATTATTTCCTTACTAATTTTCCAATGCTCCAATTTAAATGTATCATCATCTATGTAAATATCCATTGTTGAATCACGTTCTTCATTGAGGAGTATATATTATTATATGATCTCCAATATGATATTAAAGGGATTATAATCTATTTTACTATGTATGTTCTAATTTGATACCATTCTTGGGTTATAGATAAAGTATTCAAATTTTGAATGATTGTTTTTCAATATGAATGTTTATGTATTCTATTTATCACCCTTTTCACATGATGAATGTATTGGACTTAATAAGTGATGTGTGGGGCCCAATATAGACCCTCAATTCATTGGTAGGTCTCCTTAGACAATCTAGTGTCTTATCACGGGGCCTTGAGAGTATGGTTATTTATTGTCCTACCACAAGGTCGTGACGGTATTTTTATGATGTCCAACATTATGCATTACCGCATTATAAAATAATTAATTGATAGTCCATGTGGTTTTTAGAGTAATATAATAATCATGGTTATTCTTTATTATTTTATTATTTATTCATCTCTTATTCCTCCCATGTTATACTATTTTTTTAGATTCATGTGTTTTTAGTTATTCACCAAGCCTAAATTTTATGTTTATGATATATTCTATTGTATTTCTTTCTGTTACTGAGAATATGAGCTCACTCCTTTATTATGTTTCCATTATATGTGATATGAAGAAGAAAATTTTGATTAATCAATTGAGGATGCAGTTTTATTTCTATTTTTATATATCTTGTGTTATTTTCCTTCACAATTTATATTGGGAATCATAAATTTAATATAGTATTCCATGACTGATTAATGGATCACTCCTCTATTATTTGACTATTATAATAATGAAAATTTTATATATAATGCATCATCTCTTGGATTTTGGGGTTGGGTGTTGCAGTTTGTATTAGAGTAAGTTTATTTGAAAATGTGGAAACTAGTTTTAGAAAACATAGATTAGGGAATAAAACCCTAATAAATAATTTAGTATACACATATAAGAACACCCAAGAATTTTTATTAAAGAATATATTATCTATAAAATACATCCCTTTCTAGATACAAAAAGTTAACATGGTTTTGGCAGACACGTATCATAGAGACACAACTCCGAAAATATGTTTCACTGTTGACTCAGGGTAACCTGGTACAAGACAATGGCCCTTACCACACACCTAGTTTGACACTCCTAGGTATATATCCTATGATAATTAAAAATTTCAATACAAACCATTATGAAGAATTTATTCCCCTAATGTATCCATATTATATGGTTTTGTGATTTGTGATGCATTTATTTATGTTCTGTTCAATCTGATATTTAGTGTTTAATAGAGTTCATAATTTTATAATATAATATAGTGTATGGAATTGATTAGAAATTGCACCTATGAAAAGGAAAGAGACCTTTTCCAATTCATCTGATGCAAAGAGAATGAAGGAACATATCTATTATGGTCTTAAACCATCATTTCGAAGAAAGATTGTCCCTCATGCATCCTCATCATATAAAGAAATAGTATAATTTGTTAATAAGATATGTAAAGAATTCTTGGATTCATATGGATTTGATGGGAAGAAATACAAGGCGAGGATGGAATAGAAAAAGATGGATAATTAGAAGAATGAATGATGGGTTTTCTTACATGTGATAAATATAGAAGAATCATCGTGGTAAATTATTTAAGGGAATGGGAGTTTTTCGTATGTATGGAGAAAAATAACACCATGTTCGTGATTGTAAGGGTAAGAAAATGGTTTCCAAAGTATAATTCTTCAACTGCAATGAATTGGGACACTAGGTGAATCAATGTCCCAAGAGACAAAAGAATATGCCCCAAATGATGTTACTGGATAATGGTAAATTAATGGTACTACCAAAGATGATGTGGAATTATTAATATTACTCATCATGAATCATGTCTTTTTAAGAATCATGTCATTTGAATATTTTATAAGGAGTGTCCTGGTTAAAAAATAATGGAATATAAGAGGATCATAATACATTACTATTTCATTTAGTATTTGAGTTCATATGGTTAATTGTACCAAGGATAAGTGAGTAAATAGAAATTGAATATCTTGGTAAAGTATATGGTTGAGGGGACTAAAACCCTAAATATATTCTTGATGTTGAGATAATCATGATGAAATGATCGATTTAGATAAGTAATGACTACCTCGTAACTGATTATAGAATTCTTGACAAGTGGACTATGTTATAATCGATGGAATTTAAAACTCTTTTGGATTTATAGAATATATCCAAAAAACATGTATCTTATATAAGGAATATAGATTAATGCATGTATTTAATACGTTTTCAGGGTAATTTGAGTAATTACCATATTTCTAGGGGATACATGATGAATCCATTTAGATGTTTAGAATGTGAATATTTAGAGCTCCTTCATATTGATTAAGGGATAATGATAATTTCATCTTGGAAATTTAGTTAACTTCTTTCTAATGTGTTGGATCACTATATATTTAAATGTTTAGCCATTTATTGAATGGTTTATATTGACCATTTTATGAGGATTTAGAGGTTAATAGATTATATAACCAGCTGATGTGACATGTGCTAAGTGATGATGTATATATTTTTCATGGAATAATTATAGGATACGATTGAGTTTAGGAAATAGAAATATATATTTATAGTCATATAGTGGAATAATTCTTCAACATTAGGAAAATGGTCAAAAAAATGTTGTCCAATTATAAATTTTTTTAATGATATCAATAAATGTTTTCATAACTGTAGCTTATGGTTTTGTGGTAATAAACATTAATCTGAACATGTTCTCTTTCCCATTCCATCAGAATATTATGGCTATATTGTTCCCCCATTTCCATATTCTCACATAACATTAATGCCATCCTATTCGAATTCCTAGTTCTCTGGTGATCTCTACATTTTATTTTCCCTCTTCATAAGAAGGTATTTTATTAACTATCTTTATGATGTGGGTTTTCCAAAAATTAATTTTCAAGTATCAACCATTTACATTCTAAGTGAAATTTTAAATTGTGAGGATGACATTTATTGATGCAGGGGAGAATATAACACCCCATGGATTTAAAAATAATTTTAATATTAAATTCATAAAACACTCAGTTCCTATGAAACAACACTTGATTATAATCTATCCAACAAACATAGTTTTTCTGCTTCTGTGTTTTAAATTTGGAAAACTGACAAACACGGTTCCGCATACTATATTATTTAGAGTCTCATAGAATGAATTTTCTTTGGTGAATAGTAGAATACCCTTATGAATAGAGCCCACCCAAATGAATAATAACATACCCTTATGAATAGTAATGTACCCATATGAATAGGAACCTCAGCCATATAATTATAATGAAAATTTTGGAACAATTTAAGTGAGAGTGAGTATTTTAAAAATAAATAATTATGTGATGGTAATTTTATGAGCAATAAATAACTAATAAAAATTTAATAATTAATTGATTAAGTTAAAATATAATTCATTTTCATAAAATGTAATCATAAAACAATTTTTTTTGTCTTAAATTTTTCTGATAATTTAATGACACCATATAAAATTTCCTTCATATTATAAAATCAGTTATAATTTTAAAAATTGTATTTTTATAAAAAATGGTGTTTTTAAGTAAAAACTAAATTTATCATGTTTAGAATATTATTTTCATAAAACAGAGTTAGTTTTTTTATTCTACATGTTAAAAAATGGTTAGGGTGAATTTTTGTTATTTTTCAGAAATACTTGAATTTTTAGTCAATAGAAAAATACAGTAACTACAGTATAAATAAGTTATAAGATAAATACACTATTCCTTGAATCATGGATAATTTAAGAAACCATTATTTTGAACTCATATTTATTAATTAATATTATTATTTACACAAATCAAGAACATTAATTTTCTTGAGGAAAAATAATAATATAATGATTAAAATAATGCAAAACCCCACCCCTTCTCAACTATATAAACCACCCTCACCCCTCTTCCTCTCACTCATATCTTGTTTTGAGCCTTGCCTATGTTATACCAAATACTCATCCCATGCCCTCCCCTAACTACCAAGACCTATTAGTCTCACTAAAAGTCTAAAAAGGCTTTATAGATTTTCTCAACGAGGAGTACTCAAGAGGAAAACCTCTCTCAATTTTTCTTTCAACTTATTTTACAAGTTCAATTCATCTGTTTCTCTCTCCTCACATACCCTAATAAAAATTCAACGATAATTATAGTACCTTAAATTTACTGGAAATTTATTATGAAAATGTTATATTTCATAATCATATATCTTTCCCCCTCCTCTTATGCTAAAAATGAAACCACCGTCCGAGATGCGTTAATTTATTACGTTCAAGGATGAGAGGTTTTCAATTTCTATTACTAAACTATATTCTAATAATGAATAAATTTTTATGGTTTAAATATATAATAATATAATCAATATATCCTATTTAATGTTTTATAATCTTTTTCTACACATGGTATTTAAATATAAAACAAAATTTGTTCATGTTGATCGAAAAACCATAAAAAATATCCAAATTTTTATCATTAATATTTTACTAATGATTTATACAATCCAAAAATAACCCAAGAATTTATATGATCTTTTAAACCTATATATTATCATTAATAACTCATAACTACAATTATTTATTTCAATTTCCATTTTAAACTAACTTCCATACTCTTGTATATGTGAAACGAACATGAAATCTACATAAACGTGCACTCCCAAATGATGGAATTGAATCTCTTAACCCATTAAAAAGGCATAAATGAACTTAATAAATATATAATAAATAATTTAATTGAATATAAGTCTAATTTTTTCATAATTAATTTATTTTATTTTATTGTTCAGGACCATAAGGTCAAGTGCAAAATACATTCGCACTTAAGGTAAGGGTTTCCTCATCTCACTTGCACTTTTGTGGAATATTCCATAATCACTACTATTACATTTGTAAAATGTATTTCCACTACCCATTGAATTATAATATCATTAACATATTTAATTTCATATTATTTAATGAATAATATTATAGTTATTAATTTTTGGTCATATGATTCGATTGGTTAGATGGTTGTAATGATTTTCTACCAGAACATCCATTTTCTTTTGGGTTACTCTTATACTATACATACATCAATGAGATTCTTAAATATTCTTTTGTACTCTAAATAAATTGTGCTTTAATTATATATATATATATATATACCAAAAATAAACCTTATTTTTTAATGGGTATTTACATGTTCTAAAAGGATTATATAAAAATTCTCCCTGATAAACAAGCTCAATACAATAAAACACAATGAATTATTACCTAATTTAAAGTTTACTATATAATTTTTCTTACACAATAATTAGTCTTTTAAAATAAAAAATGTTATCATGAAAAAAAAATTATTGGATGATTTCTTGTTTTATGAATGAAAACGTTCTTTTCTTCATTAAAATCCCATAAATATTTCCCTTAAACTGCACTAATATGTTTTTCATCTAAAGCTTCTTTAATTTCAACACGATTCCACATCAGTGGGACAAAATTTATTCATAAAATATAATTTTGATGTCCTCCCCTTTTTTTCTAGGATATAAATTTTTAAAATTTTATATCATGAAAAATACAAATGATTTTCCAAAATATCTCCTCTTTCCAAAGTAAAAATGATTTTTCTCATCTCACTTTAGATTTTATGAGATATATGACTTGTTCAACATCTATTCTAACATTTTATGTATGTAACACCCTTTGGAATATCATATTTTTTGTCTCCTTATACTGAATATATTCTAAGGTGTTTTTATTTTAATGTTTCATGCTCGTATGGGACATTTGGGAATGTTTAAAGATTATTTCATGAATAATTTTTCAATTATCTCGTTTAAAAGTATCTTCATTTATGTCAAAATAATTTTTTGTTTAATGTACATAATTTAGGTGTATATATTATGATATCATCTCCCATATTATTTTAAGGGGTTGATGATCTGTTTGACTATGGATGTCCTAATCTGATTCCATTTATGGGTAATAGATAAAGTATTCACATTTCGTATGAATGTTTTTTAATATGAATTTTTTGTTGTTTTCTATATATAACCATTTTAATATGAGGCACGTATTGGACTTAGTAAGTTATGGGTGGGGCTCTCTATAGACTCTCAATTCATCAGTAGGTCTCATTAGACAAACTAGTGTCTTGGCATGAGGCCTTAACGGTATGGTTATTTATGTTCTTGGCACAAGGCCTTGATTTTATGGTTATGATATCCCACATTATTCATTCCCTCATTATAAAACTATTAATTGATAGTCCATGTGGTTATTAGACTAGTATAATATCATGGTTATATTTTATTATGGAATTATTTATTCAGTTCTTACTCCTTCCATGTTATACTCAAGTGTATTTTTAAAGGCATGTGTTTTTAGTTATTTAACATGCCTAATGTTTATTTTTATGATATCTTATACTGTATTTCTTACCCTTACTGAGAATTTATGCTCGCAATTTTATTATGTTTCCGTTCCACAATTTATGAAGAAGAAAACATTGAATAAGCTTTCAATGATGCAGTTTTATTTATTTTTATTATGTATCATTTTTTATTTTCTTTTACAATGTAATATAGATATCATGAATGCAATGTGGTCCTTAAAGACTACTAAATTGATCGATAATTTGGGATTTCACTCCTTTTAATCATTAGAGTGTAATAAAAAATGCACCGTCTCTAGGATTCTTGGGTTGTGGTGTTACAGAAACCATTTCAAATTCCAAATCATATTTTAATTCGAGAAACATTCCATTTAAAAAAACTTGAATCCCCTGATTCTCCCTTTGATTTATATTTTTCCACATGAAAATCCTCACATTAGTCAAGAAAAACAATACAAAACAATTTTAATTTTAAAATACTCCAAGGGAATTTATGCATCAACATGAAATTATTTGTTCAACGTATTTCAAAATAAAAAAACATACCCATGATGGAAATCCCTAAATGGTAAGTTTGTGAAGTATTGAAAATGATTATAACAAACATCAGGGGTTCCGCATATAGTCATAATTATATATATATAGTGAATTTTAGGAAGAAGAATAATTCAATTCCATGCCATGTTATGGTATTAGATATAAATACCTATCATAAAACAAGTAAAATGAGTGACAAACAATGGAATAATTCCCAATAATGACGAAGACGGTACATACAATCCCTAGACAACAAGAAACTAAAAATCGGATTCTACTTGAACAAAAACTTTGGATATCATGTATCTTATATCTCATAAGATATTTTAATTCTATATAATGTGGAAGATTAATAGAAAATTAAAATAAATAGAATATATTACATTCATAAACAAGGTTCAATTATAAATAAAACCCATGGATGTGGCCACTAAATTGGAGAGGATCAAGGGAGGAGGTGTGTCTGGTTACTAGGCGGAACATGTAACACCTAAAAATATTATTTAATTAAACCATTCATAATGTACATTAAATTATTATAATACTTGGGTTTTGATTTTGGAGTTTCTTGGAGGCATTAGAGTGATTTTGAATTGGTTTTAAGGGCACAGTGTTTGATAATGGTCATGGGAAACTGTGTACTTTCACCAACAAACCATATGATATGGGTGCTATTACAAAATAACATATACATAGTTGGCTTATAGTTTACCTATAATATTTGTAAATACATGTGGGAACTTGTCTTTCTAAATTGTATTAGTTCATAATTTGTGTATGGTTTTCAAAACCATGCAACACAACTATGAAGGTTAATTATTTTAGAGACTGAAATAAGGCTCAGTTTCCTAAATAATTTGGGAAATGTGTGCGATGTTTAGTTTATTCTAATATAAATTTGTGTTTAACTCGTTTGTACACCAATAATCATTACATTTAATTTGTTTCTATTAGAATCATGACCATCTATTTCCCTAGTCATCCATGGAAACTCCCATCAATTGGGATTGTGTTTTTGTTGGATAAATTGACTTGGATATCTAAAACAATTAAGGGAAATAGAAATTGATATGAAACATCTAAAATTCATGGGAATAAATGATATAATTATTCACATATTTACACATTCTTTTGAATTCAACATCAAAGGTATTCCCAACAAATAGAAATGGGGGGATTTAATATTCCACATTTTATATAATTTGAATTTATTTTCAGGGATTATTAATATTTTTCAATGTTTATACATGATATAAATATTTAATTCATTTTAGTATGATTAAAAATTAAGTGCTCATGTATTATGACCACAAGGAATTTATTTTTAATACCTTTACTATACTAAGTCATATGACTGTTGATCTAGTTCTATGTTCAATGAACTTTTTTCAATGTGTTTTTCATAGGAAAAAATTGATTAAAAATTATGAATAAGTTTGATTTGATGATAATGAATATATTTGGAATTTATTCCAAAAATAACATAAGTAGATCTTTGGAATAATTCCATGCAATATTTCAATATTTCATGGGAACTATGAAAGAGAAAACATAATATAAATTTGGACACTTATTTTCATGAAGAATTTTTTGGTCAAGGTAATTCAAAATATGTTTTTACATAAGAAGTTATGGATTATCATTCCATATAATTGCTAATTATTGAATGTTTATATGAATAATCATATACATAGAGTGTAATTATAAAGTGTCCATTTAAAAAATTAGTCAAACTCATAAGCTTCCTTGGGCACACAACTGAGGGATCATAAGGTACACAAAGGTCTACCAAGCCCATGTGAGTTGTCTTTGAAGGCCCATGGTTTGTAGGATTTATAGTTCCCACCAGAAGTAGGTGGTCCTTTGTATATGTCTTGCAAAGTGAAAGATCGATTCAACACAGTGTTTGGTCTTGAAGACCGTAGGATGAAATACCGAGGGAGTGTGTGAGGGTGTATAAGTGTTGGTCCCTCATTTACATCTTGATGGTCATGTCGAACATCATATATAGTATTATGAATAGGTTAGGTGATGTTTATATTTTGAAAATTGCAACTTGGATATTGTTCAGCCATATTCAAATATCAAGACAAAATGAAAAATGTATGATCAGATCAATTACATTGAACTCGAACCTAAAAATAAATAAGGCTGTAATCTTTAAAATCCTAACACCAGTGGGATACAATTATTAAAGAGTTTTATCATGCCATGATGATGTATAAATCAAACTGAGTTTTTCTATGATAATGAATCCTGAATTAATAAACTTGTATTATTGAAATTATTATTACATGAACTTAATATTTCATTCATATTAATTGAATGAATGATATAATTAAATGGTCTTCTTCCAAATAAAGTTGATGATACAGGAGGCTACGCAACCATCAAATCATTATATATTAGATAATAAGTTTTTAATAAGGATACATTTAAATATTTTCTCATTAACATGAGATAATCATAATGAAGTAAAACATACAATTTTTTTAGAATCACTAAACTAGTGATTTGAAAAATTCAAAGTTGAGATGCTTTGTTGTTTAATGGTTCTTCATCATAAATTAATTTTTTGTATTTGAAGAAAAATAGAGGTGTTTTAAAGGCAATGGTTCTCACATATAAAAGGATAGTGCCTTAAACTGAGATAAATTTCTTTCAATCTTATTCTAAAATGAGATTACATTGAAAAGGAGCTTTTCCAAGTCTATCTATTACTTGAGAGGGCAATGTGAACTTCAAAAATTCAAGTTTGCGTGAAGAAGGGGAGTCTTTTAAACCTTTTCATAATAAAAATTATATCCTCATATAAAATTCATGAAAGGGATATATATACTTGAAAATTGTATAAGCACACCCCCATCATGATTCATGATGTTGAATGGTTCAGTGAAGAAGGTATTGGATATTATTCCCCCACTGTGTTAGGAAAATTATTTGTTATACATTAAAAACAATATGAGAAGAGTATTTTTATGATAAAACCTTCTATATTCTATGATGAACAAAGCCTGTGTGCTAAAACCTTTCATAAGGTTGACTGTATACTAAAATAGTATACACAATAACACCATAATTTTAGGAAGGACTATATAAGGATTAATACATCAAGACAGTGTGAATTTGATTCATGGAAAACTGGATAGTGTTTATGTGTATTGTGGGATGATGAAGTGTGCAATAAATATTAATGGAAAAAGGAGTGAATTAATGAATGTACATGCATAAGTGACGTGAAAGAGTGAGACACAAGGTAATAAAATAAAAGAAAATTACAATGAATTATATTGTATATATGTCATAGGGTTTTTAAATATATGTAGAATATAGTTCCACCCATTTGAACTTGTGTGATGTTAACATAATCAATAATAAGAACAATGATGTGTGCATGAATCTTATGAGAAAGAAAATTCAAGCATGAACCCTGAGAAAAATATGAACTATTAATGAATTATATCCCTAAGGGTTTTTGTGAAATTACATGAATAATTAATATAAATTAATAAGATGATATTTTTATTGCATTGTAATTATTGGTTGTAAAACATTCAGTTTAACTATGAATAAATTTATGTTAGACAAAAATTTATAATATTATACATTGGGGAAGTTAGATAATTCAATCCAATAAAATTAATATAATTATAAACATATATGAATTAATTTTTATGATTCCATGTTTATCTAAATCTCACTATTTCAGTAATCACAATTTAGTTTTTGTGACACTAGAAACAGTGTATAAATATTATTTAGTGAAGTCTTTTCACTGAAGACGAAAGAGAGAAGAAGAGAAGAGTAGTTGGTGCCCAAATAAAAATAATTCATTTATGATTTGGGTCAAATAATAATTATGTATTTATCAATCCACAAAATATTCAAATTATTAGGAGTGAATTTAGAAGAATAGTAAGTGCATATTTCAGTTTTATACTATGAAAAAGTTGATGAAGGGTTGTGTGGTTGCGGTTGAGAAGGTAATAAGTAAAGTTGATGAAGATTGGGGAAGACTGTGAAGTCAAACATAAGTCTCATCTGGTGGAATACATTATTTTTGTAACAATGGACTTTAATAATGATTCTATATATTGTCTTCATAGGCGATAAAAGGAAAACTAAAGTTGCTAAAAGTTTGTACATTTCATAAGTAGTCTAAAGAATATGATTTGTTCTTTTCCCCCTATAATGTTTTAGGAACTCCCACTTGGATATGGATTGTTCCCAAGACACACTACTGAAAACCAATACTAAATTATATTGGGTAATTTGTTTACTAGTCATAAACATACATAGAAAGGTTGAGTTACTCTTGTTGAGTAGTGATCCTTATAAAAGCATAATGTGATATTTTTTCTAAATACATATAATTTCATGAGATAGGGAAAACTGAATAAGATAATTGAGTTCCTAACATGTCTAAGAGTTAAAGGGATAATTTTTGTGATCAGATTAATAAGTCCCCAACCCTAATTCAACCCCTCTTAGTGTTATACATATCCCAAACTGGCCTTTTCACTCAATGTTGTAGATTTATCATCAATTCTTTTACTCATCAGATTCTTATTGTAGTTCCTTGAAAACATAATCTTTTGTGTTTCACATTTTTATGTTTTCTAGATATTATGTTAGTGTTGTCTTCTTCATCTCGAAATCTCTTAAAAACATCTATTTTTTTGAATAATCAATTAACAAATCTCTAATTTCCCAAATGTTATGAACTTTATGTAATGAAACAATATAACTATTACATGTAATTTTCTAACCATTAACGAAATAAATGAAAAGAATAATTTTTATTTTGTATTACCAAACTCATATTTGCCTGTACCTGAGAATGTTTCACCATTCATCTCTATCACCTTGAGACATTCATTTCATTGAAATACATTTCCTCCATATATTTCTTTTTAATCACAAAATCGCACCTAATTACATAATTTAGAAGTATAATATGAATATAATAAATATATAGGTTTTTAATTTCATCATTTTTAGAAGTAAATTGATCAAATATTTTATGATTATTACACTTTAGTTTGATGAAAATAGGTGAATCTTACAATGTATCACCAGATCACCTAATATGGAATGTTATCTCATTTACCATGGTAATTTAGTTTTATAAAGTCTCGTAAAAATATATTTTAATATATTTAATGATATCTCCCCAAATTTTTAGTTAAGACTCTTCATTATTCATGTTCCCTTCATAAAAATTATAAGGTTTATCCCACATCTCCTTGGTTGTTTTTAATCCAATCACATTTGTTAACGCTTAGTCAAATAAGAAGAAGAAATGAGAATTCGTAGAATTATGATATACTTATATATTTATATTATCATCATGTCTCATGGGATAATCTATTTTAGGTCGGATAAATCGAACTATTATCGCATCACAAACTTCATGCCTTTTAGAAAGTATATACAGAAGAATTCAGTTCAATAATCCATAAAATATTATTCAATCGAATAAAGTTACATCTCTAATATTGATAAAATTCATAATTTATGATTTTACTAGTCATTTTAGGTTGGATATTATCATTGGTAACCTCAACTCCAATACCAATTGATTTACCCAGATTCAGGTATATGTTGGGAGGGGAGGGGTAAATCAGTGATGATCATTACAAAATTTAATCCTTGGAAGCATTTCTCTTTAATCATTAAAATCTTGATACCTCATTTTGTAACATCCAACCTCTCAATAATTAAAAAAAGTTAAATCATTATAATAAAAATGATAATTTTTACACATTTCTTCCCTAATGATGATGACTAGATCCTTTATATGTTTAGGATTACATGAGACATCGATTATACACTAATGAAGAAAATTTAGTGAAAGAATATATAATATCCTTAAGCACGTAAGATAAAAACTTTTGGAATTCCTGATCCATTATTATTATATTGGTCCATATCCCAATGGGATTAATATATATCATCCCACCAATGTTCATTATATTAACTCCCACTAATCAAGATATTTCCCAAAACTATGATGTTTTATAAACCTGTATCCCACGAGTTCTTAAATGGTCTTCCCAACCTTATATAAATAGGTCTTCAACATTTAAATTATTTTAATATAGTGATCTATTGTATTTAACTTTATTCATGTCAAAACTCTATTTTCCCTTTAAATATCTGTACTGTTAGGATTTCTCACCTTCTTATACAATTTCCCAGCACTGATTCCTTCCTTCATCAATACATTAGTGTATTAGGCTCTCTATGATTTTATTAAATAAAGTAAAATATTTCAATGTATACATTAGATCATCTTTGTCACTAGAATACACAAATTGTTCCTATTGAGAAACAATATTTTTCATTTGATATCTAATTAATTCTAAGATATAACTATGTTATAAATATTACAATAACTATTACAACTTTATACACCCACAAAGTATTTGTAATATTATTTTCTTCTAAAAAAATTAAATTTCCCAGTTGTATATGCCAATAAACCCCAAGTAAACCTCAATTTTTCACCATAAAGGAATGCATGAATTCATTTTTAAATTCTAACAATTCTAAAATAAATCATTTTTCTTTACAAGGTTTTATTAATTTAAATACCCAAAGGAGGTGGGAATTTATTTTTTCAATTGGAATAAAATACATGTGGCTCACCTATGTATAAATCACTTTTAAAATTTCCACATAGATATGACTTTTAATTTTTAACACATCTTATTTATAATACCCAAATTATTTTGGCCAACCTATTTTTTCACATAGCATAATTATTCTAGAATAACTGTGGCATAAAATTTCATCATGCTTCATAGTTTTTGAATATTTCATGATAATTTTCTCATTTTATCTTACATACATGCATGTGAATTTATGGAATTTTATTAAATAAGCACCATTACTCTATTTCAAACATTTTTTATGATATAAAACATGTTTTTACACTATGTTAAATATCTATTTATACGAAATCCCACATGGAAAATTATTCTTTGTTGAAGCTTTCAACTATTTATTTATTCTCTGGTGTAATCTCCCCCAATATGATGATTCCACTATAGGATTTGAGATCCTTAAATATAAATTTCACTTATTTTTGGACTACATATGAGGTATATAAATTCTATTTATTGGTAATATCCTCAAAATGAGTCTTCTATTGTAGGGTGACCATATCTATGGTGAAATAAGTGTTAATTTTAAAATCATCAAATATTACCATTATGTGTCTTAACCATACAATACTAGGGATCAATATTACAAGTGATTTGGAACATTCTAGTTACCCTTACACATATAAAAACATAATACCATTTATATCCTTAGTTAACCCTTACAAAAAAAAGTTTAAACTCTCTTTATCCATATATAGGTACACTTTATCCTTACACGGGTCATGGAAATCTCAAATTTCCATTACACAATGCATAATCTAATCCCTAAATAGGGAATTTTTTACCCTTACACTACACCCAGTTACCCTTAAATAGGTAGTTTTAGTTAAACATTTCACATACTAAACACCTAGTCAACAATTTTGTATAATTGGAAATCTTAATGAACTGTAATTAAGTTCTAGAAACCTTTACTTGACTCTTAAACTACCATTTTGTAGCATCTTCTATAGTTATGTAGTGTCATATTTACATGTTACTCTTATATTGCATTGTGGTTTCCCATATAAAATGAAATTTTCCTGGTACTAAATCTTACTATACCATTTTATTATTACATAGTTCATGGAAATCTGGAAGTCAATTTACACATTGCACAAGATGAACATTACATGGGGAATTTTATACCATCACACTACACCCACATAACCTTACATAGGTTGTTCTATATAAACATTAAAATTTTGAAACACCTGGTTAACCATTAGGTATAATAGGAAATATTAATGTTCCGTTAAGCAGTTCTAGCTATCATTATGTTACTCTCAACCTACCCTTTTACAGCGTCTACTATAGTTTTGTAGTGCTGTATTAACTCAGTAACCTTGTATAGCCTCATGGATTCCCATTTCAAATGAAATTATCCCCGTAAAAATTATAACCATACACTTTTATTATAAAATACTACCATTTTTTCAGATACATGTAACTTATGCAATTTTAATGGTGTGTTATCTACCCTTATGTTTCCATGATATTATCACTATGAAATTACAATAATTTATATTTTATGATTACATATTTAGGTAAATTCACACATAAAATACTAGTCCCTCCATTAAAGCATCATTCTTAGGCCCAATTCCTTCAAACTTTAATTAAAAAATCAATAAATTATTTTCCTTCCTAACATATTTAGCCACATCATAAGCTTTCACAAAAAATATTATTCAAAAAAATTGACTGCATAACCTTCAAAATATATCAATTATTTTGAATGTCAATGTCCATATTCAATAAATAATATTATCCACATCCCTTAATATATCTTTATATAACAATAGGAATACACATGGACTTCCTAAATTATATCGTTTTCTTAATTGAGGGATGGATTCACTTTATTCAAACATTGTACACATCTTCAAATAACATTATTTAGTGTTTTAGTAATTAAGAGTAGTTCATCAGTCATAAAAATAAACAATGAAAATTTCTCATTCTTGACAACCAATTCCATTTCATTAATCCATAACAATTCTCCTAGCTTCATCGCATCATCCACACAAACCAAAAAAAGAACAACACATTGACCAAAAATGAAACACATGCGCTCAACATAGTATTTGGATTCTATATATGGATTTTTATTAAACTATTTATCTACTTATATTTTCATACATAAAATGTTAATACATGGTATTTTACTAATGGAATGTGATGGATAAAATTTTTGAATTCACAATATAATCTAATACCCAAACCTAGTTTGGGAGATTTATGTTGCGTTTAATGATATTGTGTACCGGGACTATGGAAATATAATGGTATCATAATTCTATGGTGGTGAATAATGATTCTATTTATAATGGGTGATTTTTATATATTTGGATTCTCTCTTGGATTCATTGGAGTTATTCCACATTAGTGTTACAAAATTTTATGGGATTCTATTTTTTAACTTGTATTACTTTTTAGCTGCTACTCTAGTGTTTTAATTTATTTTATATACATTTGTGTTTTATTTATATTATCCCTGAATCATGTAGATGGTTTATTTTTTTTCATATTGTTTCTTGAAATATTATGTATATTCTTCTGGTAAAATCACCCCTTAAATTTTTTATACATCCCATGGAATTTATTTCCAGGCTTTGGTGTCTTCTGCGGGACACTAATGGTAAGTAGGACCTCTAACCTATCCCAAGCCAATGGTTTAGGGTGGGAGGTTAAAAAATTATATTATTTTCATTGGTTTGTTCTTAGTCTAATTGGAATGGTGTAATGGAAATATTAATGAAGGAACATGAAATTTTTATAAAACATATATATATATATACACTTATGCTCAACATCAGGTTATCTAGGGGGTTTGGGTAAAAATTATTTGACATTTTTCATTCAATTATAACCTCATCATAGTGAGTGTAACAAATGAGCATATCATATAATTATATTTTACTAAGAAATTATCCTATGGATGTTTTGATTATTAAATGATATATTGTTAATGAAAAATAGTTAAAATAATAAATTTTATAATTATTGTTATAATGATTGTTGGTTATAGTGATTTTGATTAATTTAATACTTCTATTTCTAGTGAGTGTTGAATAAACAGTGTTATAATATAATAGATAATAACTCATGATATATTTTTTTTTAACTAAAAGGGTATGTAGTGGAAAATTTGATTCTACCAATTCCATGAGTGAACCAAACACTTATAGATAGATTGTTTCATGATTTTTATGCCATCAAACAAGGAAATAAAAATGAAAAACCTAGAAAAGTGGATCACTATATGAACATTTATATAAATAATCTAGATATGTTTTGGGGGCTTCATATAATGGAATGGATGAATTTGGGATTAAATTAATGAAATAATGTTTTCCCCATATAATAATAATAATCCAATAGGTCAAGTTAAAAAACTGTATACTGGAGAATAAATCACTCCAATGCTGGTATTTACCTATATAAGATATATTTGACCATATTTTTATGTGGGAGTAATTTCTTTAGTTTTACAAAAAATAATTATATCCATATATATTCATCATTTTCTAAACAAATAATTCATTACCCTAATGTAAGATAACCTATATATTATTGAGTATGTAATTTTGTTTAAGAACATAGTATGTTTTCTCTAGATGTAGTTGTTTTTTATTCCTTTAATGAATGCATCATTAAATGAGGATTGTTAAAAAATTCTCTCTAAGATAGATAACCTCTATATTAAAAATTATATGAATAAGGATAACATCGAAATAGTAGAGGTAAGGGGTTGAGTAGGGAATCCTATAGGTGGAAAAATGTTTTTCTCCTTGGGAACATATGGGATCCCTTATATTGGAAATAAGTAGAGGAGGGACACTAATTTTCAAGGATATGGAGTTCCTCAAGATCAAAAAAATAATCTGTTAACATTTCTCCATGACCCAATATCATGTATGGATATTTCAAATATGGTTCATTTTCTCATGAGATGAAATATTTGAAATCACCAACTCAAGCTTCCCTTGACAATAATCAGATATGAAATTGTCAACATTATTATTATAGTTCTCCAATGTATATTTTTCGAGATAAATCTAATGTATCTCAGAAATATTATTCTATTATTATATTTAATAAATATAAAAACTATCTTATTTATAATTTAATACGATAAGGTGATTGAACAAAATCCATGACACATCACGACATGAAATATCATCAAGGAAAAAATATTCAACGGGCAATGTGTGTAAAGACACGAAGCTTGATGTAAATGTAAATTACATTACATTAGCGGAATACTTAATACATAACAAACATAGACACACAAGGACCGTAACAGTTTAGTATCTTTGGAACTCATAATTTAATCTTCAAATCGTGGTGAAAGATCTTCAACTTCTCCCATAAAGATCATTCCCTTTTGTTTTCTTACCTAAAACCTTTCATTATATCCTGGGGAAAAGAAAACATAAAAAGGGTGAGCTCAAATTCTCAGTAAGGGTAAGCATAGATAACATAAAACAATCCATAAACATTTGAATGGAAAATCTTGAACATAAAATCTAAACATCAAAATCTTGAGCAAGGACATAAATCATGGAAGTACGTAAGGAATATATCATAAAGGAACATAAATCTTGATAAAATAGCATGGGAATAAATCATGTAATTGAGGAAACCATTCAGCACTTGTTATGATTTCCATAGTAGCCAAGGCATTGCTTCCAAGACCATATTAGTGGACAAAGTCCCTTTCTGAATCGAGTTCACTCCTCGTTCCAGTCCTGTATCACTGAAATAGATTAACTTACCATTCCAGCCATGTCTATCTAATGAGATATAAATCTTTACCCAATGAATTTGAGGTAGATATATGTCCCACTCATCTCATAATGAAATCATTCTTACTTGTGTCACAAAATAAACTTAAAACATTCATCATAACCCAAAGAATAAAATGGGTTTCATAAACATCATCCCATCATAACGTAATCCATATAAAAAAAATGGATATAATTTCATCATAAGAAGAATAAAACCATGTAAATATAGTTACATTATACGTGAAACATAAACATGGTAAATAATGTCATCTTATATGGAAAATAGTTTTGATAAAACACTTGAAATGAATTCTTGAAGAAAATATTGTTTCTTCTTCAAAATCATTTTCTTTTCACAAAATGTCATGAAAATTTTAAAAAAAATATTATTTCAAAAATATTCAAGAAATATTGTAGAGTAAGCTTCATGAAAATAAGGTTTTATGAAAACCATAAAAATCCATTCATTCCGTATAAGTTAAAAAAACATTCTCCTCGTACTTTTGCCGGAAAAGTCAAAAAGTTCATCGTATGGTAAACAAAAGAAAGATTCCTTCCATAACACAAAGTAAAAGTCAAAGAGGGGGTAAAAATGACTTAAACAATACATGGGATAATATTAAACACTTTATAAAAAACATTTTTATGGACATGGATGAAAAATATAACCCCATTAAATACTTATGAATAAACAATCTCAGATAAAAACGAGATTAGAAAAGTTACCCTTTACCTTACGTCTGATATGCTTCGTATATATCCGAACCTCCTTTATAATGATTTAAATAATGTCATTGAATTATTAAATAATAATATTCATTTTTATGATATCATATATGGTTCACTTATGACTTTATATTACCCATTCTATTGTAAATTCAATGTTAAAGCATCATTTTGGGTAAAATCGTTTCATTTATCGTACGTGTTTCGACTTTTTCTTCTTGATATTATTACTTATATCCTGATTTACTTAATTAATGAATTTAAAACATGATTTATATATAATATATATTCATCATATACATATATATATATATGATTGATCGATAAATGGAATGAAATACACTATTCATAGAGACGGTAGGCCGTACGTACGCATGAACGCTGTTTTCGTTTCCTAATTGAATTGAATGGAATTAAGTAGATGAAATACATATATATATATATACATAAATCTAGTATCATTATTATGTCATATATTTCATGATTAATTATTATATATACTTTATAATCATTCATGAATGGTTAACATGGAAAAATGAATCTCATCGCGTCGTGGAGACGGTATTCCGTACGTACGCACGAGCGATGATATCATTCCCATGATCGTGGAATTGTATTGAAGTGTATTTATAATATTTAATAATCAATATCAATTTAATATAATCATATATAGTTATTTATTTACACCATTATACCCTTATAAGTAAGGTGGTGGTCGAAAACAGATTACACTACAGCGTGGAGACGATATTCCGTACGTACGCACGTGCGGTGATTTCGTTTTCCGTAGAATGGATAGAAGGTGAAATAGGATTGTTTCATATTTATAATAACATATAAGTATATAAGTAATACTAATTTTATTACTTTACAATGACACAACTAAAGAAGAAGAAGTATAAGAAGAAATAAAATTGAGACAATCGGAAGAAGAGATTACCTCTTCTTCGACACACCCTTTTTAGCCTTATCTTAAGGAAGTAGAGTTGGTCTTTTGAGAATACCAGAACCTCCATAATGTTTCTATATAAGTGGATAAGATAAATGGGTAGGGTTTGGCCGAGATTCAAGGCTAAAAATGGTGTGAAGAGAAGAGGGAAGGGGTGCCCTTTTTATAAGGGGGGAGAGGGGCACCTTTGGAAAAACATAAAATATTATTTTATAATAAAGTCATATTCGGTTTATAACAGCTCCAAATTGATTTATTTCAAAGATAAAGTGGGGATGGGTTGAAATACTCTCAAAAAATAAGTTTTAAAATATAATAAAAATTAATAATATAATATTTGTTTTAAAAACTATTTTATGTCAATTTTGACATATTTGGTAATTGATTTTTGTGAAAATCATAAAAACATTATTAGTTAGAAAAAAGTTAACTAAATCAATAATAAAATGTCATACTAACCTATAAAATTAGTTTAATTCATAAAAAGTCTCAAATTACATTTATTTGGGTATTTATAACATCAATTATGTTAATATTTCATTAATAAGGTAATTACTGCATCATTATTGTGTCATAAATAGATTAAATTATTTAATGTCTAAAAATTATAAATAAAATAAAATTATGTAGGAAATATTTTTATCTTTCTAATTAATATTTATAGTCGAATTTATCTTATGTATAACCCTATATTAAAAAAATTTTAGTTATTAAACTTTGATTTTAACTATTTTAACTCTTTTTTAAATAAAATAATAATAAGTGTCCTATTCTAATCCAAGTGGACCTAAAGGGTAATATTTTATTCCTAAGGTTGTTTTTGGTTGAATTATACTTATATAATATAATTAAGACATGTTTTAGGGTAATAGTAATATCATTTTTACCCTTAATTACCCTATTTACTTTTAACCGTGGTAAATAAAAGTAAAAAGTTACTATTCAACAAAAATTATTTTTATCTTATTGAACAAAATTTTAATCCTTGATATTAACCGTGTGTCTTGGATTTTCTAAATTCCACTCACATAAGTGGTAAAATTAAGTTTTATGTAAATTTTCAAACTCTCCTGGGAGGTGGGTAAAAGACGGCGAAAAGTTCAATAAAATTTATATATATATAATTATTATAAAATGACTCCAATGAATTAAATTGAACTTACATAGGTATTATGTATCAATTTTGACCTAAAATAAATTTAAATAAAATAAATAATTATTTATATAAAAAGTCGGTTTTTAAATAGTAACCTAGTGTTTTCACTATTCATCAAAAATTGAAAGTTTTTAGAAAAATACCAAAAATTCACCCTAGGATAATTTCGATATACCGAATCCAAAAATGAAGTCCATTTTGAAAGATAAAATTTATAAAATTTCAAAAATTGGGTATTACTATTCATAACGGCTAGTTTGTATAATATTTTAATAACATATCGTTGTTTAGTGAAACTAAGTGTTGCGTACAACACACGCTATCGTGGAAGGTCGCGATAGCGTGTAAAGTAAGCCAAGTCGGGGTTGCATGTAGTGCAAGATTACTTTGTTGTTGTGTATAATAGAATCCAACCATATTTCATTTATACATTTAATATATATATATATATATACGTAGAATAACATCTATCAAACGAATGGGAAATTTTGTGTAACACGATCCAAGAATAGTGTTGCGTATACTGCAAGCTAAAACGGTGTTGCGTATTGCACAAGATAATTTTGGCGTAGCATAAAACATAAGAAATCAAATAAATTAAAAAGAATACTTCTCATAAAATCATGGGGTGTTACATTCTTCCCCTCTTTTAATGAATTTCACCCCTGAAATTTGTCGGGGTTATAAATGGTTTACTACTCGAAACTTTTAATAGAAACCCACATCGTAAAAAGGAATACCAAAACTTATCTTTAATAACTAAAGTATAAAACATAACAGTTGCCCAAATTAACTAATCACTGGGTTTCCACATAGAAGAACATAGGTGAAAATATGGATATGGAAGATAAATCTGACCATCAAGTTCTGATGGAGAGTGGTAGATGGCTATGAAAATTCCAACAATCACAAAGCCATAAATTTGTGATGATCTAAGGTACCATCTGATTCATTGGATATAGGGAGGTAGGAAAACATTTTTGGTTTTCAGGATCATTTACCAAAAGATGAATAATTGTTGAATTAAAAGAAATACTTTCTTGATTTTTGGTACAATCTTACTGTTGTTTGTGCCATGAATAATTTCCACTTCATCTCTTAAAGAAATGAAGTTGAATTTTTCTTCTGTGAAGTGTTAGTAGATCATGTGATAGAATGATGGGCCATTCCATCTATCTCAAACTAATGGTTAGAAAAAGATATTCAATATACATAAGCCCATATATTGCGATATTAAACATATATGGCTCCAAGAATGGACTTATACTTCATATATCATACCGCTCAATAATAAAACTAGTTTCTACTAACTAGGGACTTCTTGTAGGCCAGTGGTAGGCAATAAAGGCCTGTCGCACTTCGGTTGTGAGTTTGATTCCTGAAACCTTGTCCAACGCGACGGGTTGTCGTCTATCCTGCAGGATGTCTTTTTTCTAAAACAATACTATTATAACAAAAAGATCTATTCTTAAACAATACTTTCTGATGACGGACATAATCCATTCCAATCTTTAGACTTATCCAAAATACATCTGTCCAATCTCATAGTATAAAGAAAATGATTACTAGAAATGTCATTAACCAAGCATGTGAATACCATCATTTATCCCCATATATCATAATATATGTCTTTTTGGTCACATTCCAAACATTCGAAGGCATTAATCTTGTATTCTCTTGAAAAATTAATACCCATTGAACCTTAGTGAAAACTTGAATGTAGTTAAAAGTTAACACTTTCCACATACCAAAATCCCAAAAATTCTATATACTCAAACCATGATATCACTTAGTCCTCATATCAATCATGAGCTCATGAATACTATCAAACATATTATTTTCTCCGTATTTGTTCATCATGCACATATCTTCTTCTTTCCAAAAACATCTGAATAAACTTTCATGGTTACCAGTACCGTTCAACATATACTTTCAAATACTTTAAGAAAAAAATATTGTAACAATCCTTAGATGTGTCTTTATTCCATAGTACCATTAAATCACCTATACAACATAACTCTTGATAAACATACCATCATTCCACTACCTTCATAAAACATTGACCGAGCTTCATCATTTTATTCCTCAACAATTCTTTCATCTCATATATAATTTGTAGTCTCTTCATCATCATCAACATAAATAATACCCATACAACCATGATGATTCTCTTCCTGAGAGTTTCCCTTAGGGCATTGGTTTTCATAATTCCCATACATTCCACATTTAAAACATCTAATCATTGTTGATGTCGTAGGAATACCATTATCATTCTCCATGATGTTAACTGAACCTTTTCCTTTTCACTTACTGGATTTGTGTCCATCTTTTCCACACCCAAATCATCTTCCAGTTCCTTTGAAACAATCTCCATGATGCCTCTTCCCACATGATTTACATGAGGGAAATTGAACATTCTTTCCTCTATGATCATCATGAAACTACATCTTTCTCTTATTAGCTGAGTCAGGAATTTTACCAAAGTTGAGATTATTGATTATATTATGAGATTTTTGATTAGTCATAATAACAATGTTTCGCCTTCCAAATTCCATTTCATTTTGTAGCTCATGAAGAATATCATTCCATTGTCCATTATATCCTCCATTATCGTGAATATTCCTATTTCCAGCCATTTTCTAAAACCCAAAAATAATAGTGTGAGTGGAAAAAATCATGCTATGAAAACAGCATAATAAAGGGGGAGTACCTTAAATATCAAATATCATAGGTTTAATTCTAATATCGTTACCATAAATTCTAGGACTATAACCTATACTTACACTTAACCTTAGGGACATCCCTAGACATACCTTAGAAATATCTCTAGGTATTTCACTAAAGTTTTTGCATCCTAGTTTCCAAAGGTTGACTAAACCTTTCCTTTGATACCAACTGTAGAGACCCGAAGATTGACGTACATGGACATTAAATTACTTTAGCGGAATAATTAATACATAACAAACACAGACACACAAGGAACGTAATAGTTTAGTGTCTTTGGAAACTCGGAATTTAATATTCTAATCGTGGTGAAAGATCTTCAACTTCTCCCATAAAGATATTTCCCTTTTGTTTTCTTACCTAAAACCTTTCTTTATATCCTGGGGAAAAGAAAATATAAAAAGGGTGAGCTCAAATTCTCAGTAAGGGTAAGCATAGAGAACATAAAACAATCCATAAACATTTGAATGCAAAATCATGAACATAAAATCTAAACATCAAAATCTTGAGCAAGGACATAAATCATGGAAGTATGTAAGGCATATATCATAAAGGAACATCAATCATGATAAAATAGCATGGGAATAAATCATGTAATTGTGTAAACCATTCATCACTTGTTATTATTTTCATAGTATCCAAGGCATTGCTTCCAGGACCATCTTAGTGGACAAAGTCCCTTTCTGAATCGAGTTCACTCCTCATTTCAGTCCGGTATCTCTGAACCGGATTAACTTACCATTCCATCCAGGTCTATATCATGAGATATAAATATTTAACCAATTAATTAGAGGGATATATAGGTCCCACACATCTCATAATGAAATCATTCTTACTTGGGTCACAAAATAAACTTAAAACATTCATCATAACCCAAAGAATAAAATGGATTTCATAAACATCATCCCATCATAACGTAATCTATATAAAACAAATGGATATCATTTCATCATAAGAATAATAAAACCATGTAAATATATATACATTATACTTGAAACATAAACATGATAAATAATGTCATATTAGATGGAAAAAAGTTATAACAAAACACTTGAAATGAATTCTTGAGGAAAATATCCCTTCTTCTTCAAAATCATTTTCTTTTTACAAAATGTCCTAAAATTTTAAAAGAAAAGTATTTTGTTGAAAATTTTGATAAAATATTTTAGAGTAAGCTTTATAAAAATAAGGAGTTATGAAAACCATAAAAATCCATTCATTTCGTATAAGTTAAAAAAAACATTCTCCTCGTACTTTTGTCGGAAAAGTCAAAAAGTTAATCGTACGGTAAACAAAAGAAAGATTCCTTACATAACACAAAGTAAAAGTCAAAGAGGGGTAAAAATGACTTTAAAAATACATGGGAGAATATTAAACACTTTATGAAAAACATTTTTATGGACATGGATGGAAAATATAACCCCAGTAAATACTTACGAATAAACAATCTCGGATAAAAATGAGATTGGAAAAGTTACCCCTTACCTTACATCTGATATGCTTCGTATGTATCCGAACCTCCTGTATAATGATTTAAATAATGTCATTTACTTATTAAAGAATCATATTCATTGTTATTATATCATTTATGGTTCACTTATGACTTTATATTACCCGTTCTTTTGTAAATTCCATGTTAAAGCATCATTTTGGGTAAAATCGTTTCATTTATCGTACGTGTTTGGACTTGTTGTTCTTGATATTATTACTTATATCCTGATTTAATTAATTCCATAATGTAAAACATGATTAATATATAATATATATTCATCATATACATATATATATATATATGATTGATCGATAAATGGAATGAAATACATCGTTCATAGAGATAGTAGGTCGTACGTACGCATGAACGCTGTTTTCGTTTCCTAATTGAATTGAATGGAATTAAGTAGATGAAATACATATATATATATATATAAATCCAGTATCATTATTATTTCATATATTTCATTATTACTTATTATATATACTTTATAATCATTCATGAATGGTTAACATGGAGAATGAATCTCATCCTGTCGTGGAGACGGTATTCCGTATGTACGCACGAGCGATGATATCATTCCCATGATCGTGGAATTTTTTTTAGGTGTATGTATAATATTTAAGAATAAATATCACTTTAAAATAATTATCTATAGTTATTTATTTACACCATTATACCCATCCAAGTAAGGTGGTGGTCGAAAACAGATTACACCACGGCGTGGAGACGGTATTCCGTACGTACGCACGCGCGGTGATTTCGTTTTCCGTAGGATGGATAGAAGGTGAAAAATGGTTGTTTCATATTTATAATAACATATAATTATATAATTAATACTTATGTAATTGCATTATAATGATACAACTAAAGAAGAATATGTAGAAGAAGAAAGAAACTTGAGAGAATCAGAAGAAGAGATTACCTCTTCTTCGACACACCTCCTTTAAGCATTCTCTTAAGGAAGTAGAGTTGGTCTTTTGAGAAGATCATAACCTCCAGAATGATTCTAGTGAAGTGGATAAGAGAAATGGGCATGGTTTGGCCGAGATTTAATGCTCAAAATGGTGTGAATAGAAGAGGGAAGGGGTACCCTTTTTATAATGGAGGAGAGGGGCATCTTTGGAAAAACATAAAATATTATTTTATAATAAAGTCATATTCGGTTTATAATAGATCCAAATTGATTTATTTTGAAGATAAAGTGGGAATGGGTTGAAATAATATCAAAAAAATAGGTTGTATAAATGTTTATGTTACTATTTTAACCTTATCTTTTAGATTTAACTCTAAGTTAAATAATTTAACTTTTACTGTGTCTTCTTGTTTTCTTACACTATATGGTTAATAAACTTACTATTACCAGAAAAATGAACACCAAGTGGTTCATTATTAATATATATAACCTTATCTAAGTCATTTTTCCAAAACTTATATTTTTAGGAATATAATAACAATTAATAATATAATATTTGTTTTAAAAACTATTTTATGTCAATTTTGACACTATTTGGTAATTGATTTTTGTGAAAATCATAACAACATGATTAGTTAGAAAAAAGTTAACTAAATCAATAAAAACATGTCATATTAACCTAGAAAATTAGTGTAATTAATATAAAGTCTCAAATTAAATTTATTTGGGTATTTATAACATCAATTATGTTAATATTTCATTAATAAGGTAATTACTACATCATCATTGTGTCATAAATAGATTAAATTATTTAATGTCTAAAAATTATAAATAAAATACCATTATGTAGGAAATCTTTTTCTATTTCTAATTAATATTTATAGTCGAATTTATCTTATGTATAACCCTATATTAAAAATTTTTTAGTTATTAAACTGTGATTTTAACTATTTTAACTCTTTTTTAAATAAAATAATAATAAGTGTCCTATTCTAATCCAAGTGGACCTAAATTGTAATATTTTATTCCTAAGTTTGTTTTGGTCGAATTATACTTATCCAATAGAACTAGGACATGTGTTAGGGTAATAGTAATATCATTTTTACCCTTAATTACCCTATTTACTTTTAACCGTGGTAAATAAAAGTAAAAAAGTTACTATTCACCATAAATTATTTTTATCTTATTGAACCACATTTTACCCCTTTATATTAACTATGTCTCTCAGATTTTCGAAATTCCACTCACAGACGTGGTAAAATTATGTTTTATGTAAATTTTCAAACTCTCCTAGGAGGTGGGTAAAACAAGGTGAAAAGTTCAATAAAAATTTTATATATATATAATTATTATAAAATGACTCCAATGAGTTAAATTGAACTTACATAGGTATTATGTATCAATTTTTACCTAAAATAAATTTAAATAAAATAAATAATTATTTATATAAAAATTCGGTTATTAAATAGTAACCCAGTGTTTTCACTATTCATCAAAAATTGAAAGTTTTTAGAAAAATACCTAAAATTCACCCTAGGCTAATTTCAATATAAAGAATCCAAAAATGAATCCCATTTTGAAAGATAAAATTTATATAATTTAAAAAATTTGAATTACTATTCATAACGGCTAGTTTGTATAATATTTTAATAACATATCATTGTTTAGTGAAACTCAGTGTTGTGTACAACACACGCTATCGTGGAAGGTCGCGATTGCGTGTAAAGAAAGCCAAGTCAGGGTTGCATGTAGAGCAAGATTCATTTTTTGTTGTGTATAATGTAATCCAACCATGTTTTATTTATACATTGAATATATATATATATATACGTAGAATAACATCTATCAAACGAATGGGAAATTTTGTGTAACACGATCCAAGAATAGTGTTGCATATACTGCAAGCTAAAACAGTGTTGCGTATAGCGCAAGATAATATTGGTGTAGCATACAACACAATACATCAAATAAATTAAAAATAATACTTCTCATAAAATCACGGGGTGTTACAATGTGTAAATAATCATCTGATGTTGAGTAGATGGTTATACGTGATCAATATGGATATTATAAACTATGAGGTGTGATTCTATTGAATCATACTCTCTTGAAAGATATGGTTGATTAGGGAATGTTTCACTCATTAATTTTTACTCATGGGGTCAACCATATTGGATTTCTTGATGAAACGATGCTACATGCATTGAAACCTAAAACATCTCATATCCAATGAGAATTTTATGAAATTAATTTTCCATCATGTCCTGTAAATATTGATGAGATTATGTTAGATTGTAATATATCTATTATCGACATGGAAATCTATAAAGTAATTTTGGGAATATACGTTTTCTCATCTATCGAGTACAACATCACTAGTTATGCTCGATAGGCTATTTTCACAAATTATAATGGTGATGAAAATCTATTTAAATGGTCATGGGATGTGATTGAAACCATATAAGAACACCTAATACTAGAGCCCAATACTATCTCTTAATGGTTATATACAATTAAATTGTCCTCTTCTAATGTGAGAATACATATATATATATCCCAAACATTATTGAAATATTTACTTTTTCCATTCTCAAGAAAATATCTCGGTTTCCAACTATAAGAGATTTGGAATTTATTATTGATATCCTACCAGATATCAAAAAAAAATCCTTCAAATTCATTAGATGAAAAAAAATTATATACCAGAAATTTAATATGGATGAGTGGGAAATTAAATGGATCACATGATGTTGTACGACTCTATGGGAGGAACTCGGTTTTTTCTTGTATATAGATAGAACTCTTTGGATTAGTTTGGATTATCGTAAGATAAACCTAGTTAGAATAAACAATAGATATATTATAACATTTATTAATGAGATTTTTGATAAATTTAGGGGAGATGGGTGGTTATCTGAGATTTATATATGATAATGGTATCATCAACATCTTGTTCAAGAGGTGGATACTGCAAAGATATATTTTAGGATCCATTATGGTCATTATAAATATTTTTTATGCAATTTGGACATATTAATATGTTATTAATGTTTATAGAAGTGATGAATTTGATATTATAGAGGTATCATGACTCAATTTTTATAGAATTCATTTATTATATTTTGTTTTATTATAATTTAATGACCAAGAATTTCTGTGGAAATTTTTTTTCCTAAATTCATGGAAATTTTATGAGTCTGTAGTTTCTGACGGCGCATGATTCCGAGGCCCGGTGTGCCCAGAATCAATTTCTGAAGTTTTGTTCAGGTACGTTCAACAAACGTAAATATGGTATTTTATAACTTTTTAACTGGTGCTCGGAATTGAAATCTGAGGGCACCATTGTACTCACAGCGTCGGTGATTTCTTAGTGAGACCTTCACATTAGTAGTGTTCTAACGAGAGTGGAAGTTTGATTTTGGGGATTTTTAAATAAGTTAAATAAAAATAAGGGTTAACTTATTTTTATTCCTGGGTGGTTAAAACATCCAAGATGAGATTAGTGGTGGCTCCCACCCACACATAACCTCCCTTGGGAGGATATTATTAGGTGGGGTTCACATAAGCTTCAAACCCCCTAAACCCCCAATTTATGTGGGATGAAACCCATAAACCTCCCTTGAGTTAATGAAGCCAACCCTCTCTTCATTTAATTGTAACTTTCCACCTTCCCTAATATGTGTGCCAAACCACAAATTAGTTAATGTAATTAATTAATTAATTTGAAATCATTTGAATTCTTTGGGATAAAAAATAAATAATGGGTTAGCATAACCCATTATTTTGGTTGGCACTTTCTTTTTGGTGGAGCTTTAGAGAACCCTTGGAGAACATTATTCACCCAATGAAGAATGCCCCTCTCCAACAGAGAACGACGGACATCTCTCTCTCCCTCTTCAACCGGGGAATGAAGAGGAAACATCATCGTCCTTGACGAACACCGACGACGTCAACTTCTTCGTCTTCTTCCGACGTCAACGGAACGACGTCTGCCTTTCTGCGACTTCGTCAATGATCATCGGTAATCGAGGTAGGGGGATTTGAGTTATTTTATATATGAGTATAAACCTCCATTCTTCATCGTTCAAATTTCTGGATTATGGTATGACAAATGGTATCACCATGACGATGAGGGCTCGGACTGCACGCGCACGGCCCGACCCTCCCCCTTTGGTTGTTCTTATTTGTTGACAATGGAGGCTGACTGCGAAGAATCCGGCTACGTAAGGCCGCCGGGTCGCCACAAGGGCGTGGCACCATCGCGCTGCGTAGGGAACCGAGATGCGGCCAGGCAGGCCGCGGTGGTGCCGGAGGGGCACATGGCCGTTGCACCGTGCTGGAAGGAAGAGTTGTGGCCAGGAGGGCCGCGATGGTTGGATGATGAGCGTGGCGTCATCGCGCCGCACGGAGTCTAGCAGAACTATGACGCCATTGGGCCGTGGTGGAGGAGCTAGGTGCATCCGGCTGAGCCGGCCGCCGGTGCATGCTAAAAGAGGGACCCCTTGGGTCCCACAGTTCACTGAACCGGTGCCAAGTGCCAGTTCCTTGGGCCGAGTCACCTCAGTTCAGGCCGCTCCCTCAGGCAAGGACCCTTTCTCGGACCTGGTCGGACCCTCGAACCGGGTCGAACCCCAATACAGACCCGGTTGGGCCGGTTCTCTCTGTGTGGGTCAGATCGGACCCTGACCCACTAAGGACATTTTACACCTTTTCGCCCTATCTTGGGCTACGGTTGTCCGATTGAAGAACTTCCTATGTAGATGGAAGTCATAGAGTGACATGATTCTATTGGCATACCCCACTTGAGGTTTGGAAATAGTTGGAGTACAGTCAGGTTGGTTTGAACCAAAAAACAAACCAGGCCCCTATAACGGAAATTCCAATAACTCACAGACCAGGTGTTCGATTAACACACCCTCTATCGTGTTGTAACCCTTACAACATTGTGGTCCTTTGGGTTACTCCTTTTTGGAGTTTATTGGTGGTCTAGGTACGACCGATATCTCAGGGGAATATTCTACGGAACTCGAGTTCACCGGGTGCGAGGAATCCATTAGGTGATAATGAGGTGGAGGTTGCAGACAGATCATAAGGAGGTCAGCGCTCAGTGATCCTATGTGGGTCAGTGCATACCAATCCTGTGTGGGTCAGATCTTGTGTGGGTCAGCGCTCATCGATCCAATGAGGTTCAGCGCATACTGATCTTGTGTGGGTCAGATCCTGTGTGGGTCATTGTGGGTGTTAGTACCTTTCGATCCTATGTGGATCAGACTCTGTATGGTCAGAAGCAGTGCCTCTTCATAGAATAAGATGATATAGCTTCCCAAATAATCATCTATACTTCTATACATAACTGAAATCCTGGTTTGAGCTAAGTCAATGAATTTTGTGTTTTCCTCATGATTGAGATGGGTTACTAAATAACCTAGGTATATGTATGGGTATATACCTAAGTAAGGGTTATCCGTTGATTCCATATTTTGTGGTTATCCTTGTTATATTTTGGGAGACCCTGAGGGTCTCGGGGTCCCAACTCAGTATCGTTATACTCACCCCTGCACGGGCTATGCCCGCACCTCATTGTGTTTGTTGTAGACGACGGACAGCGCTGATTGGGACAGAGAGTAGCCGAATTGGACGATACTTAGAGGTGGACCACTTGGCGAGACATATTGTAGCGGACAAACAGAATTGGGGATATGAGGAGGCCATATGTACCCACCCTTTAGGTGGTAATTTCGAAGATGACCCAGTATCTTCTTTACATCTTTTCTTCAGTTGTACTAGCTTTTCATTTGTATTGTACATTACTGTTGGGCATGTATTTCCGGCCCCTTTACATTCAGCACACTCTTTTTTATATATTTTTACTTAGTTTTTTACTTCCATTTGTGTACTCTGTTGTGTTTGTTTACTATTATAAAGAAAATGCCTTCTGAGCTTAGGGATTTACACATTTGGTCCTAGTCACCAGACCCTCGCCTATGGAAGGCGGGTTTGGGGTAGTCACGATACGGGTAGGGGGGACGGGTCATAAAAAATTGGCATCAGAGGATTCAATTATACCACAAAACATTGGACTTTGATATTTCTTTTCTATGAAGCAATAGTGTTATGGTTACTAAGTGTTGTTTTTAGTTTGGTGAGTCCAGTTTTGGTGCGATGGCCGACGTGTCCATACACCCGGACTACTGATTTCTGACTTAGTGCACAAAACACTGATTGTATGTGTGTCTTTAAACTTTTCTTAAATCTTCTCAACCAGGTAAGCTCACAAGGTATAAATCTTTTGACTGTGTCACATCTGTATCTTTCAGGATGCCTCCCCACAGACGACCTGTTAGAGCCCCGAGAGTCGTACGCTCTGACATCCCACTGAGCGATGAGGCCTCGGTGCAAGGCCCTTTACCAGTGGAGGCACCAGCGGTACCACTTCCCATTGGACCACTGATTCCACCAGCCCCAGCAGTAGACGATGCACGCCGTTTGAGCACGTTTCATGAGTTCTAGTGCAAGAGGCCACCCTAGTTTAGGGGAGAAACGGACCCACATGCGGTCAAGGATTGGCTGGAGGTTGTGGTAAGAGTCTTCATGCTAGTAGGGACACCAGCAGACCTCATGGTGATTCATGATATGAGTATCTTTAAAGAAGCAACAGGAAGATGGTGGATCCTAATGCTTCAGGTCCACGACTTGGCGACATTTCCCTAGAAAGACTTCGAGAACATGTTTTGGGAGGAGTTTTTACCAGCCACCCTTCATGTGGTGCTGATAAAAGAGTTACTGCATCTACAGCAGGGTATCCTTACAGTGGTGCAGTACTCAGTGAGGTTCACCGACCTCTCACGCTACTCCACAGATATGGTGTGAGACCCTTTCTTCATGGCCTGAACCTTCGAGCAGGGGCTGAAGCGAGATATCGAAGCCTCAATGATTTACCTCAACATCTTGAAGCAGGTGGGGTGTTAGAGAGAGCCCTCATAGTAGAGAGTTTCCTTGCTGAGTAGTCACGAATAGTGAGACCCACTACTAGATGACATGCAACGGAGACTTCTCCAGGTGGCAGTAGACAGATGATGCAGAGGTCCAAGAGGACCAGACCCAAAGGTGGTCGACCGCATGACTCTGGATCGTTTGTGCGGGGAACACAGAGTAGAGAAACATATTCCATGAGCAGACAGTGTTACTCATGCAGTGGGCATGGTCGCACAGCACGTGACTATCCAACCTGTCGTACAGATGATCAGCAGTCAGTTGAGGGATGTCTTAGGCAGAGGTATAGGTTCGATCGAGGCGGTCCATAGGGCACAAGCGGACGTGGCAGAGGAGTTGGTCGAGCAGTTGGTGGTGGACGATGTTTCGAGGTGTTGCCACCACCACCACCAGGAGGACAACCCCTACCACAGGGAGGTGGCAGACAGGGGAGACCTCAGCTTCAGGATGCTGAGGCATACAACCACAGAGCTCCAGAGATGATTCGATGTACTATATATGTCTACTCTACTGTAGCTAAAGTTCTTATAGACACAATTTCCATTCATTCTTTCATTTCCACTACCCTCGTTCGAAGCTTGGAGATTCTGATGGAGTCGTTGGCTCGATCCATACGGCTAGAGACTCCTATAGGAGTAGACTTGATGATTATGCACTGGTTCCGGCAGTGTGAGCTTACTCTAGGAGGTGAGAGATTCGGTTGGGATCTCCTCATAGTGGCTTTGAGGCCTTATGATGTCATATTGGGTGTGGACTGGTTATCTAAATTCCATGCTCAGATCGACTTTATTAGGCACAAAGTGCGGTGTGTCCACACAGATGAGACCATTTTTACCTTCACTAGTGAGAAGGGGCCCTTTGCAGTGTAGGAAAAACTTACTCTGAGGAGGGTGCAACTGATTATTCACTATGTGGCATGCCTTACCCTGAGAGCAGTTGATGTAAAGAGTCTGACTTATCCTATAGTGGTGGACCAGTACACGGATGTTTTCCCTGGCAATGTTCTAGGACTACCTTCTCATAGAGAGGTGGACTTCTATATTGAACTGTACCCCGGGACGACACCAATATCTACTCCAGCATATCGGATGGCTCTCGTTGAGCTTTGTGAGCTGCAGGTACAGCTGTAGGACTTGTAGGGGAAAGGATTCATCTGGCCTAGTATTTCTCCATGGGTAGCACCGATTCCATTCTCCAAGAAGGCGGATGGGAGCTTGCGGCTTTGTGTTGACTACCGTCGCCTGAACCAAGTAACCATGAAGAACAAGTACCCACTCCTGAGGATTGACGAACTCTTTGATCAGCTCAAGAGAGCATGGTGGTTCTCGAAGATAGACCTCAGATCAGGCTATCACGAGCTCAGTGTTCGAGATGAGGATGTGTAGAAGACGGCCTTCAGGTGTCGGTATAGACACTATTAGTTCTTGGTTATTCCCTTCAGTGTAACCAATGCTTCAGTAGTGTTCATGTGTCTCATGAACATGATCCTCTAGCCATACCTCGATCACTTTTTCATAGTCTTCATTGACGACATTGTAATCTATTCGACTACTGAGGAGTAGCATGCCTACCATCTATGGGTAGTACTGGACACACTCCAAGTGCACCGGCTTTATATTAAGCTCTCGAAGTTCTAGTTTTGGATTCGAGAGGTTCACATCGTGGGACATGTTATCTCGGAGGCTGGAGTTGCAGTAGATCAACCGAATATTGAGGCGGTACTTGCTTGGGATCCACCCAGGAGTGTGACGGAGGTACGGAGTTTCATGGTCTTGGCTGGATACAACCAGAGATTCATCGCAGACTTCTCCAGAATTGCAGCACCACTATCAGCCTTGACGAAGAAGGTGAAAACCTTCGTGTGGTCGGAGAGATGCCAGCAGAGATTTCAGGAGCAGAGGTAGAGGCTGAGTAGTGCCCCCATCTTGAGGCTTCTTGAGGAGGGCGTAGGGTACATAGTTTACTGTGATGCATCAGGGACCAAACTTGGGTATGTCCTGATGCAGGAGCGATCTGTGATCATGTATGGTTCTCATTAATTGAGACAACACAAAAAGAACTAAGCGACCCATGATCGGGAGTGAGCAGCAGTGGTCTTCGCCTTGAAGATGTGGCGACACTATCTTATGGGAGAACGTTTTACCATGTACTATGATCACAAGAGTCTCAGGTATATCTTCTCCTAGAAGAACCTGAACCTGAGACAATGGCTTTAGATTGAGTTCCTCCAGGACTATGACTTCACGATAGTCTATACTCCTGGGAAGGGGAGTGTTATTGCGAATGCGCTCACTAGGAAATCTGGTATACAACTTCTTGGAGAGGCGACAGAGCAGCTAGTAGCCTTACAGATATCTTTCATGGATAGAGATGGAGCAACCTATCTTTAGTCTCTCATAGTCACTCCTATACTTCATTAGCGAGTCAGGGAGGCACGGCATGGGGATGCTGACTGTGAGACACGACGTGCTCAGATATCTATAGGGCATGCACCTGATGGATTTTCTGAAGGTGGGTATCACGTCATCTTCTTCAGATGTCGTACTATGGTACCAATAGCACTTCAGTAGAAGGTGTTGAGGGAGTTCCACACATCCCCTCTAGCGGTACATCCGGGAGTAGTGAAGATGTACCAGGACCTTTGATGATAGAATTGGTGGCCATGTATGAAGAAGGCGGTAGCAGAGTTTTTCTCACAATGCCTCACTTGTCAGCAAGTGAAGGTGGAGCACCAGGTACCTGCAGGCTTGGTTCAGCCCTTAGAGTTCCCATAGTGGATGTGGGATGATATATATGTGGACTTCATGTCGGGTCTTCCACGTACATCCAGGATTCATGATTCGATATGGGTGATCGTTGACCGACTCACCTAGTCAGCCCACTTCCTATCGATCAGAGAGGAGGAATTAGTTGAGATCTTGAGACGCCTCTATGTGCAAGAGATATTGCGTTTGAATGGAGTACCTTCTTTTATTATCTCCAACCATGAAGCATGGTTTACTTCCTGGATATGGAAGGGGTTGCAGGAGTCTTTCGGGATGCAGCTACGTCTAAGCACCACCTTCCATCCTCAGGTTGATGGTCATATCGAGCAGACCATCTAGACCCTTGAGGACATGCTTCATGCTTGTTTCCTCGACTTCGGTCATATCTGGGGAGACCACTTACCTTTGGTGAAGTTCACCTACAACAACAGATATCACACCACCATCGGTATGACACCTTTTGAGGCCTTGTATGGTTGACCTTGCAGGTCGCCACTGTGCTAGACAGATGCAGGGGAGTCAGCACTAGTTGGGCCAGAGATGGTATGAGCTACCATGGAGAAGGTGCAGATCATCCAGGAGTGGATGAATACTGCACAGAGAAGACAGAATTTATATGCTGACAGGAGATGGAGGCCTCTAGAGTTCGAGGATGGAGACTACATCTTCCTATGAGTCTCAACTCGACGAGGTCTACGGAGATTTGGCAGAGGCGGAAAGTTATCTCTGTGATTCATAGAACCTTTCCAAGTCCTTAGTAGAGTAGGTGAGGTGGCTTACTGCTTATCTCTTCCACCTCAGTTTAACTGGTTTCATGACGTCTTTCACAAATCTCAGCTGAGGAGATACGTGCACGATACATCCCACATCATCGACCATGGAGAGCCGGACACCGATAACAGGGCGAATTTCACAGAGGTTCCAGTGGAGATTGAGGATCGACAAAAGTGGGTCCTATGTTGATGGTCGATACCTATGGTGTGTGAACGCTAGCGCCATGGGAACCTCCAGGAGAGCACATGGGAGCGGGAGGATCAGATGCGTGCTCAGTACCCCCATCTATTCCATTAGTTTGAGTTGTAGCTTACGGGGACGTAAATCCATAAGGTGGGGAGAATGTAAAGACCAATAATTTTCGTGGAAAATTTTTTCTTAAATTAATGGAAATTTTACGAGTCCACAGTTTCTGACGGTGCATGATTCCGAGGCCCGATGTGCCTGGAATCAATTTCTGAAGTTTTGTTCTTGTACGTTCAGTTAACGTACATACATGATTTTATAACTTTTGAACCGATGCTCGGAATTGAAATCCGAGGGCACCGTTGAACTCACAGCGTCGGTGATTTCTTAGTGATACCTTCACCGCAGTTGCATTCTAACGAGAGTGGAAGTTAGATTTTGGGTGTTTTTAATTAATTTAAATAAAAATAAGGGTTAACTTATTATTATTCCTTGGTGGTTAAAGCCTCTAAGAGGAGGTTAGTTGTGGGGCGCACCCGCACATAACCTCCATTGGGAGGAAATTATTTGGTGGGGCCCACACAAGATTCAAACCCCCTAAACCCCCCATTTATGTCGGATGAAACCCTTAAACTACCCTTGTGTTAATGAAGCCAACCCACTCTTCATTTAATGGTAACTTTCCACCTTCCCTCATAAGTGTGCCAAACCAAAAATTAATTAATGGCATTAAATAATTAATTAGAAATCGTTTGAATTCTTTTGGCCAAAAAATAAATAATGGGTTATCTTAACCCATTATTTTGGTTGGTACTTTCTTTTTGGTGGAGCTTTGGAGAACCTTTGTAGAACTTTATTCTCCCAACAAAGAAAACCTCTCTCCAACAGAGAATGACGTACATCTCTCTATCCCTCTTCAACCGGGGCAAGAAGAGGAAACATCACCTTCTTTGAAGAACGTCGATGACATCAACTTCTTCATCTTCTTCCGACGTCAACAGAATGGCGTTCTCCTTTCTGTGACTTCGTCAACGATCGTTGGAAATCGAGGTAAGGGGATTTGAGTTATTTTATATATGAGTATAAACCTCCATTCTTCGTCATTCAAATTTCTAGATTATGGCATGACAAATTTTATCACCATGATGAGGAGGGCTCGGAACGCACGAACACGGCACGAACCTCCCTCTTTGGTTGTTCTTATTGGTTGCAGACGGAGGTGGACCACGATGAAGCCGGAGGCGCAAGGCCATTGGGTCGCCACAAGGGCCATCACCGCTATGCCTCATAGAGAACCGAGCCACGGCTAGGCGGGCCACGGTGGTGCAGGAGGGGCGCGGTGTCGTCACACCACGCCAGATGGAAGAGCCGTAGCCAGGAGGGTCACAACGGTTTGATGATGAGCGTGGTGTCGTCGTGCCGCGTGGAGGAGCATTAGGCCGCAGCCAGGCCGGGCCGTGGTGGGGGTGGCACGGCTCCATCACGCCACAGAAAGGCCAGCAGATCCGCGACACAATCATGTCGTGTTGGAGGAGCCAGGGGTGGTCGGCTGAGCCCGCCACCGGTGCGCGCTACAGGCGGGACGCCTCGGGTCCCGCGGTTTACCGAACCAGCGCATAGCGTTAGTTCATTCAGAAGCCAGGGGCGTCGCACCCCCCCCCCCCCCCAGCATGGCCAGCTGGGCCACGCAGGTGAGCCAGCCGGGCTGCCTCATGCCGGGCCGCCTCGGGCTCGGCTGGGCCATTTTGGGTCGGGCCACCGTCAGGCCGGGCCGCCTTCGGCCAGACCGCCCTCGGCCGGGCCGCCCCTTTGGGTTGGGTCGTTCCATCGAGCCATGCCACTTTCTCAGACTGGGTTGGACCGTCGGACTGAGTCAGACCCTGGTCCGGACCAAGTCGGGCAAGGTCGCTCTGACTGGGTCAGACCAGACTCGGACCCGCTAAGGCCAGTTTACACCTTCCCACCCTATCTGGGGCTATGTGTGTCTGATTGACACACCGCCTACAGATATGGAAGGCTTGATGTGAGAAGGTTCTATTACCATACCCCACTTGAGGTTTGGACACAGTTGGAGTACGGTCAGGTTGATTTGAACCTAAAAACTAATCAGGCCCCTGGAATGGAAATGCCAATAACTCGTAGATCGTGCTTCTGATTGACGCACCTTATATCACATTGGAACCCTTACAACACAGTGGTCCATTGGGTTACTCTTTTTTGGATTTTAGTGGCAGTCGTGGTACGACTGATATCTCAAGGGAAGATTCTACGGAACTTGAGTGCACCGAGTGCGAGAAATCCAGTGGCTAATAATGAGGTGGAGGTTGGAGATAGATCATACGGAGGTCAGCGCTCAGCGATCCTGTGTGGGTCAGCGCATATAGATCTTGTGTGGGTCAGATCCTATGTGGTTCAGTGCTTACAGATCCTATGAGGGTCAGCACGTTCCGATCATGTGTGGGTTAGATCTTGTGTGGGTCATTGTGGGGGATAGTACCTTTCTATCCTATGTGGGTCAGACTCCGTATGGTCAGAAGTAGTGCCACTTGACAGAATGATATGATCTAGCTTTGCAACTAATCATCTGTACTTCTATAATTAACTAAAATATTGGTTTAAGCTAAGTCAATTACATTCGTGTTTTCATCATGATTGAGATGGGTTACTAAATAACATAGGTATATGTATGGGCGTATACATAAGTAAGGGTAATCTGTTGATTCCGTACTTTGTGGTTATCCTTGTTAGATTTTTGGATACCTTGAGGGTATCGAGGTCCCAACTAAGTACCCTTATACTCACCCCTACATGGGATATGCTCACATCTCGTTGTGTTGGTTGTAGATGACAGACAGCACTGATCGGGACAGAGAGTAGCAGAAATGGACGGTATTCAGAGGTGGACCACTCGGCAAGACGTATCAGAGCATACAGATGATCTTGGGGTGCTGAGGAGGCTATCTGTACCCAAACATCAAGTGGGAATTCTGGAGGATGACCTAGTAGCTGTTTTACTTCTTTTCTCCAGTTGTACTAGGGTTTCAGTTGTATTGTACTTTACTATTGGGCTTGTATTTTTGGCCCCTTTACTTTCAACACACTCTTTTATATACAGTTTTACATAGTGTTTTACTTCTGGTTTCCTAATATATTGTGTTTGTTTACTTTTATAAAGTAAATTCCTTCCAAACTTAGGGATTTACGCCTTTGGTGCTAGTCACCAGCCCCTATCCTATGGAAGGCAGGCTTGGGGTAGTCACGATACGGGCCCCGAGGGACAGGTCGTGACATCTAATACAGTGGCTAATTATGATGAACACTTGGGCATAGTGTTTGGTATCTTTTAGTAACACATACTTTGTGATAAGCATTAAAAGTGTAATTTCTTGATACAAAAAAGTCTGTTTCCTTGGTTAAATCAATTTTACAATAGAATTCTCCATATTTCATGAAACATTAGTCTCTATCATCTCCTGAAAATCATTTAATAATGGTGTTGATAAAGGAACTATCCTCATTATTCCACAATATTTCCGACATATTTTCCATGAATATTCATGACTTTTTTCTCTAATGATAGAAATTATGAGGAAATGTGTTCCTTTTCCAAAAAACAATGCGTTCCAAAAATCAATCCAATGCCTTATGGTTTTCATTTATTTATAACCACATAAGTTTCCAATATCAAGATTATGATATGTGGTCTATTGTGATGCATTTGGATTTGGTTTGTGTTGTTTCCTCTTGTAGGGTTACGATGTTTTATATTATCAATCATTATTGTATGTAGTGAATTGGAAGAATTAGACAACCCAATATTTTGAGTTAGATTTTGTAGTTCATTCCAAGAAAACATGGAATAATTATCTTTTTGTGAGAAATTAAAAGTTTTAGTAGTTCATAATATATTGAAGAACAACTTATCATAGTGAAAGTTAGATCTAATGCAATGTAGTTAGATGTAATAAATTCATATGATTCAATTTTTCTTTATGTATACACTAGAAAAATGAACTTTTGTGGATAAAGATTTGAGTAGAAATCTATATAGTAATTCAGATCAAGAGGCACTATATCAGTGGATGAAGATAATAGTGATAGATTATATACACATGGATTTTTCTGAGAAAGATGATATCGATGTTTCCAATCTAATTTATATTATTCCTACTTTTTGGATAAGTATAAATATGCTAATACATAATATACTGAATGTCTTATCATGTGTTCAAAACTCAATGGTAGTGATACCATAGAGGGATTAAATTTATATGGTAGATCTAGGATATGATTTAGAAATCATATTACAGTTCCTAGAACTTATCTAGATTTGAATCACTCATAAATAAAACATTAAACCTAATATGTTCATCATCGAATTTAAAAAACGTATAAAATGTTTATAATATAATTTTAGATATCATGATGTGGTCTATCATAGAGAATGTCTCTAGATTCCTCACCTATCAATTGTCCATGATGAGAACCAATGGCTAGATTATATGCCCCATTTTTTAATTATTCCAAATTTTTAATGGAAGATGATATCTATGTGTTTTTTATAGGAATAAAATTAATGGTTTCAAAACATGATTTCATATTACTGATCATGGATTGTCTCATAATGTAGGATCAATTTATTATTATTTTTCAATCCAATATTGATAAATTATTTTCAAACATCTTTATCTATAATATTGTAGTGTTTCATGACTTACCTATTTAAATTTTATATGATTGGGTCCCCCAGATTACATCCCATTTTTAATATTATTTTACCAATCCCTTGGATCCCAATTTACCAAGATCATAGCTTGTCATCTACAAACTGCTGTAAAATCTTGGTGGATATTCTAATTTTTTATGATGTTCATTGAGCTAGTATTAATGATCATAGAGGATCATGGGAGGGACATATGACATTAGTTGTCACGACCCATCCTCGGGGCTCATGCCGTGACTACCCCAAGTCCGCCTTCCATAGGCCAGGGGCTGGCGACTAGCACCAAGGCGTAATTCCCGGTAAAAGGGAAGGCATTGCCTTTGTAAAGTAAAAAAACACCACAGAGCAAGAAAGCAGTAAAATTAAACACTAAGTAAAAACTGGGTACAAAAGTAAGTGTGGAAAAGTAAGTGGGACAGTATACAAACCCAAATTGAAAGTAAAGTACAACTGGAAGGAAAAACAACAACTGAAAAGTAAAGCCGCAACGTCGAGTTGTCCACTAGAAATCCCACCTGAAGGGTGCGTACAGATAGCCTCCACAGCTCCTTGCGTCCAGCCATCCACTCCGAGAACGTCCCGTCCAGTGGTCCACCTCCAGGTACCATGCTGCTCCGCAAGCCTCAACCACGATCAGCGTTGTCCGTCGTCTACAACCAACACAACGTAGTGCGGGCATAGCCCGTGCAGGGGTGAGTATAAGCTACTCAGTAGGGACCCCGAGACCCCAGAAGGTCTCCCAGAATCCACAAAGGATAATCCACAAAGGAAATATACAATCACGAAGTAACATTCGACACTACTTAGGTATATGCCCACACATATACCTAAGTCATCAATTCCAGTACGCTCCAACTTCTGAGCCCATGTACAACCCAGTCCACACAGGAAAGAAAAACGTAAATCCACACAGGATAGCACAACACAATCCACATAGGAAAGAAAAACATGATTCAGCTCACACAGGTATACTTCTTCGTATGACGATAGAGATGATCAGATATAGCCACTGATTCATCTAAGTCATCGGACCCACAAAGGATCGATAGGTACTAACCCCCGCAATGACCCACAAAGGATCTGGACCACAAAGGATTGATAGATAACTAACCTCCGCAATGACCCACAAAGGATCTGGCCCACAAAGGATCGATAGATAACTAACCCCCGCAAAAGACCCACACAGGATTGGACCCACACAGGATCTGTAGGCGCTGGCCCACACAGGACCGCTGAGCGCTGACCCACACAGGATTGGACCCACACAGGATCGGTATAACTGATCCATGTAGGATCGCTGAGTGTTGTAGTCGTCACCGTCGAATCCACTGAGGATCTCTGTACAGTCGTCGTCGTCATCGCAGTCGCATCCAGCTCTAGGGTTCCCGCACACAGCAAGCTCGTTCGGGAGGGTCTGCTCCACGAGCCGAGAGGCTGATACATCAACTGACACATAGTCAGGAGTTGATGTATCCCAAAGTTCGGTATCGTCAACAGGAACTCAACGTCGCAGATGGCGCGTCAATCGGACGCCCAGTCTGAGAGTTATTTGTTTTTTCGTCCCAGGGGCCCGGTTGGTTTTTAAGTCAAAACCAACCCAACCGTACTCCAACTGCATCCAAACCTTGAGCGGAGTAAGCCAAAAGATCTAACTCACTAAGAGAAATCCATCAAAGTCGACGGCACGTCAATTGGACGTCCGGAGTTCAAGTTATGAGCATTTTCGCTCCGAGGGCCCGGTTGGTTTCGTGTACGAACCAACCCGGCCAAACCCAAAGTACTCTGAAACCTTGAGTGAGATATATTGAAACGACCGTCTCGGTCCAAGGATAGCATCGCAACTGACGGTGCGTCGATCAGAGGCTCGTAGCTCAAGTTATGGGCAACAGACCAAAAAAGGTTTGGTAATAGGGGGTTCGGGCCCTGTCCGACCCGGCCCGATACCACCAGGGTCGGCTCGAACCGGGTCGACCCGTCCCGGGTCCGGGTCCAGCCTGCTTGGGCACGGCCCGGCCCGGCTGGCGCAGCCCGGCCTGGCGGTCCGGTCCGGCGGACCGGCCAGGGCAGCCGCCCGGCGCGCGATGCGCCGGCGCGCTGGCCAGGGGTTCGGCCGAACGGCCGAACCGTTCGGGGTGGGGGGTGCTGCCCCCGCGTGAAGTAAACCGCGGCCCCTTAATGGGGCCGCTTATTCCAACCATCCAGGGGTTTTGAACCCCCGGTTCCGCCACGGTCCGGCCGACCCGCCCCGGACAGCCGGCGTCTGCCGCCAAGGGACCGGCAAGGCCGGTCTCCTTGCTCCGACGCCGGCGGCCCGGTGCCGGCCGCCGGTTCCGTTGTTCTGCCACGACCCCGCTCCGGCCGCGGTGCTTTAGTGGTTATCCGGTGCGGCGCGACGGCGCCCCATCTTTGGTTCGGTTTCAACGGCGCGGCGCGACGGCGCCGCGTCTTGGTTCGTCTTCAACGGCGCGGCATGACGGCGCCGCGCTCCTCCCCCTTTCCTTATCAAAAATCCGTGCGGTGCTTCGGCACCGTGTTGCCTTGATCGCCGTAACAAAACCAACAACCAAAAAAAGGGGAGGAGTGTCGTCCGTGTTCGTGCGGTCCGACCTCCTCCCGTTATCACGATAACAGGCGGTTCAAATAAAAGGAGAAGCGACGGAAGATTTCACGAACTAACAAATAAAATAAATCCCTACCTCAACGTTGTCATAGAACGAGCGTTTGTCGCGGAATTAACCATCGCGGAAGAAGAGGTCCTCCGCGGAAGAAGAAGATTGCCGCGGAAGAAGAGAATCGCCATTAGCGTTAGGTGATCTTTGAGGAAGGCGTCACTCGCCATCGTCCGCCATCGGAGATTGGCGTTCTTCGTCAGCGGTGGTGCGTTCCTCGCGTTCTTCGTCGGCGGTGGTCCTCTCAACTGCGAACTCCACCAAGGGTAGGTGGTCCTCTCAACTGCGATCAAAGTCGAGGACACATGCGCGGATCATGTCCTTGAGAGTCTGTATGGTCCTCTCCATCTGACCATCTGTTTGAGGGTGAAAGGAGGTTCTCAGACGTAGCTACGTCCCGAACACCTCCTGCAACCCCTTCCAAAGCCGATAAGTAAAGCGAGAATCTCGATCGGAGACGATAGATGATGGCACACCGTGAACCTGTACAATCTCCTGAACGTAGAGACATCCCAAGCTCTCCACTGAGCCCTGCTCTCTGATGGGTAAGTAGAGTGCCGACTTGGTGATTCGGTCGACAATCACCCAAATAGATTCATGACCTCTGGAAGTGCATGCAAGTCCAGTCACGAAGTCCATATATATCCCATCCCACTTCCACTCCAGGATCTCCAAGGGTTGTATCAAGCCTGCTGGTACCTGATGCTCTGCCTTCACCTGCTGGCAGGTGAGGCATCGAGAAACGAACACTTCCATAGCCTTCTTCATGCCCGGCCACTAGTGCTATCGTCTGAGATCCTGGTACATCTTCACCACTCCAGGATGTACCGCCAAAGTATAAGTGTGAAACTCTCTCAGCATCTCCTCCCTTAAAGAAACTCGTACCAAGCTACGTCCTCTGAAAAGGACATTGTGCTCTGCTCTAAAGGAGAAACCATCAGGTGCCTGTCCTGAGGATATCTTCGCACGCCGCATCTCACAGTCAGCATCCCCACGCTGTGCCTCTCTGACCCGCTACAGTAGTGGAGGGGTGACTGTGAGAGACCGAAGGAAGGATGCTCCATCTCTATCCACGAAGGACATCTGCAAAGCGGTTAGCTACTGTATCGCCTCCTCAAGTAGCTGAATGCCCGTCCTCCTGCTGAGAGAATCGGCTACTACGTTCCCCTTCCCAGGAGTATAGACTATCTCAAAGTCATAGTCCTGGAGGAACTCGAGTCATCACCACTGTCTCAGGTTCAGGTCCTTTTGAGAGAAGATGTACCTGAGACTCTGATGGTCAGAAAAGACTATAAAGTGCTCGCCCATCAGGTAGTGCCGCCAAGTCTTCAGAGCAAAGACCACTGCTACTAACTCCAGGTCATGGGTAGTGTATTTCTGCTCATGCGGCCTCAACTGACGTGATCCATAGGCGATCACTGCCCGCTCCTGCATCAAGACACATCCGAGTCCGGTCCCTGATGCATCGCAGTAGACTACGTACCCTACTCCCTCCTCCGGAAGCCTCAAGATAGGGGCGCTGGTCAATCTCTGTCTCAGCTCCTGGAAGCTCTGCGGGCATCTGTCTGACCACACAAAGGGTTTCCCTTTCTTCGTCAAAGCTGAGAGTGGTGCCACAACTCTGGAAAAGTCTGGCACAAATCTCCGATAGTATCCATCTAGTCCCAAGAAACTCCACACCTCCGTCATGATCCTGGGTGGATCCCAAGCTAGCACTGCCTCGATCTTTGCAGGATCCACTGCAACTCCTGCCTCAGAGATGACATGCCCCAAGAAGTGGACCTCACGTATCCAGAAGTGACACTTCAAGAGCATGCCATAAATCTGGTGCTCTCGTAGTGTGTCTAGTGAAACCCGCAAGTGGTAGGCGTGCTCCTCCTTAGTGGTCGAGTATATCAAAATGTCGTCGATGAAGACCATGACAAATCGATCAAGGTATGGCTGAAAGATCCTGTTTATGAGGCCCATGAACACTTCTGGAGCGTTGGTCACGCCGAAAGGCATAACCAAGAACTCATAGTGGCCATACCGACATCAGAAGGACATCTTCTGCACGTCCTCGTCCCAAACTCTGAGCTGATGATAGCCTTACCTGAGGTCTATCTTTGAGAACCACCATGCTCCCTTGAGCTGATCAAAGAGGTCGTCAATCCTCGATAGCGGATACTTGTCCCTTACTGTCACCTGGTTCAGGTGAAGATAGTCGAAACAAAGTCGCAAGCTCCCGTCCACCTTCTTGGTGCATAATATCAGGGAAGCCCATGGTGAAACACTGGGTCAGATGAAACCCTTTCCCTGCAAGTCCTCCAACTGTACCCGTAACTCTCGAAACTCGGCGAGAGCCATCCGATATTCTGGGGTGGATATCGGGATTGTCCCGGGGTATAGATCAATATAAAAGTCTACCTCTCTGCGAGGAGGTAGTCCTGGAACGTCATCGGGGAAAACGTCCGCATACTGATCCACCACTGCAGAAAAACTAGGACTCCGCATGTTAACTTCTCCTAGGACAAGGCTAGCCAACTGATGAGTGATGGGCTATCCTCTCCTCTGCAGAAGTCCATCCTGTGCTGCGAAGGCTCCCTTCTCACCGGTGAAGGTGAAATTTCTCCCGTCGGTGCGTACACATCGCACCTTGCACCTAAAACAGTCAATCTGAGCATGGACTATAGATAACCAATCCATTCCCAAGATGATGTCGTAAGGCCTCGACGCTGCTACAAGAAGATCCTAGCCAAAGCTCTCGCCTCCTAGAGTAAGCTCACACTGCCGGCACCAATTCTTAATCGTCGAGTCTACTCCCTTAGGAGTCTCTAGCCGTAAGGATCGAGCCAACGGCTCTGTCAGAATCTCCGAGCTCCGAACAAGGGCAGTGGCTATGAAAGAGTGACTCGCTCCTGTGTCTATAAGAACTGCGGCAAGGGTGGAATAGACACAGATAGTACCTAGAATCATCTCGGGCGCGCCGTGGTCATAGGCCTCCTCTTCCTGGAGCTGTGTCCGTCTCTGCCCTCCAGCTCCATGTGGTCGGGGTGGACCTCCTGGTGGTGGTGGTGGTAGATCCTCAAAGCGTCTCCCACCACCTGCTGCTTGGCCAGCTCCTCTGCCTCGTCCGCGTGCTCCCTGCAGACCGCCACGGTCGACCCTCTTCCTCTGCCTCGGTGGCCCCTCAACCGTCTGTTGCTCCTCGGCACAGCGGGTCGGGCAGTCACGAGCCATGTGGCCCTACCCGCTGCATGTGTAGCACTGTCTGCCTCTCGAAAGACTGGCTCTGTGCTATGTGCCCCACACTGCTGAGCCAGTGTCCTGAGGTCGTCTACTTGAGGGTCTGGTCTACTTGGACCCATGAGTCATCCGTCGACTGCCTACTGCAGAAGACTCTACTACATGTCGCCCCGTGGTAGGTCTTGCTGCTGAAAAAGGCTCAGCAAGAAATCTCTCGATCAAAAGGGCTCACTCCAGTACTCTTTCCTGAGTCGGAATGCTGAGGGAGATCATTGATGCCCTAATCTCATGCCCCAATCCCTGCTCAAAGCTCCGGGCCCAGAAGAATGGGTCTCGTACCATGCCTGTCGAGTAGCGCGAGAGATCGGTAAATATCGCCGAGTACTGGGTGACCGTCAAGCTGCCCTACCGTAGTTGAAGTAGCTCCTGGATGCGCACCGCGTGGAGGGTGGCTGGGACGAACTCCGAGCGGAAGAGGCTCTCAAAGTCCGTCCAGAGGAGAGATGTCTCATCGTGCACCTGGAGTATCAAGCTCCACCATCGGCCCACTGTCGCGTGCAGTAGGCTCACTGCGAGGATCACCATGAGGTCTGCTGGTGTCCTCACTAACCTGAAAACTCGTACCACTGCCTCCAGCCAATCCTTGGCTTCCTGGGGGTCTGTCTCCCCGCGGAACCTGGGCGGTCATTGGCGCTGGAACTCGTGCAGCGCACTAAGGCGACGTGCATCGTCAGTAGCTGGGGCTGGTAGAATCGGTGGCTCGGCGGGTAGAGGTACTGCCGGTGCCTCAGCTGTCAAAGGGCCCTGTACCGAGGCCTCGTTGCTCGGTGGGCTGTCGTCGCACACAACTCTCGTAACCCTAGCTGGATGCTGTCGTGGGGCCATCCTGAAAAAAAAACAGGTGCGCCATGGTCAAACAGTATACCTGGTGAGCTAACATAAAGTAATCACAAAGAAAACTTGAAACACACACGCAATCAATGTTTTCATGCATTAAGTCGGAAATCAGAAGTCAGGGTCCTGGTGTACAGATACGTCGGCCGCCGCACCAACACTGGACTCTCTGGACTGATAACCACACCCAATATGCTTAACATTATTGCTTCACATAGAAAAAGATCAGAGTCCCAAGTTCTGCGGTAGAACTGAACTCCTCTGATACCAATTTGTCACGAACCGTCCTCGGGGCCCGTGCCGTGACTACCCCAAGCCCGCCTTCCATAGGCCAGGGGCTGGCGACTAGCACCAAGGCGTAATTCCCAGTAAAAGGGAAGGCATTGACTTTTTAAAGTAAAAAAACTCCACATAGCAAGAAAGTAGTAAAAGTAAACACTAAGTAAAAACTGGGTACAATAGTAAGTGCAGAAAAGTAAGTGGGCTAGTATACAAACCCAAACTGAAAGTAAAGTAAAACTGGAAGGAAAAACAGCAACTGAAAAGTAAAGCCGCAAAATCGAGATGTCCACTGGAAATCCCACCTGAAGGGTGAGTACAGATAGCCTCCACAGCTCCTCAGGTCCAGCCGTCCGCTCTGAGAACGTCCCGCCCAGTGGTCCACCTCCAGGTACCGTCCTGCTCCGCAAGCCTCAACCACGATCAGCGTTGTCCATCGTCTGCAACCAACACAACGTAGTGTAGGCATAGCCCATGCAGGGGTGAGTATAAGCTACTCAGTAGGGACCCCGAGACCCTCGAAGGTCTCCCAGAATCCACAAAGTATAATCCACAAAGGAAAGATACTATCACGAAGTAACATTCGACACTGCTTAGGTATATGCCCACACATATACCTAAGTCATCAATTCCAGTACGCTCCAACTTCCGAGCCCATGTACAACCCAGTCCACATAGGAAAGCAAAACATAAATCCACATAGGATAGCACAACACAATCCACATAGGAAAGCAAAACAGGATTCAGCTCACACAGGTATACTTCTTTGTATGACGATAGAGATGATCAAATACAGCCACTGATTCATCTAAGCCATTGGACCCACAAAGGATCGATAAGTACTAACCCCCACAATGACCCACAAAGGATCTGACCCACAAAGGATCGATAGGTAACTAACCCCCGCAAAGACCCACACAGGATCGGACCCACACAGGATCTGTAGGCGCTGGCCCACACATGACCGCTGAGCGCTGACCCACACAGGATCGGACCCACACAGGATCGGACCCACACAGGATCGGTAGCACTGATCCACGTAGGATCACTGAGTGTTGTAGTCGTCGCCGTCGAATCCACTGAGGATCTCTGTACAGTCGTCGTCGTCGTCGCAGTCGCAGCCAGCTCTAGGGTTCCCGCACACAACAAGCTCGTTCGGGAGGGTCCGCTCCACGAGCCGAGAGGCTGATACATCAACTGACATATAGTCCAGAGTTGATGTATCCAAAATTTACGTATCGTCAACAGAAACTCAACGTCGCAGACGGCGCGTCAATCGGATGCCCGGTCTGAGAGTTATTGGCTTTTTCGTCCCAGGGGCCCGTTTTGTTTTTAAGTCAAAACCAACCCAACCGTACTCCAACTGTGTCCAAAACTCAAGCAGATTAAGCAAAAAGATCCGTCTCACTAAGAGTAATCCATCAATGTTGACGGAACGTCAATCGGACTTCTGGAGTTCAAGTTATGAGCGTTTTCGCTCCGAGGGCCCAGTTGGTTTCGTGTACGAACCAACCCGTCTGAACCCAAAGTATTCCTAAACCTTGAGTGCGATATACCGAAACGACCGCCTCGATCCAAGGATCGCATCGCAACTGACGGTGCGTCGATCGGAGTCCTGTAGCTCAAGTTATGGGAAACAGACCGAAAAAGGTTCGGTAATAGGGGGTTCGGGCCCGGTCCGACCCAGCTCGATACCACAAGGGTCGGCCCGAACCGGGTCGACCCATCCCGGGTCCGAGTCCGGTCTGGAGGACCGGCTAGGGCAGCCGCCCGGCGCACGGTGCGCTGGCACGCTGGCCAGGGGTTCGGCCGAACGGCCGAACCGTTCGGGGCGGGGGGCGCTGCCCCCGCGTGAAGTAAATCGCGGCCCCTTAATGGGGCAGCTTCGTTCGGCCAGTCGGGGCTTTCGAACCCCCAGTTCCTCCATGGTCCGGTCGGCCCACCCCGGCCGGCCGGCCTCTACCGCCATGGGACCGGCAAGGCCGGTCCCCTTGCTCCAACGCCGGCGGCCCGGTCCCGGCCGCCGGTTCCGCTGTTCCGCCGCGACCCCGTTCCGGCCGCGGTGCTTTAGTGGTTCTCCGGTGCGGCGTGATGGCGCCGCATATTTGGTTCGTTTTCAATGGCGTGGCATGACGGCGCCGCATCTTGGTTCGTTTTCAACGGCGCGGCGTGACGGCACCGCGCTCCTCCCCCTTTCCTTATCAAAAATCCGTGCAGTGCTTCGGCACCGCGTTGCCTTCATCGCCGCAACAAAACCAACAACCAAAAAAAAGGGAGGAGTGTCGGCCGTGTTCGTGCGGTCCGACCTCCTCCCGTTATCACGATAATAGGTTGTTCAAAGAAAAGGAGAAGCAACGGAATATTTCACGAACTAACAAATAAAATAAATCCCTACCTCAACGCTGTCGTCGAACGAGCGTTCGTCGCGGAATTAACCGTCGCGGAAGAAGAGGTCCGCCGCGGAAGAAGAAGATCGCCGCAGAAGAAGAGAATCATCTTTGGCGTTAGGTGAACTCTGAGGAAGGCGTCACTCGCCGTCGTCCCCTGTCAGAGATTGGTATTCTTCGTCGGTGGTGGTGCGTTCTTCGCGTTCTTCATTGGCGGTAGTGCGTTCTTCGCGTTCTTCATCGAAGAATGGAGAATCTTCTCTTTTTCTCCCAAAGGTTTATCACAAAACAACCCCAACCATAATAAAATAAGTCCAACACTTATTTTATTATCAACCTAAGCTTTTTAAATTCAAAAGATAAGAAATGAACAATTAATTCAAAGAATTAATTGTAACGATTTAACTGCCCAATTTAATGGGGCGTTTCTTAACCAGAAAAACGTAAGGTTTGACTTTCATTAAAAAGGGGGGTTGTGGGTGCATTACTTAGGAGGGAATAAATGGTGGGCCTCATGCGGGCCCCACATCACAAATATCATACCAAGTGGGTAGGATATTGTGGGTTCCACCTTATCCGCTTAACTTAGCATAAGTGGCTTTAAGTGAAATAAAATAAAGTGTCGCACCACTTTTATTTTATTTCTTAACTTAACCCCAAAAATTAAAAACCACACCCGAGCAAACGCAACTCCGGAAAAGGCGTTTCTAAGAAAATACCGGCGCTGCGATTCCATTGGTGCCCTCAGAATTCGATTCCGAGCACCGGTTCAAAAGTCAGAAAAACCCGCTCGTTCGTTCACTGAATGTACCCGAGCTAAACTTTGGAAAATGATTCTGGGCACACTGGGCCTCGGAATCAGGTGCCGTCAGAAACTGCGTTCTTGTAAAATTCCAAAGAAAATTAAGAAAAAAAATTTCATTGAATTTTATGGGTCTTTACATTAGTGAAGTTCTCATACAATAATATTTACCAAGCCTCGATATATATTGTTCATTTCAATTTTTTTATGGTCATTCTTCCCTTCCCCACATTTTTAGGTGTAAATAGGTTGGACACCTCATATAATTCCTATCCTTATATATGATATGATATTGAAGTTTAATTTAATCAGAAAGAGGTTGGTGAAAAATAAAAATTATCTAAAAAATTATACAAAACAATTTTATTATTCTTTTAACATTTGATGTGGGTGGTCATATTTTCAATAGAATATATCCCTAGTGTTAGCATAATCATTTTCGTAATAATTAAAAAATTTATTATCCATTTATTCACTGTTTCGATATACTAAAATAAATTAGTCATGTGCCATATTGGTTGGACATAATACCAATATTATGTTTCATTGGAAATATTTTTATTGTTCCAAAATTTTAGAAGTAACAAACTGATCCTGAACAAGTTATTCTTTGGGACCATTTTGATCTAGATCCAATTACTCGGTTCATTTATTTGATAATATAAATTAAGGATAAAAAATAGAAAATATTTAAAGAAAAAATTATTGATTTAATATTATTCTTATGGAAACATGGTCAGATTCAAGATGTAACATTAGAATATGAGAAGGGAAATTCTAGAACAATGGATCGACCTATTGCAATGGAATTTCAGTCTCGCACCTTCTGAGGAAGGAAAGATAAATGTTTGGGAGAATGACCCTCATTCTCAGGTAACATAACATTTTATTTTATATTTAGAGGATGTAAAATACATTTTTTGGGACTCAAGTATTTATATAGGGGAATGAATTATTTTATATGTTTATAGGCGTTCACATCGTGTGTGTAGTAATGGGAATTTGTGCACTATACTGAGGAAATATTGCGTGATGGTATCTTATGGGATAGTTTCTACATAAGATTAGTCAAAAAATTTCAAATGGCATGACACAAATATGAAGAGACTCTATAATATGGATAGATTATGTACATTATTAACCAATGTGTTTCCAAACTATGTTCTAAAACCATGAAGGAACTCTTATTTAGAGACTTTAGCTACTCATGGTTGTATCATGAGTTGTTAAATTGTGAGTCCTAACTATGTGATGTTATGTTAATTCTCCTACAATGAATATTTTAATATATTGTATGTCCAAAAACATTATTTTTAATCCCTTTATATTAATATATAGAACAAAGACCAAATACTAGGTATCCTTGCAGATTCCCTTTGACCTAGAATGATTTTTTCATGAATCAATATTTGTTTTATCTCTAGAATCAAAAGTAAGTATCATTCTTATTTAGTTATTTTTAAATACTCCCATCTCCTCTCATTAAAATCATTAGTTCGAATCTGTTATGGATAGATCTAGAATATATATATATAATTTTTATGGATTCTACTGAAATAAAGAATAATTATGGTTGAATCTAGAGGTTTTAAGGGTTGTTGTTGGTATTCATTAACCGTTACTAGGTGTGTGAGTTAGTTCTTATTCCACCCATTCTATAAAATGGAGGATTGATATTTAAATTCATCTCACTTTATTTTTTGGGAAGCTATTTTGGTTTGGGTTACTAAATTCATGGTATTTTACTGATTCATACATGCTATATGATGAAATTTGTGGATGAAAATGGTTATTAAATGAATTTTATTCAAACATGGAATATGTTGTAGTAATTTTTTGATTTAAATGAGGACTGATTATGGTGAGTTGATCCACCATAAAAAAGTAAAATATGGTACATGTCAGGGTTAGGAACTCCACCCTTACTAGGGGTCACCAAGTGATAAAATCATACTAGATAACTCAACACCCATGGGTATAGGTGGATCCATGGTATGAATTTATTCATGTGTGTGTGTGTGTGATAATGGTATGGTTATTCCTTGTGGAATAAAATAGTTTCAATTTTATTAATATATTTTATATATGGAATTTATAAATGGATATGGATTAAAATGTCTTTCTATATCAATTATATTTTATAAAATTTTCTTAAATGATTGTTCACTAGTGGCTTGTGTTGTGAATTATTTTTGAAATATCTAATGATTTTTTTACTCCACTCCATCATGGGAATTTTTTTCATTTCTAAATGTTTTTATGCAATTAATAAATGGAAAGTAATCATAATTATTTTGTGTTGAATTAGGATACCACTTCAATAGGATGCTTTTTGGTTCTTGGGGTTCCCCCTTAGCATCATCGGATTGAGTCTACATTAGTGATACTATGATGGATGTCCTATGGTTTACATGGGTAATATTTATTTTTTTTCACTTATACCCTACTATTTCTATTTGTCTAGTTTATATTTATACTATTTTATTATTACTCATGCATCATAGTGATGGTTTTTATTTTTTTTCATTTCATCTATTACTGTTATGTTTTTTATTCTTGTAGAATTATTTACTAACATTTAATTATGATGTTGGAATTTATTTGTGGAAGTTAGTGTATTTTGGATTTCCAATATGGTTACAATAATCTTTGACATGGAATAAGATAATGGGTCGACATAGGATACTAAAAAACATGGGAGTAGAAAAAAAAACCCCACGGGATTCCAAATTTGGGTGGGTAAATTTTGGCGAGATTTGTGAAAACTTGATTGAATAGTCATTTCAAATCCATAATAACAATCATTTGACAGTAATGTATTGAGAAAAAAATAGACCAAATTAATTTAAAATATACCACAATACTAACATCATGGTTCCATATTCCTATAACCACACCACATTATTCCACTAAAAAGTCACTTAGAAAATATGGAATACATCCAAATGATAAAATATTAGTTCTACAATAATGATATGGGTGGAGTAGTTTATTATTAAATAACTTGTGTAGATGTAAATTCAAACCAAAACCATCACCTCATAAACAATAATGAATATCCTCATTTGAAAAATCACATCTCAATGTGAAATTTAGTTCACTAACAAGAGACCTTGGTTCTTGAAACATGTAGACCAATAATGATCTTTCCACTATTTATACTTCATATAAAATTGTGGATCAATGATAAAAATATTCTCATGGAAACATGTCACAAAGAGAAAGCCACACACATCCAATGGGATTCATAATTTTTTGATTGATCACCAATCATACAAGAAAAAAATCAAACATACCCTATGTATAAAAATTAACACAATGGGGGAAACGTAAAAAATCCCAAATGAGATCCATCAAAATAATTGACACAAAATAGGTAAACTAAAATCAATTGTTTTCAAAAAATCTATCAATATTTAAAAAAATCAATCTCAACTTTGATCAATGTTGAATAAATGGGTTAATATAAAACAATTCATGTGTAATTTTACGTTTGTTTTATCATAAAAAATTCAAATTTATATAACAAGGAACAACTAAACAACTATAATTACATCCTCTTAGAAGGTACCCAATGTCACCATGTCTCATTCATCAAAACCAGAATTTATCAACATGGTAACAAATTAACCTAATTAATCTTAAAAAAAGGCATAAACACCACAAGAGTGACTAATATTTCATAATCACTGAAAATAAAATGACCCCAATGAAAATCAATATGAAATTTTCATAAAAAGAAAATGTCCACTTTATAATTATTAATATATATACCTAAATTCAAAACATTCTAAACTCCACAACATGACATGGTTCTACCAACACACCCTCCATTAACCAATATCAAAAAAATAGAGAGATAATCAAATATTAAAAATTCTGAACAAGATCTTTGTGCAAGGATGGTTCTGGACCTACCACTCTATTTCGTATCTAGGTTGGCCAATCATACAAATTAATATCATCTACTAGATGAATTGAATCACCATTACTCTCATGTATATAAATGAATTATATACTCTTCAGTAAGTCCTTTCTGGGTGAAATCAACTAAACAACATGAAGCAGACACTAATTTTGTTCGTGTCACACATCCCAAACATGGAAGTCTCATTAGAATAAATGGGAATATAAAAAAAATACACCCAAATATGAATAAAAATCCCCACATCAAAAAATTATCATTTTCATAAAATATTACATCATTAAATAGATAATAAAAATAAATTTCTATTGGAATATGGTCGATATAATCATTAATAAGAAACAACACATCATATTTGAAAAAAAATTGAAATTGTATCTCATTTTAAGACATGTTATGATTATAGTCACATGATAATGGACTTTAAAAACAAAAATATTTACATGATTATAACATTTAAAAACAAATTCATTCTTAAGATATTTGCATTTTTCTTAGGATACTGGTAAAAATTCCTTCCCATAGAACAAATCCTCTTTTCTGAAACCACGTTCAATAGAACCCCATATGAAATATACCTCTTCTAAAATATATCAATGCACTCAATAACATTTTAGAAGTTTCCAATAAGGAATGATTTTAATGACCAATATACTAATTTAATTTTATTCATCTAACAACCCACTAAATTTGGTTGATATCTCAATGCACCTTATAATATTCGGTTCCTTTTTCCATATGATTCCCAGTAAACATATCCAAATAAAATACTAAAAAATAATTATAAATCATGTTTTCCAATGTAATTTTCCTCAAAACCGGATTTTCATCCCAATTAGACCATTAAACAACCGTGTATGGTCTAAACTATAACATAGTTCATCAAATAAAATCCCATTCAACATAATCAATACCCTAAAGACATCCTCTTTGATTAACTCCAACATGTTAGGACCATTATTGATGTAAATTAGTATCAGAAGTGGTCAAAAATGTATCCAAAAAATGATTCATAGTAGGTAATGGATTTGATACATTGATTAGTTGATCATTACCCAAGAATAACACAACACCAAAAGACATTTTTGAAACTTGATTAAATTCAACACATCATTTAGCAAACAGGAGACACCCAAGAATTTTAGGATCCCTTACACTTCCATCAAATAATTGATTTTGACCCAAAATAACATTTGTGTGTCTTAATGATGATCAAAAATCCATCAAATTATCCAAACTATAAAATAAATTTAAATTCTAACATTAACTAACCATGAATAATCTTGTTCAATCATTAAATGTGATTATTAGACACAAACTCGTGATCTACCAATTTGGTCACAATGATGGTCTTCACTATATACTACCATATTATACAAAAATAACTTGAGGGTTTTCCTTGACACAAACCCAATTTTATTTACCTAGAAATGATAAAATTTGTAACAAACTAGTATAGTCTAACACATCTTACAAAAAGGTTCATAGGTTGGTCCTGATCCCAATGAATTAGAAACTAGGTCTCTAGAATCACAAATCAATATCTCAATAATAATATCACCATTGAAAACTAAATTAAATTATAGTGGAAGAAAACAACAATTCTAGCATAGAGCATCGTGACAATGAATTTCAATGTAAAAAAAATTACCATAGCTAGAGAAATAAGAAATAAATGAGTCATAATCAAAATATATTATTCAACTCGTTTTGATAAACATGAATCATCATCTAGAATAAATACCCATGGATAAATTTTTAATATTTAAAGGTCTTTAGAACAAAGTATAACAAATAAAATATCATTATAAGAAAAATATATTTACAGAAAGATGATATGTATAACACATAACATCCAATAATAATCAAATTCTAAATTCCCTACGACCACTCACCACCTGCCAAAATTTCTATCCATGAGACCAACATACATGATACAACATGGGAAAATAATTTAAGAACCTAAATAAAATGAAAAAGGAAATATACATATGGTGGTGTATATATTGATCATGAGATACTCATTCCCATTGGTATCTAACAAAGGAGAGTATGAAAGACCTTATAAATTAAAATTCAATATTATTATTTTGAACTACATTTAGAAATTAGTATATCATAGGAAATTATATAACGGATAAACTATATCTACATAGTCAGTTGAATATTATTCTCTTTATACCTCTACCAACTTCAAAACGTAGGTAAATTATTAATTTTAAAAAGGAAACACATTGAAACTAAAAGTTGAGAAACAAAATACTATTCCCAAACAATCCATTTCAAATATCCTCCATTTCCATGTTCCAAAATACATGTCAAATATAATTTTGAGATAATATATTTAAAAATAAAAATAATCCATTAAAAAATATTGAAGTGGTCAAACAATTACTATTTCAATGAAACATGGGGAAACTAAAAAAATTACGTGCATCGTTTCTATTAAATTAAAAATGTAGAGGGAATAAAATAACAAAATAATTGTGATCCCCGTGGTAACATAAGAAAGGATGAAAAATGATCTTGTGAAGACTAATAGTCTATTGAATTAATTAAACATATCCATGATTCCTCAAACATATATATTGTGCTTCCACCTTACTATAATCAGAACATCCATATTACCACCCATTCATGTCATCATGTAAAAAATAAACACCTACAAAGAATAACATTCCAATATCACATGATATCATATACACACTCAGTAATCATACTGTGCTAATATAACATAGACATAGGTTTCATGGTTACCCATGATGTTTAAAAATAGAGGTGATCCTGATATCACACGAAGCTTCGAATGCATCAATAAAGGGTAAGTATTAAATCTTATTACCCCTCCACCACCATCACATTAAGTAACCGATTTAAAATAAATGTACTAGTTTCAATATTTTTTTCCAATAGGGGTGAAAATACACAATGAGATTAAAATAAATAAGGCATTCCCAACACTTAGTATAGTCACAACAATAAAAAAAATTTACTATGTGTTGAAGAAGACTTTAAATAAATGATAGTGATGGAAAAAATTTAAATAATTCAATAGTAGTTATGCTTTAGAATCACTATTTAATTTCAACTTGAAAATAAATTTATAAACAAATATTTTATTTAGAAACCATTTTGATAAAAATATCACTTCTAATTGAAAAACCATTCCAATTAAAGAAACATCTACAATCCATGCCTCCCAAATTTATATAAATTATCCAATAAAGAAAATGTATTAAATGTTAATCACACCATAAAAAACTAAATTCCATTTAGAAGATTCCCAAGGGGTTTCTTATATCAAAATTGTATTTATAAACAACCAATTTCCCAACATGAAACAAAAAATTGATACAAACCAAATAATTGTATGTGAGTTAAATCTTGAAAAACATTTTAACACCCATAAATAGTAGAACATATAGTCATAATTTTATATAAAGGGAATTTGGGAAATAATAGGCATACAATGTCATTTTTAGTTAAATAGTTTCATTGGAAACCCCAATGTAAATAAATAACCAAAATTCCTGCAGAATTATAAAATCCCAATTAATGATGAATTTGATTCCTATATTCCATAAATTTAAATAACAGAAAAATTATTTACACCCTAACCCATAAATTTTATTATCTATTTTATATGGTTAATGGGACATATTCAAACTAATAAAATAGGATGATTCGTCGATGTGAAAATGAACTAGAAGAGATTACCAAAAATACTAGCTTAATCATAAAGACAAACTAAGGTGGTTGGAATGACAACATTGATGTACATGAGGGGAGGTGCACCTAGTCTCTAGGTAAAATGTGAGGGGAGAATGAAACCACAAATGATTTAGAATCAAGTTGTGTAAATGTCAAAATTAGAAAAACATTTAAAACTGGTCAAAACATATGGTTCTGTCAATAATTTTAGTAAATAGCATGCCAACTATATAGTTGGAATGAGTGAAGACCTTGGTACCAAAACCATTTACCATCACTTGAACAAACCATGTGAAATAACTCAAAATTAAACTAAATCAAAAACACATTATTTACAAATGTATTCTCCCAACTACGTGGAATCTATGCTCGATCACCCCAATACCAAAAATGACATTCACTATTTGCACTATATATCAAAGGATTGGATCCAAGTTTATGCTACCCATTTGGATATAACATTTAGTAACAAAATGTATTGAAAATTAACATTCCCTTGTGATCCTACATGGTCTCTCATAAATATTGTGCACTGATAAAATGATATAGGGAATTATCCATTATTTCAAACTACTAAAATAAATTTCCATTAAAAATAAAATAATACAAAATTATATTTTCTAATTGAAAATTAAAAAAAATAATTACATGTTATTGTCACAATTTTTCAATCCCCTATAAGAATATTTATTTTCATGAAAAATATATGATCAATCCTTGAGAAAAAAAATCATGTTATTATATTCAACTTATTATAGAATTTGTGTACATAAATCATATCAAATCTTCCCATTGAGCCTTGTGGAGAGATTTTTTATTATTCCAACTCATGTTCATCCCGAGTATTAACCTTAATGATGTTATTTTTACTAAAACTATCTCAATATTAATTGGTTTCATGTATTTTAATCTAATCAAACTTGACTATAAATGAATATTCATTGTTGAAATAGGTTACTTAACTAGGATGAAATAATTGCTACATATTAATTTTTAGATATTACTATCATTTAAAAAATGGGTTTAAAAAAAGAAGTGGTTATTTAAAACAAACCATCCTATAATACCCTTATTATCTAGTTCCCAACCCAACATTCCACATACCTAAAGGTAGTTCCCAATTGACATGTGCTGGTGAATAGTTATCACACATCAAAAAAAACCAGAGGGGATGATTTTTCTATACATTATGAAGATAACATAATATATATATATATCGAAAATAAACATTAAAGGCATAAGATGAAATATATCCCATAATTGAATGAAAATATTGCAATAAATTCAACATGATTGTTTCTAAAAAAGCTCCATGGTCCAAGTGAATCTAAAATGAAAAAAATCACAAAATAAGAAATTGATACTCTAAGTGATAACAGTATGATGTCCCACTATCTCACCACTAGATAACAAAAATAAAATAATTGACATATCATCTCCTCACTACAGATCCATTCCCTTTCCTACATTAAGATATATAATAAGGTCAATATACTGCTTATGGGGGGTATTGGGTGTGATTTAAATAGGCATAATAGTATGAAACCAAAGAAATACATTTTAGATATCTCTATAACATTTTCAAATAGATCAACTTTAAAAAAAATTATTTATATTCAAATTATTATTTTTTATATCAACATAATGGTAAAACATTCCCCTTTTACAATAGGTCTAAAAAATCCAGGAAAATAAGTTTCAAAAAATGTTAGATATATCAAAGTAGATAATCAAAACAAAACATTAAAAATTAGAATTACATGTATAATAACAACAGGGATCACTACTCATTATTAAATCTAAAATACTCATTCCCAAACATAGAACATTATGTACATCATGTCCCTAGATATATTAATTGAATCTACAATGAACATAAATACCACAAAAAGTGAACCTCCCAATAGAGTCTAAAATTTCCCTAGGAAACATGGCCTAGAGGTCAGAGGAGGACACCATTAGTATACCCCGAAAAGGTATAAAAGGAATAAGACTATTACAAAATCTTCCAACTAAGTAACTAAGGATTTCAATGTGCTATATTTCAAAAATATTTCACCAAATACATGCATTGAAAACCATTTCATAAATCCATTTCACAATTCCTTCAAATGAAAAATTAGTTTTCCAAATATAAGGGTAAATTTTTTTTAAAAATCACATTTATGTATATAAATAAATAAATAATTCCATTCTATTTATTAAACAATTTTCTAAAACAAGTACAATAATGATTCATCAACTATTGGCTATAGATGGAAGCACATTCCTCAAAATCGTGTTTCACACCAAAATCGACAATATCCAATAGCACCTGATGGAATATATAACAAAAAAATTGAGGCCCTATAAATGATTCTCATGATATAGAATCATATTCACAAACATAAAAGGTTTATATAGTGGTTAGGTCACACGTACCTCCAGAACCATGAACCTAGTGTACTATAACGAATAGTGATAGGTCCCTAGGAGAATAACACACATTGAATCTAGCCAGGACTAAAAATAACATAATTATAAGATCAATGGATCTAAAAGAACTATGAAATGACACTTCCATGACCAATGAACATAAATAATAGGATGTATATCATACTAAGAAGGACACTGAACAACCACAATGATTATCAAGTATGGAAATATGTAATTCAAATGGATCGAATATATCCAAAATCACATATGAAAGAAACTAATGTTCAAGGGAAGGAAAAATAGAGAGAATGAACTCTTTTTTAGGAATGCAGCAATTATCAATATTGAAGACCTAAACTACTCATTAAGTGTTTTTATGATTAACAAACTAAATTCTACAGAATTCAAATATGAAAAAAAGGTGTCACCTCGACATAAAAAACTATAATCATACTTTCCACGACCTGAATCAATTTAGTGTCATTTATATTTTTCATTCCATGAACTAGTTCATGAAATCTACCTTGTAATAAATTCACATCATGTAACTTGTTGACAACATGAATGAGTCAAATAGGATGTATGAAATCTCAATTCTATATAAAAATTATTAAACCATATTTGAAATTCTTTGATCCCAAAGTGAAATATATAAATCCTTTGAAGAAGTTATACCCATTCTCCATTAATTCCAACAATCGTATATCTTATATGTTTTGGTAATTTTCGCAAAAAAAATCTCTCATTTATGGAAAGGCCTATACAACATCCAAACAAAAAGGATAGAGAATAAGTATGTGAAATATAGTAATATAATGTTACAATATCGCCACCATTAGTCATTATATCCTCAGTTAATAATGTAGACGATGGGTGCACTGGAAATTGGTGAGGCTGGTACACCATCAATGATATTTTATGCTCCCATATGTCATGAGAATCTGATCTATGTAATTATAATAATTTGACTAACAGAACATTATTCCCATGGAAGGCATTCACATGAGAATTTGATATCTTACATGGATTCTATGTAATGAAAACATGTATCGCTATCTCAAACACTTCACAAATCTGGATTTTAGAGGGATCATGGTGATACTTTATTGACTGAGATACGTGGAAAACATATTGAATACTTATTAACAGAATAAATAATTACAATAGATAAGAAACCTAATCAAGAATATCAGTGTCCTGAAATGTTACATCATTTCTCAAACACAAATGTACCTATTTATTTCGCTTATAGTGACCCAACAAGGAAGAACCTTCTCAAAAAACCATTCACCAATGGAATAACCCATAGGAATATTTTCAAAATATAGATAATATTTCTTCTTCAATTGTTCATAAACTAGACAAAGATGTTTATATTTAATCCCCACAAACATCTCTTGAATAATACATGGCCACATAAAAGAGGCTCACACGCAACTTACAAATAAATATGTGACCAGAACAGCCAACCATAAATGGACTTGAAGGGAGACATACAAGTCGATAATAACTAATAGTTATTTTAATAAAAATTAATCAGTCATTTTTGGGTTTCCCATAATCCAACAAAATCAATGATATAGGAAAAGTGATTATCCTCCATAATGAAAATAGATTGCTCCGTTTGACTATCTATCAATAGATTGTATGTTATAATCAACCTGAATTGAGTCCCCATTTCATCTTGAAGAATCTTCTTGAACTATGAGGTAAACTTATGATCCCTATCTAAACAATTAGATATAGAACCCTATGTTACCTCATGATCTCCTGCACATGAAACATGACCATATATTTGATATTAATGGCGTCCTCAACCAAAATAAAATGATTTGATCTAGTAAACTAATCAAAAAAAACTATATAGATTTCTTTTATGTGGGATTTTTTGATAATACACCAACAATGTCCATGGACAGATTGTAAGATTTAAAAACTAGAACTAAAGGAATTTAGAGAAAGTAAAACGTTTTTAGATACTCTAACATTATCTATTTTCATGTTTAATAGTGGGGAACATAATCTAAATTGTCACATTTCATGATCATCCACCAGAATAATCATCTCATTTAATAATACATAATTATATTATATAAATGAATGTCCCATGAAGAAAAATGTTAGTCAACTAAAATTTAGCTCTACACAAATTTTTATAAGAAAAACCTATTAATAAATTATTTAATACCATTATAAATTAGAGAACAATAAGAAATGCTCTTCCCACTATAAATGGATTCTATAATTACTCTATTTTAATCATCTTTCTACTAATCCTATAGAATACACTCAAGGAGAGAATATGATAACTTATCACTCCTCAGAACCATTCTTGAAATGTCCCCTTGAACTTCCAGATGCAATAGAGAATTCATTCTCATAAGGTTACACTATTCCTTTGATTTTAAAATATCCTCTAATGTCACATTCCAACAGATAGCATCTGCATTTACATTCCCCTTCCCAAAGGTGTAGGAAATGTTAATGATAAATTAATGAAGGTATTCCACCATCCATATTTATCTAATATTTAATTCATTCTATTAAAATATATATCTTGGATTCTTATGGTTAGAAAAGACTCCAAACCTCTCCCTAAAGAGATAGTTCCCCCATATTTAATCCCATTCATAAATGAGGCATGATCCAAATCATGAGTAAATTAATTCTTCTCAGGATTCTGATGTTGAATACAGTATAGTTTATAGGAAGTTCACTATTCATAGGTATGCATCATAGAGAAAAAATAAAATAATAATTGTAATCCACATAACCTATTCTAGGATCGGGTAACATCAAAATATGATATAATGTAAGAATTAATTTCTTTTTATCAAAAGATGATTGGAATTTTACATCACTTGAAAATTTCAACCCAATCTAGGAATGATTAGTCAATGATGATACCAATTTTGGGAAATACTTGAAAACCATTGATTAAATATAGAATTACCATGGAAGATTCAAATATCAAATAAATTATGTGGATCCTCACAAGAAAAAAGTAGCATTCACCATCTATGGATCAACTGATAAGTAATGTTCAGAAATCATGTGCCCTTTGAACACACTTTAGGGATCCATATACTGTATTATAAAAGAATACCATTTAAATGGTGACTATTTGTGACTTCCAAAACCAAACGTAGATGGTTCTCATGCTCAAGGTTTTATCTTGAATAAAAAAATATTATCATCCATGAACACTCCCAAAAAAATTCTTTAATAATGATGGAATATCTAGTTCATAAAATATAAAAACATGGGAGTATTAGTCATACCAAAAGAAATCATAAGATATTTAAAATGGCCAAATGTGCTTTGAAAATCCATCCTCAGAATAACAGACTATCAAAATCATTGTTTATGATAACCTAACTAAAAACCATTTTTTGAAAACCATGTTCCCCCATTTAACTAATAAATAAAATAATACATGTGGAGAAAATGATATATTTTCTTATTAATCACTTGTTTTAATGTGAGATAGTTCATTCACTTTCAGAGTTTATTTCCAACCTTCATGGAAATGACCATTGGAACTACACAAGATGAAACATCAGGGAATGTGATACTGTTATCAATTAGATCATCCATCATGATATTGAGCTCTTTAAACACTGTTGGTGACATATGTTATGTGGGTAACTTGATTGGTTGAATACCCACCAATATATCAACTGTGAAAACTACGTCCCTCTCTACAGGAATACCAAAGAAGTTGTCTGGGAAAATTTTTAAAAATCTCTAAAGGAAAGGGAATACCTACCAAAGAAGAAAATACATTGGGATCAAACAAAAAAATAGATAAAAAACTCCTAACCTCTTTGTGACAATGTCTTGTATGACTAGACATCAGATCCCACTCTCCTAAATAAAGCTTGGAGATATTGTTGTTATCCAGAAAGGGGAAATACAAATAAAAACAATCATATTTTTCATGATAAGTGATAATCCATTCCATCCTGATGAGGAAATACAATAGATCCATATTGATAATGATGAATTCATAAACAAACTCAACATAAGCCATCAATAGAGATCAAGAATTCCATTAAAACTTCTACTATCTCCTCTTCCCAAGAGGTTTATATAACTCGTTAACAAATTCCATGTGATTCATTTTCTATTTATGAGTATAAAGAAATTTGTAGAATTAAATGAGTGGAATGAATCCATACTGAATAATGTTTTCCCAATAAAAGATCATGCATATATGTTACAACTCAATATCTCTAAAACTGCATAACCCTCCATCGGATACTCATCGTTTCTGTAAAGCAACATCAGTACTTAGGCCTCTGAATAGAGCCATGTAGACATTGAAACATATAGTTATGATGTAGAAACCTTTGGATATAATGCTACTTGATTATAAAATGTGTAGACTAATCCTGATTGATACAATATAGGTGTTCATAGGGGAAATAACAATTTTCCATAGTCATAGTTGTACAATTATAATTTCTAGTGTTCCCGACCACTCCACACTGATATGAAGTCAAGGGAACACTATTGGATATTACTAATGGTGTAGAGGAGCCCCACTTCTGGGAACCACTTCCACCACTCTTGTGATGCCTATTACACTTCCACTTCATTAACTTCGTGATACTAACATTTACACTAGGTTGATGAGAAGAGGAATAATGTCTTACCATTCATTCCATATCTATCACTACAATCATTTATCTATCTACTATGTGCACATAATTAGAATAATTTATTTATGAATACATGTGATATTTTATCCAATAGCAGACCTTGTAGGTACTTATGAGACATCAGATACACATTATTCTCTACCTCGACAAAAAAAACCTTATCCAAGAATAAATTGTTTTATACTAACACTAATATCTCTCCCTAATACACATAGTCTAACTCTAGATACATTATCATCATCAATGACTCTGGAAAATACTATAGGATGAAGAGGGTCTTTAAACAATTATATTCCAATACCACATGCACATCTACATGTAACATGGAATACCACCATCATTTGTTGTGATCGTTGAGTCTAAACACTATTCCATTAACCATGATCTTATCAGGGGTATCTAGGTAGTTTATGATTTAATAAATAATTGACATCAAGTATTTTTCTCTGGGGGGACCATTTTAATCCCTAATGGATGGAGGTATCAATTGAATTACCTCTCGAGATTGATCACTTTGTCCCCCAACTCTGGGTTGTACCTCAACAACATAGTTCTAGATTTCTATTTATATTTTGGTCCATGGAATGAACAATATTCTTGATAGTCACTATAATAATATACTCTAATGTCTAATTAACTTGAAGATAATCATTGATACCCTCCAATTAAATTCCCGGATGATGTCTCAAATTTATATCAATACACACAAAAAGGAAAATAAATGATCAAAGGTATGAAAAATATGAATTAAAATAAGAAAAAAATAATAAATTGTAAAAATTTAGATCATGAACTCAACACAAAAGACCCATATCCCAATATCCCATGGTAACTTTAGTGTGATTAAGGAATGAGAAATCTAGAAACCCACTAAAACCAACCTATTGAATCTTGACAATACTATCTCTCACCTACCAACATCCCAAGACTACATATAACCTACCACTAATAACAAAAAGTAATTATCAAACCCGAGATTTCAAAAAATGTATGTCCCAATCCAATCATCCAAAATCTTTATGGGTATTCTCAATCACCATGTGGTTGTGACTAGCAGCTAGAGGTCAAAAAACAACTAAAGGGATTTATTTTTACTAACATACTGAAGAATGCATTCCTTATATATACATAGAACATAAAAGTACTGAATAAAAAACATGTAATATACTCCATAATGGAAAGAAAATAGAAGTAAAAAATACAACTCCATATAATCTAAACAAACTCCATGTTATGAGTTAAATAAAAAAGGATAATATTGAAAATGGGAAATAATTTCTCCATGTGATAAGCGGATGATGTCCCCCTATCTCAGAACCATATATCAAATCTCAAATGAAAGAAAAATTACCTCCTCACTCGAGTACCATTCCATTTTCTACAAAAAAAACATGTTATGAAAAGGTCTATGCCCCACTGAAGGGGTGATTAGTGAGATATATAAATAGTATGAGTAGCAACCCACCAATGAGTTCCAAATCAAGTCTCTATATGAAAATTAAAACAATCATGCCATTAATGAAATAAAGGAATGAAAATCTATTAATATATTTTTATATCAATGGCCTGGTGAAACATTACATTTTTTTGACATTTCTATGTAATATATGTAAAACAATTTTCAAGCACATCATATATATAAATTCATGTAATTAATGTTGAATAATAAAAATCAGAACCATGACTAAAATCTTATCGAGGATCACTGTAGGTCAGACTCGGTAGAACATGCATTCACAACTGTAAAAAATCATGTGCATCAATTTGAGAGATATATGAATCAAATATAGATAGAATAGGAACACTACCATACGTAAACCTCCAAACAGAGTCTAGAAAATCCATATGACATGTAGAATAGGGAGTATAGGAACACACCTCTTATGAAACATGTGATGGTATCAATAGACGATGACTACTTCTAAACCCTCCACTTAAGTACGCAAGTCCTACCATGTGATATATTTTCCAAACCATTTAATAAAAACCAATCAATGTAACAATTTCAAAAATTTATTTCACAATGATAGGAAATTTCCTATTATTTAACAAAAATAGGGGAAACAAAAAATTTCAAAAAAACCCCATTTAACGCCAAAATTCAATAAATCATGCCAATTCATTTATAAATTATTTTTGGATACCATTTAATTTAATAATCATTCATCAAAGGCTATAAAATAAATCCCCTACCAAAATCTTGTGTTTCACACTAAATGTGAAGGGATCAAAAACCAATAAAAGGAATGAATAACAATAAGCAGATGCCTTATCAACAATCCTCAAACCTTATAATCATATTACATGTAAATTATGTTTCTATGAGAGGTTTGGAAAAATATTCCATGAAAACCAGACACCTGTTGCGCCACAACGAATAAGGACTAGCCCCTAAAAGAGGAAGACATAATTTATCTAGAAGGGAAAAAGAAGAACATCACCAAAAAATAAACAAATCTTAAAATGGTGTGAAATAAAACGATTGTGCCCAATTGAAGTGAAGAATTAGAAATAGTTCTTAAAAAATAGAGAAAATAAACCCCAAAAAGATCAAGCACTGAATTATGTGATTTGGAAGGAGAGGAGATATATAAAATCTATTAGGGAAACAACTATGGTTCCAGGGAATAGAGAATAGAGATATTTAAATTTTTAGTCATCTTACACAAAAATATATTAAATCCTTAACCATTTCAGGCTGTGAGTCCATGATTAATGATGTGAATTCCATGGAATCTATATAAAAAGACAAAAGTGACACCTTGGGTTTAATAAACCCATATCGAATATTTCATGATGAGAATTTTTTTCATAGCTTGTATCATTTTCACACTCTAATCATGTTCAAAGAATCTTCTTGGTGATAGATTCATCTTTTGTAATCAGTTCATTGTGTGAATTAATCTAGAAGGAAGTGCACAATCATAATTATGGTGAAATAATACAGATAAATCTCTACATCCCTATAATCAAAGGTCAATCATGTAAAATTGTTGAAAAATTTATACTTGGACTCCATTAGCTAAAAAAACATGCATCCCCATACATTAGGATATTTACCCCCAAAAAATTATTCCCTTCCTCAAAATTCTAATAACTCACACAAAAAAATAAATATAATAGGTAATTGAAATAAGTTAATGAGATATTAGACAATGTTATAAAATATTATCATCAAACGACAATATATATATAGCACAAAATTTTTAATAAGTTGTAATTTTTTTATATGATTGTTTTTAAATTAAAAAACATTTTTTGGATGAAATCATGAAAAACTTTTAAAATATAATATAATTGTCATCAAACCATATTTTTCAAATATTATAATTTTAATGTATATATGGTGATGTGATTTTATCTGCCCCATAAATCCACATATTAATAATTTATGAATAGTTAGAAATGATTCAATATTGTAATACCACCTTTAGGATCAATTATCTTATCCCAACTGTACTCTTTTCATCATTGAAATTTACAATAATTTCATAAAATAATCTCAAGATGTATTTATTGAATACCGATTATATAATCTAGAATGGTTAAATGGAATTTAAGAGCATAATAAAAATCTACGTGGTTTATATTTATATCAATGGATTTATATTTATAAAAAATGATGAGAATGTTTTTCAACATTTCTTTTTTTTTATGAAAAAAGTGACTAAACATTATTTTAGTTATATAAATGTAAAATACTTCCATTTTATCTTAACAAAGAATTTACTTTCCTAAAATGGTTACGAATACTATATTCAACATTTTAATCATTAATTTTTATTTTTGGATATCATAGATTAATGAACTATCTAAAATTGGATACATTTTAAAAAACATGACAATATTTATTCAAAAAATTAAATTTTTTTTTTTTTGAGATAAATGTTCTTTCATAGTTAGTAAAAATTAATTTAATACGTATCAATTTGTAAATAATATAGTTTTGAACTTCTCTATTTTGATCCTGGAATAACCAATATTTGGATCCATAGAGAATACCCCAAACATCTAGTAATTTATATGATCATTCCTTATTCCTATGATTGAATACACATTTGTAAACTTATTGTATTAATAAACAATATGTAAGAATTTTCTTTACAATGATGAGTATTCCCAAATTTTGACCATTTATTATATTTCATTTCATTTTCTCTTCTAGTGTCATTTCATTTCACATGAACAAAATTTTTTCTTATTCTTTTTCATTTCCCTTGATATTATTACATTTGGTTATGCATTTTGAATATTTCCTAATTTTTTTAAAATATATTCTTTTTTTCATTACCTAGGTATTTTTAACCAAAATAGCCAAATTCTTTTTCAAATTAATGTCCTTATCAACATTTTTTATTAATTAAAGGAGATATATGAAATAAATCATAACATTTTTAATAGTAAAAGTTATCATAAAATTGTGGAATCTATAAGGGAGTGATTCATGTATGATATCTTTTAACAATTAGTCACATAGGTTATGCCCAATAATATTTAGTTGTTGAATATATCCGTTCATTTTGATATGTGAGGACTCTCCCATAAACCCTCTCCAATCCTGGAAATAAAATATGACTTTGAAAATTTATACGGATCATGTCTAACCAAATAGATTTATAGATCATGGACATTAATTAAAATTATATAATAATTCATTATCTCTTGTGATATAATTTGTTCTCTAGACATATATGATAACATCTATCACTAAAATACTATCACTTCATCAAGGTTCTTTTGATTTACATCGAGATCAATATCACTCTCCCCCATTTTAAGAGGATTGAATACTAGAGACTCTAACACATTATAATTCCATTCAATGTGTAATATATTTTTCTACTACATGTACTTTTCCAAAATATTAATAATATTAATAATATTTTATTCTCCAGCATATATCACGTGGATAAGATTGTTAATGAAATGTCAATTTTACTACAAAAATATAAAAGTGTATTATAAATACATTACATGATAACAAGAATATGTGACATTAAATTATTCAATTACCTTAGTAGCCTACCACTATTTTATCAAGTCGTGATATGCATCACTAGTGCACTTAGAATGTCATTTAACTTGGAAATATTACTAGTAAGGATTCATATTTCATAACACATATACTATAAAACCTATATTAATTCTATAAGAAGGTATTTAACTAAATGGTCAAACAAATTTATATATTTTCGCACTATGATAATTTTAGTGAATACCCAAAAATTGAAATCCTGAAGTGGATTTCCCCAAAACATCCCCATAATTTTTTTTATTAAATAGAGAAAGTCCATTATATTCATTCATGCTTGGTTAATTCAACCATTAAAATTATTCTAGACTTCCATATAATTCCAAATTCCCCCAATAATGACCTGAACTGACATATTAACTATGATTCCATCATAACATTGGTAAATTAAGGAAAACCAAAATTCCTCTATTGATCACTAATGAACCAACAGAGAAACCCAAAACCCCATAAGGAATAAACTATCCTCAAAGGAATATTCTCAATAATTTCGTAACGATATCCAAAAAACACTAACACAAAACAACGACTGATATTTAACTCCTATCAAAATATTAATCAATATGTAATATTATGGTTCAATCATTGGGGGAATGAATGATAAATGAAACAATACCAGAATCATTACTTATGTAATTCCTCCCATGTTGAATCAATGAAAAATCAAGAAGATCTTTTTAGTGAACAACTACACCACATAATATTGAGACATTGAAGAACATACCAAAGTTCATCATGTTTGATCCATAACAACCTTTATTTACCAAAATTATCCCAAATGGACCTTTAGAAACATAAAAACCAAGGTCTAAGGGCCACAAAAGCAACTAAAATATTATAATCACTCAAAATAAAAACACCCAAAGAATTATTAGATAAAATTCACCTCGAAAGACAATATTGACTATGAACCAGTCTATTCAAAATCCAAAAATCAAAACTTCATAACATATAAAATATGAATAATGTTCTTATAAAAACAATATCATTAACATAGATCAGTATAATTAGTCGGAGGTAAAAGTTCATAAAATTACAAAATAGTAAAAGGTCTCAGAGGATTTAAAAACTACCACTCTATTCCATGTCTATGTAGGTACATAAAATAAAAAATTCACATCTGTTCATCATGGAAAATCACCATAAGATTCTTGTATATAAATACAATTTTTAATATTAATTATGATCTTTTTGGTTGGCCAAAGCTATATAAAACAAAGCACAATATTGTAAAATTCACATCTCACACCTCAAACTGGGCAGTGCAAATATACTTAATGGGAATATCCAAATATATAAAACCACTGAGATAATGATAAAAAATAAAAATTAATAAAAACTAATTTTTCATAAAATATTACAACTCCCAAAAAGCAATAAAATCACATTTCATTAGGCATACACTTGACTTATTGATTAATAAAACTCACAACATCAATTTTTAAGTGAAATTTAAATTATTTGTCACATTAACATAAGAAAAATATCTAATTGATTGATAAATTATTTTTGAAACCCTATTTAATACAAGATTAAGAAATTTTAATACACAATATCCCTTAATATGTTTCCATTTCACTTTGAATAATAATAATAAATCCTTCAGAAAGAACATATCCTGTTTTCCAAAAAAACACATTCAATACATCTGTTTTTATATTATACATATTATAAGAGATCCATAGAGAGTCAATAACCTTTTAAAAATAACTCATTACATATGATTTCAAAAACCAAAATTTGTCATGAATTATAATCCACTTTGAAACCTCTAAAACAGTTGTAAACTCATAATACATTGTATCATTTAGTTCATTTTCAAAATTATTTCCAATTTACCTTACAAAATCAACCATACACGATTAATTATAATAACATGTTATGGAAATACAAAAAATTCCTAAAATAAAATTTTCATGGAAATTAGACCCATAAACCACTCTCTATGTCCAAGAACATAACAATATTAATCAATCAAAATCAATTTAAACATAATGAAATCTCCAAGGAAGTCATCTCTCCTACATCTCCAACATGTGGAGACAAATTTAAGTGTAATAAAGAATCAAATTTGGCCCAAAAATATTTTCACAAAGGATTAGTACTAGTTCATGGATTGTTAAAATGGTTTATTGGATCACACAACAAGGGTAACACATCTCGAATAGAGTTTACATGACCCTGAGTAAAGGCGACATATAGTTTACCAAACATTGGGTTCAAAAAAATCATTTTCTATTCCACTCCCCATCCATCCAAAAAGTATAGTAAACACAAATATCACTTATATTTATTATTAGAGAATAAAATACCGTTAAAATAACCAAACAATAAAACAAATTAAAAATATATAATGAAAAAAACATGAAAAATAATTTTTCATTCTGAATGGTGGGGATTAGAGCCCAACTCATGATATAAATCTTCTGCCAGGATGATGGACCTAAATCCATAATACCATGATAAACACGTGTAATAATATAATGTTACTTGACCTGATTCCCTTTTTGATAACCTAGTTTCTGATAAAAAAATTAACTAACTTCCATGGTCTCAACCATCTCACCACTAGGGCTGAAGGGTTATCATGATCCCAATGGGATGGAAATTAGTTTCTGGTCATCATCAATCTATCATTCAGGAATGATTTCACCCATGAAAAATAAATAAATCATCATTTTAAATATACCTAGACTATAGCATACATCATGAAGACATATGACATTAATGTGAAAAAACATATAAAAAACTGATGAAATAAGAATAAAAAAAGTCATAATCAACGTATATAATCCAAATAATTTATATTTATTATGGAATCATCAATGTTATACCACCACACTAACATTTTTGAAATTTAATTAAACATATGAAAATAAAATAAATAAAATAGGGAAAAGTGGTGTGAAATATAAAACAATATTAAATAAAGGATACATAATATACAAAAAATAATCAAACTCCAAATTCCTGAGGAATACTCACCACCTACTGACATATTCTTCCATCAATCCAACCTATGAGAAACACTATTGGAAAATAATATGATAACATAAATTAAAATAAATGGAAAACATACACATGAGGGTTTATATGTTGGTTGCGTACTAAACATGTAAAATGGGATCCCTCCATGAATTCTATTTAACATAATATAAATTACATTTCCAAATTTCTAGTTTTAACATCATTAATACTATAAGAAATCAAATGAAGTTGTATCATGGGAAAAAAAGTAGCTACATGTTATAAGGCCCCGGCCTTAAACCTTACTTAATATTGAATTAAATTAATAATTCACATTGAGTATCTTTTCAGGCTTAGAGTTTTAGAGAATTAGGACAGAACTATTACATCTCAAAATATTACAAAGTAGAAACTTCTACTAAGTTTCCATAAAATAAAAACTCTTAAAACGAAACATATCTAGTTCCATGTTGTTGGTAGCATGACTTTCCCTTGATCCCATCCTTGACCCTATTCCACGTTAAGTCCTGTGAAAACATTTCAAAAACATGGGATGAGCATAAAAAGCTCAGTAAGGGATACACAAATAATGAAAACTATTAGTTTTTCAAAATAACAAGTAAACCATGTATACTTTAACAAAGTAATACTTTTCACCTTTTCGAAGTAGTAAAAAACCCTTCACTGAATAAAAGTTCATTACTTACCATTCTATAACCAAAAGATTACCATAAAACCCATATAAAGATCACATAACATATAATGGTAACTTGGGACATAAACATACTTAAGTGGAATAACCATAAGGTTGACTTCCACACAAATCACTTAATGGAATAGCCATTCGGCCGACTTCCATACATACTTAATGGAATAGCCATACGGCCGACTTCCATACCCAATGCATTGGAGGTTATAACGTAACCACCCGTCCTGGTATTCACGGCACCACCCGTCATATGGTTTATCACGTAAACACCCATAAAATGTCCAAGTACCATCATTACACATAAAATATTGAAAATATAAACATTTCAATAACAACATTTCATTTTCAATCACAATAAGTAATTCCCAGATATTGAATTGATCAATCCATTTTCAAAAACCATTTAAAAGAGATTTTTGAATCAAAGTGTTCCATACCATTTTGAAGCTTTTAATGGAATTATAATTTTAAAACATTAATGTCCATATAAATAAATACTGAAAACAATTTTAAAAACATGGACATTAAAGATAAATATTTAGAATAATAAATCTTTAAAACGTTTAAAACGATATTTTTGTTAAATAGTTTTTAACAAAATGAGAGACTCTTGAATACAAATAATAGTGGAATAACATTTAATCCGAATTTCATAATATCGTGAGAATAAAGGGATTCATGATATAATATGTCAAAGGACAGTATACACACCATATAAGAGTGAATTGGTGCATAACAACAATGAAGTCTCAAAAGAAATGTAAAATGAGATGAAATCCATTATAAAGAAGGTATCCTTAAATTAAGGATAAATCAATCTCATAATTATGTGTGACAAATATAAATACACCCAATATAAGTGGATATTAAGTGTAAAACAATCAAATGTTATTCACACATTTTCAAAGGATTACATATTCAATAACTACATTTTGAACCCAAAGAAATCGAAATTGGGTTAAAAAGTTCCCTTGGTAAAATTCGACAGCCTAACGGTGTCACATAAAATTTTACAAAAAGGGTTGATGAGAGAGATAAAGGGTATCTCATCACTTGGACAAAAAATTTACATAAATAAGGATATAGAAGAACACATCCCAACATAATAGTATGTGAATTAAAAGACATAACAAAAGAACTCTTTTAAAAAGAGGAGGGTGAAAGGTCCCCTTACCGAGTTGGGTAACTTTCGAAAAGTACACCCCATGGAAGAAGGGCATACAATGAAGATGTAAATACCCATAAATGAAATTATACTACACAAAGTGTATAATAATGGGCAGTAAATACACCACTCAAAGGAAATAGTGGCAAATGTAGCATAAATTTCACGGGAATAAAAGTGAGAAGAAAAATCCCTTACGAAAACTCGGCAGCCTAACGGCGCCACTTAAAACTTCCAAAATGGATTGATGAGAGAGAATAGGGTCTCTCATCACATGAACAATAAAAATTACAGTAAGAGTAATATAAAATAACATCCCAATAACAAGAAATATGATCTTTAAAAGGAATGACATAAAAGAGCGTACTTAAAAAGAAAGAGAGGAGTAGGATCCCTTACCTCGGGTCCGACTTGACTCGATCGTTCTTTAACATCCTGAATAATAAACTTGAGTTAATTTATACTTGATTAAGAAACTTTTTCAAGTTCATTATTCTTTTTATATCAATTATTTACATGTTATAAACATTATGTAATCATTTAAGTTAACAATGTTTGTTTTGTCGATATTTGGTTCTTAAGTCAAAAGTGGACTTCTTACAATTACATGTTGTTCGTGTGGTCAATGGTTCATTATATCCAGAATGATATTCATAATTTGGATATCATATATATCATATATATCAAGAATATACATCTATTTATAATATTACATAATCATTTAGAGGTAATAAATGAAATGCACCGTTCATGGAGACGGTAAGCCATACGTACGCATGAACGCTACTTTCATTTCTTTGTCATATTAATGGAATTAAAACTAAATTAGAGGTATGTATATTTTAATTCCAGAATTATATTCATCATTTAGATGTATCATTCATCATATATATCCATTATATACATATAATTATAATAGTACATTACATTTGGGGATAAGAAATGAAATGCACCGTTCATGGAGACGGTAAGCCGTACGTACGCATGAACGCTACTTTCATTTCTATTTCATATTTTTATGAAATGGAATAATAATGATATATAGGTATATTATAATTACAGTATAACAACATATATAATAACTTTAAATCCATCCTTTATATGTCTCACATATGGCATTAACGAATCACATCACTTTGAGGGGGCGGTAGTCCGCACTTCCTTAAATGAAGATATCGCGTTTACCCATAATGGAAACCATAAAGGTATGCCCAAAATGAAAAATACAGAAGATTAAGAAAAACATAAACATATTATATATCATATATAAATATAGTGTCATCTTAATGGCCACCTTTGAAGGTGTTAAAATAATGTTGAACAATCATCGTTTTGGGAGGCCGAAATTCGCCATCCACGGAAACAGTATGTTCTTTAACCATTAGATGTAGGTGTGTGAAAGTGTAGCTCAAATCCTTCTTATAAAAACATCCTAGTATATTGATTATACTGGAGTTGTTACAAAATAAATGAATAAAAAGATTTTAGGGGGTTGGATAAGCAAAATAAAACAAAAGGACTCAAGTGAAGACATTACCTTAAAATCGGGTAACTCCCTTTGGTTTGAGCTCAAAGGCTTCCTTGGGAAGACTTCTGCCCAAAGTGAGGCTTCAAGGAGTAATAGAGGGAAGTGGAGAGATAAAATGGGCAGAGGTTGGCCAAGACAAAGGCTTTGGGAGTGTGGGTAAGGAGGTAGAGGTGGGGGCCTTTTATAAGAGGAGAGGAGGGGCACTCTTGTAAAGTTACAAAATGTTACTTTATTTTCAAAAGAGTTTCGAATTTTAAAGGTCCCAAATTGATTTATTTAGAGGATAAGGTGATAATGGTTCGAAATACACTCATCCAATAGGTTTTGGACATGTGTGGGTCTTAGATATTACATTATCTTTCCATTTTATTTAAATCGTTAAATAATGAGGTCATCGTTGCATCATTATGATGTCATAAATAATTTAATTTATTTAATGTCTAAAAATTATAAAAAATACTATGATGTGGGAAATCTTTTTATATTTCCAATTACTATTTATAGTAAAAAATATGACTTGTATAACCCCATGTAAAAATTGTTTTAGTAAAACATCTCAAGTTTGTGTCATTTTTACTTTAACATTAAATAAAAAGATATTTATGTCATTTTCCAACCAAAGTGGCTCCATGGGGTCCCCAAGTTGACCCATGGATTATCTTGGTCGGCCATGACACATCCAATGAGGGTAGTACATGTGTCTAGGTCATTTCATTTTATTAAAACATTATTCTTACCTTAAACTACACTAATTACCTCTAATCGCGATTAAAAACTTAATAAGTTACTATTCACCAAAAAATTATTTTAATCCCATTAAACCACATTTTACTTCTTAATGACAACCATTTATGTCAGATTTTTGAAATTCAAAACACAATGATGGCAAAATTTCATTTAAACGGAAAATCAGTTTTTATAAGTACCACTTAGTGGTTTCACTATTCATCAAAAATTGAAGTTTTTCAGAAAATTACCAAAAGTTCACCCTAAGCTATATTTGATATTCCGAATTCAAAAATGATGTATATTTTACAAAATTCAGAACATATAAATTGCATTAATTAATTTAATAATTAATTCCCGTTGTCAAAACAAATAGCGTGTTTTTATGAAACAAAATGTATCAAAAGATTGACACTAGTTTAAGTCTGATTTCAAAGTTAAATTAATTCCAACGACCACTATTGGATTAAATGGTAAAAATATATTCTAATTTCACTTTAAAACCAATTAAAAAGATAATCTAATCATATAAATAAATTAGATTAAAAGAGGTTTTGAGTTAAAATACAACATTTTTCACTATTCATTAAAAATTGAACTTTTTTGGAAAAATACCAAAAATTTACGCAAAGTAAACTTTGATGTCCCGATTATAAAGAAGAATTTTATTTTGTCAAATATAACACATAAAATTTTCAAAAATTGGATTTAAAAGAGGTTCGCCATCAAAAGGCAGTTAAGCGACCTTTTAAAGAATATTAGAATGTTTACGCTTAAAATTGGATTCATTTGCATTTTTTAATCCTCTAAAATTTATTGTAAAAGGTAAAAATATTTGACAAACATATATAATCATTTTGTAGTTAGTTCTTTTCATTCCCGTCATTACAACGGCTAGGTGTTACTACTATTTAAAATAATATTATTTTATTATTAGAGTGCAACGTAAGATTCCCAAGAAACTCGTTGTTGCGTGTTGGGTAGCCATCGAGCATAGAATACCCTTTAAAGTAATATTAATATTTTATTCACAAATATGGATAAATATAAAAATGTCATATTCTTTATTTACCTGGGGTGTTACATCCTTCCCCCCTTTTGGGAATTGCATCCTCGCAATTTTAAAATTGAGCTTGGAAACATCCTTGAAAGTCCCACATCAGAACAAGAGTCGGTAAAACAATCACTTTAAAATAAAGAAAGATAAGTACAGAGGTCACCCGAGTTAACCCATAATAGGATTCCATGTAGGAAAACATGGACATGGAAGAAAAAGCAAAGGGTCATGTTCTTGAGGGAGAGTGATAGTAAACATGTCTAGGACAAAGTTAACCATAAGAAAATCACAAACTTGTGATGGGTTAAACGGTATTCGATTCCCCAGTAGGAAAAGTTAATAGACAACATTTTTGTTTTAAGTTACTTTTTATTGAGGAATTTATTCATAAGGAAACATAATCACTTATCATGTTGACTTTTAACTTTTCCTAGATTCCTTAATCAAACTCATATTTTTTCCAAAAGACGAGCATTTAGGAAGACTTGTTTGCATTAAGAGTACTATAATCAACTTCTAGAGAATCACCTAATCCACCAAAGAGAACTATATAATTCTCATGTCTTTAGGCTTTAACCAAAACCAAAACCAAAAAGTTTAGTACAAGATCAGATAATCCAGAAAAGGATAACCCTTTAAAAAAAATCTATGCTTAATCTCCAAAATTTGTCCAACAAAACCCAAAGTTCAACGAGGACCATCCGATAAACATTTTGTCCATAAAATTCTTCAAAGTAAACCAAACTAAGATTGAAACCCAAATATTTGAAGGATTTAATCACATAGTCTTCCAAGTTACAAATTAACTTTTATCTCTAAATAACATCAGTTGCTCTTAAATTCTCATATTTAAAAGTAATTAACCTAATCACATATCCTCCATGATAGGTTAATCATTTCCATAAATAACCCAAAATAAACTTAATCTTGATTCCTAAAATCATCTAGCTAAAAAGAATCAGTCAAACTAACTAGGGAATTCACGTAGTCCAGTGGTAGGCGATAAATACCAGTCGCACTTTGGTTGTGGGTTCGATTCCCGCAGCTTTGTCCGATGCGACGGGTTGTCACACAGTCTGCGTGTTGTCCTTTTTCCAAAACTATATAGTTTTAAAACATTCCCCAAAACGAGATAAAATATTCAAAAATGATCATAACATATTTTAACCTCATGTTTATCTCAAGCCTTTCATTTTCCAGCATAACATATAATAACCCATAATTACCTCAAAAGTAAGGATCATATAAACCCAAATGGTTCTTGATAACTATGTCCACAAAAGAACAGATTACTATTCTTTGAATAAAAATTTTCATATATCAAACATCAGTGTTACACATACTATAAAAAGTCTTCTAATGTATCCCATCATCAAAAGACACTTAATACTCTTAAGAATTTCACCATAACTCTTGAAGCCCTTATATGTTGACTTCTTATTCATTCAACATTCTTCATGATCCATTAACCATTCCTTTCCAACTTATTCTGAAATACTTCTTTCCTACAAACAAAATCATGAATCATATCCTAAGATTCCAAAATAGAAAACAAAAGTTAAGAAATAATCCATACCTTTGATTGGTCATTGTCAGTTTCTTCATCCTCAATCAGAATGGCATTAGGTATTGGTAAACAAGTATTTGTATGATCTTGGTGATCCCATTCATGAAACTTCTTCAAAGGACATGTGTTTGCATAATGACCATGCACACCACATTTAAAACATTCAATTGATCCCTCAGAAATAACTTCTTTCCCTTTCCTCGATTCAACTGGATGCTTCCTTTTTCCATGGCAGATTCTTGCTTTATGACCTTCATTTCCACATCTATAGCATATTCATGTCCCTTTGAAACATTTTCCTAGGTGTTTCTTTCCACATCTATGACACATAGGTTTTTGAACACACTTACCTTTATGATTATTACCTGTAGTTCCGTAGGGATTTGTTTCTCGCATATATGATGCCTTATAGAAATCACCAAGGTTTAGGTGGTCAATAATGACTCCAGATAGTTGGTTGAGGATAAACACAAGAGTTCTCATTACAGCTCCCATATCATTCAGTTGCTCGCTCAGAAAACTGTCACAGTTTCCTTCACATCCACCGTTACTTTGGTGCCTGCTAGATCCAGCCATTTACTAAAACCAAGGAGGTCAGTGTGAGTATATCAACAAAACCAGCATGTACTAAAGAGGAAGATAAACACTAATATATACTTACTCATTCACTTTATCTAAAAACTATGACCCTTTCTAAAATCCTAACCATTATGGTCATGTCACTTATGTTTAAAGAATACCCTAACCTCTAAAGTTATCTAAACCGACCTTTGATACCAACTATAAGGCCCCAGCCTTAAACCTTACTTAATATTGAATTAAATTAATAATTCACATTGAGGATATTTTCAGGTTTAGAGTTTTAGAGAATTAGGACATAACTATTACATCTCGAAATATTACAAAGTAGAAACTTCTACTAAGTTTCCATAAAATAAAAACTCTTAAAACGAAACATGTATAGTTCCATGTTTTTGGTAGCATGACTTTCCCTTGATCCCATCCTTGACCCTATTCCACGTTAAGTCCTGTGAAAACATTTCAAAAACTTGGGATGAGCATAAAAAGCTCAGTAAGGGATACACAAATAATGAAAACTGTTAGTTTTTCAAAATAACAAGTAAACCATGTATACTTTAACAAAGTAATACTTTTCACCTTTTCGAAGTAGTAAAAAACTCTTCACTGAATAAAAGTTCATTACTTACCATTCTATAACCAAAATATTACCATAAAACCCATATAAATATCACATAACATATAAAGGTAACTTGGGACATAAACATACTTAAGTGGAATAACCATAAGGTCGACTTCCACACATATCACTTAATGGAATAGCCATTCGGCCGACTTCCATACATACTTAATGGAATAGTCATACGGCCGACTTCCATACCCAATGCATTGGAGGTTATAACTTAACCACCCGTCCTGGTATTCACGGCACCACCCGTCATATGGTTTATCACGTAACCACCCGTAAAATGTCCAAGTACCATCATTACACATAAAATATTGAAAATATAAACATTTCAATAACAACATTTCATTTGAAATCACAATAAGTAATTCCCAGATATTGAATTGATCAATCCATTTTCAAAAACCATTTAAAAGAGATTTTTGAATCAAAGTGTCCCATACCATTTTGAACCTTTTAATGGAATTATAATTTTAAAACATTAATTTCTATATAAATAAATACTGAAAACCATTTTAAAAACATGGACATTAAGGATAAATATTTAGAATAATAAATCTTTAAAACATTTAAAATGATATTTTTGTTAAATAGTTTTTAACAAAACGAGAGACTCTTGAATACAAATAATAGTGGAATAACATTTAATCCGAATTTTATAATATCATGAGAATAAAGGGATTCATGATATAATATGTCAAAGGACAGTATACACACCATATAAGAGTGAATTGGTGCATAACAACAATGAAGTCTCAAAAGAAATGTAAAATGAGATGAAATCCATTATAAAGAAGGTATCCTTAAATTAAGGATAAATCAATCTCATAATTATGTGTGACAAATATAAATACACCCAATATAAGTGGATATTAAGTGTAAAATAATCAAAGGTTATTCACACATTTTCAAAGGATGACATATTCAATAACTACATGTTGAACCCAAAGAAATCGAAATTGGGTTAAAAAGTTCCCTTGGTAAAATTCGACAGCCTAACGGCGTCACATAAAATTTTACAAAAAGGGTTGATGAGAGAGATAAAGGGTATCTCATCACTTGGACATAAAATTTACATAAATAAGGATATATAATAACATATCCCAACATAATAGTATGTGAATTAAAAGACATAACAAAAGAAGTCTTTTAAAAAGAGGAGGGTGAAAGGTCCCCTTACCGAGTTGGGTAACTTTCGAAAAGTACACCCCATGGAAGAAGGTCATACAATGAAGATGTAAATACCCATAAATGAAATTATACTACACAAATTGTACAATAATTGTCAGTACATACACCACTCAAAGGAAATAGTGGCAAATGTAGCATAAATTTCATGGGAATAAAAGTGAGAAGAAAAATCCCTTACGAAAACTCGGCAGCCTAACGGCGCCACTTAAAACTTCCAAAATGGATTGATGAGAGAGAATAGGGTCTCTCATCACATGAACAATAAAAATTACAGTAAGAGTAATATAAAAGAACATCCCAATGACAAGAAATATGATCTTTAAAAGGAATGACATAAAAGAGTGTACTTAAAAAGAAAGAGAGGAGTAGGATCCCTTACCTCGGGTCCGACTTGACTCGATCGTTCTTTAACGTCCTGAATAATAAACTTGAGTTAATTTATACTTGATTAAGAACCTTTTTCAAGTTCATTATTCCTTTTATATCAATTATTGACATGTTATAAACATTATTTAATCATTTAAGTTAACAATGTTTGTTTTGTCGATATTTGGTTCTTAAGTCAAAAGTGGACTTCTTACAATTACATGTTGTTCGTGTGGTCAATGGTTCATTATATCCAGAATGATATTCATGATTTGGATATCATATATATAATATATATCCAGCATATACATGTATTTATAATATTACATAATCATTTAGAGGTAATAAATGAAATGCACCGTTCATGGAGACGGTAATCCGTACGTATGCATGAACGTTACTTTCATTTCTTTGTCATATTAATGGAATTAAAACTAAATGAGAGGTATGTATATTTTAATTCCAGAATTATATTCATCATTTAGATGTATCATTAATCATATATATCCATTATATACATGTACTTATAATAGTACATTACATTTGGGGATAAGAAATGAAATGCACCGTTCATGGAGACGGTAAGCCGTACGTACGCATGAACGCTACTTTAATTTCTATTTCATATTTTTATGGAATGGAATAATAATTATATAGAGATATATTATAATTCCAGTATAACATCATATATAATAACTTTAAATCCATCCTTTATACGTCCCACATATGGCATTAACAAATCACATCACTTTGAGGGGGCGGTAGTCCGCACTTCCTTAAATGAAGATATCGCGTTTACCCATAATGGAAACCATAAAGGTATTCCCAAAATGAAAAATACAGAAGCTTAAGTAAAACATAAACATATTATATATCATATATAAATATAGTTTCATCTTAATGGACACCTTTGAAGGTGTTAAAATAATGTTGAACAATCATCGTTTCGGGAGGCCGAAATTCTCCATCCACGGAAACAGTATGTTCTTTAACCATTAGATGTAGGTGTGTAAAATTGTAGCTCGAATAATTCTTATAAAAACATCCTAGTATATTGATGATACTGGATTTGTTACAAAAGAAATGAATAAAAAGAGTTTAGTGGGTTGGAGAAGCAAAATAAAACAAAAGGACTCAAGTGAAGACGTTACCTTAAAATCGGGTAACTCCCTTTGGTTTGAGCTCAAAGGCTTCCTTGGGAAGACTTATGCCCAAAGTGAGGCTTCAAGGAGTAAGAGAGGGAAGTGGAGAGACAAAATGGGTAGAGGTTGGCTGAGCCAAAGGTTTTGGGAGTGTGGGTAAGGAGGTAGAGGTGGGGGCCTTTTATAAGATGAGAGGAGGGGCACTCTTGTAAAGTTACAAAATGTTACTTTATTTTCAAAAGAGTTTCGGATTTTAAATGTCCCACATTGATGTATTTCGAGTATAAGGTGATAAGGGTTCGAAGTACACTCATACAATAGGTTTTGGACATGTGTGGGTCTTAGATATTACATTATCTTTCCATTTTATTTAAATCCTTAAATAATGAGGTCATCGCTGCATCATTATGATGTCATAAATAATTTAATTTATTTAATGTCTAAAAATTATAAAAAAAAAATACTATGATGTAGGAAATCTTTTTATCTTTCCAATGACTATTTATAGTAAAAACTATGACTTGTATAACCCCATGTAAAAATTGTTTTGGTAAAACATCTCATGTTTGTGTTATTTTTACTTTAACATTAAATAAAAAGATATTTATGTCATTTTCCAACCAAAGTGGCTCCATGGGGTCCCCAATTTGACCCATGGATTGTATTGGTCGGCAATGACACATCCAATGAGGTTAGGACATGTGTCTAGGTCATTTCATTTTATTAAAACATTATTCTTACCTTAAACTACACTAATTACCTCTAATCACGATTAAAAACTTAATAAGTTACTATTCACCAAAAAATTATTTTAATCCCATTGAACCACATTTTACTTCTTAATGACAACCATGTATGTCGGATTTTTGAAATTCAAAACACAATGATGGAAAATTTTCATTTAAACGGAAAATCAGTTTTTATAAGTACCACTTAGTGGTTTCACTATTCATCAAAAATTGAAGTTTTTCAGAAAATTACCAAAAGTTCACCCTAATCTATATTTGATATTCTGAATTCAAAAATGATATATATTTTACAAAATTCAGAACATATAAGTTGCATTAATTAATTTAATAATTTATTCCCACTGTCAAAACAAATAGCGTGTTTTTATGAAACAAAATGTATCAAAAGATTGACACTAGTTTAAGTCTGATTTCAAAGTGAAATTAATTCCAACGACCACTATTGGATTAAATGGTAAAAATATATTCTAATTTCACTTTAAAACCAATTCAAAAGATAATCTAATCATATAAATAAATTATATTAAAAGAGGTTTTGAATTAAAATACAACATTTTTCACTATTCATGAAAAATTGAACTTTTTTGGAAAAATACCAAAAATTTACGCAAAGTAAACTTTGATGTCCCGGTTCTAAAGAAGAATTTTATTTTGTCAAATATAACACATAAAATTGTCAAAAAGTGGATTTAAAAGAGGTTCGCCATCAAAAGGCGGTTAATCGACATTTTAAAGAGTATTAGAATGTTTACGCTTAAAATTGGATTCATTTGCATTTTTTAATCCTCTAACATTTATTGTAAAAAGTAAAAATATTTGACAAACATATATAATCATTTTGTAGTTAGTTCTATTCATTCCCGCCATTACAACGGCTAGGCGTTACTACTATTTAAAATAATATTATTTTATTATTAGAGTGCAACGTAAGATTCCCAAGAAACTCGTTGTTGCGTGTTGGGTACGCCATCGAGCATAGCATCCCCTTTAAAGTAATACTAATATTTTATTCACAAATATGGATAAATATAAAAATGTCATATTCTTTATTTACCTGGGGTGTTACACATGTTCCCTTGAAAATAATTATATTCAACCATATCCCAATTCAAAAGAATGGAAAATGATTTGTTTTAAAATGGAACAAATTTAAAACCAATATTTGGTAAACCATGCACATTTTATATACCATCAATTTCCACCGACCAAAGATTTCTCTTTTCAAACATATTTATCAATGTATATATTTAGATTATCCGTTTAATAAAATCATACGTAACATTATAGAACTAAAGAAGAAAACAATCTGGAACTATTTCAATTAAAAATGATAAAACCAAATAATTCATCATACTCATTTTATAGTCAATCAAGAATGAAGAGGGGATAAAATATTTTTATAATTCGTATATCTTAGGTATCTGGATCAATGATGAATAATGGGAATGGGAAACATACTTGTCTCTAGAATTAATTATACATAATCATGATTTCATAAATCAGTATTTCAATGGGACCCCTTTTTTGTAATAGGAAAATCCCTCTCAACACCCTTTTAGGTCACAAAATAATCAATTAACCACTATGAGGGAGTATCATTCCTGAAAAATGTTCTAGCCTATGAAAAATAAGCATTCATAATATAAAAACTTACCTTTTACATAGGTGGATAATTTTTAATGTTGAAAATAAATGTAGGTGATCATATAATCAAAAAAAGATTCACGTGTATAAATAAAGTATAACCAGTAAATCTCATCTGACCTCAAAGAATCACAGACATTGAAAACCCATTAACATCAATTTACTATTGCCAAAAATAATTTCCCACATGAGGAAGAAAACTATAAATGAAATTATATAAATATTTGGTGGACCAACATAGAGGGTAATCAAAAGATCTAAAAACTATTTATTATTATAAAAACAATCTATCAAAAACATTCTAGGGATGTTAATAATTGATATTCATAATTAAAGGATCAGCATCAAGAAAATACATTATGATAAAATTGAAATCCCATTTTTCAAACCAACATTTCCCATAGAATACAATTTAAAATCCAAATCATATTTTAATTAAAAAAATTAACTTTAAATGCCTTATTAAAAAAACCTAACAACATTGATTTCAATTATACACTAAAAAATGAATTGGTTATAACAAACCATTTAAAAATAAAACTTCATTTGAAAACACCCAAATGGAATTTCTATATCAATATCAAATTTTTAAAAAAGCTCTTTCGAAACCAAAAAGATAAGTTGTATATAAAACCCATAATTCCATGTGTGGGAAAACATGAATACCTTTTAAATCAGATAAATAATACAACATTTAGTAATAAATTGATGTAATAAATTTTTCAAAAGACCATCCATATAAACATATTACAGGTGAGGGAGTTACATAAAAACCCATACCATAAATAAATAATACAATTTTTATTAATTATAGAATCCCACCATATGAAAATGATTATGCCTATATGTCATAAAAGCCTTGAACGCCAATATTTCATTCCCCCTAAACCATAAATTTGTTTAATTGAATTTATATAATAAAAAAGATAAATCATTCAAGGAAAATAAGATGATGAATGGAATTGGATAAAATTTCAAGAGATTAAAAATAAAATTCGGAAAAAATATTGATAAAACCAATGGCTATGACATTAAAATGTATACTATAATGAGGGGAGGTGCTTCTAAATTCATGGTCAAGTGGAATGGGAGAATTAATGCTAAATGTGTTTTATTTCATGTAAGTGAATTTTGATAATACCGACAACATTTAGAACATGGAATTTTACATGGTTACACTACTCTTTTTAGTAAACCATGTGCCAACTATACTTCTATAATAGAAGAATAAATTGGAACCCACACATTTGACCAAACGATGCACTAATCATGTACCTCGGCAATAAAATGTAGTACTTCTAACATTCTTGTAACATGGCTCTCCTAGAATCATGAAATCTATGCATAAACACCACAATCCCAAAAAAATCCCACCTAATTTCCATTATTTCTTATATGGATTAGACCCAACTGTATTCTACCCATGTAGATAAACCATTCAATAAAAAAATAAATAAATGCTCCATTCTCTTGGGATTCCACATGTTCTCTCCTCAACTCTCTTTATTATCCTTATGATATATGGAATTTTAAAAAAATTATACTTTTATCCCAAAACACCTATGAAGATAAAATATTCCAAAAAAATTATAGAATATAAAACAAACCATGACTGTGACATGGGGTTGTAATAATTTTGCAATATCCTATAAGAATAATTATTCTGCATGATTTATATAACATCTGGATTATTAAATCAAATATCATATTGTCAGATTCATCTACATACAATTTGTTTTTTGAATAACTCTTTCCATTTAGCCTAGTGGAATCTTTTATTCCTATTGCATATCTTCTCCATATACAGGATTAACATTCATGAAATTACATTTGTTCCCAATTTTTCATTGATGATAGGATTAATTATTGAAGTCTTGTCAGTCTTAATATACATAAATACAATTAGTGGGAGTATACTAATTATCTGAGATTCACTATGTTTTGGATATTTGTTTATATAGAAAATCATCTCTTAAAAATGGTTTAAAAAAATAATGTTCTGTGACCTAGTAAATTTCAATCAAATGAAAAAATATATGATAAAAATTAGTCAATATTTTAATATATCTTTATATTTTCAATTTTATTTTCAAAAAAAAGCATTGGAATAAATCATGGAATTTCTTAAATACATATTAGACCCCTCATGGATGCATATTTTTCGACTGTCTACATTTTTATATAAATAAGGAAATTTTAGATAATAAATCCCTTCACACCTTATAATAAAAACTGATGAATACCCGGAAATGATACACTCTATCAATCCTTTCATGTGCTGTCAATATCCCATACAAAATGTACTCATTTTATTATTGAACATTCGTTAAATTCCATAAGGCAATCCCATGAAGTGTATTAACAAACCTCTTATTTTAATTAGAATAGTTTACACAGACTTTTAAAAATATCTTGAAAATCATTGTAGTGTCAATTTATATCTAAATTTTTCTTATTCTAAAACATATTTCTGTCAATATAACATTTTTTATAAGTAAAAAATGAAAAAATCATTTAATTATAAATATTTCAAATAATACAAGTTTATCATGATAGAGTATTTCCTTTCATGAAATAGGTATGATTAAAATAATTTATATATTCAACATTTATTTTTAGTTTTTTATAGTTTTTATTTAATAGGTATTGAACTATTTTTAGGTATTAAAATAATAAATAACATTATTAAAAAATAAATAATTCCAAATTTTCTCTAAATGTAAACTACAATAATTTTTTTAATCAATACAAAACAATAATTTAATATGAAACCAATGTGAAATCATAATGTCATGCACCTATATCTTCTAATCATGGAATCATAATTCATCAAATCATTTAAGAATGCAAATTTATTATATAAATATCAATGAACATTTTTTATTCTTGTGTTTGAATTCCCATATATAATCATGTTTTATTGAATAAATAAAAATAGAGATATAGGAATTACAATTTTGAATATTCATGATGTATCTGATTTTATAACATTTCATTATAGTGTCATTACTTTTATCCTTTATTCCCATAAGAACTAAAAATAACTTCTTAATACTTTAATTTTTCCTTCATTTTCTTCCATTTTTTCAGGTGTTTTGATGATTATACAGACATAGTATTATTTATTGGTACCTTCACCATTCTGTTCCTCTATTTAAGCATAAAAACATTTGTCTTTTCATACTTCATTTCCTAATCAAAATATTGAAGGTGGGTATTAATATCTAGGAGTGACTTCTTAATGTTTTTCATATTTAAATTTGAATAGAAAGTAGTAAAATATCCAGGGGATTGATTCATGTATGAGATCTATGTGAAATTCTTCTAGTATTATAAGTCCATGAACATTGTGTCTCTCAATGAATGCATTCATACTGACTATTCTAGGACTATCCAACACACCCTCTCTAAACTGTCATATAATGATAACCTAGGAAATATTATACATCACTTTTCTATACCTCTATATATACTGATCATAGATATTTTTTATCAAACTATAGGCATTCGTGTTATCATGATAGTTAATGTGTTTGTTGGACAAAGATGATAACATCTAATCCTAGATAACTATCACATCATATACTTTTTTTTAATCACACAAGGATCTCTATATAACTCACCTCTATTGCAAGAGGATCCAAAACATGGGACTCTAACACATAATGAGTCAATTCATGGTGTAAGAAGTTTTACATGTTCTTATACCCCTCCATGAATTCAATGATAGTAGAATGATTTTCCTTCCTAAGTATGGGTCAAAAGGATAACATGGATTTCATATAATTTATTTTACAGAAAATCTGTAATTGAAATTTACTGGTACGTTATATGTCCTCTTGAAAAATTGACATGAAATAAATTAACAATATTACTAGTCTCAGTATATTTTATCAAGACATATTTTCCCTCAATATAAGACAATAAATTTCTTTTATTCATGTAAATTCTAGTATAAATACCCCAATTTCTCATCACATAACCAATAAAAGGCAATGAAAATAATTAAAATGTATTTCAGTAGACTATATTACCAATTTTCTAGCTACAGTGTGTATTATCAATTGAGTAGAAACTGATTTCTAGAAAACCTAACATGGATTTCATCAAAAATACCATCAAAATTTATATAAAATAGAAAATGTACATTAAATACAATTCATGTTTGGTTAATTCAACCGTCCATAAATTTTTTGACTTCGAAAAAATTAAATATTTAACTAATAAATCCCATAAGTGACATATTAACTATGCTTTCATCTTAAATAACATATTGGATGGATTTTGACCTAATATTAACTTGAGTGATTTTTTTTGTTATGAATAAATATCCTATTTTAACTATTAATTGTCACTTAAATATTATCTAGTTTTTATATAACCAATTGACCATGCATTGATAAATTGTTTTCATAAAAATATTTCATTTTAGTTACATCTTGAACTCATGTCTCATTATTAAATTATCTAATTGTGATAATAATTCAATAAAAATTAACCATTCAAATAGATATAAATAAAATAAATAAAAATTCACTATTATGATCTTTCTATTGGGTGATTAATTTAGAATAAAATAAGCTAGCCTATTAACCAAGGGTAATGAACCTCTCTAGAAGGCCTTACCTCGAATGGATGAATTTATCCATCAACATTTGTATCAATTAGGTTGATTTTACAACATATCATGCATACAATAGCCTCATATCTTTATAAATCAATCCATAACATATGTTTACTCACACGCTAGTGAGTAGAAAAACTGAAATAATTAAGGGGATTATTTGTAAGAAACCACGAGCTTGTGTGTCCTATATAATAGAGTTGGTAGGGATGAAACATAGTACATAATTTTACTTTAATAATAATAAATTAGATGGAATTAAATTAAATAAATTTCAAAACATAAATTAGTTAATTAATCTCATGATCAAGCACAAATGAAAAAAATAAATATTTAATTTACTCTCTCTCATTTATATCATTCTTAATTATGATATACTACATAAATAAATAAAATGAATTATTTATCTGATAAATCATTTATCTTAATATTCAACCCAACAATCCCAGAGATTCTGATTAAATGTAATTTTTAAAAACATCACAAATTAATATTGATTAAAAAAATTGTACAGTGAATTTACTTGGGGGAATCACACCATGGAACCATAAAAACTACCCTGTGTGTTTTATGATCATCTATTGTGAACACCCATGGAATGTCATGTACAAAGACTGTAATATAATTATATGTAATATAATATCAATTAATTATAAAGGGAAGATAATTTATTTTCCAAAAACGTAATGCTTTTAATACATGTAGAGTCCATGGTGGTTAATGACCACACATGGTGTAAAGTAATAAATTATTTATTGGAAATTAATTTATCATATAATATTATTTAACCACATATATTTAAATTTAGTTAATAAAACACAAAAAAAAATTAATTGGGTTAAATGGTTCAATTATTTTTTCCATTACATGAAAATTTGTAATTGAAACACACTATGTATATGCTAGCCACATACTATATATTCTCATTATCGTTTTCCCATGATACAATGCAAGGGCCTCAACATGAAATTATCAACAAACATTTATGAGGTAAACAACTTTTACAATAGATAAATTTTGTGTTACCTCTATGGGGAATAGATTTCAGTATCTATGTAATGTGTAAAAAATACACATTGTGTATTTGGAAATGTCATTTCATGGAATTTATTAGTCAAAACATATGTACAACAATATGTGTACACGTCCTCCACAAATTTTAATCTTGCTAATTAATTTCATTAATATCCCAATATCCATGGAATGTGTAATGAATATGTGTGATATTTTATTTTTATGATGCATTTGAATTAATTCAAGGCGTGTCCTACTGAAAATAACTTGGGTAAATGATTTGTACCATTATGTTACACACTCTATTATATAGAGGGAATATATAGAACCTACTAATGAGTTATTCATATGTTGCTTTCTAGTTCGTAACATGTTATTCTTAACATGATAGTGAATGATGATTATATCAGTAATTTCGCCTAAATATAATGATTCAACGTAAAATAAAAGAAAAACTAAATTATACATAATGATCATCAAATTAAATATATATAAATAACAATACGACACCTATGATACAACTTGTAGGATTTATTAAAAGTTAAATCTATTCAATTCCAAAACCAATATTTTTTCATTAGAATATAATGAAAAATCCTTAAGGATATGTCCATGTCTGACATGTCTTATCATTATTATTAAAAAACCAATAAAAAGGATCCATGAAAATAAGAGAGAGGATCTTCCACATTTAATTTCTAATTAATATAATTTATAATGTTTCCACTATCTTGATAACTTTCTTTGAAGAATATTTTTATTTTTGGTCAGATGATCTATTATTACATTCATTTTAATATGAGGATCCAAACACAGACTCCCTCTAATAATGATCCATTAATACTCCCAGATTTTTAGTTTTAAAAATACCACTCATTGAACTAACATGGTTGAATTGATCATCATTTATTTCTCTTCCTTTATCTGAGAACAATACATTGAGACTAGATTATTGATTCTTCTTTATGATCTATCAGACATGAGAGGGAGGAGGTGGATGAAGTAATAAATTACGGATGAGATAAAAAAACCCAAGAAACTTTCATCATTGAGATAATTCTCTATTGATATAATACATTTAATAAAATTAATGTTTCTCACTACCATATTTTCCCAGAAATGAAATAATTGATTATATATGGATTATGGTTTGATAATTAGTAATTTACCACATACATTTAACAAATCTCATAATCCATAGAAAAAATCACATCAACATATTAGTAGTATTGTAGAAATTTCTTTTCTGTTTGAATGTGTCATGGATTATTTTAATATCACTACATACAACAATATTTATTTAAATAATATTTATTATATCATTACTATTAATAGGAAAATAAAATATATTAACCGCCATCATCGATGATAATTAATCCTAAAACAATAATAGTACTATTAATTCCATAAATAATGATTACTTCATTTTTATTAGTAATAAATAAAAATTTAATTGGTAACAAATATTATTTATTACATCAAAAATAAATCAAGATATTAATAATGATATATATTATTTTACATTATGGTGAGTAAATATCAATTTAATACAAATATCATTTGTATATATATTCAAAAATTAATATAATGGGTGACTTAAAATTTGTGAAGAAAAATGCATGAATAATTTTTAATCTAAACGGCGAGAAAAATAATTATTATCTGAATGATCCAAGGGATTTTAATATTAAATTATTTTTGGATAATCCACATTTTTTTTGAAATGAGAGGGAACCATTACATGAACCATATGCCCAGTGTGACATGTCCCAGAACATGATGCTCAATGCCCCTAAAGTCCCAGCTAAACTAAAACTACACCAAACCGTTAATTGTAACAATTATTTTTATCAATCTACCCTACCTCGATATGGCTACCTGGCTAGAAATGTCCTATAACATCCCAAGCATAACATACATGGATATTAAATCATTTAAGATTAATATTCATCATATTAAAAAAGTACATTCCTGGGGAATATCATGTTAAGGTGATACACAATGTGATTTGTATGAGTTAAAAATCATGATTCATGTTTAAAATGACCTTTTTAGTAAAAAAAGATAAGTGACTTACATAAAACCGAGAAAACACATTCTGATTATTTAGATACATTAGGAAAAAATCGATAAGTGATTTGGAATGATTTTGGAATCATCTTCACCTCAATCTTATAAACGGGGTGACTGGTATGACTCAAAGTATGTCAGTATTTAAAATTCACATAAATTTAAGTAAAAAAAAATATAACCTACTCAAAAATGACCAAACACATTCATATTCCTCTGATAATATAGTAAAATGATCTATATGTGATTTGAGACATGCATGAACTAGCTGCACCTAAATCTGATGCATGATGTGAACGATATGACTCCAAAGGCGTGTTTTTATTTAAAATTCACATCAATTTTAGTAAAAAGTCCATCTAAACTACTCAATACTAACCAAACGCATTCAAATTGTTTATATACATTATGTAAATTATCTACAAATCATTTTTGATGTGTTGGAATAAGCCTCAACTCAATCGAATACACAATTTGATTGGTATGAGTCAAAGTTCATGTTTCAATTTTAAATTGACATTTTAGTAAAAAAAAGGATAGGGATGTACTCAAAACCATGAAAACACATTCATATTGTTTTTATACTTTGGAAAATTATCCATAAGTCATTTGGGACATTTAAGAATCAACGACACCTCAATTCGACAAACGGTGTGACCGAAATGACTCAAGGTTCATCTTTTTATTTAAAATTTTAATCAATTTTACTAAAAAGGAAAACTGACATATTCAAAACTAGGAAAAGTATTCGGATTGTCTAGATACATTACTAAAATGATCCATAATTCATTTTTCATGTGTATGAATCTTTCTCACATCAATCTGACACACGATGTTCCTGGTATGAATCAAATTCCATGTTTCAATTTTATAATGATATTTTTGTGAAAAGAAATTTGGTGTAATCAAAACAGAGAAAAGACATTCATATTGTTTTGATAAATTAGAAAAACAATCCATAAGACTGTTGGGGCATGTAGAAATCAACCTCACCTCAATCTGAAGCACGGTGTAACTAGTGTGACTTAATTTGCATCTTTTTATTGAAAACACAATCAATTTAAGTAATATGGACAACTATCCTACTCAAACCGAAGAAAAAAATCGGATTGTTTTTATACATTATGAAAATGTACCGTAAGAAATATTTGACTTCTAGGAATTAGTCTCACTTTAATCTGATACACGATGTGCCTGGTATGAGAAAACGTGCATGTTTCAATTTTAAAATGACATTTTAGATAAAAAGAATTGGGGCATACTCAGAAATGAGAAAATACATTTAGATTGTATTGATATAATATGTAAATGATCCATATGTGATTTGGGATGTTTAGAAATCATCATCACCTCAATCCTTCACACGGTGTGACCAATATTACTTAATGTGCATCTTTTTATTTAAAATTGTCATCAACTTTAGTAAAAAGGACAATTTTACTACTCAAAATTGAGAAAACACGTTCATATTATTTTAATACCATATGTAAACAAACTATATGTCATTTAGGGCCTATAAGAATCTTCCTCAACTCAATTCGATACACAATGACCCCGATAAGACTCAATGTGTCTGTTATCCGCTTAAAATTGACATTTCAGTTCAAAAGGTGTACTCACTAATAATAGATCAAAATCACTATGATTTTCTTAAAAAATTATGTAATGTCCCAGAAATTCTGTATTTTTTAATTATATGGAATTATCTCGAGACCGCGAAATCTGACGGCGCACGATTTTGAGGCCCGGAGTGCTGGAATGAACCGTCGAAGTTTTGTTAAACATTAATTAATGTGTGTAAGCAGTTTTCCTGAAAAATTGGAATAACTCTTAAACAGTAACACAGATTAGATATTAGAGGGCACCATTGCGCTCAGGATGGCAGGTTTACCATAAGCGTGACTTAAGTTTAGTCGGCGCAAACCTATGGTGAGAAAACCTGAAAATGGAATTACCGTAACGAAAATAATTAAACAATGTTATATTATTTTTCAAATGCTTATAACTCACGAACAGTAATTCGGATAAAAAATCTGAGACCACCGCTAATGTCTTAAGAGTATGATTTGTTTAGGCAGATACTAACATTGGCTGGCGCGGACCACCAAAGAAAGTTAGTTTTTGGCCGTAAATAAAATAATTAAGTGACAATTATTTTATTGTAAAATCCATAACATCTAAATGGTAACTCAGATTAGAAATCCAAGAGTATCGTTGGGTTCGTTGGGTCGTGTTTTACTTAGGCATCACCTTACCTTGACCGGCGCGGGTCTGGGTGATTGTTAATAATTTTCCGAACTTTTTTCTGGGTGTGTTTAGTAAATGCGTGAGTGGTGTTTTCTATCTTTTGAAACGGTGCTCGGATTAAAAATATGAGCACACCGTTGAATCCGTAGGGCTGAGAATCGCTTAAGGGAGACTTAACTTTAACCATAGTAGGTCTGGAGAAAAAGTTTTCTTTTGGGACTTTTTAAAAGAATTAATATAAATTTGTTATTTTATTTTCGTTACTTTCCTCCAACGGACAAGCGGCAATGTGGGACCCGATTCGTGTCAAGCCAATAAATGGCTTCACCATTCAATTCTATGTAACTGCACCATTTCGGAATTATGAAGATTCCTAATTAATGGGCCTCCATTAATCCCACGAACGTTGCACACCATCCCCTACTCCTATTTATATAGAGCAAGGGGAGAGGTGTCGGCACTGCTTCGCCAAGCAACGACATGTTGACAAAGTGCAGTGACGCCAAACCCATGGAGGACGGAGCTGGTACCAGTGGGAGGTGACGACCGACACTGAAACCCTGAATCGGAGATCGACGAACGAGTGACATCGTTTGAGGCTCGTTGCGGGGGATGGCAAACACTGGCCCGCTTCCATAAACGTGTGCTCACCATCATTCATGAGGTTGGGGCTGTTTTTAATATGATTGAATTTGTTTATCGATTCTTCATATTCTGGTTTCACAATGACGATGGCCAAACTAACATGGTCATCATCCCGTGCATATATCTTGCCTCTTATCTTCTGCTTTTCCACGCGTTCATTGTGCATTCTTCAATACCAAATATTTAATGACACTGGAAACACAATATTTTGTTGAGCGCGACATATGGACGCAGAGCGCTCCATCCAAGGATAGTGAATATGAAATCATTTTATTTTTTTGGGCTTGGAACGAAGCCACAATGGCTCGCTAAAGAAGGATGTGGTCGGCACCCGGCTGGCCGTGAGGAAGGAAGGGAAGCACACGTTCACGTCGCCGGATAATGAGGAAGTTGTGGCCCGTCGGTCATGGCAGAGCAAGGGGCGGCAGCTGGCATGCCCGCCAGCTGCGTGGCAGAGCGGCGGCCCGCGTCCGTGCCACCAGAGTAGGAGGTCATTGTCGCTCATCCGCGACAGAGGCCGGAGGGTGGCCAGTACCCATCCGGCCACAGAGGAGCAGCGACGCATGAACGTGCCGCTGGGAGGAGGACCGGCCGAAGCACCGGCTGGCCGTAGCGGTTCGGCGGGACCCGCTCGGGTCCCGCTGGGACTTCGAAGAGCCTAAAGTTACTGCCCCTTTGTAGTTCCAAATAGAAGGGGGTATGCTCCCCCTTCAATGCTAGCTCGAGCGGACCGCGCCCAACGGCTTGCGCCACTAGGCCGCGCCACCGGGCCGCACCCAACGGGCCGGGCCATGTCATCCCCTATGTGCGCTGGGCGGGACCACGGTCCACTGGTCCGGGCCCACCGCAGCTCAGGCCTACCGGGTGGGACCTGAATCCGGCAGGGTCGGGCCGGTTTGGGCTGACCAGGTCGGACCGGACCCAGACCCATCTAGACCCAAATACACCTTTGTGGCCATGACAAGTGAACCGACCGTCCGTTTGACAAAGAGTCTGCAGTACCAAAATTCATGGATCGAGATGGTCCTTTTGGAATTCTCCACATCAGTTTGGATAAAGTTTAAGTTTGGCCGGGTTGGATCAATCCCTGATCCGACCGGGCCCTCGGAGCGGAAACGCTAATAACTTAAAGACCGAGAGTTAGATTGGCACGCCGTCTGTTTCGTTGGGTCCCTTATGACGTGACGAACCTTTAGGATACTTCTTCATGGGACATAGAGACAGTTGTGGTATGACCGATGTCATGGGGAGTGGTTCTCCCAAGCACGCTGCGTACAGAACCCTACGACTGGGTGAGACTTGACGAATGCTAACCGTTTCGACTCGGAGTGACTCGACAAGCCTAGTGGGGAGCACCTCTGTGTGACACGGCAGACCCACAGTGGGGAGCGCCACTCTGTAAAATGGTAGACCCACAGTACTCGACAGGAGGAGTACCTTAGCAGGCCACTAGGGGGAGCACCTCTGTGTGTTGTGCCAGACCCACGGTGGGGAGTGCCTCTGTGTGATGCAGTAGACCCACGGTACTTGATAGGAGGAGTACATCAACAGTCCAAGGATAGTGGGAAGCGCCTCTATGTGACGCGGCAGGCCCAATGTACTCATTAGAGGAGGAGTTCTCTAGTAGCTGTGGTGTTCAACGTTGTGACTGGGAATGTTACTTATTCCAAGGCATAGAGAATATATGACTGGCTATCAGTATTCATTGCGATCCTGTGTGGATCAGTATCATAATCATGTTTCTCAAATTTGTATACCTGGTTTGAGCTAAGACTATGTTTCAACTAATACTTTTACCTTCGTGGTAGCATATTCATGGTGATACCTATATGGTACTTTTACCTTCATGGTACTATCTTCGTGGTGATACCTGTGTGGTACTTTTACCTTCATTGTGTATCCTTCGTGGTGTTACATGTGTGGTACTTTTACCTTCGTAGTGTTACCATCGTGGTGTTAACTTTTTGGTATTCAAACCTCATGTATGAGATGTGTATATCTTGATAACATAGGTGTATGTATGGGCATACACCTAAGTAGATTTGTTGTCTTGCTTTGTAGTTTTCCTTTGTGGAACTTTAGTAGAGCTACGGGGCCACGTGGTCCCTACTGAGTATAGTTATACTCACCCCTGCACTGGCTTCGCCCGCACCTTGTTGTGTCTTGTGCTGATGACGTACAATAGTGATCGTGGTTGGGGGAGCCAGGATTGGATGGTGCACGGAGGTGGACCATTCGGCGTGACATGACGCAGAGGAGATGAATGGACGTGGAGTACAAGGGATGCGATCAGTACCTACCCTTCAGGTAGGAATCTCGGAGGAAGACACTGTAGCTGTTTTCATTTTTCATTCAATTATATTATATATTCAGTTGTACTTGTTCCTTTATAATAGGGCTTGTATTCCGACCCCTTTTACTTTCCGCACACTTTTACTACACTAGTTTACTCCACAGTTGCTTCTTGTTGTGTACTTGGACTATGTGTTTGTTCAGAATTAAAGGTAATGCCTTCTCATTTTTGGGAGTACGCATTTTGGTGCTAGTCGCCACCACCTGGCCTATGGAAGGAGAGCTTGGGGTAGTCACGGCATGGGCCCCAGAGGACGGGTCGTGACAAAGTGGTATCATAGGTGTTTGGTTCTACCAAATAACTAAAACACTGATCTTTTTTGTGAAGCAATTGTGTTAAGTGTTATGAGTTTGGTTTTCAGTATGAGGAGTCCAGTGTTAGTGCGGCGGCCAACGTATTCATACACCAGGACCCTGAATTCTAATTTCCAACATATCGCATGAAAAAACTGATTGCGTGTGTTTTTGAATAGTTTTTCATTTGATTTCTTTAGATTCATCTCACCAGGTATAACATAATGATCATGGTGCACCTGTTCCTTATCAGGATGCTGCTGTGTAAAAAGCCAGCTAGGATTACCAAGAGAGAACATGATGACGGCCCACCGAGCGATGGGGTCTCAGTGCAGGGCCCTCTTTTGGCATTATCACCATTGGGTGGTTTACCAACCACACCACGACCCGTTGGACAAGCATTGCCACCGGCCACACTAGTAGAGGATGAACGTTGAATGAGTGTGTTGCACGAGTTACAGCGATAGAGGCCTCCAATGTTTCGAGGCGAGTCAGATTCCCTGGTAGCTAAGGGTTGGCTGGATGTAGTGGCTAGAGTTTTCCAAATAGTTGAGACACTAGTAGAGCAGATGGTGAATCTAGCTGCTAGTCTTTTCCAGTACCTGACCATGAGGATGGTCCATAGGAAAATGAGGCTTTGGTACTTGGACCATTTCTCGAGATAGTACCTTTGGGTAGTGTGTCAGCTATGTCACTGCCTGTTGGTCATCAGTTACAGCCATCGGTACCGGTAGATGAAACATTTAGGATTTTTGCCTCACATGAGTTTCATCATCAGATACCCCTCAGGATCTGAGTCGAGCCCGACTCAAAGGCGGCTGGGGACTGGCTTGAGTAGGTGGCTGAGAGTTCTCTTGAACTTCTACAGCTTCAGAAGAATGACATGTCAGTAGCTGAGTATTCATCAAGGCGTATCGACCATTTTTAGAACTCGATGAATACGATCCAATCAGTGCTTCAGGGCTCAGACATCCGAGCATGGTGTCTTTAGGGACATCCGAGCCATCACTATTCCTCTATGCATTCCTACCTATGTTAGGTTTCTAGAGAGAAACATTGTGGTAGAATGTTCTTTGGAAGAGAGGATTCAAACAATGAATGTTACTAGTGGGAAAATAGGAAAATAGCGCCAGTCTTAGCGACTTGGGCATGTAAAAATGTTTCGGGAAGAAGAAGTGTTAGAGACAGATGAATATGTAGGGCTGAAGACGTGGAATCAGAGCTAGGAGAGCAGCATGAGGTGGTGTACATTTCAACATGTTACAACCACCCCCATTTCTGGTCCCCTCTAGGATCAGGGAGCTAGAGGATAGGGGAAGGGAGTAGCTGCATATGGTCAAGGAGTGCGACCCAAGGGCTCTAGGAATGATTCGATGAACGATATGTTTCTACTACTAGCTTCCATATTAATAGACATAGGTACCAATCATCCGTTCCTTTCATGAATCTTGTCCAAAAACTAGAGTTTCTGATTAAGCCGTTGACTTCACCCTCACATCTGGAGATACATTTGGGAAGAGACTCGATAATCACACTTACGCTGACTGTGTGATATAACCCTTGAGGTGAGAGTTACAGTTGGAACCTCTAAGTGGTAGCATCAAGGCCTTACGACATTAGTTTTGGTACGGACTGGACATCCACAGTTCATACTCAGATTGACTATATTAGGAAAAAAGGTTGTGGTTTATCTAAAACGTTTGAATGGGATTTTCCTTGGTAGGTGAAAACGGAAACCCAGGAATCACAAGATAAACTCCTATATAGGAGGGTGGGACCGATCACCCGTGAGTCGGCTAGCCTAACCCTCATGGTATAATGGGTTTTAAGTTTTCTATTCCCAACATGAGTTGCTAGAGTTCTTCCAGGAATATGACTTTGAGATAGTCTATACTCCAGAGAAGGGGAACATGGTAGCAGATGCACTCAGCAAGAGGTATGGTCTACAACTGCTGAATGAGGCATTAGATTAGCTAGTCACGCTGCAAATATCCATCATGGATTGAGATAAAGCTGCATACCTCCAGTCTATGACTATCACTCCCCCCCCCCTTATCCAGCAATTTAGGGAGGCACAGCTTGGGGGCATTGACTGTGAGGATCGACGTGCTCAGATATCCTTAGGGCAGGCACCTGGTCGATTTTTTGATGATGGGGAACACCCCACCCTCTTTAGAGGACGTACCATGGTACCAGTAGCGCTACAGGAGGAGGTGTTGAGGGAGTTCCATATGTCCCCTCTGGCGGTACATCCGGGTGTGGTGAACATGTACCAGGACCTTCATCGTCATTACTGGTGGCTAGGGATGAAGAAAGCAGTGGTAGATTTTGTATCATGATGCCTCACTTATTAGCAAGTGAAAACTGCTCAGAACTGGCAGAAGTATTATACTGACAAGAGGAGGGAGATCATGTCTTCCTACGGGTCTCACCTCGATGAGGTTTGCAGAGATTTGGCGGGGGTGGAAAGTTATCTCCAAGGTTCATTGGACCTCTCTTGATTCTTCCGCAGAGTAGGTGAGGTGGCATATCATCTTTCTCTTTCCCAATAGATGCAGCGGGTGCATAATGTTTTCCATGTTTCAATACATAGGATATGCGTGCATGATCCATTGCACATTACCGACCATGGAGAGATGAACATAGATGATGGGGAGACATTTACAGAGGTTCCAATTGCGATTGAGGATCGACAGGAGAAGGTCATTTGGGGGCGGTCGATACCTCTGATTCGAATTCGCTTGCGGCATGGGAACCTCCAAGAGAGCACATGGGAGGGGGAGGCTTAGATCTCTGCTCAGTAACCACATTTGTTTCCTTAGTCAATGATGTGTCTTTCGGGTCATAAATCCCTAAGGTGGGGAGAATGTAATGTCCCGTAAATTCTGTGCTTTTTTAATTATAAGGAATTATCTTGAGAACGTGAAATCAGACGGCGTGCGATTCTGAGGCCCGGAGTGCCCGAAATGAACCGTCAATGTTTTGTTAAGCTTTAATTATCATGTGTAAGCAATTTTCCTGGAAAAGTGGAATAACTCTTAAACGGTTTCTCAGATTAGAAATCATAGGGCACAGTTGCGCTCAGGATGGCAGGATTACCCTACGCGTGACATAAGTTTAGTCGGTGCAAGCCTATGGTGAGAAAACCCGAAAATGGCATAACCATAAATAAAATAATTAAATAAAGTTATTTTATTTTTCAAATGCATATAACTCACGAATGGTAATTCGGATTAAAAATCTGAGACCACCACTGAACTCGTGAGGGTATGCTTTTTTTAGGAAGATACTAACTCTGGCCGGCACGGGCCACCAGAGAGTGTTATATTTTGGTCATAAATAAAATAATTAAGTGATAATTATTTATTGTAAAATCCATAACTTCTAAATGGTAACTCGAGATGGAAATCCGAGAGTACCGTTGGGTTCATTGTGGTGTTTTTCACTTAGGTAGAGCCTCGCCTCGACTGGCACGGTTTGAGGGTGATTGTTAATAATTTTACAAACTTTTTTTCGGGTACATTCTGTAAACACGTGAGCAGCGTTCTCTGTCTTTTGAAATGGTGCTTGGATTAAAAATCCAAGGACACTATTGAATCCGCAGGTATGGGATTCACATAAGGAAGACTTCACTTTTACCGCAGTAGGTCTGGAGAAAATTTTTAATTTTGGGACTTTTTAAAAGAAATAAATAAAATAAATTTGTTATTTTATTTTAATTCTTTTCCTCCAACGGACAAGCGGTAATGTGGGACCAGCAACGTGTCAAGACAATAAATGAATTGACCTTTCAATAATAAAGTAACTGCACTATTGGGGAATTATGAATGATCTTAATTAATGGGCCTCCATTAATCACATGAATGTTGCACACCATCCCCCTCTCCTATTTATATGGAGCTTGGGGAGAGGTGTCGGCACTGTTTCGCCAAGAAACAAAGTGCTGATGAAGTGCAGTGACGCCAAACCCTTGGAGGTTAGAGATGGTACCAGCAGGAGGTGACAAGTGACACTGAAACCCCATAACGGAGATCAAAGAACGAGTGACATCGTTTGAGGCTCGTTGTGGGGGACGGCGAACACCGACCCACTTCCACAAACGCGCACTCACCATCGTTCTTGAGGTAGGGGTTGTTTTTAATATGATTGATTTTATTTATCGATTCGTCATATTCCATTTTCACAATGACGATGTACAAACTAACATGGTCATCATCCCACGCATATACCTTACCTCTTATCTTCTAATTCTTTGTGCGTTCTTCATGCATTCTTCAACTCCAAAAATTTAATGACGCATTAAACATGATATTTTGTTTAGCGCAACATATGGACTCGGAGCCCTCAACCAAAGGATCATGAAAATGAAAAAAGTTTATCTTTGCAGGCTTGGAAAGAAGCCACAATAGATTGTGGAAGAAGGAGGTGGTCGGCTCCTTGCCGACCGCAAGGATAGAAGGGCGGCGTGCGTTTGTGCCACCAGATGATGAAGAAGCCACGACCCGTCGGTCCCGACGGAGCAAGGGGGCCGCCAGAAGTCCAGCCAGCCACGTGGCAGAGTGGCAGCATGCGTCTGCGCCACCAGAGTAGGAGGTCACTGCTGCTTGGCCGTGACGGAGGCCGAAGGGGGGACGATACCCAATCGGCCGCAGAGTAGCAGCGACGCGCGACCCGCTCAGGTTCCATTGTGGCTTAGAAGTGCATAAAGGTACTTCCCCTTTGCAGTTATGAATGGAAGGGGGTCCACTACCCCTTCAACGCCAGCTCGGGCGGACCGCGCCAGCGGGGTGCGCCACCTGGCCGCACCTAGTGGGCCAGGTTGGGTCATCCACTTCACGGGCTGGGCCAGACCACGGTATAGATGGCTGGGCCCACCGCATCCTAGGCCAACAAGGCTGGACCCAAATCAGGCCGGGTCAGGCTGGTTCGGTCCGACCGGGTTGGGTCGGGCCCGAGCCCTTCTCGACCCAGATAGGCCTTTGTGGCCATAACATGAGAACCGAGCGTCTGTTTGACGAACTATTTGTGGCACTAGAATCCTTGGATAGAGACATTCCATTTGTTATAATCCACTTGATTTTGGATGATGTTGGTGACTAGCTGGGTTGAATGAAACCTCGAATCCAATAGGGCCCTCAATGAGGAAACACTAATAACATACAGACCAGGTGTCTTATTGACACACAGTCTGTTGTGTTGGGTCCCTTATGATGTGAAGAACATTTGGGATACTTCTTCGTGGGACATCAGGGAGGTTTTGGTATGACCGATGGCTTGGGGAGAGGTTCTCTCAAGCGCGCTACCTACAAAACCCTACGACCGGCTGAGACTTGACGACTACTGACCATTTTGACTCGGAGTGACTCAAAAGGCCCAGTGGGGAGTGCCTCGGTGTGACGCGGTAGACCCACAGTGGGGAGCACCAATGTGTGACACGGCATACCCATGGTACTCGACAGGAGGAGTACCTCTGCAGGCCATGAGGGGTAACGACTTTCTGTCACGCAGAAGGCCCACGGTGGGGAGCGCCTCTGTGTAATGCAGTAGACTCGTGGTACTCGACAGGAGGAGTACCTCAGTAGTCCAAGGTTAGTGGGAATCATCTCGGTGTGAGGTGACATGCCCATTGTAATCTTTAGAGGAGGAGTTCTCCAGCAGCTGAGGTGTTCGACATTGTGACAGGGAATGTTAATTTTTCCTAGGCTTAGAGAATTTTTGACTGGCTATCAACATTCATAGCGATCATGTGTGGGTCAATATCATTATCATGTCTCTCAGAGTTGTATACTTGCTTTGAGGTGAGACTCTGTATAAATTAAGAATTTTACCTTCGTGGTACTATCTTCGTGGTGATACCTATGTGGTATTTTTACCTTCATGGTATTATCTTCGTGGTGATACCTGTGTGGTACTTTTACCTTTGTGGTGTATCCTTCGTGGTGTCACCTGTGTGGAACTTTTACCTTTGTGGTGTTACCTTCGTGGGGTTACTTTTGTGGTATTCTTCCCTCATGTATGATATGTGTATATATTGATAACATAGGTGTATGTGTTGGCATGTACCTAAGTAGAGTTGATGTCTTGCTTTGTGGTTTTTCTTTATGGAACATTATGAGACTTATGGGGTCTCGGGGTCCCTACTGGGTATCGTTAGACTCACCCCTGCATAGGTTTTGCCCACACCTTGTTGTGTTTTGTGCAAATGACTTACAACATAGATCGATGATGAGGGAGCCAATAATGGATGGCGCACGGAGGTGGACCATTCGGCGTGACGTGACGTGGAGGAGATAGACGGACGAGGATTGCTGAGGAGGCGATATTTACCAAACCTTCAGGTAGGAACCTTTGAGAACGACCTAGTTGTTATTTTCCTTTTTCTTTTAGTTGTATTGTATATTTAGTTGTACTTGTACCTTTATATTTGAGCTTGTATTCCGACCTCATTTACTTTCTGCACTCTTTTACTACAGTAGTTTACTTCAATGTTACTTCTTGTTGTGTTCTTGGACTATGTGTATGTTTAGGATTAAAGGAAATGCCTTCCAGTTTTTGTGAGTATGCCTTTAGGTGATAGTTGTCAGCCCCTGGCCTATGGAAGGCGAGTTTTGGGTAGTCACGGCACGGGCCCCATGGGACGGGTCATTATAATTTAGGGTAATGATTCAGAAGTAATTTTTGACATGTAGGAATCATTTTCGCATCAAATTGATATATGATCTAATCGGATTGACTCAAAAGTGTGAGTTTCTAAATTAAAATGACATTTTAGTAAAAAGACATCCAATGTACTCAAAACTGAGGAAACACATTATTACTGCTTTGATACTTTTAGTAAAATGATCCACAAGTCATTTGAGACAAGTTGTAATAAGACACACCTCAATATGAGGCCCAATATTACTTGTATGACTCCACGTTCATATTTTTATTTAATATTGGATCAATTTTAGAAAAAATTTACATGTTCTATTAATTTATTTTTATATATTATTATGAACATAAGAATTGTTTTATTATTCCAGTTCATTCTTTTGTTCAATAATGGGTGGTTCCTTCGGCAATATCATGGGTTAGGTTAGGATTAAACGATAAAGGAACATTGATGTTTCTTAATATATGTAATCATTTATATTTATTTAATTGTATAAACCAATGTTTGAAATGTCTACAATATAACGTTCTTTTCATGTGTTTTTGTTGTAATTTTCATTTCACATAAATCCTATATTGGGACTTGTTTTGTTGATATCAAATGTGTTTCTTGTGCTATGGTGTTCTATTATAGCACAGTGTACTAGTGCTGCATTATGCTATAAAGGTACATTGTTTTATGACCCGTTACTAGTGCTTTTAACAGATCTGATAAAGGCCACATTTATCAGCTCCTCTATAAGCACTAATAAAATAACCATTATCAGTTCTATTGTATGTTATGATAAATATATCATTTAACTGTGCTAAATTGAGGCATTGATAAATGATTATTTTATAATTGATTTTAAAATTTATAATAAAATTCTCACTTATCAACTATTTTTTAGTGCTGATAATGGAAACATTTATCAGTTGTTTTTCAGAACTGATAAAAGTCAAGGGTTATTAACCTTTCTCATGTAGTCAGGGCTTTTATTTTGTTGATAACTTCTATTTGTAGTATTGTTCAAGGCATATTATGTAGTTTTACATTTTGGGCTTATAATATTGAGGAGTTTGTCGCAAAATATCAAAAGGATGTGTTTCTCTTGAGAAGGTAATTTGGAATGGATGACATATCCATCATGTTTTCGACCTCATCCATTTCATAATTCTAGAGACATTTTTAGAAGAATGCATACATAACATTTTCCTGAATTTCTGGACAACTATCCACAACTAGAAAGAAATATTCTTATATTAAGATGGGTATGAAGGCCATGATAAAAAAATATGGAGAGCTTCATTGACAAATGAACTTTGAATCCTTCCTAATTTCACAATGAACACCATGAGAGTCATGGTAGAAAGATCTCTAGCTAACATGCGTCAAAAAAAATTAGTCTCTGTTGTCTAATCGTCGATGCCCCACTTGGTGTTTACATTCAACGATGTGGTGAACAAGGATATTTTCATTTTACCTAACTTCATGTTCAATAGATCCCACTATGAATAAAATCATTTAATTCAATTATTCCATGGTGTCTATTAATAAAATCTCCTTAGGAAAGATGTCAGAATCAATAAGAGTTGGCCTCGAATAAGTCTCAAAATCACTAGTCCCCAAGATTGAAATCCATGAAAAATTTATTATGTCAAGAAACCGAGAACAACCAATGGGTTTCTTACCTATGTAAATCCAATAATATAGCATTTCTAATGTCCATGGAAATATGTTTGTGTCTGGAATTTGAATCATATCTGACTCACGCTTAAACAACAGTGTGTGAGATATAGATAATAGTGAGCAGAAATAGTTTCTGTAGTATGGGTTCAGCCCCAACACATTGATATAGGGGTAGGTTTAACACAAAATTCACCAATAAAGCCAATAATTCCAGACAGAGGCACAACAACAAGATAATGAAATTAAAAAATCCCCATTGGGAAGGGGGAATTTTTACCTAAACAACCCCCAATGGAAATATACCTTTTAGAATTTGGGGATGTAAACCAGTAATGATGTCTCTCAGTTCATCCCATCTCGTGTCATATTTACCTCTAAAGGGAGGTGAATGACCAGGATGCTTAGAGGATCCCATAAAATCCCTCTTTACCATAAAGCTTGAGGAGAACACAAGAAAATAAGGGATAGGCTCTGTAGAATGCATAAAAAACTTTCCTATCATCTGGTAGTCTGTATAGTTTCTATAGTGAAATATGTATTAGTGAATGACAATAATGTCCATCCAATAGTGGAAAACTAAAATAATTAAAATCTTGAGAAGATAGGAGTGGATGGTTCATTCCAGAATCATACCCACACTGATAATGACAGTGTTCATAACTGGAACTAGGAAATTGCCTAAAATTTCTATTCTCCTCCAATCCATCCTACATTTCAGCTCCAAAAAATGCATAATAAGGAAAATAATAAAACCAAAGTCATACATTACCCACATCCTCCTCTGAATGATGAAAATCATCCCCCACTCAATGAAATATTTGATCTATAATAGAATGAAATGACATTGTAAGTCAACTCAATGCTGAGTCACTAAGTGGTAGCATTCCTGCTGAGTGTAATCCCTGAGAAGAGCCTCAATGTACACATCCAGTAGGCTTAACATAGCCACATGGGTCCATCCCATAAAATTAGGCAAGTCCAAGACAGACGTCCAACATGGTTCCTAGACCATAAGTCTATCTCGATCGAATCCTAGATGTTTATCAAGAGTTCCCTCCTTTAATGAGACGACCAGATGAAGTCTGGTTAAATCCTAAAAACATGTCCCCAACCTGATATCTACCTAAAATAATGTCCTAACTAGTTCATCAAATCCCACCCATTTCTACACATGCATAATATCTTGGTCAACATAATATGCATAAAGGTGTTATTGATTACATCGGGGAATTGGTATCTCTATTAAAGTCATAAAAGAATTTTGTGTCCCAGTTTAGCTGGAGCGGAAATCATACCCCAATTGGGAATGTGAAACCCTACCACCACGAAATTTTAGGACTCCTACATTTTTGATATTCAATGGCCCAACTAAATTGGAACAACATCTAATATGTTATGTATCTCATTATGATTCTATGATGGAAAATCTCGAGATATAAGAAGTAGTGAATCGTTGATGCTTCATGAAAAACCTGTAAGGCCCAGCCTTCTTATAGTATTCAATTTTTCCATCCCAATTGATCATAGTATAGGAGGATATTTTGAAACAATATAACTTCCATTTCATATCAATTCTACAAAAAAATCAATTATTTCCCGATCACATTGAAAAAATAATGAACTGAGAGGGCGAATAATTTCACTGCCAGATTGATAGGGATGACCTACTCTTTGAACTGGCTGATTTGAAAAGCAGAGATAATCACTATCTGCATTGATTACCTTCATGATGAGCTGTGAATTCCACTCATACTGGTGAAGTACACCATTAGGAATCATGATTTCTCTACCGTTGTTCATATAATGGAACACACCATAACACAAACTAAGACATAGCCATGATTCACTCCACCAGTCCCATGGAAAAGAGTATGGAAAATAGAGGTGGCATTTATCCCACATAATCCATCCTCTTCACTAAATCCGGATCTGAATCCTTTTCTGGATCCTGCATCATTACTGAGTCATCAAAAAAACCCCTTCCATGATAGAATGAGGGTAGGGGACCCAAAAGAAATCAATCCAAAGAAAAATGGTGTAAAATATACATGTTCTTATACAACCATGTTCAAGGATATTTTGTGGGCTTTATGGACCATGTTTACTCCATCTACGAGAACCAAAAATATCCAACATGATAGGTCTTGGAAACTGGACAGATTACTACCCATTTCACTATATACTGGGGCATAACATTTATTAAAGCATTGTCTTCTTATAACTCGTACATAAAATTAAATACTCCGAGTAGGTAAATCTTGGACATCTACCAGCATAAGTGGAATATGTTTCCACAAGTACCCCCAATGGAAACATGTGAGTGAATGGAAGTTGTCAATAAAAGTGGATATATGTTTTATGTATGGATGATTAAAATTTTTTTACTGAGATCTTATAATACTCCAAGAATATGAGATGAATCCAACTATGCCCCTGCCACTGCAGCTGTGACACATCATATGTCATCGGACCCACAAAATAGTGGAAGCTAGGACTTCAAAAAGAGGCATGGCCAGAACTAAAAGAAATAAGTTCTAGGGGATTAACCTGAATTGAGGCCAATGTCATCTTTTATCCTTTTGGATTTTACACCCTTATATATAAATCAATGTAAACCACCCCTCCAAATAACGCCACTAGAAATGGTCAGTTGGATAAGTTTCTAATCAAATGAGGAGTTGATATTTGGTTCCATTTATATAATCCATTTAAAGGATCCCTTCTTTGATGATGAGTACGGATATTAATCCAAGTTCCCAACACCCAATTAGAAATTGGAGGAAGATGCCATAGTAGAAAAGTACACATGAGAAGATGCATCCGTGGGAGAAACAAGACCTCTAGCCGCACCCCCACCTAGACTATCAATGATGTAGAGACTCGAGGGAGAGTAGTTCAGCAAGTCCATTAGATACAAGAAAATTATTATGCCTTTCCATGAAGACACTCTTAGCTGATTAATCTAGAATACGAATTATGTGATAAGGATATTTCAGGTCACCCTTGGTGATCAGGAATACCTACCCGACCTAATCCTCTAAGGACATTAGCCCCTGTATCCCCTATCCAATGGTTTGATCCAAATAAATCAAATAATCATGAACTTAAAGGGCATGTTAAAAGGAAACCCCCCATGTGGATGAATAGACCACTAAACAAAAAATATGAAATCCTAAAAGAATTATCATTCATACCATCCTAGCTATCGATCCTAAATTTCTTGTCCATGTCAGAATACCTCTAGAAGGAACTCATAGATGCTTTTCTCATCCTACGATGTCTGAATCTATATCTTTCTCTACCACGGTCTATTGTGCAGATAACTATCTCACTGAATTTCATGTGTTTATATCCATTATAGATGAAGATGAAGATGTAAATGAAACATCATACCCATGTATGTGTCTGGTTGGATAAATGTTGTTGACATCCAAAACTAATTCATTAAAAATTTATTTAGAGTTAATCTTATTCCAGAGTAGACACTTCAATGGCGGGGCTGCAGTGAGGACAACCTAACACCTCCAACAATGACACATCTAGGTTATGAAAAAATTTATCAAAGTTCCTTGGTCCAAATCAATAACAAGACTCAGTTTGGAGACCTCATGGTCTACAAATAATTATTGATGGTTCATCAAAACACTACCTTTAGAATACTTTTTTTAAGAAACTGGTCACATAAACACAAGGAAATTATCTCATCGTAGCAATAATGCATCAAATACAACATTAATAGGAAACCACGGGATATTGTACATCGATAAGGCCCCATGAAATTCCCACAAGTGAATTATATCGATGCAGGATCCTATCAAGAGAAAGGGAAATAACCCCTGGTTGATGTTGTGGATTGGTTCATCGCCCTAAATTGTATGGAAATGATTCTAGAAAACACAAACACAAATATTTATTTTTATTAAAAACATGAGACCTGAAGTATACAAGAAACATACAGCAAAAATGTGAACTATGGTGGTCTAAAATAGTGCTATCCTAGAGCATCTGTCCGAACAAGATCAACACATTCTGGAAGTAGACTACCCACATTAGAGAAAATAATCCTTGTCTCATTATGTTCACCATTGGAGGCTAAAAAATCATCCACTTTATTTCCTTCACGGCATGTATGATTTATTTCCACACCATATTCCATGTATCAGATAAATCTTCATATGAAGTAGTCAATGGAAAATGGGGTAGCATCCTTTCCCGTAATTTCATTATATAATGCTGCAGAATCTGTTTCAACCAGTGACCGAGGTAAGCTGCAATTGCGACAGACCTCAAGCCCCCCAGTAAATCATTGGCCTCCGCTCTGATGGACTCTCCTTGACCATAAAAGCTACTGAAATCAATGATAACAGATACATTGGTATCTCTGACCACTCCACCCCCCCCCCCCCCAACATCACCCCAATAGCGTATGATCCATCAACATGATGTTTATAAACTCTAATAAGAGGTTTCCAACATTCCCATTATCCTTGCTTGCGAATCTCAAAAGCATCCTGCACTGAATAAGATCTCCATGTAACAGTAAAAAACATCCTCAGAAGTTTAATCTTGGTCCATTTTTTAATCAAAGAACCTGACTCCACTACCAGCCACTTGAACCTGACATGTACATCAAGTAGTGAACTCAAACCACCTTTATAGTGAGCATTATTTATTTTGTTCCACAGACACCAGCAACCTGCTGCCATAAAAATAGATTGAGCCTCGCGTTACTGATTATTCGATCCAACATCCAATGAATCCATTAAAAGGAAATCAAAACCATTATCATAATTAATATCATTACCAATGATCTTACCCATACATTTCCACACATTCAAATCACATTCCCCCTCATAGAATAAATACTACACTGTTTCGGAGCAAGCAGAACTGCAACACCAGCATTTCAAAACCAACTGGACTCCCCTCCTAAAAACCATGTCATCCATTGGAATGCATTTTCCATAGATCCTCCACATCAGTAAATTATATTTAAGAGGAATCTCTTTACACCACAAGGACTGGATAACATTATTTCCATCACCAACAGTAGGTAAAACCATTTTGTACATTTTAGTCGAGAAAATGCCATGGGGGATTCTGTAAAAATCAAACAATTATCTTTTAATGTGAGGTTGATGCTGTTAAAAATCTCCTTTTCATCTTGATTGAGGCTAAAATCAATGAATCCAGGAAAACAACTTCCTTGGGAAAAGGATATATCAGGCGTTGGACATGCAGGAAAGCTGATGGTATACCCCAACAAATTGCTAAATGAAAAATTTATCTCACCACGTTCCACAATCCACCTAGCTTGTTGATTGAGAATCTGAATGTGCTCCCTGAGTGTTTTCCAAAGGAATGAAATAGTTCCCCATGGAGTGTCCATGTTAGTCCCATATTTCTTTTTAATAAAAATTACCCCACAAGGTGCCACATTCAAGGACCACCCAAACCAACTTTTCTTGAAGGCAGTGCATTGAGTCATCCTCACTATAGAGATTGTCACCCCCATGAGTCATTGTAGTAGCCATTTTATCACAATATGCCAAATGGTGTCTTCCCTCGCCATGCGAGTCACACATAAATAATGAAAAAGACCTCTCAATATTTTTCAAAACTACCTTTGTAACCTTGAGCACTGATAGAATGTGCATAGGGATCGAAGAAAGAACACAGTTAACCAGTGTAATACGACCACCAAAGGAGAGAAAATCATATCATCTGCATAGATACGAATCTTCACAAATTTATTCTCCCACCACTCAATTTACATTGCTCTTCCATCACTTTTTTATGAATTCTAATACATCCGCATCCTCTGTTGATGAAAAAATCATATCATCTGCATAGAACAAGTGAGAAATACCATTGGTCCGATTTCAGCATTTAAAATTCCAGATGTAGCCTCTATTGATATTGTTTTCCATTATTATACTTAGTGGATTCATAGCCATTATGAAAATACTAGGAGACAATGGATCGCCTTGTCTATGTCGACAAACAGATTTAAAAAAACCAGTTCTTTTACCCATAATTGACACCGAGAGCCAGGGGGAACTATAACATCTAAAAAATAAGTCCTACACCCAGTTTGAAAAACTCATACCAGCCATGACCCTGAGAATATACCCCCATTCCATCTGATCCTAAGATTCATCCATATCAATCTAAATAGCCACATTTGAACCATGTGTTTTTTTAAATCAACAATAATTTCCGGAGCAATACCAATGGCTACCTGTGGAGACCTTCCCTTAATGAAGACATGTTGTTCATTGGCCACCCATTCTGTAAGGAAACTTGACACTCGCCTGTTAAGAATATTGTACAGGATTCTATAAGAAACATTACACAAAATAATCGGCCAAAATTGACTAAAATATGATGGATCTTTCACTTTTGTAATCAACATGAGCACTATTTCACATACCACGGAAGAATCCCACCCTGATGAAAATCGTGTATTGAATTAATCACTTATTCTTTGATAAGATCCCAAGAAGAAACATCTAAGATGCAGGAAAGCCATATGGGCCTGGACAACTATTCTTGATTGAGCGACTTAGTAGTGTCAAATATTTGTTGTTCCTTTATAATTCCCTTCAAATAATCATTGATCTTTTTGGACACCACACAGGGAATATCCTCAGAGAGATCCTCTTGTCATTGAGGATAACCATCCTGCATATTTTTATTGACTTCAATGAGAAATGATTCAAAATAATTTTCATCCATACCTCCAGTTATCACAAGATCATTAGAAAAGGCTCCTTTTTCTAATCGAATATTTTTAGTGGTTCCTCACCTTTTCTCATTGATACAATCCTATATGAAAGCAATGTTTTTATCTCCTTCTCTATGTTAGGTAGCCCTTGATTTTTCACGATAAACTCTTTCTTGTTCCAGAAGACTTCCATTAAACTGATCCTTATTATTGACAAGGCTCAGAAAAAGCTTCTCATCCCACTCAACTTCAAGAACAAATTAAATAAGCTCAATTTCATTTTTGAGAGTATCCAGATTAACAAACCGAACAGGCTATTGTTTATACCACATTTGAAGATCCATTTTCAACCATTTGAGATTATTCTGGAAACCAGTCCATGAACTCCCATTAATTGGCATACACCAAGACTTTTTAACCACCTCATGATATCCATGATTATCAGCCCACTCTTTGGAATAGAATAAATGTTATCCATCTATCCTACCTGCAACCATGAGAAGTGGTAAAGGCAAGTAATCTGATATGGCTTGAACAATATGAGTAACTCTAGCATTTGGGAAACCATAAAAAGCCTAAAGATTTCCCTGAACACCATCCAACCTACACCACGTGCGACAACTACCTTTTTGATTATTGCACCACGTATATTTATCACCTATGTAGCCCAAATCCAAAAGGCCTTCGTTGGATACAAAGGAGATTAAATCATAACGCTCTCTCCATGGATAAGAAAACCACTATTTCATCACTGAAGAATCCATTATGGTGTTAAAATCATCCCCCACAACCCATGCCAGAACCTCTGCATTGAAAGATTCCATGTCTAACTATAAAATCTACCTTTCCCTTCAGTCACCTTTTTAATAGAAAAAAGAGACGAAAAAACACTGCCCCCCCCCCCCGATCTAATTTCAGTTGTTATATGCTACTCTGAGTTATATACTATATCAATTGTAACTGAGGAGTTCCAGAATATCCAAATATGACGATTCACAGGAACTCAGTGTAAAAATGAACTCAACCCTATCCTTTCAGAAAAAAACTCTATTTTGGATGAATTCTGCTTTGGCTCCAGAACAACCAATAGAGAAATATTTTTTCTCCTGATTTCATTTGAAAGAAAATCATTCTTAACATGTGCTCCAAGACCACGAGAATTCCATATCATGGTATATATCATTTGTAAACCTATCTCTTGGTTTTGGCATCATGTGATAGAGCACTCATAATTATAGCAGATGAAACTGCCAAGTTGACTCTGGATTTTGATCTTGTACATACACATTTTGACAACAGAGATGAAGAAAAAATCCACTGATCTACATCCTACTGATCATGCAGAAGTATAATGAAGCTATTCAAGGTTGATATATAAGAGACTGTAACTAAATCTGCTACCCTAGAAAGAAGACAGGTAGACAACTCCTTCGAAACAGATACTATATTGATATTAACCTAAAATGAACGAGGCTACCCAAACCTATACTTGGACTTCCCTCACATTACAGGAAAAAGATCCATATTAGAATGAACAAACATTGAAGAGAAAAACACCTGGCCCCCATCATTACCCATAGAAGAAACCAAAAATTCATGCACATAAAATGACATATTTTTTGTTGAAGAATGTATCTTGGTGCATGAAATTAAATCGGGAATCTGAAGAAACAGAGAGAACATGATTTCCATAGGGCCTGAGAAACGAGTCACATATATCGGGTCCATATCCATGCAGGATGGAGAAGGAGAAGGAAACCTTCCTAGATCTGAACTGGCAGGGATAGGAGGAGGCACTAGAGAGCTGGCTGTCGGGGCACCACGCTCACAGATTTTAAGATCGCGATCTCTCGTCAGATTTAACTCCATCGCCATTGATGGAGCGCTCTCATTGGTACAAAACTTAGGACGAAGTGATGAAGAAGGGTGAGATAACTACATTTTTCAATCTGAAAATGTGTGCCCAAGAAGGAAACATGATGAGAAAAAACGTGGTAAACAATGATGCACAATGAACTGCCTCAACTCCACCACTCCTTCAGCCTACCGGAGAAGCTTCAACGAAGGAGGAGTAGATAGATCCATAGAATCATAGATCTTACCCAATGCTGATACCTATAAATAGAGATATTGACCATCCATGCAATGAAACTCCCCAAGTAAGCCTCTTTTATTTTCGAGGAAAAAAATGTTATGAAAATGGAGAGGGAGTCTAGGAAAATGAACCCAAACTACTACAAGAGGAGATCTCAAACCTCGATGAACTTCAATAGACCACTGCAATAGCATAAAACACCATTTACCCACAGATATTTGTTTCCTTGACCACAGTTTAACAAAGACTTGGTGGGAAGTCAGCACAACACTAAAACACTTTCTGTTCAAAACTGATATCGTAGCCGGCTGCTCCGAACCCCCTGATCTGAAAAAATCATGAATGAATCCCATTGAAGGTTTATCTACCCCGAAAAAAGCAATAAAAGTACATTTTAGTTGATCTGAAGCAACATAAAAGGATGAGGGGAAAAAATAACATTGAACGACCATCTGACTGGTCGACGATTGTCGATTCCTTGTTGACTATTGGAAAAAGAGGAGAAATCTACTAGAAAGAAGACAAGGATCTAACGAGAACATACATCCATGAAACCCCAAGAGAAACCTCAGGCCTTAGCGAACAAGGTTCCCCTAGAAGAGACGACGAAAATAGAACTACCTTCGAACCAGGAAGTAGGAGATAGATCTTGTCCACCGCCAAATCACCGAGATCTTCCTGCGCCGCCGTAACCGGAGTAAATTTTTCAAAATATCTGGGAAAGATGAGAGTATTCTCGTTCATCACTGTGATCCAGATTGATACACGAAAACACCATCAAAAAAATCGGGGAAGAATACGTATTACCAATCAATCTGGATAGGTGTGTATGTCTCAATTAAGATGCAGATTTAACATTCCAAACGATTTCATTCATGGCCATTGAGTGAGGCAGTGTTTAATAGTCTGTTGACTCCACATACTATGGTGGAACCTCAAATGAAAATCCATTAAATCCATCCTTAGAGCTCTAGGAAATTCTTACCTCACCAATTGATGTAATGAAATTTGTATTATTTCCCATAAAGGATAAGGACACTTATCCATACCTCACTCCATCCTCTCCAAAGTCTCATGGAAATACCCCACTGTTAGCCGGGTCAGAGGAAGTCACTTAACCTTTTAAATACCATGATGGTGAATCATCTCCTAACTAGGGAGAACACATCCTAATACTCGTTTTCCCATTAGAACGTGATGAATAATATGAATTTGAGGATGAGGGAGAGGAGGAGGATCTTAATGAAACCCCTCAAATATTTGAGGAGGGCATCTCCACCATAATTTATGAACTCAAGGAAATAAAAATTTCAATAGAGGAAGATATATGAGCCATCATAATTAGTGAAACTACATCTTCTGAATAGAAAGAGGTATACTGTAACGACCCAATCTTTTTGAGTAGTATATTAACTTACTATTAATGATTTAATAAGATGTTAATGGTTAATGCAGAAAGAGGAGTCGATGGCTTCATCCAGTAGACTCGAACCTTATGAAGCCCACTTATCAGAGCTTGGGAAGGAGGTGGCATCTGTGGGCTTCGCTTTGGACCAAGCCCAAGCCGAACTCCAGCGTGTCAAGCTTGAACGGAAACGCCTGCGGGAGAAGTTAAAGTTAGTAGAGATTACTACTAGGGCAATGTTATCTGAGCCTCCCTCAGATTCTCTCACCATAGCACACCTGACACTTAGGTCTTATGCCGGTGTTATAAGGGGCTATGTGACGAGACCCTAGCTTCCTTGTGTAATCCTTTCGGGTGAATGAATTGAGATTTCTTCCTTTAGTGATGTTTGTGAAATTTCAAATGTCCAGATAATTTTAGAATGTATTTTATTGATGAATTTTGAAAAAAAGGATATTTTAAAATATTTATGAAAACCCTAAATAACTAATGATGTGTAATGATTTTCAAAAAATGGTCTTCTACAAAAGTGTTCAGTAAGGAATTTGGAGTCTAATAAGATCAACTTAATTTTTTATGAATAGTAAATTATGAATAGTGATTTTACGCTTAGGATTAGTAATGTGACCAAATGGATTAGTAATTTCACTCAAAGAAAGTTTTAATATAATTTAGACACCTAGATTAAGTAATGTGATTCAATAAAATGGGTAAATAACGGTTTCATAAATTATTAGTCAAGTATTAGTTTTTTCGGGTGAATAGTGTTTTTTAATTAAAAATTTAATTAAAAATAATTATAAAATTATTTTTATAAAAAGGACTTTATTTTTGAACTCAGAACATCGATATTATGTTAAGGTAATTTTTGGGGATTTTTCTGAAAAAAATGAATTCTCGATGAATAGTGTTTTTATTTAAAAATTAAATTAAAAATATTTAGAAAATTATTTTTATAAAATGGATTTCATTTTTGAAATCAGAGCATTGATATTTGGTTAAGGTGAAATTTTGGGATTATTCTGAGAAAGTTGAATTTTCGATGAATAGTGAAAATATAGTTTTTAAGTTACGGGTGTTTAATGACATCATTAAATGATGTATTAAGTATATATTCAATATGGTCGAATTATGAATAGTAAGATAAGGTATGAGGTGTCCCAAGTGGCCAATACCATGGGCAAATACCATGGGCAAGCCCATGGTTTTGCCAAAACCACTAGTGAGGTGTCCCTTGACCATTAATGCCTTGTCCCATCACTTTCCCTATAAATACCCACCCTTTCCTCCTTTAGTTTTCACTCCCAACTCTCCCCCAACGAAGTTCTGGTCTCCTTACCTTCCAAGGAGTCCTCCCAAGGTGCCCCCAAGCCCTCAAGGTCCAAAACTTTGAGTTTCAAGAGTCACGTTTTAAGGTAAGGGATCCGACCTTTCTCTTTCTTTTCATGTAATCTCCTTTATGTCATTCCCTTTATGCTCCATGTTCTTATGTGAGAGGATGTTCTTTTATATTCCTCATACTTCCCTTTAATGTTTATATGATGAGAGATCCCCTATTACCCTCATCATTTCATTTTATGAAAGATTAAGTGACGCCGTTAGGCTGCCAAATTTTTAAGGGATTCTTTCACCCTTCTCATTTTTCAAGTTCGATTTTCATGTCAAGTCTTTCAAGTTCCTTTTTATTATGTTGGGGTATGATCTCTATATCTATCATACTGATCTCTTATGATCATATGATGAGAGACCCTATTTGATCTTGTCAATTCATTTTTATTGAAGTTTAAGTGACGCCGTTAGGCTGCCGAATTTTCCTAAGAGAAATCTAATTTTTGTCTTCCTTCCATGTTTTTCATTTCAAATGGTATGTCCTCCAAATTTCATTAACATGTCCATATATCCTTCTTATTCTGTCCCCCTACTGTTTTATGTATCATTTATGAGTGGGTGACCCATTTCCCCTCTCTTTTCAATGTTTTCTAAAACCCCGAAACATAGCCGTTATGCTGCAGAATTTTCGTCTCAAAATGCCTCTCTCTTTTCTCAAAATTATTTTATGTTATAAAGTGGATACTCAAAGATCTTATTTCTACAAGGGTATTCACATATATATCAAAATGTTCTATTTTAAATTCTGGGATTTACATACATGAGACCCACTTTCCTTTTTCATGGGTTTAAAGTGACATAAAGATCATGTCTTTAAAGCAGTTTTTAAAACATTATGATTATGAAATGAAACCCATTTATTTTATGCTATGTGGGTTATTTATGAAATGTTTGATGATGATATATGTGGCTCACATGATAATAAAAGCAAATTTAAGGGTGCGCCCTGATAGCGCTCCAATGCATTGGGTAATGATGTAACCACTAGAGATTACAATTTTAACGATACCTTGGTGAATAACCTTGGTAATTTTCAAATGACACCTTGGGGATGGACCTTGGTGATATGTTCATGATTTTCTATGTTAAATGATGTAGCCACATCTTCAAGTTATGAAAAATGTTATTTTTATTATGAAATGCCTCATGATTTCTTTCTCATGCCTTAAAGTTCTTTTCATGTCCTTATTGAAGTATATCAAGTTCACATGTAAAATGTTCCTCTTGTTTCCCTTACTGGGCCTTCTGCTCACCCTTTCTTTTGATGTATGTCCCCAGGTTATGAGATGCAGTAATGAACCTAGGATGAACTTAAGGAGAAGCCTTTCAAGTGTTTAAGAAGAATGCTTTATGTTGTTTTCATGTATTATGTTCCTGGTTTCCAAGACACTAAACCTTAATGATCCTCAGTTTTGTGTAATGTAATGAAAGTTTATATTATAAGAAGACGGGATGCTATAGTTGGTATCAAAGGATGGTTTAGTTATTTGTGGAAATTAGGATATAAAAACTTTAGGAAGAACCCTATAGAAAAGTTTAAATATAGGAAAACTTCCTGGTATTTTGGTAAGTATTGAGTAAGTGGTTTATCAAACAAATACATCCTTGTCTGGATACGAGCAGGTAGAGGCGGCTCTGGCACATATATACATAGGGGTAAAACCCAAAAACACCGCTTTGAGCTAGACTCGAACGAGAACTGGTGCACGATAACGGGCCTTGCTGCACTCTTGGTTACGACACTCCCGGGGGATATGTTTGGTTAATCACAAGCTTTTTATGAATCATTATGAAGGAATTATAGAGAAGTATAATTGTCTAAGCACGAAGTCTTAGTTAAAAGATTCATAAATGAAATAAGTTTCTCACTAAGGTTTTATTCTTTTAGAAAATGGCGGGCAATAGGAGAAACCGTGCCGATGGTGACCGCAATGCACCATGTACTGACGGCCCTCCGATGGAAGCCGGAATGGAAACATTCACGCGAATGATGAACCAACTGACTCAAGTTATGAGTAATAACTTGAATCAAGCTGAGAGGCCGATCTCACCACGAAGGGAGCAACTTTCTGTTGAGTCCTTTATGCATCAACGACCACCAACATTCAGTGGATATACTGACCCATTGGTTGCGGAACAATGGATAAGCTCCATTGAAAAGATCTTTTCTGTACTTCATTGTTCGGAACAAGAAAAAGTCACCCTTGCTGTTTACCGCCTAGAGGGAGAAGCTGATCAGTGGTGGTCACTGATCAAAAACACGAATCCACAAGGAGAGATGGAAGCTTTGGAGTGGGAAGAGTTCTGGGGAATTTTCTTTAACAAGTATTTCCCTCGTTCCATGAGAACGAGAATGGAGAAAGAGTTTCTCGAGCTGAAGCAGAAGGAGAAAGAATCTGTCAGAAGCTATGAGATGAACTTCACAAGGATTTCTCGTTATACCTCAAGCTTTGTCATGGACCCTAATGGGAAGGTTGATAGATTCTTTGGCGTACTACGACCTCATCTGCGGAAGAATCTAGCCAACAGGGACTACGATAGCTATGAAGAAATAGTTCGAAGTGCTATGAAAGTTGAACTAGAGTTTGGGGAGACACAGTGGTCTCACAAATCTAATGAAAAGAAGAGAACTCTAGAACCAAGCCTGGGAAGAAGTTTTGATCAGGAAAGAGGTGGAAAGCATATGCAACATGCCACATGCAATGAGTGTGGGAAGAAGCATCCGGGGAACTGCTTGATCGGAAGTGGTAAGTGCTACAGGTGTGGAAGAGAAGGCCATATTTCTCGGAATTGTCGTAGTGATGTGAAGCCTCAACTTCCCAACACTAACGACATAGTAAAGATGGTTCTGGCCCTACCCGAAGTCACATTCTTCAAGTGTGGACAGCTTGGGCACTTTGCTAATCAATGTCCAAATTCGAGGGCGGTGGAGGGGAATCACCATCAACCTCAGCAGAGGCCAAGGGAGCAAGGTCATGCTTTCGCTATCACAACAACTGAAGTTGAAGTTCCAAACGATGTGGTAGCAGGTACTCTTGTCGTCCTCTCAAAACTAGCAAGTACTTTATTTGATTCTGGTTCTACGCATTCCTTTATTTCTTCCAAGTTTACAAGGAATATAGAATCAATCCCCGAACTTCTAGAGGTAGAGTTATCAGTCAAGACTCCAAGTGGGATTATCCTTGCATCAACAGTATTTAGAGACTCTAGTGTTTACTTTGGTGAGCACAATCTTATCGCAAATCTAGTAGTCATTCCCATGATGGAATTTGACATTATACTAGGTATGGACTGGCTCTCAAAGTATAATGCTAAGATCAAATGCAGAAGTAAGGAAATCTCAGTAGTCTTGAATGAACGACCTACAATTATCTTCCGAGGAGAGATATCCCGAACTGATCCCTATCTAGAAGCACCTCTTATAGCTTTCTTTATGGAGTTAATCGGTGATAATGAAGAAGGAAAATGGAGAATACAAATAGAAGATGTTCCGATTGTTCAGGAATACATGGATGTATTTCCTGAGGAGTTACCTGGACCTCCCCCAGAAAGAGAGGTAGAGTTCTCCATTGAACTCGTACCTGGGTCTCAACCGATATCAAAGACTCCATATAGAATGGCAAATGTGGAGCTAGAAGAGTTAAAGAAACAACTCCAAGACTTATTGGAGAAGGGGTTTATCCGACCGAGTGTGTCTCCCTAGGGAGCACCAGTTCTCTTTGTGAAGAAGAAGGATGGATCAATGCGGCTATGCATTGATTATAGAGAACTGAACGGGATCACAGTGAAGAACAAATATCCTCTTCCAAGAATTGATGATTTATTTGACCAACTTCATGGGGCTCAATTCTTCTCTAAGATTGACCTTCGATCTGGTTATCATCAACTGAGGGTGAAGAAGGAAGATATTCCAAAGACTGCCTTCCGATCAAGATATGGGCATTATGAGTTTACTGTTATGCCCTTCGGCTTGACTAATGCTCCTGCTATTTTCATGGATTTGATGAATAGAGTCTTTAAGGACTACCTTGATAACTTTGTGGTAGTTTTTATTGATGATATTTTGATATATTCAAAAAGTCGTGAGGAGCATGAAGATCATCTAAGGGTTATATTGAAAACTCTGCAGAAGGAGAGGCTCTTTGGGAAGTTCAGCAAGTGTGAGTTTTGGTTACAACAGGTGGCTTTCTTGGGGCACATCGTAACCAATGAAGGAATCTCGGTTGACCCTGTAAAGACAATGGTTGTGGAGGAGTGGCCTCAACCCACAATAGTAACTGAGATTCGTAGTTTCCTTGGTTTAGCGGGATATTATAGGAGGTTTGTGAAAAACTTTTCACGGCTTTCTAATCCACTAACCAAGTTGACTCGAAAAGGGGTTAAGTTCATCTGGACAAAGGAATGCGAGGAAAGTTTCCAAGAGCTAAAGAAGAGATTGGTTACTGCACCTGTGTTAACACTACCCTCTATCGGAGAAGGATTCGTTATTTTTAGCGATGAATCTCTGAAAGGGCTTGGGTGCGTCCTCATGCAAAATGACAAGGTAATTGCTTATGCATCTCGACAGTTGAAGATTCATGAGCAGAATTATCCTACGCATGATCTAGAGATGGCGGAAGTTGTTTTTGCTCTAAATATATGGAGGCACTATCTTTATGGGGAGAAATGTGATATATACACTGACCACCAAAGTCTAAAGTATATTTTCACACAGAAAGAATTGAACATGAGACAAAGGAGATAGTTGGAGCTTATTAAAGACTATGATTGTTCAATACATTATCACCCTGGAAGAGAAAACAAAGTCACAGATGCATTAAGCAGGAAAGATCCTGTTGTTCTGGCAACAATGAGGATCTTAGGAGATCCCTTGATTAAAGATCTAGTAAAACTGGACATGGGAATTATAAGGAAAGAGACATCATCAACCCTATCCCAAATGATTTCTCAACCTTCATTACTAGAGAAGATCAAGAAGGCTCAAAAAGAAGATCCTTTGTTGCAGGAGAAGTTTGAGGCTGTAAAGGATGGGAAGTTCCCTGATTTCAATATTGATCAAGAAGGTGTATTGAAATTTCGTACAAGACTATGTGTCCCATCTATTCCGGAGATAAAGAAAGAACTGATGGATGAAGATCATAGCTCTACTTTCTCTATACATCTGGGAAGCACTAAGATGTATAGAGACCTTCGTGATCATTATTAGTGGGATAACATGAAGAGGGAGATTGCTGATTACACTACAAGGTGCCTAGTGTGTCAGCAAGTAAAGGCAGAACGACAACTTCCTAAGGGGATATTACAACCGCTACCCATACCAGTATGGAAGTGGGATAATATCACCATGGACTTTGTAACTGGTCTCCCAAAAACATCCAAAGGAAACAATGCGATATGGGTTATTGTGGACCGTCTCACCAAGACAGCCCATTTTATCTCTATTCGAGAAGATTTCTCTCTGGATCAGCTTGACAAGATATACGTGAAGGAAGTGGTAAGGCTGCATGGGGTACCACTATCCATCGTATCTGATCGTGACCCAAGATTCACATCAAAATTCTGGAGAAGTCTTCAACATGCTCTGAATACTGAATTGAATTTTAGTACGGCCTATCATCCTCAAACTGATGGCCAATCTGAAAGGACTATTCAGACACTCGAAGACATGTTGAGATTATGCTCAATGGAATTTAAAGGTGGATGGGATCAACACCTCCCATTAGTGGAGTTCTCCTATAACAACAGCTTCCATGCGAGTATTCAGATGGCACCCTATGAAGCTCTGTATGGAAAGCGGTGTAGAACTCCTACTTGTTGGGATGAAACTGGTGAGAGGAAGCTTCTTGGGCCTGATCTCGTGCAAGAGATGACGGAACAGGTTCATGCCATCCAACAACACATAAAGGCTTCTCAGAGTCGGCAGAAGAGCTATGCTGACAATCGTCGAAGGGACTTGGAGTTTGGTGTTGGTGACAAAGTCTTCCTTCGAATTTCTCCATGGAAGAGAGTCATGCGGTTTGGGAAGAAAGGGAAGCTCAGCCCTAGGTACATTGGCCCCTATGAAATCCTTGATCGCATAGGAGCAGTGGCCTATCGTCTAGCACTTCCACCGAACCTAGCTCAAGTTCATGATGTCTTCCATGTATCTCTCTTGAGGAAGTACATACCTGACCCTTCACATGTACTGAACCCAGAGGTGGTACAACTGGAACATGACCTCTCTTATGAGGAGCAGCCAATGGAGATCTTGGACCGTAGAGACAAGGTTCTATGAAACAAGACTACCCACCTTGTGAAAGTGTTGTGGAAGAATCATAAGTATGAAGAAGCGACTTGGGAGCCTGAGGAAACAATGAAGCAAAAGTACCCTCACCTTTTCGACTAGGCCTCAAGTATAAATTTCGGGGACGAAATTTCTTAAGGGGGGAAGAATGTAACGACCCAATCTTTTTGAGTAGTATATTAACTTACTATTAATGATTTAATAATATGTTAATGGTTAATGTAGAAAGAGGAGTCGATGGCTTCATCCAGTAGACTCGAACCTTATGAAGCCCACTTATCAGAGCTTGGGAAGGAGGTAGCATCTGTGGGCTTCGCTTTGGACCAAGCCCAAGCCGAACTCCAGTGTGTCAAGCTTGAACGGAAACGCCTGTGGGAGAAGTTCAAGTTAGTAGAGATTACTACTAGGGCAATTTTATTTGAGCCTCCCTCAGATTCTCGCACCATAGCACACCTGACACTTAGGTCTTATGCCGGTGTTATAAGGGGCTATGTGACGAGACCCTAGCTTCCTTGTGTAATCCTTTCGGGTGAATGAATTGAGATTTCTTCCTTTAGTGATGTTTGTGAAATTTCAAATGTCCAGATAATTTTAGAATGTATTTTATTGATGAATTTTGAAAAAAAGGATATTTTAAAATATTTATGAAAACCCTAAATAACTAATGATGTGTAATGATTTTCAAAAAATGGTCTTCTACAAAAGTGTTCAGTAAGGAATTTGGAGTCTAATAAGATCAACTTAATTTTTGATGAATAGTAAATTATGAATAGTGATTTTACGCTTAGGATTAGTAATGTGACCAAATGGATTAGTAATTTCACTCAAAGAAAGTTTTAATATAATTTAGACACCTAGATTAAGTAATGTGATTCAATAAAATGAGTAAATAACAGTTTCATAAATTATTAGTCAAGTATTAGTTTTTTCGGGTGAATAGTGTTTTTTAATTAAAAATTTAATTAAAAATAATTATAAAATTATTTTTATAAAAAGGACTTTATTTTTGAACTCAGAGCATCGATATTATGTTAAGGTAATTTTTGGGGATTTTTCTGAAAAAAATGAATTCTCGATGAATAGTGTTTTTATTTAAAAATTAAATTAAAAATATTTAGAAAATTATTTTTATAAAATGGATTTCATTTTTGAAATCAGAGCATTGATATTTGGTTAAGGTGAAATTTTGGGATTATTCTGAGAAAGTTGAATTTTCGATGAATAGTGAAAATATAGTTTTTAAGTTACGGGTGTTTAATGACATCATTAAATGATGTATTAAGTATATATTCAATATGGTCGAATTATGAATAGTAAGATAAGGTATGAGGTGTCCCAAGTGGCCAATATCATGGGCAAATACCATGGGCAAGCCCATGGTTTTGCCAAAACCACTAGTGAGGTGTCCCTTGGCCATTAATGCCTTGTCCCATCACTTTCCCTATAAATACCCACCCTTTACTCCTTTAGTTTTCACTCCCAACTCTCCCCCAATGAAGTTCTGGTCTCCTTACCTTCCAAGGAGTCCTCCCAAGGTTCCCCCAAGCCCTCAAGGTCCAAAACTTTGAGTTTCAAGAGTCACGTTTTAAGGTAAGGGATCCGACCTTTCTCTTTCTTTTCATGTAATCTCCTTTATGTCATTCCCTTTATGCTCCATGTTCTTATGTGAGAGGATTTTCTTTTATATTCCTCTTACTTCCCTTTCATGTTTATATGATGATATATCCCCTATTACCCTCATCATTTCATTTTATGAAAGATTAAGTGACGCCGTTAGGCTGCCGAAATTTTAAGGGATTCTTTCACCCTTCTCATTTTTCAAGTTCGATTTTCATGTCAAGTCTTTCAAGTTCCTTTTTATTATGTTGGGGTATGATCTCTATATCTATCATACTGATCTCTTATGATCATATGATGAGAGACCCTATTTGATCTTGTCAATTCATTTTTATTGAAGTTTAAGTGACGTCGTTAGGCTGCCGAATTTTCATAAGAGAAATCTAATTTTTGTCTTCCTTCCATGTTTTTCATTTCAAATGGTATGTCCTCCAAATTTCATTACCATGTCCATATATCCTTCTTATTCTTTCCCCCTACTGTTTTATGTATCATTTATGAGTGGGTGACCCATTTCCCCTCTCTTTTCAATGTTTTCTAAAACCCCGAAACATAGCCGTTATGCTGCAGAATTTTCGTCTCAAAATGCCTCTCTCTTTTCTCAAAATTATTTTATGTTATAAAGTGGATACTCAAAGCTCTTATTTCTACAAGGGTATTCACATATATATCAAAATTTTCTATTTTAAATTCTGGGATTTACATACATGAGACCCACTTTCCTTTTTCATGGGTTTAAAGTGACATAAAGATCATGTCTTTAAAGCAGTTTTTAAAACGTTATGATTATGAAATGAAACCCATTTATTTTATGATATGTGGGTTATTTATGAAATGTTTGATGATGATATATTTGGCTCACATGATAATAAAGGCAAATTTAAGGGTGCACCCTGATAGCGCTCCAATGCATTGGGTAATGATGTAACCACTAGAGATTACAATTTTCATGATACCTTGGTGAATAACCTTGGTAATTTTCAAATGACACCTTGGGGATGGACCTTGGTGATATGTTCATGATTGTCTATGTTAAATGATGTAGCCACATATTCAAGTTATGAAAAATGTTATTTTTATTATGAAATGCCTCATGATTTCTTTCTCATGCCTTAAAGTTCTTTTCATGTCCTTATTGAAGTATATCAAGTTCACATGTAAAATGTTCCTCTTGTTTCCCTTACTGGGCCTTCTGCTCACCCTTTCTTTTGATGTATGTCCCAAGGTTATGAGATGAAGTAATGAACCTAGGATGAACTTAAGGATAAGCCTTTCAAGTGTTTAAGAAGAATGCTTTATGTTGTTTTCATGTATTATGTTCCTGGTTTCCAAGACACTAAACCTTAATGATCCTCAGTTTTGTGTAATGTAATGAAATTTTATGTTATAAGAAGACGAGATGCTATATATACACATCCTTCCTAAGGAATCATAAAGTTTTATTAACCTAGAACTACGTAGAGATGACAGGCCTTGATCCCAATGTGGACCTGCACCTCCTAGGCCTAAGAGAGGACCACTATGGCTATAAGGCATCCCAAAGGACTCACCTGATGCCTGATGGAAAAATTGAGACTGAATTATATAATATTTTTAATGAAAAATTCATTCTAGAGGTCTAATATCCCATCTGGATGAACAATATAGTCCACATCAAAAAAATTATAGACATATCAGTCTCTAAATTAACTCCAGAGATCTTAATTGGCACTACCCGATGGATGATGTTGCGTTACCAATCATAGGACTATTGATAGATTCAATAACCATATATCAGGTTCTCTCATTCTTGGATGAATATTCACATTATTATAAAATCTTAATGACCCTAAAATCTATAGAATACACTACCTTCAAGGCCACCAATGATTATTTTTCTATTAGGAAATTCCCTTTGGTTTCAAGAATTTCGGTGCCACAGACCAACCCTCTATCCATTGTATCTTCAAGCACATCTGGGGAATGTTTTTTGAATATTATCTTGACGTCACGGTGATTAATTCTTGTAAATGAACAAGAATCCTAGTGAATATTTAAATCATATTCAATAACCTATGACAATGCAATCTAAAAATGAACCCCTGGAAATTTACTTTTGACATTACATGGAGGAAGTTTCTCAAATTCATTATACGCCATCGTGGCATCAAAGTCAACCCTATGAATAAAATTATATCCTTGGTTTTCCACCTCCTCGCAACCGAACCTATTTGATAAGTCTTTATGGAATATTGGCCAAAATAGGGCTGTTTATAGCCAAAAATTTAAGTAATTTTTTTCCATTTACCAGGTTGATTGAAAAATGTGTTACATATCAATGGACCAATGGCTGTTAGGAAGAATTTTATAGTTTTATTATAAATCATTTAATCCCTCCAGTTTCAATGTTATATATCGAAGGAAGTCCATGTATCATGTATATTACATAATTATAGTGATCATTGGGTTTCTTCCTAACACATAACAATAATGCCGATAGTGAAAAAGGCCTTTACTACCTCATTAAAAAATGATTAATATAGAGACTCATTGTCATATTATCAAGAAGAGTTTTCTAATATTTAGATTTTTGGTCCAAAAATTGAGGCCCTATCTACAACATCATGTGGTCAATTTGGGATCCTGAATAAACCAACTCAAATAAATTCTCATTTGTCTAATGTTGACTATTCTTCTATGATGGTTGGTGGTAATTATTTAGTTGATTGAAATTTAGTTCATGCCTCTGAAAGAAATCAAAGGATATGCTTTGGTAGATTTTATGGGAGAGCATCCCTCAGCAAAAATGACTTCATTGGACACAAAATTAAATCATTAAGAGGTATTCTCTATCCAAGAGGCCCCCTATGTATGGATTATGTGTTTTGATGGTGCATGTAGATGCCCAAAAAGAAGGAGAATGGAATACCCTATGCTCCACAAGGTGAGGTTGGGATTCAAACTAATATAACCCGCTTAAAATGTCATTCCTTTCTCTTTCATATTTTCAGAGGGATGAATGAGAAAGGAATAAATGTATTAGGATCTCATTATAAGGATAGAGTTTTCACATTAGGTACAATACAACCACATGACGTTAAAATATAATTCAGAATTTTTCATTAAGAAGGTTTAAAGTGATTACATATATGAAAGGGAGAGCTAATTTCCCAATCAAGCCTTGTCCTTTGACTAGTGGTGTAATTCCTTTGGGAACTGACATAAACGCGTGCCCAACAATCATAGAATTCCTAGGTAGATTCAAAAGAAAATTCCTCCATAGGTCTGGCTAATCTAGATAGATATGGAACATTCATCAGCATATTTCACTTCCAAATGGGCACGCCATTCATTTAGGACAGCATATATGAAATAAATGAGATTATTCCTATTCCAAAAACTATACAGTCCCTCTGCCGGATAGATTAAACCCATTTTGGACTACCTTCAAAAGGGTGAACTCCCACCATACATAGCCAAGAGTGAACAAATATAAAGATGAAAAACTGATTGTATTTTCTATGATTGAATGAATCACCAAAAGGACCTATACAGACAGATCCTTACTAGGATCCTTATTAGGTATATTGATGTAGAACAGATTGATTCCATCCTAAAAAATGTCTACACTAGAGACTTCAATGTTCAGCAGTTAGGGTCCATGAATTACCATCAAATATAGGGTCTTTGATACTACTGGCCCATAGAAAAGCAAGACTGCACCGAATTCACCAAACTATTTCATTCTATCCATGTTCATTCCCATTTCATCCACCAACCACCATAGTTACTTCACACGACCATGTACCCCAGGATAGTTTCCATATAGGTAACGAACATCATAGGGTCGTATCTGGCTAGTACATCCAGTAATATTAAGTACATATATACTTAACCAATTTATTTTATAAATGGTCCAATGTCTTACCCAGCAAAATTTTCATGGAATGGAACGTAGTATCCTTTGTGAAATATAACATCATCACCAAATTTGGTGTCCCTCATACAATACCAATAGACAATGAAACCAACATCTTTTCTATTGAATTGGAAAATCTATACCATGATTATGGAATGAAATACCATTGTTCATTCTACTACTATGTAGTGAATAATATAAATATAGTGTAATTAAAAATAAACTTACCCAATGTAATTCATAATAAGGTGGGAAAGGATGAAATTCCTTGGACGAACATGATCCTACATGCCTTTTGGGCTTACCAAACCATGACCCACACTTCTAAACTGGCAACCACATAATGATTATTACATGGGATATATCCATCGATGTTCAATTTCCATTTATCTATGTTACCATCTATGAAAAACTCCCCAAATATTTGAAATCATAAAAATTCCTAGATGTATTAGTGAAACTTGATGAAAATAGATTGTATACCTTGAACCATTTGGTGGTTTAAAAAAATAGGATTTCATGAGAAATTAACAAAAAATTTCTCCCCAGGTCATTGCTTGAAGGATATATGGTGTTGGTTATCTAAACTATAACGATATTCATAAATGAACATCCAAAATTGGAGCTAAATGGTAGGGTCCCTATATGATAGATAATGTTTACTCCAATGGATCTTATTCCATGATCTCAGTGGATGGATAACTCACAACAACCCTGACTAATGTGTGGTTATTGAAGAAATATTCCATTTAACCACATGGTGAAATACCCTAGTTTCATCAAAATAATCTTCCATGCCACATGACGTTGAACTATATGGAATCAACATCCTCATTGCATGAAGATAAATTGCGTGACATATGGTCCTAGTTACATGACCAAGAACCTCAAGACACCTTTCATACTTACCAAATTATTTTAAACTACAAAGATAATATTCCTCTTATTTGAAATTAAGAAAACCCCAAAATTTAACATGTTGAGATACTCCTCATGTTCCTTTAAATATGGGTGTCTATTTCAATTATAATTCTTAGTTATACCCCTCTATCCCCCTAACGGGTCGAGGTGTCCTCTTGGCCACACATGGGGAAGAAAAAATTGGAAGCTCCCATGGTTATTCACAATTCGCATAATCCTATTCTCAAGATTTTAAACTACTCATCCATGTAAAATCATCAGGACTTTAAACTGGGTGAAATCCTTATGGGAAAGTATGATGTGTCATTGGGACTCATAGGACCTCATTCACGTCATGTAGGATATGAAACCACATCACAAACCTCTGTTTTGGAGTTGAGTAATCATTTTTTGTTGAATTATATGATATTAATCTAGGAGTTATATCCCTAACAAAATGATACTAAAATGAATTAGAATCATAGTTTAATGGATGATTCACTACACATGAGCTAGATCTATGTGAGAGGAAGACTAAATACCCCCATTCTTGAATGAGAATCAGGTCCACCTAAGGAGTATCTCATTCAAGAAATATATATGGATTGATACTCATTCAATGATATATTTATTAAATATATAATATTAGGTATGGGTCTCACCACCTTGAAACCAAGATATCTAAATCATTCATTTTGTCGCCTCTATGCAGAAAAATAATCCTTTGACACCCCTTGTTTCCCACACTGAGCATTTACCCTATGGGATTAGGAGTGTTGGTAGAGGATTAATTACAGTTCCATTAAGAATAATGTGTGGATTTATTCCTACTAATACAATATATATATTGAATCCTATATATCTCATGGAAGACCGAAATGAAAATTCCCCTCCCACCAATGGATGATTTTATCTGCCATCAAATGTCCCCAACTCCTCTTTTCAAAATGGGATTGTGGTTTTTTAGGTCTTTAAAATCATCCTTCCCACATTTTTAAGACCATTGTCCTTATCATATAATATTAAACTACATGGTAGACATTCTGTTACTAAAGACAATAAACTGCACAACACCAATTTACTCACTATATGATGTTAAACTGCACAATATCTTTATGATCTCACCAGAGAGAACATCACCCCCGACATTGGTCACTTGACCATCCATATTCAAAAGATATATATGGATTAATTCATGTCCACCCAGGATACATGGAGATTCTAGGATTTTGCAACATGGACTATTCATCATAACTATCATAATCAATGAAAATGTTTCCCCCCTCCATGTGTATAAACATGTTTGATGTATAGATATATCTTTACAAACAATGTTTGGCTTGATTCCTTCCTTTTAGGGATATTTAGTGATGTCTAGATATCCATTGTGGGAATGTATGCAATATCCCCATTCTCATCGGTAAACCTAAGTCATTACCGAATGATGTTAAACTGCATGGACATTTTCAATCCTACATGACAGTAAACATTGTGATACTTCTAGAACATCATATGGATTGATTCCATTCTTTACAGGATACACAGTGACACATATATTCTAAATCATTTTCTATCCACTACAAAAGTGAATGAATTCCCCCTCTCTTGTTTTGGGTCATACGTACATAGGGAATATTCCATTAAGAACATCGTGTGGCTTGATTATCTTTTTATGGGACATGTAGTGATGCTTAGACCAAAAATCTGGGGTCCATTTGTGATATATAGAAAATGTCCCTAACTCTGCATACAAATTATATCAATGTAGGGGACTTTTAAAAGTGCCATATCTATAGGACCATTTCAATAATAATGTTGTCTCCCCACACATAATGAATCCTTTTTTTGGAACTGCATCATAACCATATTTGATGTCATTTATATTATCCAAGATATGTTGCAACACCGGGAACTCTTATCCGAGATCCAGAAATAACAACCAAATAATCAACTGGAATAATGGCCCCTCTACGCACAGGGAAGACCTTCATAGAGTATTCCCATTAAAAACTATGTATGGATTTATTACCACCCACATAGGATACATAGTGACACACATAACTATGATTCCATGTCCAGTTTCTACATTCTACATCTTTCACCTTTGGTCACCTTCGTCATTACCACATGACTTTAAATAACACTGGGTATCATGACTATGTACTGCTAGTTTCCAATTATATAGGATATTTAGTGACAATATAACATCTAATCCCATGTCCTACTACAAAAAAGGAAAATGTATCCTCCTTACAACATGTGAGTCAGATCTGTATATGATATTTTCATCAAGAACGATGTTTGGCTTGATTCTCACTCTGATGTGATACGTAGTGAAGTCTAAGATTAGTGTCGTTGTCTCAGCCACTCAAAGAAAACTCCATAATATCCTATATGTTGAAACATATTATTGTAGGATATATCATGTTTGGGTTCCTCATTCAGGTATCCATCATATAAACATAAATGGTCCTCCCTTTGCATGAGTGATATCTATGTAGTGAATTTTAAACAATATGGCCAATCGTAGTTGGAATGATTCTTACATATCTGGACACATCCCTTCTATTCATCATAATCTATACCCAAGGAAATTTCTAATCAACATAAATATACCCATACACCAAAATTGAATTTATTGTATCCTAAGGAAACACATTATTGACTTTCAAAAAAATCCCCACACGGCTCTACATAAGCTGGAAAGAAAAATACATATCAACCAAAGGAAAATTCATCATGTGGAGAGAATTTACCTGTCTATATATACCCCAATTTATTATATTCAAAATATAATTTATCTTAATATGATAATCACAAGGATCATGGTTTCCAATTTGTTTCCCCTCATGTCAAGGGTATGTCAGAACTTCCTAACCCAATTAGCATCCTGTTACTCTTGGTTTCTATGAAAAATACCCCTAGTTATATAGCCATAAACTGAAATATCCCATGTCCTAGTCACATTACAATAAACATAATTATATCAAAAATAATGAATGACATTAACCCTTCCCACGTGGGATATATAGTAATGCCTAGATTCCTCATCTAGGCACATCCACCACAAACATAAATTCCATTTTCCCTATGTATGGTTCAGACCTACACCAGGCCTAACAAGAACTATGTCTAGAATGATTCATATCATCATTTGATATGTAGTGATGCCTAATCCTCATAACTTGGGTCCATCAATGGGGTAAAAATATATCCCCACTATACTAGTGTTTGGGTCAGACCAACACAGGAAACATCCATACACACTAAAAGAAATCTCCCCCACTATCTTATACATGAGATAGATCTGTCGGTGAGCATTCAATAAGAGCTCCACCCCATACTTGATCACATGTTCAAGGTAAAATTATTCCTCCCCACACAATTGTGTGAAAAACATGTGGGTCAGTACAATGTAACAGAAACAACTATACCTATTCCCAAGAAGCTTCGACTTGGAATGTCCCTTTCATGTTTTGGAACTCTCCTTTAACAAACAATAATATGTATCTAGAACGATCTGATTCCCCATACCCCTAATTCACCATAGTAAATGGAGGTCTAGTTTCTTTAGTAACCCATTTTTTGACTATGCACAATATGCACATGTTGGCTCTATATAAGTTTCCTGCAAAAATCCATGTATACTATAGAAAAATAAACTTTCAATAGAATATTTTCCAATATCTTAATTCCTCAATGGCTTACATGTCTCATATAGATTAAATGGATAAAGAGCCCCACCCAGATTATAGATTACAACCCCCAACCAAATTCGTTCCATAATATAAGACAACATTCCTGGTCAGATTACTGTGAAACGAGGGAACTATTTTACCCTTGGTAAGAGAAAACTATATTTAAGTCATTAGCTCGATACTTACCAGTAAAAATACATTAAAATGAATGTTCTACATCCTAATTTTAAATAAATATACTACACTCAGATCTGACCCTCCCTTATACAATACATACTCATGTAGGAGTGGTTTCTCATTCATGGCCTAAGCCGATACAGATTCCCTTGTAACTATTCAAACCAGATTCCCTAAAAAATACACCCATCATGGTTTTGAAAAATAAATATCATTAAAAACTACCTAGACATTAGAAATAGAGGGTTAGTCCAAAGGAATCATTTTTTCACTATGTTTAATATTCCCCAGTAGGATCTACATAAGTTGACCACAATAAAAATTCCTGCCAACCAATGGGAAATTATTCCTCAATAGAGGAATCTCATACCTCTGTACAATCCATAAACATCATATTTGAAACCATACTTATAGTTAACCCCCACATACATTTCCCATATTGAGTATTGAATCCAAAAATCAAATATCTATGGTAAATAAAAGTCCCTAATTTATGTCTAAAAATACAGTAACATTCTCAGTTAATAATCCCTATTAGGGCCTTTTCCTAGAAATTCACGATTAAAGCTATCTGACCTATAAAATTTGTGGAATTAGCATGGATTGAAAGACTCTAAATATCCCAAAAAAAAATATCCAAAAACTATCTAGTTTGAAAAACCACAAAAGTAAAACCTAGATAAAAGTCATGTACCAGCTCGTTGAACCTATACTTCGTATGGTGTATGAAAAAAAATTGGGCAATTTAGGGGAAAAAATGCACATATTATGTTAGGTGGATAACATAAAAAGGGATGCCTTTGAAAAAATAATCTTATGACTTATAATCACATGGAATAATGGAATTAAGGTAAAGTTTTGGTGATGAAAAAAAGACACAGTGTTTATAGGTTTTTTAATATAACCCTAGCAACAGTACAAACAAGGCTTGTTGAGCCCCTCAGCTCAGGAAACAATTAGTGAATTACATGATTTTAGCAATTAAGTTACCCTATATATTGGAATAGAAACTAGTATCCTATGATGGAATTACTGAATTCATTTTAGAGAATTGTTTTTTAGAGAATATTGAAAATTATAACTGATGGATATTGCAGAAAAAATAGAGTATGCATTGGATAAAAGAACATGTTTTTGATTACCTAACAAGAATGGAGGAATCATAACAATAATGGAGTATATACATATGATTAGGAAATAGTAATAACATAGTTTAATATTTGATTCACAATTTTTTAACAATGCATTTTCCATGTCCTCTATTGCTCAAAAAATCTATAACAAGTTTGCAGTCTCTACCTTTGCACCAACCCACATTTCATCTACCTCATTATCTATATCCAATCTTTCCCTCCCTTCCTCCCCAACCAAATTATTATCTTAATAAATATATTTCTTGGTGTGATATAGTTATTTTGAAAGTCACTGTAATTCCTGGTTAAGAAGCTCCACCTTGTGATGGAGTCTGTTTGCTGAGTTCATATACACTTCATTTTTCCATGCCGCATCACAACTATCCTGTCATGTTGAATAGGTTCAATGAAAAGGATCTACCTAGATGTGGAAATGCGGGCAATGTAACCTTTATTAGAAAGGATATAGTATAACATGCATGTTGTTTTCCAAGAATCTACCACTCACTTCACTGTATCATTGATAACAAGATAATCAAACCCCCATTCATGTGAAATTAAACTATTCAGTGTAATCTAAAAAGTTATATTGTATGTTTGAAGAGTGGGTTGAGAAATTATTTTCTTATTGTCATTCCATATTTTATATCCATTAGTGTGATGGTAAACTAGGCCCTATTGAGTATCCATGAAATCAATTTCAGAGGGAAGGATACATTCAAGAATATGTTTCTCTACAATGGGTCTTTATTCATCGACCTCCGTGGGGATTTACCATAACTCATCTGAATCCCTTACAGTATCATCTAGTGATGTATTGGAACATTGGCTGTAACTACTAAAACATGTGAATACAATTCTAAAATTATATTGTTGAAAAAATTAACGCCTGAACAATAAAGAAATGGGAATGTTAGGGAGGATGGAGAACTCACCACCACCTATTGAGAAATTAATATCCCTATAACCTACTATTTCGTCATCACCCTAATGAATGAATGTCACATCTTCAATTTTTAGGGGAATTTGTATTATTCAGAGGTGCACGGGGCACGGACTCGTGCTTGACCAGGTCAATGATCTCCAAAATGTAGCTCATCGATATTGTGCCCTGTGGAATAATCATCATGGTACTTGGGAAGGCATCTGATTCTGATCCATCTTGATCATAAATCACTACTTATTTCATGGGTGTATTAACAATAGGGATAGGGTTAGTATACATAGTAGGAACCAAATCTCCTAAAGACACCCCATTTATAGGGACAGAAGATGATTGATCGGGAGAAAAAACCATCATGAGACATGGATTCTCCAAGATATCCTCTGTTGGTTGGGGCTCCATATTCATATTATCTACCACATGTAATGATATTAAATTCATCCTCTATATAGTAGGATTAACATGATTATTTGAATCTTCATACTATGAACACACTCCCACAATTGGAACATATATTGTTTTATCCAGAATAAATTCCCTCATAGGTCTTGGGATCCCCCAACGACCTCAATTGGCCTATTTTCCAAATCACATTAAGAAATAATCACCTGTTGTATCAGCTATACCTCTGTAGGATTTTCATCTTCCAAACCTTTAGTGATTTCTTCTTGATAACTCATCATACATGCACAAAGTTAGAAACATGATTATTATATAGTGAATGAATATTTATAGCATTCCAATTAAATAATGAGATGCTACAAGTAACTATGATCAACAATTTCATACGTATCATAAGATGCGATGGATGTTGACTATTTGTGTTATTCCATGGAGATGTCGTTATAGAAGGGGTGGTAGATAGAGGTGGATACATAAGTTCTCCAATAGGGTTTTCAAGGACTACCTCCATTCACTCTATGGCCAGAGGGGATCCATCTCCAGTAACTCAAAAATCCGATGTAATAGCCTCTCTAGCTTTGATGACACTAGGGTGTATTCGTGGGAATTAACAATGTCCCAAATGACCCTATTTTTTAAAATGAATAATGAATATGGTATTAAGGTCATGATAGAAAGAAAAATGGGAGATGATATAAACACCTGTAACTACCTATTTATTAGTATCGACTAACTCTATCAGGATTATTACTATATGTTCAACTTCATCATAAAAATATGGTCTTTTCTTGAATGAGTGGATGTGGGTTTCAATTTATTCTATATATCTTCCACCTTGTGTTGATCTTCATGAGGTGAAATCCACATAGATGTAGTCTTTGATCCAAATTTCCAAAGCTTAAGGGGTTCCTATTGAAGTGTCTCCTACATATCATCAGTAGATGTGTTTACCTCCAAGGGATCCCATACCCTCTAGACCTATTGTAATTTCATTTTAATGGGGATGATTAATGTTGGAGGATTTAACTGATGAAGTAAGGTTGGTTCTAGTAGTCATAACTTCTATCTATGCGCCTCAGCCACCCTGGAACCCTCTAGGGCTAGGAACATGCAAGGCCCCAAATGTGAATGAGGAATTTCTCCCACTCTAATAATTGTAGGAAGGTAAAAATCATCCATCTCCTTGGATTCATGGCTATCATCATCTTTATACTCATCAATTTTAGACCTCAATATGGATAGCACATGACAACAAAACCTACATTGGTTCTGCCGAGAATGGATTGAGTCATTAAGATCATGAAGATGGGTTTCCACCCTCTCAGGGTTTTCATCATAATAAATGTTAGTGGGCACTGATAAATAGACATACCCAGATTTTATGACCTACTTCTCTTGCAAAAAACACCATAGAGCGTGAGATGTAAGATCACCCCATAAAGAGTATCACTGCCTCAAGGAATTTGTAAAGGAAATTTCAGGAGGGATGGATTTTTATAGAGGTGTAGTGCTAGAAGCATATTAAATTGAACACCAGGATCTCAAACCATTCCTAGGTGGTTCAGAAATAAGAGACCTTCTTGGTTGTTTCTCGGGCATACAGTTTTTTATCAAGCATTGGGTTACCTCCCTAGTAAGCATCATCCAAATATGCCGAGATATCATTAATTTCATTTCTTGGCATGTGTTGTTGAGTGTCGTAGGACACCTTATCTAGAAATAATTGAAGTGATGAATGAAACTAAAGGGAGAATACCCCCCAGATATATGTTCATCATTGATCCTTCCAAACAAAAAGCCTTCTACTAATGAGAAAAGATATCCTAACTCAACAATGTACATAGATATGACATTTACTATGGTATCATATGGGGAATGTAAGGATCCTAGGTGAAACATGCATAGTAGGCGAGTCATTCCATCATTTTCCACTCACTCCAGTCTGACGGTGCAACCCCAATGATGCATAGGTGTATGGTTGAACAGTATCTCCCTAGATATCGTGAGGGTTGATATATGTGTAGTCTCCCATATGAGCTACTAATAATCCCCAAATAATCATGAAGGTACCCACTAGCATGTGTGGGATACTCACCTCTCTAATCCATATCAATAAATGGTATTTTTTAACCAATACTACGATAGAAATATTCATACACCTTCTGGGGCCCAATTGAGCGTCCCTAAAAAAGTTTTGACCCTGACCCCAGTATCAGAATCACAAACATGTAGGATCCAACAACTAAATAATATGTAATGGAAATCTTCTCATAAAAACAATCGGTCATCATTAAAAATTAAATTTTATACCCACTCATCGAACCCACCCTCTTCTAGAGTAGGAAAGTAGAAACCCATACACCTTAAAGTGTCAATGGTTGTGAAATTTTTCATTCTATACGCATAAGGCTCTCAACCACTTCACATAGTAAAATCATTCTTCTAATAGAAAAATGGGATGTCTTTATTTTCATGGATCCTCATTCAAAAGGTCTCTTTCTTTGGCAACAAGTTTCTTAGCAATAGGAGTAGTCTTAACCTCATAATCCCAATCCGAAGAAGGTGGATGAAATTTTTCATACATATCGCCAATTATGGGAATCCCAAAAATGTTCCGGAAATCCAAAATGATAATTCCTACCCCCCCATGTACCATGGGGAACTTGTTTGGGTCCAGGATTCTCCTTCTCAATAGTGGTGGAATAATCTTTTGGTTTTTATGGGAGTTGGTCTGTGAGTCACAGAATACCTCATATAACCCCATGGCCTAAAAATAAACATTAAATTCCTCACAACTATAGAAAACTCAAAAGGCACACTCCTAATTAAAACTCAATGAGACCCCACAGAGAAGGTCCCATATTGATGACCACCCAAGTTGCTCATTATCCATGGCCTTCTGTGCAATGTTATGAAAACAACATACCTTATCATTCATCCCGCATAGTACTTCCTCAATTAATGGTGGAGAATAGATTAATAAAGATCTAGAATCAATGTACTCTTGGATAAACCCCCTCCCTTTCTTAAATGATAGATCTAAGAAAATTGTTGTTCTAAAATATCCAGTAGGTATGCCAATTTGTAGTGTGCAGTCCCAAAATCGCTACGTCATATGGAATTCACAATTCATGAAGGGGAATATTTTCCAAATTCAGGTAACCTCCTTGAATAGAAATAATATGTCCTCTAATGATTTTATGTGGATAGATGATAACGATGATTGCATTTTTCATAGAGTTGATTAGATATTTCCTCATTTCATCGCATGTCGGGATATGAGAATCAATAGAAAAAAAACCTGTGATGGGTCTATCCTTTTGTTTTCATTAGGATTACAATGAAAATGGATTGGTTTTTTATGTAAAATTATGGTGTCCTACAATTCATTAGTTCATGAAATATAGCCCACAAACTTTCTGTTCGTGAAGACATATGCTCGCGAACTGTATTTTCATGAAGGCATTGACCTGCGAACCATCAGTTCGTGAAGGCACTGTCCCATGAAGCCCTGGCCCATGAATAAATTTTACATTGAAAATTCCACCCATTAATCATAATAACACTGGTAATTTAAAAACATTTTTTTGTGGATGATCAAATATATTTCGTGGGAAATAAGTTTCAGTTTCGGAAAAATCAACATCAAAGGAGACTGTTCGTGGAAGAAGTGCATAGTTGAGAGAGTGCGAGAAAATAGAGTTCTCTGTTAGTTTTGGTAATTAAAAAATGTGACGGGACAACTATTTATAGGAATGGTCCCATCTGGAAAGTCCACTCACATAAGGAAAAATTGTTAAAAATAGGACCACAAACTATATCATAATTACCTCTAGTTCAACCTGATTAGAATCCATTCCGATGGGGCACATTTTTGGTTTCTGAAATTTCAACATAATAGTTGAAGATAATTATATTAATTTGGAAAAGGAGAATAATATATCAAAATTATTGTTCAAGGAAGAATATTCAATTCAGAAAACCGTGATGGTTTCATTGATTCCCTGAATTGAAAATCGCTCTGGAGACCGCCTCTTTACATAGTGTTCTGCTGCATTGGGAAACATCTACATAAAAAATCTATCCAGGGGATGAGGTGGTACCTTTGATGCCTCAAAATGAAAATCCAATGTTTTTCAGGGCCAGACTGTGATTTCTGCCCACTCTAACACCCCCACAGACAAAAATTATTCATAGCATGAGGTGCTAATGCATGATCCCGTAAACCAAAATACAACATTTTGGGGAGGTAGATAGTTATTTCCACCCCAAAAAATATTCATCCACCAGAACTAAGTAGTTCTTTAGAATAGTAGGCATTTTTAGTGCCCAAAATCAATGTCACCCACTTGCTATGTCCTTCTTGGGTGGAGGAATTCCACTCAGGATCCCGCAAAAGTAACCTCGTTAACAACCATGCATGACCAAACTGGACAATACATGGTCCCTCCGTTTTTCTATAAAAATACCCCAAAGGTTCTGAATAGAATACATGAAAGGATTGATACAGAAACCAATTATGAAGTGAGATAACAAGGGACCATGAAAAATAAATCCTTTCGAAAATTCTGAGCAGGTAAAACTAGCTTCATATTAATAAGGAGAAAATTATAAATCACCTAGTGAATTGAGAACTCAAAAACCCTTTGCAGACAGAACCCCACAAGGCAGAAAAAGATAAATCCTTTGAAAAGAGGAATCCTGCTAATGATATTCTATATGGGAAGAACCCTTCCCCATATAGAAAACCAATACGAAGGGGGAAATTCACTCCATATAGCAACATGCAACGTGGACAGAACATATTCCTATGATGAAAATTACTATGTGGGTAGAACATAGTTCTACATAGTACTATGATACATAGAAAAACCACACATATGGAGAAACATGCTACCCTGAGGGAACCCCATGCTACCTTAGAACCTTCTACATGGAATGGGCCATCCTATTGTAACTCCCATTGTCATCTCCCATCGTGTCATCATCCCCCATGTTGTACCCTTTAGGATAAAAAATAATGTAATAAGTCCAAGGATTCTTCCTAAGAAACCTTTAATTAATGGAAAAATCATTGGGAACATTAGTTTTCCCTCTCGAGTTTACATACCTGTGGTAAGAGGAGTCATGTGGGTAACTTATGTAATAAGGCAGACACCTGGAATATCCAGGAGTTGACATTCCTATGGTAATGTAGGTTCTGATAATGTGATTATCTCATGAACCTTCAAGTTATAGGGATTTAGGGAAACTAATGTATTTTTTCTTCGATGAGGGCCAGTGATGAACATTACTCTCCCTCATAGAACCATTGTTTGGGAACTCCTCTTATGGTTATCCCCTATCCTTTCTTATGGGAGTGGCAGTCCTGCCCCTCCTTGCCTCATCCCGAGATATATCCAGTTTGTTAACTAATTGTGAATATCCATTTTATCAAGGAAAAGAGGAAAAGGGAACACTTGAAGCCCTCCCCTCTGCCTTTGGGACCCATCAACATCTATCAGCAGATATGATGGGATCGTCTGATCATCAGTTATACTACTTCCCCAAGATCCACACATTGAGCATGTCTCAGAAGGGAAAAGAGTTTAGTGGAGATTATATCGTCCACATGATCCCAAACATGAAATTGGCCGCTTCTATGTAGAAGCCCCAACCATATTGTCCTTCTTCATAGATGCATGACCAATCCTCTGTTCAAATTGGTAACTTCTATGCATAATCTTCATATCAAATCCAATCAAGAGAAATCCTATTGTAAAGGGTATCCAAGGAGTATGATCCCCAACTATGTGTTATAATGTCCCCTTTAAATGGGACTCCTCAATAATAGTAAGCCCATTACTAACAAAAATACGTGGCCTTTGATTACCAACTAACTAGGAAATGTAGGAATCCTCTTTGATGTCCATACCCAACAACCAAATTCACCATAATTTTATCTCAGACACATCCTCGGCAGTGTCACATGAACCCAAGAGAACACATCTCTTCCAGATCCCACGGTCTACCTCAGCATAAGCCCGACACCAATCATTGACTAGGAACCTTCCACCTTGGTGTCTTTTCTTCCTGGAATTAAAATGAATGGTTCAGTCCTTGTCACATGACAATAAATGGTGATGTGTTCTATTAATTGGAACTGAAATATATGTGTTCTAACTCCACTAATGAGGATACATAGGAAGCCAATCTTAGGTTTTTGATCCTAACATCAAGACCACAATCATCCCCTAGATGACGGTAAACTCCATAATGCTCCATCGCACAAATTTAAACCAGAATCATCCCAATAATAAACCATAGAATCTATAATTCTATTTTCAATGGGTACCACATATAGAGAACCTTTTATACATATAGCTCCCTCCATTGATGGAGAATCTCTGATTCATATCGATGACACTGAATCTATGTGAATTAATTAAATATCATTATCACAATGTAATCCTTGTATGCATACATGGAATGAAAAAAGGATTTGTTAAAAAATATTAAACCTATAAGAGAGTAACATAATAGGAAATAGTTCCCCCAATAATGATTGGGGAGACCAAGTTACTATCCACTCAACCAAAATGAGTTCTTAAGAGTCATTGGACATATTACCCAACAAAATAATACATTTGGAATGTAGGTCTAGGAATCATAGATATGAGAGCCCTTGGGTGTTTCCGTCTCCACAAATAATACCTATCCGAATTTTTTTGATGATGTTGTACCATATGTTAGTGATTGTACACAAGTCTACCCAATTCAATCAATTATCGACTGCAAGTGGTTTTCATCAGAGTCAAAATGGTACCTGACGTGAGAGACATTATTATGGAACCTCCTTTATAAGATAAAATGTACACACTACACATCCTTCACCAGACCAAATTTACCTTTCTGAACCCATATGCATCTTCGAGTGAAAAATGCACACAGCCACAAGCATAAGTGATCCATGAAATAATATTATTCTAAATATGACCATTATAACATGGCCATTAAATTTGAGGGATTGATTAAAAATAAATAATTTATGATATATAAATATCCTAATAAATAAAAAATTAAATGTCAAATTATTATTAAAAAATAAATAAATATTTAGTAATGTAATTTTATTCATCAAATATATGTTTTCAATAGTAAATTATTTTTAATGGGTTTTGTGAAAATGTATTAAAATTAATTAAAAGAAATTTTTGAAAATGTAATTCAAAATATTAAAATCATATTTTCGATCAGCATTTAAAAATTAAAATAGGGTGAACATTATATATTTTTTAGAAAATATTGTTTCCTAGTGAATTGAGAAAACAAGTATTTTATTGTAATAATTTATTATAAATAAACTCATTTAATAAAAGTCTTATCATTATTTTAATTTTTTATGATGTCACATAAGTATTATTTTGTTTCATTAAATCCAATTAATTACTTTTTAATCATATTTATAATGGATTTTACTATATGTCTATTTTCTGAATAAACAATTTGACGTTTCTATAAAAACTTTTAATGTTCATAATATATATCAATTTTAAATAATTAAAAAAAATATAAATAGGGATTATTTAAAAGAAATTTTTATATTTTATATATATTTATATATTTTAATTCCTAATATTATGATTAATGGTCACTGAATTAATATAAAATCATCTTTTATTTCAAGAAATACATATCCTGGAAACTACTCATTTCCCACACATGTTGGATTTATTTTAAGCTTAATTCTTCAACATATATGATATGAATTTGGTTAAATGGATTTAATATATGGAATCCTCATATATTATATGATCTAACAATTTGAACAAATTTTTTGGTCATAATTAATGGTGAAAATAAGAAAAATTATTTTGTCACAATTCAGGTCAAAACTAGGATACCAGGGGGTTAAACTAAAAATATATTGGATAATATTAGCTAAAAAAATTATAAATTCTATAAAATGGTAATATTTAGACCTTATATAATATATTTCTTGTAAATTGTTCATTTTTGATGCCTATATCATCTGAAAAATAGGTTAACATGATTATCTTTTCAAAAAATTACATGTGTGACTCTCACTTCACTTATAAATGGAAAACCATATACTCTCCTCTTCACACTATAAACACCCTTTAGATCGCCCAATAACTATGAATATAAATAAATTAAAACAATTATCATGTCTTATATCATCTTTTTTATCATAAACAAAACCTTATATGGATTTTGTTACTAACTAAAAGAGGTTGTCCAAAGAAGAGAGGTCATGCTTAACCGAACATTTTTAGTTTATTTCTACATCCACATCCATCAAATCATCATAAATTATATAGATTTAAAAACATAATTATATCAAATATAATTATATTTAATTATTTTAATTTAAAAAACTAAATCCATGTCATATTTCATCAAATTGTAAACAGAGCTATTATTCTTATGTTCGATGGACTCACACCTCACGAACTGGTGTAATTATTTTTCAATCAGCACCTCTCACAAATTGTTATATTGATGGATTAAAAGAATATATATTATATTTTAAACTAAATTATACTCCTCCAATTATAATATCAAATATACCCTCAAAATTCATATTCCATAGGGTAAATGATAATGTTGCTCGTATGTACAGTAGACTGTTACCTCAAGAAGCAAAGTGATTCATTTTTCAATAATTCTTTTCATAGAAGGTAAAAGAGATAATGTTAAACAATTTATTTGATACTTATAAAAAAGATATTATATTAATTAAATATTTACCACTCTGAAAATATAATATATCATATTATTTCTTAACATTCCAATCACTAATAAATCATAACATCATTCCTGCATACGTGTAGACTACCGCCTCCACGAAGCAATATGATTCTTTTTCATCCCCAAAACACATCGATGATACATATAATTCAGACTATAAAATAATAGTTTAATAATTAAATTATAATATTTAAATGAATAGAAAATATTACTTACATTCTTTCCAAAATGAACATGGGAAATGGAAAGGTTACTCCTACTTATGTACAACCTACCGTCTCCATGATTGTAATTTACATCATTTTCCTAAACATCATTTATGAGTTTTTTTAAAATTATAATTGATATATAAAAATGATATTTTTCATCATTATTACTCATGATATAATAGATAAATGATATTGTTTTCCACAATCAATAAACCGAATCCATTTGAAAATGATGAACTACTTTTTTTTATAAAACATGATGTTGAAATAACTGAGTAATTATTAAAATATTTTTCTAAAATAACTAAAATAAATTATTTATGTGTAAGGTATTACAATATTAATTTTTTGATTAAAAATAAATTAATTTTATATATTATTATTATATAGGAGTGAAATGACATAAATATAGAGTCTAGACTCAATGTATGGGACTTTGCCTTAATTTACCTTCATTGGTTATATTTTAATATTATGTGTGAAATTGATTTTATATGGTGAATATATAGAATCGTTTACCTATAATATCATGAATCAATTATTTATCCTGTTATTTTATGTTTCAATTGGAATTATTTCATTTAAAAGTATTTGACTTGAAATATACCAAGTGGTAAAGAATTTCATAAAGTAATTTCATTTCGTTTGGTTATTTTACTTATTTATTGTCTTTGTTATAATAGGTTTATGTTTGTAATGATTTTTTATTATATTATGTTATAATTAAAATTTTTTATATTCATTTACATTTTATACACATAATTGACTCATTAATTAATTATCACACCAATGATATGATCATTCTAAGGGTTTCTCATATCAAATTGTCTTCTTTTGGACATATATTCTGCTATAACCCAATATTTAATCATGATAAGTATATAGTGTGCCTTTTATTTTTAATATTATGAATCAACTTATTTTCATTATCTTTAATGTTTCATTAAATGTTAATCTTTCATAGTAATTATGATTTAGGTGCCACTAACGTGGAAAAGGCATTATGATAAAATCTTCTTTATTTGTGATATTGTTTATATTTAACAAATAATATGATCTTAATTTCATGAAAAATATAAATTTTATTTTATTATAATTATTAATTTTTTTAACATGTTTAATTTAAATTCACTCTTTTATAAATGGATGAAATATGATAATATTTTTTACATGTGATTTTGATCTTCTATATTTCATTTTGATCAAGAATCTTTATCTTATAGAGAAAAAATTTCTATTTTTTTAAAAGTATTCCATTTTAAACCTAAATAATTTCCTAAATATATTTTTCATTAAATTTTTCCTCATTTAAAAAAATATTTAAATGGAAATTTATTATTTTTTTGACTGGTTCACCTTGACTCCCTTAAAATGTTTATTTAAAAGAATGATTCTTTGTACCATTTACAACTTGAATTTATCTTCTCACTATCATGAAAAATTGATATTTTAAAATTTCATTTTTTATTTTTACATATTATTTTTAATTAAAATGGTTTCATTAATGTTTGATAATGTTTTATATTTTAAATATGTTTTTTAATCATTTGAAGGATATTTTTCTCCACAAATTTTCCAGGTGATCTTTTAAAATCATTTTCCATCTAGGAAGACAACCTTTGAAGATACTCAACATGAAATGTTTATTTACCGATGAATGATTTTAATGATATTTTAATGGGATTTTCATTCATCAATTTCAATAAACACTGTTGATATTTGTAATACACTATGTATATTCTGTAATGACATCATCACCATTCTTTCTCTGTATGGATTATGTTAGTTCAAATAGATTGTCCGAGAACACAATTCCTTCCCACAAGTTAATCTTGTTTTGAAAATATTTTCATCGAACCAATTTATTTACCATGAGTTAAAAATGATTCAAAGAGATTAAAATAGAACCCATTTCACTATCAAGTGTTAATCATCCTCTAATGTGATTATTAGAGAACTCATTTCTTTTCAAAGTTTTATTCAAGTTATGAAAGGAATAAATGGTGTTTTGTGTGTTTTATGAGGATATGATATTACTATATATGTTATTTATGTTATATTACATTGGAATTTTCATCATGAGGTTGAGTTCCATTATTTCTTATGGGTGATCCACATATAGTATATATGATTGGTGCCCCCAGATTGTTTCAGGAGATCCTGAAAAATCTTATATGATTTTTTCACCAAGATAACATTCCATTTACCTAGGTAATGATATTGTAAGTCATACATATAGTTGTGATAATTTTTATGGGTTAGTTATGATTTATATATGGTTCCTACTAAGATCATATTCCATGATACCAAAATGTTTTTTATGCATTTTATGGGTTTTAAATGATTTTTTATCAATATTGAAATCCCCTGGATCGGGATTATTAATTATTATAACTCTTACCTTTTTAAATCCATATTAAATGTGTCATTATTGATGATTTTTGTATTTTTTAGAATGAGTTATTTTTTTTCTTATTCACTGTTATTATATACCCGTATCATTACTCTATTCTAATTCTCATTGTAACATTAAATTATTAATTATTATGTATATCATTACAATTCATTTCGCCTTACCCTTATTATCTTTCCACCTCCTTGGGTTAGCAAGAATTATGTCAAATGAGTTATTACTAGAATATTTTCATTTGGATGATGATGATGAGCTTATATGGAATATGAAAATGTAGGTTCATTAGGAGGAATAAACTATTTAATTCGTGGGTGTAGTTTATATAAGAGTTTGTCTTAATTATATAAAACACTAATCCTAAAAGGGTTATGCATATATTGGAGATCCAAAATTCCACTTTGAATTGGTAGGATTTTTATGGAATAAATTGGGTTATATTTATTGGAATCAACTCTAGAAATATAATCTTTATATGTTCAATAATCGACCCAGGAGCGTGAGTCCGACTCTCGTACACATGGTATCAGAAGAGGGTTTAGATAAAATTAAATATTATGATGCTTTCATGTGATTATATTTTAAGGGTTTGAATACCACCTTATACTATTGTGTTTAAATAATATCATATGTTGAATGTTATTAATAACTTTTACGTTTTTATGATCTTTGATGATTAATTTTACTTTTATGGATCTCCATCATATTTCATGGAACATAATAAGGATATAAAAATAAAAAAAATAAAAACCCAAAGGCCATAACACAACCCATAACATATGGTATATCTATGGGGATTAAACCCACAACTGAAAGGTGATAATGGTGTTGTTATTACAACTTTCCTATGTCATGTACTGGTTAGTGTGGAATTGTTTTTTATATTTTTTGAAAATAATGTTTAAATATATTCACATAACAAATGAATAATTTTTTGGATAATAATGTGATTGAAATGTGATATGGTTATTAGGTGATTTATTTTATTTTATAATTGGATCATGATATTCTAAGCCTAATCTGAAAAAGTTAAACTAAACATTAAGATAATTCATTTGAGGAATAAATGATGAGTGATCCTTTGAAAAAAAAATATTATTTTACAATGAATTTAAGGTGATTGATGTAATTTATAAAAATTATTAGTATATCTTGGATATTATATTATTAGGAAATATTAATTTTTTGTTGTTGACTTTAAAAATAATTATGGTTATTTGGATTAAAAAGATAAATAATCCCCAATGGAATTAGTTATTAAACCCTTCCGTTTTTTGAGATTGAATCTCAGTCATGAATGTTTTAATGAATCTTATGAATACTAATTTTATTGAACCATATGATAAAACCTTGGGTGTCAATGTTTGGGCCTTGGAGTTTTATATTTCAATCCATCATATAAATTTTTATTCGTTTTTGTATTATCTTACTATATATTAACCATTTTGGTTATGGTTATTGAATAATGACATGATAAGTATCGTGATATCCATTTTATTGCTATGTGATCCTATAAATAATATTTTCTTTATTCATACATGGGATATTCATCTTGTATACTCATAATTTGGAGAAAATAGTGATATATTTTTTGAAATTGTTTTAATAATGAAATTAATATTAACATGTAGGTGTATTTCCTTATGTTCATAGTATATATAATAAAGAATTTCACAACCATAAGAAAAATATCACTAAAATGAATGTTTTTTCCTTTTATGTCTATTTTTAACGAAACAGTGGTATGTTTTAAAACTCTTAGTTTTATGGTTTTGTGGATGTTGACATTCTCTGGATCATTTAAATTATTGTGATGAATGATCAATGTTAATCTACATTATTTTCTGGTAATTATGATTTTATTCCATTTTTAAATCATTACTACATAACAATATTATTCTATTTGGAAACATATTATTGGTTATACCAGATTACCTCTATAAATCATTTTCTCTATTATCAATAAGATTTTTATGAACCCTTTTTTATATGTGGTTTTCTAAAAAAGGTATTTTCAAATTTCCCACTTTTAATTACAAATATAAAGTTTAAATTGTAAGGAAATAATTTTTTTGGGGAGATAATGTAACACACTGAATTTTAAAAAATAGAAGTTGTGCTCAATGGAATAAAATACATACAACATCGATCTTATGCGAACCATGAAATACTATTATATTAAATATGTCCACTACAACATATTCCTTAAATTGGAGGGTATTAATAGTATTAACTATATATATATATATACATGTATACATATATAAATTTGTTACTCAATATAAATTAATTCATAATGTCTTTGTAGTAATTAAGTAATTTTTAGTAATGTAATTTCTTCCACAAATATATGTTTTCTTTAATAATTATTTCCATCGAATATTTTTAAAATAACATAATTATTTTATATACCATTTATAAAATGTATTTGAAAAAATGAATTTCATTTTTTAAAATTAATAATATCATGGTTAACTTATTGTGAAAATTTCAATATTTTTATGAAAATATTGATTTTTCATTGAAAATGGAAAAATAATGTTTTTTTATATAATTTATTTTCAATATTTTTTGTAATTTAAAATTTTCATTTTAATTTAAATTTTATTTATTGTAACATAAGTATTATGTATTAATATTTAATCAAAATAGTTACTTTTTAATCATCATTATATTAGATTTTTTATAAGTTATTTTTTCAGTTTAAAACATATTTTTTGTAAAAACTGTTTTAAATTTCATTATATTTATCCATTTTAATTAATTAAAAATCTCATAATTAGGCCTGATTTTTTTAAATTTATAATATATAAATATATATATATGTGTGAATTTATAATCAAATAATGGTGATTAATTTTCATATAATTAATATAAAATCATATTTTCATGAAAAATACATTTCTAGAAAAATAGAATTTTTACATCATTTGTGGGTTTTATTTTAAATTAAATTATTTTATTTATGTGAACTCTATTTGTTAAAACAAATTACATATATGGAATAATCATAATTTATATTATCTAAAAATTTGAAATTTAATTTATGTCTATAATGAGTAGTGAATACAATAAAAACAATTTACCACTATTAAGGAGAGAACTAGTTTACATAGTTGTGAAAATAAAAAGAAATTTTTTTAAATGACATAAAAACATCCCTAATTTTTTTTATTTAAATATATAGACTTCATTTCTTCAACTGATCAATAATTTTTTTTTTATTTTCTTTTTTTTCATTTTAAAAATGTGGCTATACCTTTTCATATTCCCAAATTAAATGTGTGACACATACCACACTTATCAAAGGACACTCCCTCTACACTCCTCTTCACACCTTCAAAGACCTCTAGCTCAACAAATACATTACTGAATACTTTAATTAATTACCTCCCCATAATCTATCTCCCCGATGTTGATCATAATTTCATCCTATGATGGCTTTTTGTACAAACCTAAGGAAGATGTCCGAATAAGAGGTACCATGCTTAACAAAGAAGTTTCATATTAATAATTCATTTATCTCATTCAAATACTATTAAATTATAATAATTTAATATCACCAATTTATCACATGTTATAGTATTTTGTTATTTTAATTGTATAACAATTATCTAACTCATATTCTATGAATTGGAAAATAAAACCATTGTTCATGTGTACAACAGTGTACCGCCTCACGAACTTATGTATTTATTTTTCCTCATAACCTACTAGATTGTTATAGTGATGGATTCAAAGTATATATATTAAATTAATTCAATTATTATATCCCTGGAATTATTATATCACATAAAATGGAAACCATTCTATTTTGTAGTGGGTTTGATAACATCTCTTGTCTGTATGCGGATTTGTCTCCTTGCAAAGTGTTGTGATTCAATTTTCAATAATGATTTTTATTGAAGGTAATATAGATAAATATAATATTATGTGTTATATATATTCGAAATTATTATAAAAATAATAAAATATTTATTAATCTGAACAGGTAAAGTGTCCTTTTATTTATTTCCTTTAAACTCATCGGAAAATGGCAATTTCATTCATGTGTAGGTGTAGACTACCACCTCCACAAGGACGTGTGGTAATTTTTTATAACCAAATAACATGGTTGATATATATTAGTATATTAAAGTAATATTTATTGTTTATTATATGATTTTAAATATTTAGTGATAAAATATTACTCAACTCATTTTTATAACGATCACTGAAAAATGCCAATGTTAATGATTTATATGTAAGGCCTTCTGTCTCTGTCAGTGTAACATAATTAATCTTTCATAATTTTAATTATAGATTATTTTAATATTATGTCATATTTATATAAATTATAATTTCATATGTATTATTATTATTTTGATAATGTAATAGTGACCTTTTTTCCATTCTTCAACATACTAAAGCCATCTTGAATATATGGGACAAACATCCTTAAAACATGGGATGTGGACATAGATGGGGGAATATTTAAATAAAAAATAAAAAATAAATAAAATAATTGATTTATTTTTAAGTAAATATGGAAAATGTTTTTATCAAAATTTAAAAATTTATATAAAATTATTATATTGGAGTTAAATGAACAACATGGAATGTTTAGACTCAACGTAAGGGACTTCGTCTCAATTTTCCTACATTAAGGAATATTTTAATATTTTTCACTTAATTTCATTTATATGGTGTATATACAGCCACTTTTTCATGTAATATTATCAATCCTATGTATATAATGGTATTTTGAGTTTCTATTTTAATTATTTCATCCAAGGGGATTTGACATGAATGTTGAAAAATGGAAAATAACTTTCTATCTCAATTTATTTTCATTGTGTTATATTAATTATTCATTTTAATTGATTTTATAGGATTATTTATATAATAAATTTTAAATATAAATTTTAATCTTTTTTTTATTTACAAATCATTTTCATGATCGATTCATTGATTAACTCTCAATTTAATGTTATGATTATTGTATGGGTTCCACGACCTAAATTCTCTTCTTTGGGACATTTGTTATATTATACACCAACCTTATTTTATGAGGTTTACCTACTTACCCACATATATGTAATATCATGAATGTAATTATTTAATATATTTTCAATTTTTCATTAAAATTTATTATTTAATTTGACATACGAGTATGGTGTTTCCAAAGTAGAAAACACTTTATGATACAATCTCTATTCCTTTCAGGAATATTTATATTGAATGATATTTGGGATGATATAATATGATCTTATTTTCATGATCCAAATATCTTTTATTAACATCTATTTATGAATTTTTATCACATGCTTAACTTCGATATCCTCCATTATTAATATAAGAAATATCACAAATGATGTTTTCAAGGGATATTGAAGTTTTATATTTCTTTTTTGATTAGAAAACATTCTCTTCAATATCACTGATTTTTAAGATTATTTGTGACGTTTTTTTCTAACTATAGATGATTCCATATACCTATTTTTAATGATCATTGACGTTCGATTAAAAGGTTTTAAAAAAAATATTATCATTTTTGAAATAGGTCACTTCCAATTTAGTTTTTTTTAAATAATGTTTCTTTTTATCATTTAAGACTTGAACATATTTTCCCAAATTCTAGACCACTATATATTTTAACATTTCATTTTTAATATTCAAATACTAATTTTTATCAATATTATTTCATTATTTTTTCAAAAATTATTATGTTTTAAATATTTTTTCTCAAATTAGAGGTGATATTTTACCCATGAAATGTTCCATGTGATATTTTAAAATGAACTTCCATCTATAGTGATATCCTTTGATGTTACAGAAAAGTAAAATTTTATTATCCTCAAGAATGTTTGTAATGCTATTTTAATGGTATTTACATTAATCAAAATCAAAATTGTTGATGATACATATACCCCCACAAGGGATATTCTGTTGTGATAATATCATAATTAATACTAGAGATGAATTATGATTGATTCATTATTATTAAACATGGAACATATGTCCCTTCATTTGGTTAAGGATGTTTAAAATATATTTTCATGGAACCCATTTCTTTTCCATCGGCTAATTATGATTCCAAGATATTTTCAGGGAACCCATTTAATTTTCATGGGTTAGTCATGTTTCAAATAGATTTTCAAGCAATATGATTATTTTCAATGGGTTAATCATTTTAATAAATGAATAAATAGTGTTATAATTGTTATAATGATGATATAGAATTTATATAAGGGTATTATTGATGTTATGGTTCTATGAATTTTTTTTTAAAGTATTTATCCCCATCATAGCTTATAGGTGATCTTGATATATCATATACTATGGATGCACCCAGATAGTTTCGGGTGAGACCTATATAGATTATATTATGGGTGCATGAAGATTTCACTCCAATGCATTGGGTAGTTGTTTTTGATGTATTCTTAATGGTGATTCCAATTCATAATTGTTTTGAATGTTTTTTATAAGGGTCATATGAAGATAATGTTAAGAGATACAATTTTTTTTTACTTGTTCATGATATGGGTTTTAATGATTGAATTTATCATGTTTGAATTCACAAGGCTCATAATTATTGATTCTTATAAATCTTTTATTTGTTTAAGCCTTATGCATTTTTCTCAAATTTATGATTTAGGTATTGATGGGTTTGATTTCATTTATGTTATTCTCATGATCTCTAATTATGTTTCTATATATTTAAGCACTTCTTATTCTCAAAGATAACATTAATTTGTTATTACTTATGTTTACCCTCATTGAATATATGAGATCATCCTTATAATAATTCCTCTCCCTTGGGTTATTAAAAATGATGTCAAATTAATTATTTCAAGAATAGTTTATTTTGGATGATGATGATTCCCTAATATGTAATATGAAAATATAATTATTATAGTCAGAATGTTAACTTTATGTTGTGGGTATTTTTTATGTAATAATTTTTCATTATTCTATAAAAATAAAAACTGATATGTTCATTTATTATATAATTGAGTAAATATTTACTTCTATTTTTGTATGGTTTAGATGGAAAAAATTGGCTAACGTTTGTTGGTATCAAATCCAAAAATGTAATGTTTATATTTTCAACACTATATCTATTAATGTTGGGTAGAGGATCTTATAAAATTTCATTTTGAGAAAATAAATTTTCTCAGTAGGGGAATACTTAATGTGAATCATTATCTATGAGGAAGAATTTACTATGTTTAAAAAATCAATGGAATCAACTATTTTTCTTATTGAAATAACTACCACCATCATATACTGAAGAAAACAGAAATCATATATATATATATATATATTAAATTATAGTTATTAATAACATTTAATTTTTCTCCCTATAATAGAAACAAACATAAAAAATTCAATATTTAAGAACATCAACATTTTTCCATCATGTAGATTCCTGACATTATTGATAGACTAATAACTGTTTGAAACACATTTGGGTCTATACACAACCCTTGTGGCCTAATCCACTATACTAATGGAATGTAAAAAAGATCATCACTCAAACCAATAGTGCATATTAGGATCATGGACATCCCCATGTAACATGAGATTCCACTATGAATAGTTTCTTAAATCCATATTATGGTTTACATCTAATGTTAATACATCAAAGACCATGTGTATGAAAATAAAAAACCCTCCAATCCCAATATCATTATGTTACCAAATGTAATAACCATAATTTGGATATCTAAGCCATATAAAAATCTGTATTTATCTAAAAAAATTCTCTACCTAATTCTTAGGGGTTAGATACTAACCCATGGGTTTCTGTTAGTAATTTTCTAATTATTTCACCACAAATTTTATAGTCAAAATTAATTATTGGAACCTACTAGAGATCTAACCTAACCCATTCATTGGTTAGATATACCATAATGGAAATAAATTTCCAAATAGGTCATATACAATTTCATAATATTAGTAGCATGCTATTCCTATATATATTAATTCATTCAAGATGAAATAATATTAAATTGAAAAATTTCATACTAAATAAAAATAAATATCTAGAAAAAGAGTCCTATAGTATAGAAAATTTAAGGTAATCCTGTGATATGACAAGTCATCCCTTCAATAGATAAGAAAATAACCTAAATAATTAGTGGGAATGAATCTTTCTCTAAATCATTCATGATTGATAAGCAATGGATATCCATCAACTTCCAATATACTTATTACTGATAAAAAATCACAGGTAATGTTTAATGTCCATCAAGGTGTATATGTTATATGTGATCATAAATAATCACCAGGGTACCATCAATAGTGGCTAACCTCACATGATGGTATAACATGTTTATTCATGAACATGCATAAACATTTATATTAACACAACTGAACCATTTTACATGAAGTAATCATTCAAAATCAGATTGTAAATGACCAATAACTAATTCACTCAATTGAGGAATAGTTTAAAAAAGTTAAAATTCATTTCAATAAATAAGATGACCCCATAATATACATTATCAAAATGGGATTTATTTTCATAAATATCATCTAATCTTATTATGATCTAACCTCTTAATCCATATAACATACTTATCCACCAGGGGGTATTTCAGACAATAGTTTTTTATAAATTATTAGTCTATAGCAGGATGTTTTCATGTATATATATACATATTTATGTATGAATATATAACCATCAACATAATGAGGAATCTCATATCATAATAGGGAGAAACTATACATGTGTTTTTTCCCATTGAAGGCTAGTGGTCACCATATATGGAGGAACATTATATATGAACCTCACTTGGGATGCCTAATCTTTTTATAGTAATATATATGTATGTGTAATTATGTTTTTACTTATGAATTTAATTATTTCCATACGTTTAAAATACTACAAATTTAATTATTTTAAATTTTATTATTGAGTTTTAATTTTGATCATGTTGTATGGGTTATTCAATGAAATTGGATTTGGATAAGGAATCAGACCATTAGTAAAGCTAACATAGATGATTTTAGAAGAGGAACAAGACCTATTTGGTGTTTCAGTTTCTCAATGTGTTTGTGATAAAGGCCTTGATACAGTTATGAATTGTCACCCTTATAGTATAACATTCTATGGATCATCAGTTGAACCATGATAGTTAGTTTTGAGGTAGGTCTCAATATGTCTAAGGTTTTATGATGTGACAAGTCTCAAGGTTTTTGGACAAGGGAAAGTGTTATGAAAATTAATATGCTAGGAAGGGCGGTGTCAAATCAAGAATAGTGTCCTATAAAGGGTTGGTACAATTCAAATAATTATATCCACATAGTGGCCTTAGTTTACGCATACATAAAACCCTTTGGAGGGTTTGTCCCTATACTGTGAAGACTCATATAATAACCCCTATGTCACATTAGAAAAATATCAGGCAAGGGTTAGATTCAAACAGTCACCTCATGGACACACCATGACTAAGGCCATGGTGGTTGGATTCTAAGAGTGGGATAGACCTATATTTGTTGGTCTCACCCCCCATGTTCTTTCAGTTAATAGGTATATGTGGGTAGGTTCATTTTCCTGGTTCCATCCCCTATCTTCCTCATTTGATCCCCTATGGAGGGGTTAGTCATCTGATCATTTTGGGAGCATAAAATGTGTTATTCATCTAATCCAACATCTTTTTTTGTTCACCATTCATGTATATTTTGTTTCTATGATATTTGGGCAATGTTTTTTATGATAATTATTACATTTCAGGGCTGGATCAAGTAAATATAGTGGGTAATTTTCATGATATGTATAGAGGGTGTTCCAAAAGACTTATCATATAACTGTAGATTAAGTTTCAATCTAATGGGGACGTGTGGATATTTCTATGTGATGATTCCAATTTAATTTATAATGTATATTATATTATTTATGTAATGTGGTGGTAGATTATTAATATACATAATTTATGGGATTTGAAGAGCCTCAGAGGAGCTCTTCAAGGGGTTAAATCCATAATTAAGGTAGTGAGTCCCTTTAATACAAATCCATATTCATATTATACATGATTTATTATCTGAATATGATTGGGGATATAGAAAAGACTATGAGAACCCTGAAGATGGATGTATGATTGTTTGAAGCTACCAAGGACCATGAGTAGGGTTCTTCAGCATTTTCAAAATTTTGGATTTTTTGAAAATTGTGTCTTCATAGGGATATGATTCAAGTGGAGTTGAATATAGATTATGGTTAGGTCATAGGGTTCCAGATATGGTATAGTTTTTATTGGTTGGTTTCCCTAGATTTAGAGGGAATGTGACATTTTTTTGTCTTACAGTGTCGAGAATGATGAAGATTTAACTCATTCCATGTGGGCGACACAGTCCTGAGGGCGGGATAGATCATTTCTATTGTTTTTAGTGAGATGTTTCCTTCAGGAAGATATATGGAATGATGGATCATGTATTTGTTGGAAGATCGGTTGAGATATATCCCTTCAAATATCATAGATGGTACATATTTATAGGTTGTGGGAATTTTTGATGACATGACATCGGGTTTTCAAGGAACATAATATATTTTATATTAGGATGGTATGTGGTTAGTGGTACCATTAATTATGAGGGAATTTTATGTTGTCAAATAAGGTATTATGTCCTAGGATGGAGGATCCTTCATGTCATGAGGTCACTGAACATTGAAATAATGAGAATGGTATCGATGAAATATTGAGCTATGTTATCGGTTTAGTGTCGTATCTAATATTGTATTATGTTATTATGAAATGAGAATGATTCTTATCAGGTTGTGTGAATCATGAGGCATGACCCCTTGAGTGATAAGGCTTTGGTAAGACCTCTATTTGTGAGGTGGGATCATAGTGTGCTTGATGTCTATGGATTACTTTTAGTGGGGTTGTTTGGATGGAGACATGTTTTCTTCACCATGAGGGATATGGTTTTTTAATGTTACTTTCCTTGAGTGAGAGTAATTCAATTAAGATATAGTAAAAAACCTAAGGGAAAAGGATGGTCTGGTCATTATTTTGTTTGAGGATTTGATGATGGATCATCCCTTCAAGAATTGGGTAGTGGGTTTGTATTTGAATGAAGGAACACACACTATTCTATTTTGTATGGGGTAGAGTAGTTGGATTATTTTTAAAATGAGTCCTTGAGTATGTATTTGGAATGGTTTGATGGAAAATTTTAAGGTGATAAACAAATTACTTCTTAGATAGAATCATGTATAGTTGGGAATCATAGTGTCTGGTTTTTTGATGATAACCCAACAAGTGTTTATTTTTGAATCATGTGGTGTTGTGGATTATGGTAAACTGCAAAAGTAGTCTTGATTAGATGTTAGGTTCTCTTGGTTAGAAAATGTTGAAATGATATACATGGAGTCTTGCTGGCCTATTTAGAACATGACATCCAACTAGCTTGTGTGACATAATTTATTCTTCGGAATGTTCACAACATGATAGCATACACTTGAGACACATTCTGATACAACAATAATACATTTTTCTAAAACCATTAATGTAAAATTTAGTATGTATGGATATCTTATGTCACATTTATAGGTTTTATCATAGGAAAAATAGTTGATCGTGACGCATAAGACCCACATGTGTATTCTCTTGGATGTTTAGTGTGACTCAATTAGGATGGTTAATGCTTTATTATATTTCTATATTTTTTTATTTTTTTTATGTTTGATTGGCCTAGATGATGATCAATTATTTTATGCTTGTATGATTCTACATTAGACACTTTTTAGATCATCATATTTTATTTAATTAATTTATACTCTAATTATGTAATATGGATATTTGGTTATTTTACATAGTTATATAAATCTAATTCGAGGAAATAGTCTCCCAATTGTATTGATTATTCCCTCCCTACTTGTCGGCAACATATAGAAAAAGGGAGGAATTCCTTATGTAATATGGAAACATTTTTCTAGGTAAAACTTACTGGGATAGCATCAGGGCACTACAAATTGTTATTATAGTGTGTAATTTTGACTTATCATTATGATAGATGGTAGATACATGGTATTCGATTGTTCTGAAGCTCATCATAAACCTCACACAATTGTGTCATGTTCAACATTTCATGTGGGATGTCCAAGTTACTAGGGGAAATAATTTTTTTTCATTGTTTTCAATTTTATGGTTGAGATGTTTATTTACATATGTTAAATTATGAGAGATTTTTATTAATGGTTTTTTATCTAGAACAATTAGCTAGAGGACCATTTTCTTACATCATGTTTCTGATGTATGATTCATATGATGTACATGTGCAAGTGTGAAATTGTTATTTTGATGGGAGGTTCGGTTCTTTAAACTATAAAAAATCATATATAATTGTTTCCCATATATATTTTTAGTGTAATTAAACTTATGTAAGCTATTATTTTCCCTTATGTTATATTTTATGGGGTTATTTCTTCTGGATCCCATTATGGGTAGTTATATAGTAATGGTAATAGGGTCCCTTAGTGGATGGGATGTATTTAGACACTCTGTAGGTTAGAATAGATAATAAATTCCTAGAATATGACTTTATGATGTGGAAATGGTTCTATAAGAATGTATGATTAGTTACATAATTTGTGAACAAATAACCTATAGTACATTTTATTATATAGCTTCTTAGTGGCACTATACTTAACTAAATTGGTCAAAAGAGGAAATGAATATAGAATCAATTTGGATTTCATGAAGTGAAGCACTTGGATAATTTATGGAATCAATTCTATGTGAGTATTTATTATTGGAATGATACATATCCATTTAGATTCTAGATAGAAAATAAGTTCCATGGTGCGATAGTTGGTATATGTTCATGGTTTGGGAATGATTCCCTTCTGGAGGGTGGATTTGTATTTTACCTTATCATGAGTGATAAGTTTCAGGATAATAGATGACACTAAAAAATATTTTGGAATAGGTATTGGTATAGGTTAGTGATCATAGGTAGTATGATATAAAAATCATGAGATTATCCTTCGGGTTATGTGACCTGGTTTTATGGGAGCATGCAGTCTTCATGTTCTGATGACATCGAATGGTATAGAATATGAAAAACTATGATATAGTTATTTAGAGGATCCCTCTACCTTGGGAGAAAGAGAGTGAGCATTGTAATCAAAATTTTATAATTTTTTTGTTTTGTTTCATCTACTATGTGTCATTTTATAGTAATAGTCATCAATCATTGGATAATAGAACATATTTCATTTGAGTTTGTTAAAAAATTCTTTTTGTTGTGGATGATACTGATTAGTGAATTATGGTAATGAATTTATGAGATTAAAATGGGAACTATTTCCCCGTGTTTTATTCCTCGACAATGAAATTTTTTTATGGGTGTTCTTGAATCAAAAACTGGGGTTCTTGTGTAGTTTTGGACATATTTGTTTTGGTTCTCATGGTATATTGTAATGTAAGCCTTATATGGGGTCCACAACATTGACTAGAGGATTCTGTGACCCTCATTATTAGTGAATTTAGATTGATTTTGAGGAATATTTTATTGTTAATCTAAGAAAGTGATATGGTTTTTTCATTGTATTAGTCCTCAGAAAAGAGTAGTGTGGTCATATCTAGTTATCCGATATAGTGATAAATAGACCATGGGTCATGGGTATCAGCTGTTTCGTTTAGAGGGGTAGCATTGTTGATACTCATTTGATGGGGATAATTGTATTTTTCATGGTGAATGAACCAAATAAAAAAATGGTCATTATAATGGTGAAAATGGTAGGTGGATGATTGAGAGACACTGGGATGACAGTCTGTGTTATGATTTATTGATATCTGGTTCCATGTTGAATACCCAAATCCTATCTTGGATGTCATATTGATTATTGTTGGATCATTCTCTTTAATATTTGTGTAGATTGAATGTAGCCTTAGTGGGATTCAAATGGGAGTTGTGATAGGGGACATTGAGAGATGTTGATGGTTTATTGGTCTTACAAATGATTCATCCATGTAATTATACTAAGACTAAGGTTCAAAAATTGGAGGGGGTGTGTGGATGATTTTACAATTTCTCTAAGAGTTAAAGTTTCATGATTGGGAAGGTATGGGGATAGTGTTTTGGAATGACGTATATAATGTTTTAAAATAATATAACAAGAGGATTATTGATCTTTGTTTTTATATGGAATTGGTTTTGTGGTAAATTTGAAGTTATTCATATCATTTATATAGAATACATGATGTTCATTTTGTTTAAGTGATCGCTATAGATTGGGTAACCATTTTTTTGAATTGACCACTTTTATATGAAACCATATAGTGGTATGAACCATATTATTTAGGGTAAATTTTTTGAAATCCCCTTGGGGACGCAGAATAGAAGGGTATGGTTTAGCACCATCTCAATGATGGTGTTTATAGAAATCCTGTGGATAATATTTTAGTGAATAACAAACATATAGGTTGGACTTACATAGAAGAAAACCATAAACAATTCAGATATGGGACTCAATGCTTTTGCAATGAAATAACAATCTTTTCATGTTGTGAATGATAGTTTGAGGAATATAGTAGATTCATGGGGATGGAAAGTGTTATAGTGAGGTGTTTGTAATAAACAGTGTATTTCATAGTTATTAGTTATTTGGGTGACATTGAGTATTGATACCAGAGAAATATTAATTATTTTAATTTGTTTTTTTATCATGAAAAAAACTATTGAAATGTACCAAGGAGAATTTTTGGATGTTGAAAAGGATCATTTGGTGTATCATGTTCTCAGTAGAGGTTTTCACTAAGGACCAAATTACTTATTGAAATGATATAGCCACAGAACATCACACCCCAACACATTAGTTTGGTTTGGATGTGTTGTATTGAGTACGGAAATGTTTTAGTTTATCCATCATGATATTAAGGGTATCATTCTATTTTTCTTAGTGAAATTTCCTAAAAAAATATTTCATTACCTGAAGGGTTCTTTTGAAACCTGACTAATGTATTAAAAATGGATCTAAAAAGGATTACAAGTTTAGATTCAATTTAAACCACATGTCAAATGATGATGATGTATTCCATGGAATGAGGAATCTACCAAAGAAGAAAGGTGACATGACCTCAACCCCCACCCACAGTTTTTCCATAAAACTATTAGGCAGGATGTGAGTAATTCTATGATCCCATTTTCACGCAATGACAGAGGCTTGTGTGGAATTTTTTAAATGTGTGGAATTTTTTTATTTTTGTGACCTTTTCTCCCACCACCATTTTCTAGGGTTAGAGGCATCTATATAGAGGGTCATTCATTCAGTTCCCTCCTAATAACTACCTCAACAGTCCTGCAAATTGGTGGTTGGTTTTGATTGTTTTTATACAACATTATTATTGTGATTCTTATAGTATTTTCCCAATTTATGTTCCCCTTCATAGGCATATAATTTTTTTGGGTTTTAGTTTTGATGTTGATTCTATTGAAGCATGGTGGAATTGAGAAAGGTTGATGGGATTTTCTTGTGTGGTTGTAAGAGGAGGTCATATAATTTGATCATAAATCCTAATAATCCTTTTCTATATGGTGAGTATACTGGGTTAATTTTTTTGTTATTATTCCTATATAATTTTTTTGAATAATTAATTGTAATGAATTATAATTAATCATTTTTTTAATATGGAATGATATAGTTTCTCATGATTACAGATGGAAATTTATGAGGATCAACAGATCATGTTAATAGGTTGAATATGTTATCATGGAAGGTTGTCCTCTTAATACAAATCCAGAAGCCGGTTACGCCTGATTTGTTATCTTCATGCATGTGCATTGGACAAAATTGTAACATAGAGACCAATAACACCACATAGAATGATATATTATAGAGTTAGGCTTCATAAAATGTCACATACATGACTTATTTTAAAGTTAATTTCCATTTAATTTCCATTCATGTTTTGTTTTGAGGGTTTCCCAAGCATTTATGGAGGAATGGGTGAGTTTTTATGAATTGGGCCAAACCGTGAGCCCAATTCCAGATTTAAAAATAAATTTTTATTCCTTTATAACTTCTTCATTTTTCAACATTTTTCATCCATTACAATTTATAATTGTCATCCCCTGACATATTAACACCAACATATGTATTTGGACCATTTATAAATCCATAATCATGGTGGATATGGGTTTTTAGCTAGGAAATTGGGCCTGCCCGAAAGCCCATTTTCTGCATTAAAAATAAATATTAATTCTTTAATATCTCCTTCACTATTTGCGTTTTTTCGGTGATTCCAACTCTCAACAGAGCCCACTTACCTAATGCGCGCCCCCATGCCCTCCTACCACAATTTGGAGCTCGATAGAACCGCTAAAATAGTCGAAAATTCTCTAGATTTCATAAATCATCCAGATTTTGGAGAGGTAAATTGATCCTTTCATAACTCCTTATATTCTTAATATTTTTCCCCAATTCCAATTTCTACATGACCTTATAATTATTTTTAGAATATCAATTAAATTTTTATCTATTTTAAAATTGAGATTCTGGTCGATTTTGGTTCTTTTTATTTAGGATGTTTCAAGTAAGTGTTTATTTCCTTGATTTCCTCCCCTTCCCAAGGGTTTCTTTCACCCTTTCAATAAGTTCATCATGTCTAGAAATTGAGGTTAGAAACTAGGGTTTGATTTGGTGTCTTTTTTTTCAAATATTGTGGTCTAGGGCTGGATTTATATTCCTTGAGGTGCGGCGGTGGTGCGGTTGATGTTTCACACCATGTTTTGAGGGTTTCGTCATAAAAGGTAGGTGATTCCATGTGTAAACATTTATAGATGAGTTGGTTTTCTTGAATTACTTATCATTAATGTTCCTAATATTTTGTGTGTGGTGCGTGAACTGTTTATGTTGGATTTAGTAAAGCATTTGTTTTTATAGTTTCATTTTATCTTTAAATTTGGTTTTTTCATGTGCAACCCTTTGGGTATTGTTTGGGATTGTTATATAACATATAAATTTTGTTTAATAAATATTTTTTGGGATGAAAATTCTGATTTGGTGGGGTATTGGTGTGCCAATAGGTCTTAAAGAGGTTTTTTTAAGGGTTTAAGGTGTAAAACTTTATTGTACTTCTTGAAAGTGATCTTGAAAATGTGTACGTTTCATGTGGATCTTTTGTACTGTTGTTTGAGGTGTTTGTATAACACATGGGGGTTGTTTAATAAATGTTTTTGGAGCTTCCAATTCTGTTTTGAATTTGTATTGATGTGATTTTTTCCTTGAAATATGGTTTTGAAATGGGTTTTATTTGAAAAGCTTTGGTACACTATTTAGAATTGTTTTATGAAAGTTTTGAGTGGTTTAATGATTTATGTAAGAGGTGAAACCATATTGGAAAACTATTTTGGATTGTTTATACATTAAAATGAACCATTTTAAATGTGAATAGTTCTTTATGTGATGTTTATCATATTTTTAGGGACTTCATAAAATTGTTAAAGGATGTGTTGGATTGTGAAAGTTATGAAAAAAGTGTTGTGGGCTATTTTGGTGTGAGTTTGATTTCAAAATGAATTTGAATGAAAAGTTAAATTTGTGACTTGTGTGATGTTCATGGGGCTGTTTGGATAATGTGTGATGTGGAATTTATATTTTCATGTGAAAAGTATATTTCTTGGCTTGTTGAACTTGTTTGAGCACAAAGGGAAAACCCGGGTATCTAGGTGGGTGGACGTGTACTAGTATGCTAGTGAATCTGTGAGGTTTGACCTCAGTTTCACTTATCAAGATTGACGCTTACAACTCTAACTAAACTAGGATGATGATGATTGGGGACAACTAGGTTATGGGTATGTTCCCTACTAGTGGCTCGTGCACGAGAACGGATAATTTTCGTGGTTATTCTCACAGAGATACGAGGTACCTGGGACCCACAGCTAGCTAGTGCCTAGGGGTTATTTCCTATTGGTTGTGCTCATTAGATATTTTATACTTACGGTCGGCATATGGTATATTTGGATGAAAAAATAAGTATCTTTTGAATTTATTTTAAAAGTGTTGATTCTTTAAATTAGCCCACTTGAAAACTGTTTTTTTAAGTTGCATCTTTTAGAAATTGTAACTAGAAATTACATGTTTTTGAAAACTTGCATGCTTTTCGTCTTTGAATGTTTATCACAGGGAATCTCTTAGTGGTGGTATCCTACTGGTCATTGGCTCACACCCTACTTACACCCTTGGGTGTAAGTAGACTTGGTTATTTTTTTGTTGTCGCAGGTTTGGGTATAACATTTGTGCCAACAGTTCGGGTTTTCACCGACCATTCATAATGCAGTGTTGTGGAGATGGATTGAGGGAAATGCCTCTTGCCATGTTGAGGTTCTTGGGATGTTCATTTTTTTTGTTTTGTTCCTTTGTTATAGTCTTGTTGAGTTGTTTTAGACTATGTAATTCAGTTCTGATTTTCTGTAAAACATTGTTTGGTTTGAAAAATCCAGATTAGTTTCATTGGATTCTTTTTGTTGTTTTATATTTATAAACTCGGGTAATTCGTTCCCAATTTTCATTTTATGATACCCGGGCACTTGTTCCAGCCTGTGGGGATTGGGAACGCCCTTCGGGTCTTGCCATGGACCGGGTTGGGTGCCGATTTTGAAGGAGACCAGATTCGGTTCGTGACAAAATGGTATCAGAGGAGGTTCAGGTTAACTCTTTGGGTCATGTTATTTGGGGAACAGTCGAGATAATCTGGATTTAGGATTGTTGGGACATGGAATTCTAGTTATGGGTAGTGTTCCTGATCACCACACCTCATAATTGGATTCAAGTTTCTAAGAGAAGTCGGGATTTATCTAATTCCTTCGGTTTTCTTGGTTCGATGATGATTAAGGGAAATGAAAAGAGAGTTGGGTTAATGGTCCTAGTGAGCTCGCAGGGTCTGAAAAGCATTGCGGAGCCAAGGATATTCCCTAGAACACTCTCTGTGATAGTGAAGTGATTGGAATATGGCCGCCAACCATATTTCCAAGTCACCCATTGAAACTAGTTTCCTCTCGCATTATTTTGTGCTTAGGTTTTGAAATCACGGCACTTTGGTTTTAAGAAGTGTAAAGTTTTTGTGAAATAATTTTCAAATAAAGAGGGAATGTTTTGATTTATGAGATGGTGGAAATGAATTTTTAGAATTGTTTTTAAATGGAAAATGGTGTTCTTACACCTCTTTTGAAAGAAGGAACTATATTGAAGTTGGTTTTGAAAAGTTTTTCCAATAGAGTTCTCTAAACAATCAAAGGGTGTTTTAATGGGATGAGATGTTTTGAAATTGATATGAATATCTTGAAAGTGAGTGTTGTGGTCCCTGGTTAGGATTGTTAGCCCGCTGCCCGACTGAACCAATCCCACATCGGTTGTGGAAGGAGATTGGTGGGTGTTAAAAATCCCGTGCCTACCTTCCCCTCATCGACGCGTTTTAAAGCCGTGAGGCCCAGGGGAGAAACTGGGCCAGAGCGGACAATATCGATGGGCCGGGATTAACCGATCCCACAATTGGTATCAGAGGGATAATTTGAGTAATACCTTACCCGGTTTCAAATTTAAGATCCTATTTTTTTTTGATGGCTTCTACCGCTTCTTCCTCTCAATCCCCCGAAGGACATTCTTTGGATCGTGCTCCATTCTTTGATGGAGCCGATTATAGTTTTTGGAAAACCCGCATGACCACATTTCTTAAAAGCATTAGCTATCCTATTTTTAGAATTGTCATGCATGGTTATACTCTCTCTAGTAAAGATGAATCTCAATGGACCCCCGTAGACATTGCAAATTTCGAGCTTGATGGCAAAGCCATGAATGCTCTACATTGTGGGTTAGATCGTAATGTTTTTGATTGTATTTCTTCTTGCACATCTTCTCATGACATTTGGAAGTTTTTAGAACTAACCTATGAAGGTACTAGAGAGGATCCAAAGCAAAAATCCGATCAAAAGCAAGAACCTGACGAAAAGATCAAGCCCGTTTGCCCACCTCACAAGAAAAGGGCCAAGAAGAAAAAGAAGAAGGCTTCAAAGGCAACATGGAGTGATAGCTCCACCTCTTCATTCTCCTCCTTCTCCTCGAGCGACCAAGGTAAAAAATGCCTAATGTCAAATCATGAGGTATCATCTTTCGACTCTTCTTCCTCGTCTTCTAGTTCTTCAAATTCTTTCAATCATTTGTCATATGAAGAACTCCAACACGTTAGAGATCAATTAGAAAATGGTTTTCATGAGCTTTCATCAAAATTTGTCGCTTTGAAAAAGAATTTCAAAAAACTCTCCTCCGAAAAAGAACAACTTCTTAAAGAGAAGGAGGAACTCTCCCTTAAAATCCAAATTTTTCCAAATGTTGATTCTATGGAATCAACCATTAAAGACCTAAGGGAGACCCTAGCCAAGTTCACCCAAGGTGAACAAAATTTGAACAATCTCCTAGGTTCCCAACGAATATCTAGAACCACCAATGGACTTGGCTACTCCAACCAAGCTTCCTCCTCCCATGCACCCACTGTTTTTGTAAGGGGGAGCTCCGCTTACAAATTTTGTAATTATTGTAAGAAATCCAGGCACCTTATTTATGAATGTAATTGTAAAAACGCCCGGTACGGTCAACCCAAATCTTTTTTCTTTTCGGACGAATTCTATAGGAGAAGACCCACTATGAGACATGTTTGGATTGAAAAATCCCTTCTTGCGAGTCTCTCCGGGCCAAAATTTATTTCCTCTCCCCGGTGATTTGTTGTTTTATTTAGGGGGAGTTAGGATCGTTTTAGTATTCAAACTTTCAATTTCAACTCTTGGTTTCAAATTTTTCAATTCAAAATTCTCTATTCAATTTTCATTTAAAACTTTCAATTTTGATTCAAAACTTTCAATTCAAACTGTTATTCTTTTTTGATTCAAAACTTTCATTTGGTTTCAAATTTCAAAATTCAATTGGTTTTTGATTCAAAACTTTCAATTCAAACTGTTATTCAAATTTTCATTTCAATTTCAAAAATCTCAATTCATTTTTCAAATCTCTATCTTGTTTTTCAATTATTCCCTCAATCAAGTTTTATGCCCCATTCTATTTTGATAATCACAAAGGGGGAGAATTTCTTGATTGATTGGGGGAGAATCCTTTTGATCGTTCTTAGAATTTACTTTCTTTAAGCATGTCTCTCTTTTCTGTTTTTACTTTAATTGTTTTAGTGATTGTGATCATGAAAATCAAACAACGAGGGGAACGAGATGTACAACAATCTCCCCCTATTTTGATGATCACAATCACCAAAACAATTAAAGTAAAAACATAAATGAAAGGCATGCTTTTAAATGATAAATTGAAAATAAATACTAAGCATGAGAGAAAAGATTCTCCCCCAATCAATCAAGAAATTTCTCCCCCTTTGTGATTATCAAAATAGAATGGGGCATAAAGCTTGATTGAGGGAAACGAGGAAGATGGCAAGAGGGGGGGGGGTGAATTGCCTTTTAAAAAATTGATTAACAAATTAAAACTCAAAGTAAAGTGCAGCGGAAATAAAGAGGCAAGACACACAAAATTGATAATGGAGTTCGGCCAAAACCCGGCCTACGTCTCCGCTCCCAACTCAACCGTTGAGAGATTCCTACCGCTTGCTTTTCAATGGTTTTAGCAAGAAACCCACTAGGCTTTGAGGTAGCACTAGGACCTATTACAGCTTGCTTTTGATGGTTGAGCAAGAACCCACTTGCTTTTAATGGTTTAGCAAGAACCCACTAGCCTTTTTAACGGGTGAAGGCTAGCTCACCGAAAACTCAAGCCTTTTAAAAGGAAAGGCTTGACTAACCTCTTCACACCTTAGTGGTGGTGTGAAACCAAAAAGAAAGGGAGATGAGAAAAGGGTTGGGGTTTGTAGGCACAAACACAATTTTAAGCTCAAAATAATAAAACAATAAAAACCGTATTGTTGAGAAGCCTTGGGCGCCAAGGGTTGAATGGAGTTGAAGACGTGCACTCCCAAGCTTCTATGGTGGTGCTCCTTGGATGTGGAATTGGATTGGAGCAGTTGTGGTTCCCTTGGAGCAATCCGCCGGAGGTTTGCCAAATGAGGAGAATTGTGTTCGTTGGCTTCACAATGCTTAATTATGGTCCGGCTATTGTTCTGGGGCTTCAAGGTCCTTTATTTATAGAGGGGGAACCCTCATATGGCCGTTGGAGGCCTTTGGAGCCGTTGGAAAGGCTTTCGGAGCCGTTGGGAGGCAAGTGGAGCAGCCTGGTCAAAGCCCCAACGGCTAGTTTGACTGGCTCCACCGGCTGGCCGGTACAGTCCCACCGGCTGGCCGGTGCCTTGTATGTTGAGAAGAATTTGGTCCAGGCTCCACCGGTCGACCGGTGCCAGAGCCACCGGCTGGCCGGTGGCCAGACAGTAGCTGGCACTGTTTGGAGAGGGTACCACCGGCTGGCCGGTGCTGAGGCCACCGGTTGGCCGGTGGGGAGGCAGTAGCTTCCCTTTGAGTGCAGGTGCCACCGGCTGGCCGCTGGTGTGCCACCGGTTGGCCGGTGGTCTGGACAGAAGGATGCCTTCTGTCCAGGCTCCATCGGCTGACCGGTGGTGAAGCCATCGGTTGGCCGGTGGACTGAAAATCAGTCCATTTTTGGTTCTTGCTTTCTTGGCCTAATTCCTTGGCCACCTGAATTGATTCCTATCATCCAAAAACACTTGAAAAAGGATTAGATAAACATGAAAGTGATTGTGATCATGAAAATAAAACCTTGAGGGGTTCGAGAGGTACAACAGTGAGTTCTTTTACAAATGGTTGTGTCTTTATGAAAAGTTTTGTAAGATGTGAATTGGGATTTTGATCTCATTGTTAGCAGTTTTGAGAAAAAGGTTGGGTTGGATGACCATTTTGTTTTTGAAAAGTGGAAAGAATTTTTGTTTTAACATTTGGTATTTTCATGAGCAACCACATGCATGGGGTTATATGGGATGATGGATGGTTTATGGCATGAATGGATGAGTGCTGGGAGGGATATGAGGAGGGTGCCCGGTGTGGCACAAAAACATGCATGTGTGAGGCCCATGGGGTACCATTGGTGGAAACGCTTACTGCTAAACTGTTTGTTTTCAAAGAATTGGTTTTAAAGAAAAACATGATGTCTTGATGAATAGTTTGTTATGGTTTGTATTATGGGTTTTTGAAAATGTTGATGTTGTGGGATGTTTTGATTTCAAGAACCCCTTCTGTTTGAACTGTGTTTTGGGTTTGTGTTTGGTCGGTAAGCTGTGTTGTAGGGGCGGTTAGTGGTCTCTTTTGAAAAAAAATTTGGGATGCCTTTACAGTGGTTCCCTTCATGTGTTTGGATCTGGTTTGTGGCATGTTTTGACCAATGGACCAGATTGGTTGGGTCCTTGGTTTCTCTCATTGGATAAGGTACACCCCCATTAAGGGTTAATGCACAACAGAAGTGCAACCCGTTTTGTTTCGCCATTGGAAAATCCTCCAGTTGATCAATATAAATAATATTTTATCAAACATTTTTTTATTGAGTCTACACCCATTCATTTCGCTGATTTGTGGATCCTCTTGTAGTGGGATAGTGCTTGTGGAAGGTTGAAGGAGACCTTAGTTTCTTAAGTTTCCTGATTCATCAAAGGTGGGAGTGTTCTTTCGTTGTTAGTACGGATGAGTGTCTTGATGGTGTCTAAGAGGTCCTCTGGGTTCTTTATAGTTTCTTTGAAGAAAGAGTTATTATTAAACCACCGATTTTCAGATTTCGGTCATGATAGGATATTTTGTCCACTTTTTGGACTTATCTATTGTTTAGGGACTTTGAATATGGTCCCGTTCCATGTATTGTTTCTATCAATCGCAAGGGTCATGTTCGGTGACACATTGTGATGTTGTGTGCTCTTTTGACCATAAAGGTGAAGGTCACACAATCCTCTAAGGTTCTATGTTATGTTCGGATTATGTCTCCCTTGGGAAAAACATCAAATCCTCTATCTTAGAGGAATGTGTTTATACGTTTCTTTCCCTTCTGTTGTTTCTCACCCAAAGAAACAAGGTGCGATGTGTGTGCATCTTCTGATCCCTTATTTCAATAAAATGTCTAGTTTTGGTAAAGTGGGTTATGGAGTGTGTTATGTCTTGATAAACCCATAGGGGTATGCGGTGTAGTTGTTTGTGGCCCCGAAAGAAGAAGTTCCACATTGGGGTTTCAACAGCCTAACTGCGTGGCTGAAGATGCTTCAATATTTTGAGCTCCAGCCATAGGTCCCGGAGAGAAGCTGACGCGTAGTCAGGGGAAACTCCAGTGTTGTTTAAACCCTTGTACAAAGTCCTATCCTCAGTATGAAAGATAAGAAGAGTTTAAACCTATGGTGTCATCATATTTTATTTGTTGTTCCCATTCAGTGGAAATAGGTGGAGGGTCTTGTACCCATGCCATCACAAAATGTTATTCCCTCCCCCTTTGGTTTCCATTGGGTCTTTGGAGAATGGTTGGAAATTTTGCTAGACAAGTTGAGCACACAGTTTTCACATGGTTAGTTCTAACCATGAACAAAAAAAATAACCATGCAGATATAAGTATCCACATAGTTATTGCACAATTTTCCAAACTGTGCAGACTAACCGTGTGACCGTCCTAACTCTTTAATTTTGGGGTCTTTTCATGTCGTCCCACGCCAATCGGTTAAGATGGTTAGTTCTTATGGAGGGGAGACAAACTACGAGTCTTATATAAGTTCTTTTGTAAATTTCTGATGGAAGTATACCCTTTGTAATGGGGAGTCCATTCAGGCCTCCCCCTGTTAGAGTCCTGATTCTTTCTCGAGGAAAAAAAATATAGGTTGTCTCTTATGGTGGGGAGGTAATTTTTGTTCCCCCATACCAGTAACTTAGACTTATCCATGGTCATGGCTTGGTGGTAGGTAGTGTCATTCAGAGCTATCAAGCTACCTACATCTTCCTTTAGTAAACATTAGGATTGGGGAGTAACCAATGGTCTCGTTAAAGTAAGGTAAGTGTAACCTTCTTCGATGTTGTAGTTCATTTGGGTGAATTGCTTGAGTCTTGTTCGGATAGTGTTTAATGAGTTTTATTTTGGGATAATGTATGAATTTGATTGATCATTTAAATAAAGTAGTGTATGTTTGGGTTGTGAGATTAATCATTCCTTAATTGATCACTGGAGGTGTTTTGGCCTTTGGGGGTGAAACCTGGCAAAGGAGTACCTCTTGGTTTCTTAGTTAGGTTTGGATGTTTCTTTGTCCTTGATGGGAATTTCCAGGGCAGAAAGTTTTCATAGTGGGAAGAATTGTCACATACATGACTTATTTTAAAGTTAATTTCCATTTAATTTCCATTCATGTTTTTTTTGAGGGTTTCCCAAGCATTTATGGAGGAATGAGCGAGTTTTTATGAATTGGGCCAAACTGTGAGCCCAATTCCAGATTTAAAAATAAATTTTGATTCCTTTATAACTTCTTCATTTTTCAACATTTTTCATCCATTCCAATTCCTACTTGTCATCCCCTGACATATTAACACCACCATATGTATTTGGAACATTTATAAATCCATAATCATGGTGGATATGAGTTTTTAGCTAGGGAATTGGGCCTTCCCAAAAGCCCATTTTCTGCATTAAAAATAAATTTTAATTCTTTAATATCTCCTTCACTATTTGCGTTTTTTCAGTGATTCTAACTCTCACCCGAGACCACTTACCTAAGGCGCGCCCCAATTCCCTCCTCCCATAATATGGAGCTCGATAGAACCGCGAAAATAGTCGAAACTTCTATGGATTTCATAAATCGTCCAGATTTTGGAGAGGTAAATTGATCCTTTCATAAATCCTTCTATTATTAATATTTTTCCCCAATTCCAATTCCAACATGACCTTATCATTCTTGTTCGAATATAAATTAAATTTTTATCTGTTTTAAAATTCATATTCTAGTCGATTTTGGTTCGTTTTATTCAGGATGTTTCAAGTAAGTGTTTTTTCCTTGATTTCCTCCCCTTCCTAAGGGTTTCTTTCACCCTTTCAATAAGTTCATCATGTCCAGAAATTGAGGTTAGAAACTAGGGTTTGATTTGGTGTCTTTTTGGTCAAATGTTGTGGTCTAGGGCTGGATTTATATTCCTTGAGGTGCGGCGGTGGTGCGGTTGATGTTTCACACCATGTTTTGAGGGTTTCGTCATAAAAGGTAGGTGATTCCATGTGTAAACATTTATAGATGAGTTAGTTTGCTTGAATTACTTATTATTCATGTTCCTAATATGCTATGTGTGGTGCGTTAACTGTTTATGTTGGATTTAGTAAAGCATTTGTTTTTATAGTTTCATTTTAGCTTTAAATTTGGTGTTTTCATGTGCAACCCTTTGGGTATTGTTTGAGATTGTTATATAACATATAAATTTTGTTTAATAAATCTTGTTCGGGATGAAAATTCTGATTTGGTGGGGTATTGGTGTGCCACTAGGTCTTAAAGAGGTTTTTTTAAGGGTTTAAGGTGTAAAACGTTATTGTACTTCTTGAAAGTGATCTTGAAAACATGTGCGTTTCATGTGGATCTTTTGTACTGTTGTTTGAGGTGTTTGTATAACACATGGGGGTTGTTTAATAAATGTTTTTGGAGCTTCCAATTCTGTTTTGAATTTGTATTGATGTGATTTTGTCCTTGAAATATGGTTTTGAAATGGGTTTTATTTGAAAAGCTTTGGTACACTATTTAGAATTGTTTTATGAAGGTTTTGAGTGGTTTAATGATTTATGTAAGAGGTGAAACCATATTAGAAAACTGTTTTGGATTATTTATACATTCAAATGAACCATTTTAAATGTGAATAGTTCTGTTATGTGATGTTTATCATATTTTTAGGGACTTCATAAAATTGTTAAAGGATGTGTTGGATTGTGAAAGTTATGAAAAAAGTGTTGTGGGCTATTTTGGTGTGAGTTTGATTTCAAAATGAATTTGAATGAAAAGTTAAATTTGTGACTTGTGTGATGTTCATGGGGATGTTTGGATAATGTGTGATGTGGAAGTGATATTTTCATGTGAAAAGTATATTTCTTGTCTTGTTGAACTTGTTTGAGAACAAAGGGAAAACCCGGGTATCTAGGTGGGTGGACGTGTACTAGTATGCTAGTGAATCTGTGAGGTTTGGCCTCAGTTTCACTTAGTAGGATTGACACTTACAAATCTAACTAAACTATGATAATGATGATTGGGGACCACTAGGTTAGGGGTATGTTCCCTACTAGTGGCTCGTGCACGAGAATGGATAATTTTTGTGGTTACTCTCACCGAGATACGAGGTACCTGGGACCCACACCTAGCTAGTGCCTAGGGGTTATTTCCTATTGGTTGTGCTCATTAGATATTTTATACTTACCATCGGCATACAGTATATTTGGATGAAAAAATCAGTAGCTTTTGAATTTATTTTAAAAGTGTTGATTATTTAAATTAGCCCACTTGAAAACTGTTTTTTTAAGTTGCATCTTTTAGAAATTGTAAATAGAAATTACATGTTTTTGAAAACTTGCATGATTTTTGTCTTTGAATGTTTATCACAGGGAATATCTTAGTGGTGGTATCCTACTGGGCATTGGCTCACACCCTACTTACACCCTTGGGTGTAAGTAGACTTGGTTATTTTTTTCTTGTCGCAGGTTTGGGTATAACATTTGTGCCAACAGTTCGGGTTTTCACCGATCATTCATAATGCGGTGTTGTGGAGATGGCTTGAGGGAGATGCCTCTTGCCATGTTGAGGTTCTTGGGCTGTTCATTTATTTGTTTTGTTCCTTTGTTATAGTCTTGTTGAGTTGTTTTAGACTATGTAATTCAGTTCTGATTTTCTGTAAAACATTGTTTGGTTTGAAAAATCCAGATTTGTTTCATTGGATTCTTTTTGTTGTTTTATATTTATAAACTCGGGTAATTCATTCCCAATTTTCATTTCATGATACCCGGGAACTTGTGCCAGCCTGTGGGGATCGGGAACGCCCTTCGGGTCTTGCCATGGACCGGGTCGGGTGCTGATTTTGAAGGAGACCAGATTCGGTTCGTGACAAAATGGTATCAGTGGAGGTTAATGTTAAGTCTTTGGGTCATGTTATTTGGGGAACAGTCGAGATAATCTAGATTTAGGATTGTTGGGACATGGAATTCTAGTTATGGGTAGTGTTCCTGATCACCACACCTCATAATGGGATTCAAGTTTCCAAGAGAAGTCGGGATTTATCTAATTCCTTTGGTTTTCTTGGTTCGATGATGATTAAGGTAAATGAAAAGAGAGTTGGGTTAATGGTCCTAGTGAGCTCGTAGGGTCTGGAAAGCATTGTGGAGCCAAGGATATTCCCTAGAACACTCTTTTTGATAGTTAAGTGATTGGAATATGGCCGCCAATCATATTTCCAAGTCACCCACTGAAACTAGTTTCCTCTCGCATTGTTTTGTGCTTAGGTTTTGAAATCACGACACTTTGGTTTTAAGAAGTGTAAAGTTTTTGTGAAATGATTTTCAAATAAAGAGGGAATGGTTTGATTTATGAGATGGTGGAAGTGAATTTTTATAATTGTTTTGAAATGGAAAATGGTGTTCTTACACCTCTTTTGAAAGAAGGAACTATATTGAAGTTGGTTTTGAAAAGTTTTTCCAATAGAGTTTTCTAAACAATCAAAGGGTGTTTTAATGGGATGAGATGTTTTGAAATTGATATGAATATCTTGAAAGTGAGTTCTTTTCCAAATGGTTGTGTTTTTATGAAAAGTTTTGTAAGATGTGAATTGGGATTTTGATCTCATTGTTAGCAGTTTTGAGAAAAAGGTTGGGTTGGATGACCATTTTATTTTTGAAAAGTGGAAAGAATTTTTGTTTTAACGTTTGGTATTTTCATGAGCAACCACATGCATGGGGTTATATGGGATGATGGATGGTTGATGGCATGACTGGATGAGTGCTGGTATGGATATGAGGAGGGTGCCTGGTGTGGCACAAAAACATGCATGTGTGAGGCCCATGGGGTACCATTGGTGGATACACTTACTGCTAAACCGTTTGTTTTCAAAGAATTGGTTTTAAAGAAAAACATGATGTCTTGATGAATAGTTTTTTATGGTTTGTATTATGGGTTTTTGAAAATGTTGATGTTGTGGGATGTTTTGAGTTCAAGAACCCCTTCTGTTTGAACTGTGTTTTGGGTTTGTGTTTGGTCGGTAAGCTGTGTTGTAGGGACGGTTAGTGGTCTCTTTTGAAAAAAAAAATTTGGGATGCCTTTACGGTGGTTCCCTTCATGTGTTTGGATCTGGTTTGTGGCATGTTTTGACCAATGGACCAGCTTGGTTGGGTCCTTGGGTTCTCTCATTGGATAAGGTACACCCCCATTAAGGGTTAATGCACAACAGAAGTGCAACCCGTTTTGTTTCGCCATTAGAAAATCCTCCAGTTGATCAATATAAATAATATTTTATCGAACATTTTTTTTATTGAGTCTACACCCATTAATTTCGGTGATTTGTGGATCCTCTTGTAGTGGGATAGTGCTTGTGGAAGGTTGAAGGAGACCTTAGTTTCTTAAGTTTCCTAATTCATCAAAGGTGGGGGTGTTCTTTCGTTGTTAGTACGGATGAGTGTCTTGATGGTGTCTAAGAGGGCCTCTGGGTTCTTTATAGTTTCTTTAAAGAAAGAGTTATTATTAAACCACCAATTTTGAGATTTCGGTCATGATAGGATATTGTGTCCTCTTTTTGGACTTATCTTTTGTTTAGGGACTTTGAATATGGTCCCGTTCCATTTATTGTTTCTATCAATCGCAAGGGTCATGTTCGGTGACACATTGTGATGTTGTGTGCTCTTTTGACCATAAAGGTGAAGGTCCCACAATCCTCTAAGGTTATATGTTATGTTGGGATTATGTATCCCTTGGGAAAAACATCAAATCCTCTATCTTAGAGGAATGTGTTTATACGTGTCTTTCCCTTCTGTTGTTTCTCACCCAAAGAAACAAGGTGTGATGTGTGTGCATCTTCTCATCCCTTGTTTTAATGAAATGTCTGGTTTTGGTAAAGTGGGTTATGGAGTGTGTTATGTCTTGATAAACCCATCGAGGTATGCGGTGTAGTTGTTTGTGGCCCCGAAAGAAGAAGTTCCACATAGGGGTTTCAACAGCCTAACTGCGTGGCCGAAGATGCTTCAATATTTTGAGCTCCAGCCATAGGTCCCGGAGAGAAGCTGACGCGTAGTCAGGGGAAACTCCAGTGTTGTTTAAACCCTTGTACAAAGTCCTATACTCAGTATGAAAGATAGTAAGAGTTTAAACCTATGGTGTCATCATATTTTATCTGTTGTTCCCATTCGGTGGAAATAGGTGGAGGGTCTTGTACCCATGTCATCACAAAATGTTATTCCCTCCCCCTTTGGTTTCCATTGGGTCTTTGGAGAATGGTTGGAAATTTTGCTAGACAAGTTGAGCACACAGTTTTCACATGGTTAGTTCTAACCATGAACAAAAAAAATAACCATGCAGATATAAGTATCCACATAGTTATTGCACAATTTCCCAAACTGTGCAGACTAACCGTGCGACCGTCCCAACTCTTTAATTTTGGGGTCTTTTCATGTCGGTCCACGCCGATCGGTTAAGATGGTTAGTTCTTATGGTGGGGAGAAAAAATATGAGTATTATATAAGTTCTTTTGTAAATTTATGATGGAAGTATACCCTTTGTACTGGGGAGTCCATTCAGGCCTCCCCCTGTTAGAGTCCTGATTCTTTCTCGAGGAAAAAAAAATAGGTTGTCTCTTATGGTGGGGAGGTAATTTTTGTTCCCCCATACCAGTAACTTAGACTTATCCATGGTCGTGGCTTGGTGGTAGGTAGTATCATTCAGAGCTATAAATCTACCTACATATTCCTTTAGTAAACATTAGGATTGGGGAGTACCCAATGGTCTAGTTAAAGTAAGGTAAGTGTAACCTTCTTCAATGTTGTAGTTCATTTGGGTGAATTGTTTGAGTCTTGTTCGGATAGTGTTTAATGAGTTTTATTTTGGGATAATGTATGAATGTGATTGATTATTTCAATAAAGTAGTGTATGTTTGGGTTGTGAGATTAATCATTCCTTAATTGATCACTAGAGGTGTTTTGGCCTTTGGGGGTGAAACCTGGCAAAGGAGTACCTCTTGGTTTCTTAGTTAGGTTTGGATGTTGCTTTGTCCTTGATGGGAATTTCCGGGGCAGAAAGTTTTCATGGTGGGAAGAATTGTCACATAAATGACTTATTTTAAAGTTAATTTCCATTTAATTTCCATTCATGTTTTGTTTTGAGGGTTTCCCAAGCATTTATGGAGGAATGAGTGAGTTTTTATGAATTGGGCCAAACCGTGAGCCCAATTCCAGATTTAAAAATAAATTTTGATTCCTTTATAATTTCTTCATTTTTCAACATTTTTCATCCATTCCAATTCCTAATTGTCATCCCCTGACATATTAACACCACCATATGTATTTGGACCATTTATAAATCCATAATCATGGTGGATATGGGTTTTTAGCTAGGAAATTGGGCCTTCCCAAAAGCCCATTTTCTGCATTAAAAATAAATTTTAATTCTTTAATATCTCCTTCACTATTTGCGTTTTTTCAGTGATTATAACTCTCACCTGAGCCCACTTACCTAAGGCGCGCCCCCATGACCTCCTCCCACAATTTGGAGCTCTATAGAACCTCGAAAATAGTCAAAACTTCTTTGGATTTCAGAAATCGTCCAGATTTTGGAGAGGTAAATTGATCCTTTCATAACTCCTTCTATTCTTAATATTTTTCCACAATTACAATTCCAACATGACCTTATCATTCTTGTTCGAATATCCATTAAATTTTTATCTGTTTTAAAATTCAGATTCTGGTCGATTTTGGTTCATTTTATTCAGGATGTTTCAAGTAAGTGTTTGTTTCCTTGATTTCCTCCCCTTCCTAAGGGTTTCTTCACCCTTTCAATAAGTTCATCATGTCCAGAAATTGAGGTTAGAAACTAGGGTTTTATTTGGTGTCTTTTTGGTCAAATATTGTGGTCTAGGGCTGGATTTATATTCCTTGAGGTGCGGAGGTGGTGCGGTTGATGTTTCACACCATGTTTTGAGGGTTTCGTCATAAAAGGTAGGTGATTTCATGTGTAAACATTTATAGATGAGTTAGTTTGCTTGAATTACTTATTATTCATGTTCCTAATATGATGTGTGTGGTGCGTTAACTGTTTATGTTGGATTTAGTAAAGCATTTGTTTTTATAGTTTCATTTTAGCTTTAAATTTGGTGTTTTCATGTGCAACGCTTTGGGTATTGTTTGAGATTGTTATATAACATATAAATTTTGTTTAATAAATCTTGTTTGGGATGAAAATTATGATTTGGTGGGGTATTGGTGTGCCACTAGGTCTTAAAGAGGTTTTTTAAGGGTTTAGGGTGTAAAACGTTATTGTACTTCTTGAAAGTGATCTTGAAAACGTGTGCGTTTCATGTGGATCTTTTGTACTGTTGTTTGAGGTGTTTGTATAACACACGGGGGTTGTTTAATAAATGTTTTTGGATCTTCCAATTCTATTTTGAATTTGTATTGATGTGATTTTTTCCTTGAAATATGGTTTTGAAATGGGTTTTATTTGAAAATCTTTGGTACACTATTTAGAATTGTTTTATGAAAGTTTTGAGTGGTTTAATGATTTATGTAAGAGGTGAAACCATATTGGAAAACTGTTTTGGATTGTTTATACATTCAAATGAACCATTTTAAATGTGAATAGTTCTATTATGTGATGTTTATCATATTTTTAGGGACTTCATAAAATTGTTAAAGGATGTGTTGGATTGTGAAAGTTATGAAAAAAGTGTTGTGGGCTATTTTGGTGTGAGTTTGATTTCAAAATGAATTTGAATGAAAAGTTAAATTTGTGACTTGTGTGATGTTCATGGGGATGTTTGGATAATGTGTGATGTGGAAGTGATATTTTCATGTGAAAAGTATATTTCTTGGCTTGTTGAACTTGTTTGAGCACAAAGGGAAAACCCGGGTATCTAGGTGGGTGGACGTGTACTAGTATGCTAGTGAATCTGTGAGGTTTGGCCTCAGTTTCACTTAGCAGGATTGAAACTTACAACTCTAACTAAACTATGATTATGATGATTGGGGACCAATAGGTTATGGGTATGTTCCCTACTAGTGGCTCGTGCACGAGAACGGATAATTTTTGTGGTTACTCTCACCGAGATACGAGGTACCTAGGACCCACACCTAGCTAGTGCCTAGGGGTTATTTCCTATTGGTTGTGCTCATTAGATATTTTATACCTAAAATCGGAATACGGTATATTTTGATGAAAAAATCAGTAGCTTTTGAATTTATTTTAAAAGTGTTGATTCTTTAAATTAGCCCACTTGAAAACTGTTTTTTTAAGTTGCATCTTTTAGAAATTGTAACTAGAAATAACATGTTTTTGAAAACTTGCATGCTTTTCGTCTTTGAATGTTTATCACAGGGAATCTCTTAGTGGTGGTATCCTACTGGGAATTGGCTCACACCCTACTTACACCCTTGGGTGTAGTAGACTTAGTTATTTTTTTCTTGTCGCAGGTTTGGGTATAACATTTGTGCCAACAATTCGGGTTTTCACTGATCATTCATAATGCGGTGTTGTGGAGATGGCTTGAGGGAAATGCCTCTTGCCATGTTGAGGTTCTTGGGTTGTTCATTTTTTTGTTTTGTTCCTTTGTTATAGTCTTGTTGAGTTGTTTTAGACTATGTAATTCAGTTCTGATTTTCTGTAAAACATTGTTTGGTTTGAAAAATCCAGATTTGTTTCATTGGATTCTTTTTGTTGTTTTATATTTATAAACTCGGGTAATTCGTTCCCAATTTTCATTTTATGATACCCGGGAACTTGTGCCATCCTATGGGGATCGGGAATTCCCTTCGGGTCTTTCCATGGACCGGGTCAGGTGCCGATTTTGAAGGCGACCAGATTCGGTTCGTGACATACAATCTAGCTCAGAGGTCTTTGTTAGTGGGGTAGTTTGGGATCACCTGATTACTATATCACCATGGGGTGAATGTGTGGGTTTAACTAACAAGAGTCCATGGCTATGTTTCTGGGTATGAGATGTAGTATTGGAATCATATGTTTGGTTATATATAGCTACTATGGAGGTTAACCATTTATTCATAGTTTGGTGGGTGATATGGTTATAAATTTTACTCCATGTTAGTGAAACAATCTTGATGGATGGTTATATCTTGTTGATAATTATAAGTAGGAATGTTTAGTATAGATGAAATGAAATATGATAGATAGGGTTTATTCATATTGAAGAGTTGATATGTATCCCTTAAAAGATATTATGTGGGGTAGTGTAACAAGGATTGTTGAATGATTTTTATGATGTTAGATAAGTCACTGAGTACTGTGATGGAGGAGCCTATGTTATATAAGGTCAAAGAGGGGTGATGAAAATGGTATGGTGCCAATGATCTGGTGATATGTGTGATTGGTTACATGCCTTTTCGACTTGTTTTTAATGTAATATTTATATGTTATATATTCTAGTGTTTTCATGAAGATCTAGATTCCTAAAAACATCTTCAGCTATAATTAATATATAATATTTCCATGACTAAGATAATATCCTTATTTTCGTGATGTCAAGGAATACATTGTGTGAGATGTTATGGGTTGAGACTAGTTGTTTTAAACATGAGTTAGAATGTATTTTTTTGAAAATTTACCTAAGTAAAAGGGATTAGGAATGGATATATAATACACCCCATAAATGAGATAGTCAATATTGCATGATGTAAAGATAATATTTCATTATACTAAATTCAGAAGACCATTTAGGTTTAGATTATTAGTGAAATAAGACAAAAAAATTTCTAATAAAACAAAAAACCATTGAATCAATTAGAAAATAACCCCTTATATATGTAACTACTCAATAAAAATTGATTCTAAAAAATATCAACTAAATTCTAAAAATAATTATATTTTCATCAAATTTCAAAATTTTCCAATCTTCATAACCTGAGGAATTTTTAGAATAAGAAATGTGTGAGCATAGATTCTAGGTAAGGGTAAAAATAAGTGATAAAAATTATAAATAATTAGTGATCAAAATATATGAATGTGGATTGAATCATGATAAATGAAAAACATATACCAAATAATTAATAGATCATGTATAATTAAATAAATCTTGGAGGAACATAATAAATTAAAGTGTAAATTATCATTAACAATGAGAGAATAAAATTAGAATGAGAATAATCATAATATTGTAGAACATCTATAAAATTTTATGAATTTTTTTTATAGGTGATACTGTATTCTTGAGCCAAAACTTAAGTTCTAACGCTGCTGAAAAAATAAAATATTCTCAATAGTACTTATCTCATGTCAAATAAAATTTTAACTAAGGAATTTGATGGTAATATAGGAACCCACTCAATATTCACACATAGTAAGTGATAATTAAAATTATTATATTTTAAAATCCTAAAAAAATCCAATAAAAATGGCTTAAAAATACCAATAATACACTTTTATATAATAATGTATCAATTTAATGTGTTTCATTCAACAAAATATAATTAACCCATGTAAAGAATGTGGGTTCAGGATATTTTTAAATGGATTCACATAAGTAAATCAATATTAATTCAATAATTAATCATAACATTATAAACCCATGGAAAATAAATTTTTATTCAAATACATCAAGTAACATTCTAGGTATATACCATTTTATCAAAATAATAATGCATTTGGTATTTACACCATATAGATCATTGTTAAACCATTAAGACAATAATTTCTCCAAACAATTATTGCACGGAACCTAAGTGAACACCCTTTAATTCGTGGAAGAAAATGAAGATTTTACAAGAAGGAAAACCATCATAATATAGCATGTTTTGATATAGAATGATTTATGGAGTAAAAATGTAGTAATCAATGGTTCATCTAAAAGATAGCTAAATTACAATGTAGTCCAGAAAATAAAATCGGTGGTTACAATTAAAGAATATCTTTATCATGAAAAATAAATTTCAATGGATAATTAATTAGATTTAAAATTATTTTAGGTAGATTTAGAAAAATTAATTAAGAAATAATAAATCACCTTGGTCATTTCAAATAATTTTAATAGTGATATTGAATAAAACAGAGATAAAAATAGTTAATTTTTTAAACCGTGAATATTTATAGAGAAATCATCATATAAAATTATTAAGGTGGGCAGAAAACATGTATATATGAAAATCCTAAAAATAATAGATTTTCACATTTTGATGAAAACAATAAATATGAAAAAAAGAGAGTATTTGCATGAAAATTTTAATATATGTTCAATTAGTAGAATGCTTCATTAATAAAATTTTGAATTGTAGATATAGATACATTAAAAACCATAAAATGAATGCAAATATGGAAAAATGGAATTTATCAACTGAGAAAAAGATATGGTATGTGTTTCACTTACAATGAACACTTCTGGTATAATATGAGTCATTACGAACTGAATTTTAATAGCATGTGTAAAAATCCAAGTTTTCCAAATGAAAATGATAGGGATTTTTTGGGAAAAATATAATTTACCCATATGGATTATCTATATTATACCTTCTTTATTTGAAAATTTGATTGGAAATATAAAAGCGTACAATTTGGGAATCATTTTTATCAAGACCCATTTCAAAATTGGTTTCATTTTAATTGAGTACCATTTGATGAAATAATAAAATATGGATCTTCAACCCCATTGTGTATTGTAAAAGAAATTTTATGTATATATAACTCTATAGTAGGGATACCATGGTACAAACAGCGAAATAAGTCTCGAGAAACTAAACTTATGAAACTGAACCTCTTGAATCAAATCCTATTTAACAAAAATACAATCTATTCTACAGTATAACAAATTAAAATATATTAATCAACCATTTTATAAACATTTTAATATATATAGAACCCTTTATTGACTATATTGATAATTATTCTATAAAGGTATACTTGTATGTCATTATCTATTTCAAATATCATGTATGAGTAATATTGATCATTTATAATGAGTTTTATAGTATTTTTTTTGTTCTTCCTATTTATCAAAATTTTAATAATTCCTAGATAATACAATGTATGAATAATATTACATTATAATTATTTATAAAATAATTTTTTCATTCTCTATGATTATTTTCTATGATGTCCAATTATGAATTTGGTGATGATAATATATTGATAATTATAAGATAATGATGTTAAATATATTACTAGATATAGAATTCTCGTAGTCATTCATGATATTAGTGTATTGTATTGACCAAGTAGGTTGTTAGACTAACTCAAACAATAACATGCCATAATTAAGTAATAATTATATAGTAATTTATTTGTAATATAATTATTAAAAAATAAAGATCAAATATAATTTTCATAAGTGTGAAATATCATAATTAGATCAAATTATAAGAATAATATAACTTATATGACGTTATTTCATAATATAAAATATTATTTTACCCATAGAAAACTATTTTTTGGGTTTAAATTTACCACGATTGTTTATAACTAATATTGTTAATAGTTTTCTGAATTATTATTTACACAACATTAAGAAATTCATTGACATCATCCTAGTTATTAAAATCATTATCATCACTATCAATATAAGGTAGTGATGAGATGAAAAATAGAAATCAATCATTCAATATAGGTTGTAGTCTACATGTATGCTTGGAAGATGGTTATGTTTACAATAGAATATGGAAAATGATTAATATGGTTTATAATTTGTAAATTTAAATCATTTTATAAATATCACACATTTATATTAAATTCACTACTATGACCATACCTTTTTATCAGGGAAAGAAAAAGAATCAAATTATTTAAAAAAGTTGGTATCCCTTTCAAACATGTATGATTAATTCATTTTTCAGAAGATTCTTTGAATGTAAATATGTAAAAATGAAAAAGGAATGGTTAGAAATTTTTATGTCGCTCTATGGATAATCTGCTTTATGAATGGTGACGATCCTTTGGGGGATCTTTTTTATAATACTATAACCTCTTAATGGTGGAAATAAATTTTTAGAATAGGGTTGAGAATATTATGGGTTTGAATAAGTTTTTTTTATTTGGTATTTAGGAGATAATTTTCCATTATATATATTAAAAGAGAGTGAATTTTTTAAAATACCCAAAAACAATTTAACAATTGGAGGTCCCTCTTAAGGTATGTATCTCCAAAATTGTGAAATAATGTAGATATGGATAAATATTGTCATTAAATACATTAAAACTCATTTTCAAAAAAAAAAAAACTAAAACCTTTTTCAACTCATTTCTATTAGAATGTATTAAATATTACCATTTTAGTTTTAGCGAGATAACATTATATATCATAAGGTAATTTAGAAATTTTCCAAAAAATACAATTTTCATTGTTACATAATATAGACCTAATAATTTGAAATTTTAAATCCATTTTATTTAATATAATTTACTAATTTGATAATATATAAATTTAAAATAATTCATTTATAATATATTAAAAATTATATTTCTGATAATAAAAAAATAAGTACCAAAATGTAAAATATGGTTTTGTTAATTAAATATATATATTTTTAAATTAATAAATTCATATATAATATATATATATATTTGATCTTAAAAATATTTTTTATAAAACTTTAATTAATTCTTATATATTAAAAATTTCTTACGATTTATGGACCATATAAATATGTTTTTTCACTATTCATCTAAAAATCAATCAATTATAAAAAACCCAAAAAATGATAATAAATTATAATTGAAATTTAAAATCCATATATGATTTATTTTAAATTTTAATTTGAAGTAATTTTGAATTAATATTAATAGAAATAATAAAATATCATCACAAACTGTTTCATTTAAAAAATATTTGTTTACAATTCCTGCCGTTATTTTTGTATCTTCCATTAAAAACTAGCATATCAATTTATTCACAATAAATATTCATTTCAATATAAAAAACATTTTTATAATAATATTTATTTTTATAATATCTATTGTGAATATAAAGATTGATTCATATACATAATAATGAATTATATATCTTTTTGTATAAAAAAATTTATATATATATATAAATCTTATAATATATATTAATATTTAGTTACATAGGTCCATACCAACTAATTTAATTTATATGATTTAAAATTATAAACATATTAGAGTTTCATTTTGGTTATGTGTTATAAGTGGTGCATGTTATTGAAGACAATATCTATTTAAGGAAATTGATAATATCTGGTTTTTTTATTAGAATACAAACATTACAGATAGGTATGACTCAATCGTGATATGGTGTGAGGCTTTGAAAATGGTCCCTACCTATAGTGATAATGAACTTGTATTTGATTTTGATATATGTCCTTACACTATTAATTTGGGTAGTGGGACATGGAATTGGAAGATTCCTACCCACAGTCTTCATGTATGGGTGTTATGTAATGAGATGAGGTGATAATGGGATTACATCTATAACTAAAAGAAGCATAGATAGGAATCATGGTGGTCTAGGAATCCCATGATATGAAAAAAACCATTTTATGTGGTTTAGATGTGAGGTGAGGTGTTTAATGGAATAGTATTGAAGTAGATATGACCGTGTGTATTGGTGTCATGTTTAATACATGGTGACGAGATGCACATGGTGTCATGGTGTCCTTTTTAAAACATGGTATCGAATAGGTTTACATGGATTCTTTATGTTTCTCAGGAATACATGAATGTTATATCCTATAATAGAGGAAATTCTTGGAACCAATTGATATGTACTTCTCACAACCTATATGGGAACTCTGGTGTATGTATTGATCTTATATATTTTTTTACAGTTTGCAATACAAGATGTGTAGTGGAGTGGGAAAGATTAGATAAATAGATGTTGAGTTAGGGGTGTATAGTATTTCCTAATAATGGTAGTAGGGCCTTTATTGTATCTCATTATGGGTTTATTTTATATATTTTATTTCATAGTGGGTGATTAGTTATTGTATACTTTTGGGTTTTTGAATGTAATTTTTTTATAAAACCATATTTTATTAGATTTATTCATACTGTGATTATGTTTTATGGATTTTTTGTTTTTTGATTTTGGTTTTTTATATATCTTATTTGAGGTAATATATTCCCTATTAAATTTATTTTGAACTAACTACAATCCAACAATATCTACCTGACATTGTGGAAGGCTTACAACCATGTGCAGACCTCGGACTAGGAATTGTTGAGCGTCATAGGGACATTGTGATATAGTACTTATCAATTTCAGTATATATATATATATATATATATATATTATGTAAGTGTGTATATATTTATGTACTTATGTAAGTATCCCAAATCATATACTTATATTAATTTTCTCACATATATAAGGAGTCTCTCATAATATGGAGAAAATGTATGTTTGTCTGTATGTATGTATGTATATCAGAGTGTTTATCTTTTATGTGTTTCATAAGATGGAATCACCATGTCATGTTGTAGATATATCTTATGAAATAGATAGAAAAAAATGTTTTATATAAATCAAATATGAATAGGGAATCCTCTCGGTGTGGTAATCATAATAATGTTAACAAATGGTATAAAAATACATTATTTTTCATAATATATCAGAAATTATTCTCGTTATCATAACAATATACATGATTTATATTAAAAATAATGAGAATAATATATAACATAGTAGTAAAATTTCTCCATGTTATAATAATAATCATTTTCTGTAGGCGTATCATAATACGCGACCTAACAATACATCATCACAGTATAAAACTAACATCAACATACTTGGTAGGTTGTGTAATACTATAATAGGGACTTTCCAATTCAGAAATAATCTAGAGCAATGTGGTAGTCTATTTCCTATACATAGATAATATTAGGGTTATGAAATGGTTAAAATGATATGATTAATTGTTTTGGATATTATTTCCTATACATAAATAATATTATATGTAAATTATATTGACACAAAATATTTTACATAGTGATTACAAGTCATTGAATAAGTTTTGGATGCATCAAAATGAATAAGAAGAAGTATTTTCATGCCTTAAAGCATTATATTTCACTAAAAATGTGGATTGAAGAGGTTTTCATATGAATCTATTTCTATTCATGAAACAATCAGTGCACATCGAGTTGGGTTATTATACATAAGAGGAGATCATGTCATAATGATTATAAATTTTTTTATAGGATAAAAAATGATCTATAGGAGCTGACCTCATTATACTATTTTTAAAATTACACTCAAGACTCAATCAGAGTTCTCTACATAGTTGAAGGAGGGACATGATGCAGAGGAGGATAAGAAAATTTCATTGAATCGGGAAAATCATAAACCTCAATTCGTTAGAGATGGCATATTATATAATTCAAATTATGATTGAATTTAGTGGCTCTGATTAATTTATAACCTCCCCATCATATCTTGTTTTATATTTTTTAGTTGGCAGAAATTACTGAGGATTGTGCCATAGAGAATAAACATGGATACAATGGTGATGAAGATGTATTTTGGTAGTGTTGGAGATGTCTTGGACTCCATGATGTAGCACATATTCCATACTATAGATGACATCAAATTTTTATTGAAAACTATTGAAAACAAAGAAGCTACATTTAAATACCATCGACTACGCTGTTTAAGTTATTTTACAAGGATTGTATTGGTTGAGGGAGAAGAAATTCTAATTTTTTATCATATTAAAAATTTGATGGTAAATTTAATTAATATTAAAAATGAATTAAAATTAAAGTATCATGATTAAAAAGGGGAGTAGTTGATGTTGGTGATTCAAGAATGGGAGTTGAATCGGAAATTCAAAATTATAATCATAATTACATGATGATTAGACTCTTCTGTATATTTGTGAAGATTCGATTATATAATAAGAAGGTGGAGTATAAAGTGAATAAATTAATATATTCCTGATTTTATTTATACATTGAATAATCTATTATTATCAAATGTTTATGAATTATGTTTAATAATGAAAAATAAAGTGGTTGTATTTATTTGATGTGTATACAAATTTATAAAGCATCTTATTCTTATAATGGATTGAATAATAGTTTTTAATTGTTCATTATAGTTGATGTAAAGTGTCTGCTGAAAATTTAAGCACACTAAAAAGAATAAGGGAATTCTATTTGGTTGAATAAATTTCATTTGTTGCAAAAATATTTATCATTTAAATGTATTTCATGAACTTATGTCTTAGATGCACTGGGGAATGGTCAAGAGATGTGATAACATGATTTTCAATGTAATACACTACTTTTTATACTCACATGATGGTTATAGTGAGTTGTGTGATCATGGGGAAATTGATATAACACAAATTACTAGAATTATCATAATAAGAGTTGATCATTGTAAATTAGTTATGTTCTCTTGTGTTTGTATGTGTCTAGGTGTACAGTAGATATCATCACTATATCCAAATTTTTGGTTATTTTTATTTAAAAATAAATATAAAAATATTATTAATCACTAATTCACCCCACCCCCTTTGTTATCTCTTTGTCCTATAAATGTATTTACATTTGGAATCAGAGTGATAGTTCACTTCATTCAGGGATGGATGTTTAAAGCATTTTTTTTTGAAAAATATGTCACCGATTTATATTATCATTACTGTAAAAATTTAAATTCAACGAAAAAGGGCATTAATATATTTGATGGGAAAAAATCACATATGTTAGTATGGGATGATTTCAGGATTGTTATATATCAGTCATTCTATTTCAAATTCACATCACATAGATTTTTTCCTTGGGATAATGGGGATCATGTGACAATAATATATAGGTGGAATTTTGAGAACTATGGTCATGAAAAAAATTATATTTCCACATCTCTCAAGAAATTGGATTTTACAAATTTCAGTTTACTCAAAATAGGTTAATTTTTATGGAATAAAACACATAATAGTTGTCATGTAAATACCAAATTGATGTAATATAAGTTATTTTTTTTTGGTTATTTATAATGTATTTATTCATATTTGTTTTACAAAACTATTTATTTTTCATTCAAAGGGTGGAATTATTTTAAAAATTCTATCAAAGGTTTTTGTGAGACATTTTAATGTTATGATATTTTTGGAATAATTTTGTATATCTTAAAAAATAAGTATGATTCTAAAGTCTCCAATTTAAATGAAAAATAATCCAGTGGTATTTATCTTGATGATTTTAATGTTAATATATTTTCTTTTTAAATTTGGAAAGACATATCCATCAATAATAGAATTAAAGTTGATAAAAATATTTTTTTATTCCATAAAGATGTTGATTTTGTAGAAAACGTATACCATTGATGATAAATCTTATTGTTCATATATAACATATTAATTGATGGGGAATTTTGATAATGTGATGAATATTTTCTGAAGAATACTAATTAGATATAAAGTATGGAATAAAGAAAATATTCCCTTAAAATGTTTCATGTTTCGATCTATTATATGTTATGATAAAAATTTTCCATAATCTAAAAGAAATAATGATAGTGAAGAGGAATATGATATAATTACAAATTCTTAAAGAATAAAATAATTAAGAAAATGTTTTCATACTATTATAAGGGTAATATATTCTCCAAATTTAAAAAGAACTTCTTATATAAATAGGTCATAGACAATGATAATTATGTTGAAGAGGAATTTTACTCCAGTGGTAAAGATGATGGAAAACATGTCATTGATACAGTCAATGATGGAAAAATATCATGTGATGAAATAAATTATGAATTTTTATTAGATAAATAGGTTGAGATGGAGTTCATCCTTAATATAGATGTAAAATCTTGTCATTAAATGATTTCAAAAGAGGATACTGATATAAAAAAATTAATTATCAGTGATAAATCATTCAATATGAAAAAGTTTAAATTTATAAAGAAACTATATTTCTTGATAATGATAATGGATTGAACAATTTTCTTATTTATAATAAGACACTGAACATAAAATTCATAAAAATAATGGAGAAATAATAGTATTTAAATCATTTAGAAAAATATGTTCAGAATAGAAGATAATTAAATGAATTCCATTAAGCAATTTATATAAATATAGATCAGAAATATTAAATTGTTTGAAGAAGTGTATAATTGAGGAAAACTATTAGAAATCATGATATATAGATGATTAAAATTTTAAATTTTATGGTGAAAACTCTTTAAAAAAGAAAACTATCATTAGAAGATTGATTTTAGATAAATGAACTGATGTTTTAAATTCTATAAATTTATAGTGCACCAACATGAGTGCAAAAAATCTACCATTGGGGTATCCAAATGAGATAAAAATGGAACATATATAATTAACATTTATTATGATTTCCCTAAAATTATATTTGTAAAAAGGATTTTGAATGGGTGAATTAATTAATTGTGAGAGATAGTGAATAAAATTATGATTCATGATTCATTCCAAGGTAAACATAATTCCTATAATATTTATAGAATTTTGGTTCAATTGAGAATAATTTTTTTAAAATTATAAATATAATAATTAAAATTAAATTTATGATAGGAAATGATTTTGGTGGATTTAGTCCACCCAATTAAATAAATATCATAATATCATTAATAATACTAAAAATAAATAACAAAATAACTTTTTTATATATGAAAAAATCTATAGCAGGTGCGATCTTCCAAGTAATGATTTTAATTATTATTTTTAATTATTCATAGAAAATAAAATATTACATTAATTACTCAAAAAATAAAAAAATAACAAAATAAATGTAATGGAGAAGGCCATTATTGTAAAGGTATCACTTAAGGAATATATTAGGGAATGTTCACAGATCTTGGATAGTTAATCCTTATCTCATAAGACATGAATTTTAAAACTCCTGATCCAGTCAAAAATTGAGAAGAAGGAACAATGATTTTTTAAAGGATGAATATCTCAAAATTAAAACGATCATTCTTGTTAAATATTTTAAATTAAAATATAAAATATAAAATTAAATATTCCATTGATAGATTGAAATGAAATGTCCTTTGTGTTTCACATAAATTGTTGATGGAAATGAAGTGGTCTTAAAAATGATTTATTTTTAATTAATAATCATTATGATGTAAAATTTAGGATAAAAAAATGAGGACAAAATGAAAACATGTTTAAATAGGGAGAAGTTGGAATCACATGTTATCTATGAATGGAAGATGAAAATAAATTGTGGTATCATGGCTTATCCATCTTGTAAAAAAAGAATATTAATTTTGACACCTGATGAGACAATGTTTGTGAGGTACCATTTCTAAATAGAAAGAGGTATTTTATGTTTTCAGTTTGTCAAATTTTTGAGAACATTAATAATTTACACAAGAAGGTATGGATTGATTACTCCCAACCATAATAGCTCATTCCTTCAAATTTGTGTCGGTCCTTAAGAGAGAAATTACACAATAGAGATATGTATTTCATTAATTTTAAAGATGGATTATCCTTTTTTTTCTTATGTAATGTTCCTGAATAATAATAATAAATTTTTGAGAAGAATGGAATCTCATATAAAGATAGTGCAACATACACACCAGGTCAAAATGGAATTGCTAAATAGTATAATAGTAGTTCGATGGATATTTCCTATAAAATTCTATCCAATATTGGTCATTTTAATTATTTATGGATACAAGATATTTTTAAAATGGTTTATATCCATTTAGGGTGTTTTAATATACAAAAAATTGACATTTACCTTATGGTGTGTATTAATAAAAACACCATTAATGATGTAACCTCATGTTACCAAATGTACATATATTATCATTAAAATAGTGGAGAATCATTAAATTTGTAAATTCAATGGATTTAATGGGATTTTTCTTAGATATCCAAAAAATGTCAGAGGTTATCATTCATTCAATAATTCAACTAAAATAATAATTAAGCATGTAGATTTTAATGTATTTAAACAATCAAATAATGTAATTAATCATGATGAATTATGTTCGATAAGGTATATTGATGTTACTTATATTGAAAATACTGATGTAATTTTAGAAAATTGAATAAATTATTGATGATTTCCAGAATAGAGATGAAGATTCCAACATTTCATATGATGATAAACACATACATTAAACATATGAAATATAGATAAGGTAAGTTTATGTTTAAAATATTATTGTGTATCATTTATAGTTGGTTCAATCTATGAGGAATATGAGGAAGATAACACATACCATTTGTCCTTCTACATAACCAATAGGTGTAAAATAATAAATAAAACATTAAGAGTTGATTCATTCAATTAATAATGATTCAAATTATATTTAAAAAAATGAAAATTAGGAGTTAATACACATGTATACGGAGAAAAATATTTTAAAGACAATGTTGTTGTTTCAAAATAGGAAGATTGAACAAGGTAAAATGGTGAGAAATAATGAAATATTCTTGTGTAAAAGATATTTGTAGTTTTATGGAGTCAAGTTAAATTATTTTTTAACTATTTTTTTGGATTAAAAACATAATTATTTTTCTTTATATAATTGTAAAAAGGTAATAAATTATTTTTAACAATAATTTAATGTCATAATTCCTCAATGGTGAATTATAAGAGGGATTTTTCATTGATAAAACTTGTTGTATATTTCATTAATAATTTTTTAATAACATTTTAATGTTGAAAAATAATTGATATGGGCATAAAAGAGCCACAACTACGTTGTATTCAATGCATCAAAACAACTTAAATGGTTTAAATTTCTGAAAATTAAGTGAAAGAAAAAATATCTATATAAGAAATTATATAGATTTACCTACTAATGTTATTCATTATCATGACTAAATTGAATACTATTGGAATGTTGTGGAATTGTGTAAAATTTTTTCTATTGATGTGATGGAGTAATTTTATATTTCTATGCTTGGGTAAATGATGTATTTTCATGGTTTCAAGTTTAATCAAAATGTATTATAAATTTTTATTTATAAATATATTTCTACTAAGGAGATACTTAAATTTAGTGGTTTGGAGGATTAAAATCTAGTTTCTTCACCAATTTTAGTGGAAAATAATTTTTATAAATATAACTGATGTAATTATCATTATCAATGGGAATTATTGTATCTAATTCACACTCATATATAAATAATAGATTTGAAATTATATATTTGATCTAATATTAATCATTTTTCTTTGTAAAAAAGTGGATAAAAGGTGTCCCATTTTAGTTCTACAAAATTATAATCAAATATTTCAATGAAATAATATATTTTTTTTAATAAAAATTGAAACTGGATATCCTGAAATTTTCATTTACATAAATATAGATTAGGAAGGTTATGGCACTAAAAGAAGGTTTACATCTTATATATTTCACTATCATAGAGAAATTTATATTTATTAGAACTCTAGAAGAATAGTTTTGTGACATAATGTAATGAAAAAGTAGAATATTTTCTATATATCATTCCATAACACAATTAATTTATATGAAGACATAGTTGGATGATTTGAAATTGGATTTTAAAATCACCATTTTATTGTGAGTGATAATCAAAGTGTGATTAATTTATCAATTAATCTAGTTTGTCATTCAAAAAAACAAGAATATTGACATCAAGTATCATTTATATTAAGGAAAAATTGAATTTTTCTTCAAAAAACCTTTTCTAATAGAATTATTTCATAATCTAAGACTTCTATTGGTAATTATACCATATATTTCTTGAGGATAATTTATAGTAATTTTTCCCCTCTCACATCATGTATTTGTATATATAATCAACATGTGTTGAAGAATGAAAATCTAAAACATTATTTTTATCTACCTATTTAAATTCTTTTTAAAATGGGGAGAATATTTGTAGTAAGGTATCCATTTATATGTGTTAATTTTCTCTTAAAATGACTCATATATTAGAATATTTTTATTATAAGTGTTATTTTTCGACTTCATCATGGTTGAAATATTTTAAAAGTTAATTGTAAGTGGTTGTAAGAAAAATGTTTCTAGATTGAAACAAATGAAGTTGTGATGAAGAAGATTTTATTGTAGAGTGTTAGGTTTTCAACATATAAGTTTCATATAGATCACTATCATAAAGAAATAATTGTATAGTTTTTTTAATGTTAAAGATAACTAGACTCGGTTAACTCACATAGGATTATAATTATTAAATGGTGAAACATTCCTATTTTTATAGTTTCATAATGATTTTTGTTCCTTTTTTTCATTAAAAAATAGTGTGGGAATTTTGATTCTAGGTGGTGTTGATATGGTTGTTGTGATTAGTGAGGCTTTATAATTGATAAATATTATGTGATTAAGTGTGTTAACATTTTACATTGATAAATAAATTATAATCTATGTAAAAGAATAATAATATTTAGTTGGTCAATTGGGTTTACATATCATGAAAGGAGCTACTAATCCATAAAATAGAAGATGTAAAAGTAGTTCCACACATTGAATCTTGGTATTTCTATATAGATGTATATTAAATAATATTTACATTTCAAAAAATGATGTCCTCATATAAATCAACTAAAAATTATTTCGAATATTCCACTAAATATTTCTCTATGCTATGGAGATGCTGAAATTTGATATATGAATAAAACTGATATGCAAGATCTCATATTCTCGTATAAGTTTCCAAATTGTAGTGGATACTCAATCGTAGTTCTCTATGTCTTTGTAGGAGGTCCACAATGTAGAGGAGGATGATTTTATTTTTTTGAAATTGGAAAGATAATACCTCTATGATGAATTTATTATTAATGACATATTTCACTATAATATATTATTTAGTCACCCAATAGAATTTATGACACCTATTCCATAACATATACCTTGATCATATTCATGAGAAAATATGGAGGACTACAGTGTGGGGAATACTCCCTTCCATAGAGTTTATCAGAATTTTATTTGGTGGAACCTTATATTTCATAACCTCTACATTGTATCAACTATTCCAAACCATAATATTTTCTATATGTTGAGGGAAAACATATAAAACAAATTGGATATGTCCTAATTTCTAAAACCACAGTATACACATTTTTTAAAATGTTAATTTGTTTTGTTTGAGTAATATTAGTGACATTGATTCTTATTAAAAATATTGTTTTTTTAACTTATTAAAACTACCAGTTGGACAAAAATTCTCATGATTATGATATATATTATTAGATGTTTTTTTATATATGAGGCTTTTAATATGAAATTCAAATTCAAAATAAAATTGATTGTGAGGTTGTTATAAAATCATTAATTTTTTAGGGTGGTTTATCTAAGAAGAAAGGTAATTTTATAGGGTATTATATATAATTTGTTATATATTTGTATTCCACAATGTGTATTTGATAAATATAACGTTTAATAATGATATAAAAAAATAATATTGATGTTGTTCTGTTCATCTTTGGAAAATAAAAATTCATGAAGCTTACCATTCCTATGAATGTTTGAAGATGAATTTTTAGTAGTTCATTATACTGTTAGTATAGTTGATGTAGAAGATTATATCACACTAAATAACTCAAAATAAGTATATTTTGTTTAATTTTTTTCCAGTTTTTTCCTAAATACTTATCTTTTTAATGTGTTGGATACCCCAATGTATATTTAGGAGACTTGAAAACATCACATTCAAAGTTATAACCTACTAATCGTACAGAAATTATAATTATGGTGTACACATTGAAACTAGAGGAATACATATATCCTAAAACACCATCCTCATCACATTGAGAGGAGAAACCTATAAACCCATTGTTTTCTCTTATGTGGGTGTGTGTTTGGGAGTTTTTTTGAAATATTTTCTACATCCTAATATGTGGAAATAGTTATTTTGAACCCTCCATCTTGATGATCTATAATTGATCATAAAGTGGTTCTAAACTATTTTAAATTTAAATCCATTAAAAAAATATTTTAAAATATTAATACTTTTAACATAAACCACATTTTTAATGAAATCTGATCATATAATTAAAACATGAGTAATAATTTCATAAATCATAAAAATCATGGGATAAAGGTAGTTTGTAAATTCACTCCATAATTCACTATATTTTTAATGATATTACATCTCATATATATAAATAATTATTTAGAATAAAGAAGTAAAAATTATAAATATGTAGTGATTTTTAAAATATGTTTTCATAATTAATATTAAATGATTAAGAGGTTTAAAAACAATTGTGTTATCAAAATAATCCATCAAAAAACAAGGTATTCATATATAAAGAATTACACAACTTTAACATTATAAATATCATGTATATTTTAATAAAATAATTTTTTAGATTCAAAAAAATCATTTTTCTTTTTATGTCAAATCAATTCAAATCACTAAATCAACCAAAAATTATATCTTGACCAAATAATTATCTTAATATACGGTTTTGTGACATTCATTAACTTATAGTTTAATGTTTCATATGTGTAATAGTTGATTATATTTTTTAGAGAACCCTCCATACTCTATTAGATTAATTTTATCCATATTAAATTATAATGAGATTTTTTACATCATAGAATCATTAATTTGTTGCATGCTTTCCTATAAGCGGGTTGGATCCAAAGAATCTATAAATATTCATATTCAAATAATTTTAACATCAAATAGAATTTTATAATGGATTTTCTTAATTTATATTCATGGAATATCCCATCATGGTTTCCCCAATTATCATTTTAGGGTTAATGTAAGTAATAAATGCAATGTTGTGATGAAATTGACCATAAAATAGAAAGAAATATAGAGTTAATTAATAATAATGGAGTGAACCTAGCCTAATATGGTATCATATGAAATTTCATTGAAAAATATTCCAATTCATAAAAAATTATCCCATGAAAAAATCCACTAATATTTAAATAATTCAAAATAACATTTATTAATAATTTTAGATAAAACAATGGAAATGCATGTCTCATTCAAAACTGAAGAATCACTCATAGTTTTGAAACCTACTATAATTAAAATTGGAACTATTTAATAATAAATTTAACACTAAATAGTGGTATTAAACCATTAAAACAAAATAATTGGAAAAATTAGAATGACTAAATTATTTATATAAAAGATAAACAATAAATCAAATAAAAACAAATTTTATGAACTTTTAACACACATTAAGTGTTAAAAAATTATATACTCATAAATAAATACTTAAAATAGTTCTCTAATTTAAAAATAAAATATTATAAACACTATGGAGTATTATCCCTCAGTTTCCTTCACCAAAATGAATGATAATAAAGTAATAGATTACCCATAGAGACATTCTAAATGTTTGAGAATAGGAATACCAACTAGGTTGGATGAATTCCACCATGATTTTATTAAATTCATATTAAAATACCCAATTATATCTTGTGTAATTATTTCAAAATTATTAATTATTATGTATATAAGGAATGTTTGACTTATCATTATCTTAGGTATGAAAAATCCCCTTAGATTTACTTAGAAACAAGTGGTACGATGGATGTGTGAGAGGAGACTAAGATGTTCCATGGAAGGAGGACTCAAGCGGCAAGGAATAGTGATAATTAAAGGGTATGAAAAATAGGTTTTATTAGTATTAGGGGAAATAAATACCTCACTAAAAAATACATTCATTTTACTAGGTACAAAATTAGGTACTACTTGGTATCTAGTAAAACCCCCAGGATTTCGTAGCCACTATCCTACTAAGAAACTACTCTATGGAATTACACTGAGTTCCCAGTTCTTCATATCTTCAAAAAAAGTATATATATAATCAAAATATGTACCAAGGAACTATAAACCATATATAAAACCTCAATGCTCACCCAAAAAATCTAATAATTCATCCTCCAACACTAAACATAACATCCAATTCCAAAAATAATAAAAGATTCCTCTACCAGAACTGACAGTTCAAACTGACTCATACATGAACCATTAAGGGACTACCAATAAGATTTTAAAAAACCATTATCAAGGTAATGAATAAATATTTCTTTTAATCCATCCCACTATATAACCTCTCACCATTGAGAAAAGTTGTGATACATTTACCAAAATATTTACTTCCTATATTCCTCTAGAATATAATGAAATAACTCCTATAAATTCACAATGAAAGACTATTATAAGAATCAAATATCATCAAATTCTAACATTTACACTTCTCAAACTACCAAAAAATAATCATAACACCTATATATGAGTCAAAACACACTTAAAAAGACATTTTAAAACATATATATTATATGCAATTCATAACACATAAATTTGATCTAAATCGCTAAAAAACATAAAATTATATTATCAAAAACAAAAATGAAAATTAATATCCTACTTATTATAAATTTTATTCATGAAAAAAAAATTAATCTACCATAGGATATCAAAACTAAAGGACATACCTTTTACCACATGATATTCAAAATGCCAGGTAACTTACTCCCCTGCATATTATTATTTTTTGATTGACAATGCCTATCATTATATTCAATTACTGTTCCTAAAAATATTAATATATCAAATGGTTTCTATAAAACAATACACTATTAAAATTTTATAATGTATTTCACTTTTTAATACAAAAAAGTTATGTAATTAACGGATTATAAATATATAGTTTGAGATAACGTAATCCTCAATAAATTTTTAAAAGATCATATACATTAAATAAAAAATTAAAAACCATATATACATCAGATCATATTTAATTATAATGTAAAAATCTAATTTTTCCCTCAATATTACCAATATAACTTTTTTCCAAAATGAACCATTACATTTCAATATCAATTTTCTCACATTAAACATTGTTGATAGTAAAATATTTTCCAAAACCACGCATTTAGCTGAAGTAATGAAACTAAATTTGCATTACTAAAACACCATTGTTGTACATTAACAAATTATATGAAAGATAAAAAAATGGATCCATAGTTCTATTTCAAAAAAAAAATATTTTCTTACATTCCTATCAAAACATTTCTTTTACCTAAAAACACTATCAAAATCCTCTTGATTACAAACATTGCATTCCACAAACATCATTTTTACATAACTATAATAATAGTGTTTTTAATGCATGCATGATTTATTATCAATATAATTAATAAAATTCAGTAAACATAAGATTAATAATCATTAGATATCACTAACCTAAAAACGCCTTTTATTATTAACAAATACGACTAAATTAAAAATTTATGAAAATCCCATCAATAAATTGATAATAGTGAAATAATTAAATTTATCAATTTTAATAAATTAAAGGGAAAATGACTAAGTATTGGATATAATAGGAAGAGTTATTATAATAAATTGAGTAATTTTTTTGATTATATTCACCTAATCATAAATGATATATAAAAAATACAACACTATTTAAATATTATTGATCTTATAGTTAATATAATACTCTAATTGAACACATTATAATTTAAACAACCACTATAAACAATTAAATATGTTTTAACATCCTTTTTTTACTACCAATTTATACCTAACATCTTTCATGTACCAAAAAAAATTACTGGATCTTTATTGATCTTTATACTCAAAATTCAATTTTCATTAAACCATACTTGTTGTAAAATTATATGATCCTAAATACAATCTATAGTACCTATAAAGAACCCAAAAATACCCTTATAATTTGATCTTCTAACATAATTCGGTTCAGGAAAATTTTTATGGTTTATTTCTTAATTCTAGATATCCTATATTTTACAAATGAAAATTAAAAAAAAACTCAGTAATTTTGAATATTTTTAGAACTCCATTTGTATAGAACCAAATGTTGAGGCACATACTATACCTAAATTTTGATTCTAGATACCCAAGGGTTATATTAAATTACCTAGGTGGTGTATAGGAGTGTCTAAAGTAAAAATATGTAATTGGGGAATGATTTTTCAATATAGGTTATAAAAGATCTTTGTGAGAATCTACCAAGATTCCAACATGACCCACTCTTGGGCTAGTTGTTCAGTAAATAAAATCAAATTAAAAACTATTCAAATAAATGTGAATAAGAATATAAAAATTATAAAATTTACTAATTATTTCATACAATACATATCCAATCAAATTAGGAAAATAAGAAACTGACCACAAATAGATGTCTATGCCAACATGCCCAGTGCCCCAAAATATAAATGTGGTATTGGGGATATACTATGATATTCAAAAAAACAACATGAATCTAACTCAAGTACATATTATAAATTAATATAACTAAAATAAATCCATATATGATAATCTATGTACATATATAATATGAGAAATTATGATTTAAGGCCTTCAAAACAACATCTAATGAAACATGTCAACTGAGGTGTCTTTTTATGATATGAGAATAAATACTTAGTAATCTGTCACAAAAAGTGTATAAAATTAAATATTAATATAAAATTCATATGAAGAACATGTGTGAACATTTATATAAATGTTAAAAAACATTTTATTAACAATTATCAATTAATGTATTATAATGAATACTAAAAAAATACTCCACTAATGATTTTTAAAAAAAATATACACATGATTTTAGAGAATATCAAGTAAAAAATAATTATCTTTATCATAAAACTCATAATATTATAAATTATAATCTATACCTACATTTACTTATGCTCTAAATTGATATATTTACAAGTCTATCAGGATAGACATATTCATCATAGATAGCTATCAGATCCAATCCTCTACAAGGGGATTTGAGTGTAAATATATAAATATATAAATATAATTCTTTATAAAATTTTATTTAATCCAATCATGAAAATTTTGAAGATATTATATAAGGGAAAAGTTGTATTCTTTGTTTTTAGACTAGATGAATTGCACAGAATTTTGCATTTTATTATTTGGTGGAAGGTCCATTTTTTTAAATCACGTTTTGGAATGTCTTTCTGAGAGTTCTAACACATCATACTATTGTTTTTAGGGGTGATTATAGTCTATAAGATTTTATATGGTGTTTCTTGGAGTTTTTTGATTACCGGGATTGAAAATTAGATGTTAGGGTTCACTGAATAGGGCACATGGTTTGATTGAAACCGTGCATCCCCCATCTGAAAAATGATTGGCTATAGAAGTTGTCTAGGTGTTAAGTGTATGCTAAGGGAACTTTTTACCTAAATCAATAACCTATCCCACATGTTTAGTGACACATGAAAAATACCCTCATACTATTCATTGAATGGTTGGTGCATCATTAGGCTAACCAGGTGGGACAAGCCATGCAAGGTGGTTTTCCTATGAGGTGGGTGACTCACAGTTGGCACACGGTTTGGGAAAACCATGCAGACAAACTGAGTGGCCCAATTTTTAGGGTGTAATGAAAAAAAATTCCCTTAATTATATTATTTTTAACCCTCATTTTTTCTCCTCATTTTTCAAATGAGATCCTCCTCTGTCTATGTATTGATCTCTTTTTCCTTTGGTCCTATAAATCAGAAGATATCCTTACTTTATCCTCCATTTAACTCATAATTAGAACCATCAGATCCTTAATGGTAATGTCTTTGACCTTTAAACATGTATTTCATGTTTCCTCATTCTTCTGTACTGGTATTTTTGTACGATGTATTTTTCCGTATTTTCATGGGGGTTTGTCAAATACTTTGATTTTATTCATTCTAGGTTGATTTTATCCTTGATAATGGATTAGTGGAGTGATAATACATTTATTTAGGTGGTTTAGGATATTTTTTCATCATTTCATCACATTTTGAATGACAGACCATCATGCCATGAGACAGAACCTTATGGTGATAATTTATTCTTTCTTATTAAATTAAATAAGATTTTTTCATGTTTAATGTGATCTAACTTTTTGGATAAACCTATATGTAGGTCAATTTCATTGTTTTTGGACACCCCTTTGGGTGTTCCCACCATTAATGTTTGTTTTTTCCATTTCACAAATGTTCAAATCACCATGTGTTTGTTTCTCCAGTGTTAAATGATTTAATCTAATAAAATGTATTAATATAAATGGATGTTCTTGAGATTTCCACTTTAGATTCATTCCCCATGCTATATAATTTAATTTCTGATTCTTGGTGCTTCCACATTGAATCTGAAGTTCATATTAGTTGCGATTTCATAAATTCCTCTTATGGAGTATTGCATAATAATAATATGCCTTTAATGGTTAATTGATTTGAATTGGGTGTTGAAGCATGTGTAAAGCCTCAACTCATGACTTTTATGAACTAGTTGAATTAAAAAAAAGGGCCAATTGCATAATATTTATGTCTCATTCTATGAATGAGAAATTGAAAAGGAAATGTCTTGACTAAAATGAGTTTCATGCTTTAAATTCAAAAAAATATGATTTGGACCATCTTACATGAATTATTACTAATTCATTACTTGTGTAATGTAATTATCTATATTTAAGGGTGTTATAAGGGTTTTGGACATATGGACCCCATTCATGGACTCTCTTGCCTCTCTATTAGAACCTTTAATGTTTCGTAAATACGTTGATGATGATATCAGCTATGCCTGAGAGGTCTCATCAAGCATTATCTATGTTTACCTCTATAAGAGTGACATAGATTCCATATTGGACACCCCATGGATGGTCTTGATGTAATGGTGGTTTCAATATGCCTTGAGTGAGACTCTACCCCCTATATATGATAACAGGTAAGGACTCGGAGGTTAGTACTTAACATTTCAAATCACTCATGGAGTGAAAAATGGAACACCATTCATGGGTAACTATGGTTAGAATCCATGGATTTGGTCATATGTGGAGAATATCCATTGATACATTGAAATTATTCTTATATTTTCATTTATGGGATCAGGGTGTCTTGCTATATTTTTTTATGTGATCTTCAAATTGTCTAAAAGAAAAGGTGAATGAATGTTTTCACATAATAACTAAAACCTTATTATTAAAAACATACAGTTTTTTCCCATCACCAATCAAATGCTTGGGGACAGTACACCTTCTTATATATTACCTCACCCAACCAACCATTATAGCATCACTTATTTAAGATTCACTAGTATAATCCAATGCAATTAATTTTATGGGTTTCCAAGTGGAACCTAGTCCAATAAATTTTATTTGATTATTTATTTATTTCTTGAATTTGCATACTATTGAACACTTCTTATTTTTATATTTTGAAAACGAATTTTGTAGACATTTTTGGGGTCGGAAAACTGAGATTGTATCTCACACCCCGCTCTGGCACCATCGGCTCCTGAGTAGATCATATTTTGATTGGTTGATTAAGGGAAGAATCTGTATTCCATTTCTTAATTTACATTTCTTAACAATGAGATTCGTGTTCATATGACTTGGTTGGTAATGAGTACGCATGTGGAGAAAGTTTTTATTCTTTGATTCTTTTATTTGGTTGTATTTATTATTGTATTTGTTTCTTATTGTACATGTATAATTATTTGAAATAAATTCATGGTTATTTTGATATTTATGTTGGTGAAATTTACTCTATTACTATAGTTAATTTCATAATATTTTATTTATTCATTTTTAATACTATAAATTTATGGGTGGTAACCCATAAATACAAACCATCAATTTTTTTAGAGACTGATGTGTGATATAGAATTTTTTTAGCTATAATGTTTTGGTTTCCTTATTAATTCATATACCTCTTTTACATATGCTTAATGAACTATTGGATAATTTCAAAAAACTACTCAACTAAACCATGTTGGTAATTGGGGGCATATTATAAAAAAAAATGAAACCACTAGGGATGTTTTAAATGATATGTTCAAAAGAATGGCCAGGATGATTTTCATAAACCTGGAACATCCTAAAGGTACCCTTGTAGGTCACCTTTTATTTTTGTCTACCTTGGTTATTAAAACCCATGGGGTTGTGAGTATTAATTGTGTGGTGGGGCTTTAAAAAGTTCACATAGACACCTATAAGGGTTATCTTGTATGCAAATGGTGGTTTACTTTTGACTAGTATCTCTTTAATTACTATAAGACCATTTAATGTTTATTGATATGTTTTTTTATGATGCCTTACAAATAATTAAATGGTTTTTAAAATAGAATTTCTATGATGGAATTTCAAGATTACGATATCATTTCACTTAATAATAATGTTTCAAAGGGAGGTTTAAAATAACATTCCATTGTGACTTATGGTGTTGCTTAAATAAGTGTTATGTATCTTCCCTTCTATAGGGGGTTTCAATTTTCTTAAAATATGAAATTGAAATGTTTAATGAATAAAGTAGGTTTTTTAATTACATAAAATGAAATTAGAAAGTGTGTTTCTGATATTACCCTCATATAATTGTAGTTGTGATCCTTCATGCGTTTTTCCATGAAAAGGAACATGATAGTTTATAAAATCTTATTCCTTCCTAAATCTAATTCTATGATAGATATTTATGCCTAGTTACCTTTCTTAGGAACGATCTCTTTTTAGTTCAATTCTTTTAGCTTTTATAGGATCCTAGTTCATTTTAGGTGACTCCCTATGATCTATAGAACTGTAACAGCCCGAGATTTTATGAAAAATATTCTTTTTTTTTATTTCAATAATGTCTTGTGTTGTACGCTACACCAAAAGGAGCTTGCACAACACGCATCCTTGACTTTCCTTACATTACACGCAATCGCAACCTTCCTCGATAGCGTGTGGTACGTAATCCTGAGTTTCACGAAACAATGATATGCTATTAAAATATTATTAAAACTAGCCGTTATGAATAGTAATAACCACTTTTTAAATTTTAGAAATTTTAACTCTCAAAATGGACTTCATTTTTGGATTCGGAGTATCGAATTTAGCCTAAGGTGAAATTTTGGTACTTTTCGGATAACTTTCATATTCTGATGAATAGTGAAAATTACCAAATTATAATTAAAAACAACTTTTTTAATCGAAATAATTAATAGTGATAAATCATTAATTTGAGTGGTTTTAAAGTATATTTAGAATATATTTTTACAATTTAATACAATGTTGGTCATTGGATGTAACTTCACATTTAAACTAGACATAAACAAGTGTCAATCTTTTGATAGATTTTGTTTCTTAAAAACACGCTATTTGTTTTAACAGCGGGATTTAATTATAAAATTAATTAATGCAACTTATATGTTGGGAATTTTGTAAAATAGAAATCATTTTTTGAATTCGGAATATCAATTATAGCTTAGGGTGAAATTTTGGCATTTTTCTGAAAAACTTCAATTTTTGATGAATAGTGAAACCACTAAGTGGTAGGTTAAAAACTGAATTTTGCATAAAACTTAATTTTACCGCTTCTGTGAATGGAATTTCGAAAATCCGAGAGACACGGTTAATATCAAGGACTAAAATGTGGTTCAATGAGATGAAAATAATTTTTGGTGAATAGTAACTTTTTACTTTTTTTTACCGCGGTTAATAGTAAATAGGGTAACTAAGGGTAAATATGATATTAATATTACCCTAACACATGTCCTAATTCTATTGGACAAGTGTAATTCGACTAAAAACAAACTTAGGAATAAAATATGACCATTTAGGCCCACTTGGATTAGATTAGGACATTTATTATTAATTTATTTAAAGAAGGGTTAAAATAGTTAAAATCAAAGTTTAATAAGTAAATAATTTTTAATATGGGGTTATACATAAGATAAATTCGATTGTAAATATTCATTAGAAAGCTAAAAAGATTTCCTACATGATGGTATTTTATTTGTAATTTTTAGACATCAAATAATGTAATTTATTTATGACACAACGATGATGCAGTAATTATCTTATTAATGAAATATTGACATAATTTATGTTATAAACACCAAAATAAATGTAATTTGCGGTTTTTATGAATTCCACTAATTTTCTAGGTTACTATGATATATTAATGTTGATTTAATCAACTTGGTTCGAACATATAATTCTGTTATGACTTTCAAAAAAATCATATATCAAATAGTGTCAAAATTGACACAAAATAGTTTTTAAATCAAATATTATATTATTAATTGTTAATTTATTCCTAAAAATCTAAGGTTCGGCCAAATGACTTAGATAAGGATATATATATTAATAATAAACAATTTGGGGTTCTTTTGGCATGTTATAGTAAGTTTATTAACCATATAGTGAAAGAAAACAAAAAGACACGGTAAAAGTTAAATTATTTAACTTAGAGTTAAATCTAATTGATAAGGTTTAAAATAATATCCAAACATGTCTAAATTTGATTGGTTGATGAGATTACAACCCTATCTCATCTAATATTCGAATATGAGTCATTTTTGGAGGTTTTTAAGTGGGGTTAGATTTATTATAAATTAATATTTTTAAGAATTCCTAAGGTGCCCCTCTCCTCCCTTATAAAAGGACACCTCCTCCCCCTCCTCCTCACACCAATTTGAGCACTCAAGCTCGGCCAACCCCTGCCCAAATCCCTTCTACACTTCCCTAGAAACATCCTAGAGGTTCTGGTCTTCCTCAAAGACCAATTCTAGTGCCCTAAGAGGAGGTCTCAAAGAGGCACTTCAAAGAAGAGGTAATTACCGTTACCAATTCTTTCATCTTTATTTCTTCTTCCACTTCTTCTTCTTAGGTTGTTTCATTATGAAGTAATAAAATAAGTATCACTCATATACTGATATGTTATTATAAGTATGAAACAACCCTATTTCACCATCTATCCATCCTACGGAAAAAGAAATCACCGCGCGTGTGTACGTACGGAATACCGTCTCCACGCCGTGGTGTAATCTATTTTCCACCACCACCTTACATGGATGGGTATAATGGTGTAAAGAATAACTATACATAGTTATTACAACATCATATTGATTCTGATATATTGTATAATGCACTCCAATTCAATTCAATATTTATATAAATGATATCATCGCTCGTGCGTACGTACGGAATACCGTCTCCACGACGCGATGAGATTCATTCTCCATGTTAACCATTTAAGAATGATTATAATGTATATATAAGAAATAATAATGAAATATATGACATTATAAAGCTACTGGATTTATATATATATATACATATGTATGTCATCTACTTACTTCCATTTCAAGACAATAAGGAAAGGAAAACAGCGTTCATGCGTACGTACGGACTACCGTCTCCATGAACGGTGTTTTTCATTTTATTTATCTACCTATTATATATATATATATACTGAATATATATGATATATAAATAATATTTTATATTCTGGAAGTAAGTAAATCATGATATAAGTAATAATGATGTCAAGAACAACAAGTCAAAACACCTACGATAAATGAAACGATTTTACCCAAAACGCTTCTTTAACATGGAATTTACAAAAGAACGGGTAATATAATGTAATAAGTGAACCATATATGATATCATAACAATGAATATGATTCTGTAATAAGTCAATAACATGATTTAAATCATTATACAGGAGGTTCGGACACTTACAAAGCAAGTCGGACCTAAGGTAAGGGAAATATCACAATCTCATTTTTATCCGAGATTGTTTATTCGTAAGTATTTACTGGGGTGTATTTTATCATCCACATCCATGTTCCCTCAATATGAAATATTGTTTCCATCCAATTGCAATAGTTTAAATCCAATTTTACCCTTAGGTGAGTTTTTAGTAAAGAATATGAAAGGAATCTTTTGTCGTTTTTCCGTACGAGGTACTTTTTGACTTTTCCGAAAAAAGTACGAAGAATGTTTTTTTTAACTTATACGGCATAAATGGATTTTTAAAACATTACTTCAAAGAAGCTTCCTTTACAAGTTTTCAAGTTTATTTTTAATCAACTTCTTTTGTTTTAAAGTTGTATGATATGTTATGAAAGGAAAAATGTTTTTTAAGAAGAAAGGATATTTTCCTCAAGAATAGAGTTCAAGTGTTTTATCAAAATTATTTTCCATCTAAGATAATAAAGGGTTATATTTTTATCCCTATTATTACATTGATTTGATCATGTTGTGATGGAATTACTTTTATGAATTCCTTTATCTTATATAAATTGATTTGTGATGTCATGATGTTTCAAGAATCCCATTTTTGTTACATGTGTTATGCGATGATGTATGTTTTATGATTATGTGGCACACATAAGAAATGATTCATTATAAGATGGGTGGGACCTATATCTCCCTCCAATGAATTGGGTAATGATTTTATATCTCATGAGATAGACATGGCTGGAACGGAAGGTTATTTTGGTTCAGTGATACAGGACTGAAACGAGGAGTGAACTCGGTTCAGAAAGGGACTTTGTCCACTAAGATAGTCTTGGCAATGAGTCATGACTAACAAGAAATGATTTTCCATGATTATGTGTGCATGCCACAAGTTTCAAGTTTCATGTTATGATTATGGGGATCTCATTTTCACTTCTATGATTTGTTCCATGTTAAGATATTATGATCTCTTTTGCAGGTTGTGATTTTCAAAAAGATATGATATGATTTTTATTTCTTTTGTATACCCTTACTGAGCATTTGAGCTCACCCTTTTATGTTTTCTTTTCCCCAGGATATAAAGAAAGGTTTTAGGTAAAAAAAAATGGAAGATCTTTACGGGAGATATTGAAGATCTTTCACCAGGATTAGAAGACTATGTTCCGAGTTTCCAAAGACACTAAACTATTACGATCCTTGTGTGTGTGTTTTTGTTATGTACTAAGTATTCCGCAAATGTAATGTAATGTCCATGTACGTCAGGATTCGGGTCTCTACAGTTGGTATCAGAGGAAAGGTTTAGTCAACCTTTGGAAACTAGGATGCGAAAACGTTAGTGAGATCCCTAGAGATATTTCTAAGGTATGTCTAGGGATGTCTCTAAGGTTAAGTATACGTATAGGTTATAGTCCTAGAATTGCACTAACGATCTTAGAATTTAACCTAAGATGTTAGATATTGAGGGTACTACCCCTTTATTATGTTGTTTTCCCTAGCATTATTTTTGCCTCTCACACTATTCTTTTGGGGTTTTAGACGATGGCTGGAACCCGAAGGAACCGTGTGGATCAATGCAATGGACAATGCAATGATTGTCCCCCTGAGCAACCAAACGATATGGGATCTGGAATGCAAAATCTTGTAGCCATGCTCACACAACTTTCTCAAGCTATGAATCATGCAGGACTTCCAAACGAGCAAAGGAAGGAGCAACATTCCGTTGAATCCTTCATGAGGCAGCGTCCGCCTTCTTTCAGTGGGTCTACTGATCCATTAGTTGCTGAACAATGGATTCGTACTGCTGAAAAGATATTTTCAGTTCTTCAATGTTCTGAACATGATAAATTCATCTTAGCAGTATATCGTTTGGAAGGTGAAGCTGATCAATGGTGGAATCTTATCAAGAATACGAGGCCAAGAGATGAAATTGAGTCCATGGAATGGGACGAGTTCAAGAACTTGTTTTTCAGTAAGTACTTCCCTCGTATTATTTGAACGAAGATGGAAAAGGAGTTTCTTGTGCTGAAACAGAAGGATGATGAATCTGTTGGTATATACGAAGCGAATTTTACAAGACTTGCAAGGTATGCATCTGGCATTATCATCCAACCTGAAAGTAAAGTTGATCGATTTTTCAGTGGCTTAAAACCAAGTCTTCGAAGGGCATTAGCTATAAGAGACTTCAGTAGCTATGAAGAAATTGTGCGTTGTGCTATCAAGGTAGAAATGGAAGTTGGTGTTACATATCCATCTCATGGTTTTGACAAGAAACGAAAGATGGAGTTCAAGGAGAAATCTCAGAATAATGGTGAAAAGAAGATGAATGTTTCCTTATGCACAAAGTGTGGAAAGAAGCATGGTGGAGATTGTCTTAAAGGGACTAGAAAATGTTTTAAGTGTGGAAAAGAAGGTCATCGAGCAGCTGAGTGTCGAAGTAATAGAAAAAGGGTTTCTAATGATGTGAATAAAGCAAACACTGCAGAGAACGCACCACCAACACTTCAATGCTTCAAGTGCAAAGAAATGGGGAATTATGCTAATAATTGCCCTAATCCAAGGGTTAGTGATGATCAACATGAGCAACCACTTAAGGCAAAGGACAAAGGGAAGTCACATGCGATCACTATTGGCGATGTTGAATATGACAATGATGTGGTGGAATGATTAAGTGTTTATGTAATGGGATTCCAAAATAATGTTTTATCATTGAGTATTGGAATATTTATGTATTGGTCTAATGTGGTATTCAAAGTGATTGAGATATTATGCGCATAATGAAGGGAAAATGAGAAAATTAATTGTTTAACAGTATTCATGAGCTCATGATTGATATAAGGACTAAGTGATATCATGGTTTGAGTATATAGAATTTTGAGGATTTTGGTATGTGGAAAGTGTTAACTTTAAACTGCATTCATGTTTTCACTAAGGTATTCAAGAGAATACATGATTAAGGACTTTGAATGTTTAGAATGTGACCAACAAGACATATCTTATGGGGATCGACGACGGTGTTAAATCTCTGGTAATCGTTTTCACTATGTTATGAGAGTGGACTACAGTATTATGTATAAGCCTAAAGATTAGACTAGATTATGTTGGACGTAAGTTAGTATTGTTTAAGGATAGAAATTTTTTTTTTCGATATTATTAATGGGATGTTATAGTAATATAGTTTTGGAAAAAGGACAACCTGCAGGACAGGCGACAGCCCATCGCTTCGGACAAGGCTGTAGGAATCGAACCCACAACCGAAGTGTGACTGGCCTTTATCGCCTACCACTGACCTACAGGAAGTCCCTGTTTAGTAGAAACTAGTGTTATTATATTAAGCAGTATGATATATGAAGTATAAGCCCATTTTAGGAACCATATATGATTAATCTCACTATAGATCGACTTATGTATATAATTTTTGCTAACCTTTTGTTTGAGACAGATGGAATGACCCGTCATTCTATCACATTATCTGCTAACACTTCACGAATAACAAATTCAACTTCATTTATTTAAGATATGAAGTGGAAATTGTTCAAGGCACGAACAACAGTGAGATTGTACCAAAATAAAGTAAGTATTTATTCTAATTCAAATTTTCAACTTTAGGGAAATGATCTTGAAAACCAAAAATGTTGTCCTAGTGATCTTATACCTGAGGAATCAGATGATACCTTATATCATCACAAATTTATGGATTTGTGATTTTTGGCTTTTCCATAGCCATGTTCTCTACCACTCTCCATCAGAACATGATGGTTAGATTTCTCTTCCATATCCATATTTTCACCTATGTGGAAACCCAGTGATTAGTTTATTTGGGTAATCGTTACATTTCATACTTTAGTTTTTAAAGCCAAGTTTTGGTATTCCCTTTTACGATGTGGGTTTCTATTAAAGAAACTTTCGAATAGTAAACCATTTATAACCCCGACGAATTTCGAGGGCGAAATTCATTTTAAGGGGGGTAGAATGTAACAGCCCGAGATTTTATGAAAAATATTCTTTTTTTTTTATTTCAATAATGTCTTGTGTTGTACGCTACACCAAAAGGAGCTTGCACAACACGCATCCTTGACTTTCCTTACATTACACGCAATCGCAACCTTCCTCGATAGCGTGTGGTACGTAATCCTGAGTTTCACGAAACAATGATATGCTATTAAAATATTATTAAAACTAGCCGTTATGAATAGTAATAACCACTTTTTAAATTTTAGAAATTTTAACTCTCAAAATGGACTTCATTTTTGGATTCGGAGTATCGAATTTAGCCTAAGGTGAAATTTTGGTACTTTTCGGATAACTTTCATATTCTGATGAATAGTGAAAATTACCAAATTATAATTAAAAACAACTTTTTTAATCGAAATAATTAATAGTGATAAATCATTAATTTGAGTGGTTTTAAAGTATATTTAGAATATATTTTTACAATTTAATACAATGTTGGTCATTGGATGTAACTTCACATTTAAACTAGACATAAACAAGTGTCAATCTTTTGATAGATTTTGTTTCTTAAAAACACGCTATTTGTTTTAACAGCGGGATTTAATTATAAAATTAATTAATGCAACTTATATGTTGGGAATTTTGTAAAATAGAAATCATTTTTTGAATTCGGAATATCAATTATAGCTTAGGGTGAAATTTTGGCATTTTTCTGAAAAACTTCAATTTTTGATGAATAGTGAAACCACTAAGTGGTAGGTTAAAAACTGAATTTTGCATAAAACTTAATTTTACCGCTTCTGTGAATGGAATTTCGAAAATCCGAGAGACACGGTTAATATCAAGGACTAAAATGTGGTTCAATGAGATGAAAATAATTTTTGGTGAATAGTAACTTTTTACTTTTTTTTACCGCGGTTAATAGTAAATAGGGTAACTAAGGGTAAATATGATATTAATATTACCCTAACACATGTCCTAATTCTATTGGACAAGTGTAATTCGACCAAAAACAAACTTAGGAATAAAATATGACCATTTAGGCCCACTTGGATTAGATTAGGACATTTATTATTAATTTATTTAAAGAAGGGTTAAAATAGTTAAAATCAAAGTTTAATAAGTAAATAATTTTTAATATGGGGTTATACATAAGATAAATTAGATTGTAAATATTCATTAGAAAGCTAAAAAGATTTCCTACATGATGGTATTTTATTTGTAATTTTTAGACATCAAATAATGTAATTTATTTATGACACAACGATGATGCAGTAATTATCTTATTAATGAAATATTGACATAATTGATGTTATAAACACCAAAATAAATGTAATTTGCGGTTTTTATGAATTCCACTAATTTTCTAGGTTACTATGATATATTAATGTTGATTTAATCAACTTGGTTCGAACATATAATTCTGTTATGACTTTCAAAAAAATCATATATCAAATAGTGTCAAAATTGACACAAAATAGTTTTTAAATCAAATATTATATTATTAATTGTTAATTTATTCCTAAAAATCTAAGGTTCGGCCAAATGACTTAGATAAGGATATATATATTAATAATAAACAATTTGGGGTTCTTTTGGCATGTTATAGTAAGTTTATTAACCATATAGTGAAAGAAAACAAAAAGACACGGTAAAAGTTAAATTATTTAACTTAGAGTTAAATCTAATTGATAAGGTTTAAAATAATATCCAAACATGTCTAAATTTGATTGGTTGATGAGATTACAACCCTATCTCATCTAATATTCGAATATGAGTCATTTTTGGAGGTTTTTAAGTGGGGTTAGATTTATTATAAATTAATATTTTTAAGAATTCCTAAGGTGCCCCTCTCCTCCCTTATAAAAGGACACCTCCTCCCCCTCCTCCTCACACCAATTTGAGCACTCAAGCTCGGCCAACCCCTGCCCAAATCCCTTCTACACTTCCCTAGCAACATCCTAGAGGTTCTGGTCTTCCTCAAAGACCAATTCTAGTGCCCTAAGAGGAGGTCTCAAAGAGGCACTTCAAAGAAGAGGTAATTACCGTTACCAATTCTTTCATCTTTATTTCTTCTTCCACTTCTTCTTCTTAGGTTGTTTCATTATGAAGTAATAAAATCAGTATCACTCATATACTGATATGTTATTATAAGTATGAAACAACCCTATTTCACCATCTATCCATCCTACGGAAAAAGAAATCACCGCGCGTGTGTACGTACGGAATACCGTCTCCACGCCGTGGTGTAATCTATTTTCCACCACCACCTTACATGGATGGGTATAATGGTGTAAAGAATAACTATACATAGTTATTACAACATCATATTGATTCTGATATATTGTATAATGCACTCCAATTCAATTCAATATTTATATAAATGATATCATCGCTCGTGCGTACGTACGGAATACCGTCTCCACGACGCGATGAGATTCATTCTCCATGTTAACCATTTAAGAATGATTATAATGTATATATAAGAAATAATAATGAAATATATGACATTATAAAGCTACTGGATTTATATATATATATACATATGTATGTCATCTACTTACTTCCATTTCAAGACAATAAGGAAAGGAAAACAGCGTTCATGCGTACGTACGGACTACCGTCTCCATAAACGGTGTTTTTCATTTTATTTATCTACCTATTATATATATATATATACTGAATATATATGATATATAAATCATATTTTATATTCTGGAAGTAAGTAAATCATGATATAAGTAATAATGATGTCAAGAACAACAAGTCAAAACACCTACGATAAATGAAACGATTTTACCCAAAACGCTTCTTTAACATGGAATTTACAAAAGAACGGGTAATATAATGTAATAAGTGAACCATATATGATATCATAACAATGAATATGATTCTGTAATAAGTCAATAACATGATTTAAATCATTATACAGGAGGTTCGGACACTTACAAAGCAAGTCGGACCTAAGGTAAGGGAAATATCACAATCTCATTTTTATCCGAGATTGTTTATTCGTAAGTATTTACTGGGGTGTATTTTATCATCCACATCCATGTTCCCTCAATATGAAATATTGTTTCCATCCACTTGCAATAGTTTAAATCCAATTTTACCCTTAGGTGAGTTTTTAGTAAAGAATATGAAAGGAATCTTTTGTCGTTTTTCCGTACGAGGTACTTTTTGACTTTTCCGAAAAAAGTACGAAGAATGTTTTTTTTAACTTATACGGCATAAATGGATTTTTAAAACATTACTTCAAAGAAGCTTCCTTTACAAGTTTTCAAGTTTATTTTTAATCAACTTCTTTTGTTTTAAAGTTGTATGATATGTTATGAAAGGAAAAATGTTTTTTAAGAAGAAAGGATATTTTCCTCAAGAATAGAGTTCAAGTGTTTTATCAAAATTATTTTCCATCTAAGATAATAAAGGGTTATATTTTTATCCCTATTATTACATTTATTTGATCATGTTGTGATGGAATTACTTTTATGAATTCCTTTATCTTATATAAATTGATTTGTGATGTCATGATGTTTCAAGAATCCCATTTTTGTTACATGTGTTATGCGATGATGTATGTTTTATGATTATGTGGCACACATAAGAAATGATTCATTATAAGATGGGTGGGACCTATATCTCCCTCCAATGCATTGGGTAATGATTTTATATCTCATGAGATAGACATGGCTGGAACGGAAGGTTATTTCGGTTCAGTGATACAGGACTGAAACGAGGAGTGAACTCGGTTCAGAAAGGGACTTTGTCCACTAAGATAGTCTTGGCAATGAGTCATGACTAACAAGAAATGATTTTCCATGATTATGTGTGCATGCCACAAGTTTCAAGTTTCATGTTATGATTATGGGGATCTCATTTTCACTTCTATGATTTGTTCCATGTTAAGATATTATGATCTCTTTTGCAGGTTGTGATTTTCAAAAAGATATGATATGATTTTTATTTCTTTTGTATACCCTTACTGAGCATTTGAGCTCACCCTTTTATGTTTTCTTTTCCCCAGGATATAAAGAAAGGTTTTAGGTAAAAAAAATGGAAGATCTTTACGGGAGATATTGAAGATCTTTCACCAGGATTAGAAGACTATGTTCCGAGTTTCCAAAGACACTAAACTATTACGATCCTTGTGTGTGTGTTTTTGTTATGTACTAAGTATTCCGCAAATGTAATGTAATGTCCATGTACGTCAGGATTCGGGTCTCTACAAGAACACTTTCTTATTGCTTATGAGTAGTTTCCTCTGTATTTCACTTTTCAGGTGTTGCCTTTCATTATCAGTCTCTTAATCATTAAAATGACACCCTTTTCAAAATGGGTGGTCACCCACTATTTGAACCCGCATTATGAGTGTGATATTTTGTTAATTGTCAGTTTTATCTTGTAAGACATGACTAAGGCATGGTTAACCATGTAGTAGGTTGTGTGTCCTTCTTCCTTTCCCATTTAGTGTTTGATGACATGGGAGGTCATCATCTTGTTCTATAGTCCTGTGATTAATGTGGCTCCGAGCTAGTTCACCCTCCATGACATCCTATGCAAGAATTAATATTAATGATAATCCAATGGATAGTATTAGGGATGTGTCTCATTCTTATGTAATCTCCGGGTTGTATACATCATTATACGTGGTAATCGTTAACATGTTAAGTCATCCAAAAAAACAATTAATTTTAGTGGTACTATATCAAGCCTTAAGTTTATTTTATTTTAATGTCATTCAACTGTAGAGTAGACTAACGTAGGTGTTAGGAATGGCCTAGGCTCATTCTGATTATTCAAGATTAAGTTTTTAAGAGGATATATTGTTTGACATGATGTTCAATCATTCAGGATTTTATGCCTAATATGTCATATATTGCCACATGTGGACATAACGTATGAGGAATCCCACATGCAGGCTTGGGTTGAATTTTTCATAGAACAATTTTAAGAGACTATTCTATCTCAATTTTTTGTTTAACACTTGCTAAAGCGTGTTCTTGAGTTTCCTTTTTCATTAACCAATGACCATGATACATCTATTGTGGGAAGAATCCTGTAAAACATGTTAGGAGCATCCTTCTAGGTAGAAGGGATTTCCAATACCATTTGTAAATGGAAATTAACATTTTACTCCAAAATCCCAGTAACCGGTAAAAAATGTTACTAAGAGATTTATTAAAAAAATACAATTGAGTTAGACAAACATGGGATTATTACAGAACAAAGGGTGCCTGACACCCTGCATATCCAACTCCACCATTGAGACACAGTAATTGGGGGCTATAAACGTCAGTCTCATTTTAAATTCCCTTGAGGATGAAATATTATTTCTTAAGTTGGTGCATGGGTGTTAGTACAATGATTTCAGGGATAGTGGTGTACACAAACTTTGAAAACATAGTTAGACAAGAATTCACTCTAGTGTTTGTGCTTCAAGGATTGTGGGATGCCATGAGTGGTGAAGGTATTGTGTAGGGGATTGTGATACGTTGACATGTGAAGTCAATATTCCTCTAAAATAAGTCACCCTGAGATGGTTCAATTGTTCCTACTTTTTATGGTTGAGTATGGTGGATTGGAAACCATATCTAGAACTTCCCCCTCTTGGTAGTGGTAGAGTCTCAAATCCTCCTTGGAAACCACTGAAATACTCACAGTGTAATCTTATCTTTAAGGAGACCAATTCCCCTATCCTGGTATAATATTAGTAAACTAAGAGAGAGAATCAGTCTTATGAAACACTAATGTTTTAAAGGCCATTGTTCTTATTTAATAGTTTTTATCAAAGTTTCACTCTAGAAGCATGATTGATATTAAATGCATGGTCATTCATGAGTTATACATCAGTTCCAAAGTAGGAACTCCCTAAGCAGACTCATGGATACCATTTTCTTTCCTTTGACTTGATCACTAGTCGTATGCCACAATGGGGATAGTCAGTGTACTTGTTCGGTGGATGTTTGGATTTAATGACGTCTCATATATATGCTCTGAATGTGGATTAACTTGAAGGATCTCCTTGGACACCAGTTATTGACTCCAAAGATATCATATATCCTCCTTCATTCTTGGAAGGTGTAATTTTTTTTCATGTCGATCCAAATATGTCTGATCGAGTGTTGATTCATGTTCATGCTGGGGAATGATAGATTAATTGGTAATTGGTTAGATATGTTAACAATAACTGGTTATATTCCCTAGAGAGCATTCTTGGAGAAGTCAGGAGGTGCCTTCTTCTACAGGAATCATGTCTAGATTTTGAAATCATAGGTTGTCTAAATCGGGATCCTCGAGGGTAGTCGACCAGCAATGGTGTGACAAGATATCCCACTCACTTTACATGTGTAGTCAGTGAGGAAACAATGTATGAGACTATTTCAAGAAATATATGTGAATAGTAAGTTTTGACATCATCTTTCCATGGAATAGATGGCATGGTTAGTTTAAATGAGGTTAATTTCTAAGTGACCCTTTAATCGAATCTTTCACATTCCATGAGCATCATTTGGGTTCTATGAGAACATATTGGAATACAATTGCAATGGTAAAGACACTATGTTTAATATTTGTTCCTTTAGTTCCTAATATTTGTGGTAGGAGATGATGATGTGATCATGACTTGATTAAGATGGGATCAGTTTAGTATCATCTGTATGTTTGGGTTTTGAATGAAATGTGTTTTCTAGATCTTCCACAACTTGTGTGTTTTGTGTTAAGTTGATGCTTGGTGGTGTGTTGGGAGTTTTGTAAAGAAATGCATTAATCTAAGTAATACTTCATTAACCTTGTAGGCATAGTGATATCCTATTCCATTCCAAATGCTTCTCAGGGATGATAAGTTCTATGGTAGGGTGATTTTAGTATTAAGTGTTTTTGGACTAGATAAATTACAAGGAATATTAAATTTTATCATTGGGTTATAGGTCCATTTTGAAAACCATGTTTTTCAATGTAATTAAAATAAATATAACACTTCATAATGCTGTATTTATGCTTTCCTAATAGACCTAGGAGTTTTTTGGGAGTTTCAGGGAGTTTCCAGTTTGTCGGGCTCAAAAATAAAATGTTTCAGTACTCTGAACAGGGTGCACAGTTTTCTAAAATTGGGAATTTCCTAATTGAAAATCATGCAGATGCAGCATATGTCTAGTTCTAAAGTGAATTTGATGTGCATGGTTTACCTAAACCTTGTTCCTATCCCGCATAGTTAGTACCACTTATGAAGTACTCTAACACTATTCATCATATGATTGGTTCATGGATTGGATAAGAATTTTGGGCAAACCTTGTGTGGTATATTTCATAGGTAGTGTGTGCCTCATGGTTGGTTAATATTTTGTCCAACCCATGTTGACCATTTATGTGGGTGATATTACAAAATTTCCCTTTTTGAAGTTAATTTTAAATCCTCCTTTTCTTCTTCTTCTTTTCAAGTGGGATCCTCCTCCCTCTACGTGTTGAGATCTTCTTCCTTTCTACCTTGGAAACCATATATCTCACTCATCAGTCCTTTGTTTTACTCACCTTTAGAAACATCATCCATATAGCGGTAAGACCTTTGATCCACAATCTTTAATTTCATGGTTCCTAATTCATCCATTACATGATTTTGGTGTGGTGGATTTTTCCCTATTTTTAGTGTGTTTCTAAAATCCATTGATTTCATCCATTCTAGGTTGAATTGAGCCTCTATAATGGATGAGGGGATCACTAATACATTTAGGTATGTTTTCTAGGATATATTCCATCATTTTTCCACATTTTAAAGTATGTTCCATCATTTTATACATCAAACCCTTCTATGGACACTTTTTCCCACTTAATAAATTAATTAAGATGGCATCCCTTGTCTTGTGTGACAACTCCTTATAGATAAACCCATCATTGGAATTTTCTCTTGGTCTTTGGTTACCCCATTGTTTGATCCCGCCATTAATTGTCATTTTACCCCTACCTTAAATAGTTAAATCACTATGTGTGATTTTCTCCTTTGCTAAAAGATTTAATCTTGTAAATGGAATTATGATTAATGGATGTCCTTAGGATTTTCCCTTGATATTAAAGCCTCGCAATTTATAATTTAATTTCTTATACTTGGTTTTTCCCATTATAAGAAATGGTGTAATTTTTTTGTGATTGCATAAATTCCCCTTGTGGTGTATTGCATTATAGTAATATTCCTTGGGTGGAGAACTGATTTGTATAGGGTGTTGATCCATGTGTTAAACCCTCTACACATACCATAGACAAACTTGTTGAATTTGAAAAATAGACCACTTGCATAAAACAAATACCAAGTCAATGAATGGGAAATTAAAATGGAAATGTCTTCACTAAAATTTCATTCATTCTTTAAATACTTGAACTTATGAATTTGCCCCTATTTATTGGATTATTAAAATTTTCTTCCATTAGTAATGGATTTGTCTTAATGATTTGGTGATATGAGGGGTTTCAAATTATGGACCCCTTAGATGGACTCTCATTACTCTCTATTATAACTATTAGTGTTTGATAAATATAATTGGGGTGATATAAGATATTCCTAAGATGGGGTCTCTGAGAGTTATCTATTTTTACCTCTAGACGAGTAACATTGATTCCCTAGAGGAGACCCATTAGACAATATTTAATGAATGATGGTTTTACTATGCCTCAAGTGAGACTTGGGTCCCTTTGTATGATAATAAATATGGAAATAGAGGTTAGAACTCGAATTTCACACCATGCTTGGAATGACTCGTAAGACTTCATTCCTAGGTCACCATGGACAGACTCCTTAGCTTTGGTCATATATGAAGGCTTTCAAGTGATTCATGGAATTTACTCATATATTTTCATGGATGGGATCATTGTGTCTTGCAATATTTTAGTAATTTGGTCTTCAAATTGAATTAATTAAAAAGTGAATGAACATTTTCAAATGAGAATTGAAACCTTGCTATTAAAAACACAAGTTTGTGTCATCCAAGCCCAATAAAAATCTTGTGGATAGTCCTACTTCTTAAATACTATCTCACCCAACATACCATAAACAGATCTCCTAGTTTAGACTAACTTCCGTTAGTATGATAAGGTAATGGTATGGGTGTCCTATCGGAACCCAGTCTAATGCATTTGATTATTTATTTATTTTTTTCATTCATTTACTAACTATGAAACATTGTTTATTAAAAATATATCACAAAAGGGAATGGTTTAGACTCCATGGGTGTTGAATAATTGATATTGATACTCACACCTTGCTTAGGAACCATTTGTATTCGAGTAGACCTTATGTCTGTAGGTTGATAAAGTGAAGCATATAGTTTCCCTTTCCTGATTTACATTTTGTGACCCTGTGAGTTGGAAGCACATGATTAAGCTGGTACTTATGGTTATTGTGGAGTTAGTTTTTATTCTATTAATCATTTATTATATTTTACTTCATATTTTATTTCGTTCCACATATACCCGTAGCATCAATTGACATATATGTATTGATTTTTGTATACTATCATTGGACACCTTTAATCTATCACTATATTTATTTTTAACTTATTTCAATTCAATTATATCTTCCGTTATACCATGTTTTACTTTGATCATGGGGGTATAGTCTCCACATTGTACCTCATTAGACCCATGATGCTAGCTAGTAGCCTATGGAATATGGGGAGAAACAAAATAAGTCCTATGGAAACTAGTCCAGCTACTAGTATTATAGTCATCCGGTTTAGGATGTTACAAAACAACACACGTACATGGGAGAAAATTACAAAAGGGAAGATATGATAAAACCTAGGTAGCATAGCCAAGTTGACCCTATTCATGATGTAACACTCCATGATTTTGAAAATAAATTTATTATCGAATTAATGAACCACAAAGTCACTACAAAACACCACATAATTATAACCTATCCAATAAATATAATTTTTCTGCCTCTGTTATTTCAATTTAGAAAAGCTAACTTTCACATCTGCATTTAGTATGATATTTAAAGTCTGATAATAAAAAAATAATTTTTAGTGAATAGTAACATACCCTTATGGATAGATATATGAATAGTAAAATTAACATTATGAATTTTAATTCATATTATTATTTTATTGTTATATGGTTATGATCTATATTAATTTTTCAATGTGATATAAAATGATTTATTATTTTGAAATTGTTATTTTTCGAAAAAAATATTATTTGACTAAAAAATTAAATTAATAATATTTAGAAAATTATTTTCAAAAAATGTAGTTCATATTTAAATTCTAGATGTTGAAAATTGTTAGGGTGATTTTGTAGGATTTTTCTAAAATAAATGAATGTTTGGTGAATAGTGAAATTTTATGATTTACCAAATATTCTAAATAAGTGAATTTATGCATCATGCCCGAGTCCTGTCTGATGTAAATGACCATTGGTTCGAACTCAAATGAAAATATTACTATTATTGGTCACAGAAATCAATACTATTTGGTGTCATTGAAAGAAATAAGAAAGTAATGATTGAAAAATGGGAAGACCATTCTCTCCTCCACTACAACCCCCTGCCATCACTCCCTCTTCTCTTTACTCCTCTAAAAATTTAGTCTTTGTCTAAATTCTAACAAAATATCCTCCCAATATCCTCCTCCAAATTCCATGATCTCATGGTCTTTAAAAAAGACCAAAACCCCATCCCTTAATGAGATTCTAATGGAGGTGGATTGAGGAGGCAAATTCACATTCTATTTCTTTCAATTCCATTTCAAGTTCCATTCTATTTTTATCCACTCCTCAACTAATATGTCCAAATGACCATGAAAACTCTAGTGTCATCTATATAATGTAATTATATCATTTTAATGGAAGAACTATCATCAATATCTTTACACACTCTCTCTTATTTTATAAACAAAATCATCAGCCTTGTAGTTCCAATTCACAACCTTCATGGATAATGAATTTTCTTTCTTTAATTTCCCCTTCAACAAGGTTCATGAAACCATTTTTTTGTTGAAATAGACTATAATATATGTATTATAAATTTTTTAATATTCAGGAAGAAGTTTGTGTACATAATATTAAATCATATGACCAAACTAATTCCTAATAAGGAAAATAATGCTAAAATAATCTAAGTGATTGTCATTAATATTTCATATTGATTCATCCTCATTCCTTGTAACCAAATGATATAAATGACGATAAACACCTATGGATGTTAAAAAAATATTTAAATTCAATTCTATAGATTTACATCCATTCCACTTGAGCTCCATTACTTAAAAACAACTGAATGGATTTTAAAAATCATGAAAATGAACACTCGGTAACGACGGAATTCAAAATTATAAATTATCAATAAGGACATGAATGAAGTAAAAAAATTACTATAAACTAAATAAATTTATAATAGTTTCTAAATTAATTTCTTAATGAGATTTATTTCATATTCGAGGACCTTAATTTCTTGAGAGGAACACATTCAAACTTAAGGTATGTGTTTCCTACCTGAACCTCCATTTCCATTCAGGTTACTCTTATGGTCTACATACCTCAATTAAATTATTATTCATTAATATTTACTCATAATATATTCTTTTATAATGATCTATATATGTGTACCAGCAATAATACTACTTTCATTTATAGGGAGTTAAATGTTTTAAAAAGATATTTCAAAAATTCTTCCTGAAATACAAGCCCGATTCAATTGAATTTATTAAATTCATACATATTTTCAAGGAAACTCTATAATATGTTTTTTGAACACATTATCATTATAATATAACTAATTTTATCATAAAAATACTATTTAACATGAACTCTGGTTTTGTACGAACACTTTTCCAAAATAACTCATCTTTTCTAAGTGAAATAGTATTTAACAGATGAATTACTTGAGTATTTTGTAAGATTATCTAAAAATATTTAAACGCAGTTGTTTTTTATTATGTGTGATGTCATCTACGATATTTAATAGAATGGTTTATTTCTAATTTTATTATGTATTTGCTATCCAAAAATCATTCACCAATTTACTCTGAATAGTTAGTGTTTAAGATTAATGTTTGGGGAATGTTATTTACGTTTCATATGTAAGTTTCTATATGATTGTATATTTTTTTTATTTTTATCCACGATCATATGAGGAGTGGATTGGAATTTTTATGTGATGGTTGGGGCCCTCTATATCCCCTATATACACCAGTATGTTTCATGAGACAAATACATATGGGCTTGGCCGAGGCATTGCCCATTTTTAGATATGGTTTTGGCTATGGCCTTATTCATTTTAAGATGTATTGGATCACGCCTTGATGATATGTTTAATAACTTTCGACATATGAATTTACCTCTTCATGAAGCTATAAATTCATAGTTCATGTGGTTATTCAACTTGTAGAATAACCATGGTTTTGATTTATAATGGAAATTCTTACTCATCTCATTTTCCTACCATATTATGTCCATGTTTAATTTTAAAGGAATGAGTTTTCAGTTATTCACCATTCCTAATTTATAAGTTTATGATATTTTCCAATGTATTGTTTACCTATATTGAGCTTCTGATCTCACCAATTTATTATGTTTATTTTTCTTAGGACATGAATAAGTATATTATGAATGACTTGCAGGGATAATCTTTGATTGATGGATGTTCCCAATGGAACTAATTTGTTTTTTTATTTCATTTTTTAATGTTAAACGTAGCTATGTATCATTATTCCAATGCTAATAAACTTATCTGTACTTTGGGATCCATATTACTTTTTTATATGTCAATGTAATTAGATAGGGCATCGGCTTTGGGAAACCTGGTTCGGGTCCTTACAGTTCGTATCAAAGGAACATTAGAATAAAACATAGAATCTTGACTTAGATAACATCGATTAGGGAAGAAATACCAAAGATAAGCTTTTAAGATAAATATACAAGAACCTTCTATTAAATTTTTAAGGAATATATTATTTGGATCTCTTTATAAATTATAAAACTGTATTGATATAACTTGTTGACGTTGTTCTGGGAAAGATGTACCTAAGAGTGAAAACTCAATGAAGGAGTTTCGGGCATGACCTGGGGTATCCTGGTAAACAACAATGGGCTTTACTGCGCACCTGGTTTGACACTCCTGGGGTATATTCTTAGGATAATTCACATTTTCATGACATGCCATTATAGAGGATATATATATAAATTTGTACTCAAATAAATCATGTTTATTTTTGTTGGATCTGCGATGCATAGGATTTGAATTTATGATAAGTATTTTTCTATGTTAGGATTTTATATAATGATTCATAACCTATTTTATTGTATTCCATTAGTTAGAAATGGTTCCTAGTGGAAGAAATGGAAATCACCTGAACATGCGTATCCCATTTAGGGATTTTCCTCCGATGAAAGATATTGATTTTGGCTCGAGATCTATGACTGGTGGTGAAAAAATTATAACTATACCAGGAAAACTAACTCAGGTTATGGAAAATAACCTTACCCTTATGGATAATCTTGATCCACAATGTTAAGGAGCTATTTTTGATCACTTTATGAAAAAATGGCATCCATCATTCAATGGGACTGCAAACCCATTGGTAACTGAGTAGTAGATAAATTCCCTAGAGAAGATATTTATCACATAGAGATGTAATGAAAGAAAAAAGGTTGTCATGGTAGTTTATAGTCTACTAGTATATACAGATCAGTGGTGGTCATTAATCCATAGCAAAAAATAGGGAGAAGAAATAGAAGATATGAAATGGATGGATTTTAAGGATATTTTGTTTGAAAAATATTTTTCGATCATAATATTGATATAACTATATATGAGATGGCACAATATAAGAGGGAGTGAATTTTAAGTTTATTAAACTCTATATTTAAACACATAAGAAATAACTTAGTTTAAGAATTCTTAAACTAATTCAATTCACAACCAATATAATTGACCTTTCAGGTCTTGGATCTGATGGATATGATATGTTTTAATACCACATGTAAGGAAAGAAATTATATTATAGTTGAATACAATGATTAGAGTAATAAAAATGTAAATTATTCTAACATACAATGTATATAATCTATTAGTACAATATTTAATGAATGAATCGTTATTGAAACATTTAAAATAGAAAATAATATAGTAAAAAAGAAAAATCAATACAATTCCATTTCTATTAGAAAGAGCAGCAAAAAATAAAGTTATGGAAATTATTTTATCAAAATGAGTATGGTTACTTTTAACCTAGGATAAAAGGTATGTCTTACCACCACCTTGGTAAGCCCTCGATACAATGATTGGCATGATTGCCTTCCTATCCCTAGATGACCTCAATTAAGAAGGTAATCAACACCTCTATCATTCAGACAATTGAAATTCCATGATATAATGATCAGAAACACATCTTCTTATACCCAGGATCCCTCAATCGTTATCAAATAGATCGGTCGCACAAATCAAAAAAAAAATCACTTATAGAGATACGCGAATGTCGAATAAGTAGTTCACTTCTTGTATCTTTAGGGATTTCGCCTGATTCAAGAGAGAGGTCACATTATCACTCTCTTGAACATGAGAGAATCAAAAGTTGTGTATTCTGGTTCAAATAACCTCCTATTTATAGGCCTCTTGTTCAAACAATAATATTTCCTCCAACAGTCATATTTCTTTGGAAAAAACGGAGGGACTTAAGCAGCTAGAATTACAACGGTCAAAACAACCCAAATACACAACATTGTTCTGATTGGAAAATAACCAGCTCAACAACACCGTTTTAGTTAGAAAATAATAAGTATAAAACTATAAAACAATGAGTATGAGTTACATGTAATCGGTATTGAAGTAATATAATATAACAGTGCATTACATGAGTACGATTTATAATATGGTCATAATGCATGTCATGATTAAAATTCATATATTGGTTATAATAACTGACATTGTTAGAATGCTTAATTTGTATAAGATGCATTTCAGTTATGATTTATATTGTGGTTAAAATGTGTGATATAGAATCCTGTTACGATGTATGATTACGATTTTTTACCTAACATGGTTAGGATTCCCAATACCGATGCATGTGGTTATTATACATAAGCTGGTTATGATACAAGTGATTACAATTATTTTGGTTATGATACATAACCTAGTTACGATATATTACCTACTTATGATACATAATCTTGTTACAATATATAACCTTGTTATGAATCCTAATTATGATGCATATAATTATGATACGGGTGACTAGGATTGTAAAACAACTTACATGGTAAATAAATAAGTGATTATGATATATGTGATTTGTGATTTCAAAAAAAATGATTGATGGGAATGTCCAAACACATTTTGACTCAACAATACCCCCTTTTGGAATGGACAAAAAAAAACTGTAATGACTTCTCTCCCCCTGTGTTTAATAACTATTCAAAATGTAATAGTGAATACGACAAATTCCACCCTTGGTGAAAAAATACAATTGATCGTATTATCTTTACTTTTACAAGATATTTCCCCCCCATAATAATATATTCATGAAATTATTCTTTTGAAAACTATTCTCCCCCATTGTGGTTTACTACAAGAATAATAGAAAGTATTAAATTCCTAAAAAGGGTTAGAGAAATAATGGACAAACCAATAATTGTTACTTTAAACAAAATTTAAATACAACAAGAGTACACATATCATTATTTCCCCTTTTGTTTTTAAAAAATATTATACATCATAAGCTTCATTGTTTTTTACTCCTTTCTTTCCTCTAGGATTTTATCAATAGCTTCATGCAGAGCCTTCATCTTGTCATTTTGATCAGCAATTATCCTTTATTGATTCTTGATTCTTTCTTTATGAAGCTGATTGATTGCTTCATGAGATTTGATCCTTGCTTCATGGGTATTGAAATCCTCCAATCTAACCATGTAGACCATCTCCAATATTTCAATTCTTTTTTCGAGTAAAAAAACTTCATTACACTCATTATCCAATTTTTACTTTAAACCATCAATCTCTTCAGAGGATAATCCTAGTGAGGTATCAGATCCTTAAAAGACTTCATATATTTAATTTTATTTAGAAAAAAGGTCTGCATACATATTACTGATAACATTTATCTGATGCAGCAATTCATCTTGCTTGTCCAAATGATTTTAGAGGCTATCATCAACTTTGTATGACCAATTGAAAACCTTATTTGAAGCGTTGTTGTTCTCTACATCAAGTTCCTTGAAAAATATTGGAATCAAATTCAAGGCATTGAAACATGTCTAAGAGAACCATGATAGAGTCCTTTCTATCTTTATGGGAATTTGAAAGAATTTATAGACTCACTTCAACTTTTTAAATGAACGGTATCAACTTCTTCAATATATTCAAGGCTTGTTCAAGGTACTGAATTCCATTCACAGTGATTGTTCTTTCTGAATCCATGTCTTCAATATATTGTGGGAGATTGCCAATATGAGTTTCAGAACCAACTCATTAAGATGGATGATTCATATTTGTATCACATTCGTTTTCTTTTTTATCTGAAATATAAATAAATTTCTTGGTGTAAAACTTTAGAGAAGCATTCTTGGAAGGCTGAGGATCCGGAGATGGAAAATTAAATGATGGTACTTCCGAGGATTATACGTTACGACTTCTTCGATATGCAACTTCTTTTTCTTCCAATTCTATTTCTTCTTTTCCATGACCTTATTCCCCTTATTATTCTTAGTCTTATTCCTATTTCACTTGTTCTTTTTATTATTCATCTTCATCATATTATTGATCTAGTGAATTTTTTTGTTGATTTTCAAAATTTTGTTTCGCCTTGCCTTTTACTACTACATCGATTGAGTCTGAACTGGTGGCTCCCTTATTACAATTACTGTTTTTTCTTACCAAGCTATTTTGAGTTAAGTATCAATGTCAATTTCTAGAGCCTTTCTATTCTTTATGATCTAGTTTTTCTCTTATTCATTCAAATATTCTACTAATCTTATTTTTAAAGACAGTAATTTTGATGGATCCAAACCAAACAAAGGATACCATTCTTTGACTGAATGGCCCGAATGCCTTATTTTTATTTTATTTTTTGATAATCCCCATTTTAAGGGTTGAAGGGGAACCCTTACATGACCCATTGGCCCAAGGAACAAGTACTATAAAAGATTCAATACATGACCTCAAAGGCTCCAGACCCGACACACTTGAAACCGTCCCTACCCAGCATCTATATCATTAAGTCTCCAAGCTCCCCACCTCGCATGGCCTATTGTCTAGCATTACCCCGTGTAGAGCTTCACAATTCCTGGTCCTGAAGGAAATTTCCATACCCTCACTTTCATGAAATATGATTATCTCTCCTCTGGTGGTTTGCATATTTTTTTCTCTGAATCCTCATCTGGGGTGGCTCTCGTGTGGTACACGCTTCATTGGTCTTTTTAAATGGTATGAAAGACATCTAGCATGATGTCCATTGGTGCCCCGAAGGCCCTATAACCTAAAGGCCCTGTGGCCCAAAGCCCTTTGCTGGCCAAAAGGCCCTTCTTTCCTTTCTAGATTTTCCTTTCTCCACTCAATATCAACCTCATCATATTCTACCTTTTGTTTCATTTATTCCTTTGTATTTGTAGTCATAACTACTATTATTTTATTCAAAGATGTCTTAGAAGTCATAGAAGGTTTTCTACTACCTTCAATTAATTCCTTTTCTTTCTCAACATCTAGGACTTTCTAAAAAAAATTCGATTCAGGATTGAATAAACACATGAGCATCATTATCATATCCTTACTAAATATGGGATCTTTTAAGGAAATCAGATCTTACTTAATTATAACATTACACTAGCTCAATCATTATTTTTGAAACCTGTTGACGATGGTGGGAAACATGATTAACTGAGATTTTATAGCACCAGTTTTATGCTTCTTAATTTTCAAGATGATGAACCCCATAAGGTTGAACATTATCATATTTACTAAATAATCATGTATATACACATGTGAAACATTCAATGTTTCCTTGTCACCCTTTCTCAGTGAAAAATACCCTTGTATCCAAAGGGCTATGATTCTATTATCTCTTGATAAATGACTCACCTTTATCTTGGCCCCATGAATCTAAAAAAGTAATTCTTCAGCTTTAGAATTATCAAAAGATTCAACATATTCTAGTAATTTATGAGAAGGTCAAAGAGATTCACCCTCAAAAGGAACACCTAGAAATATAGCTACTTGTTTTATGATTGTTGTATACTTATTATCATACTACATGAAATAAATATTAAGAGCCTTTTCTATCTATACAGATTTATAAAATTGTAACACGTCATCATGATAAATAGAATCCTGATTAGAATTGAGTCTTCCCAAAAAAATGGATTCCCACCATTGAAAACATGTAATCATTTTTAAAGACGAATCAAACATCTCATAAAAGTATCAGGATACTAAAATTTCAACTTGAATGTTCATGGAAGAGAATTAATTTGGAGATCTTTCTTTTGGAGATGATTCAGTATACTCAGTGATGAAATACTATCTCGCACCATAATGAACTTCCTGATTATGAATGCTGGGTAGAACTCTAATTACGAAAACTAATGTAAGAACCAATTACAAACCATGATGAATATTTATAGAGAAACTAGTCATGATAAAAAAAATAGTTCCATGTGGGATGGGTTCTTTTAAAATAAATTGATGGTTATGATTAGATCTAAAATATCCTATGGTTGAGAATGATTTCAAACTCTTGAGGGTTTCATTAAAAAAAATCTTATTCTGACTGAAAATCGTTAGGAATGAAAAGAAATAATTAAGAAACAACTAATTAAACAACCAAAAAACAAGCCTTCAGAAATTTTACCTTAGGAAGTATTAGGATATATATATTGGTTTCAATATATTTTCTTATGAATACAAATAATAAAAATGTAAAACTGGTAAGAATTCCAAAACCGATAAAATCAAATAGGTTGTTGTTGATAATCTAATATAGAAAGAATAATTATATACTGATAGTTTAGTACCGATGTTGTATCCCAATACCAATAGTCTAGTTTTGATTAAGTATTCCAATACCAATAGTCTAGTATAGTACCAATAATTATGAATCTGAAACAAGAAACTGATAAAAACATGAAACTGAAAAATCCATTACTAATAATAGTGAAACTGATAAACTATAAAACTAATTAGTGAAACCGATTATAGTGAAACTGATATTTATATAGAATTGATAACGGTAAAACCGATAAAGAAAAACCAATAAAGAAAATCTGAAATTTCAAAACTGATACACGTAAAATAAATAAAACCAAATGCAGTAAACCGATAAACAAAAAACTAAAAAACATATTGGGTAAATCAGATAAATATAAAATTTGAAATGTGAAATAGAAAAAATTATGTATACTCATCCTTTGAAAAGGAATAAAATAATACAAGGATATGGGTTGAACAAGAAATATATCTAAATAATTACTTTACAATTAACATTCCATATTTTTCATTAATGTATTCAACTCTATAGGAAGATAATGGTTTTGGGAAAATATCAGCATGTTGTTCTTGCATTATGATGATTCCTAAAATAATATCTCATTTTGTGTGTGGTCCCTAAGAAAGTGATTCTTAATATTTATGTGTTTTTCATGTGAGTGATGTGCATGGTTTTTACTAAGATAAATGGAACTTGTATTATAACATAGTATTTGAGTTTGGTGAAAACTCATGCCATAGTCAATCAATGTGTGTTGCATCCAAAACACCTGATCACAACAACTTCCAGCTACTACATATTCATCTTTAGTAGTGGAAAGTACTACTGATTATTGCTTCCTACGTGAAAAAAAATCTAAAGAATCTCATAATAAATGTCATGTTCCAAATCTACTTCTTTTATCCATTCTACAACATCCAAATCCAGCATCTAAAATAATTTCCAAACAAAATAATTTCCATAAAAATAGAATCATCCTAAATCCATAGTTCCCTTTAAGTAGTGAAAAAATCATTTCACTATATTTAAATTAGATTCTTTTGTATTGGATTGGTATCTTGTGCATAAGCATACTGAAAACATTAATTTTGGACAACTATTTATAAAGTATTACAAAATTCCTATCATACCACTAATAGTTGTATGATCCATCGGTTTCTGAGCATCGACAAGATAAAGTGTATTTGAGATACCGATTGAAGCACTAATACTATTAGTGTTTACATATACATACTTTTTGAGGAATTAATTTGTATACTTATGTTGGGATATATATGTTCTGTCTGGTATTTGAGATATTTGAAAACCTAAAAAGAATGTTAACTCAGAGATCATACTCATTTAAAACTCATATTTCATTATATTCTTAAAATAATCAGTTAGAGTTTGCTGAGTTGATCCGAATATAATGTCATCAAAATAAATTCAAATAATCAAAATATTTTTATTTTTAATTTTTATAAAATGAGATGGATGTACAGTAACTTTTTCAAAAAAAAAACCTAAAAGAAATATGGTAAGTCTATTATACCTAGCTCTAGGGGCTTTTTAAAGTCCATACAAAGCATTGGTACGTTTTCAAGCCTGATAAGGATGTATTGAATCTGTAATACCAGGAGGTTGTTTAACAAAAACTTCTTCTTGTACAAACCCATTATGAAAATCACATTTAAAATCCATTTGAAATAGTTCTAAATAGAAGTATGATACATAAGATAATAGAATTACAATAGGTTCAAGTCTAGAAACCATAGCATAGGTTTCTTCAATGACTATATGCTCTTGTTTATTATAACCCGTAGGAACACGTCTTTCTATATTTCATATGATGAATCCATTTTCATCACATTTTTTTTTCTGAAAAATCATTTTACACCAATTGTAGTTGTTTCTTAAGGACTTTCAACCATGGTCCATACTTTCTTCATTTTTATTTCATTTACATCATCTTGCATTGATTTAATCCAATATTCACCACCTAAGGCCTCATTAAATGTGTTAGGTTCTAATTGATATTGAATAGAAATATGTTATATTTCACTTCTCAATTAATTTCTAGTCTTTATGGGTAGATTTACATCACCAATGATATTATTAAAGGGATTATTCCTAAGAAACAATTGATTTGGGTTTTTTAAAACATGTTCATCAACCTAAGACAGAAAGTCTTCTAGGGTAAATGCTTCAAAAACATTTTCATGAGTATTTCCCTTTTCAGAAGATTTTTAAATCAATGTTTGATAATATGTTTTTGAAAACACATAAGTTGATATAGGTAAGGGTTGTTTAAAAACAAATGGGCCAGTTTCATCGAATTTGAAATGTACTATTTCTTCAATTGTACAATAGTTTTTATTAAAAAAACTAAAAGACTTAGAAGTAGTAGAATAACCTAGAAAAATTCCTTCATTATATTTGGGTGTGAATTTATGTAAATTATCTTTTGTATTCAATATGAATAATTTTCATCCAAATACTCTGAAGTATGAAACATTAGGTTTTAGGCCATTCCACAATTCATGAGGTGTTTTATTAATAAAAGGCCTTGTTAAAACATGATTTATAGTATAACATGTAGCACTAACTACTTACCCTAGAAATGCTTAGCAATTGAGTATTCACTCAACATTTTCCTTTTCATTTCCTGAATAATACAATTTCTTTTTTCAACAACACCATTTCACTATGGGGTTCTTGGGGATGAAGGTTTATCAGTAATACCTTTCTTACTTCTAAAGGATTAAAAATATTAATTTTTAAATTCTCCACCATGATCACTACGAATAGTTATCAGTGGTATGTTTTTCTCATTTTTAACATGGACTCTAAAATATTTGAAACAAAAAAAGTTTTCAAATTCCTTTTCAAGAAAATATACCCATGTGAATCTAGTGTAGTCATTAACTAAAAAATACATAATACATGACTCTAATGCTTCAACATTGTGTATGACCAAAAAGATCGATGCACACTAACAGTACTGCATTAGAATTTGTAACTTAATTTATAGATATAAAGCAAGTTTTAAGTTTCTTTCCATATTAACAAGGGTCACAAACTTTTGGACAATCATACCTTTCATTCAATAGACCCTTAACAAGTATTTTCTTCAAAATATTACAAAGGTTCCTAAAGTTACAGTGTCCTAACCATCTATTCAATAACCAAGAATGGTCTTCTATATCTCTTCATCAATGTATGTTTTGGCTGATAAGTATTTCTAAGTAAAGTGTGTAAACATTCTCATGCCTATGGGAAGAAATAATGAATTTATAATTTGAATTGGGAACTAAACATTTATCATTCCAAAAATTCATAAGTTTACCTTCATTACATAATTGAATTATTCTTATAGGTTGTTCTTAAGACCATTTACAAACAAGACATTTGAAATTAAAACATTTCCTAAAAGAAAAATATTACATATAACAATGGTATTTCCCTGAGAATTATCTCTGAAGGTGACTCTTCCACTATTAATTTTAATAATCTTTTTAATGAAATATTTGATTCACATCATGTGTCAAGAACAACCACTATCCTTTTACCAAATGTTCTTGTGGTTGGTCCACTTATTTTTTTCTAGAAAAAAAACAATTAGTTATTTGGAATTCGGATCTGGAAATGATAGATAAAAGAATTTTTGGAATCCACATTTTATTTTAAAAATGAGATTTTTGAAATCCTAATTATTGAGTTTTATAAAGAGAAACATTTCCTTCCCATTTTCCACCACATTGACATGTAGTGTAGAATTGATCATTTTGGGAAAAAATAGTTATGAATAAAAATCTATTTTGAGTATGTGTAACCAATTCGAGAACTATTCCATAGAGGATGAATTTGATAATACAATTTGTCATATTCATTTTTTCAAGTAGTAAAGTGTGATAAAAGTTTCTTAAGATAATATATTTTAGATTTTAATCTTATGACAAACTTATCATTATTATAAAAAATTGTTATGGAATTATTTTTAGTTTCAACAAAAAATTCATTAAAACAAGCTATTCAAAGTCTTTTGAAAGTTTTTCCATCTCTGAATTTACATCAATATGGTTTTTTGAAATATTTTCAAAATCAAGAGTTTTCTTATCATGTTCTTTTGAAGTATATGATATTTATTTTGTATGAATAGGTGTTATATAATTTTCCTTATAAAACATCATCTTGATTTTGGAAATATCATTCTAAAGTAATTTGGAATACCTGGATACTTCTTCATAAGAAGGAGAATTTTCCTCTATTGAGAAATATTCTTCATTCGAAGAGTAATAATTTCTATTCTTAGGCTAATTTGTGTTTATAGATAGATTTGAAAGAGATTCTCCATTTTGTACCTTAACCATGAGACAATGATTTTCAATATGTAGTTTGGCTATAAGTACTAAATTATTCTTACCATAAGATTCATATTCTGAGGATTCTTCAGATGAGACACCACCACTTTCACTCAAACTATCATTTCCTTCCAAGAATTTCTTAGTCTTTTACTTGTAATAAATTTTCTTGTTTCTTTCTGAATTTTTATCCTTCATGTCTTTTCTTTTTTAATGATAGAAAATCAGGTCTAATATGACCAACTCTTTTACATTTATAACATGCTACTTTTGAGTCTTTAATGTCCTTCATATATTTATTTTTGAATCTGTACTAAATGTATTTCTTTCTAACAATCTTTTTCAACCTTTGAGCATGATTTGATAACTCATCCAATGAGTGGTCATTATTACTCGATTATGATATAACAACATCTTTTTTAGATTTGTATCTTTTAATCCTTTGTAGTGACTTTTCATTGGATGTAGTAGTAAAAGCTACACCTCTATTTCCATTCCTTTTATTGTTTAAATCAACATCTCTTTTCATTCATGTCTAGTGCTAAAAGAGGGTTCCAAATAATTCATCAAGAGGTATTTGAGTAACTTTACTATCCTCCTCAGTAGTATTCATTTTCAATTCCCACTCATTTTTAATTATATAAATTATCATGTCCACTAGAAATTCATCATCAAGACCCTTTTTATCCATGTATTGAAGACTATTGATGATTTTCATAAATTTATGTTGCACATTTCATAATGTTTCTCCATAAGTAAAAACAAACCCATGATATTATGATCAGAGCATTACTCTTCTCGTTACTATAACATTGGATGTACCAAAGTGTGTGACTACTAATTTCATCAAGATACAATTGGCAGCTTCAAATGAAAATTTCTGACAATATATATTCCAGGTCATGGAATACAACAAAGTATTGTGTACCTTGTTGTTTAATTGATATTCTAGTTTCTCTTAATTAGTGATGGTTCTAACTTTCTTGTCTGGGATTTTGTAATCTTTATTAAGCATGAAAAATTTGTCCAATCCAGTATTAATAACAAGTGTATTCATTCGATCTCTCGAATAATCATAATCATTTTCAAAAAAAGGTGGTCTTGTTGGATTCATATTGTCAATTTATTCAACATTAATTTTGTCCATCATAAACAAACAAAACTTTTCCACTAGACACATTAGTGTAGTAAGAATTTATAGATAAAGATTTGTAAAAGGAATGAAATTTAATTTTAGAAAGAAATAAAGTATGTAAACAAATCATTGGAAAACTACTCTGATACCGACTTTAGATAATAATATTGATGTAAGTGTATATTAGAGGGCACCATACTAGAGGGTGGTGAATTGTAAGTTTAAAATACTCTGTATTTTTGAACTTAATAAGGAACTTAGTTTAATTGGTCTCAAACTAATACAATTCCCTACCAATACTGTTGACCATTTAGGTCTTGGATCCAACGGATATGACATGTTGTAATACCAAAAGTAATGAATTTTTTTTCTTCTAAATAATATAAAATGATCATAGTAATAAAAATGTAATTCATTCCACCATATATCATCTAGAATCTATTAATTCAATATGTAATTAATAAATCATAATTTAAATAATCACAATAGAAAAGAATATGGATTGAAAGTGGAAACAAAACAGTTCCCTTTCTTTTAAATATATCAATGGAAAGTAAAGGTATTACAATTATTTTATCCCAAAGAGTAGTGTATCCTTCAACCTAGGATAAAAGGTGTGTCTTACCACCACATTTGAAATCCCCTGTTTATAGGCCTCATGTTCCAACAATCATATTTCCTCCAAAGGTCATATTTTCTAAAAAATCAGAGGGACTTGGACACTAGGTATTACAATGGTCAATAAAAACTGAATACATGACATCATTTTGATTGGTAAATAACCAAATTAATGACATCGTTTTAGTTAGAAAATAGTAAGTATCCATGTATGAAAAAATGAGTGTGAGTAACATGTAATTGGTATTGATGTAAGATAAGAGAATAATGAATTATATTAGGATGATTAATAATATGGTCATAATGTTGGTCATTATTAAAATTCATATATTGTTTGTGATACATGACATGGTTACAATGCATAACATGCACACCATGCATATCAGTTACGGTTTATATTATGTTTTCAATGCGTGATATATAATTGGGTTATGATGCATGATAACGATTTGGTACTTAACTAGGTTATGATTCTTGATTACGATGCATGTGGTTACAATGCATAATCTGGTTATGATGCATGTGGTTACGATGCATAACCTAGATATGTTATATAACCTAGTTATGATACTCAATATTTATCGATATATAACGTGTTTATGATTTATGATTATGATACATATGGTTATTATACAATTGATTAGGGTTGTAAAACAACATATATGATTAAAAAATATGTGATTATGATATATGTGATTTTTGATTTTGAAAACAAATGATTGATGGGAAATCAGAAACACGTTTTGACTCAATAAATACATCCCTCATGAACAGTGAAGAGATATGGAAAGTCAATTCATGAATCTGAGGTAGAAGGAGGATTAAATAGTTTCAAATTATGAAGCCAACATTGAATGCCTCATATGGATTGCTACAAACTACATATGTAAACCAAGGAGAGAGATTGACCAATTATTTGAAGGTTTAAAACAATTCCACTAAAGGTCTCTGGTCTCCCAATGTTTATCATCATATGATGATATAGTCTCATTTACTATCATGAGAGGGATGGAATTTTCCTAGTCTTAGGATTTAAAGGAAACCATGAGATGAATATGGATGCTAAAAACATTGTAAAAGAAAATAAGGAAATAAGAATGAAGGGATGAGTTGACTTTCCCCCCTGTGACAACTGTGGATGGATACACCCTGATGCCTACATAAAAAGAAATGGGGTGAGCTAAAAGTGTGGATAATAAAGCCATCATGCTAATGTTTGGTAGGGGAAGGAATTATATTTTAATGTTCAATGCTATTATTGTATGTAAATGGGACACTAGGCTAATGATTGTCTAATGTGTCAAGGAAATGTGCCTCAGAAATGGCCAAGGGAGGAGGGAAAATCTTATGCGATAATGACTGCAAATATTGAAGTTCCTAATGATGTGGTGTCAGGTACTTTAATCATTTCCTAAAACATAGAAAATTAATTATTTTATTCTAGATCATTGAATTCATTCATATATTCCCATTTTTTCAATGAAATTAGATATTTATAATTTGATTTAGTAATGGAGTTGTCAGTCAAAACTCCAAAGGTAAGAATCATTGAAACAATTTTTTTAGGCAGTCCCCATGGTGGCATATAAACATGCTTTATATGAATATTTTATTGTCATTACCAAGTTTTAATTTGATATAATCCTTGGTATGGATTGGATTTTGATCCATGATGCAGAAATTTATTACAAGAATAATGAGGTTACAATTTTTGCAGACAATATGGAATCCCATATCATTAGGGTAGAAACATCACTATCTAATTATCATTTAGATCTACCCCCAATATCTCTACAGAATTAAATTATTGGGGAGGAATGGAATGCAATAACTATGGGTGAGGAAAAGAATGTTCAAATAGAGGATGTACCTATTGTCAACGAATATGTTGTCCTCTTTCCAGAGGATTTACAGGGAAATCCTTCAAAGTAGGAAAATGAGTTCTCCATTAACATAATTCTAGATTCAAGTCCCATATCAAATACCCCTAATAGAATGGGCACTGTGGAATTAGTGAAACTAATGAAACCACAAGAGTAATTAAGTGATAAAGGATTTATTCTCCCTAGTATATCTCCATGGGGAGCCCCTATTCCTTCACTAAGAAGAAATTTAGATTTATGAGGTTGTGAATTGACTACATGGAGATCAATTCTATAACAATGAAGAACAAGTATCATCTAGATCTCATTGATGACTTATTTAATAAAATTCTTATAGCTCAATATTCGAAAATTATTCTTTGATCTGGATATCATCAGCTATTTTTGAGGAAGGAAGACATTTCAAAAATAGCATTTCAAAGTAGGTATGGGAATTATGAGTTTACAGTAATGCCTTTTGGACAGTCTAATGTACCCTTTAATTTCATGGATCTAATGAATATAGTTTTCAATTAATCTCTTGATGACTTCATAGTTGTATTTATTGATGATATCTTGGTATACTCAAAAATATATGAGGATCATGAATGTCACTTGCACACTATTCTAAAGGCTATTTAAAGAAATGAATTATATTTTTTGTTTAGCAAGTGTGAATTTCTACTTCAATCAGTTTCCTTTCTAGACCACATTGTCTGTAAAAATGGAATATCTATTGATCCTACAAAGACAAAGGTTTTGAAAGAATGGACTAATCCAACAAATATAACTAAGGGGCATAGTATTATTGTTATATCAGGTTATTATCAGTGTTTCGTTTAGAACATCGCCCGTTTAGCCAACCCAATGACTAAGATTACACATAAGGGGGTTATGTTTGTATGGAAAAAACAATGTGGGGACCGTGTTGAAGAATTTAAGAGGAGTTTAATGAATTATACGATCCTAACAATACCATCAAGGAATGATGGGTTTGTGATCTATAATGATGCATCATAGAAAGCAATTGGTTGTTTCCTTATGCAGAATGATAGATTTATTACCTATGCATCAAGGCAGTTAAAAAATCATGAACAAAAATAGCATACTTGGGATATTGAATTATCAACTGTAATCTTGGCTTTGATGATATGGAGACATTATCTCTTTGGAGAAAAATGTGAGATATATATAGATAACAAGAGTCTCAAATATATATTCTCATAGAAAGAACTCAGCATGAGGAAAAGGAGATGGCTTCAACTACTCATGGATTGTGATTTAACTATACACTACAACCCTAGAGAGGAAAACTTGTTATTTGATGGATTGAGAAGGAAGCATCATGATGTTTTAAACAAATTAAGTGCTGGAAAGGATCCTTTGTACATGGTTCTAGTGATAATTAATTTGGGAATTATCAAAGAAGGTGAAACATCACAAATTTTTCATTTCATTTCGCAAAAATATATATTAGAAAGGATCAGTATTTCTCTGCTAGATGACTAGAACCTTAAAAGAAAATTAATGTTGTGAATGATAGGAAGATAGTAGACCTTGTGTTTGAAGATGGTGTTATAAGATTTGGGAAGAAATAGAAACTGAGCACTATGTACCTAGGCCCTTTTGAAATTATGGAGAGAATTGAAGATGTTTAATATAGTTTGGATATGCCACCTAGCATGTCTAAAGTACACAATGTGCTCCATCTCACATTTCAGAGAAATTACATGCCAGATCCAATGCATGTCTTTACTTATGAATGTTTAGAATTTGAACCTGACCTATCCTATTGTGATGATCCTATCAAGATTCTTGATAATAAAGAACACGTTTTGAGGAATCAGATGACTCTAATGGTAATGATACTTTAGAAAAAACATAAAATTAGAGAGGCAACATGGGAGGCTGAGTATCTTATAAAGAAGAACTGCCCAAATCATATTGTGAGGTAACATACAATAATTTTGAGGATGAAATTTTAGTAAGGATAGGATAATGTAACAACCCAAGATTTTTCAAATAAATTTAATATTTAATTCATGAAACACTATTTCTCTACAAAACACGACATTATTATAACCTAGACAATAAACATAGTTTATCCATCTCTGTGATTTGAATTTCGAAATCCTGACATACACGGATGTGTTCAGTAAGATATTTTGAATCTCATAAGGCAAAATTAATCTTTTTGTAAATAGTAGTAACATACCCTTATGAATAGTGATTTGAAAATTGATATTCCCATTATGAATAGTGATCATATTATTATTTTATTGTCTTAATGTTATGATCTTGATTAATTTTTCAATGTGTTATAAAACGAATAATAGTTTGAAAATTGTTATTTTCTGAATAAATAATTATTTTATTTAACATTTATATTAATAATATTTAGAAACATATATTTAAAAAATGGAGTTCAAATTTTAATTCTAAATGTTGAAAATTTATTAGGGTTATTTTTTCAGATTTTTCGGAAAGACATGATTTTTTGGTTAATAGTTAAATTTTATAATTTACAAAATATTCATAATAAATACATTTATGCATCATGCTTGAGTCATGGATGGTGTAAATAGCCATTGGTTCAATATAAAATTCATATATTACTATTATTGGTCAAAATAATCAATACTATTGGGTGTATTTAGAAAAATAATAAAATAATGATTAAAATAATGGGAAACCCCTCCTCTCCTCCACTATAACCCCCCCCCCCCCCCCGCCCTAACTCAATATTCTATTCACTCCTCTCAAGAATTTTGACATGTCTAAATTATTCAAAAAAATTGTCCCAATATCTCCCCCCACATCCAAGATATCTTGGTATTTCTTAAAGTCAAAAACCCCTTCCATTAAATAGATTCTCAAGGAGTTGGATTCAAGATGTAAATCCAAATTCTATTTCTTTCAATTTCATTTCAAGTTCCTTTCTATTGTTATTTTCTCCTCACCTCCTCTGTCCAAATGATCATGATAACTCCAATATCATCTATATACTAAAATTATATCATTTTAATAGAATAACCATTATTAATATCCTTCTCTCTCTCTCTTTTATTTTATAAACGAAATCATCGTCTGTGAAGTACCGATTTACAGCCATAGTGGATGATGATGTTTGGTTTTTCAATTTACCATTCAATATTGGTCATGAAACCATTTTTTCGTTTAAAATGGATATAATATATGTATTCTAACCTATTTAAAATTTAGTAACCAGTATATGTACATTATATTAAATCATATGACCAAACTAATTCTAAATAATCAAAATACCGCTAAAATAATCTAACTCATTGTCATTAGTATTTCATCTAATGATTATTCATCTTTATCTGTAAAAAAATAACATAAAATACCATTAACATAAATTCATGTTCATAAATATTATTTAAATTTTATTCTTGTGATTTACATTCAATCCTTATGAACTCTATTACTTAAAAACAAGTGCACTGATTATGAACATCAAGAAAATGAACACTCCGGAACAACAAAATTCAATATTATAACACATCAGTAAGGACATAAATGAACTAAAAAAATTATGTTAAACTAAATAAATATTATATAGGGTATTAATTTAGTAATTAATGAGTCTAATTTCATATTCCAGGACCTTAGGAATAAGAGCGGAACACATTTACACTTAAGGTAAGGGTTTTCTACCCGAACCCCCATTTTCATTGGGGTTACTCTTATGGTCTACTTACCTCAATTAAATAATTATTTATTCATATTTAATGATCTTATATTCTTTGATAATGTTCTAGAAATGTGTACCAACAATAATCATACTTTAATTTATTGGGAGTTATATGTTTTAAAGGGATCTTTCAAAAATTCTTCTCGAGGTTCTTGCTCGATTCAAGTGAATTTCTCAAAATTTTACCTACATTCAAGGAAACTGTATAATATGATTTTATGAAACATTATATTTCTAAAATACCAAATATTATTAAAAAAAATACTATACTACTTCATTTCTGGTTTTATACAAACAGTTTTCAAAAATAACTTATCTTTTCAAGGTAAAAAAGTATTTATCTCAAGAATTATCTATGATTTTATAAGAATATCATCGTCTATTTAAAAACACTTGATTATTATTATGTATGTTATATTTTTCCATATTTAATCAAATGGTTTATTACTAGTTTGATTTTGGATGTACTATCTTAAAACCATTCACCAATTTACTCTGAATGGTTAGTTTTTATACTTAATGATCAGGGAGAGTTATTTAAATTTCATATGTTAGTTCTAATGAGAATGTATATTTTTTTTATGTTTATCCCCGCTCATATGAAGAATTAATTGGACTTATTATGTGATAGGGGTCCTGCTATATCCCCTAGATGCATCATTAGGTTTCATGATACAAATATATATGGACTTGGCCAAGGCCTTGCCTAATTTTAGAATTTGTTTTGGTGGAGGCCTTAATCATTTTTATATGTCTTGGTAGTGGACTTAATGATATGTTTAAGATTGTACAACATATTCATTTCCTTCGTTTTGAAACAATAAATTCATCATTCATGTTTTTATTAGACTATTATAATACCCATTGTTATTATTTATTATGGCAACGCTTTCTCAGCTAATTTTCCCACCATATCATGTTCATGTTTATTTTTAAAGGAAATATTTTTCAGTTATTCAACATGCCTAAAGTTTAAGTTTATGATATCATCCACTGTGTTTTTTACCCATACAGAGCATCAAATATCACCCATTTCATATGTTTCTTTTTCCCATGACATGAATATGTATATTATGATTTACGTGAACAGATAAGCTTTAAGTGGTGGATGTTCCCAATGGAACTTATTTTTTTTAAATTTCATGTTTTAATGTTTAACTTATGTATGTATCTTTTTTCCAATGCTACTAAACTACTTGGTCCATCAGAATGAAAAATACTTGATTATATGCCAATTTAATTAGATATGGCACCATCTTCGGGCAACCGGGGTAGGGTCCTTACACATGACACCAATAATAATTAAAACATTTTATTTGGTTTTCTGAATTAAGACACATGGATGATATACTATATTAAACCATAAAATCACCTATGATCTTGTTTTTAGTCATAAAAATGACCTATAAGGTCCTCATTTATACATTTTGTATGAAAAATTTATGGACTAAAGAAAATCTCACCCAATTCACTCACGAAATCCCTCAAATTTCTTTGAGTATCTGATTTATACCTTAAAAAGGAGGAATGAGTCGAATTAGATGGTTTTTGAGTTCTCTCAATGGAATATAATTACATGTAACTTTGTAAGGAACCACATACTTCAATATTTATGATATGTATTTACAATTACACTTATCCAACTAAATTTTCGTGATCTCTAGAATCCAAAGGCATCCATGGAAACCCATAAAACATGGGTGGTTACTTCCCCAAGTCTTATTAGATAGCGAAAAACATCTATCTAGTACCTCATTAATAAAGCATATATTATTTTAAATAACATTAACCTCATAGAAGGCCATAAAAATTTACTAAAAAATTACATTGGCGAAGGCTTACCACTCACCATAGTATCTCATAGGCCATGTCTTCTTCTAGGATTTTATAATGGAATAAGTCCTATGTTGATGTACCATGTGATTTATGTATTTTATGGTAGGTTGTTACTCACCCCAAATCTATCATTTTTACATTAAATTTTCAAGGACCCTCCAAAGATTCAGAATACATTGAATAATTGAATGAAGGCCACTGTAAAAATCTTATAATTAAACATTCCCATGGTATTTTTTTTTTCTATTTCATGATATCCAAAATTGGAAGGGACCTCAAGGAGATTTAGATAATGAATCTCTTTTGTAATGATATCCCTAATCACGGGAGAAGTAGTAGGAGATATATATATATCCATAAATTTTAATTTACCTCTTGCATTTTCCTTGAATTGTGTTTAAAAGTTAACGACATCATTACCTTCTATTTTCCAATCATCAGGCATCTATGTCGCAATTTCATTAGTATTGAGGATAATTACTATGGTTCCTACAATCCAATATTATAATCCTTTATTGAAATATTCCAAATCCCAAAAACCTTCAATAGAACCTCCCTTATATATTAGTAGGTGGGGATTAAATTCATCATGGGTCACTGATGCTTATATTCCCTATTCAAATCCCTCATCCTTAACCTATAAAATATACCAACAAATCTATTGTATTTTGTTTGTCACACTTAACATGAATCATGTGGGATTGGATATTTTATTTGATTACACTATTATAAAATATCATTCATTCTCTAGGGTTCTCCTTTATAATTGTAATCCCTGATTATCATCCAAACTACATGGGTTGGGATTTCAATTTCTAATATAATACATTGGACAACTTGTCGTGGTTCAAAAAAAATTATATTCCTATATATTATCATCATTTTATATCCACAATTTCACATGGTCATATTATTTTTATAATCCCAATATTTCTCTCAGATTACCATATTCAATGTGTGATGCCCCATCAAATGTTGATATTCCAAATTATGTATCTTAGGGAAGCTTCAATATGCATAATCCCCCCAAAATACTCTTCATATACAAATTTTATGAAACATATGACTCTACATAATGGCTTCAAACAATTAGGATTAAATCTGAGTTGTAAAAAATTAAATTTCACAATAATATACATACCACATGATGTATATTCTTTGGTATATTCAAAAAATATGAACATAAACAATGTCACATAAACTATGTGTTATATGATTCTTATCTTTATGGGATATACAATACTCCTCTATGTGGTTCAAACACAACATAATTAAACTTTTTTCTTTTATCCTCAATAGGTTATATGCTCATAAGATCATTCCTTACCTTCTATTGACAAGCAATCCATATACGTGTCTAGAATCCCATCTATTAGGTCCATATTCCCTAATGATGACACTATCATCAATCCATATTATATGTTAAATATTTACCCCTCTTGTATAAATATATTCTATTGGGGTCCTATAATCTCAACCTAAAATGAAAATACGCCCAAGGGGAGTGTTTTTCCTATGGTCGTACTCTTTATGATATAGACTCATCTTCATTCGTTCATCTTCCCTTTAAAGTCAAGAAAAAAGGGGAAGCTCATTTATATCTCTAATACTAATAATTTCTTATAATAATTTTCTTAATCATTCTTACCGAATGAAATTAAATTTCATTCATTGAGACTTATCACATGACCATAATTGTTATGATGTGTCATGTTAGGCGCAACTGAACAATTTATGGATTGATTCCATTTATATGTATTTTTAGGAAGCCCCTTTATGGGATCAATTCTAGAATCATGAACATAAATAGCCTTTACACTTAGGGGTAAAATATATAGTATCTATTTATGAGTATTTAAAACACACTGACAAATAAATTAATATAAATAATTAAAACTAATTAACAATACGATGAACCTATAGTATGTATAGATGGCGAAATTGATATAAAAACTATGACACATACAGAATTTTAAATAAATGTGATGTCGTGAATATGAACCTGAATTCAAATAAAATAAATAGAGGAAATTATTATAAGATCTAAGGATAGTCCATCATGTATTGAGATTTAGGAGTGATTTTTGAAGATGAAATAAATATACAAGGGAGTCTCGAAGTAGGAATTAATTCACCCAATAAGGTGTGATAAGCATGACCTCCCACACAGTAAAAATATTTGAGTCACAACGTGTTGTTGGTAAGACACCCTGAGGATCACCAACCCTTCAAATGAAAGAACACAACTCATTATTGATGTGGGATTAATTAATCGTTTAATTTACACTAAATAAATTCAACTGAATACGTCATGTTATAGGAGTAGTGATCAAATGTGAGGATTCTATATCCATTCTCAACCCCTCATAAAACAAAAAAAAAGTTTAACCTTATTTTTGGTCAAAAAAGTAATTGAGTTCCTAAATAGAATATTTTATCAAGATAAAATAAAACAATTTACATTCCCAACCCTAGTTAGTTAAACACAGTTTCTTATTTTTTATGATGCATTGATTAGGAAAACAAAATATATTTTTATTAAAAACCTCAATATCATGGGGTTAATGTCATGAAGAAATAACACTAAAATAATTGGTGTTCTCTACTTTTTAATATTTTTTTCTTCAGGACCCCTTATAAATATTTATCTTTAATATATTAAATTGGGATCATCATCATGTATCTGATCCAAAATTACAGTAGCTGTGAGAGCCAATTCCATTATTGATAAAGAGGAACCTCACTTGTTCATAATCCTTAGCACTAGGATGGGAACAAAATAGGCATGGAGTAACATCAAAATGGAATCATCATAACCATAGTATTATACACAATGTTCTTCTTGGAGAAAGATCATTATAGCCCATCTCATTTGAGGAAAGTTGTGATAAAGGTTATAATTCCTTTCCCATCAACAACTTCTTTAGGATCCCATCCGAATATTGGGAAAACCAGTGCCTTACATATCATTGGATGGTGGATAATGGATTCCACAAAAAATTACTTTGGTTTAGGAGTCACCTAAGAGGGATCATGTCAACCATCGCAACCATTATCATGAAACAACATACCATTAGCCTCGTAGTGAGGGAACTTCTCGGTAGGCCACCTCTATAGTCCTCTAGATTCAATAATATGGAAAATCTCACTAGAGGAAGATATATGAATTGAACATGGATTGGGCCTACATACTTACTAAAAATGAAGAATGTCACTGACATATTACAGTGACGTCCATCTACCATGATCATGTCTATGTTTTTAAATAAAACACATGCCAACATATTATGCATAGAAGCTGGGGAAGGAACATTCTATGGTCCCTAAAGATGATTCATTTTTCCATATCATGATATTAAATTGAGGAATATATTGGGAACATATTCCAACTACCATTGAACTTGTCTTCTAGCTTATCATTTTGACTATGAATGAGATTGGTCATATTTATTTAAAAACCATTCTAATATAGAAACTTAGCCCAAATAATTGAGGAGATTCATTAATACATTATAGAAATAAAAATAGATCATTAACATACTCTTATTCCAACTGAAAGAGCATCATGATTTCATGTCCACCATTACTAGAAATATACTTTGTAGTAAGAATATATTATTTTTACCACTCAAGATGAATATTGACATATCCTGATAATTGAAGAGACATGTGACTAGGCTCATATCCCTATTTTTACTGGGGATCAAAAAACTAATTTGAATGTCACCTCAGGATAGGTGCATATTCATATCAAATAGAGGAAATCCAATAATCAAAAATAAAACCGAAATAGTTAACATATTCTTTTTCAACCTTGTATTATATGTATAAACCTAAAGTCACCTTAGGGAAGGCCCATATACCAACAAACAATTCAGAATATTTTCATCATATTCTGGATTATCATAGAAGAAATTTTCAAATTTCTACTCCCCAAAAAGATGAGATATATTGGTAACCCTCAGATTCAATATAATATGATGAAAAATTTTACTCATTATGGAGTTATATTGGAATATCATAGTTGGTATTGAACACTAGAATCAGGTGAAAAATCTAGCTCCAACCCAGGATGGAGACTATATTCTCACAGAAACCCATAGATAGGCTCTTATTCTACGCAACAATCAGGATTCTTTTTTGTATCTCCCTTCATCTCCTTTATGGTGGGAAAATTTCACCACAATATCCAAATATATTAATCAATATATTTTGGTTTCCACCATGTATTAGGATTACATCCATGCTCAACCAAAATAGTCATGTTGGAATATTCTTACTACAGTTTAAAATGAGGTTCATATTTATAAAGTGAAAATTTTAAAAATACTTATGGATATATGGAACATTAATATGGAATATCAATTATATTTTGACTGTTTATATAAATAATAAGGCTATATCTACCCTAAAATTTCTCCTCATAGTAGCATAATGGTAGATTATAGGAATCCGAAAAATAAAATTTTCAATGAATAACCTCTCCATGATGATATTTCACTATGAAAAGGATATAATACCATTTACAGGGAACCATATATAAGATAAGTTCTTTAAAAACTAATTTTTTTACTTCATATGTTGCCACATAATTCCTATAAACATGCTATCTTGGTCACTAGGTGACCCAAATTTTCCATCACCATCCCTACATTCTACTTTTTGTGATTGAATGTATGTAGAAAATATACATATCTTGTCTAACCAAGAAGTGTATTATTATTTTTATGGATTTGTTAGAATGGATATCTAGAAAAAAAAATTAAGAAAAATATCTCAACAATATTTTTAACAATCTCCACATTATTCTATCAAATCTGAAATGTGTTAAAGGTATAATCAATTACTTTCCTTTTCTAGAACATATGGGTAAATATTTATTACTTAAAGGCATATCCCCTCACATTTAAATTTTATGAGGATAATATCTAGTTATTGAAAATATTATTCCTTTATATAAATCATCCTAACTTCTTTATATCTTGGGATTACAGGTTATAAAATCATTATAAGAACCTATAGAATTCATGTTTTTATAGACTAAAAACCATCTAATAATTTTTATTATTATTAATATAATGTACACATTCCAAAATTTATAGGGTATTGACAAATACACATTTCCTCATCACAGGGTCCACACAACCCCATGATGATATATATTGTCATGTAATTTCTATATTAAAGGAAAGTGTTTTGAATAATTCATGAGTCGGTAGGTGAATCATTCTAAATGAAGTAATTTTTAGGTAATCAAATTGTCATAATAATAGATATTGGGATGTTATTAATCTCTATATATAGGCCTCCTTAATTTTTTATAACACATCTCATATGTGAGATCCAAAACTGAAAATCGTGAGGATTATCCCCATGGAATGTAAATAAAATTCTTGCATACACCACAATTAGATCATGATAAAAAATAAAATATCCCATTTTTAGAAAATTTCATTGAAAAATTCCATGTTAGATCTCCAGGAGGCCCCTATCCCATAGATATGGAGGAATTGTCGTCGTAGCCTCAACCCCTTGGATCATAAAATTCTCAGTTGGTTCACAAGATATGGGAAGTGGCTCAAAGTACACCACACCTCATTTTTTGGGGGAATATTTACAATTATGTTATCCTCTCAAATCATAGAATCCTTATAAAATTTAAGGACTACCAGTGGATAACCAACATCAGCCATAACCCTCTTGTATGGGGAAATTATTACTTTCTACTTCAATATAATTAATTGTTACCTAACTAAGTAGTGGATAGAATCATCTTGTTCCATAATCATTTTTTCTTCCTTGTGACCCACAAATCTCATTTAGAGCATGTTTGGTTTGGATGATCGTTGAATCCCTATTGGTCACAACACATTGAATAAATCCAAGACCTAATCCAATTTAAAATATCAATCCATATAATGATCATAATCAAATTTCAACCATGAAAGGGTTTGTGTGTAATACAATTAAATTTCAACCATTTGGGAATCACGAAGTATAGAGTCACTCTATTAGTCGTATGATGCAGAATCAATTATTGTTTCTCGATATGCCTTGGTGAATTTATCTACCTTGAATATTGTAGAATATACATATGAAAATTGGAAAATTTACTCAAGTAATGGGGAATTAATCTAAGGGGATATGGGTTGTACCAAATCACCGGTCATAGTTGTGTGCGCCCAAGATCATAGGAGGAACAAAAACATGGCACCCCTAAAAAGAATTTCTCACTCCCTAAAATTCATTTCACTAGAGGTAATGGGAAATGAGAGGATACCTCTTATTAGAAACCTAGAGAGTCAAAATTCTTCTCTATGGAAGACATGTTTTCGCAGTATGAAGATGGGATATTGAATCTCACATTTACTATTTGGAAATTTAATAGAAGAACTATTAAAACTGGGTATGACCATATAAAATTAGAAAATATTTACCATTATACTCATCAATATGTGTATATTTTTATATATAGATAGAATCTGAGCATCTAGATTGGTCTTGGTAAATACATTTAGTCGTCAAGAAATCTTGGGTTGAGGAAGACCATGATTTTCGTCTATTTTGTAAACAATATCACTCAAATCTGGATATTCACTGTATCCCAATGTGAACTTTCAGTTATTAGCCAATGAATGTTGGGTAACCTTATAATGATTTTCCAACTACCTTCAATCATGGGAAGACTGAAAAATTTTCCCGCATAACACCTCATCACCGATGAGTTTCATTTTACAAGAATAAGTGCCACAGATAAGAGACATACCCTAGTGTATATCGAATGGAATTTTATATATTTAATTGGTGGATGCCACCCAAACTTACCCAAATATAGAGATTCCAGGTTTCCAACAATAGATGGCTAGGGAGATTCATAGTAGCATATATCACACTTCAAGACCGGATGTGGCTCTTTGATGGGCCTATGAGTCTAGAAAGAGGAAGTAAAACTAATATGATTTGTACAAGCTTGAGTGGGTCCAGATTTCATCAAGTAGAATATCCTCATAGATGGGTCCATTATTGTCTAGGAGGATATTCCCTTATAATTACTAAATAATTTTTTCTCCATGCATAGAAAAACAATGGATGTTGTTCTACACAATTTCAAACAACATAAAATTGAAATGGTTTCTGACATTTTATACAAATGGAAATACATAATGTACTAAGTCATCATTCCACACCCAGAAGAATATCTATTAGATTTTTTAGAGAACCATTTAAATGAACTACATACAATGTTGAACTAATGGAAATATCTGGGAGGATTTTGGAGTTTACATACATAGTAAGATAATAGGGGGATTCAATTTGGTGAAATAGTTAAAAATATATGATTTCACTAAAATGAAATGTTAAATGGTCAAGTATGTTATATGCAATATAAATTATGAATAAACCAATTCCAGTGGCTACTAGATCACCCATTCCAGCTCCACATCAATTGAAACCTCTTTTCGAGAGATCAAAAAAATAACATCCCCCATCCAGATTAAAATAGAGATCATGTTCTCTAACAATATATGGAATTAATGAAAAAAAATTATTCATTATAAATTGGATTTTATTGTGGTTGATTTATTGCAGACATGGATACCAATATTCCAAATCTGTATGAGCTAATGAAATTTTGTGACATTTTTCTTAATGATTTCTCAGACTATATTACTTTTCACAAGAGGTTGGGCCACGCCATCCAATAATTCTTTGTCTTTAAATACATACATCATAGAATGGTTGAATTTATATATATGATAATAGGAATTAATCTAATGCAACTAACCCATTTTTCACCTCAAAATTATAGGAATATGGTGAATGTACAAAAGTTTTATATATGAGTGAATAAATGTTTTCTGACTGGATAACCTATAATATTATTGATCGAGATCACACCATTATCAAATAAAAAAATTTTAAATCAATATTTTTTCCATCACCTCCTATATCATTCCATTTTTAGTTATCAAACCCATCCTCTTAAGGAATACTTAAACGTTATAAATAAATCATTGAATAAGAATACATGTCTCAAAACTAATCCATACCAACCCAAACTATTCCAAATTTCTTTCCCTCTCCAATGATATAATTATTACTACCACACCTAATGTAGTCACCCTCATAAAAAGTGATATTATTTACCTATATGATATCCATTCACATAGAAGACCACTTCACTAATGGTGACTGTGTATATTGTCACATGTTCAACATGTTTGGACAAGGATATGGTGGTTTGGGTGATGCAATCATGGATGTGTTACTCCCCTCCTCTGAATCCATAATAAATCCATATATATGGCTGAGACCAAAAAATATGAACTTTTTTAAGACCAACTAGATCTTTGATCTACCCCTAAATCCATTGGAGTGGTACATATGGAATTTTTTAAAATTACTTATTGGTTGGTGTGCAACTATCTAGCCATCCTTGAAAAGTGATGAGATTATCTCAACTCAAACCATTTCATATAAGTATTCCATCAAATAATTTTCATATAATGGATCTAGGTTATTCAAGAACATTATCTTCCATGACACATTACAATGAGGAACCACATGTAGGGAATCAACAACATTTTGTACATAAGTATGAAATTTTGAAATAAATAGAAACTATTCAAAATAATATTATAATAATATGCCATTTTATTTTCACAAAAAACATCAGGGAAGTACATGGTGATGTCCTATGGTCCCTTGGGGAGTTTGAGATACAATTAGTTGATTCTTAGGTGTATCGAATGGAAAATTTTCTAGTAGAATGACATACCACACTCTTAATATCTTAGGATGATTGAGATAAATCCATTTTGGGTAAATAATAACACTATAAATATTAAGAAAGGTTGAAAAAGTTAAAATTATACGGTATCATGTAAATAATTATTGCATACCTTACTTTTTTTACAAATATATTACATATTATTATATGAATATTCATTAAATAAAATTAAAATCCACGTGAGATCCAAAACTGTATAATGTTATTGGAAACATGTATACACAAACAACTCATTCATAATAGATCTACATCACCTCTCAAATAAATTCTTCGGACCTATTACCCTTCTTAGATATATCAAACACAAAATATTTCATCATTTCCTCGGGAAGGGAAAATTATGAATTGGTGAGATCAGATGCAGAGTACTCTTAAACATGGGAGATGTAAAAGATTACATAAGCATAAAACGGGCATAAATATAAGAGAACATTATCATAACATATTAAGACCATACTATGTATAACATATATCAAAATCAAGAAACATGGGATAAATATTAGCAACTACTATAATATGAATCATAGTGGAATCAAATAACATGATCCATGATGTCATGACATTGGGATAAGTCATAATATTTTGTAAACCATAAAATCATCAATAAAATTCCTTAATTAAGCCCCACATAAATGATTATTATAGTGGATGGGGTTTAATCCACATTCCCTCCTATCCTTATACATTGTTGAAACCCAATAGTATCAGAGTTGATAGAGACCCTTACTGAACTAGGTTCACTCCACATTCCATCATAACCCCATTCAAGGATCACCTTCCCAATACACATAGTTTAAAGTTCCCCTCCACTCTATTTTTACTCATATATTTTTTAATTTCAATTAACATAATTAAAATACAAAAATATGAAAATATTATTGAAAAAAATTCTTTTAAAATACCATGAAAACATGGTATATATTATTCAATTCATTGATCTAATATGATAATGGGATATTCAATTTATGAAGTGTATATAATAATAAATATTCATTTCATATTTTTGAACCACTTTTAAAATTACTCATTTTAAAAATGACTACAATATTCTATACAAAAACTTTTTAGAAAATTCCAAAATGGTGGAAAATCACTTTAAATATTCATTATTTAGTTTTAAAGACATTTCTGAAAACATCATAATGAAAAAAACAATTAATAAAAAATATCTATGATCGATGATAGATATAAATTATGTTTTCCTTTAAAAATATCACATTAGAATAATATGTTCCTGAAGGGACTAAAATAAATGGAAAAAATATTTTACAAAAAAAATTAAAATAAAATTCTTGTTATTCATGAGTGACAATTAGTTAAATTTCATTTTATAAAAAACAATTATTATTAATTTTTACTATTAAATGTGATTATAATAGAAATGATATAACGTTTTGGTATATTTTAAATTAGAATATCCCTAAAAGAATAAATTATAATTAAACATTAAATATCCTAAAAATTATAAGATTAATGGTACAAAAATTGAAATAGGTAGGTTATAAAACCCATAAAATAATATAGGTTCATAGAATATCATATTTCCCAAAGAAACCAATTTGAGATGATGAACTGATTCAATTTTGGTAATATCCAAATAAAAACATCATTAATGAGATAATAATATTTTTATTTATAAATCCCCATAATTTTAATGAGAGAAATCATAAATTAAATTCATGTTTAGTATATATACATAGCAGAAAAATAAAATTGGTGAACATGGAATATGTCTCATAGATACAAAAATGAGGTAAGAACCCACCATCTCAAGTGAGATCTATTTCGAAATCTATCTATACATCTATATGATAAATTAGTATTTAATTTAGTTAAATAATATAATTATTAAAATTCATATAAAACCATATATGATCCACTTATAAAATTTTAACATCCATTTATAAAAAATATCTTCTTAAATTCATCATTTCTTGGTATTAACTATTTTTTTTCAATAGAGTTTCCATTGGGTTGTTCTAGTCCATGTACATTGATCATGGTTACATAGTTTACCGAATTTTAGGAAAGATTCCATTATAATACATATTAATTATATATACATTTAGAGTCATAAATAGAAGTTAGAGAATAAAATTAATTACATTGTTCACAAAGATGGTAGGACATACATATGCATGAACACTATATTCATTTTTTGGATAGAAATAAAGAAATGTAAATTGTAAATCACCATTATATAAATATTTATATATCATATATATCATATAAATTCCATAAATATATATTTATTATTATCAATGTAAATAATAATTTGAAAATTATTCACATCACTTCATGAATGTGGTAGTCCACACTTACTTATGTGCAATGTTATTGTATACCAACAGATGGAAAGAAGGTGGATCATGGTCTTAAATTATTATAATAACAAATAAAAATATTTAATACACCAAATATATTATTTTATAATGGATTATATGTATTTATAGAAGTTATAATATGAACATTAGTTGAAAATTCTTGGATACGAGTTATACTAGTTCCTTGAGAACCCTTTTTTGTCTTCCACCTTAACCCAAGTTAACCCATTTTATATTTACCTCAATAATAAAAATTTACAAGTAAATTTATTCAAAATGAAAGAAAATAAAAGGGATATATTTTAAAAAACAATTATGACCATCTAATTCAAAATATATAATCTATTTTTAATTATTGCGTTATTATACATTTCAAATATTAATTTAACATAAAAACACAAAAGAAAATGATAAATAGTTTGTTAAAAAGATAACTATTTTATTATAAAAATGTTTCTATTCTAGAATTAACCATAAAATAGGTTCCAATGAACATAATTTTATAACTAATTGTATGAAATAAATCACTTTCCCCTAAAACAATTAAAAAATAGAATTTTATTAATGCTTGAATTACAAATTTTTTTTTAAAAAAACTAGTATTTTTCACTCTTCACTGGAAAATAAATAATTTAAATAAAATCCCAATATTTTACCCTAAGATAATTTTTATATTATAATTTAAAAATGATATTAATTTTTTTTAAAAAATCTATAATATCCATAAATAAATTACATTAATAATTCACAAAAATAAATATAAACCATTTTGGATGAAAATGTATTTTGATGATTAAATACACTATAATTAAAATTGGGTTGTTATTTCTTATGAATCATGAAATAATTAAAAATTATGTCTTTTAAATATGTATATATATGTATATTTTAAAAATTATTACTTTTATCCATATTTTCCAATTAATAGGTTGTGTTGAAACATTCATAAGATAATTATATTTTGTGTTTTTTTATGATCATTGCTTCATGTTTTATATGTTGTTGATCACATTGTTATATTATAATATCAGGGTGTTACATTATCCACCATTATTAAATTTAATGATAAAAATTTTATCTTTTTGAATCATGGGTTTTATATTTTAAAATTATTTTTTTGAAAAATATCATCTTAAAAATCATTAATAAAACATCATTTGGAAATGAGGGGAAAGGAATTATGAATGTCATAAAGAATAATAAATAACTACAGTTCAAATCGTAAAAACATTAATAAGAATTAAAAATATACACATGAAGGAAAATTTTTATATCAAAATAATTAAAGAGTATATATAGAACCTTGGTCACTATAAAGTAAATGATTATAAGAAATCTAATGACAATGTAACAATAAATAAATAAGAAGTGAAAAAGGACATTAATTCATAAAAAAGAATAAAATTATATAAATTTTTTTCAAATAAAATTCTTGCTAGATTTGAGGAATTACTTTAAAATCATGACTAAGAAGAATTGTAAATACACTTACATTACATGGAACATTTCATACTTTATTCAATTTCAACCACAATCTCATATTTTTCTCCGAATGATGAATATTCACATTGATTTTTCACTCCAATAGAACTATAATCAACTATATAATCCCCAAAATAATATAATTATATTAATCCTATCATTAAATATTAACAAAAATGAATGGTTAGTATAATGTATGATAATATCCAAAATTTGTAAACATTTATATGATGAAATAATACATTTAACTATAGAATATTCATAATAACTAAAATAGTTATACATATATAATTTCTAAAATTGAAATATATTCGAAATATACTCTATATCCTCAACATTAAAAAATGTTTAAACCCCATAGCTGATCTCCTAACATTCACCTTATATCCCTAAAACAGAGTTTCATTCATCCTGAATAATCATTAATGTTAAACCATAAGTTAACCTAATACTTTCATGTATCACATCCCAATGAATCACATCCAAAAATATCATTTATCATCATGGTAAATCACTGTAAAATATTATAATATATGGTAATTCAAAAAAATACCATTATTAAAATTTAAATACTAACCTAAAAGGTAATACTTAGATTTTACATAAATATCACAAATAATATAGAATTGTCAATGAATCAATTTTCAACCATTATTATTATGTACATCATACTATAAAAATAACATACAAGACATATCCCCAAATTATATGGAAATATAATGGGTAATCTCTGCCTTAACAATGTACTCTTCCTAAAACATTGTAAATGTTTCAAATCACCTCAAAATCACATCACCTAAAATCACAAAAGGGGAATATACTCCTTTAAATGTATGATGAAACATAAAAATATAAACCCATGATGGTAATAATAACTCTTATGTTAACCTAAAATTAAAACCTATATGATTTAAAAAATTAATATAGTTCATATTACATAAATAAAATCACAAACCATTGAATATATTTATTAAATACAAAAAAGAAATAAACATCGTCAAATATGAATTCAATACATTTTTCATTAACTAACTAACCAATTTATAGGTAACTAGTACTATAACATTTATATAATCAATTTAAATCATTACTTTATCCATACAAAAAAGTGCCTCTTTAAAACAAAATCACGTTTATCCATTATCAGAAACATTTAAATATTGTTTTCAAATCCTAAAATAAAATATACTCTTGAAAAATCATGGATCTTTTATCCAAAATATCATTGATATAACATATTTATAATATAATTTCCAAATACTATTAAAATAATAATAAATTTACTTAAATGATATAAATGAAAAATGATATTCATTAGTGTGGTAGATTACCTTTCAATTAGGAAACTAACATGAATACGGACAATGTTATCCACATATAAGACATTGATTTATAAAATGTACTTATCTATTTACTTCATGACCCTCTATCTAAATCCTTATTTTTTCTTGTAAATTACTCATCCAATAACATTGTTTTTAAAATAGAATACATAATCCCATTCCTCTAATACATTTCACAGATTTCTCCTACCAACATTATTATCGTGCAGGAAACCAAATAATATTCCCTCCACAATCTTCCATTAACTCGACTTTTCTCTTAATATGTGACTTAAGAAACTAAAAAAAAGATGGTATTTTTAATACTATAAATAGATATATGACTTGGAATGATTATATGGGTTTTCATCTCATATCTCGTTTCATTTGGTTTCTCAAGAGTAAAATCATCCCATTTTCCATAAAATTCTATGTTAACACTAATAATATTGTTTCCATCGATTGACTAAAACAAAAGTATAGTGTGAGAAATAATAATAATAGTGATTAATCATATAATAATGATAAATCATTCACAAGATGTCTAAATTAGGAAAACAGATTTTCTATATATGAAACATTGTTTTTAAATAATGCTATCCTTGGTTATCTATTATTTAAACCATTCATAATAGTGACATGCATTCATATTTAGAACTTATTGTCTATTTTATTTTATTCAAACTACCAATTTTAATTAAAATATTAATATTAAGATTAAAATTAAATTAATACTTTCATTATAGATGAGTATTTTAATTTGAAATTCAAAATCAATGTATGAATTAGTTGGAGATTGGTCTGATGCGTATATTGTTCGAGGGTGGTTTATCTTAGAAAAAGTAATTTTATAGAGAGTATTAAGTTGAATATTTTATAGATATGTGTTATACATGTAATATTCAATGATCATATTATATATATTAATTAAATAATAGGAATAAATTTCAACTAGTTTCTTCCATGTGTGGTGCCTACGAATTAAATATGCATCATGTTCCTTTGATATTTTGTGGAATAATTTTGGTATCTCATTATAGTATAAGTAAATTGAAATAAGAATATTTTATCATTCACTATCTCAAGGGAAATATATTTGTTTTAATATATTTCCACTTTTTCCAAAACACATTTTTTAATGTCTGGGATGAACCGGTGTATTGTCCTAATACATGAAAAACTTCAGTTAGAATGTTATAATCTCTAATTGTTGTACTCACATCATGATTCTTGTTTATATATTGATACTGTAGGAATACATATCTCCCAAAGGGATATCCCCCTCAAACTGAGATGTGAAACCTATAAAACAACTATGTTCCTTTATATTGGTGTGTGTTTTGGTGTTTTTCAAAAATATTAACTACATCGTAATATATATCGAGGGTTGCATTGATTCATCCTTATAATATATCAAAATTTGATTCTGAAGTGTTTATAAATCATTTTTAATGTCAATACCTTACCAAAATATTTAAAAATTTAAATAATTTTTACATGAACCTTTATTTTCATGGAAATCCCATATAATATTAAAAACATGAGTAATACGTTATTAAATAATGAATACCCAGAACAAAATGTTGTTTTATTAATTCACTCCATAAATCTCCATTTTATTAATGTGATTAAAACTCATAATTTAATAAAATTCATGAGAATAAATAAGTAATAAAGTAAAATGGGTAGTGAATCTCAAGAAAACAATTTCATAAATTATATAAAATGTGTAAGAGGATTAACAATGATTGTTTTTTCAAAAGTATACTTCTATAAAAAATAGTATTTATATAAAATATTTCTCTCCTTTAGTATTATAATTCTCATTTAGATTGTTGTAAACCAATGTTTTATATTCAAAAAAATCATTCATATTTATTGTTTAAATCAATTCCACTCACATAATGAAACCAAGATTGATATCATGACAAAATAACACTTTTAAACAATGGTAATGTGGAATTAATTAACATATAGTTCATTCAAGATTATGTGGAATTAGTGATTAAATTTTCTAGAGAATCCACCAGACTCAATAGGATAAATTTATCTATATTAAATCCTAATAATAGGGTTTAAATTAAAATATCATTACATGGTTTGATGATTTCTTTTGGCTTCTTTGGTTAAAAATAATCCCTTAGTATTCTAATTCATCTACTTTTAACATCAAATATAACTTCATAAATTGTTTTATTAGTTGTTTTGAATTGAATAACCCATCATGGCTCACCTAATTCACATGTCTGTGTTTTAAAAGTAATGAAACTATTGTTATGATGGAATTGACCATAAATATTTAGTAACTATTGAGTCCATGAAGAAAATGTTAGTGAAACCAACCAAATAAGTTATCATATAAAATTTCTTTTAAAAATTTTCCATTAATATAAAAATATGAATTTAAAATGAACCACTAATATTTTTATTATGAATGATAATATTTTTCTAATAATTACTGGAAAAAAAATGGAAATTTATGTCGAATTCAGAAATCTAGAATTGCTTAGAGGTTAGAAACCAACTACAATTAAAATTGGAAATTTTCAAGAATCCTTTGAACACATTTTAGTACTATGTAACCATTAAACCAAATTCATTCTCCAAATTAGTATTAATACAAAATTTTAATAATATATGAACATTATATCCATAAAAAAAATAAATTTCTCCATATTCTAAATTACATTAAAAATTTAATGAATATAAACCCATAATCAAATCCTTGAAATAATTCTCAAATATTCATCCCAAAATATGAGAAAATATTTGTAAAACTACTATGTAGTCTCCTTCTAAAAATAGAATTATGGGTAGGTAGTATATTACCCATAGAATCATTACTAAAGTAAGAGAATATGAATCCCAACATAATTTGATGAATTCCACCATTATTTGGTTAAATTTATAAATAAATCCCTAAATCTATGAAGTAAGATTATAGAATAAAAAGTTATAGGTTTTTTTATAGTGGAGGGTTGAATTACCATAAACATATTTATAAAATACATCAGGGATTACCCTTAGAATAATTGGTATGAATGGGGTTCAATAGGAGACCAGGATGGGACATGGAAGGATCTCTCAAGCAGTAGTAATGAGTGTTGATTAGAGGGAAGGATAAATATATTTTATTAGGTTTATGGAAAATGAAAAAATTCCTCTCTAAATAATTCTTCAAAGGTACGTGGTACTCAATATGGTACTAGTAGGTATCTATAAGAACACCCAAGGATTTCCTAGACATTTTCCTGGTGAGAAACTACATGGTGGAATTCCACCGAGTTCCCTATTCTTCATGTCTTTATAAACTCTATATAGATTTGATACATAGGTACCACTAACATCTAAACACTATAAAAAACAACAATCCACACCAAGGAAACTCATAATTCTTTCTCCCATGCATGATATAACATCCACTTCCCAAAATTAAAATTGACACATTAATATGAACAGACCATTCAAAGAGGCTTAAACATTAACCATATAATAATTACCACAGAGATATCAACAACACCATTATCGAGGTAATCAAGTCATTTTAATTTTATCCTTCCCACTCTATCACTTCTCATTATTTATAAAATGTAGGACTCATTTACGCAAATATTTACTAACACTATTTCATCAGTTTATAAACTAAGGAATCCACTAAATTCACAACGAAAAACACTTATATCAACCTAAAATCATCACATTCATATAATTTATCTTCTAAAATTTCCAAAAAATAATCATAACTACTATATATAACCCAAAAAACACCTGAAAATACATTTTAAAACATATATCTTACATTGAAGTCATAAACCCCAAATTTTATTTAAATCACCAAAAACCAAAATGTTCTAATATCTATTAATATAATATTAATTCATATCCTAATTACTCATTATAAATTTGATTAATTAAACATTAAACAAACACAACACACTAATTTACCATATGATATCAACACTTAGGTATGCACCATAATCCTCATGATCTTTCAAATACATGGTATGGTACATCGCTACATATTATTCTTTATATACTGACTATTCCTAACCATAAATTAAAATTTTATTCCCCAATATATTAACTTATCAAAATGTTTCTATAAATAAATTCATAATTTCATTTTTTATAAATCATTTCATTTTCAAAGACATGATATTTAGATTATCGACCTATTATAAAATTTCGGTTAGTGATAACTTAATCCAATATTCCTTTTTAATAGTTCATATAATTTAAATGAAAAATTAAAAGAATGATGTACAATATATCATATTTAAATTGAATGTTAAAAACTAAGGTCTATTTCCAAATCCCCAACCCATTTTATTTCAATAATCAAAAATTAAATTTCAATACTATTGTTATCACGTTAAACACAGGTAAGGGTAAAATAGTTAACACAAATATTATTTTAGATAATGTCCTAAAAAAAAATTCTTTCCAAGAATGCCATTGTTTCCCAATAATAATTTATTTCAAAACCCATCATTAATGAGTCTTCAAGGCTATTTTTAAATAAAATGTTTTCGATTACATTAATATTAAATGATTTCATTTACCTGAAAGAACCATCAAACTCTTCATGATTTCACACAACGCATAAAAAAAGATCATTTTGACATAACAAGAATAATAGTTGTTTAAATGATTGTATGAGTAATTTTTTTAAAAATAAATTCATTAAATTTAGGATTATTGATTAATAGATTTCACTAACAAGAGAACTAGTATCATTCATTGATAAATTGACTAAATTAAAAATTTATAAATAATCCCTCAATAAATTTAAACTAGATAATCAAATAAATTTCTCAATTTTGGTACATTTAAGATGAATGAATAACTTTTTAGAAAAATATATAGATCAATTATAATAAATTTAAACAATAGTTTGTTCATATCAACCTAACCATAGTAGAAAATATAAGTAATAAAACACAATCTAAATATTATTGATGTTTTATCTAATATAATACTCTAATTAATCTAAATATAATATAAACACCACTACAATGAATAAAATATGGTATTAAATCCTCTATGTATCTACTAGTTGATTCTGAACATTTTTTATGTGCTAAAATAAAGATTGGATCCCATTTTATCTATGTACACAACCCTTAATTATCACCAAACCATACTTGAGGTACGAAAAAAATGATCCTCACTCAACCATATAATACCCATAATGCACCAAACCATCCCCTTGTATATTAATATTATAATATAAAGATATTCATGAAACATTTTTTATGGTTTATTTCTTAATTAATTATATCCTATATTTTATATAATAAAATTCAAATCCCACTAATTATCAATATTTCATGGATTCGACTTATAGAGTCCCAAATATAGGTTCACAAAACATTCCTTAATCAAGATTAGAGTGAGACAATGAGTCCAATGTAGTCCCTAGGGGGTGGAGAATAGTGTCTCATGTCTATATATAAAATTAGAGAAGGATTTATGAACTTACTTTGTAAAAAATCATTGTCAAGATCTGCCAAGAATGAAACATGAAACATTATTGGGTCGGATGTTTTCTAAATAAAATCCAATTTAAAAAATAATATGAATTAAAATACTAATATAATCATGATACAACTTACTAAATGAATGTATACAATACCAATCCACAAAAAATAAGAAAAATCCATACCGACCATAAATATATGGTCAAACCAATAAGGCTGATGCCCAAGAATATAAAAGGGATGTGGCAGATATACAATCAAAATAACTAAAACCCACATCCATTTTACTCTAGTAGTGATTAATAATTCAAAAAATGAAATAAATGAATATAAATTAATCCAAATACACCCATAATCTACAAAAGTATGAATTAAGGCCTCAAAACCAAAAGTAAAGAAGCGTGTCCACAAAGGTGTCTTTGAAGAGAATGAGAATAAATACTCAGTAAGCCACCAAAAAAGTGCATCAAATCACATGGTGATATATGATTTATATTAAGTAGCATGAATATGAATGTAGAAAAATATAAAAAACTAATTTTATGAGAATTTTGAAAATAATGTAATGTAGTAAAAATTAAATATGAAATTTACTCTATAAACAAATTGGTTGGGAAAGTTATAAATGATTTATAGTCTCTCAGGTAAAAAAAATTATATGTTTCAAAACACTAATAAAATTATAAATGATTATATAGACATACATTTATCTATGATTTGAGTCAATATATTGCACAATTCCACCATGATGATCATAATTTTCATAGATGACTACCAGATACAATCCTATAATGGAGGAATTGTATGTAAATATATATATCTCTGTGTTTGTGTGTGTGTCTGTGTATTTATATGTGTATATAAAATTTGATTCTATCCCATCATTATAATCGAGAAGATGTTATGGAAGGAACATATCGAATACATTGGTTAAAATTACCAAGGGAAGGATATTATAAAACCTATTAAGCACACCCAAGTTGGCCCTTTGAATGAACCGTTGTTAATAAGGACCTGATAGTGGGATTACCTAAGAAATAAAATTTCATGACATGTGAGAATGAACAATTACTTCACATGGGTTATTCTTCTTAGATATAAATAGGATCCACAAGTACCACATTTATACCATTGGGATGAAAAATAGATGGTCTAAAGCTTAGATCACATAAGTAACTCACCATAGACCCCAAATTCCTTATACTAGTTTTTTATTCCATAAAAATTTGGAATTAGTTTAAATATAGGCTAATTTAGTTCCACCAAAGTCATATAATGTGAATAAACATTTTACGTAACCTCTTACTTCCATATTTAATATCACTGGTGTGAAGGAACCTTAACAATCTAGACACTTGTGATCCCTGCCATCCAAAGGAATCCTTGTAAACACTTAAAAATGGGGTGGTTATTTTCCCATATTTTATTGCACAGAGAATATCATCAACCTAGTACAACATATGTGTAGCCTATACGTTGTTGACTAACTTCTACATGGAATAAGGCCACAAAAATTCACCTAAAAATTACATGGGTGAAGGCCTTCCTTGACCATAGAACCGCATAGGAATGGTCTTCTTCTAGAATTTTATAATGGAATCATTCTAATGTTGATGCACCATGAACTTTATAGATTTTATGGTAGGTAGTTACTCTAAAAACATCTCTCATTTTGATATTCAATTTTCTGATCCCCTCCATAGACATATAATTAAATTATTAAAGTATTTACACCATCGTGAACATAATTCAATAAATAAATCCCTTGGTAATTGTTGTCTATTTTATGTTCTCCCATTATACAAAATCCCTCATGGTGATTGAGATAATGAATCATTTTGTTAAAGAGGTACCCATTCACATGGGTAGTAGTAGGATATATAATTTTTCAAATCATAGAATTTACCTCTAGTGTGATCCTAGAAATGTTGTAAAATTCCAACAACATATTTATCTTAAATTTTCCAATCATCAGAATTGTAATCCCCAGTCTAGTTTTATTGAGGATAATTATGAAGGTTACTTTCTTTCAATATTAATATCATTTATTATAGGATTCTATATCACTACACCATAAATATATCCTCCATCACCTGTTAGTGGGTTTGGAGTAAACTCATCATGGAATCCTTTCCATATATACCCAATTCAATTCCATTATCCTTATCCAATTAAATTCTCCAAAAAAATCATTATATATGTTTCTCATACTGAGCATTAACCTTGTGGGATTAGAGATTTTATTTTATTACACTATTATCAAATATCAATGATTCTATAAAGGCCTACTTTATAATTGTAGTCCCCAATGATCATCTAATCTAAATGGAATATCATTCCACATTCTAAAAAAATATGCATGGAACCTCCTCATGGTTTAAAGATAAAATTATATTATTATGTATTATCATAGTTTTATACCCTTAAATTCACATGATCATATTCATATTGAAATAATAATATTGCTCTAAAATTACCATATTCCATATATGAAATCCATTTAAATTTCCATATTCAAAATTATGCATCTTAAGGATGAACCCATATTCATAATCCCAAAAAAATCATCTACTTATATAAATGTTTATAAAACATATTTCTATACATATGGAATTCATTAAATGTATCTTACATCATAGTAGAGTTAAAATTAATTAAAAAATAATATCATTACAACTAGATGTCAAATTATATGGCATAGTTAAACCACAATACCCTAAAATGTGTTAGAAGAACTATGTGTTATTTTATTCTGATTTTTATGGGATATATATTATTCCACCTTGAAGTTCAAACACAAAATCATTAACCTATTTATTTTATCCTCATTGGGGTATATCCTCATGAGATCATTCATGTCATTCCATCACTACACAATCCACATATATGTCTAGACATCCCATTTATTAGGCTCATATTTCCTATAGATTCAGTATCATCAATCCATATTATAGATTGAATCATTTCATAACCTATATGAGTATATTTATTATAGGACCTATCATCTCAACCGCTATGGAAAATACTTCATGGGCAGTGATATTCCTAGGTTTGTAATCCTATGTTTCCAACTTGTATTCATTAGTCCATATTCCATATGTGGTCATGAAAAAAGGGTATCTAATGTGTATGTACCACAAAAACCATTTCATTGAATCATTTTCATATTAATACATTCTGAATGAAATTAAATTTCATGTATTTATTCTTATCACATGAACATAAAATTTCTGATTTTTCCTACTATGTGTCCCTAAAGACTTTTTGGTTCAATTCCCTCATCAATATTAGTAGGATGACCCTCATTGGGATAAATACTAGCACTATAAACATAAATACCCTTCCTACATGATGATAAAATATATAATTCATATTTGATAGGGTTTAAAACATAATGAGAAATAAATAAAAATAACGATTTAATACTAAGTAACAATATGGAGATCCTCCGATGAGTGAAGATGTCACCATTAATGGACAACCTCTGATACATAGATATGTTCACATTTATAGAATTCCAAGAATATGATCATTCATTCACACCAACTAAATCCAATTAATGGTTATTATATATTAGGATAAATCATATCATATTGAGATTTGGGAATGATTTTTTAACATAATATAAATATATATTAGAGTCTCTAAGTACGTAATAATTCCCCCCAATAGGGTGTGTTGTACCCAACCTCCCTTCTACTCATCCAATCTGAGATAAGTTTTTTATTGGTAATATACCCCAAGGAACTGACGTATTTGGAATGAAATCCCACATCTCATTATGTATATGGGATCCAATCTATGTTTCCTATAACTAAAATAAATCCAATTGACTATGTTTTATTTTAGTTAGAGTGCCCAAATCCAAGGATTGTGAATCCATGTCCAACCCCTCACAAAACATAAAGTTTTCCCACCATAGATTTGGTCAATAAATAAATGGAAAACCTCACAGAAATATTTTTTCAACATAAAATTAAACAAATGAGATTCTAATTCTTGGTTAGTTAAAGATGGGTTATTTTTTATGATAAATAGTTTAGACTGACTAAAGATTAAATTTTTATTAAAAACCAAAAGATAAAGGTTTGAAAGTGGTGAAGATAGAATATCACCTGAATTTTTGTTCTCTACATTCTATATTTGTGAATTTAGTTACCCTTCAAATTATATCTCTTTAATATATGGAAATGGGGTCCTCATCGTGTATGCATTCTAGCACGACCCCTGAAATTTTAAGAGAAACCTCACTTATTTTTCATCTTCATCACTAGGTGGTGAACAAAATATACATAGAGTAACATCGACATCATACCATTCCATCCAAAGGGGTCATGAGAAAGGGTCTCTGGAACAAGACCATTATTCCAAATAATTTTGAGGAAATCCATGATAAAGTAGTTAATTATTTCACCACCACCAAATGCTTCTAGATCATATTACAAGATTAGGAAAACTAGTACTTTTCACATCATTGGATGGTACATCATAGATTCATCCCTGAAATCACCATGGTTATAGATTCTTCTTGGGGTATCTAGTCAACTCTTTCCACCAGCTTCATGCAACCACATCCCCTTAGCCTCCTACTGAGGGTTCTTCCCAATAGTCCACCTCAATAGACACCTAGATCCAGACATATGGGAAATCTCAAAAGGGAAAGTTTAATATATTAGTGGGAATACATACCCATATAAAATGATGAAACTAAGTGATATATTACAATGACATACATTGAGAAAGATTATATCCATGTTTTCACATAGAACATCTACCAATATATTATGGAAAAAGTAGGGCTAGGAACATACTCCTATCTCTAAAAATGATTCTCATTGTAATATCCCAATGAAAAATAAATGAAATGAGTTGAAATATAAATCCATTTAAATTGAATATGTATTATAGAATATCATTATGAATTTGAATGAGAAGCCTCATATTTAAGTAAAAAATCTTTTAATATTCTATAATATCCCAAAAAAATTTGAAGAGACTCATTGAAATATTGTAGAAATCCTTAAATAACACAAAAATATTTCTATTCCATCTGAAAGAGAAGCATATTATCTTATCCCTCATGACTAGATGGTTACATTGGATTAATAATATATTTTTGTCTAATTTCAGAAAAATATTTACATATCACAATAATTGAAGAGGCATGGGAATAAGCTCATATCCCTTTTATAACTAGGGTTTATCAATCATATTTGATAGTCACCTTAGGATATGAACATATTCAAATCAATGTGAGGAAATAGAATATTCCAAATGAATAGTAGGATAGGTAACATATTCATGTTCCATCCAAGGATAATCAGTATAAACCTAAAGCCTCCTCAGGGTAATACCATATCCCTATAAAAAATTTAAAATATTATTTGCATATTCATATAGATGGTAAGAGAAATTTTCAAATTATTACTCCCCAAAATGATAGATTACATAGTTAACCAGTATAGTTCCAGTAGGGTAATGGAAAAATCCCTTCACTCTAGAGGTCTATTTACATATAATTGTTGGGAATTAACATTAGAACTATTTGAAAACTCCCACATCAACCAATGCTAGCCACCAGATTCTGACAACCACCCATAGGTAGGTTTATATTACTATAAACAATTTGGCTGATTACAGTTATTTCCCATTATATCCTTGATTATGGGAACATTTCCTCACAATATTCAAAGAGATTCGTCAATATATTATAGTTTCCAATATTAAACTGGCTTATGTCCAGGCTCCACCAAAATTATCAGGATGTAATATTTTTATTAGATTTTATAAAGAGAATCATATTCATAACATGAAAAATGATATCATCCATGAGAAAATATTTAACATATCAATAGAATATCAATGAAATTTTGAAAATTTGCATATATAATATGACAATATCAACCAAGAACTTCCTCTACATAGTTGCATAGAGATGGATTATCGGAATCCCTCCAATTAAATGTTTTATGAATAACCTCCCCAAGGTGATATTTTAGCTAGGAAAGGATATAATACAATTTTAAATGAACCTTATATTATATATTTTGTTTAAAAACTAGGTTTTAATTCATATGGTTCCCCATTAATTTCAAGAATCATGTCATCTTGGTTAGTATTTGACTCAATGTTTCCATCTCTATCCCCACCTTCGACTGGTCATGAGTATTTCTTTTTCAAAAGGGACCTCTATGGTCTAACCCATAAGATTAATATGAAATTTATGGAGAGGATGCAATGGATATCTTGAAATATTTATCTGATAAAAATATCCCAACTATATTCTTACCCACATCCTCATCATGTTATTAAATCCAAAATGAGTTAAATGTAGTATCCATGCATTACCTACTCCTGAACATGTGGGTAAATAAATATTATATAATTTCTCAAAAACAAAAATTTAATTGTTTTTCTAATTATCTCTAGGTAGTGAAAATGTTTTCTGTTCAAATAAATCTCCCTGTATTCTCTATATCATGCAACCCAAGGTTATAAAATCATTATGAGAACCTATAAAACTCATGTACTGAAAGCCGAGTGGCCCTCCCACAATTGTTTATTCATCTAATGTACACAAAAAAAGGCCGACAATGTATGGATAGTTATGCTTTACCTAATACCAAGGAATATAGATCACCATGAAAACTATATCTTGTTATTTCATTGCTGTAATAAAGGAAACAATTATGAACAATGCATGATCTAGTGGGACAATCCAATAAGATACACCCATTTATATATAGAATTAATGTTTCATCATTAGAGATAGTGGGGTTTTAGTAATATACCTATATAGTTCTCCATAATTTTTGACAATACATATTATATTTAAGATCAGAATATCACACCACAAGTATGATCTCAATGGCATGTATCTCCTATTCCAATCATGCACCACACTAAAATCATGATAGAGGAAAAATGATTCAAATAAAAAGAATTATTGAAATACTATATTATGGATCTATACAAGGGACCCTTCCCCATTTTAATAGTTAAATTTTTACTATATCCTCAACCACATGTATCATATAATTATTATTCGATTCATACAATATTGTAGCAGCTCAAAGTCAACCAAACCTCATATAGATTGGGGTAATATTTACCATTATTAACGCCTCTAAAATTGTCAAATCCATAGTATGTTTAGGGAGTAAAAGTGGATTCCAAAAATCATCCCCAACCCTTGAGGAAGAGGATATTAAAATAATTTCCTTCGATAGGATTATTCTTATCTTGATTGGGCAGTGGTTTACATCATCCAATACCTTAGTGATTTATTTTAACATGGGACCCTCCAAACTCATCTAGTGCATGTGTAGGTGAGGATGATTGAAGAATACCTTTGGGACTATACTAATTCAATTAAACTACATTAAAAATACATTTATAAATATCAAACCCCATAGAAATAATAATAAAATAGTACCCTTTGAGAAAAGGGGTTGAGTGGAAGATCGTGAAATTACTCTCATAGAAGAATATGGTAGTGAAAAGTAACTCGATTACTCAAATGATGATGAATTGATTTTTGTTTCATGTTATAACTTGGTGAATTTATCTATATGTAATATTTTAGAAGATTCATATTAATTCACATACACCAAGTCTTGTAAAGGGGAAATAATATGAGGTGGTGTTCGTTGTACTAAATCACAAGTCATGGTTTTGTACACCCAAAATTAGTGTAGGGAGTAGATCATGGTACCACTAAACAAAGATTTTACACTCCCCAAATTTCAATCTACTAGAGACGAAGGGAAATGTGTGGAAACATATTATTAGAAACAATGAAAATCACAATTCCTCTCCATGGAAGAGGAATTTTCATAGTATGAGGTTGGGATATTCAGTCTCATATTTATCAATTATGTATTAAATATAAGAAATAATTATACTCGGTATCACCATAAATACTAGGAAAATATTTACACTCCCACTCTTCAATATGTGATTAATTTTATCCTAGGGTTGTAATCTGGACATCCAGATTGGTTTGGGTAAATATATTCATTCTTTATGAATTCATAGATTCAGAAAGACCATTATTTTACGCCATTGTTTAAAAAATATCCATCATATCCACATATTCACCCTATCCTAGAGTGAACTATTAGTTAGTGGCCTATGAATGGTTGGTGACCTTGTCAATATTTTCATTCTACCTTCAATTGTTGGTAGACAAAGACAACATTTCACCCTTAACTCTTCACCACTAATGATTTACATTCTACATTAATAGAATCCATGGATATGAGACATGAACTAGTGTATCCCGAATGAAATCCATATCCTGAATGGGTGGATTCCACCCCTCCTCCACCAAATTAAAGGAATCCTATTTTTTAAACCATTGATGTCCATGGATATTTGGAGTAGCATCTCTCAGACATCATGACCCATTATGGCACCATGATGTTCCCCTAATGACAAAAAGGGGATGAAAATCTGTGGTTCCTTGTGTAGACTCATGTGGGCCAGCTTTCATCTGGTATAATATCCTCCTCCAAGGGTCCACCATTCACTTGGAGGATCTCCCTCGATAATTAATCAATATATTTTTCTCCGTGCATTGGATAATAATGGTTGTTGATCTGTATAATTGTAAAAACTTCAAAACGTATGAAATTGTGACATTATTTCAAAATAGAAATACCTAATATAATCAATCAGTGTTCTACTATAATAAGTGTAGCTATTATATATTTTTCTAGAAAACCTCTTTGATGAACTACTTACACTGTTCTACTAAATGGCATATCAGGGGAAATTTTTGTAGTTTTCATATACAATAAAATATCTAGAATGGTCTATTTGATGTATTAGGTCCAAATTTAACCTATGAAATACATAAAATTGTAAGGGTTTATTAGAGTATATTATTATTCATTTATGATAAAACCAGTTCTAGTGGCTACTGGATGACCCTTGAATGCTTCACATCAACTAATGCCTCCCTTGGGAGATAAAAAATATCCCCCATCAAGATCTAATAAGATATGAAGACCTACATCAATATGGTGAATTAATGGAATAAAATATTCATTCTAAATTGAATATATTCATGGTTAAATTATCATAGACATGGAAAAATTACTTCATATAGTATGATCCTAGGGAATTTGGTGAAGTTTGCATCAATGATTGTCCAGACTAGTTATATTTTCATCATATGGTGGGAGACACCATCCAATATTAATATATCATTACATATATCATTCAAAATATCGATAATTTTTAAAATGAGATACTATGAAAAAACCTAATGAAATAGGAACCATTATAAAGCACCACACCAAAGTATTATGGTGATTTTAAATAAGTTCTATATTTAAGTGATTGAATGTTCCCTAACATGATAAAAGAAAATATTCCTGATTAGGATCATTCCATTTTGAAGGGATTTTTTTTGTAAATTGATAGTTTTCCTATAACCTCATACATCATTAAAACTTTGTTCATCAAACCAACCCTCTAGAGGAAGACATAAACAACATAATCAATACATGGAACATGAATTAGAGTATCATTTGACACCAAAACAAACCCAAACTTATGAATATTTCTTTCTCCCTCTAAATAGATATTGATAATCACCCCTCTAGATGTAATCCTCATAAAAATAGATCCTATTAATCTCTACTACTTACATTCACTTAGATGACCACTTATTTGATGATAAATATGTATAATATCCGGAGTTCCCCATGCCTATCTGAATTTATAGAGGTACGGGAGATACAATATTCGACATGCCAATCATCTTCTCCACATCCCCAATGATTCCATATATATGGTTGAGACCCACTTATAAGAAATTTGGTAACACCATGAAGATTTGGGATACACCCCTCAATCCATTGATTTCATCCAAACAAAATGGTATTAAAAATGGTTGGAGGGTGTGAAACCCTATGGTCAATCTAAGAAGGTGATTAGATTAGCTCATCTCAAACCATTTTGGATTGTTATAGCTTGACATTATTTACATGTGATAGATCCATCTTATTAACAAAAATCATCTCCTATGATGCATTCTAATGAGGAACCACATGTAGGGAATGGAAAATATTTATTACAAAATATGACATTTTGAAATATCTAGAGGTTATTCATATTAATCTATCAATACTAGGCAGTCTTCTTATTTTCAAAAATCTCATGGAGGCACCTGTTAAGTCCCTCTAGAGACTTGAATAGTTTGAAAGGGAATTAGGTTTAGATATGGTGTATTGAGTGTATGAATTTTTAAAAGATTATTATACAACACCCTTAATCACTTAGGATGGTTGAGATAAACCCATTCTGGGAAATATTAAACCTCTATAGATTTCAGAAATTCTTTAAAATGATAAAATTCAATTGAAATTGTTTGATAATTATAAAAAAACATAGTTTGTGGTAAGAAAATATTGAAAATTAGTAGATTAGTATTCATTACGTAACAATATATACCATGAAATATAAATAAAGGTTTAGTTCCATTGGAAACCAAGTTTCCTTAACAACTCATTCGTAAGAGATGTAAATCATCTCAAATTTTTCATCACAAAAATTACCCTTATAAATAATGTAAAAAATATTTCTTCATATCATTAGGAAGGGAAATATTTGAATTGGATATATCATATGCTCGATAATGGTAATCATGGGAGATATTAAAAATTATATAATATTAACATGAGCATAAGGGTATGAGAATATGATAATATCATATTAAAACCATACCCAATATACCATTGATAAAAATCATAAACCATGGAAGTTTCTAGAATGTGAATCCGAATGGAATCAAAGAACATAATCCAAGAGGTAAAAATATTGACATAGAGCATAATTTTGGGGAAAAAACAAATCATCAAATATCATTTCCTTAGTTAAGTCTCGCATCAATTAATATCATAGTTGAATGTGTTCAATCCATATTAGCACATATCCTTATCCAAGGTTAACAACAACATGTATCAGAGTCGACACAGTCCCATAATAAATCAGGTTAACTCCGCACCCCATCATATCCTCATTCAATTTTCACTTCCATAATTATTAGAGTTGACATATTCTCTCCAATCCCTATTCCCACATTTATTTTTCATTTTCGAATAACATCATGAAGGTACAAAAAATAAAAAAATTATAATTATTTAGATTTTAAAATACCATAAAAACTTGTTATAGACGATTCATATCATTTATTGCTAATGATAGTGGGATATTCCATTTATTTTTTGTGCATCAAAATAAATACAGTTTTCAATTTCTAGAAAACTGTAAAAATTTCATCATTCAGAAAATTCCAAGAATATACCTTATAAAATATTTCTTAAAAATAAATAAATGGTAAAAAATAACCTAAAATATTCATATTATAGTTTTGAAAATATTAACGAATTTTTTAACGAAATTTTTGACAAATAATAAAAATAATATTTGATCGAAGTGAGAAATAAAGCAATTTTTCCTTAAAATAATATTTTATAATAATTTGTTCTTAAATAGACTAAAATGTATGGGAAAATTGTTATTTATCACAAATAAACAATGGAGAATAAAACTATTCTTCCTATTGAGATATAATTCATAAAATTTCATTATCAAACGAATAATTAAAAATAATTTCAAAATACATATTATAATATAAATCCTTTACCACATTGGAATCTTTTGAATTAGAAGTTTCACGAAATGATAACATAAAATTAAACCTTAAATATTATGAAAATTATAATCTTTAGGGTAAAAAATGTGAAGGGTGAAGTATATAGACCTCATAAAATAAGATAGGTCCATTGAACAACATATTTTCCAAATAAAAAAATTTGAGATATTAAACCCATAAGAGTTTGGTAATATATAAATAAAAACCACATTAATGTGGTAATAATATATATATATATATATATAAATGACTATAATATTCATTATAATAATCATAAAATAAATTCATTTGTAGTATATACACCACGCAAGTGAACCATGTGGTGAGAAATGCATATGTCACAAAGAATCAAAAATGATATGAGAAACCATTACCTCAAGTAAGAAATATTTCAAAAGATTACTAGGATTGTATATAATAAATTAAAATATAATATAAATATATAAAATAATAATTTAAATTTTTATATTAACATATACAATCCACTAAAATATTTTTACACCCATTTTTTAGTTATTTCTTATCAAAATTTACTTTTTGGAATGTTAACAGTTTTTTTTATTAGAGTTTAGGTTTGGTAGTTATGGTCCATGTACATTGATCAGGGTGCCAAATTATACCAAATTTAAATGATGAGATAATTATAATATATATTCATTATATATACCTTTAGAGTCATCCATAATATATAGAGATTGAATAATTAATTACACTTTTCATGGAGACAATATGCTATACATACGCATGAACATTTTTTTTTATTTTTTAGAGGGATGGAAAGAAGGAAAGGAAAATGGTAAATAACCATTATATAAAAATTATTTCATTAGGTATTTATTATATATTTTTTAATTTTTTAATTATTACCATCCATGAAAAGAATAATTTAAATTCAAAACGCATCACTTTGTGGAGCCGGTAGTCCACACGTAAACACGAGCAACATTTTTTTATCCAATTAATAAAAAGAAGGTTGATAATTATTTTTTAATTTTATTATTAAGAATTAATTTTATTTAAAACAATAAATACATTATTTTATAATGTATACCACGTATTTTGAGGAAATATAAATAAAAATACCATTGAAAATTCTTGGTTAAAAATTATAAAACATTGTTGAGAACCATCTTTTTTCTTACACCTTATACCTTGAGTGAATAGTATTTGGGAAAGAACATTGGATATTTAATGTCTTAAGGAAAGAAAATATGGTATTAATTGAATTATTTTTTAAAAAATATGTCTAAATGATTTTTAATATCGAATTAGGGGTGGTTTGATTTTATATGTGAATGGAGGGGCGCTCTTGCAATTATATAAGTATTAAATTAAAATAAATTAATATCGATAAAAAAATAGAACAAAATTTATATAATAAAATTATAATACGAGGATGAGTAGATATAATTTAATTAATTTTTTTAAAATATTATGTATTTTTTCACACTTATCTATTAATATTAATAACTCATTAATTTGTTTCACAATTACAATAACATCAATGTTTTTTTTAATTTAGGGATCGATTAAGTTACTATAAAATGAAAAGTGACCCTAAAATAGGATATTTTTAAATTGAAAACTATATAAAATTAAATTATAGGAAGATTATATTTTTATTAAATTTGTATAATTTAATAGATCTTGTTTTATTATAAAATATCAATATTGAAATTTTCTTATGTATGTGAAATGTTATACTATAATATCATCAAAATTATTTTAAAATTGTTCCAATATGAAATTTTTTCAATGATAAGGAACATAATATATATTAATATAATCATCTAATGAAATTTTAATAGGTTTATAAATCATTTTATTCCTTATCATTTGGTTTAACCCCTTGGTTATCCAATATTAACCTTAACAATGGTAATGTATTCTTCAATAAAAAAGGGTTATGATTTTTCATTTAAAGCTAAAATTGGATCATAAATTCCCAAAATATGAATATTTAGTCCATTTATAATTCTACAAATCCACTCCATTTATTATTATAATTTTGATATAAATAAATAATTTATATTTAATATAAAATACTATAAATGTCATTTTAAGAACTATTCAATTAATTTTACATTGAAAACATGTATTTATTTATATAAACAGTTAAAAAATATCTAATATGTTATATGTAACTTAAAATTTCATCAGAAAAAATAACTCACCCATAAAATATGTGTTACTATTTTTTAAAATAATTAACACATATTTTTTATTTCTTACAAAAGTTTTGTGTTAGCTTTTCAGATGATTTTAAGGTATTTTTATCATCACTAAAATTAAAAAAAATAGAAATGATAAAAAATTTAATATTACATAAATAAACTAACTAATGAGATGTTTTTATACCTATCACAATATTTTATATTTATTAAAAGTAAGAAAGTGAAATTGTAGACATTATCATTTAATCAAATATTAAAATGGTTAAAAATAAATACAAAAAGAAACCTAAGATCATATTTTCTTATTTTGATTATTATGGATGAAATTAAATAATTCAATGAAATAATAAATTTTTTAAATAAATTGGAATCCTTATCACATTAGTATAAACTAAATTTAATCCATTTTACCATTACTGTGAAAATAAAAATATAGAATTGTTTCTATTCATATTGAACAAAAATAAAATTGATCTATATAAAAAAAGTGAAATACAATTTCAATATATAGAATATATGTTTAAATATAAAATTTATTGATGTTTCATAAATTAATTTAATATAAAAACACAAAATGAAAATGATAAAGAGTTTTTTAGAAAAATAATTATTTTATTATAAAATGATTTTGTTTCAAATTCAAAAGTAAAATCGATTTCATTAAAAACAATTTAATTAATAATATTATAAAATAACTCAGGTATCAATAATTTTCTTTTAAAAATGGAACATATATAATTATTGAATTATAAATATAGACTCTAATAAAAACCAATATTTTTAACTATTCAAATTAAAATAAGAAATTTAATTAAAATCGAAAAATTTTACCCTATGGTAAATTTTAATTTATTATTTAAAAATGATATTAAATATATAAATATCTATATCTATATTTTCTAAAATAATAATTAATATATTTTATAATAAAAATTAATAATTTCTATTTTTGATGAAAATGTATATTAAAGAATAAAATTACTATACCAAAAATTGTATCCTTTTTTAATATGAATATATTAAAAAAATTATTGTTTAATACCTGTATATATATATATATCATAATTTGGATACTTCTATCCATACTCTCTAATTAAATGACTATTTTAAAATATTCTCAATGTAATTACATTTTTGTTAATTTTTTAAGCTCGTTGTTTCATGTTTTATATGCTATTGATCATTGTGTTCTCTTTAAATCATAAGGTTTTACATGAATACCCCCGCTCATTAATAAATAAAATCCTCACAATTCCCTCATTTTTAAAAAAGGGTTTTATATTTGAAAATTACTTTTTTCAAAAATAACATCGTAAAAAATGGTAAATAAAACATCATCTTGAAAAGAGGGAAAATAAAATATGAACATCATCTTGAATAACAAATAACTAGGTTTCCAAATATGGAAAACATTATAGGTCAGTCATGATAAGAACACAGATAAATTTTTTATATCAAAAGTAATTAGTTTGATAGAGAAAATTGTTCTCCAGAAAGTGAATGATTATAATAATTCTAATGAAAAAAAACTATAAATCAATTATGTGCGAAAAAGACCATCAATTCACCAAAAAATAATATGTTTGGATAAAAAAAATTCAATATCATTTTACTAGAGATGGAATATTAATTTACCTTCTTCACATAGAACATAGGTAAATATAATTACATTATATCAAATGTTTAATCCTTTATTCAATTTCATCCAAAATCAAAATTTTACTCAAAAATTTGAGTATTGAAGTTGATTTTTCATTCAAATATCTCTACAATAAAATTCATATTACACAAAATTATATCAATATATTCCACATATCTTTATGTTTTTAACAAAATGGAATGGTTATAAAAATGTAAGTTAGTATCCAAAATTTATTTAAATTTATAAGATGAAATAATACATTAAACTCTATAATATCTATAATAACTATAATGGTTACACTTAGATCATTTCATAAGTAACACTACACCGAAAACATCCTCAATATGAAAGAATTTATAAACCCCATAGGTGATGTCATACCAATCATATTACATCCCCAAAAACATAGTTGTATTCATCCTAAATAATATTTCATTTTAAACCACATGTTTAACATAATTGTTACATATACCTCAACCCAATCACCTGCAACACAATATAGCATTAATAACCATGAAAAATCACAATATAATATTATGATGTAGTGAAATTCCAAAAAAAATTATTAATAATATTTAAATCCTTACATGAACGATATTCTATATATTGACCATAAATATCACTTAAAATATATAATTTTCAATGAATAATTTTTAAATAATTAATATTATTTACATCTCACTATAAAATAGACTGTGGCTGAAATAACATAAAATTTTATAATAACCCAAAGGGGTTTTTAAACCTTAATTTTGTAATCTTTATTAAACATTGTAAATGTATCAAATCAACTAAAATAGCAGTCACCTAAAACATCAAAAGGGGTGACTATTCTTTTAAACATTTGATCATCCATAAACTTATAAACCAATGATGTTATTCATAACACTTACGTTAACCACACATGAAAACCTAATTTATTAAAAAAATTAAAAAAATTCATATTATTTAAATAAAATCATAGAACGTTGAATATATTCTATAAATATAAAAATTAAATAAACATCATCAAGGACTATTAAAACTAATTTTTTATCAAATCACCTAACAATTTAAAGGTAACGAGTAATATCCCATTTACATAATCCTTCACAAACACCTATTTATACCAACTAAAAACTAATACTTTAAATATAAATATCATTTCTTATTTATCTATACTATTAAATATATGATTTCAAATACTATTATAAAATATATTTTTTAAAAATATTGATTCTTCTAGCCTGAATATCATTGATATAAACCATCTATAATATAATTTTATAATCTCATAAAAATTAATTCTTTTACTTCGATGAATTTTATATCATTGTTATTCCATAGTATGAGAAATAACTTTTGTATTAGAAAATATACTGGAATAATTCCAATGATCCCCATGGATATGTCATTGAATTATAAATGGTTCCTCTAGCTAAACATCATATCCCTCTAACAAAATCATAAATTTTCATGGAAATTACATTCTATATAACATTATTTTCCAAATATTAAACATCTTCTTATTACTCTATTAAATTTACCTAATTTCCTTTACAAACATTCTTGACATGTTGGAAATCAAATACTCTTCCCTCCATGGTCTTCCTAGAACTCTATTTTCACTTCATGGGTGTGTTAGGAAACTAAACCATGTTGAGATTGTAAAATTTATGACACAATATATGAATTGTAATAATTATTTTGTTTTTTCATCTCAAATTTCATTTGGTTTTCTATGGGGAAAATTATTCAAGTTTTCCTCACATTCTATGTTAACATGAATAGTCTTGGAACCATCCATTGAATTAAAAAAAGACTGTGTGCCAAATAATTATTATTATGATGAATCATATAAAAAGGAAAAATCATTCATAATATTTTAGATTTAGTACACCATATTTTCAATGTAATAAACATAGTTTTAAATAAGCTTATCCTTAGTTATCAATTGTTCAAACCCTTTATAATGGTCTATAATGAAAATGTGATTTATCCCAAGCATACCGTCCATGATTTTATAACAAGTTTTATACTAAGGGAACACTCACAGTGTACCAGAATGATGGTTGGAAAGTAATTTGATCAAATATTTTTTTTTTCAGATTATTATTCATTTATGCATCTATTACAAATATTTCTTCCACTTTTAGTGTCCAGATATGGATGTTGAAACACCATAATATTTTAATATATATTTATTTTTAAATGAATTTATATTAATCAATATATTGTGATAAAAATAAACCATAAATCTAAATGAACCATAATATCATATTTTTTTTAACCTCACTGTTAAAAAATTTGATTAAAAATGAACAAAAACATTTTAAAATAATATATAATGTTTTTCGACAAAGAAAATATATTCTCTATAAATTAATTATATGTATTCAATAAATCCTCAAAAAACGATTTTATTTTTTAATCTGGGAGTATAATATAAATAATTTATTCCAATTTTAGGAAATTAATTTCAAAAAAATAAATTCATTTATTAAATAATCATATCATCATTAACATAGAGTACATTTTTAATAATTTTCTGAAAGGATTTATTAATAATATAATTGTTGAAAAAGATGATTTTTATTGAAAAATATATTTTTTGATAAAAGAATTTATATGGTTTAATTTTATTTTAAATATATATTATATCAAAATTAATTAATTAAAATCATGGATAATCCAATAAATTTCATTAGAATTAATTTTATCTTCTATTTATTAATAAAAACATTTTAAATGTTGGAAAACATTTTTTTATATAAAAAATGTGTCCATTGTGTTTTGTGGGATCAATTTTAAATTAATATATTTAAATACATTAAATTGAAACCTAAGAGAATGATTAAATATTCTTAATTAGTATAATAAAATTTTAAAATTAGCTCTATTGTTTTATTGGTCATTATCAATTATAAACATGGTAAAAAATTATCACGTCAATAATGGAAAAACTTCTTTAATAGGATTTAAAATTTGGAATCAGGATTTAAAATTTATATAACTCTTTATTTTTTTGAATTGGATGACTGGAGTTCATTTATTTCCATAAAATTCTCAAATAAATTACAACTTAGTGCCTTTATTCTATGATTATGTCCATTAATTTCTTTTAAGAGGAGAATAAATATAAAATGTCATTTGATTTACTTTAATATCTCTAATGATTTTTCATTAGCGTAATATGAGGATAAGTTTTGTTATCAATTGAAATTTATTATATTAATACTAATTTTTATGGTAATTTTTTTAATTTTATTAATTGAATTGTTACCATAAATTCTTATTCAATAATGACGCCATATTAATTCAATTAATAAAAAAAATAAAATATAAGAATTTAAAAATATTAAAAGTAATATAATTTGGTTGAATAATTGTGTTATGTGAATTATAAAGATAAATTTAATAAATTAGATAATTTTTAAAGTATTATATTTTAATTCAACAACTATATTGAGGACATTAATGTCTATGTAAATTAAGAATTCCAAAAATGACAATAATTATATTTTATACTGATCAATATTATATTAAATGATTTAAATTTAAAAAAATTACTATCATGTCAAAATTAAATGGTATATGTATAAAAATTTCAACCATGGTCCATTTTCCTAAATTCCTTTAATAGAAACATTCATTTCCATTAAATATTATATAACATTTATATTGTAGTAATCATCAAAGGGATTAACGAGCTATTAATGAAGAAGGATAAGTCTAAAAATATCATGTAAACATGAAAAAAAATTGATGATGTGATTTGTAATAATACTCACAATACCTTCTATATATGATAATTTTGTGTCACATTATAATAAAAATTAATTTCAATTATTTTAGTACATTAAATAATTCCAACAGTTCTCCTCCCCTCGCTTATAAGCATGCCTCTCCTCTCCTCGTTATTAAAAATGATTGATATCTCTATCACAGATTAAACCCCCCATAATAGGTTCCATGATTTATTCCCCTAAACCTAGAGTATGATTTAATTTTAAAATACCATCCAATCATAGTTTAAGGTGTAATCCAAATGTAGTTTCTCATGGAAATGGTATAACTCTTGACAATGTAATTTCAATTTTATTTATTCGTAAAACTCCTATAAATCCCTTTTAAAGTTCATAAAATAATTATTTACTTGTTTTAAATATAATTATTTTTTATTATAATGATGTTAAAACAATTTTCCACCTTCATTATATCTTATATAATGAACATACATCACTCATGCATATGTACGACTTACTATATCAACGTAGAGACATCCTTATATTTTCATCACCACGTTAATGGAATATATATAATGATGTATTTAGTTAATATATTTTTTTATGATATTATTATGATTATATAATGGTTAATTGTTATTAATCTTTCTATTTATTCATTCGTTGAAAAATGGAATCAATTTTCATTTGTATGACCCATTGCCTGCATGATGGTTGTAATTCATTTTTCTACTATACATTATATAAATGAAATATATATATATATATATAATGAATAAATATGATATAAAAATCTTTTTTAACATTCTATATTTGTTTCAATTATTATCAATATTTATGTAAGATAACTATTAAACCAAAACAACCCTGGAAAAAGAAACAGTTAACTCTTAGAAATGATGATTTTATTAATAATCAATTAATTAATTGTTGTAGAAGTGTTATAACTGAATAATATATGATATTATATAATGTAAATTGTTTTTTTTATTAAATTATATTAATCTTAACTTATTATGTAGTATTTTATAGAGTGATTTGTAATCAAGAGATAGTTGAGGTTTGAAACTTTTTTAATAATCTCATTATTTATCAAAATTGATTAAAATCATTTTTTTGATTGTGGTGTTTATAACATACCTTTAAATAAAACAATTAATTTTCCCCTAATCCAATTATTTTTTGAGATTAAATATTTTCCATTTATATTCCTCTCTTTGAAACACAATATCCCTAAATAGGTTTTTAAGGAAAACAAGCCTTATTTCTCTATTTGGATGAATATCTGTTTCCATCCATATCATAGAATACCAAAATAATTTAAAAGAGTTTTTTTTTTCAAATTACCGATGATATTTTAATGTTATTATTAACTACTTTTTAAATTTTCAGAAAAATATTTAAAGGAATATTCATTTATCATTCCAAAAAATGAACATTTGTCTATTTTTGAAAAATGTTAATACAATCATTATTTTATACAATATAGAATGAATGTAATATCACACCTTCATGTCCAATAAATAATTTTAATCTTCCATTAAAATTTTACAAATTTATTTTAAATGAAAATATTTTATTTCAAATTTGGGAACTTGTTACAATTGAAAAATATTATTTCATAGAAAATGTATATTTCCCTATGAAATGTTACAAAAGATATTTTTAATGATTTTTATGTAATATGGTTTCATTTGATGTTTAATAATTTTTAATTTAGATATGATCCAATTATTCCAACCATATTTATTCTATGAATGTATTATGATTATGAGGGATATATTTTTATGAAACCCATTTATTTTCCATGAGATATACTATAACGAAATGCAGTAATTTTTGTGAAACCTATTTTTCCAGGAGTTATTTTATGAAGAATTTTTTATGATATTATTGCACACATTTGTACGATTTTCATTATGTGATGGGTTATCTTGGAATTATACATCCCTCCAATTAGTCGGGTAAATATGGATAACTCAGGAGATAATAAGGATTATAGTGGGGAATGAACATAATTTAATCTAGCATTGGTTCCTTCTCCATGATGTGTGTTGATATGTTTTGCAATGATGCTTCGGGATTGTAATACCTTAGGCCTAAATTAAATTTCATTTCTTGTGGGATAATACTTAAATTTATAATTTTTGATGGAATGGGGAATGAAAAAAATTTCATAAGGTACTTTTCTGAATTTATTTTCATTAGCATGAACCTTGAATAAGTATATGTAATGTATTTTTTCCATGTAATGATTGGAAATAAATCTATAAATATTTTCAAATCTTTCCACTAAAATGGGGACTGATTATGAAGCCTAGTGAGCCAAAAATTAATATTTAAATATTATTAAATGTATTAATATATTTTTTATGTAGTTTTCTGGAAAAATTGGAATAAATCCCAAAAAGAGTCTCTGATCCAAAATATGAGGCCACTATTTTGGTCATAATGCATGTTTTACAATTGGTGTGACCTTTCATTGTCACCATCATGTGTTTCTATAAATATTTTTTTGGGGGTTCTATATGTAAATAAATAAATAAATTATTTTATTTTATTTTATTTTCATAGTTATCTTATTCAAACTTTATATTTACAATGTTATGGTAGAATCTCATGTTCATCAACCTAAACAAGGTAAACTAGATAGGAGATATAGGAATGAAATGGGGGATGGCAACAATTCCCATATCATCTGTAATAAAGAATATCATGGATCTCAACTTTGATGTCACTAATCAACCTTTATTATTGAATAATCGATCCAAAACACATTTAGAATGTTTTTATTCTGTGTATTTATGAAATTTATTTATCCCACGTCAATCGTGGATCTATTCCACAGACATGAATTTATTAACAAATCAACAGTTGATTTCTTTTTTTGAATTAATTAATTATTAATTGATTATTATTCCTTTTAATTCATCTATACTGTAAAATAGGAATGAGGCCGAATGTAACGTCCCGGTTCCGGAAGCCACCTAGATGCGCCCTGTACCCGGCTGGTCACATGGCCTCAAACACATTTCCCCAAATTCCAGAGGCTACCGACTTGCAGTAAGGGCCTTGGGTGTGATAGTGGGGAAACTATGCCCTCATTGGAAGAGTACAAAGTGGAAGTAACAATACATACAATAGCGGAAGCAGTAAATATCCAACAAGAGTAAACAGTGGAAGAATATAATATCAAACAACTGGTGCACATATATATATGAAATGATGCATGATACATATGTCGAGGAAAGCAACCAAACAAGTCACAATTCTGAATATAGTAATAAACCAAAGTACAAAAGAAAAAAAGACGAACAACTCCTCAACATCGCATGCCTCGGCTTGGTCTCATGCTCTCCATCTCCAAGGCAATCAAGTACCTGAATTTGAAGGGCGCTTTCCCTTGTCTATACCTGCAGCAATATAATCTCTTTGGGCCCAAAATCTTGGCCGTAATAGGGTGTGAGACTAAATCCCAGTAGGCAACCACCTGAAGATATGTGGCTAATAGTCAGTGAGTATATGGCATATAAAAGTATAGTAAACAGTAAATAGTAAATAGTAAAGTACTCATCCGTAAATAATCAACAGATCAATCAAGTAATAGTGAAGCAACAACTAACCACAATAGGTAACACTCTAGAAAGTACTCACTTCCATCCCCTCTAGTCCTACCAATGAAGTACCAAAAACACTTTGGGAAGTACACTCAGCCTAACCCCTCTGTTTTGGTCATAAGAAAATTATAAGACTCTTCGAGGATGTTCACTTGGTCAATTCCCCTTATAGTCTAAGGTAGTCAGAATCTCTCTGAGGAAGATCACATGGTCAATTACCCTTATAGCCCCAAGGTAAAGATACAATATGAGGAAGCTCACTTGGTAAATTCCTCTTATAGCCTTAGGTCATTCACTGACTCTCTGAGGAAGCTCACCCGATTTATTCCTCTTATTTCTTGATGTGGTTCACGGTAATTCAAGTAAAACAAAGACTCTCTAAAGAAGATCACTCTGTCTATCCCATTATTTTCTATAAATCTCAATGACTCTCTGAGAAATCTCACTCGTTCTATCCTCCTATAGTCTATAATGTCCAAAGACTCTCCTAGGAAGCTCACTTGGTGGATCCTCCTATAGTCTATAATGTCCAAAGGCTCTTTGAGTAAGCTCACTCGGTCTATCCTCTTATAGTCTATAAATGTAGGTTCTCACGGCCCAGTGAACATCAATTCATAAAAATGAAATATGGCCAAAGTAATCCTACACAACTACTTGGCTAACAAGTCTACAACATCTCAAGCATGTCAGAAAACAACACCCCATCCAACGATCACAAGGCATGGAAAACAAGTAAATGACAAATAGGCTAGATAGGACCAAATGGTTATAAACAGTACAAAGCATGAGCATAAAATCCAAGGTATATCAATTAACCCAAAACATGTTCAATTAACCTCTACATAGGCACACAAGCATAGCTAGAAAACAACTGGGAAAAAACGGTAAACACGCAATATCCCGTTCAAGGTTATTTGTGGAATTTGCAAAAAAATAATCAAAGACATTGAACAGAAAGGCACAAACAACCTACCTTGGGGTTAGGAGATCAATATACTTGAACCACGAGGCTTGAATCTGTTTAGAACATTGTAGATATATGAAAACACATAAAAGGTTAAACCCACGATAACGTGGAAAAGAAGAGGAATTGGAAAACGATGCTCTAGATGAAGGAATATATTACTGTTGCGGTTCCAACATAATCGATGACGGTCAATTTGTAGAACAGACGGAGACATTGGGGCTCAGAGAAGTTTCAGCATCGTACGGTTTCTCTCGGTCGAACGAGACCTAGAAGAAGACATATCTGGTGATCAGACGCGATCCCGGTCCATTTAATGAAAAAAAATAAAGTAAACAACATGTACTTTTGGAGTACATAGATTTTACTAGACTTTTCCATACTCTACTTTAAGTAGCCTCCACATCACCCCACACGACCGTGTGTTTGGCCAGGACACGGCCAACACACGGCCTCATGAAACAATGAAGTACACTGCTTGAACTCATAAAGTACACTACATGTACTTCAAAAATTTCAAAAAACTCCCCTATTCTCAAAAACTCCAGAAAAAGGAAAAACATACCTGAAATGAAGATCCAGGTTCTTACAAACTTCCCCCCTTAAATAAATTCATGCCTGAATTTACCTAGCTCGACAATGAAGAAGAAACCCCGAATAGCTCCGACCACTAAAATCGTACATTGGCCTCCCTCTCCCAAGTCTCTTCCAGTACTCACCCATGCTTCCATAGCACTCATACTAGAGGAATAGACCAGCCTCAGAGAACCTCCATATTACGACCAACAACCCAGATAGGTTGCTCCTGAAACGATGCATCCACTTTGAGCTCAACCTACTCAGGTTGAAAGACATGAGATGGGTCTCGAATATAACATCAGACCTGAGAAACGTGGAATATGTCGTTCATAGACTAGTACCTATGAGGTAACTGCAACCTATAGGCAACCATCCCAACTCTCACAAAAACCTCAAATGGCCCGACGTACCTCGATGAAATCTTACCCTCTCTCCAAATCCTCTTGTGTCCCAACCACGGTGCGACATGTAGGGAAACCTGATCCCCTATCTCGATCTCTAGAGGTCGTCTCCACTGATCAGCATAAGTCTTCTGTCGAGACTGTGCCATAGCCATCCTCTTCTGAATCAACTCTATCTACTCTGAGGTCTCCTTAACAAGAAGAGGTCCCAGAAAAGCTACCTCTCCTACCTCTAATTAGCATAAATGTGATCGGCATGGCCTACCATACAAATCCTCATAAGGTGCCATCTGAATAGTTTCTTGAAAACTATTGTTGTCAAAAAACTCCACAAGAGGTATATACTTTTCCCAAGAACCTCCCAAATCCAGAATGCATGCTCAGAGCTTGTCCTCAACCACCGGAATTGTACACCTGGACTGGCCATCTGTCTGATGATAGTATGCTATACTCAAAAGTATCTGTGTACCCAAAGCCTTCTGAAGCCCCTGCCAGAACCAAGAAGTAAAATGGGAATCCCTGTCTAAAACAATGGAGTGCGGAACCATGTGCTGATGTACAGTCTCTTGGATGTACAAACGCCCCAACTCATCAACACTGAAGGTATCCTTGATCCGAAAGAAGTGAGTAACCTTCGTGAGTCTGTCAATGACAACCCATACAATGTCATTCCCTCAAGATGACCTCAGCAAACCGGTCACGAAGTCTATCGCGACATCATTCCACTTCCACTTAGGAATGGGTAACTGCTGCAGAAGCTCTGCTAGTCGCTGATGCTCCACCTTCACCTACTGCAAGTGGAACACCTAATGATGAAACCAGCAACGTCACTCTTCATACCTGGCCACCAATACTGACAGTGTAGATCATTGTACATCTTGGTGACACCAGGATGAACTTCCCAAACTGAGGAATGAATGTCCCACAGTAAATCCTCACATATATCTGCTGGCACCCATATGCGTCCCTGGAAACACAGGATCTGATCCTCTCCTATGTTCCACACTGGAATAGGTTCCTCTCCTGACACACTCTCCCATCGGACTAGGACTTCAGAATCTAATAGCTACCTCATTCGTACTCGATCAAGAAAGGTGGAGGTAACAGCTATATAAGATAGAAATGTACTCCCCTATCTATCGTGCACCTCCAAATGCATCTCAAAGAATACAGCCATAAGATGACACCCACAACTAGCCTTTTGAACTTCCAGTATCTGATTCCTCTTGATCAATGCATCAACCACAACATTTCCTTTCCTAAGTGTGTAGGTAAGCTCAATGTCAAAAGACTGATGGTACTTAACCCACCTTCGCTGTCTTAAATTCAAGTCATGCTGAGTGAAGATATAATTGAGACTCTTGTGGTTGGTGAACCCCACAAAGTGGTCTCCTATAAGATAATGTCTCTAATAGCATAGGGCATGAACAACAGCTGCCAAATCCAGATCCTGCGTCGGGTAATTCTTCTCATGTGGCCATAACTGCCGAGACCCATAAGTAATGACTCAATCTCCATGCATAAGCACAGCTCCCAGCCCGATACCTGATGCATCACAGTAAATGTTATAGCTCTTACCCAACTCTAGATAGACTAGTATAGGTGTCGAAGTCAACCTCCCTTTCAGCTTCAGAAAGGATGAATCACAATAGTCTAACCATAATAACATCGCCCCTTTCTTGATCAGACCTATCAGTGGTACTGCTAGGCATGAGAAGTCTTGCATGAAAAGTCTGTAGTATCCAGCCAGCCCTAGAAAACTCCGCACCTCAAAGACGTTCTTCAGCTGCTCCCATGAAACTACAACTCTCACTTTCTCTGGGTCTACTGACACTCCTGTCTCTGAGAAAACATGACCTAAGAAGTGAATCTGGTCCATCCAAAAGTGGCATTTTGAGATCTTAGCATATAATTAATGCTACCTTAGTGTACTCAAAACGATCTCAAGATGGGTAGAAAAGTCATGTAGAGTGTGAGAGTACACCATGATATCATCCATGAAAACAACCATGAAGGATTCCAAGTATGGATGGAAAACTTGGTTCATCTGTTCCATGAAAACTACAGGCACGTTCGTGACACCGAACTACATAACCATATACTCATATAGACCATACCTTCTCTGGAAATCTTTAAGAGGTATTTCATATGGTCTAATGAGTAACTGATGATAAACGGATCTCAAATCAATCTTAGAGAACACCGGGGCTCCTCGAAGCTGATAAAATAGATCATTGATCCTCGGTAAGGGATATCGGTTTTTGACTATCAACTGGTTCAAATTATAATAGTCCACACAAATCTTGAAGGTAACATCTACCTTCACTGCAAACCAGACAGGCGAACACCAAGGAGAAGTACTAGTTCATATGAAACCCTTTACCTACAACTCCCCCAACTGCTTCTTGAGCATTTTTAACTCAGGTGTAGCCATCCTATATGGAGGAATGGACACCGGTGCTGCTCTTGGCACATGCTCAATCGAGAAGCCTACCTCACGCTCTGGAGGCAAACCTGAAATGTCCTCTGGAATGACATCTCTGAAATGATCCACCAATGGAGGAATGTCTAAATGTGAAGTCTAGAAATCTGGTTTGTAACTCCTCTCATCCCATGATGCTCTGGACCTGCTCTACTCGCCTGGACATCCGACTCGCCCCTATGAAAAAAAGGATCAACCCTCTGGTGATATGAAACTCACCATTTGAAAATAACAGTCGACAACCTCCTGGAAGGAAACTAGCTAGTCCATTCTTAGAATGACATCATATCTGGTCATCTCTAGGACATAGAGATCCAAAAGGAAGTGACACACACTAATATCAAGAGGGAACTCCTTGCACTGATGTACACTAGTTTTCCTAGTCCCCAACGGTGTATCTAGTGTCAAGATGTCGGCAGAAGAAAAGATGTAGAGACTAAGACTCTCCACAATAGTGATAGATATAAAGCTATGGGAAGCTCCTGTATCGAAAAGAGTTGAAGATAAAACTGAGGCTACAAAGATCGTACCTTGAACTATAGAGGGGTCGGGATCCTACTCCTGATGGGTCTTCTCCACTGCAAAGGTATGGCCTGCTCCACGACCCTGTGACCCTGCCTGACAACTCTGAGCTAATCCACTCTACTATCACTTGTATCCTGGTGACTGACCACCACGGCCGCGACCTACACCTCGGCCCGAATGGCTGGATGAACTCTAGTTCCCAGGCTGGTGAGACACCGACAATGCTTCTTCTAAATGTGGGGTCATAGAGGGACCCCTACCACCAGCTGTAGGTGATAAGATCTGACAGAAAAGCTGAAGATGGCCCATCTTGCCTCAAGATCGGAACTCCATTGGGTCTCTCTAGCACTGAGGCCTAGTATGCCCACTCCTCCCGCATTGGTAGCATACTACCTGGCTGCCCGAAGATACATCATGCCTTCTCTGATCTCCTCAAGCAGACTGCTGGCATAGCTTCTTGCTATCAGTATTAGGAACAATAACTCTGGATGTCTAATAGCCCTGGATCACTACTCCAGAATCCCTTAGATTGCGCTCAGTGATCAGCGCCTTGTGGACGATAGAGGATATCAAAGTCAACCTGAAGATGTTCACCTGTAATCGGATGTCGTTTCTGAAACCATCCTTGAACTTCCGTGTAAGGAAGAGCTCATCAACTCATGGAATCGGCGTGAAACACTGCAGCTCAGTAAATCGAGATGAGTACTCCATAACAGAAAGAGTACCCTGCTCCAAACTCATAAACTCCCAGGCTTGATCGGCCCCCATGTTCTCTGAATAGAAGGAATCATAGAATATGCGCCGAAACTCATCCCAAGTCATACTCTGATGGTCCTGACTATGAGATCACCTCCCACCACCTCTTGGTGGAGTCCTGGAGAATATAGGTAGCGAGCCTCACCCTCTTTTATGGAGGTTTTTCTAGATGCTCGAAAATTGTCAGCGTGGCCTCTAGCCATGATTCTGCAGACTCGGGTCCTCCATCCCCAAAGAAAGTAGGATGATGATGCTGCTGAAAAACCAGCATCAATTCTTCCATCGAGGGGTTAGAGGCGGCCCTCCCTGGAAGGTCTGCATCATCATTAGAAAAGCTTCCCTAAACTATGAATCAGCGCCTGCAACTAGTATAACATATGGTGCCAAGGTTGGAATAATAGGATGATCTGTCGGAAGACCCTGATCATCCATATTCGGTGTCTGATCATCGTCTGGAAACTGGCATAGAACTGGAGGACGTCTCGGTGGAATAACTCTGAAAGTTCAGATTCACGCCTTAGATCAGGATTATCAAGGACGGAAAACAAAAGAGTAAAAGAGGGGAACATGAGAAAGAAACAACCATGTTTTACAAAACTTGACTAGACTACGTGTATAAACACTACATGGCGTGTTCTTTTAAGCCATTCACATGGTTGTGTACTTCTACCACAATAGGTCGTTTAATGACCCAACAACACGACGTGTACTTGAACTCTATTCCCCTACAAGAGTCTCCTTTCATGGTTAACCCACACGTTCCTCTTAATCCTAGACTACACTGTGTGTATAAACACCACACGGCGTGTACAAGATAAGATTCAACGACTCATGTTGTTATTTACACAGATGGCTAAACGATTCACTCTACATGGAGTGCTCCATGTGCACACAATGTGTACTTGAAGGATTTCCCCAACCTATATTGTTCGTGACATGGTTGGGTACCTAGGATACACGACACGGCGTGTGAAATCAAGAAACAACGTGTATACTCGAAGTTTCATCCATCTGTGTCGTTAGTCACATGATTAGACACATGGTCACTACAACATGGTGTGTACGTACTGTACATGGCGTGTTCCTTGAATATTTTCATAACCCCGTGTCCATTCCCACATATTCAGTGACACAGTTAAAAACTACACGACGTGTATTTATAAAGTACATGCCGTGTATTATGTGTTTTTCCGGGTAGTAGCTTCAGAAACTACTCCGGAGCCAAGAACACAGAAAACAAGCATTAAGGTGCCAAAATCCGATATGTGGGGGACCATACTCCCCGCGAATCAATGATTGGAATCTCATACATGTCATATACAAGGGAAACAATCCAATGATCTACCAAGTTCCGATTCATGTGGGCCCATAACACCTCAAGAATTGAAATTTGGCATTTATTCCAACAAGACCTTACATATATAATTACCTGTTAAAAGAAGGTATTCTATCAAGAATATATCACAAAATCATGCATATTCTGCACAACATCAATCATAACAACATCAAATAACTAATGCACTCTAAATGGCATGGAAAAAATGCATGAAATGTGATTTTTAGAAAGTGTATATATGATGCATGAGATGGCACAACCTCATCTCATCGCATTGTGAAAGAAATAAAACCACAATAATATCAACAATAACATCACAATACATGTGAGTCACCTATCGATGAAAATCAGATCAACCGTAAACTTTCAAAACTAGAAGAAATTGCATTAAATGAGGTAGATTGAATTTTCCCTATACACGGTTTAGCTAATCCCGGGAATAGATAATTACCAAGTACCTATTCCATCCTATTCCTGGCTATAGGATCCAAACAGTAAGTCAAGTGAAAAGAATATCCTCTGATACCACTTCGTAACATCCCAGTTCCAGAAGCCACCCAGAGTCACACCGTACCCAGTTGGTCACTTGGCCTCATGCACATTTCCCTGAATACCATAGGTAGCCGACTAGCAGTGAGGGCATTGGGTGTGATAGTGGGGAAACTATGGCCTCATTGGCAGAGTACACAGTGGAACTAACAATACATAAAATAGAGGAAGCATTTAATATCCAACAACAGTAAACATTGGAAGAATAGAATATCAAACAACTAGAGCACACACACATATATATATATGAAATGATGCACGATACATATGTCTAGGAAAGAATCCAAAAAATTCACAATGTTGAATAAAAAACTAAACCAAAGTAAAAAATAAAAATAGATGAGCAACTCCTCAAAATTACAAGCCTCGGCTTGGTCCCATGCTCTCCAACTCCAATGAAATCAAGAACGTAAAGTCGAAGGGTGCTTTCCCTTGTCTATACATGCATCAATATAATATTTTTGGGCCCAAAAGCATGGACCAAATAGGGTGTGAGACTAAATACCAGTAGGCAACCACCCGAAGATCTGTGCCTAATAGTCAGTGAGTATATGGTAGGTAAAAGTATAGTAAAAAGTAAACAATAAACATGAAAGTACTCAGCAGTGAAAAATCCATAGATCAATCAAGAAACAATGAAGCAACATCTAACCACAATAGGTAACCCTCTGGAAAGTACTCCCATCCATCCCATGTGGTCCTACCTAAGAAGTACCAACAACCCTCTGGGTAGTACACTCAGCCTAACTCCTTTGGTTTGATCATACGAAAATTATAAGACTCTATGAGGAAGCTCACTCGGTCAATTCCCCTTATAGTATAAGGTAGCGATAAACTCTTTAAGGATGATCACATGGTCAATTCCCCTTATATCCCCAAGGTCAAGAGAATCTTTGAAGTAGCTCACTCGGTAAATTCCTCTTATAGCCTCAGGTCATTCACAGACTCTCTAAGGAAGCTCACCTGGTCAATTCCTCTTATTGCATAGAGTGGTTCACGATAATTCAAGTAAAAAAAAGACTCTATGAGGAAGCTCACCCAGTCTATCCCATTATAGTCTATAAATCTCAAAGTCTCTCTGAGGAAGCTCACTTGGTCTATCCTCCTATATTCGATAATGTCTGAAGACTCTTTGAGAAAGCTCACTTGGTCTATCCTCCTATTGACTATAATGTCCAAAGACTCTCTGAGGAAGCTCACTCGGTCTATCCTCTTATTGTCTATAACACTAGGTTCTCACGACCCCCATGTACGTCAATGAATAATAATTCTATATGGACAATTTAATCCTATAGAACTACTTTCCTAACCAATCTACAACATCTCAAGCATGTGAGAAAACAACACCCCATCCTACGATCACAAGGCATGGAAAACAGGTAAACGAACAATAGGCTAAATAGAACCAAATAGTCATAAATAGTACAAAGCCTGAGCATAACATCAAAGGTATAACAATCAACCCAAAACATGTTCAATTTACCTCTACACAGGCATACACGCATGGAAAGAAAATAATAGGGGAAAAACGATAAACACACAATACCCCGTTCAAGGGTGTTGGTGGAATTTGCACAAAAACTCAAAGACATTGAACGGAAAGGAACAAACCACCTACCATGGGGTTAGAAGATCAATATACTTGAACAAAGAGGCTTGAATATCTTTAGAACATCATAGATATACAAAAGCGCATAAAACATTAAACCTATGATAACGTGGAAAAGAAGAGTAATTGGAAAATGATGCTCTAGAAGAAGAAAGAGATTACCACAGCGTTTCCAACACAATCGACGGTGGTCGATTCAAAGAAAAGATGAAGGATCAGGGGCTTAGAGAAAATTTCGGCATCGTACAGTTTCTCCCAGTCGATCGAGACCTAGAAGAAGACACCTCTGGCGATCAGACGTGAGCCAGATCCGTTTAATGAAAAAAAGTACACGGTGTGTACTTTTGGAGTACATGATGTGTACCAGCCTTTTCTGTACTCCGCTTTAAGCAGCGTCCACATCACCCCACACGATCGTGTGTGTGGCCAAGACACAGCCAACACACGGCCTCATGCGGCAACGACGTACATTGTGTGTACTCATAAAGTACACAGCGTGTACTTCAAAAATTTCCAGAAACTCATCTTTTCTCAAAAACTCCAGAAAAAGGAAAAACATACTTTGAAAGAAGATCCAGGTTCTTACACCAAAATTAAAAAAGGATGAGGTTTATTCCTCAAGTTTATAGTTTATGGTTTCTATATAGTATCATTTTCATGTTTATCATTGTAAATTCCAATGGAATGTGATTACAAGAATTCTGGGTAATTGACCATGGCATGACCATTCATTAGAGAAATGGATCAATATCATGAGTGCATTTACTGATTGAGAATTTTACCGAGGTTTGACAATAATGGACAACCAGAGTTGGAGTGGATCAGGGTGATGGATTCAATTTTCTCAGTGGATATTTTACTGAAGCTTGTAATGGAAAGGGTTCATCTCGATGGACCGATTTTAAAACAAATTGATGGTCGGTTTCCAACAAGACCTGACTTTGAATATTGGATGAACTCATATATGAAATTCTTATTCTGAATGGTTGTTACAGTCATAGATCTGGATGACACATGAACAAAGCATTATATCTTAAAATTTATTTGTTACAGATTGTGTAATATTGAGAAACACATCATGTGGGTCCACCTAGGTGAAGTACTATGTTTTTAATGAAAATTAAGTATCATAAATCATGTAACACCTGTCATAGAATATTTGACCCATGTCTAGAATATTGGAATGTTCTCTTGCACTATAAGGGAATTTACACATCCCGACACATGGGAATGGGTATAGTACATGGTCATAGATCAGTAGTCATACAAGGTTCCGTACACTGACATGGCCATATATATGAACATGTCATCAATATATGGATATGGGTAGAGGACCATGGTCAAGGACACTACTTATTATAGATTTAGAGGTAAATCTCACATCCATTATAATGAATCAAGATTAAAGTACATTGACATTACATGATTTTTGTGGAATAATTAATATATTACATAAACAAAATACCAAAGATTGTATTAGTCTAGTTCCTTTGGAAACAAGGAAACATAAAGAACTAGTTTTTAAAATAGCTACTTCTTCTCCAACATTTTTCTTCCTAACTAGACCCCATTTGACTTATCATACTTAAGACCATTCTTCATATCTTGGAAAAAAGAATAATAAAAATGGGTGAGATCAAATTTTCAATATGGATAAAAAATCGATATGTGTAAGAATATGATGCACATATGGGTATGAGAACATGATCACAAAAATAGAAGATCATACCCTACATATCAGGGATAATTAAAGCCTAAATTTTGGTATTTAATAATACATGAATCATTAGGAAATAAATAACAAAATCCATGAAATCATAAAAAAGGAATAAGATGTGGAATTTGGGGCAAACACATAAGCATATTAAATGATTGTCATAGTAGTCCAGGAACCATTTACAAGTCCATAATAATAGTTCTAGTTTACAACCCATACCAACTTGGTAGTCATGGGTCACTCCAATAAACATCATGGTAGTCATTTTTCACTCCCACAACCTTCTTTGTAGTCAAGGCTCACCCCCAAAACCATCTCAGCGGACGAGGTCCTTTATGTCTGTATACTGAGATATAAATCATTACCCAATGACTTGGTAGGATATATAAGACACATCCATATCATAATGAAATCCTACATATGGTTTATATAATAAAATAAATCATTTATCATATTAGAACCCATGAAATAAAATAAGATTCACAAACATTATGTAATCATAACATAACCCACTAAAAATAAAAAGGATTCATAAATATCATTAGATCATAAATATAAACCATTAAAATAAATAATAATAATTCAAAAATTTAATAATATCCAAATTAATGAATATTTATAATCAAACAATGTTTTCATAGGTGGAAAATAATTTTGAGAGATCTCTTGAAAAAAATTCTAGAGGTAATATCCTTTTTTCATTGAGAAAATTCTCTTTACCTGAAATACATAACAATTTTAAAAGAAATAATTTTTTTTCAAATATCCATGTAATATTTTAAAGTATTACTCTAGGTAATAAGGATTTATGAAATCAAAAAAATCTATTCAATACATATAAATTAAAAAAAAATCTTGTATTTTTTCCAGAAAACTAACAAAAGTACCATGTTAGGAAATTGAAAAAATACGCCTTTTAAAATATTTAATAACATTTCATACATGGGTAAAAATAAATTTTAATAATTTAATAAGAATATTAATAGTATTTTTAATTAATTTTTAATAATCATGGAAATGGAAGATAAATATTTCCAAACATATACTTACATATAAACAATCTTGTTAGTAATGAGATTGTAGAATTAACCCTTACCTCTATATAATTAGTCGAATCATATGGACCATGAAATAATAAATTCATATGGTTTGGTAAATACCATAATATTTAGAATAATACTAATAAAAATAATCATGGGTAGAATATAAAATACAGGAAAGAAACTATTATTTTATAAGGAATATGTCCCACCAAAATAATAGTGACATGAAAATCCCTTACCTTGTTTCTTGACTGTTGTTGTACACATACAAGTCTCCTGTATAACAATTATAAGTTTATTATAAATATACCAACTAAAAATAGTCTTATATACAATACCATATATTATTCACTTCTTACTTTATAATATCTTTTTTAACTATTCCATGTTAAAGTAACGATTCAGGTAATAACCGCTTTGTTTATCATTCAAGTATTAACATGTAATTCTTGACCATATTAATTAAATCACGAATTAATTATTTAAATAATGTAAAATATGACTTATAAATCATATATAATATTTATATAAAATTTTCAATAATCTATAAAATATTGATATATGAAATGGAAAACCCCTTTAATGGAGTCATTAGGTCATACGTACAATGAATAATGATTCCATTTTCATATCAAGTAAAAACAAATGAAGATATATTATAAATTATCATTTAAAAGTCATTTTTATTTATAATAAAACATTTTTAATCATAAAAATTTATCCATATTCCCATACATGAAATATAGGTGAATAACGAATCACATCACATTGGGGATATAGTAAGCCATACGTTTGCACACACGATGTTATCATTTTCATAAAATATTAGATGTTAAAAATATAGACTTTATAATATAATTAAATAAGTATAATTATATTATAAATAACATATATATAATATAAAAATAGATTTTTCATCATAATTACAATCCTTAATAGATTATAATTAAAATACAAACAACATCGTTTAATGTGGCAGTAGTTCGTCGTGCACAAGAACTGTAAGTTTGCAAACAATTTGATTGAAGTGTGTATAAGTAAAGGTATATTACTTAACAGAAAAAAACATTGTGTTTAGGATATTCTAGTTATTATTATTTCTTGTAATAAGATGAATTGATTTTATGGGTAATTAAAGTAAAATAATGGAGCTATAAAAATAATGTTACCTCTTCTTTGGGTATCTCCTTTTGATTTTTAAAAAAGGACTCCCTTGGTAGGCTTTATGACAAAAGTAAGGCTTCTAGGATTAATGGAAGACTTTTTTAAGCATAATTGGATAGATTTTGGCTGAGTAAAATGGTTTTATATGTGTGAATTAAAGATAATGTGTGGTTCCCTTTTATTAAACATGGGATATCTCTTTTGAAAAATCCTAAAATATTAAATTATTATAAATTATTTTTTATTTAAAAATGGATTGAAATTGAGTTAAGCATAAAATAAGATGAGAATAGATCTAAACCATATCAACCAATAATTTTTATACATGTTTAGGTCATTTTATTACACTTATCATATGGTTTTAACCCTTAATTAATCCATTTATCTCTTATCAAGACATCATGTGATTTTACTAAATATTGAGAAATATATTTACTATAAAATACCAAAAGAACCATAAATGATTCATTTATATCATCTGTAGACATATAAAAATTATTTAGATGAAACATATATTTTAATACATATTTTATATTTTTATAAAATATTATTTGTTTTAAAATATCGATAATTTTAATTTTTACGTTATTCATTATATGAATTTTTTGAAAATATAATTTCAATATAAAATCACAAAATAATTTGATTTAAATTATCCCTAAATGTGAAATTTATTCATAAAATTCATTGATAGAATTAATTATCTCAAATAAAATCTATGTTAATATTTTTTATATCATTTATTTGATATCACTATAAATAAAATAATCACTTCATTATTGTTGTGTCAACTATTAATGTATTTATTTCATCAATAAAAATTATAAATAAATCTACATGATGTATATAATTCCTCTATATTTATGGATATTATTTATTTTCAATTATACCACTAGGTTATCCTTATAATAGAATCAATATATTTAAAATAAATAAGAGTGTGAAATTTTGTAACTTTCAATGATTTAAATAACATCTATGTCAATATAACAAAAAAGTGTCCATTTAAATAATAAATTATAAAAATATGGTATCAGGGGTCTAATTGTATTCTTACAGTTTGTTTTTGGCATGTGTTATAGTAGTTTTACAATGTATATAATATTATTTTTTACCCTTAATTTCTCGATTTACCCTTAACCATGGTTATAAAAAAATTACTAAAGTTACTATTTAAAATGAGCAAACATAAAATAAACCTATATAATTAAATTGTACACACTGATTAAAAATATGGAATCGATTTTTAAAAATTTTCAACATATAAATTTTGGTAATTAATTTAAAAATAAACCCATTGACGGATCGAGAAAACATATTATTAATATAAAAATAGTCAAAATATTGGAATGATTTTATATATATTCAATATGAAATTGATAAAAATGACCTAAATTATGTTAAATGATAAAATATTATTATAATTATAGTTAAAACCAAATAAAAAATTTATTTAACTATATATATAAATTAGGATAAAATGTAGTTTTGAATTAAAATTTAGTATTTTTTACTATTCCTCAAAAAAATGAAACATCTCAGAAAAATACCAAAAAATCAAATAAATTTAAATTTTAAATCCCAATTACAAATTAGAATTAAATTTTTTCACAGAAAATGATATTAATGTTTCATTAATTATATTTAAAATTGATTCAACATTCAAAGGCGAAAAAGATACCCATTTAAAAAATATTGTTTTGTATCCATGAAATTGTGTTGATTCTTATATTATGCATATAAAATCTACTTGATAAATACCATGAAAAGTATTTAATATATAAAAATTATATTTAATTAATATCATTCAATAATTTTAATTTATTTATTTATTAATAAAAAATGACTTTGGGTGCATAAAAATTTAAATATTTTATTTATATTTAATTGGTGTACATATTAATTTTGAATTAATTGGTAACAATAAATTCATATTTTAAACCCTATATTTTTATATTTTATTCAATACTTTTAATAATTTATAATTTATATACTAGGTTATATCTTATTATATTAAATAATATAATTTTATTCACAAATTGTTGTTCAGAAAAACATGGTCATGTGTGTAATTCATGCTATCCATAGAAATTAACACTCTATATAACAAAAGAAAAAAATAATTATTTTTATACCAAAATATAATCCATGTGTTGTGTGTAGTGAAATCGAGAGATTTTTTTGTTTATAATGCAATCCAACAATGTGTTTTTCATATAATTAAAGCTATATAATTATTGTATGAAATGAAAAATATTGAAAACATTAAATTAATTTTAAAAATATCATAAAATATTGTGGTGTTACATTCTACACTCCTTAATGTGAAATTCACCCTAAAAATTCACCTATGTTATCAATGGTTTAATACTTCAAAATCACTTCTTTAGAGACCCTCCTCTTTAAAATGAATAATAAAACAATGTTTTAGAAGTTAAATTAAGAAACATGACGGTTACCCAATGTATACCATAACTACGTTTCCATACTTGAGAATATAAGTGGGAAGTGAAAACATGAAAATTGAAGAGAAAACATCTATCATATTCTGATGGAGAGTGATAAAGAACATGATCTTTGGAATGTTAACAATCAAAAAGTGGTAAATCAATGATGATCAAGGGGAGTATCTGATTCATTTAAAAGAAGGAACTATGATAACATTTTTGGTATCAATATCCTTTCCCACAAATTTTAGAATTTTAATTAGAAGAAATACTTACATGATTTCTTGAAATATACACACTTTTTTTCCTTGACCAATCTCCACTTCTTCTCTTATTCCAATAAATGAAGATCTATTTTTCAATTCGAAAGAATTACATAAATAGAATGATAGGTCATTCCATATATCTTTGTCACAATAAAAATGATATCAATAGTTAATAAATATGCATAAATCATCATATGGAGAGATTATATTTTAATCTCTATAACCTCATACAAATTTCAATCTATACAATTTTGTAAATTTTTTACTTTGAGACCCTTATAAAAGACAAAAACCAAAACTTTCAAAAAGTTCACTATATCTCCAAAATCAACTTATCATTATTCCCCAAAACAACTTGACGTAGTTATTAACATTAAAACTCTAAATATTTAAAACCTATTTCCATGTTTTCTCTAGAAACACGGTAATACCCTAAACTACTATAAGACCTTAGTGAAATCATTATTTCTTTAAAAAATTATCTATTTTCTCATACCATAAATCCAATATCTCTATAAACTCTATCCATGATATCATAAATCATGATTTCATTTTATCTGACCAAAGGTCATCAATACCATCCCATTTGTAATTAAAAATCTCTTCATTTATGTATCCTTAAATCATGATAATATTAATGGTTATCCAACCCTTAATCATATGTTTTATTCAAAAACCAAATCACCTTATTACCCCAATCACATTTTATGGTTACCAGAACCATTGAGGATATGCTCTTAAATACTTATGAAAAAACTATAGTGGACCAATAAATATATGTTCAATTAATTCATAACACCATATATATACTTATATAACATTATCCACGAATTCCGCTATATAAATACTCAATCATTCCACAACCTCGTTTTCATACTCCACATCTCCAATAGTGATTGAATGAAATTTTCCTTTTCATTTATCCTTAGGAGGTTTCTAATGTCAATCATCATCGATAAACCTTGGATTAGGTAACTAGTTTGTATAGTTACCATTATCTTACATTTTTAGTACTGAAGTAGTATAGGTGCTTTTTTTGGGACTCTCTCTATTCACACTGTTAGATAACTTCATACCATTGCATCAGCACTCAAAAAGCCCTATGACCTTCTTTCCCACACTAAAACCATTTATTAGACCCCTTAATAAAATTTTCACAATTCCTCTTCACACACATAAACCATAAAATAAAGATCCTCTTTTTCTATTGATGGTTTTTAGATTTCCCTTTAAAGTCCATATTTCTCCCATTATCAAAACCATCAGATTAGTAATTGATTATAGCCTCTATTTCATCCATGATTTCATAGTGCACAATCTCATAAAATATTTTAAAGTATATTATCTTTAACTCTCTTCTAATAATTGTATTTAAACCACTTAAGAACCTATTAACATTACTATTGGGTTGGATGATAATTTTTGAAGAATGCCTCTCTAGTCACCTTAAATTAGCCTCGTTGGTAAAAATAGACTCATCACCCATTTGAACAAACTCATGGAACTCTTTCTTCATCTTTGTACAAAAATACGAGGAAATTACTTATTGAAAAATATGTTCTCAAATGTAACCCAATCATTAGATTCAATTTCATATTGCATCCTTGTATTGTTAATTAGAGTCTAACACTGGTCCTCTTTGACTTATAACCTATAAACAACGGGATAACATTCTCATGCTTTGACCACTTGATAATGGAGAATATCTTTTTAGTAGTAATAATCCATTGTTAAATAATAAGTATATTAGAATACCCACTAAATGTATGTGGATACTTCCACTTGAAAGACTCAATAGAATATTGTTCCCTCTATTTCTCAATTAGATGTCTGTAATGATTCAGATCTTGAGAAGGATGTGTGATTATAATAGCAATATTTTTAATTCCAAATCCCATAGAATTTTGTCTCTCAGAAGGAAAATAGTTTAATTTTCCTTCACTATAACTATTAACAAGTTACTTGAGGTTACATCCATTGAATAAAACCAAAAGTATAAATTATGAAATATTTATCATAATGTGGAACCATATAATCATGAAAAATCACTTGTATTATATATAAATTGTGACACCTTCATTAATATATTACACATTCGGTTCATCAAACTATTTTCTTCCATCTTATATTTAAATACTTAATGAGGGTTCATGATGATTTTGTAGATTCCCAAAGAATATACCCCAGGAGTGTCAAAGAAGGAGTGTTGTAATGCTCGTTTTCATGTACCGGATTATGATTGAGTTAGGACCAATGAACCATGTCAATGTTTTTTACTCTATATATTTCAATGCTAGATCCTCATCCACTTTACGTATCATCACATGGATTTATTAATAAGAAACCACTCACTCTATACTTTATCAAAATTCTAGGACATTTTCCAATACATTTCATTGTGCTTATAATTTTCCTTAAACATGTTCTTTGGGATCTCACTAGGGTTTTCTCATCCATTTTTACAAATGATAAATAAACTATTACTTTGATACCATATATAGAGGCCCAATTTTTATGTACATTGACATTGAATTACTTTTATGGAATACTAAATACATTACACAAACAAACATCAATTGAATGTATTATTCTAGTTCCTTTTGAAATGTGGAAACATAAACAACTAGTTTTTAACACATCTACTTCTTCTCCCTCCAATTTATTCAAAACTATACCCTTTTTAACATATCAAACCATACACATTTCATTGTATCCTAGGAAAAATAAACATAAAAAGGGGTGAGCTCAAATGAACAGTATGGTTAAACATTGAAAATGATTAATAATGTGATGAACATAAGGGTATAAGAACAAGACCATGATAACATAAGTTCAAACCATGAATATCAATAATAATAAGGGAATAATTATTGGCAGTTCATAAGACATGAATCATAATGAAATAAATAACATAATCTGTGTAATTATAACATGTAAATAAGGAATAGGATTTGTGGCAGACATATAAGAATATAATATTATTTCCATAGTAGGCAAGTAATTACCACCAAGGCCATAATATAAGTATGATTTTACTCCCCATATCATCTTTTTAGTCATGGATCACTCCCATAACCATATTGTTAGTCACATTTCACTCCCATTCCCATCTTATTTAGTCAAGTTTCACTCCCAAGATCATCTTAGTAGACATAGTCATTTATGTCTATCTCATGAGATATAAATCTTTACCCAAAGCATTAAATAGATATATAGGTACCATAAATGTCATAATAAAATCATACATATTTGTGCCACAAGAAAATAAATCATTTTTCATGTTAGAACCCATGGAATGAAATGGGTTTCATAAGCCTCATAAAACCATAACATAACCTAGGGGAAAGAAACATGTTTATAAATTTCATTCCATCATAGACATACACCATTCATATAAAGAATAATAATGGAAACATTTAATCATATACCGAGTCAAAAAAAGTAACATCAAATAATTATATCTTATATGTAAAATAATTTTGAGAGATCTCTTGCACATAATTTTTAGAAAAACAGAATTTTTTAAAACATTTTCATTACTTCAAACACAGTGAAATTTTAAATGAAACAATTTTCACTAAAAATAGCATTGTATGATTATAAGGGAAGCTTCATGGAAATAAGACATTATGAATTTGTATCCGTATAAGTTAAAATGAATTCTTCTCAAACTTTTTCAACAAAAGTCAAAAAATGCCTCATTAGGAAAATAAAAAAAAATTCATTTCCAAACGTTTAATAAAAAAATAATTAATTAATTAAAATGAAATAAATTTTTTTATTTTTAATACATTTTTTCAAAACATTGATATGGATGTTAAATATTTCCCAGTAGATAGGTGCATATAAAAAATATTGTTATCAATAAAATTATGAAATAAACCATTAAAACTTTATAATCAGATGAATAAAATGACACCTAAAATACAGAAAATTATATGGATTTATTAATACAATAATCTTCAGAATAATAATAATAATAAATTTCGTTTTCAGTACATACACAACACAAAATAAACATGTAGTGTATAAGGTATGTCTCCCGGAGAAAACAAAGTGTGGTGAAAATCTCTTACACTATGTCTTGATTTTTTTCATAAATGTACAAGCTTCCGGTATAAAAATGTTAAGTTTATTATAAATATGTAAAATAACCATATTCTTATATATAATACTGTATATGATTCACTTATGACTTTACATTACCTGTTTATTAACAATTCCATGTTAAAGTGATGTTTTGGGTAATAACTACATTGTTTATCATATATATTCATTACATAAGAATTTATAAAAATCCATAAATGATATATTTATGAAGTTAAATACACTATTCATGGAGACGGTAGGTCGTAAAAATTCCTGAACATTATTTCCATTTTATTTTTATGCTAAAATAAATGAAAATAAATGATATATTAACATTATAAAATTATTTTTTTCATATAAAACATATATATTCATAAAAAATCATCCATATTACCATATATTAAATATAGGTGATTACAGAATCACATCCCATCGTGGAGATGGTAAGACATATGTACGTACTAGCGAAATTATCATTTTCACAAAATATTAGATAGTTAAAATGTTGAGAAGATATTATATTTCCAAAAGTAAAATTATATCATACATATAATATATATAATATAAAATATATTTTCCATCATAATATCAACCTAAAGAGGTGGTAATGGAAAAACTGACAACACCGTTTCGTGCAGCGGTAGTTCGTGGTACCCAAAAACGGTAAGTTTGTTACCCATTGGATAGAAGTGTGGGAAAGTGTAGGTAGAACCCCTGAAATAACAAAATTTCAGTGTATATAGGATATTGAGGCTAATATTTATACGTGTAAGAAGATTAATTGAGATTGTGGACAAATAAAAAATAGAAAGGATCTGGAGGAAGGATGTTACCTCTTCTTTGTGTATCTCCTTTTAATTTTCACAAAAGGAATCTTTTGGTTAGTTTTCTGAGCAATGTATGGCTTCTAGTATTAAGGTTTAGAAGTTGGGAGGAGACTTTTTTAGAGTTAGGTGGAGTCAAATGGATTTATAGTTGTGAAAAAAGATAATTATAGGTTCCCTTTTATAAGTGATGGGAGGGTAACTCTTGGAATCTCTTACAATATTAAATTAATCTAAATTAATTTTTACTTAAAAATCATACCAAAGTAGATTCCTCTAATGCTAATATGCGTGTATATATATCTCCTTTAAATCAAGAATTTTTGTAATTTTTAGGTAATATTATTACCCTATCTTTTGGATTTCATTCTTAATCAATACTTTTATCTCTTACCCTAACAACAATTATTTTCACTACTTATGGGTTAATATTGTTATAATAAAATAATAAACGAACCATAAATGTGTAATTTATAAAATTTTAGGACATATCCCAATTATTTGGCCAAAACTCATATTTTTATAGTTTTATATAATTTAATAAAATATTATTTATTTAAAAATAAAAAAATTACAATTTTGACACTATTCATTACTTGATATTTTAAAAAATATCCTAAAATCATGAAATATTCTAAAAAATTCTGTTAAATTTCACCTAAAATGTAAAAGTTAGACGTAAATTTCGTGGATGGAATTAATTATCTCAAATTAAATTTATTTTAATTTTTTCAGTATCTTTTATTTGATATTTCTATTAATAAAATAATTACTATATCACTATTATGTCATTATTTAATCCCTAAAAATTATAAATAAATTTCTATGATTTATATAATTCCATTATATTTATATAAACTATTTTTTTGAGTATATCCCTTGGTTATCCTTATAAAAAATTATTATACTTTTAAGAAATAAGTTCGTGACATTTTGTAACTTTTCTTATTTAAATAATTTCTATAAAATTTTCATGGACAAGTGTCCATTTAATGATTAAATTCCAAACCATATGTATAAAAGGTTTATGTTTATTCATCTAACATGATTTTTTCATGTGTTAGGGTAATTTTATATTGTTTATAATATTATTTTTACTATTAATTACTCGATTTACCTTTATCCATGGTAATAAAAATATTACTATGTTTACTATTCATAATGCCCAAAAATAAAAGAAATATATTTACATAATTTGGACCAATATATTAGAAATATTGAATCCATTTTTCAAAATTCAAAAAATTAATTTAATGTAATATATTTGAAATTAATTTTGTTGATAGATCAAGAAAATGGGTTTTTAAAGTCAAAACGTTCAAATGATTGGAATGTGTTTATATCTAAATAAAAACTCAAATTGAGGTCAATGAATTAAATTATGTTAAATGATTAAAATTTAATTTAAATATACATTATTTCCATATTAAAAAATAATTTAAATATATGAATAAATTAGATGAAAATTCATTTTTGAACTATAATGTAGTATTTTTTACTATTCAACAAAAAATGAAACATCTCAGAAAAATATCAAAAATTCAAACAATGTAAATTATGATATCCCTATTCCAATAAAGATGTTTATTATTTCATATAAAAATAAAAAACATTTGTAAAAATTTATTTAAAATTAGTTCGCCGCAAAAAGGTGATAAAATTGCCCATTTGAAAGTATAAGTTTTTATCCATGAAATTGGTTTTGATCATATCTTATACCAATAAAATTTATTGGATAAATATATAATATATTTTATTGAGTATATAACAAATATATTTCATTAATATAATTCACTAATTGTAATTTATTTAATTTATTAGGAAAAAATGACTTTGGGGGTATAAAAATAAAAATATTTTCTTTTATATTCAATTGGTGTATATTTTCATTTCCCTTTAAGTGTTAAAAATATATTCATATTATAAACCCTTTATTTTCCTAAGTTAGATAATATTATTGGAAAATTCTATTTTGAAAACTAGTTTTAATCATATTACATTAAATAATCATATTATATAAGAATACTATTGTTCTGTTAAACATGGTCTTGCGTGTAATGAAATCTATCAAAAGAACTCAACATCTTGTGTAACACAAGCAATGAATAAAGTTTTTTATACTTAATTCTAGTCTAGGTTTTTAATGTAGTTAAATATTGATTTTTTTAGGTATAACGCAAGAAAAAAAAGTGTTTTTCATATAATTAAACCTTTCGTGGTATTGTGTGAAATGAAAAATATCTAAAAGATTAAATTAATTTGAAAAACAAATATTTCAAAAAATCTCAAGGTGTTACTTACATCCATAGAGATCACTTATATACCTTTAAATATTCATTATAAACTAGGTTTAGTTGTGTGTGATACCATGGTCCTTTCACATGAGGGTACAATGTGGATTTCTGTTCTTGACATTCAATTGTGAGAGCCTCTATGGGTGAATCATTGGATAGAGTTAGGTGTGTGCTCCTCAAGGACCTGGGTGGTATCCTATATCATTCCATGGTGGGGTTCATGGTATCAATCTGACCACCATTCAATGGCCATTAAGGCCCTACCAAGATGAAAAATATTCAAGGGTTTGTGGTGTACCAAGTGGTCATGGTTGTTATCCTCTACATGTTGATGAGATCATCAGAGAATTAGTAAGTTCTTCATGGGTGCATATCAATGATCATGACCTCTTGGATGAGTACTACAAGTGTTAGCATGGATCAGGGGGTATGTACACCAATAATGACTCTTAACTAGAAACCATAACCATTATCATGTGTCCTGAAGTATTTGTAGCGACCATTTGAGATCGGTCACCTAATATGACTATATCTGGGATTTGTTATTATATTCATGTTATGATATTTCTACTCTTGTTACTTTATGAATAATGATTTCTAGGTTTCCTATTTGGTAGTATTATACTCACCCATGTATGGGATCATCCACATGTGTTTTTTCATATGTAGATGACTTATTTTCTAATGGTTTCCTTGAAGGATATGATGTTGGTAGATAATAGTTAAGCTAGTGAGACTGAGGTGTTTTATGGGTGGCTACATTTTAAAGTGGTCACCTACTTCTGAACATTTGGCACTCTATATAGTTTTTGGTTGGGATTTTATTTACTCGCCTTATCACTCTTAGTTCATTTTTTAAACTCTCATGTATGATAGATTAAGTGCATGCAAGTTATGGTATTATGTGTTTTTAGTATTCTCAAAATTTTATGTGATTGGAAATGTATGTGTATATATGGGTACATTGGGGTATTTCCTCCCATTTTTTATGCCTTTCAACACTTGTCACTAGCCCTCGGCCTATTAGAGGTTGTCCTAGGGTAGTTACACTCAATATATCAATGGTCGGGTGAGCCCTATTTAGTTGGGTTGTGACATAGTGGTATCAAAGCTCTATTCTACCATCTTATTAAAGAATATATTATTTTATAGTCATTATATATTGATGGGATTTATTGAATTTTTGTTACAGTTCATTGAGTTCGGCTTTCTTTATAGGGTGTCTATTGCTAGTGTAATGTATGATTTATCCATTCATCGGGACTCGGATGACATGCTTGTTGGAACAGATCAAAAATACACTAACTATAGAGAAATACTTTTCTACATGTATCATATTGTAATGGGTTATGTTTTCCATTACCTTTTAAAGTAATCTCCCCATATATAACAAATTTTAGTGGCGCATCTTGTGTATATATGGATACTTCCATGATGATAGCATGCCATGAATCATTTTGTGATCATGAGGAGGATCCACTGAGTAATGAGGATTCATTACAGGGGTATGGAAAAGAGTTTTTACTTTGGGATGGTTCACCTGTAATGAAAACACCCATAAAATTATTATTACGAGTACCAATTGGGGATGCATATAGGATGAGTACACTATGGGAGTTATAGAGGAAGTGAACACCCATGTTTCAAGGTGGGAAGGATCACTTGGAGTTTGGGGACTGTCTATAGGTAGTCACTCGAGTATTATTCCATTTGAGGATTCCTTTAGATCGGATTGATGTCCTCACTGTGAGATCCCATTAGGAATATTTTGGGCAATGGAGGATTTTATGGACCGGACCACTTGATGAAACATCCCTCTTTTGATCATAATTTGAGAATAATATCAAGGAGGATTTTTATACTAAAAAATCATTATTAGGGTGCCTCCCAAATCATAGGAATCTACAGTAGGGAAGTATGGACATGGAAGAGTATTCCACAAGTTTTAAAAATCCATTGTGATACACTTTGTATACGGTGAAAGATATTTTATTTAGGTAATGAACATTAGAGAATTGATTAAAATGAGATATATTCAATGTTGTGATATCACATTTCATTATCTCATTTTATAGGGCTATTGAGTAGGCCTTAGTAGGGGAAATATTACTAGTATAGAATATGCAGTCAGTTAGTTCTATAAGTAAGTATCTATGAGGTGACACCTCGAAAAAAGTTATATGATGGTATTCATAATGATCTTTCCATATTATAATATTCAGAAGATATTCCCAGTATAGAGGATTAGTGGTTCAGGGTTCTCAGGATGGCTCGAGTCAACTGAGGGAGGGTGATGTCTCTCCAGTGAAGGTTGGGGAAATAATTATGAGGATTGTCTATAAATTCTTATAGCTATCATGGAGATTATCAAGGGACCACCCAAAAGAGACAAAGATATTGGTATGGATTTCCACATGGTAGTAAATGTGAAAGATGGGAATATAGAGAAGTAGGTGGTTACAATAGTTATGATATATTGTCTCCACCCCCCCCGTAGGTGGATTCACCATGATTACGGTGTTGGTGGACATGGAAATGAAAAAATATAGGAAATTGAGGCCTTAACTTCAAGGATATATAAATTATTGAATGTAGGATCTGTCTCTACCCTAATTTAGTAGTTGTTCTGATGCATATGGGTGGAAGTAACTCTTTTATTAACAAATATATGGCGTAGGACATAGAAATTTTGGGTTGATCCCTTGGCTCGTCACTTGTTCCTAGAGAATTCAATTTTTGGTGACTCATTCATCCAACACCTCTTACAAACTATGTGACCTAACACTTGGAGATAAGATTTTTATAAGTTATCTCTTTATAGTAGTCATGAGGACTTATGATGTTATCTTTTGTATGGAATGGCTACAAACAATTCATGTGTATATTTTTTATTTTAGGTGGAGGATGTGGTCTATCTGTGTTCATGGGATGAAGTATTTGTTTATGGGTTAGATGGAAACCCAAGAATATCAGGACAAGATCCGGCATAATAGATTATATCCAATTACTCACCATTTCACTAGCATTACCCTTAGAGGATTATATTCAATAGGGTGACACTTTCTAATAGTGGTGGCCGAGTATGAGAAAATATTACCTAAGGATGTGAAAGGATTATCTCCCCACCAAAATATATAAATATTCATTGAAATTCACCCTTATACATCCCTAATAACTTTTCCAGCAAATCTGATGGCTCTGGTATATCATCAATACAAGATGACATTGTTGGAGGAATTGAAGAGGAAGGTCTTTATGATTATTTACCCATGGGAATCCCTACTATTTGACGACAAAAAGTTGGATAGGATATTTATTTTTTTTGTATATTATGAACTCCTTAATTATGTGACCTTGAAAAATAAGTATCCACTAATGAGGTTTGACATCCTCTTTAATCAGTTGAGAGGGGCATGATGGTTCTCAATGATTAACCAAATACTAGGAAATATCTATATGTGAGTATGGGAAGTAACATGAGATAATCTTGAGTATGGTTCTAGACAAAATATCTATTAAGTGGATTTATTAGAAGCTAAGGATGTGTTAGTTATATATTCAAAATGCCCATATTCAAGTAAACATCATCTTGACTAATGGTAATTCAATGGAAATGATGAATATAAAAGAAGTGTAAGTGTTTGAGCCATCCAAGTTTGTGGAATAGGTTCGAATATTCCTTGTGATTGTAGGTTAATATATTATATTTAAACCCAAATTCTCCATGATAATATTACATTTCACTACATTGATCCAGAAGGGGTATGCTTTCATTTTGAGTGAAATGTTCCAGCTTATTTTTTTTAGAGCTATGATAGATATTATTGAGGGCACCCAGATTGATATTTTTAGTGGATGGTGTCAATTATGTAGTGTTATAATATTCCTTAGTTACTACACACTGTTGTGTTCTAATTTTGAGCATGTTGTTAATTCTTATAGTTTTCCACAGTTGAGACCGCATGAGTAGAACTACGTGACAGGTGATCTATGGATTTTAGAAATGTTCATCAACCTAATGATATAATGAAACAGCCTTACTATAGAGTTTTTTATTTTCATCAATGACCATAAGTGTATCAGTTATATCCACTATTATATAAATCAAAACATGTTACAATGTTGATGGAATGAGTTCCTTTAGGAAAATGATAGTTAGATACTCTATACCTCCAAGAAGGGGAACATGGTAGTTGATTCTCTCAGTAGAACATCATGATCGCAGCTATTGAATGTGGTTTTAGATCAGTTAGCCTTCTTTTAGTTCTTCATATGGGAAAATTATGGTGATTTATATCTTCAGTAAATTTTTATTACCCACACTACTTTTACTATGTGTTAGGAAGGATCTGCATTGACATACCTACTATGATAACTTATGCACTCATGTGCCCTTAAGATGTGCTCTTGATGTATTTTATAATGGTTTTAACTAAGATATCCTTTTCAAAATATATATTATGGGACAAATTATTTTCTGTGAAGCGGTGATTAGGTGGCTTCTTAAATCCCGATTTTTTGGTATATACATGTGTTACTGTGACACACTAAGACCTACAGTGTTAGTTTCTGTGATCGGGGATGAAGATGGTTGCATCGGAGTTTGTCTATCCATGCCTCACTTATCAACAAGATAAGTAATAAAACATTTTTCTAATATGTTTAGTTCAACCCCTTATGGTTCTGGAGCATATTTGTGATGATGAAACTACTGATGTCATGAAATGGTTACCACGTACGTCAAGATAACATGATTCCATCAGGGTGGTCATACACCAACTCACAAACACATATCTCATCCATGGTATACAATATTAGAGTTTAGAAGATATTTTGTAATGATATTACATGGAATTGTTTAGAGGATGATTATATCATTACATCGTTATTTTAGAAAAGACTATATGAGGAATTTGGGGCTCGGTTTTTTGTGAGAATAAAAATTTTATCCTAAAACTAGTAAACTAATTTTGTATATAATTATTATCTTGGAGGACATGCAATATGATTTTATTTTTGTTTTTTTCCAAATTTTGAATGATCACATACCCTTGGAGGAGTTTGGGAACAAAAATATATACCATTATACCATCTGTATGGAACCATTTAATGAATGTTACAGGTGACCATGTAGGTCACCACAATGATGGATCAACCTATAGAGAGACAACACTTATTTTCCCAGAGTTGGTGCAAGCTGTGATAGAGAATATGTAGATCATCTAGGATTGGGTGAAGATAGTAAAAATCCATTTGAATCCATGTGTGGACGAAAAATAAGGCATTTGGAGTTTGAGGATGGAGACCATGTGTTCCTAATGTTCTAACCTTGATGTTTAATAAGGAAATGTGGATGGGGTGGAATGTTATCTCTAAGACTCATTGGCCTTGTATATATACTATGTACAATCGGTGAGTTGATGTACCACTTTCCTCTTCCTCCACGGTTATACTAGGCACATGACATCTTCCATATATCTGAGATGAGGATGTATATGGATGACCCACCACATATTATCGACTTGTTTAAGACGGACATCAATGATATAGCTATCATTATACATTAAAAAATAATGAACTAGAATAAGTGGTAGATGACCCTAAATTGTTGTGTTATTCTTTCAGTGTGTGTATGATGGTTGTAAAAGAATCATTATGAGATCACTTTGGAGTGGGAGTCCCATTGTGAGCACAGTACCCACATATTTTTGAATAGTCCTTTTTTTATTTTTTAGATGAAAATACCTAATTTGGGGGGATTGTAATGTCTCAATAAGTTTAATGTAATTCTTTTAAATTTATCTAATAATTTTTTCTGAGCCATGTGCTAAGACGAAATATACTTATGAGGCTCAGTGAGCCTAGAATTGATATTTAAATAAATTTAAATATATTGATTTCATTTGTGCATAGTTTTCCTTCAAAACAGCAATAAATCCTGAATGGAGTCTTGAATAGAAAACATGATTCCACCATTGAGTTATGAATGATGGTTTTACACTAAGTGTTACATAACCATTTTCAATGATAGTTTTTTTTAAAATATTCTCACAGGAACTAAGAATAATGGAAAACATTATTATATTTATTTTATTTAATATACATAGAGGCCTAATTCCTCCTATATATATATGAGGTTTTGGGAAAATATCAAGGTTAGAATCATAACCATATAGGCCTCGACTGATGTAGTTGTAATGACATTGGTGGACAATAATTGACCATGATTGAATCAATGATCATATACGCCAATAGATTTTTTTAGACATCTCTAATGATATGATCTAATAATCATTCTTTATTAGTGATGAATCTATACTCTTGGAACGATGTTTTTATTTTGTGGATTCAAGCAATTTTTTTTCCATTGTTTGATGTGAAATAATTTCCTAGAGAAGAATTGATTCACCCATCAACACATGATTCAATTTATTTTTTATTAATTTTTATGTTGTTTATTATTCCTTGTCGTCAATCTATTCTGCAACAATAGATAGAGGAAAAGGGAATAAATGATGAGATTCATTCCTTATGGTTATTTTTTATTGTTTTCTCCCTCATCTCATCATACATTCATTGATACCAATTAATGTTATACCACATTTTGATGAATACCTTGTATTTGATCATTGTATGAATGTTCTTTAGGGAAACAAATCAATAACAAGAGTGTGGTTCATGATTATTAGTGAGAACATGCTACTGTAATGGAGAATGAATGGATGTGTGTTTTATTGGACATAAATATTGTATATTCCCATCAATGATATAATGGAAGATCAGTGTGATAATAGTTTATCTCAAATAACCAATTTCTGAGATGTTTGGTTCCTAGTTTCTAAGGATTGGTGATAGAAAGGGTTGCTTGAACATATATATGAGTTTCCTAGTGAGATCGATAGATATGGGGAACAATCCATATGTCGGGTTAAGGAACTAAAGAATCAAGTAATTTCGATAACACACAATGTGTAATCTAAAGATACATAGAGTGTGGGACCCCTTAGTTATGGTGCTTGGGTTTATGTGAAAGTTAAATACCACAAAATGTGTGAAACCTAATACACGCTATGTGAACTATGGATGGCGGATCATCATGTGCATTGGGAGTACGTGGGAATTTACATAGCCAGGCACATGGGAACGGATAGTGGACATGGGAATTGCCTTGTATTCAGACATGGTCAAGAATAACAACATTGATAGTTACACAGACAGGTGAGGAGTATTTAGAAATAGGTGGGGAAACACTAGAATGGACAAGAGAACGTCTAAATTTTGTAGAACACACAGTGCTATCTAATTACACATCATGTACGTCCCTAAAGATAGGTTGGAACCCGTTATCTTTTTAGTATAGAAATGGTTTTGCTGATTCTAATAACATAGTAATTTCCTATTAGGGAATAGTGCAGAATTACATCCTAAACAGAGGATTGTTATCCCCTATATAGATACATAATTGTATAATGTTTTTTGAATCCATTATGTTCCTAGGGAGGGTTACTCTATCATTCCATGGTTGTGTTCATGTAATCAGTGGAAAAAATATGAATATCGTTTCAATCCCCTATCTAACAAGCAGATTCATTAGGGTTTGTGGTGTCCCTCAGTGGACTTAGGTGTGACCCCCACTTGGATTTTCAGATCTTCTGAGAACTATTGGTTTCTTATTAGGTGGGGCTTATTGATCATGACCACTTGGATGAGCCTCTCCAATGACAAACTGGCTCATGGAGTGAGTATACTCGAAACAAATGTTACCTAAGATCCTTTTAAATTATCCTATGGATGGTAGTATCTTATGTATGGATTATTCCATCCTGGAAATGGTCATCAGCTCATGGCCTATTGGAGGAATACTTGGGGTAGTTACACACATCATATCGCAATCCCAGTATCCCCTAATAGGTCACATCTTGATTTGATATGATGTAATGGGGAGTGAACCCAATCCACAATTCTAGTCTTATAAATAAAAATTGACTAAAGAAATTATATTATATTCATAACTTTTTATGAAGAACTTTTGTCGTATGTGGATTTTCAACCCTCATGGATAATACATTTTTATTCCTTTATGATTCATGTCATATAAACTAGCCTGATTTATTTCATGGTTCAAGAATTATAATCTATGACATGATGGATATGGTTTTTCAATGCTATCCTAATGTTCTTATAATCATATTCACATGATATTATTGTGTGATCATTGATATGCTCCTTGTTTACCCATACATTGAAACTTTTCTCTCCCATTATTTTATTTAACTTCAATAGGATATGAAGAAACATTTATATATATAATTTTCATCAAAGGTTCTATTTATGAAGAACCGAGTGGGACATGATTAGTTATGTTACAAAAAGTATTTTATGTATCCATGTTTCCAAAGACAAAAAAACTATATGATTATGGCATGATTCATAATGTAATTCATTGAATATTCATCTAATGAGATGTAATAATTATGTACGAAAAGAATGTGTCACTATAGTATGTATCATAGAAAGGTTTAGTTACCTTGGAAGACGAGGATCAGGAATATTTACTATGAACCCTTAGGATTATCCAATGTATTGGAAAATTACATTAGTTATTGTAATTAAAGGTGTATTTATTTAGTATAAAAAACATATATTTTGAGATAGTATAAGTGTAAAAATTTATTGAAATGACGAATCTATGTGTAATGAATCCAAAAAATAGTTGGTTGAGTATATCTCAACCATTATTCTATTTCACAGTGAGTGTGACGTTACTATGAACCTTGATTGAAAATCCTTAGGGATGTGATTAGTTCAAATAATATTTTACATATGGACCATTATGAATGATTTGAATAGATTATCACCATGAATGACCAGGGTTAAACCTAAGGTATAATAGATTGAAAATCAGGGATCAAGATTTACACATACTACGAATGAATGTTTATGATTGATCACTCTAATTAATGATTATTAACGGTCATGCTAACCATTATGGTTTTAATAAGGGTTTGAACATAAAATGATTATGTTGAGGTTGTTATAAGTTTGTTCACATATTATATTACCCTATTTGAGTATAGTTATATGAATGTGTTCATATCGAGAAATCTCTCATGGAATTTCAATTAATATCCTCAATGAATAGATTTTCAGTTAGCGCTGAAAAACATTATTGTATAATGATAACATCTTGAGTATATCATTCTTATTATATTAACCTTTTTGGGAATGTACTTATAGAAAATATCATCAATATTCATCTTTTTTCACATGATGTTATCATAGAAATGAATTATATTTCTTTTAAAAAATAACATATCAATTGCTAAGGATGTATTGTGACATATGATGTTCTCATCCAATGTTATATTATCTATCAGTGAAAATATAAAAATGAAATTCCAATAGAAATTAAACCTGGTTTATTGTACTTGATTCCTTTTCAAAACTGTTGTTTAACTATTATAGTAGGGGATAAATTCAACATTGAAGATATTCCAATTGTATGAGAGATTTTTTATGTTTTTTCTAAAGTGTTTCCTTGTCTTAATCTGAGTTATGATAATGTTTTTTAATAGAAATCATACATGGGGATACACCATGTAGGATCAAAATATGATTGTAGAAGATCAATCACAATAGGGAGTGAATTGTCAGTTTAAATACTTTTGTTTTTTACCTTAAAGAAAACTATGTTTGAAAATGTTAAACAAGGTAAATTCACAATCCCTAAAAATAGATCTATAAGAAAAATTTTCTAGGTTCTAGAAATATGGTTCCAGAAATGAAATTAAGGAATGATTACTTTGGTAAATATTCTACCTAAAAATGTATTGAATTTTATTTATCAAGGTACATAAAATAATAAGAAACAATAAAAAGTTTATACATTATTCCTTTATCAAAATACAACGGAAATAAACATGAAACAAAACAAGTAACAAGTATAAAATATTTTATCCGAAAGAGAAGGGAATCCAACATACTTGGATAAAGGTCCCCTGATTTATACATTCAAGAAAGTCAGTATTACCCACACCCGGGTAAGCCCTCGAAAGAAATATCATACTATGTCTTGCTATCCCCGCAAGCCCTCGATCATTAAGGTAGTAGGAACCACTACCTTCCTATCCTCGGAATCCATCTATTGTAATCAACAATAATAGGAGTCTCACAAAGAAAGATAAACAAGATGTTCAGTACACACAAGGCTTGAGAGTCTCTCTCCTAAGAAATCACTTCAGTATAATGCAATCTCTAGGATGATTAACAGTTAATGAGCTCATTCAAATGAGATCTTATTTATAGGCACAATTTCAATAGTCATATCCCTCCTCCAATGGTCATAATTTTCTGTGAATCTCGGAGGGACCTATACACATGTCTCTCAACCAATGGTTAATTAGAGACAGATTGAACGCCATCATTTCATTACAATAGAATGTATAAATAAAATGAAATTACATTACCAAATTTATTGTTTTGAGTCTACAAAAAATAATGTTTGATGTCTATGAAAATAAACATTCAGAATCTATGAGAATTGAGCATTTGGATTCTATTTTTCCAATGGTTTGGAATCTGAATATTAATGATTCTAGATACTGAATTCAAACAAATTAGTAATATGAATTCTTATGAATTTGGAGTCTGAATTATGAGGAATTATAATTCTAAATTATGATAAATTTAAAGTCTAAATTCTGAGTAATTCTGAGTCTGAATTATGAGTAATTTGGGGTTTGAATTTTATTTAATTTGGAGTATGAATTTCAAAGAATTCAGAGTTTGAAATTCATATAATTTCTAGTCCAAATTTCATATAATTCAAAATCTAAATTTCAGAGAATTCAGAGTCTGAATTTCAGAGAATCCGGAGTGTGAATTTCAATGATTTCAGGGTCCCAATATTAGAGAATTCAGAGTTTGAATTTTAAAGAATTTGGAGTCTAAATTTTATAGAATTATGCGTCTGAATATCATAGAATTATGATTTTGAATATCATTGAATTTGTAAACTTAAAACAGAATAATCTATATTTATTGAATTCTAAGATTCTGAGGCTTTAGGTAAGAATCGTAATTTTAGAATTAGAAATAAAAGGGGATTTATTTAGAGATTTTGTGAAATAAAGAAATGAAAACAATGGTAAGGATAAAAATATTCTTAGAGAAGGAAAATTTTCCTTATGAAATTAAACCATAATGAAATAATAATTTTCCTTCATATAAAGTGTTTGTGATTTTCAAAGCATAGAGGAATGGAAAATTCATAAGGAAACCTTATTGACTCAAAAATATCCCCCTTTATGGAAAGGACAAACATCCACATGAAAAAGAGTACATGGACATTGAATTTTTCTTTATGAAATTAAAAGAAATACATATCTCATATTATCTATGGATCATTGTGAATACGAATAACTCCCCCTTAGGTTTTGAAATCCCTATGGATCTTATTAATGACTTCCTTAATGAGATTTTTATTTTTCTTACATAAGGAAATATTATTAGATAAAATTCCCCCTTTGGTAAACTCCCCCTTAGGGAATTCTCTTATTTACATATTATTCTTTTTATCATACGTTTCTCCCCCTTCTTAATTTTCAAAAAGTAATCAAGGGAATATAAAAAAATATAGTACATGAAATATTAGTACTATATAGCAGAACACATGAAGGAAAACCAACATTTCCATTTTGATTGGATAGATTTTTACATGAATGGTAATACAAAAAAAGATCGGAGTCTGGGAAAAATCATCTTTCTTTTTTCCTTCAGCATAATATTTTTGAAAATGGTCTTCAACTTTTTATGCTCTTTATGATCCTCTTAGAAATGTTTGAGGAGTTGATCTTGATCTTTATTTTTCATATCCAGAGCATTGATTTTTTCATCACGGGCCTTAAGAATTTCTACCTGAGTTTTCAAAAGCTCCTCCTACTTACAGAACATTAGCTCAAACTCGATTCTAAGACCTCTTTCCCTATTCAAATTCAAACAACATAATTTAGTTTCCCATTTAGATCCTTTTCTCCATACTTCTGAGTTGTTTTTTCAATATTGTGATTCTAAATAAAACTTTAAGTATGATCTTTGATCTTGTTATATTCGGTATTAAAAGCATCCTGCACATTATCATGAAAGTCATCGAAGATTCTAATTTATTAAATTTTCTTCTTGGACCATTTTATGATTTCCTTGCATAACATGTTGTGGGCATCATAACTGATATAGAATGGTTTAAAAGCATCCTCAAGCCTGATTAATTTTTCCATAATAATGGTAATAGAATAAAATTTCTAATTAAATTAATATTGATGCATCTCACATCTCAAATCAATACTTGGAAATAGATGAATTGAATCAAACAATTTCTTTAGGAATTAAACCTAAAAACCAGGACCCATAGAATATGATTCGGAATCAGATTCCCTCGTTAGTATGGATCCTTTATCTATCTCATCATTCATTCTTTTAGAAGATAAACCAAAATCTTTCATATCCAACATCGCCTTCTTAGGTGTATCAGCTAACACCTTTTTTCCTTTATCATCTCCCGAAATGATCTTAACAGCCTTTGGTGTTTCATGTTCAATATCTAATAGTTTGACTATCTTATATTCCACAACAATTTCTTTTCAGAGGCATCCACAAGATCATCTCATTGAACTAATTCATGGTTTCTTCTCTCACCTTCTGATGGTTTGTTTACATCTTCCTGACACTCTTCATATTTTCCTGGTGAAATAATTTTGGTTGATTCAGCCTAAGAAGTCTAGATTGAAAATTTTTCTAAAGGAAATTCCTTCTCATGATATTCTCCAATGTGTCTTACTGTATCATCAGTATTATCACTTTCTTCCTCTTCAACTTCTTCCACTTCCTCTTCCTGCACAATCTCTTCCTCTTCTTCATGTTTTGGAATGAACATTTACTTTCCAGGAGTCACTGGAAGTGATTCTTGTAAAAATGATTCTGGTACCTAAATTTTCTCAGAATAATTCTTAGTATCCTTGAGAAGAGATTGAACAATTTCTGCCTTGGACATCTTCTTCTTTTTCTTATTGTCTTTTTCTTGATTCTCAAAATCCTCAGTAGCTTTAATCTTCAATGATTTTTCCTCAGCAGGGTCCAAACCAAAGATAGGCTCACCTTTCTTCTTATTATTTTTATCTTCTCTCTACATAGCAAAAAATTCATCTAGATAGGTTTTTTTATTCTTTGACATGGAAGGTGTTGATTGGGTTTCCTGAACTTTAGTAGATTTTTCTTTCACTTTCGGTTCCTTAAGCCTTTTTATCTTGCCGCAATTCAATGAAGTCTCATCTAATTATGGATTCTTGGACGAGACTTCTATCTCACTTTTATACAATTCATATAATTCTTCAGACTTTCTGTTAAATCCAAACTTTATCCTTTTCAGCGTATCATCTCAAAACAACATAAAATTGAAATATTGTGGCTTAGAACTACCTTGGATTTTGAAAAAATCTATAAAAAGGATTATGATCTTGGAAAGAATAACGTAATACATAATGATATGCGAATTGAGGATCCCATTCTTGATATACATAATTGTAATCAATTACATACTTCACCATATTAATCTTATTGAGGTTCACCAGAAAATCCAGATTGTAGATATCAATATTTTTCAAGGTATCATTTCACCTTGTCTAGGAATGATAAAACCCTGAACACATAACTCTAGATTCAGTTAATTTTTAAAAAGATGAATAATCAACAGTGTATTTAACCCTGATAAACCAAGGCACTCTATAGATTTCTTCTTATCCAAACCTCCTGAAATTCCAGGTAGCTTGTCTATACAGAAATCAGCTTCCCCCTCATAAAGAATTCCTTTCCTATTAGCTGCCATGCTGTAGGAAAGGGAATAGTTTTTCCCATAATTCTTACAGGTAAACACATATCTCCCTCTTTCATTAAAGAACATATTGTCTCATAAAATTATACCAGTAACTGCAGATACACTGGATCCTGTCTTTTTGGTTTAGCTACACAGGGACTCTCCCAGCCATTCAACATGATATTCATTGAAAAAAGAGAATCATACTTAGAAAAAAACCTCGGGTCTACTAACCTCTCTTTGTAGATCTTCCATTATGAAATTTCACTAGCTGAAGACATTTCCTTATAAGAGGATGCTTCTAAAGACCTTCATAGTTAAGGAAAACAGAAATGTGGAATGATCATTATGTAGAGAGGTAGAGCTTCGAGATGCGAAGGCTTGAATATCGAGGTGGGATGAAGAATATGGGGCCTTTATATTGATGTCGAGGCGACGGTTCATAATCCCATATTGATCCAACGTTTGAAACATGATTGAGAATATCTGACGATTAAGATAAAAGCTGAAGAAGGATTTTGGTAGGCTCTGATCTTTTGAGGTTTTTTTATAAAAACATTCAGATTTAATGAAAGAGAATATGAAAAAGTTTCTTTAAACATGATGAAAATACCAACAAGTAAATTTTGATTAATCAAAATTTATGTAAGGATACATATGGAAAATTATCTGAAATTCATAAAATTATTCTTGAAAAACATTTAGATTTTGGAAAGGATTAGGGAAATGAAATTTCTGAGAATTATAGATTACAAAAAAAAAATTTGATTAATTTTTTTTAATTATGACAAATTTTGAATACAAAAAATTTTGATTAGAAATTAAAATTTACCCCCCCTATGAAAAGGACTTACTTAATGTAAGTAGAATGGTTTAAAAGAAGTTAATATTGAATAATAACTTACATTGATCATTCCTAAATTTTTTTAAATGTATTCAATTCTATCACGGTTAAAGATTTTGTAAAAATATTATCATGTTGATCTTGCATTTCGATAAACTAAATAATGATATCTTATCTTTTTGTGTGATCTGTAAGAAAGTGATGCCTAATATCAATGTGCATTATACATGAGTTCTATGCAGTGATTTTTCTTAGGTAAATGGAACAAGTTTTATCACACAATATCTATGTTTTGGTAAAAATCATGCCATAGTTTGTGAGTGTAACACCCCAGGTAAATAAAGAATATGACATTTTCACATTTATCCATATTTGTGAAAAAAATATTAATATTACTTTAAAGGGGATTCTATGCTCGATGGCATACCCAATACACAACAACGAGTTTCTTGGGAATCTTACGTTGCACTCTAATAATAAAATAATATTATTTTAAATGGTAGTTAACTCCTAGCCGTTGTAATGACGGGAATGAACAGAACTAACTACAAAATGATTATATATGTTTGTCAAATATTTTTACTTTTTACAATAAATGTTAGAGGATAAAAAATGTGAATGAATCCAATTTTAAGCGTAAACATTCTAATATTCTTTAAAAGGTCGATTAACCACCTTTTGATGAAGAACCTCTTTTAAATCCACTTTTTGACAATTTTATGTGTTATATTTGAAAAAATAAAATTCTTCTTTAGAATCGGGACATCAAAATTTACTTTGTGTAAATTTTTTGGTATTTTTCCGATAAAGTTCATTTTTTAATGAATGGTGAAAAATGTTGTATTTTAATTCAAAACCTATTTTTAATATAATTTATTTATATGATTAGATTATCTTTTTAATTGTTTTTAAAGTAAAATTAGAATATATTTTTACCATTTAATCCAATAGTGGTCATTGGAATTTATTTCACTTGAAAATTGGACTTAAACTAGTGTCAATCTTTTAATAGATATTGTTTCTTAAAAACACGCTATTTGTTTTGACAGCGAGAATTAATTATTAAATTAATTAATTCAACTTATATGTTATGAATTTTTTAAAATTGACATCATTTTTGAATTCGGAATATCAAATATATCTTAGGGTGAATTTTTGGTATTTTTCTGAAAAACTTCAATTTTTGATAAATAGTGAAACCACTAAGTGGTAGTTTAAAAACTGTTTTTTCGTTTAAAAGAAACATTACCACATATGTGGTTTGAATTTAAAAAATCCGTCAAAAATGGTTTTCATTAGGATGTAGAATTTGGTTCAATGGGATTAAAATAATTTTTTGGTGAATAGTAACGCTTAAGTTTTTAATTGCGATTAGAGGTAATTAGTGTAATTTAAGGTAATGATAATGTTATAATAATATGAAATGACCTTGACACATTTTCTACCCTTATTTTCTGAATCATGGCCGACCAAGACAATCCATGGGTCAACTTGGGGACCCCATGGATCCACTTTAGTTGGAAAATGACATTAATACCTTTTTATTTAAAGTTAAAATTAAAATGCCACAAACATGTGTTGTTTAACTAAAACAATTTTTACATGGGGTTATATAAGTCATATTTTTGACTATAAATATTCATTAGAAATCGAGAAATATTTCCTACATCATGATATTTTTTTTATAATTTTTAGGCATTAAATAAATTAATTAATTTATGACACCGTGATGATGCCGTGATTACCTCATAAATGAACGATTTAAATAAAATGAGAAGATAGGGTGAAATCTAAGTCTTAAACTTGTCACAAACCTATTGGATGGGTTTATTTCAAAACCTTATCACCTTATCCCCGAAATATAATCTTTTGGGACCTTTAAAATCCAAAAATCATTTTATAATAAAGTAATATTTTACAACTTTCCAAAAGTGCCCCTCCTCTCCTCTTATAAAAAGGCCCCCACCTCTACCACCTTACACACACCTCTCAAGCCTTTGGCTCGCCCAAACCCTGCCCATTTCATCTCTCCACATCCCTATCTTAATCATTGAAGCCTCACTTTGGGCAGAATCCTTTCCAACAAAGCCTTTGAGCTCAAATCAAATAGAGTTACCCGATTTAAAGGTATTGTCTTCCCTTGTGTTCTTTTGTTTTATTTTGCTTCTCCAAACCCCTAAACTCTTTTTATTACTTTTTCTATAACAACACCAATATCTTAAATATACTAGGATGTTTTTATAAGAATTATTCGAGCTAAAATTTCACACACCTCCGTCTAATGGTTAAAGAACATACTGTTTCTGTGGATGGCGAATTACTGCCTCATGAAACGATGATTGTTAAATATTCTTTTAACACCTTCAAAGGTGGCCATTAATATGTCACTATATTTATATATGATATATAATATTTTTATGTTTTCCTTTAGCTTCTGTATTTTTCATTTATGGCATAACTTTATGGTTTCCATTATGGATAAACGCGATATCTTCATTTTAGGAAGTGCGGACTACCGCCCCCTCAAAGTGATTTGATTTGTTAATGCCATATGTGGGACGTATAAAGGATGGAATTAATGGTATTACATATGATATCCTAATGGAATTATAATATACCTTTTTATCATTATTATTTCATTCCATTGAATAAAAAAAATGAAAGTAGCGTTTATGCGTACGTACAGCTTACCGTCTCCATGAACGGTACATTTCATTTCTTATCTCCAATTGTTATGTACTATTATAAGTACATATAATGGATATATATTTAATATATTACATCTAAATGATGGATATCATTCCGGAATTATAATATATATATCTCTCATTTTGTTTTAATTCCATTAATATGACAAAAAATGAAAGTAGCGTTCATGCGTACGTACGGCCTACCGTCTCCATGAACGGTGCTTTTAATTTTTTATCTCCAAATGATATGGAATAGTATAAAATGAATATATACTGGATATATATGATATTTAAAACATCAATACTATTCTGGATTTGATTTACCTATAACTACATGGAAGATTCTTTTCCAACAAGTTCAATTTTTACTCATGTACCGAACATCTAAAAAACGTCTGATATGAACTCACTTTATTAACCAATTATTATAACATTATAATATGTGATATGAACTAAATAATAATATTTAAAGGAGGTACTTAAGAAATTAGAAATTGACAAAATTTAATTATTCAGGAGATTAAAGAACGATCGAGTGATGTCAGACATGAGGTAAGGGATCCTACCCCTCTCTTTCTTTTTAAGTACACTCTTTTCTGTCATTCCTTTTAAGATCATATTTCTTATGATTGGGATATTCTTTTATATTAATATTACTGTAATTTTTTATGTTCATATGATGAGAGACCCTATTTGATCGCATCAATCCATTTTGGAAGTTTTGAGTGGTGCCGTTAGGCTGCCGAATTTTTGTAAGAGATCCAACCTCTCTCTTTCTTTTTAAGAACTCTCCTTTATGTCACTTCTTTTAAGAAACTCTTTGTTATGTTGGGGGATGTTATTTTATATTACTCTTTATGTAAATTTTATTTTAATATGATTAGAGACCCTATTTGATCTCATCAATCCATTTTTGGAAGTTTTAAGTGGCGCCGTTAGGCTGCTGAGTTTTCTTAAGGGATTTTTCATCTCACTTTTATTCCCAAGAGATTTATGATAAATTTTCCACCATTTCCTTTGAGTGGTATATGTACTTCCCATTATTCTACTCTTTTTGTAATATAATTTCGTTTATGAGTATTTACATCAATGTTGTATTGTCCTTCTTTCATGGGGTGTATGTTTCGAAAGATACCCAAGTCGGTAAGGGAACATTTCACCCTCCTCTTTTTAAAAGACTTCTTTTGTTGGGTATTTTAATTTACATATTGTAATGTTGGGATATGTTCTTCTATAACCTTATTGATGTAAATTTTATGTCCAAGTGATGAGTTACCCTTTTTATCTCTCATCAACTCATTTTCTGAATTTTGAAGTGATTCCATTAGGCTGTCAAATTTTTGCAAGGGAACTTCTTAACCCAATTTTGATTCTTTGGGATAAATTTTTACTCCTTGAATATGTAGTTCTATGAATATGTGTGAATAACCTCTGATTTTTTTACACTTAATATCCACTTATATTTGGTGTATTCGTTTGTCACACATAATTATGTAATTGATTTATCCTTAATCTAAGGATACTGTCTTTGTATGGGACTTCGTCTCAATCTCCTTTCATTGAGGCATATTTTGTTTTATACAAAACCTTCTTTTATATGGTGTATAAACCCCTTTGACTTTTAAGTTTATCTAAAAGGAATTTTTTTGATACGAATCGTTTTACTAAACGACAAAAGGGAATGTTTTTGTCGTACGTATGCGGCGACAACGACTTCTCCGCCGCCGTGACCATTATTTGAGTTTCGGCTTCCTCTACAAGCCATACCTTTTTTTAAAGAAAAATAAATACCATGTTTTACTTTTCTTTTATTTTGGTATTGAAAATGGTTTTCATAATGTTTTTATATCAATGTGTTGTATTGATATCTTGTGATTGAAAAATGGAAATGTTATGTTTCCTCTATGCATGTTTTATGTGATACGATTATGTTATGGTTCTTGCGCATTATTATGAAGAAGGGTGGTTCAATGATAAACTAAGGGCAGGTGAGCCCGATATAGCTCTCCAATGCATTGGGTAACGTGAAGGAGTTAAACGTTAAGGTTTCTCCGAAGAGATTTAGGGAATATACTATGATGGGTATTCTAAACATAACCATGAGGGTTACCTTTATGAAAGTCTCAAGTTACCTTTATGTCTTATGATTTCTATGATTTATTCATGATTTTATGAGGTATGTTAAAGTGCTTATGTTTTAGGAGTAAAGTATGATTTCATACATGGACTATTGTTTTCTTTTCGTACTTTTATATCCCTTACTGAGCTTTTTATACTCATCCCAAGTTTTTGAAATGTTTTTTCGCAGGTCAAGGAAAGGTGCATTGTATGATGATAGTGTCAAGGAAGTTTCAAGAAAGAATCCATGTTATATTTTAAATATGTTTCCTTTGATGGGAAAAAACGAATACTATCTTTTATGTAACCACTTTTTTTAAATGTGGAATGTAATTCATGATTTATGATCTAATTCTCTAAAACTCTAACCCTAAAAAGATCCTTAATGTAAATTATTCATTTAATTCAATATTAAGTAAGGTTTAAGGTTGGGGCCTTATATTTGGTATCAAAGGTTGGTTTAGATAACTTTAGAGGTTAGGGTATTCTATGATCATAAGTGACATTACCATAACGATTAGGATTTCAGAAAGAGTCCTAGTTTTAGATAACATGAATGAGTAAGTATATATTAGGGTTTATCTTACTCATTAGTACATGATGGTTTTGTTGATATAATCACACTGAAATTTCTGTTTTTAACGAATGGATGGATCTAGAAGGCACCAAAGTGACGATAGGTTTGAAGGAAACTGTGGTGGTTCTCTGATTAAGAGGCTGGATGAAATGGGGGATTCATTGAGGAAACTCGTGGTTGTTCTAAAACAACTATCAAGGAGTCATGATCAACCACGCGAACCTTGGTATGTTATGTAATGAATCATGTATGAGATGACCAATCGATGTGGAAGTTCAGGTAATAATTATAAAGGTAACCATTAGGGTTTATATGATCCTTACTTTTGAGGTAATTATAGGTTATTAGATGTTATGATGGAAAAGGAAAGGCATGAGATAAACTTGAGGTTAAAGTATGTTATGATTATTTTTGAAGATTTTATCTCGTTTTGGGGAATGTTTTATGAATTATATAGTTTTGGAAAAAGGACAACACACAGACCGTGTGACAACCCGTCGCGTCGGACAAAGCTGCGGGAATCGAACCCACAACCAAAGTGCGACTGGTATTTATCGCCTACCACTAGACTACGTGAATTCCCTGGTTAGTTTGACTAATTCTTTTTAGTTATATGATTTTAGGAATCAAGAGTATGTTTATTTTGGGTTATCTATGGAAATTATTAACCTATCATGGAGGATATGTGATTAGGTTAATTACTTTTCAATATGAGAATTTAAGAGCAACTGATTTTATTTAGAGATAAAAGTTAATTTTTACCTTGAAATACTATGTGATTAAATCCTTAAAATATTTGGGTTTCAATCTTAGTTTGGTTTACTTTGAATAATTTTATGAACAATTGTTTATCGAATGGTCTTCGTTGAACTTTGGGTTTTTTTTGGACAAATTTTGGAGATTTAGAATAGATTTTATTTTTATAAAAGATTATAATTTTGTGGATTATCTGATCTCATACTAACAATTTTGGTTTTGGTTTTTGTCTGAAGACATGGGAAATATATAGTTCTCTTTTTTGGATTAGGTGATTCTTAAGAAGTTTATTATAGTACTCTTAATGCGAACAAGTCTTCCTAAATACTCATCTTCTGGAGAAAATATGAATTTGATTAAGGAATCTAGAAAAAGTTGAAAGTCTACGTGACAAGTATGTATGATTCATTATGATTTAGTTAACCTCAAAAATAAATTCCTCAATGAAGATTAACTTAAAAAAATGTTTTCTGTTAACTTTTCCTACTGGGGAATCGAATACGGTTTAACCCATCACAAGTTTGTGATTTTCTTATGGTTAACTTTCTCCTAGACATGTTCACTATCACTCTCCCTCAGAACATGAACCATTGTTTTTTCCTCCATATCCATGTTTTCCTATATGGAATCCTAGTATGGGTTAACTCGGGTGACATTTGTACTTCTCTTTCTTTATTTTAAAGTGATTGTTTTACTGACTCTTGTTCCGATGTGGGATTTTCAATGAAGTTTCCAAGAACAATTTTAAAATTGTGAGGATGCAATTCCCAAAAGGGGGGAAGGATGTAACACCCTAGGTAAATAAAGAATATTCCATTTTCACATTTATCCATATTTTTGAATAAAATATTAATTTTACTTTAAAGGGGACGCTATGCTCGATGGCGTACCCAATACGCAACAATGAGTTTCTTGGGAATCTTACATTGCACTCTAATAATAAAATAATATTATTTCAAATGGTAGTTAACGCCTAACTGTTGTAATGACAGGAATGAACAAAACTAACTAAAAAATGATTATATATGTTTGTCAAATATTTTTACTTTTTACAATAAATGTTAGAGGATTAAAAATGCGAATGAATCCAATTTTAAGCGTAAACATTCTAATATTCTTTAAAAGGCCGATTAACCGCCTTTTGATGAAGAACCTCTTTTAAATCCACTTTTTGACAATTTTATGTGTTATATTTGACAAAATAAAATTTTTCTTTAGAATCGGGACATCAAAATTTCCTTTGTGTAAATTTTTGGTATTTTTCCGATAAAGTTCATTTTTTTAATGAATAGTGAAAAATGTTGTATTTTAATTCAAAACCTCTTTTTAATATAATTTATTTATATGATTAGATTATCTTTTGAATTATTTTTAAAGTAAAATTAGAATATATTTTTACCATTTAATCCAATAGTGGTCATTGGAATTAATTTCACTTTGAAATTGGACTTAAACTATTGTCAATATTTTAATAGATATTGTTTCTTAAAAACACGCTATTTGTTTTGATAGCAGGAATTAATTATTAAATTAATTAATTAAACTTATATGTTTTGAATTTTTTAAAATAGACATAATTTTTGAATTCAGAATATCGAATATAACTTATGGTGAATTTTTGGTATTTTTCTGAAAAACTTCAATTTTTGATGAATAGTGAAACCACTAAGTGGTAGTTTAAAAACTGTTTTTTTGTTTAAATGAAACTGTACCAAATCTGTAGTTTTAATTTCAAAAATATGTCAAACATGGTTGTCATTAGGATTTAAAATGTTTTTCAATGGGATTACAATAATTTTTTTTGTGAATAGTAACTCTTAAGTTTTTAATCGCGATTAGAGGTAATTAGTGTAATTTAAGGTAAAGATAATGTTATAATAATATGAAATGACCTTGAAACATGTTATAACCTTATTCTCTGAGTCATCAAAGACCAAGAAAATCCATGGGTCAACTTGGGGACCCCATGGAGCCACTTTGGTTGGAAAATGACATTAATACCTTTTTATTTAAAGTTAAAATTAAAATTTCACAAACATGTGTTGTTTTACTAAAACAATTTTTACATGGGGTTATATAAGTCATATATTTGACTATAAATATTCATTAGAAATCTAAAAAGATTTACTACATCATGATATTTTTTTTTTATAATTTTTAGGCATTAAATACATTAATTTATTTATGACACCGTGATGATGCAGTGATTACCTCATAAATGAATGATTTAAATAAAATGAGAAGATAGGGTGAAATATAAGTCTTAAACTTGTCACAAACCTATTGGATGGGTGTATTTCGAAACCGTATCACCTTATCCCCGAAATATATCCTTTTGAGACCTTTAAAATCTTAAAATCATTTTATAATAAAGTAATATTTTATAACTTTCCAAGAGTGCCCATCCTCTCCTCTTATAAAAAGGCCCCCACCTATACTACCTTACACACACCTCTCAAGCCTTTGGCTCGGCCAAAACTGCCCATTTCATCTCTCCACATCCCTATCTTAATCATTGAATCCTTACTTTGGGCAGAATCCTTTCCAAGGAATCCTTTGAGCTCAAATCAAATAGAGTTACCCGATTTAAAGGTAATGTCTTCCCTTGTGTTCTTTTGTTTTATTTTGCTTCTCCAAACCCCTATACTCTTTTTATTACTTTTTTTTGTAACAACACCAGTATATTAAATATACTATGATGTTTTTATAATAATTATTCAAGCTAAACTTTCACACACCTACGTCTAATGGTTAAAGACCATACTGTTTCTGTGGATGGCGAATTACTGCCTCACGAAACGATGATTGTTCAATATTCCTTTAACACCTTCAAAGGTAGCCATTAAGATGTAACTATATTTATATATGATATTTAATATGTTTATGTTTTCCTTAAGCTTCTGTATTTTTCATTTATGACATACCATTATGGTTTCCATTATGGGTAAACGCGATATCTTCATTTTAGGAAGTGCGGACTACCGCCCCCTCAAAGTGATTTGATTCGTTAATGCCATACATGGGACATATAAAGGATGAAATTAATGGTATTACATATTATATCCTACTTTAATTATAATATACCTTTGTATCATTATTATTTAATTCCATTGAATACAAAAAAAATGAATGTAGTGTTCATGCGTACGTACGGATTACCGTCTCCATGAACGGTACATTTCATTTCTTATCTCCAATTGTTATGTACTATTATAAGTACATATATATAATGGATATATATATAATATATTACATATAAATTATTGATATCATTCTGGAATTATAATATATATATCTCATTTTGTTTTAATTCCATTAATATGACAAAAAATGAAAGTAGCGTTCATGCGTACGTACGGCCTACCGTCTCCATGAACGGTGATTTTAATTTTTTATCTCCAAATGCTATGGAATAGTATAAAATGAATATATAATGGATATATATGATATTTAAAACATAAATAATATTCTGTATGTGATGTACCTATAACTACATGGAAGATTTGTTTCCAACAAGTTCAATTTTTACTCATGTACCGAACATCTAAAAAACGCCTGATATGAACTCACTTTATTAACCAATTATTATAACATTATAATATGTGATATGAACTGAATAATAATATTTAAATGAGGTCCTTAAGAAATTATAAATTGACCAAATTTTATTATTCAGGAGATTAAAGAACGATCGAGTGATGGTGGACACGAGGTAAGGTATCCTACCCCTGTCTTTCTTTTTAAGTACACTCTTTTTTTGTCATTCCTTTTAAGCTCATATTTAATATGATTGGGATTTTATTTTATATTACTATTAATGTAATTTTTTATGTTCATATTATGAGAGAACCTATTTGATCTCATCAATCCATTTTGGAAGTTTTTAGTGGCGCCGTTAGGCTGCCGAATTTTCTTAAGAGATCCAACCTCTCTCTTTCTTTTTAAGAACTCTCCTTTATGTCACTTCTTTTAAGCTCCTATTTGTTATGTTGGGGGATGTTATTTTATATTCCTATTGCTGTAAATTTTATTTTAATATGACGAGAGATCCTATTTGATCTCATCAATCCATTTTTGGAAGTTTTATGTGGCGCCGTTAGGCTGCTGAGTTTTCGTAAGTTATTTTTCATCTCACTTTTATTCCCAAGAGATTTATGATACATTTTCCACCATTTCCTTTGAGTGGTATATGTACTTCCCATTATTCTACTCTTTGTGTAATATACTTTCGTTTATGAGTATTTACATCAATGTTGTATTGTCCTTCTTTTATGGGGTGTATTTTTCGAAAGATACCCAAGTCAGTAAGGGAACCTTTCACCCTCCTCTTTTTAAAAGACTTATTTTGTTGGGTATTTTAATTTACATATTGTAATGTTGGGATATGTTCTTATATATCCTTATTGATGTAAATTTTATGTTCAAGTGATGATTTACCCTTTTTATCTCTCATCAACTCATTTTCTGAATTTTGATGTGATGTCGTTAGGCTGTCGAATTTTTTCAAGGGAACTTCTTAACCCAATTTTGATTATTTGGGATAAATTTGAACTCCTTGAATATGTAGTTCTTTGAATATATGTGAATAACCTCTGATTGTTTTACAATTAATATCCACTTATATTTGGTGTATTCGTTTGTCACACATAATTATGTAATTGATTTATCCTTAATCCAAGGATACCGTCTTTGTATCGGAATTCATCTCAATCTCCTTTCATTGAGGCATATTTTGTTTTATACACAAACTTCTTTTATACGGTGTATAAACCCCTTTGAATTTTATGTTTATCCAAAAGGAATCTTTTTTATACGAATCATTTTACTAAACGACAAATGGGAATGTTTTTTCCGTACGTATGTGGCGACAACGACTTCTCTGCCGCCGTGACCATTATTCTAGTTTCAGATTCCTCTAAAAGCCATAAATTTTTTTAAAGAAAAATAAATACCATCTTTTAATTTTCTTTTATTTTGGTATTGAAAATGGTTTTCATAATGTTTATATATCAATGTGTTGTATTGATATCTTGTGATTGAAAAGTGGAAATGTTATGTTTCCTCTATGCATGTTTTATGTGATACGATTATGTTATGGTTCTTACGCATTATTATGAAGACGGGTGGTTCCATGATAAACTAAGGGCTGGTGAGCCTGATATAACTCTCTAATGCATTGGGTAACGTGAAGGAGTTAAACGTTAAGGTTTCTCTGAAGAGATTTAAGGAATATACTGTGATGGGTATTCCAAACGTAACCAAAAGGGTTACTCCATACGTAAGAATGTTATGAAAGCCTCAAGTTATCTTTATGTCTTATTATTTCTATGATTTATTCATGATTTGATGAGGTATGTTAAAGTGCTTATTTTTTATGAGTAAAGTATGATTTCATACATGGACTAATGTTTTCTTTTCGTACTTTTATATCCCTTACTGAGATTTTTATGCTCATCCCAAGTTTTTGAAATGTTTTTCGCAGGTCAAGGAAAGGTGAATGATATAATGATAGTGTCAAGGAAGTGTCAAGAAAGAATCCATGGTTTATTTTAAATATGTTTCTGTTGATGGGAAAAAAAGAATACTATCTTTTATGTAACCAATTTTTTTAAATGTGGAATGTAATTCATGATTTATGATCTAATTATCTAAAACTATTAACATGAAAAGATCCTCAATGTGAATTATTCATTTAATTCAATATTAAGTAAGGTTTAAGGTCGGGGACTTAAAGTGAGTGTGTGTTGTATCCACAACACTTGAGCACATCATCTTCCAACTTCTACATATTCTGCATCCGTGGTGAAATGTGCTACTGAGTGTTGCTTTTATCATGACCATGAAACTAATGAATATATTAAGAAATGAAAAGTTCTATGTGTGCTTTTTTTATCCATTCTACATCCACCAAAATCAGCATCTAAAAAACATTTTAAAAAAAATCATTTCTAGAAGTATAGAAAAGTCATAAATCCACTGTTCCCTTTAAATAGAGAAAAAAAATTTCACTTATTTTAAATGAGATTCATATGGATTAGATTGATATATTTCAAATGAGAATACTAAAAAATTATTTATGAATGACTAACTATCATGTATAGTAGACTTACTATCATACCTATAAATGATGTTTTATCTACTAGTATCCCAACATCATCGAGATCTAGAGAGTTTGAGGTACCAATGGGAGTACATACACTTTTAGTGTTGTCATATCCATACTTTTTAAGAATATATTTAATATACTTATGTTCATATATATTAGTACATTCTAGTTTTTGAGAAATTTAAAAACCTAGGAAAAATGTCAACTCACCTATCATACTCATTTCAATATCATATTTCATTATATTAGCAAACAAATTAGTTTAATATTGATAATTTGGACCAAATATAATGTCATCAACATAAATTTGAACAATAAAAACATTTTTATTATCTTTATTTATTAAAAGGGTTGGATCTGCAGTTACCTTAACATTGTTGTTTTGTAACAAAAATCCATTAAGTCTACCATACCAGGCTCTAGGGGATTTTTTTAGTCTATATAAAGCTTTGGTAAGATTGAAAATATGTTCAGGATGTTTTGTGTCTTCAAAACTAGTAGGTTGATCAACAAAAACGTCTTTTTGAACATATCCTTTAAGGAAAGCATGTTTACATCCTTTTAAAAAAGTATAAAATTAATGAATGATGTAATGGAAAGTAAAATACGAATAGATTAAAGTCTAGCTAATGAAGCATAGGTTTCTTCATAGTATATTCCTTCTTGTTGATTATAGCCTTTAGCAACTAATCTATCTTTATTTCTCACAATGATTCCATTTTCATCACATTAATTTTGGAAGACCCATTTTACACCAATTACATATGTTTCCTTAGAAATTTCAACCAAGTTCTAGGGTTTATTCCTTTTGAATTCATTTATATCATTTTTCATGTCTTTAATCCAATCATTATAATGTAAAGATTTATTAGTGCTTTTTTATTCTAATAGTGAAAGGAATGATAGATCATTTACTTAATTTCATAAGGTACCTCTTGTCCTTACAGGTTTATTTACATCACCAATGATGTTATCTTTGGGATGATTATTAAGAAATGACTTATTTGGGTTTTGTAAAACAAGTTCATCGACATATGGTATGATTTCTTATACGGTAAATGCATCCTGAATATTTTCTTGAACATTTTACTTCTCAGAAGGATCTTCTATCAAGGGTTAAATATTATTTATTGAAAAAACATATGAAGATGTAGGTTGGGATTATTTAAAAACCAATGGATCAGTTTCATAAAATTTAACATGCATTGTTTCTTCAATAGTACAAGTGTTTTTATTAAAAACACTATAAGCCTTAGAAGTTTTGGAGTAGTCTTGAAAAATTACTTCATCAAATTTAAGTGAAAAATTATGTAAGTTTTCTTTAGTATTTAAGATGAATACTCTGCAAAAAAATACCTTGAAGTAAGAAAGTATATGTTTTCAACCATTCCACAATTCATAAATAGTTTTCTAAGAAAATGTCTAATCAAAACCAAATTTATAGTATAGAAATTAGTACATACAGATTCATCCTAAAAGTGTTTAGAAATAGATTTTTCTCTCAACATGGTTCTTGTTATCTATTGAAGAATTCTATATCTTATTTCAACCACACCCCACTATTGAGGAGTTCAAGGTGTAGAGAAGTTATGAGTAATGCCTTTCTTACTAAAAAAAGTTTCAAAATCAGAATTTTAATATTCTCCTGTATGATAACTATGAATAGTTATCAATTGAAGGTGTTTATCATTTCTAACTTGGGATCTAAAAATTTTGAAATAATAAAAAGGTTCAAATTTATTTTCTATTAAATAGAGCCACATGAATCTAGTGTAATCATCAACTAAGACAAATACATAATATTTTCCCCTGATACTTCCTGTTTGTGTTGGACCTAATAGATCCATATGCACTAACTGTAATGAATCAGATGGTGATACTTCACCTATTGATTTAAAACATGATTTATGTTCCTTTACATATTGACATGGGTCACAAACTTTTGAAGAATCATATCTATGATATGGAAGATCCTTAAAAAGACTTTTTTTTTCAAAAAATTTCATAGGTCCCTAAGATTATAGTGTCCTAATCATCTATTCCATAACCAAGTTTGGTCTTCCATTTCACTAAGTAAAGGTAGATCGTGGATCTTAATTTCATCTAAATATAGTGTGTATACATTCTCTTGCTTATGGGTAGAGATAATAAACTCCTCTGTGGAATTGGGTACTAAGAGTTTATCAATCCTAAAATTCATAAGGTAACATTCATTAAATAATTGAATTATTCTAATGAGGTTATTATTAATACCCTTAACCAAAATAGTTTGAAATTAATGTTTTTACAAGAAGAACACTGTTAAATATACCAACAATTTCTCCATGAGAGTTATATACAAAATTAACCTTTACTCCTTTCATCTTTATAATATTTTTAAAGATGTTTTTATTTCTTGTCATACTCCGGGAACATGCACTATCCATATAGCTTGTATTTTTATTGGTACTTTCATTATATTCTTGAAAATAAATGTGTTAGACTTTTGGAATCCAAATATTCTTGGATCCATAAATTCCAAAAAGTAAGATTTTAGAAATCCACATTTTCTAAGAAAAATAAGATTTATGAGAATCTAATGATTGTATTTTTTTAAGAACAATGTTTCTCACAATGTCCACCATAATTAAATTTAAGAAAAAATCAGCAATTTGGGAAATAAAATAGTTATTACTAAAAATTAGTTTAGAATAGTTATAACCAAAAAAAGAACGGTTCCTAAGAGGATGAATCTGGGAATGCATCTTGTCAAAATTTTCATTGCAAGAGGTCAATCTTGAAAAAAAATTTATTAATGAAAATCATTTTAAATTAGTTTAATAAAAAAAATTTATTCTAAAAAACATTAGTTTTTGAATTAGATATAGACTCCACATTTTTTACTTAGAAATTAGATTTTCAAGATTCTTAGAAAGTTTATAATTCTTAAATTTTACTTCAAAAATGTTTTTTGAAATACTTTCAAAATCAAAAATTTTCTAATCAAGATAATTTGAAAGATGAAACACTTCATTAGTTGAAAGATAAATTCTATATTTATTTTATTTATCTTTTTCTTGATTTTAGAATTTTCATTCTCAAGAATTTTCATAAACCTAAAAACATAATCAGAACAAGGTAATGTATTATATTCACCAGAAGATGATTTGTAAACTGAAGATTCATAATATTTATCTTTAGTATAATTTTCATTTGAAGATTCATTGGTTATAGATTTGGCATTATATACATTAGCCATTAGTCAATTATTTTCAATGGGTAGTTTGGCTACTAGACCAAGATTATTTTGATCATCAGATTCATACTATGACTATTCATATAAAGATTCACCACCACTTGCACTTTAGGTGTCATTGGCCATAAATAATTTCTTAGCCTTAGTCTTGTAATACTACTTTTTATTTATTTCAGAATTATTTTCCTTTCTGTATTTTATTTTAAGCATTGGGAAATCAGGTCTTATTTGTCCTGATATTTTGTATTCATATCAAGTGACTTATGATCCTTTATTGTTCTTTCTTTATTTTTATCTTAAATCTATACTGAAAATATTTATTCCCAACAATCTTATTCATCCTCTGAGAAATATTAGCTATCTCTCATAATGTTCAATTTCAATAGATTTCGATAAAACAATGACTTTCTTAGACTTGGATCTTGTAACCCTTTATGGATTCTTAACATTAGTGGTAGTAAATTCTATAGTTGCATTGTCATTATTCTTCTTATTCATATCAGCATCTATTTTAATTCTGGTCTCATGTTGAAGAAGAGTTCAAAAAATGACATCAAGAGTAATTTTAGACACTTTTCTATTCTCATCAAAAGAGATTATTTTTGACACACACTCATTTGAAATAATATCTATAATATTTTCCACAAGAGCATCATCATCTTAAACCATTTCTCGAATGGATTGATGACTATTTACAATATTCATGAATCATTATTTCACCTTTAAAACTAGTTCTCCATAGGGAAATACAAATCCATGATACTCTACTCTTAACATAGCTCTTTTGGTTTATATGACATTGTATGTTCCAAAATGCGTGACTTCCAATTTCTTTCAGATGCAATTAGAATATTCATAAGAAAATATGTGACTATATATGTTGTTGGTCTTATTACACAACAAATTATTGCGTACCTTTTAATTTAGTTGATATTCAGATTTTTCATGGTTGGTGATTGTTCTGACTTCCTTGTCTGGGATTTTGTAATCTCTGGTAATCTTGAAAAAAATTTCCACTCCAGTATTAATTAAAAATGTCTTCATTCTATTTCCCCAGTATTCATAATTATTTCCATCACAAACTGGTGGTCTTTTAGGATTTATATTTTCTATTTATAAAACATCTATTCCTTACATTCTAGTATGAAAATATCCTTCCACAAAACTTGTTAATGGTAATGGTTTGTAAACAAAGATAAAAATTTCAAAAAAACATAATCAACAAATGTTAAGAACAAAAAAAATTAGAATAATGAGAACATTGAGAAAGAAAAGTTATATGTGAATATAAGTATTTCAGAGACCACCTCTGACACTATTTGTAGGATCTAAATATGAATATATATGCTCAATTATAAGAGCGGTGAATTTTACTTTTAAAAAAAATTCATTTTTAACCTTAAGGAAATATATGTTTAATAAAGTTAAACAACGTAAATTATCAATCCCTAAAAATAGTTCTATAATAAAAACAAGGTAGTGTCTAGAAATATGGATCTGGAAATAAAACTTAAGGAAAGTTTAATAAGGTAAAGATTCTACCATAAAGCGTATAGAATCTTATTTATCAGGGTACATAAAATAATAAGAATGTATAAGAAGGTTATATTTTCTTCCTTCATCAAAATACAATGAAAATAAACTTGAAACAAAACAATAAATAAGTATGATATATTTTAACCCAAAGAGAAGGGTATCCAACATCCATGAATAAAGGTCCCTTGATTTATACTTTCAAGAATGTATGTCTTACCCACACCAGGGTAAGACTTATAAAGGAATATAGGAATCTGTTTTTCTATCCCCACAAGCCCTCGATATTTAAGGTAGTTGGAACCTATGTCTTCTTATCCTTAGAACCCCTCGATCTTTACGGTAGTTGGCACCTCTATCTTCATATCCCCAGTAACCCTCGATTGCACTCAACAGAAATCGGTGTTTCATGAAGAAAGCTGAACAAGATGTTTAGTATGTAAAAGGAATGAGAGTCTCTATCTCTCTATAAATCACTTTAGAATCATGAAATCTTTACAATAATCAACATTTAATGAGCTGGTTCAAAAAAGGTCTTATTTATAGGCACAACTTCAACAGTCAGCTCCCTCCTCCAATGGACAAATTTTTCCTTCAATCTCAGAGGGACAAGTACATGTGTCACTCAACCAATGGTTAATTAGAAACATAATCCATGAAATCAATTTATAACAATAGCATGTATAAGGAAAATGAAATTACAATACAAAATTTACTTTTCAGAGTCTAAGGAAAAATAAAGTTCCTAGTTTAATCAAATGAACATTAAGAATCTATGAGACATTGATATTCAAATTCTATTTTCCAAAAGGTTCAGAATCTGAATTTTATAGATTATAGGTTCTGAATTCAAAAGAATTAGGAATCTAAATTCTTATGAATTCAGAGTTAGAATTATGAAGAATTCGAAGTCTGAATTCTATGGGATTTCAAAGTCTGAATTCTATGGAATTCCGAGTCTTAAATATTGAGAATTTAGAGTCCAAATTTTAGATAATTCAGAGTCTTAATTTTTGAAAATTATATGTATGATTATCAGAGAATTCAGAGCCTGAATTTCTGATAATTCACAGTATGAATATCATAAAATTTGGAGTCTGAATTTCAGAGAATTAGGAGTCTGCATTTCTGTGAATTCAGAGTCTGAATTTCATAGAATTCAAAGACTGAATATCATAGAATTTAGAGTCTGAATTTCATAGAATTCAGAGTCTAAATTTCAATGAATTCAGAACCTGAAAATTGAATACTCTTGATCAAAGGAATTATGAGATTCCGAGGGTTTAGATTTGTATCCAAATTTTACACTTAGAAATATAATGGTTTTGATTTAGAGAGTTTGAAAAATGAAACAAAGAAAACAATGGTAATGTTAAAAATTTATTTAATTAAGGAAAATATTCCTTATGAAAATAACCATTTGGGAAAAAAATATTTTCCTTTAGATATTGTTTTTGTGATTTTCAAAACATAGAGGAATGAAAAAGTCATAAAGAAACCTTATTGACTCAACACACCTATTTTAATGACACCTTATTAAATGGACCATATTGATTTAAAATAATTTAACAAGAAACTCTTGGAGAATCGTGATACGTGATTCATTAACCCATGTGAATCAACATATGGTGAAATTATTTTTTAAAAATAAGTAATTTGGGTAAATAAAACACTTTCATAATTTTTGGGAACAAAAAAAGATCAAAATCATTTCATTTTTTAGATTTAAATGTTAATGCATACAAATGATTTCTCTCGCATGAGGTATGGATAGTAGGAATTTAGGTATGATGTTTTTATTTTCGAAAACAAGATGTGAAATATTGAAGAGTAAATATCTCATTTCTTGGAACATAATATTCTATGTCTATGATACAAAATTCTAAGTGGATGTTATAATAATTACTCTTACCCGTATAGTAATTGGAAAACATAAAAATTTATTTTGACATCGGAATCCACATAAAATATAATGGCTATAATGTTGTTTGGGTTGTATTCGATCACCATACGAAGTCATCACACATTAAATCTATCAGAAAAATTTCTTACTTGAATAGATTTCCATAATTTACATTACAGAAGAAGTATGTTTACTCTCTATAATACATTTTATTGTATATAATTATTATCCAATGTTTACCTCAATGTTCCCAAGAACTCATGAGCATTATATGGATTTAGAGTAATGTTTAAAAACTATTCATCATTGTCTGATAGCTTTTCATTATGAGAGAACCATTCAAACACTATTTTATATGCTAAGGTCTTGTTCTATAGGATTAAATGGTGGTCTGGAATAACACCATTTTTGTTGAATTCTTCTACAATAGTATCTTTCAATCAAGCATTCAGATGACTACTTATGAAATCTCTAAAGAAGGAATTATAGAACTCCAATCTGTTGGGATTCATATAAGGAAAAAATCAATTAAGATGTAAAATAGTAGAGGATATGAAATTGAATTTCAAAGTTACCACAAGGACATCATGGAATCCCAGAGTCGATAAAAATGTTGTACTGAAAGTCATAAGTGTAATATAGAATTTGAAGTCGGTTAGAAGGTATTCCTATGATTTTGTCTACATAATAAGGTTATTAGATTTATAAATAAGGAAAATATAGTTCTGATGAATATTACACCTTTTAAGATTCATTATCATGTAGGGATCCTAACATACCAATTGGGGCTTCCACTAAACCTCTTTTAAGTTCACAATGAATTACATGTATCTTAGCCGAGGAAGAACATTCCTGATCAATAATTTGTAGTGAACATAGATGTTTTATAGATGTATCTTGATTAGTACTATGGAGAAACCCATATAGAAGTCAAGTATTTTATATATTTAGTGCTTTAAAAAAATACAACTCACCTGGTAAATGTTCTCTTGATAAATGAGAAATTAAAAAAAGCCTTATAGGAAACTGGAGATGTGATGAAACAAATATATCCTAATTATTTGTATCAAATTATGGTAACATTACAAGGAAACTTATTTTTAATGGGGTTATCAGGTAACACTAGAAATATTTTGGATATATTTCCCTTCAAGTAAATTTAATTTTTTTCATTAGCTTGCGATACCCACAACCCAGAGTTTAAATGAACCGTAAAATAGTATATCATTATAATGTTACCCTTAAAAAACATTTTGAATTCGAATAAGAACATTTAAAAAAAATTATAAATGGTTAAATGAGGGAAAATTTATTTTTATTAAAGATATTGTATGATTTCAAAATGAATTATTTTTAAAAATAGATTTCATTTAATTTGGATAGAATTTAAAATAATTAAATGTTTACACTTTTATGAGAAGTTATTTGATAAATTAATTATATTTTTGAAATAATAATTTCATAATTATCTTATAATTAATCTTTAATAATTCATCAAAAATATTGATTTTTCATCAAATAATGAAAAATACAGAATTTTATCTAAAACTACCCTTTCAATTAAATCATTTTCAATGATAAATTACTTTAAAATGGTTTTAAAATTAAAATTTTATCATTTATATTATGAATAATCAAATAATAATCAATAGAATTAATTTTATACCTTATTTTGGAACAAAATCTTTTTAATACTTCAAAACACATTGTTTTCTAAAAATATTCTTTTTATCCTGTTTTGTGGGTTTAATTGTAAATTAATCTTTCAAAATTGTATAAATTTATTATTAATGAAATTATACAACATTTGGAATAATTATGGATAAATTTATTAAAAATCTCAATTTAAATTTTGGTCATTATTAATAGTAAACTGGGTAAACATTTTCCAATTATTAAGTGTAAAACTGGTAAAATCGGGTTAAAACATTCGGTAAGGCATTAAAATTTCACTAACACTTGAATTTACTATATTTGATAGGATGATTTCTTTTATCTCAATTTTTTTCATGAATATATGGGCACTTGGTGTAATTTTTCCTAGATTATGAACTTTATATTATTTTATTAAATTAATAAATACAAAATGATACTCTTTTAACGACAATATCTCTAAAAAAATCATATAGATAGAAATTTTAGAAGTATATTTTTAAAATATTATTAAAATTATAATTAATTATTTTTATCTTGTAATATATTTTAAATTTTTTTATTGAATTTTTATGTTATATGATTACAAAATGTTGATAGAGTATTTATTCAATTAATAGAAAAATATTATAATTGATTTTTAATATGTTAGAAGTTATACAATTTGGAAGAATTATTGTTTTCGAAGATTTTAAAAGATAAATATAACACAATAATGAACTTTTAATGGTTTAGATTTTAATTCCATAATAATATTTATCTAATTAAATTCAATGTAAATGGGTAGTATTAGAAATGAAATTAAATATATTTTATATCAAATAATATTTTAGTAAATGATCTAAAATTAATAAAAATAATATATTCAACCAAGTGAATGGGATATGGATGAAACTATAAACCATGTTCTATTTATGGGACACTTTACCTTTTATGGTAACATTGATGAGCCATAAATTTTATAAAACATTGTTTTTATAGTAATTTTCAATAGTGTTTACATGGGGTTAAACAAAGTGATACGGGTAAAAATAATGCCTTAACATGTCAAAATATTATCGAATGATAGGATATAAACATTTAATAATTATAATCTAAATATATGACAATCTTTTTTGACTAAATAGTGAAATTTAATTTATAAAAATTTAATACTTTATGTAATTCCAACAATGCCCCTACCTTAACTTATAAAAGGGAACCTTCTCTCCTTCATTATCCACAATATGTGAGAATTATATATTGAAAAATCCAAAACATAATAACTTACTAGAATCATTAACCACATTATAAATCTTATGTTATTTACAAAAGATCATCACTTTAAGGCTTCTGGTTTAAGACATTAACAGTTTCTCAACTAAGATTTATGAATTAACTAAGTCTTTTCAATTTTATTTATTCTTAAAACTCGTTTAAAATATGTCGTATACAATATAAAATAATTATTTATGTATCTGAAATATATTTATTTGTTTTTATTATTATGCAACAACAATTTTCCACCTCTCTCTTTTATATGGAAATAAAAAACATCGCTCATGCGTGCATAAACCTAATCATCTCCACATTGTGGTGCAATTAGTTTTGTATCCCAACTTTAATTGGATAGTCATATTGATGGATTTTATAAATATATATATGTATTATTTTTTAAATTATTATAATTCTATAAATTTTATTTTTTGTTTACCATTACTTCTTTACTGGTTACCATCTCAATGAATGGTGTAAATCAAATTTCTAATCACCCTTTTATGGATGAATAAAAATATATTTATATATAATGAATATATACTATTTATATCTCATGTTTGAAATTCGATATATGATGAAAACATGATGAAAGAAGAAGTACTGGAACTAAAAAACTGAAACATCATTAATAAAAGAAATATTTTTCACCTAGAAATAACACTTTTAATAAATATTTATTAATAAATGGGCATTGAAATTTTATATGTGGATCATATATGATATTATAAGTACTAAAATGACTATTATATAGAGTATACAAAATTTAAATTCCCTCTCAATTATTTTAGTGTTCTTTGGAAGTTATTTTAACTAGAGGTAAGTTATTTTTGATACAAGCACATTATTTATTGGGACTATATATGGTCAGATTTTAGATGATTGAATTTTATGACTTAACTCTCAAGAATATCTAGAATTTTTAACTGGAATAATTATAAATTTTTATTAAATGTTTTGATTTTATTTTGAACTCATTATGTACTAGATATACTAAATTAATATTTCAAATAAAAATTGACTATGTTTCTCTCATGGGATGAAAATCCATTTCCCCCATGTCTAGGTTTTCTAAAAAAATAAAAAATGTTTTTAAATATTATCCTAATTTTTTTTTAAAATTCAGTATAATATATTTTTGATATTATTAAGAATTAACAAAATTTATTAGTCTTTTATTTTTATTAATGAGTTAATTTAGACTTCGTATAAAAAAATGAATGTAATATTTTTTTAACGCACATGGTATGAATGGAATTCCCTTTTTTCATAACTTCTCAATGATTTGACAATTTAATTACATCTTTATGTGGTTATTATCGTCAAAATAATTTTTTATTTGTATTTTAATTATTATATTTTAAATAATTAATTTCAAAATGAAAAGTAAATTACCATCAATAAACATTATAAGTGATCATGTAGTGAAATATTTCTTATAAGATGAAATATTTTTATGTTACATAATATTTAATTTAGATATGATTCAATGAATCCATTTTTTTATTTACCTGGATGGTTTATGATTACGTAAAAAATAATTTTATGATTCATATTCGCCTTTCATAGGTTATTCTATAATGAATTATTGAAATGTTTGTGAAACCTATTTATGTTACCAAGGTTATGATATGATTAATATTTGTTAATATCATGGAAAGAATATTTATGATTTTAATTATGTGATTATTATGTATAGATTTATATATACCACCAGTCTATTGGGTAGAGATGGATATATCATAAGATAATAATGACTGGAATAGGGATTAAATAGAGTTCAGTAATGGATTTATTCAACTATGATAGTCCTTGGAGTGATCCTTGACTAAGGATAGGATGGAATGAGGAGTGATAACTATCAAATATGATATTATTTGTAGTGATATATGACTAAAGAAGTTATTTTCTTTGCATATGAGTATTACAAAACATTATTTCATATTCCAATATCATACTCTCATTGTTCATATTATTTAATTACACTATGAGAAATTTATTCCAAGCATCAATGATTTATTCCCTGATTCATTTTAGTGGTCTATGATATCATTGGTATGCATTTCAATTTTATAAATCATGTTCTCACACCCTTATGATCATTTTATTCTTTTGTGAATATTGATAACTCCCATGCTAACCCTGGGTGAGCATATGATATCTACGAACAGTTCCAGTTAGGAAGAACATATTGGGAGATGATGTAGATCTCTTATCAAAAAGTGTTTTATGATTTAAAATATCTAATCACCCAAATAATATATGAATCTATCATGGTTCATAATGTTATATATTGGATAATAATCATATAGTATTTAATATTTTTATAAGAAAAGTATGTGTCACAATATATGGATCACTATGAAAACTACATAATCTCTATATTTAAAAAATATAGGATGATATCCTATATATAATGTTATCTCGATGGTTTTCACCAAATTTCTTTAAAAATAATCTCTAAATATTTACTAAACTCTACTATGATACCAACTATAGGAAAAAATACCTTTTCACATATATATTATATCTCCTTAAATGAATTTTCATTACATAACATTACAAAGAACTCTAGAACCGTAAATATTTAATATATTTAGAAACATGAACACTTAAAAACACATTAATAAGATATCTAAATCATCTCCAACATATTTCCTAAAAAATAGAAGAATTATTAGACATATTAGACTTAAATTCATCATTCATATCATCAGTAAGGGAAATATAAGAAAGTGTGAGATCAGATTCTCAATAAGGGTGTGCAAGGGAGATATTACAGATAACATAATCATAATATGATCAAAAGGTTATGATAACATGATCATAAAATTTTAATCCCATACCCATCATATCGATGATCAAAATCCAGAAACATGACATAATTCTTGGTAATTCATGATGCAAAAATCATTATAGAATCAAAGAAATAGAATAACGAATGAAAACAATTGGTATAAGACATAGGTTTGGGTCCGAAATATAATCATATAATCTAATTTCCTTAGACATGGATCACTGCCAAGATCACCATAGTGAATTGGGGTCACATCCGATTACATTGTATACCTATTCAATGTTTACTCACAAGACTATAATAGTGGATAGTGTCCCTTACTAAACTAGGTTCACATCCCATTCTAGTCATTATTATCTCATGAGATAGCAATTTTTAAAGAATGAATTAGAGGATATATAATTCTATGCCCAAACCACATATATCATAATCCATTCAATTGTTTTAAAAAATATCATAAAATACTCTTCATATACCATAACCCATGGAAATAATATGGGTTTCATAAACATTTCACCAACATATCAAAAAAACCCATCAAATACAAAAAGAATTCATAATCATATCATCATAATCATAAACCATTTAGAGAAATGATATGGTTTGTATTATTGGATCATATCACCATTAAATATTAAGTAACATCAATAGTTTTAATCATAAATAGAAATTACTTTAAAATATCACATGGATTATTTCTTAAGGAAAATACATATTTCATTAGGGAATCCTTTTTTAAATTATAAATTTTATTAAAATATTATAGGAATAATATAATATTATGATATCAATGAAATCATATAAGTTAATAATAATATATTTGAGTGGTTATTGTATTATAAAATATTGTTCTTTCATTGTATGAAAAAAATAATTGTTTCAAATTTTCGGTAAAAATTCAATTGTACCTCATTTAAATAATGAGAAGATGATTCTATTAAAAAAATTATGACAAGAAAACATGGGTAATAATGAAATTAAAAATAAATATATTATTATTAAAAACATTTTTGGAATTTTTTTTAGAAAACATTGAAATGGGAGAGAAAATATTTTTAATCCGTATAGAGAAATCATATTATTTTTCCTCAAAAAATACTATTTCAACATATTGACTTCTTTAATAGAGGGAAATAAAAGGAAATTGTGTATTTCAATGAAAATTTACTATATATTATAAAATTTTTGGGATTCAAGAAATATTGGTAATAAAATTTCATTATTAGAAACTCAATTATAATAAATCCTGAAATACAATGACATTATAACCTAAATCAATTAAAACATTCTTAACATCTGAATCATAAGATCCATGAAATAATAATAATGAATAAAACATGAAAAATAATTAAAAGAAGTATATACATTAAATAGCATTATAAAGGGTATTTTTATAATCCTAATATAATTATATTGTTGTGAAACATAATATATGTCCCAAAAAAATCAATTTTATTTGTTGAACCCTTACAAATTTGGTAATATATGAATCAAATCATTGAGAAAGGGATAATATTATATAGATTAGTAAATACCAATATTTTTCACTAGAAAAACAATAAAATACATTATTGTTCTGTGTATAAACAATTAAATTAAATTTATTGGTGATCATGACATATATATCATAGAAACAAAAGGGATATGAGAAACCCATACATCATGATTGAATTTCAAAAAAAGATCTCTAAAAATAGTATCATAAATTTAAATTTATTATGATTATATAAAATAATTATTTTTATAATTATAATATCATATATAATAAATCTAAAATACTTTAACAAAATATTACTCAAAATTTCTTATCAATATCATCTTTTCCTTGTGTGAACTATTTGTTAAGATATTTTCGGTTCCTAAGTTATGACCCTCATAAATTAATCGTTGTTTCATTATCTGATTAATTTTAATCATTATAAATATATCATATATATTTATTATATATATATATATATATTCTTCCCTAAAAAATTTAAATTAAAAATGAATTATACTGTTAATGAACATGGTAGGGCATATTTACCCATTAATATTGTTTTCAGTTTTTTAATGATTGAAAAAATGGTAAATAATATATAAAATTTTAATAATTATTATTATACCATATTATATATATATATATATTCATAATATTTATCTATATTACCAACCATGTAAATTAGAAGTCAAAAATTAATTTCATCGCTTTATGGAGGTGGTAGTCCACACATACAAGTGAAATTCTCATTTTCTAATGGGTGAAAATAAGGGAGATAATTATTGTTCCATTATAATAATAATATTTAATAATATTTTACAGACTAATATAATTATTTTATAATTTATTACATGGATTTCATTGTTGAATAATTAGAAATAAAATTGAAAATTATTTTTTGGAGTTATAACTATTCGTTAAGAAACCTTTTTTTGATCACAAATTATGCCATGAAAGAATGGTTTCTTAAAAAGAATAAAATATATAATATTTCAAAAATTAATATAGGATTGTAATATGGTAGGTATTTCTAATCTATAAATCCAAATCCTTATGAATAATATAGGAGAAGACGCTATCTTTTATAACTAATGGGAGGGTCACTCTTGGAATTAAATAATGTATAAAATTAATTTAAATTAATTTACCAATAAAAATGTATCCAAATAAATTTAATTTTGAATAAAATTTAATATTATTTCTAAATACAATAATATAGTAAAATTTGGACAAGTTTATTTCATTTTTCTATCCTTATCTATTTTTTTAACCCATCATTAACCCTTTTGAATATTACCACGATATTAATGTTTTTTATCATTAAGGGGAAATTAATTTTACTATAAATGAAAAAGTGACCCATAAAACGACTACAGTTTATATTATAAACTATATCCCATTCACATTGAAATGAAAATATTTTTAATAATTTTTAATAATTTGATATAATAATCTTTATTATAATATATCTAAGGATTCATTTTTTAATAATATGAAATATTATAAAATAATATGAGTCTAACTCAAGTGAAATGGTTCATAAATGACACAAAGTAAATGATAAAGGATATATGATATTGATATAAACATCAAATCATGTATTGACATTTTTAGAAATAATTCTAAACCTTATATTCGTATTTAACCCCTTGGTTAACCAGTATTAACCTTAATCACTATAATGCTTTTTTTAATATTAATTGGTTTTAATATTACATAAAAAGAACCAATTGGATAAAATTTCATTGGGATGAATAAATATCTAATCCCACCAATCCCATTGAAATAATTTTAATTCTTTTAAAAATAATAATAAAATATATCTGACATAAAATACTATTTATTTAATTGGAATAGATATTCACAACATTTAACAATGAAAACAACTTCAATGAAATATTTTTATTATATATTCCCTTAAAACGTATATAATATAGAATATAATACCTCAAAATTCATGGGAAATTATATCTCTCCCAAAAAATATTACTATCGGAGTTTTTAAAATCGTTTACTTGATTTGTTTTACTACTTTCACAATAGTTATTTCAGGGACCCCTATGCATTAAATATATTTATTTCATCACAAAAATTAAAAATAAATTACAATGAAAAAAATTATTCATAATTAAAATAACCAAATATATCTGAACATATTTTTTTATACATATAACAAAGAAATATAGATATTAAAATCAATAAAGTGACATTTTTGGAAATTATCATTTACTTAAAAATATTAAAGGTAAATATAAAATCCAATTGAAAGAGGGAAAATATTTCCAAATTTTGGATGATTATGGATGAAATGGAATCATCCAATGAAATAATAGAGCATTTTTTAATTAATTTTCTATTTGATCACTTTATTTTTAATCCACTATATCATTTTAACCATTACTGTGGTGATTAAAAATTAATATGTTTGCTATACAAAGTTACCAAAAATTAAATGGAATTACTTACCAAATATGGACCCACTAATTCCAAGTATGTAAAAATAATTTGATTAATATTTTAATAATTTTTGAAAATCATTTATATAAAAAAAATAACTCAATGGGGAATAAATTTTCATAAAAATTCATTTTATGTATAAATTTTTTTTATAACATATTATACCATACATATGATTCAATTAAACGTACTTGAATTATTAATAATAAAATAGAACTAATTTCACTTTAAAACCATTTTAAATAAAAATAGAACATCATAGATCCTTGAAATAGTAATATATAATTCAATTAAACTTGTATTTATTATTGTCCTGAAGAAAATCTATCTTTATAGAAAAATACAAAATATCACCCTAGTCTAATTATGATACTCTTATTAAAAAATGAAATTCATCCAATAAAAAAATATTTATAATTATTATAGGAATTAATTATAATAATTACCTCAAAATGGAATAAAAAATTATTTTAAAAAACAAAGTTTACAAAATAAAATGACCGTACTAAAAATGGAGTTCTTATTTAATAAGAGTTTGTGAATAAATGTTTATTAATTATAACCTATGCATATATATATATATATTTTATAATTTATTTACTTCTATCCATATCCACCAATTAAAATGCTATTTTATAAATGTCATAAAATAATAATATTTCATAGTTATTTTATTCTTGGTGTTTCATATTATATGTGCTATCAAACATATTGTTATTTTAAAATATTGTGTTTTAATAATAATGTCTTTGGGATTATTCTTAACCTGTTTGGACTCCTAGAAATTTTGGAAACAATGAGGTTGATATGACCCCCATGTAGCTGCTTATTCACATTCATAAAAATACAAAGAAAATTCCCCTAAGAATTAAAAATATCAAAGAAATGTTTAGTGCCTAATGTATAATGTCGAGTTAATAGTTTTCCCAAAGAAACCAAAATATATTGTTCTACCAGGATGACCTTCTCTTTATATAAATGTGGTAGTTCCATCAACATAATATTGCATCTTAATATGCATCATCAATAGAAATCATGTAATGAAATGTGGTGACATATCTTCATTTTTTGATTTATTATATTCGTACACATAGTTGGATTCATAAAAGAGAGATGGAAATCATCATATGAAAAAGGGAATCCTTTGGTTTTTTTTCACACAATACATTGGGAACCACCCTTCTAAACCCTTGGATCATGGTCCACATTGATTTTTTTTCACATAATCATGATTGAGGTAGTATGTTCAGATAAAATGACCCAGTGTAGTTCAAAAACATCATTTTTATATATCAAAATAATTTCAGCCATTCCAGCTAATAAAATCCCATCAAGAGGAATTCAGGACACACCCAAAGAAATCAGACAGAAAAATAGAGTTTCTTGTTTAATATTGAAATCCATGTACTAGATTGATCAACAATGCAGATGAGTTAATTCACTTGTACTATCGATGAAAACTGAAAATTCCCCTATGAAATACCATAAAACTCAATATATTAATTAATTTTGTACCCTCAATGATAGTTTTGAGGAAATTGAGTATTCATGGCATGCTCAAGATCTTGATACCCATGCCATACCACACTCAATGCATGAAAATGAATCCCTAGAATTGATGAATGATATGGATTCCCCCGTACAATAATTTAATCTTGAGGAAACATTTGTTGATATAGATATGGAAGGTGAAGGGGATATCAATAGAGATTCCCCTCCAATATTTGAAAAAGATGTCTCTACCAACATAGAAGTCATCATATCTGACTTGTAGAGGATAAAGATATATATGTATCTTTATTGCCATAAATCTTTTATGGGTTCACATGGAATTAAATAGAGATTCTATGCATAAATCATGATGTATCCAACCATACTATATGCCTATAAACTAGTTATCGATGATGAAGTAAGTTCCCAAAACAACTAATCTCTCAAATTATACAAAGATATAGTCTAGAGAGTATATAATTGTTTAAGAAAAAAATCTTTCTTCGAGGTGAAATATACAAAATGGATCCTCATAATTTTCTCAATTACAGAAATGAATATGAATATCATTGTCTTTATAAATTTATAGATTCTCAATTTATATTTTATGAAGGATGATTTCCTAGTTCTAATTATGGAAATCTTGATTATTGTGACCATATTCATCCAATCCCTATAATTTATGAATCTGTACTCATGGTATAATCAGATCAAGATATCCCTAGATGACAAGAAAGAAAATTCCTTTAGGGAACCTCAATTAATATTTCTCTACCCTGAAATTCCCTTCAGTTTGAGGAATTTTGAAACTACTTACCAATAAGACACAAATCAAATAATTATGATTTCCCTAGGAAGAATAATGGAATACAATTTTGATGATATTTTAGTTATGTGTCTACAACGTTGTTATTTTATCACCCACCATCATTCAAAATTCATCATGTTAAATTGTCACAAAAAAATGAAACATCTCAATTGTACTTTAGTAGTTTTATTAGGAAGGTTACTTTATATTTTTATCCCACAATAGCATCATGGTTGGTCTTAAAAAATATAATGTAATACTAATAATTCCACCTCCTTGATAAAAAATAGATATGAGATGTAATTAATTACTCCTATCTTACATTATGTTTTTTATATTTAATTTTTTTGAAGATTCCTTCACTTCATGAATTTGATGATGAACGTAGTCACGTATCGATTCTATAATGAGTTACATGAAACTTTTGAATAACTCAAATAAACATTTGTACACACACTTGTTTAAATTACAAATTTAGATAGAGATGTACATATATTATATGTGTTTACTATGGATTTATCACTTGTAGCACCTCTCACATATAAGAATGATGAAAAAAATAGTCCATATTATCCCAAAACAACAATGACTAATAATGATACATTATATTTTGATATCAATAATATTAACACCTTGAGATTTATTGAGATAGATTCTTTTTAATTTTATTTATTTCCTGTTTTTTACGGTTCACCGAGATTATCATGCACTATAATCAACACCATATTATCTTGTCGTATACACAACACTATAATTAGCTTGCGTTATTCACAATTCCATGTTCTATTGATAGAATTAATTTCATGCAACACTGAGTGTAGATTCTGTTCAATGTATAAAAGGAATATGTTTGAAATATGTTATACTTTACAAAAAATTATTCTTTCACTAAAAACAACACGGACCTTCCTTTCATTAGATGAAACATTGACCATTCTTGATATCTTACGTTGTACGCAATACTGAGTTTTACAAAACATTGATATATTATAAAAATATTTTTATTTAATGGGATATAAACTAGATGTAATGAATAGTATTAACCATATTTTAAATTTTATATAACATTAACATTCATCTTATGTATTTTATAGAACATTATATAGTAATAAATTCAATTTTGCAGATAAAATGAGGGTTTTACTAAAAATGAAGTTTTACAGCCTTTCAATGAAGAACACATTTCAAATCTATTTTTTAGACTATTATATGTATTATTTGACATAAAAAAATTATTCTTTGGAATTTCCATGTCAAAATTTAATTTGGTTGAATTATTTGTATTTTTATGATAAAATACATATTTTAATGAATAGTGAAAAATACATCAGTTCAGTTCAGAACTACATTTTCATATAAATTATTTATAATGTTATATTATATGTTTAATTATTTTTAAATTGTAATTAGAAAATGTTTTATCATTTAATCTAATATTGGTAATTGGAAGTAATTTTACTTTTATGATGGACAAAAACACATGTAAATCTTTTGATAGTTTTTGCTTCTTAAAAAGCTTCATTCTAGTTTTGACAAAATGAATTAATTTTAAATTAATCAATACAAATTTGTGTTTTGAATTTTAAAAAATAGATTCCATATTTTCAATCATTGGGTCTAAATTATGTTAATATGTTATTTTTATTTTTTGGATAATATGAATAGTAAATATGATAATTTTTATTTAACACAATTAAATGTAAATCAGGTAAATTTGGGAAACAAACAATTTGATATATATAATAAATCAATCCTTACACCTAAAAAACTCCAATTAGATGAATTAAAATCGACCAATTTCACCAAAGGGTCGGAATTGATTCATATCATTTACTTTTGTCCATGAAAGTGATGTAATTAAAATTAAAACAAAAGAAAATGACAACATGTTGCACTCTTATTATTATAAGTATAATAATTTTAATATAGTGTTAAACATGATAAAACATCCAACATAAATAGTCTTCAGAACTCTAATGAAATTATATACATCATGTGAATTTATTTATAATTTCTTAAGATTAAATAATTACTATTGCTGGTGACACAATAGCGATGTAGAAATTATTTTATTGATAGTAATAATAAATTAATGGTTTTAAAAATATTAAAATAAATATTATATAATCTAATTAAATTTCTCCAAGAATTTTATAAGTGACTATGACATGTAAGGAGTGTATTAAATATTTCGTTTCGAATTTGTCCTCTGTGTGGAGTTTATTTAAAGTCCAATAAATGAATAGTGTTAAAATTGACACTATTGATATTTTATAAAAATAAAATATTATTAAATTATTTACAAAATCACAAAAATATTTTAAAATTAAAAAATAAAAATTATATAGCAGAAAATATCATAATGTATCTAATTATGGACTATTTATAACACATAATTAAATATTTATATCCATTTAATATTTAGAATATTATTACCACATATAGAAGTAAACAGATTTAATAAGGATAAATCCAAATGATAATGTTTAAATAAAATAAAAACAACTCTAAATATTATTGGTTGAGATTATTTGAACCCATACCCATATTATATAATAAATAACTGAGTTTGGGACCATTATAAACCAAAAAGAAATTTATAATAAATTAATATTTCAAGACTTTCCTAAAGTGCCCCTCCTCCCTCTTATGAAAGGTTACAACATTTTCTCACTTACTCACACCTTTAATGCCCTTTGGCTCATAAAAAGTATCATTACTCATCCCTGAGGGCTTTTTTATTGACTACACCATGTCCCCCTTCCATAGCTCAGGGGTTGGTGACTAACACCGGAAAGGCATATCCCTAAAATGGGAATGAATTGCCTCAAAAACCTGTACACACACAGACAAGGAACAACACTCACAAGTAAACTCAACAGAATAAGAAAGGTACAACCACAACTACAAACCACCATTGGGTGTAAAATTTTGTACTGAATGTAAAGTGGCCAGAATACAAGCCCCAGTGAAATAGAAGTCCAAAAAAGGGAATACAACTTCTGAGGTCTTTCTCCAAGGTTCCTACCTGAAGGGTAAGTGAAACTTGTCACCATAGCTCTCTACATCTACCAGTAAACTCCGTACACCATATTTCAATCACCTCTGAGCAATATCAAGCCCTAACTCCTCATGAATCAATCTAGCTATTCATTGTGTGTACAAGAAAGAACATGGTGCCAGTGAATCTTGGGAAGGGGTGGGTTTAAACATTCCATGTAGGGACCCCGAGACCCCTGATGGTCTCCCAGAATTCCCCAAAGGAAAAACCGAAAATAATTATATCAATCACAAATCAAAAATCAATAGACAGCTCAAACTAGGTATTTTCTAGGGTAGTAATAGTAGCACCATCATTCAAAAATGTTGAACACCTCTGCTGCTTGAGAACTCCTCCTCTATCGAGTATAGTGGGCTAGCCAAGTAACAAAGAGGTTCTTCCCACAAACCTTGGACTGCTTAGGTACTCCTCCCCATCGCGTAATGTGGGCTTAAAAAGTCACACTGAGGTTCTTCCCACTAGTCATAGCCTACTGATGTACAACTACTCATCCTGTACATTGGTCCTACAAAGTCACACAGAGGTTCTTCCTATCGTGGGACTGCAAAGTCACACATAGGAGCTTCCCATGAGCCCAAATGTCAACAGTCATCACGTCTCAGCCATATGAAGGGTTATGTACGTAGTGAACTTGGAAGAACCTCTACTCAATCCCTTCACCACATATCAACATCCACTAAAGTCACCATAGAGCATTCCAAAATATACTCCTTGTCATAAGGGTTCAATCGCAACAGACGGCTTGTCAACTGGATGCCCTGTTAGTAAGTGGTATGCATTTTTGTGTCGAGGAGCTGGTTGGATTCTGGTACAATCCAACCCGACCAAACTCCAACTTTTTCTGAGTCCCTCATGTAGTATACTAAATAGATTACCTAGTCCTAAGGGTTTCAGCGCCATAGACAGTTCGTCAAACGGATGCACGATCTAGGAGATACGCCCGTTTAAGCGTAGTTGGGTAAAATGGGGTCTGAGGTATGGTCCAAACCGATCATAATGAACCAAATTGTCTCGAAGGGTGATGGGCTTGGCCCATTATAGTGGGGCCTGGTCTGGCCCGCTGGGCCGCGAGTCCTGCTCATCCGCCCCGGCTGGGCGCGGCCCACCGGGCCATGAAACTGCTCAGCCTGATGGCCTAGTACAGGGGTTCTACTTCACTCCCGAATGGATTTGATTTTTCAGGTATTCAATGCCGCAACGCAAGTTTGTGTCACACCTCTTGGATGGTCTGAATTGATTGACCCATTACAGAATCGCGGACGCAAGTCTGCGCTATGACGCGACACGAATCCTCGGCCGTCCTCCGCGGCGCACCGCCACAGTGTGCCTCCCAGCTTAGTAGATGCACTAGATGGTGCCGCACAACCTATTCAGTTAGCAAGGACTGACATTTAATGGAATCTTAGGCATGGGTGTGCCCTCCATCGTGGCTCAAGTTCATAACCTTTCACGGCACGCCACCCCATTTAAACACGGCCGGTGCTGGTCGGTTGCTCCTTTTTCTGCTGTGGTGCCTTCAAGTGTCATCACCTTCACCAATCAGACAGTATTTGGCCTTCGCCTCCTCTAGTTTTCAGCACCGTAGCACCGACGATGCATCCCATGTTAAACGATAAAGCTCCGGTGGTCCGATTACTTTCTCGCCTGCACCAATAGGCCTCTCGGGATGGAACCAACAACGCGCGGCCTGAAGTTTTACCATTCCACCATACTTCTCTATATACCATGATGAACTCTACCAACCCAAGACCGGAAGAGGGTCCGGGCCATGTTCGGCTCCACCCGCAACATCTACACTAGCGTTATAACATGGGAAGGATTATTTAATCATAAAAACTCTCATAAAAAACCCCTGCATTATCCTCTCACATTGAAGAACAAATCTTCGATCAACCCATTTGATGGTTGAACCTTGTTTTTCATAATATTCTTGAATGGGATAAAAGGAGGAATTAATCATATAACACCTACCTCGATTTCGTTGGAAGTCATTGCGGATGAGGATGGAGTGCCCACATTCGTGGGTGTTATAGATGAAGGAGAAGGTTCACATCCTTTGGAACCCATCATAAAATCCTCTAATGATTGTTGAATCTCCATTCTAGGTTGGTGGAAGACTTCTTTGGCACTTCGTCAGAGGTCCCTCTCTTCAGTTCCAAAAAACCCCTACCTGATCTTCGTTTAAATAGAATAAAAGAGGAGATCAATACACTGGACAACTGATGAGGTTCATTAATAAATTTAATTGATGAACCTATTAATTCTCCCAATGGTGCAGTTACACAACCAAATGTCATCGACAATTAAATGGTCTGACAACCCAACGATCCCACCACCGACGCTCAACAGTTACAAAAAACAAATAAAATAACTTGTTGAGTTGTTTTATTATTTTTTTACAATGTCCAAAAATTAAATTTTTCATCCAACCCTTTATGGTTGAAGTTAATCCTTCCATAAATGAATCCTGGTGTTGTGAAATCCATTTTTCCCTCATATTTCTAATTCAAGAACCAGTTAAAAAGATAGAAATTGTCGCTCGCATGTGTACTGAATGTGCCATAAAAAAGTTCAAAATTTTTAAAAGTCCCCCTTGACCCGCGCTGGTCAAGGATAGGCTCTACCAAAAGGGAAAACACCCCCAATAAACTAAATGGTAATCTCTTATTTTCAATCTGAGTTACCATTTAAAATTTAAAGGATTTAACAATAAAATAATGTTACTTAATTATTTAATTTACGGTCAAAAACTAACTTCCATTTTTTCCCACACTGGCCAATGTTTGGATCTTCCGAAGGAAAGCATACTCTCAAAAGTTTAGCGGTGCTCTCATATTTTTAATACAAGTCACCTTCAGTGAGTTGAAATTATATGAAAAATAAAATATTTTTGTTTAATTATTTTATTTACAGTATTTCCATTATTGAGTTTTCTCACTGGAGGCATGCGCCGACTAAACATAAGACGCACCTAGGATAAACCCGCCATCCAAAACCCAATAGTGACCTCATATTTCTGATTCATACACATGTTTTAGAGTTATTCCACATTTTTCGAAAAAACACCTCATGCATACTATTTAAATCATAACTTTTTTTGACGGATCATTCGGGGCACTTCAGACCTCGGATTCATGTTCCCTCAAAATTTATAGTCTCGAAATAATTCCATATAATTAAAAAAAATTATTCGAAAATTATTGGACATTACAAAAAATATACTAAAATAATATCCCAACATCCTTCCCTTACTTCTAGTTTCAACACATTGGGTATAAATCCATCCTAGGGACACCTTTTGTGCAAATCAAAAAAAGATACTTGAAAAATAGGTCATTGATTTGTCCCTCGTTCAAAATTATTTTAATCTCCTACTTCATCTTCTTATGTTGTTATCATAATAAACTATTATCCAATATCTTATACATTATGATATTTTATTATATTTTTTGGATAATATTATACCTTCTTTTAGCCATCCTACAAATAAAAATATCACCATAAGTGGGTACATATAGCTTACCAACTCCAAGCTATGGGGTAATTTATTATTCAATAATAATTAATTTGGATGGGTATAATGATGAGTATAATTAATTTAAATAATGGATAAAAAAAAAATTATTCTATATAATTGATAATCTATCCAATTCCATATCATTTATCCTTTAAGTTAATGATCTCATCGCTTGTGCGTACGTACGACCTATCATCACCACAACACGATATGATTCTTTCTCCACATTAACCATTAAATAATGATTATAAATTATATATAATAAATAAGAATGAAATATATGACATTATAATTCTACTAGATTTATGTGTGCATATATATATATATCATTTTCTATCTTCCTTTCAATTCAATAAGGAACAGAAACAACGTTCATTTGTATGTACGACCTACCGTCTCTATGAATGGTATATTCCATTTCATTTTTCTATATACTATATATATTTATATACTTAATACTTATGATATATAAATCATGTTTCACATTCTATAAGTATGTAAATCATGATATATGCAATGTGATCAATAATAAAATGTCAAAACGTGTATGAAAAATAGAACAATTATTACCCAACACATTGCTTTAACATGGAATTGACAAATAAGCAGGTAATATAAAGCCATAAGTGAATATTATATGATATAATAAATATTATTATTGTTTTTTACATGTAAATAATATTTTTAAACTGAAAATAAAGGATTTTCAGATAGTAATGGATGAAATCAGACCTAAGGTAAGGGATACTTTTGCAATCCCATTTTCATCTCAAATTGTTTTTTATGTAAGTATTTACTAGGGATATATATATCATCAATGTCCATGGTTTCTAAAAATATTTTCATAATTTTTTTACTATTATTCTATCTATTTTTAAAGTAATTTTATCCATTTTTTACTTTTATTACATGGTATGGAAGGAATCATTCTATTGTTTACCATACGAGGAACTTTCAGACTTTTCAAGAAAAAGTACAAGCATAATGTTTTTTTAACTTATACTACATGCATGGATTTTTATGTTATCACAAAACCTTATTTCCATGAATCCTCCTCTACAATATTTAATGTTTATATTCAACTAAATTATTTTCTTTTAAAATTGTGTGGCATTTTGAGAAAAGAAAATGTTTATGATAAAGAAAAGATATTTTCCTCAATAATTATGTTCGAGTGATTTATCAAAATTATTTTCCCTATAATATGACGCTCTTATATAGGGTTAATTTTAAATCCATATTTATACTATGATTTTGTTTTGATTATTATGGACTAATATTTTATATGGATTTTGTTATGATAGAATGATTTTTATGATCCCCATTTTATTCTTGGGTTACGCTATGAGAAATTATTTATGTATTATGGAACATGTAAGTGTGATTTCATTATGATATGGGTGAGACCTATATCTCCCTCCAATTAATTGGGTAAACATTTATATCCCATGAGATATAAATGACTAGAATGGAAATTAAATCGAGTTCAGTAATACAGGGATAGAAGGACAAGAAAATCTAGTTCAGTAATACATAGTTGGAATTGTATGTAAACCCAGTTCAGTAATGGTCTTTGTCCACTATTATGGTCTTGGAAGAAATGACTTGGATACTATGAAAATCATATTATGTTCTTTTTTGTTTTCCACAATTCCATGTTTTATGCCAAACATAATTTATCGTGGTTAATGTTATTTCATGATCTATGCCTTATATACTTACAAGATTTATTTCGTGACTCATGATTTTGAGATTAAAACTTCATGTTCATGTTTTTACATTCTTATGTTTATGGTTTATTTTATGTTTTAAATTTTTACCATTACCGAGCTTTTGATATCACCCTCTTTATGTTTTATTTTCCCTATGATATAAAGAATGCTTTTAGGTATTAAAACAAAAGTGGAAAATCGTTATTGGAGATGTTGATGATCTGTTACTGAGATAGAATATTATGCTTCATGTATCCAAAGACTCTATACTAATATGATCTTTTGTCATATATTGGTGTAATTTATAGGGTATTTGGAAAAAGAAATTTAATGTCCATGTACATAATGATTGGGTCATTAGATTAGGTATAAATGTGATTGTTCAGTAAACCATTTGGAAACATTGAGCGGAAGAACAATCAGACACAATAGCGGAAACAATAAACAACTGAACTGAACAGTGAAAGCAATGTATAAAATAATAATGATGCAAACTTGGTATATATGTCTCTGGAAAGAAGAAAACAAACCAACGTGCTGAAATACAACTGAAAACAAGTGAAAACGAAAAATAAAGTAAACTCCTCAGCATCGCAAGCCATAGCTTGGTCCCATGCTCTCCAGCTCCACCGCAAATAAGGTACCTGAAGTAGAAGGGAGCTTGCCCTTATCTATACCTGAAACAACATAGTCTGTTTGGGCCCAAAAGCATGACCCAAACAGGGTGTGAGGCAAAGTACCAGTAGGCAATAACCCAAATATCTGTGCCTAACAGTCAGTGAATACATGGCGGTAATAAACAGAAAGCAATAAACTGGAAACCACAAAGCAACTACAAACCACAGTTCTAACATATAAAGTACACAAGAAACAACCACTCAAGAAAGAAGAACAAAAAGGTAACCTCTAGGTAGTTCTCACATCCTAACACCTAAGGTTAAACCTACAAGTACTAGCAACCCTCTGGGAGGAACACACAGTCTCACCCCTCTGGTTAAGCTATTGAATTAATAGACTCTCTAGGGAAGAACTCACCATCAATTCCCCCTATAGCCTCATATCATGCTAGAGTCTCTCTGGGGAAGCACTCAATGTCAATTCCCCCTGTGGCCCACTTCGAGGATCTAAAGACTCTATGGGGAAGCACTCAATGTCATTTCCCCCTGTGGTCTCACATTGTAATTAAGGACACTCTGGAGAATCCCTTCCATCCATTATCCCTATGGTATGCTACACTAGGTTCCTGCATCTCTGTGTAAAATAAACATGCATAGTGCACGTGTGTCATCCAAGTATACCATAAGAACTACTTGGCTATCATTCTAAGGATCAATAGAAAAACAAAGCAGTAGTTCCACTATCATACAACTAGGCAGGGAAACTGGAAAAACGACTAACAGGAAAAACAAGCATGGAAAAGCAACCTGAGCACAAAACAAATTACTCTACTCACAAGTATAAACCTCTATTACAGCAATCAAGAAAAACAATAAAATAACATGGGAAAAATAGGAAACACACAATTCCCTTTTCACGGGAATTGGTGGAAATTGCACCTAATATTCAACGACTTCCTACAGAAAGGAAAAAACCACCTACCTCGAACCTAGGAGATCGATATACTTGAACCATGATGATTGATTCCCCTTAGAACAACATAGTTCTGAGAAAACATCAAAAATTCTCAACCTACAATATCTTGTGAAAGGAAAAGAATTGGAAAACAAGGCTCAAGCAGAAGAGAGAACTCACCGCGGTGATTCCAACGCAATCGTCAGAGCTCAAATCGGAGAACAGATGAAGGAACGGGGGGTTGACGAAGATCCACGGCCGTACAGGTTGCTCTCGGATGAAGAAGCTAGATAAGAAGATGATTTCGGTGGTCAACCGCGACCCTAGTTCATTTAATGAAAAAATAAAGTACACGACGTGTACTTTTAGAGTACACGACGTGTACTTTTAGAGTACACAGCATGTACTAGGTCCTTCCGTACTCCTCCAAAAACTACCTCCACGTCACTCTTACACACCGTGTGTGTGGCCCGGGCATGGCCAACACACGGCTTCGAGCCAGGAAAGAGTACACGATGTGTACTCAGAAAGTACACGACGTGTACTTCGAAAATTTACAGAAAGTTAATTTTTCTTAAAAGCTCCAGAAAAAGGAATACATACCTGAAACGAAGATCCGGGTTCTTACAAACTTACCCCCTTAAAGAAATTCGTCCCTGAATTTCCCTAATGAGGCAGATAAAGAAGAACCCCGAATAGCTCTGGCCATTGCGATCATACGTCGGCCTCCCTCTCCCAGGTCTCGTCCTGTACTCGCCCGTCCTGCCATAGCACCCATACTAGAGGAACAGACCGCCCATGGAGGACCTTCGTACTACGATCAACAATCCGGATGGGATGCTCCTAAAATGAGAAATCTTCTTCGATCTCAACTTCCTCAGGCTGAAAGACATGAGACGGGTCTGGAAAGTAACGTCGGAGCTGAGAGACGTGGAAGACATCATGCATGGCCCGATACCTATGAGGTAACTGCAACCAATAAGCCACCGGCCCCACTCTCCCCAATACCTCAAACGGCCCGACGTACCGCGGTGAAAGCTTACCCTGTCTTCGAATCCTCTTATGTCCCAACCTCGGTGGGACATGCAGGAAAACCTGATCACCGACCTCGAACTCTAGAGGTCGTCTCCACTGGTCAACATAAGGCTTTTCTCGAGACTGTGCTGAAGTCATCCTCTTCCGAATCAACTCTATCTACTCTGAGGTCTTCTCGACAAGATGAGGTCCCAGCAAAGCTGCCTCTCCTACCTCCAGCCAGCATAAGGGTTATCAGAATGGCCTTCCGTACAAGGCCTCGTATGGTGCCATCTGTATGGTCGCCTGAAAACGTTGTTGTAGGCGAACTCCACCAGAGGAATATACTTCTCCCAAGAACCATCAAGGTCTAGAACGCAAGATCAGAGCATATCCTCAAGGACCTGGATCGTACGCTTGGACTGGCCATCAGTTTGGGGATGGTATGTCGTACTCAGAAGTACCTAGATACCCAAAGCCTTCTAAAGTCCCTACCAGATCCAGGAAGTAAAGCACACATCCATGTCTGAAACAATGGAGCATGGAACTACATGCAGATGCAAAACCTCTCTGATTTATAGTCGTCATAGATCATCAACACTGAAGGTATCCTTGATCAATAAGAAGTGAGAAACCTTTGTAAGTCTATCGACGAAAACCCAAACATCATCCTTCCCTCAAGGTGACCTTGTCAATCCGGTCACGAAGTCCATTGCAACATCATTCCACATCCACTCCAGAATGGGTAACTTCTGTAAAAGGCATGCTGGTCGCTGATCCTCTGCCTTCACCTGCTGATAAGTAGAACACCTCATGACAAAACCAGCAACATCATTCTTCATACCTGACCACTAGTATTGGTGATGAATATCCCTGTACATCTTGGTGACGCCGGGATGAACTGCCCAAACAGAGGAATGAAAATCCCGCATCAGCTCCTCGTGTATGTCTGCTGGCACCCATACTCGTCCCTGGAAATGCAAGATCTCATCCTCGCCCACCGTCCATCCAGGAAGAGGGTCCTCTCCTGACACGCTCTTCCGCAGGACGATGCCTTCTGATTCTGATAGGTTCCTCATCCATACTCGATCAAGTAGTGTAGAGGTAACAACCACAAAAGAAAGGTAAGTCTGTCCCTGTTTGTCGCGCACCTCCAGATGCATCTCAGAGAACAGATCCATCATCTGCCACTCACTACTGGCATCCAGAACTGCCTGAATCTGCATTCTCTTACACAAAGAATTCACCACTACGTTTCCCTTTCCCGTTGTATAGATGAGCTCGAAGTCGAAAAACTGAAGATACTCGACCCACCTGCGCTGTCTCAAATTCAGATCATGCTGAGTGAAGATGTACTTGATACTTATGTGGTCAGTGAAAACCACAAAGTGCTTCCCAAAAGGTAGTGTCTTCAAAAGCGTAAGGCATGAACAATAGTTGCAAACTCCAGATCATGCGTCGGGTAGTTCCTCTCATGTGGCCTTAACTGCCGAGACTCGTACGCAACGACTCCGTCTCCTTTCATAAGCACAACTCCCAAACCGATACCTGAAGCATCATAGTAAACAGTGTACCTCTTTCCTGGATCTGGAAAGACTATTATTGGTGCGGACATCAACCTACCTTTTAGCTCCTGAAAGGATGACTCACAAGAATCTGACCATAAGAACTTCGCACCCTTCTTGGTCAGACCTGTAAATGGTGCTGCTAGATGAGAAAAGAACTGAATGAAGCGTATGTAGTATCCAGCCAGCCCTAGGAAGCTTCGTACCTCAAATATGTTCTTCGGTTGCTCCTAGGAAACTAAAGCTTTCACTTTCTCTGGGTCCACTGATACTCTTGCCTCTGAGATGACGTGACCCATGAAGCATATCTGATCCATCCAGAAGTGACACTTAGAGAGTTTGGAATTAAGACGATGCTCTCTCAGTGTACTCAGAACGATCTCAAGATGTGTGCCATGGTTTTGTCGAGTGTTAGAGTACACCAAGATATTGTCCATGAAGACCATGATGAAGGAGTCCAAGTAAGGATGGAACAATCGGTTCATCAGAGCCATGAAAACTGCTAGCGCATTAGTGAGACCGATGGGCATAACAGTATACTCGTAAAGACCATACCTGCTCCTGAAGGCTGTCAGAGGTATATCTAATGGTCTAACATGCAACTGATGATAACCGGATCTCAAATCGATCTTGGAGAACACATGGGATCCTTGAAGCTGATCGAAAAGGCCATCAATCCTCGGCAAAGGATATCGGTTCTTGACCGTCAACTGGTTCAGCTTATGATAATCCACACAAAGCCGAAGGGTACCATCTACCTTCTTCGCAAACAGGACAGGCGAACCCCAAGGAGAAGTACTGGGTCGGATGAAACCCTTTTCTTGTAACTCCTCCAACTACTTCTTGAGCTCCTGCAACTCAGGTGTGGCCATCCTATAGGGAGGAATGGACATCGGTGCCGCTCCTGGCATGAGCTCAATTGAAAAGTCTACCTCACGCTCCAGAGGCAAACCAGAAAAGTCCTCTGGAAAGACATCCCTGAAGCGATCCACTTCTGGAGGAAAGTCCAACTATGGAGTCCCCTGATCATCCAGAAAAAAGACTAGAAATCTGGGCTGTCACCCCTCCTAGCCCAAGATGCTCGAGTCCCACCCGACTCGCCTGAATGTCCCATTCGCCTCTATGAAGAAATGATTCACCCTCTGGTGAGATGAAACTAACCCTGCGATGATAACAGTCAATGAATTCCTAGAAGGGAACTAGCCAGTCCATTTTGAAAATGACATCATAGCCCATCATCTCTAGAACGTAGAGATCCTATGAGAAACGATACCCTGCAACCTCGAGAGGGCACTCTCTACACTGGCATACACTAGATGTCATCATCCTCAAATGTGTGTCTAGTGTCAACGATTCGGAAAAAGAGAAGATAAATATCCCCAGGCTCTCCACAACAGCAACATAGATAAATCTATGCGTAACACTAGTATCGAAAAGAGATGATGATAAAATCGAGGCTACTAAAATTGTACCGCGAACAGTAGAAGGTCCAGGATCCTGCTCCTGAGAGGTGTGCTCCACCACAAAAGTCTGGCCTACCCCGCGGCCCTGTGACCCTTCCCTTCTACACTGGTAGCATACTACCTCGCTACCAGAAGATGTGTCTCGCCTCCTCTGGTCAACACGCGTCGGCTCCCTACGGTGCTTCCTACAGTAAACTGGTGGAACACTAGCTCTAGAAGCAGAACTAACCTGGCTCGCAGCTCCAGAGTCTCTCAGATTTCCCTCCGCAATCAGTGCCTGGTTGACGATGGAAGTGATGGAAGTTAGCTGGAAGATGTTCACCTGTGAGCGGATCTCCCACCTGAGACCATCCTCAAACTTCCTTTCCAAGAACACCCCACTTCCATCCCGGAGGGGTGTAAAACTTTGAATCTCGGTGAAACAAGAGGAGTACTCCATAATTGAAAGAGTACCCTGCTCTAGGCTCATGAACTCCCAGGCTCGATCAGCCCTCAGGTTCTCCGGGTAGAAGTAGTCGTAGAACACGTGCTGGAACTCCTCTAAAGTCATAACCTGCCGATGACCTGCCTGTGAGATCACGTCCCACCACCTCTTGGCGGAGTCTCGGAGCATGTTTGTAGTGTGCTTGACCCGCCTCTCTGGAGGCGTCTCTAGATGCTTGAAGATAGTCAGCATAGATTCCAGCCATGACTCTGCAGCCTGTGGTCCTCCTTCCCCCGAGAAAGTAGGAGGATGATGCAGCTAGAAAATCCTTGTCAAGTATTCCATAGTCATGGCGGGATGTAGTGCTCCCTGGAAGGCCTACATCATCCTCATAAATCTATCCCTTAACTATGAATCAGCGCCCGCAGCTAGGATGACAGCCGGTGCCAAGGCTGGAACGACTGGAGGATCGACAGGAGGTCCCCGGTCGGCCATATCTGGTGTATGATCACCATCTGGAAACTGATGCACAACCAGAGGATGTCTTGGAGGCATAACTCTGAATGATCAAAAGCACGCCTTAGATCAGGATTAACAAAGACAGAGAACACAAGAGTAAAAAATGGGAATAATGGAAGGAAACTAACAAGTTTTACAAAACATGACTACACGACATGTATAAAAACTACACGGCGTGTTCACTTAGACCAAGGAAATGGTCATGCAACTCTGCCACCCCTGGTCATGTAAAACCTCAGACTAAACGACGTGTTGTCCCCACACACGGCGTGTACATGAACTATACTCCCCTTCCTGAGTATCTTGACATGGCTAACCCACACGGTTTTCTCAAACTGAGACTACACGACGTGTAGTGGATAAGGTTTCGTGTCCCGTGTTGTTAGTTACACGGTTGGCTACACGGCTGAGACGACACGACGTGTTCTAAAAAAACACGGCGTCTACTCGAAGACTTTCCTGACCCGTGTTGTTGGCGACACAACCAAGTACACAGATGAACCTTACACGGCATGTTCCAAACAAACACGACGTGTATAGGAGGAGAGAACAACGTCTCGTGTTATTTGTGACACGGTTGGGTACTGAGGATAAGGATACACTGCGTGTTCATACAACACACAACGTGTATGACATGAGTTTCCCCGACCCGTGTTGTTAGTGACACGACCGAGTACACGAATCATTACTACACAGTGTGTACCTAACATACATGGCGTGTTCCTGAAGTTACATTCACGACACCATGTTTCTTCTCTCACGGTCAGTGACACGGCCTGAAAACTACACGGCGTGTATCCAAAAGTACACGCCCTGTATTCTGGGTTTTTCTGGGCTGTAGCTCAGACACTGCACAGAAGCCCAGAAACACTAAAAATAAGGCAAAGAGGTTCCAAATTCCGATCCATGGGGCCCATACTACCCGTGAATCAATGCTTGGCATCTTCTACAGTCATATACAAGAGAAAACAGATCAATGACCCACCAAGTTTCAATTAATGAGGGCCCATAACACCTAAGGAATCAAAATTTGGAGTTCATTTAAGCAGAGCACAAAACAAACAGTCCTCTAACAAGGTAGTAGAGATTCTATCAAGCATCTATCACAATAGCATGCATAATTTACACAAAGTCTATCACAACAGCATGCAACCGCTAATGCACCCTAGATGGCATGGCAAGAATGCATGGAATGTGATTTATAACATGTGCCTATATGATGCATGAGATGGTATACCCTCATCTCATCGGGTTGCGAAGAAAATAAAACCATAATATCAAACAATAAGAGAACAAGGCATGTGAATCACTCTAAGTGAAATCATATCCACCGTAAAATATCAAAACCAGAAAACTGCAATTAACGAGGCAGTGTGGCTTTTCCTTGTACACGGGTTAGCTACTCCCAGGAACAACTTAGTACCAAGTACCGAATCCATCCTATCCCTGGCTAAAGTCTCATAAACAGTAAGGCAGGAGAAAAGAACTCATTTGATACCACTTTGTAATGCCCCGGTTCCGGAAGCCACCCAAAGGCACCCCGTACCCGGCCGGTCACATGACCTCAAGCGTGTTTCCCCAAACGCCAGAGGCTGCCGACTAGCAGATAGGGCCATAGTGAGTCAGTGGGGAAACTATTCCCTCATTAGGTAAGTATTCAGTGGAAGAACAACTAGACACAATAGCAGAAACAATAAACAGCATATAACAACTGAACTGAACAGCGGAAGCAATGTATAAAATAATAATGATGCAACATGGTACATATGTCTCTATAAAGTAGTAAACAAACCAACGCGCTGAAATAAAACTGAAAACAAGTGAAAAATAAAAACAAAGTAAACTCCTCTGCATCGCAAGCCATAGCTTGGTCCCATTCTCTCCTGCTCCACAGCAAGTCAGGTACCTGAAGTGGAAGGGCGCTTGCCCTTATCTATACCTGCAACAACATAGTCAGTTTGGGCCCAAAAGCATGACCCAAACAGGGTGTGAGACAAAGTACCAGTTGGAAATCACCCAAAGATCTATGCCTAATAGTCAGTGAATACATGGCGGTAATAAATAGAAACCAGTAAACAGGAAAGCACAAAGAAACTAAAAACCACAGTTCTAACATTTAAAGTACACAAGAAACATCCACTCAAGCAACCAGAACAAAAAGGTAACCTCTGGGTAGTAATCACAGCCTAACCCCTAAGGTTCAACCTACAAGTACTAGCAACCCTTTGGGAAGCACACACAGTCTCACACCTCTGGTTAAGATAAAGAATTAATAGACTCTCTGGGGAAGCACTCACTGTCAATTCCCCCTATAGCCTCATATTGTGATAAAGGCATTCTGGGGAAGCACTCAACGTCAATTTCCCCTATGGCCCGCATCGAGGACCTACTGACTCTCTAGGGACGCCCTCAACGTCAATTCCCCCTGTGGTATTGCATTGTAATTAAGGACACTCTAGAGAATCCCTTCCGTCCATTCTCCCTATGGTCCGCTACACTAGGTTCCCGCAGCCCTGTGTAAAATAAACATGCATAGCGCACGTGTGTCATTCAAGTAAACCTCAAGAAGTACGTGGATATCATTCTAAGGCTCAACAAAAAAAAAGCAGTAGTTCCACTATCCAACAACTAGGCAGGGCAACTGGAAAAATGCCTAACAGGAAAAACAATCATTGAAAAGAAACATGAGCACAAAAAAATTACTCTACTCACAAGCATACACCTCTATTACAGCAATCAAGAAAAACAGGCAAACAGCAGGGGAAAAATAGGAAACACACAATTACGCATTCAAGGGAATTGGTGGAAATTGCACATAATATTCAACGAATTCTTACAGAAAGGCACAAACCACCTACCTCGATCCTAGAAGATCGATATACTTGAACCATGACGATTGATTCCCCTTAGAATTTCGTAGATCTGAGAAAACATAAAAAATGATAAACCTATGATATCTTTAGAAAGGAAAAGAATTGGAAAACAAGGCTCAAGTAGAAGAGAGAACTCACCACTGTGATTCCAACACAATCGTCAGAGCTCGAATCAGAGAACGGAAGAAGGAATGGGGGGTCGACGAAGATCTGCGGTCTTACATGTCGCTCTCGGATGAAGAACCTGGAGAAGAAGATGATTTTGTGGGTTATCCGCGACCCCATTTCTATTAATGAAAAAAAAGAAAGTACACGATGTGTACTTTTAGAGTACACTGCGTGTACTAGGTCATTCCATACTCCACCAAAAATGGCCTCCACGTCACCCTTACACACCGTGTGTGTGGCCCGGCCACGGCTAGCACACAACTTCGAGTTGGGAAAGAGAACACGACATGTACTCAGAAATTACACGACGTGTACTTCGAAAATTTCTAGAAACATTATTTTTCTTAGAAACTCCAGAAAAAGGAAGACATACCTGAAATGAAGATCCGGGTTCTTACACATTCAATGAGTCAGCATGGTTTTTAATATTTTTTTGTGTAGTATTGATCTAGAGGATGTTCATTGGATTAAGTATGGGGTATTTTATAATGTAATTTTATTAAGGAAATTTAAATAACATCCTAAAAATATTTTTTCATGAGTGATAAATATTTAATTCAAATATTACATTCTTTAATATTGGAGGAAATTTTATGTCCTTGTTGGAATTCACATATTTTGATAGTATTTCAGTATTAAGACCATAAATTTTTATATTATCATATAATTCATCTCATTATTATTTTTTTGACTTGTTTTATATTTTCTATCATTCCACCAAACTAATATTGATATGAATTATAACAACCATACATTTTATATTCTATTTATTTTAAATAAACTATAGGTATTTGATAGATTTCTTTAATATTAACCTAGAGACTAAAGCAACAACAATATAGTAGTCCATTAAAACCTAGTGTTTAACATTGATGTAATTAAAATTAATAAATTATGAAAAATATGTAGACATGATTTAAATAATTTAAATTTATTTATTTATTCATTAAAATAAATTACACAATTTTTAGTATCATCAATTTATTCCTAAAAAATAAATTTTCATCAAAAATGCATTCAGAGAACCACGTTAAAACCTAGAGTATCATTAAAAGCTAACTGAATCTATTTTAATTAGTATAATGTGACAATCATATAATTATATCCCAACTATTTCCAACCTCTTATCTATAAAATTGGAATATAAGTATCTCTCATATGTACGTGTAGACTATCACCTCCTCGTGGTGATATGAATCATTTTCCATAATCATTTTTCATAGATGGTTATTATATTTGATTTATTATATATATTTATATAAGATATTTATTATTGACTAATTATTTTGAAAATGTTAATTATTATTAATATTTATTTTGTTCCATCAATAAAAATTTGGAAAACATCACTCATGCATATGTAATGACTATCATCACCATTAAGGGATTTAATTAATTTTTCATCTCTACATAATATAAATTCATGTAAAATTATATATTATTATAACATAATAAACGTATGACCAAATTTTTATTATGGATATGATGTATACATGATAAATTTTCAAAAATCATAACTTCAAAACCAAAACATAAATGAATAATGAAACATTTAAAAATTAGAAACTGTAATTTAAAAAAAATATTATTAATAACCGAGTATTGAAATGTTATAAGTGGGTAAAATAATATATTATAAGTATATAAATTTTTATGGTATAAAATTTTATGAAATATAGATTTATTATACATTAATCTGGATTGTAAATATTGAAGTTCAAACATGTGGTGTGGGTTTTACATTATAATCTCATTTTTAACATGATTGTTTATGATTAAATTTCCTATGAGGAAATTCTATAATATATCTCCCAAATATTATATGTATGAAATATCTATTTTAGATCTATATATATATATTTTTAATATCTTAATTTAATATTTATTTAATGAATATTAGATCTATTCATGATATTAATGTTTTATGTTTTATTATTGTAGGTATGACATTGGTGAAAAATTTATTGAAACCATGGAAATTACGAGTCATAAAGGTGGTTTGACAAGATAATGGGAATGGGAAATGATGTAGAGATTGATTATTAAATCTATAAAAATGTATATTCCTATTTCATGACGGTTTCCCACATTGTTGGATGATCAAAAGGCATTTTTGAGTCTTAGAACTCAAGAATCAGAGAAAAAACTCAGCATCCATTACTAGAAGTACATGATTCACTTTATGAATCAAGATCAAAATGTTTAATTTATATAATTCATGAATCCAATTCATGTCATCTGAAATTCAACCCCACACATTACACATCATGTACAAATTAAATGATGTGAAACCCTTTGACATGCCAAAAATGGTGATTTTTACTTATCTTTAATGGGTTAATATCTCATTTTACCCTAATGGATGTTAAAAGATAAAATTTTCCCTTATAATACATAGTATTAGGTCCACGATTATAAATATTTGGTTTTTTTGGTTTATAGGGAATTCGGGTTATTGGGACTCGACAACTGGGTGGCAGTCGCTAGGGTTCCAACCAAGAGTTCTGTATAGTTAAGTTTTTATGTTATTATTTTATTTTCATTTCCCTTATTTGATGTAGCGATGAATGAAATTTTATTAAATTCCAATATATCTCTTTTATTATTCCACTTTATTATTCATTATTTTCTAATATCAACTCTATTTGTTTTGGTTTATTCATCACCAGCCACCACCTGATGATGATTGGCTAAATCACATAGGGGATAGTGGAATTAGTTAAATTTTTCCATACCCACAATTCCTTATTTTATTTTCTCGTATTATTTTTCTATTCAATAGTATTATGTTATGAATTTGATTTTATTTTATTCATCATTGTATTATAGAAAAAATGATTTTAATAATGAATAAACACCAACATGATTGAGATAATTTATTAATTACCTTTGAATTGAAATATTCTTTTACCTTTGTTAATTTTATCTCAATGCACATTTCCAATTTTAATTCATTAGAAAATGATGAATTTTAATTATAGGGTATATTGATAGGGATTTATAATTTCATTTATCAATAAAATGGAATGATTTATAATATATTTAATATAATAATTCATATATTTAAATTTGTATAAAATTATTTAGTAAGACCACTATAGAAAGCAGTTCCCAGCCTTATTGTTTTCTATTGGAATTTATTTATATTATTTTTTTATATTTTATTAGTTAAATAAAAACAAACTGAAATTTTATTGACCTAAATTTTGGTCAATGTTCCACTGTAATATTTACCACTCACTATGTCATGGACCGCATACATTCACTTTACTACTCCACTGTAGTTAGTTCAGTTTGAGAACATAAACATTTCTAATTTGATTCTTCTAGATGATTTAATGAAATATTCCTGATGCAGCAATTTCATTTCATTTGATTTGGGTTTTTATATAAATTAGAGGTTTTCTATTCATTTTACACTCTTCATGTACTCATGAGTCCAAAAAAATCTTTTAAGGAAATCTGAAACTGCGTTTAATTTAGTTTTGAATAGTTTTCTTATATATACATATATTATTTCAAATTTCATCAGGATTATTTTTACCATTCCCCTATTATTTTTTAAAATAATTTTTAACAATTTTTGTATCTATATAAAATTATTTAAAATAAATCATATTTTTTTATAAATGATTTACTTTCTTAAAAATAGCGTCAACATAATATTTATTTTAACATATAAAACATGAATAATGTTTCCAACAGTCATGTATAATCATTAATTTTAATCTATGATTATATGTTACCATGGTTCTAATCAATGAATTTTTTCCCAATCAGATGAAAATTATTATATTTTAAATAAAATGTTTGAAAATGAAAAGGATATCTACATTATGAAATGTGACAATGAAATTTTAAATGTATTTCCATCTATAATAACATCCTTATAATTTTATTATTCTCTAATAGTGATATGATCTAATGTTACCATCTCTATTACTTCCCAAAAATGGTAATTTATGATGATGATGATGTATTGATGAGTATCTTTTTATTTTTTGTGGGATAGAAATGATTATACGATCAAAATTTTCATGATCATGTTGAAATATACTAATGGATTATGTTAATGTTATGAGTGGATCCATTATATCCCACCAACAAATTAGATCATGATTATTATTTTACATGGGAGGGTTTTTAAGGCTCATAAGAGGGTATACTGATGGTTATCCAAATCCCAATGAAAGTACACATATGGTTTCCTCAAGAATAAAAACTATAAAAATCTTGGTGCGTATGCTTGATATAAGATTTGTATGATTATGATTATCCCACAAATTATGATACTCTTTTATGATATGATATTTTGTGTACGTTATGTTCTCATGGATCATGTCATTTGATTCCATTGTGATTCATGTGTTATGAACATCCAATGTTTACTCCATGACTTGTGATTATGACATATGATTTTTTCAATTTAATTGAAAATATTAATAAGAAGTTATCATACCCATATTCTCATTATATGATTAAATATGATCATCGATTGATATCTCACTTTTTTTACCTTATAAAACATATGACCTCACCCTTTCATATATTTCATTTTTTCCAGGACGTGAAAAAAAATTTTATGTATGATACATCAATAAAGGTTGATAATTGTGAACAACATAATGGGATATGTTTCAGATCTTTCACATTCCAATTATTTATGTATCCTTGATTCCAAATACACTAAAACATTATATTTATGGAGTGGGTTATAAAGTTATGTAAGGAATATTAATAAAATATCATGTAATATTTATGTATTTAGTGGTTGGAATTCATTATTTCTTATCAGAGAAGGTTTTAGATATTTTTAGAAACTAGTACAAGAAATCATTAGTGAGAAAACATAGAAAAATCAGAAGTATTGTTGAACATCCTATGTTAATGTATATAAAAGAGTCAACTATCTCTAAAAAATGCATCCATTTATGGATAATACAAAGTGGATATAGTTGTTCCTTAGATTCAAATATGGAAAATAAATCTAAAAGGGTTATATTGAATATTAATAGAATCTTCATCATTCCATGATGAGTGGGATTATAATATCACAACTAGCTAGATACTCTTGGGGGGTATATTCTTGGTTTAATTCACATTATATTTATGAACCATAATAATGGATTTAAAGAGATATTGATCATGGATTGTAACACCCCACGTTTTTATGATTTATTTTTTTCAATAACATAAATTTCATCAATACATTATGTTACACACAATAATTAGTTTCTTTTATAGTTGGAATTAAATTCATCACAGAGTGTAGCTTGCGTTACATGCAACAAAAATTATTAAAAAACAAAAAATATTATTAAAATTTATATTTAAACAAGGATTATATAACCTATATATTAATTTTTTTATTAATAAAATTAACCACTTCTAAAATATGATGCATGACAATTTTATATAATTAGTTCATAATGATAACAAATGTAGTAAATTTTAATAATAGTCTTTTTATGTTTTGAAAATACTGTATTCTTAAAAAATGTTTAAAATTTTATTTTTCTGAAAACATTATAAAATAAAATATACCCACAAATAGAAAATATATTTTGAAAAATATTCTTTACTTTTTAAATAATCAAGAAAAAATAATCATTAAGTGAATCTTTTATAATTTGTAGAAAAGTAAAATATTTGGTGAATAGTTAAAAATAATTATTTTTATAAAGAATTATCATGTAAGATATATAATTTAAAAACATCCAAATTGTTTTAATAATTTTTTTGAATAGTAAAATTAGATCATTTTTATAAATATTAATAAAATTTAATTTATTTGAATCAATTTAAAATTGACTGTTGATGATAATACTTTCTAAACATATGAACACATTCAGTTTTGAAAATAGCTTTTTCAACATATATTTAAGTTTGTTATTAAATTATATTTAACGACATATATTAATTAAATTTCCTAAAATCTATTCATCAAATTAAATCATAACAATTTATATTATTTAATATTGTGATCTTAATTTTTTATCAAAATGAATAGTGAAAACAGGAAAACAAATTTCTGTGGTTAATGTAATAAGTGGTTTTTTGAGGGTTAAAAAGTAGATAGGGGTTAAAAATGACACAATACATTTATAAATAAAATTTTATGGTCATATATCATTCATAGATATATAAATTTTAAATATGGGGTCATTAGGAAGATTTTGTAATTAGAGATAAATTATAATTTTGGGAATTCTTATTTACTTTTCTAGTGCGTTATTTTCCCACCAACAAAATGATCTCTCATATCCTCTCTCCTTAAAAAATCATATCTTTTGGATCATCAAATAAATAACTAAAACTCTTCCCCAATTTCCTCTATACATACAAGAGTCCCTAATTTTATTATAAATCTCTCTTGAGAAGGCTTTAGTTGTAAACCTAAAGGTGTTCCCCAAAGAAGTTGTATATTACTTAACTATTTCTTTTGATATTATTTCTTTTTCCAAATCAAAAAAGTATTATTAGACCGTGATCATATAATAACTTCAGTATAGTTTATACAATGAGACATTTTTTTAATAATGTCATGACCAATATCCATATATATTTTACTCAAATGGGTGATGAAACTGATGATCATTTTCATGATAGACTGCAACCTTTCAAATAAATATAATTCATTTTCCATCACCACCTCTCCTAGTTAGAAATAAAAATGGATTTATTATTTTTATAAGTTATTTTCGACATATTTACACTTATATAAATTTAATATCAAATATACCCTTTTAAATTTTATTCTGTTGGGGATACACTAATGTCGGTCATGTATACAACAAACAACCACTTAACAAAGCAATGTGATTCATTTTCATTAAAAATTTACATTGAAGGAAATAAACAATAGCACAATGTAATTAATATATATATATATAATTATAATGTTTTTTAAAAAGGTTAATAATTAGTAACATTCATTTTTTTCCATCTATTGAAATATGGAAACATAGTTCATGTGTACTTACGACCTACCATCTCAATGAACTTTGCATTTCAATTTTCTAGCTCTAAATTTTTAAATATATAAAAATATGTACATAATGAAAATATATGATATTGTTTTCATATTTAACATTATTTATATTATTAGGGATGATCAATGTATAATTACAGTAATTTCTAAAACAAAACACTCATTAAAAGAATAGTTAACACCAAGAAATAATGATTTTAAAAATGAATTATTATTAATTAGATGTCAAATCCTTATAGGGATATAATATATGAATGTATATATATTTGTATGATTTTTTTAATGATTTATAATAATCTTATATATACTGTACTATATATTTGAATTTGTTTGAAGGAAGTTGAGAATTAAGGTAAGGGATTTTCATCAAACCTTTTTACTTATATGAGACACATGCCATATTCACCACCTATTTATTTTATGTGGTATATATAATTCTCATTAATTTATATCACGATTCTTCTATTGAAAATTATGTTTATTTAAATATCCATTTTAGGATCTATCTTCACTAGAGTTTTTCGATCAAAACATACATAAGTTGTAAGGGATTTTTGTCCAAATATTTTTCATTGAAAATTATGTTTTTATGTAGTTATATTCATTTATAAGGGATATATATGGCCCATATGATTTTTAATATCATGAATTTATTTATTATCATTATATTGAATATTAAAATTAATGATATTATTTAATGATTCTTGTAATTAAAAGTTTCCAGAGTTTTCATGGGATTACATTACAATTTTATCGTATAATGGGATTGTTCATGTTTATACTTATGATTATGAAATATTATTATTCATCTCTCAATAAACTCATTAAATGTACTTTACTCTAGTTATTTCATGTATTCTGTTTATTTTCATATCTTTCTGTATTAATGAGTTCTGTAAAAAATATTTAATGAGAAATCATCTTTATTTCCATCTTTAGTCAAAACCCCCATTTTCATCCAAATCCTTGTTTTCTAAAAAAATTAAAATAATTTTGATACTTTCCAAAGGATTTATAAAATTAGTTCTAACCAAGTATTAATTGTATACAAAATTTTTAAAGGATTTATCATAGCATTTACCAAATAACGCACATTATTATGTTTTTGAATATTTGAAAGGAATATTTTTTTGAGCTTGTATGGAATGAGCAGAATTTACAACAATGATAACCGTTAATTGATTTGATGTTTAATTTTCATTTTTTCAATGATATATTCAATGAAAATGAATTTTTAAATGTTTTTTTTAAAATTTGCTCTTCAGGTGGAAATAATATCTTCCTCAAAAAAATTAAATTATATTTAATGTATATTTTCCATGAAAATAATTTTAAATTTTTTTATGTATTAAAATGTGTTTCTATGTTTAAAAGATATTTACTCAATAAATTTTCAAAGGGGTATTTCAAAATAATTTTCTATATAATTTGAAGTCATTTGGGTTTACTCATGCTTCCATAAGGATATAATCCAAGGAAACGATTCTTCTTCTTTCCCTGAATAATTTATGTTTATGATGAAATGATATTTGTTAAACTAATTAATTTTCCATTGGTTATGATATTATTTATTGACTAAAATACTATGAGAAATATGTGTTTTTAGGGTTTTTGATTTGATGAATTGTTTATGTTCTTATGGAACATGTATGTATGCTTTTTAATCATGTGATTGGTGGAACCTATATCTCTACTGCAATTAATTGGGTGATGATTAATGCTATAAGATTTCAAAGGGTGCATGTGAGGTTATAAAAATCCTAAAATAGATACATGGGATGTTATCCCTATACCAATAGATAGAATATGGGAGGTTATCCCAAGACCAAAATAGTGTACAAGGGAGGTTATCCCAAACACGATGTTGTTACATGGATGGTAAGCCCAGACATTTCATGTTATGAATTTCTTGGTGGGTAACATTGATATAAGATTTTATATGATTACGTGTATATCATAATTCTCTATATTATGCCAATTTTATTCTCTCAGGGACCGTGTTCTTCAATTTGATTATGATTCATATTTTAAAAACATCCAATAATTATGAAATGACTCAAGATTATGATCATTGGTATGGATGGTATGGTTTTCAAAAGTTATACTCAGGTTTTCATACCCTTACGATGATGTTATAATTCTATCTTTCCATTATTTACCCAAACAAATCATTTATGATCAACCTTTCATATATTTCCCTTCCAAGGTTATGAATAATGGTATTAACTAGGGTGAGTTTTGAAAGAGTACTAAAGGAGAATATATCTATGGGAGATATTTAACATATTTCACAAAATAAAGTGATTTTATTTTCTATCCTCAAAAGACACAAAATATTATGGTCCTCAGTCATGTACATTATAAATTCATTGAATATTCATCTAAAAATAAATAAAATTCTGTATAAAAATACTTGCTCATTATAGTTGGTATTAAATTGTAGGTTTAGTTAACCATTGGAAACTATTATAACATAATTTTAGTGAGAACCCATAGTAAATTAATATGTATAGGATAATATACTATGTTATGGTAATGAACGGTGTGTGGTTTTATTTGAAATATGTCATTATATAGATACTACATTTGGATGTGGCCCTAGAGAAGAGGTACCTAGGGGTAATAACTCTAAAAAATGAGTTTGGTCTTGACTCGAGCATTACATTGTCTTGGTCAGAGTGGATACTCAAGAGGGGGTGAGGTTGAATTGAGTTCCAATTAAAAATTTCAGTTAAAATATTTCTATTAAAATCCCCGAATTCAAAACTAAGTTAAACTGTAGTGAATTTGTAAAACTGTAAATGTTCAATTAGATTCTCAAAATATTGATTAGGTCTCAGTTAATTTAAACAAAGGATTAAATTATCTTTTGAAGAAAATGTTCTGATTTAAAAAAGTTTCAAACACTTTCTAATTTAACTATTAGAGTGACTTTAAAATAGATTTTTATTTCAAAGTAAATAGCACGAGAATACAATATATATATATATATATATATATATATAATACTGAAAACATAATCTAAGATGCACAGCAGATATAACCAAGAGGTTCAGTCTCAAGACGAGACTTAGTCCTCTCAACCAATTTATATAAACTTGATCCACACCATAGAATAGGGAAAAAAACAGTACAGAGACCATTCAGGCCCTAAGACCTCTACCACAGTTCTACATGGGGAAAACAATAGCAACAGCTCTCAGTCTGTTCAGGTCACACTTGACCTCTTCCACAACTCACAGTGGGATACAAGAAGGTATAGAAAGTTTGTTGTGAGGATTTAATATCCTCGAGTTCTGCTTAGGAGACAATGTGTATCTAGAGTATACATATGTACACACACACTGCTCAGAATGTTAAGCTGAGGGATAAGACATAGGAAATAATAGAGTATAGAAAGCTCTGTGTAATTGCATTTATGCTCTAGAATCATTTTGATGTTGTACATGGAAGTCAAGTCCTTTCTGGTGAGGATGACTCAAAACAAAGTATCGTTGTTCTTCTTAGTTGCAACTATTTAGACCTATGCATTTGATTTTTAGTGAGGCACAACTACTAGTCTTTGTGTTTGATTCAGTTGAAAGATCTGCTTCAGGCTCTCTGGATTTTACAGGTGTTGTTCAAGTTTTCCTTGTGTTCCTTGGGACTTCACACACGTGCACCTTCTTTCGTGTATTTCTTTTCCTTTTCATTCAGCTCTACCTTCTCACTGCAGATCTTCCTTTTTATTCCTTGAGATCTGGAAAAAATAATGATTACCTTTTTACAGGTACGAGGTATGGTTTCCTAACATCCAACAACCAACATTAATTAATAGTATGTTCATTTTACTAAAAAAACATAACAGTTCAAATTAAAATGGTTAGTAGAATGTTCAAGTAGTTTTTATGACTATTGGTGAGTGATGATATCGGTAATTCATTTTGAATTTTCATCGGTTTTGGTAGGTCATTTGATCAACATCGGTTTGGGTAGGTCATTTGATTAGCATCAGTTTCGGTAGGTCATTTGATCACCATCATTTTCGGTAGGTCATTTGATCAGCATCAGTTTCTGTAGGTCATTTGACCAGTATCTATTTCAGTAGGTCATTTGATCTTCATTAGTTTCGGTAGGTCATTTGATCACCATCAGTTTTGGTAGGTCATTATTGGTGCGACCGTTCTTCATCGGTGCGACCGTTCTTCATCGGTGCGACAGTTCTTCATCGGTGCGATCGTTCTTCATCGGTGCGACCATTCATCATCGGGGTGACCATTCTTCATCAGTGCGACCGTTCTTCATCGGTGTGACCATTCTTCATCCGTTAGACAGTTCTTCATTGGTGCAACCGTTCTTCATCAGTGAGACCGTTCTTCATCGGTGACTCAAAAAGATAACTAACGGTGAGTCAAAAAACATGAAAAATGCACCAAGTGTCCGTTCAATCCAGAACACTTCCAGGTCACTAGTAAACCATAAATAATAATAGATAAACATATATGATTAATCATAAATAAACACATTTAGAGCATAATGAATAGTTTACTAAATTTACACATAAACAAAAATAACAATGATTTGTGATTATTAAAATAACCATTTCACAGAGGGTTCAACAATATCCCCATTTTTGATAATCACAAATCTATGGCATAAAAGAAAAGAGAGGAAAGGATGTAACATTCAGTATGCTCCCCCTATGTAAACAAAATATATAACCAAAGATAAACAGATCATCAGATAATGCACCAGATCATAAAAAAAAGTGAGAATTTAAGTAGTCATCATTTCTCCCCCTTACATCATATAGTCTGACTGTATGCATGTTCTCCCCCTTTGAGATTATCAAAAAAAGAAAATGAGAGCAGATAGAGAAAACAGAATAACGTTCCATTGAAATAACCACCAAAAAAGGTAGACATAAAAGACACCCTATCAAAAATGATAGGCATGGCTACTGCTTGGGATGCAGATAAGCTTTTACCTTAGAAAATGGAGAAATGGATAGCCTAGAGGGTGGCTTGGTAGAAGGTTGATTTGGATAGATGGAGAGAAGAGGTATGACGACTCTGGCTGGAAATAGAGAGGGTGTTAGGGTCACTTGAGGTTGAGTTGAATATCTTTTTGAAGGAGGCTGCTGAAAGACTAGCTAAATATTAGAGAGATCTTGAGAAACTGATAACTGACCAGGAGTAATAGTGGATGGATTGAGAGGCTCAGCAGTAAGAAAAAAAATTGCCTTAGATTGCACATGAAGATAGGGTTTGAGAAGATTGATAAAATCTTGAATGACTTCACCACCATATTTCATGGATTTCTCAAAATAATATTTATTCTGTATGTAGCTCTCTAGAGTAGGAGTAAAATCTTTCAATTGTTGTACCTGAGCCTTAAAGGCTTGAGTGACTGGAGGAAGACTCAAATTGTCAGCCAGGAATTTAAACTGATGGTTCAATAGATGCTTGGTATAGATTTTATAGAAATAGTGATCTACTTTTTCTTTGATCTCTTTCTAAGCCTTCGTAGCATCAGATGAATAAAGCTTCACCATCTTGTGAATATGATCACTATTTTCATTCATCATTTTCAATGAGTCCAAATCCAAAATTTTTCCAAGTAAAGATAACTCTTCTTTTATAACATCCTTTAAATAATTGAACTTATGACCAGTAATCTTGGTCACCTTGGATGAGCTAGCTTTAGCAACAACCTGAGTTATCTCAGCCTACAACTTCCTCAAATCTGACTTCTTCAGATGTTCTATCAAATTTCTCAGAACTACCTTCATACTAGATATGGTTCATCTAAATTTTCCAGACAAAGAAACTATGTCAGTGCCTAAATCCTTGAGTGCTTGATTTAAATAGGTAATGTTCCTGCCAATCAATTCACTAGTATTACACAGGCCTGGCTTGATAATACTTACTAATCTTTGAGTTATAGCATCTATAGTAGCCTCAGATAAATTCACAGAAGCAGGAGAAGGAGCATGAGATAACTCCTCTTTCATTTTCTCTCTAACTTCATTAAGCAACTCAACTTTAAATCTGTCTAAATCCGATTGTGAAACTGAAGGACAAGGACTTTCTGCTGTCACATACACATTCTCAGCAACTAGTATGTCCTTAACTGAAAAACATTCCATTTCATTGTGCTCCCCTTCATCTTATTCTTCCTCTGAATAATCCAAACCCAGAACAGAAAAACTTGGGTGTTCCTCCCATGTAGCTTTATAATAGGTATACTGGGGCTTTACAAAATCAGCTTTTCCAGAATTTTCATGTGATATTTCTTCACCTACATCAATCTCTATCTATATTGTTCTTTCAGCCTCAGGAACAGATTCTTCTTCAACCTGTTGTGGTTGTGGATCATCTTGGATCACATTTTGACCATCTATTGTTCGAATAACATCATCATCATCACCACCGTCATTATTATTTCCATCATCATCATCTCCATCATCATCCTAACCATTTTCATCATCACCATTTTCATCATCACCATTTTCATTTCCATTATTATTTACTGAGGTCTCATCAGTACTATCTTTAATACTGGATTCATACTCCTCAGGATCAGATTCCTCAGTTTCAACTTCTTCCTTCAACACCTAGAAGAGGTTCTGACTCAAGTAACTTGAGAGGTGGACTAGCTAGTCCAAATTCCATTCTTCTGTCCTTTGGACTTACTGTATCAGGATCACTCCTGTCATCAGGAGGTTATTCAGGTTCCTTTCCAGTATTCACATCATCATCAACTTCATCTTCCCCTGTTCCTTTCTTACTTGACTCTCCAAATTACATAGGAGCTTCTGTATCCTCTTCCTTATTAGAATAAACAACTTCTTCATCCATTTTTAAACCAGGATATCTCATCCCCTTTGGTCTCTTAGGATGGTCAGAAGATTTAAGGAGTCATACAACTTATCTTCATCCAAAACCAATGCCTTCTTCCATGGATTCCAGTTGATTTTCATTCTTTTGCAGATATCCTTGTTAATACAAAAACTACTAATGGATGAGATACACTAATATCCACCTTCAACACAGCACAAAAACTTTAACATAGAAGAGATTTGCTTAGAGTAGATCAAGGTTGTTGCTTTCTTGGATGGCTTCAACATCTCTGCAATATGGACAATAATATATCTAAAAAAGTTGATCTTCTCATCATTTAGAAATAATAACAACAGAAAATCATCCTGATACTTCATAGTAGAAAAATCACACTTTCTGGGACAGATTTGGTGCTGAATAAACTTAAACAAAATTATACGTTCACCATCTAACTCAGTAACTGTTATTCTTCTGGATTCTGAATTTCCAGTCATCATCTCCAGAGAAAGTTCATATGAAAAATATTCAGTGGTAGGAGGAATATTACTAGAATAATCTTCATATCTACCTTTATGAGGTACTCCCAAACACTCAGACCATTGCATTGAAGAAAAATATATCTTTTTCTCTTTGACTATTGAAGATAATATTGCAGCTTCTGCTTCATCCAATACAATAGACCAGTTCAGATAAAACTCATGCACAATATTTGGGTAGTATACTCTGTTATTATCACAAAACCAGTTTTCCCATCCTTTCATTTCTAAAACTTTTAAAAGAGCAGACTTACTGGTTAATACCCATTCGGAACTTACATCCTTTTCAGCTGTGACTAACCGAGTTTCCAACTCCAGTTCAATTGACCTTTGAGTCATGCTGCTCGATTCTCCTAGTTTGCATTTCACATGAGAGGAACCTTCAGATTCCTTGCTTTTCTGCTTTTTATTTTCCATTTGGAGGTTTGAAAGGTTTGATGGATTTTAAAAGGTTCGATAGGTTCAAGAGGTTCAAGTCTTAGAAAAAGTAAGGTTCGATGGGAGATGGAAAGTCACCGCTCTTGGGAAAAGAAATAGCTACGGTACATTAAATTTATCATTTAGGGTTACAATATTAAATATAATGTCGATTAAGTAAAACAACGTTGTTTTGATAAGCACTAAAAGTGTTAAAAACTGTATGATACAAATGATAACAAAAGATCGGTTTCACTGATCAGTTTCACAGATCGGTTTCACAGATCGGTTTCACTGATCGGTTTCCCTAATCATTCATACCTAACTCTTCATTAATAAAATTTTACCATTCTATCCTCAAGGGTTTGGTGACGATATCAGATAATTGATTCTCAGAGTCAATAAATTCCATAGAAATATCACCTTTTGGATAATGATCTCTCAAGAAGTGATGTCTGACATCAATGTGTTTGGTCCTAGAGTCAGACACATGATTCTAAGAGATTATAATTTCCCTAGTGTTATCACAATTTATAGACACTTGTCTAAATTGATATCCATAGTCCAACAGGGTTTGTTTCATCCACAGAATCTATACACAACAATTACAAGAAGAAATGTATTCTGCTTCAGCAGTATACAATGCAACTGAGTTCTGTTTCTTACTACACCAAGATACCAGGGACTTTCCCAAAATATGACATGTTCCATATGTGCTCTTCCTATCTAACTTTCAACCGGAAAAGTCAGGATCTGAATAACTCATAAAGTCAAATGATTGTCCTTTTGGATAAAACAAAACTAAATTGGTAGTATGTTTATGATATTTGAAAATCCTTTTAACAACATGTAAATGAGATTCTTTAGTATTAGCTTGAAATCTTGCACACATGCATACACTGAACATGATATCTGGTCGACTAACAGTAATGTAAAGTAGACTCCCAATCATACCTCTATAATTGGATTGATCAGCTGATTTCCCAGTTTCATCATCATCCAACTTACAGGTGGTACTCATAGGTGTATCACTTCCCTTATTACTATCCAAACCAAAACATTTCAAAATATCATTTGTATATTTACATTGATTTAAAATAATACCATATTTCTTTTGAAAAATTTTAAATCCAATGAAATACTTGAGTTATTCCATTAAACTCATTTCAAATTCATTTTGCATAATTTTTGAATTGTCAGCACATAAAGAATTTTTAGAAGATCCAAAGATAATATCATCAACATAGATTTGTAAAATCAAAATATCTTCAGAAATTCTTTTAATAAAAAGAGTGGGATAGACAAATCCATTAGTAAAACCGTTAGAAATAAGATAATTTGTAATTATATCATACCAAGCTCTTGGGGCTTGTTTTAAACAACACAAGCCTTTAGAAATATTAAAAACATGATTTTGATAATGGGGGTTTGTAAATCCATGTGGTTGTTCAACAAATACATCTTCAAATAAACAACCATTTAGAAAAGAACTTTTGACATCCATTTGATATAACATGAAATTCAGATGAGTAGCATAGGCTAGTAAGATTCTAGTGGCTTTTAATCTAGCTATAGGTAAAAAGGTTTCTTCATAGTCTATACCTTCTTCTTGACTATACCCTTGTGCAACTAGGCTTGCTTTGTTTCTAACAATATTTCATGATTCATCAACCTTGTTTCTAAAAACCTATTTAGTGCCTATGGTCAAGGTTTCCTTAGGTATTTCTACCAATTACCATACTTTGTTTCTTTCAGATTGATTTAACTCTTCTTGCATAGCCATTAACCAAAATTCATCATAGATTGCATCATTAATATTTTTAGGTTCTAGCTGTGAATGAAAGGATTTATGTTCAACCTGGTTTCTTAAAGAAGTTCTAGTCTATGTCCCTCTATCAAGATTATCAAAAACAACATCTAAAGGATGATTCATTAGAATCCTAGTTGATCTAGTGAAGGTGGGACTAGAAATTTCAGGTTCATATCTAGGTTCGGATTCATCAGAAGCATATTCTAGAACATTTCCAGAGTTGGATGACTTAACAATAGGGTCACTATTTTTTTCATTAAGGTTCAGAACAGACAAATCTTCTTCAATATTTTCAAGAGAAGGTTTAGGTTCATGTGGATCAGTTTCATCAAATTTGATTTGAACAGATTCTTCCACACACATGGTTATTTTATTAAATACTCTATAGGATTTTCTAGTAATTGAATATCCTAAAAATATTCCTTCATCAATTTTAGAAGAAAACTTTTCAAGATTATCCTTAGTATTGAGAATAAAGACTTTACAACCAAAGACTTCGTTGTAACTAGCTTTAGGTTTACTAATATTCCACAATTCATAAGGGTTCTTCTTAAGAACAGGTCTGATCATGACACTATTAATAATATAACAAGCTGTATTTACAGCTTTAGCCTAAAAATAAATAGGCAGATCATGTTCATTTGGCATAGTTCTTGGAATTTCGTGAAGGGTTCTATTTCTTCTTTCTACTACACCATTCTGATGAGGTGTCCTAGGGGAAGAAAAGTTGTGATTATAGCCATTGTGTGATCAGTAAGATTCAAATTCATGATTTTAAAACTCAGGAACATGATCAATTCTCAGGGTATTAATCTTAAGTCCACTAAGGTTTTCTATATAATTGAAGTATTTTACAAAATAGGAACAAGGTTCACTTTGGTGAGCTAAGAAGTATACCCAAGTATATCTAGAAAAGTCATCTACTATGACATAGACATTGTGCCTCCCATTTGAACTAGAAACTCTAGAAGGTCCAATCAAATCCATGTGAACCAACTTGAGAGGTTGAGAAGTTGAATCTTCTTTCTTTGATTTAAATGAATCTTTATGTTTCATTCCCTTTTGATGGGGATTACAAACTTTATCAGTTGGGAACTCAAGCTTAGGTAGGTCTCTAACAAAGTTATTAATAGTCAAGTTTCTGATTGAATGAATGTTGTAGTGTCATAATCTTCGGTTCCAAAGCCGAGATTCTTTATGAAAAGCATTTAAACAAGTAATATTTTGTTTAGATAAAGATTTCAAATCAACTACATAAACATTTTCATTTCTCAAAGCCGAAAATACTAAAACATTTTAAGAATTAAAAACATTACATGAATCATTTTCAAATTTAACATTGAAACCATCATCACACAATTGATAACTACATAACAGGTTATATTTAAGTCCATCAACAAATAAAACATTGGAAATTAGAACTAAATTAGTGTTACCAATCTGGCCTATGCCGATGATCTTTACTTTAGAGTTATCAACAAAGGTGACATGGCCTCCATCAAATTTGATTAAGTTCTTAAAGCATGAGTAATCTCCAGTCATATGCTTAGAACATCCACTGTCCAAGTACCATACCTTCTTATGAGAACTCTTCAAGAATGTCTCCAACAAAATTGGTTTAGATAGAAAATTATTTTGGTACCCAAATTTTCTTGGGTCTAGGCAGGTTAGCAAGCAAAGCCTTAAGTAACCATACTTTTCTTATGGGTCTCAAATAATTTATAGAATTGAAATATTTTGAAATATAAACATTATTTGATCTATAAATAGATGAATAACTAGTTGAAGAAAATGAATTTCTAGAACTACAACTAGAAACATTCTGTCCATATTTAGGAATAAATCTAGTTTTAGTAATCTGTATCTGTCCAGGCTAATAGCCAATTCCAGTGGTTTATTTTGGTACCACTTTTTTTCCTAACATTTTTGTAAGAGTATCCTTTCAATTTGTGAATTTCTCTATGTCCTTCTTTAATTGTTCATTAGACCATTTCAGTTCAGTATTTTCCTTAAGTAATTGAGCATTATTATCCTTCTCTATATCAAGGGCAGATTTAACCGAACTGGTTAGAGCATGTTGTTTCGTTAATTCTTCATACATGTGCTTAAATTCATTACAGGTTTCTTCTAATATATTACAATATTCAAATAACTCTTCACTGGACTTATTTTAATATTCAAAATCAGAATCAACTCTAGAATAATATGGATTTAATGCAGGAGTGTGCATTGTTACCTTTGATGTGTTTGTCACAAAACACATGTCAGCCTTGTGAGAGTCATCATCCTTAGTAGAATCAGAATCACTTGATGTGTCTTCTAAAGCACTCAAAGTTTCTTTCATTTCTTTCTTGAACATATTTTCCTTGTAGTCATATTTCTTTTTGAACTTTTACTTTGGACAGTCAGCTTTAATGTGTATTTTCCTTTTTCACTCATAACATACAATCTCATCACCCTTATCAGACTTCTTCCAATCTTTCTTCCAGTGACCTTTGTTGTCATATTTACCTCTGTAGTTTGATTTTCGGGGGAATTTATTCTTCCTATAGAACTTCTTAAATCTCCTGGCTATCTGACCCATCTCTGCATTACTGTCAGAATCTGAACTTTCACTTGTTGAGCTTTCAGTAGGTATGTGAACTTTCTCCTTGTCCTTTCCTTTTGAGGAGGTAGCAGACTTAAATTCCACTAACTTCCTTTTTGGTTCATCATCTTCTTCCTTGTTTACCTTTAGTTATTCTTCATACATCATAAGATTACCAATTAATTCCTTAACAGTTAAAGTGCCAATATCACATGATACTATAATTGAAACTGATGTGCCTCTCCATCTGTCAGGAATACATCTTAATATTCTCATGATCTGTTCATTTGCAGGAACAACTTTTCCAAGAGATCTCATAGTGTTGACAATCTCATTTAACCTGAGATACATGTTAGAGATAGGTTCATCAGGCTTCATTTTAAAATTATCATACATAATAGTATAGGTATTCAATATCATTTCCTTAACTTTGGTTGTTCTTTCATGAGAAACACCCAATGTATCACAAATTTCATAAGTAGTTTTACAAGTAGATATGCGATTAAATTCTTCATCTCCTAAACCACAATACAGAGCATTCATTTCTTTACAATTATTATTATAAGCTGTTTTAGTAGGTTCATCCTAAGTAGTTCTCTCAGTGTCTAGAATCTTAAATTGAGTTTATATATCAGTCTAGATATCAAATCCCATACCCTCTAAATGAATTTTCATTTTAAGCTTCCACTGAGCATAATTAACACAATTAAATAAGGGTGGCATTTTGGTAGCAGCACCTTCAAGTCTATTATCCATAATAAGATTTTAGCAAATATATTTAAAGATATAAAATTTAGAACTAATAGAAATTTAAGATCTTTGAGATATAACTATAATCATAGTTGAAAAAGAGAGTGTTTCGAAACCCTTTAATAAAAATTTAATTCTTTGATACCAAATGTTGGTCAGAGTGGATAATCAAGAGGGGGGGGGGGTGAATTGAGTTTCAATTAAAATTTCCATTAAAATATTTCTATTAAAATCCCCCAATTCAAAACTAAGTTAAACTGTAGTGATTTTGTAAAACTGTAAAGGTTCATTTATATTCTCAAAAGATTGATTAGGTCTCAGTTAATTTAATCAGAGGATTAAATTATCTTTTGAAGCTAGTATACTGATTTACAAAAGATACTAACAATTGCTAATTTAACTATCAGAGTGACATTAAAATAGATTTTTATTTCAAAGTAAATAGCATTGGAATACAATATATATATATATATATATAATACATTAAACATAATATAAGATGCACAATAGATATAACCAAAAGGTTTAGTCTCAAGCTGAGACTTAGTCCTCTTAACCAATTTATATAAACTTGATCCACACCCTGGATCAGGGAAAAAATAGTACATAGACTGTTCAGGACCTAAGACCTCTACCACAGTTCTATGTGGGAAAAAAATATCAAAAGCTCTCAGGCTGTTCAAGTCACACTTGACCTCTTCCACAACTCACAGTGGCATACAAGAAGGTGTAGAAAGTTTGGTGTGAGGATTTAATATCCTGTATTTTAGCTCAGGAGACAATGTGTATCTAGACTAGACAAATGTAAACACACACTGCTCAGAATGCTATGAAAAGGGATATGACAAAGGAAATGATAGAGTTTAGAAAGCTCTGTGTAATTTCAGATATGATCTGGACTCTTTTTGATGTTACAGATGGAAGTCAAGTCCTTTCGGGTGAGGATGAGTCAAAACAGAGAATTTTTGTTCTTCTCAGCTGTAGCTATTTAGACCTGTGCATATGATTTTCAGTGAGGCACAACTACTTTTCTTTGTGTTTGTTTCAGTTGAAATATCTGCTTCAGGATCTATGGTTTTTACAGACGATCTTCAAGATTTCCTTGTGTTCATTGGGACTTCACACACGTCCACCTTCATTCGTGTATTTCTTTTTCTTTTCGTTCAGCTCTACCTTTTCACTATAGATATTCCTTTTTTATTCCTTGAGATCTGGAAAAAAGAATGATTACCTTTTTTCAGGTACGAGGTGCGGTTTCCTGACACCCAACAACCAATATTAATTAATAGCAGGTGCATTTTACTAAGAAAATATGACCGTAGTAATTAAAAGGGTTAGTAGAAAGTTCAAATAGTTTTCATCACTATCGGTGAGTCACGGGATCGGTAAGTCATTTTGAATTTGCATCGGTTTCGGTAGGTCATTTGATCAGCATCGATTTCAGTAGGTCATTTGATCAACATCGGTTTCGTTAGGTCATTTGATCAGCATCGGTTTCCGTAGAACATTTGATTAGCATCAGTTTCGGTATGTCATTTGATCAGCATCAGTTTCGGTAGGTCATTTGATCAGCATCGGTTTTGTTAGGTCATTTGATCAGCATCGGTTTCGTTAGGTCATTTGATACACATCGGTTTTGGTAGGTCATTTGATGAGCATCGATTTCGGTAGGTCATTATTAGTGCGACCGTTTTTCATCAGTGCTATCATTCTTCATTGGTGTGACCATTCTTCATCTGTGCGACCGTTCTTCATCGGTGGGACCGTTCTTCATCGAGGGGACGGTTCTTCATCGGTGTGACTATTCTTCATCGGTGCGACCGTTCTTCATCGGTGTGACTGTTCTTCATCAGTGCAATCATTCTTCATCGGTGCGACCGTTCTTCATTGGTGTGACCGTTTATAACACCCCAAGCTTCCACAGTACGCTTCCGTTTGAATAATATAGTAGCATGTGTTGTACGCAACTTTGAGTTCTAACACACCACAACCAATCAAACTAGCTGTTTTGAATAGTAATACCCACTTTCTAAAATTTTATAAATTTTATCTTTCAAAATGGACTTCATTTTTGGATTTGTAATATCGAAATTATCTTAGGGTGAATTTTTGGTATTTTTCTAAAAACTTTTAATTTTTGATGAATAGTGAAAAACAATGAGTTATAGTTTAAAACCAATTTTTTATTTAAATAAATATTTATTTTATTTAAATTTATTTTAAGTAAAAATTGAAACATAATAACTATATAATTTCAATGTAATTCGTTGGAGTCAGTTTATAATAATTTTAGATATATAAAAATTTCGTTGAACTTTTCACTGTCTTTTACCCATCTCCTAGGAGAATTTACAAATTCACATAAAACATAATTTTACTGCTTCTGTGAGTGGAATTTCAAAAATTAGAGAGACATGGTTTATATTAGTAAGTAAAATTTGGTTCAATGAGATGAAAATAATTTTTTTTGAATAGTAATTTTTTACTTTTATTTACCACGATTAAAAGTAGATAGGGTAATTAAGGCTAAACATGATATTAATATTACCCTAACACATGTTCTCATTCTATTGGACAAGTGTATATCAACCACAAACGACCTTAGGAATAAAATATTATCATTTATGTCCACATGGATTAGATTAGAACATTTATTATTATTTAATTCAAAGAAGAGTTAAAAGAGCTAAAATCAATGTTTAATGACTAAAATATTTTTAATATAGGGATATACATAAGATAAATTCTATTATAAATATTCATTAGAAAGATGAAAATATTTCATACACAATGGTATATTATTTACAATTTTTAGAAAATAAATAATTTAATTTATTTGTGACACAATGATGATGCGGTAATTACCAAATTAATGAAATATGAAAATAATTGATATTATAAATATCTAAATAAATGTAATTTGAGACTTTTTATGAATTACAATAACTCTATAGGTTAATATGACATATTAGGATTATGTATATTAATTTTTTTCGAAGTAATAAAGCTGTTATGAATTTATCAAAAACAAAATACCCAATAGTTTCAAAATTGACATAAAAGAGTATTTAAAACAAATATTATATTATTAATTGATATTCTATTCCTAAAAATCTAATGATCGGATAGAGGAATTTTATAATGATATTTTTATCATTAATGTACCACTTGGTGTCTGCTTTGATGTTTATAGTATGTTTATTAACTATATAATATAAAAATACAAAGAGACATGGTAAATGTCAAATATTTAACTAAGAGTTAAATCAAAAGGATAAAGATAATATAGTAACCCAACCATGTCTAAAACCTATTAGTTGAGTGTTTTTCGACCTATACCCACCTTAAACTTTATATTATCTACTTTGGATCCATTAGAAACTGAATATGAATTTATTATAAAATAATATTTCTATCTTTTCCTAAGGTTCCCCTCACCCCTCTTATAAAAGGGAACTCCACCTTCTCACTAATTCACACATTCGAAGCCTTTTGGCTCGACCAAACCCTACCAAAATATCCTCCCAACATCCCTCACGTAAACCTAGAGGCCTTATTTTTATCATAAAGCCAACCTATGGAGCCCTTTTGATCAAATCAAAAGGAAGAACCTGAAGAAGAGGTAATGTTTTCACCACCCTCTTCCATGTTCCTTTCTTTTTCCACTTCTTCTTTATTTGTTATTTCCATTATAAAATAATAAATCCAGTATCTTATATATACTGTGATGTTATTATAAATATGATACAACCATATTCAGTATTCTATCCATCATTTGAATGATATTTCACCATACGTGTATACGTACAGCTTACCGTCTCCACGTCGTGCTGTAATTGTTATTCAAAACATTATTATTTGGATGGGTATGATAATGATGTGTAATTGAAGTAAATAATAAATATAAAATTATAATGATTATGTATATATGATATAACATCCAATTATATATCATTTTAATATCAAGAGAATTATATTTTCACTCGTACATACGTACAAACTACCGTCTCCATGAACACGATGAGATTCATTACCCATCGTATCCATTCAAGACTAATTCTCATTTGATGATTGAAAGTAATGTTTAGGAACTTTATATCATTCGGGATATGAATAATATACAACCTATCCATAACAAACCCGACTTACATAACAAGTCATATAAAGGAAAACAAATCAGTTAACACCCGAAACAAGGATAATACTAAGATATTATTAACAAAGTAATGTTAAAAGACCATATATGATATAATATTAATGTATATGATTCATTTATAATTTAATAAAAATTATTTCACCATTATACAGGAGGTAAAATAACCAGCTACCAAGGAAAATTACAAGGTAATGGTTTATTACACAATCTTTTCATTATCCGAGGTTGTTTATACGTAATTATCTACTGGGACCTCTTTATCATCCACATCCATGTTTCTTAAAAATGTATTTCAAATCATTATTACTATTTTACAGACAATGGGTTAAAGTCATATATACCCTTTTTTGAATTTTTATAAGAATTTTATAAATGAATCTTTCTGTCGTTTTCCAAACAAGGTCCTTTTTAACCTTTTTGACAAAATTAATGTAAGAATGTCTTTTTTTAACTTATACGGCGGGTGCGGATTTTTTCTGCTGTTATAAAATTGTCAAAGCATCCCTTACAAGATTATAAGAATATTTTGAAAGTAAATGTTTAATTTTATAATTATGTGACTTTTAAATGATTCAAATAAAAAGATATATTTATCTCAAATAGTTTTGATTTCATCTATGTCAACATCCGTTGATGGATTTTAAGATTATTTGATGTTTATTTATTTTGATACAATACATCCATATTTTATTGAAGGTTTTGTGATATGTTTGACTCTGGATGTGTTATTTTTACACCATTCATGGTTTATGGAGAAATTATTGACATTTTTAATGCTAGTTTTAATACAAATGTTTATATTATGTTTAAACCCGTTCATATGAGGAATGCATTGGATTTAATAAGTGACGGGTGGAGCCCGCTATAGCTCCTCGATGCATCAGTAGGTCTCATGAGACAAACTAGTGTCTTGGCATAAGGCCTTGACAAAATCTTATTTTTAGTCTTAGTACAAGGCCTTGACTATGTGGTTATGATAGTCTGACATTATGAATTCCATCATTATGAAAGTGGTTATTGATATTGCATGTGATTATTCGACTAGTAGAATATCCATGTGAATAATTAAATGAAATTATTTCATTTTATCATTGCCATATTATGCTAAAGTTCAAGTTTAAAATTCTTTTGTTTTAGTTATACATTGCCTTAAATGTTTGTGTTTATTTATGAAAGTTTCCGCTATATTGTAATCCTTACTGAGCATACGAGGTCACCCCTTTCAATGTTTTAATTTTTCCCAGGATATGAAGAAATATTTTATGAATGACTTTCAGGGAATGTATGAGGGGATATGAAGACAAGATATTTTTGTAGTTTTTTTCACTTTATGATATAATGTAATACTTTTGAATATATCTTGTGTTTCTAAGGCTACTAAACTATTCAGTATTTCGAGACTTGATCTTTTGTGATCATTCCAATATTATGTAATAATGCACCGACTCTGGGTAACTAGGGTTGGGGAATTACAGTTGGTATCATAGGAAGTTTAGCACAAACCGTGGAAGCTAGATTTAGATAATATCTGATTAGAGCACATGGACCTAAGATGGACTTTGAGGATTAGTATATAAGAACGTAATAGAATATTGGTATTGTAGAAATTTTGTGAGTTTTCCGAGAAATACATCCCTATCTGGATACGAGCAGGTAGAGGCAGCTCTGGTACATTTGTACCTAGGGGTAAAACCCAAAAACACCACTTTGAGCTAGACTCGAATGAGAAGTGGTGCATGACAACGGGCCTTGCTGCACTCTTGGTTACGACACTCCTGGGGGATATGATTTGGATAATTCTCATTTTCGTTACAAACCATTATAAAGGGTTTATGAGTATATACTACCTCAAAGAAAACATTATTATGATTATGGATTATATCCTCAAACTGTCCAATTTATGTTAAGTGTTTTACAAGTTTGGAATTATGTATTTTGATTCATAAACTGATCTAGTTTATTCCATTGTTTAGAAACGGTGCCTAGTGGAAGGAATGGAAACTGTATCAATGCACACACTCCATGTAGGGATTTACCTCATACTCATGATAATTATAGTGGAGCTGGTGATGCAACTAGTGCTGATCAAGTAATCACCATACTCAGACAACTCACTCAGGTTATGAATAATAACCGTACCTGTATAGAGAACCCCGATCCACATCGTGGAGGATCAATGTTAGATAGCTTCATGAGGCAACAAACACCAACATTAAATGGGAGTACAAATCCACTAGTAGTTGAGAAATGGATAAATTTCTTAGAGAAAATATTCCACCCCTTGGGGAGTAGCGAAAGGGAAAAAGCTGTCATGGCAGTTTACCACCTCACTAGAGATGCTGATCAAAGGTGGTCATTGATTCAAAATACGAAGGATGATGATAAGTATCAAATATGGAATTGAGGGAGTTTAAAGATATTTTCTTAGAAAAATACTTTCCCCATGACCATGGAGTAGATATGAAAAGACAATTTCAGATTCTGAGGCAAAAGGATGACGATAATGTTGCAAAGTATGAGTCTAACTTTACAAGGTTAGCAAGGCATGTTGTAGATTATATACATAACCCAAGAAGTAAGATTGATCATTTATTTGATGGGTTAAAACCATTTCTCTGTCAAGGAATAGTATCACAATCCTTCTCATCGTACAAAGATATTGTCTCAAGTGCTATCAAGACAGAAAAGGAATTCTCTAAGTCTTACGACTTTAAAGCAATGCAATAGACGAAGATATCTGCAGATCACTCTGGAAATGGAAATAAGGGGAAGAAGGGAAACATGAATATCTATCCTGCAGTAAATGTGGAATGAAACACCGTGGTACTTGCTTGAAGGGAATGTGAGTCTATTACAAGTGTGGTGAAAAAGGCCACCAAGCTCGTGATTGAAATGGGAAGAAAGAAGCTTATAATGTTCAATGCTACAATTGAAGGGATATGGGACATTATGTAAATGAATTTCCTAAGCGTTAGGGGAACTTACCTCAAAAAAGGCCATGGGATCAAGGCCAAGCTTATGCTATCACTACTACTGAGGTAGAAGCTCTGAAAGATGTGGTGGAAGGTAATTTAATGGTTTTCTCAAGTTTAACAAATGCATTATTTGATTTTGGATCATCGCATTGTTTCATATCTTCCCAGTTTGCTAAAAAAATTAGATATTTCCAATTTGATATAACAAGGGAGTTGTGAGTCAAAACTCCTAAGGGAAGTATAATCACAACAATGTTTTGCGAATCTGTTCCCATTAGAGCATATAAATGTTCTTTATCTGCGGATCTCATCGTCATACCCATGATTGGGTTTGATATAATCCTCAGTATGGATTGGATTTTGAACCATGATGTGAAAATTTATTGTAAGAATAAAGTGGTTAGGATTTTTGATGATGATGATAATAAACACCTTATCTTTAGAGCAGAATCATCACCACCTAATTCTTATCTTGATCCACCCCAATAGCTCAACTAAATTTAATTATTGTGGAGGAATAGAATAAAATAATTTTGGGTGAGGAAAGAAATGTTCAAATAGAGGATGTACCTATTGTGAAAGAATATGTATATGTGTTTCCAGGAGATTTACCTGGACATCCTCTAGAATGAGAAATTTAGTTTTCCATTGATTTAATTCCTGGATCAAGGCCCATATCGAAGACCCCTTATAGAATGGAAAATGTGGAATTTGTTCAACTAAAGAAACAACTATATGAATTGATTATTTAAGGGATTTATTATCCCTAGTGTTTCTCCATGGGGATCCCCTATCCTTTTTGTTAATAAGAATGATGGATCCATGAGGTTATGTATAAACTACAGGGAAATCAATGCTATAACAATGAAGAAATAGTATCCCCTACCTCACATTGATGATTTATTTGACCAGCTGCATGGAGCTCAATAATTGTCAAAGATTGACCTTAGATCTGGATACCATCAGTTATGTGGGAAGAAGGAATACATTCAAAAGACAACATTTCGAACTCGGTATGTGCATTACAAGTTTACAGTAATGCCTTTTGGGCTAACTAATGCACCCTCTGTTTTCATGGATCTAATGAACATAGATTTCAAGGAATATCTCGATGAAATTGTACTGGTATTTATTGATGATATCTTGGTATACTCCAAAAGGTACAATGATCATGACAATCAATTGCGCATTATATTGAAGACTCTGAGAAGACATTAATTATATGGGAAGTTTACCAAGTGTGAATTCTGGATTTAGGAGATTTCTTTTCTTGGCCATATTGTCTCTAAGGATGGAATCTCTGTTGATCCTTCTAAGACCAATGAAATCCAATAATGGCCCGCACCAATGAGTATAACTGAGGTATGCAGTTTTATTGGTTTAGCAGGTTATTATTGACTTTTTTTACAGAATGTTTCTCTGTTGGCTAACCCATTAACAAAGCTCACACGTAAAGGGGTTAAATTTGTTTGGACTAAATAGTGTGAAGAATTTTTTGATGAAATGATGAGAAGATTAGTCAATTCTCCTATATTGACTCTATCATTGGGGAATGATGGGTTTTTTATTTATAGTGATGCATCGAAGAAAGGACTTGGTTGTGTTCTTATGCAGAATGATAGAGTTATTGCCTATGTATCATGACAGCTGAAAATTAATGAGCAGAACTATCCTACTAATGATCTTGAGTTAGAACCTGTAATCTTTTCTTTGATTATTTGGAGAATCTATCTATATGGTGAGAAATGTGAGCTTTATACTGATCCCAAGAGTTTGAAGTAATTTTTCTCATAGAAAGAACTCAACATGAGGCAAAGGTGGTGGCTTGAACTACTCAAGGATTACGATTGCACTATACACTACCACACGGGGAAGGAAAATAAGGTGGAAGATGCTTTGAGCAGAAAGTATCATGGAGTTTTGAACAAAATGAGAGTTGAAAGGGATCCAATTTTCATGGATCTAGTAAAGTTGGATATGAGAATAACCATGGAAGGTGAAACATCAATACTTTTTCAAATGGTTGCCAAACCATCTTTACTAGAAAGGATAAAGAGTTCTCAAACCGATTATGAAGAGTTTAAAAATAAGATTAAAGCTTTGAATGATGGGAGATTGAGTGACATTGTATATGAAGATGGAATTTTGAAATTTGGGAGGAGAATTTGTGTTCCCGATATACCTGATCTAAAAATGGAATTTTTGGATGATTATTATAGTTAAAAATTTTCTATACACCCTGGGAGAACCTAGATGTATAGAGATTTGAAGGAACATTTTTGGTGGGATAACATGGAGAGGGGAATTGCTGATTTTGTGTCAATATGTATGGTTTTTCAACAAGTGAAAGGTGGAAGGAAACAGCCTAGAGGAGTTATGCAACCACTTACCATACCTTAGTAGAAATGGAATAATATCACAATGGACTTTGTCATTGGACTACCAAATAATCCTAGAAGGAATGTTGCAATATGGGTCATTGTTGACCGTCTTTACAAATCAACACAATTTCTTACTATAAGAGAAGATCTACCACTTGAACATATAACAAGGCTATATATCAATGAAGTTGTGAGACTCCATGGAGAAACCCTATCAATTGTTTCTAATCGGGATCCATGTTTTACATCAAAATTATGGAAGAGTCTTTAGAAGGCCTTGGATTCTGAACTTCGTTTGAGCACTGCGTACCACCCTCAAACAGATGGACAATCAGAGCAGACTATTCAAACCTTAAAAGACATGTTGAGATCTTGCTCACTTGACTATTAGGGTATGTGGGATCAATATTTACCTCGGATAGAATTTTCATATAATAATAGCTTACATTCAAGTATTCAGATGGCACCATATGAAGCGTTATATGGAAAGAGATGTCGCACACCAACATGTTGGGATGATGTTGGTGAATGAAAACTTGTAGGCCCAGAACTAGTGGAGGAAACAATGGAAAAGGGGAAGGTAATCCAAAACCACATCAAAGCAGCTCAAAGTAGGCAGAAGATATATGCTAAAATCTGAAGGAAGGATTTCTACTTTCAGGTAGGAGATCATGTTTTCTTGAAGGTATCTCCATGTAAGGGTGTTATACGTTTCGGTAGGAATGGACAGTTGAGTCCCAAGTACATCAGACCATTCGAAATTCTAGAATTAATTGGGGTTGTAGCTTACCGTTTGGAAATGTCGCAAAGTCTCTCCAAAGTTCACGATGTGTTTCATGTATCACTGTTGAAAAAATACAAGCCTGAACCAACGCATGTACTCACCTATGAGTAATTAGAACTGGAACCTGATCTGTCTTATTGCGAAGATCCTATCAAGATTCTTGATACGAGAAAACAAGTGCTGAGAAACCAGATGACTCATCTGATAAATGTTCTACGGAGAAACCATAAGATGGAAGAGGAAACATGGGAACCAGAGAAACTTATAATGAAGAACCACCCGTGTATTTTCATGAATTAGTATTCTAGAAATTTAGAGGATGAAATTATATGGAGGGGAGAATGTAACATCCCTAGCTTCCACATTATTCTTCTCTTTGAATAATATAGTAGCGTGTGTTGTACGCAACTTCGAGTTCTAACACACCACAACCAATCGAACTAGACGTTATGAATAGTAATATCCAATTTCTGAAATTTTATAATTTTTATTTTCAATATTGACATCATTTTTGGATTTGGAATATCTAAATTAGCTAATGGTGAATTTTTGGTATTTTTCTGAAAACGGACAATTTTTTGATGAATAGTGAAAAGACTGAGTTATAATTTAAAAAAGAATTTTTATTTAAATAATTATTTATTTTATTTAAATTTATTTTTGTTTAAAATAGAAACATAATAACTATATAAGTTCAATGTAATTCATTGGAGTCAATTTATAATAATTTTAGATATATAAAAATTTCTTAGAACTTTTCACCGTCTTTTACCCATCTGCTAGGAGAATTTTCAAATTCACATAAAACATAATGTTACTACTTCTGTGAGTGAATTTCAAAATTCTGAGAGAAACGGTTGATATCAGTAAGTAAAATGTTGTTCAATGAGATGAAAATAATTTTTTTTGAATAGTAACTTTTTACTTTTATTTACCATGTTTAAAAGTGGATAGGGTAATTAAGGGTAAAAATGATATTAATATTACACTAACAAATGTACTAATTCTATTGGAAAAGTTTATCTCTACCAAAAACATCCTTATGAATAAAATATTGTCATTTAGGTCCACTTGGATTAGATTAGGGCATTTATAATTATTTAATTCAAAGAAGAGTTAAAAGAGTTAAAATCAAAGTTTAATAACTAAAACATTTTTAATATAGGGTTATACATAAGATAAATTCGATTATAATTATTCATTAGAAAGATAAAACTATTTCATACATAATGGTATTTTATTTATAATTTTTAAACATTAAATAATTTAATTTATTTATGACACAATGGTGATGCAGTAATTCCCTAATTAATGAAATATTAAAATAATTAATATTATAAATATCCAAATAAATGTAATTTGAGACTTTTTATGAATTCCAATAATTTTATAGGTTAATATGAAATATTAGGATTGGTTATATGAATTTTCTTAGAAGTAATAATGTGGTTATGAATTTATCAAAAACAAAATACCCTATAGTGTCAAAATTGACATAAATGAGTATTTAAAATAAAAATTATATTATTAATTGATATTATATTCCTGAAAATATAAGGATCGGCCAAAGGACACATATCATGATAGGTTAATCATTAATGGACCACTTGTGGGCCTCTTTAAAGTTTATAATAAGTTTATTAACTATATAATATATAAATACAAAGAGACATGGTAAATGTCAAACTATTTAACTAAGAGTTAAATAAAAAATATAAAGTTAATATAGTGACCCAAACCTGTCTAAAAAATATTGGTTGAGTGGTTTCTGACCTATCTCCATCTTAACCTTTAAATAATCCACTTTTTAGCCATTAGAATGCGAATATAAATTTATTATAAAATAATATTTCTAGCTTTTCCTAAGGTGCCCCTCACCCCTCTTATAAAAGGGAACTCACCCTTATCACTAATTCACACCTTCAAAGCATTTTGGCTCGGCCAAACCCTGACCAAATATTCTCCCAAGCTCCCTCAATTCAACCTACAGGCCTTAGTTTGATTAGAATTCCAACCTAAGGAGACATTTTGATCAAATCAAAATGATGAACCCGAAGAAGAGGTAATGTATTCACCACCATCTTTCAAGTTCCTTTCTTCTTCCACTTATTCTTTATTTGTTATTTCCAATCTAAAATAATAAATCCAGTATATTATATATATTTTTATTTTATTATAAATATGGTACAACCATATTCAGTATTCTATCCATCCTTTTAATGACATGTCACCATATGTGCGTACGTACGGCTTACCGTCTCCACGTCGTGGTGTAATTGTTATTAAAAACATTATTATTTGGAATGTAATGATAATGATGTGTAATTAAAGTAAATATAAAATATAACATTATAATGATTCTGTATATATGATATACCATCCAATTATATTTGATTTTAATATCAAAATAATGATATTTTCACTTGTGCGTACGTACAGACTACCGTCTCCACGAACGCGATGAGATTCATTCTCCATCGTATCCATTCAAGACTAATTCTCATTTGACGATTAAAATTAATTTTTAAGAACATTATATCATTTTGGATATGAATATTATACAAACTATCCATAAAAAACATGGTTATTTAATAAATCATATAATGGAAAATGAATCATTTAACACCCGAAACAACGATAATACTAAGATATTATTAACAAATAAATGTAAAAATATCATATATGATATAATATTAATGTATATGATTCATGTATAATTTAATAAAAATTATTTCACCATTATTCAAGAGGTAAAACAACCATCTACCAAGTAAAAGTACAAGGTAAGGGTTTATTTCACAATCTCTTCATTATCCGAGGTTGTTTATACATAATTATCTACTGGGACCTCTTTATCATCCACATCCATGTTTCTTGAAAATATATTTCAAATCATTCTTAATATTTTACAGACTATGGGTTAAAGTCATATATATCATTTTTTGACTTTTTATAAGAATTTTATAAGGGAATCGTTCTGTTATTTTCCAAACAAGGTCCTTTTTAACTTTTTCGACAGAATTAAGTTAAGAATTTATTTTTTTAACTTATACGGTGGGTGAGGATATTTTCCGCCATTATAAAATCATCAAAAAATCCCTTACCAGCTTATAATAATATTTTGAAAGTAAATGTTTTATTTTATAATTATGTGACTTTTAAATGATATAAAAAAAGAGATATTTATATCAAATAGTTTTGATTTCATCTATGTCAACATCCTTTGATGGATTTTAAGCTTATTTGAAGTTTATTTGTTATGATACAAATCTTCCATATTGTATTGAAGGTTTTGTGATATGTTTGACAGTGGATGTGTTATTTTTATACCATTCATGGTTTATGGAGAATGTATTGACATTTCATATGCTAGTATTAATACGAATGTTTATGTTATGTTTAAACCTGTTCATATGTGGAATGCATTAGAATTAATAAGTGACGGGTGGAGCCCGCTATATCTCCTCGATGCATCAGTAGGTCTCATGAGACAAACTAGTGTCTCGGCACAAGGCCTTGAAAAAATCATATTTGTAGTCTTGGCACAAGGCCTTGACTATGTGGTTATGATAGTCTGGCATTAGGCATTCCGTCATTATGAAAGTTGTTATTGATATTGCATGTGATTATTCGACTAGTAGAATATCCATGTGAATAAGTAAATGAAATTATTTCATTTTATCTTCGCCATATTATGCTGAAGTTAATGATTAAGAGGCTTAATTTTTAGTTATACATTGCATTAAATGTTTATGTTTATTTATGAATGTTTCATCTATATTGTTATCCTTACTAAGCATCTGAGCTCACCCCTTTCAATGTTTTAATTTTTCCCAGGATGTGAAGAAGTATTTTATGAATGTCCTGTAGATAATGTATGAGGTGATATGAAGACATGATGTTGTTGTATTTTTTTTTCACTTTATGATGTTATGTAAGACTTATGAATATATCTATCATTTCCAAGGCTACTAAACTATCTTGTCTTTCGAGACATGATCTTTTGTGATCATGCCAATATTATGTAATAATGCACTGACTCTGGGTAACTAGGGTCGAGGCGTTACACCATTATTTATTAGTGAATCAAGAAGATAACTAACGGTGAGTCAAAAAACATGAAATACACACCAAGTGTCCATTCAATACAGAACACTTCTAGGTCACTAGTAAACCATAGATAATCATAGATAAACATATATGATTAATCATATATAAAAACATTTAGTGTAGAATGAATAGTAGAATAAATTTACTTATAAACAGAAATAACAATGATTTGTGATTATTAAAATAACCATTTCACATAGGGTTTAACAAATTGTATTTGAAAACATGCCTACACATGATCCTGGTTTGACGTTCCTAGGTGATATTCTTTGGTTAATCATATTTTCATTATGAAATCTCATGACAGGTTTTTATAGATTATGATTAAGAATGACCTAGGATAAACCTAAAGTGTCATAGATTTAATTTAATTTTTCTTGATTTATTTATCCTAAATTATTCCTCATTGATTTGTTATTTTCCACTATGATTTCTATTTCCCAAACTATTATTTTGGTTTTAACCGATTATATTAACCTATAGGAATCATTCAACACTTAATATGATAGAAAATTAAATGATTATGATCAAACAGATTGGATGATGACTAGAGAGAAACATATTAGGATTTTTTATAATCATCTATCATGAAATATGATTAACAATGGGAACTTAAATAAGATTCCTAACATGAAAAATAATAAGAATCTACAATTTTATTAATGTTATATGGTAATAATCATAGTGGAATGATTATTCGTATTTCTACATTTCATGATTGTGGGAGGAGGAACCTAGAAGGATATATTAAATGGATAATGATTTGTTTATTTTTTGGAGAATATGATCATTGAGTGAGAAATTTTCAAGGTGTTAAATTTATTATGTATGGCTAAAATAATAATTATCTTTTTTAATTCTATAATACCAAAGTATACTTCAAGAATAGGTAATGACCTTTTCCATGACAATCATCTAAGTGGAGATATTAAATTAATTATTTAATGGTATTGGAGAGTTATATTGTAAAATAATTTCTACCAATGGAATGTTGGTTAAATATTTATGAAACATATAAGGATTATCTTAATATTTGGATCATATATGTCTCATTGTATGATTAAATTAAGAGTTATGGATACCATATTGGTTTTTAGTTTTATAGTTGATGACAAGTTCAAATTATTGAGATAGAATTTGATGTTCTATGTGATGGGAGTATATCAATAATAAGTATATATTTTGGATATTTTTTTAAATACAAACCTTTGGTTTTGTATATGTCTTTCTAAAATTTTATCTATGGAGGATATAACCATTAATGAATCCTAAAAATGTTATGGACACTATGAGTTTAGTTTGATTCCATTTGGTCTTACTAATACCCCCCACAATCATCATGGATTTAATGAATAGAGTCTTTAGATATTACATGGACTATATTGTGGTGGTATTCATATATAATATTCTTATATATTCATAGAGCAAGTAATTGAATTATCATCACTCGAGTATTGTAAAACTGACCAAGATAAAATAGAAATTGTATGAACAAATTATAAAGTGTGAATTTTGGCTTCAAAAATGTTTGTTTTTGGGTTATGTAATCTCAAGATTCGATATATCTATGGATCCACCAATGATAGTGGCTATTTAATGTTATTCCAAGCCAACCATAGTGAATGATATCCAGAATTGTCTTGGTTAAGATGGATATTATCGACTGTTTGTGGAGAATATCTCATGACTATATAATCTTGTCACCAAGTTAGCATAGAATGGAGCCATGTTGATATGAAAAAATGAATGTGGAGAAATTTTCAAATAACTAAAGAGAATATTTTTTATTGAACATATTATTACATTACCCTATAGTGTAGAATGGTTTTCATCTACATTGATGCGTCCAAGAAGTTATTGGGATGAATTATAATTCCCGATGAAGTGGTTAAATCTTGTGAATCAGTACAATTGAAGTGTCATGATATAAATTACACAACTCATGATATGGAGTAATATATAGTAATTTTTTCTCTAAACATATAGAATAATTTTCATTACGGTGAATACTGTGTTATATATACTGATTACAAAATTTTAATGTGTATTTTCACAAAGAAATAGTTGAATATGAACCATAAAAGATAGTTAGAGATAATTAATTATGAAAAATAAACAACACATTACCCCCATTAGATAGTAAACAAGGTGGATGATACATTGATTCAAAAGGCTCATAATAGAATATCTATGATGAGGATCATAAAAGATCCAATATTTATGGATTTTCAAAGGATGGATCTCTAAAAAATGAAAGAAAAGGAGATATATTATCTTTCCACAATGAATGTTCAACCATTTATCATTGTGAATATTAACAAGGAATACACAAAAGATATACTGATGAAACGTAGGGATATAAATTCCCTAGAGTTTAACCTAGACCATAATTGAGTGATAGGGTTTTGAAACTAATTAATCTATTTCATCCATACCGTATTTGAAGATATATTTTTTAATGGAAGATCATTTTTCTTCATTCTATATTCATCTTGGTTATATGATGATGTTAAGAGATTTAAAAAATTATTTCTCGTGGGATGGTATAATAGAGATATCACTGAATATGAATCTGGTTACTTGATATGTTATCATGCTAAGGATTAGAGACACAAGTCTAATGGGGGGTTATATCCATTACCCACACCATAATTGAAATGGGAAAACACAAACTTGGATTTTTTTCCTCATATTCCCCAAAATTTATAAAGGAATTCATTATTTATGGATTGCAGTCAATCCCCTTAATAAGTCAGCATGAATCATCCCTTTTAGAGAATATATTTTTCCATATCAACATGTGATTATATACATTAAATAAATGGTAATGTTGCATGGATTACCTCATTAAAAAAATATTTTATTGGGTTCTAAGTGTTACCTTGTAGTTCTGGTGAAGTCTTCAGTAGGATCTTGATATGGATTTGATTTTTGAACTATGTGCATCCATTGACAGATGATCACTCTAAGAGAAAAACTCAAAGCCTATTAGTAATATTGAGGTTGTTTTCTCAATATTACAAGGTCATTGGGATCCAAACCATCTTCTATGTTAATAAAAAACAACAAATGCTTTCACTCAAGATTTCATATGGCTCATTATGAAACACTTTATAGAAATAAGTGCATAAATCCAACATACTCAGATGAATTTGGAGAAAGAATGATATTGGAACCTACGATAGGTTATGAAATGGATGTGAAGGTTATATCCATTTAGAAAAACATCAATAAGGAAAATTATTGATAGAAAATTTATACTAATCATCATCAATTTGATTTGGAATTTAAATTTAGTGATAAAGTGTTTAAATGAATTTATCCATATAATTAAGAAAGAAATGGATATTGTTCCCTAAGTATATTTTCCATTTCATAAATTCTTCAACATTTTAGGACAGTAAAATTCCTTTTCAATATTACACTAATGGTGTCTCATATCCATGGTGTGTTCCCTATATCTCTCATAAGGTTGTACATTCCTGGTCTATCATAGGTAATGGTCACAGAAGTCGTACCCCAATATTAGGATCATTATTATGTGGAGTATCTAGTGTAAAATTTGGATAATATAGAGAAATTTTCGTGAATCAAGATCAATAATATTTTCATAATATTTTGGTGAAACCACAAGTTTGAATAAGGCATGTGGGAACTGGATGATGTGATGAGGAAGATGTATCCTCAATTTTTTGTATTATATCGAAAAATATTTATGTAAAAATTCATTTTTATGGGGGATAGAATGCAATACCATGAGTTTTTTTGAATTATTTTTTTTTGAAAAATAAAAATTCCTTCAATTGATTGTGTTATATTCCTAAATTATTTTCCTCTATATATTTTAATAAACAAAAAAATGTGTTTATCTTGTTTCAAACATGACACTGTGTTTTAACAAACAATGAAATACTAATAAAATTATTATTTAAACCTGACCATTATAACCAATCTATAAAATAATGTTGAATAAATAGGAATAAATAATTTATAAATTTAAATTATAATATTTTTACATAAAGAAAAAATATTTATAATAAATTACATAATTTTTTTTAAATATTTTAGAAGTGTTGAAAATACTATTTTCTAAAAAATTGTCTTTATTTAATTTTTTGAACAAATAATAATGATAATTTTTAAATAGTTATAAATATTAATTTAAATAGTAAACATCAATTTTAAAATTAGAAAGGCAATATTATTTTAAAGTGAATATTTGATAATTTTATGAAATGTTTAATTTTTTATAAAATGCGACAAATATTTGTTTTTATTAAGAAATGTCTTTTATTTTAGTGAATTTAAAAAACATAAAAATTATTTTTAGACAGTTATAAGGGTAAAATTAGTTAAATTCTATATTATTAATCTAATTAATTCATTTTAATAAATTTTTATTTGATTTTTAATGTTAAAACATTCTAAACATATGATCATTTTCTCTTTGTAAAATCAATTTTCATTATATATGTAGGTTTAATATTAAATTAAAATTTACCATTTATGTGGATGGAATTTAAAAAAATGTATTACATATTTATAACAAAATAAAAAAATTATAATAATAAAAACCAAAATTTTTATGATAATAGATATTGAAAATATTAAAAAAAAAATTAATGCAATAAAGGTAAAAATATGTTTACATAGGGTTAAAGAAAAATGTTAATGATTAAATTTTACCCAAAAAATATCAAAACCCAATTATCAAGACATATTTTAACCTTATCAATTATAGGTTCGAATATTTGTTCGTTTTCTTGATATATGAGTGTGAATTACATTACTATTTTGGATTCTTTATGAAAATCTCTTTGTGGTTTCCAAATGAGTTACTTTCCCCACTTATAAAATGACTTATCATATCCTCTCATATACACTCTAAAAATATCCCATTATTTAATAAAATGACAACCCAAATCTCATCCTAAATTCCCTTATGTCTTTATAGATTACTTATTTTTATTACCAATCTCTCCTAAGAAGTATTTATGTGTAATCCTTTAGGATTTTCTAGAATAAAATGTATATTCCCCAACTATGTGTTTTCATTTTATTTCTACATAAAATAACATTAAATCATATCAATACATTCTCACATTATTACCTATGTATATTCAATATTATAATATTATTCCATATTAATGTAATATTCTATATCAATATACTTTTCCCTCAAATGGGAAATAAAACAATTGATCATGTGTATAGAAAATTACTACCTCGTGAAACCACATTGCATGTTTTTCATCACCACCTCTCCTAGTTTGGTATAATTCTAGACTTAGAATATTTATATGATATTTTTACCAAAATATCACTTATTTAATTATAATTATCACCTATATTTTAATTAATTTCCTTCCAATGGGTGATACACTAACATTTCTCATTTGTGTGGTGGACTATCACCACACGAAGGGATGTGATTCATTCTCATTATCAATGTACACATAAGGTATTAACGATTATATTAATGAAAGTATTATATATATATGAAATAATAATGGTTCTTTAAATATTAACAATTAGTTACATTTATTTCATTATATCTTTCAGAAGAGAGAAACAACATTTATGTGTAGGTTTGACTTACCATCTTCGTGAACGTTGAACTTGAACTTTCAATCGCTGACTATTATGAATGTATATAAATATAGATATAATTAACATATATTATATTAATTTAATTTTAAAAACTCTAAGATATTATGAAATTTTGATTAATGTACAAGAAAAATAACTATTTAACAAAAAAATCATGACAAACGATAGAGTTAATAACAAGAAATAATGATTTCATAACAGAATTATTATTAAATGGGTGTTAAAATGTCATAAGTGGATCATTTATGATATTATAATTATTTTTATGATTTAATTATATAGTTATAATAAACCACTAATTATTATAAAAAATGTTAAAATGTGTATTGACATTTTCCATATTTAAAGAAAGGTATTTCCAATTATCATTTTTTACTTCTGTGAGACAAATGTCATATTCAACACATATTTCTTTCATCTTCTAAACATAATGAACAAGAATGAATGATATTAAGATTACCATTAAAATTATAGTTATTTAAATTCCCATTATAGGATCTCTCTCCCATGGGGTTTTCGTTCAAAAGTTACCCATGTTGTGATAGATGTTTTTATCTATTGTCCTTCTTTGATTTATATATTCTATTATGCACATGTCTTTTTTTATGAGGTATATATACATCTCATTTGACATATAATGACATGAATTTATTTATTCTCCAAATATTATATGTTTCAATTAATTTTTTCTTAAATGTGGCATATGATTCAATATTACCGAAGTGGTAATGGTTTTCTGTAACAATATCATCTTTTCACGAGATTGTTAAAGTGTATGCATCAGATTATAATATTTTATGACCCATCTCTCAAGAAATAGATTAATTTTATTTTCCTATAGTTATGTCTTGTTTTCCCATCATCATCCTCTCTTTATATACCTATTATTTTAAAATATTATTTTTTAATGAAAATCATCTTTATTTTTCTCTTTGGTTGAAAAACCTTTTTCTTCTATAACATGGTCTTCTAAACATGTTTCTAAATATTTCATAAAATTATATAAATGGTTTATTAAATATATTTATACCCATGTTTGAATTTTTTTAATTTGTTTTAATGGAATATTCATGTATTTTTACTAAAAATAACCATTTTTATTCCAACTAAAATGTGAAAGGAATATTTGTTTTAATTTGTATAACATGAATATAATTAATCATCTTCATAACTATTATTTTATAAAATATCATTTTGTAATTTTTTGATTCTATTTTTTAATATTAGAAACTAGAAATTTTTTTTCTGTCGAACAAATTTTTTTAAATTTGGAATTTTAATTTCCCAAAATATATTTTAATTGGTATTTGATGCTCATTTTCCTATGCAAAGGATTTTGAGAAATTTTTTTGGTTTTACAATGTTTTTTCAAAGTGGAAATTCCATTTTCATTATGAAATGTTCAATGTGATATTTAAAAATAATTTTCCATATAAGATTAAAAATATTGATTTTATTTATACCTTACATGGGATACGATCTATGAAAACCATTCATATTATTTCTCTAATTGGAATCTATTTATGATGAAATATTTTTATGAAACCTCTTAATTTTCCATAGGTTATGCAATTATGAAATGATTAATGGATTATGAAACTAACTTCATTTCATGGAGTGTGATATTTTAAATATTTTAGGATCATTTGGAACACATATGTATGATTTTGGATCATTTGATTACTGGGACCAATATCTCCCTCTAATTCATTGTGTAACGATTAATGTCTTATGGGCTCAAGGGTTACAAAGAAGGTTATCCCATTCTCCAAAGAGGCTATATGGGAGGTTATCCAAATCCCAATTGAGGTTATATGCGAGGTTATCTCAATCGATGAAATGGGTATATATAATGTAATCCCAAACCCAAATTACATACACTAGTTGTTAAACAAAGCCTATCATGTTATGAATATTATGGTGGTTTCCTTGGAATTGGATTTTCTATGATTATGTGCATGCCAAAATTAAATATCGTATTCCAATGTTATGCTCTAATTCATAATTTTCATTGATTAAATTTTGAATCATGCCTTATGAAATGCCAATATTTATTCCATGAAACAAGATTTCAATCATTTATATCCAGTTTATGGTTTTTAAATTGTATGATCTTGTCTGCATACCATTATATTTTGATATGTTTATGTCTCTCCTATGTTTAAAATTAATAATAATTTTAGGTTTCCCTTTCTTATGTTTCCTTTCATGGTTTACAAGGAATATTTTTATATATGTTATATTTAAAAAGTGTACTAAAGAGGATTTTCTTTATGAGAGTTATTGAAGATCTTTCACCAAAAATGAATATTTTATTTATAATCATCAGAGACACTAAACAATTATGGTCCTCATGTATGTAATTTCATAATGTATTATATATACATCTTAAAATATGAAAAATTATATATCAAAAATCATGAGTCATTATATGAATAATATAGGTAACACCATAGGTTCCAGATATTGAAAATATTGTTTCATGATTTACACATATTTTAAATGATTTTCAATGTTAAATGGATTCTCATTTTTATTATTTCTATGACAGTTTTTTTTGTTGAATTATGTTGTTGGATGTAAGATCTCGGCCTTTAGTGGAGTGTACGCAAGCGTGAAATAATATACTCATTTTCCGTTATTTGAGAGAATTTTCTTTGGTTTCAACTTTGGGGTGTGTTTGGGTGATAATTTAGAAAAATGTAAGAAATATGGGATGTTAACGGTTGGCACATAATTTCAGAAAACTATGTGCCCTAGCCCAAAAAACTATCCAACCACGGACAGTGTGGGTTCACACAACTATAGAATATCTTTTCAAACTGTACTCCCTAAAAACACTTAACATTAACTCCTAAAATAATAGGTCCACTGTTGGAACAAAGATAGGGAAAATCAGGAGCCCCTGTCCAAGAAACTGTGAATGGTAATTTAATTGCATGAATTTTTTTTTAAATAAACCCAACCATCAAAACATCCCTCATTTGACCCAAACTCACACTCTCATGATTTTGGAAAATTTCAGATCATTCCATAGTGATTACAATGTTTTCTGACCTCCACTCTTTAGGATTCAATGCTCGAATCAAAGGCCTTCTTCTCTTCCGATAATTGGATTCATTATTTTTTGATTCTCATTCATTCTCCTTGCTTGTATAATTATTTTGCTGGAATAAATCCTCTATTTTTGATAGATCTAAATTGATATTTGATGAATTTAGATTAGAGATTTTGAATCTAGATTTATAATTACCTAGAATTTTTTTGTGGATCTTAATTTAGGATTTGATATTCAGTCCATGATCTACATCGTAGTACTGCTCAATTTCCAAATTTTCATTGGGTGACCACTCATCAACAAATCTAAGTATGTGTTCTATTATTCAAGATACATATTATTATTAGCAATTATGTGTATGTGATGATAGAATTGGAAGATTTTTTAGCGATTGGAATTCCAAATTAAATTAATTAATTTGTTCAGTAAATTAATTGATGAATTTGGTATTATATTGAATAATGAAAATTGTGGAATTGGGATAATTAATTAGTGAATTAATTATCATGGTATGAATTGAGGAATTTGAGGATTTTATTGAATATTGAGAATTTTTTAATTGGAATAATTAATTGATGAAATAATTATCAAATTATTGAATTTAGAAATTGGGAATACTTATTTGTTTAGTTAATTATAGAATTGATTAATTGTAATATAGGAATAATTTATTGGTGAATTAATTAATATATATTTAGTATGTGATTGGTTAATATTATGTTTTATTAATTATCATTCTTGGATTAATTAATTTATCAATTAATTAAGGTTTGACAAAAAGGGGTGTTATACCTGATGATCAAGGCCAATTATTTGTATCCATGGTTGATGAATGTGGTGATAGACATGGAGATATTGGCCAAAGAGAGAGATATATATATATATATATATATATATATATATATATGGTTGATGAATGGGGTACTAGGAAAGATGATCTAGGACAATGACATATATGTATGATTGAGAATTGGTGAGGTAGACATGATGTTCTATGATAGTGATATACTTGCATGGTAGACAAATGGTGTTATTGATAGGTTTTTCTACAACCAAGACATTTTTATTGGAAAATGGTTCTAAGTGGCCATAATAATGAAATTTATTTGATGGTAATAATGTTATCCCCTATGCTATATTAAATTATGAATTAAATAAGTAACAATGTTCAGACTCAGTATGGGCCAAAGATGGTATTGTTGTAAGGGTTTCCTGAGGGACCTGGTGGTCTATATGGTTTAAAAATGATTATTTCATAATGTGATAACTACTTATTAATTAATTTTAATTATCTCATTAGACAACTGCATACAATAGTTATTGACTATATTTGTTTTTGATACCATTAGTTGTGGCCTACTGTAACACCCCAAGGTATTAAAAATAAATTTAAATGCATGAAACATTGTTTTATTTATATAATTATAACTAGACTTTAAACATAATTGTTTTCACTTCTATGTTTTGAATTTTGAAAAACAGACATCTATAATTATATATAGTAAATTTTTTGGAGTTGGATAGAACCAACTAGTTTTTTTGGTGAAGAGTATTGTACCCTTATGAACTGTAATATGAATAGCAATATGACCCTATTGAATAATAAATTGCATTATTTTTTTTATTTTCTTAAGGATTTAGGATAATTACTTCTTGATTAATTTTTCAATTTGATTTAAAATAAATCACAAATTTAAAATTGTTAATTTTTTAATAATAAATGTTTTATTTAAAAATTAAGTTAATAATATTTAGAATTTTTTTTTAAAAATGGAGTTCATTTTTTAATTCAAAAAATCAAAAAATGGTTAGGGTGAATTTTTTGGATCTTTCTGAAATCATTGATTTTTTATGAATAATTAAATACGATAAATGCTAAATACATATTTTACTACATCATTGGTGAAGTAAGGCTAATGTAAGCTCACTGGTTTTAAAATCACATGAAAGTTTTACTATTTTGGGACACATGAATCAAGACTATTCATGGTCATGAGAAAAATTAATAAAATAATGATTAAAATAATGTAAAATACCTCCTCTCCTCCAATATAGATACAACCTTCATTCCCCTCTTCCTCTCACATCTCTCAAGCCTTGAGAATTGTCTATGTTCTGCCAAATTCCCTATATGAGGCTCTCCCCCACATTTTAGAGATTATGGTATAGCCAAAAGGTGAAAACCAAAGGCCTTAAGGAGGTTCTTAATGAGAAGAGATCAAGAGGTAAGAATCCTCTTCATTTTCCATGTGTTTTCTTTCCTATTATTTTATTTTCATATACTCTCTTTACCACCACTTATCCAAGAGGATTGAAATATACAGAATCTTATACATTATTTAATTAACCATTTCCATGTAAAATGATATCCATCTTCCTACCTCTCCTCTTCGTCTGGTTCTAAAAATAAAAACATCGTCCATGATGTGCCGATTTACCAAACCTGCGGATGATATGTTTTCAATATACATTACATCCTTAAACTCTGTTCCTAAACCCTTTTAATGGTTGTAACATCATTTAATGTGTATTTTTGTAACCTATTTTATGTTCTGGAATGAACTTCTATGCATGAAATTAAATAATTTATTTAAACAAGTTCATGATTATCAAGGAACCACAAAAAAATACCTAAACAAACATCATTAATGTTTTATGTAATGATCGATCATCATATATGATAAAAAATTGATTTAAGGTATGATTATATATTATTGAAACATTTTAATACCATTCTATTAAACTTCTAGAATTTCATTTACATATAACCAAAAAATAAAAAACAAACCGACCATGGAATTCACGCAAAGAACGCACCAAATCATTGGAAGGAAACAAATAATAATAAATAAAGGGTGAAATGATGTTATAAAATGATTATATAAGGTGTTATTAACATTTATATAGTTCAGTAGGATATTAATAACACTCTTTTAACCAATATAAAGGTGTTTTAAATAAGTTTGAAGTGAGATAAACCCAAGGTATGAGAATCCTTAACCCGATTTCCATTCTTTTGGTTAAACTTATACTTCATTATTTTGGTGGTACTAGAATTGTTTGTGTGATTAATTTTGTTTATATTATATTTAATTGTTTGTATTAATAGTTTATATACATATTCCATCAACTCTATTATGTATCACTTCAATTATATGAGATTTGTATGGGTATTTTATTTTAAACTTTTGTTTTACAAAATAAAAAAGAAATGTTTTTATGCAGTTTTTCATGTTGTGTGATTATGTTATGGTTCATTGGAATTATTTATTATAAAGTTTATAACCTATATATCCCTCCAATTCATTAGTTAAGTGTATGTTGGAGGTCATTTGTATGGTTACTCCATGTGTAACTATGATTGTGACAGAAATTGTAAGGTAGATGTGATGGTTACAAATTTTTAGGTAGCCAAGAGGGTTACATGATTGTGTAAGTAATTACCCTAGATACCATTACGGATATATGTATGTTCTATATCTTTTTTGGAAATCTCATGGAAATCTCAAGTATCACAATGTTTATTTATAAGGGTTACATGAATTTATTTTTGAAAATGTTTTCCTATGTTAGAAATATTCAAGGACTAATATTTTCATTCCTTCTTTTTATATCCCTTACTGTGATTTTTTTCCCATCCCATTTTTTTAAATTATTTTTAAATGTTTTAAGGATTAATAATATGAATAAGGAATACATTTTAAATGTTAAGAAGTTTTTTCAAAGTAATCATGTTTTATTTGTAATGTATTATATTTTGGAAGAAATGAATACTGTTTCTATGATATCCACTATGTATTAATTCAGAATGTTATGTATGTGTTATGTCACGATTTTCTATAATATTAAACTTTAAAATATCCTCAATACTATAGGAAGTGAGTTCTTGACTAAAATTCTACATTATATTATGTAATAAGGTCATCTCCTTAAAGTTTTTATTAGATGATGGTTTAGATAACGTTAAGGGTTAGGATATTGTTAATATAATACCATAAATAATTTTTACTCTATGGTTAATTTGAAATTATATAGCATTTAAATATTACCATGTTCCTCCAACTAAGATATTTTTTTTTCAGAATGGTTTTCCATAGAAGAAACAAGGAAGTTAAAGATGATAGGAACTGAAAGAAAAGTATCCTTCCAAATCTGTAGCCCAGAATGGTAGGGATTGGAACCGAGTAGTTCATGATAGTAATTGATCAGCTGAAGTGGGAAATAAATAGTTGTGGAATCCATGCAAGAGAACAACTAGAGTTACCACAATGGAACATGATGATAGTTGAACATTTTATGAGACAACACCATCATGCTTTGAATGGATCTTCTAACCCAGTAGTGACTGAATGATGGATTAAGTCCCTTGAAAATATATTCTATCTTATGGTATGTTCAGATAATCAAAAGGTATGTATTTCCATTTATTATTTTGAAGGATAAGTTGATCAATGGTTTTCAATGGTCAATAATATTAGGTATATAGAGGATATTGATTCATTATAGTGGGATGAATTTGAAAGTCTTTTCCTTCAAAAATATTTTCCAACGATGGTTTGACTTTGGATGTAGAAGAAATTACCTGAATTGAAGCATATGGGGGAAGATTCAATGGTATTGTATGAAGCGAACCTTAGCCGACTGGAAAGGTTACTCCAAATATTATTCTCGATCTTAATAGCCAAATCAACTTCTTTTACTCCAGATCTAAACCATGTTATCGAAGAGTGTTTTCTTCCCATGAATTAAAAAGTTATGAGAAACTTGTATGATGTGCAGAGAGGGTAGAGATGGAGTTTTCTAATGATCATATACATTTTGATAATAAAGAGAATAAAAGGTCCCGATGGCAAGAGATGGGTAAGAATCAATCAGTGACATTTTATAGCAAGAAAATCTACTTTCTAGTTTGTGAAAAGTATTGAACGAATCACACTAGGGAATGCCTTACCAGAACTAGGAAGTCATTTCTATGTGGTAGGTTTGGAAATATGGCTTGAGAATGTAAGGAAAATATTCTTAATACTAATAATGATAAAAAAAAGTTAATTTTTTCAAATATGGGGAGATGAGTCATTATAAAAATGCCTACCCTAAGAGAGATCTAAATGATTCAAAGAAGAAATACTATATGAAGAATGGTGTAGTGAGATTCCTTACGACTAATTCAGAAGATGTCCGGATATCAAAAGAAGTTGTATCAGTTACCCTATTTTTTTACTCAGATTTTTCTAAATATTTCTTCGATACAGGGTCTACAAATTCCTTTATTTATGAGAAATGTTTTGGTTAATTTGAAACGTCTCCTCAGCATATAAGATCAGAACATATTGTCAAAAACACTAAGGGGATATTATAGAAAAGATGAATTATAAGAATATATCTACTATGATATGTGGAATGAATTTATCAACAAACCATTTTGTTTTTTCTTTATTATATTTTGATTTTATTCTGGGAATGGATTGGATTTCTGTTTAGCATGCTAAGATTGACTATAGAGCTAAAAAAGTTTTTCTTCATTAAGAGTTCTATTTGATATACTATAACTAACCCATACAATTGATAACCAATAGGGTAGATGATAAACTGTTGAAATATATAAATAAATGTTATCTTTCTCATATTGTTGAAAAAAATGGATCTATTCAAATTTATGATGTTCCAGTGGTAAATGAGTACATTGATGTTTTTTTAACAAGTTACCTGGTGTCATACCTGATCGGGAAGTTTAATTCACAATTGACTTAGTTCCTGATGCTAAAATTTTTTTGAAACCCCATATATAATAGCTCATGTGGATCTTTGTGAATTGAAAATTCCGTTTTAGGATATTCTTGATAAATGCTTCATTCATCCTAGCACTTCAACATACGGTGATCCTATTATATTAGTTAAAAAAAGATGGCTCCATGAGACATTTCATTGATTATTGAGATTTGAATAACCAGACTATTAAGAACAAGCATCCTTTTCCTTATATTGAAGAATTATTTGATTAACTCCAGGGAGCTCAGTACATTTCCAATATTTAATTGAGATCTGGATACCATCAGGTAAAGGTGAAGGAGTATGAAATCCCAAAAATAGCATTTCGTACAAGATGTGGGCATTATGAGTTCGTTGTTATTGTAATTGGGATAACCAACCCACCTACTATATTCTTGGATCTTATGAACAGAATATTTATTTAGTTCATGAATAAGTTTACCATTGTGTTTATGGATGAAATTATGTTATTTTATAATAGTAAAGAAGATCATGAATAAATTCTAGGGGTTTTTTAAAAAACCATAAAGGAAATGAAACCATATGAAAAATTCAGAAAGTGTGATTTTTGGTTGTGATAGATTTCTTTTCTTGTGCACATTTTTAATAAGTATGGAATAACATATGATCCTACCAAAACAAAGGTGGTTGATGAATGGCCGATAACTACAAATGCTATAGAGATTCATAGTCTTATTAGATTATCAGGTTATTACCAACGGTTTGTTAAAAACATTTCAAGGTTATCTAGCAAGTTAACTAAGTTAACATGAAGAGAGGTTTAATTTATTTGGACAAAGGAAAGTGATATTTTTTTCACGAAATGAAAAAGAGACCGGTGAATGCTCTAGTTTTGGCATTGCCTTCTCAAAATGGTGAGTTTGCCATATACAATGATGCTTCGTTGAAGGGACTTGGTTGCGTTCTGATGTAGAATGGTCAGGTAATTTCTTATGATTCAGGACCACTAAAACCTCTTAAGCTAAATTATTATACACATGATTTGGAATTGGCATCTATGGTTTTTCCTTTGAAAATTTGGTGGAATCATTTATATAGATCCAAATGTCAAATATATACTGACTATAAATGTTTTAAATATATATTCACTCAGATGGAATTAAACATGAGAAAGAGAAAATGTCTTGAACTGATAAAGTATTATGATTGCAAGATGAATTACCATTCAAGAAAATCAAAAAAGGTGGTAGATTTTGTGAGTCAAAAACATATTTCATCATTAACCATGTCATGTTAGGAACATGATCCCTTGATTAACTATTTGATGAATTTTGTCTTAGAACATGTTTGTGTAGGGAGTACCTCTGTTTTGTTTCTGGTTTTAGTGTAGTCATCATTATCCGATAGAATTAATCATGCTCAAGAGGAATATCACGAGTTGTAGAAAAAGGTAGAATTGGTTAAAATGGGTAAGTTCCCAGAATTCAAACTTGAAAAAGATTTTGTTTTATGATTTGGAAAAAGGTTATGATTTCCTTGTGATTCCTAGTTGAAGAATTATTTGTTGTGTGAAGCTCATAGTTCTCAATTTTCAGTTCATCCTAGAAGTACTAAGATGTACACATGCCTTCAGGAGTTATACTAGTGGGATGGAATGAAAAGGGATGGTACATAATTTACTATGAAAATTTTAACATGTGAACAGGTTAAAGAGGATAAAAAATTAAGAAAGGGTATGTTTATGCCTTTTCTAGTGATAGATTATATTTGGGATAATATATCCATGGACTTTGTTGTGGGACTACCAAACACTTGTCGGGGTAATAGTGCAATATGAGTTATTACTGATCATCGACTAACTAAATTTGTACATTTTTTTCTATTAGAGATACAATGTTTTTTGACCAGCTTTCTTGATTGTACCTCAAATAGATTGTCAAGTTATATTGAGTTCATCTTTATATTAAATCTGATATGGATCCCAGGTTCACTTCTAATTTTTGGAAGGTCCTTCAGATGTCTTTGGGCATCGAATTAAAATTCGGTACATCTTTTTATCCTTAATTAGATGGGTATTCCGATCAAATGATTCATAATTTGGAGGATGTGCTTCAAACATCTTAAATGGGATACCTGGGAAGTTGGGATCAACATCATTTTTTGTTGTGTTCTCTTAGAATATCATTTTTCATCCCAGTATACAGATGGAACCTTTTGAGACAATGTTTTAGAAGTGGTGTAGAACTCTAGATTTTTGGGATGAAGACTAGGAAAGGATGTTGATGGTATGATAATTAGTAGATGAAGTGGTTGAGAATGAAAGGATGATCTACAAACACATGAGTACATCTCAGATTAGGTACAAAAGTTACGCAAAAAAATGTGGGAAATGATTTTCTTTTGAGGTACATGAACATTTTTTTCTTAAAATCTCACCATGGAAAAGTGTTATGAATTTTTGTATAAAAGGAATGCTAAGTCCCCGGTTCCTTAAACCATACAAAATTCTAGATAATGTTGGACAAGTATCCTACCGTGTAGCTTTGCCTCCAATTTTATCTCAGGTAAATAATTGTTTTCATGATTCAATGTTGAGAAAGTATGTGCCAGATCCATCTCACATCCTGAGAATAGATGTAGTTTAGCTGGAAGAGAACCTTTCATATAAAGAGAAAATAGTTCATATTCTTGATCAATGGGAAAATATATTTTGTAATAATTTAATTTACAAGGTAATGGTTTTTATGGAGAAACCACATGGTTGAAGAAGCAACATGGGAGTATTAAAATGCTATGAGGGAAAGGTAACCTAACTTGTTTAATAAGTAAATAAAATTTCGATGATGAAATTTACAGAAAGGGGTGATAATGTAACGCACAAAGGTCGTAAAAATAAATTTAAATGCATGAAAAATTGTTTTTATTAGATAGCTATGACAAAACTTTAATATAATTTTTCCACTTCTACGTTTTGAATTTTAAAAAACGGTCATCAAAAATTATGTTCAGTATGTTATTTACAGTATGATAGAGCCAACCGGTTTTTTTGGTGAATAAAGATGTACCCTTATGAATAGAAAAATGAATAGTAATAGGACCCTAATGTATAATAAATTATATTATTATTTTATTTTCTTAATGATTTAAGATAATGACAACTTGATTAATTTATCAATGTGATATAAAAGGAGTTATAGTTTTAAAATTGTTAATTTTGGAATAAAGTATTATTTTATTTTAAAATTAAATTATTATTATATAAAAAATTATTTTCTAAAAATTGAGTTGATTTTTGAATTCTACATGTTTAAAAATGGTTAGGGTGTTTTATTGATATTTTTCTGACATTATTGAATTTTTTATGAATAGTATTATACAATAAATTACAATAAATGATAAATACTTGTTTTACTACATCATAGATGACGCAAGGATGATGTAAGTCAACTTATTTTGAACTCACAGGGAATTATTACTATTTTGGGTCACATGAATCAATAAAATTCACAGTCTTCAGCAAAAATATTAAAATAATGTAAAATCCTTCTTCTCCTCCACAATAAATACCACCCTCATTCCCCTCTTCCTATTACACCTCTCAATACTTGAAAAATTACTATGTTCTACAAAATTACCTCTCCAAGTCTCTTCCATATTTCCTAGACTTCTAGTCTCTAAAAAATTCCAAAACCAATGGTTTTAAGGATGATCTCCAGGAGAAGAGATCAAGAGCTAAGAATCCTCTTACTTTTCCATGTGTTTTCTTTCCAATTCTTTTCATTTCTTATACACTATGTACCTTCACATATCCAAGAGGTATGAAATATCTAGAACATTATATATTATATATGATACCATTTATAGGTAATATATTGATCATCATTCTTCGTCTCCTCTCCCTCTTGTTCTATAAATAAAAACAATGTCCACGATGTGTCGATTTACCAAAATCGTGGATGATATGTTTGCAAAATATATTACATCCATAAAATATGATCCTAAAACCCATTTAATTGTTAAAAAATAATTTAATATTTATTTTAACCTATTTTATGTTCTTTAATGATCTTCTATGACGAATATTAAATTATATAACTAAACAAGTTCATAATTATCAAGAAACCGCCAAAAATGACATAAACAAACATCATTAATGTTTTAATTAATGAACCATCATATTATTTGATAAAAAATGATTTATGGTGTCATTATATATTATAGAAACATATAAATAGCATTTAATTCCTCTTCTATAACTTCATTTCCATACGACAAGGAAATCAAATACAAACCCGCAATGGAAATCTTATAAAGAACGAACTAGAATTAATGGAAGGAACGAAATATTAATAACTAATGGGTGAAATGATGTTATAATATTATCATATAATGTCTTATAAATATTAATATGTTTCTATAATATATTAATAACACTATTTAATTAATTATAGAGGAGGTTTATACATGTTTTATATAAGATAAACCCTAGCTGAGGGAATCCTTAAACCTATTTACATTCTTTGGGTTAACCTTCTAATTCATTATATGTGTGGTATTATTAAAACTATTTGTGTGATTAATTTTGTTTATATTATGTTTAATTATTTTTATATAGAGTGTCTATACATATTCCATCCACTCTATTAAGTATCACGTCAATTATATGATATTTGTAAGGGGCTTCTCTTTCAAAATCCTCTTTTAAAATTCTATTTTAAAAAAATTCAAAATCAATGTTTTTATGAAATTTTTAATGTTGTATGATTATGTTCAGGTTCATGGGAATTATTTATGATAAAGGGTGGGATCATTATCTTACAAAAATGCATTAGGTATGTGGATTTTCTAGGTCAGTCATATTGCTACACCAAGTGTAACTGCAGTGGATAAAAAAATTATAAGGTAGCTGTGAGGGTTACTAATTATAAGGTAGCTGAGAGTGCTACAATATTATGTAAGTAATTCCCAAAGATAAATTTTTAGATATATTTATTTTATATATGTTTTTTTATAAATCTCATGGAAATATCTTGTTTCAGAAATTATGTTTATATGGGTGAAAATTATGTCTTTATGAAAATGTTTTCATTGGGTACAAGTATTCATGGACTAATGTTTTCTTTCCTTCTTTTTATATCCCTTATTGAGATTTTTGTGCTCATCCTAAAGTTTTTAAATGATACTATGATGTTATAAGGATGTGTATAAAAAATAAGGAATCCAACTTAAATGTTAGGTGGTGTTTTTAAAGAAATCATGTTTTATTTGAAAAGTTCTATATTTTGGAATAAATGAATATTGTTTCTATGGTATCCACTCTATATTAATATGGAATTATATGAATTTATTATCTTCCAATTCCATAAAAATATAAACATTAAAAGATCCTCAATATTAAAGGATGTTATTTATTGAATAAAAATCAAGATTATGTAATGTAATAAGGTTAGGTCCTTATACATACTGAGTTGTACTCACATTCTACTCAGGCTTCTTGATTATTACCCAAATAGACTTCATTATTCTAGGATAGGTCAAGGGAAAAGGACATGTATTAAATGATTGATATGTAGATGGATCCTAGTTGAGGGAATCAGGTGTGGTCTAGGACCTACTTGGGAGTCAACATTGTCTTTATTTTGAGATTGTATTGTTGGATGTTTACACTTAAATTAGCATGGAAGGTTTTCCTCCTTTGGTTATTGAGTGATTTTGGATTTATTAATGGTTATATATCCTTCCACCATTTTTAATTATTTATAAATGTGTATACATAGATAAAATACAGTATATTATCCTAATGAATGACTTACCATGCCCTTGATATTGGTCAGCAGCATATGGCACACACAGAGGTGAGATTGAGGTCATGTGGAAAACCAAATCGAGGCATCGATGTGTGGAATCCAATCCAGGTTGATAGAATGTGGTGTAAGGTATCCTATTTTCTTTTATTCTTCTTTTGTATTACTGTTTGAGAAAGGTATATAGGATACTAAGAAGGTGCGGGGCTTGGTACTGAGGTCATGAATGGGAGTGTAAAACCCATGTATAGGGGAAAAAATGGTACTCAGGGTCAAATTATAGTTATTTTTGTTTTTTATTAGTGTGGGATAATATTTCACGTTGTATGAAGCATTTTTTTGTGATGCGAAAATTGTTTTTGATATTTTAAGAAAATATACTCATTGTAATGACCTGAAATTTTGAATAATATTTGTTTCATGATTTTCTTGTGTTATTTTTTGCACTCAACAAAACTATATCCTTTTATTAATGAAGTGAGTATAATTAAAATCAGACCGTTGTGTTCCGATTGTTATATGACTATTGGCCAAAATGACTATTGGAAATTATACTCTTAACATTATGATTATTGTTTATAAATACAAATTTTCAAGTTTAATTAATATATAATGAAGATTCTACAGCCTCATCTTGTAGACTCAGGTCATATAAAGCCCATCTTTCAGAGCATGGGAAGGAGGTACCATCAGTGGGTGTTGCTCTAGACTAAGCCCAAGCTGAGCTTCAACAATTCAATCTTGAACGTAATCACCTTTGGGAGAAGTTCAAGCTGATAGATATCAGGACCTGGACAATGTTGTTTGAGCCACCCAATTATTGTATCCCCATTTCACACCTTACACATAGGTGCAATGAAACTATTATAAGGGGCTATGTCACGAGGCCTTAGTTTCATTGTGTAATTTTTGTATAAATAAAATTTTTATTTCTTATTATTTTAAAAATTTTGAATTTCAAATCTCAAAAAAATATAGGATGAATTTTTAAATGTTTTCTATTATTGATGAATATTGAAAAAAAGAGTATTTTAAAATATTTTTTATACTTTAAATAATTTATTTTGTGAACTGATTTTCAAAAAAAATGACATAAAAAGTTGTGATCAGCAAGAAATTTAGTGTCTGATAAGATCATCTAAATTTTTGGTGAATAGTAAATTATGAATAGTAATATTACCCATATGAATAGTAATATGACCAATGGAGTATTATCTTCACTTAAATAAGTATAAATATAATTACGACATCTGGAATGGTAATATGATATAATAGCATTAGTAAATAAGTGTTTTAGAAATTTTTAGTTTAGTATTTATATTTTTTTCAAGTTAACATTAATCTTACATAGAAATTAAATATCTCATATTTATAAAATAATTTTCATAAAATAGAGTTCATTTTGATATTCATAATATCGATATTAGGTTAGACTGAATTTATGTGACTTTTAAAAAAACTTTTTTCCGTGAATAGTAAAAATATAGTTTTTGAGTTTTCAGTGTGTTTTAGGACATCATAATGATGTAATATGTAATTTAAAATTATTTTCGACCCATTTAGATTAAGATATTATATGAGGTGTTCCAAATTTCCAAAAACATGGGAAAATACCATGGTAAAGCCCTTGGTTTTTCAAATACAACTAATCAGGTTTCTCTTGGAAATTAATAAAATATTCCCTCACTTTTTCTATAAATACCAACAAAATAATTCATTCCATTCATTCTAAATTCCACATCAATAAAGATTTTTTATTTTAATCTCCCATGGAGTCCCCCCATGGTTCCCATAATCCTTGAGGTCCTGACCATAGGGTTTTTTTATGTTACTCTTCAAGGTAAGGGAGCTTTTCACCCTCCTATTTTTGTAAAGAATTATTTTATATAATGTCTTTTAGTTTCCATTTTATTAATTGGGGGTATGTTATTATATATCCTTATTTCTATCCATTTTATTTCCAAATTATAAGATACCCTTTTATCTCTCATAAAATCATTTTAAAAAAATTTATGTGACATCATTAGGCTGCCGAATTTTCATAAGGGAATTCTCAACATCTCTTTTTCCATTCATGTTTTCTTCTATGTGGTATTCCAAAAAATCATACATACCATATTCTTGTTTAAATTTTATTAGGTACCTAAACTATATTATGATTATTTTATGAATGGGTGACCCCTCTCCCCTATATTTTTAATGTTTTCTAAAACCATGTTGCGTAAACATTATGGTGTAGAATTTTCGTCTCAAAATCTATATTTTTTCTCAAGAAATTATCTTATTTTATTTAAGTGAATAACCAAACCTATAACATTATAGATTTATTAATAATTTCATGAAAATTATATAATTTATTCTATAATTGACATACATAAAACCCTCATTCCCTTTATGTGGGTTTTAAGAGACAAAATGATCATGTTTTTGAGCACATTTAAAAACGTCAAGATTTTGATATGAAACCCATTTATTTTATTTTATATGGGTTATTTTTTAAATTTTTGATTATGATATATGTGTATCACCTTAAAATAAATACATATTAATGTTTCACCTAGATATAGCTCCAATTAATTGGGTACAAAAATTAATCTCTAGAGATGAAATGTTTTATGATACCCTGGTGAATAACCTTTGTATTTTTTTGACACCTTCGGGATGGAATTTGGTGATATGATTAAGAATACCTAAATTAAAATCTGTATCCAAATTTTCATGTTATGAATCATGTTATATTTATTATGATATTATTCTCTTTCCATTTCCTATATCATTATGTTTTTTATTAAGTTCTTATTGATCTCCCAAGTAAACAGATTCCCTTATTTACCATTAGTGGGCCTTACGATCACTCTTTCCTTTGATGTATTTCCCCAGGTTATGATATGGAATAATTATACTTCAGATGAACATTTAATGAATAATTTCATGGGGATGAAATTATTTTTTTATATTTACATGTATTGTGTAACGTTTTTCAAAGACAATATACATTAAATGTCCTATATTTGTCAAATATAATGAAAAATTAAGAAATAAAAATATGGGATATCATAGTTGGTATCAAAGGGAAGATTAGTTTTTTTTGGATATTAGCATAAAAAAACCTCAAGAATAAACCTATTTAAATGTTTAAATATAGGAAAAATTCTAGGTATTTTGGTGGATGATTAATTAAGTGGTGTCCAAACAATTAGATCAATGTCTGGATACGAACAAGTGGATGTGGCTCTGGAACATATGTATCTAGGGATAAAACCTAAAAAAAATGATTCTAGGTAGACTTGAATGAGAACTGGTGCATGACAATAGGACTTAAATATCTCCCAGTATGTCACTCTAAGGGGATATGTTTGGTTAATCAAAATCTTTTTATGAATCATTATGAAGGATTTATAGAGAAATGGAATTGTTAATGCGTAATATGTTTAAGAATGAAGTTTGAAGATATAAAACAACATTATAGTTTAAAGATTGAGAAATGAAATATTCTTCTCAATAAGGTTTTATTATTTTATAAAATGTTGGGAAATATGAGAAACTGTGAAAATGGTGACCACAATGGACTATGTGCTGACGACCATCCAATGGAAGCCGGAAGGGAAATATTAATGAGAATAATGAACCAACTAACACATGTTATGGGAAATAACATGAATCAAGAAGAGAGACTAATTTCACTATAAAGGGAACAACATTATTTTGAGTCATTTATGAATTATTTACCATCAACTTTCCTAGTATCTACCAACCCTTTGATTTTTGAATAGTGTATCAAGTCTATCGAGAAGAATTTTTAGTACTCTGCTGTTCAGAACAAGAAAAGGTCACCCTCACTATTTACCGCATATAAGTAGAATATGAGAAGTGGTGGGAACTGATTAAAAACATGATTACAATAGTAGAGGTTGAATATATGGAGAGGCAAGTGTTCTGAGGGATCTTTTTCAATAATTATTTCCCCGGTTCATTGAGAACAATAATGGAGAAAGCGTTTTTCTAGTATAACCATAAAGAGAATGAATCTATTAGAAACTAAAAGATCAAATTCAGAAAAAAAAATTTCATTACACATCAAGATTTTTCATCGATCCTAATGGAATGGTTGAGAGATTCTTTTGTGGATTAATACCTCATCTACAGAAGAATATAGCCAATCGAGACTGTGATAGTTATGAGGAGATCGTTCCGAGTGATATGGAAGTCGAACTAGAGTTTGGTGAGATGTAGTTGTCTCATAAATCCAATTCAAATAAGATATCAATGGATCAAAGATTAGGTAAGATCGTTTATCACATATGATGAGGAAGTTATGTGCAACATCTCACATGAAATAATGATGGAAAAAGAATTCAGGAAACTGCTTTCTCGGTAGGGGAATTGCTAAAAGATTGGAAGAGATGGCCATATCACATGTAATTTTTGTAGTAATGTTAATACATTACATACCAATGATAAATAAAAACGAAATATGGTGCAGGCCCTAACTAAATTAAATTCTTCAAGTATGGAATGTTTGGGAACTTTTCCCATCACTATCCAAATCTGAGGGAAATTGAGGGGAATCACCATCAGCCTCCGCAAAGGACAGGGGAGAAAGATAGTGCTTTTTCTATCAAAAAAACTGATGTTGAAGCTCCAAATGATGTGGTGGTAGGTACTCTTGTTATTTTCAGAAAGCTATCAAGTACATTGTTATATTCTTGTTCTATGGATTCTTTCATTTCCTCCATGTTTGCAATGAATTTAGAATCAGCCCCTAAATTTCTAAAAGTAGTGTTCACAATCTTGAAGATTATATGGATTATCCATGAATCAACAGAATTTCAAAAATCTTGTATTTACTTTATTGAGAAAAATATTATAAAAAATCTAGAAGTCATTCCCATGATGAAATTCGACATTATACTAGGGATGTATTGGCTCTAAAAGAATAATGATAAGAAAAAATGCAGAAGCCAGGAAATATCAATAGTCTTGAATGGAAAAAATATAGTTATCTTCCAATGAGACATTTCTTGACCTGATATTTGTCTAGAAGAACTTCTTATAGCCTACTATATGGAGTTGGTCGGTGAATAATAAAAAATGAATGAATGTAAAATGATAGAAAATATCCCCATCATCTATAAATACATTGAAGTATTTCTTGAGGAGTTAATGGACCCCCCTGAAAGAGAGGTAGAGTTTACCATTGAACTCATACCTGGATCTCATCTGATATTAATAACCCGGTATAGGATGTAAAATGTGGAGATGGATGAATTAAAAAACAACCCCAAGAACTTTTGGAGTAGGGGTTTATCTGACCAACTGTGTCTCTATAATGAGAATTCATTCTCTTTGTAAAGAAGAATGATGGATCACTATGACTATGCATTTATTATAGAGAACTGAACGGTATCATGGTGAAAAACAAACCAATTCCAAGAATTGATTACTTATTTGACCAACTTCATGGGGAAAAATCTTCTCCAAGATTGACATTCTAGCTGGTTATCATTAATTGATGGTGAAGAAAGAATATATTCAATAAACAACCTTCCCATCAAGATATGGGAATTATGATTTTGTTGTTATTCCCTTCAGACTTACTAATAAACCTTCAATTTTTATGGATTTGATGAATATAGTATTTAAGGAATACCTTGATTGAATTTTGGTAGTTATTATTAATGATATTCTGATATATTCCAATGTCCGTAAGAGTATGAAGATCATATAAGTGCTATATTACAAACTCTGATGAGGAGGGGTTATTTGTAATGTTTAGCATGTGTGAGTTTTTCTGATAGCAAGTATCTTTCTTGGGGAAAATTATAACCAATGAAGGAATCACAATAGACCCTTCAATGACAAAAGTTGTAGAAGAGTGTCCTTAGCCTACAACAATTACTAAGATTCATAGTGTCCATGGATTAGTCGAATATAATGGAATGTTGGTGAAAACATTTTCACGACATTCTAATCCACTAACCTACTTAACTCGAAAATGGGTTAATTTTATCTTGAAAAAGGAGTGTAAAAAATATTCCAAGAGAAGAGGAAGAGATTTTTAACTAATCCCATTTTATCATTTCCCTAAAGCAAAAAATGATTCATTATTTTTTCTGATAAATCTATAAAAGGGAATGGGTGTGTCCTCCGGAAAAATGACAACATGATAGCATATGCATCTTGACAATTAAAGACTCATGATAAGGACAATCTTATGGATTATCTAGAGATGGTTGTAGTCGTTTTTTCTCTAAAGATATAGAGGAACTAAATTTATTAGGAGAAGTGTGATATATACACATACCATCAATGTTTTATGTATATTTTCACATAAAATGAGTTGAACATGAGATAGATGAAATGGTTGGAACTTCTTAAACACTTTTATTCTTCAATTCATTAGCATCCCAGAAGAGAAAACAATGTCACTGATGTGTTAAGTATGAACGACCGAAATTTTCTATCCATGATTAGAATTCAATGAGATCCCTTGATCCAAGACATGGTGAAAATGTACTTGGAAATTAAAAGGTAAGGGACAACATCAACCCTATCCCAAATAATTTCTCAACGGTCATTACTATAGAAGAGCAAGAAGGATTAGAAAGAAGATGTTTTGTTATAGAAGAAGTTTGAGGTTGTAAAGGATGAGAAGTATCATGAGTGTAATATTGTTCAAGAAGGTGTACTAAAATTTCATACAAGATAATTTGTTCAATATATTTCGAAAATAAAGAACGATCTGATGGATGGAGATCATCTCTATACATTCTCTATACATCTTGGACGAATGAAAATGTACAGGGACCTTTGTGATCATTATTTCTCGGATAACATGAAAAGGGAGATTGCTGACTACACTATAATGTTCTTAGTATTTAAGTAAGTGAAGGTAGAGTAATAACATCCTAAATGGGTATTACAACTGCTACCCATACCAGCATGGAAGTGGGGAAATATCACTATGTACTTTGTCACTGGTCTCTCGAGAACATCCAAAGGAAATAATGTGATTGTGGTTATAGTGGAATTTCTTACAAAGACTTCCCATTTTTTCTCTATTCATGGAGATTTAATTCTTGATCAACATTCCAGGATTTACCTGAAGGAAGTTATCAGGATGCATGGAGCTCCACTTTCTACCGTATCTGATCTTGATCCAAGGATCACATCAAAATTCTAGAGAAGTCTTCAACATGATCTGAGTACCAAATTGAATTTCAGTATGTCCGATCACCCTAAAACATATGGCCAATCTAAAAGGACTATTCAACCACTCTAGGACATGCTATGAACATGCTCAATAGAATTTAAGGGTGGAAGGGATCAACATCTCCCATTAGTTGAATTCTCTTACAACAACAAATTCCACTCAAGAATTCAAATGGAACCTTATAATGATCTTTATGGAAAGTAATGTAGAACTACTATTAGTTGAGATCAAGATTGTGAGAGAATTATTCTTGGGCCTGATCTTGTGAAGAGATGATAGATAAGGTTCAGGGCATCCAACAACACATTAAGGTTGCTCAGAGTCGGAAAAAGAGTTATGTCGACATCTATTAAATTGACTTGGAGTTAGATGTTGGTGACAAATTATTTCTTCAAATTTCAACATGGAAGATATTCAAGAGGTTTGGAAGGAAAGGAATGCTGAACCCTAGGTAAATAGGCCACTAAGAAATCATGGATCGTGTAGGACCAATAGACTATCATTTGGTATTTCCTCCAAATATAGAAAAAGTTCATGATTTATTCCTTGTATCCCACTAGAGGAATTACATCCCTGACCATTCACATGTAATAAATCTAGAGTTGGTACCAATGGAATATGATCACTCTTATTAGGAGCAATAGGTGGAGATCGTGGATCATATAGACAATATTCTATGACACAATACTACCCACCATGATAAGGTTTTGTGGAGGAACCACAAAGACGAAGAATACATATGGGAGCAGAAGAGTCTATGAGGTAGAAGTACACACACATCTTCTCTTATAATAGTAGGAGTTGAAATTTCAGGGTCGAAATGTCTTTAGGGAGAACAATGTAATGACCCAAACTTTTGATTAGTATTTGTTTCCTAATTTTATGTGTAATTTTATTTTGTACTCAAAAAAACTATATCCTTTTATAAGAGAGGTGAGTATAATTAAAATGGGACCATTGGGTTTAGAAAGTTATATAACCAATGGTTAATGTGACCATTGGAAACTATACTCTTAATTTTTTGATTATTGGTTATAAAAAAAATGATCATTGTTAATTAATACAGAAAGAAGAGTTGATGGCCTCATCCAGTAGACTCAGGCCATACGAATCCCATCAACCAGATATTGGGAAGGAGGAAACATAACTGGGCTTTGCACTAGACTGAGAACAAGATGAGCTTCGATATGTTAATATTGAATGTAGTCACCTTTGGGAGAAGTTCAAGCTTATAGAAATTTCCACTCGGGAAATAATGTATGAGCCACCACAAGATTCTCTCACCATTCCACACTTTACTATGAGGTCCTATGCATGTGTTATAAGGTTTATGTAATGAGGCATTAGTTACTTTGTGTAATCCTTTTGAATAAATAAAATAGATATTTCTTATTATGGTAATTTTTTGAATTTCAAATGAAAAAATAAATAAATGATAATTTTATAGAAGTTTAATATTATTGACGAATATTGAAAAAAATGTAAATTTAAAATATTTTTTATACATTAACTAATTAATAATATGAAATTCATTTAAAAATACAACCATATACAGTTGTGATCGGTATGAAATTTAGTGTATGATAAGATCAACTTTTTTTTTGGTGAATAGTAATATCACCCTCAAGAATTGTAACATGAAAAATGGAATATTAACCTCACTTATTTAAGTATAAATATAATGAAGGCATCTTGAATGGTAATATGATATAATAGCATAAGTAAATAACTATTTCAGAAATTATTAGTTAAGTATTAGTATTTTTTAGGTAAATAGTAATTTTATATAAAAATTAACTATCTCATATTTAGAAAATTATTTTCATAAAATGGAGTTCATTTTTAAATTCAAAACCTCTATATTAGGTTAGGGTAAATTTATGTGTTTTTTATAAAAAAATTTGTTTTTCCATGAAAAGCAAAAAATATAGTTTTTTAGATTTCGGTGTGTTTTATAACATCATAATGATTTAATATGTTAATAAAAATTTTGGTAGGATCATTTACATTAAAATATTATAGGAGGTTTCCCAGGTGTCCAAAAACATGGGCAAATATAATGGTAAAGCACAGAGTTTTACAAATTCCACAAATAAGGGGTCCCTTGGAAATTAACAAAATATTCCCTAGTTTTTTCTATAAATACCAACCGTTCTTTATTTCCATTCATTTAAAATTACTCATCAACTAATATCTGTTCTTTTTAGCTCCTAAGTAGTCCTAACAAGGTTCCAACAATCCACAAGGTCCCAATCGTTGAGTTTTTTTAGGTACTCTCTAAGTTAAGGGAGCCTTTCACCCTTTTGGTTTAGTCAAGACATCATTTATGTAATATTTTTAAGATTCCATTTTATTTTCATGGGGTATTTTCTTCTATATCCTTATTTATTTCCATTTTTTATCCAAATAATGAGATACCCTTTTCTCTCTCATCAAATCATTTTCTAAATTTTTAATTGACGTCATTACACTATCGAATTTTCATAAGGGACCTCATAGTCTCGTTTACCAATCAAGTTCTCTTCTAAGTGGTTTATCTTAAATGATTCCATACCATATCCTTATGTACATTTAATTATTTACCTATATTATAATATTATTCTTTTATTAATTGGTGACCCATGTCCCCTCTCTTTTTAATGTTTTCTAAAACCATGTTGCATAGTCATTATGCTACAGAATTTTCGTATCAAAATATCTCTCTTTTTCTCAAGAAATTATCTTTTTTTATATATGAAAATACCCAAACCTATTTCATTTATATGTGTATTCATCAATACATAAAAATGATTTACTTTATTCATTAATTTACATAAATAAAACACTCATTCTGTTTTTATGGTTTATAAAGGACATAATGATCTTATTTTTATATACTTTTTAAAACATTATGATTTTGATATGAAACCCATTTGTATTATTATATTTGGACTATTAATGAGTTTTTGATTATAATATATGTGGATAACCATAAAATATGGACATATTAAGGGTGTGCCTTAATATCACTCCAATTTATTGGGTAAAAAAATTATTCTATAGAGATGCCAAGTTTTACGATACCTTGGAGAATAACTTTGGTAATTTTATGAATCCTTAGAGATGGACCTTGGTTATCTGATTATGAATATATAAATTAAATTTTGTATCCACATTTTCATGTTATGATTCATTTTATTTTTATCATTATATTCTTATCCTTCCATTTCCCATGTCTTTATGTAATTTTTCAGGTTATTATTGATATCACATGTAAATTGATTCCCTTATTTACCCTTAGAAGGCATTATGCTCACCCTTTATTTTGATATATTTCCCCAGGTTAAGGGATGCTATAATTGTAGAGAGGATAAAAATTTCATGATGACTTTCAAAAGGATTAAAATATTTTTTAATGTTTTTGTGTATTATGTACCATTTTTCCAAGATACTAGAATTTAAAGATTCTTTATTTGTAAAATATAATGACAAGTTATGAAATAAAAAGGTTGGATGTCATACTCATGGCCCAGAATAGTGTTAGAGGTGAGTATACATGCTTCATTATTGGAACTAATGATTATTTTTTAAAATGCATCAATATAGGTAGGAACACGAAAATAGATTTTGGGTATGTTTTTCCACTAAGACCGTTTTTGCATGCTTTTAAAATGGAACTACAAAATGGTTCCTAACATGATTTCAATGTGGTAAAATGATGAAATATGAGAAAATGGATGTATAAATGAGAAAATATTTTTTAGATGTTTCTAACCTTATTAACCTAGACCTAGGTGTAGGGAGGATAATACTAGTGATAACACCATGGTTTTCACCACGTTGAGATATTTGGGGAAAAGGTATGTTTTGATTTTCCTCTACATAAATGAGATAAAGAATTTTTAAGAGCCCTATGAAGTGTGTATAGAATTATAGAGATATACATCATTGATGATTCATGTGGAGAGGATGATAGGAGTATATTACTAGATATAGTTTTCTAGAAATGGATCATAATGCACCAATAGTGTTGGAAGAGGACGAAAGGGACTACTTCTAAGAGAACTTCACATTCATCATGAAATTCATGAAAAGATACCCACGTTGAGTTTTTAAGAGTATTTATAACCCAATGAGGGAGTATTATTTGTAAGACCCTTTTATTTTTTCCACACAGGGTGGCCCTAAGGGAGCTGGGATCTGGATTGGGACTATCTAGACTATACATGATTATTTAGAGACTCTGATTGAGATTAGGTTCATCATCTCTGCTTATATGCTATGAGGATCAACAGAGCACTGGTGGGATGTCTAGGCATTGAGTGGAATTCCTGATGGTATGTTATGTAAGGAATTCTTGGAAAGGTTCTTGGAGCACTACTACCCATAAATACCGAGGCAAGAGATATTTACTAAGTTCAGGAAAATGAATCGTGGGAGTATGTTCATGATGGATTACACTAGATTATTTATAGACTTGAAGTGTTCTTATATAACCTTTTAAATAGTTGAGACTATTGCGTTAATGTGGTTTCACGATGGGATTATATGTAAAATTAAGTCCTAGGTGAATATCTTTTGGATAAATAGGTTTTCTAAAGTGGTAAATCTGGATCTCATTGCTAAGGGAAACCTGAAAGAGGCTTCCAATTTAATGCAAGTGGTTCCTTCTAGATGAAATTGATGAACATATTCTTTGAGAAGTAAGTGTCGTTTTTATTACATTATATAGATCAGTAGGAAGCATAATAGCCAACAAGGTGGATTAGTTTCTTAGGATCTTACCCAAGTGCATTACTACTAGTGTGGAAAGATGAGAAACTTTCCAAAAAAATCTACACCCACTAGTGGAGTGTCGATCCTATAGCAAGACGAGAAATCATATGAGGTTTATTAGGAACTAGAGACTGATGGTTATTGTAGGAGGAGCTAGACAGAACCAGCGTGCGGGAAGTGTAACTTCTACACCATATCAATTAGGCATATGGAGTTCCATTGGATGAGGTGGTAGAAGTAGTGTACATGGAACTTAATGGAAAGAGAAATTGTATCATTAGAGTGGTGCATCATAGGGGATTCAAATAGAATCACAAGGAATAGGGGAATGAAAATTACATGTGGTTCAGCCTACAATTATACATAGTGAGTCGAAGACATTGACAGTATGAAGCACTATTCTTGTAGCTTTTACATTAAATAGTGCCATATTTGATACTGGTGACTCTTATTACTATATATCTACAAAAATTAATAATGGTTTGAGCCTGGTGATGGATTTTGTGAGAGGTTTAGTGACTATAGATACATCGTTGGGAGTATGGTCTAGATACATCTTTATGTGAAAAGGGTATTCTCTATAGATTGGAGTGTGATGTTTCCTTTGAGATCCCTATATTCATGATATGTTAGGCTTCATCCTCATTATAGGTATGGATTGTTTAGATGAATATTGATACCATATTGATTGTTACTAAATTTTATTGGCCTTTATGTCTCCAAAGGGTTACAACAATATTCCCCATGGAGATTAGGATATTCTGAATGGCTGAGTTGGGATAATTAATCCTCAACTAAGAGATCTCATATCCCAGGTTCCTAGTCTTTTGTCAGATGATGGAGGAGAAATGCATGATAGCTTTACACCAATGCCTGAATTGGTTCAAAACGTTTTTTAGAAGATTTCTCAAGGTTTCCACCATACAAAGACGTGGAATTAACTATTGAGTTCTTGGTAGGGGCTAATACAATATTTATACAACCATATATAATGGAATCGATGTAGCTTTAAGAGATCAAGACTGTGCTGGAGGAATTGGGGGATAAGGGGTTTATTCATCCAAGTATTTCACCAAGTGGATCACATGTGTTGTTTGAAAAGAAGAATGATGGGAGTTTTCACTTGTGTGTTTACTATTGACTGTTGAACAAGATGAGTGTCAATAACCACTATCATTTTATTTGTATATTTGATCTTTGTGACTATTTATGAGGATCTTGTGTTTTATCAATGATAGAATTGATATATGTGTATCATTAGTTTAGAGTTCAAACTTCTCATATACCAAGGAATCCTTTTTAAGTAGTTATGGCCTATTTGAGTTTTTTATAATTCATTTTGGGTTGAATATCACTCTAATAGTTTTTCTAGCCTTGATGAACAAAGTCTTCCATCCGTACCTATATCATTTTTTGGTGGTGTTCATGGATGAAACATTTTTGTACTCCAAGGCTCAGGATGATCATTCCCACCATCATGCCATCGTATTGACTACACATAGAGAGAGTCATCTATATGAAAAGTTATCTAAGGGATAGATTTATATCAATTAGGAACACTTCAAGGGAACATCATCTCGAAGGAATGTGTGTTAGTGGTCCAATAGAAGGTTCTGGCTGCGGTATATTTGGAGTATCCCAATATGGTATTCGATATTTGATGCTTTTTGGATTTTAGTGGACACTACAGGAGGTTCATACACGACTTTTCCCATTTAGAAGCACCGCTTTTAGGATTTAAAAAAAGTGTATAATGATTTAATTGTCAAATGCATGTGATAATCCCTTCCATAGGATGATGAATCATTTTACAACTGCTCAAATATTGAATCAACCTATGTTAGGAGAGAAGTACATTGTGTATTGTTGCACTTATAGAATTGAACATGGAGCTGTATTGATGTAGGAAAATCATTTCATAGAATATGGGTCTAAAAAGTTGAGGCCTCACAAATGAAACTACCTTATGTATTACATTGACTTATAGGAAGTGGTTTATGCTTTGAATTGATGGAGGCATTATCATTTTGGTGATTAGTTTACTATTCCTACCGATCAGAAGAGCTTATGAAACATCTTTTCATAGGGAGATTTGAATCATCAGCAGTGAATATAGGATGAGTATATGCGTTCATTAAAAATTAAACTAGAATATACACTCAGGAAGGGAAAAAATGGTTTCAACCCTTTGAGTAGGAAAACTCATACTCTCGATGCTCATAATTCTAGTGTTGAGTGGAAGATACTGAATTTGCTGGCTGAGATGCACATTGTGGATCAGAAGAGTCAAGAGAAGATGACTCTCATATCAGTCTCAGTGGATTCTAAACTCTTGATATGAATAAAAGGCATACAATATGAAAATTTATAGTGTTTGAATATTTGGGAAAGCATTCAATGTGGAGAGACACCATCAGATTAGAGCATAGATGATGATGTGATCATCTATTTCTGGAATTGGGTTGTTTGGAATGCATGAATATGAGGTGAGTTGATGTGGGAATTTCATGCCTCGAAGTGGGTGGTACATACTTGTTTATCAAAAATGTACCATGATGTACAATGACAGTTTTGGTGGCCAGGCATGAAAAAAGAGATTGCATGGTTCGTGACTGGATGCTTCACCTAAAAGAAAGTGTGTGGGGAGGATGAACAACCAGATGGTTTGTTGTAGTTTTTTCACATTCCATAATATAAGTGAGATGACATGATCATTGATTTTGTAGTAATACATTAGAAGAATGTAATGAAAAATGATTCTATCTGGGTTTCTTTAGATCGACTAATGAAAAGCACATTTATTTTCTATATAGGACAATTTCTCAGTGGAGTAGCTAAAGGTTTTGAATGATTATGAAATCGACACTCTAAATGGGGTACCCTGAAATAAAGTTCCATATCGTGACTAATTTTTTCATTATCATTTCTGGAGGGTCTTACAAAAATCACCTAGAACCCAATTTTTTATAGTACACCTTTCCACCCACATAGACATGGGTATTAATAGCTTCCAATACAGGTGCTTTAGGATATGTTGTGGGAATTTGTTCATGAATTCGGTGGGTCTTGGGAGAAGCACTTAGGTTTAGTGGAGTTTTCCAATAAAAAGATTCAATAGGAGTCAATATAGATGGAACCATATGATGCACTTTATGGTAGGTCATTCATATCACTTCAATGATGGATAGAGGCTAGTGAGACAGTGTTGTTGGGATCCAGTATTATGTAGGAGACATCGGAGGAGGTACACTTGATTTTGAAGAATATGTATACAACTCATAGTAGGCCGATGTAATATTATGACATATGTTGATGACCTCTACAGTTTATAGAAGGTGATTAAGTATTCCATCGGGTGCTGTAAAGGTTGGGTCACCATTGGATATGGATACAAGGAATGTTGGCACTATATTTTTAGGACATTTCTAGATTTTGGAGACAATGGGGCCAGTGGGATACCATTTGTCTCTTCAACATAAATTATTAGATATGAATGATGGTTTCTATGTATCCCAACATTGGAAGTATCACCCAAACCCATCTCATGTGATCAATGTGGATGATGTCAAGTTGTATACAAATACATCCTTTAAGGTGAATGTGATACGTGTGTTGGATCAAAGTGAAAAAGTGTGGTGTGGAGAGTTTGTGCCAATAGTTCAAGTATTGTGGAAACAATGTCTTATGTAGAAGGAAACATGGAAAAGGGAAAACGATAAGAGGGATTACTATCCCTATCTTTTTGGGACAAAATATTAGAAAATCTTCAGCTGCAGCTCAAGGAAGATCTGTTATAAGGTGGAAATATTGTAAGATCCCAAACATTATAGAGTAATCTTAGGCTTGAATTCATGAACCCATTTCCAATTATTTAATTATATTTAGTTTGGGTGGTACATTGTGCTATGTTTTGGTAAAAATTATGAAAAATAGAATTATAAGGGGAAGCGTATGGTTGGTGAACAGTTAGGGAAACCCATACGCCCCGACCTAGAAAACCATGTAACCCTAGATAGTGGGGTTTCACATGGATGGCTAATGTTTTTTCAACCCATCTTCCCTAAATATAAAAATCATGCATAACTAAAATAATGGGTGCACAGTTAGCACATGATTAGGAAAACCCAAGCACCGATCCATAGGAAATAGAGAATGGTAATTTTAATTTCCCAATAATTGGTGTTAAATCCTACCAAACCACCGAAAATTCTCCAATTCAACCACAACATTGGCCCTCATGATTTTGGGATGAATTAAAATCATTATTGTGGGATTAAAAGTTCATCCTATCTATGTTATTCTAGATTCGAAGCCCAAATAAAATACCTTATCCTCTCCTAGTATGTGGATTTTATCATGTTGTTTTCTAGTTTATCCTCCTTTCTTGTCACATTCTTTAAGTGGAAGAAATTCTCTAATTTGGAAGGATATAGATATAGATTTGGTGAATTTATTTCTAGGAATGTGGATATAGACTTTGATATAAATTGATTGTGATTTTTTATCATGATTAAGGATATTGATATTCAAACACAGATCTATGTGGTTGTGCTGCTCATTTTTTTGATTTCCATTCTCTGACAGTTCATAAACGAATTAAGGTAGGTGTTGTATTATTCAAATTCAATAGCCTAAATATAAATTACATGTATGTTATGATATAATTTATATAGTTTATTTAGCATTGTAATTCAAAATTAAATTAGTTAATATGGTCAATTAATTCATTGATGAATTGGTAATTTTATTGAATAATTGAAATTGTTGAATTGGGATAATTAATTCATGAATTAATTATCATGGTATGAATTGAGGAATCTAAGATTTGATTGAATATTGATAATTATGGATTTGGGATAATAATTGATGAATTAATTGTCAAGGTATTAATTGATGCATTGGGGATTTGATTGAATAATGGATTCATGGAATTGGGATTATTAATTGATGAAGTAATTATCAATGTTTTCAATTGGGAAATTGGGGATAATTAATTGTTTAGTTAATTATAGAATTGTTGCATTACAAATTGAGAATAGTTAATTACTGAATTAATTATTATATTTTGACTATTATAATGGATAATTATTTGTTTAATTAATTAAAATTCTTGGATTAATTAATTAATTAATTAGTTAATGGTTGAAAAATGGGGTTTTTAACATTATGATCTAGGCCAATGATATATATGCATGGTTGATGAATGGGGTGATAAATATGATGATCTATGCCAATAATATACATGCATGGTAAATGAAATGGGTTCCAGATATGATGATCATAGACAATGATATATATGTATGATTGAAAATTGGGGAGCTAGACATGATGTTCTATTCATGTGATATATATACATGGATAATAAACAGGGTGCTTGACAGGGAGTTCTACAACCAATACATTCTTACTAGACTATGGTTCCGAGTTATAGTAATAATGAAATTGATGTGACCTGAATAATATAATACCAAGTGCTTTATTGAATTATGTATTAAATAAGTAACATGGCTCAGACACGGCATAGGCCGGAGTAGGAATTGAGGTAAGTGTGTCCTCGAGAACCTGGTGGTCTATGTGGTTTAATAAACAAAAATTGATAATGTGAAAACTATTTATTTATAAATTTTAATTATTTATTTATACTACTATATATACATGTTATTGACTGGATTTTTTTAGACACCGTTGGTGGTGGCCTACTGTGTTGTGCCCACACCCAACATGGTATGCAGATCGGTACCTAAATGCACATTATTATTGCAAGAGAGGTCAAGGGAAAAGGCCAGGTATTAGATGGATGATTTTGGGATGGAGCTTAGATGATAGAACCATACATTGTCTGATACCTTCTTCGGAGTCATCAGTTTATATATTTTGAGTTTTCATTTTATCATTGACTATTACATTATCATGGAATGTTTTCTGATTTCATTGGATATTGTATTTACTTAATCAATTATCTTGATATATTGGAATTATTTATGGTGATATATGATTCAATTATTTTTTATTATTTGTGTTGCTGTTTAACCCTTTAAAATAGGGTATAGTATCCCCATGAATGACTTATCAAACTCCGGCTACATTTCTAGAGCCTTTGTTGTACAGTGAGGCATGCTTTAGGTCATGTTGCGAACCAGCTTAGGGAATTGGTGTGTGGCACCAGAGATGTGATGTTACACTGTAACCCGAAGGATTTGTATTAATGATTAATGTCACACACAATATAATTATTTTAATCTTAATAAACTGAATTTTATGGGATCTGTAATGACAATTATTATTTTTATTCTTATAAAAATTTCTCATTCTATGAATCATGTTGAAATTATAAATTAAAGTAATGAACATAAAATAGATTTATTGATTCCTCTAAGAGGAAACATAAACCTTCATCAAGAAGTTTTTAAGATCTAATCATTTTAAATAAATTGATTAATTACACAAGAAATATATCTCTTACTCTCTAATTCCCACTTTATGAAAAAGTTATTTTTTTTATTTATCGTTTGTAAGGAGATGTAGTTCCACAATGCATTGATTTTTTTAAAGACGAAAATAATGTCCAAGAGAATATATGAAATGAGAGACCAATATTATAAAAAAATTTAAGAACTTCAGAATTTTCAATATAATTTATTTTAAATAAATTCAATCTCTTTGGTCTCTTGTAATAAATTATTTAAAAATTAAAATTATAACCTTGTCATTAGATTGGAATATACAAATAATAAAAACTAAATTATTAAAATTATATTTCAAAAAATTGTATAAAACAAATTCAGTAAATGTGACTTCATATTAACAATAATTATAATCATTTGATAGAAAAATAAATGTTTTCTCAAGAAATTTCTTTTTCTAAATGGATGTTTATTCATGATTTTCACACAAAATTGAAAATTTATTTTTACTAATTTTATGAAATTTATTTTTTAAAAATAAATTTAAATATTCTTGGGAAAATTATATTTGGTTGAATTTATGACAATTTTATGAAAATATTAATATTTCTATGAATAGTGGAAAATACTGATTTTTATTGAAACGAGACATTTCATTTACATTTTTTTAAAAGTTAATTTATATTTTCAAGGAATTATAATGTTATATTTGATCAAATATATTTCAATTTAATTAATATATTAAATTTCAATAATTATGACATTGAATTACTAAACAAAAACTTTTTACACTTTTCGATTTTTTCGTTGGATGCACTGTTTTTTCAACATGTTTGTGAGAAGATTTGTAAATTGAATTCATGAAATACAAGGAATTTTATTTTTAAAAATGGAGTCAATATCATTATTAATAATAATATATAATATATAATACATTCAATTTAATTTTTTACCATTATGAATAATGAAAACAGAAAAAATTAACTGTCACAGTGAAAGTAAAAATGGTTTTACGAAGGGTTAAACTAATAAAATCATGGTTTTAAATTACCTGAAATTTCCATGGACAATTATATATAACTATTTAGACCATATCACCACTAGTGATTTATTTTGATAAATTTTTAACCATTTTCATGATAATAATTTGGTTATCACGTTTTCTTTTCAAAAATTCCAATTGTGGCCTCTCCCCCAATTAAAAAAGGCCACCCACATCCTCCTAATTTCATACTAAAAAAGTCCTTTGTTTCATCCCCTAGATACCAAAATTACTTTATTAGTTCCCTACCCATATCATTGTGGCCATATTTTGATTATGAAACTCTATTAATAAGTATTTAGGAATAAACCTAAAGGGGTTCCCTGAAGAAGTGGTAAAATTCATAACATGCCTATTTTTTAAATTTTTTCCTTCACATCCATAAAACAATATTGAAAAATGATAATATAATAAAACTTGTATATACCATAAAATTATATTTTATTTTTTTAATTTAGTAGCCTATGTAAATTTCCTTTTCTATAAAATGGGAAACAATGCAATCTATCATGTGTCCGTCAGACAATCGCCTCACGAACTGATGCAATTAATTTTCCATATCCACCATTATAGGATAAATATAATGGTAGGTTTAAGTTATTTATAATTTTTTTATGAAATTTTTATATTCATTGAATTATGTAATCACATATAAGTTTTTTAATTTCAATTTTGTGGGGGATACAACAGTGTCGCTCGTGTGTACATAAGCCTACAGCCTCACAAAGATATGTGATACATTTTTTTGTTATTATTTACAAGGAAGAAATGAAATATTTATAGAATAAATGAGATATTTTTCCCAAATAATTCGTTTATAAATTTAATATCACATATAACTTTTTACATTGATTTTTTTTCGGAAAACGATAACGTTTCTCGTGTGTACGTGTGGACTGCCACCTCCACATAGCGATGTCAAATGATTTAAATTTTAATTTTACATTGATGGTAATAAGGATGCATATAATTAGTATAAATGTTATATATAACATAATTATTTTTCTATAAAGATTAATTTATAATTATTTTCCTTTCCTTCCATCTATAGGGAAAAAAGGATACAACTTTCATGAAAACATATGGCCTACCTTCTCCCTAAATGATATAATCCACATTCTACAATTTATTATAATAAATTATTATATATATATATAAGGAATATATATTAATTTTATATAATGTTTAAAATTATGTATATTATTTATATATGATAAATTTTAATGGAATAAAATACCAATTAAAACAGACATGAAAAACAGATCTTTTAGGACCAAAAACCGAATTTTAATAAGGAGTTGTTATTAAAAATGTCAAAAAAGGTACGAAGTGAATCAAATATATTATGATATATAAAATTATGGGTTTTTAATAGATTTAAAATAAATATATATTTATCATATTGGAGTTATGGACACATATGATAGAAATAGGATCTGAGGTATGGGTTTCTCGTCTCACATTTAATTTTATGATACATATTCCATATTCAATTCATATTCAATTTTTTTAGTGTCTATACTATCCATTTTATATGTTATAACATGAATATATTTCCTTTCAGGTATTATGTAGTTTTAATTAAATTTATTTCTACTATGGGGATTATGATTCAATATACTGAAGTGGTTTTTCTTTATTTCACAATCTCATCACTATTTGGGAGTTTTTATGATTATAATTCTCTTAGGATAATTATTCTGTATTAATATCTTAAAAAAAATCTTTTTGACTTATCCTACTCTTATTCGTGATCTTTTAAATCATTGAAACACTTTTCCTCTCTTTGGTACTTAAAAATATTGGGAAATATATTTTACAATAAATCCCACGTCCTTTATTCTGTTGAAAATAATTTTTCATCCAAAACTAGTATTTCAGAGAAAAAAATTTAAAAAATGATTTAACATTAACCAAGTTATCTATTATTGATTTTTCCATATTTTTTGACTTTTTACCAAAACAATTTCAGATGATTCTTCTTACTATTTTCTGAATGTGGAACTCAATAATATTTTTACAATATTGTGAAATGAATGTTTTTTGGCATGTAAGGAATTACCAACCATCATGAAAAATAATTCATTGAATCTTAAATTAATAGTTTACAATGAAATTTTAATATCTATTTTTCTTAATATTACATAAATTTTTTTTGTAAAATATTTTTAGATACAAAATTTATTTACCTCTAGAATATTGTTAAAGGAATTTTTATGGTATTCCTATTCATAAGAAACAAAAAACTTTATTAAACTTATGATCCATTGAGAATATGTAATAATAATGTGATCCTTATTATTTATCTTAATGGTTTATGATCAGTTTGACTGGGGTTCTACTATTTTGATACAATTCTCCATAATAGTTAGAATGGTTAACAGCTAAATTTATGAATTGGGGAATATATTAAAATTTCATATTAAATTTTTTAAATATCAATTTTCATGTTGATTATGTTTCACTAATTTCATATAAATAATTCATTAGAATTCTTATGTCATGGATGGGGCCTTCTATATCCCGTCGATGTATTGGTATGAATAATGAAACAAACAAGCATGGATAATTGGTTAAGGGATTACCAATTTATTAAATATGTATTTTCATGAGGGCGTGACAATATGGTTATAATGTTTGATATTATGAATTCCCTAATTATGATAATAGTTATATATGTGCACATAATTATTCAATTATTTTGAATATTCATGTATATGTTTCAATCTCATGTTATTAATTATTTGGAATTATATGATAATCAATTATTATTTTCATATTTTCCTAAATGTTCATGTATGAGATTTAAATTACAAGAGATTCAGTTATTTACCATTCTATATTGATTATTACTTATTTATTTACAAAATATTCATTGTATATATACCCCTACTAAGTATTGAACTCAACATGATCTTACGTACCTTTCCCCATGATGCCATGATTTTTATTAGGTATGATATGTAGGGTTATGCTAGAGGAATTAATGATTCACTCAAAGAGAAAGTTGTGTTTTATTTTATGTTTTAAATTTTATTTTGGGAATAAATTATGTTTCTAGTTTACCAACACTATTAAAATATTTTGACATTTGGAATGTGATTTCATATATCGATAGAAAATGTAAAAATTTAACCACCTGAATGTGCACCATTAGAGTATTTTTTCACTTAGAGGGGGATGGGGTTAATCAGTGATACTCTTATTCTATTATATATCAATTCAATCGAATAAACCTTCATATCCTATAAAATATTTATTTCCCTACTAAGAAACCAATCAACCCACATCAAAAGGAACACAAATATTTGTAAATTTCACTATTTAATAAAAATAGCTACGTCCTAGGTAAGGTTTGGAAATGACCAAATAGCATACAATCCACTAGAAATAAATTGTTGGATTACAACGAGTAGGATGTACCGTTACACTCGTGTAGCGCTATAAAACAAAACAACTAGTGCATGTGCACCCTCATAGCACAATATAATAATACATTTGTTTTGTAACATATCAAGTTACCTGTTCTTATTTTCAGTTCACCAAATGTATTCAATTGTAAAAAAATATTCATTCCCTTACCCAGGAGAATGGTAAGAACCTCTTGGACTATGTATGATAATCTGTCCAATTACCTTGAGTACGATGCTCCCATCCCTATTCTTCTCATTCATATATTTTAATTTAATACAATTTAATAAAATCAACACCACTATAATACTTGCATACAATATTCATGACAAATAGAATCAGGGCCACATAAAAAAATATGTAATTGTCAATACAATTATAATCAACATCACTTCAAAACATGAGACCAATAAAGAGACTCAATATGATTATTCCTCATCACCATAATCCCAATACAAAATCACCTAGTACGGGAAACTTGAAACTGACTAATTCAGCCTGATATGATGAACACTATAAAACAATAGTGAACCTGAATACTCTTCACCTCGTCTTATCTCTCTAAAAGCCAGAGCTTCGCTCTCCTTTACTGTGAACAGTAATCCTTGTCATACTGTACAATTTACCTTCCCCTTTTATATGTGACAAATGGTGAGAATCCAAAAGTTTTTCCCACTCACTCATATTTTCCCAAATTTTAATTTTCCCTCAAAATTATGAGATACATTTTGATTTCCCCATAGTTTTTAGAAGCTTCTCAAATCTTCTCTAAACATCATTTAAATCATCAGATCTGTCATTTGTATCACCATAACCATTTATTATTCAAGAAATCCAAAAATATTTTTCTTTTATAAAACCATAAATGTGGGTACAATTGTTGAGTACGATAGTTTCTGGGTACGATGGTCAATAATCTGCGCAATATCTTACCTTTTTCTTTCACCTATGATTATGATGAAAAAAAATTCATTTCCTTGTCAGCATGATAGGTAATTCTATCAGCAAGACTATTTCATCGGCAAGACTATTCCATCGGCACGACTCTTTTTTCTTTTCCATTAGCCTGAGTATTTCCTCTTCCATCAGCATGACTATTCCATTAGCATGATTATTCTCATCAGCACGATTATTCCAATTAGCACGATTATTCCCATCTACATGAATATTTCCATCACCACGACTATTCTATCGGCACCACTATTCCATCGGCATGACTATTCCATCAGCACGAATCTATGTCCAATGCAAAAAAAGTCATTTTTATGTCGGAATGACAAGAATCATCTCTTATTTCATCAACATGACTATTCAATCGGCATGACTATTCCCTCACCACAACTAAGTGTCTGATGCAAAATTATGTCATTACCATGTCGGCATGACATGTATCATATATTTTTTCATCGGTAGGACTATTCCATTGGTAGGACTATTCCATTGGTATGACTCTGAGTCCAATGAAAAATAATTTCATTACCCTGTCAGCATGATAACCATTTACATTGGCATGAATATTTCATCGGCATGAAAATTTCATCAACATAACTATTCCATTGGCACGACTCTGAGTCTGATGAAAAATAAATTCATTACCATGTTGGCATGACATGCATCATATCTTCTTTCATCGTCATGACTATTCTATCGGAACGACTCTAAGTTTGATGAAAAACAAAGTCATTACTATATTGGCTGGAAAAGCATCATCTCTTCTTTCATCATCATGACTATTCTACCAGCATGAATATTCACATCATCATCACCATTCATAGTTTTTAAATAGTCACCATAATTCACATCTTATTAATAGTCACAAACATTCATAGATTTTACTAACCCCTTTCTTCCATTGATCTTTCATCATAAGTTCAACCACTTTACATATGATTTATGAGAATTAAAAAATAGAAACGCATCGTCACATTTTACATTTTAAAGTATTATAACATTCCATTCATTCTAGTTCATTTATTTCCATCTCATCCTGAGTACAGACGTTCTAAAAACAATAGTCTGATTCTTTTCAAAACAAAGAAAACAAAAAACAATTGTTTCCAAAAACAAAGTGAAGTTATTTATTTTCATCAAAACCATCCACGACAACAAAATATAACTCATGAAACCTTCACCCCCTTTATCATTAGCTTGGTCCAAACAATATCCCCATTTTAATATTATTATCAACCATTTTTCATAAATTACTGTACTTCGTTACCACAATCAATGGATTACATTTCAATAATTCTAAGCCTATGTGATCTTACTCATTGTAGGAAACATGAATCATTAATAGAAAATCCATGCTATAAAAAATTATCATGACAGAATCTTTCTTATCATCATTCTTCCAAAAAGACAAATAGAATTCATTTCCTAAAACCACTCCAAAAAATAGTTAGAATAGTTTAGTCCCAAAATAATGCTGAATTCACAGATTACCCACAACTCTATCTATTATGCAATAAAATTTTGAAACCAAAAAATTATCCCCCATGAAAAAAATACAAAGGTAAGATGAGAGAGGGGATAGAAACACATACCTCATCCTAGAAGAGAAAGAGGTTATGCACCCATGTTTAACCTCACTTTTGAAAATGATTCCTTCTATAAAGGTTTTCTGAAAATATCATCAACTTGTACTAATGTTGTAACATACTCCAAATTCAATCCATTATTCTCCACATTCTCTTTGATTAAAATATATTTGATATAAATATGTTTCTAATGATAATGTTGCACTATATTCTTGGTGAAATTGATTTTCACATCCTAGTAGCAGGGTTAACATCACTTCCACAACTAAATCTGCCAATTTTGTTTTCATCCACATAAGTTGAGTAGTGTCTTGAGTAGCAGAAACATAATCATCTTCAGTAGTATTGTGAGTTACTGAATTTTGTTTCTTTGAATGCCAACTAACATAATTCTTTCCTAGAAAGAATAAACCAGTAGATGTGGATCTTCTATTATCAATATTTCTTACCCAATATATATCTGAATACACAATGAATTCAATACAATTTGTGGTATAATATTTGATTCCAATGTGTTTTGTGCCATTTATATATTTGAGAATTATTCTTCAAGCATGTTAATGATATTATTAAAGAGAAGTTTGATATCTTTCACATAATGTAATAGAATACACAATGTTGAGTCTTGAGGCAGTCAAATACAATGGACTTCCAATCATCTTCCAATACTCATTTTTATCAAATTCTTTTCCTTCTTCATCTCTACATAGCTTTATTCCCCCTGAAATGGGTGTGGAAATAGGTTTTTAATTTTCTATTCCAATACTCTTGAGAGTTTAGTTTTCATAATTTTCTTGGGAGAGAAAAATGAATTGTTTCTCTTGTTAGATTTGTAACCCAAGAAAGTATTTCATTTATCCTAGCATGGAAATTTCAAAAAAAAACCTTCATTTCTTCAGTAAATATTTCTCATATTCTTTCATTATTCATAGGAAAGATAATTTCATCAACATAAACAATTTAAATGAGGGAATACTCTTGACTTTCTTGGATGTAAATATTTTATCGACTCTATATTTATTAAACTTCCTCTTTCTTAAGAACGTATACAATTTGGAATACCATGACCTTGGAGATTGTTTTTGGCCATACAATTCTATTTTCAATCTTCACAAATAACCTTCATCTTTTCTGATAACAAAGCCACAAGGTTGTTCAATATAAACTTCTTCTTCAAGATCTCCATTTAGGAATTCAAATTTAATATCCAATGGAAAGATCTTATAGCCTCATTGTGAGGAAATATCAAGAAAGATTATTATTGTTTCAAGTATTTCCATGGGATAAAAGTGTTCATCAAAATCAATAACCTCAATCTGTGAATTACCTTTGCAAAACATTATTGCTCTGTTTATTATAACATCACCATTTTCATTCAACTTTTTTTGGAAAACCCTTTTTGTGCTAATGTGGTTTTTGTTTTCAGGCTTGGGTTTGAGTTCCAATGTATTATTCTTTTCAATCTGATCTAATTCTTCATTCAATGATTGAACCCATTCAGGATTCTCAAAATCTTCTTTCACATTATTCGGTTCCACATTTGAATACAAAGAATTATGTGTAATATATTTTTTTCTTGTTTGAACCTTCTTATGTTTATCACCAATTATATTTTGTTCTCCACATGTTTCCTTAGCCTTAGATTGGATTTTTGATTGTTTTCCTCATCCCTGGAAATATCTTATTCTGATTTTTTACATTTATTAGGATTATAATTGTTTGTATCCTTATTAGAATTATCATCTTCATCTTTCTTAACTTTATTGTATGCCTGAACATGTTTCTATTTCTCATATACTTCAATCAATTTTACATCAACTTAATCAACAATTATTTTTATTTCAATGTTGAATCATTTGTACCCTCTTCCTTCTAGTGAAAACCCAAGAAATATTCTATCCTCACCTTTATTCTCATACATACCATAGTTTCCATCATTATTCTTTCTAATACAAGGACTCCTGAAAACTCAAATGTGCTTCAAAGTTGGTGTTTTTCCATAAAACCATTCACAGGGAGACAAACCTGATTGAGGCCTATAGAACCAATGGTTTTGAATATAAACAACAATACTCATGGATTGTCTCCTACTTTAATGAGAATGTCCATTATCAAGTTACATAGTTCTTCCCATTTCCACCAGGCTTATATTCATTCTTCCAGTAACCTTATTTTTTTGGGAGTGTATGGAGAGCTATACTCATGATTAATTCCATGCTTCTCAATATAGTCTTCAAACTCTTCACTTCTGTATTCACCACCATTATCAGTTCTCAATTTCTTCATAGAATACTCACATTCTTTCTCAACATTTCTTCTGAAACTTTTAAACATTTTCAAAGAATCTTATTTGTGTTTCATGAACATAACACAAGTAATGTGAGTAAAATAAACAATTAAATTTATGAAGTACTTATCTCCAAGTTTTGATTCTTTTATCATAGGCCCACATATATCAAAATTCATCTGCTCCATGGGTTTTTCTGAACTAATATCAACTTTCATATGCATAGAATTTGTAATTTTTTACTTTCTGGAAGATAGTGCAACACCAATATCTTATTCTTAGCATATCAAGAATGCCTCGAACACTATCTCTTTTATATAACTTGCTCATGTTTCTCTGACACATATGTCCATGTATTTTATGCCATAATGGATTCTCTTCCACCATACTCAAATAACAAGAGTGTTTTTAATCACCAACCTGAAACAAATTTCCTTTCTTATGTTGGACTCATGTAACAATAATTCTATCTTCCTCAATTTTAAAAAAATTCATCTTTCTTGAATATAACATTGTTTACCTCATCACAAAATTGTGAAACACATAAAAAGTTTTGTTTCATCTCATCAACATGCCATGTTTTATAATATTTCATCGTTTCATTTCCAATAATGGATAACAAAACACATTTTTCTTTCAAGGATTCATTATTTCCAAATGTCAATATGAATATTTTATAATTTTTAGATCCATCAATAATTTCATGTCTCCCTTAATGTGAGAAAAACACTCATTATCATGTATCTAGGGATGTTCTCCTTTCATTTATTTTAATGTTGTTTCAACAAAAAGTGGATTTTCTCTTTTCTTTTCATTTTTCACCTTCGAAATTTGAGAATTGAGAATCTTTTGCTGTGCTGATAACAAAACAAGAAATCCTTGTGTGAGAAGTCCAGGTTGATCACATCTTTCACAAATAGTTTCCAAGGGTTGGAATATATTTTCAATCTTCACATCATTCTTTTCAGATTTCATCAAGAAAACCTTTTCATTTTTCTTCCTTTTAGAATATTTAATCCCCCTCAATCTATTTCTTTCATAACCCGGGGGATAATAGTAATTTTTTTGATTGAACCAGCACAAACTTGATGTGTTCCCCAATCCCCCCACTATACCAGAAATACCCAAAAAATAGTATTTTCCTCTAAAACCTCCATACTAATAGGAATTGTGAAAGCATTCCTCATCCCTCTATATTTCACATTCAATTTTATTTCTCTTCTAATTTTCAACATTTATTGGAACAGAAGTATTTGAAAAAATTTCAGATCCAGATAAAACATTTTCAGACTCATGATGTTGTATAACTTATGAATTCTTCACTTTGGCCACATACATACCTTTCCAAGCATTCTTTATTTCAGACACAATTCCAAACATCTTCTCACCCTTTGAAGGTATCTTTTGTTGAACCTTCTCACGTTTCACATTACGAGAACATTCAACAACTTCAGTGATAGTGTTTTGGAAACATGGATTTTCTTTTTAGCTTCAGAGAGTTTTTGATAGAAATGTTCCAACTCATCTTCTTTTGCGTTAATCTCTACTTTTAAATTAACATTCGGATTATTTTCATCTTCAAAATAAATCTTTAAATCACTAATCTATTTAATGGTATTTTCTTTCACACCAGAAATACATTCTTAGTTTTATGAGCATTCATCTTCCAATTTTTTTTGGCTTTTCAAGCCTTCTCATATTTCATAGAAATTCTATATAATCTACATTCAAATTCATTTCAAGTTGAGTTTCTTCTTCATCAGAACTATGGCTTCCGAATTCTTAATAATTTATAGTTTCAATGAATGTATTTTCATTACCATACTCAATGGATTTTTTGAGATTCATAATTACTCTCTTCTTCTTCACTATCTTTGGACAAGAAACTTCTTCTTTTTGATTTGAAGAAATTATTTTCTCTTTCTTTGTCTCCCTTTTTCTTCCACGATCTTATAGTCTTTATTTTATCAATATTAATATCCCCTTCTTTCTTTCTTCGAGGAAAGTTATTTAAAAAGTGACCAAAACCCTCACATTCAAAACATTTCAAGGGATGTTTCCCTTTTTATTTACCTTTACCTCATTTAACATTGTTTGAAAAAAAGGATAAAATTTCATTTAGATTTTTACATACCGCATTTTCAGAGTTAGAATCACCAGCTTCATCTTCAAAAAGATTTTTTTTTGTCTTTTCACTCTTCATATTCTTGAAGAACATTTCTATATCAACCATTTTTTTCTCTTCATATAATTCCCTATTCTCATTTCATGTGTTATAATAGTTCTATGTAAATCATCATGAGATAGTATTTCATGATCTCTATCTTCCAATGAAGAAACTTTTTCATTGAATTTATCAAGTATGATTCTCTAGATCTTTTCAAAAACTGTAGACTCTTTCATCTTTTCAAAAATACATCTAATATTAATCACAATGGCATTCACCTTAGTAATGAATTACCTAACAGATTCTTTCTCACCCATCTTGAAATATTTATACGTCAATATATATATTTGTAACATTTCCTTCATCACTTTTGTATTTCCTTCATATATGTTTTTCAACTTATCCATTATACATTTAGTTGTGGAAACACCTTTCACTCTCAAAAATTCACTTTTAGAAAGTGATAATAATATAGAATTCTTGTCCATTAAATCATTCTCAAGAATATTCTTGTCAACGGGTGTAAGCGGAGCACTGTCATCAATGGGAGGAAACCCAACTGTTGTAGAATCAAGAACAACATAGCTGATAGACTTAAAATATGGAAACATTCTATCCTTCTAGATATGATATTTCTTTCCATCAAAGACTATAATACCTATTCTGTCCATACAATTCACATTCTTCTTCAGTAATGAATAACGAATGGATCCTAGCTCTGATGCCAATTGAAAGTGCCCCATCAGAGTATTGTATCACTGAGAGGGGGAGGGGTGAATCAATGATACAATTTTTCATTTACATTACAATTAAATTGAAACAAACATCATATCTTGTAAAATATTTTAATTCCATGCTGAGAAACCAATCAACACACATCCAAAGGAACATAAATATTTATAATGATCACTATTCAATAAGAATTTCTACATCCTAGGTATGGTTTGGAAATGATAAAATACAATGCAATCAACTAGAAATAAATCCTTGGATTACAATGAGTAGGATGTACCCTTACACTAGTGTAGAACTATGAAATAATATAACTAGTGAATGTGAACCCACTTATTATAACAGGTTAATACATTTTCATTGTAACATTTTATGTCACATGTGCTTCTTTTTAGTTCACCAAATGTATTCAATTGTAAAACAATTATTCTTTTCCTTACCCAAAATAAATGAATGAACCTCTTGGACTATGTAAAACAATCAGTCCAATTACCCTGAGTACGATTCCCCCAGTCCAATTATTCTTGGTCCAATATTTTGATTGAATACAATATAATACAATCAGAACCACTCTAATACATACATGTAATAGTCAGGACAAATAGAATCAGCACCACTTCAAAATAGATATATAATTGTCAATACAAATAGAATCAACATCACTTCAAATCCTAAGATTGATTATGAGACTCAGTATGATTCTTCCTCAGCCCGAGATTCGAAATATGATAACACCAAGTACGGGAAACTTGAAACCGACTAATTCATCCTGATATGATGAACACTTTTAAAAAATCTGAATTCTCTTAACCTCTTCTTATCTCTCTAAAACCTGGACCTTCTCTCTCATCTATTTGAATAGTAATCCTTGTCTAAAAGTACAGAGTACCTCCTCCTTTTATGGATGACAAATAGAAAGAATCCCAATGTTTTTACTACTTACTCTGATTTTCCCAAATTTAAATTTTCTATTAAATTATGGGATACATTTTGAATTATTCACATCTTCTCAAATCTTTTGAATATTCTAGAAACTTCATCTCAATCTTCTGCTCTTTCATATGTATCACCATACCGATTAATTATTCTAGAAATCCAAAATAATTTTTCTTTTTGAAAACCATAAATGTTGGTACAGTTGTTGAGTATGATTGTTTTTGGGTACGATTGTTTTTAATCCTCACCATCTCTTTTCATTCACTTTCACCTATGTGTCCGATGTAAAACAATGTAATTAACCTATCGACATGACAGGAATTTCGATCAGCATGACTATCCCATCGGCATGACTATTCCAGTGGCATGACTCTTTCCTCTTTCCCATTGTCATTACTCTTTCCTCTTCCATCGGTACGGCTATTCCATCAGCACGACTATTCCCATCAGCACGACTATTCCAATCAGTATGACTCTTTCCATCTGCATGAATATTCCATCACCATGACTATTCCATCAGCCCGACTATTCCATCGGCACGACTCTGTGTCTGATGAAAAATAAATTCCTTACTATTTCAGCATGATAAGAATCATCTCTTCTTTCATCGGTCTGACTATTCAATCCACATGACTATTCCATCGGCACGAAATTGAGCCCGTCACAAAATTAACCCATTAACATGTCAACATGTTATGAATTATATCATCTTTCATCAGCATGACTATTCCATTGGCATGAATCTGAGTCCAATGAAAAAAAATTCATTACCTTGTGGGCATGACATGCATTTCCATTGGTGCAACTATTTCATCTGCATGATTGTTTCATCGACATGACTTTTAGTCCAATTAAAAACAAATTCATTACCATGTCAGCATGACATGCATCCAGTCTTCGTTCATCAGTGTGACTATTCTATAAACACGACTATGAGTCTGATTAAAAAAAATTCATCACTATTTTATCATGAAAAGCATCATCTCTTCTTTAATCGACATGACTATTCTATCAGAATGACTATTCCCATCATCATCATCATTCACAGTTTTTCTATAGTCACCACCATTCACAGCTTTTTAAATATCACCACCATTCATAGAATTTACATACCCTTTTCTTCTATTGAAATTTATTAATAAGTTCTAAAAAATTACATAGGATTTAGGATATGTCCAGAACAACAATTCATCATCACACTTAAGATTATAAAGTATCATAACTTTCCATTTATTATAGTTACTTTATTTCCTTATCATCCCGAGGAAAAACATTCTGAAAAAAAGAGTCTGATTCTTTTCAAAACGAAAAAAAACTCAAAACAATTTTTTACCATAACAAATTGAAGTGATTTATTTTCACCAAAACTAACCTTGAAAACAAAATACAACTCATAAAATCTTCATCACCATTATCATCATCTTGGTCCCAACACTACCAACACTTCTGTCACACCCAGTTTTTTTGTCTTTGTATTGATCTTGTTCATTGGAAATCCAGATCCTTTTAGTGGGTATTTGGTGAGATGAATCTTGAGTTTTAAAGTTTCATATATTTATAATAACCCTAATATGGTTTCCCCATTGTTTATTTATTATTTTTTGAAGAAAGTGTGGTTACTTCATGATTTGGGGCAACAGTGAGCCCATTTCCAGTTTTAAAAAAATTGAATCTATTTCTTTTATAACTACTTTTTTTCATCATTTTTCACCCATTACACTTCCCCCTTGTCCTATAATGATATATTGAAACTTCCTTATCCTTTTGGACCCCCAATAAATTAATAATAATGGTGAATTGTGGTAACTTATTTAGGTATTGGGCCATCCCATGGGCCCATTTCCTATTTTAAAAACAATATCTGTTTCTTCTATATATAATTAAATTTATAATATTTTTCGGTGATTCCACCTCCCCATAGAATCCAATAGACCTATCCTCACCCCAATTATCTATTTACCCTATTTGGAGCTCATATGGGTCTCGTATTAGGGTGAAAGTTCTCACATTACCTCAAATCTCCTAGAATTGATAAGGTAAATAGTATTATACATAAATCATTCAATTCGTGATCTTTTTCAAAACAAATCTTGTTTAACTGGTACTGAAAGACCTTAAGAGACTCTCCATGATGTTTCATCCCATTCCCTTTTCTCTATGGGTGCAGATATAATGGAATACGAAGAGTTTTCATGTGGAAAAGGTGAGATTTCATCTCTTTTATCCTCCCTCTTCTCCCTCCTCTCATTATTTATTGGTTTTATAATCTCACATACTAATGATAGACCTAGGGTTAGGTTATACCATGGTTTTTGATGGATTTTAAATTAATTTAGGTGTGGTCTTCATAGTTTTAGGGTTTATAAACCCATGACAGGTGATTTTGGGTGTGCGTTTCCATTATGCCCAGGTTTTGAGGTAGGATGTCCCTTGCACAAATCGTTATCGTTTAAGTATCATCATTTTAATTAGGTTATAACCTTATTTATATGATATTTTCTGCTCTGAAACTTTGTTTCTAAAGGTTTTGTGTGCAAATTATGTTTTATGACTTATTTTGATAAAAATATTGTTGTTTTGTATAAATGTACACTCCTATTGTTTGATAAATTATTCCATGAGATTTAGCACATGGTTTATGGTATTTTGAATATGTCTTAGTAGTTTTAATAACATTATGGAATGAAAATGGTGTTTTATCACTTTTAAAGTGCTTAATATAAGTTATTTTTTTAAGAGTCCATGCCATGTGTTCGGTAAATTGCACGGTTAGATTTTATATGTCTAGTGCAATTTAAAATAATTGGTATGGATTTATAAATATATTGGAAGCGTATAAGAAAATTATATTGGGATCCTTTTATGGATTTAAAATTTGGATTTCGTTTTACAAAAAAATGGTTTTTTTTGTTTACAACATTTTTGGCCCGAGTTGCCGGAAAATGGCCCGTTTCACATTCTTATAAAAATGGCCGTGTTTTGAATATGTCACCTGAGTGTTTTAAGGGATTTATGAATGTGGTGTTATTTTTTTAATGGTTTTTACACACCTCCTAAATAAAATTTAAATGCATAACTTTTTGAAATGTTAGTTTTGAGAAAATGTTTATAGGACCTTTTGGCCTTTCCTAAAAATGAATGAGTGTTTTACTTGTATATACCAAGCTGTGAAATTGATATTGTTTTATGGTCCATGAAATGATTTAATTAAATATTTTTAGGGCTTAAAAATATTTTCTGGTATGGTTTTGATGTGGTTTCATAATTTAAAGAGTGTTTTTGAATGAGTTTTATGTGCAAAGCCTCAATACACTCGTTGAAATTGTTTTACGAAAATATTTAGCAGTTTTTTGATTCGTGAAAGAAATGTGAATAATGTTTGTGGGATGCTTGTGTGTTTATGGTTTGGGAATTCTCTTTTTATGTGAAATTTGTATTTGATAATATGTGTAACTTGATTGAGCACTAAAGGGAATCCTGGGTATCTAGGTGGGCGGACGTGTACTAGTATGCTAGTGATCCTATGGGGTTTGGCCCATGTTTCACAAAGCAAGATTGATGATGACAACACTAACTAAACTATGGTGATGATGATGGTGGGGGACCACTAGGTTATGGGTATTATCCTTACGAGTGGCTCATGTACACGAGAAAAAAATATTTATTATGGTTATATTCACCAAGATACGAGGTACCTGGAGCTCACAACTGACTAGTGCCTAGGGGTGTTCCCGTGACTTGTGCTCATTAGATCTTTTGTACTCACCGTCGACATACAGTGTTTTTGGTTAGTAAATTAAGTAGTGTGTGTGATTTATTTAAAAGTTAAAATTATTTAATGTACCCCTCTTGAAAACTATTTTCATTTTGAAGTTGCACCGCTTTGAAAGTTGTTACTTGCATTCTTGTTTATAAAACATGCAAGTTTTGGTCTGGTAATTTTTTTATAACATGGGACCTCTTTTGGAAGACATAAAATTATATTTATATTTAAAACATGAAATTGATGTTTCTTTTATTTTAAAGTATGTGCACTAGGAATAGAATATCAGGGTAACCTACTGAGTTTTAATACTCACGCCTATATTCTTCTTATGTTTTTAGCCCTTGTGAGGGTTTCAACATGAGTTCAATCACCTTGGGAGATGTGTGATCATTTTGTTTGAGGGTGACCAGTGGGGTCATATGGATTTAGTTGGTTATCGGGTTTGTTCAGTTGAGTTGTTGTCTTAGTTGTACTTTCAGTTTGATGTACTAATAATGTTCAGTTCAATTTTTATATAAATATATTTTGGGCTGTCCATTTCTTTCCGCTGTTTGTTTGATTGTTCATATATGGGAGAAATCGTTCCATGGTGTTCTATATTGATACCATTGTTTCTTGTTGCTATCCCAGGAGGATCGGGAATTCCTCTCAGGACTTGTCGCGGGCTGGCCTGACTGTTTCAGGGTTGACTCAGACTGGTTCGTGACAAAATGGTATCAGAGGAGGTCGACTCTTAGCAGACCTTTGTTTTTAGAGAGATATTATTATTTTGGGGATGTAAAGGTAGATGGAGTAGGATTTTTGGGACTTGAGGGGTAAGTACAGTAAGAGCATCGTGAACTCTTTCTCGTTCTAATCCTCAGGTTTTCATGGAATGTCTGGTTTTATTAGTTTTCTTTGTTCAGGTTGATTGTTTGGTGTTGGGATATGACAAGGGGAGTCTGACTAATGGCCTCTGTGAGCTCACAGGGCCTGGAAAGCCATGTGGAGCTGGGGAATTGTCATAATAAGTCTCTCTGTGTTGGTTTTGTGTTTGACATATAGCCGCCAACCATATGGTTAAGTCACCCAATGACACTGGTTCCCTTTTTTGGGTCTCTAGAAAATTTATTGAATTCAGAATTTTTGTTTTGAAAATCCTTGTGTGAGAATTTTGGAAATGGGTTTTAAAGGAAGGATTGGATTTTGAAATATGAAAAAGGGGTGTTTTTTAAAAATAAATATAATAATGGTTTTAGAAGGTTGTTTTTTTGCTAATTTTTTTTGGATTAAAGTGGAAATGATTTAACGTGATTGGATTATCCAAAATCTAATCTTGTGGTTTGTTGGAATAAAATGTTTTGAAATTGTGAATCATTTTAAGGTGATTCTGAATCTTTGTTTTAAATGGTGTATTTTGGGATGTTAAAATGTTTTTGAATAGGATAAATTACTTTTGGAAATTGGTTTTCGTTGGTTGGTGTTTTCTTAGAAAGGGTATTAGTCTCAATGGACCTCTGATTATGAAAATATACCTTGCTGAATTTTAAAAAATGGGAAGTGGTTGTTTGTAGTGGCTTGGTTATTTTAAAATTTTTCAAAAATTAAAAGGGGTAGGTTATTAAGAAAATGGAACTTAATGAATGGTGGTTTTTGTTAAATATTAAAAGGGTTTTTTTGACTTTGTGGTTGGTGTTCCTTTTGAAGGTAAATAATTTTTGGAATGATGTTGTTTTGTTTTAGCCTTTGGTGTTTTTATGGGTGCTCACATACATGGTTTTATTCATATCTAAAAGGATGACCTATATGGTATGGTGGTTGGGTTCCTGGGGTGGCATGTAAATGTGCACGTGGGTGAGACTTGATGAAACACCATTAGTGAATGTGAAAACCAACCAAGTTAGTTTGTTTTTCAAAAGTGTTTTGAGATGAACATTTGTGGCCTTTTTTTAAACCAATGGTTATGTGGCTTGATTTTTCTATGTATTAGAATATTTTTTTATTCATTAATCTTCCTTGTGATCTTGGAGTCATACTATTATTGTATCTTGAGATGAGATCATGTTGGTGGCTCAGTTTTGGAGTAATGTTCATTGGGTTCCTAAAGACGAGTTTGATGTTGTGATGTGGCCATGGATAGTTCTCCGTTGGAAATAATTCATGCTGATCAACCTAAGGATTCATTTCAAATGATAAATACACCTCTTTTTATGATGCCTCAACCTATTTGTTGGAATAGATAGCTGGTTGGGATCGATTAAAAGTGCTTCTAGGTCGTGATAATTCTTTTGGACATAGTAGTTGTGTTCAGTGATGTTGATGTGTTTCGCCATATTCTTTGTTTGTTCTTCCCCTAATTTGGAGTGAGGTAGAATTTTGATTTGAATCTATGAGTTTCTATTTAGATTAAGGTGTTTTGTTGAGCATGTCAGTTGTTTTTGAGTGGTGTAATCCTTAGAACCCTGAGTGCGGTGCAACAAATGCTTCAAGAATCATGGCTCCTGCCATACGCCTCAGAGTGAATCTTTTCACGTAGTCAGGAAATATCCATAGGTATGGGGAGCCTAACCCGGATCCTATCTCCACCATTATGGTATGGTAGTTTCTATGTATCTATTGTGGTTCCTCATTATTGTGAATTTCCCTTTGTCACAATAAGGGTGGTGGAATTACCCCTCACACAGTGACTATTGTTATGCCTTCATGGATGTGGGTTTTCGATCAATGTCCCTATGTGGACCTCCTGTGAAAATAGGGTGTGGTCTTGGTGTTACCTATTCATAGGTGGAGAGTTTTTGGTAGTAGCTTTGTTTCTTTTTTAGTTTCAATAGCCTAATTATTGGGTCCCCTTCCCACCCCTCCCTGAGTGGTGGGGGTCCAGATCAGTGCTGAAATTCTTGGCCTAGTTCTTGTCCCCTCCATTTGGGAGTGGGTGGTTTAGATGTCCATATTGTAAGCCTATTAACTTGGTATTGTAGGTTTTTTTAGGAGAGTTTTGTTGGGCTTGTGTGAGTGAGGCCCAATTCTATCTCATGTTGAATTCTTGTCTTTTCGTTGCTAGTTGGTTTCTAATAGTGGGGAGACTCACCATGGGTCCTATGGATTTTCATCCTAAGAACTTTTCTAGTGCTAGTTGTTTCTTAATGGTGGGGAGTAAATTCTGGAATCACCTGTAATATTTGGTTTTTGTGTGTTCTCTTTGGTTTGGGTGATGGTTGGGTTCATTGGGAGAGGGCCCACCAATCGGGTTCTTGGCTTGGTTGTGGAGGTGGTGGCTTGATATTTCCAATGATTTTCTTAAAGTAGTTGTGAGTAGTGTGTTTTTTTTGAGCTAGAGGATTAACATCTATTGATGGTTTACGATATTTAATTTTATTGATAGTATGGATCATGTTTTTATGTAATCCTTAGGTGTTGATTTTTCAGCCGGAAAGTGTTGTGGATTTCTTGGGGCAGAAAGCTTTAATGGTGGGGAGATTTGTCATACCTAGTTTTTTTGTCTTTGTATTGATCTGGTCCATTGGAAATACATATCCTTTACATGGGTATTTTGTGAGATTAATCTTGAGTTTTGAAGTTTCATATATGTATAATCACCCTAATTTGGGTTCCCCATTGTTTGTTTAGAAGTTTTTTAAGAAAGGGTGGTTACTTTATGATTTGGGTCAACCGTGAGACCATTTCTAGTTAAAACAAAAATGAATTTTTTTCTTTAATAACTCCTTTTTTTTTCATCAATTTTCTCCCATTCCACTTCACCCTTGTCCTATACTGATATATGGAAACTTCCTTATCCTTTTGGACCTCATATAAATTCATAAGCATGACTAATTGGGGTTAATTATTTAGGTATTGGGCCAGCCCATGAGCACATTTCCTATTTTAAGAACAATAATTGTTTCTTTTAAATATTATTCAATTTTTAATATTTTTTGGTGATTCCACCTCTTCCTCGAATCCAATAACCCTATCCTAACCCCCATTATCTATTTACCCTCTTTTTATCTCATATGGGTCGTGGATTAGGGCGAAAGTTCTCATGTTACCTCAAATCTCCTAGAATTGATAAGGTAAATAGTTTTATACATAACCCATTCAATTCGTGCTCTTTTTCAAAAAACTCTTATTTATCTGGTTCTTCCAGACCATGAGAGACTCTACATTAAGTTTCATCCCATTAACTATTATCTAGGGGTGCATATCTAATGGAATATGAAGAGTTTTCTTGTGGAAAAGGTGAGATTTCATCTCCTTTATCCTCCCTCTTCTTCCTCCTTTCATTATGTATTGGTTTTATAATCTCCCATACTCATTATTTTCCTATGGTTATGTTGTCACATGGTTTTATATGTATTTTAAATTCATTTAAATGTGGTCTTCATAGTTTTAGGTTTTATAAACCCACGACGGGTGATTTCAGGTGTGCGTTTCCATTATGCCAAGGTTTTGAGGTAGGATTTCCCTTGCACAAACCTTTATCATTTAAGTTTCATCATTTTAATTCTGTTATAACCTTATTTATATGATAGTTTCTACTATGAAAGTTTGGTTCTAAAGGTTTTGAGTGCAAATTATGTTTTATGACTTATTTTGATAAAAATATTATTGTTTTGGTATAAATGTGCACTCCTATTATTTGATAAATTATTCCATGTGGGAATCGCACTTGGTTTATGGTATTTTAAATATGTATCAGTATATTGAATAAATTTTTGGCATGAAAATGGTGTTTTATCCCTTTTTAAGAGCTTAATATAATTTGTTTTTTTAAGAGTGCATAACATGTGTTCAGTAAATTGCCCAGTTGGCTTTTATGTGTCTAGTGCAATTTAAAATAATATGTTTGGATTTATAAATATACTAGAAGCATATAAGAAAATTATTTTGGGATACTTTTATGGATTTAAAATTTTGATTTTTTTTACAAACAAATGGTTTTTTTTGTTTACAACATTTTTGTCCTGAGTTTCCGGAAAATGGCCCATTTCACATTCTTATAAAAATTGTTGTGTTTTGAATATTTCACCTGAGTGTTTCAAGGGATTTATGAATGTGTTTTTATTCTATAAATGGTTTTTACAGACCTCTTTAATAAAATTTAAATGAATAACTTTTTCAAATGTTAGTTTTGAGAAAATGTTTAAAGGCCCATTTGGCCTTTCTTGAAAATGAAGGTGTGTTTTACTTGTATATACCACGTTGTGCAATTGGGATTGTTTTATAGTCCATGAAATGATTTTATTAAATGTTTTTTCTGGGCTTCCAAATATGTTTTGGTATGGTTTTTATGAGGGTTTATAATTTAAAGAGAGTTTTTTAATGAGTTTTATGTGCAAAGCCTCAATACACTCCTTGAAATTGTTTTACGAAAATATTTAGAGGTTTGTTGATTTGTGAAAGAAATGTGAAGATAGATTGTGGGATATTTTTGTGTTTATGGTTTTGGAATGGAATTTTTATGTGAAATGTGTATGTGATAATATGTGTAACTTGATTGAGCACTAAAGGGAATCCCGGGTATATAGGTGGGAGGACTTGTACTAGTATGCTAGTGATCCTGTGGGGTTTGGCCCCTGTTTCACGAAGCAAGATTGAAGATGAGAACACTAACCAAACTATGATGATGATGATGTTGGGAGACCACTAGGTTATGGGTATTCTCCATACTAGTGGCTCGTGTGCACGAGAACATATATTTATTATGGTTACTTTCACAGAGGTACGAGGTACCTGGAGCTCACAACTGACTAGTGCCTAGGGGTGTTCTCGTGACTTGTGCTCATTGGATCTTTTGTACTCACTGTCAGCATACAGTGTGTCTGGTTGGTAAATTCAGTAGTGTGTGTGATTTATTTAAAAGTGAAAATTCTTTAAATCATCCCTCTTGAAAACTATTTTCATTTTGAAGTTTCACTGCTTTGAAAGTTGTTACTTGCATTCTTGTTTATAAAACATGCAAGTTTTGGTCTGGTAAATTTTTTATACCATGGGACCTCATTTGGAAGACATAACTTTATATTTTTATTTAAAACATGAAATTGATGTTTCTTTTGTTTTAAAGGATGTGCATTGGGAATAAGAAATTTGGTCTAACGTACCGAGTTTTAATACTCACGCCTACAGTCTTATTCTGTTTTTAGCCCTTGTGCAGGTTTCAGCTTGAGTTTGATCACCTTGGGAGATGTGTGATCATTTTGTTGGAGGGTGACCAGTGGGGTCGCATGGATTTCGTTGTTTATCAGGTTTGTTCAGTTGAGTTGTTGGCTTATTTATGCTTTCTATTTCTTGTACAAATAATGTTCAGTTCAATTTTTATATAAATGTATTTTGGGCCGTCCATTTCTTTCTGTTGTTTGTTTTATTGTTAATATATGGGAGAAATCGTACCCTTGGGTACTCTATTGATGCCCTTGGTTCTTGTCGCCATCCCAGGAGGATCGGGAACACCTCTCGGGACTTGTCGCGGGCCGGCCTGGGTGACCGGTTCAGGGTCGGCTCAGACATGTTCGTGACAACTTCTCTACGGTGGTTGGGTTCATTATGGTTGGTATAAGATAATGGTTAGTACAATCCTTTGAAAATTGATTAAGGAAAACATATAATAGTGTACATAACTCTATGGTAGAGTTTGATCATAATGATAGAATAAAATTCTATTTTTTGGTAAAGAATGGATTTTTTCCTCTAAATACATCCTTGTATGGATAGTAAAAGAGGATTTGGTTATAGAAAATATATAATAGGGGTAATAAATATAATGAATGGTCATGGGGATTTTCTCATATGTTACATAGTAAATGAAAACAATCTTTATTGTGCACCATGTTTGACAATTATGATGGATATTCTTGGATTAATTCGCATTTTATTTACAAACTATTATGAAGGATTTGAAAATCTTTTTATGATTTCAATTTTTTAACATCAAAAACATGTTTATTATTATGTTATTAGCCTTGAATAAAATTTTAAATTTAAGAAAACATTGTCACTTGTTTTGGGATTATACATTATATTTCATAATGTTATGATCTAATCTAGTGTTTTTCATTATTTAGAAATGGCGCCTAGTGGAATGAGTGGGAACCATATCAATTCACGTACCTGTTGTAGGTATTTCCCTCCCTGAAATGATATTGAATCCAGAGATGAAGATATGGTTTGAACTGATCAGTTTCCAACCATATTGGCATAACTTACTCAGGTTATGATATATATCCTTTCTTGTATAGATAATTAAGCTAATAAACCATGACGTGTAGTAGTGTTATACTACACCATGTATCAGTGACCTCTATAATTCAACGAGAATCAAATCCATATTTATCTAGGAAATTGATAAGTTCCATTGAGAAGAAATTTCTTATATTAGTAAGATATAAAAGGGAGAATATTTCATGGTAGATTATCATCTCTTATGATATATGAATCAATGATGGGAATTGATTCAAAACACTAAGTATTAATAAGAAATATTAAAAAAATGGAAGGATTATATGTTAATATTCTTTGAAAACTATTTTCCTTATGATCAATGACTAGAAAATGAGAGAGAATTCTTAAGTCTAAGACAAAATAAATTTGAAAATATTTCGATATATGAAGCCAAAAATATTATTTTAGAAATACATGACATGTTCTATTTACATAATCCATTGAGAAAATTAACAATTTCAATAATGGTATTAGGGAAAATATTCAAAGGGAATTATTCTCAAAAACCATACCACCATACAAGGACATAATAATGTGTTCTATCAATATAAAGAATGAATTATCCATATCATATATCATTGAAGGGATTCAATTCAAGAATAGGATGATAATGAAAAAGGTTGATAAAGGGAAGAAGGGAAAGAAGGATTTTCCACCATGTGACAATTATTGAAAGAAATTCACTGGTAGTTTTTTAGGGTAATGGGAGATTTCTACATTGGTGTAGAGAAAGAACACCATTATCGTGAATTCATGGGAAAGAATAAAATTTTCAATGGTAAGTTCTTTAATATAAAGAGATTGTTCGCTGAGAAAATGAATACCCTTTGAATCAAGGGAATATAACTCCAATTGTTTTAAGATTTCAGGGTCATGTATATGCTATTAATATAACCGAGGTGGAATGATTAATGTACCTATGTATTTGGATTCAATGAATTTGTTGTAGAAAAATATTTTCCCATGGAATTTTCATTATAAGTATCATTATATGTACAATTTATGTACTTCAATAATTTTATTTAAGGATTTGAAACCACGTGTTTAATGGTATTGATAGCCAAGACATGTTATTTGATAAACAATATTATTTTTACGGTTATTATTCCCTTTTTTGGTAAAATTTAGGAAATATTTTTATATGGGTTATGAAAAAGTAAAACCAACATTCTAGGTGACAACCCATTGCATCCAAAACATTCATGGGGCTTAATCCCACAACCGAATGCGATAAGGGTGAAGGACCTACCACTTGACTATGTATTGCTCCATTAAAAAAGAGATTGTTTTTACATAAATTATTTTTTCAATATATATATATATATGAAATTGATTACTTTGTGATTTGGTTGTTACTATTTAGGGTTTGAGATTATTGTATCCTATTGGGTAACTTATGATAAATATTTTTTAGTAAAAATATAGGAGGAATAACTTGTTATTCCTTTTTGGATATTATGATCCATTCAAAGTTAATCTTAGTTCCTCTGGAATAAAAAAACTTGGGTATTAATTTCCTAGAATATGAAATGTAATGGGAATTTATTGCATCTCAACCAAGGAATGAAATTATATGTATATTTTCATGTGTTCTATATCAAAATAGAAAAAGGAAAATCTCAACTCTTGAAAAAATATCATAATAGAAAACACTTTTTCTATTAAATTCATTTTTGTTGAACTAATTTTATTCCAACTCTGATTTATGGTTTTATAGGGGATAGATTTCCATTACCATGTTCTCTATCACTCCATATTAATACTTAGGTGTTATAATTCTCTTCTATGTTCATATTTTTATTATGAACCAATTTTCTCCTACTTAGAAACATATTAATGTGTTATTCTTATTATAATTCATACTTCCCACTCTCTCATATCAAAAGGGTATTCTATTAACCCTTCTGCAAATGTGATATTTTTGGATGGTTTTTTCAAATTTCAAATCCATGATTATCGAGATCAATATTAAATTGTGAGGACACAATTTTTTAATGGGGTAGATTGTATTGGCCCCATATTTTATAATATAATATCTTATTTAATAGTTTATGTGACAAAAACACAATTTCCATTAGAGTATGTTATAACTAGATAATGTACAATATATGTAAATTTAAATAAATTCAATCTATTCAATAACTATTAATTCAAAAAACATCGTGTTTGAACAAAACAAGATAATCAATTGAAATATTATTATTTAATCCAAACTAATAAAAAATATATATTTTGTTTTTGGGAATGAATAATATGTAATAAATTATTAAAATTAAATGTTTTACTCATGTATAAATTAAATTCAATTATTATTTACTGATTAGAAATAAATTCTGAATAATTTAATGGAATGAAATGTATTCTGAAAAACAATATTTTTATAAATTAATGTATATATGTGCCTTGTGCACATAATTTAAAATTATTTTTTACAAAATTTAGAAAATTTATTTTTTAAAAATAATTTCCATTTTAAAAATATACATGTCGAAATTATTTATGGAATAATTATTGAGAATATTCTAAAATGGCTAATTTTTTGATGAATATTAAAAAATACAGATTTTTCTTGAAAACTAACTTTTTATATAGAATATTTGGAAAGATAAAATATATTTAAAAATAGTTTCAACTTAAATAAGTTAAAATATATTAAATTTGAATTTTTTTATCTAATTGGAATCAATTTTATATTCAATTTTTTTATAAAAACCATGTAAACGTTTTAAAGTTGTCTTTGCAAAAAATGATTTTTCGATGCATTTTCAATTGTAATTTTAAAAGTAATTATGCCACATAAATAAATTAAATTTAAAAAACTTGATTCCAATGTTTAAATTAAAATAATATTTATTATCTTATAAGGTAAAATTTTTTTTAACATAATAAATAGTGAAAATAGTTAAAATTATTTTTTATAGTTTAGGTAAAAATGGGATTACCATGAGGTTAAACTAAACATACAAGGGTTAAAATGACATAATGTTGTAAAAACCCCATTTGGTGGCTATATATTGACTTTATACTCTATAAATATTTACAAATACCCATTTTTAGCCTAGTTTCATGATAATTACATGTGTATCATATTATATTTTAAAAATTCCACATGTTCACACTCCACCACTTAAAGGATGTATATAATGATTAATTTAACATTTTTATTTGATATTTATGAAAATATTATAAATATTTAATTTTAATATCACATATAACTTATTAAATTATATTTCGTTGTGGGATACAATAATGTCTCTTGTGTGTACGACATACTACCTCCCCGCGAGGAGATGCGATTCATTTTTTCACTTAGGATATAAATGGATGTTCATAAGGGTATTTTTTGTTAATATATGAAATATTAATTACCAAAATATATTTAGGGAAATAAAATATCACATATAAATTCATAACATCCAAGCTATTGTAAAAAATAACAATATCGGTCGTGTGTACATATGGACTACCTCTTCCCCATAGTGATGTGAAATGATATTAAATTTATTTATAACTGGATGGTAATAAGGTTGTATTTTATAGATATAATATATTATTATGAAGAAATAATTAATATTTATTTGTTTAATAATACTTATCTTCCTTCTTCTCCATCTTTCGTAAAAAATTGAATCAATATTCATTTGAATGTATTGTCCACCATCTCCAGGAATGATATAATCCATTTTCTGTCATTAAATTTTATATATTTCTATCAATAAATATTTAAAGAATATATATAATATTAATATAATGGTTTCTGTTCTGTTGATGAAATAACAATGATCAAATTAAAAGGAATGACAATTTCAAATCAAAACATACATGGAAAACAAAGCTGTGATTATATAAAAGATCATTTGATAGAGAATTGTAAATAAACAGGCCATAAATTCACATAATTAAAAACATATATGATATTATGTTTATAATTATGGTAAATTAATATATATGTATAATAAATTTTTATTTTTTATACAATATGTGTGTACGCGAATGATGAAAATAATTTCTAACGTAAGGATATCTCATCTCACTTCTACTAATGTATATCTCATATTAAACACTTATTTCTTTTTCTTATATTACATAACTCAATTAGGATATAATATATAATGAATCTAAATCTCTTCATGGAATTTAATATTTCATTTAATGTTGTTTTTATCCTAGGGATTAGGAGTCAATGATTTCAAAAGTGCTAAGGGTTTATTTCAAAATATCATCATTGTGTGGGATTATTTATGTTTAAGACTCTCTTAGAGGAATTATTTAGTATTGATATAAAAAAATATTTACTTATCCTCATCTTATTCATGAAATGGTAATGAAATATTAAAATTTTCCCTAAATTTTGTGATTATAATGATTCGAAAGAGTTTATGAAAAAATATGACTTCATTTCTCCTTCAGTCAAAAATGTTTTTTCTTCTAAAACCTTATTTTTAAATAATAAAATTAAATTTTTTTATCATTCTAAAAAATATTTATTATATATATCATTCCTATTTCTAAATATTCTTAAAAATATTTGGAAAATAATCGACTAGTCATTTTATAAATTAGGCACTTTTTAATCATTTTAAAATAGTATGAATGAAATGTTTTTTATGTGTACAATTTACCCACTGTCAAGAAAACCATTCATTAATTATTCCAATACATTTTTATAAGAATATATGAAATTCATATTTTTCATTAATCATCTGCAATTTTATTTTTGTTCTATAAAAAATTAAGATAAAAATTTAATTTTCCATAACAATTATTTTAATGGAATGTTAGTGGTATTTAAATTTAGCAAAGACAACATGTAATTCCCAAACCCCAAAAGCCCAGAGTCGGTGTATTATTTTAATAAATTTCAATGATTAAAATAAATAAAATCCCAAAGGAAAAATCAGTTTATAAGTCTTCTAAAACGGATTACATACTTGAACCTTACATTACAATTCAATACATTAAATAGAACATAGATACTCCTTTGAGAATAACAGTATCCAACTTGTTTAACCCTACATATTAGTCGTAATACACTTCATGTAATCCTAGGAAAATAAAACATAAGAATTTTGTGTTATTATATGATTATTAATGGTAAATAATACAACATAATCATTTTTAAATAAACAAATCATTTAAGGAAAGATATATAACTTAAACACAAGCCTGTTAAACGTAATCTTGAGAGTAATATGGAAAGAGTAAATAAAAAAATTCCATTTAAACATTCACATAGATATTATAATAATTAAATAATCACATGTAATATCAATTATTCATCTTATAATGAGGTAATTCATAATGTCGAACATCTGAAACATATCGTTAAAGCCTCGTCTAAGACATCTGAAAATAAATGGTAATGGCTACGACCAAATCCATATCTGAAAATAAATAGAAATGAATTGGACATGTCCATTTCTATTTTGTCCCATGAGACCTACTGATTCATTTAGGGGTTATATCTAGACCCTCCTAACACTTTAAATGTCTAATGAATTCTACTTATGGAAGGGGTAATACATAACCAACATAAAAATTAATATTAAAACCAGGATATGGAATGTCAATACTTAAACCATATGTTATGAATGGTATCAAAATAAAACATACACGTTCAAACTAATTAATAAAAATTTGAAGGAAATGTGGTAAATGATATATTAAGAGATCAAAATTAAACATAATATTCAAAAAATCATGTTGATATAGGTGAAAATAAATCAATATAGTCATTTAAAAATTTCATTAGAAAAATACACCTTTATTAAATTGAAATCATTTATTTTAAAGTTATATAATCATTTCATTTGAAAATAAAATTATATTCTTATAAGAGAATATAAAAAATAATAAGGCATCTTGAATGACGAAAACCCCACTCACGCATTATATGTTATGGAAACCATTCTTCTGGTACTCTGTCTAAAATTCAAAAAAGGTACCTCATAAGGATATCAAAAAAAAGATTCCTTTCAAAAGATTATATAAAATTATGATCAGTGGGAAAAATATCTTTATTATTTGGTACATAATTTTCAAATAATTTTTACAAAACATGGACATGGATGATAAATATTTCCCAATAAATGTGTACATATAAAAAACCTCGGATACTAATGAAATTGTGGAATTAACCCTTACCGTAAGACTGGTTCCCTCTATATGTGTTTAAAAATCCTATATAGTAGTTTTAAAAAATTTATTAACTATTAAAAAAATAATAATAATATTTATGATATTATATGTGATTTATTTAGGACAATATATTACCTATTTATTTACAATTCCATGTTACAACAACATTTCAGCTAATAAATGCTTTGTTGATCGTATGTGTTTTGACTTGATATATTAGCTAGATCACAATTTAATTACTCACATTATGTGAAACATGATTAATATATCAAATATATTAATTATATATATATATATAATATGGAATATAATACACCATTCTTAGAGATAGTATGCTGTAAGTTCGCAGGAATATTGTTTCTGTTTTCTTATCATGTTGAATGGAAGAAAGTAAATGAAATATATATATATATATATGATTAAAATAGAATTATTATTTCATATATTTCATAATTATTATTTATATATACTTTATAATTATTCATGAATGGTTAATGTGTAAGGTGAATCTCATCGTGTTGTAAAGATGGTAAACAATACTTACACATGAGCAATGATATCATTCCCTTAATGGTAAAGTGGAAATGAAATGTACTGTATTTTAATAATAAAAAACAACATCACATCATATTAATTATTTATATCCATTATATTTATCATTATACCCATCCAAATAATGTAGTGATGAAAACAATTATACCACAATATAGAGACGGTAAGTTATATGTACACACACATGATTGTATTGTTTTTAATAGGATGGTTCAAGGGATGAATATGGTTTCCCCAAAATAATAACAACTTATATTGTATTTTAAACAAAATTATGGCCTCTAGGATGACTTTGGATATGTTTTAGGATAAATGGTCAGGTTTTGTTGATTTAAAATGGTTTTAGAGAGGTGAATAATAGAGAAAGATAGGTTCCTTTTATAAGATAGGGGAGGGGATCCATTGAAATTTCCAGAAACTATTAATTTAATATATCTTGATTTATGTTTTCAAATGGATCAAAAGTGATTTATTTAGAATGATTTAATTTTATGGGTCAAAATTATATCAAATATTGAATTTATTCATTTTTTTGGAAAAAATATTAACATTATCTTTTGGATTTATCCCTTAGTTAAATAGTTTAACTATAAACATGAAAACACATCATCAAAACTATAAGGTTAATATAGTAAATATAAAATTCCAAAAAAACCCCAAATTTGATTATTTATGATATATTTAACATTATTCTATTTGGTTTTCTGAAATATATATTTTTATGTATTTTATATTTTTTAATAAATTATTATTTACATTAAAATGGGTTTTATGCCAATTTTGGCACATTATTAAATGTATTTTTGAATAATTTTAACATATTTATTCTTTATAAAGAAAGCTACAATAAATCTCCCCTAAATTTTTTTAGTAATCCAAAAAAATTCTTGTATGACAGAAAAACATTAATTAATTTTTAATTTAATGTTATTGATATCATTTATTTGATTTCACATCTAATAATTCAATTACTACATCACCATCATGCCACAATTTAATTTAATTATATATTTTTTAATATTATATTTAAATTAAAATGATATATATATAATAATTATATATTTCTAATGAATATTTATATTTGACAATATCATTTATAGAAACAAATATTAAAAATAATTTACTTTTTGAAATGAAAATTATAACAAAATTTATTTTCTTTAAATAAAATATCAAAAATATATTAAATTTATTCAAGTAGCTCAATGTGGTCCCAAAATCGACAAATGTATTATTTTGATTGAAAAACATTGATTCAATTAAATTAGTACACATTTTAGTGTACTTTTATAATGCTTATAATATTATTTTTACCCGCAATTACCATATTTAACCTTACTTGTAGTAAAAAAATACATAAGTTACAATTCACCACAAATTAAGTTGTTCCTATGTTACCAAAAATTTCATAATTTTTACAATAATTTATGGAAATTTTTTAAAATTCAATTCATAGAAATGGGAAAATTAAGTTTAGTGTTAATCCTGTATATGTGGTGAGAAGGCGGGAAAAAGGGATGTTCAATAGTTCGATAAATTTTTATATATAATTTCAATGTCAATGTTATTCCAATAATAATAATTTTATTAATATAATTATTATTGTACTATTTATACATTAAAATTAATTTAAATTAAAATAATTACCTATATGAGAAATCAGTTTTTTGACTATAATGTAGTATTTTTCACTATTCATCAAAAAATGAAACATTCTAGAAAACTACAAAAAAAACAATAATATAATTTTGAAATTATTATTTAAAAATTATAGTCCATTTTAAAAAAAATATAATTTTTAAAATTTCTAAAATTTACAATTAAATTAGGTTTGGAAACAAAAGAAAGTAAAATTAAACATTTGAGAAATAATGTTTTTATGTATAATGTTTAATTTGTTCCCATATAATTATCAATAAAACTCATAAGATGATTTTTAAAATTATATAGACAATAAATAAATTTTGTAAAGTGGATAACAATATTCATTACATCTATTTAAACAGCTAATTTATTATATCATGGTATGCTCTAACTTGGTGTTGCACATAATGAAATATATTGAAGAAAATGAATTTATTTAATAATAGACATACTCTAAAATCTTGTGGCGTCATATTTTTTCCCATTTTAATAAATTTTATAATGGAAAGTTGAACTCAAGAATTAAAACTAGTGGTATAACATTTTAAAATATCACTATAGAAATCCCACATCAAAAAAAAAGTTAAATGTGGCCAACACATAAAAATATAGAAAGGGAAGTTGAAGGTCACGCGAGATAGTACGTACTAGGGATCCATGTAGGAAAACATGGACATTGATGAAAAATAAATCCATCATGTTCTGATAGAGAGTTATAGTGAACATTATTAGGAGAAATTTAATAATCACAATGATCAAAATATGCGATGACCTAAGGGACAATTTGACTAATCGAAAATTGTACTAGTATAGCAATTTTGGTATCAAGATCATTTCCCAAGAGTTTAAGGATTAATTTACATCATAGTCAAAGAACATAAGGAAGCATATTTACTTGATAAGTAGTGTTTCATCCTTTATCTAACTCCTGCCACAAACTATACTTTCTCCCTAAAAGATAATAAAATTCAAAAATATTATATTTATATTAATCATATAAGGTTCAAAAAATGAACATAAACTTTATCTATCATACAGTTTAAATAATAAAAACTATTTTATACTAACCAAGACATCACGTATTCCAGTTATAGGTGATGCACCCCTATAACCCATAAGTTTCGGGTTCAAGTCTCACAGCCTTGCTGGAGTCAACCGTTAGTCACCAAACCTACAAGTTATCATTTTTCAAAAACAATTTAATTATTTTATTCAAAAAATAACCTTATGAAATGGATTGACCTTAAACAATAATTTAAAATGTTCAACTCAATCAATTCCAAGTATTTGACTAATCCAAAATATTTTTTTCCAAATTAATAGTCCAAAAAGGACTATATATTTCCAAAATCAATCAGAACATTATATTTTCCACAAATGACATATTTTTTCTATTATTGTATCATACCAAATATATAAATACTATAATCATATTAAAACCTTAATGAAAAAATTTTGGCTTCCAAATAATTGAAGAATAATTACTGTATTACAATCCTTATATATTTCATTATTCTCATAACCATAATTTCAAAACATAATTCTTGAATCTAAAAACACAAATACATTAATAATTCCACTTCTAATGTATTAATAGAATAAGAATGTCCCTGATCCATTCTCTTTTTCTAATATATATTTCCATGATGATTTAGAAAATAATTTTCATAATGTCCCATATCATTTTAATTGTAATATTCAATATTTATAGTTTCATTATTTCCCTTTCAATAATGAGTATGATGGACTCTCTCACAACACTTGAAACAAACTCATTTTCCTTTTATATGGGCACCACGGTGTTCCCTTCCATAGTTTTCATATTGGGGAAAATGCTTCAATCCATTATTCCAATTATATATATCTTATACCACCATTCTTTTAATATATTTCATTACGATAAAGTCATAAGACTTATAAAATTCAATCTCTATCTTGATAGAAAATTTGAATATATCTATGTATGATGAGAAAGCTTAGCAGACCAGTGGATTTTGGTGAAATGTCGTTAACCCATCCAATAAATGATAAATCTTACTCATTGGGATATGTATGTAGTCTGCAGTATACCTTGCTAATCTTATGATGTTGGCTTCAAATTTAGCAACATTTTCATAATTTTTTTGTCTCAGATTCAAGAATTTTCTCTTCATATCCGCTCTCTATTAAGGAGAAAAATACATTTCTAAGAAAAAAACCATAAAATTTTTTAATTCAAAAAAATTAATTCCATCCTCCTCTTTTTTTTGAAATAGTGACCACTATTGATCTACAACTCCTATGAGATAAAAAACATACATGATAACCTTCTCCCTTTTGTTTTTACCCAAAGTAAGAAATATATTCTCAAAATAACTTACCTATTGGTCAGATATAAATGGATTTTTAGTCCCTTTGAATGTTGGTGGTGGTTGTCCAATAATATGATTTAACATTTCTCATTCACATTACGAATCAGGATGCTCCATAAGGGTAAGGTTATTTTTCATAACCTTGGTCAGTTGTCCTATTATTGTTATAAGTTTTTCATCACCAATTTTATCTCCTACTCTAACATTATTATCTTTCATAGAAGTTCAATACCATTACGTATTATGTGCATTACTATTGTTTCCATTTCTTCCACTAGGTTTCAGCTCTAAACAATGGCATATATTAGATTATGAATCATAACGAAAAACTTCAAACTAGTAAAACGCTAAACATAAATTGAAGCATTTATTCATAGCTAAGCTCATTATGAAAAATTGGTTTCATTGGGGACATATTTTCTATTAAATCCTCCATTATTATTTTCCAATAAATTGTTAATTTTCCTAGGGATATCCCTTAGATGAATCAAAATAGGTGCGCAGTAAGGCTCATTGTCATATACTAGGTTAATTAACTCAATCTTGGGACACCTTATCTGAATTTTCACCACAAGGTACACATGTCCCAAAAACAAAACCACTTGTAGTATTTATACTGGGATATATATCTTGGAATATCCACATAACCATGACTTTACTAAAATTCTATAATGTTCTTCTACACCTATCACCAAATTCTTCCATAGTTGTTTTTACCAAATCTATGTTTTCTCAATCATGTTTAAATGGTTTTATTAAAACTATTTTTATACCAACTGTAACACCCTACCCCCAGAGGCATAAAGACTGTGCCTTATTTTATTAAATTTTAATGATTAAAAGGATTATATCTCAAAGTAGCGATTAGTTTACCAGTCTTGGAAAATAGATTACATATATGAAATTGAAGTTACAATTCAAAACATAAAATAAAACATAGATAATACTCTAAGAATTCCATTATTATCTAAGATTATCTCTGTATATTAGTCATAATAAACTTCTTGGAATATTGGGAAAATAAATCCTAAGAAATGGGTGATATAAAATGGTCAGTAAGGGTAAAAAACACGGCTATGGGTTTTGTCAATAAGTATAAACGTTTATGATAAGGTATAACACTGAAACACAATCCTTTTAAACATAATCTTGGTCATAATATGCTAAGAGTAAATAAAATAATAAAATTTAAACATTCATAGGTATATTATAATAAATAAATTATAACATTTAATATCAATAACTAATCTCATAATGAGGGAATGCATAATGGAAAACATCAGAAACATACAGCGGAGGCCTCGACTAAGACATCTGAAAATAAATGGTTATGGCCTCTGATAAATCCTTATCTTAAAATAAATGGGAAAGGAATCATCCATGAACATATATAGTTTGTCTCATTAGACTTACTGATGAATTAAGGGGATATAGTAGCCCTCTCAGGACTCTTAAAATATATAATGCATTCCTCTTAATGGAGGGGTGAAACATAACAAACATAAACATTCATATTAAAACTAGCATACAAAATGTCAGTACATAAACCATAAGAAATGAATGGTATCAAAATTTCACATAAATAGTAAAAATAATTAATAAAAAATTAATAGAAACATTTTAATTTATTTATTAATATATCAAACTCAATTAAACATTATACTCAACAATACATGTCGATATAGACGAAAATACTACAATTAAATCAATTAAAAATTTCATGAGAAAAATACCCCTTTCTTATTTTGAAATAATTTATTTTAAATATCTATAAAAATTTACTTTAGAAATAACATTATAATACAGTGATTGAATATTTAAAATATTAAGGCATTATGAAAATTTAAAGGGCCACTCCCACTGTACAAGTTAAAGAACACATTCTTATAATACATTGTCAAAATTGTCAAAAAAGGTACCTCGTAAGGAAAACAAAAAAAGATTCCTTTCATATCATTTTATAAAAATAATAACATGGTTAAAATTTCTTTAAACCATTTAGATAATTTTAGAATACATTTTTATGAAATATTTAATTGGATGATAAATATGTCCTCGTAAATAGTTATGTATAATCAATATAAGGTAAAAAATAGATTGCAAAATTCACCCTTACTGTAGGTATGATTCCATCCAAACATGATTAAAACTATTATATTGTGGTTTTGAACTTATTATTAACTTGTTCTTGAATAATAATAATTTTAATTATATTATATATTATTCATTTATGACTTAATATTTCACGTTTATAAGTAATTTCATGTTAAAGCAACATTTCAGGTAATAACTGAATTGTTAATTGTATGTGTTTTGACTGGTCATATTAAATAAATCATGATTTAGTAACTCATATAATGTGAAACATGATTTATATATCATGTATATTCAGTATTTAAATAAATATATATATATATATATATATATATATTTTGTAATGGAATACACCGATGATGGATATGGTATGCCGTACGTATGCATAAAGGTTGATTCTGTTTTCTTATCATAATGAATGCAAGAATGTAAATGATATATATATATATATATCATTATAGTATAATTATTATGTCATATATTTCCTAATAATCCATTATATGTTTTTAAAAATAATTCTTGAATGGTTATCGTGGAAGACGAATCTCATCGCATCGTGGAGACGGTAAGTTATATGTACACACAAGCGACGGTATCATTCCCCTACTGGTAAAGGTGGAATGAAATTGATGGCATGTTAATTATAAATAATAAATATCATACCATGTTTATTTTTTATATCCCTGATATTCATCATTATACACATCCAAATAATTTAGTGATGAAAAAACAAATTACACCACGACGTGGAGATATTAAGTCGTACGTACACACTTATGTTTATATTTTTTATAGGATGGATTAAAAGAGTAATATGGTTGTCCCATAATCATAATAACATAGTATAATATATATTAAACTATATTAATTACATTATTATTGAAGAAACATAGTAAGATTATGCATAAGAATAAAATAAAATGAATTGAATTGTTAAAATAATTACCTCTTTTTCGAGTATCTCCTTTCGATATGTAAAAAAGGACTTCATAGGTTGGATTTATTCCAAAAACATGGCCTCTAGGATGAATTTTGGGATGTTATGAGGCTAAAATGGCAGGTTATAGTGATGAGAAATTGTTTTATAGGTGTAAATAAAAGATAAGGATCTGTTCTCTTTTATAAGAGATGTGAGTGCCACATTAGGAATCTCTAAAACAATTAATTTAATATAAATTGAATATAGATTTAAATTACCTCCAAAGTGAGTTATTTCAAATATAATATTATAATGGTTCAAATTCCACTCAACCAACAAATTTCATACTTATTTAGGTCACATAATTAACCTTATCATTTTCTTTAACCATTACTGAAACAATTTAACTCTTACCCAGACAACTTGTCTTTTTAAACTATAGGGTTAATATCGTTACTATAAAATTACAAAAAACCCCAATTGGATCACTTATGTTGTCTTCAACATTATTCAATTCATTTTTTTAAAAAATATATATTTTTATGAATTTTTTATCATTTAATAAATTTTTATTTATATTAAAATATCATTTATGTCAATTTTAACACTATTTATTAAGTGACATTTAAAAAAAATCATAACAACATAATTACTTATAAAAACTCAAATTTTCTCATCCCTAAAATTTCATTATCATCCAAAAAATCATGAATGGAATCAAATATTTCAAATGATATTTATTTTAATATTATTAATATCATTTATAAGATTCCTTGTTTAATAAATCAATTATTACACCATCATTGTGTAACCTTTAATTTAATTATATTTCTTATAAAATTATATATAAATTACCATGTTTTAAATAAAAATATTTTATTTCTAATTACTATTAATATTCAATAATATCACTTATACAACATAATATTAAAAATACTTTACTTGTTTAAAACAAAAGTACAATAAAATGGCATTTTCATTAAATATAATATCATAAGTATATTAAAGTCATCTAAGTGGATCCAGGTGGTCTAGAAATCGACCCAAGGATGATTGTTTCTGAAAAACACTGATCCAATTAAATTTTGACTAGTTTTAGTGTAATTTTACAATTTATATAATATTATTTTAATCATTGATTATCTTATTTACACCTAATTGAGATAAAAAATACTAAAGTCACTATTCACCCCCAATTATGTTTATACATTTAGAAAAAAAATTAAAACTAATTAAAACCATTTAGGTTTATTTTAATAAAATTCAATTCATTGAAATGGGATAATTATGTTTAATTTTTTTCCTCTAGAGGTGGCGACAAGGCGGGTTAAAGGGAGGTTCAAAATTTCAATAAGTTTTTGTACCTAATTTCAATGTAAAATCTGATTCCAATAACCTAAGTTGGATTAATATATATATATATTATCTATTTTTAAAATAAAATAGATTTAATTTATAATAATTATTTATATCAAATGTTGTTTTTTACTATAATGCGGTATTTTTTCATTATTCATCAAAAAATAAAACTTCTCAGAAAAATAACAAAAAATAACCCTAAACTAATTTTTATATTATAAATTTTAAATTGATGTTCCTTTTCAAAAATTAAATTTATAAAATTTCAAAAAAAAAAATTTCTTTTAAAATTTTGTGTCCCATTAAAAGGTAGTAAAATAACCCTTTTGAGATATTATGTTTTTATGCATAAAATTTTATTTGATCATATATAATTATTTAGAAAACTCTTATGATGAATATTAAAATTATATATAACATACATAAGTTTTATAAAATGTTTAAAATTATTAATAACCCTTATTTAAATGGCTAATTTAGTATATCTTAGTATTCTCTAAATTGGTGATGCGTGCAATAGAAGCTATTAAAGAAAATGATTTTAATTGAGAAGACATGTATTTTAAAATCATTGAGAGTTAAATAAAAACCCTTATTTAACATATTCACTATTTAAAGCATATTGTAATCATTCCATAATTATTATTTAATTGGATGGATTATGATTAGTTTTATTGTTGATGTACAATTTTGATACAATTATCAATATTTCTCTGAATAGTTTGTGATTATGTTTATTGATTGGTGAATCTTTTAAAATTTCATATGCCTGTTTTTCAATATGAACAGTTATGTTGATTATGACTCTACCCATTTATATACAAAATGTATTTTGTTAGAGTTTTTCCTATGAAAAACTATTTTACTATCATTACATGTATATTCAATGATTTAATATTAAAATAACATACTAAATACTGTTCATTATTCTACATGGCTCTAATGTACTAATTTCTTAGAGTACATGCCACATTGATTGGATCATAGTAGTTTCCTACTATGATGTAAACCTTTATGTTCTATGATGATATTTAATAATATAGTTTTTTATGAGATAATTTATTTTGAATGGAAGAATAGAATATATAGATTGTCATGTGATCATACTAGTAAGAAGATGAGGATTTTTCTCCTGGTTTTCACACATGGTAATCATTAAGAAAATATATTATGATAACAGACTCACTAGTTGGAATTATACACATATTTTTTTTCATCAGATATTCCTATCTTCATGTGTGAATAATGGTCCATAAACAATCATATTATCATTGATCCATGTCATGACTCACACACTATGATTTACTAATGAATACCATATTGCCTTATATTGGCGAAAAGTATGGTATGATGGATGAATCTGGAATGAATTGTCATAATTGAATGAGTCAATGAAGTATTTTTCTAATCTATATTTATAGAAGATCTTATCAGAACCCATTTACTGTAATTGAATTATCACCTTAAATTCCTCCATTATGGTGTATTGAGTGATTATTTGATATGATCAATGAATGATGTATCGATTATATCATTTGGTGACACAAATGTGAATCCTACATGATAATATAGTGTTATAAAGAGATTATATTAGATGAGGATCATTTATATTGTTTTTATCATTTCATCTTTATGATCATTCACTTGGATTCCTTTACCCATTACTAGACTAAAGTCATGAACATTAATCAATCCCACCTAGTACCAATAAGAATAAATCAAATAGGGTCACAAAATAGGTGTTTAAATTGTTATAATTTAAATTATATTTTAAATTAAATATAAAACATATTATTCTAAATAATAGGGAATAATTTTATTCAATATTTTTCGACCAAGAATATTAATTAATAAATAAAATTTTTCAATTAAATATGAATTCTAGTCTGCAATAAATTTTATGGAGGATTAATGGAACAATAACTCATTCATTGATTAATATTTATATAATATCTAATAAATATTATTTAATTTTTTACATGATGGTCAGGGTAAAATAATAATAATAATAATATTATTATTATTCTGTATGATTGGGTTTGTTAAGAATATAATATTATTTTATTGGATGAAATGAAATTAAAAAATATATATCAGCCTGAACATTAACTCTATAAATAGATGGTTATGTCTAATATTTTGGGTGGTAAAAAATAGATAATTTATGAAAATAAAGAAATTATATCTTGAATCCTCCATCTCTCAACCTTTCATGAATGTGAAATGATTTATAGATTCCATCAAGTCCAAATGACTAGTGATCAACACAAGAAACGAAAGACAGCTAATTTGATGTGCTAGATCCTATAAATCAATTAGCATTTCTTGAAGGTCAAAGGAGCATGTGATGATCGTCACTAGAGAGATTCTATAATTAGATTCTCAAAACACAACGAAGCAAGTTAAAATATACTTTTCAAAGTAAACAACATTAATGAAGAATGGATCCTAATCCAAAGAAAAAATTTATTCCAATATTAATAAATTTATTATACTTTTTACATGAAATAACGTCTAGCAGGGTCTCGAAAAACTCTTTCTGGATTTTTTTTAATATTACACCCACTACATGTGATTATCCTCTTCCTAGAACATACAAATGGTGTCAAAGATTTTTTTTATAATTATTTAGATTATTGATGATATATTCAAAACAGGGGTTATATTATCAATTCCAATTATTCATTCTTTTTTTTTATTTGTATTAACATGTTATCGACAAATTAGTCATGTTCATATAGTGTTTCATTTTATTAAATGTGTATGAAAATATGGAGAAAGTATGGATATTCGATCGAGAAGTTATGAGGAATACTCTCAAATAGAATGGGACTATACATTTATAGTCATAGTACACTCTGTGTATCCATGTGCATTTTAGATGTCCAGGCTGCAGGATACACGATATGTTGAGAGGTTAATAACACACAGTGCATTCGTTTCATACCACATGTTTACATGTCCATCCTAGTACATATTTTATCATATTGCAAGGCGTGTAGCTAGAGTTTCTATTTTTTAATCTATATAGGTTAGCGGCGAAATTAGTGAAATCAGTGTGGTCATTATAATGGTCATACCATGTGATATAGAGAATGTGGAGCATTAAAGATTTTAATGACATGTATGTGGTATATTGGGCATGTTTTTCATCATTTTTTACATCTGAAATACATGTCGACCCATTAGATGAGTTGTGTGGACACAAAACTTGAGTTATACATGGTTTGGAGGTAGTTTATAACAATCTTGTATTCCTGACCAATGAACATGCTAAGTAATTTCTTTTTTTGTGATGACATATCAAAAGAGAGATACATAGTGTGTATCAAGACTCTACAAACCGAGTAGTCCAGCCAAGGTATACACTGAAACCCCAGGTGTGTACCCTGGATACAAAGAAAATGAGGTACACAATGTGTAGCAATATATTACACACCATGTAGTCTCCAAATTAATTATAGAAATGAATTAAATAAAATTGGAAATAACATCGTTAAACAAATATTTTATTGATGGGATATATCTGTGATAAAAAATTTAAGAATGGTTTTAATATTTTTTACTACTTAATTAATTTATTGTAAAAAAATGTAATTATATGTTATTTATTTTATTTTCTATGAATTACATTAATTTTAAGAATCCCTAAATGAATTTGGATGGAAATAATTTTAAATTGGAATTAATTTATTTAATAATTAATTAACTAATTCAATAAAAAATTTCATTATAAAAATTAATGACTACGAAATTTTTGTTAGAGAGTTACTTCTCGGTATTCATTTCATGTATAAACTCTCATGATCTTAACAAAGACCATTATTTGTGTTATCTTTTTAAAATTAATTTATTTCAATGGAATGAAGTTATATAATATGAAATTAAATTTGATGGAAATCATGTCTTCCCTCCCCCAATTATTATGTATGACCTTTGTGACCAATTTGTTTTATATAATACTCCTATAACCAATCCTTTGGTTACACTCACCTATTTGAAATTTATAAATACAAGTATTTATGAATGTTTTTTATAGTGTCATGATTCAGAACAAGATGTAACTATATTGACGTAAACCCATGTGATACATGTGTGGATGGATGGAATGTAGTAACTCACACCATGGAAGAAAATAAGAATTATCTTCCAAATAAAATTGGGTGATTTGTTTTATGATAAATAAATCAAACATTATATAACATCAAGAATGCCCTATTTTTTTAATTTATTTCTATCTTATGGATTATTTATTTTATGGATTCAATTCCAAAATAATATAAATAAATGAAATAATATGGAAAGATTGAATTTAAATAAATTGATTGAGAATAAATTTTTATTCAAAAATGGGTACGGAATTAAGTAACATTAATATAATATTAACTATATATATAAATGATAAAAATAATAATATTTATTAAAAAAAATTAAAATCCTTCAATTATATATAATAAGTCATAATTAGGCTTCAATTACATAATATATAATAAAACAAAAATAACTATATATTTGATTAGCCCATGTTGGGAAACATAATTTTTTAAGGGAAGCATTTATGATTTTTCGGGGCTAACATAGTCATTTTACATGAAGTTAAGTCATCCATATAAGTCTTCGTGTATTTTGGAGGCCAATGTTGAGAAAATATAATTCATGATTTAAGGATTGGGACCCATATATTTCATGGAACATTAGTCTCATAGTTTAAAAGGATAACCATACCTAAATACAATCAAGTAGCTTGGCCATACCTCCTTAGGTTTATGAAAAGTGGAATTTCGGTCTTTTCCATAAGAATTTCCCTGTATCTAGATATTCTAAGTTTAATGGAGAGGGATATTGAGATATGATAAAATTATATGACATTTAATAAAACCAATTACTTTATTATTTATCACACAATTTGTGATAATGAAAATTAGTAATTGTATGCACATTTAAATTTTAGAATAAAATGTAATTTTCCTCATCCACAATGTCTATGTGATAAATATTTTAGAAAGGACATCTTCTTATTGGAAGTAACTTCTAAGAATGATTAAAATGCCTTCAAGTTATCATGCGCCAGGAATAGAAGTCTTAAATTCTAGAATTCATACTTCCTGATCTACCTTATAAGGAGGTGAGTGGAAAAGTGTTTAGTTTTTATAAGATACATATGAAAAAATGAGGTTAACATTCAATGTTTGGAAGTTTCTTCTATCTCTACTAATCTCATGATGTCTCATGAAAACATTGATATGTATAAAATGATTGAGAACCATTATGGTATTTATGAGGAGGGATAAAGATTAGTGAATTTTGATATTTTCAAGGTACTCTTTTAGAGTAAGATTTCATAGGGTACTCCATATTTTCCTCACATAGTCTAGTTCATTTGATATAACGAGAACATACTTAATAGAGTGTTTAAACACACCAAAAATATATGAAATTTTCTCATTATCACATGACTTCCATAGATATTCTCGGGTTATTTTTGTTAATAATGACCTGAATAAAAAATATAAATCTCTTCCATATTATCTCACTAATCATCAGTGGGTGAATAAAAAAACAAAGTGTGAAAATTATTTCATCTTTATAGTTAAGAAAAGAAGGGGATAATGAAGAGAAATGGGCTCAAACTATCTCCACACCCTTGAATGAAGAGATAGATCAATGGGAAAGCAACATAACATGATTTAATTTTTTCACAAGTGTCAAAAAGGACTATTGGGAGAAAAAATATATAAATCTTTAAAAGAAAGAGGAAGATTTGGGTGCATTTTTTTTCTTGTGTAATTTAACTATTTCTAAAAATTTGGCATTATATACAACTTTTGGTTCTCAAATATGAATTCAAATATAATAACCAAGTAGATTCTGAGAAATTTTAAAGGGGGAGATATATCTACCCACAACTAACAAAGGTGGAATTGTTATTGTAGGTATCAGTGACTAACACCCTACATTTCCATCTAGAATGATCATGGTTATAATAAGTTGTTTCTATGTACGATAAGTAACCAAAAACATTATATATATATATGATACTGATGGATTTATTTTCATTTTTAGGAATAAATTGTTCTTATTTTATAAATTCATAAATTTAATATAAAGGAACATTTAAATAACAATATATATGTGCTATATTACATGAAGCAAGTAATGGAAATTGATAAAGAAAAAACTAGGAATGACTCGAACCACACTAAACTATGGCATCGCTAACTAGATCATGTAAAGGAAAATCACATTGATAAATTATAAAAAGATGCATATTAATAATATTTTCCGCTAAAATGACTAATCATATTTCATGCATGGTTACCAGTTAAAATGACCAAATACCCATTTTATTGAAATTTTTAAAATTCCAAGGAGCTTGTTGAATTATTTCATAATTATGTGTGTAGAACATTTCATGTTGTATCATGGGGTTTGTAATCATACTTCATAAACATTAATGATGTATTTGTGACATATTGATATGTCTTCTTAATGAGTATTAAGTAAAAATCCTTAAAATAATTCAAGGAATACATGAATAAATTTAAGAACCCATATGGTAAAAATAATATGAAACCACACTCATATAATAGTGCAGAATATTTTAATTAATACATCATTGATTATTTAGGGGAGTTCTCTATCCTATCTTAACTCACTCCCCCATACTCACCATAGTGGAATGGTGTATGCGAAAGAAGGAAACATAATTATTTATATATGGTGAAATAAATTATTATTTTTTAGAGGAATCCATTATGCTTAAGAGGATATGTGTTAAAAATATCATGAATCTTATTAAACCAACAATAAAATTAATAGACAAATAGTATTATATATGAAAATTGGAGTAGAAAAATAGTTATAAAATTTTAATTTTTGGGGTAGTGAAAACATTTTTCAGGCCAATTCATGTAAAAAACATTCACCATGTGGGATAAAATGTATCTTTATAAGATATTTCAATGAAAAAAGTTGTTATTATCAATAAACCCCATATAAAATTAAGGTAGTAGTAGAAAGACACACCATATTCTATGAGAGGGATGAAATATATGAATGATATAGTGGCATTGATTTAAACTTCAATAATGTCTAAACTCACGGAATACAAGAGTTGGCACTGAAAAATATTCCACATGACCCGGTGGAAGAAGAAACTATTTGAGAGACACAACTTTTATGTAGGATCACATGAAAGGTTAAAGAACCATAATGATATGTTTTCAAGTCCCTGAGGATGCTGAATCATTATTTTTTGATATTAATGAACATATTACAAAAAATAATGTAGTAATATTTCTACATATTTCAATGTGGAATGAATTGTTTAATTATAATATTAATTTCATGAACCAAAACTATGTATTCTTTTTTTAGATCCTCTAGTAGATATAACTCTCATTTTTTGTAAGTAGGTAGAAAATAAAAAAATCGATATAGATGGATAACTCAGAATATATAAGGAACATGTAGATTCAAAATGTTTTAAACAACATCATGGGACTAACTAAGATGAAAACTTTTCACCAATTATAATGTAGAAATACATAAGAATTTTACATTCCATTATGACCATCCATGACTATGAGATTCGAAAAATGAATGTCAAAATCAACTTCATTTATGGAAACTTTAGGATGATATATATATATATATGACACAATCTCAATTGATTGTGACTTCATGGGATTCCAGTAATATATAAAAGCTGAAAATATCGATTTGTGGATTATGTCATTAATCTGGGTCCTGGAGAATTCAATTTCATATAGCAACAATGGAATTTGGTTTTATAAATAATGATTGTGATCCATATTTATATAAATGAATTATTGTTAGTGTGATCATTTTCTTGATACTATATTTCCATTAAATATTACATATTAGAAAAGTGGTTCTAGTCTTACAGTATTTTAAGGAATAATAGGTAAATGATACACTATGAAGTACATAGAAAATATATCATATATTATTGGGATTGAAATCCATCATGATAGATCCGAGATGATTTTTGACCTATGATATAGATCATATATTGAAATGATAATAAAGAGTTTCTATGTGGTATAATTCAAGAGTGTATTTTTTCATACATTTCATGGTATTCTTATTTCCTAGAAAATGTTTCCACATATTCATGAAGGAATACAACAAATGGAAATGATTCCATATGGTTTGATGTTCTGGTCAGTCATATATGATCTTATTTTTAATATGATAGATGTTTATTATATAATAACTGTGGTATATAGATATTAGGATGACCCTGTTGACTGTCATTGAAAAGAAGTCAAGATTATCCTCATGTACAAGAGGCATACTATGGATGTATTCCTATTATACAGTGTTGATGAGGAACTAGTCATGAGTGGATATTTAGATGATAGTTTATAAAAAATCTTGATGATTTAAAATAAAAAATATGAGATGTCATCACATTAAATAGAAGGGTTTTGATATGGGAGAGATAAAATCATTCCATTTCTACAGATTCTATAGTTTAATCTATGTATATTGTGGGTTTCATGGAAGCTAAATAAGTAGTGTGGATTCTCAACTTCATCCTAAATCATGTTTTTATACAATGAAGAATATATAGAAAATCATACTATGTTATTATAATACTACATTTGTGGATATTTCAAAAGTCTGAATGTCACATCAGTAGATGAATATCATACTTCAAAAGTATCATCTATTGATGGATTATTCTCAGATAACTGGGGTTATAGTGAGTATTATTTACATAAAAGGGAACATGGTGGAACCCTTGAGTAAATCCATAAATTAGTTGAAACATGATGATCATTATGTTCTATATGACTATAATTCATTGGTAGTTGGATCTAGTAAAAGTTGTAGTTTATTGGATTTGTAGTCCTATGGCCAATTGTTTGTACTTTTATTACATGTATATTAAATGATTTTAATATTATAATATCTTATTACATATTATTCATTGTTCTGCATAGATCTGATATTATAATGTCCTAGAGTATTTATTGCATTCATACAGTCATAATAGTTCCCAACTCTAATTAGTTCCCTAAAGTACTATGTAGATATTCGAAAATATAGTTTTGTGGTAAGATAATGTACTATGAAGGTAGTTGCAGTATATATATTGTACAGTGTGAGTAAACATGATCAGATGACACTACTTCTCATGATGTTCACACATGGTAATCGCCAAGGAGAAATATTATGAGAATAGACATACAAGTTGGAATTCTGCATGTTTTTGTGTCAACAGATATTCCTATATGCAAGTGTTTTTAATTGTCCTTAGACCTTTAGATTATCATTTATTCATGTTATGACTCATGAATATTGATTTTTTGATGAAAACTATCACACCATATGTTACAGGGAATTAGGGTGTATTGGGTGTGTTGTAAATGACATGTTTTTAATGGATAAATAATGGAAAGAGTTTTCCATTCCATATTTATAGAATTTTATATCTGATTCCTCTGATTGGAGTAGAAATATTACCTTAAATTCTATATCCATAGTGTATGGATGTGATTATTCTAGGAATTCAAAGAAATCCAAATCAAGAATATAGGTTGGTGATACATATGTTCAAACTACATTGTGAGATTTTGTAATAAAGTGATTATATTACCTAGTGACTATTTCTGGTGGTTAACATTATTACAATATTATGTTCTTTATCATGGGATACTTGGACCATTGTTATGATGCAATTCTATTCTTTTGGAAATATGTCCAAAATCCAGTGAGAAAAAATCATATATAGTCACATGACAAGTGTTTTCATTGATCATAATTAAATTCTATTTTTAATTTAATAGAAGAAATACTATTTTCATGTTTGAAGAATAATTTAACACTTGTTTCATCGATAAAAAATATTTATTGATGAATTAAATTTTTTAATTAAATATTTATTAAGGAATGAAATAATTTCCAACGCTGATGAACGAACTATGTCCATATCCATTGATAAATTTTTATATACAATCTGGAAAATATAATTTATTATTGTGTATGATGCCTTTCATCACTCAATAATTAATGTAATTTTACTATTATTATTATTATTATTATTATGCCTTATGTGTTTTGTTAAATATATATTATACTTTTAATGGATTATGTGCAATTCAATATTATTTAATCACACAACAACTAAATATATAAATAGACTATAATGTCTACTATGAAGGGTGGTGGAAGAAAAGATAGTTTTTTAACATAATGAAATTCTCTCTTGACTACTCCTTCTCGCTCCCTCTAAAAGTGAGAAACCCAAGGGAGATTTCTCAATGAACTATGATCGAGCGATCAACATAAACAATGAAAGTATGTTTTTTCACCATGTTAGCACCCTGAAATTGATTGGAATTGCTTAGAGATGAAAGGATAATGTGGGGATCACCTATAGAGGGGATATATCAATGTACCATTATAGGAAAACAAAGGAAATTGGAAGGATTTTTGGGAGATGAACATCATCAATAAAAAATGATCTTATGTTGAGGTAATCATTTTTTACAATCTTAATAAAATAATTATTTATTTAATGTTAATTATCCGCTCTTTATATTTCGAGAAACTATTTATTGAAATATTTTTTTTTCATTGTTGAAAACAAATGTGCTTCCTCTACACTAGAAACCTACACATTGAACATAGTAATTTGACAGAAGAGTCCCGTAGTAGACCGTTGATGCATCGATATGTATCATGTGAAAAAATATCCTTGTAATTTGGTAGATTCCTTACCTATTTATATAATATTTCTCACCATGATTCCTTGATAGTACAGTTATGATGTCCTGTATTATGCATTCCCTAATTTTTATATTATTTATTAATGTATATGTGATTATCAGATAAGTTATAATATACATGGATAAGATTCAAAAATTATCTGATTATTTTTATATAATTATCTGATCATCATTTATTTCATACATATTATTCTTCATATTCATGTTATTGATTAAATGTAATATGTTTCATTTATTTAACTTTCCATATTGATTATGCCAAATAAATTTATTATAGATTCCACTGAATTCTTACCCTTACCGACTATTTAAGCTCACTAATTTTTAAGCGTTCATTCCATATAATGCTAATATGTGTATTATGAGTGATATATAGGGCAGTTTAAGAGTAAATATTGATTTACTCAAACAAAATCATATATATTTTTCAATAGTAATGTGATATTCAAGCTATAAAATAATTTTTTATATTAGGAGGTTATTTCTTATTTCTAGAGCCTATGTAATAATGTAACAAAAAATCTAGGCTAATAGGCTCAGGACATTACAAGATTAATGGTGTTCCATTATTAAGAATACATAGAAATGTGAATAAATTGAAACCAAATAGTGGGATGAATTTTGGAGTACATTTATTAACAAGTACTTTCATTACATAATTCTTAAAAAAAATAGAGAAGGAATCATTTAAGCCAAATCAAAAAAATAATGAATTAATTAGTACATATGAGGAAAAAATTTCAAGACAAGTGAGGAACACATCTATAATTATAAATGAATCATAAATGAAGATTAATTTATTTTCCAGTGGTTGAAAACTGTTTAAACAAAGTGTGTTATTTAAAAGATACTTCATTATCTATGAATAAATTGTATGACGTTATATCAAGGTAGGTGTACAAGGTTGATCCACAGATCAATATCAATATTAGGATAACAAATACATAATTCAAAGGAAATTATAAAAATCAAAACCGTTGAGGGAAGAGGATGAGGCTTCCATTGTTCCCAAATTGTGGAAATAAAAAAGTATATAATAGTATTAAGGAGGCTATTAAATTCATTATGTGTTGAAATCATGGTAATCTAGAAATAAAATATTTAATTAAAGGGATTATGTTAACAAATGATGTGAGTGTAGAAAAATCCCCACAAAATGCACCACCCACACCCTAATTTACCAAATGTATGGTGTTTTGGAAGTATGCTGACTGGTGCTCAAATACAAGAGTTATTGATGATTATTAATTATATAAATCTATTAAGCCTATAGAAAAGTGAAATCTCTTGTGATCTCTATTGCTGGTGTGTTGTAAAATAATTAAGTGGGGAAATGAACACTTACTTTTAAATCAATAATGGAAAATGTCCTATTGGAATTTGGTTATACCTAGACTTTTATGTCTATTTAATTCTCTATGGGTATCACATTACCACCTTAATGAATAGATTATGAATTACGAGTAATCACTCATAATGGTCCAATAAGTTCACCTAATGTATATGATTCTAACATAATTTATTTGATAAAAAAATAACATCATGTAAGTCTTGATATTCTCCCTCTAGTTAAATATGATTTGATTTTGGGCATTTTTTTGGATCTCATTACATATATCCCATAGTAATTATATAGAAATTTAATTAATGTTTTATATTCTAAAACAACCTATGATTTTATATCAAGGGAAGAAAAAATATGAATTTACTATGAAATTATATATATTACATGGGTATTGATTCATATTCAGGAAGAGTATTTAACTTAAATATCCTGGGAGAAACTCAGTATCTATGGTATACCTATTTTACTGGATTTTGGTGATATCTTCCTCAAATATTCTCTTATTCTTTCTATGAATCATGAAGTTGATTTTTCAATTGAACTCATTCATAGGGCCATACCAATTTCAATGACTCAATATAGAATGGATCAAATTATGTCTAGGTATTATTGAATAAAATCCAATAGAATCACAGTTATATATTCATTCATCTATGTACATCCCATGGGGTACCCTGGATCTTTTTGATAAGAATAATGATGGATCAATTTTAATCTATATTGATTATTGGGAATATAAGAAGATCATGATCAAGAATAAATATACTTTGACTCATATTGATTATTCATTTGATCAGTTACAAGGGGATGAATATTTTTATGAGATTTATCTTCATTCTCAATATTATCAATTGGTAGTGAAAAAAAAATACATAACCAACGCAACTTTTCATATGTGGTATTGAAACTAATAATTTATAGTGATTCAATAGAGTATTAATAATTTTACTATGTCATCATGAATTTTATAAATTTATACTTTATAGATTACCCACATCATTTAGTGGTATTCTTTGTAAAATGTAATATTGTATATTTCATATTTAATTAAGAGCATTATGATCTCCTTAGTATAGTAATGGAGACCCTATAAGAGCTAATTTTCAAGACATATTTACCCACTATGAATTTCAACTATATAAATTTTCATTATGGGGGAATATATTTTCAAGAGATTTTCTATAGGTGTATCAATAACTTATATAATTTATTTATAATTTTAAAAAACAATCCACAATGAATAATATCTATAGTATTTTTATTTTAGAAGGATATTATTGATTTTTTGTGAGTAATTTATCAGGGTTATCTAATCACCTCAACAAGTAATCTCATAAGGGAGTCTAGTTTAATTGTATTGATTATAATGAATAATATTTCATGGAAGTGAAACGAATTTTTTTCATTCCACATTGTTCTAAGACTACAATGATGGGTATAAGGGCCATTGATTTACTATGATGAATAAAAAATGCCCATGTATTTTTTATTATAAAAAAATATATAGTTGGTGATTTTTCTTTAGACCAATTCATTATTCATGAGGAAAACTAATGGACACATGATTTGAAGATATAAATAGTAATATTTTCATTAGTGATATTGAGTAATTGTCATTATATATAATGGTTTGAAATATATATTGATAATAATTATATATTTATATATAAATATTTGAACATGTTCTGATAAATATTATTGGATTTGATTGATGATTCTTACTCATCAATACATTATTTATCTGGGGATGTAGACAAAGTTTTTGATGCATTGAGTCAAAATGATAATTCTTCCTTACCAATGATGATAATAAAAAATGATTAAATTTTTATGGATTTGAAATGTTGGACATTGGAATTTTGATGTAATGTGGGAAATACTCTCTTTATCATGTTATTTTTATGTTATTTTACCATGTGATGATTAAAGTGGTATTAAAGGTATATTTAGAGCTACAAAATAGTGTGAAATTTGTTTCTAAGTTTAAACATTAATTTAATGTATTAATAATGATTCTTAATGGATTATGTCTCCCATATATTCCACAGGTGAATAATGAGCTACTGGCACAATCCAATATATCATTATCCTCTAATCATCTTGGATGTATGATGTTGTATGATGATATGAAAGAGTATCTCTGGTCTTATAATATGAAGAGTGATTTTTAAGAGTATATATCTTAGTTCTTTTTATATCATATGTTAGGTTAATAGACAAATTATTATGTAATTTTATCACCATTACCAATACCATTATGGAAATGTGAAAAAATCACCATATATTTCATCATTAGACACCCAAAAATGTCTATTGTGTATAATTCTATTTAGTTTGTAGCAAACCACATTACAATGTATGTAAATTTAATTTCTATTAGATGTCATTTCCCTCAATAAATGATTTTTAGGATATACATTTTGGAAGTTGTATGGTTTCATAGAGTACCATATTCAATATTATCTAACTGATATTCATTGTTTACAGAAATGTTCTAGATTTGTCTCTAGAAATCCCTTAGAATAGAATTGTTTTGTAGTACTTTTTATCATCCTTGAATAGATGTTCACTTAAATAGAACCATTATAACCTAATAGTATATATTGTGACCATGTTCTACATATTTTAATGATTTTTGTGATCGACACCTTCCTGTAGTTGTGTTTTCTTAAAATAATAGCTTTCACATGAGAATTCAGATGGCTCTTTTTGAATCCCTCTATTGAATAAAGTGAATAAAAATGATATAATGTAATACATTTAAGGATATAATTCTATTGGGGTATAATCTAGTTAGGGAAATGAAATATAATTTTATATCAATTCAATTTCACATAATGGTACATCTGAGTCGATAAAAGTGTTAGGCTGAAAATCATTTGAAAAATTTGTAATTTGATGTTGTAGAGATGGTATTACTATAAATTTATTACTAGATGAAAATTGTGATATTTAAAATATTGTAAATCATAACCACATTTTTAATTTCACCTTTAAGATTCTTGATCAAGTACGTAAGGTATATTGTTTCATTTCACTTCCACCAAAAGTCATTAATGTTCAAAATTTGTTCCTTGTATCTATTTTGAGGAAGTATATACATTATCCTTCCAAATTTCAAAACTTATAGGTATTATGATTGTAGGAAAATCATCAATATGAATAGAAAACGTAATAAATCATGATCTATAGAGGTAAATTGAAAGAGATCAAGATTGATCACCTGGTTAAATTTATTTCATATAAAAAGAAATTATTGGATGCTATATGGGAACTGAATAATGTTACATCACCGAGATATAATCATTTTTTATAAAAAAGTTTTGAAATTTTGATGTAAAATCCATTTTAAGGGGGGAATAGTGTAACATTCCAATATTTTATATTCTTTTTACTTTGAATTAAATGCGATGTGATATATATATATATATATATATATTTCATTACACACAACACAATGTCTAAATTAACAATGATACAACACTTCAATATAACATGGCCATTAACTTGGAAGTTTTGAATAATAATAACAACATATTAAAAATATGTATAGTGGTTTAAAATATTGAAAAGGTATTGATTAATTCATAATAAATAAGTGTGGGAATTTTTTTGTACATTATTCATAAAAAATTAATCTTATTAAAAATTATTAAAATTAAATTAACTTACTTTTTGGGTTAATTTTTCGTACTCTCCTTCATATACTTATTTTTTAATAAATAGTGAAAATAAATATTTTTTTAAAAAATATTCATTTCAATTCCTAAATTAAAATAATTTAAATATACATTTATGCATATAATTATATATTAATGTAAAGAAATTATTATTTATATAAAAATAAAATAATTACTCACAAGGTAATAAGAATTAAAGTTGATTTTTGTATAATATCATTTCTTCCCTTAAATTTTTTTTCCAACAACATTTTTAATCATGCATTGTGTTTTTTATCATAATAATTTAAATAATTAAATATTAATTGATGTATTAAATTAAATTTGTACAATTTATATTCAATAAGATATTTTAAATTTTCTTTTTTTTTGTTTTTGATATGTTTGTTAATGCATCTAAATTCAGTTTTATGCTTAAAATGATTTTTTTTCTAAAAATGGGATTTCATTGCATTTCTCATGATTATTTAAAATTATATTCAGACAAATTTAGTATTTAAATCTCCATGAATTTAGTTAATATTTTTATTCATCATAATTATCCTAATTTATTAGTTTAAACATAATTTTCTGTTATAATGGATAGTAATAATAGTAAAATTATGTTACTACTGTTGAGGTTAAAAATGGTTTACAGAGGGTTAAACTAAGTGATAAGGGTAGGACTACAACGTAAAATTTTGTAATTCCTCTTCATTATATATATTCCAACATTATATTTTCTTATATTAAAATAATTTTCCATTACATTTCAATTATTATATAATTTACCTTATATTATTGAAATATTTTAAGTAATTTAATATGTGTCCCTTTTGTCAAATACAAATTAAATACCTATTCACCTCTATAATTCAAAGAATTTAGGCCATTTAAATAATAAAAGACTTATCCCAAACCATCTTAGAATGCTTCCATTCATCGTTCATCAAAAATAAATCTCTTATGAATAATATATCATGTCTTAAGTTGTAAGGGAGTTGATGTCTCCCAGTCAAAATGTATAAATCATAACAAATATATTTCCATTTTATTTGTTCATCAACCTTCTCAAGCTTTTTTGTCCTTGAAAAAAATTATGACACAAGTATATTAAATATAATATGATGATATTATGATTATTTAATAGAAATTTATCACCATTAATCCTTTAAATGGGATGTGAAAATGTCATTTCTGTGTACGTGTGGACTACTACCTCCACATAGAAATATGATTCATTTTCCATCACCGTATTTCATAGTTTGTAATAGTTCTGGTTTTGGAGTATATATATATTTAATATATGAAATAATAAATATTCAAAAAAGGTGAATTAATTATCTAATATTTTTTTTATTTCAACCATAATTTTTTTTAAAACTTCACTCTTGTATAAGAACAGACTATCTTCTCTTGGAAGTGTTTTCATTAATTTTTCAAAACTGAATTATATAAATGATTCAATTTTAATATAATTCATATCTATTATAATTATGACAATATTCATATTTATTAGATGATTTATAGATGATCAATTTCAAATAACCCATACTGTTTATGTAAAACATACCTACGAAACACAATAGTTAACACTTGGAATTGACAACTATAATAAAGAATATAAATTATTTTTTGTTGAAATGTAATAAGTGGGTAATATATGATATTTTATGTATATATATGTATCTTATCTAGTTTTATAATACACTTTATTTGTTATACAATTGGTTAGAGTGCATTGACATTAGGTAAGGATCTTTTGTTATAATATTTAATTTACTAGGATTGTTCATACTTAAATTTAGGATAATAGAATTATATAATCTATCTCTCATAAATCATATGTATTTTATTTTCAAATTTTTATTTCTAAAAATTATAAATCATCCTTCAATTTTTCTGAATATTTTTTCACAAGTGTTTTTTATTTTTGTTACACATTTTTTGATTTCAATATAATGGTTGAAGAGGAGTCTTCTTATCATTTTCCAAAAGAGGTACATTTTATCAATGATATGAATGGAATATTTTTTTAATGAATAATATATTAATTAATTTTTCCTCCATATGGAAAACAAATTTATTTTGATATTCATATAATTTTTTCTAAAGTCCAATTTGACAAAAATACACCTTAATATTCTGGAAATTTTTATATTTTAAATAAGTAGTTTCTAAATAAAGCATTCATTTTTCTTAGGAAATAGTTCAATGATAATTTAATTTAATTTTAAACTGTAGACACATTAACTTATTCTTCTTATTTTTACTATGAATATTATCCATTTTTATCCAATTTATTAATTTTCTATATTGTTATTGATTATTTTGATGACATATTTTATAAAAACATTTTCTTTTTCATGGGTAAAAAAATGGAAAATGATGATTTTTTTAATAGAATTGGGGATATATAAGAATGGATTATGATTATGTGATTGGTGGGTCCATTATAGACCACTAATTAATAGGGAAAATATTACTGTTTTATGAAATTATAGTTAAAATAGGAGGTTCTCCCAATCCTAAAAAGGGTACATGGGAGGTTATACCAATCCAAAAATTGGGTATACCAGATGTTATCTCAATCCCAATGGAGGTATATTCGATGTTAACCAAATCCTATAATATCACAAATTTCTTGGGGATATCTTTGAAATATGATTTCTATTATTATGATTATGCTAATAGTTTATGGAATTATATTATTCCAATGTTATTCTCTCATGGCACATGATTGTTGAATCCTTTAAGATTTTTTCCTTATGACCTTCCAAGATTTATTCCCTAGATCATGATTATTTATTTAATTTGTTGGTAATGATTTTAAAATCACGATCTCATGTTCTCATTCTATTGTGATCTTGATATGAAACCTTTTAAAAAATAATTGATATCATATTTTTTACCCTTATAGAGAATCTGAGCTCACCATTTATTATATATATTTCTCTCCAATAATTAAAGAATGATTTTATGTAAGAAATTTTGATGAGGGTTCATGTTATGAATAACTTAATGGGAGATGATGTTGATCATTTATGTACTGATTATTTATCTATCCGTGTTTACAAATACATTAATCCATTATTATTATGGGATTAATTGTATTGGTTTTCAAGGAATGTTCATCTAATGGTAGTTAATATTTATGTTTTTATTTTTTGAGTTGCTAAATATATAGATTATTCAGAGGTATATTTTTATCATGGATGATGGATCTATATTTTTTCATATATCATGGACCAGTTGTGGTTGTTTTCTTCACGGGAACCATCTAGGAGCCAAAATTCATTGAATTTCAATGTTTATAATCAAAACACAATAACACAAATTATGTAATAGAAATGTGTATAATTAATTCATTAAGTTCCCTAACTGTAGAATTAAATGAATATAAAAAATATATTAATGGTTTGAAACACTCTCAATTTTGGAACTATATCTCCTTAACCATCGGTCTAAATGCGCTCAAATTTTTTTTGACGGTATAGAAAAAAATATGATGGAAATAAATTAATTTCAAGATACTAATATTAATTATTATTAATGTTAATAAAATCATGGAATTCAGGAATTATGGAATTCTATGATTTTATCTAGAAAGCGATGGGAAATATATTGTTTTAACCATAACATTTATAATATATGTCTTATTGACATGAGTTATTTTTATTGGCATATTATGATGGATTCAAAAAAAATAATATTGCCTGTTTTCTACGTTATTTCATATTATGTGTCATACACATGTGTGAATGAAAAGGATATATTTATTAAAAAAACCAACACTCTTATCAATAATAAATCTCACCACTTCATTCAAGGTTTTATATTCATCAAAAGTGATTGAATGTTTTTAATACCCACACACTAATCTATCTTTATAAGATATTCCACATTCTAGTTATTACTAGAGTGACAACTCTTCTTCTCTTCTTTAATCATTATTTTCATCATCAGTTTTTCAAATCTATTTTTTGTTTTATTCCAATTTAATTTTTAATGTTAAGGAATGTTTCTTGTTCCTCTATTATGTATAATAAAATTATTTATAACTTTTATTGTGTTACTAAAGTCATTTAATTTTTTATCGAATCCATTCATAAGATCTCATTTCAATTCAAACCCATGTGTGTGTGGGTTTCACTCTACTTGTGTGTTTCATTTTGGTTATTGTAAATATTTTCATGTCCCATTATATTTTCTTTTAATTTTAACATAATAATATTTACCCCCATCATAATTACAATCCAATTATATTTCTAAGTAAAAAATCATTTTGGGTTATTCCTAGGCTTAGAATGATGGATTTATTGAGTTCAATAATGATTCATGATTATCAAATTGAAGTTGTGTGAATCTATTGAATATGTGGCTAACACATGACCTATTTTAAGTATTTTTTTGTTTCAAACATTATTATATATCTAATAAAATAAATATTCAAGGACTATTAAACCATTCATCAACAACACGTGTGCAAATAAATGATCTTGATATGAGTCTTATATTATGTTATAAACTTCATAAATTCTAGAAACATGTCATATCCCACTATAAATGCTAGTATGATATAAAAAAATTCAATGATCATTGAAATCAAACCACTAATCACCATTACTTTTTTCTCACCAATTATGATCATAAATAGTTAAATTAACTTAAACCCAATTTCAAATTTCATTTTATTCTCTACGAATATAAATAAATCCATTTTTGGAATTTTAAGATAAAATCATTTTAATTTATTAGTACCACCTTTCAGGTTGCAACCTTAGTGAAACTATACACATTATATCTAGGAATAGATAACATAATGGTAGATATGTTATAATCATCTCTGATTCATTGAATGAGGATTATACATAGATTATTATTCAAATAAGAAGAAATTAAATCCCACTATATTGGATGAATTCCATCATGTATAAATGAAATTATTATAGAAAAAAATAATTCAAGTAAATGGGAGAAGAAAAAATTACATAGTATTTTAGATGAAGGTAGGGGTTGAATTGCCAGGGGATTTAGATAAAACCCCACCCCAAGGTATTCACCATTGTATAAGAGGTAGGAAGTAGGGGAAGAGGAAGTAAATAAATCCATGTATGTGGGTCCAAATTTATAAGTAAGGATATGGAATATGAGGCTAAAAAGAGTGATGGATATTGCTTCTATTTGGTTAGATAAAGTGGAATTATAATGGAATGATAAATAGGGTTAAATGACATTAAGATAAAATTAATAAAAAAACCACAAAAAATTATGCATCAAATCTATGAGGTCCCTAGTTCGGTACCACTAATTTTTCAATGGCACCTAAGGACACCTTTGCCTCATGTTAGTTCATCACGTACTTTATAACCTTCCAAGATAAAATTGGTATCCCTAAAAACTGTAAATTGAAGGTGTAATGCCTTCATGTGTACACCTAGACTTTGAATCCTCTGTTGTATGTTAACCCTCATCCAAATTCACTTATGTACTAAATATAAAACTCATGGGAAGAAATATCAATTCCAACTTGAAAATTTATCCCAAACATGAACCAACATATCAAATTACCTCATAATTTAACTAATAAAAAAGTCTTTCTTAGACCATAATAACACCATAATCAAGGTATTCAAGGAATCATCCACTGTAGTTTTTTATTCAATGGTCTAAATGGATACATAGTGAGACAAAATTTATATATAAGTCACATTATTAAAATATTAATCTAAATCATTGGATGTAAAAACCTACAGTGAAATGGGTTGATATCCAAATAAATATACGATAAATGTTTCGTGATGAATGAATTTATAAAATTTTTATTCGTGGATATACTTATATTGGTCTGGTAATATTATTATAATAACCCATTTACATACATGAAATTATATTTACATTGAAATTAATTTTTGGTGAATTTTTTTTTAAAATTTATATCCTTATTTGAATTACTAGTTTTAGGAAGTCTTAAGATATTTATTCACAAGATTGATTGGGACCTGGTTGCTTGTACGGGTTCTCAGGTGAGATTCACAGAGTGGATGAATCTCTTGGGTAGCTATATTTTAGAATCTACAACAATTTCCATTATAAACCATAGGTTTAACATAATTAATTGTGTTTTTTGTGGAAGGACCCCTATACCATGATAATTTCACATCCTTAATGGGCCATTCACACACTGGAAGTATCAATTGTTTCCCATTCTCTCTTTGAAACCACGTTCAAGCCAAAAATGAGTGTTGGTGTCTTCTTTTAGATAGGGAAAACCATTTTCCATAGGTTTAACCCCTCCCCCACACACAAACATTATTTTAATGGGATTACAAGTAGGGGAGAGATTATTTTGGATGGAACATCTCCTATTTGTCAACCCTTTCCCCCAAACAACACCACCAGGCTGGGGATGTATTTTTGTGTGATCTGATGGAGGATTATGATAGTAAATACACTTCTATAACATTGATTAGTTTCTTAGTAGAATTCATTATTTTGATTCTACTTGATATTGGTCTTGGAAACTAATATCATTGCACCATATTAGATTTGAGTGAGAATGATGAGTCATTTTCATGGATTTGATAGAGGGTAAACTAATATATTTAACTAGTTTCACATTTAATTGTTTAAGTTATGATAAAATATTATTTTTGATTGATTTTTTGATTAAATTAAAATAATTTTCATATAGAATCGATGTTGGATATTAAATATTTTTTCACATTGGCATTTGTTGTGTATTTCAAACCTCTCACGAATGATTAGTTGTAATTTTTATACGGTGGCAGTGCAAGGTGAGATTATAGGAATTATTACCAATTTAATTAAATCATATGTAAAATCATATATTTTTTATAATTTATAAATGGGAGTTATGTCATGAGATTGGTGATTATGTTAAATATGCGAGGGTTTTACAAGGCAATGAAGGAGCAATCAAGGAGTTAATTAAAATTGGAATAGCTCTGTAATTGTGGTAAGTATTCCATTAAAAACTTATTTTTTAATATTAATGATTATACATTAATTTGATATGCGTTAAATACCCTAAGGGTGTTCAATCATTTAATTTTGACAAATTTATTTATTTTCATAAAACTTATGTGTACTGAACAAAGTCATAAATTGTTGATGTACCTACTGTACTAGCTCGATTAATGATAAACCAAGGGCCCAATACATGATCATATATATATTATGAGTGATTGATTTTCCCATAGGTGGGATAAATTACTGAATCAATTGATGTAATTACATTTTTGTACCGTTGTGACCTCTTAAAAGTGAATTATGTTGGGTTTGAGTGATTGCACTCCGTTGAACTTAACGAACCAATTGGAAAGAATTACTTATTATAGGTATTTTAGATGATAATTTTATTAGTGTTCCTCAACCCTATACATGTTATTTAATATGTGGTTTTTCAAATAATGATTTAATATAGGTTCTGGGTGTGGACTGAACTAAGATTATATTAGCAATTAAGATTGTCTTCCTATAATCCCACTATACTAATTACATTTTTACATATCCTCTAAGGATGGTGATATCATTTTATTATTATGATGATATAAATAGATATGATTTCCTCTATATAGAGGTAGTTTACTTGAGATATGAGAATGAGAAATTAGGACCCCTGTGTTAATCTTTATCTTTAACATCACCTAATCATCCCCGGTAAGTGTCTCAGTGATATCATGGCCCTATATAGGGTAGTAAAAAGTGTGGATGGTGATGGTACAAGGTGTTACCATAGAATATAGATCAATTATGTAATTGTATTGCGGACTTGGAGATTTCTGGTCACTTGCTGCATAGATCATCATCAGTTTTTATTAGATGGGTTTGCGAAGATGTATAATGAAGTTAGAAGTGGTATATCAGATATCATGGCAGGGATATTTTATTCCTCTGAGATGCATGATATGTATGGGATGCCTTGGATTATTAGTATATATCTTCTATTGCGGATAAATATATTATTTCCTAGTTTTATCCCCAAGGAATCAACAACAATTTCTAGTACACATTAATTAACTTGATTTTATCCTTGTATTCAACAATAACACATGATGTTATTATATTCCTAGGACGTTCTCATAGGATCCACCTATGATTCTTATTTATCAAAAATCCTTGTGGAATTTCAATGGATTCATATAATTTCAATATAAATTCAACCAAAATCTAGGATTTGGCCATTGAGATCTATATTGATTTACTATAGACATTACCCTTATAATCTATCATAGTTCCAAATACTAACTGATTTAATAAGTTCATACCGCAAATAATTGGTCATTGAGCCTAATGATTATGTTGATTATCTAGTCTGATCCCTCATTTAATATATCATTGTTCATGATTACTATGATGGTTACCTTGGTTTACCCCTTGGGGAATATGTCATTGAGGTTGATGATTATTGTAACGACCCAAAGTTTCATTAATGGAAAATCCCTCTTGATCTTATTAAATGTCTATTTATATAAAATGTTTTTATAAAATGTCAACTTCATTGGTTTTATGATAAGAATTGTGATTGTTACTTTTATAGCAGTTGAACAGTGATCACATGATTAGTATAAATATAGGGCTTTAACACATCCAATTTTACTTAGACAAAGGAAGCGATAACCTCATTCAGTAGAATTTCCCCATACAAAGCCCATTTATCAGAGCTTAGAAAAGAGGTGGCATCCTTGGGCTTCGCTCTTGACCAAGACCAAGCTGAGCTTCACCATGTCAAGCTCGAACGGGACCGTCTACGGGAGAAGTGGAAGTTGATATAAATTACCACTCGAGCGATGTTATCCGAGCCACCCCAAGAGTCTGTCACCATCGCACACCTTACCCTTAGGTCTTATGCGGCTGTTTTAAGGGGTTATGTAACTAATCTATAATACAATGTTCATGTACATTATTTTTTTATATAATAATGAATATAATTTCTTGTCATTATTGATACATTGTAAATAGTTTTTAAAGTACAAATGGTGTTTTTAGTTATTATTTAATTAAGAAATATATTTTATTAAATTACGGGATTTTTTTGAATAAAATAATATTTTAATAAAATATTAATATTATTATTATATTAGTTTTATTATATATAAATGATCATGTAATTGTTTGAATGCAATTATAATTTTAATTAAGGTTTGAAATCCATTATTGTCAAAACCCGTGAATTTTTGATAAATGTCGGTTTTTATTTTAAAAGTGAAAATTAACATATTTAGAAAATTATTTAGATAAAATAAATGTTTTTTTGGAATCTGGACGTCGAAATTATCCAATGGTGAATTTTTCATAATTTTCCGAGACAGTCAAAATTTTGAGTAAAAATTAAATACCGTTTAAATATATAATGTGTTTTATGACATCATAATGACCCAATAGTGATGTAATAAAATAATATAATATTTATGTTCGGCCAATATATGTTTTACCATTGAAATAATGTGATTTTGGGTTTTTTTGGATTACTTTTCAAAGCATTAATGGACCCCTCAAGACATATTAAACACCTTGTATTTTTAAATTAATTTCCATGGGAGTGTGACTCTCCTCCACATAAGCAACCCTAATATTTTCAGAAGTTCGGACCTTGGCCTTATAAAATATTATTTTCCTCTGCCCTTTTATAAAAACCATGGGCAAAAACCATGGTATGGTTTGTGGTTTGGATTAATTTAATATAAGGGGTCCCACACCTTAATAATAAAGAATTCCCTCACCTTTCCTATATAAACCCACCCAAGATCCCACTTCCTCCTCACTAAAAGCCTTTGGAGTTCGTCCAACCTCTGCCCTACTCTCTCTAGAATCCTCCCAAGGTGCCCCAAGCTCCCAAGAAGTCTATCTGAAGCCTCTCTCTAGCCTTTGAAAGCGCACTTCCATGTAAGGGGTTTTTCTTCCTTTCTCATTTTTGTCCAATTTTCTTTAAGTTGTTTTTCCCTTTTAATTTCAATTATAAATGTTGGGTTATGGTTTTTCACCTCTCTCATACTTCCCTCTTTATGTTTGAATGATGGGAGACCCTTTCTCTCTCATTAAATTCATACCATGTACACCCGTTACTATACCGAAATTCCGAAAGGAACTTCTCTCTCCTCTTTTTACATTCAAGCAATACTTTTGTATCATGAATCTAAATTCCATTACAATTGTTGGGACATGTATCTATATGACCTAATTACTGTACATTACATGTAAATATGATGAGGAACCCCTTTTTCTCTCAGAAAACATTTTTATGAATTCTTATGTCACGCCGTTACGCTGCCGAAATCGCACCGATTTTCTAAGCCAATGTCATTGTGTAGTGAATACCATGCCAATTTCTCCATCAAGGATATTCACCATTATGCACATTTACTTATTGATTGTAAAGTTTTATGTAAGAATTACACATTCCTTTATCGTGGAATCAATGATTATGTTTTATGAATCCATGTTTTATGATCCATGTGGCACACTTATGCATGAAATGAAACGTTTAAGAAGGGTACGCCCTTATAGCGCTCAAATGCATTGGGTAAATTATAGTATCATGATATGTCATGTGAAATGAATGTTGACTCATGATAATTCAAGTGAAATGAGGGTTTACTCGTTCTTTATGTGCAATGAGGATTTACTCATGCTCCATGTGCAATGAGCCTTGGCTCATGCTAATTCCATGTTAAGTGTTGTTCCCACATTTCCATGTTATGATTATCATGCTTTATCATGCCTTTATGTTCATGTTTTTCTTATAATCTGTTGATATGCCTATTGTCTAACATGTATTGTACTCCTCATGTTATTCCATGTGTACTCCCTTACTGGGCTTTATAGATCACCCTTTTCTTATGCATGTCCTCAGGTTATCCCATGCAATGCTAAGTACGAAGGAATGTAGTGGTCATCTAAAGGAAGTTTTCAATAAATATGTTGTATTTAATGTTTTAAGTTTTTATGTAATGATCCTAATCCCCAAATACACTAAACCTCCCGATCTTCTTTGTTGCATAAAGTGAAGTTTTATGTAATACTTCATGTTTAAGTTGTAATAAAAAGTAGGGTTGTCATAATTATGATGATTTCTGAGGGTAATACACCTATGAATTAGTCATTGAGGTTGATATTATTGGGTTCATAGGACATGTTCATGGGGTTCGATCATTAATACTGATAATTTAGAATATCGTGGATACTATCCATGGATCCAATATTTATTAAGAACATTATATTGTTTTTGGAAAAAATATTGGTTGTCATTGAATCATGAAATGTTCTGACAAAGTGTAACACCGGCCAAAGAAGATATTTTTGATCACGAGTGACATGGTAGAATGTAATAATTTATAACGTATTTTTATTTAAAATTCTACACAGTATTTATTTATTCTAATGAGAATATCACATGCACTTCCATTGAATTATTGTTAATGCATTAGTCTACGTTTGTTGTTCCATACAATTTATTACTATCTCCCTACTGGAGTGGCCATGTTTGTGATTCACTAATATTTAATATTTGATTACAATTAAATATGTCAACATGTTCGATATCTTTCTCTACAAGAAACATTTTTTCTACAAACCATTTTTCCCCATTTTCAAAAAGCCACTTTAAGGAAAGCGGGAAACCATACAATTCAAACAAAAGGCTTATTCAATTCCAAATACAACATTGAAAAACCTCATCACCATGGTTCCCGTAAACCTCGAGTCGAGCGCCTCATCAACTCCAACTTCGCTGTTTTCACCGCCATCATTCACCACAGATCCATACAATAATTTTTTTAACCGCACAACACCCCAAAATATCACATTCAAAATTAAAATTACAAAATTCAAAATTCATATAGACACCCTCGAACCCTGTGCCTTACGCGAATCAAGGAATCATGACGCCCGAGCCATCATCAACACCGTTGTTCATCGAGTCGATGTTGAAATTCAATTAGATTACAAAAATTGAATATTAAGATCATTTATTTTTTAGAAACATATTTCACCAAAAAATTACATTTTTTGCGATGGGAAATTATATTTAAAATAAATATTTTATTAATTATTATAAATTATTTTGAATTTTAATAATTAGTTAAGAAAAATTTATATCGTAAATTATATGAAATATGAATAATAATAGTTATTTTTGAAAATTTATTTTTCAAATAAAAATAATTTTCTATTATATTTTATGAATTTATTAAAAAATGAATGTATACATTTTAGAATCAGAGTTTTACATGGAGAAATAATTTTATTAATTTTGAATACCAATACTTGAAAAAGAATAAATTTTATATTTTTTTATAAAAATATTGGTTTGTACTCGAAAAATATTATTTGTGTAAAAATAACATTTTTAAATTTTATCACTATACAAGTGTTTTTAAGAAACATATTAAACATTTTAAGTGAAAAAATATATATTTAAATAATATCATTATTTTACATAATATAATATTTATGCATATAAATCATATGTCCACCATTTTTCAAACTAAATTAAAATTTTAATTTTATAAAAAAATTGTATTTTATTTCAAACATGAATTTTAAATGTTTGATTGAGTTTTAGATTACCAAGAATGATTCATAACTTTGATTTTGTTTAATTTAAAAAAATATGTAATCCTAATTGATTATTTTAATAATTATGTCGTATATAGAAATTTTATGCATAAATTTCATTTTTGAAAAAAACATTTATGCATTATTTTGCTGATCTAAATATTATCATTTCAAAAAAAATAGAAATCTTATTCGATAAAATTATTATGAAATTTTATAATCAGTGTACTAAATATATGTAATGGGGTCATTATTAATATTTTTCATTCATATTAATTATTAATGTTTTGTTTAAATGATGGGAAAGTACCTTTATTTAGTAGAAAAACACATAAACACATTTTGTAGGAAATGAGATATGGGAGAACCCATAAAAAACCGCATACCCAAGGAAAAAAATGACGTAACATTAATGTCTGAAAATATCAATGTCCCAAAACCAATAAAAAATTTATCCTAGGAAAAAAACACACCACTACAACCATCAAAAGCACATAGGAGCATGGAGATGCAGTGCATAGCTGAACCGAGGCCTGAGGGAGCGCATTGGTGCGTACTGATCAAGACAACATGGCTATAAGAGGAAAACCTCAATATCATGGGTCTACTCAATGGTGAAAGGAGACCGATATCTCTTCACCACAAAACTAATTTCCCCTGTAAAAATAGTTTCAATTTTAATTTTATGTTTTTATTTAAATATTATAATAGAACATTATATAAATTTAATTAGAACAAAATGACATCATTTTTGGATTTGTAATTTTGATATTAGTTTAATGTTTATTTTTTTGGTTTTTTCTAAGAAGAATGATTTTTAAGTGAATAGTTCTAAATACCAATTTTACTAATATTGTCACATTTATGAAATTATTCCATTAGCATTATTAATATAATTTTTTCAATAAAAATATATTTTTAAAATTAAAATTATATATTTTAAAATAATTTGTTAATATATGTAACACACACTTAGCTACTATGAAAAAGTAGGCATTTTTTGAATGAAAACATTTTTTCATCAGTTTCTTTAAATAAAATATTCACATTATGAAATTGGGTTTTAAACATAAATTATTAATATTTAAATAATATTTATATAATAATAGGTTTTTAAATATATATATAATTAATAAAATTAAAAAATATATCCAAAATGTAAACCTTAGGATTAAAATTTACTTTTTTAAACACGGATTTTTACACATTATGTGGGGTAATCCAAAAAAATAAATTCTATAAATATTATAAATTTATAAAAATTTTACAAATTTTCCTTTCAAATTTTTTAAATAATTTTAATGTTAATTTTTTTCATTGAGTTTTTTTCGTGTGTGAAAATGAAGTAACCATGGTAAGGGTAAATTGGTTTATAAGTGGTTAAACATAGTAAAAAAGGTAGAAATATATGGAAAAAATGTTTAATATTGGATGATGGAGGTAGTATAATCCCTATATATTTCCTGAAACCAATATTTCCTATTGTGTATCTATTTACTTGATTAATTTAATGGTATTATTGAGAAATAATTAGTTTTTACAAAAGTTCCCTTTTCCTCACTTATAAAATGAGACCACCACCTCCCCATTTATACAATTGTTTTAAAGATTTGTATCTAAAAAACTATTCCCTATTCTCTCATGAACAACCTACTCGTGTATTTTAATCCTTATTTTAACCAAACTTCCAACCCAAGGATCCTAAGGAGTTATTAAAAGGAGAGATTCCATGGGAGATGTAATACTTTCTACCTGAATTCCATAACTCTTTCCTTCTTATACACCCATCAACTAAATTTTTTACAAGAACTTATGGTATCACAAGTTCTTTTAAAAATATTAAGTATTATTATACTAATTAAATTTAAATTTTAATATTTTCTCAAAAATCATTTATAAAACCAAAAATGTTGTCAAACATTTGTGCAGACTACCGCCTACATGAATACCATGATTTGTTTTCCACTAATACCTTACATGGAAGACAAAAAAATCATTTGTAAAATAAAAATTATAATTTTGACATTATTAGTATTCTTAAATTAAATATATGACAACCTATATGTAATAAAAATAATAAACCATTATAATAGCATTAACCACCTTAAATGGACTTATCATGGTACCTTTTTAATTTGGATCTTTTTGGGATATCATTTGAAACTTTATAAGTAATTTTATAATCATATAAGACATTAAATAAAAATATAATATTTTATATATGAATATGTTATTTTGCAACACCTTTGGCCATGGTCAGCACACTTAAAGTGCAACAATGAAATTAACAGAACAAATTCATGTAACTGACAAGACAATTTTTTTTTAAAAAAAGTACAAAAAATATAATAGATGTACTTTATAAAATAAAATAAAGATGAATAATTTTATTAGATACATATCTAATGAACATAATTTAATTATTCATGAAGTTAAGTGAAAGTGTAGAACACTTTCATACATAAGGTAAGGGTTCCCATATGAATTTTTATTCATTGAGGAATTCTTTAATGTTGTGCCCTAATTTATTATTTCAATGTTGAATATACTATATTTTTCATTTAAAGATATATCACATGTCTAGGTAGTAACAAATTGGTCTAACAAGAACTGGGTTGTCTATCATGTTTTTCATGTGAAGGAGATTCTACAGTTAAATGATATCCATTCACATCAGGTTTACCAATTTCATGTTTATTTGGAAGGATGTGGATGGCTTGGATTGACAGTTTTATTGTGGGGAGTTTAATGTATCGTACAAACATTCATGTTAGGTTTAACATTTTTATCTCTAAATATAACTCCCAACAGTTCCCACATCCATAACTTATTACTGACATTCTTTCCAAAGGAATTTGGTCCTTTAGGGATTCAAACCCAACGATGTTTAGGAAGTCACATTGGTGAGAGGATGGTAGGTTGGTCTAATCACACCTGTTTTGGGGTGGGGGTTGTTTCATAATCTAGTAATCTCTTGTATTTTTAATATGTGTTTTTGAATATCTTCCACATCCTAATACTAAACCAGTTACCTCTTTCATTCTATCCATTGAAAAATACAAACATCACATATTTTAATATATAGACTAATGTCTCTTCTTAGTGATGTAATTAATTTTTCTTTATTACGTTGAATGAATGGTTATAAATATCTATATCCTATGACACATTTTATCCATCTATGGTATGCCATGTCCTCTATTTTGGCTTCCTTTATTCATTTGGAGATATTGTCTGGGGAACTGGGTGAAGCACTATTTGTTGGGAGTTTACATTTCATGTAATGTGATTACACATCATGTAATTTCTTAGGGATGATGTCAATAATTTGGATCATGATTTGAAATGTTTAGATCCAGTTTCAAAAAAATGTGACGTGTTTTTTACGATCTTTTCAATTCCCAGTTTTACACTATGCGAAATAAAGATATGTCATGTATTTCACTGACCCAGGGCATTAATAAAAGAATATTGGATGAGTGTTCTTTTTGTTTCAACCTAAATAAATTTATTCTCATCCTAGAGTCATCTTTAGGTGATTTTGGAGTTCATTAATCCCTTTGTATCATCTATTATATGATTTACTATCATGTATATTGTGGTGTGTCTCTTTGGGTAAGTGGTCTTATAATATCCTCTATTAAATCATTCTTTCCTCCTTGTAGATTGATGGATAATCAGAGGATTGAGGGATATAAACTCAATTTTTTAAAATCTTGATTCTAGGTTATGTTTATAAATCTTCTATTTTTTTGGATTGTCTCATTACAATTTATGATTTCCCGAATTAAATGTAGGTGGTTATGTTTGAGATTTCATATTTATTAAACCTTGATTTTATTGATTATTTGATTATATATATAATTAAATTTTGAATTACCAATTTTGTTCCTCTTGGAATTTGAATTTTATATGGTATGTAATTTTGGGGAAACCCATAATTTCAATGGAATTGCAATTTGTGGTGTATTTTGAAATAGTTGGAATTAATGATTTGAATTAAGAATTGTTTTTTGAAAATGGATTAAATTTAATTGTTTAAATACTATGATTATTTTTTTATTTAAAAGGAATTATATTTTAAAAAAACACCATGTTTTGGTATTGAAAATGAATTTTCATTTTGAAACGAAAAATTAGGAAATTGAACTATGAATTATGATTTATTTGAAATGAAATTATTTCAAACTTTTTAATGATTTATTGATCATATGTGAGCCTAGAATGTTAGTCTATTATTTAAGATAATAATATTGGATGGTAAATCCCAAGAAATATTTTGATGATGAAAACTAAAAAGAAACCATGTTCAGAATGATTATCCCTAATATGATATTGATGATTCCAATTCAACTTGAGTAGGAGGGATATTTTCATGCATGTTAATCCATGATAATTGATTTGAGAAGTGTGGGGATCCTATTACTAAAAAAATTCATTCCTTAGAAAATATATCCATGTTGATTTTTTGGGTTATATGGATATAAATTCCAAATAATATGAAACGTCTTTAATTATTCTAGTTTTTTTGTAATCTTTTTTATATAAAATGTTTTTAATCCTTGTTTAAAATTTCTTCCATCATAATGAAATGAATTAATGTTTTTGTTTAAATATGATACTGTATTTACATATCCTTATTATTAAAAATTCATATCATGAATTGTATTATTATTATATAATATTCTTAAGGAAAACTAGGTGAGACCCTACTAGGTTTTTATCTCATTCCCTAACTTTATCATCAAGGTAGTTAATATTTTCCTTTTGCAATGTCAAAGAAAGGGGATTGAATATGTTGGAGGAGATGAATTTTATTTATATTTTGGGCATGGGGTGTTGATTCATTTGGGATGTTTGAGTTTGTATTTTATATTTCAGAGAAATTGAATGAAGTACTATTTGGGGTTTTGTTATACCTACCTAGTTTCTAGTAATATATTCATTCTAAATTTATTATCATAATGATATGTATATGTTATCATCCATAGTTTTTTTTGGAAAAAACATAGAAAATTTTATCTTGTATGATTCCAGGTGCCAATCACAAAATCGTGGGGATTGGGAATAAACATTAGTATATGTTGGGATTATATTGGGTATAAGGGTAGTTGAGTATCTCATCAGGTTATTAAAAAACATTATAACAAAGTTTTAGGTTCATCTTCATTAATTGATATTAGTGTGTATATGAGAGATCTTGTTGACACTTAGGAAGTAGTTATGAGTGAGTTTTTGGCTAACTCTCATCATAATGAGCATTAAGTCACCATGGGTGGTTTGGGAAAGGAGTATTTGTAAATAATTATAGTGTTTTACAATATTTTTATTAGAATAAAATGAAATCCAAATCTAGATATGTTATCTGATGGGATCAATTTCACTATTACTATTCTTTGAGTTTTTGATCTGATTAATATTCTATTGTCTTCAATCTTTTTTGGTGATGTTGTGTAGAATCATGCCATTGAAAAGATGTTTAATAGGATTCCGGAGGAATATCCTAATGATTTTTAGTGAGTGAATCCTAACATGGACTAGAAAATCATTGATATTATCATGTGTACTGCCCAAGATCTTGGAGAGGAACATTCACCCATTATTGATTAGGCACTTGATGTGGAACCTCATAGGGATGATTCCTAGAATTTTTCTTAGGAGATCCTTTTCCATAAGCTACTGGTGTTCCATGGTTATAATGAATCTCAAGAGGCTGAGGACTGTTTGGGAATGATAGAGCTTCTATTTGATATCTTGTAAATTTTTTACTCAAATAATGTGAAATTTTCCACCTTCAAGGTATAGAAACCTTGTAGGAGATGATGGGTCACTATTTTTATAGAGAATAAGTATGAGGGATGTAGGTGAAAGGACATTAACAATGTTTTCACTAATTAGTTCTATCAAAATTAATTGTTTTTGGCTAAGCCTATGGAGTTTTTCAAACTCAAGTAGGCAGATAGGACTGTGATTGAGTCAACGAATCATGTTTCCATGATTCTATAGTTTCCACTTGATATTGTATCAAATGATAAGATTAATACTCAATAATTCGATTTGGGACATCGATCTAGAATTCTTTATCTAGTTTAATTAATGAATATATCCTCATATGTTGATGTTACTAATAGGGAATTTATGGTTGAGATTAATCTAGCTAGTATATTTAGATTGATTGGAGTTCCTTTTAACTCATATTGGTAGTTTTGTGAGTAAATTTAAAGGCATGAGAGATTTTGATCAATTTTATTGTGGTTCATGAAAGAAGGTTTCTTCCATAACTTCTATGGTTCCTAGAAGTGGCACCTTGACATGGATCTATTTTGGTTATCACATTCATTCGAAATGGGTTTTCATTGAGGCACTCGATATATAGGGTAATTGTGTTTTCATAGGTCAATTAGATAAGTTGTGTTATATCTTTTATATTCCACGTAGTTCAATGGGATTATCATTACCTAAATGTGATATGATGCAATTAGATTCGTCATGATATAAAGTGTTCCATCCACAGGCATATGGAATGAAGCTTCTTTTTGTAGTAGAAGAGTCTTCAGAAGAAGCATATATGGGTCCTGCAACCGTTAGAGGTACCATCACTATAGCTTCATCATTACTGACTTCATTATTCGATACTGGTGCATCTCATTTATTTATATTGGATAATACTTTTAACCTGCTAAATCTTCCTATAGATCTTGTATCTTATGTGATGGATATTATTACACATGATAAAATGAAGAGAGATACGGGTCTATATTGTCCTTATGGTATTTTATATTTATCTCGGTTTGATCTTAAATTGGATTTTCTGGATATTAACATGAAACTTATTATTGTAATTCTCGATATGGATTGGCTTGTCTCTAATAAATCCGAAATTGACTTATATCTTCGATGGGTATTCTCTATTACACCTGGTAGAGTGTGCCATATCATTTAAGAATAATGGAACCTAAGTCCATGTGGAGTGGAACATTTTTATCTAGAGTTGGGGAAAGTAATATTAGTGTTTGATTTTGATCTATAGTGGAAATCATTGACCTTATATCTCCATCAAATATTCATTGATTTTCCTGAAATGTTTTTTGCTCACATATCTAGTCTTCCACCATTAGTAAGATTTATCTATTTCGGTATGGTATGGTACTCAGCCGGGATCAATTACATCTTACTAAATATCAAAAGCTGAAATGAAACAGTTGAATACTTAGTTGGATGACATCATAGAGAAAGTATTTACATTCCTGTGTGTATCTCCTTTGGTGGCATAAATTATATTTTCTAATAAATATGATGGTATTTTTCACCTATGTGTTGATTACTGATAACTTAATCAAGTTACAGTAATGAAAAATTATCAGAATCCAAGGATTGATGACCTATTTGATCATTATAATGGGGATAAGTGGTTCTTGAAGAATTATCATTGATTTGGTTATAAACAGTAGAGAATAAAGGAATAAGACATTCAGAAAACATCCTTTATGAGTAGGAATTTCCATTATGAGTTTTATTTCATGATATTGGGTCTATCTAATGCTTATGTAGTCTTTATGGATTTGATGAAAAGGTTCCTCCATGATTATCCTGATATGTTCATGGATTTTTTTTATCAATAACATCCTAGTTTCCTCTATGTTTAATGAGGATAGTGTGCATCGTCTTATAGTAGACCATAAATTATTTGTAAATCTTTGAAATAATTCCAATCTATCAAAATTTTATTAGTAGATTTGGTAATTAATGATACTGGGATACATGTTTTCAAAACTTTTTATTTTAGTTGATCTAAAAATTAAAGAGCATTTATTACATGGGAACAAAAAAGAAATGATTTACAGATTCATAGAATCATTAGTTTATCAGGTTATTATCCCTGTTTCATAATGTATTTCTCAAGGATTTCATCTCTCATGACTGCTCTCACTCAAAAGGGAGTTAATTTTTCTTAGGATGAGAAATTTCAGGGATATTTTTCTATGTTGAAATTTCTTTTGACTTCATACCAATGATTACTCTTTTAGAGGCTATGTAGGTCTATGTTGTCTTTTTTATGCATCAGTTTTAGGTTGGAGATGTGTTATTATGCATGGTGACCACATCTTAGCCTATGAATCTTGAAAACATAGGGAATATTAGAATAATTACCTGACCAAAGACCTCAAACTCATGTTTATGATGGATCTGCTTAAGTGTTTGTGGAATTAACATTTCCTAGAATGGATTACCGTGTATTATTAAAAAAAAATCTGTTATATCTTATCTAAAACTAATTTTAATCTTCTCCAAAGGCATTGAGTGGAGTGGATTTGTTATTTTTACATTGGCATCTCCTATAACAAAGGGAAATGGAATGTCGTTGACAATTCATTGAGCATGAAATTTCATATCCTGGCCATGAAAGAAACTTTAGAAGTGTTTAACTTGATGGATCATTTTACATTGTTTCTTTTAAGAGTATGGGAAATAGAGTCCAAGGATCCCATTTATAGTTTGCAGGTGAACTCATTTTTTCATAAGATGATTCTTCAGGAGCAACTACTTGATGATGAATCCTAAATAAATAATAACTCTCTTTTTGGAGGGGAGACCATTTTTGAGTTGTAATTCTCTATGAAGGGTATACTATTTTTCCAAAATCTGAATATTGTACATTTATATGTGAGTGAATCAATGATAGGGAATTTTTGTTATTCCAAATATGTATTTCACATAGGAACCACAGATATTTTTTTTTGATATGCATCATCAATTTTGGTGGCATGGTATGATGAAAGAGATTATTGATTTTATCTCTTTCTATAGTACTTTCCAATAGGTCTAGGCTGATCACCAAATACCTTCAAGTTTACTTCTTCCACTTCTAGTGTTGACATGGAATTATTATGATATTTATTTTTTCATTATGTTTTGGTTCCCATGTAGCTAGTGAATGAATATTGTGATATGGTTTTTGATTGATAGGTTGACTGAATTAGCTCACTTCATACCATTTCATGATAAAACCAAAAGTGACAAGATGGTAAATATCTATGTTAGTGATATTATTTTTTTTTATGGAGTTTTATATTCTATATTTGTTGATATGGTTCCTAGTTTTGCTTCTTAATTTTGGAGATGCATTCATGTAGAACTTGGATCTCATGTTCATTTGAGTACGGTATTCTATCTGTAGATGGATGACTATATATAGAGAACTATATATACCCTTTAAAATATGATTCATTCATGCATACTAAATTTTAGTAGATAATGTGTTTACATTTAGTACTAGATAAAATTTTTTATAAATTTTTTTACCAATACATGATTATAATTTCACAATTTCAGGCATTTTATAGTGGGCCTCATAAACCATTATTGTGTTGGTTCGAGACTAGTGAAAGTTCCCTGGATAGACTAAGATTTTTCCTAGAGAAAAAAATGAAATATTCAGTTGATTCATTAGAGAATTTTAATTGAACAAATAATTTATAAATCTTATGCTGATATTTGACATAGACCATTGGAGTTTTCAGTTGCTGACAATGTTTTCATGACAGTTTCAACTCCATTAGGTCATCAATGGATTGGTAGGCAAGGGAAGATTTATCTTTATTTTTTGGAACTTTTGAGTTTTTGTAGTGGGTGGGGAATGTTTCTTACATATTAGAACATACACCATGGTTGATAAAGATTCATAACATGTTCAATGTTTCATAGCTTCATAAATATCTTTATAATCTATCTCATGTTCTGATATAGAATGTTCTTATAGTTAAGACTAATTTTCCGTGACTAAGCATCTAGTTTGGTTAGTTTATTCTCAGACAAAGGTACTTTATTAGAGGATTATAAATTTTTCCAAAGTGATATGGAAGCACAGTTCTGATACGCATGGGACATGTTGGTGGGTGGCACTGATGAGAGAGTATTGGCCTTACCTTTTTGTGTGTAGCCTTCCTAACAAACCATATAGGGATAAAACGTTTTTTAGTGGGGAGGTTTTAACACCCTATTACCATCTATGGTATTCTATTAATTTTATTTAGTCTACATTTCTGTTGGTTTGGAGATTTTTTTGTGGGGAATTAGGCAAAGTAAAGTATGCAAGGAGCTTTCACACCATGTAATGTGAGTACACATCATATAATTTCATAGGGATGATGTTGTGAATTTCAATAACAACTTGAAATGGTTAGAATGGGATTTAAAAAGAACTTTTTATTTTTTAGTGCATTTTAATTTCATGGGATTACTTGAAATAAAATAAATTCATGTTATGTATTCATGTGAAAAAATACTATAAACAAGTATATTTTACGCATTTCTCTTTTTTAGTCATCCAAATCTTCATTACCAACAATGAGCCATCCCTAGGTGATTTCTAAGTTATCAAATCCCACTAGATAATCCATTTAGATATTGAAAGTTGTGTAGATTGTGGTTCCTCTCTTTGGGTATGTTTTCTTCATGCATTTTATGATATCTTTTTCTTTCCTCCGTGTATTTTTAGGGATCATCATCAGATTGATGGATCAAAATTCCATGTTGTTGAATCTTTTTTCTAGGTTGAGTTCATATATAGTATTCCCCTTTATATTTTTTGGTCCGTCCCCTTGTACGTATATATTTTCAGGATTAAAGGCATGGTGTTTTGATTATGATTTGAAATTTATTAAACCTTAATTTTCCTGATTATTTGAAATTAATTTGAATTAAATTGAAAAAAACCAATTTTCTAAAGATTGCATTTACTAGAAGATATTTTAGGGATTTAATGGGAAACCCCAATTGTAATGGAATTGGAATTTGGGGCATGTTTTGAAATTTATGGAGTTGATTATTTTAATTGGCAATTATTTTGGTAATAATGTATAAAATCAAATTGTAAAAAACCTATGATTTTTTAATATTTCAAAGGCATGAAATTGTGAAAACCTCGTGTTTTGCTTTTGAAAGTGAATTGGCATTTTCAAACTAAAGATTCATAATTTAATTGTGAATGATGATTGATTTTAAATGAAATGGTTTCCCACTTTTTCAAATAATTGATTTTCATAATAAATACTATGTAATTAGTGGGTTATTTCAAAAAACCTTATTAGGGTGGTAATTCACTAGAAATGGTTTTACAATGAAAAGTCTAACGAAAAACTATTTCGGAATGATCAACACTGATGGGATAAATATGAGTTATATTTGGAATGATCCGAAGGGACATATGCACAATTTTTTATCCATGATCACTGCTTTGAGAAGTGTGAGGATCTTATAACTAGAAATAATCATACTGTATGGCATATACCTTTGTCTCTTATTGTGCTTACTTTGATATATATTCCATTTTTTTTGAACTTCTCTATTCAAGCCATATTATTTGAATAAATGGTTTATTTAAAATGATTTTTAATCAATGATTGAAGTGTTTCACATCATATTGAACTGAAATCCTATTTTGTTTGAAATATGAATGTTTATTTCCATGCCCTGTTTTGTTAAAAATTGAAATCATGATTTGGTTTATTAATATGACAAATTATTATGGAACATATGGTGAAAACCTACAGGGATTTTACCTCCCAACCTGGAACTACCTTGGGGTGTTTGTAAATTTTCTACTTCTATGTTTGAGAAATGGGAATTTTCCTCTTAGAGGAGGTAGATTTCCTTGATCATTTTGGCGTGGAGTGCTAATTCCTTTGGGATGATTGAGTTTATCTTGTTTATTCATCAGTACTTTGATGAAAAAATAATTTATGTTTTGATATTCCGGTTTAGTTTCTATTAATATTTGCCTTTAAATATTGCATCATACTTATATATATATATGTTTTCTTATATTTTTTTGTTCAAATTTTCCCACCTTTAGGTACTATGTGTTAACCTGTGGGGATCGAGAGCATCATACATGCTATTTTGAGATTAGCTCGGTTATCCAGGCACCAAAGCATCTGGGAAAGTTCAAGAAATATTATGATTATATATGATATTATATCATTATTATCATTTTAAATATATAGGAACCTGGATCAATGTTGAAGTACCATAATTACTGAACTAAAACAAACATGAAAAAAAGCAACTTACATCCAATAAGAAATATTTAATAGAGAATTATTTACAAAAAGGTGATGAGATGATATAAGGGGATCAAATATTATATTATGAGAAGTAATATGTTTATTTGGTAGAATTATAATAAATCTAAATTAAATATAAAATATCATTGAGTGTATACGGATCAATTTAGATATAAGGTAAGGGTTTCATCTAAATTTCTCTTTATGGAGACAAGTTTTAATATTAAACACCAATAGGATATTTCTATGGTGTGTATACTAAAAAATAATTTATTTTTTAATAAATCATGAGTTAATTAAAGGTACATTTAGAAGTATATAATTTCCAAGAATACATTGATTTTATTTCTAAAAATTACTATAATTATAACTGTTTATTATCTCAAATATGTTTCATTAAAACATAGTTGATATTATGCACCTATTTTTATTGTTTAGTTTATATTATGATACATAAAAATTATATATCATGGATAATTTATAATTCATGGTGTTTGAATTTAAAATCCAAATTACTTCATCCAAGGCTATTTGATTTGAATGTTACAGTAGTTGTGATGGTTTACCATCTCAAATTCTCTTCTTTGGGTCATATGTTATGATTATATAGTTATAATATTTTATAAGGTGCGTCTACACCACTTTTGATATGTTGTATCATTAATATACACATGTTCATGTTTTCCAATGTTTCATTTGATATTATTATTATCATATAAATTAAAAATAATAAATTATCAAAATAGTAAGGGTTTTACGTTACAATCACATTTTTCACAGAGATTGTTTATTCTTAATTTTTTATTTTAAAATTATACGATAAATATCTAAAAAATATTATTCATTTAATTATCTAACATATATTTTGGTATATTAAATGTTTTCCTTTCATTTTTCTCTCTCGATGCAGTCAATATTTTGAAAGAGTTATTTTAAAGAAAATAGACCATGCTTTTCCTCTTTGGTAGGAAATATTTTCTTTAATATCCATATTTTCCATAAATTTTTTTTCAGGAATGATTTTATAATTATAAAAATAATTATTAGACTAATTTTTACACATTTTTTAATTTTTATAAAAAATAATTAGTGTAATCTTCTTGTTTTCTTTTTAAATAGGCACATTTGACATTTTATGGAAATCTTGAATGGAATATTTGTTTATATGTACACTGCATGAACAAATTTTCTAACTCTCACGTATTATATTTTAATTGATATTTGATTAAGAATTATCCATTTCAATGTTATAATAAAATGTTTTCTATAATAATTATGATTAAAAAAAGATTCTTCCAAATTAAAATTGTATTTTCCTCAAGAAGCATTTTTGTGACTTTTCTAAAGGCACCATCATTTAAGAACATACTTTGTTGTTTCTTAGGATTTATATGGAATATGGATGAATGTTACAATATTTATTATTTATTTCAGTTGTTTTTTATTATGATGATAAAATATTGTTGATAACCATTTTATAATCGATGGGTAATATTTGATGTAATGATAAATTTTTTCACGATCATATGGCGTACAAATAAATAAATTATGTTTATGTGATGGGTGGTTTTATTTTAATCTAAGGATTAGAATGTAAGAACCCAGTTCTTCTTTTCAGGTATTTTTTCCTATTCTGGTCGTTTTTGAGAAAGAGGAATTTCTGGAAATTTCTGATGTACATGTCGTGTACTTTATGAGCACACACCATCTACTCCGGTTATCGCCGGTAACTGTGTGCTGGCCATGTAGCATCCATGCACATGACCATGAGGGGGTGACCTAGATGCCACATAAATTGGAGTATGGAAACAACAAGTACATGCCGTGTAGTTTGAAAGTAGATGCCGTGTATTTTTCTTTTTTTCATTAAATGCACTCGGGTCACGTCTAATCACGAAAAATGTCTTATTCTAGGTTTCATTCGGCCAATAGCTCTCGTATGACCATGATCTTCCTCCAAGCCCCATGACCGAGCATTTGAACTCTGATTCAACCACCGTCGATTGCGTTGGGATCACCTCGGTAAGTTCTTCCTTATGTTTGAGCTTCGTTTCACGATTCTTCCTCATTTTCAAGTTATCCTATGTTGAATTTTTTATACATTTTCAAAGATCTTCAACATTCTAAGGTGATTCATGCATGGAGACTCATGTATATTGATCTACCAACACTGAGGTACGTTGTTTGTGCCTTTCTATAGAAAGGATTTAAGTAATATGTGAAAAATCGCCCAATACAAATGAACGAGGTATTTCATGTTTACTGTTTTACCCATGGGAATTTCTTGTTATGCATGTATGCTTGAATAGTGGTTAATTGAATGTGAATAGGATTAATTTCTATGCATTGGATGTTTTTTCCCATGCATGTTTGTTTATGACCATTTTGGTCTAGCCTCGCCTATTAGGCGGCGGTTTTTTTCCCATGCCTAGTATTTTAGGATGGTGTGATTATCTACTCTGATATGCTGATATATGATAGACTGATTATCCAAGTAGATCTTAAGGTTTACTTTGGCCGTTATGCATTGCTATGCTCTTTTGGTTTACCCAGGTCCATGGGAACCTAGTGTAGTAAGACCACAAGGGAAATTGATGTACGAGATTTCCCATAGTGTCTTTTATTATATTACGATGCGAGACCACATGTGGAATTGAGGTTGAGTGTTTCCTCAGAGTGTATGTAGTTCCTTAATGAAGGCCATAGGGGGATTTGACATTGAGTACTTCCCATAGTGCATTTAGTACCGATACGAGACTATAGGGGGAATGGATGGTGAGTGATTCCTCATAGAGTCTATAATTAAGCTAAACCAGTGGGGTTAGACTGTGTGTACTTCCTAGATGGTAGCTTGTACTTACATTATGGGTAGGACCAGAGGGGATCGGTTGTGAGTACTTCCTAGAGGGTTGACTATTTGTATTTATCTACTTTGATTAGTAGTTTCTTGATATTTGAAACTGTGCATTATTAATGTTGAGTACTTCCTTGTTTACTACTTTCTGCACTTTTACCTTCCATGTAATGCCCCGACCCTAGTTACCAAGATTCAGTGCATTATTACATATCATTGGCATTATCACAAGAAAGATCAAGTCTCAAAAGACTGATTAGTTTAGTAGCCTTGGAATAACTAGATACATTCATAAAGTTTACATTACATCATAAAATGAAAACTACAAAAATATAGTCTCCATAGTCCACACTCTTGTCCCCTCATACTATCCCTGCAGGTCATTCATAAAATACTTCTTCACATCCTAGGAAAAAAACATAGAAAGGGGTGAGATCAAATGCCCAGTAAGGATAACAATATAGCGGAAACTTTCATAAATAAGAATAAACATTTAAGGCAATGTATAACTAAAAAAAAGCCTTTTAATCATGAACTTCAACATAGTATGGAAAAAATAAAATGAAATAATTCTATTTACTTATTCACATGGATATTATACTAATCGAATAATCAATGCAATATCAATAACCACTTTCATAATGATGGAATGCATAATGCCAGACTATCATAACCACATAGCCAAGGCCTCGTGCCAAGACTACAAATAAGATTTTGTCAAGGCCTTGTTCCAAGACACTAGTTTGTATCATGATACCTACCAATGCATCGAGGAGCTATAGCAGGCTCCACCCGTCACTTATTAAGTCCAATGCATTCCTCATATGAACAGGTTTAAACATAACATAAACATTCGTATTAAAACTAGCATACGAAATTTCAATACTTTCTTCATAAACCATGAATGGTATAAAAATAACACATCCACATGAAAACATATCACAAGACCATCAATTCAATATGGATATTTTGTATCATAATAAATCAACTCCAAATAAACTTAAAATCCATCAAAGGATGTTGACATAGATGAAATAAAAACTCTTTTTAGAGAAATATCTCTTCTTATTTTGAAATCAATTAAGAGTGAAAAAATTATAAAATAAAACATTTTCTTTGAAATTTTTCTTATAATCTTGTAAGGGATGCTTCGAAGATTTTATAATGGCGGAAAAGAGCCGCACTCACCTATAAGTTAAAAAAACATTCTTACCTTAATTCTGTCGAAAAGGATAAAAAGCACCTTGTTTGGAAAACGACGGAAATATTCGTTTATAAACCTCTTATAAAAAGTCAAACAAGGGTATAAATGAATTTAACCCATATTATTGTAAATAGTAAAAATGCTTTGAAATACATTTCAGAGAAACATGGATGTGGATGATAACAAAATCCCAGTAGATTATTACGTAAAAACAACCTCGGATAACGAAGAGATTACGAAATAAACCCTTACCTTGTAATTTTCCGTGGTTGAGAGTAGGTTAGACTCCTTTATAATGGTGAAATAATTGTTATTAAATTATACAATAATCATATACATTAATATGATATCATATATGATCTTTTAACATTGCTTTGTTAATAATATCTTAGAATTATCGTCGTTTCAGGTGTTAACTTACTCATTTTTTTATATGTTTTGTTACATAAGATGTGTTTGTTATGGATAGGTTGTATATTATTCATATCCAGAATTATATCATGTCCTTACAAATTATTTTTAATCATCAAATGATAATTATACTTGAATGGATACGATGGAGAATGAATCTCATCGCGTTTGTGGAGACGGTAGTCCGCACGTACGCACGAGCGACAATATCATTCTATTGATATCAAAATAATATATAATTGGATGGTATATCATATATAAAGAATCATTATCATGTTATATTTATTATTTACATGAATTACACATCATTATTATACCCATCCAAATAATAATTTATTAAATAACAATTACACCGCGACGTGGAGACAATAAGTCGTACGTACGCACGTATGGTGACATGTCATTCAAAAGATGGATATAAGACTGAATATGGTTGTACCATATTTATAATAACATTATAGTATATATAAGATACTGGAGTTATTATTTTATATTAGGAATAACAAATAAAGAAGAAGTTGAAGAAGAATGGAATTTGAAAGAGGGTGGTGAAAACATTACCTCTTCTTCGGGTTCTTCCTTTTGATTTGATCAAAAGGGCTCCTTAGGTTGGCTTTATGATCAATCTAAGGCCTCTAGGTTGAATTTAGGGAAGTTTTTAGTGTATTTAGGTAGGGGTTGTCCGAGCCAAAAGGCTTTGAATGTGTGAATTAGTGAGAAGTGGGAGTGACCTTTTATAAGAGGGGTGAGAGGCACCTTTGGAAACACTAGAAATATTATTTTATAATAAATTTATATTCGGTTTATAATGGCTCCAAAGTGGATTATTTAAAGTTTAAGGTGGGGATGGGTCGAAAAACACTCAACCAATATAATTTAGATAGGTTCGGGTCATTATATTAACCTTATCTTTTAGTTTTAACTCATAGTTAATTAGTTTGACACTTACCATGTCACTTTGTATTTTTATATTATATAGTTAATAAACTTACTATATACCTCCAAGAGACACCCAAGTGGTCAATTAATGATACACCTATCATGATATAAGTCTCTTGGCCGAACCTTAGATTTTTATAAATTTAATATTAACTAATAATATAATATTTGTTTTAAAAACTCTTTTATGTCAATTTTGACACTATTTGGAAAATTGATTTTTGTGAAAATCATAACAGAATGATTACTTCGAATAAAGTTAATTACATCAATCCTAACATGTCATATTAACCTATAAAATTAGTTTAATTCATAAAAATTCTCAAATAATATTTATTTGGGTATTTATAATATCAATTATTTTAATTTTTCACTATTATGGTAATTACTGCATCATCATTGTGTCATAAATAAATTAAATTATCTAATGTATAAATATTATAAATAAAATATCATTATGTAGGAAATAAATTTATATTTCTAATGAATATTTACAATCGAATTTATCTTATGTATAACCCTATATTAAAAATGTTTTAGTAAATAAACTTTGATTTTAACTCTTTTAACTCTTCTTTGAATTAAATAATAATAAATGTCCTAATCTAATCCATGTGGACCAAAATGATAATATTTTATTCCTAAGGTTGTTTTTGGTCGAGATACACTTGTCCAATAGAATTAGGACATGTGTTACGGTAATATTAATATCATTTTTACCCTTAATTACCCTATTTACTTTTAACCGTGGTAAATAAAAGTAAAAAGTTACTATTCACCAAAAATTATTTTCATCTCATTAAACAACATTTTATTCCTTTATATTAACCGTGCCTCTTGGATTTTTGAAATTCAACTCACAGAAGTGGTAGAATTAAGTTTTATGAAAAATTCAGTTTTTTTAACTACCACTTAGTGGTTTCACTATTTATAAAAAAAATGATGTTTTTCAGAAAAATACCAAAAATTCACCATAAGCTAATTTCGATATTCTGAATCCAAAAATGAAGTCCATTTTGAAAAATAAAATTTATAAATTTTAAAAGGTGGGTATTACTATTCATAAAGGCTATTTTGATTGGTTGTGGTGTGTTAGAACTCTATGTTGCGTTACAACACACGCTATTGCATTATTCAAAGAGAAGCGTATCGTAGAAGCCTGGGGTGTTACATTCTACCCTCCTTCAAATAATTTCGTCCTAGAAATTTCTAGAATACTACCGCATGAAATGAATCGGGTGGTTCTTCATCATAAGTTCCTTGGGTACCCACGTTTCCTCTTCTATCTTATTGTTTCTCCACAAGATTTTTACCAAACGAGTCATCCGGTTTCTCAGTACTTGTTTTCTCGTATCAAGAATCTTGATGGGTTCTTCACAATAAGACAAACCAGGTTCTAGTTCTAATTCCTCATAGGTGAGTACATGCGTTGGTTCAGGCATGTATTTCCTCAACAGAGATACGTGGAACACATCGTGAACATTAGAGAGACTTGGCGGCATTGTCAATCGGTAAGCTACAGCCCCAATTCGTTATATAATTTCAAAAGGTCCGATGTACCTGGGACTCAATTTACCTTTCTTACCAAAACATATGACTCCTTTCCATGGAGATACCTTTAGGAAAACATGATCACTGACTTGAAATTAAAAATCCTTCCTTCGATTATCGGCATAGCTCTTCTGCCTACTCTGGGCTGCTTTGATATGGTTTTGGATTACCTTCACCGTTTCCATCGTTTCCTCCACCAGTTCTGGGCCTACAAGTTTTCTTTCACCAACGTCATCCCAACAGGTTGGTGTGCGACATCTTTTTACATATAACGCTTCATATGGTTCCATCTAAATACTCTAATAGAAGCTATTGTTATATTAAAATTCTACCATAGGTAAATATTGATCCCATATACCCTAAAAGTCAAGTGAGTAGGATCTCAACTTTCTTCTAAGGTTTGAATAGTTCGTTCTAATTTTCCATCTGTTTGACGGTGGTAGGTAGTGCTAAAATGAATTTCTATATCCAAGGCTTTCTGAATACTTTTCCAGAATCTTGAATTAAAATAGGGATCACGATCAGAAACAATTGATAGGGGTACTTCATGAAGTCTCACAACTTCATCAATATATAGTCTTTCTAGACGTTCCAGTGGTAGATCTTCTCTTATAGCATGAAAATGTGCTGACTTGGTAAGACGATCAACAATAACCCATATTGAATCATTTCTTCTAGGAGTCTTTGGTAGTCCCATGACAAAGTCCATCGTGATATTATCCCATTTCCACTCAGGTATGGGAAGAGGTTGCATGACTCCTCCAGACTGTTGCCTTCCAGATTTTACTTCATGAAAAACCATATATCTTGACACAAAATCGGCAATCTCCCTCTTCATGTTGTCCCGCCAAAAATATTCCTTCAAATCTCTATACATTTTGATGCTCCCATAGTGTATAGAGAAATTGGAAGTATGAGCATCATCCAACAATTCCAGTTTTAGATCAGGTATATCGGGAACAGAAAGCCTCTTCCCAAATTTCAAAATCCCTTCTTCATACACAATGTCTCTCAATCTCCCATCATTCACAGCTATAATCTTCTTTTGAAATTCTTCATCATCAGTATGAGAACTCTAAATCCTTTCTAGTAAAGATGGTTTGGCAACCATTTAAAAACACATTGATATTTCACCATCAATGGTTATTCCCATGTACATCTTCACTAGATCCATGAAAATTGGATCCCTTTCAATTCTCATATTGTTCAAAACTCCATGATCTTTTTTTCTCAAAGCATATTCCACCTTCTTTGCCTTCCCCAGGTGGTAGTGTATCGTGCAATCATAATCCTTGAGTAATTCAAGCCATCTCCTTTGCCTCATGTTGAGTTCTTTTTGTGAGAAAATATATACTTCAAACTCTTGTGATCAGTATAAATCTCACATTTTTCACCATAGAGGTAGTTCCTCTATATCTTCAAAGAAAAGATCACAGCTACTAACTCGAGATCATGAGTAGGATAGTTTTGCTCATGAATTTTCAACTATCGTTATGCATAGGAAATAACCCTATCATTCTATAAAAGGACACAACCATTTCCTTTCTTCGATGAATCACTATAAATAATGAACCCATCATTCCTCGATGGTAGAGTAAATATAGGATCATTGACTAATCTTCTCTTCAGTTCTTCGAAACATTCTTCACACTCTTTTTTCCAAACAAAGTTAACCCCTTTACGTGTGAGCTTTATTAATGGGTTATCCAACCGGGAAAAATTCTTGACGAAACGTCGATAATAACCAGCTAAACCAATAAAACTATGTACCTCAGTTATACTTGTCGGTGTAGTCCATTCATGGATTTCCTTGGTCTTAGAAGGATCAACAGAGATTCCATCATTAGAGACAATATGGACAAGAAAAGAAATCTCCTTAACCCAGAATTCACACTTGCTAAACATCCCATATAATTCATGTCTTCTCAGAGTCTTCAGGATAAAGCACAAGTTATTTTCATGATCTTCGTAGCTTTTGGAGTATAAAAAGATATAATCAATAAATACCACCACAAATTCATCGAGATATTCCTTGAAAACTCTATTCATCAGATCCATGAATATAAAGGGCTAATTAGTCAATCCAAAAGGCATTACTGTAAACTCGTAATGTCCGTACCTGGTTTGAAATGTTGTCTTCAGAATGTCTTCTTTCTTCACACACAACTAATGGTATCCAGATAGAAGGTCAATATTTGAAAAGTATTGAGATCCATGCAGTTGTTCAAATAAATCATAAATGTGAGGTAGGGGATACTTGTTCTTTATCGTTATAGCATTGATCTCCCTGTAGTCGATACATAACCTCATAGATGCATATTTCTTTTTAACAAAATGAACAGGGGATCCCCATGGAGAAACACTAGGGTGAATAAATCCATTATTACTCAATTCCTCTAGTTGTTTATTTAGTTCAAAAAATTCTACAGTGGCCATTCTCTAAGGGGTCTTCGAATAGGCCTTGATCCAGAAATTAAATCAATGGAAAACTCGACTTCTCATTCTAGAAGATCTCCAGGTAAATCTTCCGGAAACACATCTACATATTCTTTCACAATAGGTATATCCTCTATTTGAAAATTCCTTTCCTCACCCACAGTCATTTCATTCTCTTCCTCCCCAATAATTGAATTTAGTTGAGCTACTGGGGGTGGATCTAGATAAGAATTAGGTTGTGACGATTCTTCTCTAAAGATAAGGTGTTCCTTATCATCATCATCAAAAATCGTAACCTCCTTTTTATTATAATAAATATTAGCATCATGGTCCGAAAGTCAATCCATACTGAGGAGTATATCAAACTCAACCATAGGTATGATGATGAGATCAGTGGATAAAAAACATTTATGTGCTCTAATGGGAACTGATTCACAAAACTTTGTTGCAATGATACTTACTTTAGGTGTTTTAACTGAAAACTCCCTTGTTAAATCAAATTGGAAATATCTAATTTTCTCAGGAAACTGGGAAGATATGAAACAATGCGATGATCCAAAATCAAATAATGCATTTTCCAAACATGAGGAAACCATTAAATTACCTTCCACCACATCTTTCGGAGCTTCTACCTCAGCAGTAGTGATAGAATAAGCTTGGCATTGATCCCTTGGCCTTTTCCGAGGTATGTTCCCCTGATGCTTAGGACATTCATTTTAATAATGTCCCATCTCCCTGCAATTGTAGAATTGGACATCAGTAGCTTCCTTCTTCCCCTTGAAATCACGATCCTGGTGGCCTTTTTCACCACACTTGTAACAGACTCCCATTCCTTTTAAGCAAGTACTGGGGTGTTTCTTCCCACATTTACTGCAGGTTGGATATTCAACTTTTCCATTATTCCCCTTATTTCCATTCCCAAATTGATCAGCAGATCTCTTCTTCTCTTGCTTTGCTTTAAAGTCATAAGACTTAGAGAATTCCTGTTCTGTCTTGATAGCACACGAGACAATGTCTTCGTACAACGAGAAGGATTATGAGACTAATTATTGATGAAGAAACGATTTTAACCCATCGAAGAAATGATCAATCTTACTTCTTTGGTTACGTATATATTCTCCAGCATAGCTTGCTAACCTTGTGATGTTAGCCTCATACTTTGCAACATTCTCATCCTCCTTTTGTCTCAGACTCAGATATTGCCTTTCATATCTTCTCGATGGTCATGAGGAAAGTATTTTTCTAAGAAAATCTCTTTGAACTCCCTCCATTCCATATTATACACTTCATCATATTCTTTCGTGTTATGAATCAATGACCACCATTGATCTGCATCTCCAGTGAGGTGATAAAATTCCATGACAACGTTTTCCCTTTCACTACTCCCCAAAACCTGAAATGTTTTCTCTAGGAAACTTATCCATTTCTTAGCTACTAATGTATTTTTACTCTCATTGAATGTTGGTGGTTTCTGCCTCATGAAGCGATCTAACATTGATCCTCCACGCTGTGGATCGAGGTGCTCCATATGGGTAAGGTTTTTATTCATAACCTGATTGAGTTGTCCCAGTATGGCGATTAGTTGATCAGCACCAGTTACATCACCGGCTCCACTATAATTATCTTGAGCAGGCGGGAAATCCCTACATGGAGTGCGTGCATTGATACAGTTTCCATTTCTTCCACTAGGCACCATTTCTAAACATTGGCATAAACTAGACCAGTTTATGAATCAAAATACATAATTCCATACTTATAAAATACTCAACATAAATTGAATATTTTATGGATATAATCCATAATCATAAAAATGATTTCTTTGATAAAGTATATACTCATAAAACCTTCATAATGATTTTTAAAGAAAATAAGAGTTATCCTAAGCATATCCCCCAGGAGTGTCATAACCAAGAGTGCAGCAAGGCCTGTTGTCGTGTACCAGTTCCCGTTCGAGTCTAGCTCAAAGTGGTGTTTTCAGGTTTTACACCTAGGTACATCTATGCCAGAGCCGCCTCTACCTGATCGTATCCAAACAGGGATGTATTGTAATTCCCCAACCCCAGTTACCTAGAGTCGGTGCATTATTGCGTAACATTGGCATGATCACAAAAGATCAAGTCTCGAAAGACCGATTAGTTTAGTAGCCTTGGAAACACTAGATACATTCATAAAAGTTACATTACATCATAAAGTGAAAAACTATAATAACATGGTCTCCATAGTCCACACTCATATCCCCTTCTGACTATCCCTGCAGGTCATTCATAAAATACTTCTTCACATCCTGGAAAATATTAAAACATTGAAAGGGGTGAGCTCAGATGCTCAGTAAGGATAACAATATAGCGGAAGCTTTCATCAATAAAAATAATCATTTAAGGAAATGTATAACTAAAACAAAAGCCTTTTTAAACTTGAACTTCAGTATTATATGGAAAAAATAAAAATAAATAATGTCATTTACTTACTGACATGGATATTCTACTAGTCGAATAATCCCATGAAATATCAATAACCACTTTCATAATGATGGAATGCATAATTTTAGAATATCATAACCATGTAGCCAAGGCCTCGTGCCAAGACCACAAATAAGATTTTGTCAAGGCCTCATGCCAAGACACTAGTTTGTCTCATGGGACCTACCGATGCATCGAGGAGTTATAGCGGGCTCCAGCCGTCACTTATTAAGTCCAATTCATTCCTCATATGAATAGGTTTAAACATATCATAAACCATAACATAATCCTATCACATAAAACATGCATAAAGGAAACATAACATTTCCATATTTTAATCACAAGATAACAATAAACACATTGATAAAATAAAAACTTTATCAAAACCATTTTCAATACCAAAATAAAAGAAAAGTAAAACATGATATTTATTTTTCTTTAAAAAAAAAAGATATGGCTTATAGAGGAAGATGAAACTCAAATAATAGTCACGATGGCAGAGAAGTCATTGTCGCCACATACGTAAGAAAAAAAATTCCTTTTTTCGTTTAGTAAAAACGCTTCATATAAAAATATTCCTTTTGGATAAAAGTAAAAGTCAAAGGGGGTTTATACACGGTACAAATGAAAGTTGTGTATAAAACCAAATATGACTCAATGAATGGAGATTGAGAAGAAGTACTTACAAAGATAATTTTTAAAATAAAATAGATCTATTATGTGTATTTACTATAAGTACACATAAATAAAGCACAAATACAAGATATGACATAATAATATCATGACATAATTTGAAAGTAGGAGATTAACCCAAAGAATGGAAACTGGGTTAAGAAATTCCCTTACCTCGTGTCTGACTTGACTCGACCACTCTTTAACCTCCTGAATAATAAACTAGAGTTAATATCTACCATCTTAAGAACCTTTTTCAAGTTCATTATTCCTTTTATATCACTTATTACCATGTCATGAACATTATGTAATTATTTAAGTTTATAACGGTCGTTTTGTCGATCTTAGGTACTTGAGTCAAAAATAAACTTCTTATAATTACACTTTGTTCATGTGGTAATATATACATTATATACATAATTATATTCATTATGTATATATCATATTCATCATATATATCCAGTATATACATTCATTTATAATATTACATAACATTTAGAGGTAAGAAATGAAATGCACCGTTCATGGAGACGGTAAGCCGTACGTACGCATGAATGCTACTTTCATTTCTATTTCATATTTAATGGAATGAAGTTATAATTATATAAAGGTATAATATAATTCCAGTATAATATAATGTACAATACCATTTACTCCATCCTTTATACATCCCACATACGGCATTAACGATTCAAATCACTTTGAGGGGGCAGTAGTCCACACTTCCTAAAATGAGATTATCGCGTTTACCCATAATGGAAATCATAAAGTATTCCATAAATGATAAATAAAGAAGCATAATGAAAACATAAACATAATATATATATCGTATATGAAAATAGTGTCATCAAAATGGCCACCATTAGAGGTGTTAAAAGAATATTGAACAATCATCGTTTCGTGAGGCAGTATTTCGCCACCCACAGAAACAGTATGTTCTTTAACCATTAGACGAAGGTGTGTGTAAGTGTAAACCAAATACTTATCATAACATAATCCTAGTATATTTTAGATACTGTTTTCGTTACAAAATAAAGTAATAAAAAGAGTTTAAGGGGTTGGAGAAGCTAAATAAAACAAAACAACATTAGAGAAGACATTACCTTAAAATCGGGTAACTCTTTTTGATTTGAGCCAAAGGCTTCCTTTGGAAGACTTCTGCCCAAAGTGAGGCATCTAGGATTAAGGTAGGGATGTTGGGAGAGTATTTGGGCAGAGTTTGGCCGAGCCAAATTGATTGAAGGTGTGAATAAGGTGGTAGTGGTGGGGGCCTTTTATAAGAGGAGAGGAGGGGCACTCTTGGAAAGATTGAAATGTTACCTTATTATGAAATGATTTTTCGGATTCTAAAGGTCCCAGACTTATATATTTCTAGGTTAAGGTGATAAGGGTTCGAAGTCTACTCATCCAATAGGTTTTTGACAAGTTTAAGTCTTAGATTTTACATTATCGTTTCATTTTATTTAAATCGTTAATTAATGAGGTAATCGCTGCATCGTCATGGTGTCATAACTAATTTAATTTATTTAATGTTTAAAAATTATAAAAAAAATATCATGATTTAGGAAATATTTTTATCTTTCTAATGAATATTTATAGTCAAACATATGACTTGTATAACCCCATTTAAAAATTGTTTTAGTAAAACAACTCATGTTTGTGACATTTTTATTTTAACATTAAATAAAAAGTTTTTATTGTCATTTTCCTACCAAAGTGGCTCCATGGGGTTCCCAAGTTGACCCATGGATTGTATTGGTAGGCCATGACTCATCCAATAGGTTTAGGACAAGTGTAAAGGTATTTTCATATTTTTATAATATCATTTTTACCTTAAATTTCACTAATTACCTTTAATCGCCATTAATTAATCTTAAAAGTTACTATTCGCCAAAAAATTATTTTAATCCCATTGAACCAAATTTTACTTCCTAATGACAACCATGTATGTCATATTTTTGAAAATTAAATCACAGAAGTGGTAATACTTCATTTAAACGAAAAATCAGTTATTTAACTACCACTTAGTGGTTTCACTATTCATCAAAAATTGAAGTTTTTCAGAACAATGCCAAAATTTCACCCTAAGCTATAATTGATATTCCAAATTCAAAAATGATGTCTATTTTACAAAATTCCAAACATATAAGTTTCATTAATTAATTTTATAATTAATTCCCGCTGTCACAACAAATAGCGTGTTTTTAAGAAACAATATATATCAAAAGATTGACAATTGTTTATGTCTAATTTCAAAGTGAAATTAATTATAATGAACACCATTGGATAAAATCGTAAAAATATATTATAATTATACTTTAAAACCACTCAATAGTATAATTTATTACTATAAATTATTTTTATTAAAAAAGTTGTTTTTAAAAATTCTTCACTATCCATAAAAAAATTGGAAGTTCTCAGAAAATTACAAAAAATTCAACTTAGGATAATTTCGATATTACGAATACAAAAATGAAGTCCATTTTAAAATATAAAATTTCTATAATTTTAAAAAGTGGGTATTACTATTCATAACGGCTACTTTGATTAGTCGTGGTGTGTTAGAACTTGAAGTTGCGTAAAATGCAAGCTATTGCATTATTGAATGAGAAGCGTATCATGGAAGCTCGGGGTGTTACATTATCCCCTCCTTCAATAAATTGCGTCCTCGCAAATTGACATTTTTATTTGAAAATAAAAGGTTGAAAATAGAAAATACCTTTGTGGAAAACCCACATCGAAAATAAGGTTAATAAAAATATAATATTAAAAGAAAGAAAGAGAAGTACAATGGTCACCCTAGTTAGCCCATACTAAGATTCTATGAAAATATGGATATGGAAGAAAAACAAACCATCAAGGTATGATGGAGAGTTGTAGAACACTGGATTAGGAGAAAGTTAACCATAAGAAAATCACAAACTTGTGATTGGTTAAACAGTCATTGAATCCCCAGCTAGAAAAGTTAGCCAACAACGTTTTTTTAAGTTACCTCTTATAAAGTTGAGGAATTTATTTAGGATATTTACTAAGAATGTAAGGGAATATACATAATTGTTATGTAGACTTTCATTCTTTAATAATTTTTTACCACAAACCCATCTTTCACTCTAAAAGTTAATAGAACTCAAAAATATTCTATTTATCCTAATTGTATAAGGTTCCAAATATTAACACATACCATTTAGATTAGTAAAACTATTTGTAATAACCAGGGACTTCCTGTAGGCTAGTGGTAGGTAATAAAGGTCTGTCGCACTATGGTTGTGGGTTCGATTCCTGCAACTTTTTCCGACGCGACGGGTGATGCCCCACCCTACAGGTTGTCCTTTTCCTAAAACTATAGTATTATAATATTCCAAAAATAATCTTCATAAATGTTTTAACCTTAAACAATACTATCCAAAGTTCAACTTAATCCATTACAACCTTTATAGTTATCCAAAATACCTCCATCCAGACTTTCTCTAAAAGGTCCTTAAATTCCAAAATCAATTGTAACATTAGATTCCCAAAACAAAGTAATGTTTCTATTATTGTCACATACTAAAAATATGATTACCTTCATCATATTAAAACCTTAATGAAAAAAACAAGTACTTAAGTACAATCCTTATATATACCACACTATTCTTATAACCAGAATATAATCCTTGAGTCCAAAAGCACCAATACATTAATTATTACACTTCAATTGTAGTAACAACATAATATTTTCCTTGATCCCTTGGCCTTTTCTGAGGTAATTTTCCCTGACGCTTAGGAAATTCATTGGCATAATGCCCCATTTCTCTACAATTGTAGCATTCAACATTGAAAACCTCTTTCTTTCCCTTGCAGTCACGAGCCTGGTGACATTTTTCTCAACATTTATAACAAACTCCCATTCCTTTTAGGCAGGTACCGGGGTGATTTTTCCCATAATTATCACATAATGGAAAATTCTTCTTTCCCTTTTTCCCTTTATCCGTCTCTTGTTCCACCGTTCTCTTCTTCTCTTGCTTTACTTTGTTGTCATAAGACTTAGAGAATTCCTTTTCTGTCTTGATAGCACACGAGACAATGTCTTTGTACGATGAGAAGGATTGTGATACTAAAGCTCGAAGGAGAAATGGTTTTAACCCATCAAATAAATGATCAATCTTACTTCTTGGGTTACGTATATAATCTGTAGCATACCTCACTAACCTTGTAAAGTTGGCCTCATACTTTGCGACATTCTCATCCTCCATTTGTCTCAGACTCAGAAATTTCCTTTCCATATCTGCTCGATGGTCACGAGGAAAGTATTTTTCTAAGAAAATATCTTTGAACTCTCTCTATTCCATACTTGATACTTCTTCATATTCCTTTGTATTTTGAATCAATGACCACCATTGATCGGCATCTCCAGTGAGGCGGTAAACTGCCATGATAACCTTCTCCCTTTCGCTACTCCCCAAGGCATGGAATATTTTCTCTAAGGAGTTTATCCATTGCTAAGCTACTAATGGATTTGTAACCCCATTAAATGTTGGCGGTTGTTTCCTCATGAAGCAGTCTAACATTGATCCTCCATGTTGCGGATCAAGGTGCTCCATACGAGTAAGGTTATTATTCATAACCTGAGTGAGTTTTCCCAGTATGGTAATAAGTTGATCAGCACCAGTTGTATCTCCAACTCCACAATAATTATCTTGAGCAGGAGGGAAATCCCTACACGGAGTGCGTGCATTGATACGGTTTCCATTCCTCCCACTAGGCGCCATTCATAAACAATGGCATAAACTAGATTAGTTTATGAATCAAAATACATAATTCCATACTTGAAAAATACTTAACATAAATTGAACTATTTATGGATATAATCCATAATCATAAAAATGTTTTCTTTGAAGAAGTATATACTCATAACCCTTCATAGTGGTTTGTAAAGAAAAAAAGAATTATCCTAAGAATATCCCCCAGGAGTGTCGTAACCAAGAGTGCAACAAGGCCCGTTGTCGTGCACCAGTTCCCATTCGAGTCTAGATCAAAGTGGTGTTTTCGGGTTTTACCCCTAGGTACATCTGTGCCAGAGCCACCTCTACCTGCTCGTATCTAGACATGGATGTATTTCTCGGAAAACACACAAAATCTCTATAATACCAAAATTATAGGAAGTTCTTCTATACTAATCCTCAAAGTCTATCTTTGGGCTATGTGCTCTAATCAGAGTTTATTTAAATCTAGCTTACAAGGTTAGTACTAAACTGCCTCTGATACCAACTATAACGCCCCGACCCCAGTTACCCAGAGTCGGTGCATTATTGCGTAACATTGGCATGATCACAAAAGATCAAGTCTCGAAAGAACGATTAGTTTAGTAGCCTTGGAAACACTAGATACATTCATAAAAGTTACATTACATCATAAAGAGAAAAACTATAATAACATAGTCTCCATAGTCCACACTCATATCCCCTTCTGACTATCCCTACAGGTCATTCATAAAATACTTCTTCACATCCTGGAAAATATTAAAACATTGAAAGGGGTGAGCTCAGATGCTCAGTAAGGATAACAATATAACGGAAGCTTTCATCAATAAACATAATCATTTAAGGCAATGTATAACTAAAAAAAAAAATCCTTTTTAAACTTGATATTCACCATAATATCGAAAAAATAAAATTAAATAATTCCATTTACTTACTCACATGGATATTCTACTAGTCGAATAATCCCATGCAATATCAATAACCACTTTCATAATGATGGAATGCATAATGCCAGAATATCATAACCACGTAGCCAAGGCCTCGTGCCAAGACCACAAATAAGATTTTGTCAAGGCCTCATGCCAAGACACTAGTTTGTCTCATGAGACCTACTGATGCATCGAGGAGCTATAGTAGTCTCCATCCGTCACTTATTAAGTCCAATGCATTCCTCATATGAACAGGTTTAAACATATCATAAACCATAACATAATCGCATCCCATAAAACATGCATAAAGGAAACATAACATATCCATATTTCAATCACAAGATATCAATACAAAGCATTGATATAATAAAAACTTTATCAAAACCAATTTCAATACCAAAATAAAAGAAAAGTAAAACATGGTATTTTTTTTTCTTTTTTTTAAAAACTTATTGCTTATAGAGGAAGCTGAAACTCAAATAATAGTCACGGTGGCGGAGAAGTCATTATCGTGACATACGTAAGAAAAAACATTCCTTTTTTCGTTTAGTAAAAACGCTTCATATAAAAAGATTCATTTTGAATAAAGTAAAAGTCAAAGGGGGTCTATACACGGTATAAATGAAAGTTGTGTATAAAACTAAATATGACTCAATGAAAGGAGATTGAGATAAAGTCCTTAAAAAGATCATTTTTAAAATAAAATAGATCTATTATGTGTATTTACTATAAGTACACATAAATAAATCACAAATACAAGATAGGACATAATAATATCATGACATAACTTGAAACTAGGAGATTAACCCAAAGAATGAAAATTGGGTTAAGAAATTCCCTTACCTCGTGTCCGACTTGACTCGACCGCTCTTTAACCTCCTGAATAATAAACTAGAGTTAATCTATACCTTCTTAAGAACCTTTTTCAAGTTCATTATTACTTTTATATCACTTATTACCACATCATGAACATTATGTAATTATTTAAGTTTATAACGGACGTTTTGTCAATCTTAGGTACTTGAGTCAAAAATAAACTTCTTATAATTACAATTTGTTCATGTGGTAATATATCCATTATATCCATAATTATATTAATTATGTATATATCATATTCATCATATATATCCAGTGTATACATTCATTTATAATATTACATAACATTTAGAGGTAAGAAATGAAATGCACCGTTCATGGAGACGGTAAGCCGTACGTACGCATGAATGCTACTTTCATTTCTATTTCATATTTAATGGAAGGAAGTAATAATTATATAAAGGTATAATATAATTCCAGTATAATATAATGTATAACACCATTTACTCTATCCTTTATACATCCCACATATGGCATTAACGATTCAAATCACTTTGACGGGGCGGTAGTCCGCACTTCCTAAAATGAGATTATCACGTTTACCCATAATGGAAATCATAAAGTAAGACATAAATGAGAAATACAGAAGCATAATGAAAAAATAAACATAATATATATATATCATATATGAAAATAGTGTTATAAAAATGGCCACCATTAGAGGTGTTAAAAGAATATTGAAGAATCATCGTTTCGTGAGGCAGTATTTCGCCACCCACAGAAACAGTATGTTCTTTAACCATTAGACGAAGGTGTGTGTAATTGTAAACCAAATAATTATCATAAAAACATCCTAGTATATTTTATATACTGTTTTTGTTACAAAAGAAATGAATAAAAAGAGTTTAAGGGGTTGGAGAATCTAAATAAATCAAAACAACATTAGAGAAGACATTACCTTAAAACTAGGTAACTCTTTTTGATTTGAGCCAAAGGATTCCTTTGGAAGACTTCTGCCCAATTTAAGGCTTCTAGGGGTAAGGGAGGGAAGTTGGGATAGTATTTGGGCAGAGTTTGGCTGAGCCAAATGGCTTGAGGGTGTGAATAAGGTGGTAGTGGTGGGGGCCTTTTATAAGAGGATAGGAGGGGCACTCTTTGAATGATTGAAATGTTACTTTATTATGAAATGCTTTTTCTGATTCTAAAGGACCCACAATTATATATTTAGAGGGTAAGGTGATAAGGGTTCTAAATATACTCATACAATAGGTTTTTGACAAGTTTAATTATTATATTTTACATTATCTTTTCATTTTATTTAAATCATTAATTAATGAGGTAATCGCTGCATCATCATGGTGTCATAAATAAATTAATTTATTTAATGTTTAAAAATTATAAAAAAAATATCATGATGTAGGTAATATTTGTATCTTTCTAATTAATATTTATAGTAAAAAATATGACTTGTATAACCCCATTTAAAAATTGTTTTAGTACAACAACTCATGTTTGTGACATTTTTATTTTAACATTAAATAAAAAGTTTTTATTGTCATTTTCCTACCAAAGTGGCTCCATGGGGTCCCAAGTTGACCCATGGATTTTCTTGGTTGGCCATGAATCATAAAATAGAGGTAGTACAAGTGTAAAGGTATTTTAATATTTTTATAATATCATTTTTACCTTAAATTTCACTAATTACCTTTAATCGCGATTAATTAAACTTAAAAGTTACTATTCACCAAAAAATTATTTTAATCCCATTGAACCACATTTTACTTAATAATGAAAACCATGTATGTCAGATTTTTGAAAATCAAATCACAGAAGTGGAAATATTTCATTGAAACGAAAAATCAGTTATTTAACTACCACTTAGTGGTTTCACTATTCATCAAAAATTGAAGTTTTTCAGAACAATGCCAAAATTTCACCCTAAGCTATAATTGATATTACAAATTCAAAAATGATGTCTATTTTACAAAATTCCAAACATATAAGTTGAATTAATTAATTTTATAATTAATTCCCGCTGTCACAACAAATAGCATGTTTTTAAGAAACAATATATATCAAAAGATTGACAATTGTTTATGTCTAATTTAAAAGTGAAATTAATTATAATGAAAACCATTGGATAAAATGGTAAAAATATATTCTAATTATACTTTAAAACCACTCAATAGTATAATTTATCACTATAAATTATTTTGATTAAAAAAGTTGTTTTTAAGTATTCTTCACTATTCATAAAAAAATTGGAAGTTCTCAGAAAATTACAAAAAATTCAACTTAGGATAATTTCGATATTACGAATACAAAAATGAAGTCCATTTTGAAATATAAAATTTCTATAATTTTAAAAATTGGGTATTACTATTCATAACGGCTACTTTGATTAGTCATGGTGTGTTAGAACTCGAAGTTGCGTACAATGCAAGCTATTGCATTATTGAATGAGAAGCGTATCATGGAAGCTCGGGGTGTTACATGTATTGCTCGGAAAACTCAAAAAATCTCTACAATACCAAAATTTTAGGAATTTCTTCTATTATAATCCTCAAATTCCATCTTAGTTATATGTTCTCTAATCAGATTTTATCTAAATATAGCTTCCATGGTTTTTACTAAACCTCCCTCTGATACCAACTATAACGCCTGACCCCAGTTACCTAGAGTTGGTGCATTATTACATATCATTGGCATGATCACAAGAAAGATCAAGTCTTGAAATACCGATTATTTTAGTATCCTTGTAATAACTAGATACTTTCATAAAGTTTACATTACATCATAAAATAAAAACTACAAGAATATAGTCTCCATATTCCACACTCTTATCCCCTCATACTGTCCCTATAGGTCATTCATAAAATACTTCTTCACATCCTGGAAAAAATAAAACATAGAAAGGGTTGAGCTCAAATTCCCAGTAAGGATAACAATATAGTGGAAACGTTCCAAAATAAGAATAAACATTTAAGGGAATGTATAACTAAAACAAAATCCTTTTAAACTTGAACTTCAACATAGTATGGAAAAAATAAAATGAAATAATTCCATTTACTTATTCACATGGATATTATACTAATCGAATAATCACATGCAATATCAATAACCACTTTCATAATGATGGAATACATAATGCCAAACTATCATAACCACATAGCCAAGGCCTCATTCCAAGACTACAAATAAGATTTTGTCAAGGCCTTGTGCCAAGACACTAGTTTGTCTCATGAGACCTACCAATGCATCGATGAGCTATAGTGGGCTCCACCCATCACTTATTATGTCCAATGCATTCCTCATATGAATAGGTTTAAACATAACATAAACATTCGTATTAAAACTATCATATGAAATGTCAATACATTCTTCATAATCCATGAATAGTATAAAAATAACACATCCACACTAAAAAATATCACAAAACCATCAATAAAATATGGAAGTTTTATATCATAATAAATCAACTCCAAATAAACCTAAAATCAATCAAAGGATGTTGACATAGTTGAAATCAAAAATATTTTGAGAAATATCTCTTCTTATTTTGAAATCATTTAAGAGTCACAAAATTATAAAATAAAACATTTTCTTTGGAAATTTTCTTATAATCTTGTAAGGGAAGCTTCAAAAATTTTATAATGGCGGAAAATAGCTGCACCCACCGTATATGTTAAAAAAACATTCTTACCTTAATTCTGTTGAAAAGGTTAAAAAGCACCTTGTTTAGAAAATGACGGAAATATTCCTTTATAAACCTCTTATAAAAAGTCAAACAAGGGTATAAATGACTTTAAACCATATTCTTGTAAATTGTAAAAATGTTTTGAAATACATTTTTTAGAAACATGGATGTGGATGATAAAGAAATCACAGTAGATTATTACGTATAAACAACCTCAGATAATAGAGAGATTGCGAAATAAACCCTTACCTTGTACTTTTCCTTGGATAAGGGTAGGTTAACATCCTGTATAATGGTGGAATAATTGTTATTAAATTATAAAAGAATCATATACATTAATATGATATGATATATGATCTTTTGACATTTCTTTGTTAATAATATCTTAGAATTATCGTCGTTTCGGGTGTTAACATACTCGTTTTCTTTTATATGTTTTGTTACATAAGTCGTGGTTGTTATGGATAGGTTGTATCTTATTCATATCCAGAATTATATCAATTCCTTAAACATTATTTTTAATCATTAAATGAGAATTATACTTGAATGGATACGATGGAGAATGAATCTCATCGCGTTCGTGGAGACGGTAGTCCGTCCGTACGTACGAGCGACAATATCATTCTTTTGATATTAAAATAATATATAATTGGATGGTATATCATATATACAGAATAATTATCATGTTATATTTATTATTTACATTAATTACACATCATTATTATACCCATCCAAATAATAATTTATTGAATAACAATTACACCACGATGTAGAGACGGTAAACCGTACGTACGCACGTATGGTGACATTTTATTTAAAGGATGGATAGAATAATGAATATGGTTGTACCATATTTATAATAACACAACAGTATATATAAGATACTGGAGTTATTATTTTAGAATGGGAATAACAAAGAAAGAAGAAGTTGAAGAAGAAAAGAACTTGAAAGAGGGTGGTGAAAACATTACCTCTTCTTCGGCTTCTTCCTTTTGATTTGATCAAAAGGGATACTTAGGGTGGCTTTCTGATCAAACTAAGGCTTGTAGGTTTAATTGAAGAAAGTTGAGAGAGTATTTGGGCAGGGTTTTTCCGAGACAAAAGGCTTTGAATGTGTGAATTAGTGAGAAGGGGGAGTGCCCTTTTATAAGAGGGTTGAGGGGCACGTTTGGAAAAGCTTGAAATATTATTTTATCATAAATTCATATTCGGTTTATAATGGCTAAAAAGTGGATTATTTAAAATTTAAGGTGGGGATGGGTCTAAATACACTAAAAAAATCGAATTTCGACAGGTTTGGGTCATTATATTAACCTTATCTTTTAGTTTTAACTTTTAGTTAATTAGTTTGACACTTACCATGTCACTTTTTATTTTTATATTATATAGTTAATAAACATACTATATACCTCCAAGAGACCCCCAAGTGGTCCATTAATGATACACCTATCATGATATAAGTCTCTTTGCTTAACCTTAGATTTTTAGGAATTGAATATCAATTAATAATGTAATATTTGTTTTAAAAACTCTTTTATGTCAATTTTGACACTATTTGGAAAAATGATTTTTGTGAAAATCATAACAGAATGATTAATTAGAAAAAAGTTAATTAAATAAATCCTAACATGTCATATTAACCTAGAAAAATAGTTTAATTCATAAAAAGTCTCAAATTATATTTATTTGGGTATTTATAATATCAATTATTTTATTTTTTCACTATTATGGTAATTACTGCATCATCATTGTGTCATAAATAAATTAAATTATTTAATGTCTAAAAATTATAAATAAAACTTCATTATGTAGGAAATCTTTGTAGCTTTCTAATAAATATTTAAAATCGAATTTATCTTATGTATTACCCTATATTAAAAATGTTTTAGTAAACAAACATTGATTTTAACTCTTTTAACTATTCTTTGAATTAAATAATAATAAATGTCCTAATCTAATCCAAGTGGACCTAAAAGAATAATATTTTATTACTAAGGTTGTTTTTGGTCAAGATAAACTTGTCCAATAGAATTAGGACATGTGATAGGGTAATATTAATACCATTTTTACCATTAATTAACCTATTTACTTTTAACTGTGGTAAATAAAAGTAAAAAGTTACTATTCACCAAAAATTATTTTCATCTCATTGAACCAAATTTTACTCCTTGATATTAACTGTGTCTCTTGGAATTTCGAAATTCAACTCACAGAAGCGGTAAAATTATGTTTTATAAAAAATTCAGTTTTTTTAACTACCACTTAGTGGTTTCACTATTCATCAAAAAATGAAGTTTTTCAGAAAAAAACCAAAAATTCCCCCTAGGCTAATTTCGATATTCTGAATCCAAAAATGAAGTCCATTTTGAAAAATAAAATTTTTAAATTTCAAAAAGTGGGTATTACTATTCATAACGGCTAGTTTGATTGGTTGTGGTTTGTTAGAACTCGATGTTGCGTTACAACACACGCTATTGCATTATTCAAAGAGAAGCGTACCATAGAAGCTTGGGGGTGTTACATGCCATATATTCAGTGACTATTAGGCACATATCTTGTGGAATATGCCTACTAGGATTCATCTCACACCCTGTTTGGGTCATGATTTTGGGCCCAAACAGATTATATCGTTACAGGTATAGATAAGGGCAAGCGCCCTTCTACTTCACGTACTTGACATGTTGTGGAGACGAAGAGCACGAGACCATTATTAGGCATGCAATGCTAAAGAGTTGTTTATCTATTTTCATTTTTAATTTGGTTTAGTAATGTTTTTTATTCCATCATTGTTATTTGTTTGGATACCTTTCTAGACATATGTACCAGGCATCATTTTTTATATATGTGCTCCACTTTACTCTATCAGTCTACCGCTATTTATTTTTGTATGATATTATTATTACTCTCGCTCTTGTATATTTGTTTACTTCTGATGTTTACTATGCCAATTAGGGTATAAATTCTCCACTATCACAACCAAGGCCCCCGCTGCTAGTCGGCAGCCTCTGGCATTGATGAAAATGTTCTTGAGGACATCTGACCAACCAGTTACGGGGCACCTCTGGGTGGCTTCTGGAAGATGGACGTTACAAAGTGGTATCAGAGGAATTATTTTTTCTTGACTTATTTTTTGGAGCCTATAGCATGGTATAGGACAGAATAGGTACTTGGTAATAAGATGTTCCCAAGAGTAGCTAACTCGTGTACATGGAAAAGCCAATCTACCTCGTTTATTTCAATTTTTCTGGTTTTTCAATTTTATAGTTGATTTGATTCACCCGTTTGGTGATTCACATGTTTTTTTACTTTTACCAATGATGTTGTTCAGGTTCTATTTCTGTCACAACCTGATGAGATGAGTGTGTTCCATCTCATGCATCATATAGGCACTTTCTTGAAATCACATGTCATGTATTCATTCCATGCCATCTAGGATGAATTAGCGATTGCATGTTGTTGTGATAGATGTTGTGTAGAATATACATGTGGGTGTGATAGATGCCTTGATAAAAATACTTTTTGTTTGATAGGGTATTGTTTGTGTAAGGTTTTGTTTAAATGAATGCCAAACTTTGGTTATTGAGGTTTTATGGTCCCTCATGGAATGGAATTTGGTGGATCATTGCCTTGTTTTACTTGTCATAACATGTATAGGAGGCAAAATTTGGATTCTCAGGGAGTATGGGCCCCAACGGATCATAATTTATCACTCTCAATGCTCTTTTCATTGTTTTTTTGGGTTCCTTTGTAGTTTCTAAGGCTTACTGTCTGGAAAAACCTAGAATACACACCATGGAGTTTTGAATACACACCACATGTTCTTCTGTTCGGGAAGAAACTGTTTTTCTTATGTACACACCGTGTACCGTATGTACACACTGTATAGTCTCAAACCGTTTCATGGGCCATGTAGGCAGAGAAACAGGATTGGGAAATTCTTCGGGAACACACCGTGTACCATTTATGCATGATGTGTGGTTCTGACCATGTGTCCCCTCGTGTGACTAAAAACACAGATGAATAAATCTTAAGTTATACACTCAATGTCCAGTTAAAACACGCCATGTAGAGTAATCATGGGATTCGTCTATGTAACTAACAACACGGGTCTGTGAAATTCTTCAAGTACACAACATGTCCACCTCGAACACGTCGTGTGGTGTGATCTATGTATCTAGCGGTTTCACTAACAACACGGGTCGGCGAAGCTCGTCTACTACACACCCTGTCTGGAAAAAGCACGCCTTGTAGTATTATTTTATGGTAAACCATGTGGACTAGTCATGTAGAGGAATTGATAAGGGGTTGAGAGTTAAATTAGACACTGTGTGTGAGGAAACACGCCATGTGTTCGGGGTGTTACACGACCAGTTGTGGCAGTAGTACACACCCTTGTGAATGGCTTGAAGGAACACGCCATGTAGAGGACATACACGCTGTGTAGTTATGTTTTGCAAAACAAGAATTATTTCTTTCTTCTGTTTCCTTCCTGTAATTATATTTTTCAGTCCTTGATAATCTTGATCTAATGTGAGTGTTTGACATTGCATAGTCTTTCCCCCGATCCGTCCTCTTGTTGTCCACCAGTTAAAAGGCAGTGATCAGATGCTGAATATGGCTGATCAAAGACTTCCTACAAATCCTCCTTTAGTGCCATTCTTGGCACCATCAGTTATACCTGATACTGTTGTTGATGCACAGTTCGGGGAAGGCATCATGAGGATGATTCAGACATTCTAGGGAGCACCACATCCTGCCTCGTCTATGGAAGACTTGATGTGGGTTTTCTAGTAGTAGTAGCATCCCACCTTCTCAGGGGATGGAGGAACTTAGGCAGAAGAGTCATGGCTAGAATCCATGTGGACTATCTTTGGGAATCTCGAGACTCCTCCAGAGAGGTAGGTCAAGATCACTACATACATGTTGTGGGATTCCTCCAAGAGATGGGGGGATGTGATCTCACAGGCGGGACATCAGTAGGATTCGGCTTGGGAGGAGTTCCAGCATATCTTCTATGACTACTTCTATCCAGAGAACATGAGGGATGATTCAGACCAGGAGTTCATGATTCTGGGGCAGGGTACTCATTTGGTTATGGATTATTCCTCTCATTTCATAGAGCTTCATTGTTTTACACCTTTCATAGGGGGAGATGAGTTGTTCCTGGCAAGGAATTTTGAGGATGGTCACAAACAGCACATCCGCTCACAGATGAATATCTCCAGGATGACTTACATACCTTCTATTACCAACCAGGCGCAGATCATGGAGCTTAATCTGATGGATTCCGGAGTAGTGATCTAGGAAGGCTCGAAAACTGGAGCTAGTGTCCCTCCTTCCGGCAGCAGGAAGCGCCATAGGGAGTCTTCGCATGGGTATCTGAGGAGGCGAGAGACACCTTTGGGCAGCCATGTAGTATGATATCACTGTGGGAAGGCTGAACATACGAGGCCACCATGCCAGAGAGACCCAGTGGAGTTCTGGTCTTGTGGAAAGATGGGTCACCGTTAGTGTTTCTGTCAGGTTTTCTCACCAGCAGCTGGTGACCGGGGTTCATCTTTGACTCTTCATATAGGAGCAGCTCCACCAATTTTTCACCAGTCTAGGAACTAGAGTTCTTCCTACTACTCAGGCCGAGGTGGAGGTTGCAGAAGTAGTGGTCAGTCACCGGGCTACCAGCGACAGCAGGGTGGATCAACTCAGAGTGGTCAGGCATGGTCAGATTTCCGTGGAGCAGGCCAGACTTTTGTAGTGGAGCAGACCCAGCTTGAGCAGGATCTCGACCCCTCTACAGTTTGTGGAATGATCCGAGTTGCCTCAGATTTATCTTCATCTCTTTTTGACACAGGGGATTCCCATAGGATTGTATCTGTTTCTATTCTGGAGAGCCTTGGGATTTGCATCTTTTCTTTTTCCAATATCCTGACTCTAGACACTCCATTGGGGAAAAGAAAATCTAGTGTACATCAGTGTATAGAGTTCCCTCTAGAGTTTGGTGGGTGTCACTTTTTATGAGACCTATATGTCCTAGAAATGAAAGGATATGATTTATTTCTCTGAATTGACTGGTTAGTTTCCTTCAAGGCTATTGTTGATTGCTATCACCATAGGGTGAGTTTTACATCACCAGAGGGAATATCGTTTCTTCATAAGGGAAAATGAGATGTCCAGGCGAGCAAAGAAGGACCCGAACATCTTGGGTTGCGAGGAGTTACATCCCAGATTTCTATTCTATATCTGGATAACTAGGGAAATTCACAGATGGAATTTCCTCTAGTGGTGGATCTCTTCATAGATGTTTTTCCAGAGGAATTTTCAGGTTTGCCTTCAGAGCGTGAGGTATACTTTTTGATTGATCTTATGTTAGGAGCGGCACCGGTGTTCATCCCTCCTTATAGGAAGGCTACACCCCAGTTGTAGGAGACCAAGAAATAGTTGCAGGAGTTATAGGAAATGGCTATCATCTGACCCTGTACTTCTCTTGGGGTTCGCCTATCCTGTTTGCGAAAAAGATAGATGGTACTCTCAGGATTTTTGTGGATTAACATATGTTCAACTAGTTCACGGTCAAGAACCGATATCCCATGATGATGATTGATGATCTCTTTGATCATCTTTTAGGAGATCTGGTGTTCTTGAAGATTGAATTGAGATCTGGTTACCATAAATTCCACGTTAGACCATTAGATAAACCTCTTACAACCTTCTGGAGAAGTTATTATCAATTAGAGTATGTGGTTATGCCGTTCGGTCCCGCGAACGTGCCTATAGATTTCATGGCAGTGATGAACCAAGGGTTCCATCCATACTTTTAATCTTTCTTGGTAGTCTTGATGGATGATATCTTAGTGTAATCTCACACTCGACACGACCATGCTACACAACTTGAGAACGTTTTGAGTAAACTGAGAGAGCATGAGTTATATTCTATGCTATCAAAATACCACTTTTGGATGGATCAGATTCATTTCTTGGGACATGTTATCTTAGAAACATATGTATTAGTAGACCCATAGAAAGTGAGAGAAATAGTTTCCTAGGAGTAGCTGAAGATCATATTTGAGGTACAGTATTTTCAATGGTAGGATGGATATTATAGACGTTTCATATAATAATTTTCAAGCTTAGTAGCACCACTGACTAGTCTAACTAAAAAGGGTGAAATTTTATTGTGGTCAGATTCTTGTGAGTCAGCCTTTCAGGAGGTGATGTGGAGGTTTTCTTCAACACTAATACTAGTATTTCCAGTGTCGGGACAGAGATGTACTATTTACTGTGATGCTTCAGGTATTGGGCGAGGATCTATGCTTATGTAGGGAGAATGAGTCATTGTGTACGGGTCTCAATAGTTGAGGTCGCATAAGAGTAACTACCCAATGCACGATCTCGAGTTAGCTGATGTCGTTCATTCTTTACGTTGTTGGGGAAATTATCTTTTGGGAGAACATTTTGTGGTTTTCACTGACCACAAGTGCCTCACGTATATCTTCACTCAGTGTTATCTGAATTTGTGACAATAAAGGTTGGTTGAGTACCTTCAGTATTTCGACAATGAGCTTGCCTACATGCTTGGGAATGGAAATACAGTGGCAGATGCGATGAGTATGAGGACTCAGATACAGGCAGTTCAGGAGGATATTAGTGAGTGGTAGCTTATGGATCGGTTCTCTGAGATGCATTTAGAGGTGCACGATAGATAGGGGAAGACATTTCTATCTTATGTAGCTGTTACCTCTAAAATTTCGGATCGAGTGAGAAGGAGGCATCTATTAGATTCAGAAGGCCTAGTCCTTTGGGAAAGTGTGTTAGGAGGCAATTCTATTCCAGGATGGACCATAGGCGAGGACGAGATCTTGCATTTCTAGGGGAACGTATGGGTTCCCGCAGACATACGTGAGGAGTTGATGTGGGACATTCATTCCTCCATTTAGGCAGTACATCCTAGTGTTTCCAAGAAGTATCGTGATCTACACTGTCAGTATTAGTGGCCAAGTATGAAGATAAATGTTTTTTGTTTATGTCTCGAATTGTTCCACCTGTCATCATGTGAAGGTGGAGCTCCAGCGGCTAGAAGAGATTTTGCAGCAGTTACACATTCCTGAGTGGAAGTGGAACAATGTCATGATGGATTTTGTGATAGGGTTGCTGAGGTCACCTTCAGGGAATAATGCAGTATGGGTTGTCATTGACAGACTCATGAAGGTTCCTCACTTCTTCCTGATCAAGGATACCTTCAGTGTTGATGAGATGGGAAGTTTGTACATCCGAGAGATTGTATGTCTTAATGGAGTTCATCACTCCATTATTTCAGACAAGGTTGCATGTTTTACTTATTGGGTATGGAAAGGGCTTCAGAAGGCTTTATGTACATCGGTACTTTTGAGTATAGCATACCACCCTTAGAAAGATGTCCAGTCCGATCGTATGATTCAGGTGCTTGAGGACATGCTTCAAGCATGTATTATGGATTTTGAAGGTTCTTGGGAGAAGCACATACCTCTTGTGGAGTTTTCCCACAACAATAGTTTCTAAGAAACTATTCAGAAGGCACCTTATCAGGCTTTTTACAGTAGACCATACTGATCACCCTTAGTTGGATAGAGGTAAGAGAGGTATCTTTGTTGGGACCTCATCTTGTCCAGGAGACCATGGAGCAGATATAGTTGATTCAGAAGTGTATGGATACTGCACAATCTCATCAGAAGTCTTATGCTGAACAATGGAGACGACCTCTACAGTTCGAGGTCTGGGATTAGGTTTTCTTGCATGTCCAATCGAGGTTGGGACACAAGAGGATTAGAATTTAGGGTAATATTTCTCCAAGGTACGTCGTGCCGTTTGAGGTGTTGGAGAGAATTGGGCTGGTTTCCTATCATTACAGTTAACTAAGAGGTATAGGGCTATGCATGACGTCTTCCACATTTCTCATCTTTGACGTTACTTCTCAGACCCATTTCACGTTTTCCAACCCAAGGAGGTTGAGTTGGAAGTGCACGTATCTTTCGAGGAGCATCCTATCTGTATTTTTGATCATAGTACAAAGGTTATCTATGGCCGGTCTATCCCTCTGGTACGTGTTCTATGGCAGCACGGGTGAGTACCAGATGAGACATGGGAGAGGAAGGCTGATGTATGAGTGTAGTGGCCAGAGCAGTTGGGGTTTCTTCATCTACATCGTCTTTCTAGGGAAATTTGGGGATGTATTTTATTATGGGGGGAAGTTTTTAAGAACACGGATATTATTTTTAGGTTTGTTTTCCTTTTCTGGTTGTTTTTTTAGAAAAAGGGGAATTTCTGAAATTTTTTGAATTACACAACATGTAATTTATGATTACATGCCTTGTACTCAGTTACCGCGGGTAGCCGTGTGATTTCCATGTAGCGGCCATGCACTCTAGCATGTGGGGGTGACCTGTAGGCCACATTAAGTGGAGTACTAAAATAGCAAGTAAACACCGTGTACTTTAAAACTACACATAGCCTGTTTTTATTTTTTTCATTAAACACACTAGGGTCGTGTCTCATTGCTAGAAACATCTTCTTCTAGGTTTTTTTCATCCGAGAGCTCTTGTAAGGCCACGATCTGCCTCTGAGCCCCCGAATGAGAATCCAAACACCACTTTGACCACCATCTATTGCATTGAGATCATCTCGGTATTCTCTTCATTCTTCTTGAGCATCATTTCATGATTCCTCCACTTTTTCATGTTATCCTATGTTGAATGTTTTAGACATTTTTGTTGATCTTCGGCATTCTAAGGTGATTCAAGCCCTGAGACTCATGTATATTGATCTTCCAACTCTGAGGTAGGTGGTTTGTGACTTTCTATAGAATTTCTTTCAGTTATATGTGAAAAATCGCCCAACACCCATGAACGGGGTATTGCTTGTTTTCCATTTTATCCTTCTGATTTCCTGCAATATTTGTATGCTTGAATAGAGGTTAATTGAATGTGAATAGGGTTAATATCTATGATTTGGATGTTTTTTCCCATGCATATTTTTTTATGAACATTTTGCTCTAGCCTTACCGGTTAGGCTGCAGTTTGTTTCCTATACCTAGTATTGTATGATGGTCTGATTATCTATTCTGATATGCTGATATAATATATACTAATTATCCAAGTAGTTCTTAATTTTTACTATGTTCGTTACGCATTGCTATTCTCTTTTGGTTTACCTAAGGCCGTGAGAACCTGGTGTAGTATGACCATATGGGAAATTGATGTAAGGGATTTCCCCGAGTGTCTTTTAATATATTACGATGTGAGACCATAGGGGGAATTGACGTTGAGTGATTCTCAGAGTGTCTGTAGTTCCTCAATGCAGGCCATAGGGGGATTTGACGTTGAGTGCTTCCCTAGAGCACCTTTAGTACTGATACCAGACTAAGGGGGGGAATTGACAGTGAGTGCTTCCTCAGAGATTCTATAATCAAGCTGATCTATAGGGGTTAGACTATGAGTGATTCCCATAGGGTTTCTTGTACTTACTTGTTGGTTAGGAACAACAGGGATAGGTTGTGTTTATTTCACATAGGGTTACCTCCTTGAGTTTATCTTCTATGATTAGCTATTTCTTGATATTTGAAACTATGGATTATTACTGTTGAGTATGTCCTTGTTTACTACATTCTGTACTTTTACCTGCCATATATTCACTGACTGTTAGGCACCGATCTTCTGGTGGTTTCCTACTGAGATTCATCTCAAACCCTGTTAGGGTCATGCTTTTAGGCCCAAACAGATTGTATTGTTACATGTATAGACAAGGGCAAAACCCTTATACTTCAGGTACATGACATGATGTGGAGATGGAGAGAACATGATGAAGATTAGTCTTGTGATGTTGAAGAGATATTTATATCTATTCTTTTTTACTTTGGTTTAGTACTATTTTGTATTCCAGCATTGTGATTTTTTTGGCTACATTCCTAGACATATGTACCCTGCATCATTTTATTTATATGACATACACTTTATTCTATCATTCTTCCACTATTTATTTTTGTATGATATTAATACTGCTTCCGTTCTTGTATGTTTTTTATATATGATTTTTTACTCTGCCAATGAGGGAATAGCTTCCCCACTATCACAACCAAGGCCCTGACTTCTAGTTGGTAGCCTCTAGCATTCGGGGAAATTCCCTTGGGGCCATGTGACCAACTGGGTATGGGGAACCTCTAGGTGGCTTCCGGAATCAGGACGTTACAAAGTGTTTATTTTATAAACCAAATTTTGGTTTTTATTTTATAAATAAAGCATGGTTGGTTATGTTATATCCATCCAATGCCTTGGGTAATCGTGTTAGAGTTGAAACACTCATCGGAGATGATGGAGTTAATTGGAAGGAAATTACACCAAAGAAAATGTTGAAAATAACTCGGAAGGGATTTAAATTTTCAGAACCTATACACAATGATATTTTTCATAGTGAACGATGACTAATGATTTTATTTTCTATTATTCTATGAATTACAAAAACATATTTTTTACTATCATGGTTTGTGATTCACTATTGATGCTTTCACACTCCTTTATCTTATTTCTTTTGACTGGAAGAAAAATTATTCCATAAATCACGATTAGTGATAGTTTACTAATTTTATATGATTATTCTATATTTTGATCAGGTTCTCATACCCTTATTATTCTCTTATACTCACTTATGATCATTTATTGATATCACTTATGGTTACCCTTACCAAGTATCTGAACTCAAACATTCGTATTTTTTCCTTCACCTTGTCATGAAGAATTTTTTTATGCATTATATGTATTATAAGGGAGATAGTTGTGATTAAATTATTGTGAAATAATGTAGATATTTTATGTATCAATTTTTACACATATATGTTTCTAAATAAAAGAAATACTTCTAGTTTTATCCAGGATCATAATTCTATTTAATTAATATTAATCTAATAATAAGTAATATTTATATATGTAATGTTGAGGTTTTTATATGTAATATCAGAGGATGGTTTAGTTACTTTATGAAACTAGAATGAGGAAACAATAGTGAGAACCCCAAGGATAAGCCTATGTTTTGGAGAACATCAGGATTTATGGTAAATAATGGATTGTGGTTTCCCTAGTAAAACATTCCCATTTGGACACTACAAGTTTATGTGGGTTTGGAATAGATGAGCCAAGGGGTAATAACCCTAAAGAAATTTGTTTGAGTATATCTCGAACACGATTCTAGTCTATGTACAATAAAACCTTATTAGAAAAAGTCTTTGACACTCTCAAGGGATATATCTAGGTTAATTCACACTTTCATGGTGAACAATAATGTAGGATTTGAATAGATGATCACCATGGATGACCTACATTAACCCTATGGTGTCATATATTGAATGTAAGGTTCCATGATTAGACATCATATGAATAATTGTTCATGATTACATGATTACATAGTATTTTTTCCCGAATTATGAATAATTTATTCAGTGGTTAGAACTAGAAAAATTCTTGTTAATGCTGATTTTGATGGTCAATGGGATGATTTTCCTCCTGTGGAAACAAATGATATAGGAGATGGAATGCCAAACCATGTGTTTATTCTAAATTTTCTATCAAATTATATGATTAAAAATTGTAAATTAGAGTGACTGTCCTAACTAACCTAATTAGAGAAATATTGAGTTTCATGGGATTTCTACTATTAAAGACCATTGTGAAAAGATTATTCAACTTCAATTATGTTAAGTATGCGGGAATAAGTTCCTAGGGAGTTGTCTCCTAGGAACAATATGTTGTTTTATTTGTGTATAATAAGGGGATATAGAAAGTAAATTTTGAGTTAAAACTAGGATTTTCATGTTTTAAAATGAAGTTCATCCTAATGAATCATTTATATTATATTTTATTATGTGTGGTGAACATGTGAATTATCATATTCAATTCCATAATCCAAATTAAATCCATTAAACCAACGAAGGGAATATGATATACCAGTCATTATAGTGGAATAATTAATATAATTTCATATTTTTAATACATAATAATCCTATATATGTGTTTTATTAATGATATTAAGGTTATAATAATCAGGAAAAATCTACAAATTTTTCTTTAGTAATCATTATTTAAGGACTTTCAAGAATATGTTGATTGGAATTGATAACCTAGAAATGTGATATAGTGGAAATGTTTTTAATAAAATAGAATATTTAAGGATAGATAACTCATAATATATACCTAAGGCTAAGATAATAATGTTTATTTGGGATATTGGGTTGTAGGATATTGATAAAGTAAAATAGATAGTAATGTTGACATTTAATTGAATCGTGATTTGATAAAAACATGATTTATTTTATCAGTGATGATGTTTATTAAATTTTTTTCGATTTTCTGAATGAATTTAATTTTTATGATTTTATTTCTTGAATAAGGATATAGTTTATATTTTGTAAGCATATATGTTTTCATTAATTCTTTATTTTGATTTAGGTTATTATAATGTTTTAGGAGAATATATGATCATGGTATTCCCATAATTGGTATGTGACATTAAGGGATACTTTATGTTGTCTGGGGATTCAAATATACTTTATTTTGGATCTTCTATGACATTTTTTCTAAAATATTTTGGTTTTGAATTTGTTGAATCGTATTTTAGAGGATTTATATGGTTATTAGTTAATAGAATGGTTTATGTTGAGCTTCAGGTGTCATTATTGGGGTTTTAGGGAATAATATATTATTTCATCGTATGTGGATTTATACATTTTGGATAACATGAAGTAATCATTATTAATTTTGAAAATATATATAGATATAAGGAATGAATTTTCATTTTTTATGGATCATGTGATCCATTAATAGTTAAATTTTTTTCTTTGGGCACAAAAAATTCATGTTGAACAATCTTTTATTAGAGTACAAGAAGTAATAGATGTGTAAAGTTGTAAGTACAAAACTGAAGGATGGATATTATATTATGAAATGGAATGTAATTAAGAATGCATATTTTCTTATATTATATTGTAAAATAATACATCAACTCTAGAAAAAAGTAAAATCAAAATGAAAATATTTTATTATTTACAACTATTTCTAAGGAGTTGATGGTCGTTTTTATGCATTCACTTATTTATGGCTTTGTAGTCATTAACATTTTCATGAACACATTGTATATCACTCTCTATTATTCTTGGGAATGTATATTTCTCCTACATGTCCAAATTTTTATTTCCCACTAATGTTATCCTTATCTTGGAACCCGATTATGTGTTATTTTAAGAAGCCATTATATTTTCCACTTCCCCATTTCATACGAGCTTTTGTCTTCCCTTTGTGTCATGAACAAACCATGATAACCCATAATGATTGTACCTAAATAAGTAATAATATTGAATAAAGGATGTTCCCAATTCCCACGACGTATGAACTAGTGTCTCTACATCAAAATAGTTAACAAGGAATGATTTAACCAAAATAATTATTCATCAAAAAATGTGGCAGATATAAAATATATTACAGTTGGTACGTAAAACACTTCACAAGAGACAAAATACCAAAACTAGAAAGAAAAAAGTTTCAAAATATGTACTTGATTCTAGATACTCAAATAAAACAATTAATATATCTACACCAGATAACATTATACAAAAAGTGGATCACAGTCTCCATTAGTTTCAACCAATCCCCATGGTCCTGCTAATCATGAGCATCCACCTCCTCCAAGAAGTACCTCTCCTTTACCTGGAACTGGAATAAGAAAGTTTAAAAGCTCCCAGAAGTAAAGGTAGGGTGTGTAAACAAATCCTACAAGGATGTCACCAATAATTTCATAAGTAATATATAACAATTAAAATAACTTCTCTCGTTTTTTAATAAGTCGAGGTATATAGATATTTTTAAAGTTTGAATATAAAATTTCTTTACAAAATATTTTAATGGATAGTACACAAAAAGGTATAAATGTTAGTTTCTATAAAAGTAGAAATTATTAAGAATCTTTATCAAAATAGGCATGGATAATTCATTTAAATAAAAATATAAATAAATAAACATTAAAATCAATTAATGGAATGAATAATCACGTTCAATCATATAACCATAGTTAAGAAACTGGGTGTTAGATTACTATAAGGATTTGTACACAACATAATGAAGTATTGATATAGGTGTGAAAGCACTCCATAGCTCCAGATAATAGGAGGAATATGTGTGAATCCTAAATAATAAACTCCCTACCATCATTATAATTTTGTTTTTTTTCAGATTAATCTATTTCTAGTAAGATTAAAAACATTCCCAATGTCTATATTTACAACAACAATACCAAGGATCACATGTGCTTCAAGTTAAATCAAACATTTATGGGGTTAAAAATCAATTCATTCAATCTCAATAATCCCAAGAGATAATTTATATTATCCAAATGATCATTTTTAATAACATTCCTTTCATTGGAAAAATAATCATAAATGGTTTTAATAAAAAACCCCAGCCTTCATTTAAAAAAAATCACCTCTAATCATGACACATTCCACACATTTTCATTTAATCAAAATCTAGAATCAAATCATTCCTATCACATAAAGATTAATTTATATAAATATGGATTATTTTTTTAAAATCATATTTTCCATGGAATTTCATAACACACACCATTCCATTTACAATAACTTATCCGGAGACCCAATTCATTTTTTATAAATCAATTTGGAAAAAATTATATTTTAAAATAATTAAAGGTTTTAATTGGTAAATATTGACTTAAAAAACACCCTCCCCAATTATGAATGAAAACACCAATAAAGGATCAACCAATGGAGATATAGAGGCTATAATTCTCCAAACAGAACATAAGAATCAAAATTCATCAAATCGTGATCTAGATATGTCAATGAAATGAGGAATAAACACTATCGATTAATGAGTAAAAGTAAGAAATGAGAATACAAGATTAAATTGAGTTTAAATATACCATAAGAGATCCAATATACCAACTAAAATTTCAATAAATTAATGAATGAGGTTGGAGGAGAATAATCTATCTCTATAGAGTCTCCAAAGGGTTTGGGTTTGAAACAAATCCAAGGGTGGTGATTTATAGTTAAACTAGAAATTAAACAAAATATAAAGTCTAAACTACCATGTTCTTTCACAACCCCATATGCATCCCCAGCTCGTCGTTACCCACCACTATTAACCTGGTGATTGTTGATAAAATAATCAAAATTATGGAAGACACACCAGATGGTTTGTAGACTTAAACTAGCTAAAAAATGGGATTCCCCTATGAAACCATCAGTTTAAACCTCCCACCGACTAGCCGGTTCCCCTCACTAACTACCTATAGGCCTCCTATAAATTCTACTAATACATAAACATTTTGAAACCCAGTAAAAAGATCATTTACACCTCTAGGACACTATAACCAAAAAAAAATACTCTCCCACAATACTATAAAAACTCAAATGGTGGGATGTAAACTATGAAACAAATGGTAAAATCATGAAATGGTTGAACAACTAGATAACATGCATGAAATAAGTTATCTGCCAAAAAATGGGTTTTTTTTAGAAAACTAGAAAGAAGATGTTATTATTTCCCCACAATAGATTCTTTATAACCCCAAAACTGCTATAAAGAAGACTCTATTTTGAATATATGGGGACAATACTCCCTCATCAATCTCTTAAACACCCACGTATCCTGAGAAAAATAATCATACTATCATAACACCTAAACTAAGGGTTTGGAAATTCAATAAAGGTCATATTTAAAAAAAATATAAAACCAAACCAGCTATGTAGTAATGGTTAAACCAGGATCCACGTCATGATCCTCCCAACACAATACATTAGATTGTTCATATAGATACTTTTAGAGCAATGATACTCGAAACAAAATATGGATCAATTTCATGTGAGGTGGTAAATATTAGTTACAATCCACCATCACAGTCTTCTCAATATTATCACATGGTCCCTCATATCTTAGTGTCAACATCCTATATTTCAAGCCACTGATGACCCAACCAAGGTGAATCTCTTAAAAACACTAGGTAACCTACCAAGAACTTGTTGTGAGGATGATGAAGGTTAGAATAGTTTTTATAATTAATATATTCTATTATAATTCTTTGATGAATTAATTGAATATATATCATTTTATCTTGACCTAAACTATGTCCAAATAGGGGAATATCAAAAATCACCAATGAGAAATATGTAGAATTATATGGCCAACCATAAAACACCATGAATTTTTCAGTATTTACATAAAACTGTTAACTATTATTATAGGTGAACACAACCATACCTAAGATCCTCCAAAGTACAAGAAAAAATAATAATGAATATCCTTGTGATTTTTTATAGTTTTTTCCATCTGAACAACTATCTAAGGACGGTATTCTATACTAAACATTATCTTGGATCTGATATCCTCCTATAGGACTCTCCAAAACCAAAATTTAATTCATATATTTCTATCAGAAATGATAATGAACATAAATCCATGAAACCAAATAATTATTTAACACATATAGGTTTTCCATGATAACAAATTTGGTTATATGATGAATAAGAATATAGTGATATAATTTTCCAAATCGTTTAATCACCACCCAAATCAATTTATTTCCTCGATTTTAAAGTGACAATATAACAAAAAATTACATCGATATCTTATCCCAATTCCAATTTGGAACATCAAATGGATTAATAAGACTTGATGGCTTATATTCTCATCTTCAATTTGTTAACAAGTATAATAATTAGAAAAAAAATCAGCAATGTCTCATTTTATACCATGCCACATGAAAAAATACATTATATGATAAAACATTTTCATGCTTCCAAGGGGTATCTACCACTAATAATTATTTTAATATTATATCATTGACATACTAATATAAAAATGAATAGTATACCACCATCAGTGGAATGGGATATCCTCATAAGATATAGACAATTGAAGGATGATATCCCCACCATATATGAATCCCATAATACCTCATATCTCATCATAATGATTCTGTTCTAGGAGAATAATATAATTGAGTGATAATTACAACTGAACACTATAAAAAAACCTCGGCCTCATCCTCCTAAGTTCTCAAATAATTTTAAGAAAAACGTGAAATCATATTCCACTCCTCAAAATATTATTTCATGGTCTGGGATTGAAGTTTCTTAATCAAAGAAACAATAATAGAATTCCCCTCAATAACAGTGTATAAATTTCAATGTTAAAAGATTATAGTTACACCACCAATCACTTAGATAGAAGATTAATGTTTTTTAGGAAATAAATAAATCATTTTTGATTGGAGTAGATTATAAACCTTTCACAAAAATCGTAATGCTACCAAATGATTAAGGAATTCATTACAACTATGAGATAAAGATCATGTATGGGATAATTATTTTCCGATAACCGGAGATCTTGAGAACCATAAGCCACCATGTTATCACCTTGTATGGGAATTCAACCCATACCCAATCCTATTGTCTCATAGAAGTCATCATGGCCATGTACAATATCTGGAAGTGTCAACATTGGAGATGATGTCAAGATGTGCTTCAAATCATCAAATGAATCACGGAACTTTGAATCTCATATAAACATTACCCCAATATGAGTGAGATTTATAAATATAGAGGACAACATAAACATGTAATTCACAAAATAGAAATAATTCCCTTCCAATCCCTTGATTCATCAAATCTTAAATACATTATTAGGTTACTCCTAGGTTATAACAAATTTCACAATCTCATAATCAATTGGAATGAGATGTTAGGAAACAATGTATTCCCATATTGTCACCTACCTAATCAATAAAATAAATTTAAAAATCAATACATAATGTCTTTGATCTCTTATAAATGTAGAACTATTCTCAAGTGATGCAGACGGTCCACCTCAATTTTAGAGTAGACCATGATGTTATCCAAAAATACCACTACATTGGATATATGGTACAAATAGAAAACCATGATCATAAATTAAATAAATATAGCATGAATATTGGTTATAGAAAATGTAATAACAAGGTACTAATTGTTTCTATACATTCTCTATAATGGGATATTTGGTATATCAGGCTCATAGATCCTTAAATGGGGAAAAATATAAAAGATCAATCTTTGAGAACCAATTATTACCTTTTAACTAGTCATAAAAAATCATAAATTTTGGTGAGTAGATTCATTTTATTGATGGTGACCTAATTGGGAATTCGATAGTTTACACATGGGTGAAGTGTTCCACTATCCTTCTTTGTTAAAAGGAAATGGGTATTCCTAAGGTGACACATGGGGGAATTGAATCCATTGGGAAATAATTCATAATACAAATTTTTAATTCCTTCGGTTTAGATGGTTCTATATAGTTACTAGGAATCGAAATAGGTTGATTATTTTTCACAAAGTCAATATAATACTCCACCATATTCACTGGTGGAAAGACATAAATATCAGTTGAGAAACCATTGGGAAACTCAATAACCACAATATGAATATTAGCACATGAATAATCACAGTATAGTTAAAAATGAATACTGGATATCATTATAAATAACTTTGGAAGAGTGGGTACAATAGGACCCAGACTCATGTCCCATTTTCCAAAAAAAACACGACACACCCAATTAAAAGCATTAGAGGAGACCCGCCAAAGATAAAAATAAATAGGGAATTATGATAAATTAGTAAATCCACGTAGAGAATTAAATCCATGGGTATAATATCCAAAATAATATGTCCTTGTAATATTGACTTATAGTGAACAAAAATCACAAGAGGGGCATCAAAGACCGTAACATCTCTTCAGCCCATTTGTCTTACTAAACATCGTTATATTTTGCATGAGATTTGTAGGATATAAAATCTTTTCCACAATAAATCTTTATACTAATGAATATGAGGTAGAAATATAAAATAATGTAGTCAGAGGAGATTAAAAAATGGTAATGGTACCACTCATAGTTTTAGGAATCACATCATCTTGCCATAGATACTCATCCACTACATGGAGTTTCATTATTCCTTATGTCTATGGATATAACACATTTTCATGAATTATATTACTACGTTGTAGATCATCCATGTATATTTGATCCCTAACCACAATATGAAGTGGTAATAACATAAAAAATTCTCTACTTGTGAATTGAGATTCCGTTAGAGCTGCAAATCATTGGTTCCTCCATACAATCCCTCTTTAAGATCCCCTCATTAACATAATAAAAATTACTGAGTGGACATTTCCAAACATTGTAGAAGAAGAATTATACTTCCTAGAATAACCACTATGGAATCCACAGTGGTACTCATCCCCTTCATCTTCCCAATAAAGATACTACTATATCCATAACTAGGAGCAGGAGGAACTCCCTTTAACCATGACCTACCATCCAAGTGAAGTTCCACAAAAAAATGTATTATTAAAAACATTATCATATGATGTAATATTCAATGAGAAACCCAAATATAATATATCTCATCAAATAACCACCACAAACCTATAATCCTTCAACATATCATTAAAAAAAACTCATTTGAGAAATGAACATGCTTCAAAAAGTAGTTGGCATACTAAGTAATTTTATGATAACCCTACTATTATTTAAGAAACATCATAAAATTATCCAACACTTTTGATTATGGATAGAAAAATTCTGTAAAAGGTGACATGATGTCTTCCCACTCTAATCCCACTTTTTCCCCAATCTAAACCAAATAATCCCACCACCATATGTTTGGACTTACAAGTTTGAAGATGAAATATTTTACCATAACTAAATCTTCTATCATCAAAAACTCAAAGAGATACTCATCCTGATTCATCCAATACTCTACCTCTTGTGAAAAATTATTACCCTATAAATATGGTTTCTTAATATGAAAAAAACGGTTGGTTATGATTCTTACTATTATATATCTAGAGTAAAACCTCAATATCCTGAATGGGAATTGGTGTAGCAACCTGACCTAGACCATAGACCAGTTTCCAAATAACCTAAATATGGTTCTAATCTACAATAATTGTCACATTATGTGGCCATAAGAAACTCCCTCATGAGGTATACTCAAATGTATTCTTGGGTGAATTCTACAACAAAACATCAATATATAACAAGGGAAAAATAGGTAAGGAGACTTGAAATAATCAATTCAATCAAAAAAATTCAATTGGTAAAAAAATATCATATAATTTTTTTTGAAAAAGTCTATAATTTGATCCTGTAAATCCTCAAAGACACCCTTTCCCAATATCCCATTTTAAATTATGGAATGATGTGAGGAGGGATGGCTTGGGACTCTCTCTTAACATTCCCCTTGTGTCCTGAAAATACCATCTCCTGTCTGTCATGAAATCCCAAACTACACACCAACATTGGATAAATGGGAAAAACACTAATTTTATCCAATTTTACACAAACTAACTTTAATAACGTGCCTAAATGGTAAAAAAATTTGTTTTGACTTATCCATAAGGGAATTACATAACCCCCTCAATTGGGGACTATCACATAGGAATAAAAATAATCAAGAGGAAATGATTTCTCCAGAATAATGATTCATCAATAAAATGGTCTTGATATAAATGTATAAAGTTTTTATATTCCAAAAACTCCATTGGAGAGAAAATAACATAAGTATATAAACACAAATCATAACATTAGTACCCAAATCAAGATCCTCTGATAAAACTACATAGGCATCCACACCAGATAAATCTTTAAAATAAGTGGATCAAAATCTCAATTGGTTTCCACCTACTCCCACGATCCTATTAATGAAGAACATTCACCACCACCAAGTGTTTATTTTCCATTACTCGGACCATGCATAATAAAATATAAAAATTACCAAAGGAAAATTTAGGGTCCGAGTTACAAATCCTTATAGGATCATATTAATTATTTTATAAGAAATCGGTAAAAACTAAAAAAACATTTCTAAATTTAATTTAATGTATAACATGGAAATATATTCTCAGTTATAAATTAAAAATTATTTAAAAAAATCAATGGATGTAATAATATAATATATAAAATTTAATTTATATCAAAGTAGGCATGAACGTGCATCTTTTTTAAAAATTGGAATGTGTAAATTATTTTAATCAAACCATGCATTAATACATAACTAAATCAATCAATGGATTATATAGTCGATTTCAATTAAAACAACATGGTTAAGAGGTATGTGGTTTGATTGGCACATGTATTCTCACAAATATTAGTACAGTAAGGCTCAATGTATATAAACAATCCCATTATCCCAAGCATAAGAGGAATATGTGAGAAAACGAAAGAGAAAACATCATACCCTTAACATATTTTAGTCAATATTTTAATCTTTATTAAATTTATTGGTAGAGATAGTACAAAATTACTATGTATTATTACCACATAACTACCTGGTCTCCCATGAAATTCAAGGTAAACCAAACAATTATTTGGATATCATTATATTCAATCAATCACAATCATTATAATTAATCATTTCAATGTACCACATTTTAATGATTGAAAACATGCCATTATTTTGAAAAACCATCAACAAATAGTTTAAATAAAAACCTCATGCCTTAATTTCGAATTATTTTACATCCCATCAAAATATATTTCATTCCTTTTCATTTCACAAAAAATAAACACTCAAATCATTCATATCACAAAAATTTTCTTTTCCAAAAATCACAAATTATTTCAAAATTCATTTTTAAAAGAAATTTAATTAAATATGCCATGTAATTTCAAATCACATATCAAGAGTCATAATGAATGGTTTGAAATCATTTGGAAATAATTTTATGATTTAAAATAATCAAATGGATAAATTTTTATATATATCCTCATGAATATACCTTCCTCGATTATGATTTAAAAACACACATACATGTTCCACCAATGAAGAGACAAATGTAAGAACACTCATAGGTGAATACTAGAATAAAAATTTAATAAGTACATATCTAGATCCATCAATGACATTAGGAAATAATACTATCAAAGAAGGAAAAAAGTAGTAAAGTAGAATCCATGTTCAAATTGAGGTCACACTTATGAAAAGTTATCAAAGACACCAACCAATACATTCATCCATAATGAAATTAATTTGGAATAGAAAAGTATATCATTAAATAATATCTAAAAAGTTTTAGGTTGAATGTAATCTAAGGGAGGAGATTTTGTGTTTAATTAATAATTAAACAGTTCAAAAAATTATATTATCCTAGGCTTTATCTTCCACATTGACATAATTTTCTGTCTTGTGCACTCCATCAGCTACCTGGTGGAACTCAAAAAAATTTATAATATTCTTGAAGTCCCACTGGCTGGCTATTATGATTTTATAGACTATTCAATTAGATTATTGCATGAACTCAACACTACCATAATCCCATTTGAGGGCTGGTGTCCCTTACTATTTTGTCAGTGGTATCCATATAGGTTTTCAAGCTATATAATCAGGAAGACACTCATTCTAATGTTCCCAAAAACCATATTCCACTAAAAATAGTCTCCCACACCCATATAAAACCCAAATTAGGGTAATATTATTATAAAACAAAAGGTAAAATTTAAAAACAATGAAATCTGTAGAGATTGTGAATGAAAACAATGAGAACAAAGAATTGAACAAGGTTCGTACCAAAAAGTTGGTAATGAATTGTTACACATTTTACCATGAAGATTTTCAACAAAGTGTTTCTTTGAATATCAAACAATATATTACCAAGAAAAAAATTATGGGGAAGAAATTATTTAAGGGTAAAAAATGTAACACAGTGATATTTTATAATATTTTTTCCTTTAACTAAATTTATAGTGTTTGATATCTTACATTGAAAGAAACCTCCTGTCTAAATGAACTAAATAATATTAACCCTTTATAACATTTTAATTGCATTGAAATATGTGGATAATAATAAATAAATTATAAAAAAAATATTATAGTGGTTTTAAATAATTATAATGCATAGATTAATTCATAAAAAATATATATATAAATTTCTTGAAAATCAATTTATGCATAAAAAATATATTTTCTTCAAAAATAGATTTTATTGATTTTTGTACATAAAAATTTTAATTAATTACTACCATTTAATTGAAATTTTATATTTTTAAATAAATACATTTTTTAAATAATATATTCAACATTATCTTAGGGAAAATTTTATAATTTTTCTAAAATGTTGTATATTTTATTGAATAGTGAAAATAATGGTTTTGTAAACACAATAATTTATTCTCAAGTAAAAACCATTATGTTTTTAGTATTATATTAATGTAATTTAACTCATGTTTAAAGAAAAATAATATAAATAATTGAATATTAATCTTAATTTTATAGTATTTTGGTATAAGTTCATTTTTTATATTAAAAACCCATTTTTCTAAAAATGGTTATTTGGTGAGAAATGTGTTTATATATTGGTAAATAATATTAATATATATTTACTAATAATTTAATTAAAATTTACATATTATATAATTCTTCATTTATTTTAACATTTATTTTTTATTTCAATAATGAAATCAATGGAAGTAAAATATGTTTTATGTTAAAAAATGCATTTTTCTCAAACAGGTTTTTCACTATAGTTTTTTATGCTTGTTTAAAATTAAATTATACCACTTAAAGAAGCTAAATATTGTATAGTTGATCCCAGTTTTTGAATAATAATAAGTAATATAATTTAATGGGTTTAACTAAAATTGTTTCCTGATAAATATTAAGACTGTAATATTTTGTTACCACAATTAATGTTAGAAAAGATTACTAGGGGTCAACCAAGAGATAAGGATATGGATTCCCCGAAAAATTTAACAATTATTATTGGTTTATTGAACCATAATTTATAAATGAATTTTTTTTGAATAAATGCGTGATATATACTATATAATAATATAAATATAAATTAAATGAAAAACTAACAAATTTTATCATATTGCAATGATCATTACATTAGTTAGCTATGCGATCAATTTAAATTGTGAACATTTAAAGAGGGAAAATGTATTAAATAGAAATTATAAAATGGGAAAATAAATATTACCCTAATATTCTAGAATCTTCACCCCTGTTGAAAGGGATATATAAATGAAAACATAAATTAGTAAACCAATATTTATCATATGAAATTAAAATATAACATTGGGGATAAATTGTAGTGAATCTTGATTGAAAGAATGATGTGGTATTTAGTGGGAATAAAGGGACATGTAACTTTTTGGATTCAAGAATTATATGACCATTTATCCAATATGATCATTGGTAAGTATGATCATTGGTCAATATAATCAATGGAAACTATACCATATGGTTACAATTCTAACATTATAATTAGTTTTTATAAGTTGTAAATGAAAAGGATAAATTTTATATAAATGAAAATAGATGGATTTGTCAATTAGAGTCATGTCATTTGAAGCCCATTAGTCTAAACATGGGAGGGAGGTAGCATCACTGGGGTTCTCCCGTGACCAATTTGAATCCAAGTGTCAGTAAGTTATGCATGAATTAAATCACATGTGTGAGAAGTTTAAGTATGTGGATATTACCACTCAGTTAATGTTAGCCACACCACCGCATGAAACTACCACTACCACACACCTTACCTTTATGGTGTACATGGGTGTAATAAGTGGTTATGTGTCTAGAACATAGTTTCTTAATGTGTATTTTTATTTGTTTTGGAAAAATTTTAATTCAAACTATTACATTTTAATAATATTTTTTCTTAAAAAAATTTATGTTTAATTCAAATGAATTTGAAAAATAGATTTTGAGACATAAATTAAACTTAATAAATTTTTCATAGAAAAGAAATAAATTTTTATATTAAATGAATGTATTCTTTTTAGTTTTTTTGTCTGAAATAGTATTTTAAAAATAATTTATTTAAATATAAAATTTTAAATAATTTAATAATTTCATATTAAATTTATATATGTTTAAAAAAATTAAATTTGTCACAAAATCCACTATTTTTCAATAAATAAGGATTTTCAAATTTAACTGTTAACATTATAATATTTATAAAATTATTATAATAATGAAATTATATTTCAAATCATCCCATTGAAATTAGATCAGGGTGAATTTGTGATAATTTTCTACAATACATTATTTTTTTTTGAATTGTAAAAATACAGTTTTGGGTTTTCATTATGTTTTATGTCCTCATATTTATGACATAATGATTTAGTAGTTAATTAACCAAAACACTTGGCCAAAAATATTATTATTTATTAATATTATGTATTGAATTGATTTTAATGAATTCCCAATACTGTAAGTGATATTGGAATGTATAAAATGGAAAATTTGATTTTTAAAAAAATTACTTTGTGTAATATATTTTCATGGGAAATGAGGTATTAAAAATTTGGGTTTAGTACTTGTATATATAGATATTATAATATGTGACTTAAAATTCCAAAAAATGAGAAAAAACCATGTGTAATATACTGGTTTTTCCTTTTTTAAAACCACGATTTTCATGACATATATTTGGAAATTATTAAACAATTCCTCTATATTTGCTTTAAATATCCACCCATTTCTCCACTTCCCTTCAATACTGATCCATAATTCATGAATTCATAGTTATTTTTACTACCAAATAGTATCCCATGGTTTCCTCTCTCCCCTAAGGACCCACACTCAAGATTTAGGAATAAGTCTTCAAGGTAAGGGAAATCCAATCTTCTATTTCCATTTAAGTTCCCTTTTTTAGGTGGTATTTCTTATAATTGCAAAACTATGTTCTTTTTCTCCACATTATTTTATCACATTACTATAATAATAGTATATTAAAAAATTGGGGCCTTCATTATAGAAAATTTTACCCTTTTATAAAATAAAGTTTAATACCCATCATGCTACCAAATTTACATCTCAAATTTCTCCCATTTACATGACTAATTCTGATTTATTTTCAATTTTTGAATACCCAAATGTTTTAATTTTTCACATAAATGCACATAGTTTTAAAAAATATTTATTTATTTGTGGACTTACCTAAATGAAACACACATTTATTTGTCTTGGGTTAAAAACGACGTAACAATCATGTCTTTAAGCACTTTTGTACACCATGATTTTGATTTGAAATTTGTTAATTATTCTCTATGGGTTATTAATGAAATTATATATTATAATCTATGTGGCTCACATTAAATTAATACATATGAAGGATATGGCCTAATATTTCTCCAATGCATTGGGAAATGTATTTAATATCATGATATTTCATTTTTTATGATACCTTGGTGAATAACCTTGGAAATTTTTGTTTATGAAATGTTAGTGATAAACCATGATGATATAATATGAATATATCACTTAAATATATTATCCATATTTCCATTTTATTATTCTTGTTCTTATTATTATGTTATTCCTATTGTTCATTCCTTATTGTTATTCATGGTGATCCTATTGATATATCTCATGATTATATTCTTTCTGTCTCCCTTACTAATTCCCTTACACGGATTAATGCTCAACCCAATCCTTTGATGTTTTTCCCAATGATATGTGATGCATTAAAAGTACCTTAGGGAGAACTCATGAAAATTTATTTCAGATGAACTTAAATTTTTATACGTTTTCATGATAATGCACCCTATTTCCATAAAACTAAACATTAAAAGATCCATTTTTATCCCATATAAGGAAGTTTTATGTAATAAAAATATGTGATGGCATCATTTTTTATAGGATGATATAGTTATTTTCCTAAATTATGACTTCAAAACTTTTGGAATAACCCTTGGGAAATAGGTAAATATAGGTAACATCTAGGTATTTCTTGGTGTATTAAGTAATTGATTTCTAATAAAATAAATCCCTATCTAGATACTATAATTTGATGTGGCTCTAGCATAAACTCAACTTGTGGTCAAACTAGAAAAGACCTCATTATGCCATACTTGATTGGAAGCTATTGAACAACAATGGGCCTTTCTTCATACCTAGTTGACACTCCCTAGGTATTTTTTTTGGTTATTTATAAACTTTTTACTAGACATTAAAAAGTATATATTGAATTAAAATATATTAATAACATATCTAATTATAAATTTTAAGACTTAAACTCCCTATAGAATTATAAAATCCCAAAAATAAAAATTTTCTCGGTAGAGTTTTCTTATATTCAAAAAATTATTGGAAATAGGAGGAACCACACAATTTATGAGTGAAACTGATAATGAACTAATAACTTTTTAATAGAAGCTAGAATGGAAAACATCATGAGGATAATGAATAAAATAACTATAGTTATGAAAAATGACTTGATTCATCTCAACAGACAGTGCACACATTGATGGGAAAATCATTCCATTGTATCCTTTATGCATTATCAACCACATTATTTTTGTCGATCTACCAACCCATTTACTGTTGAAAATGGATAATCTCTATAGAAAATATATTTTATACACTCCATTATTTGGAGGGAGAGAATATCACCCTTGAATTATACCACTTACAAATAGAAGCTGATCCGTGGTGGATAATGATTATAAAAAATACAAGAATAGAGATTGATTCTAAGTAGTGGTAAGAGATCATGAGGACTATTTTCAAAACATAATTCCCCCATATGATTTGAACAAAAATGGAGAAGGTTTTCCTAGAAATTAAGTATATGGAAAATGAATCGATGCGAAGATATGATATGATCCTTACTAGACTTTATCAATACACCTCTATCATTGATAGGGATCATACGGAAAATTTTGATAGATTCATTAGTGGACTGAGACCCCATAGCTAGTTGAATATAAAAGATCAAGACTAAAACATCTATGAATAGATAGTGTGGAGTGTTATAATGGTTTAATTGGTGTTTGGAGATATGTATTGGTCCTATTGATTGAATCAAAAAAAGTGAAAAGAATCCAAACTTAGGGTGGAACTTTCATCCTTGAAGAGGAAGAAGAAAGTGTAACTTCCAACATTCAAAAAATGTGTGAAGAAGTACATGGAGAAATTCATTCATCAGAGTGGAAAGTTCTACAAATTAAGAAGACATGGGCATATATTTGGGAACTACTATGGGGGTGGTAAAGCCTCAACTGCTCAAAATTAATGACAAATGGAATATAGTGCATGTCTATATTGATTTTCAATGCTTCAAGTGTGGATATCTTAAGAGATTTTGTAATTATTGACCAAATTAATAGATAATGGAGGATAACCACCATAAAAATCATCATAGGAAAAGTGATCAAGGTTATACATTTTCTTCCATAACGGCTAATATAGAGGCTCCAAATGATGTGGTGGTCGATACAGTCATTTTTCTCTCAAGGAAAGCACGTACATTATTTATTGTTCTTATAGTCATTCCATTATTCACTCTATGTTTTCATAGAATATAGAATCAGTCCTTGAATTTATAGAAGTTGAGTTATCATTCAAGACTCTTGGAGGTATTATAATATCATCAAATATGTATAGAAACTCTAGTAATAACTTTTTTTAGAATAATATAATCACCCATATAGTTTTCATTCCCATGGTGAAATTCGACACTATACTTGGGATGGATTGGATATCAATGTATAATACTAAGATAAAAAATGGAAGCAAGGATGTTTTAGTTGTCTTTAATGGACTACCTATATTCATTTTCAATGGAGAGATATCCTAACCCGACATTTGTTTATAAGAACCTTCCATAGAGTTATTTATAGATATGATCATTGAATATAAGGAATGAGATGGATTTATATAGATATAGAATGTCCCCATGATTCAAGAATACATTGAAATATTTATTGAAGACTTACCTGGACATCCCTTGGAAATAGAAGTAGAGTTCTCCATTGACTCATAACTGCATCCATTCCTATATCAAATACCCTGTATATAATGGAAAATATGAAGTTATAGGAATTATAGAACAAAATAAATATATTTAGGATAAGGTATTTATCTAACTAAGTGTGTCTCTATGTAAATAAAATGATCTATTTATAAAGAAAATGTATCGATCAATGTTGTTACACATTGATTATACATAACATTATGGGATCATAGTTAAGAACAACTACCATCTCCCAAGTATTGAATATTTTTTTACTAGATTCATGGGGCTCAATTATTAACCATGATGGACCTCTAATATGGGTATCATAAATTGAGGGTGAAGAACAAATATGTTCTAAATACTTACCTCTGGATTAGATATGGTAATTATGAGTTTGTATTTATTCCATTAGCTTTGCATAATGCTCTAGATATATTTTAGGAATTTACTAATAGCATATTTACGGACAAATATAATAATTTATTTGTAGTTTTTATTAAATATATTCTGATAAATTCCAAAACTCTCAAGGAACATGAGTATCATTTAAGGTTTATATTAAAAACTCAATATAAGTAGAAGTTATTTGTAAAATTCAAAAGTTGTGAACTCCGGCTCAAACAAGATTAATTATTGGGGAAAATTGTAACCAATGAAGGAAAATATATTAAAATTATAAATAAAATTAATGTAAAAAAGTGGCCTCATCCTACAATGGTAATGGAGATTCATAGTTCCCTCATATTAGCATGATATTATAGGACGTTTGTGAAAAATATTTTTATTAATTTCTAATCCATAAAAAATTACTAAAAAGGGGTTAGTTTCATCTCAAAAAATGTAGATTGGAGAATGTTTCCGAGAACTAATGAAGATATTGGTTACTAAATCTATGTTATATCAACAGACTATTAGTGAAGGATTTTTTATTTATAGTGATGCATCTATGAGAGTTATTTGGTATATCCATATGAAAAATGACAAGGTGATTTCTTATGCATCATGAAAGATAAATCCACACGACCATAGTTATCCTATTAAATACCTATGATTATATACAGTTACATTTTTATCTGAAAATATGTAGGCACTGTCATGGGAAAATTTTGAGATATAAACAGACCTAAAATGCTTGAGGTATATTTTCACACAAAAGGAAATGAACATGAGACAAAGGAGATGGTTGGAACAACTTATGTACTATTATAGTTCATTTCATTATCACCTCTGAATAGAAAACAATTTCATCGATGCATTAAGTATGAAATACCATGTTGTGATGGAATTGATGGGGATTCAAGGAGATCTATTGATCAAGGAACTAGTAAAGTTTGACATGGGAATTGTTAGAGAAGTGACATCATCAACACTATCCCAAATGATTTCTCTAAAATAATTTCTATACATGAACAAGAGAGAAAAAAGAGAATATCCATTATTAGAAAATAAAGACTTGGTTTTTAAGAATGGTATGTTTAGAGAGTTCAATATTGATCAAGAAGGGGTACTATAATTTCAAGAAAGCCTATATGTCCTATCTGTCTGAGAGATTAAGAACGAGATGAAAAATGAATCCCATATCTCTACATTATCTATACATCCTGGAAGCACTCATATCTATACGAACCTTCGTGATCATTATTGGTGTGATAGTATGAAAATAGAGATTACTAACAACACTTCCAAGTGATTAGTGTGTCAACAAGTGTATACAGAGTGACAAATTCCATATCCAATATATTTACCACTACACATACTAATATAGATGTTGGATAACATCATAATGGGATTCATCAATGGTCTCCCAAAAAATGAAAATTAAAAAATGTGATATAAATATAGTGGATAGAATCACAATAATTTCCCATTACATCTCTATTCCAGAATATTTATCTCTTGAACAAATTGTAAACATATATGTAAAGGATATTATGAGGAGGAATAGGGTGCCACATTCTATAGTTTATGATAATGGTATATGATTTACATCTAAATTTACATGAATTATTCAACATTCTTAGAATACTAAATTGAATTTCAGTATGACCTATCTACCCCAAACTGATGGCCAATTAGAAAATACTATTCAGGAACTCAAGGGCATATTGAAAACATGCTCAATAGAATTTGAAGGTGTATTGGATCAATACAAACCATTATATGGGTTCTCATACAATAATATATTCTACTTGAATATTCAAATGTTAATATATGATGCACTATATGGGATGTAAGGTAGAACCCCAACTTATTGGGATGAAGTTAGTGAGAAGAAGCTACTTGGACTTGATCTTATGTAGGAGATGACAAAAATGGTTCATTCCATCCATCAACACATAAATTTTTTTCAAATTCGGTTGAAGTGTAATGAATAAATGGTCAAATGGATTTCAAGTTTAGTTTTTTAGAAAACAATTTACTTCATATATCACCATTGAAGATAAGCATGCAATTTGGAAAGAAAGGGTTGTGTATCCATATATACATTAGAACCTTCGAAATCCTTGATCACATTGGATTTGAGGCCTATCAGGGAACACATCCAAAAAATATAGATCAAGTTCATAATGTGTTCCATGTATCTCTCTTGAGAAATTACATACCTGATCCCTCACATGCACTGAAACTGGTGGTGGAACAACTAAAACATGGAATATCTTATGAAGAGAAGCTTATGGATATATTAGACCGTAAAAAATAGTTAAAAGAATTATGACTAAACAAAATTTCAATTTGTTTTGTAAGAGACACAAATATGAAGAAGTGACATGATAACTAGAGAGGACAATGATAAATATGTACCGTCACCTACTCTCAACCGAGAGAATGAGTTGAAATTTCATGGACCATATTTCTTAAGGGGGAATAATGTAGCGACAATTACAAAAATTACAATTTAAATGATATATTTTTTAAAATAAATATGTTTTATATATTATATAATATTATACACATTAAAAATGGGAAACCAAAATATATAATATCATAAACAATGGTCATTACATTAGTCATCTATGAAACCAATTAAAATGCCAAACATTACAACTGAAAAAAAAATAAAACATAAAAATATAATATGAGAAAATAATGATTTACTGAATCGTCATAAATCATTACCGCCATAAAAAAAAACTATATAGATAAATCAAAATATTATTAAACCAATAAAAATCTTATAAAACTAAAATGTAACCTTAGGGTGAATTTGTAGTAAATTTTGATTGAAAGAATGAACTAGTATTTATAGTTTATAATTTAAAATGTGACTATTATGATTTTACCATTATATAACCATTGGTGAATATGAAAATTAGAAACTATACCCTTGATTATAATCTTACCATTATAATTTGTTATGATATATGATAATTTTAATATAAATGATAATATATGGCCTCAACCAGTAGAGTCATGTCATTTGAAGACGATTTATCCAAACATTGGATGTTGGTAGAATCACTAGAGTTCTCACATGGCCAATCCCAAGTCGAGATTCAACAAACAAATATTGAATAAAATCACCATTAGGATAATTTCATGTTAGGGGTGATTACCACTCGGTCAATGGTAGTTGAGACACCCCACGGAACGACCACGATTGTACACCATACCCTTATACCGTACATGGGTGTAAAAAGGGGTTACGTATCCAAAACATTGTTTCCTAAAGGGTAATTTTATTTTTATATATAAAATTTTTATTCCATAAATTCTAATTTAGGAATATTTTTTCTTAATACAAAATATGTTTGAATGAGTCAAATTTGATAAATTTATTTTTGGACCGAAATTGAGAATATTTGAATTTTTTGAAATGATATACATTTTTATAATAAATCAAATTATTATGAATATTATTTTGTTTAATTAAATATTATTTTATAAAAATATTATTTAAATATATAGGATAAAATAATTCAATAATGTCTTAGGAAATTTTTAAAGGTGTCAAAATTTTGACCATGTTTTAAAAGCCAATATTCTTGAATAATTAAAAATTATTATATTTAATAGTTAAAAATATCATATATAAAGAATTATTCTAATAAAAAAACACTACAATTTAAATCAGTACATAGAAATTAAGTTAGAGTTAATTTTTGAGAATTTTATAAAATAGACTAATTTTCGATGAATAATATAGATGCATTTTTTGTTTTCAATATGTTTTATAACCACATATTTTTTTTCATAATGAAATAATAATTAATTATCCACAATAGAGGAAAAAAATATTTTTATTTTATTAATGTCATGTATTTTAATATATTTTAATCAATTGCGAAAAAAATAAGTGACATTCGAATGTCTAAAATAGAAATTCTGATTTTTGGAAACATTATATTATAGAATATTGACTTTTACATGGAAAAATAAGTATTTAAAAACAGTTTTTAAGTTAGTTATATTATAATATCATAAAATTTTACTCAAATTTCCCAAACCATGAGACGAAACCATTTGTAATCCACTATTTTTCAATTTCCACCCCCTATATTTCCATTCCCAATGTTTAGAAATTGTTAAAAAATTCATCCACTTTTCCAATAAATACCAACCCATTTCTACATTCCACTTCACTAAAAATGAATAATCCATGAATTTATGGTGATTTGTTTCCCATGATTCCCCCCATGGTGTCCTCAACCCCCTACTATTTGATACTCGTGTTTTAGGAACAAAGATTCAAGGTTAGGGAAATCTCCAATTATCTTTCCATTCAGGTTCACTTTTTAGGTGGAATATCATCTAATTTCAGAAAAAAAAATTATTTTTCCCTAAATTCTATAGTATCATTACTATAATAATAGTTTTTTATCAGAGGGATTCATTTTTTATACCTCATTTTTCTATTTCTAAAACCATGTTTGATACCCATTATGTTGTTGAATATACTTCTCAAATTTATCTCTTTTACTTCGTAAATTCAGATTTATTTTATTTTTCTAAAATAAAATAACTATTATATTTACATGGGTATTTAACTTTTTGTAATAATGATTTATTTATTTTTTAATTTACATAATGAAACCCACATTTTTTCATGGGTTTATAATGAAGTAATTAACATGTTTTTAAAGCACTTTATACCATGATTTTGATAAGAAACACTTTCATTGTTCTCCAAGGGTCGTTAATGAAATGATTTAATATGATATATGTGACTCACATGAAATTAATAAATATAAAGTGTGGTCTTTGATATCTCTCCCACAAAATGGGTAAATAATTTAATCTCTATATATTACAAGTTTTGCGATTCATTGGTGATTAATCTTGTTAATTTTCATTTTTGACACATTAGTGACAAACCATAGTTATATGCTTGTGGATTTTTCATTTAAATGTTTAAACAAAATTCACATTATATGATTCATTATGTTTTTATTATATTATTATTATTTTTCATGCCTGATTGTAATGTCTCGTGATCCTATTGATATGTCTCGTGATCACGTGCTTTTCGTCTCCCTTATTTATTCCCTTACTGGGATTCATGAACACCCCTCTACGTTTCTCTATGATCCAAACTATGATATTAATTAAAAATAACATATTTTGAACCCAGGAATATATCAATCTAGTGGATTTAGATGAATGTTTCATTTTTTCATGTATTATGTACCTTATTTCAAAAAACTAAAAATTAAAATATCCTCTATTTTTCCCCAAGTAATGAAAAGGTATGTAATAAAATATTGGGATTCTATATTTTTTATGTTATTAGAACCTTATATTATCAAAAAATATAAATTTTTGAAATTTTGATCCACTTTCCCATGAATTTGACCATATATAATTGAAATGTTTTAAGAAATTCCATGTGTGTCCTGCCACTCACTTCTGAAAGAGAACCCCTTCTCATCAATTATTATGAAAATTTTAGAATACCTAATATAGAAAAATATTCTCCAAAAAATTAATATATTCATTTAATTCATCTTACATTTTTTCCACTTAATACCAATCCTTCATGGCGGAATGTATAAGAGATATGAGGCCTCGCAAAGAAGAAGTGTAGATCTTACACATTCTCTTTCAATTTTATATTTTATTCTAAATCTGAAAAAAATTATAAACTAAATTTTTTTTACAAAAGTTTCGTAAAATACTAATTATTATTTGATTATGGTTCCACCATTTACCACCTTGTCTTCAATGAATGGGAAATAAAATTATCGCTTGTGCATATGTGTGGACTACTACCTCCACAAAATTTATTGATTCATTTTCCATCACTATCATTATCGAATTCTTATAATGGTGGATTACATGTTTTATTATGATATTTATAACATTATTATACTCCAGTAATTATATGATCTTATATACCTTCTAACATTGTGGTTTATTGGTAAATGATAATGTCACTTGTGCATACGTGTGGACTACCACCTCTGTGGTGTGATGTGATGTGTTTAGAAATTGTAATTTATGTGGATGGTAAAAAGGATAGATATAATAATATTATATGACATTATATGATATTTTAATAAATCTAAAATAGTGAATTTTTATTTATTCTAATTTTTCTGTCTATAAAAATTGAAACATCACTTCCCATGCGTACGGACTACCATCTCCACGTATTGATGTAATTAATTTTTAATCTCCAATTTTTATAAATGGATATAAATATGTACATAATGATTTTATATTATAATTATGTATTTATTAACATTTTTTACATTTACATATAATGATTAATTTGTAAGGAACAAAATTGTTGAAGTAAAACATAAATGAAAAATGGATAAATTAACACCCAAAATGAAGATACTAATAGAGAATTTTTAATATATTATTGTCTAAAGTGATATAATTATAACATATTTGATATTATATGTATGAATATTATAATTTTATATACTGATAATAAATATAAATTTGTTGTACTACATTCTATAGCTCTTAGGAATCATGTTGTACATAAGGTTAAGGTTTCCTCTCAATTTCTATTCATTAAGATATGTTTTGATGTTATACACCAATTACAAATTTAAATGGTGTGTGTACTTCCAAATAATTTATTTTTTTCATTATAAATTATTCAATTGATTTTAGTTATCAAAAAAATATAATGTTTTTTTATTCCAATTATTTTTTTAAAAGTATTAATATCATAAGGGTTCTATGTCTCAATTTTTTTATTGATACGTATCTTTTGTTATACACATATTTATGTTAATGAGTTGTATTTTCAAATACCTATATTTATTATATACATTATTCATATTTATTAAGGGTATTTAAAGTTAAAATTTAAATTATTTCATCCCATTGGATTCGATTAGAATGCTGCAGAAGTTATAAGGGTTTAAAGTCTAAAATTATCTTGTGTGTGACATATGTTATGATGCTATACATTTATTCTATTATGAAATACATATAATTATCATATTATATATTGTGTCATTAATATCCTCATTTTCATGTATTCCAATGTTTTTATAATTAATTCCATTCATGGGATTTACAAATCAATACTTTTGTAGGTAGTAAGGGTTTTATGTTATATTCTCATTTTCACCGAGATTATTTTTGATTAATTTTTGAAGCTGAAATTATATGATTTATCTCTCAAAAGTCTTATTTATATTCACATAAAATTTTTATTTATTGGGATTAAATTTTATTCCTTTCATTTTTATCATTATTTTTACTCAAAAGTATGAATTAACTTTGTTAAGGAAAATTGACTTTGTTTACCCCCTTCAGCCATGAATATTTTCTTCAATGATAATTTTTCCCAAAAAAACCCATAATATTTTTACTAATATAAAAATATTATCTGAAGTAATTTTTTTAGAAAATAATCCTTTTAATGTTATTATATTTTCATTTTCATAATGGGGATCTTTCGACTTTTTCATGAAAATTTGATTGGAATCCTTGTCTTAATATACAATGTAGAAATTTATTTCCCATCATCGTGTATTCTATTTTTTTTTAATATTAATTAAAAATTATCAATGTAAATTGACAAAGAAAATGTTTTTTATTATATTTTTAATTTTTTTTTGATTTCAATTAAGTGATTTCAAAATGAAATTTGTTGTTTCATCTGGAAATGTCTATTTCATTATCTTAATGATAATTTCATATACAAAAACATCATTCAATGTATCTTATGCATTAATGGATTATATGATACAATTATTCCATATTTATTTTTTCTTTTTTTGGATTTTGATTAGGGGATGAAATATTTCCCAAACCCATTTTCTTTTACCTGGCTTAATATTTTATATAATGATAAAGGTTTTCATGCTATTATGGAATAAATACGAAGAGATTATAATTATGTGATGGGTGTTTTTGTTATAAACCAAGGGTGGGTGGTTATGTTATAATTGAAGGATGATTGGTTACATTATAAACCAGGGATTTATTTTGTTCCGTATATCCCACTAATGCATTATGTAATGATAAATTAGTTGATAATATTCTAAGATAAGTTGAGGTTAACAAGATAGATGTTTCTCTAATGAGAATGTTGGAAATTAATGGATCAAAATTTCCATTCCAATTCATTTTCCACAATGATAGTCTTGGGGTGAACCTTGAATACCTATGTGATGATATATTTTTATTTGAAATCCACAAACACAAATTGTATTCTTATGTTATGTTATAATTGATCATGATTGATTATTTATGACTCCAAACTCTTATGTTTTATATATTTGGATTGAGAAAATCATATACCATGATTTATGATTTAATATGTTTGAGTAATTGGTTATGACTACTGTATGTTTTTATCATGATGTCATGCCCTTATACTTATCTTATTCTCAGTTATGATCATTGATTGGTATATCTTATATTTTCCCATACTGAGAATATGAGTGTAAAAAATATTATGTTTTCATTACACAGGTTATGAAGCATCAATTTAAGTATGATATGTTTAAGAGAGTCCTAGTTTTAAATAAGATAATGGTAATTAATTTAAATCTTTTATATACTTGTTTATTATGTATCTACATTCTCAAATACAATTAACCTTTACGGCTATGGTTTGGATCATATTAAAATGTAATGAATATTCATCAAGTATGATATAATATTTATATATCCAATGATTAGGGTTATTATAAGAAACTTCTCATAGTTTTTATAGGTAAATATATATCTAAAAAACTTTTAGTGAATCATTCATGACCAATATGAATCTTGTGTAAAAATGTTATTTTTTGTTCAATAAAAATTTTGTGTCCTAAAAAATTTCAATTTTTAAACAAAAATCCCCTTTTTTGTCATGAAATTATCTAATATTAAATTTTCCACAAAAATTAAATTTTATTACACAACTATAATATATAAAATTACAAAAATAATCTATAAACACAATATACTTAGATGTATTATATAAATATTAATCCTTGTTTTCCTTCTAATAACCAAATATATACACTTATAAAATATATTTCAAGGATTTTTTCTATCCATATGTATCATGTAATAATCCAAAACAAAAATCATTATATTCAAATATTGTATATAATTAAAATTTTATATATCATATTTTATATTAAGTTTTACCTTGATTAGAAAATTTTTAATAATAAATATTTTCATTTCATCATTATATTGATTTAAATAATGATGAATATAAATATTACTCATCATTAATCATTATATACATTATTTTTTTATTTATCATATCATAAACAATATCAAAATATGGTGTTAAAAAATTATTTAGATTAAATATTACATCACAATCAGTTAAATATTCAAAGATTCATTTGAAATTTTTCATATTCAAATTATCAAAGCCACATTATCCTAATATTTTATCCAGCATCTTATCATATATTATTTTTTCAATATAAGATATTTAAAATATTAATACTTGTTCTTGATTAATAAAATTTAATAAAATATACTAAAATTGAAATACTCCAGGAGAGCTCCATATGTGGACACTGAATCAACGATATTTTGTTAAAATATATCAAAGTAAATTTTCCCATTTTTCTTAAGTCAATTTTTTGAATTATGATAATATTAATTTAATTTTTATCATGTTAAAAAACAAAAATCAATAAATGTGATCAAAAAATATTCAGAATATTTTTTATATATTTCAAATGGAGTTCACGTAAACTTTATCATATTTCCAGGTATTATTTATATATTGACAAGGAAAATAGAGAATGAAATTCATTGATTGATTCATTTTCTAACAATTAAGATATAGAAGGTAGCTGGTGTGGATTCATTATCCATTCAATTTTAATTTTACATTTAGTAGTCACATAGTGTACAGTAAACCCATATTTTACTATATGTTTTCCTTAAATAAATGTTTCGTTATTAATTTGTTCTATAAGAAGTACAGATCTAAAACCAAACCCTAAAATTTTAAAAACCAGATATAATATTTTGGGTTATTCAGAGTAGTAATAAAATTTTAATATATATATAAATATAGTGTTCATTTTATACAAATTTAGTGAGTTCATTTTATGTATAAAAATATATTTTACTAACAGTTTTATTTTTATACATTTTGAATTTTATTAAATAAGACTATGTTTATTTCTATAAAATAATGTTTTTAATAAAATACATTATTTTCTTAATTCTATATTTATTTTTTTGGTAAATTATGAATACGTTCACCACATTTTTTAAAATGTCAATTTTCTATATAAATGATTTTTCATTATATTTTATGATTTTATTTATAAGTAAAATTAATTAATTTAAAATTATGAATTTAAGAAATTTTTTATATTTTCAAGATTCACTATGAAAATATTATTTTAGGATAAATTTTTAGTATATTTATAAAGTGAGATATTTTTTGATGCAAATTACTGTTTATTCAAATACCGTCACTTTTAGGACATTATTAGTATATATGTGTGAAATAAATATTTGTGAACCGTTTTATATAATAAATAGGAATTTGATAAAATTAAATATTTATTTAAATATATTGACTTTATATTAAAAATATAAGTTATATTTTATAGAACATAAGTTACATTATTTTAAAAAACTTTTTTTAATAAATTATACATTATTTTTTTAAAAAAAATTATTTTTTATCGCTTTACGAAATTGAATGTAAAAAAATTTATTAAATATTTTCAATTACATGATCCATATTGTGTAATAATATCTATTTTTTTATACATAAAAAATATAATTCTTCGGTAAATATTATTTACTTTTTTAAAAGACAAAAAATGGTAAAAAGCGTTCACCAAAGGGGTAAAAGGCCTAACATTTGAAAAACATGTTTATGATTTATTTTTTAAGGTGTCTATCAACAAAAAAAATATACAAACCATTATTATCCATTTTTTAGTCTTCATTACATGTTCAACATGTGCTCTTTTTTAATTAATATAAGATATTATTTAAAATTACATTCTCCCGAATTATAAATGGGGCATGTCACCACCCCTTCAAGGCCACTCAGAAATTTCGGTTTAATTTTAAAAAATACCATATTTCCTTTCCAAATAATCTTATTACACTTAATTTATCTTTTTTCATAAGAATTTATCCTAAACCATCCATTTTCAAGAAGCTATTTAAGGGAAAACTCAAGTTCTCAATATAAGTGCTAAATTTTCCCTAACATTTTTTATTTTAAATCATTCCCTTTCAAATATAGTTTCCCAAATCTTATATTATCAATTTAGTATTTATATTATATTAAATTTTTTTATATTATTGGAATAACCATTAACACTCCTCCCCATTTTCTTATCGAAGAAAAAAATCATATTCGTTAGTGTGTACAGACTACCGCCACTGTGAAGTGTAATATTTTAGTTTACATGACCACATTACATAGATATTACTAATGTGTAATGTATTACATAACTATGATATTTATTAAAAAATTAATTCCTAAATCAATAAATTATACTATACATTTCTCCCACTTGTTGGAAAATTGAATAATTATACACAATAATGTTAAAACTACAACATCCATGCAACTATGTATTCCATTTTTTACCACCACCTCTCATGGATATTTAACTAAACCCTTTTAATGGATAAAAATTATTATTATGAATTTATTATAATTTTATTAATAAATATTGGAAAATTATAAATAAATTGTACCAATAAATAATCATTGAAAATTCAACCATCTAAAATGAGCATAATAAGTGGAAAAAAACTATTATTCTATACATTATTAAAGGTTTTTATCCATAAAAAATTCAGCTAATTATTAAATTTTTTTATTTCACACTTTAAAAATCCTAGAAATATCATTATTCATATTTTATAACTATATTACAACCAAATCACGTATTATTCAGCCATTAATTATGGTTTATTCATGTTTATATCATTTCTACTAGCTACAAAAAAATTGTATAAGATAATTTCATGAGTGACTAAGAGAACATAATTACTGATAATATATTATATTAACAAGTTAAAAAAAATTATGTTGGTTTTGGAAAGTTATAATTAATATTAAACTATTTAATCAAGATATCAATGTTTGTTCATTCAAATACACTGAAGCATGCTCATCATCGATTTAATTATCAAATATCATAGAAAAAAATTAAATAGAATGAATTTATTAAATTATAATTAATTATAATTTATCAATTGATGTAATTTTTTTGGTATATTAATGATAAAAATTATGAGAATAATGAATATTAACACCACTGTTCAGAAACTAGTTCTAAATGATCAAGACTACTCACAAATAAAATTAAAAATACATAATAAATAAATAATATAAATAAAAAATAATTATAAATGAAATTTATAAAAGGTTTTATATATTAATAGGTTCTCAAATAGGTAATTAATGAAGTTATTTTTTATATAATATATTCAAACACTTTAGTGGAAGTCATGAATTAATATATGGGGTTATTTATCTCAAATATAATTTCTTTATACTTATTTCTAACTATTCACCATGAAATAATTAATATGGTTTTATTACTACCTAATGAATGTATTTTAACATAATAATTTCAATCGTGGGGTTTGAAGATTCATATCATGTTCCAATTAAAAATATATTTTGATTCAAATGATACAAAAGTTGTAAGGGTCTTTGATAATTCAACACCCTTCGTTGAGTTATTATGATTTTTCTTAAACTTCTTTCTTCTAAGAATAGTTTTTTGACCCCATTATTTTATTTCAGGAAAATTTATATTCTTCTATTGTGGAAAATGGGTTTTTAACTGAAATATTATGCCTTTATAAAATTATATTCTGAAAAAGTTTGTCATTATTGAAAATAATTCTCACCCTAATTAAAAATTATTTCCCCACATTTTCCATATTTTCCATCCTCTAAATGTTATTCATTAGATATGGATACCCAATTATGTTATTTTAATTTTTTTTCCCAATTTTTTTTTTATTTTTTTATATTTATTATTTATTATTCAATTTTTGATGTGTGATTTAATAAATATATATTTTTATTCCATTATATAATGTTTTATTTCCCAATCTATATTTTTATGAAATTACAATTATACCATTTCAAATATCCTATATCAATTAATCTTTTTTAATGTTAAATGATTAAAAAACTACAAAATTTCAAACGAAAATATCTTTTGAAATTAACCTATAACTATCTTCTTTTTACAAAATGATAAAAATAATTCCCAAAGTCTTTTACTTATTCACTTCCACATTCCTTTATATCAGAAAAAGATTTGGTTTACTAGAAATTTCCATTCCTGAATTACCATCAAAATTTTATTATACTATTATGGGTTAAAGAAAACATGGAAGTTAATTACTACTTATATCATTCCTTGTCATTGAATATATATAATACTAAATTTTCTTATAATGTATTTTCACTATTAACACTCAATTATTCCTTCCATTTCATAGAAGGTTTTCACCTATATTCCATTTATATATTGATTGTGAACATTATTGACTTGATCATATACCTTTTTTTCAAAATATCATAAATATTATATGCACTATTATCATGATTTAAGGGTATTTAATTAGAATTTTATTGAATATCAATGGAAAACATTTTATTTTCTAATGGAATATCCAATTATTATTATTAGAGGAATTATGAATGTTTTTTCAGAGAGGATCCATTTGATACGGATATAAAACAAATTTTACTTCCATGAGTAATTTTTGATTTAATAAATGAATAATTTAATGTGGAACTCAACTTTATGGATGATGATGAGTGGGTAACTATATATCCTAATAATTCATTGGGTGAGATTTATATCACATTAGTTAGAAATACATGAACATAAAGCGTCTATTCACCTCAGAAAGGGAATAATGAGTTTTCTCCCATTTTAATGTGTCAGAATAATGAGTTTGTTTATAATATCAAGGGAATTATGATTTTCCTCAAATGGATTCCTATTATTATGATTTTACATCCATTATATGTTTTTATTTAGTGTATATGATATGTTTTATGTTGTTTCCTCTTTTTTAATATATTTTTCACTTTAATGTAATGATTCCATGATTTGTTATTATTATTTTATGCTTCTAAGACAAATTATTATTTTTATTCCACTTTTATATGAAACAATTATATGATATTACATGTTTTATTCCATACTCTATTATATATTATTTAATAGGAATAACATTTTTATATACCAGGGTTATACCAATGTGCTCATCTTATGATCATTTATGATCTTTGGTTATTATAAATTATGTTTACACTTACTATGAATACGAGATCACCCCTTATTTATGAATTTATTATTGAAGTTATAAACCTGGGTATTATGTATATGATTATTAGAAGTTTTTTTGTATTGTGCTATTATGGAAAAATGATACTAAATATTTTATAATACGATTCTTTTGTAGCTAGTCATCCAAGACACTAAGCCTTTAATTCTTGGGATTTTGTGTCATTTTTTAAGATGAAAGGATTATTTATGTAAAATAATAAATGAAGTGTGTTTTTTTGGATTGAGTCAACATAGTAGCTTGGAATTACATTGTTTAAGGAATGTGTTTTAGCATCAAATCTAAGAGTGTGGGTTTGTGAGAGATCAGTCGATATCAATGTAGTGTTTATATTACATTATAGGATTGGATGTTATTTGAGGGTTATTTAATGGTTGATAAGTTAAAGTTATTCATAATTTCAATGCTATAGATAACCATTTCAGGTTTTAGGTATTATTTAATATTTTAGTGATTGTAATGAGTGATATTTAGTGAAAACCTAAGGGATATGTCTTATTATCGGATAAAAACATGAATTTTTGGTAAATTAGATATTGTTTTCTTTTCCTAGAAATTATATTACCATAAAGAAATTTTAAATTTGAAGCGGCTATGTAATGGATTCACGTAGTGATAATAACCCTGATAAATTTTGGGTTAGTGACAACATAATCATAAATTTAGTGTATGATGAGTGGTCCCAAAAATGTACACCTAAATAGAAACTCCCAAAAAATATGATTTGGTTACCCACATACACTTTACAATCCATTATGATTGATTTATTATATAATGGAATTGTGATATAGTTAATGAGAGAAAAAAATAAAAATAAATTTAAATATAATCAAGAGTGTTTTATGATGAACTCAGAGATAATGTAATAATTTTAATGATTATGATATTTTGAAGTAGAATTTTTCACATAATTAAAATAGAATAATTTTCATATTGAGTTAATTGTTAAAGACTCATGATAAACTTAATTTAGTGTTTTTAATTTGTTATTCTATATATAAACAAGTATATAATGGATTCCATGGATAATGTAGATATTTTCAAAATATTTAACCTAACATGATTTGATATAGAATGAGAGATATTTTGATTTTTCCAAATCAGTTATCATGAATTATGGTTAATATCATTAACATAATAGATTTTTTATTTATACTAGAGAAGATAGGGATCATGTCTCATTGAAGATCAGGTGATACAGATGATGAAGTAAAGGAAAATAAATTTCTTTCATGTCAAAAATGTGGTAAGATTCCCCAAGGGTAATGTATTAATGGATATGAGAGATGTTTTACAAGATGAAAATGAAGGAAAAGAGTAGCTAGTTGGTGAGGGAAAATTATGAGTTCAATCAATATGGTGAAAGGAAAAAATATTTCATCCTAAAGTACAATAGATATTTCACTATCTTAAATGTGGAAATCTTGGGCATTATCTATGTTAGTTCCATATTCCATGGGATTAAAAGTATGATATTCCCCAGTAACATCCAAGATAAGGGAAATCTTATACAACGACAACTATGAAATAAGGATTCTAAAAATGATATGAAATTATAAAAATAGATCAACCACTTAGAAACTACGAGTGTTACATTTTTAGCATGTTCAACCCACTCCTTTATACATAGAATTCATATGAAAGAAAATCACCATCTCCATGACTAGTTATTGAGTTATTATTAAAACTTTTATTCATAATATTTTTTATCTTGAGTATATGACCCCTATATAGTATATTTTTATAGGAATGTTCATCATATAAAATCCAAATATCCTTTATAAAAATTTGATATTATATTATTGAAGGATTAGATATATCTACCTTATAACCAAAATAATGCCCATGAAATGAAAATGACATTTAAAATCTATAATCAACCCCTGATCACGTATTTTTATCTTTTTTCTTATAGAATCCCAATAAAAATTAAGTCACAATATATCCATTAACAAAAAATCATTAGCGGCACATAGCTCAAGTCATTAAAAAGAAAAATCAATTTTTGTGTTATAACTATTATGATGGAAAATATGATTTCACTAGTTATACCTAGGATAGTATGGATGAAACCTCATTTCAAATTAAATATAGAGTGTAATTAATCTTGTTAACACCATTAAATATTTCATTATATGGTAATAAACAAAATTTTTAGGATGAAAATTATGTTAGATTGAGAGAATATAACGACCTAAAATTTCACAATGTATTCTATTTAAATTATTATTTTGTTAATTTTTTGTTCTAGAAAAAGTAATGAACTAAAATTAAACCATGATATATTAAAACCTATACATAAAATTTATGTGTATGAATATAAGTATTTTAATTGTGAAATATATTTAAATATAAATATAACGTTCATTTTCTAAAAACCATATTATTTCTTTCACGACATAAAATTATATTTTAATAAAATTTTCCCCTTATGTTCTATAAATATTATAAATGAAATATAATTATACTTTGATTTAATAATTTAAAATATTATTTTAATAAAAAACAACAATGATTTATTAATTTTGGTTTCATTAGTGTTTTATTAAAATTTTAATTTAAAACTATATGTATTTTAAAAAAATATTTTTCAATAAAAGACATTTTCATTATGTATCATTATTTTAATTAAAAACTAAATTAATAAAATTTAGAACCTGAATATATAAAAATAACTTTTTTATTTATCATGAAAAATACTACCTTTAGAAAAAATTTACTGATTTTTATTAAAATATTTAACTATAGGTTCCAAATAACATTTTTACAAATACTGTGATTTTTATTGAATTATTAGTATATATGATTTATATGGATATTTATGAGAACTATTTCAATAAGAAACACTTATTTTATAAAATAAATTTTAAAATTTAAAATATTTACTTATTTTTCAATCATATGGTTGATATTTCAGATATTAATTTAAAATATCCAAAAAACATTTTTTGATACATTATATAATTATTATTTACAAATAAAATTTTATGACTTTAGAATGTGAGTCAAAAAATGGATTAGAAATTTTGAAATATAATATCCATATAATTTAATAAGGACTATTTTGTTTTGGTGAATAAAAATGAATTACTTTGGGAAAAATCCATTACCATGGTAAAAGTCAAAAAATGTATAAAAGGGTTAGCCAAAAGTTTTAAAAAAATAAAACAAGATAAATATATGATTATATTGTTTGAGGTTTCAATCAACCAATCTAAATCTAAGAACATGGTAATTTCAATTTTTAATTTATATTAACATGTGAAAAATGTTATCTATTATTATTAAGATGAATATTTACAGAAATTTTATCCTCAGCAGTTATATAATGGTCATCTAACTACACCTTCAAGAAATCCCCCAAATTTTATCTCATCTTAAATATATATCATTTATCATTCAATTATAATCTTATTTTACTTATTCTCTCATCAGTTTCGAATACATTAGTTTATTCCCTCCATTTATAAGGAGTCGTCCGTGGGAGAACTCATGTTCTCAATGTATGTATAGCCTTTTCCAGAACATTATTTCTTTCCAATATTTCTAATTAATATGGGTTCCCCTAAATATTATATAATGAATTCAACATTTATATTATAATTACTTTTTACATTTTTTTGAATAAATATTAACTATAATTAAAATGTTTTATGACAAATGTTTTCTATCTTATTAGATGAATATCCATTACATGACATTATGATCCACACCAGAACTGTAAAGGTTTAGTTTTTTTGGAGACTAGATATATAATCCAATTATTTCATTAATGATTCAAAACATCTCCCATAATCATATACTAATATTGAAAACTTATCAAAAATACACTACATAAACCATTTCTTCATAAACTTGGAAAGTGAAACATTTGAAAAGAATAGATCAGATGGATTGTGAGGGTAAACATAGGAGATATCAATCAATCATCATAAGTGATAATATGATAAGAAAAAGGTATTGAGAACCCATTTATAACTTACAATAACCATAACAAATAATACAATTATCATTGATCATAAATTATGTAAAAAGTTTTCTTCATAAAAAAATACATAATTCATATGTTTATGGAGTCATCAATAATAAATCATGAGCCACAAAAACATATCAAAATTGTAAGATATACCTTTTTAGCATATACATAAGAGTATAAAATAATTTCTTTTATAATGGATCACTACCAAGACTATCATAGTTTATTTAATTAACTCCCCATTCATTTATATCTTCAGTCAAGGTTCAATCCCATGATTATCATAGCAGAGAAAGTAATTTACGGAACTTGGATCTCTCCACATTACTATCCCTATTATCTTATGAGATATAATTCCTTACTTAGTGGATTGGTGGGATATATAATTATATTACCACCCATTATACAAGGAAAATCATATATATTCTTACTATAATATCATAAAACAACCATTATATAATCCTATAAAACTAAGTGGGAAGGAAATTGGATTTATAAACATTTCATCATTTCATCATAACCAATATAATGGAAAAGAATTTAGTTTCATAAAAATATCATTATCATAATAATATAACCATGATATAAATAATAATATTCAAATCATTGGATCATATCTCTAGTAAATCATAATGGGTATCAATGAATACTATCTTAGAAAAAATATTATTTAGAATATAATTATAATATTTCTTCCGCAAAATATAATTTTTATTTTGAAATAACTCATTTAAAATAAAAATGTCTCTATAATATTATGGAATTTTTTTGAGAATAATATGAAAACATGTAAATAAAACATTAATGTATTGAGTGGTCATGAAGGTGATTAATTTTTTTAGGTCATAATTATGAAAACAATTATTATGTTCACTCCATCTGTAAAAAATAATTTTTTTCAAAATGAATATATTTTTATTTATAAACCATTGTATATAAGGTAAAATGGATAAAATTTACTTTTATCAATCATTTAATAATATTCAAAACCATGTATGAAAAAAATTTATTAATAAAATTACAAAAGAAAAATTTAATCCTACCAAAAGAGGTTAAATAAGATAATATTTACAAAAAAAATTCTAAACCATTTTGTGTACTATATAGTGAAAATTGGAAGTAGAAATAAATATTCTAGTAATAACAATCAGATAATAAAATTATAGCAGTTTATCAAACAATGATTAAAATATGATCTTCTTGACTTCCCGCATTTGAAGATCATATAACATCTACTCCTTTACAAATGTCTTGAATCTACTTATTCCATTATTGGAATATAAATATGGGATCCTAATTCCATATCCAACACTCAATGATTAGAAAAAGATACATTTCATTAAATGAAAAATATAACTAATGAAAAAGTGTTAAAATTATTCTTGTTCATATCTATGTATTATTTTTCCAATGACCTCTGTTAGTTTATTAAAATTAGACTACATACTTATCATTTAATTACCCCCATTGTTTTTATATTCTGGAATGGGTGTTTTATCTATTTCATTATCTTTGACTTATCCATTGACACTTAATCTTTTCCTTTCCTCCTCTTGTTCACTATAATGAACAAAGATGTTTAAATCTTCATATCCTTATCTATTTAGAAAACTAAATGTAAAAAATATTGTAGTGAATTATTCATGTTATTAATGTTATAATTTATAATAACTGTCAAGAATTAATGTGATAAAGAGGCTAGAATGAGATCTGTTTTTGGATATTTTTTTAGTTTTAACCCACTGGACTTAATTCTCTCTATGTACCCAATTATATTGAGTACATGGGGTCCTTATTGATTTCTATATTTTATACTACATCAATATATAGAACATGATGCCATATATTTTTCATTCTGATAACTCTCATGGAATATATCATAAAGATAAGATATAATTTGGAAATAATATTTTTCTTAATGCATCTTCAGAAACTCATTATTCATAGATAAAAACATGTAACACCGAAAATCTAGTGAATCAACCTTATTATTACAATATTTATCATATTGTACCTTGATTTCTACATAATGGGGATCAATAAGAAGTTGGGATTCAATCACATAGAAACTCATATCCTAGAACAAAAAAATGTGAAAGTGCATATACCTCTCCTGAAAGCTATGTCCAGTCAGGATATTCTCTTAATCAAATATTGGTCACTAAGAAAATAAATTTGTGGGTGTTCTAATTTTTATGTACACCAATTACAAAAAATTATTATTACATTGTATTTATTACCAGTATACATTTTCAAATTATAAATTTTAAGTGTCTCCCACTATTTTATCAAATTATTATATCCCTTAACTACTAAATTCAGAATAGTCAATCACTTGAGAATTCTAGTGTAAAATATCCATGAAATATCTCCTCAAAATATAAAGTATTTGTATACACCATTGCCAATAAAATTTCATTATAGGCATTTAATTATCCAATAACATTAACACCCAACTCCATTCTATATTGAGTAGATTACCATCTCATGGAATGAATTACATTGTGTTAATCTATAATTTTACTCAAAAGTTTCAAAAATCTTGCATTGGATAATCCTTTACAACCACATTTAGTGAATTAATACCACTAATCTCTTAATACCTCTCCGGAAGTAATTGAAACCCTCAACTAGGGCTGATGAATACCTTGAACATCCTGTTTTTCCATATTTATGTGATGAAATGAATTTAAATACTCAATATTTTCTTTACGGTATTTATTAATTTATTTGTGAGAATAAAATAATTTTCAATTTAACATGCCTATTATATGTGACTATGATCATAACCTAACAATGCTTTTAAATAGAAAAAATTCACCACACATGTTTATTTTATCATTTAATTCCTGTTTATTATTATACAATGTGATCGAAAATAATTATTACAAATTCCAAAATTAATAATCCACAGACATGATAAAATAAATAAATAATAACATGATAATGATTCAATAACTATTGGTTAATCCATGGAGTGATAATGGATTAATTGAGACCTTATGAGAATTTAGTATTTAAATACCTGACATGAATTACTTCATCCATGACTACTTTGTATTTAAGAATTTGGGTCTACACCGTCTCATAAATCAAAACACTTTACCATGAACTCCTCTGATATTTACAATGTATACTCACATGCATATGAGAAGTAATAGAGGTAAAAAAATACAATTAATCACTTAAATGTGGACACATGGTTCCATTTAAAAATTAAATTTTGAGGGAAGATACACATACTTTTAAAATGAAATAATTGCTACATTTAAAAGACATAATTAAAAAAATTAAAAAATAATAACAAACCCAAAATTAATCATTCAATCTTAGTTCATGATATGTTAACAAGAAATTATATTTCATAAGTAAAAATATGTTTTTATAAAATTAATCTTGATGGTATTATTAATTTGTTAACTTTCATTAAAATAATTTTAATTAATTATTGATACATCCCAAAAAAACCTAAATACTTTTAGTAAATACTAGATAAATAAATTTTATTTCTGATTTTAAAAAAATGGTTCTATTTGGACCAAAAGAACATACCAAGAAATTACTTTACAACTTGATGTGGGTTAAATCAGTCATCCTAATTAGACCCAAACTGAATTGGTCTATTACAAAATAAGGGATCCTAGTATGAGAGTATATATAATAAACTTTGGTAGAATTTCATGTTTTCTTACTGTATTTTTTATATGAATTCCATGGAATTTTTGTGTAAAATTATAATGAAATAATTGGGTAGTCTTCCCATTTATTCTTTCAATTATCTTTCCATGGATGTTATGTGTTATCATTTCATGGAAGCTTTGGGTAATATTCCCATGGAAGCATAGGGTATTATTCCCTTGGAATATTTGGGTAAGTTTCCCATGGACACATTGGGATCATTTTTTATATTTTTTGAATCTAAATAAGTCATTCATTGAAGGATTTTATTTCATATAAACTACCCCAAACAAATTCCAGTATATTGAGAAAATAAGAAAAAATAATCACATTATACTTCAGTTAAAAAATGTCACCCAGAAGCCATTAATGTGATGAAAAAAATATACCATTAATTTTCATCAAATTTTTTAGCCAAAACATAACAATCAGTGATAGAACTTATCATGGAAAACTGAACTCGGATTGATGATGCCATAGTTTTTTTGGACCATATCAAAACTATATTTTAGAATAAAATCAAATATAATTTCTATTTAAAATTTTTTGACTTAAATTATTACATGTTCCCATTAAAACCAATACTTGGAACTTGGGGTAATGCTGAGGTATAAAAAATAAACAATTTAAAATTTTGGGTTTGGATTCATGTTAAAAACATTGAATCCAACTAACCACGTATCTAGATTTATTAATGTATTTTTTTAATTCAAATGAATCTTGAAAAAAAAAATCAAATGAAATCATATACTTTACATTGTTCTTTTGAAGTCATTTATTTGATGCACTAACCATTGACATGTCTTAGATGGAAGGTGACAATATATGAATCCTCTAGAACATACACATGTGAACCGCAACTCATAGATCATCAATCAACATTTCATGGGTGCAAGAGTGTTCAATTGAATATGATTATGAAGTCCCTTATATCAAATGATGAATGTGGACTCGATCAAGATAGTGGGATTGATCCGACCATGCTCGTCCTTTGGAATGTCACCCTAAGAACTTGAGATGAGTGTAAAAGAGAGATTTAATCACTAAATTCTTTCAAATGGTTTATATTACTATTTTATAGGCTAAAAGGTACTTTTAAACAAAGGTTATACCTTTAAAAGTTTTACTTGGGTCCCTAGAAAGTAATAACCTTCATTTTAGACCTTTTCCAATATGTATGAATTGATAAACTTCTCATTAATGCCACAAATATTTTATCACTCACATATAACACTAAAAAATTATCTGTGATAAAATATGAATCAATAACTTGGCCTGTAATTCCCCCAAACAATTTAATGAATCTTGAACATCCAATGTTTGTTCGAAAGATTATATTTTCTCATTTTCAATTTTATGATCTAACAAATTTTGAATACATTGAAAAATAAACACAATAATTATTATTTTATAATGAGTAATATCGTTGAACTTGTTTTACTTATGATCTATCTTACACGGACAATAATTTTACCCACATGTAGGGCCCACATCATCCAATACTTATATTAATTAGAATAAGTGGGACGTATAGATATACAGAGTGTGTGAACCTCTAGGAATTTCTCTCTATTTTAATGAGTCTAACCCACAAACCAAGAAAATAGTATAGAAAACTCATCATGACTTATAAGGACACAAGGAATGTTATAGTTACGACTACCTCCTATGAACAGATTTTGTGTAGTACAATCTCTTTTTCTCGAGATGTTTCATAAAGTAGGGTGCACACTTGGGTTATCATGCTTCTCTTGCTTTATATATTTTATGACCATATTAGATGGACTTACCTTCTTGTAGCATGGATAATGATTTAATGATGATACTACCATCATGGTCAATGTAGGCCCAAAATATATCTCATCCTCAACTCATAACCATCAAATTTTATCTTGATAATTCAACCAATGTTATGCCACTAATGATGCACCTAGAACAAGCTACCTCAACTTGGAAACAATTTCATGGTTTTTCCCTTGTATCATAGTAATTGATTAAATAATAAGAATTTATAATGTTATCCAGTCCAGAGTCGAATATATGAGTTTTTAGTTAGGAACAACTAATAACAACTGAAACATGTTGTTTTACGATTGGTGGGTCTATCCTCATGATTTCATCTACTCAAGAAAAACAAGTGTGAAATTCAAGAGAATAAGTCTCAATGATTATGAGTCCCCAACACCTGATAGTCATGCATAATCTATTTCCTCTCAGTATAATGTAGCTAGACCATAGGAAATATATTTAATATTATTTTCATAATTTTTTGAGGTTATCATTATATTAGGGAACTTATATATCCCATTGATATAAAAAATAATATGATAAAATTACCATATAAATAGTGATTTCCAATGTATAAACCCAATTATTGTAATAATAAACATATGTATATATCAAACTGCATATATTTAATGGAGATAAATGTACACATTGGTGTTGGGTCTAGGGAACCCACTCAAAACAAATAAAGGGTATGTTGTTATGTAAATGATTTTCCCAATCAATTAATCTATGAAATATAGGTGAACTCCATTAAATCAATGGAAGAAAATATATATTGTTCAAAATGTAATGACATTGGATGAAAAATTAGTTTTATAATCATTTGAAGACTAGGAATGAAAAAGGATGTTCTATATTTCCATGAGTTTAATCCGCCAAAATAATATAACATAATATATTAGGTAATTACTAACTAAAAAAATATAAGTAATAAAATATTATTTTGAAAAAGCGTAAAGTAAAAGTTAAATAACAAAGGGGGTTTTTCAAATATTTTAAATATTTTCAAAAAAGAAGAAGATTAAAATTACTTTCAGTTGTTTTTTTTGAAAAGTTGATGTCAAAAAAGTGGAAAATTTTACTTTTAAAAATAATATTCAATAATAGATCCTTTAAAATACATAAAGGTTGTTTTTAAAAATTGTGGAGTGGAAAATAAAACAAATTATCATGGAAGGGAAAAAAATTATAATATATTTATTGAAATTGACATTGTAAAAAGTTATAATAAAGAATTATTTTGAAAAGTGAAAAGGATAAATGAGAAGGTAGAATTAAATATAAAAAAATTGGGTTTCTACATATAAAGAATTATTTTTTATATGATGGAAAATATATAAAATTCACTGAAATTATCATTTAATAAGATGAGAATTATTCTCAATAATGATATAATTTATGATAAATAAATTTTATCAATGTAAAATATTTGTATTAAAAGGCAATTTCAATCTATATTGGATGATAAATTACCATTAAATAATTTATTATATTGGAATAAACTAGTATTGGATGATTTGGGTTAAATAAGATGAAGTATAAATCAATGAAGTGGTTTGAGTTAACAAAAACCCATATAACTTTGGTATATTTTCAAATCAAACATAACTAAAGAGATATTATTATATGGATCTCCAAGCCCCATGAATTGAATGATTATGGTAAAATACCTTAATTAGGAAATAATAACTCCATTTCAAGGATATCATTTCCATAATATGAAATATGTAATAATAAATAGTATTTTAGAAAAACAACACTCTTACCTGAATTACTAAACTACACTAAGGTGCTTTAATATCCTATAAAGTACATATAACTATATTATTTACCTATTTTATAACATTATACTATTCTATAAAATTTTATAAACAACATTTTTCATTATTCATTACATGTATATTAGTTATTCATTATCAGTTTTCAATATCAAGCATGAGTAATCTTGACTGTTTTAAACTAGTTTCCTATCATTAGTATTGTTATTCATTGTTTTCAAATAGTCTTGAATTTAAATATCATGAAATGAAATATATTTTATGCTTTATAATTTTCTATAATGTTATAATTTTATTCAATATTAATTTTTTTACAATATATAAAGTTGAAATCAACTACAAACAAGTTTTAGTGATTTTTAACTAATTGAAAGTGGTTTATTAATTAATGAGTTTAATATTAAATCTAACACTATAGAACAAAAAATAATAATTATTCATTAATTAATATAATTTTTTTATTTAATTACTCATGGTCATCCATGATATAATTTAGCATAATTTTTTTATGTAAGTGGTTATGCTGGCCTAAACATGAACATGCCATAGTTAATGGATGTTTATAAAGGGATTTAGTAGTGGTATAATTATTAAATATGAATAATTATATTTCTTAGGTTTATTTAATGTGATAAATTGGAATTTTTGAGAATTAAAATGATAGGTCATGCATATGAAAGTATTACATTGTATGAATAAATTGTTTTTCCCTTTGTATGCTCATTTTAGACGATTGAATTTAGAGTGTTTGTATGTTTGTCACATTATTAATATATTTTCCAATATTTATTATTAAAATAATATTAATCTAATATATATAATATTTATCCATTAAACCCATTCTGATAATTAGTAATTAAAGGTGGTGATTAATAGAAAATGTTTCATTCTAGAGAGGTAGTATTTTACACGTACACATGGATGTTGATTTCATTTTATACAGAATTCTATATATTCATAATATGTGTTATTAGTTTATAATTTAAATAACATTATATATATAGTACTTATTTTAATAAATATCACATTAGGACCATCCATGTAAGGTGGTGAAGGAAAATAAAACATAACTCTTCATGGAGGTGATCATCTTTAAATACTTATGGTTGTTCATTTTGTTTTTCTAAGGAAAACTGGAGTGATGTGGTTAATCATCGAACATGAAATTTTATTTAAAATAATATTATATTTGATATCTAGCTTAACACTTAATATTGGGCATTAAGGGAGCTTCTATAAAAATATTATTATCCAAATGTGATTGTTATAATATAGTAGTAAAATTGGTGGTATAAATAGGAATAAAAACATTATGAAAAACATGTATAATTTTTTTATATAATTCAAATGAATTGATAAATAAACAATAAATAAGTACTTAGTTTTCAGTAAAGTTATATTACAGTTTAATAATTTATTTCTTCAAAAACAAATTATTGATTTTATATTATCAAATATTATAATTAATTTTTTACAAATTAAAAAAGATTAATTAACAAAATTGATATCATAGATTCATTATAATATAATTATTAAAGGGTGAAAATCTGATTTTTTTCAAAAAGACTAATTTTTCAGCGAATAGTAAAAAATACAGATTTTTGTAAAACATTCATTTCATTTCATTAAAAAGTTAACATAATTATTTTAATTTGAACAGAAATTAAAACAATCCTCATTTAGTTATAAAAAATCTAATTTTCTACACATGAATCATAATTATAATTTATTTTATTATAATTTTTGTTTTAGAGATAAAATTCATTATTTTAAGAAACTATTTTCATTGGATTTTATAAATTTATATTGAAATTAATTTATTCAAAATATATAATTGAATATTTTAAATTTATGCCAGATTTTAATTATTAATAATTAATATAATTTAACTAGGTAAATTTATTTTTGGTCATTAATAATTGTAACCATGTTAATGATTTGTCACCTTGGTGAAAGATGTAAAACAGGGAAAAACAATGGGTTAAAGCTTCAAAATCACTCTAAAACTTGACTTTATTCTATTGGATGAGTTGTTATCTACTAGATATTTATCTACAGAGTTAGATAAGGTATTTTAAAAAAAATATTTATTAATTTTTAATCTAACCACGTCTTTTTTGATGATAAGTTATATTTTTCCAAATTTAAAACTATTTTGGGTCTTTTCATTTATGTACATGGTCAGAAGATGAAATTAATTTTTTCATTTCCCTAAAATTCTTAAAACATTAATTTTTTTTATTATACCAAAAAAATAGTTGTAGCCAATTAATTACATGATTTTATGGAGAAATTATTACTACTCTTAAATATGGTATTTTCCAAAATACAATTTTTCATGTGTTTGGTTTTTTATAAAAAAAAGTAATTTATGGAGAAATTATTACTACTCTTAAATATGGTATTTTCCACTTATCATTGTATTTATATGAGTCGGAATTGCAAAATCGACTTAGTCGAAATCCCTAAGATGCCTAATACTAGAAATTAATTCCAAGTGCTTTAATACAATTGGGGATGATTTAACATTTTATATAAAACATTAGATATCCCAAGAACTAATAACCATTATATGAGACATGATAATAATGTAATACAAGTTATTGTTTATCAAAATAGACCAATTATATAAGAGTACCATGTAGAAACCAAGATACAAAATAAAATACAAAGAAGTAGAGAAACCCCACACACCACAAAGACTATAAATCCATCAAATCAGCATCTCCTAATGATCTACATTCTCGAATTCCACAATCCATTCCTAAGCAACATGAAGAACCACTAAATAAATTCAATACTTCCCCTTTAACTTTTTCTTAATAAATGATATCTTCAAATGAACCAATGTCGAAAATAAATAGGTGACTAATGACACATAGTAGTTTTTGTTGAACTCTCTAAGAAATGGTTATTTTAATAATCACAATTCATAGTTTTATTTACTTCCATTTAGTCTTCTGTTCAAATTGGTCTAAATGTGTTTATATATATTTAAACCACATCTACATATGTTTATCTATGATAATGTATGTTTATGGTTGACCTGGAAGTATTCTGGATTGAACAGACACTTTGTGAGAATTCCATGTCTTGACTCACCGTTAGTTATTTTCCTGAGTCATTGATAAAGAACGGTCGCACCGATAATGAATGGTCGCACCAATGACAAACGTTGCACCGATGGATATCGAAGGTCCAAAGAGCTACTGATCATGAGTCATCGATACCGATGATCAATGAGTCACCGATGATGATGATACTGATGATCAATGAGTCACCGATGCTGATGACACCGATACTGATACCGTGTTACTGATGCTGAGACACTGATACTGAGCTACCAATGCTGAGACACTGATGCTGAGCTACCGATGCTGAGACACCGATGCTGAGACACCAATGATGATGCAACCGAAACCGATGTAGATTGAAAATGTCTCACTGATAGTCATGAACAATGTTTGAATTTCTATAAATTCTTATTTAATTCTAACGGTCATATTTGATGTTTTTAATGCAATTAATGATATTTAATGTTAGTTGTTGGCATGTCAGGAGACCGTACCTCGTACCTATGAAAAGGTAATCATTTCCATTGCCGGAGCTCATGGAATAAAAGGAAGATCGAGCTGCACTAAAAGGATGTGTGCGTGAAAAGGCATAGAAAGAGAATTCTTCCATGAATATACATACGAAACTAGAGAACACACGAAGAAGTTAAAAGGGTCATTTTCAAGATCTAAAGAGAACTCTCATACACGCAATCAAGCACAATAGAAGAACACACGAAGAACACTAGAAATCAGAGAACACACTCACTTGTGAAGGACATCAAGCTGAACCACGATACTCTGTTTTCAACCGCAAAACCACAGAAGGACACAGAATCATCTATATGAAATCCAACATGTCCAGAGCTCCACTACTAATCACTAGAGATTTCTAAACACTGATACATTATCTCTTAGTGATTAGTTTACTTACATTTTGGGCAGTGTTTGTACTCTGTATATCTTATACAAACACTGACACTTGTGCCAAACTGGAGGATATCAAAATCCTCAAACCAAATTTGTTTACTCTTGTTTAACCACCAAAACTATGGAAGAGGTCCTTGTGTGGCCTGGTCATTATTTTTTTTCCCACGAAGAACTGTGGTAGAGGTCCCTGTGTGGCCTGGTGTACTGTTGTTAACCCCGATCCAGGGTGTGGATCACATTTTTATATAAATTTGAGAGGACTAAGTTTTGGCCTGAGACTGAACCTCTTGGTCATATCTGCTATGGATTTTAGTTTAAACCATAAGTGTAATATATATACATATATGATTCATATTCCGCTGCTTATTACTTTGAAATATAAAACTATTTTGAAGTTACTTTGATCGTTAAATTAGCAAGTGTTTATGCTTGTTGTGAACCAGTAGGTTTGCTTCAAAAGCCAGTTTAATCCTGTGATTAAATTGACTGAGAACTAATCAATATTTATGAAGCTAATTGAACATTCTCAATCTGTATAAATTCACTACAGTTTAACTTGTTTTTAAACAGGGGGATTTTTAATAGAACTTATTTGTAATAGAAATTTTAATTGGATCTCAATTCACCCCCTCTTGGTTTTCCACTCCGACCAACATTTGGTATCAAAGGTTTTGTTTATTATTTAAGGATTTTTGAAATACTTTGTTTTTCAACTGTGATTTTAGTTTCATCTTTAAATTTCTTAAATTTCTGTTAGTTCTAAATTTTATCTCTATAAATTTACTTTCTAAAATCTAGCTATGGATAATAGACTAGAGGGTTCTGCTACCAACATGCCACCTTTCTTTAATGGTACCAACTATGCCCAGTGGGAACTGAAAATGAAAATTCATTTGGAATGCATGGGTTTTGATATCTGGACTGCTATAGAGTCTCAATATAAAATGCCAGACACTGAAAGAACTACTTGGGATGAACCTAAAAAGACTGCTTCAAATAATAATTGTAAAGCTATGAATGTTATGTATTGTGCTTTGGGAGACGAAGAATTCAATAGAATTTCTGCTTGTAAAACAACTTATGAAATATAGGATACTTTGTGTGTTTTTCATGATGGAACAACCAATGTTAAATAAATGAGATTAAATACTTATACTATTAAATATGATAATTTTAAAATGAAAACTGATGAACATATTTCTAATATGTATATCTGGTTCAATGAGATAGTCAATACAATGAGTTCACTTGGAAAGGTAGTTCCAGCAAAGGAACAAATCATGAGAATCTTGAGATGTCTACCAGACTGATGAAGAGGAACTTCTGTTACAATTAGAGAGTCATGTGACATTGGAGCACTGCCTGTAAAATAGATTATTGGTAAACTAATGATGTATGAGGAAGAACTCAAGGTGAATAAGGAAGAAGAAGATGAACATAAAAGAAAATATATGGTTTTTATGTCTACTGCTTCAAAGAGAAAAGACAAGGAGAAAATGAAAATACAGTCTGAAAGTTCAACAAGTGATGATTCGGACTCTAAAAGTGATGCAGATATGTCTCAAATATCCAGGAGATTCAAGAAGTTCTATAGGAAGAAGAAATTCTTTAGAAAATCTAACTACAAAGGAATGTATGACAACAAAGATCCTTGGAAGAAGGATTGGAAGAAATATGACAAGAATGATTAATTGGTCTGCTATGAATGCAAAAGGAAAGGACACATCAAGGATGACTGTCCAAAATTAAAATTCAAAAAAAATATGATTATAAGGACAAGAACTACAAGAAAGCTATGAAAGCTACTTGAAGTGCTTCAAAAAACAGCACAGGTGAATCTGAAATTTCTGATTCTGAAAAGAATCATGCCAACATGTGCTTCATGACCAATACCTATGAGGTACCTGTTTCCCCTATGCTGAATGATGATTATTATTCTAGAAATAACAGTGATTCAGATAATGATGAAATTATGTCTAAGGCTGAACTATTTGAAAATTTTAACATTCTAGAAGAAACCTGTAATGAAGTTAAGGACAAGTACAACGCCTTAAAGAAATAGCATGCTCTTACTACCAATGTTAAATCTAATCTTGATATATAAAATCGAAATAATTCTCAACTGATAAAAGAAAATACTGAACTGAAAATGTCTAATGAGCAACTTATAAAGGATTTAGAAACAATCACAAATGGAAAGGATACTCTTACTAAAATGCTAGGAAGGCAAGTGGAACCAAAATAAACTACTGGAATATGCTACAAACCTGGAAAGAGATAGATTACTAAGAATATATTTATTCTTAAATCTGGAAAAAATTATGTTAGTTCTAGTTCCGGACATTCATATGCTTCAACTAGTTATTTACATAGTTATAGATCAAATTGAAATTATCTTTCAAAATATTTTGACTCTGCAAATTATATGAGACCCATAAGACAAATTTGGGTACCAAAATCATTGATTACTAACCTGTCTGGACCCAAGAATATCTGGGTACCATGTTATTTCCCATCTAAATCTGTTTTGTAGGAAACCTATATGAAGAGTTCCCACAAGAAGACATGGTATTTGGATAGTGGATGTTCAAGACATATGTCTGGGTATTACTCAGGCTTGAAGAGTTTAATAAAGGTTGATGGGGGCTATGTCACCTTTGGTGATAGTTCCAAAGGAAAGATCATCTGCCTAGGTCAAATTGGTAACACTAATTCAGTTTTAATTTCTAAAGTTTTATTTGTCGATGGACTGAAATATAATCTGTTGAGTATTTCTCAATTGTGTGATGATGGTTTTAATGTCATGTTTGAAAATAATTCTTGTAATGTTTTTAACTCTAAAAAAGTTTTAGTATTTTCTGCCTTGAGAAAGGAAATTTTTTATTTAGTTGATTTAAATTCTTTAGCTAAGAAAAATGTTACTTGTTTAAATGCTTTTCATAAAGAGTCTTGGTTATGGCATAGAATATTAGGACACTGCAATATACACTCACATAGAAAACTCACTAGAGAAAACTTAGTTAGATACTTACCCAAACTTGAGTTTCCAAATAAAAAAGTTTGTAATCCCTGTCAAATGGGAAAGCAACACAAAATATCTTTCAAATAAAAGAATGAAGTTTCAACTTCTCAACCTCTCAAGTTGGTTCACATGGATTTGTTTGGACCATCTAGAGTTCCTGGTTTAAATGGGAAGCACTATGTCTATGTCCAAGTAGATGACCTTTCTAGATATACTTGGGTATACTTCTTAGCTCACAAAAGTGGAGCTTGTTCTTATTTTGTTAAATACTCCATGTATGTAGAAAACGTCAGTGGAATTAAGATTAAAACCCTGAGAAGTGATCATGGTTGTGAGTTTGAATATCTGAGTTTGAATCTTATTTCTCACACAATAGCTATAGTCACAACTTTTCTACTCCTAGGACACCTCAGGAGAATGGTGTAGTAGAAAGAAGAAATAGAACCCTTCAAGAAATAGCAATAACTATGCTTAATGAGTATGAACTGCCTATTTACTTTTGGGATGAAGCTATGACTACAAATTGTAATATCATTAATAGAGTTTTAGTCAGACTTGTTCTCAAAAAGACCCCTTAAGAACTATGGAACAATAGAAAACCTAAAGTCAATTACTTTAGAGTCTTTGGCTGTAAAGTGTTTATTCTTAATACAAAGGATAATATGGACAAGTTTGCTTCTAAAAGTGATTAAGGAATTTTTCATGGTTATTCTATAACTAGAAAATCCTATAGAGGCTTTAATAAATGAACCCAGTGTGTGGAAGAATCTGTTCACATCATGTTTGATGAAACTGTTCCACTTGAGCCTAAAACCTCTCTTGAAAATCTTGAAGAAGATTTATCTGTTCTGAACTTTAATGATAAAATCAATGAACCTGCTATAAAGACAACCAGTTCTGGACTTATTCCAGAATCTTCTCCTAATGAACCCGAACCTAGAGAAGAACCATAAATTTCTATCCCTACCTTTACTAGATCAATTAGGATTCTAAAGAATCATCCATTAGATGATATTGTAGGAAATATGGATAGAGGGACACAGACTAGAGCTTCTCTTAGAAATCAGGTTGAACATGAAGGCTTCTTGTCACAACATGAACCTAAAAACATTGATGATGCTATTAATGACGAATCTTGGGTAATTTCTATACAAGAATAACTCAATCAATTTGAATGAAATAAAGTTTGAAAACTTGTTGAAAGACCTAAGGACACTTTCACCATAGGCACTAAATGGGTGTTTAGAAATAAAGTAGATGAATTTGGAAACATAATTAGAAACAAAGCTAGGTTAGTTGCACAAGGCTATAGTCAAGAGGAAGGAATTGACTATGAGGAGACTTTTTCTCCAGTAGCCAGATTAGAAGACATTATGATCTTACTTGCTTATGAAGCACATCTAAATATCAAACTATATCAAATGGATGTCAAGAGTGCATTCTTAAATGGGTTTATAGCTGAGGATGTTTTTTTGTTTAACAACCACCTAGATTTACAAACCCACATTTTCCAAATCATATTTTCAAATTATCAAAAGATTTATATGGTTTAAAGAAAGCTCCAAGAGCTTGGTATGACAGATTAAGTACTTTTATAATTTATAATGGTTTTACAAAAGGAATAGTTGATCCTACTCTTTTTATAAAATGAATTTCTAAAGATGTTTTAGTTGTACAAATTTATGTAGATGATATTATTTTTGGATCTTCAAGAAATTCCCTTTGTACTGATTTTTCTAAAATGATGCAGAATGAATTTGAGATGAGTTTAATGGGAGAACTCAAATCTTTCCTTGGATTTGAAATCTTTTAAAATGATGATGGAATTACTTTAACTCAAAGTAAATATACTAGATATCTTTTAAAACGTTTTAGATTGGATAGCACAAAAAGTAGTGACACTCCAATGAGTACCACCTCTAAGTTGGATCTTGATGAAGATGGTAAATCTGTTGATCAAACCACTTATAGAGGAATCATTGGAAGTCTACTCTACTTGACTGCTAGTCGACATGATATTATGTTTAGTTTGTGTATGTGTGCTCATTTTCAAGAAAACCCTAAAGAGTCACATCTAAATGCTGTGAAGAGAATTTTAAAATACCTCAAGCATACTCCCAATTTAGGCCTGTTCTATCCAAAAGGACGATCATTTGAACTAGTTAGTTATTTTGATGCTGATTTTGATGGATGGAAGTTAGATAGAAAAAGCACCTCTGGAACATGTAACCTTTTAGGAAAGTCATTAGTATCATGGTGTAGTAAGAAACAAAATTCTGTTGCATTATCTACTGCAGAAGCTTAATACATAGCTGCTGGCAGTTTTGTGAGCAAATTTTTTGGATGAAACATACATTACTAGATTATGGATTTCAATTCAGACATGTACCAATAAACTGTGAAAACAGAAGTGATATTAATTTTTCTAATAATCTTGTTTCACATTCTAGGACAAAGCATATTGATGTAAGACATCACTTTTTGAGAGATCACTACCAAAAAGGTGATATTACTCTTGAGTTTATAGGTACTGAACATCAATTAGATGACATTTTCAACAATCCCTTAAATTTTGAAAGGATAGGCGCGATTAAAAAAGAGTTGGGTATGATAGATCTGTGAAACCGATCTGTCAAACTGATCTCTGAAACCGATCTGTCAAACCGATCTGTCAAACCGATCTGTCAAATCGATCTGTCAAACTGATCTGTCAAACCGATCTGTTAAACCGATCTGTCAAACCGATCTGTCAAACCGATCTGTCAAGTAAATTTGTGCTATCGATTGGGTTGTACTTTTTAAAAAAAAATCATTATTGTCTATTTAAAACTACACTGTTTTACTTAATCGATATTTTATTATTTCTAACCCTAAATGATATAAATAACGACACGTGGTTATTTCATTCTCTAAAGACTACTAACCTTCCATTTCCCACCGAACTCTCTCTTCTCTTCTCTTTAACCAAAGCCTTTCTAATCTTTCCAAGCTTCTTGATTTTCTCAAACCTAAGAATGGCCAAGAAAAAGAGACAGGACAAGTAATCTGAAGGAACTTCACCTGTCAAGTGTGCTCAATGTGAGTCGAGCAGTATGATGCAGAGGTCTGTGAACCCAAATCTAGAATAATGGAATGTTCTAGCTGAAAATGAAATATGTTCAGAATGGGTTTTATCTAGCAAATCCGTTCTCTTGAAAGTATTGGAAACACAAGACTGGAAGGAGTGGATCTGCGATAATGATAGGGTCTTTTACCCGAAGTTGGTGCATGAGTTTTATTTGCACCTGGATGTAGTACTGGACGGAGTATAGTACACGAGATTGTCTTCTATAATAAAAGGGAAAAAGTTAAATTTTTCTTCAAAATAATTGGATGAATGTCTAGGTGTACCTCACAATGGAATATACGAGGACTATTCTAGTAATATTACTCCCACGACTGATTATTTTTCTTATGAGCTATCCCTGGAGTTTTTGACTGGGAAGTCTGAATCATGAAGGATAATTGCTGCTGAGTTGGATGGTGAGAATCGAATCCTATTTAAATTTATTCAACATCAAATATGTCCGAGAAAAGGTTATTTTTCTGTAGTAAAGTATCAAGATGTGTTTCTACTATTCCTTTTGTTGAATGGTGAAAAGATCAATCTGTGTAGATATTTTGTTGAGCATATTGTTGAGATGATAAAACCTTCAAAGAAAGATACTACTCTATTTTATTCTAAACAGATTTCTACCATGCTAAAATTCTTGGGATGTGTGGCTGATGGATATGAGTGTATCTTATAAATTAGATTTTGTTTCAACAAATTTATTTATAAGAGGATGAAAATCAATTGGAACCCATGGAAGAAAGCTCGGGTTGCTGATAAAGAAAAGTTGTATGAGTCCTTCAATCCTACTGATCATCCAAGGAGACCAAAGGAAATAAGATATACTAGCTTAAAACCTGGTGAGGAAGTGATTTATTCGGATGAAGAAGAAGAAGCAGTAGTTCCTGAGGAAACTGGTTAATCTAGTAAGAAAGGAACAAAAGAAGAAGAAGCTGATGAGAATCTGAATGCTGAAGAAGAGGTTGAATCATCTCCTGATGAGAGGAGTTATCCTGATACTGTTAGCCTGAAGCAAAGAAGTATGGAATTTGGTTCAGCAAGTCCTCCTCTCAAATTACTAGAGATTGAACCACTTTTAGATGATGAAGAAGAACGTGAGATGGTTGAATCAACTTTTGAGGTGTATGAATCCAGAAGTACAGACAATTCATGTGAGAGATCAGTTTATGATTATGATGATGATGATGATGAAGGCAGTGATAGTGATGGTGATGATGCTGATGATGCTGATGCTCGACCTATTGAAGGTCATAATGTGATCCAAGATGATCCTCAACCCCAACCAGTTTAGCAAGAAAATGTCCGTGAGGCTGATAGGAAAAAACATTTGGAGAGTGATGAGGATGAGGAAGTCCTTCCTGAAAATTCTGGACGAGCTTAGTTTGTGAAACCTATGAACACTTCATACAAAGCCGCATGGGAAGAAAATCCAGGTATTACTGTTCTAGGATTAGATTACCCAGAGGAAGAGGAAGGTGTAGAAGTGGATCTTGCAGGCATAAGTGATTCAATTAAGGCTCAATTACTTGTCGTGTTTTTTCAAAGAGCATATGTCCAACCTGATCCTTCAGTGGTTCAAGCTAGACCTGATATGACTGTTTCTAGATTTGACTTTGATAGATTCAAGGATGAATTGATTCAAGATTTTAGGGAGACTGTGAAAAGTGAGTTACCTCATATTCTTGATCCTGCTCCTATAACTTTATCTGAAGCTGCTATGGATGAGTTGGCTCAAAGAGTGGCGAGCCTTATCAAACCAGACCTGTGCAATTATAGTGAGTCAATTGGCAGGCATATTACCTCTTTGAATCAAACACTCACGGGGTTAGGAAGCAATCTTGTTTCTCTGTCATGTGTGTTCAGAACAACCATCTCTGGTATGATGGAAGTTTTAAGAAATCTGGTAGAACATTTGAAGAAGGCAGATTTGAGGAAATTTAAAGCTAAGATCACACAAGTTGTTACTCAGGAATATTCTTCCAAATTAACGAACATTACTAGTTCCGAGCATAATGCTTTGAATGATGTTGTTAGAGAAGAGCTGGCAGCTCTTGGGAAGATTTTGGATTTAGATTCTTTGAAAAAGATGAAAGAGAATAGTGATCATATTCATAAGATGGTGCAATTGTATTCAACCGATGTTTCCAAGGCTCAAAAAGAGATTTAGGAGAATGTGGATCATTATTTCTCTAAGATCTACACCAAGCATGATTTGAATCATCATTTTAAAGTGCTGGCTGACAATTTCAGACTCCCTCCAGTGACTCAAGATTTTAAAGCTCAGGTTCAGCAGTTGAAGGATTTTACTCCTACTTTAGAAAATTTCATCCAGAATAAGGATGATTTTGAAAAGGCTATGAAGTACGGTGGAGAAGTAATTCAAGACTTCATCAATTTTCTCAAACCCTACCTTCATGTGAAAGAAAAAGCCATTGTTTTTCTTACTGCCGAATCTCTGCAGTCATAAGATGTTGCTCCTGGTCAGATTTATGTTTCTCAAGCTCTCTCCAGTATTTCACCAGTTTTTAAACAACATTCTTCAGAAAGAACTTCTCCGCAGTAAGTGACCTTGGAACCCATAGTTCGTCCAGCTCGAGTTGTCCTGCCTCCTTTCTCCATCCAGCCAGTTCATCCATCCACCCAACCATCGTCTGGACCATCCCTTCCTCCCAATGCTAAGGGAAAAGTTCTCTTGCAACTCGAGAAATAGCAGTATCTGTCAATTTTTGATAGGGTGTCTATTTCCTGTATGTGATTTTTGTGTACTCATTTTCAAACCTTATTTTTCTATTGAATTTTCTTTCTTATCTTCCTTATCTCTTATTTTTGATAATTCCAAAGGCGGTTAAATTGAGAATAAAGAAATTTTTACTTGGTATGACTGCTTATTACATGTGCTTCACGGTTTACTACTTGCATACATATACACAGGGGACAAATGCTGAAAGGGGAGAATAAGTTATTTTATCTGATTTATATTATATCGGGAGACTTCCTCATTTAAATATATGTTCTGGTTGCTATTCTAAAAATGTTTTATCTCTTGTAATATATTCTTTATTTATAGGGGGGGGGGGATATTGAATGACATACTATATTCTCTCTTCATTTATGCCATTTATTTGTGATTATCAAAAAGGGGGAGATTGTTGAACTCTCTATGAAATGGTTATTGTAATAATCACAAATCTTAGTTTTTTTATTTCCATTTAATCTTTTGTTCAAATTGTTCTAAATGTGTTTATATATATTTAAACCACATCAAAATATGTTTATTTATGATGTTGTATGTTTACGGTTGACTTGGAAGTATTCTAGATTGAGAAGACACTTTGTGAGAATTCCATGTCTTAACTCACCGTTAGTTATTTTCTTGAGTCACTGATGAAGAACGGTCGCACTGATAATGAATGGTTAGACCGATGATAATGGTCGCACCGATGGCTATCGAAGGTCTAAAGCGCTACCGATCACGAGTCATTGATACTGATGATCAATGATTCACCGATGCTGATGATGCCGATGATCAATGAGTCACCGATGTTGATGATACCGATACTGATACTGAGCTACCAATGCTGAGACACTGATACTGAGCTACTGATACTGAGACACCGATGCTGAGCTACCGATGCTGAGACACCGATGCTGAGACATAGATGCTGATGCAATCGAAACCGATGCAGATTCAAAATTTCTTACTGACCCCATGACTCATCGATAGTCATGAAAACTATTTGAATTTCTATAAATTCTAATTTAATTCTAACGGTCATATTTGATGTTTTTAATGCAATTAATAATGTTTAATGTTAGTTGTTGGCACGTCAAGAGACCGTACCTCGTACCTATGAAAAATTAATCATTCGCATTGCCGGATCTCATAGAATAAAAAGAAGACCGAGCTGCAGTAAAACGAAGTGTGCGTGAAAAGGAATAGAGAGAGAATTCTTCCATGAATATACATACGAAACTGGAGAACACACGAAGAAGATAAGAGAGTCATTTTCAAGATCTAAAGAGAACTCTCATGCACGCAATCCAGCACTACTGAAGAACACACAAAGAAAACCGGAAATCAGAGAACACACTCACTTGTGAAGGACATCAAGATGAACCACGATACTCTGTTTTCAACAGAAAAACCACAGAAGGACTCAGAAGCATCTCTACTAAATCCAATGAGTCCAGAGCTCCACTACTAATAACAAGTTCTTTCTAATCTCTGATACATTCTCTCTTTGTGATTAGTTTCCTCACTTTTTGGGTAGTGTGTGTACTTTGTATATCTTACACACACACTGACTCCTGTACTGAACTGGAAGAGATCAAAATCCTCAAACGAAATTTGTTTACTCTTTTTTACCCATGACAACTGTGGAAGAGGTCCTTGTGTGGCCTGGTCATTGTTTTGGTTTCCCACGAAGAACTGTGCTAGAGGTCCCTGTGTGTCCTGGACAGTCTTGTACTGTTGTTAACCCCGATCCAGGGTGTGGATCACATTTTTATATAAATTTCAGAGGACTAAGTCTCAGCTGGAGACTGAACCTCTTGGTTATATCTGTTGTGGATTTTAGTTTAAACCATAAGTGTAATATATATACATTTATGTTTCATATTCCTCTTATTATTACTTTGAAATATAAATCAATTTTAAAGTTACTTTGAAAGTTAAATTAGAAAGTGTTTATGCTTTTTGTGAACCAGTAGGTTAGCTTCAAAAGCCATTTTAATCCTGTGATTAAATTGACTGAGAACTAATCAATCTTTAAGAATCTAATTGATCATTTTCAATCTGTATAAACTCACTACAGTTTAACTTGTTTTAAAACTGGGGGATTTTTAATAGACATTATTTGTAGCAGAAATTCTAATTGGAACTCAATTCACCCCCCTCTTGAGTGTCCACTCCGACCAACAATTTTTTCCCAAATAAAATACCTTCCCACACCACAAGGATAGAACATGTTCTCACTTTTATATAAAATAATTTAAAATATCTGATATCAAAATATGAAAAAATTTACATTCCAATTTTTTATTTCCAAATTGAGGCCATTTCCATTGAAAGAAACTCGACATGTTGTTAAACCATTTCTCAAATTCATTGGGCCTAACCCATTCAATTTCACATGACCACACATACACTCAAACACGGTGTTACTATTGACAGTGGAACATCAGGTCCATAACCCATCCATTTTATGATGGTACATCACGACTATTATCTATCCCATTCCATCATGCTTATCCATTTTAGGAAACAAACATTTAAACACAATATTTTCATAATAATTTCAATAAAAATATCCTTTAATTGAAAACACATTTCCACAAATTAAACCCAAAAAACTATTTCCAAATTATCTATTTAAAATAATATTACCAATCTCACTTTCCACTAAAACACATGACTTCCATAATTCTATAAACTATCACAAAAGAGTGCTTCCATAATGAATTTCACTAAAATTTCACATTCAATTTCATATAAAAAAATAAAATTTAGATCATTCCATAATTTTCTAAAAATTGGAGTAGATATTTATGCCACCTTCTAATAAAACTAAGCAAAAAATGAATAATGGCATGAGTTCTTCAACAAATCTCAATCAAGTCTCCTAAAATACTCCATAGATCTCATTCCATAACATTAAAATATCCAAATAGTATCATTATTGGATTAAAATATCCTAGATATATCCTCAAAAAACAAGATATATGAATCAAATATTTTTATGAGCACAATATCTATGAAAAACCACCATTAAAAGAGACTCACAACTGAATCCTTCCTTCAACAAACTATGATTTTCTAATGAATCTCTCCCAAACCGAAGGGAAATGTCTTCAAAACCTTTTGGAGGAGTCACACCCATGTTAGGGTCGAAACAACTGAAAAAGGAGTTTTATAGGGGTAAATCTGAGTTTGGTCCTCTTTTCTAGGATCTAATATTTAACCATTCATGGTTTAGTCACATGGTTAGGCAAACCATGTCCTAACTTTTCACCATCCACTACATCCTAATTTTTTACACATGGTTGGTTTGTATGGTTTGAAAATCCATTTTCTAACTATGTTTTCCTTATATTATAAGTAAAATTATTAATCCTAGGTGGATTCATGGTTTTCTAAACCATGCATCATAACATTTCGACTACTTATATCCCACTTTCTACCATTGCATGGTTTTATATAGGAGATTCATGGTTTTTACTGATAATTACCACACTAAACATCCATAAAATCCACAAAAACATTCCAAAAGTATTCCAAAACCCCTATAACTTCATCAAAACACGTTACATACAAAAAAACATTAAGATATAATTACTTAAAAGAAATATTGGGTGAAAATATATACCCACCATTGGACTTTATGTCCCTAGGACATATAATCTCATCTATGTCATTAAAGAGTTTAGGCCACTGATCAATCCTTTCTTCCTCTTGTTCCCATGTGTCAACCTCAATCTACCCATGTTTTTAAAATCCCTAGACATGAATGATTCTTCTCCCATACAGGACATCCTCTTACATATCAACACTCCACACCAGAAAATGGACCAATAATGAACTCAAATCTAGGTTATAGTGATCTCATAGAATAATAGGGTCATGATCATGCTGATACTTTTACAAATGAGATACATTAAACACATTATGAACTACACTAAACCCGGGTGGCACAAACAATCTATATTCCACCTCACCAATCTATTCCATTATCTCAAAATTTCATATTTATCAAGGACGTAACTCTCCCTACATTCCAAAATGTTGATGTCCATTCCTTGGAGAGATTCTAAAGAACCCAAGATAACTCACCTATGATTAAAATGTTCATCAATGATTATATGCATATTATTTCTGATGACTCCAAGCCATATCAATACTTTTCTTGATCACATGAATCTTCTCCATTATCTCTTTGAAAAGGCTCACCGAAACTTGTGAAGTATCATATTTTACCCCCCAAAAAATGGAGAATGATAAGTATGACCATACAATTCTTCAGATGGAGTTGTATGTGTGGAGGATTGATAACATCTGTTTTATGAGAACTCTACTAATTTTACAAGATCCTCCCCTGAGCCACCAAAATACATTACAGAATCACGAATAATATATTCCAATATTTTTCTCATGCTTTCATAATTCCCATCATTCATGGGATGATACTATATACTCATTGTCCACTGAGTGCCAATGGATTTCTATATGTATTTCTATAAATGATATCAAATCCTTGAAACATTGTTGGATACTAATGAAACAAGTATGACATGCCTCTTTACTAACACTAAAATATAGTTTCTTGTAAATTCATCTACCCTATAATCTTCACAAATATGGATGAAATTGGATGACATTTTGAGTTGATCCACATTCAATAATAAATCATAATGTTTCCAAACTGTTTTATGATACCCTATCATAAAATCCATGGATATACTCTCCCGTTTCCAAAATGTAATAGTTAAAGGATGCAAGATAATTTTTGGTCACTGACGCTCTACCTTAACCTTCCGATAGGTAATGCATCTCAAAAAGAACCTCAACCACCATTCAATTATTATTATCCCACAAAAACTATGATTTAAATTCTTTATACATTGTTGTTATTCGATAATGAATATCACATCTTGAATGGTGTTAATAATTAAGATTTTTTTCCTAAAAAGTCAAATGTGAGATCATCCCATCTCAAAACCACAAGTATAAAATCACATCCTGCTTCCATCCCTTAATGGTCTCCCTGCCAATGGACTTTGACCTCATATAATCACATTCTAAATTGTATGTCTAAACCTATTAAAATATTTTAACCATATAATAAACAAATGAAAATTGAAATAAAACTATTACACTACCTTGGTCTTCACAATAAAAGTTCATGTCATATATCACTGATATCAACATCCACTAATCAGAAGCCTCTTTTCCAGCTTATCATATGAGTTCTTCTCAATTTATCCACCACTAAATTTCATTTTACTCATTGTATAGATAAATTCAATGACAAAAACATGGAGATACTCCAATAATATCTTTTTTCTCAGATTAAAATAAATTTTTGAGAAAATATGTTTCAAACTCATATGATGTAAAAATAAATAAATTTCTAACCAAATAGGTAATGATGACACATCATCAAAGCATGGAATACGCCATCTATGTCCAAAATATGTGTTTGGTAGTTCTTCTCATGAAACCATAATTTCCATGATCCATATGTAGAAACATGATATCCCTGCATGAGAAAACATCACTACTGAAATCCCAAAGAATCACAATATACCACCAACCCTTTTCCTGATTCCAAAAATTTCATGATCGGTGATAATGTAAGTAAAACATTTATCTCAGGAAAATTATTCTGAAATTCCTCTTTATGTTGAAATTGTACTTTTTTCCTAGTCAATGTTTTCATAGGTGAAGTAATTCGTGAAATTTACTGAAGAAAACATTGGTAATTACTAGATAATATGTTGAAACAGTGTATCATTTAGACATTCCTTGGAGATTTCCAAGATATAATATCCTCTATCTTTTCTAGATCCATAGAAATAATACTCTCAGTTAAAACATGGACAATAAAATGTATTTATTGTTTCCAAAATTCACACTTTGAATATTATTCATAAAAAATGATCCCTAAAGACTCGCAAAATTGTCGCCACGTTTTTCTATTTCACTACCCATTTCCTCAAGTAAAAAAATATTTCATCCACAAACACAACTATAAAATATTCTAGATATCTCTGAAATATCCAATTAATAAATTCCATAAATTATTTTGTTGCATTTGTATTACTGAAAGGAAAACCCAAAAAATTGTAACAGTCATATCTACTATTGAAATCATTATTTAGAATATCCCCCTTTAAAAACTACTATTGGTGATATCCTAAGCACAATACAATTTTAGAGAACCCATAGGATCCCATCAATTGATCAAATAGATCATCAATGCATGGATCTGAATACCTATTCTTTATTATAACATGGTTATGATTTCCCGCACTAAATATATGATATCCATCCAAATTTTTGAAAAACAAGACCACTTCTTCCCATAGAGATGTGCTAGGATGGATGAACCTTTATATTCCCACCTCTCCCAACTTCCCTTTAAATTACCATAATTATGTTGGTTCCATCCAAAAAGACGAAAGTGGAATTGGACGATTTCTCAGGTGGAGATCAATCATACACTCCACTTCCCTTATAGTTTGAAGCGATGAGAAATTATCAGGAAAATAATCATCAAAATGGTCAATAATTGCTAGAAAACAATTATTATTGATCACTTTAACTGATTCCAAGGTCAAAGATACCAAACAGTATGATACTCTACTAAAATTTGATTCCAGCAAGCCCATTTCACCCTCCTTTACATTCATTTCATCATTAAAGATACACTCTATGCCATCAACAATCATAAAACTAACCATTCTAGTATATCATTTTATGTGATCCTTGAACATTTTAAACTAATATATTCCCTTGATTATGTTATGGACACCCATTACAAGTTTATATAAACTAATATCTTCTCATATCCATCAAAAGTTATAGACAATTCTCTACATATATAGGATCAATATTCTTTTTAACCAAGATGAGTGATAAGTACCAAAAAAGAAGGCATCATCACAAAATTTTAACAAAGATTAAACACATAAAGTGATGAAATAAATGACTAGGATTCAACCATATAAAACAATGATTTCATAAGGGTATCATTTAAAAAGAATTGTACCTCTCACTATCGATGGTCCAAATTGATTATCCACAATCACATTCTCATCTCCATGCAACTTCTTACTCACTGAACTATGTTCATTATTTACATGTTGAGGTTTCCCATATTGAAAAGTCATGGTATTCCTTAAATAACGAAGTTAATCTCAGTTCTATGGATGATTATCATTTTGCTTCCCTTTTCCCATCAAAACATATGATGTCTGTGAAACTTGAGATGTGTCCCGATCACCAGACCTTAGAGGAAATCAACTATAGCATTGAATATTCCACATTTATTTTTAATTCTAAAATTGTCTAAGTGGTTTCATACAATCTTACATAATATAGTCCAAATAAAATCATTAGAAGCATCCAGGATAACCCTTCGGTAATAGAGGAAGATTCACTAATCTGACCATCAGATTCTATTTTATTCCACTACCTTGTAAATAGTTGTCCCTATTCCACCTATTCCTAGCATTAGTGTTCGCTGCATTTCCTATACATAACAACATGATTCCTCCACCCATAGATCTTGAGATGTCCCATTATACCCTTGTTTCTCTATTGACCATCTCCATATATTCTTTTATACAAATCAAAAAAACATTGAGTGAATCGCCTGCATCATCCATGATTAAAAAATGTGTTTATTAATGGAAGAACTAGTAACAACATCGGGTGAAAAACAGAATAAATTCATAAATTTAGCCTAATGATACAACAACATAAGGTTTTATTACTTAATCTGAAATTATTTTCCATTGTTTAAATCCTAAAAGTGCGATGGTAGAATTGTTTCTAGATTTTTTTAAAATCCACCCATAAAATTCCTTTGTTCAATTTACCCTAAACTAATAAATCCCACCAACAACATGAGATATATTACACCATATATGTCTCCAAAATGACTTCTAGCTCTTCTAGAGTGCCTAATTCATCATATTTTTCCACACCTATCCCTTTTCTTGTTCCAAATCACCCCAAATGATGGGAATATTTTTTTATGGAACAAAAATAAATGATCCACCTTCCTTGATTCATCCCATTGGTTCCCTATATCCATATACTAAAAAGAGTTAACTATAAAATAAAATAGTTGTTGGTTAAACTATGGCTCAGGTGAAACCACCTTCTCAACAACCTCCTCTAGTTGTATTTTATGACACCTAATGGGATCCATTTTCATTAAACAAAATAATACCATAAGTATCACTCTTTAGAAACTAAAGGTTTAGAAATTTTATGTTTACCATATAACAAATATATCAAAAATGATTTCATAAAATTCCAAATTTTTCAATTTTGAAATCATTTTGGAAAAGTACATCATGCTTCAGAAAATAAACCTAGATACCATGTATTTTCAAAATATCAAATTTTGAAGATAATTTCAACTCTTTTTAAAAAATCATTATTTTTTTACCATATCGTAAATTGTTACTCAACAAAAAAGATGTACTTCTAATGGGAATGAATTTATATCAATTCATTTCATGCTTATCTCAGTCACTAAACCCATGACAATGATATTGAAACTCTTATAGGTGCCTCATAAAACATATGTACCCAAACACCCAGTAATATAAGGTTCACCATAAATAGTTTAGTTACATATTTTTATGCGCAACGGTACATGTCCAGAAAATCATATTTTGTGCTCCCATCCAAACTCAAGCAGTAAAAAATGAATTTTCAACTCATGACAGACATAATTGAAAAAGAAGGATCGAACAGACTGATACTACTTGTAACATCATGACCCTCCTCATATTATCGAGATGATGTGAAATTAATACATGGCTATAGGTGACAACCCCAAGATGAAAAATGCTTGTAATTAATGTCAAGGGATTAAATATTATTCATTGATGATTTTATCATTGAAATAAGGCACCCATGATCACCCAAACCAACAACAACTATATAATTCAGGATAAAAATTTAATACAACTCAATGTTTAACAAAAGTTCCCTAAACTATATCAAGGTACCAAGTAGAATCCATGATCAAAATAAACTACAAAGTGGAATTCAAAACCAACAAAACTCAATGACTCTAACGACACCAAATTTTCATCTCCCATAAATATCCAAGCTCTATCTCCATTTTCCTTGTGTAATAATCACAAAACAACATTATAGAAATGTGGTACATTCCCCTTTACTATGTCCTAATAATTGATAACTACAAATGAATCAAAGTTACCAAGTAGGGGATGAGTAATGAAACTCAGTAGGTCTTCACCAAATTAATTTATTACTCAAGAAATTAGGATATAAAATTATAGTAAATTTAAATAAAAAACATTAAAACATTTCATCTCAAAAAATAAAATAATTTCCATACCAAATTTTTTTTCCAAACCAAAGATATTTTCATGGAAATAAACTCAATAAGTCATTAAACCATTCCTCAAATCCATTTGGTATAATCCATTCTATATAAAGTAACAACAGATATACACTAAATATTGGTTTAACCATTGATGGTGGAACTTTTCATACATAACCCTTCACATTATTCGTGGTACTTTAAGACCATTATCCATCCTATTCACTCACACATAACCATTTAATCCCAAAACTGTTCCAACACAATATTTTACAAATAATTTCACTAAAATTGTCCTTTTTTTGAAGACACATTTCCATATATAAAAAAAACAATTTTAAAATAAACATTTTATAATAATGTTACCAATTTCCTTTTCCACCAAGACACTCAATTTTCAAAATCCTATAAACTATCAAAAAAATAGGTTTTCTATCATTAAATAAATGAAAATTTCACAATAAATTTCAAGAAAGTAAATAAATTTGAAAAAAATCATTTCTGTTCTAATTATAGGAGTTGATAGTGAAGCTATCTACCACATAAACAATGGGGAAAATGAATAATATAACTAATTATTCAACCAAATAGGCTTAAATATCCAAAATATTGTCTTAGGTCTCATTTCATAACATCAAAAAATCCAAATCTCATCAATATAGACATCAAATATAGTAAAGATATCCTCAATGTGCTTGATATATAATTCCATGATAAGAAATAAATGTATATCTCTAAAATACCACCTATAAGGGATACATAAAAAGAAAATTCATCCTTCAAAGCAATAATATTTTCCATTGGATCACTCCTAATTCAAAGAGGAATGCTTCCATAACCTTTGGGATGAGGAAAACATGAGTTAGGTTTGAAATTTGTGAAATACATATTTTTTACAGGTAAATATGAGTTTGATCCACTTTTATTGGATCTTTCATTGAACTATTCAGGGTTACATCACATGGTTAGGGAAACCGTACATTTACCATGAACCTAACACTACCTATAAACCCCCTATGATTTGTTATTTGACACGGTTAGACAAACTATGAACCAACTGTGTTTTATAATTTATTCCACCATTCAATGTTACTCATAGTTGGACTCATGGTATTTCAAAACCATTCCTCCTCACCATTCTCCTTCTAATAGCCCATTTTATTCCTTTACATAGCTTCCTTTTGTAGTATCACAGTTTATAATGACCATGCACAAATCATAAACATCCCAAAAACCCTCAAAAACATTTAAAATGTCTTTCAAACCCCCTTAAACATCACCCAGACATTTAAAATGTCTCTTCTCCACACCACATGATCCTTTTATCTCAACAAATACATGGCCTATTATCTTCCTTCATTCATTCCACACATCATTGATCTTCGTTTATTCTCAAAACACCAACTTTTTAAGGCTTAAAGTGTAATCAAATATAGGTTTCTCAACAAAGGTGTATCACTCTTAACTGAGTACATTCAATTTCATTTCTTATTCGACCACCAATAAATATATGGTGTCCATTATAATTTAATTACATTCATATATTCAATATACCAAAATTTTAATTGTTATTATGGAACAACAATTGTCCACCTCTTTTATACACTAAGGGAAAAGAAAACATTGTTCGTGTGTACATGTGGACTACCATAACAACAAGGCGATGCATTTCATTTTTCATCACCATTTCACATTAATGGTTATAATAATGGATGCAATGAATAGATATTATATTTTTATTATTATTATATTTATTTATGGGTGAATTAATAATTAATTTTCTTTTGTTTTATCAATTTTAATGTGGAAACATCGCTCATGTGTATATAGGGACTATCATCTTCACGAAGTTATGTAACTTCCTTTTCATTGCCTCATTATATGAATAAATATAAAATTATATTTAATTAATAAATATGACAATAATTGAAATTCTAACATTCTAGAGACTATAGAACCATGATTGAAGAACAGTGACATGGACTACCAAATTGAAATAGACATGAAAAACAAAGGTGGTGCTACAAGAAATAGTGATTTAAATAATGAATTTTTAATTAATACATGACAATATGTTTTTATTAAATCAAAAATTTATGATATATATCTGTATAGTTTTGGGATAGATTTATAATAAATCTAAAATTATTATTTAAGAGGTTCGAACATCTCTGAAGCAGGATGATATTTGAGGTAAGGGATTTATATTTCATTCCCATTTAATTCGGGAATGATTATGATTGCATTTACATTGAGAAAATTATATGATCATTATATGATAAAAAACTATAATTTTTATTTTACTCTAGTTATTTTTAGATTTTTTTTATTTTTATTTTTCAAAACATTTTTATCTTTTTTTTACTCAAAATGGTCTAGAAAATGTTTATTAGAAAATCTGACAATATTTAACCTCTATTAGTTGGATAGACATTTTTATTTCATATCCATGGTTTGAAAATAAACTAGAATGTTTTTTCTTATTAATAAATCATTTTTAAACATAATTTTTACAGATTCATTACTTATTATAAAAAGGTTTAAAAATAAGATTTTTGTCATATTCTAAGCACTGTAATGTTTTCCATATGAGTTAACATAATCTTTGTTCTAATGATTAAGACATGAAAAAATACCACTATCATGACCACTCAATTCATTGAAGATTAATTTAAAATTTTCATGTTTCTTTTCAATGAAAAATTGTTCCTTAATATTTTGAAGATATTTTGATTTTAAATCAGTGTAGAGTTTAGACACTATGAGATTTTATTTCAGTTTTATGAATATATATTTTATTATATATAAGAATGATGTCTATTATGGTATTTAACATCATAACAATTTTTTCTATATACATGAAAAAAATATAGTATTTGAAATCAATGAAAAATCTATTGGGAATGACTCATATCCTACCAGCTTATGGCACTTTAGTCTAGGTCTTTTAAATTAGAATCAGTAAAAAAAACTACATAAATCAGGGTATTTAGACTCCTTGTAATTAAAATCCTTGGTTGTATGTCATGAAATTTTACAAGGTAAAATTACAATAAAACATTTTAGTGGTAGAGTGGAAATACCCAGAGAACCATTGGAATGGTTATATACTATTCTATGTGGTCTATTTCTAGTACATTCAAGGGGTGATTTTTCATAATTCATTATGTCTTCCTCTAATTTTAGAAGATATCAATATATTTACTTAATGATTTATAACTCATATTCTTACATAATATTAATCTAATGTCATAATTAAGTAGATATTAAGCTTGGTAAAGAGATAAAGAATATCCTCTTAGATTGTGGTTGAGAATATCTTGAAAAATAATTCTTCAATCTTTTAAAGGAGTGTGGGATACATTATCAAATAAATCATCCTATTAACCCTTTATGTGATGGTGTTAGTGAACGGAGGAATCATCCCCTTCTTGACATGGTCAAATAGATGATTAGTCATGAAACTCTATTATTATCCCTTTAGGAATATCCACTACAAAATGTAGCATATACACAACACCGAGTATTGACAAAAGTGGAAAATTTGATTGTATTCAAGTTGTGTTATGAAAAGAAATATAGTTTGTCACAAATACATGTATGAGGATGTGATTATTTTTTAAACTCTCTACATAGTGAGAAATTATCATCTTGAACAATGATGTTCATCTATATTGGTTATTCTAAGGTGACTAAATGATATTACCTATATGAAACTTCGAATACAGATGTGGTTGTAGCATATAATGTTATATTTATAGAAAGGGAACACATTTACAATTGAAATAGTCATAGAAACATTGAATTTTATGAATTTGATGCTTTAGATGCACTATAATTCGTACAAGAACAATCTTTATAAGAGACACTGGGAGATAAAATGTTATTAAGATATAAGTACATTGTATATCTAATTGATAGGCCATTGAATTAGTGATATATGGATTTATGATCACTGAGTTATATGACTCATTAACACTCCTAAATAATTTTTAACCTTTGACATAAATGTAATCAATAGGTGACAATAATAATGATAATTGGAAAGAATGCATTCATTCTGAAATGGTGTCCATGTTCCAGAATAATGTTTTTATTTTTGTAGAGCCACCAATATCTATAAATCCTATTAGGAGTACTTGGGTGTTCAAAAATATTATTTACATGGATGGTCATTTTAGTGAATAAAAGGAACAAATTATAGGGAAGGGTTTTAGGAAATTTCAAGGAATTGATTATGGTAAATCCTTCTCTCAAGTTTCAATGTTAAAATCCATCAGAATATTACATCCAATAGTATCCTTCCGTGATTATGAAATATGGAAAATGGATGTCAAAATTTCATTTCTAAAATTTATGTTTGTTTAATATGTATATATGACACAACCTGAAGGTTTTATTATGCCAAATATTTCTAATAAAATGAAAAGGATGTAGAGGTCCATTTATAGATTGAATAATGCTTCATGATCATTGAATCTTCAGCTATATGAGACCGTAGGAGAACATTGATTCCTTAATAATGAAATTGATATATGTGTCTATACTAAGGTTTGTGGAAGTTCCATTGTTTTACTAGTATTATATGTTGATGATATATTACTAGTGGGTAATAAAGTGCAAGTCTTACAGTCTGTGAAGACTCTATTAAATGAATTTTTTATCAATGAAAATATTATATTGGTCTATATTCTATGGATAATTATCTATAGAGATAAATATCAGAGGATCATAGGGCAATGTTAAAGAACAAATATTGAAAAGGTACTCAAAATGTACAATATGGAACAATTCAAGAGAGGGTATTTTCCATTATCAAATGGAATTAATCCCTCTAAGAAGATATGTCTACAAACATAGGAGGATAATGAAATAATGAGTATAATTATATATGATTCAAATGTTGGATATATTATGTATGAAATGATATTTATTAGGTTTGATGTTTTTATATCATTAATCATGGTGGAAATATATAAATCCAAAATATGAGAGTTTCATTTGGAATATGTAAAAACTATCTTCAAGTACATGCTATGTATAAAGGATATATTCCAATTTTATATAGGAGATGAGGAGATATTCATGGGGGGATACAATGATTCTAGCTTCTAGAAAGATCATAATGAACTCAAATCATGGTCGATATATGTATTTTTCCTAGATGGTGGTGTAGTTAGATATAGAATCTCAAATTAGTGTGTGGTTTCCAGTTATATATTAGATCTGAAGTATATAGTTTCTATCAATTCTACTAAAAAATTAGTTTGGATACATATATTTTCCCTGAGAGAAGAATAATACATAATTTTGTAGTCCTTGGTAGAATATACAATGATAATACTAATGCAATGGTGAATTCCAATGATTGTTTGTAACATAAGAGAACAAAAATTATACCTTAGATGTTTAATCTTTTTCATTGTATTACTTATAGGGGAGATGTAGTAGTTATAATAGTAGACACGAAAGATAATGTGGTGGAAAACCTAACTAAATCCAAATCCCAGCAAATTCCTGATAGTCTTGTGAGAGATTGTAGAATGATAATTATTTACAGTTGGCTCTAATTTCAGTGGTATTTTTTTGGTTAGTCCCCTAGACTGAACTCCTTTATGTACGTTGTTTACCATTACATGTATACAGTTTGATATATATATATATGTGTGTGTTTATAATAGCCACAACTGTGTTGATACTTCTACATCCATTGTCTAAATGGTAATGTCTCAAGATTACGTGGTGTATCAATAGGTCATAGCAGTTCCCACATATAATGGTAACCTCAACATACTATTACAGTAATCTTAAATATATGTCAAATTATCAAGTTACATTATATTGAAATGACATAGATGATATATGACTATCTGGTGATGTGGGCCTGTAAGCATTGAGACATCTTCTTGTGATGTTTTCACTTGGCGATCTCGATTAGATGAGATCTTGAGGATAGAACTTCAAATAGGGACACACATGTTTCATGTGTCATTTATTGTTCCTTTATACCAACATAAGTATTAGTATACAAAAGTGAGACCATTTTCAATTCATATAAATTTATTGTGTATATTAAATGTATGTTAGGAAATATAATAATAAGGTCACTGCATAGAATCCAATGTAGGGTGTTTCATTTTCGGTATGGCATCAGTGGAGTAATCAAATAGAATTTTTCACTTTTCTGTTAAGGAAGAGATATATATTGAGCCTAGGATGACCAAGATTGCAGTACCATCATTAAATCCATATATATGGAACTAAAAGGAATGTACTTCAGTAATACCATGATATATATAAATCAACAATAGGTTTTTGAAAAAGGATTTCATCATGCTTTATGATATATCATGAGAAAAATAGATTATATTATGGAGATCATTTTTATAGGAGGTATCCTTAGCTATGATATTGCATATCTCATTAGGGTCCATGATGAGTTTCTATACCATTCACCTGGTTTATGGGTTGGACTCACTGATATCGAGATATAGACATAGAGGGTCACACACTATGTGTATCCACATGTTACACCTATTTAAATGACTATGAGTTTAGGATGAAGTGGGACCCACTCACAGGGATGGTGAACATTTGTGTAAGATCGATCATAGATAAACTTAATCAAGTAATTTTATTGATGTTTAGATTAACGATGATTGAATTTATAACACAAGGTACTCAAACAATGTTTGATCATAAAAGTTAAAATTAGAAAATGTAATGTTTCTAATAAACATAGGACGTTAAAGTGTTGTTAAATTATTAGAGGAGGTTATGGGCCTATTTAATATTTTTTATTTTATCATGTAACATTTTATAGTGTAACAAGTGATGGATAATACATTTTTGACATTTATGACATGTTTGTTAAGTATTAAATGTCCGAAAGATGTTGAAAATGAAGGTTATTACATTCCAGGGACCAAAGTGTGTTTTTAGAAAATAAAACCATTTTATAAAACATTATTTTATCCTCTTGAAATGAAATATTCCCCATTTGGAAGATTTTATTGATAGGATATATCTCCCCTTATCCTATAAAGTTCACAGTGAGAAATTCGGATGGAATAAAAATGTCAGATCGTTCTCATTTTCTTGATCAAGCATGTATTCTCCATGTGATCAGTAGTACAATGTAAAGCTCTTTGATTTTACATGCTCGCACTGAGGAAATATATATCAATTATCTAATATCAGTATTTCACATATGGATGATCTAGTAGATTCCTATCACTGTTCCTTTGGGCCATGACACATCGATGGTGAGCAAATTGAACCAGCGACTTCAAATGAACAATGTACCATTTAAGATTTCATTAACATTAAATTTTCATTTTTTAAAGTGAATTATCCATTATAATTTAAGAAATATGGGAAATGGGTTTTTTGGATTCATTGATTTTATCTTGAACCAAAATACAAAATATTAAATTTCATGTATTCCACGCTTCTGTTTCACTTTGAGTTCATTTATTATCAATAGAGTGTAAATACCATATTAATTATTATCTTGATTGAATTGTATTTTCTTGGAAATTTACACAATATATTTTAATAACTATTCATTTTCCATGGGTATATATCATGTTAAAAATATTGATGGAATTATGAATGTTTTCCAAACATGATTCCATTTTCCAAGGATATCTAAACTATTTTCATTCCATGGATTCTCTAGGATATTATGAATGATTGATTTCAAGTAAAACATATATATATATATATATATATATGATAAATATTGGAGTTTTATAATTATCTTTAATTTATTTGTAGATTTAGATATATCATGAGATATTAATGAATAAAGATAACAATTTTGTTCAAAAATGCATGGGTGTAATCAATTTTCTCATATTTTTTAGTAGACTTAATTAGTTTTTTCACAAAGGCTTGGGTATAATGAGTTAGATCTCATGGTTTCTTATATATATGATTTTTTAAACTTTATAAGTTTTTATTATTTGTATTAAATACTCAATTCCATGTTTCTACCTATTTCCTAATATATTATTCACTTTTATATTAGGCTCACAAGATTTAGGATTATTTCTTTATGCGTATAAGCAAGGTTATTACTATTGTTCTGCATTGATATGTTTCAATTACCTAATATTTCATTTCTTATTGCATGATCTATGATCTATGATTTATTAGGTGTAACATTCTTATGTATCCAAATTATACCCATATACTCATTTTATTCCCATTTATATCTTTAATTGTTATAGATTATGTTTACCCTTATTTAACTTATATTCTCACACCTTTATACATTCCTTCCTTGGGTTGTGAATATAATTATTATGTATAAGATTTCTAAAAGTGGTTTTAGAGTTGTATGATTGTCAAGAAATGTTCATGAGTATTAAAAAAAGGTTTCTTATAAAGATATTCTTCAAAGACATAGAACCTTTCATTCTTGGGGTTGTATATCTATTTATAGGATTAAATGGTTATTGATGTAAAATAATGGATTAAGTGTATTTATCTAGCTCAGGTTTCCACATTTTGTATCAGATCCAATGCTTACTTAATCTTTTTAACACCAGATCCGAGAGTTCATGTTTCGATTTGATCATATTTGATCAGTGGAAGATACCTTATGAAACCTACATATGACCGTATAATTTTAGCATTGGTAATTATTATATATTGGGTGTATAATGAGAACATTGTAATAATAAGATTTATTCTATGAGAAAATTATTCAATTACCTACGTATTTATTTTCTAATGATATACATATTAAAAGACTTTTGAATGAATCTGGAAGAATTTTAAATACCCTTATAAAAGTGGTGTAAGTTATAATATATGAATTAAATGGTTGATATTTTTTTAGCTTCAAAAGAAATGGTCGTTTGTTATGTATTTTGAGAATTTTAAGGAATAATTTTTTGTCCTAGATTTATGGAAACTAAATTCATGTTGACATATCAATAAATTTACTACGTTATCATAAAATTTGTTAATGAAAAAGAAAATATAGAATACAATGAGAAAATAATAACACCTTATATGGAAGATAAAAGTGTATAAAATCAAACAAATAAAATAAGCCATGAATATTCTTCTCTAATGGTTATTTATCACATTTTAATTCAACCATAGAGATACTGAAATATTAATGATGTGACATATTCATATATATTTGTAAAAACTATATTCTCAAATTCATTTTTCATCACTATTATATGGGGGAATATAATTTTATTTTGTTTAACTTCTTGCAATAAAATGTTAAATGGAGTGATTATAAGATCAAAAAAATTCTTTTTAGCTATAGATCCATTAAATTTTGGTTTTAATATTTCTTTTAAATCCATTAAATGTGTTTAAAGGTGTAATGAAGGGTTCAGAAGGGTATGTGGATTGTTCGGATAACATAAATATTTTTTTATAAGAATGTGGAGCTACACAGTTGGTTTTTGGTTAGTAGTAACTATTTATATCAACTATGTGACCCTAAAATGAAGGGGAACAAATTAGAAAATAAATCATGGGTAGTCACATGGCTGTGTGAAATGGATCATATCTGTTTTATAGATTAAACACATGATTAGAGAACTATTTGGGTAATCATTTTCCTAATAATGCAAATGGGTAGATTCCTTGGATAGTAATAACACAACATCTTTGCATGATTATTCTAAAAATTAATGTAGACATGTGAGGGGGTTTCCACCCTTGGTATTGGGTGAGAATGGTTGGTGCACAGTTCGGAAGACCATATGTCCATATCATGTGCACATTATATATAGGTGATATTTTCATGTTTCTCCCCCTTCAATTTAACCTTCATCCTCTTATTTTTTTCCTCACTACACACAACTGGTCTCCTACATTTTCAAGCTCCTCTATATCCCCTTTTATTCATTGAGAACTTCTTCTCTATTAATTTTTTTCTATCCATTTATAAAATTAGATAACCATCTATAAGTTATTCAATCTTCATCTTTTATGTTTTCATTTCATTATCTTTATGGAATTTCAAATCCATATATGATAATATGCCATATAATTGTGGTGTCTTTATATTCTTCTAATTTCATCCATTTTACTTTGAATCTATAGTTCATTTTAGATAGGTTGTCAACTACCAATCTCATGTTGGTGGACTAGTAGTTTTAAAAAAAATCTAGCTATTTTTTTATATATGTGTCTTTGTGAAACATGCATGGCCATAAAGGGGTTTCTTAAAAAATGAGTAAATCCAGTATTAATTAACAATCCCTTGTTATAAATACTCCATTGACCCCTATTGTTGTCATAGGTTGAATGACTCATTCTGTACCACCCCTTGGGTGTGTTCATTGAAATCAATGACTTTATAAATTATTTTGTAACCAAACCATCATCTCTTCGTATGTGAATTAAACCCCAATTATAATAGGTTAAATTAATTTAACTAAAAGTGAGTGGAACAACCATGTCATGTGACAGTTATATAAATTATAAATTATTCCCTTAATAAATAAAATTTAATCAGTTAGAATACATTTATTGTATTGTTTTATAATTATTAATATTCAAAATTGAATTTTTGTCATTGTTCCATTGTTAGGAAATGTTTAGAATGTTAAGCTTTATGCTTCCATGATGTGATATATTGGACATGATGTTTAACAACCTTTTTTGGGTGTTGAACCTGAAAGTTCACATAATTTATTTTGATGTGGGACATAATGATTCATGTTCCCTTGTATAGGATGTAGATCATATAGAATCACATCATTTATTTTTATTTTTGGAAATGTATATTCATATACCTGTGTGAATTCTAGTTTGATGCCTTTTTATGGAATGAGACTCTTATGATTAAACATGGATTCTTTGGCCTCAAACTTCAAGTTGTGTCTAATACAACATATATACATATATTTTTAAATATATTTATATATATAGAGAAAATATTTGTAAATAAAAACATATATATTCTTATGTATGTGGATACATTCTATTAAATATTCCAACTTTGGCCGATATAGGTAGAGTCATACGGCTGTATTTTAGAGATCTGATACTACATGGTTGTATATACCATCACCAATTTATATATGTTATACAAACACGCTGGTCATTTTATATTCACTAGTTTTATTATACAAGACACTATTGGTGGTGTATTTCTAGGTTTTACTCATAACCTTTTTAGGTAGATGATTAGTACCACACAAGTTCTCAAGGATACATGTAGAGAAAAGGTTTATGTCAGGTTATTGATTCTATATATTTTGTACTATGATGTAGTATAGGAGTAGAGGACCGAGCATATTCTCATGATTTTATTGGATATAAATTTTTCGATATTCTTCCTTTTTTTAATCATGTTGTATATATCTACTTCTCTTCTGTCATAGATCCCCATTTATTTATACCATACAGACATGGAAAAATTTTATTTATGACTCTAGTTAATATTTATTCTTTATATTTATTAGATATAGATGATTTATGATTATGATTTTTATTTAGTATATCAATTTCACTAATTTCTATTCATATTCACTTTAGTGTTCCACCCTGATAAAAGGGGGTATAGTCTCCACACCACACCATTACAAACCCATTTTTCTAGTTGAAATCCTCTGGAATATGAGGATGATTACTTGAGGCCATGTGAAAAAATGTGTTGTGTTACATATGATTGGACCGCATATGGAAACTTACAAAGTTCAATTAGATCTTTTTTCATTTTCTATTAATATTTGGTGTTGGTCGATTGGAGACTAAGAATATCATAGAATTTTGTACTAAGATTTTTTCAAGTATTAGATTACCTATATATAAGAAAAATCCAAATTACATGGGATGGTGCGTGATGTCATAGTTTCAAGCTGTTACAGTTGTTCATATTTCACTATTGGGTGAAGCACATGATTTATGTATTTTATTATTACTCTAAAATTATATTTTACCTTTGGTCATTACAACAAATAATTGTGTTCTCGTGCATCATTATGTGAACATGAGTATTATCATTTAATTCATATACCAGGCCATATTTATTTTACTATAAGAACTTCTTGTACTGCGTTTTAATTTAGGGAAAAATATGATGAAATTAATCTATCATTTCTGGAAGGAAAGGATAAATAATTGATTAATTAACTATTTTACATCCATGTAAATGTTATTTTATATATAGCATGATGGTGATTCCTTAATTGACCAATTTTGGTATGTTTTATCCATGGGAACCATTGTTACATGGTATGAAATGTTAGTGGTTGAAATTAAATGGATTCGAAATGGAATTTAAATAATCTGATTGCCTCTATAAATTGGGAGTGGTGATCTACATAATTTAACAATCATGAATGTCTGGTTCTAGTCACATGATGTTCCAGTAGAAAATAATAATTCCTAGGACATTATATCTTATGAATGGTAATTTATATAAATGGACTATGATACTTACACACACACACAGACATATATATATATATATATATATATATATTGTACTATATTTAGATTATTGAATGAAATGTTTATCATTAAATTGGGTTGGTAATTTTATCTTAAAGTTAGTTTTCCTCTATAACATTCAATTGACAATACTTATATCAAAACCTTTACAATGAAAATTGAGATGTTGACCTTAACTCCACCATATAAGTGGGATGTTGGGAGTGTCCATTGGGAACCTACATGATCATTTATGTCACATATTCTTGTATTTAGGAGTAGTAAAAGGGTTTTAACTATTGTATAGAAATTCTTATACCTTCCATATTCTTTTATCTTTGATTATTTTTGTTATTAAATGCTAATATGAGTTATGATTTTGTAGTTTATAGAACTATAAAACCATGACATACTAATTTTTTTTCTAGTAATGTGATGATTATCATTATATTGTGGTGGTGGTACTTATTCCACAATAATTTCCTCTAATATTTCCACCTTTGGAACCACCTATTATTCCTGAATTTGGGATTACTACTCTGTTTCTAGAGGGTATAATATGACTACTGATGACCACACATGGAGCTCTGTATCCTACCCCTGTTATGATTTAATTTACATGAAGGTTCTAGTAGAATATACAACCTATATATTTAGTGGATGGTTGTCCCTGAACTACTGACTAATGGATTAAGTCCATGCTATCTATATTTGATCATCTGGAATGCCTATGGATTGGAGGTTCAATATCACGACTTATATTCTATTTCATTCTATAACGTGTTGTTGGAATTTTATTAAATTGGTATATATTCATGGGGATGTGGTCTCAATGGACTTCTATACTGACTTTTATGGTTACTTCTTTCCACAACCACTAAGCATGGAAAATTCTAGAGAGTTTATGCATCTACAGCAGGGAGCTATGTCGAAGATGGAGTATTTAGATAATTTCACAAAGATCCAGTGTTTCTCATTTACTCTTTCTAGTGATTAGTTGAAGATATAAAGTTAGATCAATGATGGGATAGTGTACACCATTCGGTCTCAAGTTAACATCTTTAGTTGAATACAGTTTTCGAGGTAGTGAAGCAGGAATTTATCATTGAGAAACAAAATTAAGGGGAGATTTGGATGTGGGTTAGGGTGGTTCATCCCCCAATAGGGAATTGATTAATCTGGTGAATGGAATTGATGTGTGCAGTTTCCTCATGGGGGTAGTGGTGGTCAAATAGAACACACTAATAGCTAAGTAATATGTCACTAGTTTGGGATGTAGGGACACAAAAAACATTAGTGTAATAGGGACCCAATGGAGTGTGGATCCTATAGTAGGATTGGCCATGTTCGGAATTTTTGTAGAGCCTTTACTCTAGTACCCAATTCGGGGGGATCTACACTAACTCTATATTCAGGATTTTGGACAACAACTACATTCCTGGTGGGCGACTAGAGTGTAATTGGCCCTTCAGGCTAGGGAGATGATCGTGGTTGAGGGATCCATATAGAGAACTCATAGATCTATTAGAGAATACATACTCATTGTAGTCTAGTTTTATCATAAGGATGTGAACTAGGCTAGATATATGCAGTATAAATGACACCCAAGTAGAAAAGTATCCAGGATTCCACTTTATGGGGTACAATTATAGTACCAACTAATTCAGTTTCTTCCTTATCTGACGTGAGTTCTTCTAATTAATTTGTATCTGGGAAAATTTTGGGATATTTTTTCATTGATATAGAGTACTTATATGGTCTAATGGCACTCAATAACCTTTTGGGGATCCTATCTGAGATCCTACACTAGTGAAAAGAAATTTTAATTTAGATATATGGATATCTTTTCATATGGATTATTTTCATCCTTGACATGATAGGATTTTGATGTAATTTTATGAATGGATTATCTTGTAACCTACCATGCCCATATTGACTATTATCACAAAATTTTTTCCTTGGTACCACTAGAGGGATGTAACTATATTCACAAGGTTGAATGAGATGCATAGGTATGTCCCGCTATACCTGAGCATCAGGGGATAACCAGAGTGTTAGCCCATATTTCTAGTATTTTAATAAGTGATGAAGTATTTAATATGATATATTTACTTCAGTTAGTGAATAATTTCATCGTTATATTCCATGATGACTTTTTTTGGTTTCCTCCTAAAATGGAGGTGGGGTTTTTTATTGAGATAGTTCCTGCAGAATACCCAGTAAATATTCATTCTTACAGGATGATACATGTTGATCTTCTAAAACACAAAAAGGGATTAAAGGACCTGAAATATAATATTTTTATATAACCTAATACTTCACCCTTGGGTTCACCAATACATTTCACTATGAATTTGGATGTTAACCTTATTCTTTGTATATATTACCATATATTGAATTTTCATAATACAAAAAATTGGAATCCAATACCTCATATATATTCCCACATTGATCATCATTCAGGAGCTTGGGATTTCCCAATGATTGATTTTTTTGGGCTATTATCAAGTAAAATTACCGACATAAGATATACCCTATAAAACATTTCAATGTATATCTGGATTATACATGTATTTATTTATGGAATTAACTCTCATGAATTCACTAACTATTTTCATAGGCTTGATGAATCAAAATTTTCAATAGTACCTAGATACCTTTCAGGTAGTTTCAATCGATGACATCTTAGTGTACTTTGTTACAGTGCACAATCATGGAAAACACCTTGGTATCATATTGAGTACACATAGGGAGTACTAGATGCTTGATAAGATCACAAAATCACACTTCTAGGTAGATAAAGTTCCCTTCATGGGTCATGAAATCTTAGGTGTAGGAGTATAATTTGACAAAGTGATGGTGAGGGAGGAAATTTCCTAGCATTAGCCAACAAACATATTTGAAAATTATATTTTCATGGAGATAGATGAGTATTATATGAATTTCAATCTATATTTCTTATTCCTTGTATAACCACTCAACCGATTGACTAATAAGGGAATCAAATCCATATTGAAGAATGCATGTTATATGTCTATCCAAGAGATGAAAGGATTGTTTACTTTAGCATTATTCATGATTCATCCACATCTGAGAAAAAGTTATATTGTATATCATGATGCATCATGCATCAGGTTGGGAGTCATTTAGATATAGGGATATCAAGTCCTAGCATAGTGGTATTTCCAATTGTTACCTGATGAGAAAAATTACTCAATGAATGACCTTGAGATAGTAGTTTTTGTTCATTTCTGGCATTGATAGTGGAACTATTTATTGGGGGAATGATTTACTTTAAACACACATCATAAAATCATCATATATATCTTCATGAATCATGATTTAAATCTCCTATTATAAATACAAATTAGATACCTATAGTCATTTCACATTAGTCATACTTATATTCTTAGGAAGGGAAATGCAGTGGTACACTCTCATAGTAGGAAGACTCAGATAAAAGAAAATCACATATAAAATGTTGACTTTCAATTGATAGATTAGTTTTTTGGGATACACTTTAAGGGAAAGTATCATCTTGCTATTCCTATAGTTATATTCTTATCAATAACCACTACATATTTATATAGAGTCAAGATGATATTACATTCTAGTCATGAGGGCCTGGTCGTAAGGGAGTTTATTTCTGGTGAGGACCCACCACTTGGTTGGTTCATTAATGAGAATTAGATCATGCATATTCATGGATGTGTCTGGTTTCCTATAGATTTCAAGGATAATTTCATGATAAATATCATGCTTCTAGTTGGGTGTTACATATCTGGATTATGATGATTTATCATCACTTACACCACCTGTATTGGTGGTTTAGTATGAAACAAGAGATAAATAGTTTCATCATCAAGTGGTCCACCTATCAACATATTATGGTATATCACCAATGAAAATAGAGATTTTGTAGACATTATCAATTTTCAAGTGTAAATGGGATGAAAACACTCTTGATTTTATGACAGGATTACCTTGTTCTCCAGGAGACACTCATGATGTATGGTTGATTTTGGATTGGATGATGAAGGTCTCACACTTCATTCCTATTTGGTAGTCTATCTTAGTGCAAAAGATTAATAGTATATATGTTAGGGAGAACATATTACTTCAGGGAGTTCCACATGGAATCATATCTGACAGAGAGAGGTTCATTTTACTTTGTGATTCTCATTGGGGTTGTAGAAGGATCTGGTTTCACAAAATCTGTTGAGAATATACTTTCTCCATCAAACTTGTGGGTAGTTTGAGTATAATATAAAGTTGTTAGAAGATATTTTCTTTGAATTATTCTTTAATTTTATAGGTTCTTGGGAGAAATAAATACCTCTTTCTAATTTCAATTATAATAATTTCTTCTAAGTGACCATATAGATGGATCCTTATGAGGCCCTATATGGTAGGTCATGTCTTTCACCCCTATGTTAGTTAATGGAATGATAGCTATACTACATTGACCTCATCTCATTCATGAGGCAAATGAGTAGGTACAACTAATTTTAAATCATATGTAAACAATTCACTATTAGAAGAAGTCACATGTCAATCACCATCGCTGACCATTGGAGTTTGACATAGGAGATAAAATCTTCTTGTGTGTCTCTCATAGTCTAGGGAATCAATGAATTCATAGGCATAGAAATTTATCACCAAATTAAATAAAAAAATTGTTGTTTTAGAGAGGGTGTGATCAATTCTTTACCCTATTTAACATCCTCGATGATAGATAGATATGTATGACATCTTTCATGTTTCTCAGTTACATCATTACCACTCGGACCTGTATCATGTCTTTCATGCTGGTGAGGTTGAATTGGTTTTTTATGATTCTTTTGAGAAGTAACCTATATATATAATTGGTTGAATTAGAAGGGATCTAGGTAGAATGTTTTTCCCTCTTGTATAGGAGCTATAGAAGTACAATCATGTGCAAGGTGAGATTTTGGAGCAGAGGTCGATTAATGTGCTTAGTGGCACGAATTATTCTCTAATAATACAAAAAAACCTCAGAAGGGAAACTCAAGGATGAGTTTTTTTATGGAGTTGATGTTATAAGATAACAAATTTCCCACCAAGGTATGAGTCTATTAAATTTAATGTATAATCTTTTTATTTGGTCTAATAAATGTTATTTAAGTTTTAAGAATGGTTTTAGGATCTTTTGGGGCTTTTTTAGAGCCTAGACATATATTTTTTGGAGAATTAGGTAGTGGTTCATGGTTGGAGCAAATTTAGTAGTAATATTACATCTCAATTATATATCCCTGTAAAGAAGGATCCTTGTTTGGAAAACCATGTGAGGGGGTTTTAAGGAAATGTGAAATCGTTAAAGTGTGTTTCCGAGATGGAACACATATTTAGAAATAATTTTTTTAAGAATGTGCCTATCCATGAATGGGGGTACAATCCTTGGATAGAAAACAACCATTGGCTCTTCATCATTAGTCTATTTTTTTATATCAGTGCAAGAGGGGTTCCACCTTAGGTGGTTGGTCTGCACTTTTAGTGCATGGTTTGGCAAGTCAAGTGGTGAAAACATGCACCCTTAAAAATTCATTAAATTCCCATTTTACCATATTTTTTTGTTGTTCCAAGTGTTTCATTTTTGTTAAATAATGTTTCAATATATATTTGTTGAGAATAGATTATGTGGTGATTCCAAGATAACTTCTTTCGATTCATTTAATGGCTTTGGATGTCATGCATGGAAAATTATCCAAGGATAAATCTACTGAATGACTGTGCTATTTAGAGTTGTCTGAGACATGTAAATGACAATAAATGAACCATGAAAAAAAAAATTAATACAATAAAAATATTAATTTTCCTAAATTGATGAATAATTGAAGTAGACAAAAAATATCAACTTTCATTAAGAATTGATTAAATGTTTTCCAAGAAAAATACAGTTTTGGGATGAGAAGTGAAATTGAGTAGGTTTTGGAATGGTAGTGTAATTGAAAAGTACTTTTATTTAATTATATGATACTTAAATTATTTTTAAGTATTTAATGTCACTTATATTTAAAATAATCCCCAGCTCAGTGTAATTCCTAAGTAAGCTCGAGCATGGGCTCATGTGGGACTTAGATTTCAGCAACAGCCTAGGGAACCATCCAAAGAAGCATTAGAGGAGGCTACACCATATCTAAGACCATGGGGGCCCATGTAAAAGGCTCACATGAGCTGATGGGTGCATAGATCATGCATGCTTGGTGCTGGTGGAAATTCAGGTGAGGTGATACCATGTGGCATTTGTGGTGTGAGACCGGTGATGATCCTTAGTAGACATCGTGAATGATGTATCAGTGTGGATTGAATAACATACAGGATCATAGACCTGATGAGAAATTATTGGCGGAATGCATAGTAGTGGGTTCTATTTCCATATATTTTAAATGCTATATAATATTCCAGTAACATGATGTGTCTCATCTATGTCGTCCGATCATTTCAGGGATGGTATTTAATCCCAGGTTTCACCTGAGCAATACAGTATGTTGGAGTTTGATGCAGTGCCTTCCATCCTCAAACCAAAGAACACCATGACTAATTTTAGGCCATTATGGAGATACAATGAGTCTGATAATCACTATGTTTGCATTATATTCATCACATCCATGGGATAAGTTGAATAAAGAGCAATTGGGTGAGAATGAATACATCATATGTGGATTATTTGATTAATAAAAGGAGTTAGAGATTCTATACATGTGAAGCATGTTATAATAGTATAAAGGTGATTATATCACTACAAGAGATATCCCTGACTCGTGATAGATAAATGAAATGAAATAAGGCATATGTTTGAGAATACCTGAATGACTCTATTGAGATTATATAAGCCATGATATGAAGTTATAATTAGTGATTTTAAGTTTTCCTTGACACATATTAAAAAAAGAATCTAAGGTTTCATAGAACTACCTAAATGTATCAAGGCATGCTCAAGGATATTAGTAGATGATCATTTGATCTATTCATTCATTTTTCTAAAAAAATACAATATTTTCAAAACACTTTAATTGGAATAATATTCCATGTTTCTCTACATGCACGAAAGAGAAGAGAACCCATCAGAAGATTATTTGGGCATTTCACACCCACTCTATTCCCTGAATAATAGAGTCCTATGAATCCATCCTAATTAACAAAATTTGTTTGGGAAATTCATGAAAATGTACACTTCAACAATATATTTTGGATGGAGATTAAGATCTTGAATGAATAATCATGGAAGAATAAGAACATTGTGACACTATTGCATGAAGGAATTGAGTTTTAATACATGATTTGTGTGAAGAGAGGTTGATAAGGCTATATAATTATATTCAGAACACTATGAATGATGTGGGTAAGAATATTCAAGGACATGAACACATGATTTTAAAGACTTTATGTCATTCTACCTAAATAGAAGTGTTTTAATGAAAAAAATGAAGAAAGTAAGTTCATGCATGTACAACTATTTCATGGAAATTCATTGAGAAAAAAAATTAAATTTTTAATGCATTCTTACATGAGAAGATTGAGATTCCTAAATTAATTATGACATAAAATAATAATTAAATAATAATGATTTCTAGGGTTTTGGATTCCATGAAACACATGAGTGATTTAAAATTGATTTGATATTGTGAAACTATTAAAATTGAGAAAAATAATCATGAATAATTTGTGTTCACTTGTTTCAAACATATTATGTAAGGCCATGAATCTAGTCAGAATAAAGAATTCATGCTAGATATATTTTTCACAGAATATATTGATATATTATAGGTGATATAGATAATTGAGAAAGAGCGATAGACATGGAAGAGGATATTTTAGATACATCAATAGGTACATGAGAATGTAATATCCAATAATATTGTGGATAAAAATCAAAGCCTCATCCAAGAGTGGATCAATCATTGAACATAGGTGAAGTATTATAGTTGGTGTCAATATAAAGGGATGTATTCTGGTTGGTTCCAGGAGAATGTGAATCTTCATAGTTGGTTACAATACAAGAAGTCGCCTGGTAGGATCCAAAATAAAATAAATTCTCTTAGTTAGAGATAGATCAATTTTATTCACATGATCGATTGTCATGAATTTAGAAATGGGGGAATAAAAAATTTCATCAAGGAGAAATATTTCTTCCAAACCATGTAAACCATGTGTGTGTCTCTCTCTCAATTATTATAACATCACATAAGGTGATATTAAGATATATTATTGAGTGGATTTAGAAACATAACAAGTTAAAGAGGTTGAATTGAAAATCAAAGGAATTCATAAAAAGAAACCATTGATTCACTCCTCCCCTCTAAGAGGTCAAATCTTCCTAGGGCACTACAAGCTGCATTAGAAGATTAGGTTCGATCTAAAGATCCATGAAGCATTCTAGCAGATATGGAATCCTAATTACACAAGAATTTAAGGTGTTCCAACATTTTATGGGAATAATTATCAGATTTGGAAAAATATGTTTCTACTGTATAACTTATCACTCGTCATGGAAGTGAGAGATGCCGCAATAGTCGGTTTACCAGCAATTATTGATGATCCTTCCATGAAACAAGTTCATATTTGAAATATAATGTTATATTGAAAGGGTCACAATTCTATACTTATTTATTTAATAAATAATGATCTACACAAAGGTCATGGGTCTCGAGACCACCAAAGAGATCTAGGATAAATTGAAATGTTTCAATCAAGGTAATTTCAATGTCAAGGATGTAAAAAAAAGTTTTTGAGGAGTAAATTTTATGATCTAAGGTTTAATAATTATGACACTATTGATTAATATTTTACTAGGGTAAATTAGATTCTAAGAAATGTCTATGGTTTTTTTGAGAAGTAATATGACACTATATTTTTCAAAATATTGTAAAGGAATTTTCTATATTGATTTGATCCATAGATCTCATCCCAATAATAATGAGATCATTTGTATCTTGATGAATTACACATCATTATCATAGCTTATGTGATGAGTAAAATTTTATAATTCAAGAATAAAGTAAATATTGAAATAGCCTTTATAGTCATTAAAATGAGAAAGGAAAAGAAGAAGAGTTGGTAGAATATGAATATTCAAACATTGATGAGGATCATGATGACCTCAATAACATTATTTCTATTATATATAAAGGGTTGAGGAAGGATAAATGATGTCACAAAAAAATAAACCACATAAATTCATCAAATATGGTAGATCTGGTAAATTTCCCAAGCATTTTTCAGAGAATAATGTTGAAGAATCAAATCAGAATCAAAATAAGATAATGAAATACCCCATAAAAACAAATGGGATCTTATGAATAAGAAACACTACAGAAGTAATGAGATAAGTGTTATGAGAAAAAGTAGTACAGTCTCATCAATATATTGTTCTTAATATAATGTTGTTTTTTCTTTTATCTTGAAAATAGAAGAATTGATTCATTAATAAATTATTATGATAAAGAGGAAATAACAGAACATGAGTGGAAGATGATATAAAAATTATAATTTTGTATTGAAAAGATAAAATATCACATGATTGAAATAAATGACCTTGATAAAGAAAACAAGAAATTATCTTTTGAATGGAATAACAAAGAAATAGATCCTTTTGATGAATAAAAGAAGTAATTTATTAATAATAAACTGCCTTTTTTTATAATGATCAAGGTGAAAAAAATTAAAAATTTATAATCAATATAAGATTATATGTGATCATCAAGATAATATGACTTCCATAAATAAAGAGATATTTTAGACACAAGTGAAAAATTTCACAATTCAACATGAGTTAAATAAATCCATAGAATAATTCCATAAATCTATTGAGATCAAGGGGATACATCTCATTATGGAGAGAATAAAGGTCAATTGGTATGTAATCATTTTTATGGATATGTTACATTGAATAGCGTAGGTGTGAATGAAAAACTAAGAATATAAAGGCCATGAAAAATAATAGGAACAATTCCGCTTCTTGGGAAGATGAAAATTTTAAAGAAGGCCACAAACCCTGATGAAAATAGACGCTTCGTTCTCAATAATAAAATTATGGAATAGATCTGAATTCATCTATTAAAAATATAAAAGAATAAAATTTCATGGATTTTATTGGTGTCATATAATTTATATTCTTTAATCCTGCTCATACTAGTTCCACATGTATTTACTATGAATTAGAGAAGAATAAAAGTATAGTTTTAATGATCCTCTTAATAAAAAATCTAATAGAAAACAACATGTGAACATATCTACACAAAAATTATCTTCACAAAAAAATTTATATTTTGGATGAATTTTGTGGGAGGTACAATTTGGTATGTCACAATGATGTGTTATTCATGTAACGTTTAGAAATATAAGTTACATATTTTATGAAAGGGATTATGTTAAAAAATAAAATAAATTATGGGTCATGTAACGATTTTGATAAGACTGAGAATTTCAATAATGATGGTATTTTTGTTTCTACAAATTAGCTGGAACAATCTAAATAATTATGTGAAGTTGAGAAAAATGGTACACATAAAGGAAAGAAATTTTTATCATAAATTTTGGAGAAATAGGATGAAAAGTTATCGAAAATTTGAATCTTGATTATCTAGAAAACTAAGGCTGAAAAAAGATACCCAACATATAAAAGAAGGAGGGAAAAGAAAGATAATTAAAGCAATGATACTCAAAAAAATTTGTTTCCTATGAAATATTCTAATGTTTAGACAGGAAGAAAAAAAGTAATAGATTGAGATGATTCTCTTGGTATGAATGTTACTTCTTAGAATCCAAGAGTTCACTCCTTATTCTCTATTATTTTATTTATTTTTGAATTAAAAATATAGGAAATTGATGGAGATGTTTGAGGTTTTACCTTCTATAAAAACATTATAATATTTTACATCAAGGGGTATATTTACTTCTATGAAATAGAAGAAAATTTTACATCCCTTATGGGGGAGAAAACATGATAATGGATATGAAAATCTTGAGATATATTCAACCTTAAAGATCAATGATTCAACATTTTATTGATAAATTATATTATTTTCAACCCCTTGAATGATAATTGGGATACCCTCATCATGATTTCACATTAATGGAATTTTATGGACATCTTAGATATCCTTGGTTATATCTCTATTATATTATAATTCAGGTCAGTCCATGTAGATATAAAGGTTATTAAAAAATTCTCCTTTTTAATAGAACCATGTGATAACATTTTTCTATTAGAAGTAATTTTTAAATTTTCATATAAGAGGGATTATCATGCTTTTGAGTGGGAATATGAGTGGAGGGGACCCCACCTATCCTTTTCAGTTTATTTTCAATGTCATATAAATTTTTAAGCACGCATATTCACTTTTAACATTTGAAAAAGATAATGATATCTAAATTCATAGGGGGAGATTTTTGGGTCGTCTGTATCAATTATTTTAATTTCATTTTGATATGTGTTTGTTGATTTTGTATGATGTAGGGTTTTTAGAGAATTTTTAAGTATCCATCTAACTGCATTGGATGTCATTCTTAGACAATTATCCTTGGTTAAATCCCACAATTGATTATTCAATTATTAATTGTATGAGACATTTGAAAAAAAAATAAATTCACATTACATACAAAAAATGAATACCATAAGAATACTTATCATCATGAAGACAAGAATAAATGATATAGATATGAATATATTTACTTACATGACGAATAGATTAATAGGTGTCCATGAAAAATACACATTTGGGATGAGAGGGGGAGTTGAGAGGGATTTGGATTCATAATTTAAATGAGAAGTATTTTCGTTTAATTTATTTTATTCATAAGTTTGTTATATGTATTTAATGTGCCTTATATTAAATATAAGGTCCAACCTATGGTCCTTCCATGGATAACTCGACATTGGAATCATATAGGACCTCGAGGTCAACTACTCCCAAGGGAACCATCATGGGATAACCCACTGCAGGTTGGTATATGTATAATCTCATGGAGATCCCATTTATAAGGCCCACAGGAGATGATGTGCACATGGAGTGCACCTGTTGGGTGCTAGTGGCCACATAGGTGAGGGGTAACCAAGAGGATTGTGTACTCTGTGACCAGTGTTGATCCCCAATAGCCATCTTGAATAGTGTATCAGATTGTATTGAACGATATACCACATCCATGAATAGATGTGATACTGATGTGGGATGGTGAATAAATTGTTACTATTCTTAGACATTTAATATTCCAAAGAAAATAATAGTCATGCAATGGGGCTCATCTGAGTCATCTGATCATTTCAGAAATATCTTTTTTCCCCAACCTTCTCCCATGTGTTCTAGTTTAGCAGTGTATGATGCAACACCTTCTATCATTTAACCCAAGCATGCCATTATCAATTTAATCCCTGATGGATATATTATGATATTTATAATCACAATGTATACATGCTACACTTTTAATGCATGTGATAACATAGATGAAAGAACAAAAAGCCAAGAATGAAAATGTTAGTAGAGGGTTGTTTTAGTAGTAATAGTAGTTTAATGTTATATACATGATAAGAATGAAATAATTAAATTATGTTAATAATGTCACTATAAGGAATATCATGGGATCATATAAGATAAACACCATGAAATGTTGTTTATGTTTTAGAACACCCACATGTATCTTGTGAGATAAAATTAGTCTTTATACAACATTATTCATATAGATTTTAAGGAGTAGTCAACATATCTTAAAAATAATATCTAAGGTGGGGGAGAACTGCCTATAAATTATGAGGCATGACAGAATATATTATCCTACAATCATTTGAGAATTACATTAATTTTTCTAGAGAAAAATAGTGTATCGTGGGACACCAGTTTCATAAGGAATAGTTTCTGTGCAATTCTTCTTGAACGAAGGAGAAAGAAACCTATGATTCAGTCATCTTGTGCATTTCAAACTCAATCTACTTCATGAAAAACATAGATCCATGAATCCTTCCTTGTTTTTACAATTTTTTTGATAATTGTGTCAAATTATACATTTCTACAACATATCCACGATGGAGAAGAAGGTCTTCTACAGATAATCATGGAAGAAAAATAATAGTATGACACTCTTGGGTGAAGGACATTAGGTTTCATACCATATTTTTATAAATATGGGTTGATAAGGCTGAATACCTAAAGGAAGCATACTTTGAATATTGTGTATATACATTTTCCTTCCCATACACACATGATTTCATAGGCATTGAAGTCCTTGAAACTAAACAGATTGTGTGGGTGTGCGCACAAAAAAAGAATCAAGGATAGTAGTAAAATAATTCATGTATGGAAATTTCATGTTCATGAATTATGAAAAAACATGAACTCTTTATTTCATTATTACATGCATATGTATAAACAAAGAGAACAATATAATACCCAAAGTTAGTGGAATATAAAATAATAAAGAAAGAAATATAATGTGTGATAGGGTTATGGATTCCATAAATCTCATGATTGATGTAAAAGTGATATGATGTTTTTAAATTTTTAATATTTCCTAAAATAGTCAAGAAGAATTTCTATTTTCTACTTAAACATGCCTTAAGTGAGGCAGAGACCTCAATTAGAAGGAAGAATCCAAGCCTGTCCATTTTTTTCTCTAGGGAAACTGAACTATTATAGGTGATCCAATAATTATGCAAGACTAATAAACATGGAAGAGGCTATTGTAGATAGATGAATAACTACATGATCATGTCAGGTCCTATGTAACACCCCAAGCTTCCATGGTACGCTCCTCTTCGAATAATAGAGCAGCGTGTGTTGTACGTAACCTCGAGTTATAACACACCGCGACCAATAAAAGTAGAAGTTATGAATAGTAATAACCACTTTTTGAAATTATATATATTTTACATTTCAAAATGGACTTCATTTTTGGATTCGTAATATCGAAATTAGCCTATGTTGAATTTTTGGTATTTTTCTGAGAACTTCCAATTTTTTTATGAATAGTGAAAAATACTTAAAAACAACTTTTTTAATCAAAATAATTTGTAGTGATAACTTATAATATTGAGTGGTTTTAAAGTATAATTAGAATATATTTTTACTATTTTATCCAATGGTGTTAATTAGAATTAATTCCACTTTGAAATTGGACATAAACAATTGTCAATCTTTTGATATATATTGTTTCTTAAAAACACGCTATTTGTTGTGACAGCGGGAATTAATTATAAAATTAATTAATGAAACTTATATGTTTGGAATTTCATAAAATAGACATCATTTTTGAATTCGGAATATCAATTATAGCTTAGGGTGAAATTTTGGCATTGTTCTGAAAAACTTCAATTTTTGATGAATAGTGAAACCACTAAGTGGTAGTTAAAAAACTGATTTTTTGTTTAAATGAAACATTACCACTTCTGTGATTTGATTTTCAAAAATCTGACATTCATGGTTGTCATTAGGAAGTAAAATGTGGTTCAATGGGATTAAAATAATTTTTTTGTGAATAGTAACTTTTAAGTTTAATTAATCGCGATTAAAGGTAATTAGTGAAATTTAAGGTAAAAATGATATTATAAAAATATGGAAATACCTTTACACTTTTCATACCCATATTGGATGTGTCATGGCCGACCAATAAAATCCATGGGTCAACTTGGGGACCCCATGGAGCCACTTTGGTAGGAAAAGGACATAAATAACTTTTTATTTAATGTTAAAATAAAAAGGTCACAAACAAGAGTTGTTTTACTAAAACAATTGTTTTATGGGGTTATACAAGTCATATTTTTGACTATAAATATTAATTAGAAAGCTAAAAATATTTCCTACATCATGATATTTGTTTTATAATTTTTAGACATTAAATAAATTAAATTATATTTGACACCATGATGATGCACCGATTACCTCATTAATTAACGATTTTAATAAAATGAAAAGATAATGTAAAATCCAAGGCATACACTTATCCAAAGCCTATTGGATGGGTAGATTTCAAACCCGTATCACCTTATCCTAGAATTATATAAGTGTGGGACCTTTATAATCCGAAAAGAATTGTATAATAATGTAAAACTTTCCTTACTTTCCAAGAGTGCCCCTCCTCTCCTCTTATAAAAGGCCCCCACCTCTACCACCTTATTCACACAATCAAGCATTTTGGCTCTGCCAAACTCTGCCCAAATACTCTCCCAACTTTCCTCCCTTACTTCTAGAAGCCTCACTTTGGGCAGAACTCTTCCCAAGGAAGCCTTTGGCTCAAATCAAAAAGAGTTACCCGATTTTAAGGTAATGTCTTCTCTAATGTTGTTTTGTTTTATTTTTCTTCTCCAACCCCCTAAACACTTTTATTCATTTATTTTGTAACAACACCAGTATCCTCAATATACTAGGATGTTGTTATAAGAAGTATTTGAGCTACACTTACACACACCTACATCTAATGGTTAAAGAACATACTGTTTCTGTGGATGGTGAATTTTTTCCTCACGAAACGATGATTGTTCAACACTCATATAACACCTCTAATGGTGGCCATTATGATGAAAATATTTTTATATATGATATATAATATGTTTATGTTTTACTTAAGGTGCTGTATTTTTCATTTATGGCATACCTTTATTGTTTCCATTATGGGTAAACGCGATATTTTCATTTTAGGAAGTGCAGACTACCGCCCCTCAAAGTGATTTGAATCGTTAATACCATATGTGGGATGTATAAAGGATGGAGTAAATGGTATTATACACTATATTATACTTTAATTATATTATAAATTTATATCATTATGATTTCATTCCATTAAATACGAAATAGAAATGAAAGTAGTGTTCATGCGTACGTACGACTTACCGTCTCCATGAACGGTGCATTTCATTTATTACCTCTAAATGTTACGTAATATTATAAATTCATGTATATACTGGATATATATGAGATATATGATATCTATATCATTAATATAATTCTGGATATAATGGATATTTCACCACATGAACAACTTGTAATTATAAGAAGTTTATTTTTGACTCAAGTACCAAAGATCGATAAAACGACCGTTATTAACTTAAATAATTACATAATGTTCATAACATGGTAATAAGTGATATAAAAGGAATAAAAAACATGAAAAAGGTTCTTAAGAAATTATAAATTAACTCCAGTTTATTATTCAGGAGATTAAAGAATGATCGAGTCAAGTCAGACACGTGGTAAGGGAACTTCTTAACCCAATTTCCATTCTTTGGGTTAATCTCCTACTTTCAAATTACGTCATGATATTTTCATGTCCTATCTTGTATTTGTACTTTATTTATGTGTAATTATAGTGAATACACATAATAGATCTATTTTATTTAAAAAAAATGATCTTTATAAGGGACTTCATCTCAATCTCCTTTCATTGAGGCATATTTGGTTTTATACACAACTTTCTTTTATACGGTGTATAAACCCTTTGAATTTTACGTTTATTCAAAAGGAATATTTTTATACGAAGAATTTACTAAATGACAAAAGGGAATGTTTTTGTCGTACGTATGCGGCGACAATGACTTCTCTGCCGCTGTGACCATTATTTGAGTTTCGGATTCCTCTACAAGCCATACCTTTTTTTAAAAGAAAAAAATAAATACCATGTTTTACCTTTCTTTTATTTTGGTATTGAAAATGGTTTTGAAATTTTTTTATTATATCAATGTTTTGTATTGATATCTTGTGATTGAAATGTGGAAATGTTATCTTTCCTTTATACATGTTTTATGTGATACAATTATGTTATGGTTTATGATATGTTTAAACCTATTAATATGAGGAATGCATTGGACTTAATAAGTGACGGGTGGATCCCGCTATAGCTCCTCGATGCATCGGCAGGTCTCATGAGACAAACTAGTGTCTTGGCATGAGGCCTTGACAAAATCTTATTTGTGGTCTTGGCACGAGGCCTTGGCTACGTGGTTATGATAGTCTGGTATTATGCATTCCATCATTATAAAAGTGGTTATTGATATTTCATGTGATTATTTGACTAGTAGAATATCCATGTGAGTAAGTAAATGGCATTATTTCATTTTACTTTTTCCATATTATTCTAAAGTTCAAGTTTAAAAGGCTTTTGTTTTAGTTCTACATTGCCTTAAATGTTAATGTTTATTTATGAAAGCTTCCGCTATATTGTTATCCTTACTGAGCATCTGAGCTCACCCCTTTCAATGTTTTAATTTATCCAGGATGTGAAGAAGTATATTATGAATGACCCACAGGGTTAATATAAGGGGATATGAAGAGAAGATGTTGTAGTTTTGTTTTACTTTATGATGTAATGTAAGACTTATGAATGTATCTAGTGTTTCCAAGGCTACTAAACTAATCGGTCTTTCGAGAATTGATCTTTTGTGATCATGCCAATGCTACGCAATAATGCACTGATGCTGGGTAACTGGGGTCGGGGCGTTACAGTTAGTATGAGAAGAAGTTTATTACTATCCTTGGAAGCTAGATTTAGATAAACTCTGATTAGAGCACATTGCCCAAAGATAGACTTTGAGGATTAGTATAGAAGAACTTCCTAGAATTTTAGTATTATAGATATTTTGTGAGTTTTCTGAGCAATACATCTCTGTCTGGATACAAGCAGGTAGAGGTGGATATGGCACAGATATACCTAGGGGTAAAACCCAAAAACACCGCTTTGAGCTAGACTCGAACGGGAACTGGTGCACGATAACGGGCCTTGCTGCACTCTTGGTTACGACACTCCTGGGGGATATTCTTAGGACAATTCTCATTTTCTTTACAAACCACTATGAAGGGTTATGCGTATATACTTCCTCAAAGAAAACTTTTTTTATGATTATGGATTATATCCATAAATAGTTCAATTAGTGTTAAGTGTTTTACAAGTATGAAATTTGGTATTTGGATTCATAAACTAATCTAGTTTATGCCATTGTTTAGAAATGGTGCCTAGTGGAAGGAATGGAAACCGTATAAATGCATGCACTCCGTGTAGGGATTTCCCTCCTGCTCAAGATAATTATTGTGGAGCTGGAGATACAACTGGTGCTGACCAACTTATTACCATACTGGGACAGCTCACTCAGGTTATGAATAATAACCTTACTCGTATGGAGCACCCTGATCCGCAACGTGGAGGATCAATGTTAGACCTCTTCATGAGGCAACAACCTCCAACATTTAATGGGGGTAAAAATCCATTAGTAGTTGAGAAATAGATAAACTCCTTAGAGAAAATATTCCACCCCTTGGGGAGTAGTGCAAGGGAGAAGGTTATCATGGAAGTCTACCGCCTCACTGGAGATGTCGATCAATTTTGGTCATTGATTCAAAACACAAAGGAAGATGATGAAGTATCAAATATGGAATGGAGGGAGTTCAAAGATCTTTTCCTAGAAAAATACTATCCTCGCGACCATCGAGCAGATATGGAAAGACAATTTTTGAGTCTGAGACAAAAGGAGGATGAGAATGTCGCAAAGTATAAGGCCAACTTTACAAGTTTAGCGAGGCATGCTGCAGATTATATACATAACCCATGAAGTAAGATTGATCATTTCTTTTATGGGTTAAAACCATTTCTTCGTCGAGCATTAGTCTCACAAACCTTCTCATCGTATGAAGACATTGTATCATGGGCTATCAAGACAGAAAAGGAATTCTCTAAATCTTATGACAATAAAGTAAAGCAAGAGAAGAAGAGAACTGTGGAACAAGAGACAGATAAAGGGAAAAATGGAAAGAAGGATTTTCCCTTATGTGATAATTGTGGGAAGAATCACCCTGGTATGTGCCTAAAAGGAATGGGAGTTTGTTATAAATGTGGAGAAAAAGGTCACCAGGCGCGTGATTTCAAGGGAAAGAAAGAGGCTATCAATGTTTAATGCTAAAATTGTAGAGAAATGGGTCATTATGAAAATGAATGTCCTAAGCGTCAGGGAAACATACCTCAGAAAAGGCCAAGGGATCAAGGACAATCTTATGACGTTACTACAGTTGAAGTGGAATAATTAATGTATTGGTGCTTTTGGACTCAAGGATTATATTCTGGTTATAAGAATAACGTGATATATATAAGGATTGTACTGCAGTACTTGTTGTTTCAGTAAGGTTCTAATATAATGAAGGTAATCATATTTTTAGTATGTGACAAAAAGAGAAACTTTAATTTGTTTGGGGAATCTGATGTTACAATTGATTTTGGAATTTAGAGACCTTTTAGAAAAAGTCTGGACAGAGGTATTTTGGATAACTATATAGGTTGGAATGGATTAAGTTGGACCTTGGATTGTATTGTTTAAGGTTAAAACATTTATGAAGATTATTTTTGGAATATTATAATACTATAGTTTTAGGAAAAGGACAACCTGCAGGGTGGGGCATAACCCGTCACGTCGGACAAAGCTACAGGAATCGAACCCACAACCATAGTGCGACATGCCTTTATTACCTACCACTAGCCTACAGGAAGTCCCTGGTTATTACAAAATAGTTCTACTAATCTAAATGGTATGTGTTAATATTTAGAACCTTATACGATTAGGATAAATATAATATTTTTGAGTTCTATTATCTTTTTGAGTGAAAGATCAGTTTGTGGTAGAAATTAGTTGAAGGTTGAAACTCTACTTGTCAAGAATAAATATATATACCTATCTCTTATTCTATGAATAAATTAATTCTTAAAATTTAGTAAAGGGATATTAAAACAAAAAATGTGTTATCCTAATACCTTATGTCTTGTTGAACTGATAATATTTTAAATCATCAATGATTGAAGGCTTTGAGGCCCTCAATTTTACAATTGTTTGTGATTGATGACCTCAATCACTCCCTACAAATATTTAGAGTTTTCCTCCAATTATATGTCTCTAATTTCCACCAATGTTCTCCTTATTGAGATCAAAATTTGGTGGTGAATTTTTCATTTCCCTTTCTCTCTTATTAAGGGTAAATTTTATTAACCTTATTTCCGATGTGGGTTTTCTACAAAGGTATTTTCTATTTTCAGCCTTTTATTTTCAAAGAAAAAAAATCAAATTACGAGGATGCAATTTATTGAAGGAGGGGAGAATGTAACACCCCAATCTTCCATGGTACGCTCCTCTTTGAATAATAGAGCATCGTGTGTTGTACGCAACCTCGAGTACTAACACACCGCGACCAATAAAAGTATCAGTTATGAATAGTAATAAGAACTTTTTGAAATTATATATATTTTACATTTCAAAATTGACTTCATTTTTGGATTTGTAATATCGAAATTAGCCTATGTTGAATTTTTGTTATTTTTCTGAGAACTTCCAATTTTTTTATGAATAGTGAAAAATACTTAAAAACAACTTTTTTAATCAAAATAATTTATAGTGATAAATTATACTATTTAGTGGTTTTAAAGTATAATTAGAATATATTTTTACTATTTTATCCAATGGTGTTCATTAGAATTAATTTCACTTTGAAATTTGACGTAAACAATTGTCAATCTTTTGATATATATTGTTTCTTAAAAACACGCTATTTGTTGTGACAGTGGGAATTAATTATAAAATTAATTAATGCAACTTATATTTTTGTAATTTCATAAAATAGACATAATTTTTTAATTCAGAATATAAATTATAGCTTAGGGTGCAATTTTGGCATTGTTCTGAAAAACTTCAATTTTTGATGAATAGTGAAACCACTAAGTGGTAGTTAAAAAACTGATTTTTTGTTTAAATGAAACATTACCACTTTTGTGATTTTATTTTCAAAAATCCGACATTCATGGTTTTCATTAGGAAGTAAAATGTGGTTCAATGATATTTAAATAATTTTTTGGTGAATAGTAACTTTTAAGTTTAATTAATCGCGATTAAAGGTAATTAGTGAAATTTAAGGTAAAAATGATATTATAAAAATATGGAAATACCTTTAAACTTGTCCTACCCATATTGGATGTGTCATGGACGACCAAGAAAATCCATGGGTCAACTTGGGGACCCCATGGAGCCACTTTGGTAGGAAAAGGACATAAATAACTTTTTATTTAATGTTAAAATAAAAAGGTCACAAACAAGAGTTGTTTTACTAAAACAATTTTTAAATGGGGTTATACAAGTCATATGTTTGACTATAAATATTCATTATAAAGATAAAAAGATTTAATACATCATGATATTTGTTTTATAATTTTTAGACGTTCAATAAATTAAATTATTTATGACACCATGATGATGCACCGATTACCTCATTAATTAACGATTTTAATAAAATGAAAAGATAATGTAAAATCCAAGGCATACACTTATCCAAAGCTTATTGGATGGGTATATTTCAAACCATTATCACCTTATCCTTGAATTATATATGTTTGGGACCTTTAGAATCCGAAAATAATTGTATAATAATGTAAAATTTCCTTACTTTCCAAGAGTGCCCCTCCTCTCCTCTTATAAAAGGACCCCACCTCTACCACCCTATTCACACCTTCAAGCCTTTTTTCTCGGCCAAAATCTGCCCAAATACTCTCCCAACTTCCCTCCCTTACTCCTAGAAGCCTCACTTTGGGCAGAACTCTTCCCAAGGAAGCCTTTGGCTCAAATCAAAAAGAGTTACCCGATTTTAAGGTAATGTCTTCTCTAATGTTGTTTTGTTTTATTTTTCTTCTCCAACACCGTAAACCCTTTTAATTAATTTCTTTTGTATCAAAACCAGTATCCTCAATATACTAGGATGGTTTTATAAAAATTATTCGAGCTACACTTACACACACCTACATATAATGGTTAAAGAACATACTGTTTCTATGGATGGTGAATTTTTCCCTCATGAAACGATGATTGTTCAACACTCATATAACACCTCTAATGGTGGAAATTATGATGACACTATTTTTATAAATGATATATAATATGTTTATGTTTTACGTAAGGTTCTTTATTTTTCATTTATGGCATACCTTTATTGTTTCCATTATGGGTAAACACGATATTTTCATTTTAGGAAGTGCGGACTACCACCCCCTCAAAGTGATTTGAATCGTTAATACCATATGTGGGATGTATAAAGGATGGAGTAAATGGTATTATACACTATATTATACTGGAATTATATTATTCATTTATATCATTATGATTTCATTCCATTAAATAGGAAATAGAAATGAAAGTAGCGTACATGCGTACGTACGGCTTACCGTCTCCATGAACGGTGCATTTCATTTCTTACCTCTAAATGTTACGTAATATTATAAATTCATGTATATACTTGATATATATGAGATATATGATATCTATATCATGAATATAATTCTGGATATAATGGATATTTCACCACATGAACAACTTGTAATTATAAGAAGTTTATTTTTGACTCAAGTACCTAAGATCGACAAAACGACCATTATTAACTTAAATAATTACATAATGTTCATAACATGGTAATAAGTGATATAAAAGGAATAAAAAACTTGAAAAAGGTTCTTAAAAAATTATAAATTAACTCTATTTTATTATTCAGGAGATTAAATAACGATCTAGTCAAGTCGGACACGAGGTAAGGGAACTTCTTAACCCAATTTCCATTCTTTGGGTTAATCTCCTACTTTCAAATTACGTCATGATATTGTTATGTACTATCTTGTATTTGTACTTTTTTATGTGTAATTATAGTGAATACACATAATAGATCTATTTTATTTAAAAAAATGATCTTTGTAAGGGACTTCATCTCAATCTCCTTTCATTGAGGCATATTTGGTTTTATACACAACTTTCTTTTATATAGTGTATAAACCCCTTTGACTTTTACGTTTATTCAAAAGGAATATTTTTAAACGAAGAATTTACCTAATGAAAAAAGGGAATGTTTTTGTCGTACGTATTCGGTGACAACGACTTCTTCACCGCTGTGACCATTATTTGAGTTTCAGTTTCCTCTACAAGCCATACCTTTTTTAAAAGAAAAAAATAAATACCTTGTTTTACCTTTCTTTTATTTTGATATTGAAAATGGTTTTGAAAGTGTTTTTATTATATCAATGTGTTGTATTGATATCTTGTGATTGAAATGTGAAAATGTTACATTTCCTTTATGCATGTTTTATGTGATACGATTATGTTATGGTTTATGATATGTTTAAACCTATTCATATGAGGAATCCATTGGACTTAATAAGTGATGGGTGGAGCCTGCTATAGCTCCTCAATGCATCAGCAGGTCTCATGAGACAAACTAGTGTCTTGGCATGAGGCCTTGACAAAATCTTATTTTTGGTCTTGGCACGAGGCCTTGGCTACATGGTTATGATAGTCTGACATTATGCATTCCATCATTATGAAAGTGGTTATTGATATTTCATGTGATTATTCGACAAGTAGAATATCCATGTGAGTAAGTAAATGGAATTATTTCATTTTACTTTTTCCATATTATGATAAAATTCAAGTTTAAAAGGCTTTTGTTTTAGTTATACATTGCCTTAAATGTTAATGTTTATTTATGAAAGCTTCCGCTATATTGTTATCCTTACTGAGCATCTGAGATCACCCCTTTCAATGTTTAAATTTTTCCAGGATGTGAAGAAGTATATTATGAATGACCTTCAGGGATAATATAAGGGGATATGAAGAGAAGATGTTGTAGTTTTGTTTTACTTTATGATATAATGTAAGACTTATGAATGTATCTAGTGTTTCCAAGGCTACTAAACTAATCGGTCTTTCGAGACTCGATCTTTTGTGATCATGGCAATGCTACGCAATAATGCACCGACGCCGGGTAACTAGGGTCGGGGCGTTACATCCTACAAGTAGATGGAGGAGGATCAGGGAATCATCCTACTGTTTATAAAGACACAAACAAAGGTGAAGTATTACAGGTTGTGTCAGTAGAAGGTAAATTGTTCATGTTGGAGAAAGTAGAAAAAAGTGTATCTTGGTTGGATCCTAATCATGAAGTATTTTGGTTGGATCCGAAACAATTCTGCATCACTCAATTTGTGCTGGAGAAATTGTATTAACGTGGTTTAAAGTAATGAATATGTAATATGGGGAATAATCAGTTTTAGCAAGGAGAAGGCTTTCTTACAAACATGTAAATTATGTATTCTTCCTGATGTGTATTTTTATTATTGAACATGAATTGTTATTGAGATATTATATTGAGTGGATAGAGAAACATAACAACATAAAGAGTAATAATTGAAAATAAAAATAATTTGTAAAAAGGAACCACTAATTTGTAGGTTCCGACCGTAGTGGATTTGCGATAAGGGTGGTACCCAACATTGATTTTTTCATGATTGATGAAAAATCCAAGATATGTGATGGTAAACACTATGATCTAAAAATGGAACATAGAGTTCAGATAAGGCTTATGACGTTGTAACTTAGAGAGGGGACATAAACACATATTATTTATAATTAATTTATTTAGATTAAGAATTACCCCTAAAGTAATTTTTTATTCGTTGATGTGTTTGGCGATAGATATATAGTGCATCATAATTAAATTATAGAAACCAAGAATAGATTTCAATTAGAGGTGATCGACATATGTTAAATGAATCTCTAAGCATCGTTGAAGTAGTCTCTGGGTGTTATCAAGGAATATACTTAGGCATTCATTGTTTTCCTTTGATCGCCTCGAGAACCACTTCCAAAGAATTATACTAGATCTAATGATGTATAATTTATCACCATTATATAAATAGTTCCTAGGGAATACATCTTTCTAGGATTCAGAGAATTTCCCAAAATTAGTTATACACAAATAAATAAGCTAATGAGAAAATAACAGAGTCAGGTATTTATATTGATAGGATTAAAATAAAATAATTTCACAAGTTCCCATTTTATTTATTTAATCCTAGAAAAATCACATGTCAAATAATAATAGTAATATTAATATTTATCGACATGTGCTTAATATGAGAATTACAATAAGTCATTATTTAATTAAATAATATTTATTGTTTATTATTTATCATAAGACAATTAAACTCGGTCCACCATTCCCCCACAATATTTACCAACATTGAATAATGACTATTTATTTATTAAATAAATAACAGTGCCTTATTTGCTGATAAATGAATAAATATTATATTAACTAAATTCCAAATAAATTTTTATTAAATATTAAATTCACAATATATTCTCTTAAATAACTAGTGATGGAATAAATGTGATCAGGAATAAATGAATAATCATTAAACCACATGCGAGAATAAAATTTCATCAACATATTAAATAATAAATAATAATACATTATTTAACTGAGATTTTGGATACCCTTATTGTGTGATCCTCTATGCCACTTTCTTAGTGGCATTAGGACAATTAGCCTAAAGTCCTTGGTTAACATCTAGCAACATACCAAGGAACTCATATAGAAGGAAGTTAATTCTGCAATTACCTGTCACCTCAAACAAACACTTCTTATCTAACATAATCTCTTTATCAGAGTATCTCTAATCGGGCAGGTTGCTTTCCAGTTCCATTAACTTATGTTCTCATTTCTTTAAATTACTGGCAGTAGAACATTCCTACATAAAACTATGGTGATGGGTTTATATAGGCTATATTAGTTCCATCAATGGGAATGAGATATTATGTTCTATTAATAAATATAAGGGATAAATCATTTCTCACATTATTCATTATTTTAATAATACTCGTGATGGACCCAACATATCCTACCTCACCACAGAAATCCATCATCATGGTTTTCATCAATACATCAAATTATGTGACTCATAATATTCATTTATAATAATTTAAATTCCTAAGGACCAATACAATATCCCATAGATAGGAACATCCAATTACACTTATAAATGTGGATTTCCTACTAGAGGTTCTCGTTCTAAAAATTTCCTACTTGTTTTTACCAAGGGAATACACCATGACAAGGTGTGTCAATGTCCTTTATGTCTACCCCCCTTATAACCTATATCATTTTTGTCCCTCAAATGATATCATCCGACTATAGAACATATATTAAATAATAGTGTCATATCACCATTGATTTCTCATCATAGTGGGGAACTACTATGAACTTTTGGCGCAACAACTAATCTTAGGAAATATCCACATATTATGTCACATAGAAGAATAATCATGATAAGATAAGTAGTTAATTAATATTCAAAAAAATGAAACATGTTTATCAAAAATTACATAGAAGTTGGTTATAGGGACCCAATGTTAACAGACTCCCACTTTCACTAGAGGCAACTACTAACAACCTTCTGTCTGCTAGCTCTGAAATTATAGTCATGCAACTGCTGAGATAGGGCTTTAGTCAATGATTCTTTCATATTCTCTTTTCTGGGCACTATACTCAATATAACTTAACCCCTTTCATAAAAATCCCTCTTGAGGTGATACTTTTAGAGTATGTGATTTATTTTTTGGTGGGACCTTCACTTTTTTATGATATCCATAGTTGTAATATTATCACATTACAATGTGATAGTTTCTTTACTACTTTGTACCACGGAAAGATCCCGGATAATGTTCTGAATCCAAAGGACCTCATTAGATACATCATAAGACTCTATATACTCTGATTATGATATAGACTCATTGATAACTAAAAAATTTGAAATCTACCATCTCACATATTCTCTATTGATAGAGAAATAATATCCAAATTGTGACATCAGATCATTAAGATCTGTATAAAAACCTGTATTAGTATAACCCATAATTACTAGCACCTCATCTCTTCCAAACACTAAGAACATATCCTTAGTTCTTCTCAGATACTTATGGGTATCCTTAACAACAATCCAATTACTTTCTCCTCAATCACCATGATATATCCCTACCATTCTCAATGTATAGACAATATCATGTTTATTACATAACATAGAACACATGATTGATGCTATCTTTTATGAATATGGGATCTTACTCTTTGTCTCATTCTCTTATTTTGTCTAGGGTCACATTTTTTAGAAATATGTATTCCATGTTACACTAGTACCAATCCTCCCTAGGATTATTCCATAAAAATATCTTTAATATCTTGTCAATATATATACTTTAGATTTTTTCAAGAAGCCTCTTGAATCTATCAGAAAGTATATTGATCCCTAGAATGTAGGTTGCTTCAGTGGGTCCTTCATGGAGAAACACTTGTTCAACCAGTACATAATAGACTATAAGATAGGTATCTCATTTATAACAAGTAATATCATCTCAACATATAAAAGTAGAACAATGACAACATTTCCACTAAACCAGTTGTAAACACACAGCTCACATTCAATTTTAATGAAACCAAATTATTTTATGGATTCATCAAATCGAATGTTCCGTGAAATTGATGCTTTATTCAATCCATCAATGGGTCTCTACATCTTGAAAATCGTTTTGTCCATGGATAGAGTCACAATACCTTCTGAATGAGTCATATATACATCTTCCAAAATATTCCCATTAAGGAATGATGTTTTGACTCCATTGGTCAAATCTCATAGTCATGGTAAAATTATCCAGAAAATATGATTCTAATGGATTTAAACAATGGAAACTAGAAAAATTATTTTGTTGTAGAAAATTCCTTGACAACGTTTAAAACCTTTATCTACTAGACTTGCTTTATAGGAACTTACATTACCTTCCATATACATTTTCTTCTTGAATACCCATTTACTCCCAATAGTATTTAAATAAATTGGTATGTTGACCACAACCCTATCTTTGTTCTGATACATGTAATCCATCAAAAAATTCAATGCTTCTAGCCATATTTCATCTTATTACTTCTCTGGTTCTCTTACCTCTCTTATGATCCTATATAGTACTAATGTTTCTGCAACTACTTCTTTTATAGGGACCCATGGAATTTGTTCTTACACAAACTCTTGTGTGTCTTAAGCATTAAATTCATCAAATTCAATATTTTCTCATGATCCTTTTTGAGGATATAATCCCTCTCAATGAAGACGTCTTGTCTGAAAAGAATCACATTATTTTTTTAGGGGTTGTATATTTATTATCCATTTATTTCATTGGGATACCCTATGAAGATAATGTTTTTGCCCCTAGGTTCTATTTCGTTTACTAGAATAGGCCTTAACAAATTCCTCACAACCCCATACACATGTTTATGAAAAAATGGGTTTCTTTTAACTCCACATCTTGAATGGAATTACATTTTCCACATTAGTTGATACTCAGTTTAATGTGTATGTTATAGTTTGTAATGCATATCACCAACAAGATAATGTAATATCTTCATGAATCATAATTTAGATTACCATATATAATAATGTATAGTTTGTCCTTTCACTAACACAATTTCACTGTGGTGTATATGGTGGAGTGAGTTTTGCTAGTATCACAAACTCCTGTAGAAAGTCAATGAACTACTGGTTAAGACATTCACTGCCTCGATCGGATCGAATATTAGGAATCATGATTCCAATCTTATTATCTAATTTATTCATGAATTCCTTGAAATTACGAATGAAAATGGACTAATACCTCATCACATAAATCTATCCATATCTACTCAAGTAATTAGTAATATTTATGAATTAAGAATATCCACCTCTATATTATAATATAAATGGTCCACACACATCAGTGTGTATCAATATTATAAGCTCTCTGGCCCTTCCACTATGTCCACCAACTGGTGGTTTGGTCATTTTACCTTGTAAACATGGATTACATCAATCAAGTGGTTTTTTCACAAAATATTTGAAAATACCATGTTGATAGAGATTTGTCAAAAGATTTTTATTTTCATTACCAAGATGGTGATGCCGCAACTTGGAGTTATATGAGTCATGTAAACATGATTCATTGTTGATTTTCAACTGTTGGTTTTCATAATTTAATATATAAATACTTTTATTTAAATGTTCCATACCATAAAATATGTTATCCTTATCAATGAAACCACTTCATTCAAAACATGAAAATAAACCCATATGTATATAAACCTGATAGAAAATTTATGTTTTTGGTAACTTTATGTACATAATAAAAATAATTGAAAAAAATCATCTCTGTTTGTGATGAATGGTGGTAGACACCAATAGCTAGGGAAGCCAACCACACTCCATTAGCATCTCTCGGATCCACCTCTCCTCTTGTAATATTTTAGAATCGGCACGATTCCTGTATTTGGATATAGATGTGAGACCCACAAGCTATATCTAATACCCAATGTGTATATATTGAAAGACTGCACTCGATAATAAATGCACCTTTAGCTTCCCCTTGCATATGGGTGTAGTTCCTCTACCAGTGGCATAACTTTCCATATGTAAAACATACTACCTCATTTTCCTTTTTCTACCTCTAGATATTATTCTTCTTGGAAGGATGTTATTCATGGTCCTTATAATGTTTATAGGTCTTACGACCCTATTATTTGTTCTTACTTTTCTTATTCACCATAAAGACTGTGGTATTTTCATTCCCCATGGCCTAATCTACTTGGATAATTAATGTAATAAGTTCCTAAATAATTGTCTCATTATTTCCCATATTTTAATTAATAATAATTTTGGATAATCTTTTAGGATGTGATGAAATTATAATATATAAACACAACTCATCTGGGAATTTAATCGCTAAGATTTTCATGTATTCAATGTAGTTGATAATCTTAACTCTAAGAGGCCCAACTAGTGAAGACTCTCCATGTTTTTTTGATCAAATAATTGGATATTTCACACCTATATGGTGCCACCTTCTCTTGATAGAGATCCAAAAGGTGAGACATCATGAAATAGGCATCCATATCATCATTTTTATTTAAAATATCATTGGATATGCATGATAGTAAGAATAACTAAAAATATATTGCATCAATCATAGGTTTCTCAAAGAGAGATAGATCTTCATCACTTTCCTCATTTCAAAGAATAACTGGTAAATGTTCTTCTAGCACATATAGATTCCTTTTATGGAAAATAATGACATGTAGGGTCCATTTCCATTCATGTAATTTAGTGTCCGTGGGAAGTTTTTCCTTCTAATTTATGGGTTGGTAAGATATGTTTTATGTAATTTTATTTTTGTTTTTAAAAATAATGATGATCAGTAATTTTGTACATTATCTAATAAAATTTAGACAAATAAATAAATATTATCTTTTTTTTCCTCCAACTATTTTATCAAAACCATATATCCCTCACCATTGGATTTAAATTATCCTATTTCTTGGATATTATTGTGATAAGGATCAATATTCCCCTTCTCATTACCCTGCCATTGGATGGTCAAGCAAGTCAAATGGTTTTAGGAAGCCATTTCAAATGTCAACTTTATTAACTCCTAACTCCATAAACTACTGAGTGGACTCCCCAATCCTAAAATTAATAGTTTTATTTTTCCTCAACATTTTCCTCTCAATTACACCATGTATATCTTTAGCAGTCAACCCTTGATGTCAAATAAGTTATATCAACCAAATACTCATGTTATAATTCAATGGTAATTGATAGCACCCTAACAATGGTTGTTCATGCACTTTTAACTATGGTTAAATTCAAACCAAATTATTGGATGGCTATTGCAACTAAATATTTTATTGATGGATTTTGTCCGTTTATTCATGAATTTCCAAAATTTATCATCATGACATGACTGTTAATATTAAGTGGGATTACATAAGTGATTAACTATGACTTGGATATTATTTACGCATAATCCGATTTATTTTAGTTCTATCTTGCATTCTTGTAAGTTCAATAAGTATGTGATTGTGAAAAAATATCCATAATGAAATTTTCATGAAAGAGATTAAAATAAAATAAAGGGTATGATCATGAGCTTATAATACTATTTAGTTTATCCAGCGGTTGATAAGAAAAATTTTTACCAGGGGGAGAAACACCTTGAACCAACTGAGGTTTGATTTTACATCTTTCCACCTATCCACAATTGTTTCACCATGGATTGGTTTCATCTCGGCTCCAAACTAGAACTTCCTCTACTAGGTTGGGAGCTCCATCCATTATATATGTCTTTAACTCACACATGGATGAGGAGAAAAGGGGATTTACATAAAATAAAGCATGGTAACACAGACTCTACCTAATAATGAGCACAGAAGGAACTCATGAAAATAATTTAATTAAATAATAAATTATATGAATCAAATCTCATATAATAAGTCTCGTCTAGCTCATGATCATCCACATGGATTCAATGAATTATGCATTTAATAAAACTAGCATTAAATTCATAATCTTTCTTTTATAAGATAAATCATGTTAATATAAATTAATTTTTATCTTTAATTAATCAATCCTTTTTATATATAATCATTATCCTAATTTCCTTAAGATTATCATATATAATAATATATAAAAAATAAAATAAATTCATTTAAATAAACTTGGTACATAAATGTACATTGTAGGTAACATGGTAAATACCCATCTGAATCTACCAAAAATGTGTTATACTCATATATCATTTTACAACTATGATATATGGAATAAAAGACATATCATGTTCTATCTCAATGTGTACTTCACAGATGATTACACAAATTACATGATTTTGTAAACCACATGTTATGCTTCAATTCATGTCGAGTAACAATATTTAGTACGAATCGTACATGTTATACTGATATGAACATAATGTAGATATTAATTAAACATTTAAATATTTATGTATATTCAAACCTATCACATAGAATGTCATATCTTTATGACCACAGTCAAGTACCTGTCTCAAGGATTACATAGTACAATAAACAAATTTGAAATCTACGAAACTTGTATAAGTACACGACATGTAGATCCCATATACACGACATGTACATCTTTCATGGTATATCTGAGTTACATGCCTAGGGACTCTATGTGTGAAGTGTACCTTGTAAATTTGGAGTACACATCATTCCAATGGGCCACACATCATGTTGTCTTCGTTTTATAGGATCATCAATCGGGTGGGCTAGGTATGGAATACGCAACCCATCTCTTACTAGAAGGTATTACACGCTGTGTCCAATGGGCCACACAGCGTGTAGTCTGGAAGATAGTGCTTCATTTAATTATAGTCAACATGTGGTATAATTAATGTGGTAATTAACACATAATCAAAATTTTATTTCTTAATCAATATTTATGCGATGATAATGACTACATTATGTGTTACTCTGGTAATATGGTGTGTATTCTAGCGTCGCATAACCTCAAACTATTTCCCCATTGGATGAGTTTCTTGATATTATTTTAATCATAAAAATAAACATCTCAATTAGATATACGAGATACAAATGCAAAAGAATCAGGTCTCACAATTTATATTAAATGAATAATTAAACTGGAATTGAAAAACTAAATTATAAATGTGTAAATCACAAATGATTTTTTATATAATTATAAACAATTATGTTCCCCACTCAGATACCACTTGTAGGTTTCGGGCATAGCTGATGTGTAGGAGAGGCGATTCTAGACTTTTTTTTCATGATTAGTGAACAATTAGATATCTACAATAGTAAATATAGTGAAGTAAAAAATGGATCAACATGATCATAAAAGGTTAATCACATCAGAATCAAGAGAGGGAGATCAACACATATTGTTTATAATTAATTTTATTAGATAATTAATTGGATCTAAAGAATTCATTCTTCGTTGGAATTTCTAGTGGCAGATCTGTAGTGCACTGTCATTGTGTTTTAGTAACAAAGCGTAGATTTCCTCTAGTGGTGATCCACACATGTCCCATGAACCTCTGAATGTCACCAAAGGAGTCTCCAGCTACTAGCATGGAAGATCCTTGGGCTTACATCATCCGCCTTTGATCACCTTTAGAAACCTCTTCCAAAGAGTTATGCTTGATCCGATGGAGGATGATTGATCTCCATTATTGAGAGAATTCTTAGAGAATAGAGATATCTAGGCATGAGAGGTTTTCTCCAAATACATTGTGCATAACAGTATTGGCTAAAGAGAAAGTAACATAATCTGATATTTATACATCTAGGGTTAAAAAATTTATTATTCAAGTACCCATATTATTTATTTAATCCTAGGAAAAACTCATTTCAAATAATATTAGTAATATTATTATTTCTCGACATGTGCTTAACTGGTGAATTATAATTAAATATTCTTTAATTTAATAATATTCAAAATTAATTGTTTCTTACCAGACCATTAGAAATGATCTTCCATTACTCCGCAATATTTAACAAACATTGAACAATGAATTTTTATTTATGAAATAAAAATCATTGAATTATTCAACGATAAATGAATAAATATTATATTCACTAAATAAAAAATAAATATATATTAAATATTCCACTCAAAATATATTCTATTGAATAACTAATGACAAAATAAATGTGATCATGAATACATGAATAATTATTAAAACACATGTGGCAATAATATTTATTCAACCTATTAAATAATAAATAATAATATACTATTTAACTGAGATTCTGGATATACTTATTGTGTGACCCTATAGGCCTCTTTCTCATTGGAATTAGGTGAAGTAGCCTAAATTCCAAGGAAATTGTCTAATAAAACACCAATGAACCCACAGAGGATTAAGTTAATTGATCAATGACATATAACATTATATGAATTCTTACCAAGTAATATAATCTCGTTATCACAATATCTATCATAAACCAGGTTTCATGCTAGTTCCACCAACTTATTTTCTCGGTATCTCATTCGTTGACTTAAAAAAAAGAACATGTCTATAGAACACCATGTGCATGGATATATTTAGGCTATATCATTTCCATCAAAGGGCCTGGGATATTACTATCCATTAATAAATAAAAGGGATAAATCCATTCTCGCATTATTCATGAATGAAATATTACTAATGATACACCCAATGGATCCTACCTCACTGTGAACATCTATTGTCACGGTTTTCGTCTATACATCAACGTATGCAACTCAAAATATTCATTAATAATAGTCTTAAATCCAAAGTACCAATACACACATCTGTAGAATGGAACATCCAATGATACTTTTAATGGTGTATTTCTTATTAGTAGTTATCGTTCCCATAATATCTTACTAGATATTACCAAGGATGAAAACCATGAAAAGTTGCCTCAAATTACAACGAGTGTCCACCCCAGATAGCCCGTATCATTTTTCTCCCTCAAATTATATCATCGTACTTTAGAACATATATTCACGAATTGTGACATAGACCCTCTAGGTTCTCATCATTGTAGGGAACTAAAATTAAATTTTAATGTGACAACTACTCTTATGACATTATTGCATACTATGTCATGCAGAAGAAAAATTATGTTATGATAAGTAGTTAATTAATATACAAAACAATAAATTCATGTTTTTCGTAATGTACATAGATGTTGGTTGAAGGGAACCAATTCCAACATAATTCACCCTTACCGTATCAGTGGTCTATCCGACCTGGGGAACTACACTTTTATTTAACCTTCATCCTTTTGTTCCTCACCAAGCACAACAACCCTTAAATTTTTGAGAGCTCCTCCATCTCTTATCATATGATTTTATCATTCATCTCTATATGGAAATTTTTTTGCTCAGTGTTTTTCACATAAGATATCCACCAATAAGTGATCCAAACCTCTTCTTTTTTTTGATCATTTCATTCACCATATGGAATACTAAATCAATGTGGGGAAATATTCTTATTTTTATGGTATTTTTAATTATTATAATTTTATCCGTAATACATTGAATATGACGATGATACTAGATGAGGATCCATATACCAAGTTAAGATAGGTAGTTTAATACTTTTCCCTAAAATCCTTGTTTTTTTATATCATGAATTGTTGTTATACATGCTATAATTTGTAAGCATTTCCCAAAAAAACGAGTAACTAACTTTTTAATTAATGAGACATTGTTATAAATACTCCATTTTACATTGTTATTATTTGAATTATTATACTTTTATGAGGGCAAACACTTGGATGAGTTTATTCAATGCCTTGAATTTATAAATTTTTTATAACGAAACCACCATATATGTGTATTGTCATTAAAACCTATTTGTAATGTATTAGGGGAATCGAATGGAATGCAAGTGGCATGTCCATTTCATGTGACTCCTCTATAAATTAGGGATCGTTCCCTTCACAAAATGATATGTATAATAGTTATAAACCATTTATTGGATTATAACAATGTAGTATATAATATTTATTTTTATTAATATTTTACCTTGTACATCAGTCATTTTGAAACTGTCAAGGAAAATTTTGGACATGACTCTTTGTGCTTCCCTGACATGTGATCTCGAACATGAAGTTTCACATCATTTATTAGATGTCTAATAAGATGTTTCACACCATTTAATTGAAAATAATTCCTCACGTTCCCTTGTATATGATATTGAGTATCGAATATCACATAATTTATTGGGATTTTAGAACATTATGATTTGTATCCTTGGTTGAATGCTGGGTTGATGACTATTTTTAGAGTATGAGACTTTTATGAATAGGCATATAGACCTTGTTTTCTTACCTCAAAACCATTCTTATACCATGTATCTATATATATTTCTATATATGTTTATACTAATATAGTATATATATTTACCCACATAGAAATATATATACACATATATATATGTGGTGACATGTCTTCAGAGATATTCCGACATAAGACAAATAAGGTAGAGTCAGACAGTGCGTGCTTTAGGAATTGAGATGACTTGGTTACAACTTCCCTCACTATGTTAAATTTTTTATACTTAAACACTACTAATTTTATATTCAATGACATAATATTACTAGAAACCATTTATTTTGACCTACTCTGTTTTACTCACACCCTGTTTAGGACACTGATTTGTGTCTGAACAAATCTCAAAGTTTCCTAAAAGGGACAAAGGGATGAATCCAGGTATGGATCCATGATATTCATTACTAGTAAGTAGTATGGGAGAAAATAACCGATATTATGTTCATGATTCTACTGAGTATATCTTGGGCAATTTTTTTTCTTTTATTTTTGTAATTTTTGTTTAAAATTTCTACTTCTATGTTCCCCTAAATTCCTGTTTTTTTATATAATAAATATATAGAATAATTTTATTAATGACTCCAGTTATTATTTATTCTTGTAAATTATATCTTAATTGTTTATGATTTTACATTTCATTTTTATATGGATTCTGTTATTTACAAATATAATGGATCATTGTATTCCATCATAATAAAATGTGGTACTGTCTCCCCCCCCACACACAATTACAAAACCCTTCAACTACATGGCAGCCTCCGACGTATGAGGAGGTGCGTTTAAGGCCATATGAACTACCAGGTTTTGTATCTTATGATTGAACTGGGTCCGAAAATTATAGTGATAATCACCTCTTTTAATAAATTTTATCATAAAAATGTATATATATATATAACATAATTATATATAAATATGAAAAGAATATAATTGTTTCATTGAATGGAAGTCTAAAAATAAATTATTCTCATGTTCACTGTCTATATTGTTTGATTTTAATGGTATTAGAGAACCATACCTAAAAGAAAAAATTATTAATTTTCATTATATAAAACATATATTTAGTGATATTGAAACTAATATGGGATCAACACCTAAAATATTTGTGAATTTTTTTTATATAATAAGAAATGGGATTCAATGATTTAATCCAACTCCATATCAATGAGTCAGACACTGGGGATATTAATAGTTACTAAAATTATCCAAGATATACACTAAATATATAAAAGTGTGTTTTTATTTCAATTAGACTATGTATTTATTTATTTTATTCTATGTTTTCATGTTGTTCTAATTCTTTAACATAGATAAAATTGATTCATTTACTAGACATAAATTTCACATGGTTAGTCAAAATAATTATCTTATAAGGAAGAATAATATGATTTAATATCCTATTTAATAAGGTTTTGATATTTTATATATTTCCATAATAGGGTATGGATTACGAGATACTATATCGATGACATTAGTTTCCAGGAAAATAAAATATAGAGATACAAGAATAGTCAATAAAAAAAATTGGAACCCTAAAATATGAAATAAATAATAAATGTTTTGGGTTATTAGTCTATGAGGAAAATCATGGTTAAGATGATGAATTTTTATTAAATTAGTAATCACATAAGGAAGATAAATCAAATATTTAAAAATTTAATTATGATGATGTACATATGATGGAGGATAAGATAGTTTATATATTGTTAAAAAGTGTAAATAATGTTTTATGTACTATTAGAGGATTCTATATGAATACTAAAAATGAAATAGTGGTTAAATTATTTCTAAAATTCTTCCAAATAATTTTGATTATTATTTCATTGAATTAGAATATTGGTACATTTATTGTAACACTATTGAAAATCATTACAATGTATTGAACAATTTTTATATGATGAAGTATTCATAATTATGATGGTTTATAAAATAGAAATGAATAAATTAATTTATTTCTATGAATGTTTAATGTATTCATAATAATTATAATTAATCGTCAATGTATTAAAATATTGATTATGGTGATAAAATCTCATAGAATGTGTTGAATTTATCTAAAAAAATATAAGGTAAATGAAAAATATAATGGAATTATACATTAAAGCCTCTTTATTCTGAATTGTTTCGACTCTTATTGTGAACTATATAAGGAATGCATAATTTGATATCAATAATGATGAAACACGAAACTATGTTCTTCAGGAAAAAAATAACATGGAAAAAAGTCTACAAGGTAAAAAAAAATAAAAAAAAATGATAATATGTCATCTCAAATAAAGTGTATAATTTTTTATCCTAATAATTATACGAAAATAATTATTATAGTAGTGACATGGAAATTAAATGTTAATGTAATGATATTTTAATAGTATTTCACAAGAAAAAGTAAAATAAAATTATTTATGTAAATAAAAAAATTAATGGTTCATAAGAATATAAATGTTACAAATGCTAAGAGTTTTATGTTTTTGTAAAAATTAATCAATTATGGTATGGTATAAAAATAATAAAATATTCCCCCCAAAACCAAAATGGGGATTATGTTTTTTATCAAGAATGGGATGAAATTATAAAAATACATCTATGATTTTAAATTTAAATTAGCTGAAAAATGATTCATGATAAAAAAACATTACAAACAATTTTATTCTAAAGATAATGAAAGTATAAACACTATGTTAATGTTAATGAATTCTATGAAATAATATAAGGAACTCAAAACTCATTTTTAATAGTGAAATACTTGTATGGATTCCATCAAAACAATTATAAGAAGAAAGTGTCTTCAAACAAGCCAAATGAATAGTACATCCATAAAATTTTTCCAAACATATGTAATAAATAATTTATTGTTTAACAGAGAATATATAATAATTTGAAAATATGGAATGAATATTTTTATCACAAATTTTAAGAATAAATACATTTTATGGAAAACTATTTATAATGACGAATTATATAAAATAATATTTAAAACAACTAGTCATAAATATTTTTAAATTAAAGATAATTTTTAGAAGGGGAAAGAATACATAAAATTAAATAATCTAAACTACTCTTGATAGAACAAATTTTATGTGAGTAAAATTGGTTTTTTAGATATTCTAGCAATTGTGATTTTCTGGTAATTATGTAACATTTTACAATATAATAATAAATATATTATTACATTAATTAGTTATTTAGGAGGGATAAAACCCAAAAACATTATGAAAGTTCTTTCCTTGAGGTAATATTGAAATACAGATTTCAATAATAATAATAATTAGTTACCCGAAATCAGATTGAGATGCGAGAAGAAATATCGTAGTTATGATGAGTTTTTTTTATCATATTCAGAACTGAATTGAATTATATGACCATCAATATATTTTTAATGAATTTAATTTATGTATATGATTTCATAGTAATAAAAGTAGTATTAAAGAATCTAAATAAATATAAGCCTTTGATTAATTACACAGGTTTCTCATAACATGCATTTGGAGATCCTAAGGTACTTTAGTGGTTAATAGATTGTTTAAAATCATCAAATGAATTACCGAAACCCCAAACCTATATTTACATTTTATTTGTAGGGCTACTCATGAAAATATTACATAATGTTTTAATTCAATAAAATTTGGTTCTCATATCATAAATTAGATGAAACACGAGTACCCTTCTATAACAACACATATAACTTTTATTTAACATTGTCCAAACATATTTAAACATCTGGATACATATAACATATTGAAATTAATTTTCAGATTTTAAATATTTCAATGCCATAATTTAAGCACCACATTAATCTCCCAAAGAATATTTACACATCTCATGCTCTATAGTTTTATGTCATTTAATCATGAATATATCATACAGATTAAATATTATACAATGGGTATCTTATTCACATTTATATAGAACACATTCATAGTTTAATTCTTAATTACAATTTTAGTTTCTATATTTTAACACACAATAGTATAATATTTAGGTGGAACAATCATACTGAACATAGAATATTTAATTTAATATAAGAATAGTAAATGTTCCAAAGAGTTTCAAAAAAACAAGTAAAACCCAGCATACATAGATCATAGACGAAATAGTATTTTTACTTTTTTTCATTAATATAATTAATTTTATTCCCTAGGAACATTTATTTGTATAATATTTTTTAAAATAAATTTAACACCTAATTATATTTTATAAATGTTCTTACATGTTATAAAACATTACATAAACATAATTTATTATTAAATAGTATAAGATCATCAAACTCTACCTAATATCCAAAAACTATAAAAAAATGCCGCTTTTATATTTCTTAGGGTTCTATAAATTATATTATATCAATAGCATAAACAATTTGAGTCAATATGTATTAAATTCCTTAAAAACAAAAAAAATGAAAATATGTAATAAATATTTTTAAATACAGTGACTGTTCTTCATATTTTTGGGAGTTACAACATGTTTATTCTAAAGAGGATTTATCTACTATATGGATCTGGAGAAATATTTAGATTAAAAAAATTCTTTTAAATAAACAAAAAAAACTCAAGTTACTCCTTTTATGTTTTTTCACAATTCCATAAAATGTGTTTAATTTATCAATAAATTGTATTATTAGCTCTGAAATAGGTGAAAAATAATAATTGAGAATGAAACAATTTTATTTACTAATTAGACAAACTCAGAAGTGCATTAAAAATATTTATTTGAGAAGTATGTAATAGTGGGATATTAGTAATTTTGTAGGTAAATCATGGTTATGGACGATGAAATCAGATAATGGTAAGATTAAATGTCTCACCTACTGGACAAAGTTGGTTCAACCCCTAACTTATGTTTCATCGTTAATTTCTAGAACTTTTTCACTCCCTTTAATGAATTTTAATACTAGAACATTAATATGTAATATGGATAGAACAAAATTTCAAAATATGAATTTCATGTGAGTAAATTTACTACATTAAATATTTAATAAAAATATTTCCACATGTTCAATAAATTGTTCATTACATGTTTTGAATGGTTATATTTAATAATTTGACAATATAATTAAATAAATATTATATATAATAAATCATTTCAATTAATGATTAATTAATCTATATTTAAACATTTATATTTACAACCCACATTTCCTTTTATATCAATTGGAATGGTCATGACTATTGTTGTTTTATTAAAATAAATGATCTTGAAGTATAAATACACCATTTAAAAACAATATTCAAAAGGGATTGATGTATTTTAATCAACCATATTAATTTACCATTTTTATTATTTATAAAAAGCTAATGATTTTATGTATGATATGTGGATATTTTATGTAACGGCTCATCCATGATAGGATCCCTTCAAGGATGTTAGTGAATCTAAATGTGACCATTGATGTCTACCATTAATAGTGCATTGGTTAGGGACAAAAAATTATTGTAAAAAGGATATAAAAATGGGAGTTATTAATCTCTTAATTCCATAAAAAATATTACCACAAAAAATAAAATAAAATAAAAATAAAAAATTTAGATATCCAGATAATTCATGTAATTTCAGTTAGAGATTGAAGTCTCAAGATAAAAATATGAAAAGTAATGGCTCATATGGAAGTGACTCCAACTGAAAAAGAACCACCACACTATGAACTAGTAATGTTCTACTCTATCACAAAACTCAAACTATAAATATTTTTAAATCTATATATATACTAAAGTTGGATTTACCCTAGATTATGTTTCACCCATATACACTTCATCATCACCCAAAAATTGTTTCCCCCACTCTGAAATCGCGACCACACTTATGCAGCCATGAGACATCTACTCTTGCCTCCAAATTAGGGTTTTCTGTCTTCTCCTCATCCCACCTTGAACTCCACGTTATACCATGCTTAGGGATTTTGGTGAACCTATCCCCTTTTTGAACACCCAGGGTCATCTTCTTCACCTATGCTTCCTAGTGAATATTTTTACTCACCAAAAGACATTATTCCTCCCTCTAAAGCTTGTGCAACCCCGATTGTCTCCCTATGCCACTTGTGTTTTCTCTTTGAACCATTTAGGGTTTCCACCACGTGAGGTATCCCTCTACTTCATTCATTTTCCATCCACACCTTCAAGGCTTTCTTCCATACGTAGTTTCCCCTCTATCTCCACTTGCTTCGCCTCCATCATCCTCACTTTCTATATATTCTCCCCCTCTTCCTCCACCTACGACTCCTCCACACCTTCTATGGTTTCAAATTACACTATGGGATGGTGATTTTCATCGACTCTATCTATATAAACCATAGATTTATACTATTGTAACCTTGGTGCATTTCTAAAACACCTCGGGCTCTCAATTTTAGTTCCCTATATCTATGTTAACCCCTAAATTTTTACTACTATTACCCCCAATCCCCGTAACTGGTAAAAATATTTCCTCACCCACGAACTTCAATGAAAGGTGGTTTTAAAGGCTGAGATCAACTGATATTGGACTTGTTGTATCTCACTGTAGAACATCTGATGAGGTACCAAATTTTGGTCCATAAGAATTTGTTCTTTTTGACTACACGGTGCCCGCTACATAGATTGAAGATGATAACTGGGCTACTATGTTCTCCAACATTGTGGATTAGGCTTAGAGTTGATTACATCCGAAATTATTTATAAAATGACTCTGCGAACTCAAGATGGTACCCAGTTTTTTTATTGTGTATATGTTTCCATTCATTATTTTAATTTTGGTAACTATTATTATTTTCAATACACTATAGAAATGTTTCCTGTTAATAAGTTATGTTCACAATTTTTTCATGGATGGAATTTTGTGTCCATTTTTTTTATGTTGTGTTCACTATTAATATGTTTCATTAACTATAAATTTATTCCACTATATATGTGTTTCTATTCTATTTCATAATATTGTATTCCCTATTAGTTTGTTCATTGTTAATATGTTGTGTTTTCACTACATATGTTTTTCTAGCATTATATATGTTCTAAAACTTCATGCTTATAGGATATGCAGTTTTCAATGTGTTTTCAAACATAGAATAGAGCCAAAATTTCTCTGATTACCTTAAATTATCAAATGTATTTTTATATTATTACTTGTATGACGTAATTAATGAGTGTGCCTCTTCTTTTTTTCTTTACAGTGATGGATAATATGAAGCATATTCATTTCAATTGATAATTCTTTGGGGGATGAAAAAAGGATCAGATACCATACTATCTCTCAATCTACATGAATTCTATGAAGCGGGTACTCTTCAGTTTGACTTTATTGTATAATATACATACACATGTTGAGAAAAAGGGATTTATTTTTTAGTTGATGCAGATGTAATGTGTAATGAGGTTTTTTTCATGGGAACCACTGGATAATTCTGAGTCACCCACTATATACACATCTAGGTTTGGTCTATATTTTTTGGATTGATACAAATTCATTAGATTATATTAAGAACTTTCATGTGGTTTTATTATTTCTCTTCATATTAACTTATAAAAAACATAGGTACGTTGATTATATATTTTAATGTTGTAGTATTGTTTCCCTTAATATGTTTTGTTCTACTATATATGTGTTTCAAACTTTATATGTGTTCTAAAATTTCATGCTCATAGGATATGTAGTTTGCAATGTATTTTCAAACATATAATAGAGCCAAAATTTCTCTTATTATCTTATAATTTAATTATATGTTTTTATTCTTACTTATGTGACCTAAATCAGTGTGTGTGCCTCTTCCATTTTTCTTTGCAGTGATGGATAAGATGAAGCATATTCATTTCAATTGAGAATTCTTAGGGGGATGAAAAAAATGATCTGATACCATACAATCTCTCAAGCTAAATGACTTCTATGAAGTGGTTAGTCTTATTTTTAATGTTACTGTATATTATACATAGATGTTTTAGGCCGAAGGGTTTTACTTTTGAGTTGATGTAGATGTAATGTAAAATGAGGTTTTTTTCATGGGCACCACTCAATAATTATGAGTGGAAAGCGATATACACCTCCATGTTTAATCTATGTTTTGTGGGTTGATACATATTCATGAGATTATGTAAACAACTTTCATGTGTCTGTATTGTATCCCATTATTATCGCTTATTGAAAAATACTAGGTACCTTGATTCTATATTTTCATGTTGTTGTATTGTTGCTTTTAATTATATTTTTATATTATAAAAAATTGCATCTATATTAAATAAATTAATGGTTTTTTAAAATAATTATCAAAATTATTTCCCAGTACTTAAGACTTATTTTCATTGAAACAAGAGGTATGGTTTAGTTTTATTTGGCCACAATGTCTGTGAATCACTTCTGGAAACAAAATAACATTTTAATGTTGATAAAACTATGTTTCTTCATGTTCATTAAATTATTTTTATGAATTATGTACCGATTCTACCCAGATGATGATGGTTTTGGTGGAAAAAATGGATCCCTGAACCACTGTCCAATGTTGGGTAACAAAATCTATAGTCATCAATTCCAGATATTTCTAGAGAAATAAATGGGATAACAGGATCATATCTTTATAGGACTGGTATTAACAATGGTGATGGGTTTAGTGGTGTACTTCAATATTTGGCCTATAGAGTACACCATCTCTTCCAATGAAATGGATTTGATTCGACATTCAAGTGGTTGATATTTCCACTAAGTGTCTGCAGAAGGTGATTGAGGTGAAGGAGTCTTTTTAAAAGAAGGTGGGGGATGCCATGAGAGAAATTGAGGATCTTTAACTCTTATAGATGGGGAATTATGGGCTGTATCAGTGGGTGGAAGCAATGAGATGAGAGTTGGAGGAAGAGAAGTTGAAGTGCAGATTGGATGTAGGCATATTTTCATAGTTGGTGGTAGGATAAATGTGCATATATATTTATTTGGTTTACTTTAATGATTTTAAATAATAGTAAATACAGTATATCTCTATAGGAAGGGATGATATAATTTCAGCAGGTTAGAAGTTTTATCACTATTTTTAATCAGTGTTATGTTCTTTAATTTATAGAATAGTAACTACATTTATATATCACATGTTTATTGTTGTGGAGCGCCTATGAAATAATGATAAATCAAGTACTGTTACCATTTTATATTAGAATTTTTTTCTTAACCATCTATATGGACATATTTTCAAATGAACCATTGATCATCTCAAATAATACTAGTTTGTTGTCTCTAGATTAATATAATATAGTTCTGATTGAAACTAGGATTATCAAGAACCTATTACAGATGAAGATTTTTTATAAATCCCTTGAAATCAAACTGTATGAATACTTCATGTGAAATATGTTGTAACCAATCCACTTGTAGAACAAGTCTTCAATCTTGAGTGCAATAATAGTACTAACTTAAAGCAACATCAAAAATTGCAGTCCATGAAGTTATTATGCCACTAATTTCAACTACATTAGAGTCCATGAAACGTACGTTGAGACAAATGATGTTTTTATATTGTATCCTTTGGGTTGGTATCAAGACTTTGCATGCATAGTGCTTAGCGGGTGCTTATGGTGATGTTAGTCCCTTCACATCTATTTACTTCAACCTCACCCAACCAACTTATCCAACCCTTTGATTTCATTATTTTTAGTTACATGACAATCATTCCAACTTTAAATATTTTAATGATCATATTTTAGTTAATCCATTTGAATAATTTTCTCATTTATGTAATTGATTTCACTATCATCAATATCTAATATGAATTTATATTCCATATTAATTCAACTAAATATTTACTCCCCTATTTATGATTTCTCTAAAATTTCCCTAACATTAATTCCATTATTATGTACCGCTAATTCTTGTTCTAAATATATTTAATATTAATATTAATTATTAATTTAAAAATTGGTATTCTATTAATGAAAATAAGAATTTTTTTATAGCGTCGTGCGAATGCACGGGTAGAGTACTAGTAGTATATAGAATATGGGATGATCATATATTTATACTCGATATGTTACTCTTTTAACTCTCTCATGTAAATATTTAATAATTATAGTAAATCCTCAGTAAAAAAATATTAAAATTTATTCATAACCAAAACCAGGTCATCTATAACATGACCTCACAAATTCATTCTCACTAATTCTATATATAAGATAGGCAATATAATGAGAAAAAAAATACATTGTGAAAAGTACCCCCACACCCTCTTTACAATTGAACCTATCACCCTCACTCCCCAATGTCGTGTCTTGGAACATCCATCCATTACATATATATATATAACAAAACTATAAAATATATTATTATAACAATAGCCGTAAGCTATATACTAAAACCACTTACCACATCATCAAAACCGTAATAATTTCACCACATAGATGAATCATAAATAACCCCAACCACATTCCACTAACCTCATGACCGTATCAATCCCCTATCCACACAAAAAACAGCATTATTCCATAACAATACCATATAATGAGATAGAATAATTGAATCTCATCAAATATTATCCAATCTATGTTTGGAAGAGACAGTAGGGACAATAAAGTAGTTAGTCATTTATATCACCCACATCCCCAATGTTGGGGGTACAAAAAAAATCTAAAATCACATTTGGTAATTGGAAATTTTTTCAGCTCACGTGGTGGTGAATACGAAAAAAAAAGATAATAGTTCATATATATAACACACAGTCCGAGTCAAGGGTGTAACAACCCAAAATTTCACTATGTATTTCCTTTAAATAAATATTATATTTATTGGTTTTTCTATATACATATCATAACTAAAAACAACCAATTAATATTAGAATAAAATTATTAATATATTATAATAATAACAAATTGTATAGTGAATAAAAATATAGTAATAAATAAATTTTTGTACATTTAGATGATAAAAAAATAATACAAAAAAATATTCTTCTTCCTCAAATAATTGAATAAAGTGTTAGTAAATTAAATATACCATTTTTTATGATTATTGTGATAGTATAAGATATAAAATTATATGATCTATTATATTAACATTATTTAAATTTAAATTTTTAATAATGTAATGAAACAACCTTGAATTTTATAATGAAAATTTTCACTCTATATATATAAATTTCTTATATCTAGTCATGTGTTATTATATAAATAAATTCCACTGCATGATTGAACCAACAAAATTTTATAATTTTCAATTGAATGTTAATATTAGTGAATAAATATTTCCATAAAAATTAAAAGTGATATATTTTTAAAAAAATAGAAAATATGATAAATATAATATGAAAATTTGGATCATCACGATCACCTAGAGTGATGAAACCCACAAAAAATGTATAAATATAAAAAAATAATAGTAATTAAATATTTATTTTGAAAATGAAAATATATGTAATTTTTAGTGAAAAATAAGTGAATTAATATTGAATGAAAATTGTGGTTATGCATAGAAAGAAGGGAACTATATGATTATTACAAATATGACTGTTGGATTGGTAATCCCAACATTGGAATTGTAGTTTGACATTTGGAATTGTAACTATATGATTAGAATAGTAACATTACTAATGTAATTATAATATAATATTAATTTATATCATAAAATTAAAATATTTTAAACTTATTCAATGGAAGAAATAAATAATTGTTTTAAAAATAATGAAATAAATATTTTTATTTTTTAACCATATATGAAATTTTTAATTTTTTAGATAAATATAAAAATGTAAAATTAGGATTATTTTTTAAAATGTATTTATAAAATAATATTATGTTTCATTATAATTATTATATAATTTTATGAGACCATTAAATTATTTAATGGGGTGGAGAAATGATCATTATATGAAATTTGATATTTTTTAAATATAATATTTTTTTTTCGAAATTTAGATTCCTCATTTTATTAAAATTATTTTCATAAAAGAGATTTTATTATTAAAATCTACAATTTTATATATTTTTATAGGGAATTTTTTAATTTTTTGTAATTCTATTAATTTCTAGGGAATAGGAAAATAGGAAAAGAAATTTAATAATTCATATTATACGTGAATTAAATGAATAAATGAGTCATTATTGTGGTAAGTTACCATATTATGGACTATAAAAGCCTAAATTACATTATTTAGTAACAAAATACAATATGATTGGTAGTATTTTGAAAAAATAATTAACTAATCAATATTATACTCAAAGGAACCTATCTCGTCCCCTTAAAAATACCATGCTCACCTCCTCTTCTCCATGGACATATAACTTCCTTATCTTACTATGGATTTTAAAAATTATTTCCCCATATCATTCCTATAACGCCCCGACCCAAGAAGCCTAGAGTCGGTGCATTATTACATAACATTGGCATGATCACAAAAGAACAAGTCTCGAAAGACCGATTAGTTAAGTAGCATTAGAAGTGATAGATACATTTATAATGTTTAATTTACATCATTAAATGAAAAACTATGACAATATTGTTTCCATAGACCACACTCATATCCCCTCAGACTATCCCTGCAGGTAAGTCATAATATACTTCTTCACATCCTGGGAAAACAGAAAACATAAAAAGGGGTGATCCCAGATGCTCAGCAAGGATAATAATATAGCGGAAACTATCATAAATAAGTATAAACATTTAAGGAAGTGTATAAGACTAGAACAAAAGCCTTTTAAACTTGAACTTCAGCATAATATGGAAAATATAAAATAAAATAATGCCATTTACTTATTCACATGGATATTCAACTAGTCTAACAATCACATGCAATATAAATAACCACTTTCATAAAGATGGAATGCATAATGCCAGACTATCATAACCACGTAGCCAGGGCCTCATGCCAAGACTACAAATAAGATTTGGTCAAGGCCTCATGCCAAGACACTAGTTTGTCTAATGACACCAAACAATGCATTGAGGAGCTATAAAAGGCTCCAGCCGTCACATAATAAGTCCAATGCATTACTCATATGAAAATTTTGAAACATAACATAAACATTTTAACCGAGACTAGCATACGAAATGTCAATACTTTATCCACAAACCATGAATAGTATAAAAATAACACATCCACAGTCAAAAATAACTCATTCAATACAATATCTAATATTGTATTGTAACAAATTATCCTCAATCGATAATAATGAAGGATATTGACATATATGAAAATAATCATCAAATCTATTAGAGATAAATATCCCCCTTTTTCTTGAAATCATTTAAAAGTCACACTATTTGTCAGGAAGCCATTTAAAAATAGATTTTTGAATCAAAGTGTCCCATTAATCTTTGAAACATTAAAAATGAGTTTTAATTTTAAAACTATAATGTGCATATAAAAAACATGTTAAAACCATTTTTAAAACATGGACATTAATGAGAAAGATTTAAAATAATAAATCATTAAAACATTTAAAATGACATTTTAATTAGAGTTCCTAACCAAAAGTGAGACACTTGAATAAAAATAATTGAAGTAATAAAAACATTTTAATATCATGAGAATAAATGGATTCATGATATACTATGTCAAAGTTCATTATATACAGCATATAAAAGTGAATTGGTGTATAACAACAAAGAAGCCTCAATGGAATGTAATTTGAGATGAAATATCTTATAAATACTGTATCCTTAGGTTAAGGATAAATCAACGACATAATTATTTGTTAAAAATATAAATAAACTCAATATGATTGGATATTCAGTGTAAATTAATTAGAGGACATTCACACATATTCTTGTAAAAACAACACCAATGAATTGGATGTTTAACTCAATAAATGGAGATTGAGTTAAAATTACTCTTATCATGTTCGTATCGATGACTTGAGAATATATCAATGGAGTGATTATGTGTATCAAAAGTATATCCACATTAAGGGGGGTGGAAATTATGACATAAGCAAATGTATAGTGATTCCACACATAATCTTGGAGTAAAATAATCAATGAAGTATGCGTAAATCCAAATGAGTGGAAATTGAAATTTCAAAATCCCTTTTTGACTTGTTAACATAAGAAACATACACCCATAAAAGAATGATCATACAATGATGATGTAAATATCCATAAATTAATGTATATTACACAATGAATATAATCATGGTCAGTACACACAATAAATAAGTAGTGAACAATGGAATTCTCACGGAATTAAACATGAGATAAGAAACCCCTTACCTTGTACTTTTTCCTTGGTCGAGGGTATGTTAACCTCCTGTATAATGGTGAAATAATTTTTATTGAATTATACAATAATCATATTCATTAATATGATATCATATATTAACTTTTATCATTGATTTGTTAATAATATCTTAGTATTATCGTTGTTTCGGGTGTTAATGGGTTCATTTTCCTTTATATTCATTGTTATGTGAGCCATATTTGTTTTGAATGGTATGTATATTATTCATATCCATAATGATATAAAGTCCTTAAACATTATTTTTAATCATCAAATTATAATTATACTTGAATGGATACGATGGGGAATGAATCTCATTGCGTTCGTGGAGACGGTAGTCCGTACATACGCACAAGCGACAATATCATTCTTTTGATATTAAAATAATATATAATTGGATGTTATATAATATATATAGAATCATTATAATGTTATATTTATTATTTAAATGAATTATACATCATTATTATACCAATCTATATAATAATATGTTGAATAACAATTACCCCACGATGTGGATACGATAGGCCGTACGTACGCACGTATGGTGACATATCATTCAAGGGGTGGATAGAATAATGAATTTGATTGTTACATATTTATAATAACATCACGATATATATAATATACTGGATTTATTATTTTTTAAAGGGAATAAAAATGAAGAAGAAGTTGAAGAAGAAAGGAACTTGAAAAAGGGTGGTGAAAACAGTACCTCTTCTTCGGGTTCTTCCTTTTGATTTGATCAAAAGGGGTCCTTAGGTTGTATTTATGATCAAAATAAGGCCTCTAGGTTAAATTAAGGGATGTTTAGAGAGTATTTGGGCAGGGTTTGTCCGATCCAAATGTCTTTGAAGGTGTGAATAATTGGTTAGAAGTGGTGTCTTTTATAAGGGGGAGGAGGGGATCTTTAGGAAAAACTTAAAGTATTAATTTATAATAAATTCATATTCGGCTTCTAATGGCTGAAAAGTTTATTATTAAAAGTATATGGTGGTTATGGGTGGGAATCATTTCAACCAATATATTTTAGACAGGTTTGGGTCATTATATTAAACTTATCATTTAGTTTTAACTCTTAGTTAATTAGTTGGACATTTACCATGTCACTTTATATTTTTATATTATATAGTTAATAAACAAACTATATACATCTAAAAGACACCCAAGTGGTCCATTAATAATACACCTATAATTATATACGTCCTTTGTCCCAACCTTAGATGTTTAGTAATAGAATATGAATTAATAACATAATATTTTTTATAAAAACTCTTCTATTTCAATTTTGACACTATTTGGTATTTGTGTTTGATAAATTCATAACAACATTATTACTTAGAAAACAATTCATATTACCAATCCTAATATGTCATATTAACCTAGAAAATTATTTTAATTCATAAAAAGTCTCATATTAAACTTATTTGGGCATTTATAATATCAATTATTTTAATATTTCTTTAATTAGGTAATTACTGCATCACCATTGTGTCATAAATAAATTAAATTATTCAATGACTAGAAATTATAAATAAAATATCATCATGTAGGAAATATTCTTATATTTATAATGAATATTTAAAATATAATTTTTTTATGTATAACCCTATATTAAAAATGTTTTAGTAATTAAACTTTGATTTTAATTCTTTTAACTCTTCTTTGAATTAAATAATAATAAATGTCATAATCTTATCCAAGTGGACCTAAATGATAATATTTTATTCCTATGGTTATTTTTGGTCGAGATACACTTGCCCAATATAATTGGAACATGTGTTAGGGTAATATTAATATCATTTTTACCCTTAATTACCCTATTTACCTTTAACTGTGGTAAATAAAAGTAAAAAGTTACTATTCACCAAAAATTATTTTAATCTCATTGAACCACATTTTACTTACTGATATTAACCATTTCTCTCTGATTTTTGAAATTACATTCACATAAGCGGTAAAATTACGTTTTATGAGAATTTGCAAATTCTCCTAGGAGGTGGGTAAAAGACGGTGAAAAGTTCAATAAAATTTTTATATATCTTAAATTAATATAAATTGACTCCAATTAATTACATAGAAAATATATAGGTATTTTGTATCTATTTTGAACTAAAATAAATTTAAATAAAATAAATAATTATTTAAATAAAAATTCGGTTTTAACTAATAACTCACTGTTTTTCACTATTCATCAAAATTTGAATGTTTTTAGAAAAATACCAAAAATTCATCCTAATATAATTTTGATATTATGAATTCAAAAATGAATTATATTTTACCAAAATAAAAACATATAAGTGGCATTAATTAATTTAAATTTAATTCCCGTTGTTAAAACAAAGAGCGTATTTTTAAGAAACCATAACTATCAAAAGATTGACACTTGCTTATATCCAGTTTAAATGTGAAATTATGTCCAACGACCAAAATTATATTAAATATTAAAAATATAATCTAATTATACTTTCAAATCACTCAAATGCATAATTTATCACTATTAATTATTAGGATTAAAAAATTTGTTTTTAATTAAAATTTAGAAATTTTCATTGTTCATCAAAATAAGAAAGTTATTAGAAAAGTACCAAAAATTCACCCTAGGATAATTTCGATATTCTGAATCCAAAAATGAAGTTATTTTTGAAAGATAAAATGTATAAAATTTCAAAAAGTGGGTATTAATATTCATAACTGCTAGTTTGATTGGTGGTGGTGTGTTAGAATCTCTAAGTCGCATACAATGCAAGACATTTCATTATTCAAATGGAAACGTACCGTGGAAGCTTGGGGTGTTACATTCTCCCCTCCTTCAATAAATTGTGTCCTCGCAATTTATAAAATTGGGCATGAGAATATAATGGAAAGTCCCACATCAGAAAAAGAGTCAATAAAACTATCACTTTAATATAAAGAAAGAGAAGTATAAAGGTCACCAAATATAACCCATACTAGAATTCCATGTAGGAAAACATGGATATGGACGATAAACCAAGTTCCAAGTTCTGATGGAGAGGGATAGAAAACATGATCAGGAGAAAGTTAACAATAAGAAAACCACAAACTTCTGTTGGGACAAACGGTCATTAGTCTCCTAGTAGGAAAAGTAAACGGACATCATTTTTTTAAGTTACATTAAATAAATATGAGGAATTAATTTATGATATTGAATAAGTACATAAAGAGATATACTCACTTTTTATGTAGAGTTTCATTCTTTAATAAATTTCTATTACTAACTCATTTTTTTGAATGATGAGTATTTAAGAATACTTGGTCACACTGGAAGAGCTAGAATAAACTTCTATAGAATAACATGATCCACGTAAGATAAACTATATATTTACCTTGTATTTAGAGATTAATCAAAACAAAAATGGTTAGTATAAGATATGATGATCCCTCAAAAGTATATTCCACTAAAAAAGAAACACAAATCATAATTTCTAAAATTAAACCAACAATACCCCAAAGTTAAATAAATACCATTCAATAATGAATTGTCCTAAAAATCCTTCAATATAATCCAAACTAATATTGAAACCCAAAACATAGAAGAATTTGGTTATGTAGTCTTCCATGTTAAATTTTATCTCCAAATGACATCAAATACTCTTAAAGTCCCATACTTAAAAGTAATTAACCTAATCACATATTCCCTATTATAGGTTAATCATTTCCATAAATAACCCAAATTACTATAAATCCACAATAAAAATATAGATAAAAATCCACCATTACTCCTCAAATGAAATCCCATAGTATTATATTTTCCTTGGGCATATAGTGTTCCCAACAAAGAGAACATCTTACAAATAACATTTATCACTTAATCACCAAATCATTTTCTTATACTAAGGGTATTAATTTGATAATACATAAGATCCCAAAATAAACTTGTTATTGATAAAAAAAATCATTAAACTAAAAATAATTAGTTAAACTAACCAGGGACTTCACATAGTCTAGTGGTAGGCGATAAATCCCAATCGCACTTTGGTTGTGGGTTCGATTCCCACATCTTTGTCTGACACGATGGGTTGTCACAAGGTCTGCCTGTTTTCCTTTTTCAAAAAAATTATTTTATAACATTACCAAAATGAGATAAATTCCTCAAAATAACCATAACCTAATTTTAACTAGAAATGTTATCTCAGAACTTTCATTTTCATCCCAAAATATAATAAATTGTAATTGCCTCAAACCCAATGATCATATAAAACCAAATGGTTACTTATAACTATATCCACAAGAGAAGAGATAAGTCTTCCTCAAATATCATTTTCACATGGAAAACTGCAGGGTTACAAATAAAAGAGAAAATTATTCCAAAGTAATTCCATCAACAAGGGTCACTAATACTTTTAAACATTTCTCCAAACATTTATTTCCACATAGATTCTTCATTGATCAAGAAAATATCCTATAGAATAGGGCATTCACTCGGGTAATTTACAGGTCCCTTACATTTACTGCAAATTACTGTAAATGGAATCTAGGGACTATTTTTATTTTCTTCCATATTACCCTTCATTTTTGCGCGACAATTCTTTTATTTATGACCTTCTTTCCCACACGTAAATCATTTATTTGTTTCATTGAGACGCTTTTCTGGGTGTATCCTTCCACATTTCTTGCATGATGGAAATTGAGGATTCTTTTCTCCATGGTCTCCACTGCTAGAGCTCTTATCATTCATCACCTTTCTCTTCTTTGTTGAGTCCGGGAGTTGGTTAATATATATATGTTGTTGATCATATTTTTGGAAAACTGATTTAGAATGACCACGATATCATTGACGCCTATCAACATTCCATTTTGTTTCTCATTTCCACCACCGTTCCCACCTTGTACATCATTCTCAAAGTTACTAGGACTTCTATGGAATCCAGCCATTGACTAAAACCAAAAAGCATTGTGTGAGTAACAGTAGTCATAAAAAAATTTAAAGAATATCATGACATGATATTTTCAATTTGAAACACCTTAGGATTAACCAAGGTCATTTATTATCATCTTATATTAAAATAATTCAAATTGGTTTGTAAAGAAAGTGTAAATTATCATAAGCATATCCCCCGGGAATGTCGTAACTAAGAGTACAACAAGACCCGTTGTCGTGCACCAGTTCCCGTTCGGGTCTATCTCAAAGTGGTTTTTTCGGGTTTTACCCCTAGATACATTTGTGCCAGAGCCACCTCTACCTGCTCGTATCCATACAGGGATGTATTTCTTGGAAAACTCACAAAATATATACAATACCAGAATTCAAGGAAGATCTTCTATACTAATCCTCAAAGTCTATCTTAGGGCTATGTGATCTAATCAGAGTTTAACTAAATCTAGTTTCCAAGGTTTGTACTAAACTTCCTCTGATACCAACTGTAACACCCCGAACCAAGAAGCCTAGAGTCGGTGCATTATTACATAACATTGGCATGATCACAAAAGATCAAGTCTTGAAAGACCGATTAGTTTAGTATCCTTGGATGTGCTAGATACATTTATAAGGTTTACATTACATCATAAAATGAAAAACTATGACAATATTGTTTCCATAGACCACACTCATATCCCCTCAGACTATCCCTACAGGTAAGTCATAAAATACTTCTTCACATCCTCGGAAAATAGAAAACATAGAAAGGGGTGATCTCAGATTCTCAGCAAGGATAACAATATAACGGAAATATTCATAAATAATCATAAACATTTATGGTAGTGTATAAGACTAGAATAAAAGCCTTTTAAACTTGAACATCAGCATAATATGGAAAAGATAAAATGAAATAACTTTATTTACTTATTCACATGGATATTCTACTAGTCGAATAATCACATGCAATATCAATAACCACTTTCATAAAGATGGAATGCATAATTCCAGACTATCATAACCACGTAGCCTGGGCCTCATGCCAAGACTACAAATAAGATTTTGTCAAGGCCTCGTGCCAAGACACTAGTTTGTATCAAGAGACCTACCGATGCATTGAGGAGCTATAGTGAGCTCCACCCGTCACTTACTAATTCCAATGCATTCCTCATATTAAAAGTTTGAAACATAACATAAACATTCGTACTGCGACTAGAATACGAAATGTCAATGGTTTATCCACAAACCATGAATGGTATAAAAATAACACATCCACAGTCAAAAATAACTCATTCAATACAATATGGAAGATTTTATTGTAACAGATTAAACTCAATAGATAATAACGAAGGATATTGACATAGAGGAAAATAATCATCAAAACTAATAGAGAAAAATATCCCCCTTTTTCATGAAATCATTTAAAAGTCACTCTATTTTTCAGGAAGCCATTTAAAAAAAGATTTTTGAATCAAAGTGTCCCATACCACTTTTAAACTTCCAAAAAGAGTCTTAATTTTAAAACATTAATGTCCATATAAATAAATTTTTAAAACCATTTTTAAAACATGGACATTAATTATAAAGATTTAAAATAATAAATCTTCAAAACATTTAAAATAACATTTTAGTTAGAGTTCCTAACCAAAAGAGAGACACTTGAATACAAATAATTGAAGTAATAAAAACTTTTTAATATCATGAGAATAAATAGATTCATGATATACTATCTCAAAGTTCATTATATACACCATATAAAAGTTAATTGGTGTATAACAACAAAGAAGTCTCAATGGAATGTAATCTGATATCAAATCTTATATAAAGACTGCATCATTAGGTTAAGGATAAATCAACAACATAATTATGTGTGACAAATATAAATACACTCAATATGATTGGATATTCAGTGTAAATTAATCAGAGGACTTTCACACATATTCTTGTAAAAACAACACCAATTAATTGGATTTTTAACTCAATCAATGGAGATTGAGTTAAAATTACTCTTATTAAGTTCATATCGATGACTTGAGAATTTATCAATAGAGTGATTTTGTGTATCAAAAGTATATCGACATAAAGGGGAGTGGAAATTGAAATTTCAAAATCCCTTATCGATTTGGTAACATACAAAACATACACCCATGAAAGAAGGATCATACAATGATGATGTAAATATACATAAATTAAAGTATATTACACAATGAATACAATCATGGGTAGTACACACACCACATGCAATAAATAAGTGGTGAACAATGGAATTCTCACGGAATTAAAAGTGAGATAAAAAAGCCCTTACTTTGTACTTTTTCCTTGGTCGAGGGTAGTTTAATCTCCTTTATAATGGTGAAATAATTTTTATTTAATTATACACGAATAATATGCATTAATATGATATCATATATGATCTGTTAACATTGATTTGTTAATAATATCTTAGTATTATCTTCATTTCAGGTGTTAATGGGTTCATTTTCCTTTATATTCATTGTTATGTGAGCCATATTTGTTTTGAATGGTATGTATATTATTAATATCCAGAATTATATCAAGTCCTTAAAAATTGTTTTTAATCATCAAATGAGAAGTAGACTTTATTGGATATGATGGGGAATGAATCTCATCGCGTTCGTGGAGACGGTAGTCCGTACGTACGCACGAGCAACAATATCATTCTTTTGATATTAAAATAATATTTAATTGGATGGTATATAATATATACATAAACATTACCAAGTTATATTTTTTATTTAAATGAATTATACATCATTATTATACCCATCTAAATAATAATATATTGAATAATAATTACACCACAACGTGGAGACGGTAGGCCGTACGTACGCACGTATGATGACATATCATTCAAGGGATGGATAGGATAATGAATTTGGTTGTTCCATATTTATAATAACATCAAAGTATATAGAATATATTGGAGTTATTATTTTATAAAGGGAATAAAAAATAAGAATAAGTTGAAGAAGAAAGGAACTTGAAAAAGGGTGGTGAAAACATTACCTCTTCATCGGGTTTTTCCTTTTGATTTGATCAAAAGGGCTCCATAGGTTGGATTTCTAATCAAACTAAGGCATCTATGTTTAAGTGAGGGAAGTTGAGAGAGTATTTGGGAAGGGGTTGGCTGAGCCAAATGGCTTTGAAGGTCTGAATAATTGGTTAGAATTGGTGTCCTTTTATAAGGGGGAGGAGGGGCTCTTTAGGAAAAACTTAAAGTATTAATTTATAAAAAATTCATATTTGGTTTCAAATGGCTCCAAAGTTGATTATTCAAAGCCTAAGGTGGTGATGGGTCTATGTAATTTCAAACAATAGATTTTAGACAGTTTTTTGTTATTATATTAACCTTATCATTTAGTTTTAACTCTTAGTTAATTAGTTTGACATTTACCATGCCACTTTGTATTTTTATATTATATATTTAATAAACGTACTATATAAATCCGAGAGACCCCCAAGTGTTACATTAATAATACAACTATCATTATATAAATACTTTGGCCGATCCTTAGATTTTTAGGAATAGAATATGAATTAATAATATAAGATTTGTTTTAAAAACTCTTTTATGTCAATTTTGACACTATTGGGTATTTGTTTTTGATAAATTTATAACAACATTATTACTTCAAAAATAATCCATATAACTAATTTTAATATATAATATTAACCTATAAAAATATTTTATTTCATAAAAGTATCAAATTACATTTATTTGGGTATTTATAATATCAATTATTTCAATATTTCATTAATTAGGTAATTACTACATCACCATTGTCTCATAAATAAATTAAATTATTTAATGTATAAAAATTTTAAATAAAATATCATCATTTAGGAAATGTTTTTGGATTTCTAATTTATATTGACAATCTAATTTATATTATGTATAACTCTCTATTAAAAATGTTTTAGTAATTAAACATTGATTTTAACTCTTTTATCTCTTCTTTGAATTAAATAATAATAAATGTCCTAATCTACTCCAAGTGGACCTAAATGATAATATTTTATTCCTAAGGTTGTTTTTGGTCGAGATAAACTTGTCCAATATAATTAGGGCATGTGTTAGGGTAATATTAATATCATTTTTACCCTTAATTACCCTATTTACTTTTAACCGTGGTAAATAAAAGTAAAAAGTTACTATTCACAAAAATTATTTTCATCTCATTGAACCACATTTTAATTACTGATTAACCATGTCTCTCAGATTATTCAAATTCCATTCACAGAAGTGGTTAAATTAAGTTTTATGTGAATTTGCAAATTCTCCTAGGAGGTGGGTAAAAGACGGTGAAAAGTTCAATAAAATTTTTATATATCTAAAATTAATATAAATTGACTCTAATGAATTAAATTTAACTTATATAGGTATTATGTATCTATTATGACCTAAAATAAATTTAAATAAAATAAATAATTATTTAAATAAAAAGACAGTTTTAACTAATAACTCAGTGTTTTTCACTATTCATCAAAATTTGAATGTTTTTTGAAAAATACCAAAAATTCATCCTAAGAAAATTTTGATATTCTGAATTCAAAAATGAAGTCTATTTTACCAAATTAAAAACATAGAACTGGAATTAATTAATTTAAAATTAATTCCCATTGTTAAAACAAAGAGCGTGTTTTTAAGAAACAATAACTATCAAAAGATTGACACTTGCTTATGTCGAGTTTAAATGTGAAATTATGTCCACTTCCCAACATTGGATTAAATAGTAAAAATATAATCTAATTATACTTTCAAATCACCCAAATTCATAATTTATCACTATTAATTAATTTAATTAAAAATTTTGTTTTTAATTAAAATTTAGTAATTTTCACTATTCATCAAAATATGAAAGTTATTAGAAAAGTACCCAAAATTCACCCTAAGATAATTTTGATATTCCAAATCCAAAAATTAAGTTATTTTTGAATGATAAAATTTATAAAATTTCAAAAAGTTTATATTACTATTCATAACGGCTAGTTTGATTGACTATGGTGTGTTAGAGTCTCGAAGTCGCGTACAATGCAAGCCATTGAATTATTCAAAGGGAAACGTACCGTGGAAGCTTGGGGTGTTACAATTCCCATGTATTTATAATCATTGTTATCATAAAAAACAAATCAATGTTTGTAAGGACATAACCCCAATTCTTGGACCTTATGACTTATTTTATTACATTAGAATATAATAAAATAATATTCATCCGGATGGACCGAGTAGTTTAGTAGCTTTGGAAACACAATACATACATAAGTTCAAAATTTCAACTTAAAAGGGAAAAAATTTATAAAATCATTTGAAATCATTCATAAATCCTAGGTTGTTTTTTCATTTCATTTATAATATACCTCTTCATGTCCTAGGAAAATGAAACATAAGAAATGAGTGAGCTCAAATTCTCATTATGGGTATGCAATAAAGTGTAATATATCATAAACATAAACATTAGGCATGGAGAATAACTAAAAAATACATGACTTTAAAAATGAAGCTGAACACATTATGAATGGAATAAGAACTGAATAAAAATGCCTTAATAAATCATCATCATGGGTATTCTACTAGTTTATTAACCACATGAACATACAATTACTAGTTTCGTAATGAGGGAATGCATAATTCAAGACATCACAACCATGTTGTCATGGCCTCGGGCTAAAACCATAAATAATATTTTTGTCAAAGCCTTGTGCCAAGACCATAGTATGTCTCGTGAGACCTACTGATACATTGATGGTATATAGAGGGCCCCACCCATCAAATATTATGTCCAATTCATTACTCATATGAATGGGGATAAACATAAATAACATATACATTCATATTCAAACTAACTTATGAAATTTAAATAACTTTCCCCAAACATTAAACATAAACACAAACCATTTAGAGTAAATTGGTGAACTGTTTTATGATAGTTAATACATAGTCTGACTTATCATAGACCATTACATTTAATATGGTAGATTATATCATACATAATAATCAAAAAGAGTGTTGAAATAGATGAAGATACTCTTAAAAATCTTCATGTAATTCTTGAGATTAATACTATTTTACAATAAAAAGAAGAGTTCATTTGGAAAAGTCTTCATGTAAAACCAGATATAAAATAATATAGTATTTTTCATAATAAAATGAGGTATTTTGGTATGTTAATGGTTTCTAAAATCAAATTATATTGTGCTCTTTAATATAAGTAATAATTTGAGAACGTTTCTGGAATTAGGCCTGTATTTTGAGACGAATTTTTTGAAAGATATATTAAAAAGTGTAACTCCACATAAAATAAAAAAGTAATCAGGTTGGTAAACATATATATATAACTCAAAAATAATTTATTAGTAGTGAATAATAAAACATAAAAATTTCGTTGTGGTAAGTAGACAATAAAAGTAACCCGAATGAAAATGGAGGTACATGTGGAAAACCCTTACATTAAGTTCAAAGGTGTACCTCACATGATCATAATGACCAGAATAATAAAATTTGGGTTCATAAATTAATTATTCCAAAACTACTTATACATGTAATTTATTTATTATAACCTTAATTAGGTTTATTAATGGCCTTTTGAGGGGTTTGGAGATTCAATTTCATTTTTTAGGAGTGTTTTCTTCCTTGGTTTTCATGATTGGTTAACTTATATACATGTATGGATAAACATGTAGAATGAGAATGGTTGTCCAAAATAAAAGTTTTATATCATTAGTTAAAAACAAAAATATTAAATGGTTATAAAAAATTTTGGTTATAGGGATTTAATATGAAGTATTATATAAATCTTTAAGGACAATTGCTTGGGTTAATTGGCATTTCATGATCACAACAAACTTATTTTGATTTATAAAGTAATATCATGTGTACAAAAACGATTCAAGAACCTTAAATAAGATATAATGCATATATTTTAGTCTGGTTCCACCTTTAAAATGGTTTCATGATCAAAATTAAAGATGGTAATAGACATTGAAAACTCGTCATCCTTGAATGCGATAAATTGACACATCTCAGATGGTGTTTTAATTTCTAGTATAAAAGAAGGTGAATGGATGTATCATTAAGAACTATTAATTAATCATAAAAAAATTCTAGTACATTTATGGTACTGGATTCATGAAAATATTTTGATGAAAGGGGGTGAGGAAAGAAAGTAACTTGATATAAAAGAAACTAAAAGAGGGATTTTCCTTTTGAAGTTATCTTCCTTAAGAGCCTCTTTAGGGGAGAGGTTTTGGCCTTCTATGAGAGCAAGGGATTTTGGACATGGGGGAGGAACTTTGAAGGATATTTGAGCATAATTTAAAAATCTCCCAAGGCTCAAGTTGTGTGAAGAGAAGAGGGGATGGTGGTGGGTTTTATAGTAGAGGAGAGGGTGATTTTTGAATATCTTATTCATTATATTGTTATTTCCCTCAATAAAACCAATAGTGTTGATTCATGTGACCCATTATAGTAATAAGTTCATGTGAGATCTATCCAAGTGTTCTTAAATCATCCATGATTCTATTAATAGTTAATTTAACTGATAATGTATATATACAACAAATTAACATATTTCACTATTCATCGAAAATTTGAGTATTTTAGAAAAATCAATAAAATTTACTCAAACCATTTTTCTACGTTTAGAATTGGAAAATGAACTCCATTTTTTGAACAAAAATATAAATATTATTTGTTTAATTTTTAAATAAATTTCATCATTTATTGTAAAAATAAAAAATTTTAAACTATAATTTATTTTATATAAAATTAAAAAAATTAATCAAGATATCATTATCTTATAACATTAATAAAATAAAACAATAATATGGTTTACTATTCATATGGTTCATTTTACTATTCCTATTAATATTCATAAGTGTATGCTACTATTCACCATAAATTAACTTTTTTCTTATCAGACTCTAAATATCCTACTAAATGCAACCGTCTATGTCAGCTTTTCAAAATTTAAATCACAGAGGTGGTGAATTATGCTTACTAACTTGGTTATAAAAAAGCGGTGTTTTTTAGAGGCTCAGTGTTACAAGAATTCAATCTTAAATGTATTTATAATATCATGGGGTGATACATTCTCCCCTCCTTACAAAGGTTTCTTCATCGAAATTCACAGAATGTTACCTCATAAAAGATTTGGGTAGGTCTCCATTATAAGCTCTTTATGATCCCATGTTGCCTCAATGATTTTATGACTTTTCCAAAAAATCTTTACTAGTCATGTAGTATAATTCCTCAACACCTATTCTTTATAGTCTAGATTATGTATATGCTAATCGCTTTTAGATAGATCATATTCCAATTATATACATTCAGAAGTGAAAAAATCTATTTGGTCTAGTATGTACTTTCTCAACAATGACACATGGAACACATTGTGTACTTATGACAAGCTAAGTGTTATAACCAATTGATATGAAACAACTCTAATTTTCTCTCAGATTTCAAAAGATCCAATAGACCTAGGGCTCAATTTCCAATTATTCCCAAATCTTATAACACCCTTTCATTGAGATACTTAAAAGAAAACATGATCTCCCACATGAAATCCCCAATCCTTCCTTCAATTATCGGCATAGATCTTTTTCCCCATTGAGTTTCATTGATATGGGGTTGAATGTTCTTTACCTTTTCTATTGTTTCTTCTAAAAGATTTGGGACCATGAGCATCCTTTCTCTAACTTCATCCCAACATGATAGTGTATGCCATCTATTTCTGTATAATTCTTCCTATAGTGCCATTTAAAGCTGTAATGGAAACTATTTTTGTGGGAAAACTCCACTAATGAGTAAATACTGATCCCACATACCTTGAAAGTTCAGCATGAATGATCTCAACATGTCTTCTAATGATTGGATCAACCTTTCTGATTTCCTATCATTTTTAAGATGATAAAAAGTACTCCAATGAATCATGGTGTTCAAAAAATTATAATGGATTTTCCAGAATTTCGATGAAAATCATGGATCATGACCAGAAACTATTGAAGGAGGTTCTCCATGAAGTTTTAAAACTTCATTGATATAGATTCATGGAATCCACTCTAATGGGAAATCCTCCCTTATAGTTAGGATATTTGAAAATTTTGTATGTCAATCAACAATTACCCATATCGCATCATTCATCTTTGGATTTTTTTATAATCTAGTGATGAAATCAATATTTATGTCATCCTATTTCCTTGTAGGAATAGTTAGAGGGTTCATGACTCCTCTTGGATTTTGTCTTTCTACCATTACCTATTGATCAACTAGACATCTTGATATATAATCAGAAATTTCCCACAAGAAATGTTCCTTCAAATCTCTATACATCTTAGTGCTACCAGGATGTATAGATAAAATTCAAACTATAGGAATCATACAATAACTCCATTTTTACATCAGGTATTGTTGGAACACACATCCTCTTCCCAAATTTTATAAATATATTTTCACATACTAATTTAGGTAACATACCATCATTCACATCGTTAATTCTATTATGAAGATCGTCATCATTTAACTGAGAATTTTTAATCCTTTCCAACAGAGAGAACTGGGAAACCAATTTAAAAAGTAATGATGTTTCACATTCACTGAGAATTCCCATGTCCATCTTTATTAGATCCATGAATATAGTATCCTTTTCAATTCTAGTTTTTTTAACTCCATGATTCTTCATGCTCAATGTATCAGCTACCGTATTTTCCTTTCAAGGGTGGTATTGTATGGAACAATCATAATACTTGAGTAGTTCAAGCCATTGCCTTTTCCTTATGTTTAGTTCTTTCTATGAGAAGATATTCATTATAATCTAGTGATCCGTATATCTATCACATCTTTCACAATAGAGATAGTGTCTCCATATTTTTATAACAATGATCACAATTGCTAACTCATGATCAAGAGTATGATATTTTGGTTCATGAATTTTTAAATACCTTGTTGCATTGCCAATGACTATATCTTCATTCATAACAACAATACCAAGTCCATTCATTGATGCATCACTACAGATCCCAAACCCATAATTACCTGATGGTATATTTAGGAACAGAAAATTCACTAATATCCTCTTCAATTCATTGAAACTGTCATGACATTATTTTGTCCATACGAATTTAAACACTTTACATATAAGCTTGGTAATTGGGTTGGCTAAACGGGTGAATTTTTGAATGAAACGTGAATAATAATGTTCTAAACCAATAAAATAACATACCTCAATTATGTTCATTAGACTAGGATAATATTGAACAACCTTTTTCATTATAGGATCAATTGATATTCCATTCTCAGAGACAATGTGTCCATGAAGGGTAACTGATTGAAGCCAAAATTCACACTTGTGAAACGTCTCATATAATACATTTCTTCATCTTAAAAATAGTGAGCAAGTGATTTTCATAATCATAATATCTTTTGGAGTATACCAATATACCATTAATAAATACAACCCCAAAGTCAACAAGATATTCCTAGAAAACACTATACATTAGATCTATGAAAACAGAGGGTGTAGTAGTCAGTCTAAAAGGAATTACTATAAACTCATAATGCAGATACCTTGTTCAAAATGTTGTGTTTGGGATATCTTCATTCCTCACACAAAAATGATGATATCCAAATCAGTTTTCAAACATCAAAAATTATTTTTCTCTATGAATATAATCAAATAAATCATCAATGCGAGGTAGGGGATACTTGTACTTTATTATTATACCATTGATCTTCCTGTAGTCAATTCTCAACCTCATAAGTCCATAGCTCTTTTTAATAAAAATGAAAAGGGGATCCCCATGGAGAAACACTAGGGAGAATAAATCCTTTATCACTCAAATCATATAGTTATTTCCAAAATTATACAAATTCCATAGTGGCCATTCTATAAGGGGCCATTGATATGGGACTTGAATCAAGAATTAAGCCAATAGTGAACTCAACTTCCCGCTCTAGTGGATGTCCAGATAAATCCCCTAAAAACACATCAAAATATTCTGGAAAAATATGTATATCCCCTATTTGAACATTACTTTCCTCACACATTGATATTGGATTCCCTTCCTCACAAATAATTTAAATCAATTGAGTAATTGGTGGTTGATCCATATAAGAATCATCTGGTGTGATTTATTCTCTAAATATAAGGGGTTCAACACCATTCTTAAAAATTGTATCATAAATATTCGTTCAATAGATATTTGCATAATAAAATGAAATACAACTCATACCCAGGATTATATCAAATTCATTCAAGGGTATGTTGATAAGGTTAGAAACTAAATCACTTTTCTGTGTCATGAGGGGGACTGATCGACACATCTTTGTTGCATTGAAACATTCCCCAGAATTTTTAATAGACAAATCCTTTATTAAATCAATTTGTACATTTCTAATTTTCATGAAAACTGGGATGATATAATATATTGTGATAATCATTGGATTCGTTCAAGTAAATGATTACAACACATACCACCACATCGTTAATAACATCAACCTCCATAGTTGTGACCGCATAAGCTTGGACTTAATCCCTTGTCCTTCTTTGGGGAACATTTCCTTGATTCCTAGGAAATCATTTTCATAATTTCCCCTCTCCATGCAATTGTTTCAATGAACATTGGATGATTCATTCTTCCCTTTACAATCCTAGGATAGGTGTACTTTTTTCTCCACCCTTGTAACAAACACCCATACCTTTCAGGAATGTACTTGGGATTCACTTCCCAGAATTATCATAAGGTGGAAGGTCAACCCTTCTGTTCTTCCCCATTTTATTATTTACTTTTCCAAAGTTTTCTGCAGCCCTCCTCTTGCATTCCCTTAAAATCATAAGACTTGGAGAATTCTTTTTTACTTCATGATAGCACTTGAGACAATATCTTCATATGATAAGAAACGTAAGATACTAGAATCCTTTGGAGGAATGGTTTTTTTACCATTAATGAATTAATTAATCTTGCTCGTTGGATTACATATGTAGTCTATGACATGTCTTGATAAACATGTGAAGTTAGCTTCATACATTGCAACAATATCATTTTTTTTGCCTCAGATTATAGAAACTACCTTTTCATATCTTCTCACTATTCATGAGGTAAGTATTATTGTAAGAAAATTTCCATAATATCCTTCCATTACATTTCCTCTATTTCTTCTTCCTTTATTGTTTTTTGAATTAAATACTACCACTAATCTGTATCTCCTGATACATAACAAACGACCATGATAACCTTATCTATATCGTTACATCACAAAGTGAGAAATAACTTCTCTAATGAACTTATCCACTTATCCTCTATGAATGGGTTTGTAGTCCCATTAAATTATTAAGGTTGTTGTGTCATAAAGAGGACTAACTTGGAAACCCCACATTGTGGATATGGATGCTCCATATGGGTAAGTTTATTATTCACAACCTTAGTCAGCTATCCCATTATAGTTATAAGTTCCTCACACCAGTCATACCACCAGAGCCAACACCATTATCTTGCAGTGGAGGGAAATCCCTAAATGGGACACGCACATTCATGTAGTTTCCATTCCATCTACTAGGTGCGATTTATAAATAATGGAATATAATAGATTAGGTTATAAATAATAATGTATTATCTCAATGTATAAAAATACATAGCATAAATTTAAATTATATAAATAGATAATATTATAATCATAAAAATGTTTTCGTTGAGGAATAGTTTACATTTAAATCTATTATAATGGCTTGTAATGAAAATGTGAATTATCCTAATAATATCTCGTAGGAGTGAAAACCCAGGTGTGCTGTAAGCCATGTTTTCATGTACAAAGATACCATGAGTCATGCTTGAAACTCCTTTTCAGACATTCCACTCATATGTACATATGTTCCAGAACCATGTCCACTTGTAGTATCCAGACAAAGATGTATTTTCTAGAAATATCCACTTAATACATTCTGTACCAAAAATCCAGGATGTTCTTGAATGATTATCCTCAAATTCTGTCTTATGGGTTTGTTCCCTAATCTTGGTTTTCTAAATCTGGCTTCTATGTATTCTAGTAAACATCCTTCAATACCAACTGTAAGGACCTGACCCCATTTACCTAGAGTAGATGATTTATATTATTACATAGGTATATTAATAAAGAATAAGAATCCTTAAGGACTAAGTAGGATAGTATCTCTTGAAACATGATACATACATAAGTTTAACATTACAACATGAAAATAAAAACTATTTAGAAACTCTATTGAAAACATCCATAACTCTAAGGTTATTTCTTTATTTCATTCATAATATACCTCTTTATGTCATGGGAAAATGAATCATAAGAAAGTTGTGAGCTCAAATTCCTAGTATTGGTAATCATTATAGTAGAATATATCAAAAATAACCTCATTATCTTTCAATTACTATTTTAATAATGAGGTAATTCAAAATAGTATACATCATAACCATTCCATCAAGGCCTCATGCCAAGATCGTAAATAATCATTTTGGCAAGGCCTTATACCAAGACTGTATTTTGACTCATGATACATTTTGATGCATCAAGGGGATATAGAGGGCCCCACAAAAAACATATTAAGTCCAATTCAATCCTCATATGAATATGGATAAACATAAACAACATATACATTCATATTTATACTAACATATTAAATGTAAATAACTTTCCCCAAATATTAAGCATAAACACAAACCATTTGAAGTAAATTTGTGAATGGTTTTAAGATACTAAATCAATAGTAAAACTACTAATAAACCATTGAATTATATATGGTGTATTATATCATATATATTAATCAACATGAGTGTTTAAATAGAATATGATAATATTATAAAATCATCAAGTAATTCTTGAGATAAATACTCATTTACTTTGATAAGAAGAGTTCTTCTGGAAAAGTATTTGTATAAAACTAGAAGTGAATTATGACAATATTTTTCCTAATAAAAATAGTGATTTTAGTAAGATAATGGTTTATAAATACATATTATAGAGTGATTTCTAAAATATTCAATAATTTTATAAATTTCCTTGAATTGGGCTGGTATTTCACGATGAATTTTTTAAAGTTCCATTGAAGGGTGTAACTCCACATAAAATATAAAATTAATCTAGTTGGTAAATATATATATATCCCTCATACATAATTTATGAGTAGTAAATAATAATAAATAATGATTTCTTTTAGGTAATGAGATAATAAAAGTAACCTGAATGAAAATGGAGGTTCAGATGGAAAACCTTTAACTTATATCCAAAGGTGTATTTCAATTCATCCTAATGACCTAAATAAACAAATTTATGTTAATAAATTAATTATTCAAGAACCTCCTATACATGTAATAGATTTATTATAAAAATATTTAGGGTCATTCATGTCTTTTTTATGGTTTAAGAGATTCAATTTCATTCTTTAGGAGTATTTTCTTCCTTGGTTCTCATGATCTGTTTACTTATATTCAGGTATGGATAAACATATTGAATTAGAATGGTTTTCTTGAATATAAGTTCTATGTTATTTTTTAAATACCATAAGATGACATGGTTCTATATTTTTTGTTATTGGTAGTTAAGATAAAGCATTTTATAAAACATTAATGATAATTGTTTTGGTTAATTGGTGGTTCTTGATCACAACAAATTCATTTTTGACATATAAATTAATTTCATACGTATAAAATCATTATATAAACTTAAATAAGTTATAATACATATATTTTAGTTTGTTTAAAATATAAAAAATTGATTCATGACTAGAATTGAATATGGTAATATAAATTGAAAAGCAACCATCCTTGATTGTGATAAATTAACACATCTCATATGGTATTTTCATTTCTAGTATAAAATAATTGGAAAGGAAAACTGAGGAAGAATTTTTATTTTGTCATAAAAAATTATATTACATGTAATTTAATGGATTCATTCCAACATTTGGATGAAATGAGGTGAGGAAAGAAAAATAAATGAAAGGAACTTGAAATAAGAGAAATGAAAAGAGGAATTTTCCTCTTGAAGTAATATTCCTTAAGAGCCTCTTTAAGTGATATGTTTTTGTCTTCTTATGAGAGCATGGGATACTAGACATGGGAAGAATATTGAAAGGATATTTGATTAGAATTTATACAAGGAACAAGGCTTGATAGGAGTAAATAGAAGTGGGAGTGAGGGGGGGGGGGGTTGGTGGATATGAGGGGTGATTTTTGAATATCTTATTCATTATTTTATCATTTCCCTCAAGACAACCAATAGTGTTGATTCATGTGACCCATAATAGAAATAAGTTCATATGAGTTTGACTCAAGTGTTATTACATCAATAATGATTCTAGGAATAGTGAATGTAACTAATGATGTTTATATATGGAAAATTACCATATTTTACTATTCATCAAAAATTTGAGTATTTCAGAAAAATACGAAAAATCACCATAACCATTTATCAACGTGTATAATTCAAAAAATGAACTAAATTTTTTGAAAATAATTTTTTAAATATTATTCTTTTAATTTTTAAATAATATCTTAGATTATTCAAAAAATAACAATTTTAAAACAATGATTCATTTTATATCACACTGAAAAATTAATCAAGATCTCAATATCTTATAAACATAAGAAAATAAAATAAGAATATGATTTACTATTAATAATAATTATATTACTATTAATATTACTATTCATAAGGGTATGTTACTAGTCTCTAAAAATTATGTATGTCATATGAGACTCTAAATATCCTACTGAACGCAACCATGTATGTCAATTTTTTGAAATTCAAATCACAGGGGCTGTAAAATTATGTTTACTAGTTTGGTTATAAAAAAATGTTGTTTTGTAAAGAATAAGTGTTTAATGAATTCAATATTAAATCTATATGAAAAATCTTGGGGGGTTACAATGTTTCCATAGGTGGATCTTTAAGAGACGACAACCAAAGAGGTAATGTTGTTAACAAAACCACTTTTCAATTCTTTGTTACTCTACAATGACATATCTACTTCTTCCATGATATTTTTATAACATAATGATTATAAATATTTTGAATTATTATTATATTTATGGAAAATCATTTAGTTAACATCTAATCATCTTTTATTTTAAAAATAAAAACATTATCCATTTTATGGCCCTTTCAAAGCCTCTATGGATGATGTGTTACTTTTTTCCATTACCACCTTCATGGATAGTATAAATACACTTATAAGAGTTATCAATGTCTTTAATATTTATATTCTACATTTTATCATTTTATGTAATTAAAATATATCCATAATATTAATGGAAATGTAATAAGTTCATCAGGGTTAGAAAAATCACCTAAATGAACTATGTTAATAGAAATAACACATATACCTTACAAATTGTGCCTATTTTTTAATAGTATTGTATAAACATAGTATTTTGATCTTATTACTTAAAATTAACTCGATAACATTAAACTCATGGTGTTATGCAACCCTTACATAATAACACTCATAATTATCTACAAATTAATCCAACCATGGGACCATCAAGTGAATAACCAATGTACAATTGAAAGAGAAATGATATCTCCAAACAAATGTATCCAAATTAAAATAAATGATTAATAATAAATGAATTAAATTTATTTATGGTTGTAAATAATATCTTCAATAAATATAATATATTTATTCTTCAGATTAAGTTAAAATTTAAATCAAAACCACACTTGAGGTAAGGGATCTCTTGGACCCCCTATTTTCATTGGGTCTTGATTTCTATCACTTTAACTCACATTCCCTATCTCTTCCAAAAAATTTATACCCTATTATAATCACCTTTCCTCTATGGTTATTTGCATATTTTAAAGGTTCCCCACTCAATTTCCTTCTTTGAGTAGAGCTGATGAAAGGGGACTTCTCTATGTTCTTACCTCATTTTATGTACCACTCAATTAAAGGTTTCGAAACATACATGGTATCTTTAAAAACTCAATTTTATATTTAAAACCATTTTTATTCATTTGGGTTTCATATAAATTAATAATCTATTTCCCATCTATATAGACATTTTTCTTTTTTTCCATATACCCTTGTTTAAGAGGTATATTTTAAAAGTTTCTTCTCCACTCCATTTTTACATATTCACTTCACATGGAAATCATTTTTCATGTACTATAATTATTTTTACACTATTTACATCAATCAAGTGTTCAATATCTTCTTTATGAAAATCATTATGAAATTTCATCTGGTTATGCTATAAGACAAGATTATGTAACCCATTTCATTCCATTATAAATTCGTATCATTATGCCATATCATTGATTTACTTTTCATGAACACATAAGCATATACATATTATGATTTGTGTTCCTATAAAGGAATCCCTTGAAATCGTGAATTTTATTTTCTGATGAGAAGATATGTATGGGACTATGGATTAATCCTATTCCACTAGGGTACTCTGTTCATCCTATTATGATTTATTTGTAGGGATCTTACTCTTATTCTTATTCGATGTTTTATATTTTTTATACATTCCTATTTTTTCATGAACATATGATTCCATATTCTGTATGTCATGATCCCATATGATTATTCATGATATTTTTATTTTTTGATATCATTTTATAACCTTTGAATTGTATGTTATTCTATATTATAAATCTTAATCTCTTATTTAGATTTATAGATGTTCCATTTTATTTTGAAATTCCATAGGTTATCATGTCTAGTTTCATAATATCAAAGGGATCCAAAATCTTATTATAGAGATTAAAATAAATATTTTTTATTTTAGTTTGTTGATGATGTAATATAATCAGATTCTCCCAAAGACACTAGGCTTATAGATAAATGGGTATTTTTTTTGTTCTTATTTATGTTAAAATTATTGAAATAATATGTTAATGAAATGAGAGTCTCTATAAATAATATCAAGAACACTTATTAATCAATAATTATATTTTTAAATATGATCATTTTTTAATATATTTTATTTTCATTTGAAACTAAAATAATAATTTTTTGAATTTTAATTTGGTAAAAATACTATCATTTTTTAATTTATAATGTCAAATTATAATAAGTATAATTTTTTTCATTTATTTGAAATAGTCTATTTTCAAGTGAATAGTGAAAATACCATTTTTATCAAAACAATAAATATTATAACTTTATCAATATATAAGAAAGGCATATATGTTTATAATATGATTTAATTGATCGAATATGTGTTTAAGGATTAAAACTATAGGTTTTCAAATACTATTTTAAATTATAAAACCTAATTTAAACATTTTATGAATTTATTTAATATTTTCCATTAAATTAATATTTTTTTAAAATTTTTTATTAATCACATTTTATTATATTAAAAATATTAATTTGATTTATTTAAAAGATAAAAATATTTTATTTATTTTATAGTAACAAAATTTATTTCATTAAAATAAAATATATTGATAATTTTATCCCACATATAAATTATATCTGAAAAGTAAACTTTTTCTAAACAAATATTTTAAGGCATTACATGTACTATGTTTAAAAAAAATTGTTCAACATGGAAATGTTTTCTAATAAAATGGTTTTTATATTTAGAATCAATATGTAAAAATTATTTGAAAGTTCCACCTTATTTTAATCTTCAAATGTAAATTATTTTTGTAAATATTAGTTACAATAGTAAAACCAAAAATGGTAAAAATAAAAAATCAGAGAGTAAGGGAGTTAAATCAATGTTTATAAAATGTTATAAAATTAATGGTTGAGAAATTATCAACCTTATATCGTCTGTTAATCCATTATTTTTTATTTTTTATTATTTATAACATGTTGAAAATGTTCCCTCTTTTTATTATTATAAAAATTTTACAAAATTTTCATTTGAACCACTTATAAAAGGTTCCTCTTACCTCCCATTTGATACCACTTCAAAATTTATGTTTACTATGGAAAATATTATTTAATAATTTAAACTTGTGTCCTATTTTACTTCATTTATATTCTAGTGAAAATAATTTATCTGAATACCTCATTTTTAAAGGAGTAATCCCAGAGAAATCTCAAGTACTCAATGCAAGTACTGGTTTTTTCCTAACATATTTGTTCTATGTATTATATTAAAAAATATAATTTGAAAATTAATATATAATTACATAATATGTAGTGACCCTTACCGTATTATCCCAGATCTTATTTCTACTTTATTACATTGGCATAAGATATAATAAATCACATCTTCAATGACAATATAGTTTAGAAGTCTTCATAAAAATGATACATACATGAAGATAAAATTACAAATGAAAAAATAAAGTAAAAAATTATTTTATACGATAACACCATTATTAATAATAGAATAACCCAACATGTGAATCAAAAAAAAATTCTTAGTATCATAGTATAATAGAACATAATAATGTATTGATCTCATATGCTCAATACTTAAAAAAATACAGTAGAAGATTTGAATAAATAAGGAATAATCAATACAAAAAGGTAAATAACCAAAACACGTGTCATTTAACCAATAACCTAATCATAATATTTTTGGAATAAATGATTATCAAATAATTTCGTATTAATATTCACATGATCTTGAAAACATACCTGTGGATATTGTAACAAATCAAATAATCACATGGACTATAAATTACTAGTTTCATAATGATGGAATGAATAATGTAGAAAATCATAATCATAATTCCAAGACCTCATTAAAATGATTCTTTCCATTATGGCCTCGTTCAAATACATCTTACATAAATATGTAATTATTCATCTAAATATGTTTGGTAATTTTTCTCATGAGACCTACTGATGTATAAATGGGCAATGTAATTCCATGGCTCACCCATCACTTAATAAGTCTAATCTATTCCTCATATAAAATTATTCAAACATAATAAACACAAAAACTAATATTTAGAAATGAACATATAAACTGTTAATACATACCCCAATCAATAAACATAATCATAAATCATCCATAGTAATATGGTGAATGGTTATAAAATTATACATCACAAGTTGAACTGGTCATAAACCATACAATGAAATAATAAGTATCGTATCAATACAACATATCCCTTAATGGATCATAATCACAAAAAAAGGTTTGATGAAATTATTAAATATAAATATAATAAAAAATACCGTAAAAACGTTTTTTTGGGGAAAATAACATTTTCAAAATAAAAATACATTTAAAATTAAAAGTAAAAAAAAATTTTGAATAACATCATTGAAAATAAACATATAAAACTTGAAAATTGATCTTCAAAACATTTACTCATGATGATGGTATAATATTCCAATCTTTTCATATGTGTTTAAGCAATGATTAATTTTACATTTTTAGTGAAGGTAAAGAGGCCTTGTTTTTAAAACGACATGAATATTCCTTTAAAGAATTAAATAGTCAAATGGATAATAAATTTTTTAAAAAATAATTTGAAAAATAATAAACACATTCTTGAAAACATTTTTAGAATATATTGATTTTGATGGAAGAGGATTTTCAACTGAAGACAGAAAGAATGTTATAATTTCATAAAAAAATCTTATTAATTTTTTGTACCATAAGTTTATTGAATTAATAAAGGATATTATAATATATTTATTTTAATATATAAACATAAAATTATTCCACCAAGAGAGAATTAAATGAAAAACAAAATCCTGAATAATTATGATATTGTGAAATAAACCTTACAACTTTCATAACTTTTGAATCATATACCCAAGTAAATAAATAACATCAAATGAAATGTAAATTATAATGAATACATATATATATATATATATATATTAATTATATAAAAAATAAGAAGGGTCATTATATACAATACAACAAGGATTAATTAGTAAATTTGGTGTATGTATCATGTAAGTACATGTGAGATTTGAAACCCTTACCACTTGTTCAACATACTTTTCATGTGTCTAAACATCTTGTATAATAAATATAGGTTTATTAGACATATATTAAAGAACAATAATCAGGTATCTCATACCACATATGATTTAATTATACTTTTTAACAATTTTTAATAGGCAATTATTTGTTTTAATTATTTTTCTAGTTTATAAGTGTTCCATTTTTTACAAACGTTTTTGTTCAGTAGTTTTGGTCATTTTAATTATACCATGGTTAAATAACTTAAAAAATTATAACCAGGATATAAATATAATATATATTCATTATATATTTACTTAGAGTACTCTATAAATGACAGGGAAAGAAAATGAATCACAATATTCAAGGAGATTGTTGGTTGTATGCATGCATGAACAATGATTCCATCTTTTTGATGGATGGAAAGAAATAAAAATAAAAAATAATTCTCCTTTAATAAATAATTATTACTTTATATATATATATATTGTATATTAATTAAATCCATCCTTACTACTATACATGAAAAATAAAATGAAAAACATTTTACATCGCTATATGCAAGTTGTAGTCCACACATACGCCCAAGCAATGTTATTATTTTCCAATTGATTGGAAACTAAATGGTTTTATGTGATATTATATTTTGATATTTCTTAGGTAATATGAACCATGTATATTAATTAACATTTTTCTTACTAACTTCCATGTAAAATTTAAGCAAGAAACCAATCACATCACATCTTGAATTTGTAGTATGTCGTACTTAAGGATGATGATTTTGTATGCCGTTTTATGAATGTAAAGATTGATATCGGTTATAAATTTGACTTAATAAAATCTAAATATATATTAAAAAACATTTTTATTTTTTAAAAATTGGAAAATATTTTATGGAGATCGAAGAATAATTAAAAAATATATAGTTAAAATCATCCCTCTTTTTAAGACAATATCATTAGGTTTAACATAAAGCCTTCCTCGATTAGCTTTCTCATCACACCAAGGAAAGAAAATTTTGTGGAGGGAAGTAAGGAATCAATATGGATAGGTATTTCTGAAACCAAATGGTTTTAAATTGTAAAATGTAGGGGAAATTTGGTGGCCTTTTATATTTGAGGTGAGTGACACACATGTAATTATTTAAAAGAAAAAGGTATAACCATGTATTTTACATGGAAAAATGATTCAAAATGTACCATTATGGAACCTTAGAGGTTATAAATCCAAATGTGGCCAAAAAATGGTTTGTTAATAGTTTAAATGTTATTTTATGTGTCATCTTTTTAGTATCACTCATGCTAAACCAATTTTCACCATAACCACAATAATTAATTTCTATTATTTTTACTATTTAACATGATAATAAATGATGTTTAAATAAATATATAATAAAAACTATTATTATTATAAATATGAAATCAATTTTTCCAAATTATATTCATATAAGTTTTAACTTTTAATTTAGTCGTATTTCTGCAAAAATGGTGAAAAATACTTTTTCTAAAGAGAAAGTGTTCCAAAGATTAAATACATTTTAAATATAAAAATAAAACATAAAATTATTTCCAATGAAATTAATTGTATTACTATATATTTACTTTTACTAATTTTACTTATAATAATACGTTAATAAAATTTATGTTGTAAATTCTTTGAATGAAAAGGAAAGTTTTTTAATAAAATCCAGTATTTTTCACCAATCACTTACAAATTTATAATTTTAAAATCAAAATCAACCAAAGTGAATTCTGACATGTAGATCTAAAAAATGAATATTTCACTTTGAAATAAATTTTATTAAATTTTTAAAATTTACTTTAAAATTACATAAGGAAAATGAAACAATATCACATTTTAGAAAAAACAAGGTTTTTCATAAATCTATCTTTCCATTAAAATTATTCATATATTATTTATAATAATTAGATATCCATTTAATTTATTTTAAACATTTGTAAATGATATAATTTTTGGTTTTTTATTTACTACTATTCAAACCCAAAATAATAAATTTAAGGTTTTAATGGTGATGATAATAATATTATATTAATATAGTATCGTGATTCATTCAGACCTGGTGTTGTCTGCATTGTGTAACATCCTGACTTGGATTCCACTGAATGGTTTCCTAAGACAATGAGTCACATTAACGTATGTGTGCCTCCTCATTTTCTAGAGGATGATAACTAGTAGTGTGGGTAAATGGTGTTTATGTGGGGATATTATTCCTCATGATAGAGTTTAATACTTTGTTATAACAAGAAGATCAATAGCGGAAGCATAATATAAATCAATAAATGGGGATACAAATACAAAACATTTTTATAATAATTAGTGTCCAAAATTATATTCATATATTATATAATAAACATGTAATATCTCTATAAAAAAGGAAATACATGGAAATAAGAACCAATTAATTATATCTATCAAATTAATATAAAGATAAGAAAGGAAATATCTCTATCTTGTTTCAATAATCATAGCCTAGTCATATGATTCCCTTATCATATGAAAAAATTAAATCAAACATCATAAATTTGGTGTATGACATTATCCCATCCTGGATCCCTAAAGTCAGTTTGGGTACCCAGCAATAGCCCAAATAGTGTTTAATATAACACTCATTAGGCCACCACCAATGGTTCCTATAACACATTATTTATTTGTATAAGCAATGATGAAATTTTTAGTATATCAGCAATGTAATAGTAAGAAAATTAATGTTTCAAAATAAAATGTGGTCTTGTACAGCCAAACATTACTCCCTATGAACAATGGTCAAGCACCCATAAATAAAGGGAACAATAAAACATGTAAAATTTAGTGTAATAATATCTAGTATAAACATAGTAATCAAATAAAAATACATTTTCTATCAGTAAATCATAAAAAAATTATCCACAATGGCCATTTTGAGTAATCAAGTGTATAAAATTTACAATATCCAATTCCATGTAACCCAGTTTTAGCCCATGAAGATCTGGATCCTAGGAATAAAAGACCAAGAAATCCTCATCAAGTCCATGTAGTGCCTTGACAGAAACATGGTAACATCATGGGTGGAGTCCAAGGAGCATGACCATAGATAATATCCAATGTGTTTCCAATAAATCCTGATCAAAGGGATAGTAATTCCTTTAGAATCCAATTGAATACGGTTATAAGGAGTAGGAATGTACATGGTATCCTCTTCCATAATCAATATCCATAGATTATAAATGACCAAAAAATCTTATAGAATCATGATCTATCGAGTAGATATGTCATGTAATTCATTACCATAATCAAGATACAAAAATAATCAATAAAACCCAATGAGTTATTCAAACATATTCATCATTTTTGGTATAAATAGTATATTCATTTAATCATATGCAATCACATACAATATATGAAACAACCATATACTATAAATTAAATTAAATTCATTCCATTCATATACATATGAACATGTAAAACGTGGTACTTAAAACCTTATATAATTAATTAAACACATATTAAGGATCCCAATAAAATTATTGATATCACATGCACCCTATGAGGTGTTATATCAAGGAAAAAATATGTAAATACACCTTCAATGTAGAATGGGTTGAGGTGAACAAAATTCAACTATATAATGGTACACATTGGAAACTTGACAGGTTCTAAAAAATTTAATCAAGACTTTCATTTAAGTTTGTGGAAACACTAAAAGGTCTGTCATTCTAAAAAATTAAATCACGACAAATAAAACACCAAATTTTATGAGAATAGAGAAAACCAATTAACTTATATACATGGTAGAACACTTATCCTATATCATCTCCTATCTCAACATGGATTGGATGAAATTTGTGAAATATTTGAATAACTTGGAAATAGGTTACATTAGATTTCACAAAGATAACTCCTTCTATACAAATACAAACCAATAATGGTGAGATTTTAAAAATTGCTTACCAATTATGATCTAACGTGACGATAAACTCTTGAAAAGGATGCCATGAAGATATATTTGATCAAATAAAACCTTTATGATTGACAAATTTCTGAAATGGGAGGAGTATGTGCTAGAAAATGAAAATATAAATAGGGGTTTGAGTTTAAAATCAAGTAAGGGAAAATTGGTAAATTTCCCTCTAATTATTCGGTCACATGGTTTGTCCACATGGTTAATCAAATCATACACCAACTTTGTAGCCTTATCTACCCAATAAATGACCACAAATGGTCTTCGAACATGGTTTGAAAAACTATTCACTGATCTTGAATTTTTACTCTACTAAAGATTATAGGTTGATTTTAGGGGTGTGGACTCTTAGTCACATGATTTCTCAAAACTATTCAGATATACCCTTTCCTTTGAAATGACATGCACAATTTACTTAGTCTATGAATCCTATGTCTCACAGTTTCTACCAACTTTGTGGCCCAGTCTCTGTTCCAAAAATATTGGATCTGAACTCCGTAAAAGACCCATACACCCCTGAAACTACTATGACCTTAATAGAAACCCACACTTGAAAAAATGAAATCATTTAAATCAAAATTAAAATGATCCATTCCTCAAGAAAACCCAATGATAATACAATCATTCCCCTTATAGAAATGTACCCAAAATTTCACTTCCAAGGGTGGTAAAAAATCATATGAGAAAACCCCCTTAAACTAGGCACATACATCAACCTCATGTTCCCATGTATCATCTTATAAATGGTCATTCGTAAATTGCACACTTACTAGTGGAACTTTCCATCCATGAAGATCCTTCATTATCAATTCAATGATACAAATAGGATTCTATTAAAGGTATGAATATAGAGATAAATTAACTCTATTCTTCTAAATAGTATTTGAAAGTTATGATTGATAATGGAATAGTTTAGATACATGGAATATGTCATTCATGGATTGGTACATCAAAGTTAGCTAAAACTAATTGCCTAACGACCAAAAACTCTCCATAATCTCGAATGGCCAAACATATCACTGTGAAATCTTATCCTTTCATTGAATCTGTATGTGTCCCAACCTCGGTGAGATACACACAAATTACTAATCCTAGACCTTGAACTCCAATGTTCAATAACAACAATCAGCGTAAGACTTATTCCAAGAATATGTGGTACCCATCCACTTCCAAATCAGCTAGAACTTCTCCAAAGTATCCTGAACGAGATGAGTTTCATGTAATGATGTTTTTTCAACCCCTAACTAGTATTAGGGTGATTGGCATGGCCTCCATAAAAAACTTCATAAGGTTCCATCTCTATAGTCACCTAATAGAGATTATTGTAGGAAAACTAAACCAATTGTATATGCCTCTACCAGGAGACCCAAAAATCAAGGATTCATTCTATAATCATGAAATCCTGAACCTATATACTATTATTTTATTGTACATTATTTTGGGTGTGGCTTGTTGTGCTCAGAATCACCTATGTACCCAATCCCCACTATAATTTTTTTGGAATTGATATGCAAATTGGGTGTCCCTATCTGATATCACTATATAAGGAACTCTATGAAGGTGAAAAATCTCAAGGATATAAAGTCTATTAAGATCATCTATTGAGAACATGTCTATATTTAATATGAAATGATTAGACTTGATGATCCGGTCCACAACAACCCACAGAACATAACTACCTTATGGAGACCTCTATAACATGGTCACAAAATCCATCACAGCATCATCACATTTAAACATTAGAATATATACTTTCTATAAATTCTCAGCTGGTCACTGGTGATCCACATTCACCTATTGATAGGTGGATCATGTATTGAACAAACTAGATACCTTATGTTTCATCCCTGACCACTAGCATTGATGATGCTAGTAATGATACATATTGGTTTCACTATTATGTACTACCTAAGATAAGGTATGAAATTCTTACATCAGCTCCTCTCTTATGTCTGTTGGAACAAAAATGTTACCATGAATATGAAAAATTTCGTTCCCACACATAGTAAAACTGGAAGGTGGGTCATCACCTTCCACACTCTCTCATAGGATGAAGCCCTCAGTATCAGATAACTATATCATTCAAAATCTACCCAAAATAATGTAGGTCACTTCCAAGGATAAAGGAGAAGTAAAATCAATACTATCCAGCACCTCCAAGGGAATATTTGAATACAAGGACATATGTTTCGACTTTCTAATGGCCTCTAGAAATATGTGTATATATGTCCTCCTACATAGTTTATCAAAAACTGATTTTCCATTTCTTGGCCTATAGTCATGCTCGAAGTCAAATCCCATAGGTATTCAAACCACCCTCATTACCTAAAATTTAGATAATGTTATGTAAATTTTTACATGATAATTTTTTGTCTGTGTACACACCCAAATTCTCTCCCAGAAAATAATGCCTCCAATAGCCTAAGGAATTTACAACAACATCTAACTCAAGATCATGTGGTGGGTGGTTCCCCTTGTGTGTCATATACTGAAAAACACCCATAAACTAGGACTCTATCCTCTTGAATCAAAACTACTCCAATCCTAAAACCTGATGTATCACAATATACAATGTAGCTTCTTCTCGACTCTAGAAGAATCAGGACCATAGCTGAACTAAAACTCACTTTTTTATTTTGAAAGGCTATCTCACATGTCTATAATGATATAAACATAATGACGATCTTATTAAATCCTATAAGATATGTTTTAAAGTGTGAAAAGTCTATTAATAAACACATGTAATATCTAATAGGTCCCCCAAAAATCTATATTTCAAATATAATCTGGGGATGCTCCGAGTAAGTAATAGTTATCACCTTCTCTGGATCAATTGATACTTCTATATCTAATATAATATGACCAAGGAATTAAATATTATGCATCCAGAAGTGGCTCTTTGTGAGCTTATAATATAAATGAATCTCTCTCAGTGTATTAAAAACGATCTCAATATGTTATTCATGGTCATGTTGATAGTGATAATACACCAATAAATATTCCATGAATACCAAAACAAACGAATCTAGCTATGGATGGAAAATTTGGTCCATCAGTTCCATGAAACCTGCGGCACATCCGGAATACCAAAAGGAAAACAATATTCTTATAGACTATACCTACTATGAAGAGTTAAAAGAGGTATGTCTATAGGTTGAATATGTACCTAGTAATAATTCGGCCTAAAATAAATATTTGATAACACTTTAGATCCTTAGAGATCGTCAAATTGATAATATGTCAACAAAAATGGATACTTGTTCTTAACCATTGACATCTTCAATTTCTAGTAATCCATGCATAACATGATGGTCTCATCCAACCTTTTCATAAACTGTATCAGTGAACCCCATAGAGATGTACTGGGTTGCATTAACCCCTTTCCATCCAATTCAACTATCCATATCTTGATCTCATAGAACTTTGTAGTAGATATACTCTAAGGAGTAATGAATCTTGGAATATCTCTTAAAACTATCTCAATAGAAATCTATACCTCTATCAAGGGAGGTAAACTAGAAAATTCATCTTGAAATTCATCTCAAAAATGATCCACTACTACAGGGGAGTATTCCTAACACGTTCCCTAATCATCCAAACATAAATTCACAATCTGAGCTGTCATCCCACCACAACTATGATGATCAGGTACCTTCCTATAAATCTCATATACCCTTGTAAATATAAATCCCACAATCTAGTGATTTGAAAGTCACCATACAATGAAATTATTCGATATGAAAATGATAGTAAACTAGATATTCTATCCCTAGTAAAACATTAAACCATGTCATCTTTCTGAAAAATAAAATCCATAAATAGATACACAGGCCTCGCTCAAGGGGAACTTCCTAAAATGGCATAAACCCTCAATTCTAATCCCTAATGGGGTATCATGTTTCATAACACCATTAGAAAACTAAACATTGATCAGATGGATCTCCATAATAGGAACATATATGAATCTATGTAAATAACCTATATCGAATAGTGAAGATACTAGAGTAGCAGCTACTAAGATCATAACTGTTACCATATATATCCCAGTGACATTTTCCTTGGGTGAATGATATACAAAATATATTTGGGGTGAACTGCTGCCCAATTAAACATCCTCACTAATTGGAGTAGGGAAAAACTTTTTTCTCTTTAAAACTTGTGCCTAACTACCTCAACCATAGACACCACCTCATCCTGAATAAAAATAACTACTCCAGTTCCCAACCTGATGTAGAACTATGAATCTCACTCGTGAACCTAGAGTCAAATTTGATCCCCTACCTATGACAGTTGGAGGAAATATAACATCCGACCTATTTATCACACAAACATTCATTACATTATACAAAACCGAGGATCATTAAGGTTTAGTGTCTTGGAAACCAGGAATTTAATACATGACAAAAAAACATTCTTCTTAAACTCTTGAAAGGATTCTTCATTTGTTCATCCTAAGTTCATTACAGCATCTCATAATATGGGATCATACATCAAAGAAAAGGGTGAGAAGAAGGCCTAGTAAGGGAAACAAGGAAACCATTTTACATGTGATCTTGAGATTTATCAAAAATTCATGAAAAATAACTTTAAGGCATGAGAAAGAGATCATGAGGCATATCATAATAAAAATAACGTGTTTCATAACTTGAAGATGTGGCTACAACATTTAACTTAGACAATCATGAACATATCACCAAGGTAAAACCCAAGGTTTCATTTGAAATTACCAAGGTAAACCCCAAGGTATCATTAAAATTGTAATATCTAGTGGTTACATCATTACCCAATGCAATGGGGTGGTATCAAGGCGCACCCTTAAATTTGTAATCTCTAGTGGTTACATCATTACCCTATGCATTGGATCGCTATCAGGGTGCACCATTAAATTTGTCTTTATTATCATGTGAACCACATATATAATAATCAACATTTCATAAATAACCCATTTATCATAAAATAAATGGGTTTCCTTTCATATTCATAACATTTTAAAAACTGCTTTAAAGACGTGATCTTTATGTCACTTTAAACCCACAGAAAAGGAAAGAAGGTTTCTTGTATGTAAATAACAGAATTAAAATATAACATTTTGATATATATGTGAATACCACTGTAGAATAAAAATCTTTTAGTATTCACTTAATAAAATAAAAGAATTTTAGAAAAAGGGAGAGACATTTGGAGATGAAAATTCTGCAGGATAACGACTATGTTACAAGGTTTTAGAAAACATTTAAGAGAGAGGGGACATGGGTCACCCACTCATAAATGATCCAAATAACAGTATAGGGAAATAATATAATGGATATAAGAAAATGGTAATGAAATTTGAAAGACATACCATATGAAAATAAAAACATGGATGGAAGACAAAAATAAGATTTCTCTTACGAAAATTTGGCAGCCTAACGGCGTCACTTAAAACTTCATAAAATGAATTGATGAGATCAAATAGGGTCTCTCATCATAAGAACATAAAATATCAGTATGATAGATATTGATATAATACCCCAACATAATAAAAAGTAACTTTAATGACTTGACATGAAAGTAGAACTTTGAAAAATTAGAAGGGTGAATGAATCCCTTAAAAATTTGGCAGCCTAACAGCGCCACTTAAACATTCATAAAATGAAATGTTGAGAGCAAGAGGGGGTATCTCATCATATGAACATAAAAAGGACAGTAGTATGAATATAAAAGAACATCCCCAACATAAGAACATGGAGAATAAAAGAAATGACATAAAAGAGAGTACTTGGAAAAGAGAGAGAGGTAAGATCCCTTACTTTAAAACGTAACTCTTAAAACTCGAAGGTTGGGAACTTGAGGGCTTTGGGGCACCTTGGGAGGACTCCTTGGGAGGTAATGAGACTCAAGGTTCGTTGGGGGAGAGTTGGGAGTTAAAAATAATGAAGGAAAGGGTGGGTATTTATAAGGAAAGTGAGGGGACAAAGCATTAATGGCCAAGGGACACCTCATTGGTGGTTTTGGGAAAACCATGGGCTTGCCCATGGTATTTGTCCATGGTATTGGCCACATGGGAAACCTCATACATTAATTCATCCCATTTAGTCGTAAATCCATTAAAATATCTCATGACATCATCATGATGCAGTCATGATGTGTTTAAATATACCAAAACCCTAAAACTGTATTTTTACTATTCACTAAAAATTCAACTTTTTTAGAAAACTCCCAAAAATTTACCTTAACAAAATATCAATGCTCTGAATTTAAAAATAAACTCCATTTTTAAAAAATAATTTTCTAAATATTTTGTATTTAATTTTTAAATAAAAACACTATTCACCGAAAAATCATTTTTTTCAAAAAAATCCCAAAAAATTACCATAACATAATATCGATGCTCTGATTTCAAAAATAAAGTCCATTTTATAAAAATAATTTTCTAAATAATTTTAATTTAATTTTTAAATAAAAAACACGATTCACCAGAAAAAACTAATACTTAAATAATAATGAATGAAACAGTTATTTACCTATTTTATTGAATCACACTTCTTAATCAAGGTGCCTAAATTATATTAAAACTTTTTTAAGTGAAATTACTAATCCATTTGGTCACATTACTAATCCTAAGCATAAAATCACAATTCAAAATTTACTATTCATCAAAAATTAAGTTGATCTTATTAGACTCTAAATTTCTTACTGAACACATTTGTAGAAGACAATTTTTTGAAAATCATTACACATCATTAATTATTTAAGGTTTACCTAAATATTTTATAATATCTTTTTCTCAAAATTCATCAAGAAAATACATTCTATATTCATTTGAACATTTGTAAACTCACAAACTACACCATAAGAAGAAAACACAATTTTATTTATAACAAAGGATTATACAAAGTAGCTATGGTCTCGTTACATATCCCCTTATCACACCAGCATAGGACCTAAGTGTAAGGTGTGCTAAGGTGAGAGAATCCGAGGGAGGCTCAACCAACATCGCACGATTAGTAATTTCTATCAGTTTGAACTTATCACGAAGTCGATTCTATTCTAGCATCACACGATGAAGTTCGTCTTGGGTTTGGTCCAGAGAGAATCCCAGTGGTGCTACCTACTTCCCATGTTTTGTTAGATGGGCTTCGATTGGACTAAGACTACTGGATGAGGTCATCAAATATTCTTTCTATATTAATTAACCAAGATCACTTGTATTTTGAGACAATAATCGCAACATATAGTTTCCAACTTGTCATATTGACCAATGGTCATATAACAGTCGAAACCCAGCGGTCTCATTTCAATTATACTCATTTAATTAAATGACATTGTTTTGTTGAGAATAAAATATAATAACACACTATGTTAGGAAACAATATTTATTCAAAAATTTCGGTTCGTTAAAATCTTCCCCCCCTTAAGAAATTGCATCCTCACAATTTTTAAAATTGGGCATGGAAATTTCATTGAAAGCCCCAAATCGGAAAAGAGTCAGTAGCACTATTAATTTAAAATAATGAAATGGAAGTACAAAGATCACCCGAGTTAACCGATACTAGGATTCCATGTAGGAAAAAATGGATATGGAAGAAAAATCAAAGGGCCAAGTTCTGAGGGAGAGTGATAGAAAACATGACTAGGAGAAAGTTAACCATAAGAAAATCACAAACATATGATGTGTGTAAACGGTATTTGATTACCCAACAGGAAACATAAACCAACAACGTTTTTGATTTACGTTCCATTCAATAAATTTGAGGTATTCATTTACTACATATAATAAAACCATAAGGAAATATACCAGCCTTCAAGTATAGTTTAATCCTTTAATAAGTTTATACCAAAATTAATCTTTTCTCCAAATGATGAGCATTTAAAAACACTTGGTCTCATAAAAAACACAAGAATCGTCTTCTACAGAATAATGTAATCCACAAAATAATAACTATCTATCTTTAAACATTTATCCCAAAAAACAGAAAGGGTATGATAAAACAACTCTTCAAAAATAAAGAACCCCATAGGAAGGGAAACTACTTTTATATCTTCAAAATTCCACAGTACTACCCAAAGTTCATCATAGAACATTCCATAAATAACTATCCTTAAAATTCCTCAAAATAAACCAAACAAAGATTGAAACCCAAATACAAGAAGGATTTGATGACATAGTCCTCGAAGATAAACGTTATCATTCATCCCCAAACAACACCAACCACTCTTAACATCTTACAACAAAAGTAACTAACCTAATCAAATTTTTCCCAAGATAGGTTAATCATTTCCATAAGTAACCTAAATTACTATAAGATCACCTTAAATTCATCGATTCTTCAAAATAATAGTCAACCTTTACTCCTCATAGAAAATACCATAGTAATCTATTTACCTTGATCATATAGGGTTCCCAAAACAGTGAACGTCTTCGAAAATAATATTCATCTTTTAATCCCCTAATCATCTATTTTTTTTCCAGAAGAATAACTTCATAACATCAACATGTGATACATAACAATAGATTTTTTCCTTAATGATATAAAATCATCTTAGGTAGTGACTCGATGTTCTTAGAAAACATTAACGATATGCTCATAGAGCACGAACTAATATACACCATGACATAGACAATTATTGCGATGAAGTTACATGTACTTCAATCGTCATGATCCATCTCAACATTGGACTTGCATTGTTCCCTTGTCCTTGAAGATCGTTGATGCTCATCATGCTTCCCATCCCTTCCAAAAGAACATTGCCTTGTATAATGTCCAACTTCTCTATATTTACGGCATTGAATAGTATACGATACATTAGATCAAACCATATCTCTATTCATCACATTATCCATTTTTTTAAAGTAATTGGATACTTTATTCCCTATCACCCACACTTAAAACATCTCCCAGTTCCATTGTGAAATTCTCCTTGGTGCTTCTTTCCACACTTTTTGTACAAAGGAAATTGGGTCTTCTTTCCCTTATCATCTTTATCAGATAAACCTCCTTGATACTTTTTCTTCTTCTTCCTTGATGAATTTGGGCATTCAACTTGGTACCAATTATTAATTGTGATTTTGGATAGCTGGTTGGGCATAATAACAATATGTTCAACTTGATCTCTTGTCATCTCTGCCATATTAATAGGTAAATCGTCACATTTACTATAAAATTGGTTGTTGGGACATGCTCTTAAATTTCCCTCCATTAACTAAGAAAGGAACGTATAATTAGAGGGATTCAATACTTAGCCAGTAATCATGAAAAGGAAAGTTAATGCATAGAAGGATAAACTTGTAGAAGAAAAGTATACCCTAACTTGTTATCCCCTAGGTTCCACTCTAGGTTATCCATGATCATATATTTTTATGTGAATCTTTATTTTATTTTATCTTTCTTCCATTAATAATGGTTCATACTAAGCTTATGAATTTACCAAATCATATCCCCTGGGAGTGTCATAACCAAGTGTGCAACAAGGCTCGTTGTCGTGAACCAGTTCCCGTTTGAGTCTAGCTCAAAGCGGTGTTTTTGGGTTTTACCTCTATGTACATATGTTCCAGAGCCACCTCTACCTATTCGTATCCAGACAAGGATGTATTTGTTTGATAAACCACTAACTCTATACTCACCAAAATACCAGGAAGATTTCTTATATTTAAACTTTCTATAGGGTTCTTCCTAACGTTTTCATATCCAAATTTCCACAAATAACTAAACCATCATTTGATACCAACAATAACATACCTCCTTTTTATCACATAAAATTTCATTACATTATACAAAACTGAGGATCTTTAAGGTTTAGTGTCTTGGAAACTAGGAACATAATACATGACAAAAAAACAATCTTCTTAAACACTTTAAAGGCTTCTTCATTTGTTCATCCTAAGTTCATTACAGCATCTCATAACCTGGGAGCATACATCAAAGGGAAGGGTGAGAAGAAGGCCCTGTAAGGGAAACAAGGAAAAAAATTTACATGTGATCTTGAGATACATCAAAGTCATGAAAAATAACTTTAAGGCATGAGAAAGAGATCATGAGGCATATCATAATAAAAATAACGTGTTTCATAACTTGAATATGTGGATAAAACATTTAACTTAGACAATCATGAGCATATCACCAAGGTAAACCCCAAGGTGTAATTTGAAATTACCAAGGTAAACCCCAAGATATCGTTAAAATTTTAATCTCTAGTGGTTACATCATTACCCAATACAATGGGGCGCAATCAGGGCACACCCTTAAATTTGTAATCTCTAGTGGTTACATCATTACCCAATGTATTGAAGCGATATCAGGGAACACCCTTAAATTTGTCTTTATTATCATGTGATCCACACATATCATCATCAAAATTTCATAAACAACCCATATAGCATAAAATAAATGGGTTTCATTTCATATTCATAGGATTTTAAAAACTGCTTTAAAGACGTGATCTTTATGTCACTTTAAACCCACAGAAAAGGAAAGTGGGTTTAGTGTATGTAAATACAAGAATTAAAATATAACATTTTGATATATATGTTAATACCCCTATATAATAAAGAGCTTTGAGTATTCACTTAATAAAATAAAATAATTTGAGAATAAGAGAGATACATTTTGAGACGAAAATTCTGCAGCATAACGGCTATGTTACAGGGTTTTAGAAAACATTAAAGAGAGAGGGGACATGGGTCACCCACTCATAAATGATCCAAATAATAGTAGAGGGACAGAATATAATGGATATAATAACATGGTAATTAAATTTTAATGACATACCATATGAAATGAAAAACATGGAAGCAAGACAAAAATAAGATTTCTCTTATGAAAATTTGGCAGCCTAACGACGTCACTTAAAACTTCAAAACATGAATTGACGAGATCAAATTGGGTATCTCATTATATGAACATAAAATTTCAGTATTATAGATATAGATATCATACCACAACATAATAAAAAGTAACTTGAAATACTTGACATGAAAGTAGAACTTTGAAAAGTGAGAAGGGTGAAAGAATCCCTTAAATTCGGCAGCCTAACGACGACACTTAAACATTCATAAAATGAAATGTTGAGAGCAAGAGGGGGTCTCTCATAATATGAAAATAAAAAGGACAGTATGATGAATATAAAATAACATCCCCAACATAAGAACATGGAACATAAAATAAATGACATAAAAGAGAGTTCTTGGAAAGAAATAGAGAGGTAGGATCCCTTACCTTAATACGTAACTCTTAAGACTAGAAGTTTGGGACCTTGAGGGCTTGGGGGAACATTGGGTGGACTCCTTGGGAGGTAATTATACCAGAGGTTCATTGGGGGAGAGTTGGGTGTGAAAACTAAAGGAGGAAAGGGTTGGTATTTATAGGGAAAGTGAGGGGACAAGGCATTAATGGACAATGGACACCTCATTGGTGGTTTTGGCAAAACCATGGGCTTTCCCATGGTATTTGCCATTGGTATTGGCCACATGGGACACCTAATACATTAATTCATCCCATTTAGTCGGCCGTCCCATCAAATATCTCATGACATCATCATGATGCAGTCATGATGTCATTAAACATACCGAAACACTAAAACTGTATTTTTACTATTCACTGAAAATTCAACTTTTTCAGAAAACTCCCACAAATTTACCTTAACAAAATAACAATGATCTGAATTCAAAAATAAACTCCATTTTATAAAAATAATTTTCTAAATATTTTTAATTTAATTTTTAAATAAAAACACTATTCACCAAAAATTCATTTTTTTCAGAAAAGTCCCCAAAAATTACCATAACATAATATCGATGCTCTGAGTTAAAAAATGAATTCCTTTTTATTAAAATATTTTTCAAAATATTTTTATTTTAATTTTTAAATAAAAAAGACTATTCACCTGAAAAAACTAATACTTGACTAATAATTAATGAAACAGTTATTTACCTATTTTATTGAATCACACTACTTAATCAAGGTTCCTAAATTATATTAATACTTTCTCTAAGTGAAATTACTAATCCAATTGGTCACATTACTAATCCTAAGCATAAAATCACTATTCATAATTGACTATTCATCAAAGATTAAATTGATCTTATTAGACTCTAAATTTCTTACTAAACACATTTTTAGAAGACCATTTTTTGAAAATCATTACACATAATTAATTATTTAAGGTTTACATAAATATTTTAAAATATCTTTTTTTTTTCAAAAATCATCAACAAAATACATCCTATATTCATTTGAACATTTTTAAACTCACAAACTTCACCATAAGAAGAAAAGAAAATTTTATTTATAACAAAGGATTATACAAAGTAGCTATTTTCTCGTTACATATCCCATTATCACAACAGTATAGGATCTAAGTGTAAGGTGTGCTAAGGTGAGAGAATCTGAGGGAGGCTCAACCAACATTGCACGAGTATTAATTTCTATCAGTTTGAACTTCTCGCGAAGGCGATTCTGTTTTAGCATCACACGATGAAGTTCGGCTTGGGTTTGGTCCAGAGCAAAGCCCAGTGGTGCTACCTCTTTCCCAAGTTCTGTTAGATGGGCTTCGATTGGCCCGAGACTACTGGATGAGGCCATCAAATCTTCTTTATATATTAATTAACCAAGATCACTTGTATTTAGAGACAATAATCGCAACATTTAGTTTCCAACTTGTCATATTGACGAATGGTCATATAAAAGTTGAAACCCAGTCGTCTCATTTTCATTATACTCATTTCATTAAATGACATAGTTTTGTTGAGTATAAAATAAAATAACACACTAAGTTAGGAAACAATATTTATTCAAAAATTTAGGGTTGTTACAGGAAAGGTCCTACGTAATCACTATGTGTGGCCCATCTATCATCATGATCCACTCATTACATGGAATCTATCTCATTGACCCCACAAGTGTCCCCTCCTACCACTTTTATGATAGAATATAGAACTACAATCACTAATATCTTGGATAGTAATCATCTCACAAGAATCCCCAACGGTGTTTTTTCTAGATAATATTATACCACGAGTTGAGAGGAAAACTTTTATTGTTTAGTGCCCAAGTTTTTGACATGTTCTGTTTTGTAATATGTTCCTAATTGACTATATCAATAATAGTAGTCAGCCAAAACATGTTCATTAGTGATTGAAAAACATGATTGATATGATCCTCAAAGCATTTCACCCTCGATGGATCATCATCAAGCTAGATTAATGCAAAGTTATAAAGATCAATAAATCGTGTTAAAAACAGAATATTTTTTCCCTCACACTTCCATAAACACTGAAACACATTTTCCATTTAATCACTCATTGTCTTAGGGAAAATATAATTTTATAGCCTAGTTTAGTTTTCCCTCCAAGCCATATCATGAAGTATATAAGACTGTTTCCGAACATCTCATTGGTGCTTTGCTACTCCTCGATTAATATATGTCACAAGATTCACTCTCCTCTTAGGAGGTGTATCCAAATGCTCAAAGATCAATATAGTAGCCTAAATCCACACATTATTAGCCTGTAGACCGCCATACCAAGAAAATGTGGGCATATGTTGCTTCTAGAACACCCAGGTCACCTCTTCCATTGACGTGGCAGGCTGTGGAGCTCTCAGAATGGTCTTTATAATGCGTAAGAAACCTTCCCGAACATGGGAATCAACAATAATATCATGTATAACAGCTGGTTCCACAACTTACATTATGGGATGTTCTATTGGTGGTACATATCCCCCCACCATCATAGCATGGTCATCCACATTCTCATTTATCATGACTAGAGGTCATTGTGGCAGCATGTATCTACAATTTCATGCATATTCCCTAAAATGATCAACAAGGAAAATATCACATATAAAAGATGAAGGATGGTTGAAGCATTCCTATAAAAAAGAAACACTCTTATGCCTACTCCAAAATCAAATATCGTATAATATAAATGACCATAAAAATAATGAAAAAAATTATATTTCCCACTCTAAATCCATTTCAAGATCATGTTCTCAGCTTCACAACATAGCTCCCGATATATAGAAATTCAAGTGTAATTGAAAAATCCAGTTTTTAGTGACCATAGTATTCTAGAATTTCTATTTCATTTAACTTAATATTTTTCTAAATTATATTTAATATGGTTGAATTATTTTAATTACCATCTCTAATGTATAAGGGCTCATACAAAAGAAAAATTTAAGAGTGGCATCTATTTAATTTAAACCATAACATATTCCATCCCATGTGACCATTGGTCTATGGATGAACATGCCATAACTGACTGCTTAAGGTGTCTTGTGTATCCTATGCAGTGAAACAATGTTAGGATAAGGCATGCATGATCAGTATCAACAATGTTTTTCAATCCATTTAAAAAAATTAAATGAATCACATATATATCTTGCAAGTCACACATAATAAATGCCATTCAGTTAGTAAATTCATCCTATATGGAATGGTATAATGCATGGAATGTGAATAATGTAAGTTGCTTAAAATGACTCCTGAGATGGAATTGCCTTATCTCACTAATTCAGGGTATAATCCATAATCATATGGGTAATCAAACAAAAAGTGAGTTTCCCAATGGAGAATTCAAATCAACTAAAATATTCAAAATATATATCCACAATTCCTCATTTTAGGAAACATGGTAATTACCTCAAACATGGGTTAGATAGTATAATGAACGGCTTATTTCAATGCTCAAATTTGGTCCTAATATCATTTAAATTGTGTAAACTTTATAAAAAAGATAATTAATAGGATCTTATACAACTTTTTGACATCCCGAACCACATTCCACAGTATAGTTCCCACAACATGTGGGGAATATGGATTCAAATTCTCCTCCCCATACACTATCGTCTATCAACTAGTAGCAGGAGAAAAGGGTGTGTATGTGGGGAAACTATTCCCTTGTTTTAGAGTGTAACATAGTGGTATAACATGTATATCAATATCGGAATAATTATATAAATCACAAACATGTGGGAAACATTTACAACATAGTAGTAATAAAATGTTCAGAAAAGAAGTGTCATATGTAATATGATTAACATGTCATGTCTCTTTAAAAAATGGAAGGAAATACATGGAATCATGAATCCAATACTTTACATGTATCAAAAGAACAAAAAGGAAAAAAATAACTGTCTATGGCTAGAATAATGATCATTGCTCGGTCCTATGCTCCCCTTCTCCTAAATAATGATCAAATAAAGAATCATAAAATCGTCGCATTCCCGCATCCTTACCAACATCCATGAGGTAAGTTGGGTATTAAATGGAGGCCCGAATATGGTGTGAGATAAAATCCTATAGTTTTACACAAACAATGTTTAAAATAGAAATGAAATTATTGTATAAAAAAATGAATTGTGGGAAGTATACCACAGATATAATAGTAATAAATTTACTGTTTAAAAATCACATGTTACCATATCCAGCCATATGTATCCCCTGATAAACAAAGGTCAAGAACCCATAAATCAGGGAAATTATAAATAATGATATATTCGATGTGATACTATTAATTCTAACTACTATAATCAAATATCCATTCCAAGGATATTCTTAAAAATTAAAAAATATCCCCAACTGCTACATCATGTAATCATGAGTATAAAATCCACAATGGCCTACACAATGTAATCCAGTGTGAAAAAATGATGATCAAATCCAAGGTATAAAAGACCAAGTTATCCTCATCAATTACATAGATAATCTTGATTGAAACCCACTAAAGACTTGGGTGGAGTCTAAGTAGCATGTGCATAGAGCATTTACAATGCATGTACAAGCATGTTGGATCCATTGGGTTTCAATTCCCTTAGAATTCATTAAAATAAATACCCAAGGAGTATAACATTAAATGGAATCCACTACCATAATCAAGATACATGGAGTAGAAATATCGATGGACACCTATGGAATCAGGATCCAAGGATTATAAATTTCCCTCGAATCCACAACCGTAATAAAGATCTGAACATTATCATTCACAACCAAGGATTTATTCCAAACCATTCATAATTTTTTATATAAACCATTTATCAATTTGAATAATATGAAATCACACGAAAAGGATGAAAACACCTTATCTTATCAATTAAATTAAAATAAAATCTTTTATTTAAAAATTAACAGGTAAAACTAGAATCTCAAAACCATAACAATTTATTAATTTATTATTAAGGATCCCAATAAAATTAGTGATCTCACTTGCACCCAATTAGGTGGTATATCAAGGGAAAAATAAATAAATACACCTCCAAGGTGGAATGATTTTTGGTGAACAACCTCTAGTAGTATAATGGTACTCATTGAAAACCTAAAAGTATCCAAAAAATAAAATCAAGGAATTCATTTAATATTAGGGGAAATTATACAAAGTTTGGTGTGTGGCACAACATCAAGAAGGTAGATAAAGAAACCAAATTTTATGTGAAATGTATAGACCAAATACTACAAATCTATATTCTAACACTCATATTATATCATCTCATAACATGATATGGATTACAAGTTATCAGAATAATTGATGAATATCCAATAAATAGGTCGCATTATCTTACACCAATGTAACTTCATTGATACGAATAAAAACAATGAATGGAACAAGATGAATGAAGAGTATATAATTTCAAATAAAACATGATGATCATAGCATAAATCAGATATCATAAGGTTGAATCAGATCGAATACTACCATTAGGTTTCAAGAATAAATCATGTGGGAGGAGGATCCATTGGAGAAATAGAAATAAAAATGGGGATTTAATTTTTAAATTATTTAACAGAAGGAAGGTAAATTCCCCTCAAACTACTAGGACACATGGTTTGGTAGCATGATTGGACAACATGTTCTCCAACAATGCATCCATCCCTATCTAAGAAAAACACCCACACGCTCATGGTTCTTCGTAATAAAAACCATGCACCAACAATGAATTTATCCTCTTATAAACATAGAAAGTGGTTCTCACTAGAGTTAACCCATGGAGACATAGTTCCCTAAAATCATGTGGTCCTTCATTGGCCTCTGCCACACCCCACATGGTTTACGCAAACCATGTATACAAGTTCAAATAATTTCTATTAACCATGGGGCCCAACTACCTTTTCCAAAAGCCTGGGCTCCATGTTATGAACAATCCCATGATACCCTCAAAACTCTTGTGACCACAATAAGAACTCAAATAATGCCAATAATAATAATTTATACTGAAATTCATATGATCCATTCCCTAATAAAAACATGGGATCTTACTCATTCACAGCTATCAAAGAGATTGAATTTTTTAAATTGAATAAAAAATTATTAGGGTGTTACATTCTCTTATAATATCAGTGTTTTGTGTCAGATAATCTGTTTAATATGATTCCCCTATTTTAAAATCAAGAGGTGTTACATTATACCAACATTAAATAAATTTGTTCCTTGAAATTTATTCTTGGTCTCATTAATAAAGGGTTTTACATTAAAAAATACCCTTATTGAAAAACCACAGCCTGAGAAGGGATAATAAAACATCCACTTGACAATAGAGAAAGGGATGAACAAATTTCATCTAGGATAATTGAAAAACATTGTTTCCAACTGGGTGAGTATATATGGGAGAATATGATATGGACCGTGAATAAAATAAAAAATTATATTGTAGACTATTTTACATTATTGATCACAGGAATGTGGGTGATCTAAAAAAGGTTAATGACCAAAAACAAATTAATTTTAAAAGGTGTAAATTACCATATGTTCAACATAAATCCATGTATTAGGATAAAAAACATTTGTTTTAAGATACTATTCCTATAGTTTAAGAATTCATTTATTGTCTTGGAATATATGGAAATATACATAATTGATATATTTATATTTTATAAGGAAAATTTTAACCTCTGGTTGTTGTTTGAAAATTTTCGAATTCATTTCATACTCCAATCCAAGAATATCCCAAATTATTTTTTATGCCAAAAGAAAATTTATCATTCAATTAGAATGAAAAATAATTCATCCTATCTCTGGATATTTTTTAAGATAAAAATTCATAAAACACATCTTCCAATAACAAAAAAAGTTAATCATAATCTATTCAAAATATATTTGACCTTAATACACATAAAAAATATGTCTTTCCAAATTGAAAGTCCAAATTTTTTAAAGGAAGGTCACAAAATCAACATTATATTCCTCAGCAAATATAATATGCCTATTCATATCACAATTCAAATATGTGAATACCATGATAACCATAAAAACATAATGAAAAAATGAATTCTTAAAAATGTTAAATCTATGGTAGTTAAATATATTCCATAAATCAATACATGAAGTAAAATTCATTAGTGGTAGCATAAACTATCAAACAGATACCCAATTTCATGGTTTCCAACACTATCTCATGAAAATCTCATTATTATCTCAACAGAGGGAACATATTAAGGGTTATCCTCTCTTAATCATGTCGTTTCCATGTGGTTCAACTTATCACTAAATAACATTTCTTGCTCAATGGTATTATAGATCATATTCTCTCAAATCCCATATGAAATAGTACTATAGTAAAATTTTTATACTTTTCATGACTCTTATAACCATAATACCATTAGTGAAAATACTTCTACAACATTATTCTAAAATCCAATAACAAAATCAATTTAATCATTCCACTTAATCTATAGTAATAGCATAATATTTACATTGATACCATTGATTCTTGTAAGGTATATTATCTTAGAGCTTTATAAATTCATTTGTGTTGTGACCAAACTCCTTAGAGTTGAATCATTGATCATTGGGAACATCATTCTTACCCTTTAAATCACAATAATGGTGGGATTTCTCTCCACACTTGTAGCATTATCCCATTCACTACGAGAAATTTTTTAGCAGTTTCATACTACAATTATCACATGGTGAACCATTCTTCTTTACCTTATCCCATTTATCTATCATTTTCATATTTGTTATTTTCTTCTCTTTCTTCCCTTTTAAGCTATTATAATTCTAAATTATTTCTCTCTATTTATAACAAATGATTCAATGCCTTCATTTGATAACAATGACTGGGAAATTTGTTTTTTCTAACAATTGGATTTAACCCATAAATTAAATGTCCAATATTGTACTTTGTATTATGTATGTAGTCTATAGAATACCACGCTTACCTTTTATATTTTTCTTTATACATAGAAACATTTTCACCATCATTTTGTCTTAAAAATATGGAATTTTCACTATATATTTTCTCATTTCTCACAAGGAAAATAAATTATTAAAGAAAATTTTATCAAGATCCTTCTATTCCATGAATGTTATTTCCTATTCATCTTTAGTGTTCTGAATCAATGTCCACCATTTATCTGAATCTTCTAATAGATGAAAAACTGGCATGCCAACATTCTCCCTTTCAATACTACCTAGAGATAGAAATGTGTTCTAAGTAAATTATCCATTTCCCAAATTAAAATAGATATGTAGTCCCATTAAATGATATTGGTTGCTGACTCATGAAGTGGTCTACAATTATTTCAGCACATTATGGATCAGAAGGATAATCTAATTGGGAATGTTTATTTCTCAAAAAGTGAGTTAGATTCCCCAATATATTTATAATTTTTCTAGTTCTAGATAATACTTTGGTTCCACCTTCATTATGTTTCAAAATAGGGAAATATCTAGATGAAGTACATTCATTGATGTGGTTATCATTACATTTCATATGAACCATTGCTAAAAAATTCATACACTAGATTAGATCATCACATTATGAAACAATATATAAAATTCCAAATATAGTGAGAGAATTATTATAGATTGAAAAATTTATATGAGTCTATTCTCATAATCAGAAACATTGTTTATTTGGTGATTTTTTCAAATCATAAAATATTTTAAAATACATGATTATGGTTTCTAAATAAAATGTGAATTAACTATAGATAATACCCTAGTAGTGTCAAAACTGGGGTCCAGTAAGTCCCATTATTGTGTACCTAGTGATGACCGAGTAAATTCCTAATGCTCCATTTTTAGAGTTAATAACCCTAGGTATAAGTCTTCCAGAACAACATCTACTTTTTGTATCAATAAGGTGATGTATTTATTGTAAAACCACATAATATATACCCTAGAAAAGCAATAGGATAATCTTCTATACATATCTATAATTTCTATCATAGGGTTGTGTTCCGGAATATATTTTTCCATAAATATATTTCCCAAGGATTCTTCCAAAATTCCATTAATACAATCTATAGTGTCCTTGACCCCAGTATCCAACAGCATGTGACTACTTTATTACATAATAAAAAGATATAATGAATTGAATCCCAATGAAATAAATACTATAATAGTCTTGGTAAACTAGATAAATACATAAAATTCTTAATACAATTTAAAACATAAAATAAAAAATAATTTTCTTTAAGAAATCCATTGTTCCTCATAGCCTATCCTTGCATTAAAATTTCCAAATGCATTCTTTTATCCAATAGAAAATAAAATATAAGAAAGGGTTGAGATTAGATTCTAATTAAGGGAAATATTAAAAGTAAGGCTATTAGAAAATAAGGAATAATAATTATGGAATGGTTTATAATAGAAACATGTTTCATCTGACCAAATACATGATCATAACATGTAAGGAATAAATTATCATCAAATAATTACATGATCAAGATAACTTATTAATGGATATTCTAATTAAATAAATAATCACATTGAATATCAATAACTGAATTTATAATGATGGAATGCATAATTTAATACATCTTGAATTGGCCTTCAAGGCCCCATGAAAATATGTACTACCATAAAGTCTTTGATCTAATATGTATTACATAAATTGGTAAGGCTATAGCCAAATACCAATCTAACATGTCTCATAAGACCTACTGATGTATCATGGGTCTTTTTAATTTCAGACCCCATCCATCACATAATAATTAAAATTCATCTATCATATGATGAGGTGGAAACATAATCAACAAAGAAATTCATATTGATAAACTATCTTACGAAATGTTAACACTTTCCCCAACCAATTAACATAATAAAAAACCATATAGAGTAATATGGTGAATGGTATTAATATTTTACATCCCTAGTAAAATTGATCATAAACCATCTATATAAATAATAATGATGGTATAAATACAACATATCCCCATTTTATTATCATTAATATAAATGGTTTATGATATTAATGAATATAAGTAGAATAAAAATGTTATTAAAACATTTTTAAGAAAATATACTTTTCATTTTGGAAATATTTTTTAAAATAAACGATCAAAAAATATATTAAAAATACCATTATTTCAAAATAAGAATTAAAATCATGTAAAATAATCATTAAAACATTGATTGGTCATGCTGGTAAAAACTTTTGTCCATGTCATACTCATTAAAACAAACAGTCCTTCCACACTTTAGGTAAAAGAAAAATGAGGCTTCTTTTGAAAAATTCATGATTATTCCTTTTAAAACATTTTATAAATACCCAAAATGGAAAAAATATTATTTAATAAATCATTTAGAAATGAATAGAGACATTTTTTGAAACATATTTTGAAAACAATGATATTCTTTAAAAGGATTTTAGACTGAAGAGATAAATGAAGTGAGATTATCATAAAAATAATTTCTATTTAATTTTATTTAGAAAAGTGTAGTATTTATTAAAAACGATCATTAATAACCATATAAGAAGAAAATATATTCATTTTAATATAAAAATATAAAATAATTCTCCTAAGGTAGACTTAAAAAACAACCCTCAATAATGGTGATATTGTGAAATGAACCCATATAACTTTCATAAATTTTTAATAAGAATCCCCATAAATGATATAAAAAAAACAAAAAACATTAAATATGATAGAAAAAAATATTATATTTGTATTAAAATTAAAAATTTGTCATATATACATAACATAAATGAGTAAGTGGTTAATATGGCATATTTCACATCTAAGTAAACTTGAGAAAATAATGGTTTCCAATTGTTTGAATTCCATCATCTCAATATGAACCAATTGAATAATAAATTCAGAATTTTAAAAAACATTATAATACTATAATCATATATCACATACCATATAATATTTACTTATACTCTATTATCAATCATTTATTAATATTTATTTTTTAAAATCGTTGTTTCATGTGATAATTATTTCATTTTTCACGCTAGTTTTGGTTTTGTAGTTTTTGTCATTTTAATTTTCTCATGGTTACATCATATCCAGAATGGTAAAAATTATATTAATATCATATATATTCATTATATATTTATCTATAGTAATCTATAAAAGTTTGAGAGAGAAAATGGGTTACAATGTTCATAGAGACAGTAGGTCGTATATACGCATAAACGTAATTTCAAATTTTAAATATGGATGGAACGAAAGGAAAATAAATATCATTTCAAATTTTATTAATATTTATTATGTAATATTTATCATGTAGATTAATAATATCCATCTTTTTTACCACCCATATAAAAAAAGAAAAAATATTTCACATCGCAACGTAGAGGTAGTAGTCTACATGTACACATGAGTGACATTATTGTTTTAAAATTGAATAAAATGTAAAAGGTTATATATAATACTATATTTATAGAATTATTTTTATTTAATATTTATCATATATATTAATTAAAATTTTCCTTTATACCTTCCATGTAAATCAAAAATGTGAAACAAATAACATCACCTCGTGAGTCTGTATTCCTTTGTATACCCAAATGATGATTTCATATCCCATTTGATGGAAGTAGGTTTGGATTGAAGTTATTATATTATCATAATAAAATATAATCACAAATTAGATACTAGTTTTAATATTTTTTGATAGTTGGAAATGATTTCATGGAGTTATAATAAGATTTAAACCAAATATGCATAGTTAAAAACATTGCATCTTCTTCAAACAACCTATTTATGTTTAATATATAGCCTTCATAGAAATGATTTTTGATCACACCAAGGTATCTAGGTTGTGGGGATGGAATTATGGAATAAATTTGGGAAGGTCTTTTCCAAACCTATGGTTTTTGTAAGTGTGAAGTTGAGAAGATAGGGGTAGATTTTTATAAGTGAAGTGTGTGGCACAGTTGTAATTTTGGAAAATAAAATGGTGTACCCACATTTTTCAAATGGAAAAAGGCTAAAAAATTGATCATTATAGACCATTATAGGTTATAATGTCTAAATATTTCCCTAAAATTGGTTTTGGACAGGTTTATAGGTAATTTAATTCCATATCATTTTATTTTATTACACTAGTAAACCAATTTTCACCTTAACAATAGTAATCAATTTTTAACAATTTTATTATTCAATATAGTGAAAAATTTTGTTCAAATTAATAGATAATATAAATTAGACTTATTATATTTAGGGAATCTATTTTTTAAACTATATTCATGTAATTGGAATATTTTAATTTGAAATAAATCCTACGAACATGATGAAAAGGATATATTTCAAAAGGAAAAGGTTATAAAGATTCAGAATTTTTTTTTAAAATTTTAATATGAAATTGATTCAAATGACCAAAATTATATTAATAGATTTATAATATAAATATTTTAACTTTATAACCACATAAAAATAAAATTCATCTTGTATATTCTTTTAATGAAAGATTTTTTTAAAAAACTAGTTGTTTTCACTATTTACTGAAAAATTTATCATTTCAAAAGATTCTAAAAAATTCACCCATAAATAATTATCACATATAAAATTAAAAAATAATTATTTTTTCAAATAAATATTATAAAAGTATTAAAAATTAATTTGAAATTTTTTGAGGAATCCTTGGCAAGAGGGCCTTTTAAGGAAAATACATTTTTTTCAGAAAACATTTCTTTTCTTTTAAAATGGTTTTATTTTTTTTATAATCAGTAGATAACCATTTATTTTATTTTATTAATGTACAAAATATATAATTTTTATAAGTTATTTATAAATATAATTTCTTTTAAACACAACAAATATGTTACAAAGGTCATTTTAATAATAATATTTTAAAAGATTTTTGGGTTTCATTCAAGCTTAGTGCTCTATTCATCGAAAACTATCAATGAGATTGAATTTATTCTGATAAGAAATATATCATAAATTCTCTATGTGTTAAATTATATTCAAATAACGGTCTTTCATATCATATACAGTATCGAATATGATGCTCCTCTTTTAAAGTCTCAGGTTGTTACATCAGTAGAATTTTTATAGTTACTTTTATAATTATAATAGATTAATTATTAACCTCTTTTCCCTGTTTACATTAGATAAAATGATAATGTCATTTTTTTCATGTGTATAATACAACCTCTATAATATAACATATCTTTTTTCATTCAGATTATTTATTATTTATTATAAACACTTCAAATATGATATAAAAACATAATTTTTTTAGAAAATATAATTATTTTTATTTAATGGTTATATTTTTTCCTAATAACCCAATTTCTTAACCATAATCAACCATTAATTATTTTTTGTTCATATATCAGTAAGTCTAACCAATTACATGATAAATGATAAAAAATAATATCGTGGATGAACATGAGAACCTAATTAACAATAATATATGATATAAATAAGTAAATATTATTTTATTTTGGTTATAGAATGGATTTTTTTTACTAAACTCATTAAATGATCTACCATTGTTGGTTTGTTAAAGATCATTGAAACGTACTTGTTACAATTTTTTTTGACAATAAGTGTGCCTAAAACATATATAGAATGAGATTATAGAATTATAACATATTACGGAACATCAATTATAGTACAATTTATGATCTTAAAATGATGAAATTTATAATAATAATATCGAACGAAACTGTTATTACAAAACTAATTTAATTAGATCATGATTAATCACACCATATATTGATAATTGAAAATAACTAATTAATTTAAATGTAGAGAAATATTAGAAATAAAGTTTTTAAAATGATATTTATTTTTACTTTTTTCTAAAATTGTATAATTAGAAAATTATTTTATTATAATATATATTTAACAACTTTAATGAATGTTAGGAACTAATGTAAGGGGTTATTTTTCACAAAATTAATTTCATGAGGCATCTTTATTGTCATGAACCATGATATAATTAATATTTTTTTGACAATTTCCTAATCAAATATTTTTAAAATTTTAATTTTATTCATGGGGTTTGAATAACCATATCATGTTCTCTCTTTAAATGAATTTTAACTCAATAGATACTAAATTTTTAAGATTTTCTGTTAACTAATCTCACTTTTTTATGTTATAATGATTCATATTAAACTTCTTACAAGATGAGTTTTATCCATTTGGGGATTTCTGATCCATGTAAATTTTCTTCCACTATAGGGAAAATTAATTTTTAATTCAAATATTATATATTGATGAATTTATTTCTCAAAAGAATATCAATTTTAGAATAATTCTTATCCTCTTTAATTATGATTTCCACTCCTTGTCTATATTTTCATTTCCCACAAACTCTCCCCTATATATTTGGAATCATAATTTTGTTCTATCTCATAATAACTTCTTATTTACCTTATCCTATTTTAAAATGTATGGGTTTTCATTATTTTTACCATTTCGGTTTTCAATAACGGTATTTAAGAATATTAATTTTTTTTCTAATCTTTCAAAATAAAAATATTATCTTCAACAACACATTTATTTTTTATACCCATTATATATTTTTTAAAATTATTTATTGTTTAATGTTATTTTATAAAAAAATTGTTTTATAATGATCTCATGTCTTTTTTTAAAAACATTATGTCTATTTCATGGCTTTATTTATTAATATTATTTCTAAATGTAAATGTTTTCAAAAAAATCACATCTATTTTTTTAATCATTCATGGTTTCATAACTGATTTTTTATATATATATTCATTTTTAAAATTACTTCTTATAAATTCATAAAATTTTCCCTTTCTCAAAAAAAATATTCAAAATGAACCTTAACTTATCCTTTTAGGAAAATTGTAATTATTTTTTTAAAAATAATTTATGGGTTTTATTTTATTTCCCCACTTTATCTCCAAAGGAATTATTTCCAAGAAAATTATTTTTCATATACCATTATCTAAATGTTGTTATGTAATATTCTTTTTTGGGTGGTTAAATTTTTGGGTATCCACTATTTATATTTATGGTGTCAATTTTGGTGATACCATATGGGAATGTTTTGTAATAGACTAGAAATCATTGGTCTATTAATTTTTTAAAATCCAATGTTTGAGGTGTTCTGGGAGGTGACGGTGACTCATTTTGAGAGTTTTACAGTTTTTCAGTTTTTCCAAGAGTGAGTTAGGATTTTTTAGTCACATCGGTATCTCATCTGTTGTTGACTCACATCGGTGACTCATATCAGGAGGTCAAATTTGTGACTCAAATCTGTGACTCATGTTGGTAGGTCATGTCGGTGACTCACTTCAGTGACTTGATGTTGGTATGTCAAGTCAGTGACTCACAACGATAGGTTGTGTCAGTAACTTGTGTCGGTGACTCACTATCGGTAGGTCACCTCAGTGACTCGCTATTGGTTGGACGCGTCGGTGACTCACATCAGTTGCTCTTGTAGGTGGATCATTAATCGGTGACTCAAAAAATGGTGAGTCATTTAATATAGTTTTTCAATAATTCTAGTTTTTCCTAATATTTCCCCCAGAGCATTTTATTTGACGAGTAATAGATTAAAATAATAACTAAATATATTTCAATATATCTCATTTAATTTGAAATATATATTTAAATTACTAATGGTCCTGATAATTTTAAATAATCAAATCACATGGTCTTGATCAAGATCCATCATTAATTTCCATTGAAACCATTTTATTTCATTGATATAGGATCTAGATTTTCTAAAATTTAGTACATTCCATTCTTATGTGATTCACTTTTTCTTGATACTAAGGTGCCCAGAAACATTAATCCTTATGGAAAAGTGAGTCAATGTTTCACCCCTGGGTCTCATTTCCTGTAACGACCCAAAGTTTCATTAATGGAAAATCCCTCTTGATCTAGTTAAATGTCTCTTTATGCAAAATATTTTTATAAGATGTCAACTTATTTGGTTTTATGTTAGGAATTTTGACTGTTGTTAATATATCCGTTGAACAGTAATCACATGATTAGTATAAATATAGGACCTTAACAAATCCAATTTACTCGGACAAAAGAAGTGATGGACTCATCCAGTAGAATTTCCCCATACGAAGCCCATTTTTCGGAGCTCGGAAAAGAGGTGGCATCCTTGGGCTTTGCTCTTGAACAAGCCCAAGCTGAGCTTCACTATGTCAAGCTCGAACAGGACCGTCTACAAGAAAAGTGGAAGTTGGTAGAGATTACCACTTGAGCGATGTTATCCGAGCCACCCCAAGAGTTTGTCACCATCGCACACCTTAAACTTAGGTCTTATGCATCTGTTTTAAGGGGTAATGTAACAAATAAGTAGTACTATGTTCATGTACATTATTTCTATATAAAATAATGAATATAATTTCTAGTCATTTTTGATACATTGTAAATAGTTTTTAAAGAAAAAATGGTGTTTTTAGTTATTATTTAATTAAGAAATATATTTTATTAAATTAATATATTTTTTAATTAAATAATTTTTTAATAAAATAATAATAATAAAAAAAATAATTTTTATTAAATATAAATGATCTTATAATTTTATGAATGCAATTAAATGTTGTATTAAGGTTTGAAAGCCATTTTTTTCAAAACCTGCGATTTTTCGATAAATGTCAGTTTTTATTTTAAAAATGAAAATTAACATATTTAGAAAATTATATAGATAAAATAAATGTTATTTCTGGAATCAGGACGTTGAAATTATCCAACGGTGAATTTTTCATAATTTTCTCAGACAGTCAAATTTTTGGGTAAAAATTAAATACCGTTTAAGTATATAATGTGTTTTATGACATCATAATGACCCAATGGTGATGTAATAAAATACTATAATCCTTATGTTCTTAAAATATATGTTTTACCATTAAAATAATGTGATTTCGGGTTTGTTTTACTTGCTTTTCAAAGCATTAATGGACCCCTCAAGACATATCCAACACTTTGCCTTTTTAAATTAATTTCCATGGGAGTGTGACTCACCAACACATAAGCAACCTTATTATATTTAAATGTTTGGACTTTGGCCTAATAAAATATTTTTTTCCTCTTCCATTTTCCCAAAACCAGGGGCAAAAACCATGTGATGGTTTGTGGTTTGGATTACTTTAATATAAGAGGACCCAAACCTAAATAATAAAGAATTCCCTCACCTTTCCTATAAAAACCCACCCAAGATCTCACTTCCTCCTCACTAAAATCCCTTTGAGTTCGTCCAACTCCTGCCCTACTCTCTCTAGAATCCTCCCAAGGTTCCCCAATCTCCCAATAAGCCTCTCAAAAGCCTCTCTCTAGCCTTTGGAAGTAGACTTCCTAGTAAGGGTTTTTTCTTCCATTCTCATTTTTGTCCAATTTTCTTTAAGTTGTTTTTCCCTTTTAATTTCAATTATGAATGTTGCGGTAAGGTTTCTCACCTCCCTCATACTTCCCTCTTTATGTTTGAATGATGTGAGACCCTTTCTCTCTCATTAAATGCCTCCCATGTACACCCGTTACTATGCCAAAATTCCGAAAGGAACTTCTCTCTCCTCTTTTAAATTCAAGAAATACTCTTGTATCATGAATCTAAATTCCATTTCAATTGTTGGGACATGTATCTATATGACCTATTTACTGTCCATTACATGTAAATATGATGAGGAACCACTTTCTCTTTCATCAACCATTTTTTATGAATTCTTATGTCACGCCGTTACGCTGTCGAAATTGCACTGATTTTCTAAGCCATTGTCATTGTGTAGTGAATACCATGCTCATTTATCCATCAAGGGTATTCACCTTTATGAACATTTACATATTTATTATAAAGTTTCATGTATAAATTCCACATTCTTTTATCATGGAATAAATGATTATGTTTTATGAATCCATATTTTTTGATCCATGTGGCACACTTATGCATGAAATGAAATGTTTAAGAAGGGTGCGCCCTTATAGCGCTCCAATGCATTGGGTAAAGTATAATATCATGATACGTCAGGTGCAATGAGTGTTGACTCATGATAATTCAACTACAACGAGGGTTTACTCGTGCTTTACGTGAAATGAGGATTTACTCATGCACCATGTGAAATGGGCCTTGGCTCATGCTAATTCCATGTTAAGTGTTGTTGCCACATTTCAATGTTATGATTATTAGGCTTTATCATGCCTTTATATTCATGTTTCTTTTATTCTAAATTCATATTCTCATTTTCTAACATGTATTGTACTCCTCATGTTATTCCACGTGTACTCCCTTACTGGGCTTTATAGCTCACCCTTTTCTTATGCATGTCCTCAAGTTATCCCATTCAATGCTAAGTACGAGGGAGTGTAGTGGTCATGTAAAGGAAGTTTTCAATAAAGATGTTGTATTTCATGTTTTAAGTTTTTAAGTAATGATCCTAAGCCCCAAAGACACTAAACCTCTTGATCTTCTTGTTGTATCAAGTGATGTTTTATGTAATAAATCATGTGTAAGTTTGTAATAAAAACAGGGTTGTCATAGTTGGTATTAGAGGATAGGTTTAGTTATTTTTGGGATTAGAAAACCCTAGTAAAGACTTAGATACAAGAATATGTATAATAAAAACATCCCTATGTTTTGGTAAGTACTGAGTAAGTGGTTTATCAAACAAATACATCTCTGTCTGGATACAATCATGTAGAGGCGGCTCTGGCACATATGTATCCTAGGGGTAAAATCTGAAAACACCGCTTTGAGATAGACTCGAACGGGAACTGGTGCATGACAAAGGGCCTTTCTGCACTATTGGTTACGACACTCCCGAGGGATATGTTTTGATAAATTCAAAAGATTAGTATGAACCTATATTAAGGGAATTAAAAAATTCCCCTAAGAATATATGTTAGAATGTAGATCATGAAAATCCTAGATTGAAGCCTATATACTCATGAGTTAAGGAAATAAAAGCTTATTTATAAGTCATCATCTTTTGTCTTTGGATTACCCTTTATGTGTTACCCCTAAATTTCCTTTTATTCCAGCCAATGGACGGTAATAGGAGGACTCGGGCTAACAACCGTTGTGAAGATTAGTGTGATGACTGTACTAATGAGCTGCCCAATCCAATGGGAGCAGGAATCACGAACTTTGACATGCTTCTCTCTCAGCTAACTCAAGTTTTGAATAGAAACACGAGTCAATAGGAACGTTCAACCCCCCCTAAGAAAGAACAAGTTTATATCGAGAGCTTCATGAGACAAAGGCCTCCTACTTTTAGTGGATCATCTGATCCCACGATCACTGAAAAATGGATCAACTCCATTGAAAAGATATTCTCCATCCTCCAATTTTCTGAATAAGAGAAGGTTCTCCTGGAGGCTTATCGTATGGAGGGTGAAGCTAATCAATGGTTGGAGTTGATCAAAAATACGAAGCCTTAGGAGGAGATCAAGGCGTTGGAATGGAAGGATTTCCGAAAGATGTTTTTCGATAAATATTTTCCGCGCACCCTCCATCTTAAGATGGAAAGGGACTTCTATTCTCTCAAGAAAAAAGATGAAGAATATGTTGGAGCGTACGAGGAAAAATTCACAAGGCTTGCACGATATGCTTCCGGCTTTGCCGTTACCACTGAATGCAAGGTTGACCGCTTCTTTGGTGGGCTGAAGCCTAGCTTGCAGAAAGCGTTAGCGATCTGTGACTTCGACAGCTATGAGGAAATTGTCTGATGTGCCCTCAAGGTCGAAATGGAGATCGGGGAATCACAGGGGTATCATGGGGACAAGAAGCGTAAGGTGCACTTCAATGCTGGTGGTCTGATAGATAAATCCAATGGTGCTAAGAAGATCCAGCACCCCAATTTCTAAATGTGCGGAAAGAAGAACCCTAGAAATTGCTTTAAGGGGACGAGAAAATGCTTTAGGTGTGGAAGAGAAGGGCACCTAGATTTTAACTGTCGACAAGAAATACCCACGACTGCGACAGAGGAGAGAACGCTCCATTCGAACCTCAACACATTGTTCAATGCTACAAATGCAAATAACCGGGCCATTTTTCAAATCAGTTCCCTAATGCAAGGGTTTTCGGAGACAACCAACAACCTCCAAGGCAGCAAGGAAGAGCTTTTTCCATCACTTCTGCCAAAGTGAACCTCAAAAATGAAGTGGTGACATGTAATCTAGTTATTCATTCAAGAATAGAGAACATACTTTTTGATTCAGGTTCTACGCCTTCTTTTATATCTCAAAAGTTTAGTAGAACAATCCCCGTACCACCACAAATCATGGAAGTAAAGATGTCGGTGGGTACGGCAAATGAGGAAGTCATTGCATCCCATGAATATAAGTCCACTCCTGTTGTAGTATGTGGATTGAATTTCACGGAGAACCTTGTCATACTCCCTCTAGTGAATTTTGACGCAATTCTTGGCATGGATTGGCTTTCCTTATATAGAGCCAACATAAATTGTCGGGAGAGGGAAATCACACTCCATATGGAGAATCGACCCCCGATTCTTTACAAGTGTCAGGAGGAAGATGAATCTCCTTTAGCTCCATCATCTTAAGAATTAATATTACTGCCTTATGAGCATGCGTATCTGGCTCAGATGATTGAGTCCAAGAAAGAAACCATCCTTGAAAAAATGCCTATTGTGAGGGAATTTGCTAAAGTGTTTCCCGAGGAACTGCCTGGTCTTACTCCAAGAAGAGATGTTGAGTTATCAATTGAACTTATACCTAGGATGCTAAAAATATCCAAGACTCCATATAGAATGGCTATTATAGAGCTTGAAGAGATGAAGAAACAACTACAGGAGAATCTGGATAAAGGGTGTATACGCCCAAGTGCTTTACTATGGGGTGCACCAGTCCTCTTCATCAAGAATATCGACGGGTCAATGCGGATTTTCATCGATTATCGTGAACTTACAAAAATCATGATAAAGAACAAGTATACTCTCCCAAGAATCGATGACTTGTTTGATCAGCTGTGTGGAGCACAATACATCTCCAAGGTGGATTTGCAGTAGGGATATTATCAAGTAAGGGTGAAGTAGGAAGATGTCCCCAAGACTGCTTTTCATACAAGATACGGGCACTATGAATTCATAGTAATGTCTTTCAGACTCACCAATGCTCCAACAATATTCATGGACTTGATGAATAGAGTCTTTAAAGATTACCTTGAAAAATTTGTGGTATTGTTTATTGATGATATTCTAATATACTCCAAAACCAAAGAGGATCATAAGGAGCATTTACAAACTGTACTAGAGACTTTGTGCAAAGAGAAGGTCTATGAAAAGTACAGCAAGTGTGAGTTCTGGTTGAAGGATGTCTCATTCATGGGCCATATCATCCCAAGCAATGGGATATCTGTGGACCCCTCCCAAACAGATGCAATTGAGGGATGGCCGAGGCCAACATCCGTAACGGATATCCGTAGCTTCTTGGGGTTAGCTGGATATTATTGAGGATTTGTGAGAAATTTCTCATGATTTTCCAACCCTCTTACCAAGCTGACACTAAAGGGAGTAAAGTTTTCTTGGAGTGATGAATGCGAAGAAAGGTTCAAAGAGTTGAAAAAAAGTCCTATCACTGCGCCCGTGCTAACTTTACCCACAAGTGGGGAACTTTTTGTGGTATTCAGTGATGCTTCAAAGAAGGGCTTAGGCTGTGTGCTGATGAAAAATGATAAATTTATATCCTATTCCTCAAGGAAGTTGAAAATCCATGAGCGAAACTATCCAACGCATGATCTGGAGTTGGCGGCGGTGATCATTGCCTTGAAAATCTGGCCGCATTATCTCTATGGAGAGAAATGTAAGATATATACTAAACACAAGAGTCTTAAATATATATTCACACAGAAAAATATTAATATGCACCAGAGAAGGTGGATAGATCTCATCAAGTATTATGAATGTTCAATAAATTACCACCCTGAGAAAGCGAACAAGGTGGCAGATGCCCTAAGTAGAAAGGACCCAGCAATTCTATCAATGATGAGAATTGAGAAGGATCCAATCTTCTTAGACTTGATGAAGATGGACGCGGGAATCATAAAGAAGGTAAAATAATCAATCCTTTCACAAATTATTGCTCAACCATATCTTTTGGAAAGGTTAAAGGATGCTCAAAAAGATGATGTGGGAATTCAGGAAAAAGTGGAAGCTATCAAAAAAGGGAAATCCTCAGAGATTAATGTTAATGAAGAAGGAATTGTGCGGTTTGAGAAAAGACTGTGTGTTCCATCAAGTCCGGAGCTGAAGAAGGAACTTTTGGATGATGTACATAGTTTAAAATTCTCTATTCACAAAGGGAGCACAAAGAAGTATCGAGATATCCGAGAAAACTTTTGGTGGGATAATATGAAGAAGGAGATTTCTAAATATATATCAAAGTGCTTGGTGTGTCAACAAGTGAAGGTATAGAGGCAGAAGTCTAAGGGGATGATGAAACCATTGCCCATACCAGAATGGAAATGGGAAAAAATCACCATGGACATTGTCACCAGACTTCCAAGGACATCCAAAGGCAACAATGCAATCTGGGTTGTTGTGGATCGTCTTACAAAGACTACACACTTCATTGCTATTCGGGAGGATTTCTCATTGGATCAACTGGCACAGATATATATCAGGGAAGTGGTAAGGTTGCATGGAGTACCACTATCTATTGTGTCTGACCGAGATCCAAGATTTACCTCTATTTTTTGGAAGAGTCTTCAACATGCTCTAAATACTGAACTGAACATCAGTACGACCTATCATCCTCAAACTGATGTCCAATCCGAGTGGACTATCCCAACACTTGAGGATATGTTGAGAGCGTGCTCAATGGACTTTAAAGAAGTATGGGATCAACATATTTCTCTATTTGAGTTCTCTTATAACATTAGTTTCCACTCGAGCGTCCAAATGGAACCATATGAAGCCCTGTATGGGAAAAGGTGCAGAACACCAGCATGTTGGGATGAGGTCGGTGAACGTAAGATGCTTGGACCAAAAATGGTCGATGAAATGGTGGATAAGGTGAAAACCATTCAGCATCATCTCAAGGAAGCCCAAAGTCGACAGAAGAGTTATGCAGATAATCGTCTATGAGACCTTGAGTTTAAAGTTGGAGACATGGTGTTTCTATACATATCTCCGTGGAAGAAGGTCATGAGGTTTGGAAGGAAAGGGAAGTTAAGTCCAAGGTACATTAGCCCCTTCGAGATTCTTGATCGTGTCGGTGCTGTGGCCTATCGACTAGCACATCCACCTACAATGGACAAAGTACATGATGTCTTTCATGTATCCCTCTTAAGGAAGTACATACCGGACCCTTCACATGTACTCTCTTTCGAGGTGGTACAATTGTAAGATGATATTTCTTATGAGGAGCAACCTGTGAAGATCTTAGATCATAGAGAAAAATTTCTACGAAATAAGACAACGCCCCTCGTCAAGGTGTTGTGGAGAAACCACAAGTTTGAAGAAGTGACTTGGGAATCAGAGGAAAAGATGATGTTGAGTTACCCACATCTGTTTTAGTGTGGTAAAATGAAAAGTTCAAGGGAGAAATTTCTTAAGGGGAGAATATTGTAATGACCCAAAGTGTCATTAATGGGAAATCCCTCTCGATCTAGTTAAATGTCTCTTTATGCAAAATATTTTTATAATATGTCAACTTCTTTGGTTTTATGTTAAGAATTTTGACTATTGTTAATATAGCCGTTGAACAGTGATCACGTGATTAGTATAAATATAGGACCTTAACAAATCCAATTTACTCGGAAAAAAGAAGCGATGGCCTCATCTAGTAGAATTTCCCCATACAAAGCCCATTTGTTGGAACTTGGAAAAGAGGTGGCATCCTTGGGCTTCGCTCTTGACCAAGACCAAGCTGAGCTTCACCATGTCAAGATCGAATTGGACCGTCTACGGGAAAAGTGGAAGTTGGTAAAGATTACCACTCAAGCGATGTTATCCGAGCCACCCCAAGAGACTGTCACCATCGCACACCTTACTATTAGGTCTTATGCGGCTTTTTTAAGGGGTTATGTAACAATTATGTAGTACTATGTTCATGTAAGTTATTTTGGAATATAATTATGAATATAATTTCTAATCATTTTTGATACATTGTAAATAGTTTTTAAAGTACAAGTGGTGTTTTTAGTTATTATTTAATTAAGAAATCTATTTTATTAAATTAATGGATTTCTTAATTAAATAATATTTTAATAAAATAATAATATTATTATTAAATAAATTTTTATTAAATATAAATGATATTATAATTTTATGAATGCAATTAAAATTTTTATTAAGGTTTGAAAGCCATTTTTTTCAAAACCCGTGAATTTTCGATAAATGTTGGTTTTTATTTTAAAAGTGAAAATTAACATATTTATAAAATTATTTAGATAAAATAAATGTTATTTTTGGAATCAGGACATCGAAAATATCCATCGGTGAATTTTTCATAATTTTCTGAGACAGTCAAATTTTTGGGTAAAAATTAAATACCGTTTAAATATATAATGTGTTTTATGACATCATAATGACCCAATGGTGGTGTAATAAAATACTATAATCCTTATGTTCGGCCAATATATGTTTTACCATTAAAATAATGTGATTTTCGGTTTGTTTGATACACTTTTAAAAGCATTAATGGACCCCTCAAGACATATTCAACACTTTGCCTTCTTAAATTAATTTCCATGGGAGTGTGACTCACCGACACATTAGAAACCTTATTATTTTAAGAAGTTCAGACTTTGGCCTTATAAAATATTGTTTTAATCTTCCCTTTTCCAAAAACAATGGGCAAAAACCGTGGGATGGTTTGTGGTTTCGATTAGTTTAATGTAAGGGGACCCAAACCTAAATAATAAAGAATTCCCTCACCTTTCCTATATAAACCCACCCAAGCTCCCACTTACTCCTCACTAAAATCCCTTTTATTTCGTCCACCCTCTACCTTAATCTCTCTAGAATCCTCCCAAGGTGCCCCAATCTCCCATTAATCCTCTCACAAGCCTCTCTCTATCTTTTGGAAGCACACTTCCAAGTAAGGGTTTCTTCTTCCTTTTTCATTTTTGTCCAATTTTCTTTAAGTTGTTTTTCTCTTTTAATTTCAATTATGAATGTTGGGGTATGGTTTCTAACCTCCCACATACTTCCCTCTTTATTATTGAATTATGGGAGACCCTTTCTCTCTAATTAAATTCCTCCCATGTACACCGGTTACTATGATGAAATTCCGAAAGGAACTTCTCTCTCCTCTTTTAAATTCAAGCAATAATTTTGTATCATGAATCTAAATTCCATTTCAATTGTTGGGACATGTATCTATATGACCTACTTACTGTCAATTTTATGTATATATTATGAGGAACCCATTTCTCTCTAATCAACCATTTTTTATGAATTCTTATGTCACGCCATTACGCTGCCGAAATTGCACCGATTTTCTAATCCAATGTCATTATGTAGTGAATACCATGCCCATTTCTCCATCAAGGGTATTCACATTTATGCACATTTACATATTGATTATAAATTTTCCTTTATGAATTCCACATTCCTTTATCGTGTAATAAATGATTATGTTTTATGAATCCATGTATTATGATCCATGTGGCACACTTATGCATGAAATGAAATGTTTAAGAAGGGTGCGCCCTTATAGCGCTCCAATGCATTGGGTAAAGTATAGTATCATGATACGTCATGTGAAATGAGTGTTGACTCATGCTAATTCAAGTCCAATGAGGGTTTACTCATGATTTATGTGCAATGAGGATTTACTCATGCTCCATGTGCAATGGGCCTTGGCTCATGCTAATTCAATGTTAAGTGTTGTTGCCACATTTCAGTGTAATGATTATCATGATTTATCATGACTTTATATTCATGTTTCATTTATGCTCTATTGATATGCCCATTTTCTAACATGTATTGTACTCCTCGTGTTATTTCATGTGTACTCCCTTACTGGGCTTTATAACTCACCCTTTTCTTATGCATGTCCTCAGGTTATCTCATGCAATGCTAAGTACGAGGGAATGCAGTGTTCATGTAAAAGAATTTTTCAATGAAGATGTTGTATTTCATGTTTTATGTTTTTATGTAATTATCATAAGCCTCAAAGACACTAAACCTCTCAATATTCTTGTTGTATCAAGTGAATTTTTATGTAATAAATCATGTGTAAGTTTGTAATAAAAGAAGGGTTGTCATATTTCCTTAAATTTTTGTTGTTGCTTATGAACCCCTATTTTTGGTTCAATGAGGATTTTCTTATCAACTATTGTTCCAAGTAGGGATCCCTATATCTCACCATTAATTTTGTATCAGGCTGTGTTGGTATAATGATGTATCTTTGAGAATACTATTGAATCCACACATAACAATCTATTATAATCAGACGTGTTTCTCTACTAATAAATGATTGGCAAGGAAGATGATGATAAAGGAGTTAATCAGACCTATTATGATAAAACTATATGAGGGTTGGGAATAAGATTATGATGATGATCATTTTGTTTTATCTATTATCTTTTATACATGTTGTGATGTGAATGGGATGTACACCTTTTGAAAATCATGGTCATTGGTGGTGTTTGTTTGAACATTGGTAGAGGGTTATGAATACTTGTTGTCGATCTGATATTGAATGGTTACAAATATGATATTGATTAACCACCTTAATATAGTAGAATAAATTTATTACCCAGGGTCAACATCTCTTGTGATAACCCTTAAATCCTCAAATTGGAATTAATTAATGAATATTGTCTAAATCTTAAAATGCCCTATTGTGTTTTAGTGTGGTTGTGTTATATGTGTGGTGTTGTTCACTTTTTGTGCATTTTTTGGTTTGGGTGGTGCTAAATTTGGGATCATGGCTATGTTTATGGATGGTTTGATGGTGTGATGGAATCTGATATTCTTTAATTGAGGATTGGGTGAGTGGTGTTGTGTAGTGGGACTGCAACTAGGTTGTGTTTTGTTTATGTTGATTGGAATGGTATGGGTATTTGGTGAGTCTTCCAAGGAAGGTTATGACATGATATATTGGTGGGAGTAGTTTATAGTGTTATATTACCATGTTTTGGTAGCATTACCTTGAATAATGATGATGTCAGTGAATGTCTTGGTTGCTAAGTGGGGAGGAAGTGTGTAGTGTGGTGTTTTATCATAGTGTCTCCCTATGTTTGGCATGACTGTTTGGTTGGTTGTGTGATGAAGTTTCTAGTTTCCCGAGAAGGGATATAATAACTGGTAAATGATTTAAGAATTCAAAATTATTGGGTGTCATACAACTTTATTTTTATCAACTTCGAATGTGATTATTATTTGTACTAATATATGCATTTAGAGGTAGCATCAAGGGTAGTCTTGTGGGTAGGTTATTTTTTGGAAACCACCAGGTTGGGAAGAGGTTTTTATACATATATATATATATATATAATTCATTGTGATTTATATATGAACCCCACCCTAGATGAGCACTATATTCTAAACACCCCTATTGTTATGGGAGAGGGTGTCCTTCCGAAACAACCCAATCGTAGGATGGATGGTTGGCCACCAATTCTTCCCTTCTCCCTCTTTCAAGTGGTGGTATCCCAAAATCCATAGAGAAGGTTGTGGTTGTGAAGCTGATGTGTCTACAGCCGAGTTGTGATTACTAGGTGTCTTCAGGATGTGGCTTAAGAGTTTGTGGGCAAGATATAATATGGTGTGTGGCCTAGGTGTGTGCGGGCAGGTTGTGGTATGTCGTGTTCGGAAGAGGTGGGAGTGCAATGATGTTTACCATTAGGGTGTGAGAGAAGTTAATCGGTGGAAAAGTAGTGAGGGGTACCATATCATCAATTTGTATACTACATTATGTTACATGACTTATATTATTTTGTGAGAATTCCTTGGCGAGGATGGGATGGCTAGTTATCCTTGTTTGGTGTTGTTGGTTTCTGTTGTTTTCTCACAGGGGAATTAGTATGCTTCTCCTACTCTTTCATGACAGACTTTGGTTTTTTCTACTATGTATACTAGTATGATCACCCTATGTATATAAAACTATTTTCTAGTTTTGTGGAAGATTTCATGGACTGTGCTAGACCTTACTAGCTCAGATGTTGGGATAGTTGCGGTGTTGCTACATAGTTTTGTTCTTTGTTACTTAATTTGGTTCTTTATTATATTTATAAGAGTTTAATATTGAATATGAATATGGGATTGTTTTTTGATTGATTATATATTTATTTCATGTATTTGTTTGGGATTGACCATATTATCTCCTGATTTTGTTTATATAAAAAGAGTATCACTTTCTATTTTGTGATATTATATATCGTTGGTGCTAGCCTCCAACCCGGGGCCTATTGAAGGTGGGACTTGGGGGGGGTCAATATCTCCCTTTCTTCATTGCTAGCCCAAGATGGGTATCTTTGGAGGTAGGGTGTTGTGAAATCATGGAATTAAAGGCAGGTAGAGATATAGGACGAAGTTTGGAGTTAAGCGTAGTAAGGATTGTGAGGGTTTTTAGGGAAACAGTGTTTGGTGACCTTGGTGCATGACATATTCCAAGGAATACCATCCAGGACAAGGGTTTTTTGGGACACCCCTGATTTGATGTAAGGACTTTGAGCTTACAGAATGACCAACTGAGGCTACACTGTTTGTAGAGTAGAGACCCCACCCATGGTACAAGAATCATGGTGACTTGTGTTCTTGTTTTAATTGGTCATTTTATAGGATTTAATTAAATAAAAAGTTGAGATTAATCTTAAAGAAAATTTCATACTTGTTGGGTATTGGAGTTACTTGTTTTCTCTTTCAGCTATGGCACGCAGTCATCATCCACATGTGGCTGAAGAAGGTGAGGCTCAGTCGGCCGATCTTGCTGATCGGTGGAGGGTGGATCCAGAGGAGGAGGATGACCAGTGGTAGAAGAGGCTATGTTCTTTCCTGGAGTAGACTCTTGGAAAGTACTAGTGTATCATTTCAGATATAGTGATAGAGAGCTGGTTCGAGGAGCTTGTGATCTCCTTCAGTTATTTCTGGGATCTGACATAGTACTCAGTTCCTTTGGTAGTGAGTCCATTGAGTGGAGTTTCACATCATTGGTAGATTATGTTCCTATGGTAGAGGAGGGAGATTGAGGATATTTGGGTCAATTTTGAGATATATTTCCCTTTGGAATTCATTTCTTTGACCACAAATGCTGAGAAGATAAAGGAGATACTCTCCCTCCAGTAGGGGAGTATGTCGGTATGGGAGTTAGGGATGATGTTCAAGGATATCCTTCACTTTTCTCCAAATAACTTTCCGGATGAGGTGTCTCATGCAAGATTTCTAGAGGAGGTGATTTTCCACTCTCTTCAGTATAAAGTTACACCCTTCACCTTGTTTACATTCTTAAAGGTCTAGAAGAAGGAAAAGGTAGTTTGGAGGATGAAATCATGAGGAGTTATTCCATGAGAGTGAAGTCAGTAGGGTCCTTAGAAGAGAAATGCCACCAGCCGTAGGACTTTGGTTCTAGGGCCTTTGAAGTTTCAGCTGTCAGTTAGCCACCCTCATAAGTCTCTATTTGAACATTATCATCGTTGTATCTATCCTGTAAGCATGGTGCAATTTGTTTTATTTGTGGAGTTCATGGGAACCATCAGAGTTAGTGCCTAATATCCATTCATGCTCGGTATGGTATATGTGAGAATTTTCATCACCCACCTCAGCAACTCTTTCCAGACATGTTGTTTTAGTAGTAGGGAAAACAAGATCCTACTCCATCAAGGGGTGACTGAGTAGGTGGTGGTTGACTTCAAATTGATCCTCAGTGTCCTCAACGTAGGCGTGTTCAGGGAGGCATTCATCAATAGAGGGGCTATAGAGTTGTGCATAGTTAGTTACAATCCATAAATTTAGTAGTTCCAGTAGGTCTATAGATCATTCTATATATGATTATCTTGTTCAATACTATTATGTGTGATTTGTTTGATTTGGGGGTCTCACACTTCTTTGTTGCACCCGGTCTATCCCATTCATTGTGACTAGACTTAGAGATGTTTCCTATTCTCCTGGTATTTAGTACGCTACTCAGAGGTTGAAAAATATTGTTTGATGTATGTTATGGATGTAGACAGATGATGGGACGACATCAGTATAGTGGGGATCTTCTCTTAGTATCCATATATCCAGAAGATGTTATCATTGGAATCGACTAGTTGTTTTCTATACATTCTGTCATCGACTACTTCTGGATGAGATTCATTTTTTTTAGATTTTTATGTCCATCGTGTGGATTTTGTTAGTGAGAAGAGTTGTTAGGTGGGCATTATATGTATTGATCCATTTATTTCCATCTTGACTGAGCAGTCTGTGGAGTCAGAAAATGTCGAGATGGTGGAGGCTCTCAGCGTGGTTGGGAGGTTCTTGGATGTTTTTTCCAAGGAGTTTGTGACTCTAACCCCTAGACGTGATGTTGAGTTCAAGATAGAAAAACATCCTAGTTCTTGTCCAGTTTCGATGGATCCCTATCAAATTGAACCTTCTTAGTTATGGTAGATAAGGATTTATATTGATGAACTAATGAATAAAGGATTCATCGTGTCTAGTGTGCCTCCATGGCGTGCTCTGGTGTTGTTTATAAAGAAGGATGATGGTGTTCTGAGGTTGTGCATAGACTGCCAGATGTTGAACCAGGTAATAGGAAAAAACCATTACACTCTCCCAATGATAAATGATCTTTTCAACCTGCTAAGGGGAGAATATTGGTTCTCAAAGATCGATATGTAGCCTTGATATCATCAGATCAGGGTGGAGGAGGGTGATATCTAGATGTCTTTTTTTAGGTGCGGTTATGGGTAAATCGAGTTCTTGGTTATGAAGTTCGGGGTTATGATTATACCAGAAACATTCATGGGGCTCATGAACTACATTTTCTGTGAGTTCCTGGTCCATTTTTTCATCATATTCATCGATTACATCATGATCTACTCAAAGTAAAAGGGGGAGAATACTGAGCACCTCATGATTGTCTTGATGGTTCTTTGATGACACCAAATCTATAGAATTTTTTCTAAGTGAACGTTTCGGACATGGGAGGTCAATTTTAATGGGCATGTGGTGTCATAGTATGGTATAACAGTGGACCAATCAAAGGTCGAGGAAATTATTTCTTTGGAAGCACCCAATTATGTGTTAGAGTTTCACAGATTCCTCAGTCTGGAAGGATATTACCATAGATTGGTACCGGGATTACCTTTAGTTTCATTTACATTGATGGATTTCACCAGGAAGAACTAGTCCTTTATGTGGATTGAGCAGTTTTAGGAACCATTCAGCTATATGTAGGGTAATTTGGTTAGTTCCATCTTTCTCCTATTTCCAGAGTAAGGGGTCATGATTGAGGTTTATTATGATTCTTCCAATCTAGTCTTGGGATGTGTGTTGATGCAGCATCAAGGAGTGATCTCTTTTTGGTATAGGAAGTTACATCCCCAAAAATGTTACTAATCCACATATGATTCAGATCTAGCAGCAGTTGTGTATGTGTTGAAATGTTGATTACATTACATCATTGGAGAGTGCATTTTGGTCTTCATGGATCACAATTTCTTGAGGTATTTCTTTTCCCAGTGATATCTGAACTTATGATAGTGGAGGTGTATTGAGTTTCTTTGGGGCTATGATTTTGAGATATCCAACAACAATGTAATGGGTAATGTTTTAGAATATTCCTTAAGAAGAAATTCGTAGAAGGAGGTAGTTTGAGATTTTGTTGATTCATGGAAGGAAATAATGTAGTTATCCACCTTACACATAGATTCAGGAATGTATTTTTGAAAAGGCTATATATTTCAGATGATGGTGGAGTCTTCCCTAATGAAGTTGGTGGAGTAGTATCCATGGGGATACTAAGAGGTAGAGGTGATGCATGATCACATTGACTAGGTTGATTCTCTCGAGAAATGGTTAGAGGACGGTCAGAACCAGATGTTGTTTGAAGGAAGGTTGCTTTTTCTAGTGATGATGCATCAGTGAATCCTCTATGTGTTTCATATATCACCTATAGTGGTACACCTGGTAGTTTTGAAGATGTAACATGGCTTTAGGATGCAATTTTGGTGGCCCTATATAAATCTGGTTGTGGGGGATTTTCGGATAAGGGCTTAGTGTTCCGGTAGGTGATGGTTTAGAACTATTCCCTCAGTGGTTTTTTTCTTCCCTTAAATTTTCTTGAGTGGATGTGGGATGAAATCTTGATGGATTTCTTCACAGGGATACCCCGGGCTCCATGAGGCAGTGATTCAATCAAGGTGGTAGTGGACTAGATCACAAAATCAACCCACTTCTTAGCGATTAAAGACTCAAGTACTATGGATTCCCTAGAAAAGATGTATGTAGATGAGGTGGTGTGGCTTCCTAGGGTTCTAAGATCCATCATCATAAATTGGGATGAATTTTTTACATTACTAGTCTAGAGGGGATTATAGGATGCTTTTGTCACTCAGTTATTCATCAACACTGCTTTCCACCCTCAGACAGATGGGAAGATAGAGAGGACCATCTAGACATTGGAGGATATGTCATGGGAATGCATCATAAACATTAATATATCTTTGTTTTGAAAATTTCCCTTGGTAGAGATTTCATAAAAAATATATTTTAATCCTCCATTAGCATGGATCCATTAGTATCTTTAAATGAAAGACCATCATGTTCAACTTTATGCAGGATAGAGGTTGGGGAAATAGTTTTTCATGGGCAAGAGGTTGTATAGAGTATGATAGATATGTTTCAGCATGTCCGTGAGTGGATGAAGGTAGCACAAAATTGGTAGAATTCATTTGTCAACCATAGAAGGAGGCCATTGGAGATTGTGTTTGGAGACCACGTGTTCTTGAAGGATTCCCTTCAATGTGGGAAGCGGAGGTTCTGTGGAGAGGGTAAGATTTCCCCCTGGTTCAGTGGAACTATCTAGGTGTTGGGGGGAGTTGGTGAGGTGGCATACTAGTTGGAACTACCACCAAATTTGCAGACGATCCAAACCTTCTTACACATATCTCAGCTTCATCGGTGCCTTTGCGTAGACTCCCATGTCACCGACTGTGGAGAGTTTTATGTCGAAGATGATGTGATTTTCATGGAGTACCTAGTGGTTATCTAGGATCCTAACGAGAATTATTCATTTGAGCATATCATTATTTTGGTTCACGTGATTTGGAGGCATGGTGGTGTAGAGGAGGGTACTTGGGACCAAGAATCGCAAATGTGTGCTCAGTACCCTGAGTTGTTTTGAATTTTCTCCTTTTTTGGTTTGTTTTTAAATGTGATTTTTGGACCCTGTTTGCAGTGAGATGGGTTGTTTCATTTCTCTATGATGTGTGATCTAGTGTTTATATGGAAGTAGGGGAGGACCTGATTCCTACTCAAGACGCATTAACGATGATGTGATTAAAATCGTGCAGGTGAGTCCGTGCCACCCAAAGTGGATAATATCTTGACATAGAGGGTGAAATATTATAATTCATGGAGTCAAGACACCATGGATGGTGTGATTTCATGTTGGTTATGTGTTTTTTTGTGTTGGTAGATTTTGGAAGAGGTGTTCATGGATTTCTTGGTTTCACTCCAACTTTGGAGCAATAGGAGGGGGTTTATCATTGAAATTTAGCGTGTTTAGTGGTTATCAATGTTTCAAGTGTCATGAGATCCTTAAAAGGCATATCATGTGGTGGTTGTTCATACCCCTCTCTCATATGGGTTTGGTTATGGATTCTCAAGGGAGATTATAGTTTGAGATTTTTATGTGTAATGGAATGAACCTTTCTTGCCCATTCTTTCTGAAAATTTAGTGTTTGAGGTGTTTTGGGAGGTGATAGTGACTCATTTCGAGAGTTTTCCAATTTTCTTTTTTTCCAATGGTGAGTTAGGATTGGTGAGTCACATTAGTAGGTCATCTTTTGATGACTCTCATCAGGGGCACATCCTGGTGGCTCACTTTTTATAGGTCGTTTCGGTGACTCACATCATTGACTCGTGTCTTTTGGTCGTGTCTGTGACTCGCATCAGTGACTCTATTTTGATAAGTCACATCGGGGAATCACATTAGTAAGTCATATTAGTGACTAGAATCGGTGACTCACTTTCTGTTGGTCTTATCAGAGACTTGTTTTTTGGTAGGTCACATTGGTGACTTATGTTAGTGGCACGCATCGGTGGCTCATCCCTTAGTGACTCCCCCAACGTTGACTCATTTTCGGAAAGTTTGTAAAAAAATAATTTTCTTTCATCATTTCACCCTTAGAGTTTTCTTTTATGAGGAAATAGTTAATATAATATTTAAATGTTTTTGAATCCATCCCAAAGGATATTGAATATTCCGTTAAATTCCTAAGACTCCTGAGTGTTTTATGAAGTCAATGCACATGGTCTTGATTGTGATCCAACATTAATGGCCTTTTAAATCATTTTCATCTATCGATATAGGATATTTCCTTTCTTTAAGCGGATACCCTCCCTTTATTATGTGGTTCCCTTTCTCTTGATACCAAGGTGACCATAAACATTCACCATAGGGGAGATATGTGGTTTTGATTCACCCCAGAGTCATTTCCCTGAATTTTTCTGCTTCTTGTGCACCCTAGGTTTTAGGATAAATGAGGAGTTGATGATCATCTATTGTTAAAAGTATACATACCTCCATCTCTCCATTAATTTTGTATCATTCTGGGAGGGAATGATGATGTATCTTTTTAAATACTACTAAATCAAAAATTAATGAATTTTTATAGTCGGGACTGTTTCTCTAGTAATAAATGAGTCTTGGGTAAGATAATGATTACTGAGTTAATAGAACAGGATATAATAAAAATAAATGAGGGATTGGAATATGACAATGATGATATTTTTGTTTTATTTATTATCTTTTATCCATGTTTTCAATTATATGGGTTGTACTTCTTCTAAAAATCATGGTCATTTGTTGTCCTTATATTCACATAGGAAGAGACTTGTGAAAACTTGTGGTTGATCCTCTATTTATTGGTTGTAAATATGAAATAGTTTAACCATGAAATAAGTTGGAATACTTGGATTCCTCTATATCAACATGTTTTGTGACAAAAAATGAATCCTCAATGTGGAATTCAAGAAAAAATTTGTGCTAATTCTAGATACATCCCGCCTTGTTTTATTTTGCCTATATGATGTGTGTGGTATTTTTTGGCTTTTGTGTGTTGTGTGGGTTGTGTGGTTCAACGTTTCTAAGCATGGCTATTTTTCTGGATGGTTTGAGGGTGTGATGGAATCATAGATTTTTTTATTGAGGAATGGGTGAGTCGTGTTGTGTAGTAGGACTGCAACCGAGTTGGGTTTTGTTTATATTGTTGGGCATGGTATGGGTATGTGGAGGGGATACCAAGTAAGGTTGTGATGTGATATATTTATAGTTTTGGTTGTGGGTTGATAGTTACCATTGTCTTGCAGGAAGTAATTTTAATAATGATGGTTCTATTGGTCTTCTAGGGTGGAAAGTGTGGAGGAAGTGTGAAGTGGGATGTTTTATCATAGTTTATTCCCCTATATTGATTGGTTGTGGGGCTAGTTGTGTGTTGTGGTTTCTAGTTGTCTCAGTATGGATGTAATAACTGGTATATTCTTAATAACATCAAAATTATACGGTGTTATGGGGATTTATTTTATCCACTTCTGATGTGATTTTCATTTGTGTTGTTACGTGCATATAAAGGGAGAAACAGGGGTAGTTTTATCGTATGGTTGTTGTTTGGAAATCCATAGGTTGGCATGAGTGTTATATATATATATATACATATACACTTATTTCCTTGTGGTTTCTATACATACGCCACCCTAGTAGATCATTATGTTCCAAACACAACTATTTTTTGGGGTGGGTGTCATTCCCAAACATCCTGGTGCGAGGATGGATGGATGGCCACCCGATCATCCCTACTCCTTCCTGGAGGTGATATCCCAAGATCATTTGGGTAAGTTTTTTCTGTGAGGCTTAGGTGTGAGTGGGTGATTTTTTCTTCACATGTGTCTTCAGGATGTGGACCAGGTGTTTTTCAGTAGGATTTGATGTGGTGTGTAGCCTAGGTGTGTGTAGGTGGGTTGTGGTTTTTTATGTTCGGATGAGGTGGGAGATCTAGAAAATTTTTCATTAGGGTTTGAGAGTGGATATTAATTGTTAATATAGTGTGGGTTACCCAATCATCAATGTGATTAATAATTTACTTTACTTTACTTCCATTTTTTTGTGAGCATGCCTTGATGAGGTTGGGATGGTAAGTTTTCCTTGTTTGGTGTTGTTGGTTTCTATTGTTTTCTCACATGGGAATTAGTATGATGTCCCACTTTTTCATGAGAGACTTTAGCTTTTCATACTGAGTATACATGTATTCGCACCCAATATATATAAAAGTATTTTCATGTTTCCAAGAGGATTTTGTGGACCATGTTGGATGTATTGGGCTCGGATGTAGGGATAGTTGGGGTGTCGCTGCATAGCTTTGTTCTTTGCTACTTACATTTGATCATTATTTTATTTATAGTGGTTTTCTTTTGAAAATACATATGGGATGGATTTTAGTTTTATTATTTATTTAGTGCATGGTGTTTTTTTTGGATTGACCATATTATCTCCAGATCTTGTTTCTATAAAAAATGCGATGCATTCTATTTTTGTGAGATGATATACCCTTGATGTTGGTCGCCACCCTGGGGCCTACTGAAGGTGGGACACATGCGTCACTATCTCCCTTTATTCATTTCTTGCCTAGGTGGGTTATCTATGGAGGGAGGGGGTCATGAAATGTTGCCAAATCCAGTTCTCTTTAAATGGGTTCATTATGATATAATGAATGATTGATTTCATGTGGCACACATATGTATGCACGATTGATGGGTGGGGTCCAATATCGCCCTCTAATGAATTGGTTGTGTTTTTATATCAGAATAGATAATGATTTTTTGAGTGGGTTTAAATAAGGTAAGATTATGTGAATAAGGTTGTCTATGAGTATAATTATGATCAAATCTATTTTCAAAAGGATATAGGTAGGTATAATTTTCATTTAGATATGATCAAAATGTTGTGACGAGTTATAATTGATGTTAATCAAGGATGAAAGGGTTGTTTTTGGGAGTAATTAGGGGCTTTACCTTATCAGAAGGTTGTACATGACTATAATTATGGTAAATATATTCCAATAAGGCTATCTGTGGACATAATTATGGTTATTATATATTTACAATGATATATTGTCTTATGCCTATGTTTATTCCACTATATTGAATATTCTTGTGTATATGTTATTCTCTCAGATATCCTTTTTATTGACTATTGTTACCCAACTATTTTTATTCAAATATTATGTTATGTCAATCCCTATTCCGTAATTCATGATCTATGATCAATTTTTTATTGCATACTATTTCTAAATTGATATTTATTATACCCATATTCTCATTCAATGATTCCAAATGATATTTTATTTCTATCACATGTGTTTACCCAAACTATGCATCTGATTTCATAAAATTCTTATGTTTCAATCCACTTGTTTGGGTATATGAGTGTAAATTTTTAGATGTAAATAATGGATTCAAGCGTGGTCTAAAAAATAGAGCTATTATTATATGTTATTTCAAATAAGTTTCGCATTTTATCATTCCCCAAAATCAGTAATCCTTCCATTTTGAGGATTATTCTATCCTTTCTGAGATGTAATTCTTAGATTGTTGAAATTGTTTATAATAAATAAATTTTATCCAATGTCATTATAGTTGATATCTATGAAAGGATTGGTTATTTTTTAGGGTTTTTTAATTATTTTTTTGGATTAGGATTAGAGAACATTGGTGACAACACTAGGGATATGTCTATTTAGAAGATACCATCTTGAAAATTTTGAAATAATGAGAATTCATAGTTTTCATTTAAATAACATCCATTAATGGATATTACAAGTGGATTAATGCTCTAGAAAATTATTCCTAGGGTAATAATATAGAAAAATGTATGATATGGATTATCTCAGTCATCAAATAGTGCACAAAAAAGAGGTCTAACTCCACACCTTTTTTAAAAATCCCATAGTACATGCATTGGTTTATTTCAATCAAATTATATAAATTATTAAGGACGTATTATTTTAATTAATTTGGTTAAGAAAGATAAGAGGACACAACGTATTGAAGCCTAGATTGATCTAAGATTGATTTAGGTTAAACTTAATGAAATTGTGAATGTTTCAAAGTGTATCACAATTTTAGGTTGAATAATTCTATTATAATGTAAATATTTACTAGTCGTAATTAATTATTTTGGTTTTATAAATGGATATAACAAGGTGAAACCATATTTACAATAGATATAATGGAAACTAAAATTAATGTCTTAATTGGAAACCCAATGGGATGGAAAATGGAGTGAAACCCATCTTAAAAATGATGTCCAAGTTTATGAGAAATAACTTGAGAATTTTATTATGCTCCTAAATACACTAATTAAGGGGTAATATTCCATCAATTATATCATGAGGTAATTTCCACCATCATTCAATGGCTCTTATTATACAATTATTGCTAGAAAATGGACCAATGCGATGGAAACTGTATTTTTTATTCTTCATTTCATTAATAAAGAGTAGACCATTTTAACTATTTTTTATCAAGATGGCGAGGTTAACCAATGGAAGACTCTCATTAAGAATTTAGGAAAGATCAAATATGTTGACTCCAGTTAATGGGAGTATTTTAAAAATGTATTCTTTAGTAAATATTCACTTGAATGTTTTTCACAAAAATTGAGATATAATTGAAAGAGTTGAAATAAATTAAGAAAGAATCACTGAGTACCAGTGATGTGATATTCAAAAGACTGACTTCGTACAACTTGACTTTTATTTCTAAACCTGGGTATATGATCAAATGGTTCTTTTTATACATGAAACCAATTTTTTAAAACTCGTTATATATAACAGTCTTTTACTTATATGGAGAGGTTTTTCAATGTTCACTTACAGTGGAAATGGATGTCGGCGACTCCAAATAAATGAAAAGGAAGACAAAGTTTCATCAATAATCATATGTAGAACCTCTTTGAAGGAGGAATGTACAACTACCTGCATGTTGAAAATGTTGAAGGAATCACTCAAGAACATTTTGAAAAGGAATAATATAATATTTTATGTGTAGAAGTATTGGACATCAAGAACATGATTATAGTAGAGAGTTTTATAGGAATATCAATTCTATATAGAAGAATAATATCCTAATATTTTAATTCAAATAGTTTGGGAATTATGGAAACACGCTCCCTAACACAAGGAATAATGAGGATAATGAATGCCAGTAGCCTTTGATGACAAGGGAATAAAGAAAATTCTATGAAATCAGAACTACCAGATTTTGAAATGAAGATGAAGTTTGAATAGTACACTAATCACTAACTCAAAAACTATGTGTTTATTATTTGGTTCAATTCATAACATCATGTTTATATCTAGAAAATATTAATGATGAGATGTTGAGTTGTCAATAATTACTCAAATTGGTAAGACAATTACATCCCAAGTCTATAACCCATCTATAATATATGTTAATATGAATATGTATCGTAGAAATATTGTTATCCTTAATTTAATGGAATTTAATGCGACTTTTCAAATGGTATAGCTATCTCCACAGATACTCAATGTTAATTTTTGAAATAAGTTCATTTATCTCAGATAATTGGGGGAAAACTCAGAATAGGGGTTATGCTTACTATAAGGGAAAGATGGTGATTTATAGTGTTTCCCATGATAGAAAGGTCAATATTATATATTGAGTCTTGATTAAAACCCTTATCCATTATAAAGAGTGAGTTATAATTTAAATAGAAATTGTGAAATTTATTTATGAAGAGACAGAATACAACGATATGAAATTTGAATACGTATTTTCAATAAAAATATTGTGGTAGTAAGTTTTCATATATAAATAACCAAACGAAAATTTGCCTAGATATATTATATGTACATTACTAAGAAATTATAAAAATAATAAAATATAAATATATTAAAATATATTAATCCATTAAAAATTCTTAAGATTGGAGAATAAATAATTAATATTACTTTAAAATTCTATTTGATAGGACACTTTTATTTTGTATTTTCATTTAAACACTATTTTTTAAAAATTTAATGATGAAATAGATAAAAATAATATAAATTTTTTACTTATATGGTTAAAATTATAAAATTATATATTTTTTGAATTTTTATGATATTGTTTGTTTTTAGGTGACTACTAAAAATACAATTTTTACCAGGACTACAAATTTAATAAAAGTATCATTATATAACAAAGACCTAAATGTTTATAAAACCTTTAAATTGGAAAAATATGCATCTCACGATTAAAAATAAACTTTTAAAATGATATTATTACTTTATAAATCATAGGATTATTATTTCATGAACAAAAGTAATATTTTTCTAGTAAAATAAATAATTTTTGTTATTTATTAATTTAATTTTAATTTAGTAAAAATAGGTTTCGTTATAATTTCAAATCCACATGAGCCTTTTTTTATAATGAAATAATATATATCTTGAAAAAATATATACTTTTAATTGTTTCAAAAACATAAATTTTATGGTTAAGAATATAATTTTTCTAAATTTTTTTATAAACATTACACCTCAATTGTTAAAATTGATTTTTCTAATAAATTTAAATTTTACGTGATAAATTTGATTGAATATTCAAATTAAGAATGTATCAATTATTTAATAATGGAAATATTATTTTTTATTATTAAAATTAAATTACATAGCTAAAAATTAGTTACCATGATAGAATCAAAAAGGAAAAAACTAACAATTCAAAGTTTAAAAGACATAAAAATGATTAAAATGTATTTTAAAATGAATTTTTGATGTAATATTTAAATTATCTCATACCCCACTCAATTATAGTTAATTTTTAGTCTTATTGACATTTGAAACACGTTCTCACTCCATATTAACATGAAATAATTACAAAAAAATCCTTTTTAATCACTTATAAAAGGGTCCTCTCACCACATATTCAATAACACTCCCAAATTTCCATTTCCTATTGAATTTTTTTCTAATTTAATTCCCATAATACTATTTAACTTATATTACATTGTTCACAATAATTTATCGTAATCCCTCTATTTCTAAGGAGTTCTCCAATGGGGAACCCAAGTCCTCAATGTGAGTACTATTTTTTGTATAACTTTTCTTATATTCTATCTTAATTTCCTAAAAAAACTAATCATTCATATATAATATAATCATTATTTTTTTATACTCAACATTTTTATACTATAGAAATAGTGATTAACCACCATTCCCCTTTTCCATTAAGAAAAAAAATTTAATTTTATGTGTGTGTATTATCACATTCATAAAGTAATGTATCTCATTTATAATATAGTTTATTTATTATTCATTAAAATTTGTTAAAATATAATTAAAACCATAAAATAATATATAAATAATATAATTGTTTTTATCTAATTATTATATTATTCAAAAACAGTCCAATTTCATAATCATAATCATCCATTAATTATGGTATATTCATGTTTGGGTCTGTTTGACCACCTATATGAACAACATAATAAAATAATATCATGGATGAATATTTGAACATTATTTATGATGATATATGACATAAATAAGTTAATAATTATTTTTGTTCATTAATTGTAACATTAATATTAAAATCATTAATTAAGATACCATCATTAATTTGTTAAAGATCATCAAATCAAACCTATCACCAATTCATTCTATAATAACTATTACTTAGACACTCATAAAATAAAATTATTACTTTTTAAAATATCATGACACATCAATTTCACCACATTTTATGATCTAAGAATGATTTAATTTTTTATAAGAATTATGAGAAACGTTTCTATTACAAAAAGAGATTAATATGATCATCATTACTAAAATAAAATATAAAAAACAGAAAATAAATAACAAATATACATGTAGATAATAAATATAAATAAATATTATTAAATGATATAAATATTAATAAGGTGATGAAATAGGTAATTAATAAATTTATTTTTTTATACTAGAGGTTCAATTCCTTTAGAGGAATTCAAGAACTATGGTAAGGGGTTCATTATCTCAAATTTAATTTCATAAGAAATATTTATTATTTTTTACAAGGATAGATTTAATATAGTGAAACTAATAACTAATGAATTTATATTAACATATTCATTTTTTTCAAGTGTATTTAATGTACATATCATGTTCTACTTTTAAATCAAATTTGATTCAAAAGATAACAAAGATGTAATGGATTTTGTTAACTCAACTCCATTCATTATTTTATAATTCTTATTTAGGAACAACATCTTCAAAAATTGGTTTCCTCCCCCCATATATATTTTTTTTCATAGTATTGTGTCTTCCACTTGGGAAAAAATGTCTTATTAATATAACTAATCGACAATAAAAAACATTTTTATCAAATTTATGTAATTGTTAAGAATTATTATCTTCTTCCTTAACAATGTATTTTACTCTTTTTCCTTATTCCATTTTCAAACAACATTCTAATTTATATTTTGAAACTGAAATATCTATTATCTCACGAGACATTAATTTTTTACTTATCCTCTTTTAAAAATGATATTATTTAACTTTTTAACAACGTGGGTATTCAAAAATGTTTTTTCAAAATATTAAAATGGATTTCCATCATTTCAAAATCAAATGATTAATATTATAATCAGAATTTAGTTTTGATATAATTTATATCCATATTTTAAGGATCCTTTATTGAATATTAATTTTAAATTTAGATGTTTTTTGATGTTTTGTATCTCCTTTCTGAAACGATTATGTATTTTTCAAGGCACCGTTATTGAAGATTCATTTTTCAAGTAAATGATTTCAATTGTCATTTTTGAAACCTTAAGGAAACTTTCAAGGTGTTATAATTCTTATTTACTTCCAAATATTACTTTTGAAAATTATTTAATTCAAATTTTGTAAAATCTTTTTTTTTTCTGGAGATGACTTTTGAAAATGACCAATAACATGTCCTTTAATGAAAATTTAAAAAATATTTTCTAAAAAACATTTCACAATTTGGTATCTGTTTTTTTATTTATATATATAAAAATATTTTTATGGAAGGTATTATTCCTAAAAAATATCAAAATGGTCTGATAAAATAAATTCTTTCAGTGATTGAGTTTTTTAATATTGACCATTTAAATTCTTGAGTTCAATTTTTGTGATACCATCTTCAAATATTGTGAGGCACATTTTTCTTTCTATTAGTTCATTATGATATGATAAATGATTATTATCACGTGGGACACATATGTATGGATGATTGATTGTTGTGTTATTATATCACTATATAATTCCTTGACTAAGGTTTTATATCTCTTGAGATAATTATTTTTGTACGCCTATAATTGATGTTATACTATGCCCACAACATTTTATGTGTTTATAATTATAGTTATGATTTTATTAAAATGTTGTTAATTTTTATAATTTTTATTTTTTAATGATCAAAATGTTTTATTTTTCTATCATTAAGGTTAATTTATGCTCCTAGTGGTGTGTATGGGTATAACTATGGTTAAACTACACTAACAAAGTTATTCTTGAGTATAAATTTAGTTAAGATATGCTCACATGTCTATGTGTGGGAATTATTGTGGTTAAGCTTGGGTAAAAATGATATATTTTCTAATACATATGATTATGCCACACTCATATTCAAATCCTTATTTATACATTATTCTCTCATGGATCATGTTTATTGACTAGTATTTCCACTCTCTTTTTATTCATGTCTTATGTTATGAAAATAATTATTCCAAAACTCATCAATTATAATCTATTATTTATTGGGTAATATTTTTTTATGTATCCTTATTGTGATCATATTCTCTTCTTATGCTCACATATTATCTTTGATAATTATCATTTAAGTTTACCCTTACTGATTATTTTATTCAGCTCCTTTCATATATTTTCATCCCCTAGGTTATGAATATGAGTGTAACTTATGATAAGTCTAAAAGGGAGTCTAGTATTGTTATATCATGGATTGGTTTTGACATGTTCTGTAAAATATTATTCCTATGTAACTACTCATCAAAGAAACTAAACCTTCTATTCTTGGTATTTTTTGATTATTTATGAGATGTAAGGTTTTGATTATAAAATAGAGATAAAATAAAGATATTTTTTCTTTGGCTGTTATAATGGTTATACTTCTTACCAAAATATTAGTACAACCATTACCAACGATACAACATTTCCACCTCATAACAACAAATGTTTTCTCCTATAATTTTAGCATATCTTAACTCCACAAACACCACACAATAGATGAACTATAAAAACATAACATCCCAATAATTCACATTTTAATAATATTATTCAATTAATAATTTGACATTCACTATATATTTTATAGTCATATTTACATATAAAAATTTTTATTTTCACACTGACCGTACCACTTAGATGAATGAATTAACCCTAACCATTTATCATGAACTTAAAATCCTTAATTCCAATATCTTACAACTACATAAAAACTATGTTTCTTTAAATTAAATTAATTTATTTTATTAATTAAGAAATATATATATACCTAGGAAACTTCTATAAAAAAATAAATCAACTACTCATTATAACCACATCCAAAACACCAACAATATCATCTTATCCTCTTATAAAACATCAAAAAAACACAAGGATCCAAAATTTCCATAATCAACACAAAAAAAACAATATTTATAAAAATTTGGAATCAAAAATAAAAGTACATTATCTATTGTTATCATGTTATTGGTCTCTTCTCAAAAAATCACTTATCATTAGTTCTATATTTTCACTTTCTTTAAAAAATCACCGTATTTTAATATTTTGTAATTAATTTTATTAATCATTTATCATTTCAATTACCTAAAAAATAAATAGAATTAGTATTTATAGAATAGGAAACAATATGTAATATATTTCATAAACATAATTTCATACAAATTGGTATGTTCCAAATTTGTGGCTACTGAAGAGTGCCCTGAGCTGGTGGGCCACATGTCCTCATGCACTCCTCCCCATATTCCAAAGTCTTTCAACTAGAAGAGAGGGTGAAAGGTGGTATGTTGGGAAGGTTATAGACTTGTTATCATAGTATAGAAATGATGAAACTAATAGTAATATATAATAATAATAATAAATAGTATACAATGGGAGATAAAGAATCAAGATGTAATAAATAACCAACATAATCAATATAAACATAATATAAAAAATAATTTAATGTCATTTAACTTAAAAAAGGGAATAAGAATGCATGAATGTAGTCATGAAATACATTAGGTTTGTCAAAAGACTAAAAGTACCAAAAATATTGTCTTAAATAACATCATGAGCCATAGCTCAGTCCTACCACCTTGATCCCTTGCTATAACAAATAAATATTCAATCATTTGGTGTTATCCCATGTCCCTACCTATGTCCAAATTGTCTACTTGGACACCATCGGAGACCCGGATAGGTTGTGAGATTAACATAGTGGGCCACCACCATTGGTGTGTATAAATGTTCAGTAAGATCCTAAAATATTATCTGTGTATATGTAATATTTAAATCATTAATAAAAACAATAAAGTTTGTCTCCGGTGCGAAATGATAAAAGGCTGACACTACCGACTTCATCTAGGGCTGAATAATATCTATATAATTAACAATATGTATACATATATATGGTCTATAAATGTCATGAAGTTTATATCCACATATATAGATACTTTTACTAGACTGGACCCAGGGTGTAACTCAGACATAAATAATTAGTAGCATGTGTCTCACAAGTGTCAAGGGACTCCATGTCTATTATCACAAGAATAAGGGATTTCATGCCAAGTGTCATAAAAATTGGGCCACCATTCCAAAATCATAATAGTAAGGGTCTCTATGCCCAATCTTATGATAAAATGGGAATCATTCCCAATTTCATAATAGTAAGGGTCTTCATTCCCAATATCACATAAATAGGGTATACATTCCCCTTTCATATCAATAGGGTTTCCATTTCCAAATCATAATTGTAGGGTCACCATGAACAACCATAACAATAGGGACCTCATGAAATAGTCATGATAATAGGGTCTCCATACCTAAATAATTATAATAGGGACATCCTTTTTAAGTCATATTTATAAGGTCGTCATACCCATTTATCACCTTCCTTGAGGGTCTCTATAGTAATTTATAATAATAAATAAGTTTCATTACACCGATATAATAATTGTAGAATGGATAATGTGCATTTATGTAAATCATAAGTAGTCAACAGAAATTAATAAGAGCCTATGAGTAGTTCAGATATTTTAAGCATCCATATTTAACAAGGGAGTGGCTATTATTCAATTTAATCATGTGATGTGGTCGTGCCACTCAGCCCTATTAAAACAATTAGAGTAATAACAATTAAGAGTCACATAAAAACCATAAAAATAATGGTTTCGCCTCCTATATATTTATAATATCAAAGGAAATTCATTATAACACATCAAGGGGAACCAATTTAATGGGGAACTAAGAGAGTCTTTATGTATTAAATTAATGTAACCAATTAAAAATAGATTCATTTTAGAAGAAATACACAGTGAAACTGGTGTGCGACATAAAATGTATAATATAAAAAATGTCAACATTTACTTTTAAATACTATAACACCTACCATATTCCTTTAGAGGATATATTTTATATTATAGGCCTTGGATTCGGTACATATAGAAAGAAGATAGAAAAAATGATTCCCATCAAGGGAATAGAGAGCCTAAAACTAAATATGTCCATGAAGAGGAAGAAAAAGGAAAAAATGATCCAGATGAATAGAGAAATAATCGGTATAAATCCAATGAACCTAACATATGTTGAATTAGAGTCCAGATGGAGGATTAATCCAATATCCTAGGTATATGGGAGCATAAGATCAAATGGGAGAAAAATATAAGGGTTATCCACTAGATGATGAAAAGAATACATGGGATAGAAGATAAAAGAAATATGGCTAATTTAGTAACTTTACTCAAAAATAAGGGTTCACATTGTTTTTCTACATAGTTGGACAAACATTGTGCGAATCATTCCCCATGAACTATCCCAAGAGGGCACATGCATGGTTCATGCAAACTTGAAACCAAGTGAAAACCATGTGATTTTAGTTTGATAAAAACCATAGAGCCTCTACACGGGCGTATGCCCTGGGTCACTCTATTAGGGTAAACTATGTAGCCTCTAATAATATTTGAAACACCCCGATCATTTAGTACAAACCATATGGACACGTATGTATAGTTTCTACTAACTATGCAAAGAAGTTGATTATTATACTAGACAGGGTTTTGGGCTCCGAACAAGCCCAATAACACTTATTTCCACCACAGTCCCACTATGAATCTGTATTAGATCAAAAATAAGTTATTAAACACAAATTTAAAATATTATTACCACATAGAAAAAACCATGTTCTTATAGTCTTCCCACCTTAAAGGAAATCATCCCCATGTTACCCTTAGAAGGGTGGTAAAATGTTGTTTCAGAAAAACTCTATCCACTGAGCATGTATGTAGGCCAAACACTCCCAATTCCCATCCTATATACATCCATGATTCCATAACACGTGTACTAAAAGGATACACCATCCATGTAGGGCCTTCATGCTAAAATAAACTTTTCATATGGGATAATCATCAAAATAAGAATTGACATCTAAATCAACATCCTCGGGATCAATAGGATGAGGTTAGTTGACCTGATAATGAAGTGGTTCTGATATATGGAATATGTCATTCATATAATAGTACCTCTTCAGTTATAGAAACTATTTGGATACTGGACCAACTCTATCCAAAATCTCAATCACTATGAAAAAAGCAGGTGACAACTTCCATTTCCTATGTATCTATCTCTTCCCATGTATGGGCGATTCCGATAAGAATATATGATCCCCACCCTTGTACTAAAGAGTTCATCAAAGGCTATCAGCATATGGTTTCTTTCAAGATTGAGTATTAGCTGTACAATTTTAGATCAACTTCACTTTCTACGAAGTCTCTTTCATGATACAAGGACATAGTAGAACTTTTACTCTTGTCTCCAACTAGCACAAGGGTGAAAGACATGTCCTTCCCTAAAAGGCCACATACTAATCCATCTAAAACATTTAGTGAAAACAATTATTATAGTAAAATTCAATTAGAGGGATATGATTCTCCTAAAAACAATAAAAATTAAGGAAACTATATCGGTTAATTTCCTCTTAAACCTATATCATCCATTCCATATTTCCATTGGTTTGAGTTTGAAAAGTTTTTTATAGAAGCACCTGCATACCCAAATCTCTCTTTAACCACTTCCATAACCATGATGAGTAATGATTACCTCTATAAAAATGACTCAATGAGGGACCTATTCTATTTTTATAATCTCATATACATGCATTCTTCCCAACTCATTAATTGAGAATGTATCCAAGATAGGATTGAAGTGGGATACCTTCATCAATCGATCCATGATTACTCAAGATCCATCACTAACTCAAGGAAAACATGGTAGACCCACCAAAAAATCCAACCTAAAATTCTCTAATTTAAATTATGGTATCAGTAATTGATATAATAATCTAGTAGCTCACTGATACTCTACCATCACTAACAGAGAGGTGGGCCACCTAGTGAGAAAACATGTTATTTGATGTTTCATCACAGGCCACCAATATTAGTGGTGCATATCATGATACATCATTGATATTACTGGATGAACTTACCATTGATAATCATGTTATACTCATATCATCTCCTCTCTAAAATATATAGGAACCCATATACATCCATGTATATGCTTGATATCATCACTATTTTCAAACCAATCTAGTGGTTGTCCAACCAAAAGTACTATATTATAGGACCAAGAATTCAAGGTTTGTGAACTCTATCATCTTCACACTCCCTAGAATTGAATTTGTCACTGATAGTAATGTAAGTATAGACAATTCATGAAGGTACTAAACCTTAATGTACATCCTAGAAAATAGGTCCATAAGGTGCCACACACTACTAGAATCATAGACTGACTCTCTCGAATTAGCCAAGGTCAACCCTAAAATAGTCACCTGAGCTGATCAGTGGCATGCCTCGAATGGCATTCTTGATCTCCATGGTATGGAAACTAGTTTTGGGAATCAAAATAGTACAAAAGAGAAAAATTTAACCCATTAAATAAATAAAAACAATAGCAGTAAGATGCACAAGTAGTTCAGTAAACAAATTAAACTGAATTGAACATCATTCATAAAATAATTTGAAAAGTATAACTAAACATCACAATGAGACAAAATGAACCATATGACCAAACTATATCCATGTGACCATGTGGGTCACTCTCTAACACAACGATCACTCATCGCCAAATCTGATTGAACTAAACCTGAAACCTTCATAAGGGAAAAAAATTGAAAAGTACTCTAGGTGTGAGTATTAAAACTAAGTTGGCTTTCCCAATAATCGACTTCTAAACTAACTTCCTTTAAAATGAAATAAATTCCAATATTCAAGTATGAACTAAAAAATATAAAATTATTCTTTTCTATAAATTTTAATTAAAATAAAATAACAACTAATTAACTTCATTTATTTTCCAAACCAGGTTTGATTCATTAGTGTAATAGTAGAATTTTTTAAAGGGAAGTGATTCTTTCATTTTTTCAGTGGAAATGAGAATTATAAAACATTTTGCTTTAAAAAGATTACTAAACATTGAAAAACCACACATCACTTCCAAGGAAACACTATAAAAGAAGGAACCACAACAATCCCACAATAATGGATATGGACATAATCATACAAGAATCTTAAAAATCATTGCATGAAACTAAAAACTAATAGACATTGGTGAACCTAGGAAATCAATCATAATACAAAAGACAAAATACATGATATCCCACCATCGGTATCATGCCACACATGATGAAATCAAAACCTGTCAATATGCTCGGCCACAATCCCTCAGGATAGACCGAGGGAAAAGCCCATATCAATAAACCTGTTATATCCACCAACTATTGGACACATGTTAGTATGTGACCTACCAGTGTAAAAATAAATCTCATGATATTATATCAATTTGACTGGTTACCGTGTATCATGATTATAATGGAGGTGAGCCAACTGATTCATACCAAGAATCAAATCACACACTATATATATATATATATATATATATATAAGAATTCCACAATGGTTCTCACCCTAAGTCTCCCCAAGGAATAATTTCATGCCTTAGAGTAAATAGAACACAAAGGGGAAACACATGAAACTAAATATTCTTAAATTAAAAAGGAAAGTGAATGGGAAACCAACCTAGATCCACGGAACAATAACAACACACCACCGAAAATGAACAATGAGGGTTCGACAACCCCGGATCTACCAAGATGAAACCTAAATAAACAAAACCCCCAATTTAATCAAGGGTAAAAACCCGAAGATTCAATGACCATGGGAGAAGAGAAAAATATGTAGGAATGGAAGAAGAATGAAGATGGAAGAGGATAAGATTAAAGGGAAGTATTCAATGAATAATCGCTATCATTTTGTGATAAATCTCCAAAAAAGTGTCCCAAAAAAATAATAATGATTGGGGGATCCCACTGGTCGATTCCTAATAAGTAGGGCTCAAATGAGAGGTTGAATCATTGAAATTGGATTTTTAGATTAATATTTATTTAGCCCGTAATGGGATGAACGATTTTTCTACATGGTTTGGTAAACCACCAACAAACCATAAAAATGATACAGGAAAATTCTGCAACATTTCAGGTTATAGTTACACGAGTTGGGAAAATCATGCTCAAACAGTGTAACTTGAAAAATTGTCCAAAACCTCTCAAATGACACCTCAAACACTAGGGAATCCCACCTAATGATCCTTCAGTTATTTAAAAAAAATATTGTGACATTGTGGGTGTCACAAACTCTACACCATAGATGATTCTTCAAACACGATCCAAGGTAAAAACATAGGATAAAAACTAGACAAGGTAACACATCCAATCTCCAAACCTATCACACTCAAAACACAAAACAAAATACGAGGATTTCTGTCGATTCGGATTATAATCCCAAACTAGAAAAACCGGATGTCTAAATTCTCCCCACCATTAATGATTTCCACCACCAGAATGCCAATAAACATTCCAATTAATTGATCAACGCCTAAGGATTCCACATCAACACAATCCCAAATCATAATTCAATAACAATTCACCCACATCTTAAGGAACTAATACCTCTTGCCTGAAATGAAACAACACGCACATCCACTTACAGAGAATCAATGGAAGGATCAAGCCACCACTTCCACAACCAATCCAAAAAATAATTTTGTTCCTCCTCCCAATAATTACAATTCATACCCAAACAAAAGAGGAAACTGGAGAATCAGAATCTTCAAATAATCCACTTAACTGGACTAAAATCGAAACTGATCCCTAAATATATCAACAGTAGAGGGGAGGACCGATCCTACTCCCCACCAATGGAAATCAACTGGCATAATGGAGGGGATAAGGACTAAACCAAAACTCCCTAAACAGACCTAAAACCCCCCACCGCATGGGGATGGGCTGGAAGGTGCCCAATGATTGGACTGTTAAAGCCATAACCGACACTACTTGCCACTCTTCTCCTAGGACGGATAAAATCTAAAATTGCACCCGATTCACATGGGTGGTCCACACAAGAAGAGTGACTGAAAACTCACATCCCTGAAGGTATAACCCCAGACACTACATGAGGGGTATATCCACCATGCACTTTGTGACATGAGGAAATTCACAGTGATGAGAAAAAATAATAAAAACACTAAAAATTCCTCACTTTAATGGTAGAAGAATGAAATTAGCCAAACTCCTTAAACAAATGGGATTCCTGACTATGTTCCAGCTTCACTCAGTGACCTATGTTAAGATCACTGATATATGATGAATCAACTACTCATAGTCAGGAACTACTAATCCCTAATCGAAACCCCTTTTTCTAGTGCCACATGAATCCATATAACACTCAGAGATATAAATAAATTGTTATGACAGACAAAGAAACTGAATTCCCCAAACAATGCATATTATTTAAAATAGAGACATAAGGATACACATCAAAATTATCTCTCACTACGAATGAGAAGAAGGATGAAAAATGAACATGGAGAAACACAACAAACACCACTTCCATAACCGATAGAATTATCATGGAAGAAAGGCACTTTAAATCAAGCCCAAACAACTCTATATTACATCAAATGGGTCGGGGAATCTGTTAAAGTGGTGGATCTAACTTTTGAAACTAAAAAATAAAATTAATAGGTTGATCATCTGGAATGATTTAAAATGGAGAACCATTTGCAGACATACTGAAACCATCCATGAAATCTCACTAAGGTGAACACAAGGAAATAAGGACACCTCAAGCTCTATCAAAAATGTCTCATTGACCTAAAACATCACATAGAAAAAACACCAATAAATTTCTATAAATAAATTAAAAACTACTCCAAAACAAAGCCACAAACAAGATTCCGTCTCAGGACACAATTGGAGTATCAATTATGTATCATGTGGAAGTATACCAATCAAACAACACTTCTATGACATAGGGTAAACAAGACACAAAAACCTCAGTTTACCAAAACACCACCACTTCCACTTAAAAACATTTATAAAAATAAACCAAAACAAACTTGGTGAGTTTTCACACTCACCAACGGTGTTCCATCAAGTCTCACTCACATGCGCGTTCTTGTGCCACCCCGGGAACCCATCCACCTTTCCATACTAGGCATCCATCCACATCTCAATATAAAACGGTACATGTCATCACTAATGAAAACATCAAAGGCTAAAACAGAAAAAAACCTCATTTTCAAGAACAAACCATTTTATCATATATGAAAATGAAATCCCACATATTTACATAAAAATTTCGTTTCATTCAAAACATTTTCCAAAAAATTCCCCAAAACTCATTCATCGACACTATTTGATCAAATAGCATTCCTTTTTCATTAAAAACAAATTCCAAATATAACATGATATTTCCAACAACCATTTTCCACATAAAAAATTATCCAATTTTTTTTTTATAATCTATTGTCTATAAATATCAGAATACATTTTGAATTTAAAAATTTCTCTTTAGAAAAAACCAACCATTAAAATTTGATTTCCAAAACCAATTGATCTGATCCACACATTTTCATCAATGCAACACATCCCATTTAAAAAAAATTCCAAAACCCATCTTAAAATAAATCATGCCTTCTCTAATAGTTTTTTTGAAACAAATATGTTTAGATTAAGGGAATCTATTCCCATTAAACCATATCTTATTTAACCCAAGATTCCTTTCAAAAATCACAACATTCCAGAACCATTATTAATGCAAATTGTGATAATTCATTTTTAGCTATTAAAAATCCAACCATTCCATTAAAACCAGATTCCCAAATTCTCACACATGGATCTTCAAAAAAAATTATGAATTCAATAATATTCAAGGAGACCAGTAAGAGGGAACTAATGTCGATGGGTGATATAACCATATCTTTGGTAGCCATATGAAAAACACACCACTAACATAGAGATCCTTCCTAGATAATTCCCCTAACTTCCCATGTCATGTCGGGCCCTACGATTTCACAAAGACCATGGGCCCAACTCCCTTTTCATATCAAAGTCATCAAAAAACCCTAAAGACCCACAGACTAACAAAACAAGACATCCCATGGAACCCCAAGGATCAGAATGGGAAAAGGTTTGTGATGACCTTCCCACACCTAACAACTGAGTCACAATAATCATATTCCATCAATCTTGACCTCCCCAAATAATATAGGGCACTCTGAAAATCAATGTCCTCTGAGAGATACCCCGCTCTGATACCATTTTTCATGAACCACCTCAGTTCAACCCATAGCTCATCCGCTAAGCCAATATGTGGCATAACCCAAAGGGCGTTCCCAATCCCTACGAGGTGGTAACTAGTTTTGAGCGTCGACAATGTATAAAAGGGAATAATTTATCTGAGAAATTAAATAAATAAATATAACAATGGCATGATGCACTAGTATTTCAATATAAAAATGGAACTGAATTGAACATCATTCATTAAATAATCTAAAAGGTCCAACTAAAATACACAATGAGACTAACCGATCCATATGAAAATACTATCTCCATGTGACCCCATGGGTAACTCCCCATCACAGTGATCACTCATCGCCCAAGGAAACTGAACTGAAGTTAAAATATGAACAAGGAATAAAAATAGAAAATAACTATAGGTGTGAGTATTAAAACCTAGTAGGCTAGCTCGATATTCTACTTCCCAATTCACTTCCTTTAAAATAAAAAGAAACATCAATATTCATGTTTGAACTATAATATATAAATGTATTCTTTTCTTCAAATTTAACATAAAAACAATGTGCAACTCATTACCCTCATTTATTTTCATGTATTGTTTTGGTTCATTAGTGTAACACTATAATTTTATAATGGGATGTTATGCTTTCATTATTTCAATGGAAAAGATAATTATAAAACACATTACATTAAAACATTTTTCATAATCTTTCAGAAAACAGGCATCATATCCATAGAAACACAATATAAGAATCCACCACAAAAATCTCATAATAAGGGAAATAGGCATAATAATAAGAGAATCTCAATCATCATTTTAAAAAACTAAAAACCAGTAGACATTGGTGAACCCAAGTGATCAAGAATTATCCAGAAGATAACAATCATGATATCCCATCCCTAGTAGCATACCACACATGATGAAATCAAAATACTCAATACGCTCAGCCACCCTTTCTCAAGATTGATCGAGGGAAGATCGAATATCAATAATCTTAGTATATCCACCTTCTATGGGCCACTAGTCAATACGTGACCTACCAATATAGAAACAATTCTCAAAAAATTAGATCAATATGCTATGGTCCCATGTCTCAGAATTATAATGTGGTTGATCCAACTAATGTCGGTCGATCATCCAATCACAATATATATATATATAACCCAACAACTGGCCCCACCCCGAGTCTCCCCAAGGACTAATCTCATGGATTAGAGCACACAGAACACAAAGGGTTCCAACTGGGGAACCCTAATAATAGATCACAAGGATTCCACCATAAGCAAATCCCATCCATTATATGTAGACATGGAATTAGAAAATTTAAATGAGGTTTTTATAATAAACTTTTTTATCAATTAGATAAAGGTGCGAAATGAGACATTATGTATTTCACAAACCAAATTTCATCAAACAATCAAATCATTCTTCAAAATAAGTACAGAAACACCATTTACCATTTCAAACCATTTACAAAAACTACTTATAACATTTCTTTAAATTTTGAAAACATACCATTTCATACAAAAGTGCCAAACGAGCCATTCAACGGTGACACATGTCAAATTTACTTAAGATCCAACCTTCCAATCTTTTCCAAAACAAAAAACACAATGGTAAACCTATATACAGAACCCCAAAAACCATTTCACTTCATTTCAATACATATAAAAAGATAATACATGCATTTTATATCCTAAACTACCAAAAAATTGAATCATTTATTTAATCAAATATTTGGTCTGCACTATTTGTCATAAAAATGCTAATTTTTATAATGTATGGTATAAAACACCATTTTCACAAAAAAAATTAAATCAGGGATCATATATTGATATTTATTAATTATAGATGGTGTGAAAATCATGAAACTAATGATTATTAAATTAAAAAGACAAGTGCATGGGAAAACCTACCTAGGATCCAGGACCTAACAACAACACACCACCAAAAACGATCCATGATGGTTCCACAACCCCAGATCTACCAAGATGAAACCTTAAAAAAACCCACAACATAAAAAAGGGGATAACCAAACACTAGGCCACCCTGACAATGGGATAAGAGAAAACCAAGAAGTAATGGATGAATAAGGAAGAGGGAAGATATGAGAAGAGGAAAGGGAAGGATTTGATTAATAATCACTAACCTTTTCTGATAAATTTCCCAAAAAGTGGTCTAAAGTGAAGTATAATGAAGGGGATACCTATGGTCAATACCCAATAGGTAGGGCTTCAAATGTGATATGGAATCACTAAAATTGATTTTTTAGATAGAATTTTATTTATGATATAATAGGATACATGGTTTTTTTAAGGTTTTGTAAACTGTGTGCAAACAATGTGAATGCTACTAGAAAATTCTGAAACATTTCAATTTTATGTTGAATAGTTTGGGAGAACTATTCTAAAACATTGCAACCCCAAAAAATTGAGAAAACACTCAAATGAAACCCCAAACACTAGTGAATCCCACCAAAAGATCCATGAATGATTTAAACGCAATATAGTTACATTGTTGTTGTTATGAACTCTCCACCGTGAAACCTTCTCAAAAAACAAACCAAGGTCCTAGAATGGGATATAAATAAGAGAAGGGTGAAATTACAAACTCAACACCCATCACACCTAGAACGTGAAAAAAATACATAGATTCACACTGAAATTGAGCATAAGCCAAAACTAGAAAATCTAGGTGTGATAGTGCCTGAGTCCTCTTGCATAAAGAATCTGCAAATAAGTATGTTTCTTATGAATTTTATAAATCTAGAATTCAATTGACTATAAGTATTCAATCCAATCACTTCCTATGGTTCATGTCACACTGTGTAAAAATATACCTAAGGATTTTTTTGTTCATAATCAACACAAGACGCTCTCCCATCTAGTAATGCCACAAAAAATTCAGGTCATGAACAGCATATACCAACTCAAGATCATGTGTCAGATAATTCTTCTCATGATACCTCAGTTGTCGTGACTCGTAGGGAATGAATCAGTCTTAATTCATCATAAATTCTCCCAGACTGATACCTGATGCATCACAATATACCGTATATATTCTAACCGACATTAGAAGAATCTGGATGGGAATTTATGCAAGTCTCTATTTCATCTCATAAAAGGTTTTCTCATAGTATTCTGACCATATAAACATAACACTATTATTATTAAATCCCATAATAGGTTCTTCTAAGCATTATATGTCTAGTATAAAGAACCAGTAATAAACAGATATCCCTAAGAAACATCATACATAAAATATGTTCTTGGGTTGCTCCTAGATAACTAAAACATTAATGTTCTCTAGGTCAACTGATACTCTTCCCTATGAGATTTTATGACCTAATAAGTGAACCTTGTTGATCTATAATTTTCTTTAATTGATATAACCATACATCTGAATCTCTCTTAGTGTATTCCTAATGATCTCAAGATCCTTATCATGGTCGTGTAGAGTGTGAGAATACACCATGAAATGTTCTATGAAAACAATGAAAAGGAATCCATATTGGGGTTGAAAAAACTATTCGTCTAATCAATAAAAATTAAAGGAAAATTCATGAGACCAAAGAACATAAACATATAATCATATAAACCAAACCTACTATGAAAATATGTACATGGTTTTTATGGAGGTATAACACTCACCTAGTGATATCCGTAAGTCAAATGTATCTTAAAAACACTCGATCATCGCTGATTCAATCAAAATCGATCTTGAATTTTTGGTAAATTATACTTGTTCTTAACTATCAATTGGTTCATTTTCCGACAATCCACACAAATATCGAGGGTTCTTTCAACCTTCTTATAAAAAAGGACTCGTGACCACTAGGGATATGAACTGGGCCATATAATACTATTAAACCCAAAATCCTCAAAATGACTCTTTTGCTCCAGCAACTACATGGTATCCATCCTGTAAGAAGGAATGGGTACCGATGCTGCTATAGGAACTAGATTGATAGAAAATTTTACCTCTCTCTCAAGTGGTAGTCTGCAAAATTCATCCTAGAAAAATCCATGATACAATTAGCAACAGGATGGAAGACTGGTTGATATAGCCATGATCATATATATAAAAGCTATAAATAAAAGCAATCACGCCACCTAGAACAAGAGTATTATGTCTAAATATTAATTCTTTAAAATCCGATTGTACCTTGTGAGTATAATTACTTCCCCTTGGTGATGTGAACAACACCCTACAAAGATAATAGTCCACATATGTGTGATAGGTAACCATCTAGTATACCCTGAAAATGACATAATATTCCATTATCTCAATGTTGTAGAGTCCCTATAACAAATTATGACTGAAAACATCAAGGGGGACTCCATAAACTGGAATACACTCTCAGATCATACACCCAAATGGGTGTCAAGTTTCATCATGAAACAGAAATAATCAATATCATTCCCAAGGCATTCTTAAATAGCCATAGAGATAATGTAATGTGAATCAGCCATATCAAATTAGGAAGACACAATAATAGAGGCTACTAAGACAATACCCTATAAAATAGATAGTCCATTACCCTTCTCAAGTTTATATGCTACATTAAATAAAATTGGCATAATACATGTCCAAGTTTTGTAACCTAACTACCTTGAGTGAGTCATATCTATGGGAGATATGTATCTATAGCCATACTACCTCATCCATGAACTCATACACTACCTATATAGCTGGTAGTACACTATCTACCCCTAGATAGGTTCTACTGATCAAGATCATGATTTTAGAGATGACATGGAACCACTCCCACTTGTAAAAAATGGGATGATCTAATAGAAACACTGAATACTCCCTATTCTTCCACAGCCTCATCACTCAATGGGGGATTTAGGAGATTGGGGATTCTCATACCGAGGATTCCCACACTAGTGAAAAATCATGTAACTATTAGTGTGTGTCACATATTTTTGACTTCTAATGTATATAGTCACAAAGTGTCACTTCTAATATCTAGTCAAACCAATAACCTATGTTGATTCTGAACCACCCAGATCCACACCATCTTCATCACATAAATTTTTTTCAGTGATGAGATCCTAACTTACTTTGTTAGATATGGTAGTCAATTATAAAACATTCACCTGAGATCGAATGGGATTCCAAATTCAATCATCAAATTGTCTCACGTTTTTTTTGTCTCAACAGTTGTATACATAGGGGGAAAAATGATGTTCTATAAAAATTTTTCTGTAGTCCATAGTAGAAATAGAACCCAACCAAAGGTTCAGAAACCCTCTAACATGATCTATACAGAGGGGTTTATGGAATAAAAAATCAAATAAACATTGTAAATCGATCCAAATCACTTCTTGATATTGACGAGACTAGTTTAGAATATCGCACCATTGTATAGTAGATCCATGAAGCATGTATGTAGATATTATCACTCTTCTCTAAAAAGGTTTCTCAAGATAACCAATGATAGATAAGGTTGTCTATGGTCAAAACCATGAATCTTGGGGGCACCTTCCCCTAAAAATGAAGGTGGATGGTACTGCCGGAACTCCTGCGTCAAATCTCCCATAGAAGGAGTAGGTCGTAGAGCTCCATGAATTGTCTGTATAATCCCCAAAAAATCCCCTCCAAATTGAACACCATCACCCACATTAGGAATAATAGGAGGTTATATAGGTGGCACTGTTGGGGGGTATCACTAGTGTCTGAGGGCCCACAACATTCAGAGAGTGGTCATCACCACCATCATCGATAACAACTAAAGGACGTCATGGTGGAATAGCTATAAAAATTCCCAAGACATGCCTCTGATAGGATCGATAACATTACATATCATATAAACATGAATAATATAGGTATAATCCTTTCAATTTAAAAGTTTAACCCATATACCTACTCATTATGGTAGGTATGGTCGATATGAACCACTATATTAAACATAAGAGATGCTACCTACTTCTCACTACTAAGTTCTGTTCTATAATAAGAAATGTGTTATAATTCCATTACCCCAATATAAAAGATGTCAATTTTAATTTATTCAGTAAAATACCCTTTAATTTGAAATAGGAATCCCTATTTAATACTGATAATATCATTTTTAAAATTCATTTTGTTTAATTTCATTCTCATTTATATATAATTCATATTTAAATGTTTATCTATATGGACCACTAAATCAAATTTACAAGGGCCCAAACACCTTAAAATTTCATGTGTGGAGTTTATTGAATAGAAACAAATCACTTCTAAATTTCTCTCAGCAATGTTATAAAAATTAATAGATATAGAAATAAGAACCAAAAAATGCTGCATGAAATGAACACTATAAATAAACATGGAAGGACATAATACATTCCTTTTGAATGTTGTAAGGTTCCTAAAATGATGCATGGTCGTGATTCTTTTTCTTATCGAGCCAAGGATAATATATTAGCCTCAATAATAAAATTAAACATCACACATCATGTTCTTCATAAAACAATTAAATCATATGAACTTAAATAGGCATAAACCAAAACAGAATGTCCCATCCCAGGTTATTTTTCCTTTCCATATATGTGGGTTATCTACTCTTAGAAATAGATCATTATCAAATTCCAACAAAGTCCTAATATTCTATCTAATATTCAAATAATATTATACAAATGAAATGAAAATTTTCTAGTACCACTTTTCAATTTCATGACATGTATGCCTTTGAATAGTCCACTAAGTCAGTGGGACACATGGCCTCAATAATTCCTCCCCATACACCAGAGGCTGACGAATAGCAGCAAGGGTGAAAAGTGGTACAATGTTGAGACTATACCCTCATTGTCAAGGTATCCCAACAAGGAAATGAATAGATAAATTACATAAGTCTAATAAATAGTATACATCAGATGATAAATCATCAAAATGTAATAAATAACCAAAATAAAAAATATCATCATCATATATAAAATGATGTAATGTCATGTAACAAACAAAAGGAAATATTTATTCATGAAATATACTAAATGTGTCAAAAGAAACAAATAACTAAAATATTGCCTCCATTAGTATCATGATCCATATATCGGTCTTTTGCCTCCCTGCTCCCATACTATAATAAATAAAGCAATAGCCATTATGCGCTTGTCCATATCCCTACATGGATCCGCATAATCATCTGGTGTACCATCAAAAACCTAGATTGGTTGTGAGATAAATATACTTGTTCACCATTAATGATGTATATAAATATCCAATCTGTATATATATATCGAGTAGTGTGTAGGTAATATTGTAAGTTGTAATAAATTCAATAAATGGTCATATCTGCTTCTGTAAGTATACCAGCAAGACACTATCTTCTTTGGCTAGTGCAAGATTATCCTTGTATGAATTACCATATGTACACATATATACGGTCAGTATATGAAGTGACTTCTATAACCATATATATGGATACTACTAGTAGGCTAGACTTGAGGCATGGCTCAGATATCCATAAGTAGTAGCATGAGTCCTACATGCTTTCAAGTATGGAATGTTCAGTATCACGAGAATAAGGGCTTCCATATCCATTACTACAACCATAGGTACTCCATGGATGATTCATAAATATAAGGGTCATCCTGTCTAATGCCATAAGAATAAGGGACACCATTACTTGAGTCACAATAGTGTGGGTCATCATTCTCAATATCACGCCAATAAAATTTCCATTCCCTTATTATATCAAAAGGCAATACCTTCCCAATTCATAACTGTAGGTTCACCATGCCTGAACCATAATTTTAGGGACATCGTTCCCATGACATTATAATAGGGTCTGCATACCTGAATCATAATAACAAGGAAACCCAACCCGGGTCATATATTTGTGGTCTCTATAACCATGTATCACATTTCATAAAGGTATCCATTCCCATTTTTAATAATTATAATGGTTTTCATTCCCATAACATAAGATTATAAGGGATTTAATTTATATATATAAATCATAATATTAAAATATTAATTAATAAGAGTGTATGGGTAGTTTATTGTTCATTATAATTCATCCCTAACAAGGGTGAAACCATTTTTCTATTTAAATAAGTGATATGGTCATAACTCTCTCTTTTATTCAATTAATTATCATAATCACAATTATGAGTCACACTAAAACCATATAAATTATGGTTTTTACACTTATAAATTTATAATAACAAAGGCAATTCATTTTCACACCTCAATGGTGGAAAATTTTTAAGAGTACATAAGAGATTCATTAGGTTCAAAATTTAGGCAAACAATTAAAAAATATTCATTATAGTTGAAATGAATTGTGAAATAGTGATTCAAAACAAAAAATATTATAAAACATATCAACTTTGAGGGATTAATACTAGACCACCTACACTATTTGTATAGAGGAGTACATGTCCAGTTTCATCCTTTTATTTGGTCACATAGGAAGAAAATGAAAAACTAGATGAATGACATGGAAATAGTTCCCATGATCCTCAGTGTAAATAAATCCATTGAGAGGAAGAAAAATTATTAATGGAACAATATGAATAGAGAACACACCAATGTGCATCCAAAATTATGATTAGATGTTGAATCAGAGATAAAACAGATGATTTATTGAATAACATAGGTTGATGAGAGGAGGACTGGAAATGGAAAAATATGAGTTTTTCCACTAGAACAAAAAAATGAATAAAGAGGTTTAAATATATAAATATTTTAGGGATGTCTTAAAATTTACCCAAAAACATGGGGCCACACAGTTTGGTTGCATTATTCACTAATTGTACACCAAATAGTCTATCACGAGGAGAACCACATAACATCTTCATTCCAGGTTCTGACCAAAGGCACCCCATACCTGATTGGTCACATGACCTCAAGCACATTTACCCGAACAACATAAGCTATAGACTAGAAGCAAGGGCCTTGGGTGTGATTGTAGCAATACTATGCCCACATTGACAGCATATGCACAATAGAATAAAAAATAATAAATAGTAATGGAAGAAATAATACCATAAATCAAGTGAACAGAGGAATAATGTAAGAAAAATAAACAACTTAAGAACATATATAAAAGATGAATGTCGCGTATGTCTAGGAAAATGGAAAAACAAGACGCAATTCTTTAAATACTATACTAAACCATAGTAAAAAAATAAAACAAATAACCTCCAGCAGTATCACAAGTCTCAGTTTGGTCTCATGATCCCCATCCACACAATAATCAAATACCTGATGAAGAAGGGAACTTGAGCTTATCTATACTTGAAACTCTATAATCAGTTTAGTTCTAAAATCATGACATAAACATGGTGTGAGATGAATCCCATTAGGAATCCACTTCAAGATATGTTCCTAACTGTCAGTGAGTATATATAGCAGCTAATAATGGAAATGCAGCACAAAAAATAGGATTACAAAAATGTAACCAATCCTATGGTTTACATTTACATTAATTTGCATTTAATGTTATCATTTAATCAAGTAAGTATCACAAACAAGAATTTCAAAAGACTACCTAACATGACCAAATCCAAGATTTTTCTATGGCTTGGCAGATGTGTAACAAACATTCAAATTTACATTAATCCTCTGGGTAGCTCACACAGCCTAACCCCTCTAGCCAAATAATGCAATAAAACGCAATGACACTCTGAGGAAGCACTCACTGTCAATTCCCCTTATGGTCTTTCTAGAATAACTATAGACTCTCTGGGGAAGCACACAACAGAAATTCCCCCTTGTGGTCTGATAACGTAAACTATAGACACTCTAAGGGATCACTAACCTTCAATCCCCCACGTGGTCTCGTAGCATGAAATATAATAGACGCTTTGAAGAAGCACTCAACGACAATTCCCCCAGTGGTCTAACTACACAAGGTCCTCACATCCCTATGTAACTCAATGTTCTGTAAATGATATGAAGCAGCCCAATGTAATATCAACTACTATATGGATAAACAACTCTAATTCATATCATAAGAATTTAACAAGTATCAAAAGTAAAAAAGTTATATCCTATAAAACAGGGCAAGGAAACAAGGTCTACCTCATAGGAAACCAAGACCAAATGTTCCAAAAGATTCAATGAGGAAAATTCACCCATGGGTTGTTCCATAAACAAAAAATTTCACACAATATCACATAAAAAAATCCTGAATCCAACATTCAACCTAAGGAAGATAAACTAGGGTTTAATTTTTTTAACATGAAATACCTGAAACATGGGTAATCAGCACATTGGAATTAGTACTCCAAGAAAAATAATGAAATCTACAAACCACCTACCTTTACACTGTACAATGAACACTATCAAATGTTGTCTGTTGATTCAGCCTAGAACAACATAGATCTATAAAAATTTTGAAAAATGTCTACCTTGAACTACTCAACTGAGAGGAGAAATTAGGAGGAGAGATTCAAGAAGAAGTAAGGATTCAGTAGTGGGATTCCAACACACTAGCTGAAGGTGCAATCAAGCCTTTGACGTAGAAACAATGGCTTGGAGAAAATTTGCTGCTCTCGGTCTCTCCTAGACAAACAAAGGACAGAAGAATGAGAATATGGCAATTAGATGTGACCCCGATCTATTTAATAAAATAAATCAAAAAGTACACCACATTTTCATTTAATGAACACTCTATGTACATACCTCAACTGGCCCTTGCTTTAGGCAGTCTCAAGGTCACCACACGTAGCCATGTCTTAGCAGTTACATGGCCAGTAAACAGCTACCCGCGGAAACCAAGTACACGACGTGTACTCTCAAGTACACATCGTGTAATTCTAAAATGTCCAAAACTCCCCATTTTCTAAAAAACACATAAAAAATATCAATACCTGGAATGATGTTCCGAGTTCTTACAAACATCCCCCCATAAAGAAATTCATCCCCGAATTTACCTAACAATGTGGAGAAGAATAATCCTCAAACATCTCTGACCACTATGATCACACATCGGTCTCCCTCTCCCATGTCTCGTCCTCCACTCGGTCATGCTGCCACAACACTCGTACCATAAGAACAGACCGACAATGGAGAACCTCTACGCTTCGATCAATAATCTGGATAAGATGATTCTTGAATTATGCATCCACCTCCAAATCAACCTCCTTTGGATAAATAACATGAGACAGGTCTGAGATGTATTGTCGTAGCTAGAAAATGTGGAAGATGTCGTGCATAGACCGATAGCTCTAAGGTAACTACAACCGATAGTCAACCGTCCTGACTCTCGCCAAAACCTCAAACGACCCGACATATCTCAGTGAAAGCTTTCCTTGTCTCATAATCCTCTTGTGTCCCATGCATGGTGTGACACTTAAGAAAACCTGATCTCTAACCTTGAACTCCAGAGGTCATCTCCATCAATTAGAATAAGACTTCTACTAAGACTATGCAGTATCTGTCCTCTTTCAAATCAGCTCCTCCTGCTTCGTGGTCTCCTAGACAAGACGAGGTCCCAACATAGCAGCCTCTCCATCCTCCTGCCAAGATAGGGGTGAACGACATGACCTACCATACAAAGCATCATAAGGGTCCATATGAATATTTTCCAAAAATCTATTATTGTAGTAAAACTCCACTTGGGGTATATGCATCTCCCAACAACCTCCAAAGTGTAGGACACATGCTCGATGCATGTCCTCTAGCACCAGAACTGTGTGCTCATACTGGTCATCTTTCTGGGGTTGGTAAGATATACTCAAAAGTACCTATGTACAAAAATCCCGCTTTAGTACCTTCCAGACATGAGAAGTAAAATGGGCATCTCTGTCAGAAAAGATAGAGAACAAAACACCATGAAAACATACAATCTCTTGAATGTACACCCTTCCAAGATCATCAGCACTGAAGAAATTTTTGATTGGTAAGAAGTGTGAAACATTCATGACCCTGTCAATAATAACCCAAACTATATCATTCCCTCGAGGAGACATTGGTAAACCAATCATGAAAACCATCGCGACATCATTCCACTTCCACTCGGGAATGGGTAACTACTGTAAAATCCCTACTGGTCATTAATTCTCTACCTTCACTTGTTGATAGGTGGAACATCTCAAAACAAAAACAGTAACATCCCTCTTCATGCCTGTCCACCAATACTGATGGTGTAAATCTCGATACATCTTGGTGACACCAGGATGAACTACCCAAACTTAGGAACTAAAATCACACAAAAAATCCTTAGATATGTCTGCTAACACTCATATGAATCCATGAAAACATAATACCACATCCTTTCCTATGGTCCACCCAAGAGTAAGGTCCTCCTTAGACACACTCTCCCATAAGACTAGGCCTTTAGAATATGATAGCTACCTTATTCACACTCGATCTAGAAGAGTAGAGGTAATAGCTATAGAAGAAAGAAACATTTGCCTCAATCTGTCATGAACCAACAAATGCTTCTCTAAGAGAATAGAAATAAGAATCCAGTCACTAATAGCCTCAAGAAATTCATGTATCTGAGTCCTCCTGGTCAATGCATCATTCACTGAGTTTCTATTCCCATATGTGTAGTCAAGCTCGAATTCAAATGACTAAAGGTACTCAACCCACCATCGTTGTCTCAAATTCAGATCACGCAGAGTGAAGATATACTTGAGACTTTTTTGGTTAGTGAACACCAAAAAATTCTCTCCCAAAACATAATATCTTCAAAATTGTTAATCCTGAATAACTATAGCCAACTTGAGATCCTGTGACGGGTAATTCTTCTCCTGAGGCCTCAACTGCCCAGAATCCTACCCAACGAATCCTTCCACATGCATAAGCACTGAACCCAGCCTGATACATAATGAATCATAGTAAATAATGTAAATCATTGTAACCCGTGGTAGAACTAGTATTAGTGCTATAGTAAAACTCCCTTGTATCTCTTGAAAGGTTGTCTCATAAGAATCTATCCATGAGTACTTCACACCCTTCTTAGTCAGGATCCTCAGTGGCACTACTAAGCATGAAAAGTCATGTATAATGAACCTGTGGAAACCAGCCATCCCTAGAAATATTTGTACCTCAAAGACAATCATTAGATGATCCTAGGAAACTACTGATCTCGCTTTCTCTAGGTATACTGAAACTCATTTCTTTGAGATGACAAGACCCATGAAGTGAATCCTATCCATCACAAAGTGGCATTTTGAGATCTTAGTATATAAGTAACACTCTCTTAGTGTACTCAAAATGACCTCAAGATGGGTTTCATGGTCATGTCGATTCTGAGAGTACACTAAGATATCATCCACAAAGACTACTAAAAAAGAATCAAAGTAAGGATGGAACACTCGGTTCATCAGTTCCATGAAAACTGACAGCGCACTTGTGAGACCAAATTGAATAACCACATACTCGTATAGATCATACTTAATCTGAAAGGCTGTAAGTAGTATATCTAATGTTCTAACATGCAACTGATGAAAACCAGATCTCAAGTCAATCTTTGAGAACACCTGAGCTCCTTGAAGCTGATCAAATAGATCATCTGTCGAAGGCAAGGGATATTGGTTCTTAACCGTCCACTAGTTCAGCTCTGGATAATCGATGCAATTTCCGAGGGTATCACCCACCTTCTTTGTAAATAGGAAAAAAAACCCTAAGGAGAAGTATTGGGTTGGATAAAACCCTTTTCCTCTAACTCCTCTAACTACTTATTGAGCTCCTATAACACTAGTGTAGCCATCCAATAAGGAGAAATGGACATTGGTGCTACCATGGATCATTATCAATAGAAATGTTTACCTATCTCTCTATAGATAAACCTGAAAAGTCATCTAGAAAGACATCCCTCAAAAGATCCACCACTGGATGAATGTCCACTTGTGATGTCCCATGATCATCCAAATACAAACTATCAATTAGGTTCATAACACCTCTCAACCCATAATGCTCGTGCCTTGCACTAGTCTCCTAGATATCCCATTCACAGTTATATAGAAAAAATCCACCCTTGGGTGATGTCAAACTCACCCTATGATGATATAAATCGACCACTAATTAGAGGGGAATAAACCAGTCCATTTCGTGAATGACGTCTTAGTGCGTCATCACTATGTAAGTAATTTCCCATATGATGTGACACCCACAAACCTCAAGAGGTCACTCCTTATACTAACATACACTAGCTGTTCTAATCCCCTATGTAGTGTCCAGTGTCATAATATCAGCAGGTGTAAAGATAGAGAGACCAAATCTCTCGACAATAGGCATCGATAAAAAGCTATGGGAAGCCCCTATATCGATAAGTGTGGAAGCTAAAACTAAGGTAACAAAAATCACTCCTCTAACCGTAGAGGTTCCAGGATCATGTTCCTTCTAGATCTACTTCAACGCAAAATCTTGACCTGCATCACGACCATGTTAAGATGTATGGAATTTTGGAGCTGATCCACCTTGTGTCTGTAAATATACCTTTGTCTGACCACTGTGGACATGACCACCACCTCGGCCTGAAAATCCCTAATAACTCTATCCCCCAGTCTGATGTGAAACATGTGGTTCTGGTACAGTATGATGAGTCAAAATATATCCTCCCTCACTAACTACTAGAAGGAGGGAATTGCAAAAACGCTGAAGATGTCCAATATTTCCTCAATATTAGAACTCAACTGGGTCTCTCAAGAAATGAGTTTTATTATCTGCTCCCTTCACACACTAGCAGTTTACCACCTAGCTACCTAAATGAAAATACCGCCCACTCAGATCTCCATGCATAGACTCTATGTGGCACTTCCTATTATTAGTCAGAAGAGTTCCAACTCTTGATTCTAAACAACACTATGCCATAGCTCTAGGATCCCTCAGGTTGTTCTTGGTGATCAGTGATTATTCGACAATAGAATGTATGGACTTAAACCTGAAGATGTTCACCTAGGATTGGATGTCATTCCCGAGACCATCCTCAAACTTCCTCGGCAGAAATAACTCATCGCCCACAAGAATGGTTGTGAACTGTTGCAGCTCTATAAAGTGAGAAGAATACTCCAGGAATGATAGAGTACCCTACTCCAAACTCTTGAACTCTCAGGTTCAGTCAGCCCTTATGGTCTCTGAATAGAAGTATTCATATAAGGTATAATATAACTCATCCAAATCCATAAATCGCTGGTGTCCTACCTATGATATCACATCCTACCATCTCTTGGCATAATCACATAGCATGTACATACTAAGCTTCACCGTCCTCTCTAGAGGTTTATAGAAATGTTCGAATATAGGGATCATGGCTTCCAACCATGACACTATAGTCTAAGGTCCTCCATCCCCTAATAAAGTGAGAGGATGCTGCTACTAAAAAACATGCGTCAGTTATACCATAGATGGGGCAGGTTGGTGTGATCCCTAGATATTCTTCATCATCCTCAAGAATCCTTCTCTAAATTATTTCTTGGAACTTATATCCAGAATGAAATCTGGTTTCATGAAGGGCATGACGGGAGGGTCTGCTAGTAGTCCTTGGTCTACCGTTACTGGTGTTTGATCATTGCCTTGTATCTCCCGTACAACAAGAGGACATCTCGGTGGCATGACTCTACAAGGTCAAGTGCAAACCATAGTTTAATATTATAATGTAATAAAACTATGAAGATAAGAAAATGATCAAGAGAAGAAAACAAGAATATTTTATTAACAGGATTGCATGGTGTGTATACCCTCCACACGACATGTTCCCTTAGTTCATAACATGAGTGTGTACCTCTACCAACCCTGATCATGTATCACCCAAACACATGACGTGTTCCTCCTATGACATCACATGTAATTGAATCATTCCCCCTACCAGAGTTCCTATACACGTATAAATACACTGTTCTCTCCTAGGATACACGACACGATTTTTTCAGCCTAGACATAGTGTTTACCCCTTATGTTCTAACCACCTGTGTCGTTAGTCACACAGAAAGAGACATGATCGAATATACATGACATGTACGAATAAGACATGGCATGTACAACCTATGTTTCATCCACACGTGTCGTTAGTCAAATGATCGAATATATGGTCTCTACAACACGACATGTACTCCTAGTACACAGTGTATTCTACCAAGCCTTTACCATCCCCATGTCTCATCCCACATAGCCAGTCACACGGTTGAGGACCACATGGCGTGTACATACAGTACACGTCATGTACTTAAGAAAAGTTTTTTCTTCTAGAATAGAAGGATACATGGCGTGTATTTATCATCACACATCATGTATTATACGTTTTTCTAAACAGTAATCCTTAGAAACTACTCTGTAAGCCCATAAAATAATAAAACACGATTTAAAGTGCCATATTTTGACTTGTGGGGGCCCGTAATCCCCAAAAATCAAATCTTGGCCTCATATTATTATCATAACATGAAACAAATCAATGAAATCTAATACATGATCCACCAAATTCTGATCCAAGAGGGCCCATAGCACCTTAAGGACAAAATTTTAGCAGCCATACATATGAAACATTACATATTAGCAAAACCCTACCAAGATAATATATATTATATCATGGAATCTATCACAATAGCATGAATATATAGAACAACACCTATCACAATATCATGCAATCAGTAATACACCATAAATTGATGACAAGAATGAAAGATATGTGACCTCTAGAATGTGTCCATATGAATCATGAAATAGAATACACTGATCTCATTGGGATGAAACATATATAAAACATCAATAATATCAATTATAATAATAGAAAATAATGAGAATCAACCAATGGTGAAATCAAATCAACTGTAATAATTAAAAAACCATAAAATATTTCAATATTCGAGGTATATTGGATTTTCGCTATACATGGGTTAGCTACTCCCATGCACAACTTATAACCAACTACATATTCCTTTATATCACTGTTTATAGGATCCAAACAATAAGAAAATGTAGAACAAACTTTCAATAGTACCACTTTTTTACATCATGGTTTCAGGTGTCACCCAAAGGTTCCCTCAACATGGTTGGTCACATGGCCTGAAGCACATTTCCACAAACGCATGAGGCGAACGACTATTAGAAAGGGCCTCGGGTGTGATAGTGGGGAAATTATTCCCTCATTGGTAGATTATGCACAATTAAATAACAAATAATAAATTGTTGCTGAATCGTTAATACCATACAATAAGTAAATAGTGGAAGACTGAAAGTAAGTAAACTGGAGCACATATATAAATGATTCATGCCATGTATTTCTAGGAATATTGCTAAACATATCACAGTTCTGAAAATACTATACCAGACCATAGTAAAAACGAAAACAAATAACCTCCAGTAGTATCGCAAGACTTATCTTGGTCTCATTCTCTCACACTCTGTAGCAATCAAGTACCTGACGATGAAGGGAACTTTCCCTTATCTTTACCTACAAGAATATAATATATTTGGGTCCGAACGCATGACCCAAACAGTGTGTGAGATGAATCCAAGTAGACAACCACCACAAGATCTGTGCCTAACTATCAGTGAGTATATATAGTAGGTAATAATGGAAATTGAGCAAATAAACTATGAGTAAAGAAAAGTAACCAATCCTACAGTTTTCATTTACATTCATTGTCATATAATATTCATAATTAATAAATTATTCATGTCACGTATGTCTTCAAAAATAGCCATAAAAGTGACAATTCTTGGAATATAGTACTAAGCCAAAGTATAAAATAATACAAATAAAATCCAGTTGCATCATAAGCCTCAGCTTGGTCTCATTATCTCCATCTACATAGAAATCAACTACCTGATGATGAAGGGTACTTTCCATTATCTGTACCTTCGACCATATAAACTGTTTGGGTCCAAAATCATTACCCAAAGAGGGTGTGAGATGAATCCTAGTAGAAAACCACCATAAGATCTGTGCCTAACTGTCAGTAAGTATATTTAGCAGGGAATAATTGAAATGAAGCAAAGAAACTAGGAGTACACAAAAGTATGAAATCCGACATTTTCCATTTAATTCATTTTCATTTAATGCTCATTATTTAATCAAGTATAAAAAATTGGTATCTCGTAAGACTACTTAACATGACTAAATCCAATCTTGTGTTTTGCCTTGGAAAAGGAATCACAAACGTTCAAATTTATATTAACCCTCTAGGTTTCTCACACAGTCTAACCCCTTAGGCCAAATAATGAAATAAGAGGCAAAGACACTATGAGGAAGAAATAAATGTCAATTCCCCCTATGGTCTTTCCATAATAACCAAAGACTCTATGGGGAAGCAATCCATGACAATTCCCTCTACATTCCTATAGCGTAAAATATAGACACTCTGAGGGAGCAGTCACCCTCAACCCCCCATGTGGTCTCTTAGCATGAAATATAAAAGACACTCTGAAAACACACTCAACGTCAATTCCCCATGTGGTCTAACTACACCATTTTCTCATAGCACTGTATAATTCAATCATGCATAAATGATATAATGAAGCCAAATTAATCTTAACTACTACATTGATAAACAATTCTAATGCATATCATAAGAATTTAAAAAGCATCCAAAGAAAAAAAGTTTCATCATATCATGTAAGGCAAGGAAACAAGGTATGCCTTATAGGAAACCTGGACCAAACGGTCCTAAACATTCAACCATGGAAATGCGCCCATGGGGTGTAACTTAAATATGAAATTATAAACAATATCACATCAAAAAACCCTCAACATATTAATAAACCTAAGGAAAATAAACTTGGGTTCAATTTCCTTAACCCAAAATACCCCAAACATTGGTAATCAGCACTTTGGAATATAAAACTAAAATACAAACAACGAAAGGAAAAAAACTACCTACCTGGAAATTTTATGATGAACACCCTCGAATTTCATCCCTTGAATCAGCCTAGATCTATGTAGATATACAAAAATGTCAAAAACGTTCCAACTTAAACTACTCAAGAGAGAGGATAAGTTATTAGGATAGATTCAAGAAGAAGGAAGGAATCACCGGTGGGATTCCAATGCACCCATCAGAGTTCAAGTCAAACATTGGATAGAGAAATGGTGGCTCGAAAAAGATTCATCACCCACGGTCACTCCTGAATGAACAAAGGCTAGCATAAGATGAATTTAGAATATATACATGACCCATGGCATGTTTAATAAAATAAAAGAAAAATTACACATTGTGTGCATTTATTGTACACGCAATGTACATGCCTCAACTGGACCCTGCTTTAGGCAGTCTCTAGGACACCCCACATGACCATGTCTTGTCCATTAAATGACCATCACACAGCTACCCGTGGAAACCTAGTATACGGTGTGGACTCTCAAGTACACAGCCTATACTTTTAAAAGGTTAAAAAAACTCCCCTTTTATAAAAAACATCATAAAACAAGATCAATACCTTAAAATAAGATCCAAGTTATTACAACCCGTTTGGTTTTGGCGCATGATTTGGGAATCCATGGGAAAACCATGTGATTTTACTCTACTAAAAACTGCAGATCCTCCACATAATAATTCCACTTGGGTTGCACTATTAGGTCAAACCACAAATGATTTACTACTCTCAAAAATGACCTGGAAGTATAGTAGAAACCATTTGGACTAGGTTGAATATTTTTTACTAACCGTGTGGCATAATTGGTTCATCCACCAGTCAGGGTTTCAGAATCTGAACGATCCATTGACAACCTTGTTTCCTCGATGCCTCACTGATCATACATATTAGGACAAAAAAGGGTAAAAAAATGAAATTTAAATCCTTTGTAACTCATATAAAAATCAATTTCTCACAAAAATAATTCTCTACACACTAGAGAATGATGCTCGAACAATTAAAGCACAAAAACTGAATCAAATCATGACTCAAATATCAATGAAATCACAATTATCCTCAACCAACCATAATTCACATCAATCCTCCATAAAATTGGATGTCGTGTATAATAGAATACATGATCATAGATAGAGGGAATGAATAAGGTGGAGGGGGAGAATAAGAAACAATGATGAATATAGGGGAAGAAGAAAAAGTGAACCTTTGATCACATGGATATTTATTACTTTAACCCATGATCAAAAAAGACCACCAAGGATTGAACATAACACCTATGTTGGGCCACATGATACATGAGGTTTGAGATAATGAAACTTTTTTGATCCAAATGAATTTCGTACCCTATATTTAATAAAATCACGTGTACATAATCATAGCTTGTCATAGATCATCATGGAATTTTATGATTTACTCAACTTATTCTCTGAAATCCATTTTATGAATACTTATCCAAACACCTCAAAAATCTAAGTTAGTGGTAAGTAAAAATTGATTATTTAAAATCTTATCATAGTGTAATAAAATCAAAAATTTGAAAATGTTCACATCTCTTATATTAATGGGAAAATCCATGGAACCCTTCGTTATTTAACCAATATATCCCCTAAAAACCTAATATCAACCAAGACTCATTATGACATATAAAATAAAACCATGTTTCACCGTCAAAATATTGATGTAAACAAAAATATCATGAACTAATTAATCATGGAGAAATATAAATCACCTTACCTCAACCCCAAAAATCATTTCTCAAACACCATGTTTTTATAATTAGATGAAACACTTCTTCCCCAAATCCATTAATCAACAGATCAAGAAAGAATGGTAATAGGTTTATGTTCCATTTTAAACAGATTAAAATTAAATAGCCTAAAAATTTCTTCTATGATTATTAAAATGTCTCTATTATTATAATAATTATTATTTTATTATCAAACAATTAAATTAAATATAAATAATAGGAAAAATAAAAATAAATACCTGTCATGTAATAATACTTATCACTACAGGTAAGAATAATACAAGGATTAAAAAATAAATGAAACTCAACCATGGAATGGTGTACTCCATATGATCGAACACTCATAGGGACATTAAACCATCCACGAAACCTATTAAAATAAAACATAATTATTGTAATATAATTGAAAATATAAAATAAATTGTTGAAACATTTTGGAATAAGGTAGTAATTGTTGATTAATGGTGGTGTATATATAGTTTATAAAGGGAAAAATAGCCATTAGGATTAGGACATTATCTAATCATAGTCCAATATGACTATTGGACAATATGACTTTTGGGTATTATGACCACTGGTAATAATATTAACATTATAATTATAGATTATAGAGAGTAATGAAAAATAAAAATTGACGGAGAGAGGAGAAATTATGGAATCAACCTGTAGAGTCATGCTTTTTGAAGCCCATTTATCTTACCATGGGAGGAGGTAGTGTTATCAGGGTTCTCCCCAGACCAATACCAATGTGGATCTTTATCAATTGACCATCAAATTAAATTTAATATGAGAGAATTTCTAGATTATCGAGATCAACACTACATCAATGTTAGCTCAGTTAGCCCATGAAACTACCACCATCACACACATTACTATTAGGGTGTATGCAAGTGTAATAAAGGGTTTCGTTGATAGAACATTGTATCTTAAAATTGTAATATCCTATGTAGAAATGAAATGATTAACTTATAAATATAATTTTTTATATTATTTTATTTAAAAAATTATAAATGAATGTATGATAAATTTGATAATTATATTTTGGATATAAATCAAATATAACGAGATTTATTGAAAATATATACACATTAATAATAAACTAATGTATTCATATAAAAATTTATCTTCATGAAATAGTCTTTTAAAATAATATTCATTGATTTATAAATTATAATATAATTTTATATTTACCTAATTAGTTTTCATGTGTCATTATTTTGACTATGTAATGAAAACAATAATTTTTTAACAAACCATTAGTGTTTATTTTATTGTTAAAATTCTCATATTTATAAAAAATATTAACATCAACATTAAATTATAAATCGTCACATAAAAATTATGTTAGGTGATTTTTTGGGTGAATTTAGTAAAATATATTATTTTGCCCTAAAATATAAAAATATAGTTTTGCATTTTTTGTATGTTTTATGACTTTATTTATTTTTAATATTAATTTTATCATCCAGTAACCATAATAAAAGAATAATTATATTTTATTTTATTAATTTTAGGTATTTTAATGTATTTATAACAATTTCAAAATCTAAAAAATACATTCTAATGTCTAAATTAGTAATTATGATTTAAAATTCTATATTTTATTGGAAGACCACATTATTATGTCCAAAATAATATTAAAATATGGATCTCATTTCTAATAGATTAAAATTTTATAAAAATATTTTCTAAATGTCTTAAATAATGGTAAAACTGAGGGAAATATAATGGTTTTTCATTTCCACAACCTAGAATTATAAGGTGTATATATTAATATTATTAATACATTTCCCATATTTTCCTATAAATACCTAGAAATAAAACATTAAATTCCATAAAAAATATATTATATAGGAATTTGAAGCCTTTTTACCTCTCTAAGACTCCCTTTAGGGCGTTATTATCTCCTCAAGGTGTTGTCCTCATATTTGCAGAAGAAAATCTTGAAGGTAATGGGATTATCCACTTACAATTTTCCATTCATGTTCCACTTTATTGGATTGTTTTATAAATTTTTTGTTACTATGTTTTCCTTCCATTTTTTATTATCAAACTACATCTAAAACTGTGTTTTACCAATTAGATAACTCAATTCCCCCTCATTACTTTATTTATGTATTCCATGTTATATACCATCATATTTCGAAATTCCTTTCTTAAATTTACCTATTTTACATGACATATTTTTATATTATAAATACTCAAGCCCATTCCATATCCATGGGTATCCACATAGTTATAAAAATAATTTATTGATTCTTAGGTTTACAAGTATAATACTCCAATTCCCTTTATTTAGGTTAATATTATGAAATGTTCAATTATTTATGAATATGTATAATTAATGATTTTATAGAAAACATGTTCTTTATTTCCCATGGGTTATTGATGATTTGTTTTATTATGATCAATATGGCTCACATGAATTATAAAATTTATTGTTGTTCTATGATAGCACTCTAATGCTGTTGGGAAAACACCCTTCAAGGTAACATTGAAGCATTTTTGGGTCAGTGGTGTATGTTTACAAAGTGGATTCCATGGTGGGTTGTCGAGTTCCAAAGGTATTGTTGAAAAATAACTGTTTAAAAATAATGGAAGGTTTGGATGTTGTATAAAAATAATAGATATATGTTGTCGTCGTTTTTTAGTGTTTGCAAAATTTTTGGGGTCCAAAATTTTGAGTTTGGTGAGCATTTCATGATATGTATTTCATTTAATATCTCATTGAAATATGGAAAATTCATTAGTTTTTTGAATATGGGATTCAGGAATATCGTTTCTCATAGGATCAAAGGAAGCTAACAGTGATCTTTGAATCTACAATGAGCTTCATTAATGGAAAATTTGAGAAGAAATGTTAGTGGAGCATTGTGGTGGCACAAAGGTTTTAACAAAATGTTCTATTCTTACAATGAGCCTTGAGAACTAAAAATTTACATGGATGTTCAAAAAAATGGAGCATTGCAGTAGAAAAATGGGATATCTACCAAATGGTGTTAACATTGGGCTGACGTGGCCAGAATGTTCTGGAGTTAGTTGGAAACACATATAAATAGGCCTCTACCACCTTTAGAAGAGTAGAAATACTTAAAAATCATAAGGCTATTACGTCATGAAAGAGGTTCGCAAAGTTTCTAAGAATCATGAAATTTAGGGAATCCATACAAGATAATTGATATTTTCAAAAGGAAGGAAGATCACGAAGTCTAGTTGAGCTTTATAAAAGAGGTGTTCTTCACAAAGACTAAGTGAGATTCACAAAAATTAAAGAGCTTCATGAAGGATATATTGATATTTGAGAAATAGAGTGCTTCATTATATGAGGTTTACATCATGAAGGTTGGTTTTAGATTCCCAAAAGAAGGATCTTTGTAATGGAAATGATCTTTACGAATGTTATTTCAAAGGGATTACCCAGTGTTTTGTGGAAAAGTGGAATTCATCTGTAGATGAAGGTGGGACATCAATATAGAATCTACATATAGTGGAGGATGCATTCATTAGTGAAAATGAAGGGACCTATAGGTCCACAAATTGTGATTGGATCTCTTCCAGAGTAGTGAGAAAAGGAAGTGGAAGACAGTGATCATTTCCACCGGTAGTGAGGGAGAGATTGCAACACAAGGAGTGGCCCATGTGAAATAGTTAGTGAACCCAAAATATTTTAAAGATGTTGATCGTGATCATATAAGTTATATATCCCAAATATTTTAATTTTATGTTAGATATAGTGGATTTGGTACATCGTAACATGGTCGTTATATACTCCTTGGACATAGTCTAGTGAGGGTGGACCAAGTAACATTTTTTTGTCATGTTGCTTACTTTCAGGGATTGCATTCAAAGTATCATCCTTAGATAAAGAAGGTAAGAATAAGATCAACATTAACACATAAGTGCAAAAAAAGTGTACATTATAATAAGGAGGTCATGATCCAATGGGGAAGGAATAATATTCTAAAGAATATTCAAAACCTGATTCACACCCCCCCCCCTCTTAGGTTATCTAGTCCCCTTTTGGAACTAAAAATTGGTATGAGAGGTAAGGTTTATTTTACTGGATTCGTTTTCTATGACTTGGTTCAGTCGATTATTGATGTTAAAGATTCAGTCTGCTCTTATCTTGGTGTATCGTGACAAAAGGAAAAACAACAAATAAGAAGAAGAATGAAAAGGGGTATTACCTAGTGTGGATGTTTCTATAGAACAAGTGTGATTTAGTTGAATAAAACTGATAGTTTACTAAAGAATTGTTTGAAATAATCAAATAGTGAAAATATAGACTCACTCAGTGATATTGTAGGAATGAGTTAAAAACTTGACATTCAAAGTGATGTTGAATCTACTGTTGATGAAGAATCTCCAAGAAGGCCACTAAGGATGTTTTCCATTAAACAAAAGAATTGGATCACCAATGGGATGATAAAATTAAATCTAAAGATATCTGGATCCAAGAACTAAAAATTGCAGTCAACGAGATTATAGTTTTATATTAGAGGCTTACTGATGTGGCTACTAATATGAGAGAGAAGAATGATTTTAATGATTAAGAACTGCTAATGTTGTCGACAGTGATAGAAAAACACAAAGCTGATTAAAAGAGAATGAATATCAACTCAGATGAAATTCAGAATCTAAAAGACAAAAATGATAATCTTGGTAAACAATTATCTAGACTTGTTCAGGAAATGAAATGACAGCAATAGGAGAATTCATTATGTAGTGATAATTTTTCTCATAAGTATTCTATGTTAAGGGAAAAATAGGACATGGTGGATAAGCTCACACTATAATTGGAAGATGAGTTTTTTAGTGGGAAGAATATCAATAGATAACTTCATGCTCAACCTGAATCAAGGGATGTGAAGATTCAACAATTGGAAGAAGATATAGAATTAGTAAAGAAAGAAGTGGAGATATCTAATGCTATAAGTAATCATAAATTGAAGGATTCATTGCACTTGTAATTTGATGACCCTTTAGCAGGTGTTAATGATATGGTAAGAAAATATGAAATTTTTTAGGGGAGACAAAGACATATTTTCTCATCCCAAAGGCTAAGTAGATTGGGAAATTTTTTTATTGGATATAATGAACCCTCTCTCATCCATGAGAAGAAATGAGCTACAAACATTTCAAGAAAAATGCTTAATCATGTAGTTTCTATGGAAAACCCCAAAAATGGATTTTCAGGAATAAATGATAACATGTACTATTTGTGTTGGATTCATGGTCGTACATCAAGTTTTTTTCAGAGGCTTTGGAATATATTTCATGTTGTGAATACAGAAATATTTATAATTATAAGAATAAGAAGAAGTGTCTTGGGAAACTTGAAAGATGGGTCTCTCAGAATGAATTATCCCTTAAATGATATTATTTTGGATGAAAAAGACACATAATGAATATGATTCATGAATCCCAAGATATAAAGAACTGAATAAGAACTAAATTTGTATCAGTGTCTCAGCTGAGAAATGATTACAGGAGGATTGTTTTTAATGGGTTATGTTTTATATGTTCTAATCATGGAAATTTGGAAAATACATTGCAGTATGAAAAATCTAGGAACGAAAAGGAACCCAGAAAGGGATCCTCAGTACAGGTAGTTTATAATGAAAATGAATATACTAGAAGACAACATGGTAAATGAAAAATTGGTTTATAAATTTTGTTGAATCACAAGGAGCTCAATGAATGGTGTATACATAACCTCCTCGGTTACACTCACAAAACCTCCCTCAGAGTGAATGTGAACAATCCTAGATGAAAAAAAGTGGATATGGGACAATTTTTATTAAGAATATTGTAAATTTAGTAGAATAATAAATCCCAACAATAAATGGTGGTGTGACTCAAACAACTGATAAAAGAAAAATGAATGAATAATGTCTTGTATAATTCACATGTCATGACACATGAACCTAAGTAAGAAATCCAATACAGGGGATCAAAATTAAATACTAGAAATAGAGAATATTGATCAATCATGAAAAACTAGCAGGAAAAATACTAAATTGAAGAAGAGAAAACTGGATCATACAGATAATAATCAGGATAATTTCTTAAAAATATCTAGAAGAAATATATGTACGTACTCTGATCAGACTCACCTTATGTCATATTGTGCTAATATACAGTGAATAACAAACTGGATGCTCTAAAATAGCCTCACCAGAGGCACAATCAACCTGACCTCTTTATAAATCCAATGGTTACCATCTCGTTTAATCAGGGTCATGAAGAAACCATCTCTCAACCATCTAGATGATAGTTAGGAATCCCATGATAGTAGTAAATATATAACTAGGAGGTCATCATGTGTGTGTCATAAAAAATTAACCCACATGTTCCACTATGAATTCCTAACCCAAACAATGGAACTGACGATGTGGAGCCCTATCCTTGGAGGGATAACCATAGACGTGTCTATCACACATAGAATTTCTCATAGTTCCAATCAGGTTGTCATGACATTTAATTTTCAAAACCAATTTCCAAAACATCATGAAATACCGATCATGCCTTATCATTTTCGAATAAAATATCATTTCCAAAAAAATTCAAAAACCAAGGTAAAACACAACACATACTTGGAAGATTCCAAAGGATCCATTTTAGTCTTATTGTTATAAAAACATCAAATATTCCAAATGGAGTGAACATTATAGAACACACTTTGAGACCACATTTGATGTCATTTGGTAACCAATGAACCATTTGATTACATTAGAGTATTATAAGAACCATTTGAAAAGAGGGAGACTAAAATAAGAGTAGAGGGAGAATGAAAGGATTTATGGAATCCAGGTTTTATGGAAAAAATTATTTAGAAAGCCCATTATCATTTGTGTTTCCATCCATATTTTCACAGTATGAACCTATGAATTTTGCCACAACCAATGAAACATTTATTAGAGGCCATAAAATACCAAATGTTTAAATTTATGAATCAAAAATAGCATAACAATGCATTACAATAATCCAAAAATAAATAGGAAGCTATAAATATCACCAAAATACACACACAACACCCATTTCACAAAAAAAAAACAAGTTATAAAATAATAAACAAGGTAAAACATAGCCTATATTACCCAATTTCATCTTTCAGGGCCAATTAGAATTCTATAAAAAAATATTCATATATATACATATTGGAATAATTGAAAACCCCCCTTTAAAGTAACATTTTCACCAATTTTTCCACCATGAACAAACCATAATAAATTAAAGAAACACATCAAGAGAAAAAGATTCACTATTATAAATTAAATGGAAATTTTCTATCATCAAATGGTATGCTTCTTCAAAGAAATAGATGAAAAAAATACATCAATTGGCATTCAATCCCAATGAAACTCTGGGAAAAGGAAGAACCAATATTAAAAGACAATTTGCACACCCTATATCTAATGAAACATAATCCAAACATAATCACATACCTCTATTGTTCATCCAAAAGAGAACTAATTGAATACAATCTATGAATCTTGTAGAGTGATAAGGGATGAGATGAAAATTGACTGTGAAATCCAATGTAACTCACCTTAAAAGCATGTAAGAGAAACCATGGGAGGAGGGACAAAAGAGAAGGGATTTTGAGTCCCTATTTTTCATCTAGGTTGAGAAAAGGGGTGGAAAAATCAAAATGGGTTGAAAAAATAATTATAGGTAAACATGTAAATTCATATTTTAAGACAGCTTGGAATGTCGCACAACATTTCCACATGTTATTCTAAACTGTGTGCCAACCATGAACACCCTGCTAAAAAAGGATGAAACCTATAAGAGATGGTCTCATGATATCAGAAACATTATAACAAATTTGCATCATGATTCTATATAAATGATATAACCCTTATGAATGCTTGATGCATGGTTTCAGTTAAATATGTGCAAGCCATGCGCCTGGGTGTAGACAACACCAATAGGCCATACAATAACTCCATTACCTCGCATGGGTTTTCTAAAAAATTATCAACCCATTTAAGTACTACCACTCAAGAATATATTGAATTAGAAATTCCCTTATCCTTAATAGGCCATCTGGTTAACCCATAAACCGTGCACACAAACTATTCATGGGAACAAAACACACCCGAGAGCCCCAAAACTCAAAAACACAAATTTGAAACTCAAAAAAACATCAAAAAAAAATATACAACATAAATAAAGGGAAACTGGGGTCATGGTGTGAAAATTCCCAAAACACAAACAGATGAACATAGGAGATTCCCCGTATGAGAGAACATTATCCATGATCTCTAGAAAAAGACCCCATATGAACATAGGATATTTCTTCTATTCCAATGATGATATCTCTAGAGGAAAAGAAACTAATTTATTAATTAAATAAGCACATACCTTCATTATTTTATGGCCTCTCTGAGTACTAATGATCTCTACCACCTCCTCATCATCACCTCCATAGGCATGAACCAACGAATAATTTTTGTCCTAAAAACACCCCATGACATCTCATCCAATAATGAAACTTGTATGATCACATTTCTCCATTCAAAACAATGACCCTCAACCAATATAAAAAACACACCCTCATGGAATAGGGAGTTCCCAATACTTTAAGATGCCTCCAACCTTTTGAAGGTACTCCATGGATTCTAAAGAACCTCCATCACCATGGAATATAAGAAAAAATAAAAATATGTTGACTGTTCCGCCCCACTAGGAGTCTGGGAAGGGTCCACAATCAGAAAGGAATCACTAGAAACCTTTCGGGTCTTTTTGGGGAGAATATTATAAATATCATGGAAACAAAAAATCTAGTCAATATCAAACTTAATCTCAACTAAAAATAACATAAAAACCAAAATTACCACACTCAAAAGACAGAAAATATAAAGAAAACTGAAATCATCTTTAAAACCCCACTAATATTATTCCAATTTAAAAATATCCGTCTTCCAATGCCACATACCAAACACCAAAATTGCCTTCAATGTCCAATTTTAAACACCAAATTCCACTATTAAAAAAAATAACCCCAAAAACCTTTTCATTTTGAAAACATATTATTTCTTAAAAATGATTTTTCATTTCAAACTTCACTCACACAAATCCAAATCTATCCAAAAACATATCTCACACTAAAATCCTAAAATAGGGAACTAGTTTCCTTGAATAACCTTGAAACATGATTTAGTAGGCCATGTCCTGAGAAAGAACCAACCATTGGAATTTTCTTGAGACATGAACTCAAGCTCCATATGGGTCACTACTCCATGGAATATAACCGTGTAGCATAGATTCACATCCATTTTCATCCCCCAAGACATTTAAAGCAATCAAAGGAATCATGTATCATACTAACTTTAGTAACTAAAGGATCAAAATGAGATAGAGTTTATGATTCTCTTCCTAAACCTACCTTTTATGTTTCAAATATCTTATCTCCAAACTGTCGAACACCTTGACATCACAAACTAATGCCCCGATACCATATTGTCACAAACTAGGTTGGGATTCCTTCCAAATCAAAACTGAACCTAGTGTTTGACGAGGCTCAAGAATCGTTCTCAATCCTCTCAGGCTAGTGACTTGCATCATGCATTAGAGATATCATAGTGAGAACAATTTATCCCAATAACAACCATGAATGATTAACCAAGGAAGAGAATGAAACATAAACTGACTAAAAATAAACATCAATAAATACATAAATTTGATCTAGAACCAACTATATATGAAAAAAATAGAAAAAATGACAAAAATGAGAAATTGAAAAAGAAACAACATGATCTCCACAAGACCTCATGGTCACCACCAACTCTAAGAACAACCTACTCCAAAATAAAAACTCATCCAGAAACCTAAACATGTAAAATAGCTCAGCTCTATTGATTCAAAATGGCACAATTAGGTTTTGATCATAAATATCTCAGTAGGTAAACACTATATATTCCATACATTTCCTTTCCCAAAATATTCCACCATCACTAGTTCAAAATACATTTCAAAAAAAAGGGTTTTTAACTTTGTAAGTAACTAAACACATATTTCTAGAAAAACCTTTTTTAAATCAACATACACAACATTCCTTTTTTTAACCCAGTTGAAATAAAAACCCTAGGAAAAATCCAATACAGTTTATCAAACCAAAATAATGAAAATAAATAAATTACCTCATGAAAGAACTAGAAAGGTAGGTAATCGAGTGTAGCAGAACAAAGTGTAACTTGTGGATAATAATCATAAGAATCTTCTAAACCTTTCTAAAAGAATTAATTGGATGTAATCTTATCAGGCTTAAATTACTATATATGGTGTATCTTTATAGTCAACAATCAGCTATCATATTTATACTATCCTCAATAGTGGAACAAACCACATGGCCTCTCAAAAAATATTGGGGGTACCAGCCAATCATGTCTTGGTCAGAAAGAAATTTCCACTCAACCATCTAGATCATTCCCTTGAATCCAATAATATTAGTACATAGAGAATGAGTAGGTAATCACATGGGTGGAATAAACCAATAACCCACAGATGACATAATTCTTGCCCAGCCCAAACTCTAACACCAACTATATGTATCCCCTCTTCTCATAATGAAATCCATGTATATTAACATAACACGTAGAATATCTCATAGTGCCAACTAGACCATCACTGCATTTGAGTTTCAAAATGAATTTCCAAAATATCACAAAATACCAACCATACCCTATCATTTCCGAATCCAAAATCATTTCCAACCCATTTATGAAAACTATTGTAAAATACCACTCATACTTGGAAGATGTAAAACATTATTTTTTATTAAAATTATTATCAAGAAATACATCTATGATTCCAAAAATTAGAAAACACACTTGAAGAACCGCATTGGATATCATTTGGAAACTAATGAACCTTTTGAGAACTTTGGGGTAACACAAGATCCATTTGAAAATAGGAGGACTGAATGAACGGAAAAGGGGAAAAGAAATTGTGTTTTGGAATCTCGTGTTTACAAAACATCATTTATAAAAGCAATTTTCAATTGTGCTCCTATCCATATGTGCACCCTATTCAGCTATGGTTGTGCCCACAAGAAATTAAATAGTTATTAGATGCCATAAAATACTAATAGTTTGAGTTTAAGAATAAAAAATACCATAAAAACCCCTTATAATATTCCACAAAAAACCCCAAGACCAAAAGATCACCAGACTCCACACATAACAACTAATTCACAAAAAAACCAATTTCTCCAAGAATAATGAACATCAGACACATCCTAATTCACCCAATTCCGTTTTTAATCTCTCTATTTAATTTTATAAAATACTTTACAAACATATACATATATGCGTAATTGAACAAACCCTTTGAAACTCCAATTTCAAATAAATTAACAGTATTAAAAAACAATAATAAATTAAATAAACACATAAAAACAATAAGAAAAAAGTTTAAAAATTAAATAAAAAATATCAAGAGAAAAATGGTATGCTTCAGAAAGGAAAAGGTCATAAAAACCATCTTCAATGGCATGTGAACAAAACCACATCCTGGGAAAAGGAATACTCATGTTTGAAAAATAGTCCACATAACTTCACTCCAAATAAACACAATAAAAGTATCATATATTTCATATAGGGTTTATATAAAAGATAACCAATCCAAAGGAATCCAAGGGGATATTAGAGGGAGAATATATGAGATGGATATTGACCAAGATATACAAAGGAACTCACATTAAAATATAAAAGGAGAAACCATGGGGATGGAGGGCCAAAAGAGAGGAGTTTTGGAGGCCCTCTCATGCGATAATCTTGAGAAAAAGGGATTAAATCATGAAATGGGTTAAAAAGAGGTAGTGATAATCATAAAAATTCAATTTTTTAAGAAATTTGGGTATGTCACACGATTTGGTCAGAAAATTTTCAAAACCATGCACCAACCATGTGCAACCTAGTAGATGGGAAGGGAACCTACACAATTATGTCTCGTGGTTTGGGAAACTATGTACCAACTGAGCATAATTGTTCTATAAAAATGATATAACCATCGAGCATGCTTGCTGCAAGGCTTAGTTAACCATGTGTAAGTTGTGCACATCGGAATAAACACCACCAGAATGCCTTGTGATTACTCATTGATCTTGAATAGTTTTTCTAAACCATGTTGAAGCCATTCAAGTAAAACTATACCAGAAGCAATTAAACTAGAAATTACATAAGCATTAATATGTCTCATGGTTAACCCCAAACTGTGCACACAAACTGTGTATAGTGCCAAAATACACCTAAAACCTACACAAAACAAAAACTAACACTGTAAACTCAAACCAAACTTAAACTGAGAGAACGAACATTAATAAAGAGATGAAATAAATGGAAAATTTAGGTCAGGGGGCAGCAAGATCATTGTCCACATATAGGTAATCTTGTTGGATTTCATAGTATCCACCATTATAACTCCTTCCTTCAAAAAAAAATATGTTGGGAAACATTACACCCTCAAGGAATCTTGTTTTATTACTGGGTGTCCACCCCCATTAACTCTTTACTCTTCAACTTGAATTATCATCACCACATAAAACATAAAAAAATATTATCATTACCATTCACATGATCATCATCATCATACATCACAAACCACTAACATGAAACTTCTTACATCATCCCAATGTCCATCAAGTGCCACATAATGGATTCAAACACAAACTATTCTTGAATTCTCCTATTTAGGCTATAAAAAATATAATACTTGGGTAAATATAATCACATCATATAGATATGCAATGATCCCACATATGAATATAATATATTAGATCATAGGGTGTAAATGAACATATTTTCAAAAAATATCCATATATAATTGGTTTAAACAAGTACCATAACCTCATATTATATCCATCACATAACTAATGAACACATTCAACCAAATCATGTCATCTAGAATGATGATCCACATTGAATTATTTATTCACACTAGAGATGTTATTTAGGGTTTTATACAAGATTAAAGATCCAAAAACATTATAAACTCCTCCCACTATAACAATTTCATATATTTATCAAAAATTATCTCCTTACTAGATTTTGAAGACCATCATTCCATGTTGGAACAGACAATGTAGAATCTATACCATCTCATATAGAATGTGAAAAAATGACTTCTATTATTAAAATATGGTATAAATTAATGATTATATAACGTATCCTTATATATATTAGTGATATTTATTTCCCTCAATAAAAAATTACATCTACAAAATAACCCAGTGAGTGTCATGAGCCTATATAAAATTGGTTAAACTCCTACAAAATATCATAAATTTAACCAATTCTTCTGCCAAAATATTTTTATAAATATTAAAAATCTCAGTATCAAAAATAATATGGAGAATTTAAAAACATATCCTAAATATTTAAGTTCAACAATCAATATTAATTTCTATCATAACAAATACTAAAATAACAAAAATATAAATTATAATCACGAAAAACCCAAATTTTTTATTTTTAAATTCTTAAGCATTCATTATTTTCCCCCATTTTATTCATTTTAAACACTTAATCCATTATAATTATATCATCATTGAAATATATTTACATCATTTTATTTATTTCATTTCTATTACTATCTGTTTCATATCAATATTCTCAAATGAAATTCAATTAGATTTAGTTATCCTCACAGAGTAATATTTCCACAAAATTCACAACACATCATATTTGAATTGTTGAATAATAATTATTGTTAAACAAATTTTATAGTAAAAATATATCTATTTAATGTTTCAAAACAATATAAATCAATCATTTTCATAAAAATAATTATATTTTTATCACTAAACATCATTAGAATAATTTAAAATAATTATTATATATTTTCAACCCATTATATATATAATTCATGATCTATTCACAAGGATAATATATAATATGAGCATCATGAATCACCAACCCTAATTCAACGATGAATGGATGTTTCCACACTTTAATGATTTTCACTATTCGTTAATCAAGATTCCTTCCACATTTTATCCCTTTCATGAATATCTACATAACACAATGCTCATAATAAATTTTTATATATAAATATATGGAAGAAAAAATTCTATTAGTGAAAAATAAATTATATGTTCCATTTAATCTAACTACTTCTACCAATTATATTCATCTTTTCACTATAATGACTTCAGTTTTTTAACATTTCATTAATATATTTCAAAACAACTTTTAATTCTTCTTCATTTATAATTCATTCATATAAAATATTGACCTTCATAATATCTTATTATAAAATTTCCCAATAATACGCTCCGATAAATAAAATTAATTTCTTATATTTTATTTTATAAAATAAATCATAAAAATATAAATTAATTAATTAATAATAAATATAATAATCCATTGAAAACCATAATCTTAGGGGAAACCAAAAAACTCTTAAAATTAAAAAATTATCCCATTGATGGTAAACACTATATCTTGAATCTAATGGATCTTTCAAAATTTCATTATAAGACCAAAATAATAACTATTTTACCTTTATAAAAATAAATCCTTAAAAATCATAAAATCATAAATTTAAAATTTCTAGGTCCTTATAATTTTTTCATTTTCATTCTCCCTGAATTTTTTTTTCAATTATTTAAATTAGTAAAAGATATATTATATTTAAATTTTAATAGTAAGGTGGTACTTAAACAATTCTTTAAACTAGTTGAAAAGTAATAGGTTGTTAAATTATGAAACTCGATTGAGGGAATAAAAAATTGTGTCTCAGAATAACTTCATAACTATTTTTTACATTGTTATTTTTTGAGAGGTTGAGTACATGACCTAAATACTATGGTGTTTTTACTCTATAGGTGATATGGAGTGGTTCTTTATATTAATCTAAAAATAACTATTTTAGATAATATATTTTGAATCCTTATGGGATCCCTCAGATTAATACTAAATGAATAGTGGATTTTGGTTTTATTTAAATGATGAGCGTTTTATTTAGGTTATTTATCTATTGGTATTTATTTTCAATCCATTTTCTTTAGAAACATAGTTTATACTAAAATATATTTTCACTGTAGAACTATATCATTTTTTAGGGTGTTGTATTATCACTAAATATGACTTGGATACATTATACATATCACTTAGAGTGATAATGCTTTGTCTCATGAAGAAACACTACCCATGGAGGATATAGAAGTACCAATTGAATTTATAAACATGTCATAAGAGTCATTTAAATATGTTATATATGTTATAACATGTCACTGCCTTTTCAAATTGTCTAAAAAATCTGTAAAATCCCTTTTAAAATAAGATTTCACCACTCAATTTCTTCAAATACAAACTTATCATTTTTCTTGACTTGTGTTCATTAATATGATGGGACCATAATTTTTTACACTACTTTATTATCCCTATTCTGACCCTTCACCCTCTACATCCCCCCAACAATATTTTCTCTATTAATTATGAACTTTTATTGCATGTTACACTTTCATTGGGTTGTATGAAACTTAAATTTACACTGTCAGCCTAAATCAAACCTTCCATAATGGTATCTATTGAAGGTAACAAGACTCTCCTTCTATATTCATTTTTTTTTTGAAATTATCAATTATCATCAGGATACTCTTATAGCCTTAATTTTCTCTTGTCACATGTCATTTTTCTCAAAGAAAGTTGCAATCAGAAACTGCTAGAATCGAGGGATAAATTATAGTTATATGTTGAAATTATAATTTATATCCTATAATAGTACATGTTGATTAGAGAAATTATATTCCATCCCAAATAATAATAAAATTTATAAAAAAATTGAAAAAAATACCTGAGTAATTTTAATATCTCACAATGTCTAAGTGCATTAGATATAAGAGAAAAATAAAGACCATGGGATAATAATTTATATACTCCTATAGAATATATTATAAAATTAAATTCCCTCCATTCATGGATGTCTATGAACTTATATTAGGGTAGTATAGTCTATATAAATTCCTCTAGGTACCCTCATTAAAATCATGCAACATCTTCAACTATAAATACATCAAACAGTATATTTTCATCCAAGACATAGAAGCCCTTGATCACATTTATAAAGACCAACAAGTCAATGTTCCCAAAGCATCATCAACTATAAACATATCATAAGGGGTCCTCATTCCAATCCAAAAATAACCTATGAACTACAATGATAGGAAAAACTAAATTCCACAAATGGAATCTCCTGAACCATATAACGATTGTAAAAACTACAACAGATATGTATTTTTTCATTTATAATTAATATAATGGTAATTGGAATCTCTTTAAAACTAAAAATTGTAATTATAAGAATAATTATCAACAATATTCAGTTGAAAATTTTCAAAATGATCATCCAATTAATCATTATGGGTATTTTCATTCTTTTAATCCTCAAATCTATCATCCAATTTATTGGAATTATTGTAACTAAATAAAATGTTTCAATTTTGTATTTTTATTAGTTAGTTATAAAAATATTGTATATAGTCACATAATCTATCAATTTATTTAACAATGGTACTTTTATTTTAATGGCATTAACACTGCTCCACTATAGTTCTTTTTATACTGATGAATTATTTTAGTATAATTTGTATGTACACAAAATTATGAGGAAAATTATTATTTCTCCACAATTAAATTCGCTATATATTCAGAAAACATCATAGTAAAACTAAATAAAACATCCATGTATATTAGTATTATATCAAATATAATGTGGTTCTCTGAGAAAATGTTAAAATAGTGTCATAAAAATAAAAATTTCCACCTTTTCAAAAATTACAAGATGCATAAAGAAATAATACGTCTCATTTAATTTAAAATAAAACATAATATATGTGATAGAGGAATTTCTCCCCATTTTTATCAATATATCAAACTAAGAAACACATGAGTATACAAAACATGCTAAATTCATCCCTTTAAAAATCTCTTCTTTTTATAAAGATAAGTATAATATGAAAAAAAACTCCACATTTATTATATGAATAATTTTTTATTTTCTCAATATCAATCCCACTGTTTGGACAAAAAATAAACATGTCAAGATATTTGTCCCCACTTTCAGTTTTCAAAAAAAATAAAAAAAATTCCATCGCTTTTACAGATATTTCATATGATTTATATTCTTCTAAAAAATGTTATAGAATAAAAATAAAAACATAAGTATCATTTGGTGAATTTAATTTCATCCTCATTATAAAAAACGATACCTCCCCATTAGTTTCTTGAACAATAATCAAATGAATGTAAGTGTTTCCCTCAAGTATATTTAGGTATTTTAGAAGATTATTTAACCATCCCAATGACTTCATTTTCATAAAAATTTAAATGAGAGTATTCCATATGAATGGTATAACAACATGAAATGTCAGTATAATACTATAAACATTATAGTGAATGTACTTCACCATTTATATAGAGATTTTAATTTACTTGGATAATATTTGAATGAAATGGATTCTGATCACTAAACATTAATCATATCTAATTACTTCTTATTAAATTAAAATATTTAAGAATAATGTGTTTTAGTAAAATTTTGAAGAAGAAGTTCTTAAGTTGGCTAAACTTGAGAATAATATATTATTTTTATTTATGATCCCTTACAGAATATATTCTTTTATAAATGTTATTTTATTAAGAGTGATATGTTCTATTTATATAATGTGAAATATCAAAAATATTATAAAAATTAATTAATGTTTGGGTGAACCAAAAACCAAAATATTTGTGTGTGTTGTATCCTTAACATTTGATCACAACAATAACTAGCTGTAATATATTTTGAATCACCTATGAAAAGTTCAACTGTGTTTCTCTTATTACAAGACCTAAAAACTAAGGATTCGACTAATAATTTGAATGTTTTTGAAGTACTTTTCTTTTCTAGTATACATCCAAAAAATTCATCATTTGGTTAAATATTTGGGTAAAAATCAGTTTTGGATGAATTAAATAAACCAATTTCTATATGAAGAAAATTTTAATTTCATTAAAATGTGATTCCTCATTATTTTCAACAAATTTAACACATAATTATACACAAAACATAATTTCCAATCAATTAACCCTTATATAATGAAATATTCCAATTATTTTTCAATAATAGTATACATCAATGGATTTATAAGATTTATAAAGGTAATTTTTTATCATAGTCTATATCATAGTACTTATACAAATGGAATTTTATAAACTAAATAATTCTTGTAATTGTTTGATATAATTGTGTTGAGTTAAAATATTTCCATCCAATTCTAGAGAAATCTAAAAACTAATGATGTAATTAAATTCACCCATCACTCTCATCTAAAATTATATTTTCATACATTGTGATAAACTTTCTACAATATATTTTTTAGTTTATTCAAAAATAATTTCATTGACATAAAAAATGTGTCCACAACAAATATATCTGCACATATTACAAGATTGTGTTTTCCTTTAACAAAATAATTTTCAATTATGGTTCTAGTTAAAAATTCATACCAAGCTCATCTTTATTGTTTATGTCCATAGAGTGATTAATAATTTAAAAAAAATTGTTACATCTTCAAAACCAATGGGTTTTTCTATATTAACTTACTCCTAAAAATATCCATTAAGGAAATCACTCATTACATCCATTGTAAAATCATTAAATTTCATATGAGCTATAAAGTCAAGTAAGAAGAATTGAAGCCTTACTAGTAGATAAAATTATTCTATATAGTTTACGAATTATTCTTGATTATCATCTTTTGAAACTAATATTTCCATTTTATGAGAAAATATTTTATTGTAATAATAATTTTTTAACAAGAACCATTTTAATACTATCCCTAAAAGATCTTTTGGCCATTTAATAAGGGTCCAAAAAATGTTCTCTCCAAAATGATTAAACTTTTATTGTATATCCCTTATAAAAAATTAATCACACAAGGAATATTTTACTATTTTAGGATTAAATTTATATAATAATGAATGATTGTCACATTTTTATTATAATGAAATTTTGGTTTTAGATTGCTAATTTAATCACAAATAATGTTTTCAATTGGTTGTTTCATAAGATAGTCTAGTTAAAATATAATAAGGATAATTATTCCTCAATATATGAATGTAAATATATTTAGGTATTATCTTCCAAAAAACATTTTCTATGTCTATATTCTAGTTTATTTACTCTTAATTATTTTGGATTATATTTTTGTAATTAAATTAAAGAAGTTGGAAACCGATGTTCTATATAATAGAATTTCATGAATTTTAAAAAATCTTAAGGATTACTTTTATCAAACATAATGACTACCATTATCACGGTGATAATTATTTATTTGATAACTCAGTAATCCTTAATATTGTTAGATAAACCATTGAAAATTGATTCAAATTCCCTCAAATCATATTTTTTGTAGATGATAATCAGTATTTAAGCTGAATAGCTTGAATATGAAGAATATAAAGTAACTAATAACAAAATTTATACTATTCCATAATTTATAAGGTGTCGTACCTAAATTGGGTATTAACAAAACTTGATTTATAGTGTAGAATGTCATGTCAATAGTCCTAGCCTAAAAACAACTAACAAAAATGTATTTGAAAAACATTGGATAGGAAATTTCTAGAAGGGTTTTATTCATCCATTAAACTACACCGTTCTACTACACAGTTCTAAGTACTTGGAAAATATAAATATTTTTCTTCTCTATATATAAATTTTCAAAATGGTATTTTAATAATTCATCACATCTATTAATTAAAATAATAATCATTTTTTGGTTTCTAAGATTTTAAAAAATAAATAATTTTTTTTAAATAGAGACTGTTAATAATTTCAGTTAATGATAATAATGCCATTTATATATAGAATAATCCTAAATAAGTAGATTAATACTTTTTTTTCTCTGATACATACAGTTTTTGTTAGGAACAAATAGAACCACGTTCACCAATTATGAAGATCTAGATGTTGAGATTTCACCAATTAGTTTTAATCTAGATATAAATTTCATAAAAAATTAACAAGAACTATGGACTTTGGATAAAAACAATTTATGTTCCAGAATCTCTCTCAATAATCGTTTATTAAAATTATTAGCAACTATTTTATCATTTTATTGACTTATCCTCCTAAAAAATGTCTAGGATAATTATCCAACAACACTAAGATATGGAAAATTATAATAACATAAATCACCTAGGTCCAATGTATAAACATTTTTTTAACTATTATGTGATAATATATTTTCTCCTTCCAAACTAAAAAACATACCTTTATTATTCCAAAATTTAACAGATTTTCCCTCATTATATAATTGACTTATGCTGATATAGTCATTATTAATTCCTAATAAATAAAGTACATTTGAAATAAAAGTTCTAAAAAATAAAAAACCATATCTAATTTATATAATTTTACCTTAAGTGTTATCCCAAATTTTAACTCTTCCACCATTAATATTTATGATTTTCCATGAATGATAGTTTTTGGGGGAAATATGGCATGAACACCCACTTTCCATGTACAATAACTTCCATTTTTAGGTACTCATTCATTTTTCATAAAAATGAAGCTAAATTATTAATACCCAAAAATTCATAGGTCATTAAAGTGATCAAATAAATATTGATAAAGGTCTAAATATGTTATAGAATGTTTTAACTATTATAAATCAAGATAATGTTCTTAAAATGATAACTAAAATTTTAAGGTAATGTTTTTAGACTACTCACCTTAGAAATTTTTATTACAACTAAATTCTAATCATCATAGACTAAACTAGACTGAAATATTTAATTAAATTAAAAAGAAATATTTCCCTTTTTATATGTATACAATTATACTAAAATTATCTAGAATGATTTTCCTTTATAAAATCATAATTTTTCATTGAATTTTTACATTAATTTACCATGAAAATCACATATATATTCATTTACTCATATAATTTCATATATTATACATCACTTGATAATGAAGTAATAAATTAATTATTCAATATGAAACTAAAAATAACGTAATAATACTTTTCAGTGAGGGAAACTAGTGTTGTATCTCCCATGAATCATAGATTATTCATTGAACAAATTTCATAAAAACTAAAGTTTTCAACAAAAATCTATTTTCATTTTAATTTTACTATCAATATATAGATATTAATTTCTACTATATATATCATTTGTTTCTTTGAATTATTTAATCTCTTTCAATGTAGTTGTTATTATATCATTTCCCTTTCTTTTTAGTCTGGGAAAATATATCTTAATATGTCCCATATTCTTTCATTAATGAAAAATACTATCAAAAGTTTCCTTATTCTCATTTCAATATTTATAATTTTTTCTATAATCATACATGAAGTCATTTATCCCAAAAATCATATACATTCCCTACAAAATAAAACAAATCTATTTATAACTACCATATGAATTAGTATAATATATTTTATGCCAAAATAATTTCTGGGATGTAGTAATTTTATAAATATCACCTCTCAAATTACTACTAAAAAATTAATAGTTTTATATGTAAGATATTTTGAAGTAGAATGAAATTCCACTCCATTGCATCTCTTCTCTGTATCAACATCTCCCTTTAACCTACTATCATATTTCCTGAGAATCTTAATCAAAACATTATAGATCAGATCAGTTAAGTTCTTCATGTCATTAGTGGGTATCAAAATAGATTATCATTATTTTATAAGTATTTCAATGATTTTTTATCTAATATATTTTCTGATAACTCATTCTCAACTATAAACATTACACTGGTGAGAAAACTCATGAATCCTTAATTCATCTATTCTACTTATGCTCCTGAAAGGATGTTAATATCCTGATAATTACCTTGAGATATAGATCTCCTAGATTCAATAAAATTCAAGATTATGAAGTGAGTTAACTATAACATATTTTAATTAATATCCCTAATTTAAAAATAATAAAAATTACTATATATGTTCTTATTCATAGAGAAAAAAATGTTTCACACTTTAAAATTCAATAGCTACTCTATCTACTATTAAAAAGTGATGGTATAAATTTAATTCTCTAGAATTTTCTAGTTTGTCATCATCATGAAATAATTATCCACGTCAATTTTCTTCATAAAGGTCTTAATATGATCTCTCCAATATTTATAATCTACTCCACCACATATAAGTGGTATGCATCCATTAAAAGAAAAATATTTTTTCAATTATGCAGTTCGTCTAAGGAAAAAATAAGCGAAAAATTATGAGTAACTAATACATGAAATAGAATAAGTTAGGATTATACTCAAACAACATATATAGACATTGTCTAGTACTATATATTGTCCTAAAAAGGTGTAGTATGGTTACACTACAGGAGAAGGTTGAATTATAGTTATAAGTTTACCATATATCTTTAATCCCACTATTGAATAAGCTGATTGTAAAAATGATATTTTGACTAAATTAATGATCAAAGATATTAAAGTAGTGGAATGAAAAATACTTGAAAATCTCCAAAAAAACCCAAAGCTTAAATGTAGTGAAAATAAAAACAAAAAAAACAATCACTATATTATAATACAAATACTCGTTAAAAATATATTATAAATGTAAACACCCTCTTATAGGATCACTTCTTTTTCCAGGAATGTCTCTCTCTGAGTTTTTCGTTAAATTGTATTTCATGTAATTATTTATGTATCTTTAATCATTGGTGTTAATGTTTTTTGTAGATACTTTTCATCTGAATGAACACAATCTTAGGTTTCACGGAATCTTGAGAATACTAGAGAGGATCCAAATAGAGATAATTTTGTAGGGAATATGACTTAAAGTAAAATTAAGTATATTAATCAGAATTATTGGAGTCTGGGTAAATGGGTTATGTTTTTCATGAGTTCATGTTATGTTGAGTAGTTTTAATGGGGTTTTGGGTTTTTTATAACGATAATGGGATAAAAACAAATTTGTAGAAAATTTACACACCATATAAATGGATTACACATCATGTAATGTTTGGGAGTTTTTAATAAAATAATTTGAGGAGATGGGGCTTTTTGTGTATTCCATTAAAAATATTTTCATGACATGTAAATGTATTAATGGCCATGTAATTATTCGACCTTCTATATTTAATTATGTAGTAATGTGGAATTTTCATTCCAATTAACTAACCACATTTTTCTCTCAACCCTAGGGTACATTCGAGGTGATTTATGAGATATAAACCACCTTCCAGACAACCCAATAAATCCTTTGATCACTGGTCCATGTTTTTAGTCTAGTTTATCCATTCTCTCTCTTGGTACTCTAACCATTGTAGAGAAAACCTTTAATCATGTGAATTCTTTTTTTGTTTTGATCAGTTTTGATCTAATAACCTCTTTGCGATCATCTCCACCTTCTTTATATTAGGTTTATTTCATTGGAAGCATTATTTTTTAATTAGCTAATGGTTGGGGGTCTAAATCATTACCATATGGATTACTAGTTTTTATGTATATTCAATATTATGTTTTCACTGATGAAATGTTAATCAGAATCAATTAAATGGTTAATGGGATTATTCCTCATATTCTATTGGATGAAATTTTATTTTTACCTAGGTTATGTCTACACGTTGGTTGAGTGAACCATGAATATAATAGAATTTTCTAATGGGTTAAGGTTTTTTTAGCATGACATGAGACCTTAGGTAGTTGCTTGATATATAATCCACAAGTTCTATCTTACTGCTTATTGTTTTTTCTATTGATCAATTGAGTTATAATTGAAAATTATATATGAAAGACAAATGGTAATTCACAAAATTACCCATTCAAATTTATTATGCAATGTTATGATAAATATTCTATATGATAGGGATTTTATTCCTTGCTGAAATGATTATATATCGAGATTGACCATGTAACAGGCACACTTATATTCTTTAATGATGATATTGAGTGGGATCAGCCCATTCCCATGCTATAATACATAATGTGAGTAGGCTCTGCTCTATCCCATGTTATAATACTTATAGGGATTTGATTTTAATGTTGTAACGATTATGGGGATTTAAAGTATACTGTTATGACTCTAACATGGTAATATGGTTGTGGTTGGCATGGTCATAAGACATGCTCTAAGATATTCTAGCATGGAATTAAAGAATGTTATTTTACAATGGATATATGGTTATTATTGGTATAACTGTAAGACATGTTCAGGGATATTCCAACATGGAGCCAATGAAGGTTGTTGTTGTATTTTATTAATTATTGAATTAATTAATACACCTATTTATCACTTTATTGCATAGATTTCTTATTAGATTAGTGTTTTTAGACATGATAGTGTTAGAGTATTGAGTTATACTCAAATCATATTCGGGACTACATTTGGTACCAAAGTAGATTACATGAATATAGGTTTGGAACAAGGGAAAGGACTTTGTTGTTGATTTCTTTCTTGTGGGATGGTTGGAGTTTTGAGGTGGGACCAACATGGGGTTAGGGACCAGGGACTTTTTAGTCTCTATTGAGACTGATATTTTTCTTCCTTTATTGTTTCAATCAAGACATGTAGTTACATTCCATCACATTATTACATTATTCCTATTATTATTTATTGATTATAAATTTGGCTCTTATAATTGGTTTCCTCTTTGTCTATTCATTGATTTCATTCTTTTATATGGATTATTTCTACTATGATTACACATATTATTATGGTATTGTCCCTAAAATATACATATCACACACTTTCCACTAATAAGATGATTTTGGAATATGGTGAGGCATGCTAAAGACCACATAACCGACCAGTTTTGGCTATGTGAGAGAGAGCCAGTTTATGGGACATTACAATGTGGTATTAAAAGAGATGGTTTTTTTTCTTATGATTTTCTATTTGGGAAAAGTATAAAGGTGACTAGGATTTGTTGATTCATGGTAATGAACATCTTCATGGGAGTAGTTAACAAATTTATTGGGGAAATCTGAGTTCCGATGGACTGAATTGTTGTTTTTACTGTTTGATTGTTACAATTGGTGTTACATCACCTTGGGTGATTCACATGTTTTTTGAGGTTTTTTTATTATGTTATTTTTTTTATATTCATAATCATGGATCAAGATAGAGTTTTATTAGGATACATGAATCATAATTAGAACATAGTTATATACTGATATAGATTTTTCATGGTAGGGGCATGTTTATTTTTTCATGGGATATATACATTCATGTTGAATTGAGATATGAGATATCTATTTTACAAGATAAAGAAAATTAATTTCAACATCAAGAAAAAACACCTTTAAGTCATTATTAGAGGGGGAAAGAGTCATTGGTTTTCTATTATAGCTACTTATTGAGGTTGACCTTGTTTTTATCCAATTCTATAAGGTGAGTGTTCTTCATGTAAATAAAATGTCTCCTTGTTGTCTTTGAATTCAACATAAGAATAGTGGAAATCAACACACTCCAAACACAATTGAACCAGATCTCCCCTTAGTTCCTGAAGATAAGATGGATTTTTATATTCAAGAAGGCTTCCGAAGTGTAATGTCATCCATTAAAATGTATATTGTTCATATCGTGCCTTTGATGTATGAGATGACAATAGAGTATCAGCTACAACATCTTCCAAGTTACCCTAGGGAAAGAGGACCCCGGGTAGCCAATTTCTTGATCAAGTTAGTGCTGATAATCATAATGAATCTTCAAAAACCCATATAAAATAGGGAGAAACAATCTATATAAATGCTTCATTAACTTTCCAAGATTTTTGGGGATATTCTAGAAGAAGTTGGGAAGCCGGATGAGCTATCTTCGAAGGACTTCGGCATAAATATCAGGATCGATTTCTATACCAAGACATTGAGGAATTAAAAATCATTTGATTTTATGCATCAAACATATCTGGTCTTGTCAATGATGGAACATGCTAGAATTTTCACCGACCTATAGTGATTTTCACCGTCTTTGTATACTGATGTGTTCTCATAGGCTAGACATTTTCAGGATGGTCTTTCTTATGAGATCATGTCATAGGTGAATGCCTTTTTATGAGAATTTTGTAGGACATGATGAACTAAGAATTAAACATGGAAGGGAATCTATGATATGCCTCAAGCACTATCCAGGGTCATCTAGTTGTATGAAATGTAATCTCTTCTTCTAGTATCATGAAGTGCTACTATGACAGTATATACCAATGTAATAGTCGGTAGTGTAGTCAAGGAAATGAACATCCATCTCAGGATCATGTTCCATTTGAGTGAAAATAGTGTTTAAATCTTGGATACAAACACCCAAAGTGTTCTCAAACCATATTTGAATGTCATTTATATGGAAGGATAGGTCATCTTCATTGGCCACATTCAAACATTCAACAGCAGACTAGTGGAAGGGGATCAGGATAGGCACCTGAGTCTGGAAGGGGCTCAACTACCCCTTAGTAGGATTGTAGATGGGGATCCACTAGTGTGTTCAAGCCTACATAAGGGATTTGGTACACCGTTTTAGGAAAAAATATTCCAAAAAAGTGAGATAGATCATTGTAGTCTCATTGGAGCCCAAGGTAGAGGGACATTTTAGTAGAACATTGTTCATATTACTCCAACTAATGTGAATATATAACTATCTACCATTTGAGGCATGGTTCTTGTATCATCAAACATAGCTTGTGTTTTTTTAAATAAGAGCATCGCATTATTTTTTATCTTCTATTTTCTAAAATGTTTTGGCCTTGGATTTGGAAATGTTGAATGGTTCACTGACCATCGAAAAACCTTTGGGACTATGGTAATAGAATATAAAACATTGTATGGTGTATTATCTATATATGGGTGGTTACCATTTCATTTGGGAACCATTTCTGTTGAAATGATAGGCTTTGACTTGATTCATAATATATATTGTCTAGATGAATACTATGATCATATTGACTATTATAGGGGGAGAGTTACATTCCTATATCTAGAAGGAGGAAACTATTCCCACCAAGGTGAGTGGGATCTTCATACTAGTTTTGTAGAAACTATTATGTGAAAATAAAATTGTCTCTAGGATAAGATAGTCCGTCTTGATCTAGATGGTGGTCGAATGCATCATTCTTCAAATCCCACAATGGTAGAACATTTCTAGGTTTTCTACAGATGAGTTATATATCTTACCACCAGAGTAAGAGATTTATTTCATGATGAAGTTGTTTTTAGGAGTAGAGATATTTTCTATCCTTTTTTATAAAATAGAAAACTCATAGAATTGGGAGTTGAAATATCAGTTTTAAGGTATGGAATATAAATTCTTCATAAAACCTAGTAAATCTCCTTAGGGTTCACCAATTATCTTTTCTATGAAGGTATATGCGTCCTTTCACGTTTTTGTAGTTTATCATAGGTTAAACCATATGACTGCCAATAACCAAGAACTCTTATGTGCATTGATGATCATCTCAAATTGTTAATAGGTGCTATGAACTTCTCCAATACTAATTTGAGATTAGGTTTCCACCATTTTTGGGTGAGACTAATGGAAAATCCTTATACTTATTTTAGGGGTAGGTTTGTCTTGTATTAATTCATCAAAATGTAGTTTGGGTTGACCAATGCACTGATGGTATTCATTGAATTATTGAATAGGATATTTCATAATTTTCATAGTAGGTTTGTGGTGGGCTTATTATGATATCTAAGTGTACTCTCAGTCATTAGATGATCATGCATAAAATACTGACATTTTTCTGAGTACATTGAGAGAGAATCAGCTTTATTCATAGCAAACTAAATGCACCTTCTATATTAATAATGTCCTCTTCATGGGTCATGTCATCTCATAGGTAGGAGTGTTAGTGGACCAAGAGAAAGTTATATGCATGGTATTTGGAAAAAAACCCAATACTATATTCATGATTCAGATATTTCTGGGTTTATCCAGTTATTATTAGTGCTTTATCTAGGATTTATCCTGTTTGGAAGCTCCAAGGTCTATGATAACTAAGAAAGGGGTGAAGTTTTTTTGGCCTGGTGCATGTGAGTGATCTTTCATGGTGTTAAAAGGAATTTTTACCTCATCACGTATCCTCACATTACATATATTGGTTAAATCATATATAGTGTACTATGATGCATTAAAAGTTAGACTCAAAACAGTTCTAATATAGGAGGATCGAGCAGTTTCATATTTCTCTTGGAAACTGAGATAACATGATAGTAATTACCCTACTCACAGTCTTTAGTTAAAAATGGTAGATTCTATACAAGGTTGGAGACAATATCTCATGGGTGAGAAGTTTTTGGTATGTATGGATTACAAGGGCCTCATGTACATATTTTATCATCAAGACCAGAACCTTCAGTAGAGGAGGTGGGTTGAGTATTTATCGTCTTTCGGCATTTAGATGGTTTATACATTGTGAAAGGGAAATTTCATTTACAATGATTTTAGTAGAAATATATATAGATAGGAATCCTAGGAGTCTTACAACAAGTGGAAGATAATGGCCCTATTTTCGAACATGAAAAAAATGTTTATGAGTCTAAAGGTTTAGTAGATCTGAATTCAACCTTTGTTATACATGTGATTTTAGACTGGTTTAGGACTAAGAATTTATCTAATTCGTTGGGCCTAGTTCTTAGAGACAACATATATTGTGTGGAAAACAATTGGAATGGTCTCTTACCAGTGGAAATTATCTTATTTTCCCTTGTAGAGTATGGGTTCCTATAAGATTACACAAAGGGTTAATGAGTGTGTTTCATGCATCTAGATAGGAAATGAATCCTATATTGAAAAATAATGATCGTGGTATCCATAGAAAGTATTGGTAGTCCAAAATGAAGAAATAGGTAGCAAGAATTATGACTAGAGGGTTCAGTTTTCACCAGGTGAAATTGAAGCATCAAAGGCTAAATGGGATTTTCCTACCCTACCCATTCCTAAGTAGAAATGGGATGATGTCCCTGTGGATTTTATAATGGTATCACCTAAGATAACCCATAATAATGATGTTTTATGAGTTAATGTAGATTTACTGGAAAAGGTATCCCACTTATTACCCATCAAGGAGTCCATCAAAAATGATGATATGGGAAGTCATTATCTATGTGAGGTGGTTCTATGACATGGTGGTCCAAGGATTATTGTTTTAGATAGAGATCTAAATTTCACATCATGTTTCTCTTTGGATCTCCAGAAGGCCCTAGGATCATGGTTTCCTTTGATAACATCCTATCATCCATAGAATGATGGTCTATCTGAATAGACTATTTAGGTTCTGGAGGCTATGTTACTAGCTTTTGTTTTAATGTTTCATGGTTCATGGAAAAACATGTGTCACTCATATAGTTTTCATATAATAATAGATTCCACGCATCAATCTGAATTTCAAATTTAAAGGCTTTTTATGGTAGCTTATTTTTTCTCCTCTTTGTTGTCTAGAAATAGGTGAGTCATAACTTATTTGACCTAGTCTTATGCAAGGAACATATGTGCATGTTCATTTGATCATAAAACGTTTTGTGAACATGCAGAGTAGGCAAAAATAGTATGCTTACCATCAGAGATGACATCTAAAATTCAATTTTAGTCAAAATTCATTCCTTTAGGTGAATCATCTTTTAGGGAAATATCATATTAGCAAATAGGGAATGGAGTCACCCCAGTTTTTTGGGCCATTTTAAATAGTGCTATGGGTCATTCCAATGTTGTAAAATTTATCACTTAAATAGTTTTACTATGAAATTTACGATGTGTTACAAGTTTCACAACTATAATGATATCATCCAAATTGTTCCCATATTATAGACATCGGATACATCGATCTTTTTTCTTATACCTCCTTTGAGGAAAATTTGATTAGGGTTATGGATATTAAAGGCATATATCTTCCGGGTATGACTATATCATTTGTTCGAGTGCAGTGGTGTCTTCTGTGAGTTTAAGAGGAGACCTAGAAGAGGGGTTCTAATATGAAAAAATAGTCTCCAAAATTGTTCACTAAAACCTCATAGTGATGCTTTGAGTAGATTAGAGATGAGATGGTATATGGTGGGGAGGTTATAAGATCCCGCCTTTTTCAGGAATGTCTCTCTTTTATTTCATTATAATATTTTTTTTTGGATTTTTTTTCCTCATCATTAAACTATAGTGGTCATGAATCATCATGGATACCTATCATTTGAATAAGCATATATTAGGTTGTGATGAAACTTGAAAAATCGAATAGTATCCATGTTGAGTGATTTTTTGGGGAAAATGAATTAATGTCCAGATATATATGTTCATCAGAATTAATGGATATTGGGTTAATGGATTAATTGTTTCATGAGTTTTTTGTAAGTTGAAAGGATTTAAAAGGGGATTAAGGTTGTTTATAAGGAAAAATGGATGAAACATCATCTAAAAAATAATTACATTCTTTTTGAATTCATTACATGTCGTGTAATTTTTTAGTATTTTTAATAAAATAATCTGAGGTAATGGGTTTTTTTGGAATATTACATTATAAATATTTACATGATGTGTAACTAAATTACATGTCATGAAATTCCATGACTATCTATTTTAAAGTATGTTGTGTGGTTGAATTTTCATTCTAATTCATTGTAACCATCTTCTCTAGACCTTAGGGAACCATCCAAACAATTATTGCATGCCACCTTTCTTTCCAAACATCCTGATAATGCCTTTGATCCCAAGTTTATGTTTTGGTCTAATTTCTTCCTTATCTCTCTTTATAATATAACTATTGTGGTGAAATACATTGACCATGTGTGTTTTAAAATTTTGATCTTGATCAGTTTTGATCTAGGAACCTCTTTTTAATCATCTTAACCTTATTCGTCTTGGGTGTTTCCTATTGGAAGCATTGTTGAATCATCAGTTAAAGGAAGGTGGTCTAAATCTTAACCCTGTGGTTTTTTAATTTCCACATTTATATGATATTGTGATTTCACCCAAAAAAACTATTCCTGAATCAATTAAAAGAAAAGTGGTATTATTCCTTCGAGTTCTTTGGTTCCAATTGGATTTTGACATGGATTATGGCTATCTATTGGGTGAGAGAACCATGAATTTAATTGAATTATCTAATGGATTAAGGTTTTTACAACATGACATGATACTTTAGGTGATTTCATGATATAGAATCACTATTGTTTGTCATACATCTTATTGTGTTGACTCTTGATCAATTGTGATATAAATTCAAGTGTTATTTACAAGTAAAAAAGGTAATTCAAATAATTAACCATTAAGATTTAAGATGTGATATTGTGATATCCATGCTATATGATAGAAATTTTGTTCTACATTGAAATGATAATATATCAGTCTTGGCCCGAGACCATGCACACATATATATTGTATTTCTGATATTTAGAGGGATGAGCCCAGTCCCACATTTTAATGCTTATAATAAGAGGAATATACCTTGTCCCAAGTTTTAATGCTAATAGATATTTGACCTAGATGTTGTAATTATTATAGGTTGTTGATCAATATTTTTATTATGATTTCATGGTTTTATGGTTGTGGTTTGCATGGTCATATGAAATGATCTGCGATATTCTGTAATTTCTATAGAGAAGGTAATTTTACCTTGGTTATATAGTTGGGGTTGACATTGTTGTAATACATACTGAGAGATATTATGATATAGAGATGAAGAAGGTTGTTGAATTTTTTTAACTACTGAATTAATTAATAATCCTGGTTATTGTCTTATTTCATACACTTCTTATCAGACTAGTTTTCTTAGACTTACTGGTTTCAACCTAATAAGGTAAAATCACTAGCTATCTCAGTCATTGTTTAGTACCACTGAAGATCATATGGACGTAGTTTGGGACAAGGGAAAAGGAACTTGTGGTTTATTGTTTTCTTACTAGATGGTTTTGGCTGCTGTTTAGAAGTGAGACCAACATGGGGTTCATGATTAAGTACTATTGATTCTTTGTTGATTCTTCTAATCTTTTACATGTATTATTTCTATATTTAGATTTAGTTACATTCTGAAATATCATTATATTATTCCTAATATTATTTATATATTATTAAGTTGGATTATTTTATTGGTTTTTGGTTTGTCTATAATTTTATTGGATTCTATTATATGCATTATTTTTAATTCCATGAAACTTATTATAAGGGGGTATTATTTTCCTATTATAAATTTCACAACCCTTCTACTTGTTTGTTACCGCTAGCATACAGGGAGGCACACTTAAGGTCACATACCCAACCCTTTCTGGCCACATGAGAGAGAACCAGAATGGGGGATGTTATACACTAGTTATAGAGGTAATTTATTTTACCCAAAATTGCATGAGAATATGAAGACCAGACACTATGAATGCACATTCCAATCCCAAAACATCCTCAAGTATAAACCTGTTACATGGTACTGTTCATTGATATCCATATAATTCATCAACTACACTATTCAAAAACAGTAATCTCATGCACCCTGAGCATTGTTCATTGTAACCCATTAATGATAGATCTGTATTCTTATCCCTAAAATTAATCGATCAAAATGATTAGAAAAAATATCTTACATAGAAATAATATCCTCAACCAAAAAGGGTTATAAAGAAAAATTACAAGGTAAAAGGATTAGATAAGTGACAATGAATATCTAACCAATTTTATTCTTTATAAAAGGAACTCATGAAGAAAAACTATAATGATCAGAAGTTCACTAAACAACAAGTAGTTGTAAATATTCCAAATGATCATCATTGATTTTAGAATGAATCTCATGGTTCTAATAATCCTCAACAATATCGAACAATTAATAGGAAATGTTGTATATAACACTGGCATTGGAATTCCATGTTCCTTAGGGTATGTTTTGATGGAAAAATATGTAGTCACACAATTTTATAATTCATTCAATAATTTTCCCCATCTTTTCATGAATTAAAAAAAACAGAGCTTTAGTGAATCTTATATCAGTGAAATTTTTTTAGTACATTTTATTGGTACTCTGGTATTATGATCAGAATAGTTGGTTATCAGGAACATTGTTAATTAATTATTTATTATATATCATAACAACACTAAATTACACTTCAAGATAGATAAATCTTATACCATGTTTATTTTTATATTCAAAACTAATGTTGAAGAATAACCGTGGACTTGAAACCACTCACTAAAATTGAATTCATTGTTAACCCATCTTTGAGCCTCCCATATTTAGTAGGAGTGGCTGTTTTAAATCTAATTTTATTCAAAATAAAACTTTTCGTGTAGGTAGATTATTTCAAATGCCAGTGTCATGACCCCTTCCCACCAAAGATGCCCCTCCTGAGCTGGCAATGGTGAAAGGGAGATAATGACCCCTGAATCCCACCTCTAGTAGGTCCCGGGGTGGAGACTAGCACCAAGGGTATGAGTTTTCACAAATATGGGAGGCATTAACCTTTATATTTTTATGATTGGGAAATAGTACAATTCAACCACCAAAAAGGAAAAGAACAAGTGTATAGAAATAAACCCAAAACAATCCCACATGCATAATTAAATCGTCCTGAAACAAGGTACAAGTAAAAGAAAGCTCAAAAGTACAATACCGAAAGAAACAAGTGTACAACAACTGCATCAAATCCAACTGTCTTGACTAGTAGGGTCCCGCACGGCCCTGGTAGTCCTCCTAGAAACCTGCAAGTAAACGTAGGGTGAGCATACAAGTATACTCAGTAGGGAAACCTAAAGATCTCATGCACAGGTGGGGAGACATCCTAATGTCCAATGAGAAAAACATAAGAAACTAGCAGGGAAATCTATCCACCCAACCTCACCAGCCACAATCACCAAAAACACAATCAAAACAGGTAGTAGTATATAAGAACAAGAGTATTGGTTACCCCACACCATTTCTAATTAGTTAGCTGCTCTTCCTAAGGGCGAACGTCCTGATGCTGCCACACTCTCCCCACCCGCACACACCTGGGCCTCACAACCACATATCCCGCCTGCACACACCTAGGCCTCACAACCACCTATCCTGCCCGCACACACCTTGGCCTCACAACCACATATCCCGCCCACACACACATGGGCCTCACAACCATATATCCCACCCACACACACTTGGGCCTCATCCCAAAGGTTCTTCGGAAATAGTAAAACCATCCTGAAGAGTCTTGGGCTAAGACCACCCCAATCAAAACCTACTTGAAGGGTCTTAGGTGTACGGTCGCCTCAGCCATCACAGCCTAGGGAAGTAGGAGCATGAAGGAGCGAGTAACTATGGGAAAACACCCTCTCCCATGAAATGGGAGTGTTCGGCACTAAGTTCTCAACATGGGTGGGGTGCGTCAAAACACAAAGATACAGATATATATATATATATACATATACCAAACACACAGCCCAAACAATGGATTCTAAACCGAGAAACTGAGCACGTGCCTCAGCACTTCTATTAAGAATCATGCATACAATAAAAAACCCCAACCCCATTTGGGTTTTCACGTTTCAGCAGAAATAGTTTATTAGTTCCTTAACTACTGGGCAACTATCCACAACCAACCACATAGATCATTCATAAAACATATCCCTGCCATCCACAAATCAAGTTAGGAAACCACATGCAGCACAACAAAACCTTCCTTATTAACCAACCAACCCATATATTATAAGTCTCGTTCCATTACCATGCCCCACCATTCATTAACTCTTCCACTTTTTATTTAATATTAACAACCCATAGTTCGTTCACATTCAAGCCCATCCCTGCAGCCCCGCTGCCAACCACCATAGCCACAGTCACACCGAAACCCATACATCATTATCCCTTTAATACCATTTATTGCAGATCTGCTGCCCGTCACCAACATAAAATTCACACCAATGCACAACCCAGTCAACCACAGCCCCGCTGCTCACCTGCTCCACAAAAACCCACAAAACACCCCCTCACATGCCACCTATTCAAGCCAACACCCATATGTTCATTATTCCATTTTGCTCAACTGGGGTGATCACACAAGGGTTCCAGATTTTAAATCATCCAACTTTACGGGATTAACCAAATTACACATTCAACAGAGTTCCATTCACAAAACGGTCTAGAAAGATAGGGAAACATTTAATTGCACAAGAAATGGCCCCCAACGACTGTGATTTTCAGTAGGCATAAGCCTATTCAATTCACAACATAACAATAGAGTGAACAAAGATAAACATCACAACTTCCCCATCCCCGTTCTTTAAGCCAGTTATTATCTTTATTAAACCAGGTCAAGAGTGTTTCACGTAAACAAGAGGACACCCACCCTGCATGATGCACAATTTAGAGAGACGAAGGTAAGATCCCAACCTCAACCGTTTCTTATCACAACACTCCCCCGGATCAACTTTAGAAGACGTATGTCAGCGTCCGTCACTTCTGTCGAGTCCCGAAAAAACCTCCTCAGGTGGGATTTGGAAAGGAAAGGCCAAAGGAAAGACAACTGATCCAAGCTCAGAAGTTCCTCCTTTTCGTTACGATGTCGTGGCCGCTGACGGATCGTAAATAGGAGCTCAAACAAAGAAGTTATGGAAGAAAAGGAGTCTCCAAGTCTCTTGGGAGAGCTCTACTCAGAGGAATGGGGAGGAGAGGGGTGAGTTGAAAAGGAGGAGGGGACCCCTCCTTTTATAAGAGATAAAAGAAAAATTACACAGTATGTACTTTAGGGTACACGGTGTGTACTCAGTCATTTCACACGGTCACCACGCAGCTTCTGACATGGCTCCACGGCCGTTGACTGATCAACAAACGGTTTGAGGGTAATGCGTATGCGGGGAAGGACTACACAGCATGTAGTATTGGACAAACGACGTGTACTCATTTAATTAACACAGCAAGGACATGGCCTTCAACACGTGGTATACTCGGTGAGGGGGTACACGGTGTGTGCTGACACTACACGACGTGTAGTTTCAAAATTCTAGAAAGTGTGGGAAATGTCCATTTTACCCTACAGAACAATTTGTGACCTTCTTTTTGACAAAGGAATGGACCGGAGAGGTTGGGGCCATTACATCAGATACCTCTTAAAACATTCTCATTCCCGAGAATTCAAAAACTAACCCAGAGGAACCCAACAAGATACCTCTTTGGGTTCTCGTTATAACAGGAACCCAACCAACAACCCTAATCACAAGTGTTAGGAATTCCCTCTCCTATGTCAATATATTATCCGCTTTAGGCGGCACTAAGTCACCTACACGGGTTTAATCGCATCCAGATTAATGCTTCTTGATTAAGGATTGGGCCTTCCCACTTCCATATATTAGGATTTTCCAACTTACACTGCCCCCAACGCCGCACAACCAACACGCTGACCGAACATGTGGTTTGGGGAAAATTCCTTCTCCTATATCGATATATTATCTGCTTTAGGCGGCACTAACTCGCCCGCACGGGTTCAATCGCATCCACATTAATGTGTCTCGATTAAGAGTCAATATTTCCCCTTTCCCCACACATCCGGACATGCTACACACTTCCAGAGAAACAAGGAAACACAAGGTCTCATAAACAACAAGCCAAGAATTCCATATATCAAAGGTAAAGAGTAAAACATCAAAACAATTCTCATAAGAACAAGGGAAAACACATGTCAAAACAAATCCGGGTACTGAGTGTGCATCTGGGCCTCTCGCTCCCAAGTGCTCTCCTCAAGGCCGCCATGCCTCCACAACACACGAACCAAGGGAATGGTTCGTCCATGGAGCACCTTCTATTTACAATCCTCGATTCTGATTAGTCATTCCTAGAAGGTCGCATCGTCTCCCATATCCAACTCTCCCCAGTCGATAATGTGAGAGTCTTCGTGTAAGTACCGACGAAGCTGGGAGATGTGGAAGAAGTCATGAACCTTTTCCAACTGAAGTGGCAGGGCCAGCTGATATGCCACCTCACTGACTCGCCTCAGCACCTCGAAAGGCCCGATGAACCTAGGCGAGATTTTACTCCCCTTCCCGAACCTCCGATTCCCCCGTCGATGGGAAACCTTCAAGAACACATGGTCTCCCACCTCGAACTCCAAAGGCCTCCTCCGACGATCAGCATAAGACTTCTGTCGGTTCTGAGCCGCTTTCATCCTCTCACACACAAACTAAACTTTCTCTGTGGTGCTCCGTACTACCTCTGGCCTAAGAGCACCTATCTCACCAACCTTTGCCTAGAAAATGGGTGAACGACATGGTCTTCCATAAAGAGCCTCAAAAAATGCCATTCCAATAGTAGCGTTGAAGCTGTTGTTGTAGGAAAACTCCACTAAATGCAAGTGTCGTACCCATGATCCTCCGAAATCAAGAACGCATTCTCACAGCATGTCCTCCAACGTCTGGATAGTCCGCTCTGTCTGCCCATCGGTCTGGGGGTGGAAAGCAGTGCTAAGGCATATCTGGGTGCCAAAAGTATGTTGTAACCCCCTCCAGACTTGTGAGGTAAACCGAGTATCCCGATCTGAGACGATAGTCTTCAGAACTCCATGCAAACGCACCACCTCGTCTACGTACCTATGTGCTAAGGTACTCACCGGGCCCGACTCCTTAATTGCTAAGAAGTGAGATGATTTTGTCAGTCGATCCACCACTACTCAGATAACATCATAACCACCCTGAGCTCTGGGTAGTCTTGTGATGAAGTCCATTGAGATGTCATCCCACTTCCACTTGGGTACATCTAAAGGATGCAACAAACCACGGGGAACACGGTGTTCAGCCTTTACTTTCTGACACACTATGCATTTAGCCACAAACTCCACCACTGCCTGTTTCACCTCGGGCCACCAAAACTATTCCCTTAGGCCTCGTTACATTTTTGAAACCCCTGGATGTACCACCAAGGCTGAGCTATGGAACTCACAGAGAACTCCCTCAGGCATCGCCTCCAGAATAAACAACCTTCCATTGAAAGGAATCTGATGTCGGCTGTCCTCTGACCATCTTTCTAGAGCGTTTCCCTAATCGACACGATCCCGCATTACTTCCACCTTGGAGTCCCCCAACTAAGACTCTTCCACCTGCTGCAACAAGGAGTACTACACCATCATCTAAAACAAACAGCCTCTAACACCTTCTACCCTAGCATCCAAGTGCAAGGCGACCAACTCTCCCGTCACTTTCCAAGCAACAGTGGAATCCCAAACCACTTCCTTATGCGACCTCCTTCTTAGGGAATCAGCTACAATGTTACCCTTACCTTCAGTGTAAGAGATCACCAAGTCATATTCGTGGAGGAACTCGACCCATCTCCACTTCCATAAGTTCTGGTCATGCTGAGAGAAGATATAACGCAAGCTCTTGTGATCTGAGAAGACCACAAAGCGCTCCCCAAAAAGGTAATGTCGCCACAACTTCAGTGCGAACACTACTGTTGCAATCTATAGGTCATGGGTGGCCTAGTTACGCTCATGAGGGCGTAACTGCCTAGACCCATAGAAGATCACTCCCTTCTTCTGCATCAGCATGTATCCTAGACCAAGGCCATAAGCATCACAAAACACCTCATACAACAACCCTTCCTCTGGAAACCTGAGTACAAGAGCATTGACAAACTTCTCCTTCAGGTAGTCGAAAGATTTCTTGCACTTCTCGCTCCATAGGAAGACCTGGTTCTTCCTAGTAAAATGTGTCAATAGAACAGCAACTCAAGATAAGTCTAAAATGAACCTTCGATAGTAACCTGATATCCTTAAGAAACTACAAACTTCTGCCATGCTATTGGGTTCTGCCCAAGAAACAACTACCTCCACCTTCGATGGGTCCACCGAAACTCCATGCTGAGACACCACATGCCCAAGGAATTGTACTTCTTACATCATGAACTTACACTTCGACAATTTCTCGTTAAGCTGGTGGTGTCGAAGGACTTCTAAGTCTGCCCTGAGATGCTCAACGTGCTCCTCCTCTGATCTTGAGTAGATCAGGATTTCATCGATAAACACAATGACGAACCGGTCCCGAAACTCTCAGAAGACAAGGTTCAAAAGTCCCATGAACATAGCCGGTGCATTCGTAACTCCAAACGACATCACTAAAAACTCGAAGTGCCCATACCTGCACCTGAAAGTCGTCTTTGAGATGTCATTTTCCTTTACCCTCAGCTGATGATATCCAGATCGTAGATCAATCTTGGAAAACCAACCTGCTCCCCTCATTTGGTCGAAGAGATCATCTATCCTTGGAAGGGGGTAATGGTTCTTGACCGTTACCTGGTTCAAACTTCGGTAATCTATGCAAAGCCTGAGACCACCATCTTCCTTCTTCACAAACAAAACTGGATCACACCATGGTGATATGCTGTGTCGAGCAAAACCCTTCTCCATCATATCATCAATCTAAATACAAAACTCCCACAACTCTGAAGGTTCCATCTGATAAGGGGCCATCAAAATCGTTCAGGCACCAGGCTGTAAGTCTATCCCAAACTCAACATCACGTCGGGGGGGGGGGGGTAGAGTCACAAAATCCTCAAGAAAAACATCGAGGAACTCCCCAACAACCCCCGTGACATCCACTATCTCTGTATCAGTTGGAACCATTGATAACCCGCCAAACAAGGAAAGGAGAGGCTCCACACACTGGCTTCCCACCTGATAGCTTCTCTAGCCAACAAAAGATACACGCTGACCATCCACGTCAGAGAAAATGACTCTTCTCCGGAAGCAGTCGATAACGGCACTAAAAGAAAACAACTAGTCAATGCCTAGGATGACATCGTATGGCTGCATCTGTAACAGAAGAAAGTCCCCACTAGAGTGATGGGGTCCCAACGTCATCCCACATACCTGGAAAATACATGATACGCTGGTCTGGCCTCCAACTGGTGTACTCAGCACCAGTGGTATGGAAATTCTCTCTACATCTAGTCCCAAAGCATGGGCTAGACCAGGTGCAACAAAGGAGTGCGAAGCTCCTGAATCGAACAATGTAGAAACGAGAGTGCTGAACAAAAAAATCGCACCTCACACCACCTCTGGTCCTGACGAAGCTGTCAACTCTACTGTGTGAAACTATCCACGCCCAGCTCCACTGCCTCTCTGATGTCATCCACCTCCCCGACCATGCCCTGGTCAAGGTCCCTGAGGAGCACCCTGAGGTCGGCCTCCTCCTGCAAAATCTGCCCTCGGAAGAACATGGTCCTGCTGCTGCTGGAAGAGCCTCGCTGGAAACTAGTGCTGCTGTGGTGGGCGCTGAACCTGCCCACCTCCACCATACTGAGCTCGGGTCGGGCACCAACTCTGAATGTGCCCGAAAAAAACACAAGAAAAACACTTCGGTCCTGGGCTCGTGAAAAAGGGACAAGGACCTAAAGATCTGAACTGGAACTGCTGGGGCCTTCTCCCCACTGGCCTGAACCTGGAAGGTCCCATCGCAGGAGACTTTCTGCTGACTGCCTTCCCTTTCGACGAACCTGGCTGGATCCCCTCATGTGGTGCACCTCTCTGCGAGTGTATCCTCTCTACAATATATGACTTCTTCTGTACTTCCCAGTACGTCGGAAGGGTGAAGGGGGTGACAACATACTGGAGGAAAGGATGAAGTTCCTCCTCCAAATGTCTCGCCCGAGACTCCTCATCCGGAAAGAGATCCAGAGCAAAACGTAGTAGATCCTTGAACTTGATCCCCAGCTCTCATACTGACATACTCTCCTGCTGAAGGCAGGGTAACTCCTGCTGATTCTCCGCCTTGATCATGGAAGAAAGGAATTCCTCTCAGAATTCCTTCTCAAAGTCAGCCCATGGAACCTCTGCCTCTATCCTCTCTCCGAGGTAGAGCGTCCACCACTGTCGCACCGCACCTCTCAGCTGACTGAATTATAGGGGAACCCAGTAGTCCCTTAGAGCACGGATCAAGGTAAAAGAGATCCCTAGCTCGTCAAGCCACCCCTCCGTCTCCGTATCCGATGTACTACCCTCGTACTTCTTGAGGGTCTGCCGCTGGAATGAACGGAGGGTCTTCTGCCATTGGCTATCTTCCTCCTCTTAGTCAATACTAAACCGATCGACCACTTGAATCTGCTGGGCCTCGGACGTCTGAGCCACCCAGGGACAACGTCCAGGTGCCATAGTTTTACGGTAAACAAAGATCACCTAAGCCCAAGTAGTAAGGAAATTTCTCAGGGTTTCATTTTATCATTTTATTTCAATTTCCTTCCCAGAACACCCAAATCAATTAAAAAACAATCATGATGATGCATGTACCTTCCCTAGGGTCTCTACCCTGCAATCAATATAGTCTCACTTGGTCATTCGGTAGGCTCAGAGTCCTTGCATCAGATCACGGGGGGCACTAAAATCCCGTGTCCTAGCCGGGATTCCCTGGCCTATGTCACGCACCAAGATTAACTAAAACTATTTCCCTACCATCCCATGAAATCCTCACTGTGCCTAACTCCAGACTCCATCCTATCTCTCAACCATCACCTCTGATACCATTCTGTCATGACCCCCTCCCACCAAAGATGCCCCTCCTGAGCTGGCAATGGTGAAAGAAAGATAATGACCACCCGTGTCCCGCCTCCAGTAGGCCCCGGTGTGGCGACTAGCACCAAGGGTATGAGTTTTCACAAATATGGGTGGCCTTACCCTTTATATTTTTAAGATTGGGAAATAGGAAAATTCAACCAACAAAAAGGAAAAGGAAAAGTGTATAGAAATAAACCCAAACCTATCCCACATGCATGATTAAATAGTTTTGAAACAAGGTACAAGTAAAAGAAAGATTAAAAGTACAATACCAAAAGAAACAAGTGTACAACAACTACAAAAAGTCCAACTATCCCGACTAGTAGGGTCCCGGATGACCCTGGTAGTCCTCCTAGAAACCTGAAATTAAATGTAGGGTGAGAATACAAGTATACTATGTAGAGAAACCCAAAGCTCTGTTGCATAGGTGGGGAGACATGCTAATGTCCCGTGAGAACAATAGAAGAATCTAGCAGGGAAATCTATCCACCCAAACTCACCAGCCAAACTCACCAAAAACACAATCATAATAGGTAGTAGTATATAAGAACAAGAGTATTGGGAACCCCGCACCATTTTCCATTAGTTAGCTGCTCTTCCTAACGATGAACATCCTGAGGCTACCACACTCTCCCCACCCGCATACACCTGGGCCTCACAACCACGTATGTCACCCGCACACACCTAGGCCTCACAACCATTTATCCCACCTGCACACACCTGGGCGTCACAACCACATATCCCGCACACACACACCTAGGCCTCACAACCACATATCCCGCCCGCACACACCTGGGCCTCATCCCGAAGGTTCTTGGGAAATAGTAAAACCTGCCCGAAGAGTCTTGGGCTAAGACCACCCCAATCGAAACCTACCTGAAGGGTCTTAGGTGTAAGGTTGCCTCAAGCCATCACAACCTATGGGAGAAGGAGCAGGAAGGAGCTAGTAACTATGGGAAAACACCATCTCCCATAAAATGGGAGTGTTCGGCACTAAGTGCTCAACATGGGTGGAGTGAATCAAAACACAAAGATACAGATATATATATATATACCAAACACACATCCCAACCTATGGATTCTAAATAGAGAAACTGAGCACGTGCCTTGCCACTGCTTCTACAAAGCATGCATACAATAAACAACCCCAACCCCATTTGGGTTTTCACGTTTCAGCAGAAATAGTTTATTAGTTCCTTAACTACTGAGCTACTATCCACAAACAACCACATCGATCGTTTGTAAAACATATCCATTCCATCCACAAATCAAGTTAGGAAAACACAAGCAGCACAACAAAACCTTCCTTATTAACCAACCAACCCATCGATTATAAGACCCGTTCCATTACCATGCCCCACAATTCATTAACTCTTCCACTTTTTATTTAATATTCACAACCCATAGTTCGTTCACATTCAAGCCCATCCCTGTAGCCCCGCTGCCAACCACCATAACCACAATCACACCGAAACCCATACATAATTATCCATTTAATACCATTTATCACAGCCCCGCTGCCCGTGAACAACATAACATTCACACCAATGCACAACCAAGTCAACCACAACCCTGCTGCTCACCCGATCCACAAAAACCCACAGAACACCCCCATCACATGCCACGTATTCATGCCAACACACACATGTTCATTATTCCAGTTTGTTCAACAGGGATGATCACACAAGGGTTCTAGATTTTAAATTAGCCAACTTTACGTGATTAACCAAATTCCACATTCAACAATGTTCTATTCACAAAATGGTCTAGAAAGATGGGGAAACATTTAATTGTGCAAGAAAAGGCCCCCAATGACCATGATTTTCAGTAGGCATAAGCCGATTCAATTCACAACATAACAATAGAGTGAACAAAGATAAAAATCACAACTTCCCCATCCCCGTTCTTTAAGCCAGTTATTATCTTTATTAAACCAGGTCAAGAGTGTTTCACGTAAACAAGAGGACACCCACCCCGCATGATGCACAATTTAGAGAGACGAAGGTAAGATCCCAACCTCAATAGTTTCTGATCACAACACTCCCCCGGATCAACTTTAGAAGATGTCCATCGACATCCGTCACTTCTTTTGAGTCTGGGAAAAACCTCCTCAGGTGGAAGTTGGAAAGGAAAGGCCGACAGAAAGACAACAGATCCAAGCTCAGAAGTTCCGCCTCGTTGTTACGATCCCGTGGCTGCTGACGGATTGTAAATCAGAGCTCGGATGAAGATGTTAAGGAAGAAAAGGATCCTTCGACTCTCTTGGGAGAGCTCTGCTCAGAGGAATGGGGAGGAGAGGGGTGAGTTGAAAAGGAGGAGGGGACCCCTCCATTTATAGGCGATAAAAGAAAAAGTACACGGCTTGTACTTTATGGTACACGACGTGTACTCGGGCATTTCACATGGTCACCACGCGGCTTCCAACACGGCTCCGAGGCTGTTGACTAGTCAACACACGGTTTGAGGGTCATGCTTACATGGGGAAGGACTACACAGCGTGTAGTATTGGACACACAGAGTGTACTCATTTATTTGACATGGAAAGGACACGACCTTCAATACAGGGTATACCCGGTGAGGGGGTACACGGCGTGTACTCACACTACACGGTGTGTAGTTTCAAAATTCTAGAAAGTGTGGGAAAAGTCCATTTTACCCTCCAGAACACTTCATGACCTTCTTTTTGACAAAGGAATGGGCCGGAGAGGTCCGGGCCGTTACAACTAGTCTCATGTGTCTAAAATAATCAAATATTCATTTTAGTCCACTCTTTTGTGGATTTTAATAGTACAGATTTTATCCCTATGGAAGTGGTCTAGGTGTGACTTTTAAGCCTCCCTCTCTAATCCCAAGTGTTCAAATTCTTGTTGAACGTGTTTTTCACCATGAAGGTTATAGTCAATTTTGAGACGGATTTCAGCAATCATTCTCAACTACAAGTTATAACAACCCTTTTATTTTTTATATTAATACTTGATTTATTATATAATACTTAACTTAATATAACACTTAATATCAGAATTTATAATGTGTTTGAGTGTTAGGATAATTATATAACATCTTAAAATAAAAATTGCATCATCTTTATTGAGAACTTCCTTAACATTCTCGTACATAAAAATACATGGGATATCCTTGGGACATACATAAGAATGACATGAGATATAATTCCCAATAAGGGAATAAAAATTTCATAAAATAAATAAATTAATATGTGTTATTAAATAGTCATAAAGGAGTGAAAATAATGAACATGAAAATTGAGGCACAACAACGAATGAAAATATAAAGGCAACCTGGGAAATATGGAAACAACATAAAACACTACATCATAAACAAAGGTCAAGGATAAATCTCAAGACATTAGGATGTAAAATGTACCATAATGTAATGAGGTTGAATCTCTATCTTAACATGAAATATCATTAGACTGAACATTACCAATTCATTGGTGAACTATATAATTCCCTGTGAACATGTCACTTTCATTTCATTCTCATGATTATGTTTGTCACATAGATCATACATCATAGATCCACTCATAATTGTAATTTATTCAAAGATATGTTGTTATAATACATAAATTTATGTCCCAATTCAAAGATGTATATTTCTATAAATTAGAATACCCCTTATATGAAATGATTATGCTATTCACCACATATATGTTTTGTAATGGAAAATGAAGGTGAAATTTCAGAACCATAACGGTGTTACATAAACATTTCCTAAAATGGGTTGATGAGAGTGAAAGGGGTCTCTCATTTTTTTAAAATAAAATTGGAAGTAATAGAAAAATGGAAATACACATTTGAATATTTGGAACTGTAAATAGAAGGCATAAGATAACACAAAAACTTTAATAATGAGGGGAAATGAGAGGATCCCTTACTTGAGTGTGTGGCTCCATGTTCTTTGGAGGGTCATCTTGATAGATTTGGGAACCTTTTGGGGACTCTATTTATGGGAGGTAAGAGTAATTATGTGCTCCAAATAGTTTGAGTTAAGAGAAATGGGAGCTTTGATGGGTTTATATAGGAAAAGAGTGGTAATTTATTTAATATTTCGCAAACATTGGCCTTTTATTCTATATAACAAAATTACCCAAACCAAAAACCTTTTGATGGTTTTTCTAATGGTTTCTAAAAAATGTTAGTGTCATCCATTATTTTATAAGTAAATGGGCCAAAATTAATAAAACTATACCCTTTATTATGTGAAGGTGAGTTATACATTTAATGAAATGATTTTTACTCCTTAAAATAAATTAATGGTTTTGGAGGATTCATAATGGATTTATAAAATTAATCAAATAAACATAAAATAACAATATTTTAATGGGAAATATATATATTGGGTTGTGTTACATCACTTTTGGGTCATTATGATGTCATAATACAAAATGTATATTTATACGGTATTTAATTTTTACCCAAAAGTTGGACTGCCTCATAAAATTATGAAAAATTAACCATTGGATAATTTTGAATTTCTAATTAAGAAAATAATATTCCTTTAATAAAAATATTTTTCTAAATATTTTTTTTCACTTTCAAAATATGAATCTAAATTTATTGAGAAATGCGTGGTTTTTTATAGTGACAATATTCAAACCTTTATAAAATTTACAATTGATGTCATAAAAATTACATGATAATTTATATTTAATAATAATGTTTTATAAATGTTTTACTTATTTCAAAAATAAATTAATTACTCAAAATAAATAACATAATTTAATATGAATATTACATAAAATATGAAAAATGTTTTCTATTGTATCAAATTGAAAATCATTTGTAAAGTAATAATAATTGGATGAAAATGTATTCATTATTCTATAAAAACTAATTTAAATACTAATATTTATTGGTTCTTAAAACATATCCATTTGATACACCCAAAAAATCCGTAAGAGTATAGTGTGCGATTGTAAGACTTTCATGGGATGGTTTATCGTACATGGTTGGGGTTATGATATTGATGGGCTTGAACATCTCCCATAAACAATTTCCCTCATGATAATGTTGTTGGATATCATCTTGGGCTTGATCAATAGAAAATCCTAGTGATTCTATCTCCCTTGTAAGCTTTGATAAATGGGGTTTATAGGGTATGATCCTACTCATTGAGGCCATCACTTCCTTTGACATTTCTGATTGGATTTTTAAAAATAGTATATTTATACTAATCATGTGGTCACTGTTCAGTTGATATATTATCAATGGTGAAGATTCATGATGGTATTTTAAATCCAATTGGATATAATAAAAAAATATGTTCATGTGTTTTCTTAAACCATATTACATAATAAGTCATTTAATTAAATCAAGAGGGGAATTTTATTTATAACAGTTCATGTCGTTATAATCTTCCCCCATTAAGATAATTTTCACTTGAAATTTTCATTTCCTGCACTAAAATAGATATGGGTAACTCTATTTAATCACTTCCTCCAGTTCCCACATTTCTTCTTCGAAATTTGCATTTCTCTAAAGCACATTAACCAGGTGAATTGTCATATTTAGTAGAACATTGTCTCCATGATCTGAGATTTTCAATGGATGATATTCAGAGGAAAGATCATTCTCCCCTGTGAAAACCTCTAGATTGAGTACATGTGAGGGGTCTGATATATAATTTCTTATGAGGGATACATGTAATACATCATGTATTTGAGATAGGTTTGGTAGGAGTTTTTTATTTGTAAATTCTCTAAGGTGATCAAAAATCTCAATAGTGCCTCTGTATCTTGGACTAAGCATTTCATTCTTCCCAAATCTCATCACATTCATCCATTGAGACATGTGATGGAATACCATGCCTCCTCCATCTAAATATAGGTCTCGTCAATTATTTTCAACAAATATATTCTATCAAATCTGACCATCCTTGATGTGATACTAAATATTCTTAACAATTTCCACAATTTTCTTAACCATTTCAATACATAGCAGTTTAAATTACCCAACTTCATTCCAGCATGTACATGTTCGATACCTCATCCCATAAAGGGCCTCATAGGGATCTATTTTGATTCTCAAGTGTAAACATTTGTTGTATAAGAACTCTAATGGAGGTTGATATTAGTCTCATCCTCCTTTGAAGTCCATATAACATCCTCTCAAAATATCCTCCTATTTCTAGAAAGTTCACTCATATTTTCAACAAGTTTGTGGGTGATAATCCATGATGAACATTATCATAGGGTTAAGAGATTATTGGATACTTTTATAGAACTTGGAGTTAGTTATTAGATCTCAATCGGATACAATCTATAGCTATACTTCATGAAGCCTTACCACTTCTCTGATGTATATCTATGAAAGGTGATCCAATGGGAAGTCCACTCAAATTTCAATGAAGTTCACAATCATTGTATGATGTTCCACCACAACCCATTTAGAATTACTCCATCTTGATGTCTTCTGAAATCCAGTTACAAATACCATAGTGATGTTTTCCAATTTCCTTCTAAGTATGGGAAATGGTTGCATCATCCCCTTAGATTTTTTCCTTTCCACATTCACTTGGTGACATACTATAAATCTTGATTTGTATTCCATGATATACTTCTTCATTTTTTCCCTATAATAGATCTCTTAGATATCTCAATAAACCATTGTGCTTCTTGGGTGGATAGAGAAGGATGAGCTATGTGGATCATATAACTGGTACTTCTTTAACATAGGATTTGATATTACACATTGTCTTAACCCAAATATTAGAACTCCTTCGTTAACATAGATCTCTGAGGATTTACATTTCCTTATAGTTTCAACATTCTTTTGAATTTAAACACCAACTTTTTGATAATATTTTAATCTCTATATAAGAGACTTTTGATCAATCATTTGTGATGTATTGAGGATGTTACATATTTTACTATTCCCATTTATATACATTCTAAATATAAGAAGATCAAGTCCCTCTCAATTATCATCAATGATTTAATTTTTGGATCCTTTATTCCTATAGCTTGCACCACATTATTCTATTTCTTAGGATGATAGTGAATTGAGTAGTCATAGTCCTTTATCATCTCTACCCATCTTTAATAGTACATATTCTGATCTTTCTATGTGAATATATACTTGAGGCTTTCATGATCTATATATAATTTACACTTCTTCGCAAATAGATAATTCTGTAATATTTTCAATGCAATGATCACATAAGGAAACTCTAGATCATGAGTTTGGTAGTTCTATTCATGAACTTTCAACTGCCTTGAAGCGCAGGCTATCAAATTTTCCTTTTGTCTTAACACATATCCTAATACCTTCTTTGAAGCATCAATCAATACAATGAAAAATTTTCCACATGTGGGAAGTGTGAGTATAGTTGTAGTGATGCGCCTCATTTTCATATCTTTGAATCTCTATTCACATTCATCATTCCAAAAAAATGTGACTCTCTTTAGAGTTAGCATGGTAAGAGGATTTTACAATCATGAAAAATTTCTCACAAATGGGAGAGAATACCCAGCTAAACCAAGGATACTATGGATATTTATCAAAAAAATTGTCCATAACCATCATTAAATCGAGTGTTTCCTTGAATGGTATATATATATCCCATTTCATGTGATAATATTCCCCAAGAAAGATACTTCCTTCAATGTGAAATCACATTTGATGTACATGGAATAAGGCTTCTCATTTCATAGGGTCTTTAGCATAGTGCTCAGATGCTCCTCATGATCCTCCATGATTTTGGAGTATATTATAATATAAATTATAGATAAAAACATAAATTTATCAATATAATCTCTAAAGACACTATTCATCACATCAATGAATACTGTTGGTGAATTAGTGATATTTAATAGAATCACTATGAACTCACAGTTCCCATACCTTGTATGAAAATCAGACATGGTGATATCTTCTGCCATTACCCTTACATGATAATATCCCAACCAATGATCCCCCTTAGAGAAGTATTTTTCTCCACGTATCATATCCTAAAATTCAATAATTCATGGTAGTGGATAATATTTCTTTATTTTGATCTTGTTGAGCTCATGATAATTAATGAAAATGTGCATTGACCAATCATACATCATGATAAAGAGGACTCGTTCACCCCATGGTGATGAACATGGGTGTATGAACCCTTTATTTAGATCATATTTTATTTGTTTCTTCAACTCCTCATTTTCCACAAAAGCCATATTATAGAGATTCATGGATAATGGTAATTCACCAGTTATAGGTTCGATTGAATATTCAACTGCTATGCTAGGATAAAGAACATCAGTTTTTTCATGAACTACATTAGTGTATTCCCTCTCAATAAGAATGCCTTCATGGTTGTATCTATCCTTGTACTCAATCATTTTTTATAGATACACTTTATAATAGGGAATTAATTTCCATGATAGAGATGTTGGAGCTAAGGAATATTCATCCTCCTCCTTACACTTTTATAGAATTGGTTGTCAATTAAAAATTCAGAAAGTGATTTCCTTTTAATAGATATTTAAGATGTCACTATATACGAAAAGCCAATACATACCAAACATAACATCCAATTCCACCAAAGGGTGTATGAAAAGGTTCCCCGGGAAGTTCAACCCAGAAATTGTGATAGGGTATTAGTTATATACTTGGGATGCAATAATTTCCCCATTTTCCATTTTCAATGAAATCTATACATCCATTATTTTTGGTGGTGTTCAAATAGTTATACTAAACATTCATGATATAAAGGAATTTATATGACTAGAATAGAAATATAAATTCACTATTCTTGAATGAATAACTAGTGTACCTATCACAATATTGTTCTCAGGATCCACCTCAACGGTTGTGATGGAAAAATCTCACCCATGCAGTTGTGAAGGATGTTGGTTTTCTATAAAACCCTTGGATTAGTGCATCGGTTTCCAATGTTCCCTAGTTCAATGTATTTGAGGAAATGAATAATTCTTTATGGTTTGATCATATAATTCCTTTCCTCCATCGCATTATCGGGATTCTCTTATCAGTGATCATTATCTAGGTGTTATTCCTTCCAGCACCTAACACATTTCTTCATTACCCAAAGGAAATTTTCAGGCTGCATCTTTTCTCACCTTTGACAAGTGGGATGTCAATATTTCCTATTACTATTATATTTCTCCATTGGAACACCATATTTAACCTCAAATTTCCACTTGTTATCCCAGTGATATCACTAAATTTCTTCGATCTCTATTTCAACTTTGATGGAACATCATAAAATTTCCCCACAACTATAAAAGTCTCAAATATAAATGTATTTTTGTAGACTAGGTTTTATAACACCAAATAAGTGTTAAAACTTTTACTCGGGGGTAACAACAATGCTAGAGGTGTATCATGAAAGTCTTGAGAATTTTTCCGCCTTTGAACTGATAGATTTGTCATCTTTTTTCTTAAGGGAATGGAAATCCCATCCATTTTAAGACAGAGAGTGCAAAGAAAATATTTATCATAAAAAATTATATAATTATTTCCACCCCATCACATTGACATATTTATGAGGCTTTACATTCCTGATTAATTTCCACCATTGATTAGGTTCTCCGTCCATACAACAAACAACCAATAGAACCTTCTCTTGTTTGGAACATTGAATTATGCAGAACATCTTATTAATGGAGCAAATGCATTGTTCCGTGATTAAAGGAAATGATGATCCATTGAAATAAAGAGGCCATTGTTGCATAAGTATCTCACTTTAATATTTTTCTCTATTAAGGGGATTTTCACGATACCCTGGATTTAGGTTTTTATTAGTATCTTGAGTCAGATAAGAAAGTATCATCATAAATGTTTTGATTCCACCTCCCATCAGGTTGGGAATCTCATTGATGCCGTCATCAAATTATCTTTCGCAATAGTTTTTCACTCAATTCTTCATATTTTTGACCATTTTCAAGAATAAAAACAAAATTTATGGAAGGTTATTTTTAAACTATTAAAAATATAAATTGAATCCAATGACATGAAATAGAAAACTTATAAATTACATATATTTCATTAAAATATGTATTTATAGGCTTCAATCTAGGATATTCATGTTCTATTTCCTAATAATTATTAATATGGGTATTTTTTTAACATAATAATGGTTCATGTTGAGCTTATTAATTTAAAAAATCATACCCCCTTGGAGTGTCAAACCAAGTGTGTAGAAAGGCCCACTTTTGTGTACCAGGTTACGTTGAGTTAGGCCCAATGCACATTGTTCGAGTTGTTACCCCTAGGTATATATATGCCAGAACCATGTAGACTTGTATTATCAAGATATGGATTTATTTTCATTATAAACTACATAATATATTCTTACCTAAATTTAGGGAAGTAAAATCTATATGGTTTTCTCAACAGTTCTCTAATGTTAATCCCAAAAATAACTGAACTTTTCATTTGATACCAACTACAACAACACTGATCTTTCCTTCACATTAATTAATGATTTATTAAATATTAATTCAATTAATAAGACATTTATTATTGATAATTATAATTTATTAGGTACTTAGGTAAAACTAAAAAATAAAATACAACATTTTTATTGAATACATCTTTAACGTGCTCATACTAAAAACTGAAATGGATTCCATGGGGACATACATAAGGAAGGGGTGAGCTATTATTCCAAGTAAGAGAACAAAAAATACATAACATGATGAAATTATAACATGTTATAAAATATACATAAAGGAGTGAGAATAATAAACATGAACAATATGACATGACATGGAATGATAACATAAAGGTATCATGGAAAATGTAGTAACAACATTAAACTATTCATCATAAACATTGGTCAAGACTTACTGCCAAGACATACTGATTGAAAAATAACCCTAAAGTAATTAGATTCAATCACTATCCAAACATGATGTCTCATGTGACAAAACATTACACAGTGTATTAGAGCACTATATAATATCAGGCACACCCATCACTTTCATTCCATTTTTATGATTAAGTGTGCCACATAGATCATACAACATGGATTCATTCACCATAAAAATTTATTCCTTGATAAATTAAAGAAATATATGCATTTAATACCCAATTGAAGTAGGTAAAAGTTTATAATGGTGAAAACCCATTATAATAAATGGGTATGGTATCCACTAGACAATTGATTTTGTATAGAAAATCATGGTGAAATTTCAGCATCATAACAACGTTATGTAAGAAAACTATAAAATTGGTTGATGAGAGTGAAAAGGGTATATAATAAATTTTTTAAAAATTGTAAGTAATAGAGACATGTAAAGACATATCACAACATTCGTAATTGGTAATAGATTTCATAATATAATAGAGAAACATTAATATGGGGAAGAAATGAGTGGATTCAATACCTGAGTCTGCGACTCCAAATGTTTGGTATGTGAATCTTGGGAGCATGGGGGGGGGGGGGGTCATGGGAGGACTCTATAGAGGGGAGATAAGAGTTTTACTGAACGAAAATAGGAGCCTATGTGGGTTTTTATAGGAATTGTGTGGGGATTTCATTAATATTTCACAAACATAGGTTTTGGACTCTATATAATAAAATAAAAAAACAATCCCTACAAGGGTTTTGTCAAAATGGTTTCTACCATATGAGATTGGTTTCCATTGTTTAATAAGGCCATGAGAATAATACCCTTGATTATGTGGAGGTGAGTAATACTATTAGAGAAATGATTTTAAAAACAAAAATATATTAATGGGTTTTGAGGATTAATAATGGATTTACAAACTAAGGTAAATAAACATAAAATAAAATTATTTTAAAAGGAAAACATATATTTTTTCATGGATACATTTTTTATTATTTACTACATCACTTTTGTGTCATTATTATATCATAACCGACAAAGTATATTTTTACGGTATTTAATTTTTCTTCCAAAAAATTCAACTCTATCAGAAAATTATGAAAAAATAATTATTGGATATTTTTAAATTTTTTATTCCAAAAATAATATTAATATTGTCTAAATAATATTATAAATATGGTTTTTTCACTTTTATGATATTAATTTACTTTTATTTAGAAATGCTAGTTTTTTTATTACAATAATTGTTTTCAAACCCATATAAAAAATACATTTGAAATCCTAAAAATTATATAACCTTTTATATTTAATAAAAATTATTGAATAATTATATTTTATAAAAATATTATTTTTGTAAAATATCCATTGATTAATCAAAATTAATTCCTTATTTGAATTTGAATATTACCCCCAAATATTCAATTTTTGTTCTATTATTTCACAATATAGATCATTTCTAATGTTACAATAATAGAATGAAAATATATTCATTATACTATAAAAACTAATTTATATACTCATATTTCTAGGATATTGATATATATCCTGGTAATACACCCACAAATGCCCTAAGAGTAAGGTGTAAAACTGTGAGACTTTAATGGGGTGATTCAGCATGCAAGGTTTGGGGCGTTGTCCCGATGAGCTTAAAAATATCCTATAACTAGTTTTTCTCATACTGATGTTCTACGATGTAATCATTGGTTTGATAAATGGAGAATCCACGTGATGTTTTCTCCCTCAAAAGCTCAAATAAATGGGATTTATAGGGTATGATCCTACTGATTGAGGCCATCACTTCCTTTGTCTATTTCAATTGGATTTGTTAAAACCTTATATTATACTAATCAAGTGATCAATATTAAAATAATATATTATAAATGGTAAGGATTATAAATAGACTTTTAATTCTAATTGGATAAAATAAAACAATGTATGGGTTTGTGTTTTCTGTAACAATATTTCATAATAATACATTTTATTAAATCAAAAGGGGAATTTTATTTAAAACAGTTTGGATCGTTACACCACCATACTGTTATTTATATTTGTCCCATCCTCACATGGTGTAAACTCCTTTTTTCAATAGTTCCAATATGCATAAAAAAGATAAAAATGTAACAATAATTTTAGGACATTAAAGAAAGAGGGATGTTAAATGGATCCAGTTCTCCCCCCCCCCACTCAGATTTTACCACTTGAAACATCCTAGTATCCATAAATTCATCCATCATATATTCCAATTAACATTCCTCATGATATCTATCATTTTTTGGAATTAATATGGTGTATGACCCCAAATAAAAATTATATTCATCAATAAATAACATCTCTCTACTAGTTATCCATCCAACCCAGAAAAAATATCCATATCTTTGAAATGATAATTTTCAGGGGTCATCATCTACACCCAACACCATAAAACACTCCCATGTAGTTATTTTGGAACGAAATACACTAGGATTACATGATTTGTTACACATTATTTGGAATTGAATCTAGTGTTAAAAAAGTAAAAGGATGAAAATTTTAAATTCACAGAAGAAAAAAAATTACCTTTGAATAATCTTGAATAAAAAATAAAATTCAAAATGGAAAAATAATATGTAATTAAAGATTTGAAAGAGAAATTTAATAATAAAGATAACTAAAAATGGAAAAAACCATAGAACCTAGTTCTGAAAAGTGAATATAAAACATTATAGGGTGTGTGGTAAAGACTCCCCAAATTGAAGGTTATCTCAAAAATATCACTCTTCAGTACAAAAAACAATACTGGAGTAGAATTGATTTAGTGAGAAAATTTCATCTTGAAAATGAGTGGAAATCATAAATATTACAATATAAAACCTAAGAATACTAGTTTAAAATTTTTATTTTGAGAAATACCCAAATTTAAATTGAAATCCTCCATCAATAGAGACAAATTGTAGGACTACAAATTTCCCAAGTTTTGAACATCGAATGTGTATAATAGCTATACGCATACTCAAAAAATCATCCACCTAAAAAAGAAAAGTAAATACTTTTATCCATTTTTTAATGTCACATGGGGTCCCCATATAAACAGGAACCCAAATAAAGTATCCTTATGACTTAGTAGGGATCACCTCCAACCCAAAAATCAATCGAAAAGTATCAAATTTAAATTTTGGTAGAATTTTAGTAAACATTTCTCACCTATTTTTGTGTTTGTGAATCTTATAAACATAAAATTATCTAGAATCTAGTATTTTTTATGTTAAATTTTTGTACACATAAATTTTTTTGTATGTTCCATGAAACATTTTATTTTTTACAAATAAAATACCACTTCAAATTTTGAAAATTTAATCATAAATATCCAATTTAAAATTTAGGTCATGAAAAACGTTATCCATAAAAATCAATTATTATCCCCAATAGAGACCAAAAAATCAATATTTTTTACTGATAAATCATCATGTCATTATAATCTATAATACCAAGATATATTCCCCTTATAAAAGGGATGAAAAAACCTAAATTTCACATCCTGAAATCCATATATCCCAACATATCTAAATATCTAAATCCAAAAAGCATTGTTATAACAATTCCAAAAAATAATATTTAATCATAATCATTGTGAATATATTGAAAAATATATTTCACTCCTCTCCAACTTTTATTTCCTCGAATTTAAAAATATATATAACCACACGAACTTCACGAGTTATATGAAGTCTACTACGTTCCATTACATAATTAAATCAAACAAAAATAGATTAAAATGGTTTCTGTTGAATCTTCTCTCTCTCCTCATAAATAAAATATGTTTGACCAGAAAAAATCCTAAATTTTGATGAAAAATGATAATTTACATATTTTTATTTTTCAATTAAAAATCATTGAATATAATTATCAATTTATCTCTCATTATATAACCATAATTTAATGTGCTTTCCATCATATGATATAATGATTGCAAGTATATATAATGTTGGACCCAGTCCATTCTTTACAAAATAATGAAAAATATCATTCTATAATCTATCAATTCTAGAATCCTCATATTAAATTATTGTAATATCATAATCATAAATCCCCAAATAGTAAAATCATCATAAGAAAATATATGAACACGAACACAATGATCAAAATATGTGTTCATAAATACCTCATGAAAATGAGTGACCCAAATTTTTATACCACTACCTTATATTTTTCTTCTTACCATATAAACTCATATTAATTCTATTTATAGAATACTCTTTACCTATTTCTACAAAACATTATGGATGTTCTATAGAAACATCATCCTCTAAATCACCATGGTGGATATTTATATTTACATCCATCCACTCAATATATAAATCCAAACTAGCAAAAAAATCAAGACCAAGTCAAATTGAAAACATTTTATCAAATATAAGTAAATTTTCCAACAATAAATTCCATTCTTCTTCTATAATCATTTGAAAACAATCCTTTATTTTTATCTTGCAGGAAAAATGGATTCATTGATTTTAATCTCAGATATCTATTGATTTCACTAAGAATTCATGGATATAGGTAACTTCACAAGCACACAAGTTTGTTTATAAAGTAATGATATCATTTTATCATTCACTGTTTCAATCCATTTATCCTTGTAATCACTTTCCATCACATAATTAAAGGATCATGGTTCTCCTTTCAACTTATTAGTACATACTAATCTGCTGAATATCATGTCAAAGTGATCTGATATCATGATGATCACTTGGGTTGAAAAACAGTTTCATTAATAACCTCAGTAACCAAATATTTAGAAAAAAAGTTTTCATTAGATATATTAACTCTACTATGTTCACCTTACACATAATTATACACATAAATAATATTATTATAATCAAATAAATGAGGAAATCATGAATAAAAAACCATCTTAGGATTAATAATATCATCAGAATTTGGAGTTGTAAATTTTTCTACCAGAATAATTTCTACTATATTTTGATCCTCTATAATCTCTACATGCTGACTTTTGATATGTTTCATTAAAAAACATCATAAAACATTTACCAAAATTATTTTTGTTCATAACCAACAAAAATACACTATCTGGTCTAATATTCAAACATGAATCACTCATCACATTGAATAGAAATGAAGGACTTGAAATAAAAAAAGAAACATTTGATCATAAATGATCTATTTCCATACAAAAACACATTAGGTGTATCTTTATAAAAATAAGACATTGGTGATAAATTGATAATATGTGTATCAATACATAAATTATCACACTAATGATTTATGAGAAACATTGGTTCTAAATGTAAACATCAAACTCTTTCCCATAAAGTCCTTTTATTATCAACATCAATTTCATAAGGTGACTTAGAAGGCATGTTCAGATATAAAATACATTCTGATCTAACATACTCATGAGAAGGAAAACAGTATTCACCCCTTTTATCAATGTGAAAACATTTTAGCTTCTTACCAATTTCCCTCTCAACTAAAACCTAAAAGTGATGAAGAGCACAAAACATGTAACTTTTTCCAATCAAAACATACACCTAAATCATGTTTGAATATTCATAATAAAATTCAAAAAACAAAAGCATGAAAATTGAAAATAATACTTTAAAATACTTCAAGAATTTTAATGTACAAACATATGTAAATGTAATTTTATGATCGAGGGGTCATTGTTAAAACTAACACTAGTTTATTTCATGACTATAAGATGATCACATATTTAAAATTTTACACCCTTAAAATATAGAATAAAATTTTTCTTATATAAAAATACATTCCATAGATAATATATATGATTGTGCCCATGTACTAAAATTTGGAAGGATCACTTTACTCAATGACCCATGAAGTCTCAAATGTAACTGAGTATATGGTTCAGTATAAACCTAACTACTTCACATGATCTGTTGTCAAGGAACCACTCAAATGATTATGATTACCAAATCATAATTTATTAACAAAATTATAATCATTAAGAACGCATATAGAAACATGATATAGAAAAACAACAGTAGTATACCAATCATTCATCAACATATAATTACTTACTGTTATAGTCTCCAAGAAAATAATACCCATACTAACAATGTCGTCTAGTCGATAATTTCATATTTATTAAAATTATATAATTAAATATGTTATACAATATAAACAACTTCTTATTTGATGTCACATGAAATAAAACACCACATTAAATATAAAAAATCTAATTAAATATAAATTGAATCACAAAAAATAATAGCATCACCCCTTCAGTAGTGCCACCATGACAATTACAATCTGTATTTTCATTCAATAGATTATCCTTCATTTTGTTTTTCCTATTATGATGATAAAAAAATTTCATAATATTCCGTTTATTACCAAAATAATGACCCTCAAATTCCTCCTTTTTGGATTATATTTTCTCCTTACCTTTATTTTAACTAGGTTTATCTATTACATATTACTTTTATAACTTCTTCTATTATTCTCTATAAAATATTACTGATAAATATCTCTATAGAGGATTTTTTCTGATGAAATCATTTAAAATAAAAAAATTCAAACAAATAAATGTCACAACACAATTAGGGTAAAAACTAATTAGTATATAACGTACATTATACCATGAATTTTGTAATCAATTAAGAATCCAAATTTCTAAAAACATCACATTCAAAACCAATACACATGAAATTTGACTAATCAAAATAGTATTAAATTTTAGTTAAATAATCATAAATGGATGTGAATTCTTTTTAACTAATATTTATCACATGATTGAGAAGAAATATTTAATTAATTCAAATAATTGAGGAATTATTTCTCTCCAATGTCTCTCATAACTATCTAGCATAGGATATTTTAACAATATATTATGTCATGTTTCCAAATAACCATTAATTAACTAAACTAAAAACCATCTTACACGTAATATTTTATTCTTCATTGAAATTTCCTTCCAGATTATGTGTACTATAATCTAAAAATTTCATTCAGAAGAAGAAAATTGATCCCATATTTTTAATCATTACATGTTATATGTAACACCCCAAGCTTCCATGGTATGCTTCTCTCTGAATAATATAGTAGCGTGTATTGTACGCAACTTTGAGTTATTATACACACCACAACCAATCAAACTAGCCGTTCGGAATTGTAATACCTAATTTTTAAAATTTTATAAATTTTATCTCTGAAAATGGACTTCATTTTTGGATTCGGAATATCGAATTTATCCTTGGGTGAAATTTTGGTACTTTTCAGATAACTTTTATATTTTGATGAATAGTGAAAATTACTAAATTTTAATTAAAAACAACTTTTTTAATCAAAATAATTAATAGTGGTAAATTATGAATTTCAGTGGTTTTAAAGTATATTTTGAATATATTTTTACCATTTAATACAATTTTGGTCATTGGACATAATTTCACAACTAAACCGGACATAAACAAGTGTCAATCTTTTGATAGTTATTATATCTTAAAAACACGCTTTTTGTTTTGACAACGAGAATTAATTTTAAATTAATTTCTGCCACTTCTGTGTTTTGAATTTGGAAAAATGGATTCCATATTTGGAATCAGGATTTCAAAACTATTTAAATATGTAACTTTTATTTTTAGACATTTTGAATAATTATTTCAGTAATATTTTATTTACCATGGTTAAATGGTAAATCCGGTAAATAAGGGTAACAAATAATATTATAATAATAATAAATTACCCTAAAACACGTCCTAACCTTATTCTAGGATACATTTATGACCATGGGCATCTTTGGGTCGACTTTGGGACCCCATGGAGCCACTTGTAGGTGATAGGGACACTTTATATTAATTAAGTTAAAGTAAATACAAAAAATGATATAAGCTTATATCTTTTAGAAAAACAATTTTTACATAAGGTTATATATGTTATATTTTAGATTGAAAATATTCATTAGAAAGATAAAAATATTTCCTACATAATTGTCTTTTATTTATAATTTTTAGACATTGAAAAAATAAAAATATATATGACACAATAATGATGCAGTATTTTCCTTATTAATAAAAGAATCAAATAATTGGTATTATAAATGTTAAAATAAATATAATTTGAACTTTTTTATGACATACACAAATTTTATTGGTAAATATTCCATGTTATAATTGATTAAATAAATTTTATTCTAATTAATAAAGTTGTTTAGACTTTAACAAAAATCAATTACTGAGTAGTGTCAAAATTGACATAAATGGATTTTTAAAACAATTATTATATTATTAATTTATATTCTTTTCCTAAAAATGTAAGGCTCGGTAAAATGAAATATATAATTATTGGTTTATCATTAGTGGACCTCTTTAGGGCCTCTTGGATGTATATAATATGTTTATTAACTATATAATATAAAAATACAAAGTGACATGGTATGTGTCAAACTAATTAACTAAGAGTTAAAACTAAAAGATAAAGTTAATATAATGAGCCAAACCTGTCTAAAGTCTATTGGTTGAAAATATTTCGACACATACGCACATTAGACTTTGAATAATACACTTTTATCCATTATAAACTGAATATGAATTTATTATAAATTAATACATTAAGTTTTTCCTAAAGAGGCCATCCCCCTCCTTATAAAAAGCCCCAACTTCTAACCAATTCTTCACACCTTCAATGCCTTTTGGTTCAGCAAAAACCTGTACAAATAGTCTTTTAACTTCCCTAACTCCATCCTATAGGCCTTATTTTGATCATAAATCCAACATATGGAGCCCTTTTGATCAAATCAAAAGGAAGAACCCAAAGAATAGGAAACGTCTTCACCACCCTCTTTAATGTTCCTTTCTTCTTCAATATCTTCTTTCCTTGTTATTTCCATTATAAAATAATAACTACAGTATCTTCTATATATTTTGATTTTATTATAATTATTGAACAAACAAATTCATTATTCTATCAACCCCTTGAATGACATGTCAACATACGTGCGTACGTACGACCTACCGTCTCCACGTTGTGGTGTAATTGTTATTTAATATATTAATATTTAGATGGGTATAATAATGATGTATAATTCATGTAAATAATAAATATTACATGATAATGATTCTTTGAATATGATATATCATACAATTATATTTTATTTTAAGATCAAAATAATGATATTTTCACTCGTGTGTACGTACGGATAACCGTCTCCACGACGCAATGAGATTCATTTCCAAGTTCACCATTCATCAACGATTATAAAAATATATATTAATTATAATTATGTAATATATGAAATATTAATTATACTGGAGATATATATATTTATATATATAATTATTTATTTACTTACATATATCTTATTCACTTACTTCCGTTCAATACTATATGAAAATGGAAACAACGTCTATGCGTACATACGGACTACCGTCTCCATAAACAGTGTTTTCCATTTCATATATATGCCTATTATACATATTTATATTCTAGATATATATGATATATAAATCATGTTTTATATTCTGGAATTATTTCAATCATGATCTAAGTGATACAATCAAGAGTAACAAGTTAAAACACGTACGATAAAGAAAGCTATTATTACCCGAAATGTTAATTTAACATGGATATTATTATTAAATGGGTAGTATAAAGTCATAATTGAATCATGTATGATATCATAAATATTAATATGTTTATATTATAATTTAATAACATACTACGATCTTCATATATGAGGTCATACATACCCTCGACTAAAGGAAAGTGCAAGGTAAGGGGTTTTCATCTCACTCATTATTCCCGTGAGATTCATGCCATATTGCCACTATTACCTTTTGTGTGGTGTATGTACTGACCATAATTGTATTATTTGTGTAATACACTTTACTTTAGGTGTATTTATATATTCATTGCGATACCTCTTTCATGGGTTGTATGTTTCATAAGTTACCAAATTGGTAAGGGGTTTTTTCACAATCTCTTTATTATCCGAGGATGTTTTTACATAAGTATCTACTGGGACATATTTATTAACCATTACCATGTTTCATAAAATAGTTTTCATAGAGATTATTTTAAGGTAATTTTTTCAAAAACATCATTTTAAATGTTTTAAATATTTATCTTTCTAAATCTTTTTAATTAATGTCCATGTTTTCAAAATGATTTTAAGGATTTATTTATATGGAAATGAATGTTTTGAAATGATATTTCTTTTCAAAAGTTTCAATGTGGTATGGGACACTTTGATTCAAAAATGAATTTAAATGTATTCCTTTATAAATTGTGTGACTTTTAAATGTTTTCATGAAAAAGGGATATTTCTCTCAAAGAGTAATACAAACCATTTTCATCGATGTCAACATCCTTTGATGGATTTTAAGCTTATTTGAAGTTGATTAATTATGATACAAAACTTCCATATTGTATTGAAGGTTTTGTGATATGTTTAAATATGGATGTGTTATTTTTATTCCATTCATGGTTTATGGAGAAAGTATTGACATTTCGTATTCCAGTTTTAATACGAATTTTTATGTTATGTTTAAACCTGTTCATATGAGGAATGCATTTGACTTATTAAGTGACGGGTGGAGCCCGATATAGCTCCTCGATGCATTGGTAGGTCTCATGAGAGAAAATAGTGTCTTGTCATGAGGCCTTGACCAAAACTTACTTGTAGTCTTGGAACGAGGCTTTGGCTACGTGGTAATGATAGTCTGGCATTATGCATTCCATCATTATGAAAGTGGTTATTGACATTGTATGTGAATATCAATGTGAATAAGTAAATGGAATTATTTCATTTTATCTTTTCAATATTATGCTGAAGTTCAAGTTTAAAAGGATTTTGTTTTAGTTATAAATTGCCTTAAATGATTATGCTTATTTATGAAAGTTTCCAATGTATTATTATCCTTTCTGAGCATCTGATCTCACCCCTTTCTATGTTTTATTTTTCCCAGGATTCCAAGAAGTGTATTGTGATTGATATGCAGGGTTAAGATAGGGGAATAATGGTGTTCATAAAGGATTATTTATGTTGTTTTGAATGTTATGAAGTGTAATGTAACATTCATGTATGTAATCTATTTTCCAAGACTGCTAAACTGATCGGTCCTTCGGGACATTATTCTTTGTAATCATGCCAATGTATTAAAATAATTCACCGACTCTGGGTAGTTGGGGTCGGGGCGTTACAGTTGGTATCAGAGAAATTTTAGCAATAACATTGGAAACTAGATTTAGATAAACTCTGATTAGTGCACATTACCCTAAGATAGACTTTGAGGATTAGTATAGAAGAACTTTATAGAATTTTGGTAATGTAGTGATTTTGTGAGTTTTCCAAGCCAATACATCCATGTCTGAATACGAGCAGGTAGAGGCGGCTCTAGTACAGTTGTACCTAGGGGTAAAACCCGAAAACACCATTTTGATCTAGTCTCGAATGGTAACTGGTGCACGACAATGGGCCTTGCTGCACTCTTGGTTACGACACTCCTGGGGGATATTCTTAGGATAATTATGATTTTCATTACAAACCACTGTAAAGGGTTTATGAGTATATATATCCTCAATAAAACATTTTTGTGATTATTGATTATATCCATAAACAGTTCAATTTATGTTAGGTATTCACTTGTTTGGAATTATGAATTGTGATTCATAAAATAACCTATTTTATGCCATTGTATAAAAATGGCTCCCAGTAGAAGGAATGAGAACTCCAGCATTACACATGATCCAAAGAGTAAGAAGTATCATATATTTCATGGTCTAAAGCCAAAATTTAGAAGGTAAATAGTCTCCCATGTATTATCATCATATGAAGAAATAGTATCATGTGTTCTCTGAGTCCTATGGCTTTGAAGGGAAGACAGAGAAGAAAAACATGGTAGAAAGAAATATGGATAATGGGAATAAGGGAAATAATTATTTTCTAATATGTGATAAATGTGGAATGAATCACCTTGGTATATGATTTAAGGGAATGGGAGTTTGTTATAAGTGTGGTGAGAAAGGACACCAAGTAGGTGATTGAAAGGGTAAGAAAAAGTTTTCAAATGTACAATGCTTCATCTGCAAGGAGTTGGGATACTATGAAAACCAATGTCTAAATCATCAGAGTATGCACCAAATGATGCTATTGGATAATAATCATGTTATGATGCTACCTCAGATGAAGAGGAATGAGTAGTGTTCTTATGTTGTCATTATAGAATTATTTTATTTGAGTGTTGTATCAATAGTATACTAGTTACATGAATTATGGAGATAAATAAGGATTGTATTGCAGTAATATTTTACTGAGGATTTGAGATTATATGGTTCTAAGAAAAGTGACTTAATAGTAATATACACTTTTTCTGAAAATACATTGTTGAAGGAAAGGTAATCTTTAATATGGTCCGATAATGAGGTAGTGATTTTGGAATAAGAGATGGTTGATTTGAATAAATTATATTGGATATTCTTGACTACCTTGAAAGTGATTAATGATTTTTTATTGTTGGAGTTTACAAAATTTTTGGATAGAAGGAGTATATCCAGTATTCTATAAGGAATAAAGGAGCATGAATATAAACAATAAAGGATTTTTGGTAATTCAAGATGTTACCATGTTTTAATATAATACATGAGGAAGTCATTCACATGTTATTAGCTGGAAAAAAGTATCCTCATTATGTTTAACATCCTTATAAATTTTGGACTAAGAGTGTGGATATATGTATTTTGGATAATTCTAAAGGATGGAATGGATTATGTTTGAAATTGGATACCATTGTTAAGGTTATTTTTGGATTTCCATAAAAAGGACAACCCGGAGGTCGGACGGCAACCCGTCGCGTCTGGCAAGACCGTGAGACTTGAACCCGCAAATGAAGGGAGACAATGGTGTATCACCTATCACTATCCCACGTGATTTCTAGGATTGAATAATGTAGTTTTTTTTGAAGGGTCTCGTAGATGAATTATAAATTCATTTTTTAAACCCTATACGAAAAGGATAAATAGAATATATTTTTTATGTTCTGTTATCTTTTAGAGTGAAAGATGAGTATGTGGTAGAAATTAGTTAAAAGATGGAACTCTACTTGTCATGTATATATTTTTATTCTTCTCTTATTCTCTGAAGAAATAAATTCTTAAACATTAGGTAAGAAATCTTAAAACCAAAAATGGGTTATCCTAATACCATACGTTTTTTTGAACTGATGGTATTTTAAATCATCATAGATTGGTGTTTTTGAGGCCCAAAATTCTACAATTGTTTGTGATTGATGACCTCAATCACTCCCTAAAATTATTTACGTTTTCCCTAAAATTATATGTCTCTAATTTCCACCAATGTCATCTTAATCGAGATCATAATTTGGTAGTGACACTTTCATTTCACTTTTATGCTTATTAAGACCAAATTTTATTAACCTAATTTCCGATGTGGGTTTTCCCAAAGGTATTTTGTATTTTCAACATTTTATTTTCGAAAAATAATTTCAAATTGAGAGGACACAATTTATTGAATGAGGGAAGAATATAACACCCCAAGATTCCATGGTACGCTTCTCTCTGAATAATATATTGGCGTGTGTTGTATGGAACATCGAGTTCTAATACACACCTCAACCAATCAAACTATCCATTATTAATAGTAATACATAATTTTTGAAATTATATAAATTTTATCTCTCAAAATGGAATTCATTTTTGGATTCATAATATCAAATTTATCCTAGGGTGAAATTTTGGTACTTTTCGGATAACTTTTATATTTTGATGAATAGTGAGAATTACTAAATTCTAATTAAAAACAACTTTTTAAATCAAAATAATAATTAGTGATAAATTATGAATTTGAGTGGTTTTAAATTATATTTATAATATATTTTAACCATTTAATTAAATTTTGGTCATTAGAGATAATTTCACAATTAAACCGGACTTAAACAAGTTTCAATCTTTTGATAGTTATTATATCATAAAAACATGCTTTTCGTTTTGACAGCGGGAATTAATTTTAAATTAATTTCTTACACTTCTGTGTTTTGAATTTGGAAAAATGGATTCCAAATTTGGAATCAAGATTTCCAAACTGTGTAAATAGTTAACTTTTATTTTTAGAAATTTTGAAAAATTACTTCGGTAAATATTTTATTTACCATGGTTAAAGGGTAAATCCGGTAAATAAGGGTAACAAATAATATTATAATAATAATAAATTACCCTAAAACGTGTCCTAAACTTATTTTTGGATACAGTTCCAACCATGTGCATCTTTGGGTCTATTTTGGGTCCCCATGGAGCTACTTGTAGGTGATAGGGACACTTTATATTAATTGAGTTAAAGTAAATACAAAAATGACATAAGCTTATATCTTTTAGAAAAACAATTTTTACATAGAGTTATATATGTTATATTTTATATTATAAATATTAATTAGAAAGCTAAAAAGATTTCCTACATAATGGTTTTTTATTTCTAATTTTTAGACATTTAAAAAGTAAAAATATATATGACATAATAATGATACAGTATTTCCCTTATTAATGAATGAATCAAATAATTGGTATTATAAATGTAAAAATAAATATAATTTGAAATTTTTGATGACATACACGAATTTTATTGGATAATATGACATGTTATTATTTATTTAATGAATTTGTTTTGAATTAATAAATTTGTTAAGACTTTAACAAAAATCAATTATTGAGTAGTGTCAAAATTGACATAAATGAGTTTTAAAAAAAATAATATATTATTAATTTATATTCTATTCCTAAAAATCTAAGGTTCAGAAAAAAGACATATATCATTATTTTTTTATCATTAATGGACCACTTTGGGGTCTCTTTTATTTATATAGTAAGTTTATTAACTATATAATATAAAAATATAAAGTGACATGGTAAGTGTCAAACTAATTAACTAAGAGTTATAACTACAAGATAAGGTTAATATAACGACACAAACCTGTCTAAAATATATTGTTTGAAAAGATTTAGACACATCCACACCTTATACTTTGAATAATCCACTTTTTAACCATTAGAAACCGAATATGAATTTATTATAAATTAATACTTTAAGTTTTTTCTAAAGAGCCCCTCCTCCCCTTATAAAAGGACCAAACTTCTAACCAATTATTCACACCTTCAAATCCATTTGATTTGGCCAAAACCTGACCAAATACTCTCTCAAATTCACTCAATATATCCTAGAGGCATTAGGTTGATCAGAAATCCAACCTAAGGAGCCCTTTTGATCAAATAAAAAGGAAGAACCCGAATAAGAGGTAACATATTCACTACCATCATTAAAGTTCCTTTCTTCTTCAACATATTCTTTCCATGTTATTTCCATTATAAAATAATAACTCATGTATATATCTGTATAATATGATGTTACTATAATTATGAAACAAAAAATTCATTATTCTATCCATCCCTTGAATGACATGTCACCATACGTGCGTACGTACAACCTACCGTCTCCACGTTGTGGTGTAATTGTTATTCAATATATTATTATTTAGATGTGTATAATAATGATTTATAATTCATTTAAATAATGAATATAACATGATAATTATTATGTATAGATGATATACCATACAATTATATATTATTTTAATATCAAAATAATGATATTTTCGCTCGTGTGTACGTACAGATTACCGTCTCCACGACGCGATGTGATTCATTTCTAAGTTCACCATTCTTCGATGATTAAAAAAAATATATTAATTATAAGTATGTAATATATGAAATAATAATTATACTGGATATATATATATATTTATATATATAAGTATTTATTTACTTGCATATATCTTATTCACTTACTTTCGTTCAATACTATATGAAAATGGAAATAGCGTCTATGCGTACGTACAGACTACTGTCTCCATAAACGGTGTTTTCCATTTCATATATATGTATGTTATACATATTTATATTATAGATATATATGATATATAAATCATTTTTTATAGTCTGGAAGCATTTCAATCATTATCTAAGTGATACAATCAAGAGTAATAAGTCAAAACACGTGCGATAAAGAAAGCGATTATTACCCGAAATGTTAATTTAACATTGAAATTATTATTAAATGGGTATTATAAAGTAATAATTGAATCATTTATGATATCATAAATATTAATATTGTACTGGTATAATTTAATAACATACTACGATCTTCATACAGGAGGTTAAACGTACCCTCGACTAAAGGAATGCGCAAGGTAAGGGGTTTTCATCTCACTCCTTATTCTTGTGAGATTCATGCCATATTGACACTATTACCTTTTGTGTGGTGTATGTACTTACCATAATTATATTTTTTGTGTAATACACTTTAATTTAGTTGTATTTAAATATTCATTGAGATACATCTTTCATGGGTTGTATGTTTCGTAAGTTACCAAATTGGTAAAGGTTTATTTCACAATATCTTTATTATCTGAGGTTGTTTTTACATAAGTATCTATTAGGACATATTTATTATCCATTACCATGTTTAATAAAAGAGTTTTAAAAGGGATTATTTTAAGGGACTTTTTACTAAAACATCATTTTAAATTTTTTAAATATTTATCGTTCTAAATATTTATAATTAATGTCCATGTTTTCAAAATGATTTTAAGGATTTATTTATATGGACATGAATGTTTTGAAATGATATTTCTTTTAAAAACTTTCAAAGTGGTATGGTACACTTTAATTCAAAAATTACTTTAAATTTCTTCCTTTATAAATTTTGTGACTTTTAAATGTTTTCATGAAAAACAGATATTTCTCTCAAATAGTTTTACAAATCATTTTCATCTATGTCAATATCCTTTGATGGAATTTAAGCTTATTTGAAGTTGATTTATTATGATACAAAACATCCATATTGTATTGAATGTTTTGTGATATGTTTAACTATGGATGTGTTATTTTTATACCATTCATGGTCTATGGAGAAGTTATTGACATTTTGTATGCTAGTTTTAATACGAATGTTTATGTTATGTTTATACCTGTTCATATGAGGAATGCATTGGACTTAGTAAGTGACGGGTGGAGCCCGCTATAGCTCTTCGATACATCGGTAGGTCTCATGAGACAACCTAGTGTCTTAGCACGAGGCCTTGACAAAATCTTATTTGTAGTCTTGGTACGAGGATTTGTCTATGTTGTTATGATAGTCTGGTATTATGCATTCCATCATTATTAAAGTGGTTATTGATATTGCATGTGATTATTCGACTAGTAGAATATCCATGTGAATAAGTAAATGCCATTATTACATTTTTTCTTTGCCATATTATGCTGAAGTTCAAGTTTAAAAGGATTTTGTTTTAGTTATACATTTACATAAATATTTATGCTTGTTTATGGAGGTTTCTGTTGTATTATTATCCATACTGAGCATCTGAGCTCACCCATTTCAATGTTTTATTTTTCCCAGGATTCCAAGAAGTGTATTTTGATTGATATGCAGGGTTAAGACAAGGGAATAATGGTGTTCAGAAAGGATTATTTATGTAGTTTTGTATGTTATGAAGTTTAATGTAACATTCATGTATGTAATCTATTTTCCCAGACTACTAAACTGATCGGTCCTTCAAGACTTGATTCTTTGTAATCATGCCAATGTATTAAAATAATGCACCAACTCTGGGTAACTGGGGTCGGGGCGATACATTATAATAGGTACTGTTGATCATGGTCCCATGAATGTAATTTTTATAGATTATATATTAAGTTCCATATGTTTTATAACATATTTTGGGAATGGTAGTGAGTGTAAAAACAAAATTTTATAAAAAATATATATCTACAAAAGAACATAATTCATTCCTATCAATATAGCCGTAAAGATAAATAGTATGTTAATTAGTCATAAAATATGTAGGTGTAGAATTAAAAAGTCATCATAAAAACAATTAATATTGAAAACCTGAAAAAGGGAAGACCCATAGGACCAAGGTAATGAAATAAAATCCACTAAAACTAAAAAATACGGGGTAGATACTCAAAAAATTTAAAGGGATATCAAAAATATGAATCTCCATTTTTGTTCAAAATTCTAGTGGATAAATGTAGTGAAAAGTAATATTTTTAAAAAAGGGGTAAATATAAACTGTCAACTACAGAATAATTGTATGAATACTCACTAAAATCAGATCGAAATCCATCATCATTCAAAATAAATCAAAAGTCAATAAATTTGTCAATTTTTTGAGGTTTCACCACCCACAAACCTAGTTATTTACTCCTAAAATTGTCACCTAAAATGGTATGAGGCTCTGTAATTTTCAATTATTTTTTTAAATGTCATGAATAGTCCCCACATGAAGAGGTCCTATAACACTCACCCCAATGGGTGAATTTCAATGGTAATCAATGTTAAATAGACAACATTTTCACTATTGCTTAAGATAAGAGTGATATAGAGGGAATGGGAGGTCATGGGAATGATATCTCTTTTTTCTCTATAGGGAACCTCCTGAGATTATTAGTGGTGAATTGAACTCAATACTAAATGAATCTAAGAATAAATAGAACAATTATTTTACAAGAAATAATATTCATGATTTCAATACATTCATGTTGACAAATAATCTATTCTAGGTGATAAATAATCCTTATAGAGTAATAAAAATGATACATAAGGACTTGGTAGTGGATTAATTGGATAATTTCCAATCACAATAGCCACACCCTTATCTATAATATTTTTTCAATAACATCTATTGAATGTTTTTTATTATTATATACTTTTAGTAAGACAGATAAGACAATCCCTAGTGAGATTTGTTTTCAAATTCTATGGATTTTAGATTATGTAAATAGATTTCCCTAAAATGGTTAGAAGTATTGAAAATCCCAATTCATGGGAAACCCTACCATCCTCCTCGAAGGTAATTAAGAGGATCTAGTTATACCTATTAGAGTGGGTAAATTCTGAAATTATTCCATCTATCTCTTAAAGGTATCTGATTAACAAAACTAGGGAAATAAAATAATCCCTTCATGATATATGTGAGGATTATAATTTATCTGAAATTGATTTCAATAAAAAGAAATATAACAAATTTTATTCATTAATTAGAATTCCAAGCTATATAGAGATAAAGTGATGGATCTTTAGTTAAACAATGGAAAAAAGGAACACTTTACCATTTCATTCTTATATCAATGAAAAAGATACCTTGGAAACCTCAATCTCCAATTAAAAGATGGAAAATTATTCAATAATGCTAATTTTCATTTCCCTATGGTGGTAAATATTTTCTAAAAGATTCTCTCATATTCACTATGGCCCAACATGAGGGGATGCCCAAGAATAAACGTTAACATTCATGTATTCTCTAATATCCCTATAGTTATAATTCTTTTAGAAAACCCAATAATTAAATGTATCATCGATGATAAAAATATTAAGAGAAAAAATATCATCAATATTGGATCTTGTCTAGAAAAGATGTTTTACTTGGGTCCTTTTGTATCATCCCTTCTGATATTCTTTAGGAATAACTTGTGTCTATTGCTAAATATTTCATCCAAGGTGGAACCCTTCTCAAATTGGCTTATGTAATAATTCTAGTTGTTATTATAAGAATCCATCACATGGAATCATTTAATCAATTTATTCCATTTAGTTTGTGAAATATTATATACAAAATATCTGACAAGGTAATCAATGATATACTCTACTCAATTATTCCTATGATGATCCCAATGGATTGCCCATTATTTTCCTCCTAGGTGAACATCTGAGGAGCTATCTCTCATATCACTTATTGTTTCATGACATTTACTCACTATTTTTCATTATCTAAAATTTAGGATATAGATATTCATTATGTAAACCCATGTTTATAACAAGATTATCCTCTCTCCCCTACCTTTTTTATTATTTCTCAGGATACTTTTAGTGGTTCCCTTAACTTATCACACAAAATAGGGACATTGAGTGACTTTAGTGCACTTCACGTTCTTCTATGCATCTATCGTATTCTATTATATGAATACATGATTTAGTATTTAAATTTTATTAAATAACTAGTCCATTAATTTGAAGAGAATTCATAGTCTCTATGAATCGTTGTCAAATAAAAAAGATTTATCTTTCAAAACCATACTATTCACCTCATGCTATTGATTTCCCAATAGATTATATCTCACGAATTGGTGGTTAGGTTTCATGAAAAATTATTTATTAATAACATAAATTCATGATCTAATCAATAACTATGTATTTGAAATCAATCATTTTAATTAGTTGGTCAATAAGATCATGGGATTCATTTCAAACTAGAAAAATCTCATATTTTACTTTACTAGAATTTTAGTCCTTGTTGACAGTTCCCTCTTAAAAATATCTATTCAAATTCTATAAGAAACCATCATTTATAATATGTTTATTATGCACATTGAGATGGATTTCATAACATCCTCTATAAAAATAATTTGGAGAACATATGCCACTAGATTTTTAGGGATAAATTGGTTAAACATATCATAGTCAAAGGCATTAATATCAATAGACTATAGGATACCAAGTTAGAAAAAAACTCCAATACCACCCCATCCAGTACTTTTTAAAGACTGTTTGATAATCTTTAAATAATTCTTTACAACTATAATTAGATTACTTGTTGGGATACATCATCATTTTGAAATAAAACTAGTTTTTCAATCAAATCATTTCCCCACACTATCCTACTCTCCATAAATATTTCTTGAAGATGATTAAATTCTATATATTCCTAGACATCCATCATGATATGGAATGAAGGATAAGGTTTTAAAATATTTTCACATGAAATAGAATTGATAACTTTTTATTAATATATATTCATGTTACATCTTCGTAAATGGTTCACACATACTGCATCATGACCTACTCATTATATAACCTAAAAAACATTTTTCTTCTTCTTAACACCATATTGTAAAATTGGTGATTATGATAGTCTCCAAAGTTCTCCCTTTTCACTCCAACGTCTATTGAGATAACATTACACTTCTTACTTCCAGGTGTATTAATAGATTTATAATCATAGCCAGAATTTTAATGTCTACCTATAGTCAATTGAATTTTTGTTTTCACCTTAGTTTTTTATATTTATACCCATTATCCTTTGATAGTAGGTTATAGTATATGACCTTGTTTATAAGTTATTAGGTCTTTTAAAAAATCCCTAATATTTTTTATCATAGTTTAGTAATATCTATACTCTATATTCTTAATCTGAAACTCTTATTTCTCAATAATGTCCCAACAATTAATCTGGTAGCTAGGGAATGGTTCTTTTGAAGAAAATCCCTTGAAATATTCCCTTAATATCCATTGATTACCATGTGAAATTTTTATAGCCATTTGGTTTTTCTAAATCCCTATATAATATAGGTTCAAGCTCAATATATATATATATCTCTCCCATGATCATTCTTATATTAGGTGATGTTCTAGAACGTGATTCCATTAGGGGGAGTCGTACTAGCCTTTACAATGTCCTTTGCATCAAGGAACCATAACATCATTAAAGTAACTAAAAAGAAATTTTTCAGACATGGAGAGAGGGAAATGGGGTGGTTGACCTACTGACACCTTATAGTACTAAATTGAAATATTCAAATCATTTTACATAACTAGATCTCCCGCCAATATTTATAATTTTTTTCTAGGATATGAGAAATGTAGAAAATCTTTTATTTTAGGATCCTTTTTTTATACTCCATTTCCCCCACATAGATTCACTAAAAATTTCAATTTTATGATAAAAAAAATTAAAAAATCATCAGATGTTATTTAGGTGTCATGAAATGCATCAAAATTAACATTAACCTATTAAAAACCCATAATTTTGTCGATATTAAGTAAATATCATAAATTTTAGAAACATTTTAATGTATAGTCTCTATTCATGTTACTCCTAGATCAACCATGTACTATGTATGTAACCAATTATAAAAAAATATTGATTGTATCAAGTACACTGAATCTCAATTTCTAAACATTCGCTTTTCTTCTTATGTTTTAACACTATGGTTCAATAAAATGATGGAGTGGGTGATAAATCACACAAAGATATTTTCCTCACCATTTTAACAACTAGTGGCTTCTTTTGGAGTATTTTCAAAAAGATGTCTTCATTGGATATAATAATGGAATATTTTGTTTTAGTAGAAAGATATATTACTTAAATTTTATGTTATTCATCTTAAATAACTAATATAATGATCTTTGAAAAATAAATTTTTTAATCATTCAGCTAAATTTTAGTATGTATATGTTATTTAAACCTCTATAGCTTTATCAGTTCCACATCAATAATGTTTAGTAGGACAAGTGTTTTTTTTGGAAAATCATGAAATATTTTATGACTATGTGTATAATTGATATGAATATATTGATATAATTATTTATGATACTTCCTATGTTAATTTGGTTAATCATGTACATTGAAAATCAATTTCCATATAGTAATATGTAATATGAATATCCATGATTGTTACACTTACAACATACTAAACACTAATAAAATATCATATCTCATCCTATAATAAAAATTCCTGTTTTCAATTAAATAGATAGAATTATTCAAAGATATAGCTACCTAGGATTTGAAACATTGGGAGTTATGGACTTCAAATAGTTATTAGTTATATTTTTTCTGTTTTATTATAGTGGTTTCTATGAGATATATACAAATGTAATATATATAAAATGGAATCACTTAATATGACATATCACAATATGATATTAGCCAGTGATATATGATTTCTTATATCATTGTTAATAATAAGAGTAAATCTGCTTCAGAAGTATAAATCATTTTTATATATTATGTTTTTTCATTTATTAGATGTTTTTAAGGTTTATATATTTCTTATAAATTATAATAAAAATTATATAATGTATTTATTTAAATTTATAAATGGTTCATAAAATGAATTTTATAAATATGAATACATCATAATAATTCATTTAATGTTTTTAAAATATTTAATATTGCGGCTTTTTAAAATTAAATGATAATATTTAATCCCTCATATTACATTCCATTGAAGTTTATGTTTTTATTGTAAATCATACAAGTTTAATGTATAATGTTTTTTTAATTTATTAAGTAATTAAATAATAAAATATGTACTATTTTTAAGTAATTTTCCTAATGATAATATGAAATGCCTATATTAATATCATGTTTGGAAAATTTATTTTAACCATGCCAGGCTAATTTTATTAAATGAGGTCAAGGTTAAAAAAAGTATTTTATATTTTATATTTGAATAATTTAAATTATTTACAATATTAATATAAAATTATTATATGGTTTTAAAATATAAAATTTACATATTTTTCTGAATATTATATTATAATCATGAAGGATTTTATATATATTCCATACAAATGTGAATTAAGAAATGTCTATATTCTAGATATTAATAGAAATATTTTCAGTTTTTATTATGGAATTCCCATATTATTTTATTATGAATTATAAATTACTTATATTCGTAAATAATGAATAGTTCATTATGCCACATATCGAAATTTAATAATTGTCAATTAATTTGATTATACCCATATTCAGTGATATACTTTTTTTTTATATTAGGAATATTTTTTTACCTTTAAATTATTTGAATTGAAACTATAAAATGTAATACCATGATATTAAGGAGTTTTATAATAAGTCATAACATAGGATATAGTTTATATAAACTAAGGATATTTTGTGTTGGTTATAACTTCAAAGTAAATATTTTATAACAGTTGTTCTTAAATATTCATATTTTATATCATTTTAAAGCTATGAATAATTCATTGATAATAAGATATTGATAGTGAGATATTGGGTTGTAATTCTATTGGATAAGGGATTATATATTAATCTTGAATTGTGGTGTTAGCTATCGATTGCATCATACTTACTCTTATGTTGGATTTATGTTTCATATTATTTTAATCATTTTTATAGAATAGTTTCTTATACCATTTTCATGTGATTAACAAAGATATGTTTTAAATGTTTTAGTTAAAAATTTAGTAAATATACATTAAAAATAATTTTCTGTATGTATATTTATATACTAACATGATAAAACCAAGTTAATTTGATTTATAATGAAAATATGTATAAATTAAATCCAATAAAATCATGAATACTTATAGTTAAATAATGTGATTGAATATTCATATGATATATATATAAAATTATATAGTGAGATAATTGATAAATATTTTCAATATACCAAGATATAAGAATCCATCAAAAGTGGACACTTTTCAAGACATCGATCATTGAATATCGGTGACCCTAATATGATTAAATTGTCATGGAATATACTATTTAAGGTGATTATAATATGGGTGTCCCTAAAAGTTAACTTCAAATATTTGATGAATTATATCATAAATACTTCATTGTATGGAAAAAAATTATGAGGAACGAGTATAATGAATGTGAAATAAAATGAAATATATATTCATTACAGTGGTTTTCTACTAAGATATTAAAGAGATATATTTGATATAATTGATAGGATAGTCTACCTAAAGAGATAAATTTTGAGAGTAACACTAAATTAGAATCACAGTTTACTATGTTATTAATATTACAACATTAAAAGATATAATAAAAATATAGAGTCTTTATTTTAGAAAAAGTATATTAAATAAAATTAAAGATTGAATACATGAAAAGTAACATACCCGACGAGTCCAATTTGTGTTCAATTGTGTGTTTTCAATATGGATTGAGTCATCATTTCATGATGTAAATATTCTTATGATGAATGGATTTGAATATTTTATGAAATTATCTTAGAAAATGGATTTTTTTTATCATTACATAATTGGTATTCTAAATAAATGTGAAGGAAATGTTTCCATTAGATTCATATATGTTGAGGAAAAATATGTATAAGATAATTGTTGGTTTGAAATGATACTTTGATAATTCGTATGGAAAATAATGAGGAAGTGTTCCCATTTTCAACATTTAAAGATCTAGTCAACTTGTAAAAGTATCTTGGATATGTTATTTCTTGGTTTTTATTATGTATATTTAGTTTAGGAATATTTAAGAATAAACATCCTTATAATAATTATATGTATTGATTTTTGTTTGAATTTAATAGGATGAAGTTGAAATCAATCCTTAAAATTGTTCATTTATTCTCCATTTCATAGAAAACTATTTTTTATGTGAAATAATTTTATTCAATATTAAATGGAATCTAGATGAAGGCATATGTCAGAAAAATTTTTAAATCTAGTGTTCATGTTCCGCTGGGTGAGAAGGCCTTAATCAGGTTTTAGTTGTATTTTAAACATAAATAATACTAATTCGATGATGCTTTTGGATAATTTTTTGGTGGTTGAGGGGACCTATATAAGATTTAAAGGGGTAAAGAATCCATTTAAAGCAGTTATAAAAGTACTATTCTAGTTTCAAAATAGATTAGGAATAAATATTATGCCACCATCATAAGACAATATATGATTTACATGTGTGATATTTGAGTTTTTATAAAAGATATTTTTAATTGGACATATGATACTTCAGTTTTACTCAATAACATTAAAAGTAAAAAGTTCTTATGGTGTGACCGTATGATATTTTGATCCATGTATTTAAATTTTAGACCATGAATGACTTTTGGATTCACCTAAAATGACTGAATGACCATGTAAGGTGTTTTGAAGCCTCATACAACGTTCATGCTGCATAAAATATTTATGAGTTAGTGTATGATACTTCAGGACATATATGATATTTGGAAAATATATAAGATATTTGAGAATATTACAGTTTTTATTGGATTTTCCTAATATATTTCCTGTTATGTGAAATAATTTAGGAACACATATGAAAATTTACTTGGGGAATATCAAAGGAAAGCTAGAATAAATATTCTTTTTAATTTTAGATTTAATTAAAGCAATGTTATTTCTCTTTTCCTCATGGAAAAAATATCATGATCACACTAATTGATCAGGAATCAAGATTAGATCAATGGAATACTAGCCATAGAGGTAGTTGTTGGAGTTTGAGGTGCTCCATTCAACAATGAAACAATCCATTCCATAGAGAATACATGTGAACATGAAATGTTATGGGTACACTCTAAATAACTTTTAAGGAGTATATTTTTATAAAATAAAAAATTTAGATATTAACATTATATTTACTAATATTGTTAGAATGGAAAGTGTTAAGTCTTAAATAACTTTTATCAGTGGATTTTGAAAGAAATAAAGACTATTGATACAGATTTCCTATGTGGTCAAGATTTTAGGAACATGAATGTGGATGATTATATAAATTCAATGGACTACATTCACACAATATGGGGAAGATGTACTTGGAAGAAGATTAAATGTGATGTGATAATTGATATAATTTAGTATTAAAGAAAAATAATAATAATTGAGTAATCCTACTTTAATATATGGAATATTTCATAATTCTAAGAGTGAAAAATATGATTTTCTCAATTGTGCGTTCAGGACATATATTCAAAAGGTTGATGGAATTAGAGGGTGTTTCAAAAATTTATTCTTGATTTTCACATCTATATCAAATAAAGGGTTAGTGATCGAATATAATATATATTTAATTCATTTGTATAAAATAAAATGAGGATATCAAATGTATTGTGAAGATGACACATGCTTGAGTGTTCAAGAAGAAGAAAAATAATAACAATAATAATAAGTGAGATCACCCCATCCCAAATACTAATAATCATATATTGGACACAAAGATAAGAAATCTATGCAATATTCATCAAGCTATATAAGTCTGAGGAATAGTGCAGTCAAATGTACTTATGAAAATGATATTCTAATATGATATGGTGAGACATTCATCCAATAGTTATTTACTAAAAATGTTTGAGGAAGTATAAGTCTTCCAACATGATTAATACAATAAAGATATGAGGACATCCATATTTCCCCAGATAAACATTGGAGTTTCATTGTTGATCATCTTTATAAAAAGTATTCAAAAATATATAATCTATTAGAATAGAATATCATAAATCAATTTCCATCTTTGTACATGTCTTATGCTGTGGAAATGATTTCAATACCATACCCTTAATCATTATTCAATTGATAATAAGAATGAACCATTTAGATTTGGAAATTGATTATATATCACATGGTCCATAGTCATCCTAAAACAGAGGTGAACCTTATAAACCAAACATGGTGTTCTTATTATCCTTCTATATCTACATAAATACTAACCAATGTATAGATAAATATAAATATTAAATCACTCATTGAACAAAATTTAAGCTAACAAAGGAAAAAATGTAAAAATTTATTAAATGTATACCAATACAGACTCACCCCCCAATCAGTTTCATTAAAATTACTCTCTAATAATATCAATAATATCATCAAACATTTTGATATTGATTAAAATGGAATTAAAAATTTCTTCAAAATTATATATGATATATGAATTTTTAGGAAGAAAAGATAAATTGTATAAATCTATTTGAGAGTATCAATATTTTAGAATAATTCTCAAATAAATAGATATAAATAGTGCTTTAGATAAACATATTCTTAAGGATCTTAATAATGATGTTAATCAAGTTGATTCGTAATTTTATTGTTGAAGGAAAAATTATTCACTTGGAATATATAAGTTTATTATTCTTTCCATGGATCATAAATTTCATCAGCAATATGAGAATATAGATTCAAATGTAATGGTTGGTTAGTTCAATACGATCTATTATGAATAGGCTATAGATGAGAGATATGACGTTTCAAAAGATCTATTTTAGTTAATGATAATGGAGGGAAATTTTTTTGTAATTTATTTTCTTAATATTATTGGGTATGTAAATAACATAGACCGGATAGGGTTACTACTCATGTTGGACATAGGCATAAATTATATGATGGAATTTTTTATAGAAATGTTTCATCAATTAATTATTAACTATTTCATGAATGATTTTACAAATACATTATTAAATATCACATATATATTTATGGTATCTGATAAACACATTGGAAATCTAGAATCATGTGTCATAATTATATATTAATAAAGGGTAAAGTTATATATCTTATTTATTTTAATTAAATGAATAAGGGTTATAAATATTCCACATCTACTTGTTTGAAACTGAAATATTTTCTATTGAAGGAAGGGTAGTATTTTAATTATGGAATAATATGATATTGGAAATGAAATTTATCAAAAAAGAGTTTATTAATGATTTATAGATTCTATTTAAATTATTAAATTCATAGAAGTATATTGTTTTATTTTTAAAGGAATATGATATAAACCATGAATTAAAAAATTGTTTTATATATGTATACGTGTTAAAAATAAGAATAAATTGATATTAACATTTAGAGATACATACCATATGAGTAATAAATTATGGTTTCATTAAAATAAGAAAAATTTGATCTTATTTTATATAAATGATTATAAAATTTATGATTTTTTGTATTTTATATTTTGTTATAGTAGATATCATTTATTAAAAAAATAATGAAATAAATTTTTTTTGAAGCTCAATGTTCATATTTGAATTATATATTCTACAAAAAAGTATAAAAATAATAATATACAAGAAAATATTTATTTATTTTCAATGATATTTAAATTAAATGATTTAGATAGATGTAAAAAGTGAAAAATCACCATTGTTTAATTTTTTATGTTTATTCCTCTGTGTAAAAATTGAATTTCAGGTAAAAAAATCAGAAGATAAGATTTTTTATTTTTTGTTAAGAATCAAATTAGGTTAAATAATAGTTTTATTATGATTACATAATTTTTTTCTATCTTAAAAATAATATATTTATGAAATGTAAATTATCTAAGAATCTACCAAGAGTTAATATTTATTTTAAGAAGTTAAAAAAATAAATTTTGAAAGTTTGGATTCTTAAGATTCATATTTCTTCTAAGTAAAAGTCAATTAGAAAATTTTTAATCACTGAATAAGAATCCTAATATATATTGGTAAGGTATTAATGGAAGAGTTATATTATTTTTTATTACTAAAGATCTTAAAGAACCATTAAATTCATTGAATATATATGAGTATTATTAATGTTCAAAAATTAAATTTCTACACATAATAAAATTTAATATTTCAAAGTTAATTTATTTGGATATTAAGTTAATGTGTTAATATTTAATTTAGTAGTTATTTACATGGTTACATAGTAAATTTCTCCATAGTGATATAATTTTTTTTAATAAGATCATCAATGCGTAATATAATTTATGGTCTCTATGTTTTATAAAGCACTGAGGATAAAATTTATCTATATTCTTTTATTAGTAAATTGTTAAAAGTTATTTTAAAAAATATATAATTTTACACAAATTAAATTTATATATATCATATATTCATGTGTGGTTCATATAACATAATAGTGTAATTATAATTAATCCCAAAGGGTTAAATATATACGTTATTATTTGTCAAAAATCCGCATGGAAGTTGATGTGATGTAATGAGATGTTAATACTAATTTGAGTAAGGGATGATATAGTGAAACGATGTTCACTCATTCTATATAAGTTTAACTTCTGTTATGAATTGAAAAACTTAGTCTACCATGTATGATGGACCATATAAGATCACTAGTTTTCTCAAGGTGTATGTTTAAATGTATTCCCCCACTAAATGAGTTAACTATGGGGCCTTGTATGTGAATCCTCTCAATTATATACCATTTATATGTTAGATTAAATGATAAGCCTATGTTAATCATGGTTGTTTAGTTATATTTTAATTATGTGGTTGGCTTTCATTAATAAAGATAGTATTTTTTGATTGTATTAAAGACATGACATTTAGGATCTTGATGTGAATGACTGAGTAAATATATATCTACACCTGGATGATTAAAATTTGATAGTCTCATAAACATAAATGCGTGAAATTAAATTCATTTACTAGGATAAATTATATATTATGTATTTATTAGACTTGTTGAATATTTTCTCAAATAATTGAGAACATATGAGTTGGCCTATAAAAGAGTAAAATATTTTATATCTAATGATATTAATAAATGTATCATATTGACACTCTATATTTTTATATATGATGGATGATATATATAGTAGACATATTTATAGAGATTCATGTGTATTATGGAGGTCATGTTTGATATCAACATAGGTTGAGTAGTATTTATTCTTTTCTTGAGGATTCTATTGGAATATCGTTATGAATTGGAAATAATTATTGGCATTAAAATGAACTATAGTATTGCAATTTTTTTTTGTAAATGGTTATTTTTTTATTACAAATAGTTTCCTCAAAACATAAATAGTTATTTGATATATGATCACAAATTATTTTTTAAAAATATTCAAAAGATTTTTTAAAATGGCATCAAGATTAATTATATATTATTCTATTTTGGTTGAAATATGAATAATTTCATGAATTATATAGTAAAAGTGGTATATTAAAAATGGAATTTAATATTTTGAGGATTGAGGGATTCAAGATATAGGAACAATGATGAATCTTTAAAAACTATAGTTTTAAAGGATTAATCTGGGAACCAATTATGTGAATTGTATGAAAATAAAAATGTGTAAGTGATGGATCTTAATCCACTAATGTAGGAAACAAATTAATTTAGGGATTAATTTCATGGAGGTATTTAATAATCCAAGCCATATAATGGAATGAATTACTATAAAATTACATAATTTGTCAATATATAAAGATTATAATATGGTGATGAAATAAAACAAATAAAAAGTATATTAATCTCTTATGTTCTATAAGTAATCATTGATTTATTATATAATCATAGTAGAAGGAGATGGGACATTGAATTTGGATGATTTAAAAATAAATATGAAATCAATTTAGAATCATGTTGATTAAAATATGATTCCCATTAGCTAGGTGTTTTAACATTTATTTTTTAACACCTATAAAAACATCTCATATTCATAGAGATTTTGGGTTGTAAATCTCAAACCAAGGGCTGTATACAACTTAGAATGGGATATTTTGTTCATTACTTTTATATAGAGGTACAAATGTTTCTAGATATGAATTATGTTTCTTTTATTGATCTCATTTTTATGGAATATATATATGTAAAATTATCTTTCAGACAATTTTGGTATTCCAAAAAATGATGTTGAGGATTAATTAGAGGGAAATTCTAGTAATTATTCTAGAATACTAGTTGATATAAATATGGAATCCAATTTACTATAATAAATATCCCTTATAGTTTATGGGTCTCAAGTTTGGCATTATCAAAATTGATTCTCAACCCATGTTCTATAATTTTATGCATGGTAACTAGTTGTGTTGTTTAGAAATGTTAGGAGGTGAAAAATGATCAACTAAAATCCAATGTTGTAATACAAATAAGAGAGGGAGGTACAAAGAACAATTATTAAAAGGGTGCCGAATTTTTTGATTAAAAACAAGAATGTATGTGGTACACACATCTAGATATGAATGAACCTGATAATGAAAGGAAAAATTACATTGAATGAGATTATGGAGAAATAATAGGGTATCATAGTGAACTCTGAGTTTGATTCAATCCTCTTAAAAGACAATTATTACAAGAAGACCATTAAGGAAGCAATTAAAAAAAACTAGGGGTGTCCAAAAATCATGGAGAGGATAAAAACCCATAAAGGGAAGGATCATATATTCTAGTGGGATTCATAGGGTTGGTATAATAATGTCTATAAGAAAACTATAACCCAAAATAAAGATATTTCATGTCTACTCCTTTGGGGTGGAAGCTTGAAATAATTATATATCAAACAAAATTAAATGAAAAACAATATAGGAAAAGGATATGTTTTCTCTACGTCATTTTGGGATTTATCTAACATATGGGGGTTAATCTAAGGTAATTAACTACCCCTAATGTTGATGATTATGTATTAGATAATAGATAAGACAAAAATAGTACCAATATAACCCATGAGAAGAAGAAAGAAAATAATAAATTATGCAGTCTTAAAAATGCATATTATGATATGAAAACACATTCTTATGGTGGAAAGAATAACAAATCTTGGAGAAGATAAATGAATTATTGTATAATTTAGGTGGTATATCTAAAAAAATAAAGTTATATCTTCACCAAACATGAAAAAATATCATATGAAAATTATTATTATCATTTCAAAGAATATGAATCTCTCTAAATATTTTTTCCAAGTGGATTGAAAAAAAAATTTCTTCAGATTCATTGAATTCAGTTCGATAATTTCAATAATAGAAAAGCTATGGGTTTTATCCACTTATAGTATTTGTAATATCATTGTTTATATTTCTAGCCAATAATTGAGTTATCATTAATTCTCAATCATTATAAGTTAATATTATATTCATTTATCTATTCATTTAATATGAATCAAGGTATTTCATCATTGTGGGAGGAATTAGACATTCTCAAGCTCTAAAACACAAAACCATAGTTTATTACATAATATGTTAAAGTTTTATTTGAAATGCATGGGAAAAATAGTATAAATTTATAATCCAATGATTCAAAATAATTTAAATTATAAATTTATAGAAATTAGCTTTCTCAAATCAATATTTTGGTGGATAAATATACCTAGTAAAAATTATTCTTAGTAGGATGTCTTCAATTGTGATTGATATAAATTTTATTAATTATTATACTCTTTTCTACATTGAAAAAATGGCATGTATATCTCTCATTAGTGTAAAATTATATCATTATCTTAGTTTTAGTGATTTCCCCTTGATAATAAAAAAAATCCAAACCCATTTATATTTTCAAAAGGTATGGTTTTAAAATCTATAGTGTAATGAATTGGTGAATAGAACGTGGGACTATTTATTATATAGTCGTGAAATCTATTCTTATTTCATGAAATTAAACGATCTAAAAGAAATGATTGAATTGTAGAGAAAAATTATTTTCTATAAATGGATAAATAAATTATAGAATCTATAAATTTTTGGGGATCATAAATGTATCAGCACTTATAATGGGTTTAATATTGAAATGTTTAGTAGGAAAACTTCTTGAATCTCAATATTTAATTATTTAATGATGTTCATGGAAGAAATTTGAAATAGATATATAGAGTAAAACGATTAATTGTTAGATATTGAAACACTATATTATTTAACAGAATACAAAATGTTATAAAGGTTAAATTACCCATGAATCACCATATATATAATGGTTCTTTCATTTCATTGAAATATGAGCCAACTTCCATCATAGTAGAATACTAAAGAAAACTATTCCTTTAAGGTAATTCTAAAAATCGCATTGTATTAAAGGATATAATTAATATGATTTTGGACTATAGGATAATAACATGTTAAATTATATTCATATAAATTAGGAAATCAATTAATTCTTCATTTCGATTAATCGTGAGAGTACTCTGCATGTAGATGAATTTAATGACATATTGTTTTTCAGGAATTCTCAAATATTTTATAAGAGGATATTTAGAGAATATAATAGGATTTTTCAATGAGGGTAATATCCCACTTCACTAAACATGGTTTTTATTTTTCATATAAAAATGAGTAATTCAAATAAAATATTTGGATTTAGGTCTAATGCAGTGAGTAACATAGTCTATAAATTTTTTTAAAAACTCTTATTCAGCTGACTCACACATAATATTGATTAAATCATCTCTAAGAATCAATTTTGATTCATTCATAGAATAAATTTTAGGTATTTCCTTATAACTACCAAAAAATGTGTTAATATACTTAAAATATCTTATTCATTGGAAATTTTTTCTTTAAATTGTGATATTACTAATGATCTTGACATAAACAGATGAGTTTTAATCTTTTAAGTTTTAGAAAAAAAAAGCGTGGTTTATTTATTCAAATATGTAAATAATGTTTCAAACCTATGATGATATATGTCTTATTAAATTTTTATTCTGATGGAATTTCCTCATGCTCTAAAGGTGTGGAAAAGGGTAATCCTCCATCATACCATCCATTTTATAACATCTCAGCATGACTTGATATAAATCATATAGTTGAATTGGTCACCACATGGCCTCAGGGGAATCTACCCATACACCAGAGGTTGTTGACTAAAAGTGAGGATCTAATGATGGTATGGTGGGGAGACAATACCCTCATAATTAGAGAAACATAGTGGGATGTAAAGAAAAAGAACTATAAGTTATCTAGATGGTGGTGCTCTCATTGTGGAGACTAGGTAATTGTGCTCATCAGTTGTGATGCTTGCTTTAGATCGTCTTGATTATGATTTATCATGGCGACTTTTGATCCCGAATGGGAAAGAATGATCCACGGTTTTGATTTCAAGGAGCAAAATTAAGACGCCCCTCCCATTGACAGACATAGAGGGATAATTTTCGTGAAAGCACTCCAAGGAGAAAACCTATGCAATCTACTACGATAGAAGCCTCACTATGAAAGAGACTTGAGGATGGAAGATAGGTAGTCGAAGACGACCCCGAGGCTCTAAAAAAAGAATGCAGATGTGTAAGTTCTCAGTTATGGGTAGAATTTCATACATTAATGGTGAAAAATCATGGTCAACTACTAAGTTGAAGAGAAAGATTACCCATGTCTAGGGTTTCACCAACTAAAAACTTGTTCCAATAGATATAGGTTTTTTTCATATGCATCTAAGATCCTAGGAATAACTTGATATAATCTAAAAATTAGGGAACCTATAGCTTAAACTCGGTGTGCTAAGGATCTCTGAATTGAACTATACCTTTAACCTGCATGCCTTTTGGAATAATATGGCCCAAATATGGGTTAGACTACATGGTCTGAGCTAGTTTTTCTGACATCCTAAGATCTTGAATAACTTGGTGACCTACTTTGGCACCCCTCTTAAGATCGACCAGCATACCTTAAATGATAAAATTGGAATATACGCTCGATTCATGGTTGAGGTTGATCTGGATTATAAGTGGATGGAGGTCATTTTTTTCAATGCTAAAGACTAAAAAAAAGGTCCGGAATGAATTTGAGTGAATTCCTCCATTCTACAATCTTTGTAAAATTTTTGGTCATTCATTGATGAATTGTAGAGTCATGAAAGGCCAAATTTCGAAACCCAAGTATGATGGATGGAATGAAATTATAAGGGGAAATAAAGAGATGAATATTTCCTTTAACAAGTTGGAAACACTAAAGAAAAATACCATAAATATGGGTAAAGAAAGAAACTCACATGGTAGAGACTTCATGTACAGATTGGGCTATGCATGTTGAGGAAGATAAGGAGGCCACCTTGGACAAAAACATTCAAGAGTAAATTGAGATATTTTTTATGGATTCTTCTGAGCAACCCAATATGGTTTCTTGTGATCATCCCAAATATGACTCGATGTTGGAAGAATTTGAAAATTTAATCTTCTCAAAATCTAGACACACTAATGTAGGTCTTGTAGGTCCACCTAGTGGGATGTTGGTGAATCAAAACTGGAAAATAGTAATCCTCTTCACATAATAGAGCAGTAGGTGTTAATTGATGCCGATAAAGGTGATTGCCTTGCATATGATAATAGGACTCCAGTCATCCACGCATCTGCTACAATCAAGGGCATTGGAGTCTTGTCATCTTTAGAACATGGACATCCTATTTCATGTCATGTGATTTCATCCATTAAGGGCACCATGAACATAGTATTGGAAAACAATAGCTATTATTACACTGGGAAGCATCATGTACTCATTGACCCCACTAATGGTGATGAACACTTCACTGATAATAGTGACCCATCAGTTTCTAATTCTATATCACCAACGAGTGCTGGACATTACTCTGGAAATCCATTGTCACATGATAAAGACACCATGGAGGGCTTTGCTCACAGAACTGATGATGGGAAATCCTTTGGTAAATATGGTGCTTTGGTCCTCCTATATGGAAACATAGGTATGACCCCTAAACCATGCATGAACTTATCTAATGAGGAAACAAAGGCATTGAAAATATAGCCTCATCCTGGTATATGCTCCGATGCTATTTTTTCCCCCTCAGAACCTGTTACTAAGATAAATCAGACCACTTTGAAGGCTGGTACTACTAACAGTTATTCTATTACCCCTAGAAGAAAACATGAAAGGAAATCCACTCTGGATACTTCTCAAATTGATACATGATCCAAGAAGAAGAAGGGCTTGGGTGGATCAAAAATGAAAAAGGGGCATTCTGCCTCTAAAACTAGGTTTTAATGGATTTATTATTCTTCAATTTCCAGTCATCTCTAACCTTGATACTTATAATTTTCTTAAAACATTTCCTTCAATTCATCGTCCTAAAATATTTTCTATTTCCAGACCAAAAATCAACATTTCCGTGAAGTTTAGGCACCTTTGTACTTATGGTTATAATTTTCTCGGTGCTAGCAAAGAGGGTAATTCTATGTAATCACTTTGGGTTTTTTATGATGCTTCAATAGAGAATGTTCATGTTTTTACATGCTCTGAACAAATTTTCACTTGTGATTTTTACCTTAATGGAACACATATTTTTTGCACCATGATTTATTCTAAGAATAGATATCAAGACCATAGGTCCCTTTTTCATGATCTTTGTGGGTTAGATGGAACCTTTCAGGATCCTTGGTTTGTGATAGGTGACATTAATGGTTTTATCTCCTCTTGTGAGAAAATTGGTCTGTCCCATTCGTCCCTCTCCTCAAGAAAATTCATAACTACAATTGAAGATTGTGACCTTGTAGAAATTAACCTCACTGGTTCCAAATTCACACGGTATAGAAGACTCTACAATATGGTTATTGATAGAAACTTGGATAGGGATTCCACAAATATCCCTTATCTAGACACCCGGGACACCATTTCTAGCATCACCCTACCTAAACTCAACTCAATCCAGCATCCCATTCTTATTAGTCTTTTCACTAAAAGGGTTAAACTCAAACTTCCTTTTAGATTTAACAATTCTTTGTATGCTAACCTAGAATGTCCTAATGTTATAAAAATGTGTCGGGACTCTATGATTCATCTTAATGATTATTTTTATTGTGTTACCAAATTAAAAAACCTCAAACTATGTCTCAAAGGTTGGTTTAACGCCAAATATAAAAAATGGAAAAGGACATCTCCAACCTTGAGAATTATCTTATTCAAATTCAAACCACTTCCACCAACTCTGATTTCTACATGGATCCTCATCTTGAAATCAACAATTCTATAAAGCTCAGTTCTCTTCTTACCCTTAAATACAACTTATATAAAAAAAATTTAAAACAAAATGGATTTCTGATGGTGATAGAAATACTAAGTTCTAAAACTCTCTTTAAAGAATCAGAAAATTTGGTAGACCCCTTTCTCTTCTTAGAGACGATGATGTCCTCATTGGCTCTGATGAAGGAATTTCCAATCATGTGGTCGCTTACTTCGATAATATTTTCAATGGCCCAAATATCTATAAGGACCTCCTTCTTGAGGACATTTCGGTTATGGTAAATGAGGAAGACAATGATTATCTTCTTACCATACCCCTTGAACAAGAAATCAAAGACATTATCCTTAGACTTAACACTGATAGTCCCCCAGGCCCTGAGGGATTTAACATTGGTATTTTCCCACAATATTGGTATATTATTCGCACAGATCATTGCAGACTTGTCAGATCCTTTTTTTTTCTAATGGTAATCTTCCTTAAGTCCTTGATGCTCAATTTCTTACTTTAAATATAAAAGTGGACAATTCCATTGAAATTCATATTTTCTATCCTATTTATCTTATAAATTATATTTAAAAAAATCATTTCTAAACTGCTCAGAAATTGAATTTCTACTTTATGCAATAAAATTATCTCTTGGAATCAATTTGGTATCATCTAGGGAAGGACTATACAAGATTTTATTTGCCTAGCCTCTGAATGTACCAACACCCTCAATAAAACCACAAGAGAAGGAAAAATTTCCATTAAACTGGAAATTAGGAATGCCTTTAATACCATTGATTAGGGCTTCATATTCAAAGTCCTTATTTCATTTGGATTTAATGACTCTTTTATCAATATGATACCTCCCTTATTCAATTCAGCTTCCATCTCTATCTTTGTCAATGGTTCCCCTAAAGGATACTTTAAATGATCCAAGGGAGTCAGACATGGAAATACCTTATCTACAATTCTCTTTGATAATCTAGAGGATTACATAAGCAGACTACTCACCCTCCCAGTGGATCAAAACAAGCTCAAACATATTTAGGATGCTAGAAACCTAAATTTTGATTCACATATCTTATATGATGATTACATCATCTTATTCGTCAAAGGCGATAAAAAGAATATTCATAACATAAAGAATACCCTATCTCATTATGAAGAAATCACTTTTCATTCAATAAGCTTGAACAAATCCTATGTTTTCTTTGGAAAAACTTCTCTTCTTCTAGAAAATATAGCATCATCCAAAGTCTTGAATCAAAGAAGGATCTTTTCCTTTCACATATCATAGAGTTATGATATTTTGGGGAAGGCCAAAATCGATGTACTTCCTCAACAATATTGATCAGGTCATAAAACAACTCTCATCCTGGATGGGTAAGTTCCTCTCTATGGCTTTCATGATCTTTTTTGTGAAATATACTACTGTCTCCAAAACATTTTACTCAATGATGGTCTACAAATGGCCTGCAGGTCTTCTAAATAAAATCAATGTTTACATAAAGAATTTTTTTTGTACTTCCATCATTATTGAAAGGAAGCTGGTAACCATCCCATGGGCCACATGATTCAAACCTTTAGAAAAGAGTGGTATAAGCATAAAAAATCTTAGTCTTTTTAATGATTTCCTTCAAGCTAGACTCACCTGAAGGATAATTCGTAACAATTATAACTCCATTGATTTACTAAAAAAGATTCCTTACAAATTTATAGATGGTAAATTTGAACTACATTTATTTTTATATATGTCCCTCCATTAGACATTATTTTTCTAATATTATGAATAATTCTAGGTGGATGGTTAGAATGAACACTTCCCTGAACTTTTGGCTGGATAACTCGTCTATAACCCCCCTTATCTCTATGGTATCCCCAAATTCCTTACCGTAAAATACCAACCCCTATATAAAATATTTTATGCACTCTCTTATCTTAAACATTCTTGATAACAGCATTCATGTTATTGATAATTATTCCTTCACTAATTTTGAGGATTTTCTTATTTGGGATCCTGATCACAATGCTGTCCAAGATTCCAAAAGTTTCAATAATCATTATATCTCAAACTCTAATATCGATTTTTGTTGGTTAAAATATTTTTTCAAACCCGAGATTAAACCCTCAAGAGTTACTCTTATTTGGCATCTTTCCCACAACTGTGTTTCCACAATGGTTTTTCTGCAGTCTTATGGGGTAAAACTTTGCTCCAAGTGTCCTTATTGTCATCAGCACAGACAAAATACTAACCATTTTTTCTTCTCTTGTGGTACAACCTCTCCTCTTTGGAATTATATTTTTGTCATATTTGATTACAGATGGTTACTCGTTGACTCTATTAGATCTTAATTAAAATTATGTGTGGAACTAGATTCCTCTCAATAGATCAAGAACCTATTCCTAGCCGTAGTTGCTGAACTTCTCCATGTGATCTAGTATGAAAAAAATTCTGTTATTCACAAAAGTTTCTCATCCATTATTAATGCAGGTAAGACATGAATTCTCATTGCCATTAAGGATTCTACATCGATCTAGAAATCTCATTGAGACAACACGGTTGGAGACTTTGAGATCCTTCTTCGACATCAGATAGAAGGACTCTACACACAAACATAGTGAAATTTTGAGATATTCTGGAAATCCCCACTCCCAGGATGGATCAAAGTGAATGTGTATGGTGCCTCGAAAGGCAACCTGGGTCCTTTGGGTTATTGTGGTATCTTTAGAGACTACCATGTTCAGTGCCATGGGTGCTTCTTTGGAAACTGTGGTATTGCATCCTCTCTGTAGGCGAAAATGATGGGTGTGATACACGTCGTTTTATTTCCATTAAAAAGGGATAGAACAATATTTGGATAGAAAGTGATTCAACCACTATTTTCCATGCTCTTTGGGAGGGTGTGGTGTATCTTTCCTTCCCACTGACCACTCATTGGATGAACTGCCTTGATTCGCTTATAGGATCTAACTTCATTACCACATATTGCTTTCGTGAAGCAAACATGGTTGTGGATGATCTTAATAACAAGGGATTCAACCAAGGATTAACGTTCAAGGATTCCAAGCCTGTAGATATTCTCCCCATTTAATAAAAATATTGTAATAAGATTCTTTATATCAGACTCATGTAATTTCCCTTTCTCCTTTTTTGAATAAATTGTGTCTCGATCTTTGACTGATGGACCACCTTCTTTCAAAAAAAAGTGTAACATAGAGGTATAAGAATAAATAATAAAAAATTAATATAGGAATCCTTATAGATAAGGATAGAGGAGTGAAAGATAAATATGATATCTAAGTAAAAGTAACGACAACAAATAATATAAAACTATGCATAAATGTCTATATGATGCTACAAAATCCAAATGAATGAAGCAATACAATATGTAATGTGATAAAAATAGTACCTAAACAAGGAAAAGAATAAAAATACCCAAGGGTGATCTGCATGAGAATATTTACTACTAGCTCAGTTAAGTGCTCCAAATATCCCATGTAAAATTCACAACACAAGAAATAATCTAGGGACCTGTGAACATGGGGTATGCTTGGGTACCCTAGTGAAATGGTGGCCCGATCAAGGAGTTAGATAAACTCAGTAGGCCACCACCAATGACATATAAAGAATAATCTAGTCTATGAGTATAAATACTATAGTTTGGTGGTATAATAATTTAGCTAAAGATAAATAAATCGATAAAAGTAACGAGTCATGCGCAAGTTCCCCAAGGACACATGGCCGACTGTACCTTCTTTGGCACAAGATAGAATAGTCCAAACTATAACCATATATATACTGATCATATATATATAATACATATACATTTATATTCACTATATATGTTACCAAATTTATATTCATATACATGGCAACTAGAAGCGAGTTAGACCTCAGGCGTAACTCTAGCTTCCATATCTATCATAATGAACCAATGGGTCCAGTAAGGGTATATTCTTGGAATAACATATGAATACAAGACATCCATCCCATCAATAAAGATGGTGGGGTGATTCATCATGACCAACACCATAAATAAGGGAATATAGAATGTCATTCCCATCTCTCAAATAAAAGTATTGCAGTGTGAGACATCATGCCCAACACCTAATGTATGGGTGGATGAAACACCATTCTCAATAAGTCCCTTAATCTTTTTCCATAGACCATTTATATGGTCTAATAATATAAAAATGATGGATTTCATCCAAATCATTTATAATCATTTAGACCAACTTAATCGTGGGAGTAACAATACATATAATCTATTTTCCTGATTATGAAACCTATGGAATCATAATACCACCAACTTCCATTAAACTAAATTGAACTATATAAATTAAAAAACAATGAATTTTCATTTTAAAAAAAATTAAGGCAATGTTTATAAACATTCTATGACCTAATAAAAGTATAAGTAAATAGGGTCATTCCCACTTTTCATTCCCATATAGGCTATAAGTTTCATTATTTAGTTCATTTAATCCTCATAAATATAAGTACAATGTGAGTTTTCTGTAATAGTTAACACCATACATTCAAGAGGTATAAATTAGACCTTGATAATGTGGAGTCCACACCCAAATTAACATGTTCATTGAGTAAAATATGTTTTCTAACCCTTATGTGGTGGTTTCTCCATAGGGATATAATATTGTGTTGGGAAACACCCTTTCACCTTTCAATATGATCAATTTGTTACATTTTTTAAGGCATTGCACCTCATTGAGGAGATTCATTAGGAAGTAGAAAACTAATTAAAGGAATTCAAGGGAAACAACACTAAGTGTGGTTAAAATTTGGGGACCCAAATCATTAACCATTCCAATTAAATATTGAAGGGATACTAGAAATAAGGAGTTTTGTTTTTAAAATTAAATATCACATTTAACAGGCATTATATGGAAATTTCAGTGCGGGACACAGTGGAGTACATTATAAATTGATGAAACATGAGGAAAAATATTTATACCACCTACCATATACTAAGGGTGGTCCACAAGTCCTATATCAAGGTTTGATTTTGTCTCATTAGAGAGAAAATTAAGGAACAAAAAACACCATAAAAAAGGAAAATTAGCTCAAACAAAAATAGCACATATGATGGAGAAATAAAAAAATGAAGGGGGAATTTGGAGTTGTAGAAATATGTAGGGATACAATACAATCCATATGGTGCTCTAATTGGATTCCTTATGAAGGATATTAGACCATGCGTTGAAGAAGCAGCGGAAGAAACCACAGAGGGGAAACTATGCACGAAGGAGAAGAAGAAGATGTGGGGATAGGAGAAAAAAATGGATTGAGGATAAAAGGGTAATTTTCACCCATTAATGAGGAACATGGTTTCGAAAAACTTTTGATAAAACTTTGTGCTAACTGTTCTAGAGCCACTTCCCAAGGAGTCCCAAATGGTTCATGTGCACGGTTTTGGGAAACTGTGTGCAAGTCATGAATTTCCCCAATATCATGAATCTATAGAAAATTGCATGGATCTCTAGATCCTCCAGCATGGTTATACTAAATCATATAGGACCTCCATCTCTGCTGGATCAACATCATGATTTTCATTTGGGCCGTATTGTTTTTGACAAAATTTGTGCCCTTTTTAGCCTTCCTGGATTTTTATTGTTCAGGGTTTGGTGCTCATAAAACTCAATGGAACCCCTGATACACCTGTTGGTCCTCAAACCAATTATAAAAACAACACATTTAAGTGTTTTAACTCTCATAATTCCATTCTAATTATCATTTTTTGAAATATCCATTCCAAAAATAGGAATATTTCTAATTCCTCTTGAATTTTTTCCCAATCCAAGAATGTTAGATGTTACAACCATCCCACCTTAAAATTTATCATCCCTATGAAGAATTGGGTAAATATAGAATACAACACCTCACATACTCAGGTTATGAATTTCTATCAAAATGTTTAAATTGTGTTTCAAAACACCCAACACACCACCAACCATCAATTTAGACAAATGGTATGTAAGACATTAAAACTTGATCCAATGATCATACATAAAAATAGAGCATCAAGACATCATTTACCTGATCCTATATTACACGAAACACGATCATGTCATTGTTTTGTAATAACCTGGACTATGACACTCCCAACCATAGGTTTTATCATTTCATGTCCAATTTTGAATCATGGTATCACCACTATCGGAATTTTCCCTCTAGGAACTCTCATATCATTATAACAATGTTCACAAAACACTTTCTAATTTAGTCTTAGAGTAGTTCCCAATTAACTTCATTTAGTCTGGTTCAGCAGAACTTTCTATGAAAATCATTAGCCAACATTCACATTTCACCTATTTTATTCTAATGGAAATCATGAAATGGTTCCTTACTGATCGTATTCATCTAAAAAGAAGAAAAACAATTCGATCCACACTCATCCGACCATTCTAAAAACTAGTCATCTTAGACGACCAACATATTTCAAGAACTATATCTCAATACCATTAAGATATGTACCATGATATTTACTTTGATAATTCTCACTAAAGATCCTAACTAGATCCCAGTGACTTATCCTTCCCAAAGGATCACTATGTTGTCATGTCCCAGCTTGAATGTGGGAATACAACAGATCAAGTAAACTTGGATCATTACATAATGAACGAAAATAGTCCAGAACTAATGAAATTATAGGGTAGCTTCTAAATCAACCAATGGATTACATGGAGATATTCCAATGTATTCCATAATTCGTTGTTAAATGTTTATATATCGTTACAAATCTGAAATGTCCACCCATCGAGAACACTAACTAAGTGCAATGAATGTCATGTCAATGAGAAAATAGTCGATTTCCATGAGTCCATCAAAGGTGTTCCTACTTGGGAACCCAAGTATCACTCAAGACTATCCATGCTTCTAAGAACAAACATCTGTTAGAGGCATAACCCTCATAGAGTTCACTTACCAATCCCAATGGAATATAAAATTTAGTGAGGCATAAAACTAATGCTCTCTCATTGAACCCAAAATGATATCAAAATATGGGATACGATAGTCTCTAGATAAAGAGTACATTATGAGGATTTTGAAGATTTATAAGAAAACCTCATACAGTATTTCTACATCAAAAAGAAATGTCTGTATGGTCGAAACCATCCTTATCAAACTATGAATGTAAAATGACTGTAAAACCTCCATAGGTTGACTTCCATAGAAAAGATAGGATACTCCAGATAACACATGGGAATTACCCAATAAGGATTCCCTTACAATACTAAAAAAAATGACTTTAATAGCTTTGCCCTTTATTTGTGCTAGAAAAAAGTATTGATAAAGGATCCTTATATCAGTGCTAAAACTGGCGCAGATAAAGGGTCCCTTTTATTAGTGCTTCTCTCTAGCATTGCTAAAAGACACCTTTTATCAGAACATTTTTAAACGATGATAAAGGGTTCCATTTATCAGTGCATTATTTTCATCAAACATTAAGGATTCATTTATCAGTTTTTTTAGAGATGATAAAATTCTGAATAAACTTAAATAATTAAATAAAAAATCATTTTATTAAAAAATTATTATTGTTATTAATTAAATAAATTTTGATAAAAGTTACCAAATTTTTTATACTATATATAAAATATAAATACAAATAAATAGTTTATATTCAATATATTGATATATATAAAATTTAAATTAAACCACTAAAAATTAAAAATCTGAAAATTGATAAAAATATTAAACATTTTATTAATTAAATAATTATTGGTAACGATAGCAAATAGTATATATTCAATATATATATATGTGTGTGTGAATGAATATAAATATGATTTTTATAATAAAAAATATTTATGCTTTACATTAAATAGCGATATATATTCTGAATAATGGTTTATAATTAAAAAAATTTAGGAATTAAAAATACTGACTAATTGTATCTCATAATTGATATAATTGAATTTCGTTTTATTTTTCAATTTAACATAATTATCCAACATATTATATATATTTCACATATACGTAATTAATTCATTTTTATATACAACGCGTTCACACAAATATTTTTTTGGGGAATTTAATCAATTCCTATTATTTATTTTATATATATTTACTTACTATATATGCTTAAAAATTTTCATTATTTATTCATCTTTATTTGAATAATATAAATATTTTTAATGATTTATATTTAATTCATCAAATTTATCAAATATTTCAAAAAAATTAAAGTGGACTCATTTTTATTTATTTAATTCTACTCCTTTTAAACATGAACATGCTTAAGATAAAATATTCCCCAATAATGTTAAAAATATATTTGTAAAATAACATTTATAAACAAATATATTTATAATTTTATATTTACTAATTTTAAAATTTTATAATTTTTAATAAATAAATAATATTTTCTGAAAAAGTATTTATATACTTATAAATATATAATTATACATAATTAAATAATTAAAAAAATTATAATACATATATTTAAATAATGAATCTATTTACCACATTAATATATATATATGTATTTATTTATTAATTATAAATATATATAATGATATAAATATTATTTCTTAAAAAGGTGTCTATATAATTATAAATAATTAATTATATATTAAAATAATTATAAAATAATTATTTTTTAAAAATTTTTATTATATGTATTAAATTTATATATAATAATTATACTTTCTTTAAGAAGGTGTTATTTTTTTTAAAATATATTTTTTTTATATAAAAGCGCTTTTTTACTACTAATAAAAATGGATTTTATCAGGGATTTTTTAGCGCTGATAAATCCTGATCTTTATCAATGCCAAAAAAAGTGTTGATAATGAATCATTTTATCCACGATTATTAACATAACACAGATAAAAAGTTTCTTTATTAGTTCTTTTTTGGAAGAGCTAAAAAAATTTCTCTGGTCTTTTTTAAGAATCATAACCATCTTGAACTAATTCACGATATCTGATGTTCTATGTGGAAGCTAGCAATTATTTGTGCAACTTGTTTTTGAATCCAAGCTCAAATTGAGTCATAATTCAACGCTCCAACTATTCCAAGGCTTGAATCCAAGGCTAGAGGGATTCAAGGGTCAAACAAAACCAAGGCTCAAATGAAATCCAGGTTTTTTCATATCTCTATTGACCCTCAGTTATCCATTTAACCCTCTAATCCCACGTTTGTGAATCCCAACAATTCTAGTTACACTATCCTATAACAAAAAACTAAAATCCATTGTTTTTTAGTTATATTGAAGTATTTTCATCCCTGATAACGTGTAACTCTACTTGGGAAAACATTACTAATATGTGACTTGAAATATATCACACCCAATGTTGGGTCATGTTATTGTGAGATATAATAGGCTCTTTATACCTATATTCATAGACATCTTACTCTTTTCAATCCTCTTAATTCGAAAAGTTCATCTATATAGGGATCGTGGTTTTGATTAATTTGGAATATTCCATTACAACTCACTTGGGGACCACTTTTTCCTATTTTGGTTGAGAAATAAATGTGTTATTATTTCCTTGACTCACTTATAAACCAAGGAAAAAATTTCACCAATCATTAAAATCTTGATATAATACATCATATGATCCACATAACAAATTCATTGTACATTTTCAAATCCTCAAATATTATTTATTCAACATGAATGAGTACCAACATCCTTTATCCCTCTTGATGTTGAGGTTGTGATCAACTCTACCTTGATAAAAACCAACCCTTCCAAAGTATTGATCCGACCATAAATACCATGTCCTCAATGATTTATTTATCTTATAAAAAAAATTCTTTAACTGTAACACATTTCTCTCTTTTCCATCCATAATAAACCCATCTGGTTTCTCAATGTATACTCCCCCTTAATAATTTCATTGAGTAACAATGATTTGACATCCATTTTGTTGTACTTTTAACTGAATTTGAACATAAATATCCAAGAAAATTAAACTATTTTCTAAATAGGCTGTGAGAGTAATGTTATCATAAATATAAATTCAATTTATCTAGGTTTTCCCCTTATACGCTATCTATTCATTATGTTGAGCCACTTTTCCACAATCAATTTGTTTGTTACTGAACACCCACTTGGTTCTCATAACATTTATATCTTCTATCTTAGGAGGAATTTCTCATGTCACGTCATTTTTATTTTTATCAAGCTCTTCATGAATTTATTTGACCTAATTATAATCATTATCAACCTCTCTAAATGATTTAGGCTATACTCTATAAAAATGAGGTTTTTTATAGAGTCTTACTCCTTCATGTTTTCACTAAAACTATCTGATCACCAATGACATTTTATTCATTCATTTTATCCCTTTATGTATTTCTGGAAGTTGATAATCACTCATCATTTTATTCCTAACCATGAATAGCTTATTTTGAATCTACCTCAGCCCCGTGTGCTCCCCTGTGCTACTCAATTCAACATTAATTCCCTTCCATGATTCATCATTATTTTAATAATTAATTTTCTCCCCGATATAAATAGTAAAAAATATTTCAACATTATCTTTTCATCATAAAAACATATCAACCCACACTTTTAAGTTGGTATTTTATTTTCTTGTTATCTAATATGATTAATTTTTCACTACTGCAAATTATTTTCTTCTTTCAAACAAACTTTCAAACAAAAAATTACCGACCCCAAATCAAAAAATGGGTTGGAAACTTTTCTATACCACTATAAAAATATAGTTATCATTGAAAAGATAACCCACTCATTAATACTTATTCAAAATCAATTCATTTCTTTTATTACTCATATAATAAACCTAATGAATGTTTTACTTTAATTAGTCTAAAAATATATCATTCTTTAACATTGCCTTTTAGTTCCACCCTTGGGAATCTCTTATTAAAATCCTTGTAATTCTCACAAATGGGGGGTGTTACCCCTTTTAAAGAACCTAATATAGTATAACATTCTTCCTAAACAGTTCCATATCTCAAATAGTAATTATTCCAATTTGTTTCTTGGAACTCATCCACTATCTCTTTAATGTTTCTTGTATTATATTGACCAGTCTTCATCATATGGATGACTACTTCTTTGTGTATTTGAAGAAGCATAAGTTCATGTCCAATAGAGATGGAGGATAAGTATTTAATATAAATTTCAATGATAACTTTTCTGAATATGAGCTGATGAGAATGAAAATTATATATAACATTCACCTTTGGATGAATTCAATGCATAACAGCTACCATAGTAGAGTAATTCTTTTCATAAATTCAATTACCAATTTTCATAAAAGTAAACTGAAATTCTTTGAAATAATGAAATACTTAGGTTCCCTTTTTATAATTATATATAACATTCACCTTTGATAATGAATATATTTTGTTTATTTTTTATTTATTAGAAAAAATTATTATTTTATAAACCCAATAGTATATATCTACATTCTCTTGGATGATTAAAAGCATAAATCAAATGTATGTTATTTTCTCCTCATCCTCATAAATTGTTGATTAATTGTTTTGTGAGATTTATTTCCATTTTTTATCATTATTTTTTTCTTGCCTATCAGTATATCCAAATGATCATAAATGTTTACATATTAAATTTATTATCTATATAATTAATTTATTGATACATATATATGATTAATTTATTTATTTTTTAGTATTACTCATATAAAAATTTTATTATTATACTAGTGGATTATTTTTTTCGAGTCATTGTGGTTTTTTCGAAACATCTCAAGCTCAGGAGGGATTGGAATTTTATCGTAAAACTGAGATAATGTCAATAATGAAATATTTCATGAATGAATAAAACCACCAGTAAAAGACGAAATCCTATAACTTATTTAATTAATTTATTCATCATTTTATTTACTATTTGTAATCTAATTTCATTATAATTTTTATCAAATACTTATTTTGTTATTTAAAAGATATTTTGGGAAGTCATATTTTATTTCAAATATCTATAACATGCCACAAAAGAGATAAAATGTTTCTTTCTCCTAATCTAACTACATTTTTCATTTTCATTGCCTTTATTTTTCGAACATCCAATACATCATAGGATTTGATGTTTTTATCCCAAAACCCATTTTCATTTTTGAAATCTATAAGATTAGAGGAAACTCATGCTCCAATTAGGGTCAATTATCATGATATAATGGGCACATGAGCTTCCTCTTCTCTTTTAACTATCAACAACAAGAAAGGTTTTCTCAGGCAAGAACATCGAGTCAATATGTTTTGATTGAATTTTGTCATATAAAGAAAATAGAAACATTGTATCATTCAAAGTTAGGATTTTTTGAGACTATAGGATGTGTAAGAATCATCTCCACCACAATCTGACACACAGTGTGACTGGTATGACTCCAAGTGCCTCTTTTTATTTAAAATTGACATTAATTTTATTAAAAAGGACAACTAACATACTCAAAACTGATAAAAAAATATTTTTATTGTTTTGATACATTATGGAAATGATCCATTAGTAATTTGAGAAAATTATGAATTAGCTTCACCACAATTCAACACATAGTGTGACTGCTAGGACACAATGTGTTTATTATCAGTTTAAATTTGATAGTTTAGTTCAAAAAAATCACTAACTAAAACAAATCACTATGATTTTCTTGAAAATATCTTATATTGATTCATAATTAATTTATGATGTGTAGGAATTATCCTCACATAAAACCGATACATGATGTGATTGGTATGATTCACAGTATGTGTTTCTAATTAAAAATGACATTTAGTAAAAATAATATTTACACAAAGTAATTGAAAAACATTTAGATTGTTTTAATACTTTAGGAAAATGATCGATTATTCATTTTAGAAATTTAAAAAAACATATTCACCTTAATATGGTACAAAATTTGACCGGTATTACTCTTAGTGTTTTTTATTTAAAATTGATATCAGATTAAGTAAAAAGGACAACTCACCTACTTAAAACTAATAAAATGAATTTGAATTCTTTTGATACTTTAGGTAAAAGATTTATAGGCCATTTGTAACCTAATGTAATCAATCACACCTTAATCTAATAAATTATGTTCTTGGTATGTCTCAATATGTTTATTATTAGTTTAAAATTGACTGATTATTTAAAAAAATCACTCATTGAAAACTGAGAAAATGAACTCGTATTTTCATGATAATTTAGTTAATCTAAATATATTTTGTTTGTTACATGTATAAATGATTCTCACATAAAACTGATATAGAATGTGATCGGTATGATACATTGAGCATATTTCTAGACTAAAAATACATTTTAGTAAAAAAGAAAAAGGGCATACACACAACCATTAAAAACATTTAGATTGTTTGAATACTTAATTAAAATGATACATAATCCATTATTGAAGTGTCAGAGTTAAATTCACCTCAATAAGAATCATGGTGTGAAAGGTATAACTCTATTTATATCTTTTTATTTAGAATTGACATCATTTTTAGTGAAGAGGAAAACTGGCGTACTAAAAACCATGAAAGAATATTTACATTTCTTCGATACTTAAGAATAATTATACATATGAAATATTGACATTTATGAATAAGAATCACCTCAATACAATCAACATTGTGACCGGTATGACTCTATGTGAGTCTTTTTATTTAAAATTGACAACAATTTTTGTAAAAAGGACTAATGAACTACTCAAAATAGAGAAAACACATTCTCATTGTTTTTTATATTTTAGGGAAATGATTTATAAGTCATTTGTGACATGTTGGAATCATAAATTCCTCAATATGATACATGATGTTATCGTTATGACTCAATGTGTTCATTATTAGTTTAAAATTGGAATTTTACTTCAAAAAGTGCCACTCACTGAAAACTAAGAAAAAAATCTCAGATTTTCTCGATAATGTTGGAAAATAAATCATAAGTCATTTTTGATGTGTGTAAATTGGTATCACATTAAACCGACACATGATCTAACTAGTATGAGTTAAAGAGCCTGTTTTTAGTTTAAAATTTCATTTTAGAAAAAAATACATGTGACGTACTCAAAATAAAAAAAACATATTTGGACTATTTTGAATAATTACGGAAAAGATACATAGGTCATTTGAGATATGTAGTAATTAGCCTAACCTAAATATAATTTGTAGTGTGATTGGTATGAATCTAAGTTCATCTCTTTATTTTATAAGTCTAATATAAATTTAAAGCATGCATCTCATCGATAAAACAGAGAAAATAATCCTAAATAGTTTTCTCACCATTTTATCTATTGTTACATAATTAGTTTCCTTGTCATTTTTATTTTATACTTATTTAGTTATGTTTCAAAAAGATAATTCTTAAAGATGAACAATAAATGGTGTGACATGAAATAATTGACCACAACATATTCTAATACATAATGTTCCGCGTGTGACTCAAAGAATAGTTTAAAATTAACACTTTTTGTTAATTTCTTTCTTTATAATGTTACTAAAATAAGAATTTTTTTCTTAGACTAGGGAATTTATTTCTCGAGCAAGGGTTTGGATCAAAAGATTAAGGAAGTCTATATTTTTTATTTATGAAATAATTTGAACTTAAATACTTTTATTGACTAATGTTTTAAATTTATATAACATACGTTTTTATTCTTTATTTGTTTTCAGAATTTTATTTCATTTAAATTCAATATCCACGCATGATTTTATGAATTTTTTGGTGTTTTTTGGGTTGTGGTGTACTGTTATTGAACACCAAACAAGTGATTCATTGTTATATTGTAGCACTCTAGTATTCCCCTTTATCTTCACTTCAACAAGAAGAGATAAAATACTAGGGGATTTAATCTCACTCCTGTAGTCATCACATATCTAGCACTAGTAAAGGAAATTTTTAGTGATGTTAAATATTATTTTTTAGAAGAGTTACCACCCTATTAATCTAGTGATTTTCAACCATAAGCACTTAAGTTTATCCATAAATAACGGCATTTATAACGATTTCATACAAATCCAACAATTTCAACTTTGTGTTTTCTTGAGAGAACCAATTCGTTCCCAGCAAACTAGCCTCATGGGTATTCAAAATTAGTACAATCCATTATTAAATATCCTTACTGTTTGTGTTATTTATACTAGTAAGAACACATATTAAAACACGTTAAACATGACACTCCATGCCTTAGGAGTGTCCTAGTCATTAAAATGAGATGAAAATTAGCCCCTCATTTTTATTGTGACCTATATTTACATTATACATATGTGTGAAACCCCTCCTAATTTACAAGCACGCACACTAAAACATTAGGTACATAGGCCAAAACGAACATGAATTGCATGTCAATATAGACAATCCACTTTTAAATTCCATCGATGTATTGGGACAAGTCTTATTTTCATTAATTCCTAGGTCACTCTACCTCAGAGATGACAGGTGACCAAAGTGTAATAGTGCAAGGATTGAATGACTATCAACAAATTTAAATGGTTCATAGTACCATTTAGCAACTAGATGAGTATCTCATGTACCAAAAAATACTACCCCAAGGTTTTAACATCAAAAAAACATGAATTAAACTATCCAAAGGATTATATTCCTTCGGCAAACAATAACTGATGATCCATATAAATAATTAGCCCAAATACAAAGTATACCATATGAATTTAATAGAGGATTACAACCACCCAATTTATCCAACACTGTAAAAGAAATAATGTCACACGGCCTACTAAGAAGTTAACCATTCCCATTGAATATCAATCATGCTAAACTTAAGCATTAATTTTTGCGCATTCCCATAATGACGTTCAAATTAATGAATGAACACCAGTATGAAAAAGGTGCCATTTTAGTAACTAAATGTACTACTTAGGAAAACAACATCAAAATAGTAACAAAAATAAAAAATGATTCACATGCATCTAGAATGAAATATAAATTATCGACCCTATAAAGGGGTTATTCTTGAAAGGTCACTAGGACTAAAGGCCTTACATTTATGTTTGATCATTAAAAGGAGGGCCTGTAGGTAACGATCACATTCCAATTTCATGTAAACTACCCAAGATATTGTTTAATCTACCCATGGATTAGTGTCATTCCATGAAATCCATTGTGGTTCTATTGTTATGGTATTTCACTACTTCAAATTTAGATATTTAAATATTCCATGTCTTGGTTGTATATATAATCAGGAAATAGTCATAAGAAAAATGTATCTGGTGCCTTATTTAGCTAAATCCAGTAGGAAAACATGTATGTTTTATCAAACATGCTTTTAAACCATAATTACTTAACTAACATCATGTAATAATTATGAAATTTATCACCTAAATTAATTTTAATCATTCAATTTATCCATAAGTATTTTAATGTGGGCTTAGTTAAAGAAAATTTCAATTCCAATCTATTATGGAAAACACCTTTTAGGTTGTAATTGGAATTTTAATTAGCTAATACCTCATATAAGTATAACTAAAAAAAAGATAAAACTTATTTGATTAATTAATGAGGGGACTGGTCATGTAAGATGCCAATATGAACTTATATGTAAAATCGTATAAATAGTTTCATACACTTCAAATAACCATTCCTATATCATATGAACATACCCCCATGGGGTTAAATACTAAAGCATAAAAAATAAGGTCAAATATATGTGTCCCATCAAACTATCCTGATCCATTTAAAATAAACCCATCATACATAAAATATTATTATTTTTGAAACACCCTTAATGGATTTATCAAATATGATGCATGCCCCAAATGACCAGCTTGTGAATGTTGAGCAATTAAGAATTTAGTCATATGGGTCATCATGCCCCATTGATTTAGTCACAATCCATTATAAAGGAATCCTATTAATTTTAGTTCATATTTTTAATAGAAAAAATATTTACAATAGTCTCAAAGTTTATCATGATTTTATATAATGGTTCAATTATATAGGGTTTTATCTTCCAAATTATAAAGGACCCATTAACTTTATAGACTAAAAATTGGTTCCAATTTAATCACAATGATAAATGTTTCATCACATGTAACCAAGGGTTCATGGATCAAACAAGTACCAATTGGTTAGTAAAGGTGTCACCATCAATCTATGTGGAAAACACCATTTTCATTTATTCTGGAAACTTATCAACCAATTGTATATTTAATTTCTAAATAATAATGTTATCGCAATAAGTACTACAAATAAACATGGTATCTTAATACTTATGTAGGGAAACTTTCCAGAAAGGTACGAAATCAATATGAAAATTCTCATAGAATTAATTAATATAATTATATAATCATAGTAAAAATATAATCATGATAAATATATATTAGGATCATGTTGTAGAATACAAACCCATTAAATGAATCCCACACCATTTATATAAACAATAATCCAAAATAAATACCTAACATGTCATAAAAAGTATGTTACAAAAATATAATACATGGTACATTGTAAGTATGAAAATAAACACATAAGGAACCTTCAAAAATATCAAATATCCTAGAAATTAAATCTACATGGAATGGAATATGCATGACAAGTGAATCTCTATTTTCTTATACTGATGCTTGTAATACTAATTTCTTGCTATATTGAGACAATGCTAATATACCATAAATCTCATAAATCATTAAGAAGAAAAATTTCCCCCAATCACTGAATGTAAAATCAAAATAAACTGTTACAACAAATAGCATGAAAAACTAATGCATCCCTCAACACTTGGTGTGTTCCCTGTACTTGGGTTGATCACTCCCATGCCTCAAAATTGACCAAGAACTAATACACTCTTAATATCCTATCTAAAAATTTTAAAAATATTAACGAAAGGAAATGAAAGACTACGATACCACTTTTTAACATCCTTACTCGACTGACTATAAATCTAGTAGCCAAATTGTTTTCCACGTGGCCTCCAGCACACCTCCACATATGCCTGAGGATACTGAATATCAAAAAGGGTATAATGATGGTATGATGGGGATATTATACCCTCATATTAAGAGTATCATAGCAGTAAATAACAAATAATCAATATTCAATAGTGGAATCAATATAAACAATGACAGATTAGTGGAAGATAAATAAAAAAATAAGTAAAAGTGGCCATGAACAATAATATTCAACTATGCATACATTTTCGTATGATTTTAAAAATTAAAAAATTAGGATGAAACATAATAGGAAATGAAATGTAATACAGTACATGAAAGATGAAAATGTATAAAAATATCTGAGGGTGATATCAACGAGCATCTAGATTACAATCTGAGCCCTATTCTCCAAAGATCCCATGTATAATGCACAACACAAGAAATAATCCATAAATCAGAGAACATGATGTTTTCTTGGGTACCGCAGTGCAATAAAGTCTCGATCAAGGATTGAGATATATATAGTCGATCACCAAAAATAGTTTTTAAATAATAATGAAATCTATGAGTATAAATACAGTAGTTTATAGTTATAATAATTGATTTTAATAAAAATAAATAGATAAATGTAACAAGTTGGGATCAGGTTCCTCAAGGACACCTATCCAACCATCCATACATCAGCCTAAGCCAGAATAGTCTAAACTATAACCATATGTGTAATAATCATATATTTTTATATATGTGTGTGTATATACACTTTATATGTGAGAAACTTTATGTAAATATACATAGAAACTATGTCCTAGCTATAACCTAGGTGTAACTCAGGTAACCATGTCTAGTTTATGAGAAAATGGATCTAAAAAGTGTGAATTCCCCAAATCTCATATTAATGTGAGGCATATTTCCTTTCACATGAGATGGTGGGTTGTTTCATCATCCCCAACACCTGAAAAAAGGGTGTGTGGAATGTTATGCCCATTACCTGAATAAAATTTTAATAGTGTAAGTAATCATGACCGGAACCCAATGTAAGGGAGTGTGACACACCAGGCTCAGCAAGCCCCTCAACCATTTTCCAAAAACCATTTTCATGGTATAATTATATAAACAATGATGGATTTCTTCTAGTTTATTTTTAATCATTTAACCCAACTTATCCTTGGGTGTAAAAATACATATAATATATATTCATAATTATATAACACAAGGTGTGGCCATGCCACCCACAATAATTCAAATAAATTAAACCATTTAATTTCAAATAAAATAAGTCAAGTCCAATTTCAAATAAAAAGAAACTTTTTGTTTATAAATATAAATTGACCCAATATAAGTACAAGGAAAGAGGGTTATCCCACATACCAATCCCACACAATCTATTAGTTTTATTATACGGCTCATTCAATCAGCAAAAATATATGGTCTAGGTGAACTATCCATAACAGTTAACACCATGCATGAAAGATATATAAATTAGGTCATGGTAATATGTTGGCCACACCCAAATCAATAAGTCAAATTAGTAAAAGTGGGTGGTTAGACTTTATGGTGGGGTACTTATAGAATTTTATAATATATTGGAGGGAAACACCATTCCATATTTCAATTTAATAAAATTAAGTTTTATGATACATCACACATAATTAATGGATTTTATTAGAAAATTATTATTAAATTAAAGGAATTCAAGGTACACACCCTTATAGGAGGTTAAGATTTTTCTTCCTTGACCTCAAAACAATAAATTTACATATGCAATAGATATTAGAATTAGGGTTTTAGGTTTTACAAATTAAATATCACATTTAAGAGGTGTTACATTTAAATTATATCATACAACGCAATTAAATAATTTAAAAACCATTGATTCCAAAGGAAAATGTATTAGACCACCTACCTTATTTCAAGGACTATCTACATATCCAATATGAGGTTTTATTTGGTTTTTTTCAAGAGAAAATGGAGAAATAGAAGAATAACTTGAAAATAGGTTGAATAGGTCACACACAAATAGTGTAAAAGATGGAGAAATAAAGGGAGAAATGTGTTTATTGAATTAATATAAATACAAATGGCTATACAATGCACATGTTGGTGATCAAATAGGAAACCGGATGAAGGATATTAACGCGTACCTAGGAGGGGAAGAATAAGAACTCACGAAGGGGGTATTGTGTATGGAGGATGATAAGAAGAATAGGGGAGAAGATAAATTATTGGAATGATGGGAAAGGGTCATTTTACCCCATTTAATGAGGAACATGATTTCTTAAATATTATTTCTAAATTTTGTGCCAATCATGATTGAGCCACTACCCAAGATGGATGTCTACATGGTTTATGCACACAATTTTGGAAACTGTGTGCATGTCATGATTTTCCCCTCTGATAAGAATCTACAATAACCCAAATAGTAATTCAGGTCCTCCCTCACACTTATACTAAACCATCTTGAACCTCAAACTTGACTAGATCAGCCACAAGGTTTCCAATGGGGGGAACATGGTTTTAGACTAACCGTGCTCCCTTGTCAGCCAACCCGGATTTGGAGGTTTTGGGGTCTGGTGCCCCCTAAACTTTGTGGATAACTTGAGACAACTATATATCCATAAAACATGTCTAAAAACAATAAATTTAATGGTTTCATGTCTCATAATTTGATTCCAAATATCATTTTTTAAAATGAACCATCCGCCAAATGGAAAAGTTTAAATTCTCTTGGAATTTTAACCAAATCTAAAACAGAAGACATTACAAATTTTTTGATACTAAAGACTACATTAGAAAAATAATTTTTGAAAAACATTATTGTGTAATTATTGTGTTCATTTATACTATAATGGTTTTTAGTACTCCATCCCACATGATACTTGTGGATGATATCATTTTATTTTCCCAATGTGGTGAAAAAAATCAATACTACAAGGAAATATTTGAGAAATATGGAATTATTTCATTAATGAAAATTAATTGATCTAAACATAATTTTTTTAATGGTAAATGTATTTCATAATATAGAATGCATGGAATTTTTAACCTTCAAAACATAAATAATGTAATTTTTTCTTTTGATCACATTGTGGTCCCTCTGTTTTTGGGAAAACAAAAGGCCTCATATATTACATAGATTGTGTCTACCGTGAATCAATATCTCTAATATTATATTGGAAAAACCATTATCAGGCCTTTTTGAGTTTTTTTTTGTGAAATATATCATTTTTTGAGTGACAATCCACTCTTTTATATTGAATACGTTTCCTCTTAGAGCACTCACCAAGATTAATTCTTCTATAAATAAATTTCATAGGATGTGGTGGTATTATAGAGAGGTTTTTTCACTATAAAATGATATGATTATTCAAACACTATTATCATTAAAGGTCTAGGAATAAAAATTTTATGAAATTTTAATAAGGCCCCTTAATAATGATTTATTTATTGGTTACGCTATTTATTTTATGGATCCATTTTTCATCAAAATAAATTTTTTAAATGATTATCATAGGAGTTAATTTTCTTGTTAACTATATTTAATAATACTTTAGATATGTTTTTACCTTCATCCCGCCACAATCCATGTGTATTTTTTCCAAGAAATATAATTCAAAGTTTATGAAATATAACTTTATTTGAACCATACTTATAGATATATTTCATTATGGGTTTGATATTATATACATGGATATTAATATTAAATAAACATTGAGATCTCAATAGGATGATATTTCTAGTTTTGTGCAGAAAATAATATGTGATTATAAATTTATACTTGATAAGGATACCTTGGTTTGGGAACTGCTGATTAATCGAATCTTGTATAGTAAATTTTATTATCACTTCACTTATGGAAAACCTTTTCTTGTTGGAGTATTCTGATCAACATATCCAGGTAATGGGTTCACCCATATTAGGTTTTTTATATTTTAAGAATCATACATCAAAACATCCCAAGTGGTATATATCATGAAAATATTGTGTTTTATATTTATTAGATTTTTTAACTTATAAAATTATAGTAAATATTTCCTTAATAACACATTTTTTCAATAATTTTGATATTACATGCATTGATTTATTTTTTTATTATTTTTAGTTTCCATAAGGGTATACTAGTTCTGTCATGAATTTCATTACTTATTTTATGGATTTGAATTTATCTTCTCAATTTAGACATATTTTTTTGGTTTAAATGACTAATATACTCAATATAATTCATGGAACTAATATATTATTGGTCATGAGGATCAGTAACTCTCTCTCACTATTGATATGTCCCATGGAATAGCTACATTATGAGAAACAATTTCCCTTAAAAGGTAAATTCTTATTGCTTAGTTTATGATCACAAAGTGATTCACAATATTGGTAATAAGAGAGTTTATCATATAAAAATTAATTTTTTTATCTAACTTGGTGGACTCCTTCATGGGGACCTATCTGTGTTAACAATGTTGGTGCAGTTATGGGAAACCAATGACCAGTTGGTTGAGAAGAGGTATTTTGAGATTAATGAAGGGCTATAATGAAATTATTTTTTCAATGATATATATGAATACTTATACTGGAGGAATAATTAAATGGGTTATTTTTAGTAATATTCATTTCTAAACAAAAATTATGGATATAGTTTTGGATGAAGGATGAATCTATGTATTTGGTGCCCCTAATCAAAAATAATAATAATTCTAGCATCATCGTGCAGATTTTTGAATGGGTGGGAAAGATTTATAAAACTTTTTAATGATATTTATATTTTTTCCCCATGTTTTTTTGGAATTCAGTCACATTTCATGCAAACTTTATAATAAAGGTATGAACATAAGGGATTTTTTCATTTTAGATGTTCATCCAAATCATATAAATTATCTAATCGTGTTGGATAGTTATAGATCTCTTGTGACTTATTTGATTTATTTTATCATTAAAAAAGTAATATATTAAAATATATGTGTAAGAACCCAGTTCTTCTTTGTAGTATAGATTCATTTCTTTCTGTCAATTAATAGTTTAATTGCTTAAATATTGCCTAATGTGGATGCCTGTTGAGGTCATGGAGGTCTCTGGGGTGTCTGGGGCTAGTTTGGAACATGAACCTAATGTTTGTGTGTTTTATCCTGACACACATTTACTGAAAACCATAGGGGGAAGGCCTCATGGTTTTACTAAATTCTACGTGGATAGACAATGGGGTCTTATAGGATCCACTATTTGGATAATCCATGCAAGAGGAGATGAACAACCATGTGGAAGGTCTACAGTTTTCAACATAATTTGATAGAGTGTTTTAGCACAGTTTGTGCATGGTTTGTAAACCATTAAGGGAAATTGTGCGCTACGACCCAAGGCTATAGAAATCCATGCAAGGTTTTCCCACAGATTGTTAAACCATGTAGGTAAACCATGAAACCTAATTATTTTAAGAATTTAGTGAATTATTAATTAAATTATAATTTATTTTTTAAAACCTCAATAGGGTTCCCATCCAATATACAGTAGCCTCACCTCCTTGGAAAAATATCTCCTTTGAGTATAATGTAGTTTTTTCAGATCTACTATCTATCCATGCTCTGAATCGAACATAGTTCATCTCCTTGGATCTGAAATGGTAAGACCTTAATTCCTTTTGGCCATTCTTGATTCATCAGAAAATCGGATGCACTATTTGGATTTAGGATCATATACTCTATTTTCATGTTTATCATTAATTATTTATATTTTATCCAAACATGAATGAATCAATGTCTGATATAGGATGTGTTATCTAGCATGTACCTAAGGTTGGTGGTAGTGTGCTTTTTGTTTGATGTTAGAACATTTATATGTGAAGGTGTGTCACACACCCATTTTTTGGGTGTCGCCTTAATTGAAATTGAACCCAATTATTTCCTACTATTTTTTTTGGAAATTGAATAGGAATGTGTATGCATGTTATAGGTTGTTTACCTTGAATAAGTAGCACCCCATGGGTGAGTTTCCTTGAATAGATCATTCTGTCTTTAATCTTTGGACACCCCTTGTTCTGTGCCCTTATCCCTTTCATGGTTTTTCGAAAATGGAATTTGTTATTAATGAAATTGGAATGTTGATAGAGAGTAATTGAAACGATTAAATGGTATGGGAGGTATGACTTTCCCCTTGACCCTCCTATGCCAACACTTGTTTGAGAATGTGTTACATTGTTGATTAAACCATTCTTTCATAGCCCATGTGATTTCTATTATAATTAGCAATTAGGTAGCATGTTAGACTTGTTATATTTAAAATTTCCATGTGATTTTTTAAATGGAAATTTATTTTCAATCCCTTTGGAGTTATTTTGAGACCATGTTATGAAATGGATTGATTAAGAATGGGAAACTCATTATAATGACATGACTACATGAGTTAATTGATGATAAATCCATATATTAGTTTGTTATACATGTTATTCTTGCTATATTAATTATGCTAATGTGAGTAAATTAAAGGCCATTTATTGTGATATTGGCCAATGCTTGGGTCCCCCCACCCTTAAGGTTATTTTTATATATTAATCGTTTTGTTTTTACCTCAGCATGTTGAATCAAATGTTTCAATGGAATGGTTTTGGTTAAATATTCAATAACCTAGAGTGAAAACGGGATTCAAATTAGAATTCTAGGGATAGACTCATGTGACTAGTGACATTTACACCTTCGGTGATACAAGGATACACCTTAGGATTCCATGGACAGACTCAATGGTTAAATTTGATTATATACCGTGGGTGATACATTGATCCATTGAGGGATTCCATGTATGAACTCGTTGAAGATAGAAATTTATGTCGAGTGATACATGGATCCATGTGAGGGATTCCATGAATAAAATAAAGGGGGATTTGATTATATGTCTTGGGTAATACATTAGGCTTCCTTATTTTACCAACATGGATAGAATCAGATGGCATGGACTTTATACCTCAACTAGAAATATATCAAGTACCCGAGATGTTTGAAAGGGATGAGATTGTAGGGTGGTGGATGATATTTCACCTAGAGTGATACATGAATTAGAATTTAGGAATGTCAAGGATGGGCTCCAATTATTAATTGAATAATGAAATGGAATGTCTTATGATTCATCTTCCAAGATAATGAAAAATCTTTTATTAGGTCTTCACATATATTGTTTATAAGGCCTTCTGAGGAATATTGTATTCTTCATGTTTTACAGGGGATGTTGGTATTAAGATGGATATCAATAATTATATATATATTCAATTTAATTGAATTGGTTACTGAATATGAAATGAATATAAGTAAAAAACATGCATATAGGATGTTTACTATTGAGTATATCCTTGAAAAATACATTCATTATTGCACACTGCATTCAATATATATTCTTTGACTGGTTGGAACATACCATGGGTAGTTTCTTACTAGGATTTAGTCTCACATCCGATTTGGTCCACTATTAGGACCCAAATAGATTATATGATTGCATGTTTTGATAAGGGATAGAACCCTCCAACAGGTACATGATATACTGTTTAGAAGCAGGAGAGCATGGGACCAAGATGAGGCTTATGATGCTACTGGGATTCTATTGGCCTTTTTATACATTTGGGGAATGTATTTTATATCATTGCAACGTACCTATTTTGGATATTTTATTAGAAAATGTGGCATGTATCGTCATCCTATATATGATCTGACTTCTGTCTTTTCTATACTCTCAGTCTTCCACTATTGAATTATATTCTATGGATTACTACTTTCGTTACCAAACTATTATTATTTTACACTATGTTACATTTCTCTAATGAGGGAATAGTATCCTAACTGATATCCCTAGGATCTCACTACTAGTTAGAAGCCTTGGGTGTTTTGGGAGATGAGCTTGACTCCATGTGGACAACTAAGTATGGAGCACCATTGAGTGGCATCTAGAACCGAGACATTACAAAGTGGTGTGAAAGGTATTTTATGGTTTTCATTAATATTTTGAGATAATTAAAAAGATATATAAATGAATTGGAATTTGGAAATGAACTATTCTTGGGTGTAGCAAACCCGTGTATAGGGAAAATCCAAATTGCCTCAAATTGAATTGATGATTTCTAGATTATGAGCTATTATAGTTGATTTGATTCCACTATTGGGTGATACACTTGACTAATATTGTTATTATTGATATTATTTTTAGGATCTATTCTGTTTCATCCTAATGATATGAGTTTGTTCCATCTCATTCATCATATAGGAACTCTTTAGAAATCACATTACAAACATTTTTTCTATGCCATTTAGAGAGTATTACTTATTGCATGTTGTTGTGATAGATGTTATAATAAATATTCATGTTGTTGTGATAGATATATTGGGATATGTTAAGGATAGGATTGGAAAGATGTCAAGATTTGGTCCCTAAGGTGAATGGGCCCTCTTGGATCAAAATTTGGTGGATCATGATTCATCCTTCATGTGAATTGTGTTATGATGTGCCATAGGTGGATGCCAATATTTGACTCATTGGGAGTGTGGGCCCCCACGAATTATAATTCAGCGCACCATTTACTTTACTTTATAAAGGGAATGTGATGAATGTAAAATGTGTATAAATTCATAAAGTTATTGTGAAATCAATTTGAAAAGAAATTTATATGGAAACCCATGGAACTGGAATAGATTATGATACAGAAGTTGACTAGACCAGACCTAAGTAGCAGGTTATTAGAAGTGTCTCTCACTTGTTCGATGCCCTGACCAGGACCATGGGGTAGGAAGAAGGGGGAGCTCATATAGAGGAAGGCCTTTACCTATCCTATTTTTTTAATCTATGGTTTTGACCTATGAACCTTGATAATGATCTTTTACTGAGGAAGGTGGTTGTCATTGTAGAGTAATGAAACCTCCACAACCTCATATTGTACACCAGGAAGTTGGAGATGATTATACCTTGGAGGTGGTAGTCCATGGGTTACCAATAAACCCTAAATTTGTGCCAACTACATCACCAAATTTTGTACTAGACATAGGTGTTGATGCATATTTCTATGATGGGTTTATGTGTTTCAGGTAAACCATTAAGGGTGCACCGCTGCCTACCCTGGCTATGAAATAGTTGATTTGTGAGTTTCAACAGTTGCATCCAACCAGGTTTTCGAGGGATAGTGGACCACAGGCTATCGAATCGTGGATGGAGGCCATGTTTTCAATCTTAAATCACTTAGAGACACCTATTGAGAAGAGGCTAAAGCTCACTCCATATATGATACATGATTCAACCAAGATATGGTGGGATGTCATCACTCAGACAAATCATAATCATGAGATGTCATGGAAGGAGTTTCATATGGAATATAATGATTACTTCTATCAAAATAATTTAAGGGCCGACAGATCCTAAAAATTATCACAGCTGAGAATGGTGTGCTATCAGTTATGGAATACTCTTCTCATTTCACTAAGGCCCAGTGTTTCACAGCTATTCTGATGAATGAAGTGTTAACAAAATATATGTGATTCGAGGATGGTCTTAGGTACAACATTTGATCACATGTAAATTAATTCCATCTAACTACTGAATCTAGGATAGTGAATTAGGATCTGATCACATAGGATAACCTGAGGGGATATGGAGGTGGCAGACAAGATATTTCGGCTCCTAGTTTTGGGACTACCTCAACCAACAGCGGGAAAGAATTGTTGGAAGATTCCATGTTGGTTATTAGCAGTCATAGCATCTCTTCAGGTATTAGGTTGAGGTTCTATCAGTGTAGTAGGCTAAGACATACAAGGCCACAGTGTACTAAGGACCAATTCTAGTGTCAATCTTACTACAAGATGGTCAATCTACATCACTTCTACAGAAATATTCCACCAGTAGTCAGTGAGAGAGGGTTTTCACCAACTCCATTTTTTGGAGTAGGGTCAACAGATTCTCATCAGGTAAGGAGCTGGGGGGAACATCAGGTTGTTCATGCTGAGGTGGTGGTCGTCGTCATGGTAGCCAGAAACCCTAGTCGTAGTGACTGCAGGATGGATCAACTCCGGGTATCCAAGCAGTGTAACTGGTTCATTGTATAGTAATGGCCTATGTAGTGAAACAGACCCATCAAGAGTTAGATCCCATACCTTATACTGTCATAGGTATTATTATATTATCCTCCATTTTAGAATCTACACTTTTTAATACAAGGGATTTGCATTGTTTCATATCTGTATCTATGGTAGAACGACTTGGGAAAGTTACACTATCTTCTTATGGTGATATTAATATAGAAGCTCTGTTAGGGATTAGAACAAAAGGTGTGCATTAGTGAAGGTATTTCCCCTTGAGTTTGGTGGATGCCACTCCGTATGGGGCCCCTACATCGTCAATATGACAAGCTTTAATATCATTCTTGGGATGGACTTGTTGGTTCCCTTTTGTGATTATATTTTTTCTTATCACTGCATGGTGAGTTTCACATCAACATATTGTGGAGATTTTATTCTAAAGGGTGAACGGGTTGTCCAAGTGAGCTGAGATGGGGGTTGGGCGGGATGAAAACCCATATTGTGAGTTTTATCTGAATAAACAAGGAAATTATCAAACTGATTTCAGTCCAATAGTTGATTATTTCAGGGACATCTACCCAGATGACATTTTCGGATTACCTTCGGTGAGAGTGGTATATTTCTCAATTGATCTATTTCTAGGAGCTTCACATTTTTTCATTCCTCCTTAAATGATGGGTATGATGGAGTTACAAGGGCTCAAGAGGCACCTATAGGTTTTTATGAAATAGGTTTCTTCTAAACCAATTCTTCTCCATGGGGTTTTCCAATCATTTTTGTGAAAAATGTGGACAGTACCCTCAGGCTATGTGTGTATTATTGGAAATCGAACCAGCTGATGGTTAAGGATCGATATCCTCTTCCAGAGATAGACAATATCATCGACTAGATCTGAGGAGATCGGGTATTTTCAAATATTTATTTGAGACTTGGTTAACATCATATGTGTGTAAGACCATCAGGCATACCTCGCACATCCTTTCAATGTAGGTATAGTCAACATGAATATTTGGTTATGTCATTTGATCTCATGAAAGAGCTAGTAGTATTCATGGAAATGATGAACCATGGGTTTCATCCTTATCTTGACTCTTTTTTTGGTGTCATTTCTTTTGGATGATATCATTGAATATTATCATAATCAACACGACCATTCATCCCATCATGAGATAATTTTGAATACACTGAGAGATAATCAGTTAAATGATAACTCACAAAGTTCCACTTTTGGATGGATCATATTCACATCTTGGGTCACATCATCTTAGAGATAGGAGTATCAGTGGATAAAAATAAGGTTAGAGTAGTAGTTTTCTAGGAGTATCCCAAGTATTTATTTGAGGAGCGTAGTTTCTTAGGGATTTCTATTTACTACAGAAATTTCATACAGGTCTTCTCACACATAGAAGTGATGTTGATGGGCTTGAATAAGACGGGTGTGAAATATCTAAGGACATATTACTATGATATGGCCTTTCCATTGTTCAATAGTATATTGACTTAATCCTAGATATACATTTTTCCATATCTAGATAGGTGCTACATTGTATAGTACGACACATCAAGTATTGGGATAGGAGTAGTTATTATGTAGGGGGATCGAGTCCTTGTGTATGGGTATCGGTAGTTGAGGCCACATGAGAATAATTACCCAATTCCCGATCATGAGTTAGCTACCATTATTTTCCCATTATTCTATTGTATAAATTACTTACCGGGAGAGTGTTTTGTGGTTTTCACGGACAAAAAAAATCCTCGTGTATATTTTTATATAGCGTGATTTGAATCTAAGCTAGTTAAGGTGGGTGGAATACCATCAATATTATTACTTAAAGATTTTCTATATACTGGGTAAATTCAATGTAGTGTCCAATTTATTCAGTTGGAGGAATCAAGTATAGGTAGTAATGATTTTTAGTAGCGAGTGGAAGCTTATGGAGTTGCTCTATGAGATGCACTTAGAGGTACACAACAGTTTGGGGAAAATTTTTCTATCATCATTAGATATTACCTCTAACCTACTATACAGATTGTGGATGAGGAATCTATCGAATTCAAATGGCCTAGTTTTATGGGATAGTGTGGAAGGTGAGGACTATCCTTTGGGTCAGACCATAGGTGTGTATTAAGTTATGTCTTCTCTTGGTTGCATATGGGCTTCAACAAACATTTGTGAAGAGTTGTTGTGAGATTTTCATGATTAATTATGGAAATTGCATCCAGTTTTCAATAATATATATCTTTATTTACATCATCATTATGTGTGGTGAGGTATTAAATGATATGTTGTTAGTTTTGTCATGAGATGTTCCACCTCTCAGCAAGTGAAGGCCAAACACTATTGGCCATCCATACTTTTATAAGAGCTACATATCCCCGAGTGTAAATGGAATTATGTAATGATGAAATTAATGATGGTTTTACCATGTTTAGATCAATTTAACAAAGTCGTGTGGGTTGTTGTTGACAGGCTCCTGAAGGTTGCACATTTCCTACTGATCAAGGAAACCTTCAGTGTTCATGATCTGGGGAGGTATTACATCTATGAGATTGTATGACTACATGGGGTACCATATTCTATCATTTTAGATAGGGACTACTTTCTTACTTCTCAATTATGGAAATTATTATTGAGGGAGTTACGTACATAGGTTCTTCTATGCACAACTTACCAACCCCAAACAGATGGCCAATTAGAGCGTACGATTTAGGTGCATTAGGACTTGATGCTGGAAAACGTCCTAGGTTTCAAGGGCCTTTCGGATAGGCATAGAACCTAGGATTATTTCACCTTCAATAACATATTTTAAGATACTATTCATATGGTTCTATAGGAGGCTTTTTATGGCAGCCCATGCTGATCACCCATGTGTTGGCTGGAGTTAGGAGAGGCTGCTATGAGGGGACCTCATCTCGTCTAAGAGACCACTGACCCAGTGTAGATGATAAAGAAGTATATGGATACTGTCCATTCTCATCAAAAATCATATGTTGATCACTATAGAAGACAAATCATGTTTGAGGTCAGGGTTTGGGTTTTCCTGCTTGTCTCACTACGGCCGAGACACTGAGAGATTAGAAGACATGGTAATCATTCGCTGAGGTACGTCGGGATGTTCAAGATTATGGAGATGGTCGGGCCGGTAGCCTATGAGTTCCATTTACATGAGAGATATTTATCCATGCATGACGTATTCCACTTTTATGAGTTTTTATGTTACTTCTCAGACCCGTCTCATGCTTTTCAACCTGATGAGGTTGATTTTCATGTAGATTCATCCTTTTAGAAGCATCCTATATGTATTTTGCATTATAGCAAAAAGGTTTTATGAGGCTAGTCTATTCATTTGATATGGGTGATATGGTAGTACAACGAAGTGTAGTATGAGACCTAGGATAGGGTGGTTGATGTACAAGTACAATGGTCAGAGTTCTTCTTAGATCATGGTTCACCCCCTAGAAAGGTCAATTCAGGGAAAATTGCTCTATGGTGGGATGTTTATAAGAATATTGTTCTTCTTTGAGGTATTGATTCATTAATTTATAAAAATTATTTGTGTAATTGCCTATATGTGGCCTAATGTGGATGCATGTTGAGGTCATGGAGGTCTCTAGGATCTTAAGTGATGGTTCAATGCCTAGAACCCAATGTTTGGATGCTTTTATCATGTCCCATGGTTAGTGAAAGCTATGTGGGGAAGGTCACACGATATGACTAAACCATGAAATGATGGATAGTGGGGTTGTATAAGATTCATTTTTTTGATAAACTATTCAAGAGGATCTATATGACCTTGTAGGAGGTTTTCATTTTTCAGAAGACATAGATAGAGGGTTTTAGAATTGTTTACAAACAGTTTATAAACTACACAGGGGTAATTGGAAACTATTCTCCAAGGCTATAGGAATCCATACACAGTTTCCACATAGTTTGATAAATTATGCTGGTAAACCATGTGACCCTATTATATTAATAATTTTAATACTTTTTAATTAAATTATATTATTTTTTAATACCTAAATGAAATTTTCTTTATTTGCACAGAATCCTCATTCCCTTGGAAAAAGCTCACCTTTGAGCCTAAAGTTTTTTTCCATATATACTATCCATCTGTGATCAAGTTATAATATGGTTTCTCTTTGGATCCTTAATTTGAGTCCTTAATTACTCTTTATCCTTACTTGATTATTCTGGATATCAACTATGCTATTTGGATTTAGGCTTTTATGCCATATTTTCCCATTCTTCATTCGTTCTTCAAATTTCTTCAAAACTAGGAAGAATCAGTGGCTGATATAGGATGATATATCTTTCATAGACCTGAGGTAGGTGGTAATTTACTTTTCATTTAAATTTGGATCATTTATATGTGATGGTGTGTTGTGCGCTAATTTTTGTGGTGTCACCTTAATTGAAATTGAACCCTTTTATTTCCTATTTTATTGTTGGTATTTAAATAGGAATGTTTAGGCATTTTATAGGTTATTTAACTTGAATAAGGAACACCCCATGGGTGAGTTTCCCTGAACGGCCCATTTGGGCTTTATTCTTTTTACACCCCTTGATGTGTTCCTTTATCCCTTCCATGGGTTGTTAAAAATGGAATTGGTTATTAATGAAATTTCAATGTTTATAAATTGTAATTGAATAGGTTAAAGGGTATGGGATGTATGTATTTCCCATTGATCATCTTGTCCCAACGTTTGTTTATGAATGTATGCCTTATTTAATTAAATCATTTTTTACAACCCATGTGAGATATGTTATAATAAACCATGAAGTTATTTTATAGGCTTGTTATTTTAAAAATGGCCATTTGAGTTTTTAAATGGCCATTGAATTGTAAGACCTTTTGAGTTATTTTGAGGCCATTTCATGTAATTGATTGATTAATAATGATAAATTTGTTATTATGATATTCCCACAAGAGATAAATGATGTTAAATCCATGTATTAGTTTTTCATACATGTGATTATTTTTATATGAATTATGCTCATGTGAGTAAATGAAAGGCCAAGTCCTGTGAGGTTGGCCAATACCTGATTCACCCCCTTGAGGTGAGTTTAATATTAGATTCTCTTCATTTTGACATCAGAATATTGAATGAAATTCTTAAATAGAATGGTTTTGGTTCAATGTTAAATAACCTTGAGAGAAACATGGATTCATATTTGAATGCCATGGACAAACACTTGTTTCTAGTAACCTTTACTCCATCGGTGATACATGGATCCACCATAGGATTCCATGGATGGACTCAATGGTCAAATGTGATTATATACCATGAGTGATACAAGGATACATTGAGGGATGCCATGGACAGACTCATCGAGGCTGGACTTATATGTTGATTGATACATGGATTTAAATGATTCATTCCATTGATGGACTCCAGGGGAATTTTATTATATGTCTTGGGAGATACTTAGGGATTCCTTACAGGACTGCTAAAGATATAATCTGATTACATGGACTTTATACCTCACCCAGAGCAATACCAGGTATCATAGAGGTTTTCCAGGAATGGGATTATAGGGTGTTTGTAGAGACTTACCCTAGAATGATACTTGAATTCCAATTAAATAATTCCAAGGACAGTCTCAGTTTATTAATTGAATAATTAAATGGAATTACTTATGATGCATCTTCCTAGCTAAAGCACAAGATTGGATTCGTTATTCACTTGTTTTGTTTAAATGCCCTTCTAAGTCATCTGTTGTGCTTCTAGTAATATGTGCGATGTTGGGCTTGAGCCGGATCTTGATACTTATATATATATATATATTAAAGGTAATTGAATTGTTAAGTGACTATGAAATGAATGTAAGTGAGAAATAGTGCATGTAGTATGCTTACTATTGAGTACTTCCTTTCTTACAACTTTCATTATTCTACACTATCTTCTATACATATTCATTGACATATTGGAATAGTCCTTAGGTGGTTTCCTAGTGGGATTTAGTCACACCCCCTATTTGGGCCACTTTTGAGACCCAAATAGATTATATGATTGTGGGTGTTGATAAGAGAAAGTGTTCTCCAATTGGAACATGATATGCTTCTTAGGCACAAGAGATCATGGGACCAAACCGAGACTTGCAAGTCTATTATGATTCTTTTGGTCTTTTTTATACATTTGGGGCATGTATTGAATATGACTGTTTTGTACCTATTATAGATGTTTAATTATAAAAAGTGAAATGTATCATCATCCTATATAAGATCTGACTTCTAGATTTGTTTATACTATCATTCTTACACTATTATATTTTCTATTATTGATTACTACTTCTGCTACTGAGCTGTTATTATTTTCAGATGTGTTACACTCTACTAAGGATAGAATAGTCTCCCCACATACATACCGTAAGCCTCACTGCAATTCGGCAGCATCTAGCATTTAGGGAGATGTGCTTGAGTCCATGTGGTCAACTGGGTATGGAGAACCTTTGAGTGGAATCCAAAACCGAGACATTACAATATGATTACTAAAATGTGATATCACTGGACAAAACATAGTATCATTGATAAATATGGATGATTTTCCTTATTCATAACACATATAGTGATATAACTATGTCTCATAGATATATTCACATGTGATAAGAGTTTTCGAACCATTGGAAAAGGTAAATTCATCGAAATTTTTTTTATATCTTCTATATTGTGTTATTAATAATTTGGTTAAATTAATATAATAATGTTTATGGTTTAGGCAACACAATACAATGAATTTTTAATCAATAAAAATCATTATTTTTTTAACATTTATTAAATTTAGTGAACATTATAGGAATTATTATTTATATGCTTGGTTTATACAACTGTTAAAACATAAATTTATATCTTATATAAAATATTCCAACCCAGTGATAAGTGATCAAATTTGGGACATATCAAATATAAATAATTACCTTTTCTCCTTCTCCTTCAATACTATCATAATAGAAGGATATGGATTAATTGAGAAATATTGCCATGTTTTTTTATTATAGTTTAACAGAAATGGTGGATACCTTTATAGGTGGTAATTCATTTATTTTATCTAATGGATCTTATTTAACCACATTATGTAATGATTTAACATCAACTATAATCTATCTTCATCGTATCTTATAATATTTTTTCATCATCGTTTTAAGTAATTAACTGATATAATTTTTAATGTTTATTATTTCATTATGTTTAAGAATATTTATATCCTTAAAAAAATTAATGCATATGTTTAGTTCATTTCCATACAGGGAAATCATACTGGGAATAATAATATATTATCACCCTACATTTGCATGTTGGAACATATATGGTTATAATTTTTTTTTACCTTTAAGATCAATAATATATATTTATTAAGAGGTGGTTGGAGATTGATCATGTCTATGTCATTTGATTTTGAGTTATTTTTTGTCTTTTAATGTCTACATAGGATTTTTTATTTGGTTATATGATATTATCGTTGTATATTTTATATCATACCATATCATATCATTAGAATAACTTTTTTATTTATTCAAATGGGTTTTATTTTGTTATATATAGTTATATGCATTATATTATTCAAGTTTTTTTAAGAAAAATGGCCTCATCATCTAATATTATAAAAAATCATAACGTTACACCAAACAAAAAGAAGGGAATTTATGTTTTCCTTTTTTCTGAATAAATATATGATCATATGGATAATATCAGCATGAATGTAAGAATATTTCAAAACTCCCTTATTTTCAATAGAATAAGAAAGGGTATTACATTCATGGTATACATCAGTGATTATATAGATCATTCTAGATAGCATTGTTATGCATTCAGACCACCTTGTAGTGATCTTCCAAGAAAAATGGATGTTACCATGTCTTAATGCTTTCACGATAGTGGTTTAGTCACATTTATCACAAAAATAATTCCAATTAATATTTCTATCCATGTGAATAGAAATGATGAATGTATTAATTTCCGCATCAATGGCACTGTTTTTCCCACAAGGTCTATGGAAATCGGAAATGACATCTCCCATGTTATCCTTGGTGAAGGCCGCAAATCCCGCAAGACCAGTGTTAAATTTGGAAGCAACATCTGTATTTAATTTTATCCATCCACTAAATGGAGGAATCTGAAACACTTTCAACATTCCATGAGGGGGAGGATATCTACCTCAAAGTTTGAGGCATTTTTGTGTTGAAAAGTCACTTACTAAGTAGTTGCAGTACCCTTTTGGATATGATTTGTGTGTTCTATGGTCATTTTGATATCCAAGTATCCAGGTTGTATTATAAAAGGATCATGGTCATGAATGGCCATATTTAATCCATTCCATAGCATATGAATAATCTCTATATAATCAACAATGATCAGGTTTTTTAATTTCATGTAAAGCTTAAAATTCATAACATCATGTTGTAGTGTGTTGGATTTTTTATTTTTGGGGGTGGAGTTCAAATAGATCGACCAAGTTATTCCATAAACTTGAATTTTTTTTTCATCATAAAAATATATTTTCAGCATATTCGCTATGTTGGTGAAATAAGACACATTGAGAGAAAAGATTGATACATATATGTTGTATGAATTCATCAACTGGAATACGGTGGTGTTCAATCCTCCGTAAGGGAGTAAAGAATGAGGTATGTGTCCACCAGTTATTGAAGTAACCAATTGAACTATAATTTCCCTGAATCTCATGGTATTATATAAATTAAATTTTATAATAGAATTTACCATAATTATAATTAATTAAATTCTATTATTTTCTCTATAATAATAAATTGGTGAATAATGTTTTTTCCATATGTTTATTTGTTTGGTCTAAATTATAAATACGTCATTTTGTATCTTCAATAAATTTTTGGCATGAGAAATTGGTTTGTAGTGAGGTAATATCATTACCACATGGTATTGACATGACCACACTGATAATTGATAGACTTATCCAATTCTATTGAATGTACCATAGGTTATGTGTTTCTCTACTGGGTTTTCAATTATGGTATAAGTGTTAGGGTTTTATAAAAATCTTCCACCATTAGTTATTTTTTCATTAGTTATATTCATCCACCCCCTTCTCCTCATAATATTATATTTATAGAACAGTAAATATATTTAATATACTTCCCCCACATCTCACTTTGATGGATGCTATATTTAACTCACAGGTTATGGGGTTTTAAATCTTCTCACCTATGGGATATAATCATGATTTTTGAAGTGAATTATATGAATTTTTAGGTTTTATTTTAAATAAAACCTTGTGAGGTGATATCTAAATATTGATGGATATATTAGTTTGACAATAATGGGGTCTTCATTGGAGTTCGTGTTTCATTTAAATATAGGTTACAAAAATAAGTTCAGAGACATTTTCATATGGATCCCTGAACACCTATATGATTCTAGAGATTGTGCATGATGTTATTTTATTCTAGGTTTGGAAATCCAAAAAGTATTAAATTGTAACATACATGGTCCTAGAGTTTATGAATATTAGCAATGAATTTTTGAATTTTTGGGTCCATTTGAAATGTAATGTTAGTTTCAAAGAAACATGTACAATGTGTAAAAACTATAAAGTGATGTTTATGTCATAAAGTTTCACCATTGATCACATGATCCTCCTAAAAAGTGACTCATTCATCCTCTAAAACTCTCCTAGGAAATTCTATATGAATTCTAGTGTTTTTTTGGTTGTCTCTCATCACCTATTTGACATAAGTTGTGTATGGATCATCAATTGAAATTAAATCATTGGAAATATATTGATCAAATTTATCTCTCTTAATTTCCATCACCTTCACTCTAAGATATATATAGAAATATAAGAAATAGTTATTTTTATGAGTATAGATTTTGATTTTATTTTAATCAAGTTATGGATTCGATGATTTATCAAAACAAAATGATATTATACTATGGATTTGGATGATTTTTGGAAGAACACATATAGGTTGTTGGATTTGATTGGTTTTATTAGATTTGATAAAATTGTGTGAATTTAAAATTCTTTTTGACAGGTTTTTATTTTGAATTTTCAGATTTTTGAATAATCAAGATTTGAATGAAAACAAAATTTTAGGGGGAAAGTCAACTAGAATTAGGGTTTTTAAAATCCATTTGTGTTTTTAAAATATAAATATGGATAACTAAAATGGAATTTTTTTGGATTATAGAAAAAATAATTTTTGAAATAATTTTTATTATATTAAATATATAATTTTTTATATATATAATAGATTTATATTTAATTTCCCAAAGAAATGTTTTGTTTAGAAAAATAAATTAAATTAATTTTTCTAGATTTATCACTTTATTTGGGTGTATATCTAAATTTTTTTTTAGTTGAAGCTATTTTTGAAATAATTATGTTTTATTATTTGAAATGAGAATACCTAGAGACTATATTTTAATGTTAGATATATTTAGGATAACTGGGGGTAAAAGTAAACATGTCACAATAGTTCATGGTTTGTACATATGAACAAGGATATTAATCTTATAAAATCAAGCTATAAATTGATATGTTGAGTTATACTCCAAATTTCATTAACACTTGGGGTTTTATAAAAGGTATTGTTTCCTTTATATTTATGAAACCCACTGTTTCCAATATAATTTGGAAAAAATGTGTTTTCATTAAATATTTATAATATAGAGAGTATTTATAAAATTATTGAAAAATATATATATTTTGGAAATTTCTTTTTTAGTTTTGAAATTGGGGATTGGAAATTATTTTAAAATAAATTCTTTTTATTTTTTCTTAATTAATTTAATTTTACTTGAACCAATAATATGAGTTATTATTTCCAAGGTTTTGAAAATAAAAAGATTAAAAACATTATTTGAAAATATTTTCATTTATCATGTATTAATTTTTATTGAATTTTTTATATTTAACATGCATTAAAGGATATAGGATTGATAGGAAAAATACATCGGATATTTTAATCACCCCTATATTTGAACTTTGATAGGCATGTGTACTGGATAGGTTATGATGTAGGAAAGTGAATTAATTCATTCTCAATTAGTGGTCAATGATAAATTCATGTGGGATATATGAACAGGGAGGTAATGGAATAAATATTTTGTTTATTTATATATTTTCATTAATTGGTTGGGTTTATTTACTTATATTCATCATGTGTCATGTTTCATAATTAAGTTGTTGTATTCTGTAAAAAAAATTAAAAAATTAATGTCGTTTTTATTTAATGGGATTTTACATTCACATGAATAACATTAATTTATTTCATTGAAGGAAAATTATTCCTTAAATGGATTTTTTTATCACCAACTGCTTGTTGGTAACCTAATGTAATTAGGGATTATAATTTAGGTAATAGAGAGTCATGAATCAGGTTTCTAAATTCTAGATCAAAGGTTAGGGTGTTACAAATTAGCATCAAAGAATATTATTTTGATATGTATTGGGGAGTCTAGAATTAATGGAGAATAATATTTTTGGAACACATAATGTAAATATAAAAATAAATATCTAACATTTTATAAAGAAAATAATGTTATTGGGTGTTCTAGGAAGAATTTTATGTTTGTGGTGACCTCGTAGAATTTTTATTGTTGACTCGTTAACTCATGATGGGTTGAAAAAAGAAAAAGTTAATATATCAAAAGGTTTGTGTTTCATCATATGACCATTATTTTGATATAAATATTCCTTCATGAAAATTTATTTCAAAGGATAAAATTATATTTGTTTTCAATAGTTTTTTTAAAATAAAGTTGTGAAAAATTACATAATTATTGGAAAAAATAGTCATTAATAGGACTATAAAATTGAATAATAAGAGAAAATGATGTATTATATAATAAAAATTATTATAATGATGAATGAAGAAATATTATATAATTTCAATGATTCCATTATCTTTTTATATAATTATTCCTTTTAAAATGTTTCTAATTGTTCGAGGGAAATGAGGAGTAACAATTTCTTCTTTGGATCATCAACTAGTTTGAATTTTTGAAAAAAATACTCAATATATTAGTTGTGATGATAATAAATATAATCCAAGGGATTCATATTGGATCTTAAAGATTTAAAATTTTAATCCACTATAATTCAAAGGAGATTCTAAATGGGAATAATCAAACTATATGTTGGAAAATATCTACCATATCATTATGTTTTTCCATACATCTAAATGTCTTGAAACATAACGTAAATTTATTTAATATTATGTTGAAAATGTAATATTTACTTAACGGATGTAAAGATAGTATTTATGATAAGAAAATATCTTTCAAAAAGTATATATTGTTTGTGATACCTCTTTAGTTTGGGAACATTAAAATAGTCGGGATCATTTTTATCCTAGAGATGATGATTTACAAACTACAACAATGTTCCATTATAAATATCTCAATAGGTTCAGAATCCTTTATCATTTTTCACTGGAAGAAGATGATCATGCACCCACAACATGGTTTTTACATGAATGGATTGATCATTTTGTGATCCTTTATAATTTGAGACATTGAGGCAATGATTTTTTTCAATATTCAATCATGTAATTTCATTGAAAAAACGTATGTTGTTTTATACTCCCTATTTAAATACCTCTTTTAATAAATCAATTACTCTTATATTGCAATAATTACCCCATTATATCCTCAAAATTGACATGACAGAGTGATGGAAAAACTCTCTAAGAGACATTGTAGAGTGATCGAGACACAAAGCACCATTTTCCATAATAGGGGTTCTTTGTGACAATTCTATGAATGTATATTAGTATTAAGACACAAAAAAAGATTTAAACAAAATCTTGAAGGATATCCTTTTGGAAGAACATTCAGGGATTCCTCCGTCATGGATAAATATTGAGGAGTTTTCCTATAAACATATTCTAAAGAGGGTATATTGATTAAATCATATCATGTTGCAACAACAAATAATTACTTTTATATGCCATGAAAATTTTACAACATCTCATACATTATAAAATAAGTAGTTTTGAGTCTACCAAATAGATTCTCCATAATTCCCCCATTCTACGTAGCATTTGAACCACCAACAATGACTTCCTAAAGAACTCAAAAAGTGGATAATTGGACCGCTTATATGTCTTTTCCTTCACCCGGGACTCCTAAATGGGCCACATAAACTAAAATGAAATTAATTGCATACATTATCCAAGGTTAAATCATAAAAGGTTTCAAATAAATCATCCTCTCAAAAAACCATATAGACATGCTCAGTATATCATGTTCGGTAGGGAAACTTCCTTAAATCATGCAATCCCTTGATATTGGGATTATCACATATTTCCTCATAAAATTAAAACAACTATGGAGTGATAATTATCATTATTCTCATTGATAAAGTTATTTTTCATCATTATAAATGTGTTATTTCTCTTTTATAATATAATAAATCATATTTGATCCAAACCAAGTATCTTGTTCCTTAGATCCCCTATTTATCTCGTTTTCTTCCTTTAAAAACCTAATTAGACCCAAGATTCCTTTTTTGGTGTATGTCCCAACAAAATACTCCTAGGTGATCTCATCCCAGGTCTACTTAATGGGATAGGTATGATTGGGGCTCCTATTCTGGTGTAATCTCTAGTCATGTTCCCATTTATAATTTCATCACTATGATTAATTAATGATTAATATATTACTACAAAGGGACTCATCCTTACGAATAATCCTTGAAACATGTATTCACTTAAGTCATCAACAAAGTTGGAAATATATAGGAATAATTTTTATTCCATTCCCAATAAATAACTATGATGTACATGAAAGAGCCCCAACCTCCTTTTCATGATGCCAAAATATCCATAAGTTCATTCATATTTCTATGATAATTTGTGAAAAGGATGTATGTACATATATGAATCATAAATTTAAGCCCCAAACACATATCATTACTTCAACCAGTATAAGTGATTTTCCCCCAAACAATAGTAGGCCCCCAAGACATATCATCAGTCTAGTGAGGCTCCCTTTGTCAATCAATAACCAAATGAAATATGGAACATACATGGGATTCTATATTTAGCTTTATTCCCTATAATATTATATTACATTATGTAAGATTTTAAATTTCATGGAATATATCATTTAAACATGACGTTAACCTCTATGGTCATGGTCCTGTCACAAGACATAAACATTTTCCCCAAACAATGTTGGATTTGATTCTTAATCAAACGGAATATATAGGTAACCTCTCAAATGTTATAACTCAATGCTACATACCCCCTCAAATCATTTCTCATCGAGACCTATTCCATATGGGATTCGGAATATTTTTTATTTTCTATATTATCTTTTAAACTCTAATTCATGCTCATCAAATCTTTATTATATATAAATATTACTCTTATTAATCTATATTTCTTAGGAGAGAAACCAAATCCTTCACAAGGTCATATTCCTACTAAGACCACCCTTATTTTCTACTTTTTGAGTTTTTTAGGAATTCATTATAGGTGGAACTAAAAAATTTGGGTTTTTGATATATTTATTAGGATATACAGTTGTTCCATTCATGCACTATATCCCATGAACATAACTTCTTTCATCTATAGGGATAACGGTAAATTCTAGAGCACCCATCTATGTAGATTTAAATCCGATAAAAATCAATACTACATAGATCCATAACCTCAATAATTTAATGAGGTGGTTGACCATGAGGTTATAAACCTAGACACACAAATAGAAAAGTCATTAAGGATGTATTGTTTTGGGTAATCAACTATAAAAGATGTGGAACATACACATTTGGTTCTATGATATCCGATCCCACCAACAGATCATGGAAACATTTAAGGAGTTATCCAACATCTTGGTTTTTAATATTTAAATCCACCTTTAAACATTGGTGGAAACGATAGAGAAATATCAATTTTACTCTCCATACTTCCATTTCTTTCAGTATAACATGGGTGAAGATGTTGGATATGAATGAGCCCTTATTCACAGTTACATCACACAAGTCTATTAAAAACTCATAGTGGTAAATGAGGGGTAGAAAAATTTTCTTATCCATGTCTAATAATGTTTCTAGCATAACATGGAGAAAACATCAGAAGGTTATAATTGGCTTATCCCATTGACCAACATGGGGTAGGATTATATCTTTAATCTTATTGATGAAGGTTCTCATCAACACACATTAGTGTAATCTCAGACATGGGCCTATATTACATCATCCATTCTAGAGGATCATTGATGGAACTTTAAAAGGAATGCTGACCAATATCAGAATTATATCCTCATTTAAACTATATTTCACTATGATATCATAGAAAAAACATTAACTCATGCTCATATTCACACCTATCTTACATGATCTTATCATTATATTTCGACAATACCTTCTAAATCAGGCACGTATTATTTCTCCCTCTCAACCCAAGAAGAGATAGTGGCATATATAAATGGTAGAAAAGTTCCAAGATCATACATTAGTATGATCTAAATAATCTTATGGGTATGTCCTGATTGAAACATCTGAGTCACGAAGGATGTCCCCCACTCTACCTGGCTATCATAATTCCTGATGAATAGCACTCAATATGAGGTTCCACTAGGGGAATAATTCCACTGAAGAACATGAACGTACTCCTTTTAAGATCATAACGGATATTCTTTCATCCCATTAACCACATTCAATTATAGAATAATATTATTCTTATTCATAAATATTAAGTAACCTCAACCAAAATGGTCATCTCCAAGATATTATAATCAACATTTATAGAGGTTCACTCATAGTATCTACCACAAAGGTCCCTATCATGGAAACATGAAGACCAAACATGGGGGTTATTTGCAGGATGTGATTTATGAAAGTCCTCCTCAAATCTAGAATACTAGACTGAATATGTTCCTTCCCTCAGTGATTCATACAATACTGTCAACTTTGAAATTCATCTCAATTTAAACCAAACCCTTCACCCTAATGTTCCTCCAATGGGAATATTCTATATTGGTCCTCCTTGTATCTAGGCATCATGCTAGAATGGAGGTACTCCACAATGTGGTGAAATGAAAGAAACCTATTAAGGACCTCCCTATAGTATTCACTATGGATTCATTCCTTCTAATAATGTTTCTTCACTGCATGAATATCCTCCCCTTTTGAAATCAATGAATGGGTTCCCTCATAACATGAAGTATTTCAGAGATCATGTTCAAACACATTGGGTGACTTGTTATTAGTTAGTGACATGTCATCCCTATCAGTGGGTGCGTAATGGTGAACTTTATTATGTGAACCTCCCCCATGCTGTGCATCCTCAAATTAAATTGAGGATACTATATTCAGTCCACTCATATATATAAGGTTACTAGGATATGATCACACTGGTGAAACTAGATAAACGTGTTCTTCAAAATAAAGAAAGAGGATATCATGGATATGTATTAGGAGTTGGATGAAGGTACATGTGAATAATATTCTAGACAATAGATCTATCTATGTAAATCCTTCCAAAAACATTGAAGGAGGAATGTATAAATTATTTTTTTCTAAAGCCATGGACTACTTTTTGACACCAAAAAGTGAAAAACTTATATGATTCAGAGTGTGTCGATCATGTTATGGTGATAAGTGGGCTCAACCTCCAAGTTAACATGGAATATTTGTCTATGGAAATATACCTAAAATAAATGTATTATCATGAAAATATATAACACACATGCCTTAAGGCTCTATAAATATGAGTCATTGATAGAAAAAGAGTCAATTAAACCATACTACATAGAGTTGTGGTTATATTTACCTTGTGTGCTTCCATTGAGGATGTTGGTGTTTTTCAGGTTGGGTGGTGATTCACCGCAATAGGTTACCCACTATTCCTACCAATGAGTGACACACCCATATAATTTGGGATGAGAACAATGAAGGTTGTGGAAGACACTCTTAGGTTCACCAATAATTGTACACTTTAAATGGAATATTGATAGGAAATCTCTAAACACTATAGTGGCTGAAAATTGAAGCGGACCTCCAAGAAGAATGATACAAAGGAGGATTTTGATTTAATACATGGAGGATATTTTGAAGATGAGAACATAACCTACCACTATAATGGGGATGAATACCAGATCATTGTTACTCTATATATGTTATAAAATGTTATGATTATCAACCTAATGGATAATAAAGATTGAGATATCGATGTAGATGTATGATGAGGATATAAAATCTCAGAATATTTTTGACCCTATGATATGTAAAGAAGGTGTGCATACTCAAAAAAATAGGTAGACTTGGGATATAGAAGCTCCAAACATAAAAATTCTACAACTCATTAATCCTCAGCCAATGATAAAGGGAATGGTGTGGTAATATCTCACTCGCCACTTTAATAAGTTCAGGATCTATCCACTTAGGTGAAATTTCAATTGTATAATCATAAAATCAAGTAACATGAGATGAATCTATTCTAAAATAATCAGGGTCAATATTCCCATTATGTACAACTACTATGAATAATTTTTCATTTCTCCTCTAGTAGACACCTCTCCACCTAAGTGAGATTCCATATCAGTATGAGTAGATACCGATTACCTATGAGTATCTAGGTCTAAAAAGACAATATATTTGACTTTAGAAGCAACTAGGAATCGTTATTTTCAAAAAAAGGGAAAATATACCACAAATTTAGTAAAGAAGCCTTCGTGAATCTCAAATAAAGTATCATAAACATTTGAATAAAGTGTATTAGGTCCCAATTATCACCCTTTTCATGTGTCATATCAAGAAATAATACATCTATATCTCTACAACCCATTGAGTATTTTATAGGGAAAAATATTTACAATATTTTTTAGGTGTATATCAGTGATTAAATCATCAATAATTTATTAGTTTGAGATGAATTGAAACATTTTTGGATTTTAGGGATGTTTTAAACATAATTTTCAACATTACATAATTCTATAATTTTAATTTTTTCTATCAATTATATATTTCTATGATTACTTTTTAAATATTGAGAAAATGTGAGGAATGCTTTTTTAGGGTTCCATTGATTACAGGATTAAACTTATTAAATTGGGCTAAAGTATCCTTTGAATTCCCCATGGACAAAATAAATCAATTAATGTAAAATATATATTTGGCTGATAGAATTGACCACTCATTATATGAGACATATCATGGGCTAAAAAAATAGGTTATTACAATAGGATATGAAGTTAAACTTAATTTTTTATTTTTACATTAAATTTCATGGAGAAATTCACACATTAATGATGTCATTACATGCATGAAATTAGTTAAATATAGAGTAACTTTCAAAAAAAATATTTATTTAGTCAATCATACATAAATTTTTGTTTTTACGTCAAAAATATTTTAAATATTGAGGTTATAGATATAACACAATTATGAATAACTCCTAAGAAGGAACCATGGTGATTGTTTTTCCTTTTAATGCGATGAAATAGAGAAATATTTTAGTAGATATATTCTTGAGAAGAAAAAATTATATTTTCCTTTAGTGTTTTCATAGATATTTAATTTCATCCTCTTACCTATTATTCTTATCTTCCCTTCACATGTAGGGATAAACTTTTGAGTGATCATGGATGGGGGTTTTCTTTTTTTAATGCATAATTGTTTTCACTTTAAGAAATTAATCCTTTAATTCTTTTTTTAAGTTCACTTAAATATCATAATTAATAGTTTTTTATCATGTAAAATCATATTTGGTTTTAGAATCTATTATAGTTTTTATATGGTTAAAGATCATTATCTTCTGCCACTATGTTCTAGTTTTAATATGATGGAATAGACTGGGGCTTAGTGGTGAATTACTTATTGATCATCAGTACATGTGTGATGGGTAGTGGAAATTATTTAGGGATTTTGGAAAAAAAAGACTCAATCTGGTATTGCCTAAGTGATTTTATGGTATTCACTACAACTCTCCCACACATAAGAATGAGGGTAGAATAAGATAATATTTTGGAAAGGTTTATTCTCACCATAACGATTTCACTAAGTTAGTGAGAGGAAGAGATTATAAAACTCATTTTAATTGTCTTAGAATATGAGGATTGGATAAATTGTAACAACCATATTATTTCCAATGAATAATAAACCTGATTTATCACCCTTTTAATCTAATTTTTATACTCTTTCTTCATTGCTACATTTTTTTTCAAAATCATTCAAAATAAAAAACTTATATTTTCAAAATTTAATGTGACTAAATTTATTGGTGTGAACTCTTATAACAATAATACCTAGGTTAAACACTACAATTCATTTTTTACTGATAAAATAACTTTTTTGGAACACCCCACAATTGGAACCTATTAAAACATGGAATCATTGTAGAGAGTTAGTGCAAATAATATAATTTTCAAATTGAAAGAATATAAATAATGACATTGATCCTTTCCCCCAATTTAATGAAATGGAAATAACATTTTTGAATTGACAAAGAAACATGAATTTGAAATCTTAATTTCAGTAAATTTATATTGCAGACTCAAGTGGATTAGCAAGTGGTCACTGTAATCCTATCATCTTGGATGGTAATCTAACAAAAAATCGTAGAGACATTTGTTCCCCACAATTCATTAATAAATACAATCAACACGTCATTCCAATGTTACAAAATTATTTTTAGATTCAACCTAACATGAACCCATTACTTCCTAAATTTCACATATTTACAGACGGAGACCCAAACAAACATACTAAAGAGTTCACAGATGTCTATTTAATTTTAAAACCTAGAGGAGTAACTAAGGAGTATGTAAAGTGAAAAAAAATTCCCTTTTTCAATAGAAGGATCTTCCAAATAATTTTATGATATCCTACAACTATGATATTTCCATGACTAGGATGACTTACTAAGATGCTTAATGAAAATATTCTTCCCCACCTCCAGAATCACAGCCATGAGAAAGGATATATAAAAAAACAGATAGTTGTTATAAGAGATTCTTTGAATATACTAATAGAGTCAAGAATATATGTGATAGCTTCTCACATCAAAAAATTGAGGTGCATCACTTCATATTTTTCAATTACCAAGGAATATTGGAAAATGAACAAAACCTTATGGATTCATCATATGTATAATAATTGATTGAAAAGTTACTCTAAGAATACAAGGGCATGATTGAGAATATTTTTCATAACATTCAATGATTTTGTATAATAGGTTTTGGAACAAGAGATATTAATGAAACAAGAAATTATCATCCATCACAATTATTAAAAAATAGGTTTAATCCTCCAATGGCCTGAAGGCCTTCATTTTTTATTGATTTATGATAATCCACCTTTCAAGGGGTGAGGTGGAACCCTTACAAGACCCGTAGGCATAAGTATTACATGTCTCGTAGGCCTTAGAGGAATTCATTGCCTGTAGGCTTCAAACATTACATAATGTTGAATGAAATATCTATTTTGGAGAGACATAAGTCCTTGAAATAAGTTAGTGAAAAATAACCCCTACTAAGGTATGTGGTTTATGGCCATCATTTAATGGTTTCACTAACTAGTGTGTTGGAGCACAGGGAATTTAAATTTGTATAAAAACCATTCAGTCAATGAAATTCCAAAAAAAAATCAAGGATATATATATCCTAACCATGTTTAATAACTATATTGTGAATCAGCATAATCATATTACACCCCTTTCTAAACTTAGTTACAAACCCAACCCCTATTCGAACATAAATTCAATAACCCCCCACCAGTTCAAAAAAAATCAACCTTATAACTATAAATCTTACTAAATACAACCTACTTTCACAATACACAATGGTATGTTCTCCACCAATGTGAAAAATCCATTTCAATAACTTCAATCTAAGGTTGATGGAATATAGGATAAATTTCATAGGATGGAAAACATGGTGGGTTGACATCTATAAATTCTATTCAGATGCCCTAGAAAACTAATATTCTAATTTGTTAAAAACCACAAGGATAATGTTTTTATGATAAAAATGTATCAAAAATTCAACCTCCATACACTAATGAACATAACAAAAGTCCACTCGTGCTGGTGGAGAATGAAGTTGGTAATTTGGGGAATTCCGTGAAAATGCCTCAAGAAGAAGAAAAAAAGAAAAATATGATAAAGATAGTCCAAGTAGGAAAATAAAAGAAACAATAAAAAAATAAAAAACGGATAATAGTTTATTACCACCATAATTTCACACAAGGATGAAGAAATCAATAAAAATGTAGGAGGAAGTACTTAAAAACAAATTTTTTTATACATTCCAGAAAGTTGAAATTAATATTCCCCTACTTAATGAACTCAAAAAAATACAATGGTATACTAAATGTCTTAGTTATATTTGTGATGATAAGATTATAATTCATTGTAATAATATTATTGGATTTGTTAGAAGTGTCCTAGCCCTTATCACACCATATTTTCCAACCAAATGTCAAGATCCAATGACATTTTCCTTTCCTTTCACCATTCAATCCTTATCATTATATAATGATTTAGGTTATCAATGTAATATAATTAATTTATTTAATCTATCAATACACACTTATTTGTATATGGGAGACTTTAAGCCGACAATAGTGGTGGTGTGGATTAAAAACCGATCCACTATTTCCCCAAGAAATGTTTTTGAAGATTTCCTTATGAATGTTAAAGATCAGTTGTTTGCAACTAGATCATATGTATTCAACATGGAAGAAGATATAATACCATCATTACCATCAATAATTTTGGGGATAAATTTCTTATAAAATTTTAATACCATAATAAATCTCCTTGAAGGAACTCTCGATGTAGATTTTTGGGATTCCATTTTCCACTTCAATAATTTTTACTCCACGAGGCACCTGTCAAATGATCAATAATTCATTTCACCCTCGCTTAAATAAATTACTACAAAAATTTAAGAATAAGGCATGTTCCATGAAGTTTTATCCTTATAGTTGAACTTTCCTATTGATAATATCTCAAAACCTATGAGTGCCAAATAAATTGGAAATTCTGATTACATATTGGAAGAAGAAGTAACATCTAATTTATTTGTAAATCTATTACATGATGAAGAAGTTCATATAATTTTTTTTATATCAGTTATTAAATAATGCGATGTGTAGAACCTCAATATAATTTTATCCCATTAATATCCATAAAATCACGAATTAAAAACACTTCCCCATAATTTGAAATTTTTATAACTCATGGAAAGAGATAAATTACCTATGATAATTAATAATAATTAATCTAAAACCCATGAAAAATATTTGATCTAGATTTTGAGAGTGAAGGAACATGAAATAGGGTAAAGGTTAGGTGATATCCCAATAATATACTCAAACATATAATCATATAAAATTCTTCTCAAGGGAGATTCCAAACCTGTCAAACAGCCTTAGGGGACATTAAATCCTTCCGTAATTGTGGTTTTGAAGAATGAGACCATGAATATATCTAAAGTGTGAATCACCTATCTCATTTCATATTTAAAATGGTTTACCCCATCCATATAGTTCCAAAAAATTTGGCCTAACCACTATGAGGAATAAATGGAATAAATTAAACATTGTGAGAATTTTGAATAGCTTGAGAGTTTCTATAAACTTTGGTTAACTTAATCGGGTCACTCTGAAATATCGTATCCTCATTCCCTTCATTTTCCAGATGACAGAGATATTATAAGGGAGAACTAAGTATTTTTGGAATATATTTTCTTGTAATTTCAAGTACTCATTTATCTATAATATTTATAAAAGAATACATTTCATACATCTTAGGCGATTTTTCATGAAAAATTATTCAAAATTGATTTTGTATTACTCCATGTTCATTTCAATGTTTCATAGTATGTGTATTTTCTGATCATGTTGAGGATTTCTTGGTGGTATTCATGGAATATTTGAAGGTCTATGGAAATTATATTTACTATTTTTTTGAAAAATATTGAAAGTTTTTTGAAAACATACATTGAAAATAACATTTTTTCAAACATTGAAAAATTTTATTTCAAGACTGAGAGAGGAATTGTTCATAGGGTATTCATTTCAAAAAACAGAGTTGAAGTGGGAAAATTGATAATTATGATGATTAATTCTTATTCTTGCAAAACATTTTTGAATCATGTCTAATAATTTTTGGGAAATGTAGGATTATAACAGATGTTTTACATAGAATTTAGTAATATTTAACTTCTTATTCATATATTACTTTTAAAATATGATAATTTTCATTTCAATGGTGAGTTTAAGGAAGCCTTTGATGAATCTAAGAGGAGATTTATCAGTCCACGAGTGATGCAGCCACAAAATTTAGGAGAATCATTCAAGCTAATGACTGATGCTTCACACTAAGTAGTTGGATCAATCCATTCAACGAGAATTAAGTATAGTCTATAAGTCCATTTATATTACTCAAGAACATTACATACATCCCAATTCAATTATTCAACCACTTAAAAAAATTTCATAGTTCTTTTTTCTCTATAAATATTTAAATCACATTTCATTCAATGTATATTCATTGTGTTTTTTGATCATACTACTCTTGGTTACCTCGTGAATAATGAATAATATAACTCAAGGAAGGTGATAAAGATGGTATAACTATAATAATTCAACATAGAATTAAAATTACATAATGGGGATGAGAACCATGTTTTTTGTCAGTTGATTAGACTTCCCACCACTATTAAAGTTGATGTTACATAATAAGAACCCCTAAATGATCATATTCTTGGAGTGTAGTTTCACATGATTGAAGTACAAGTGACTTGGTATGAAAACATGGTCAATTATATGGTAAAATATATGGTACCATCTCATTTAAATTCCAAAAAAATCAAAAAATGGTATTATAATCTTGTTACAACCTTTAGAAGTATCCATTTCCATGAAACATTTGTGATGTCATTGTGATAAGAAGATGTTTGAAAGTAATATTGAAGAGGATTTTGAGGTTTTTTGATCTTTATCACGTGGTAGACATTAAGGGATCCTAAGGACAATAATAAGTGTTTTATAATAAATAATTTATTATACTATTTTATCTAAATACGCTCATTAATTTATCAAAAGGTGTAAATTTTTTTAGTTTTATAGAAATATTTCAATGCTAAAAGAAATTCCCCAACTGCTAGATAATTTTTCTGAGATTTTTAAATTCTAGGGGAATATTTTATTGGACCTATCCGAATTCCACTTTTAAATTCATATATCTTTCTTAGAGATTATTATATTTCAAAATGTTCCTAATTGAAATCCACCATAGTGAATAATACTAAATAAGTTTGTGATTTGTTTAGGGCTACCAAAATTTATAGGTTTGGAGTGCCCAGATCCACCATTAGTGATCAAGGGACTCACATTTTAAATATTCTAATGGAAACATTACCGAAGAAGTATATGGTAAATTATTTTTCATAAAATATCTATCATCCATAGACCAATGGTAAAGATGAAGTGTCCAACAGGGAAACCAAAGGAATTTTGGAAAAATTATTAATCCAAACTAGAAGGATTATATCCAAAGTATAGAAGACATAGTATGGTATTATTGGAAACCATACAAAAACCAGATATGAATTTTTCCATATAGAATGATTTATGTGAACATTTGTCACTTACCAATGGAATTGGAGCAAATCGAATATTGGGTTGTGTGAGAGATGAATTTTGATCTTGAAAGAGATAAAAAAGATATCAGATTAAAACTATAAGATATTAATGATAGTAGAATAGAATATTTCAAAATTTTATATATTTATAAAGAGATAATATGGATGGCTCATTAAAATATAACCCAACCAAAATAATAAAATTTTAGAGATATATAGTTTTTATTCAACTCAAGACTCAATATGATGTCAGCTAAATTCCATTCAAGATGGGAAAGCCCATTTATAGTTCCTAATGAATATCCTTTGGGTGTTGTTCATATTTTTCAGGAGGGAGAGTAGAATCCATTCATTATTAATTGAAATAAGATGAAGAAATTACATGGGAACTTTCTATTAGATCCAATAGATAAGATCATTTTCCTCCAACATATTTATCAATAAATTACTTAATGTCGTACCTCTCCATATATCATACTTTATTTCTATGATTAAATCAATATTCATCTTACAAGTTAAATATACATGAATAAAATAATTATATTTCATAATTGAAGGGTGGGGGGACCATTGAAGATTATGATTAGATAATTTCTATTAATCAAGTCTTTTGTGTTATTTTTTAATTTTTTTATGTTTTATTTTATATTTTTTGTGTTTTCCGAACTTATGGGATAAAATGATTATATTTTATATCTTATAAACACATACCAATGATTAAACCAATATATACCATTCAATAAAACATAAATGAATACTGAAAATCACTTTGTTTCAAGTTCAAAACATTGATAATTTTAATAAAAGACCTCTAATGTTTTAATCTCCTTCCACATTTCATTATATTTTTATTTAAAATCATCATCCTGGGAGAACTCAAAGAATTATTGTAATATAATTTTCAGTCACCTAATTTTTTTAGTGAACTATCCATCCTTAAACAAATAATATATTAATTTATTTCATTCAAAACATGAGGGTTTGAGGTACCGTTTTTAATTATTGAGGAATATATTTGGTTTTAAAATCATCATTTTCAATAAAATCCAAATTATTCTAACCCATAATGTACATTTAATCATTGTAGCCCTTAAAGTCCATGAACATACTATTATTTTAATAACATTAAAATCCAATTTTCCCTATACTGCCTCATATTGAAGTAAAAAATGAATGATCAAGTTGAATTTAATTTTAAATGGAATATAAATTGTGGTATTCTAAATCATTTGGAGGTGCTTTTGGTGGAAAATAAAGGATGAAGAGATGTTTTTTTTCTAAAAAAATTATTCTACTAAAATTTATTCCTCGTTGGATATGTGAGTATAATTTTAAAAATCATTCTAAGATGAAGCTATTGGAAAAATAAAAATATAATTTAAGTGAATTTGAAATGATGTGTTTTAATTCAAGAGTAAGGCATAGAAGGCACTCCCACTATTGGAAATTCGAAGCACCCTCACTTTCATTATAAATCGTGCTACGTAGAATTAGAAAAGATCAATCAGTAATTCAATTCTATTAGAAGGAGATTAGTGGATATAATTTCTTAATGCTAAATTTCTCAATGGTGTGACATATCCATAAAATTTCCATTGTGATTAGAGATGATTTTTCTCTTAAGGGAGTGATTAAGATACCCAACATAGGTTATAATTAATCTCTTGAGATATTGGATTAAAAATATCCAACCCTCCTTATTCAGCCTCAGAATATTAGGAATATAAATCCAACCAACTCAAATCCACTGAACAACCCAGAAACATCCTCATGATAAACACATGTTCTTAACTCACATTGGGTTGATATATAGAACTTAATCAAGCCTATGGATACTATTTCATGGGTTTTGATGAGGAAAACCTTATTAAAAATTTAAATTTGGGTGATTGGTGAAAATTCATGCGAGGTAATTTCTTTTTGTTCATGGGAAGAAAGTATAGTGTGAAATGTATTGAATGAGATGAATGTTGAACATTAAAAAAAATTGGATGCATGATATTTTTTTCATGGTATCAAAATAGTGGATATAATGGGTATGTGTTTTGAATTTTATTTGATTAGATTTTTAATCTTACTTGTCAATAATTTGAAGTGATCATTGTCAGGGATTTGATAGGGATAATATATCAAATATTTTCATGTGTATTTCAATGATATAATCCCCTTGAAGTTTTCATTTTGAGCAGAATTGAATAATTTTTTGGATTTAATGGATGTTTTGGTAATGACCCAAGGTTTAATTAATGGAAAATCCCTCTTGATATAGTTAAATGTTTCTTTATGAAAAATGTTTATATAAAATGTAAACATCTTCGGTTTTATGTTAAGAATTTTGACTGTTTCTAATATATCCGTTGAACAGTGATCGCATGATTAGTATAAATATAGGGATTTAACAAATCCAATTTACTCAGACAAAAGAAGTGAGGCCTCATCCAGTAGAAATGCTCCATATGAAGCCCATTTGTCAGAGCTCAAAAAATAGGTGGCATCCTTGGGCTTCACTCTTGACCATTCCCAAGCTGAACTTCATCATGTCAATCAAGAACGAGACCGTATATGGGAAAAGTGGAAGTTGATAGAGATTACCACTCGAGCGATGTTATCTGAGCCACCCCCATAGTCTGTCACCATCACACACCTTACCCTTAGGTCTTATGCGGCTGTTTTAAGGGGTTATGTAACAAATCTCTAGTACTATGTTCATGTATACTATTTTTCTACATAATCTTGAATATACCTTCTTGTCATTATTGAAACATTGTAAATATTTTTTAAAGTAAAAATTGTGTTTTTAGTTGTTATTTAATTAAGAAATATATTTTATTAAATTAATTGATTTTAGAATTAAATAATATTTTAAAAAATTATTATTATTATTAAATTAATTTTATTATATATAAATGATCATATAAATTTATAAATGAAATTGTAATTTTTGTTAAGGTTTGAAGGCCATTTTTGTCAAAACTCGTGAATTTTCAATAGATGTTGATTTTTATTTTAAAAGTGAAAATTAACATTTTTAGAAAATTATTTAAATAAAATAAATATTATTTCTGGAATCAGAATGTCGAAATTATCCAACGGTGAATTTTTCATAATTTTCTAAGACCGTGAAATTTTTGGGTAAAAATTAAATACGGTTTTAATATATAATGTGTTTTATGACATCATAATGACCCAATAGTGATGTAATAAAATACTATAAGCTTTATGTTCTTCCAATATATGTTTTACCATTAAAATAATTTTATTTTTGGTTTGTTTGACTTACTTTTCAAAGCATTAATAGACCCTTCAAGACTTATAAAACATCTTGTCTTTTTAAATTGTTTTCCATGGGAGTGTGACTCACCTCCACATGAGCGACCCTATTATTTTATGAAGTTCGGAATTTGGCCTTATAATTTTTTTCCCACTTCCCTTTTCCAAAAACCATGGGCAAAAATCATGTGCTGGTTTTTGGTTTGGATTAATTTAATGTAAGGGGTCCCAAACCTAAATAATAAAGAATTCCCTCACCTTTCCTATATAAACCCACCCAATCTCCCACTTCCTCCTCACTCAAAGCCTTTTTAGTTCGTCCAACCTCGGCCCTAATCTCTCTATAATCATCCCAAGGTGCCCCAATCTCCCAAGAAGCCTCTCACAAGCCTCTCTCTAGCCTTTGGAAGCACACTTCAAAGTAAGGGTTTTTTCTTCCTTTCTCATTTTTGTCAATTTTCTTTAAGTTGTTTTTCCCTTTTAATTTCAATTATAAATGTTGGGGTATTGTTTCGCACCTCCCTCATACTACCCTCTTTATGTTTGAATTATGGGAGACCCCTTTATCTCTCATTAAATACCTCCCATGTACACCAGTTACTATGCTGAAATTCCGAAAGGAACTTCTCTCTCCTCATTTACATTCAAGAAATACTTTTGTATCATGAATCTAAATTACATTAAAATTGTTGGGACATGAATATATATTACCTCATTACTGTCCATTACATGTAAATATAATGAGGAAACCCTTTCTCTCTCATCAACCATTTTTATGAATTCTTATGTAATGCTGTTACGCTGCCGATATCGCATCGACTTTCTAAGCCAATGCCATTGGGTAGTGAATACCTTGCCCATTTCTCCATAAAGGATATTCACCTTTATGCACATTTACTTATTGATTATAAAGTTTCATTTATGAATTCCACATTCCTTTATCATGGAATAAATGATTATGTTTTATGAATCCATATTTTATGATCCATGTTGCACACTTATGCATGAAATGAAATTTTTAAGAAGGGTGTGCCCTTATAGCGCTCCAATGCATTGGGTAAAGTATAGTATCATGATACGTCATGTGCAATTATTGTTGACTCATGATAATTCAAGTGGAACGAGGGTTTACTCGTGCTTCATGTGCAATGAGGGTTTACTCATGCTCCATGTGCAATGAGCCTTGGCTCATGCTAATTCCTTGTTAAGTGTTGTTTCCACATTTCCATGTTATGATTATCATGCTTTATCATGCCTTTATGATCATGTTTCTCTTGTGCTTTATTGATATGCCTATTTTCTAACATTTATTTTACTCCACATGTTAATCCCTATTTATTCCCTTACTGGGCTTTATAGCTCACCCTTTTTCTTATGCATGTCCTCAGGTTATCCCATGCAATGCTAAGTACGAGGGAATGATGTGGTCATGTTAATGAAGTTTTCAACAAATATGTTTTGTTTTATGTTGTAAGTTGTTGTGTAATGATCCTAAGCCCCAAATACACTAGAACTATCGATCTTACATGTTATTATAAAAGTGATTTTTATGTAATAAATCATGTTTAAGTGTGTAATAAAAAGTAGGGTTGTCATAGTTTGTATCAGAGGATAGGTTTAGTTATTTTTGGGATTAGGATTAGAAAACCCTAGTAAAGCCTAAGATACAAGATAAAGTACAATAAAAACGTCCCAAAGTTATGGTGAGTATTGAGTAAGTGGGTTATCAAGAAAATACATCCCTGTCTGGATACGAGTAGGTAGAGGCGGCTCTGGCACAGATGTATCCTAGGGGTAAAACCCGAAAACACCACTTTGAGCTAGACTCGAACGGGAACTGGTGAACAACAATGGGACTTGCTGCACTCTTTGTTACGACACTCCCAGGGGATATGATTTGGTAAATTCACAAGCTTAGTATGAACCCTTATTAAGGGAATTAAAAAAAATTCCCCTAAGAATATATATTAGAAAGTAGATCACGAAAAGCCTAGATTGAATCCTATTGACTCATGAGTTAAGGAAATAAAAGTTTATTTATAAGTCACCAACATTTTCCTTTGGATTAACCTTTATGTGTTACTCCTAACTTTTATTTTAATCTAGCCAATGGCCGGTAATAGGAGGACTCGGGCTAACAACCGATGTGAAGATCAGTGTAATGACTGTACTAATGAGATGCCCAGTCCAATGGGAGCGGGAATCACGAACTTTGTCACGCTTCCCTCTCAGATAACTAAATATTTGAATAGAAACATGGCTCAAGAGGAAAATTCAACCCCAGATAAGAAATAAAAAGTTTCTATCGAGAGATTCATGAGATAAAGGCCTCCTACTTTTAGTGGATCATCCTATCCCACGATCGTTGAACAATGGATCAACTCCATTGAAAAGTTATTCTCCATCCTTCAATGTTCTGAACATAAGAAGGTTATCCTGGTGTCTTATCATATGGATGGTGAATCTAATCAATGGTAGACGTTGATCAAAAATACAAAGCCTGAGGAAGAGATCGAGGCGTTGGAATAGAAGAATTTATGGAAGATTTTTCTCGATAAATATTTTCCGGGCACCCTCCGGCTTAAGATGGAAAGGGAATTCCTTTCCCTTAAACAAAAAGATGATGAATCTGTTGGAGAGTTAGAGAAAAACTTCACAAATCATGCTCGATACACTTTCGGCTTTGTCATTACCCCCTAATGTAAGGTTGACCGCTTCTTTGGTGGGATGAAGCCTAGCCTGCGGAAAGCATTGGTGATCCGTGACTTCAACAGCTATGAGGAAATTGTCCGATGTGCCCTCAAGGTCGAAATGGAGATCGGGGAATCACATGGGTATCATGGGGACAAGAAGCGTGAGATGGACTTCAATGTTGGCGTTCCGATGGATAAATCCAACGGTGCTAAGAAGATCGACCACCCCACTTGCCAAAAGTGCGGAAAGACGCACCCTAGAAGTTGCCTCAAGGGGACGAGGAAATTCTTTAGGTGTGGAAGAGAAGGGCACATAGCTGTTAACTGTCGGCAAGAAAGACCTGAAGCTGCACTAGAGGAGAGCAATGCTCTGTTCAAACCTCAACTCATTGTTCATTGCTACAAATGCAAAGAACCGGGGCATCTTAAAAATCAGTGCCCTAATCCAAGGGTTTTCGAAGGCAACCAACAACATCTAAGGCAGCAAGTAAGAGATTTTTCCATCACTTCGGCAGAAGTGAACCCCGAAAATGAAGTGGTGACTGGTACACTAGTTATTCATTCAAGAATAGCGAACGTACTTTTTGATTTAGGTTCTACACATTCTTTTATATCTCAAAAGTTTAGTATAACAATCCCAACACCACCACAAATCATGGAAGTGAAGATGTCGGTGAGTACAGAAAATGGGGCAATCATTGCATCCCATGAATATAAGTCCTCCCCTGTTCTAATCTGTGGATTGAATTTCCCAGCGAACCTCATTATACTCCCTATAGTGGAATTTGATGCAATTCTTGGCATGGATTGGGTTTCCTTATATAGATCCAACATAAATTTTCGGGAGAGGAAAATCACTCTCCATATGGAGGATCGACCCCCGATTCTTTACAAGTATAAGGAGGAAGATGAATCTCTTTTAGCTCCATCATCTCAAGCATGGATGTTACTGCCCTATGAGCACGGTATCTGGCTCATATGATTGAGTCCAAGGAAAAAACCATCCTTGAAGAAATTCCTATTGTGAGGGTATTCGCTGAAGTATTTCCCAAGGAACTGCCTGGTCTTCCTCCAAGAAGAGATGTTAAATTCTCAATTGAACTTATACCAGGGGCTCTTCCAATATCCAAGACTCCATATAGAAGGGATGTCGTGGAGCTTGAAGAGCTGAAGAAACAACTATAGGAGAATCTGGATAAAGGGTTTATATGCCCAAGTCCTTCACCATGGGGTGCCCCAGTCCTCTTTGTCAAGAAGAAGGATGGGTGAATGCGCCTTTTCATCAATAATAATGAGATCAACAAAATCACGATAAAGAAAAAGTATCCTCTACCATGAATTAATGACTTTTTCAATCAGCTGCGTGGAGCACAATACTTCTCCAAGGTGGACTTGCGGTCGGGATATTATCAAGTAAGGGTGAAGAAGGAAGATATCCCCAAGACTGCTTTTCGCACAAGATACGGGCACTATGAATTCATAGTAATGCCTTTCGGACTCACTAATGATCCAGTAATCTTCATGGACTTGATGAATAGAGTTTTTAGAGATTACCTCGACAAATTTGTGGTCGTCTTTATAGATGATATTCTAATATACTCCAAAACCATGGAGGATAATGAAGAGTATTTAAGAACTATAATAGAGACATTGAGCAAGGAGAAGCTCTATGAAAAGTACAACAAGTGTGATTTCTGGTTGAAGGAGGCCTCATTCTTGGGCTATATCATAATAAGAAATGGGATATCTATGGATACCTCCAAAACAGTTGCAATGAAGGGATGGTCGAGGCCAACATTGGTAAAGGATATCCGTAGCTTCCTGGGGTTAGCAGGATATTATCGACGATTTGTGAGAAATTTCTCGTGATTGTCCAACCCTTTTACCAAGCTAACTCGAAAGGGATTAATGTTTTCTTGGAGTGATGAATGCGAAGAAAGATTCAAGGAGTTGAAAAAGAGGCTTATCACTGCATTGATTCTCACTTTACCCATAAGTAGGGAACTTTTTGTGGTATTCAATGATGCTTCGAAGAAGGGCTTAGGTTGTGTGCTAATGAAGATTGATAAAGTGATATTCTATGCCTCAAGGCAGTTGAAAATCCATGAGCGAAACTATCCAACCCATGATCTGGAGTTAGCAACGGTGAACTTTTCCTTGAAAATCTGGCGGCATTATCTCTATGGGGAGAAATGTGAGATATAAACTGACCACAAGAGTCTTAATTATATATTTACACATAAAGAGCTTAATATGCACCAGAGAAGATGGATAGAGCTCATCAAGGATTATGACTGTTCAAAACATTACCACCCTGGGAAAGCGAACATGGTGGCAGATGCCTTAAGTAGAAAGGACCCAACGATTCTATCAATGATGAGAATTGAGAAGGATCCATTCTTCTTAGACTTGATAAAGATGGATATGGGAATCATAAAGAAGGGAACATCATCAATTCTTTCACAAATGATTGTTCAACCGCCTCTTTTGGAAATTTTAAAGGATTCTCAAAAGGATTATTTGGGAATTCAGGAAAAATTTGAAGCTAACAAAAAAGGGAAATCCTCGGAGTTTAATGTTAATGAATAAGGAGTTGTGAGATTTGGGAAATGACTATGTGTTCCATCGAGTCCGGAGCTGAAGAAGGAACTTTTGAATGATGCACATAGTTCAAATTTCTCTATTCACCGAGGGAGAACAAATATGTATCGAGATCTTCGAGAAAACTTTTGGTGGGATAATATGAAGAATGAGATCGCTGAATATACATCAAAGTGCCTGGTGTGTCAGCAAATTAAGGCAGAGAGGCAGAAGTCTAAGGGGATGATGAAACCATTTCCCATACAAGAATGGAAATGGGAGAACATCACCATGTACTTTTTCACCGGACATCCAAGGACATCCAAAGGCAACAATGAAATCTGGGTTGTTGTGGATCGTCTTACAAAGATTGCACAATTCATTTCTATTTGGGTGGATTACTCATTGGATCAACTAGAACAGATATATATCAGGGAAGTGGTAAGGTTGCATGGAGTACCACTATCTATCATGTCTGACCGAGATCTAAGATTCACCTCTATGTTTTGGAATATTTTTCAACATGCTCTGAATACTGAACTGAACCTCAGTACAGCCTATCATCCTCAAACTAATGGCCAATCAGAGAGGACTATCCAAAAACTTGAGGACATGTTGAGAGAATGCTCAATGAACTTTAAAGGAGGATGGGATCAACATCTTCCTCTCGTTGAGTTCTCTTATAATAATAGTTTCTACTCAAGCATCAAAATGGTACCATATGAAGCCCTGTATGGGAAAAGGTGAATAACACCGGCATTTTGGGATGAGGTCGGTGAACGTAAGCTGGTCAAACCATAAATGGTTGAATAAATGGTGGAGAAGGTGAAAACCATTCCGCAGTATATCATGTAAGCCCAAAGTCGACAGAAGATTTATGCTGATAAACATCGACAAGACCTTGAGTTTAAAGTTAGAGACATGTTGTTTCTACGTATATCTCCGTGGAAAGAGGTCATGAGGTTTGGAAAGAAAGGGAAGTTAAGTCCAAGGTACATCGGCCCCTTCGGGATTCTTGATTGTGTTGGAGTTGTGGCCTATCAACTAACACTTCCACCTACCATGGCTAATGTACATGATGTCTTTCATGTATCCCTCTTATGGAAGTACATACTGGACCCTTCACATGTACTCTCTTCTGAGGTGGTACAATTGGAGGATGATCTTTCTTATGAGGAGAAACCAGTGAAGATCTTAGATTCTAGAGAAAAAGTTCCACAAAATAAGACAATGCCCCTTGTCAAGGTGTTGTGGAGAAACCACAAGATTGAAGAAGCGACTTGGGAATCGGAGGAAATGATGAAGCTGAGTTACCCACATATGATTTAGTGTGGGAAAAGGAAATTTTCGAGGGCGAAATTTCTTAAGGGGGGAATATTGTAACGACCCAAGGTTTCATTAATGGAAAATCCCTCTTGATCTAGTTAAATGTATTTTTATGTAAAATGTTTATATAAAATTTCATCTTCTTTGGTTTTATGTTAAGAATTTTTACCGTTGCTAATATAGCCATTGAACAGTGATCGCATGATTAGTATAAATATAGGGCTTTAACAAATCAAATTTACTCAGACAAAAGAAGTGATGGCCTCATCCAATAGAATTGCTCCATATGAAGCCCATTTTTTGGAGATCGGAAAAGAGGTGGCGTCCTTGGGCATTGCTCTTAACCAAGCCCAAGCTAAGCTTCATCATGTCAAGCTCAAACGGGACCGTGTATGGGAAAAGTGGAAGTTGATAGAGATTACCACTCGAGCGCTATTATCTGAGCCACCCCAAGAGTCTGTCACCATCGCAAACCTTACCCTTAGGTCTTATGCGGCTGTTTTAAGGGGTTATATAACAAATCTCTAGTACTATGTTCATTTATATTATTTTTGTATATAATAATGAATATACCTTCTTATCATTATTGATACATTGTAAATTGTTTTTAAAGTACAAATAGTGTTTTTATTTATTATATAATTAGAAAATATATTTTATTAAAATAATGGATTTTTAATTAAATAATATTTTCAAAAAATATTATTAATATTAAATTAATTTTATTATATATAAATGATCATATAATTTTATGAATGAAATTGTAATTTTTATTAAGGTTTGAAGGCCATTTTTGTCAAAACTCTTCAATTTTCGATAGATGTCGGTTTTTATTTTAAAAGTGAAAATTAACATATTTAGATAAAATAAATATTATTTCTAGAATAAGGTTGTCGAAATTATCCAATGGTGAATTTTTGATAATTTTCTGAGAAAGTGAAATTTTTGGGTAAAAATTAAATACCGTTTTAATATATAATGTGTTTTATGACATCATAATGACCCAATAGTGATGTAATTATAAAAATAAGCTTTATGTTCGGCCAATATATGTTTTACCATTAAAATAATGCGATTTTGGGTTTGTTTGACTTACTTTTCAAAGCATTAATGGACCCTTCAAGACTTATTAAACACCTTGTCTTTTTAAATTGTTTTCCATGGGAGTGTGACTCACCTCCACATAATCAACCCTATTATTTTAATAAGTTAAGAAATTGGCCTTATAAAATATTTTTTTCCTCTTACCTTTTCCAAAAAACTTGGGCAAAAACCATGGGCTGGTTTGTGGTTTGGATTAATTTAATGTAAGGGGTCCCAAACCTAAATAATAAAGAATTCCCTCACCTTTCCTATATAAACCCACCCAAGATCCCACTTCCTCCTCACTAAAAGCCTTTTGAGTTCATCCCACCTATGCCCTACTCTCTCTATAATCCTCCCAAGGTGCCCCAAGCTCCCAAGAAGCCTCTCACAAGCCTCTCTCTAGCCTTTGGAAGCACACTTCCAAGTAAGGGTTTGTTCTTCCTTTCTCATTTTTGTCAATTTTCTTTAAGTTGTTTTTCCCTTTTAATTTCAATTATGAATGTTGGGGTATGGTTTCTCACCTCCCTAATATGGACCTATTTATGTTTTAATGATGTGATACTCATTTCTCTCTCATTAATTTCCTCCCATGTACATATGTTACTGTGCCAAAATTCTGAATGGAACTTCTCTCTCCTCATTTACATTCAAGAAAAACTTTTGTATCATGAATCTAAATTCCATTAAAATTATTGGGACATGTATCTATATTACCTCCTTACTGTCCATTATATGTAAATATGATAAAAAACATCTTTCTCTCTCATCAACCATTTTTATTAATTATTATGTCATGCTGTTACGCTGCCACAATCACACCGACTTTCTAAGCCAATGCCATTGAGTTGTGAATACCATGCCCATTTCTCCATCAAGGGTATTCACCTTTATGCACATTTACTTATTTATTATAAAGTTTCATGTATGAAGTCCACATTCCTTTATCATGGAATAAATTATTATGTCTTATGAATCCATGTTTTATGATCCATGTGGCACACTAATGCTTGACATGAAATGTTTAAGAAGGGTGCCCCCTTATAGCGCTCCAATGCATTAGGTAAAGTATAGTATCATGATATGTCATGTGAAATGAGTGTTGAATCATGCTAATTCAATTGCAACGAGGGTTCACTCATGCTTCATGTGCAATGGGGGTTTACTCATTCTCCATGTGCAATGAGCCTTGGCTCATGCTAATTCCATGTTAAGTATTGTTGCCACATTTCCATGTTATGATTATCATTCTTTATCATGCCTTTATGTTCATATTTTTCTTGTGAATTATTGATATTCCTATCATAAAAAATGTATTGTACTCCTCATTTTATTCCATGTTTATTCCCTTACTGGGCTTTATAGCTCACCCTTTTTCTTATGCATGTCCTCAGGTTATCCCATGCAATGCTAAGTACGAGGGAATGATGTGGTCATGTTAAAGAAGCTTTCAATAAAGATGTTTTGTTTTATGTTATAAGTTGTTGTGTAATTATCCTAAGCCCCAAAGATAATATACCTCTCGATATTCCATGTTATTATCAAAATGATATTTATGTAATAAATCATGATTAAGTGTGTTATAAAAAGAAGGGTTGTCATAGTTTTGATATTCAAATTTTAAAATTTAAAATTTTAGTAATTTTATTTATTTTATGTAACTTTTGTATTATAGGAATTAATTATAAATATTTAACCAAATTTAGGAATTATTGTTTTAGGTTTCCTTTATTCATCGGATTCAACATCTTTAATTGGTCTAAATTCTCATTCAAACTCCATGTGGCCAAAATAAATAAATCAATTTGAAAACTCTTTTTGTCCTATAGAATTAGACACACCACATTAAATGATGCCATTAATATATTATATTATATCAAATGAAGTGATTATATTTGGTTATGAGATAATACTCAAAGATTCATGTTCAAATTAAATTTCATGGAGAAATTAACCCATTAATTCATTTGTTCATCATGTCAAAATAAATGAATATAAAGAGAATCTTTAACCAGAAGAAGATAAACTCAGTAAATTGGGAATAAATTTTTTAAACATGTCCTAGTTAATTCATATTTTGAGGTTTGATATCCAACATAGTTCTGAAAAAACTCTTAATAAGGAACCATGGTGATTTTTGGCAATCTGGGAGGAAAAAATAGTGCAGTCTTTTGGAATATGGGTTCTCTAGAAAAAATTTAATGTTTTTCATTTTCTCTTTTATTATTTTTTAATGACATACACATCCTATTATTATTGAATACCCTCCACATGGAGGGGTGAAATTATATGTGATTGGGGAAGGGGAATATTTACTTTTTATAATCCTTTAGTTCTTTCACTTTATAAAATAAATTCTTCCTTTCTTCTATGAAGTTGGTCTCGAAATTATAATAGTTTTTTTATTAACATGTATGACCATATTTGGTTTTATATTATGATATTTTTTTTAATTGATCAATGATAAAAATCTCCCTCTCCTAGGTTCTAGTTCATATATGATGGAATATACAATGTCTTAGTAATGAATTACTCATAAATCATTAGTATGTGTGGTAGGGGTATTGGAAATTCTTGATTTTTTGGGATAAATAAGTCTTGATTGGATAATTCTTATATCAATTGAGGGTATTCAGTAAAACTATATCAATCATAAGAATGAGGGTAGAAAAATATCATATTATTTCATGTTTTATTTTCACCATCACCATCTGAAAAAGGGAGTGAGAGAAATTGATTGCGGAATCCCACATTAATTGGCATAGTAAAATAGGATTGCATGAATTGGAACTAGGATATCAATTATTTTGTAAGACCAAAACTGGCCTTATCACCCTTCTCATCCTATGTTTCCATCTCTTTCTTCATTTCTTCTGTCTATTTCCAAAATAAAATTATTTCAAATACATTTATTTGTCAATTTTAATCTGACAAACCAGATTGTTGTTTGTTATTCTCTAGAGGAAACCTTGGTTAACCAATACATAGAATTTTCAACTTAGTAAATAATTTTTCTTTTCACACCCCACGATATGCATGTGTTAGTATCTTACTACCTAAATGGAAACAATAAAGGTAAAAAATCTGAATTATAAACATGATTGAATTTATACCCATAGTGGATTGATGTGACTCCTCCTCCACAAACCTTTTAAATCTCACATTCCCTACCATTAAGTTAATTGGTCATTAAAACCAGAATTTTTCCCACTTCATGTCCTAATGTGGTCCCATGATGGAAAAACATGATCAAAATTAGGTGAAAAATCCACGTGTTTTGAGTATATGCTTTAAGGAACATATTTTTTAATCTTTACCAAATTATCTATAGGATCGGTCACTGGATAGGAAGACATGCACAACAAATTCCTCTACACATTCATCTAAATAATTTTGAAGATGAAGATACTCAACCTATCAAATTTAAAAAAATTAAAGATTAAGAGTCTAAAATATATTCACCTAGATAAAAGTCCCTACATATTTTTTGAATATGTAGATTCCCTAGGAAAAATTACTGGAGAATTTTAAAAAACTATCATAGATGATTTACATATTCCAAATATTCATCTAAAATATTTAGGTGGATTTCAAGATTTTTTAGTTATGAAGTGGTGATTAGAGGATTCTATTTATATGACCAATAAAAATTATTGACCTGATCCTACCACATAGAAGAAAAGTTAAATTAAAGTAGGGGTCATGGATATCGTACTCATGTTAGTTTCAATGTGAGATCTAAACCTAAGCTGGTAAAATATCAGGAAGTACCTCCTCCTGAGACATGATTATAATAGCCATGTGCCAAAAATCCCAAATTCAGTTCTAAAAACATGATCTTTATATTTTTTTCTTTGATAATAATGATGTTTATCTAATTTTCACCATCCAAAATATCCCACATCAAAATAAAATATTGGATCACATACATACTGATTAGTGTAATTAATGCATGAATTTTATTGTATTATAAGGTATTGATTTCTTTATTTGATTAATAAATCTCACCCACATTGGGAATATTTGAATTGTTTAATGATTTATAGAAGGATATAATTAATTTATAATATGACCGAAATGAAATAAATATAAGAGGAAAAAGACTATTCACGTCGCTTTGCTTCACTCACGGAGCGACATCAGATTTTTGAGGATAACAACATATCACTTCCTAGGAACATAACTAAAGATACAAGAAAAAAAGAACTTTTTGAGCCTAAAATTTAAATTAAATGTTGTTTAATCACTACACATCATGAAACAGTGAAATCCAGGAAAGACCAACATGTTGTGAAGTGAAGGAACTCAAAATGGAATGAAGTTAAGATGTTTCATGACATGAAACATATGTTCCACATCGTGAAACTACAATAGTATGCCTATAAATGCTACAAGTTGTCATTTTGATACATTTGGTGCAAGATTTACATTTCCTGAATCGCTAAAAGGTATGTGATGTTCAGGATGGGCCAAAAACATCCAGATTCTGCGTATCTAGAAATTTTGACTTGTTCTAAGATATGGGATCCACTTATGGCCAACATTTGACACATCTATTTTATCATTAATTAATATCTGGTCCCATATAGAGTGTATAAATTTAGATCTATCCAGCTATTATGGAGTACATCTTGGAGACCAAAGCATGGAATGAGAAGTTTAGTTTTGTAGGTTCCTCTCCAGTTTCATCTCTATTTCACTTATGCTTTATTTATCCATATTCCTATCCTCTTATTCTTTCACCACAAGGATGAGTTGGCAAACCCACATTTTTCAGTGGTTATATAGCCAAAGTGCGATGGTTTCATTGGAGTTATTCGTTTTTTATTATTCATGTATTTTGGATTGGAGAATGTTTATTGAATCAATTTAAAATATATTTATTTTAATTTTATCAGGACCATTAGTGTATGAGTCTGAAAGAAAACTTAAACAACTTCACAATTGGATACCCTAAATCAAGGAATAACCATTATTGTATCTAGGGGATGATTTTTAAAAATAGTATTGGGTCCAACTCAATTCGATTATAGACCAAAATGTTTGAAATTATGGAAAAAAGAGGATTGCTCCATCAAGGAGGGGATACCCTAAAAATTAGATCTCCCACTTCCTGATTATAACACCAAACATGAAATAATAAATTTTATTTTAAAATATAATTTCACCAAAATGCTGAATCTAGAAAACCTATGAATTATTTTCGTATATCATTTCAATCAAAACAATAAATCTTTTTTTCTTCAATTCTTCATGCTTCAAATTTGTTTTTAAAACACCAATACATTTCTTAACTAATTTATTCAATATTAATTATTACAAAATCTTTTGATAATCTAAATAAACTATCTCACTATCCTTGTGGGTTTGGCCTCAAAATTCGTAGTACTAAAATATAATTAATCGAGTAGAATTATTTCTGTTTCTAAAATTTTTAATTTGGTTATCCCCATTGAGAAATAATGAAACCACAGGAGTGATTTTCATACCCATATACCTTTTATGTTTAGTAATTTATAGAATTAAGAAAAAATATCACATAAACAGTACCCTTTAATTCAAGGGATTATATTTCCCAACTATAAATTACTTTTTATATTCCATTTTAATTCTTATACATATCCCAAAAACATCATCATGTTATAAACCTCTCTAGAAACATATAATTTAATCCTCATTCATCATAAATTTGGGAAATTAAAACATAAGAATGGTGGGCCCAAATTCCCAGTAAGGGTAAACATAAGTAATATCAACTGAATTTCAATAGTGAGAATATAATGTTCATAAGGGGATGATAACATAATCAAAGTGGAAGATAAGAACATAATAATATCCATACCCATAAATACCCATATTATCAATCATGAAACATGGAATAATGCTTCATCAATAGTAAGAATCATAAGAATCAATAATCACGAGCCAATTGATTTCAATCCTGATCAACAAAATCATTAAAACACAATGAAAATTAGAAAACATATTGGTATCTTATAAAAATCATTGTAACCCATTTTAAAACCATTTTAGTAATAACTGGAGCCCAGTTAGATCCTTAGGAGAAATATCTTGTAAATCCCTCTGTCTATCCGCTAATGACAATGATCATTTCCCAATTCATTACAACACTATATGGGGTCACCCATCATATATTCTATATTAGGATTACACTATGTTATCGGGGTGCACCCATCATATAATATATATTGGTCTCACCCATTGGTATATGGGAACCCCCATCGTATAAACTCTATCCGGGTCATCATGTATTGTCCGGGCTCACAAATCATATAATCTATATCAATCCCAATCATGAGTTATAATAGGACACATCCATTAATATAACCTATATAATTTTCATCTATTCTTCAAAAATAACTTCCAATTACTCCTCAATAATGAAATATTTATAATCCTTCACATTTCAATCATAATAATAATCAATGTTCTTTCATTGATTTATTAACATACGGAAAATAAACTGGTTCCATGAAAATATCATAATACATTAATATAAATAATAAGGATAATAACAATATAGAATATTAATGGTATATTTTAGGTAACATCAATGGTTTTAATCATTGATGAATGGAAATACTATAAAAAGATCTTTAAATACATTCTTGAGGAAAATAACCTCCTTTTGAAAATAAATTTTAAAAATCTAAAAAATACCAAAATATTGTGAAAATCCCTTTCATTGAAAATAAATTCAGAAATATAGAAAGGAATATTTAAAATAAATAATTATCATGATGGTGGGAAAATCCATTCCTAATTTGAATGTAAAAATAAACATTTCTTCAAACATTTTGTAAAGTGATGAAAAAGTGGCCCATTTGGAAAAAATTAAGAAATGTTCTTTTAAACATTTTAAAATAATATAAAAGTTAATTTTAAAAATAATTTTGAAACTATTTATTTGTAGAATGAACATTTTTTAAAAAAATTAAATTATTTATATGGAGTAGAAATATACCCTATCTAAAAGAGGATAAAATATTAGTATTACATAAAAACAACATTCATGATGTATCATTAATCAATAAATGATGAAATAGAAATTGACCATTTAAAACAAATTCATAACTTGAGGAGAATAAAATATGTTTTTCTATGAAAATAAGAACATATTATATTCTCTTAAAAACCCATGAAAATAAATAATGTAGAAATAAAGGAGATTGTAAGATAAAAACATTTCAAGTTTAGTAACACTTAAATAAAAAGATCCATGAAATAACTACATGAAATGATAATTTAAATATCATTAGCATAAAGAGAATAATAATATAACATTTAAAAGGGAATTATATAAACCTCATAAAAGATGATATGTGTATTTTATAAAAACATATTTCCCATATAATGGAAATTAGAGACGAATAGAACTTAAAAAGGTCAAATTGTTGAATTATGAGTTCCTAAATGGATAGATTTTGTGTAAAAATTTAAACACACAAAACAAGTGTATATACATAATGAAACAATTTTTAGATCAATTAACATGTAATCGTGTCAAAATGGAGTCAATAAGGAATAGTTATAACTCAAAAAAAGAAAATTGAGTTAAGTAACCCTTTACCACATGGTAACATTCATGTCAAACCCCGTTGAATGAAATAACTAAAATTAAAACATGAAATACCTTTAATTATGCATTATTCTCGATGTAAAAAAAATAAATTAATTATATATACACCACATAGAAAATAAACACATAACATTAAAATATTCCTCAATGATGTAAAATTGAGACGTAGTACCTTACTACATTGGTAATCTCTGGATGAAAACCAATTAAAAGTGAGAAACTCATATGGATTTAAAAAAAATATGAAAATGCTCTTAAAATACAGTAATGGGAAGTATATACACCATGAAATATAAATAAGTTGTTAATATTGAATATGTCTCATAGAAATAATCATGAGATGAGAAACCCTTGACTTAAGTCTAGACTTTTTAGCTATGTCCTTTAAATCCTTTATAATATACTTATTTCAATTATTTTATTTCATAATAACCTTTTACAGGATTAAAAACTTATAATTAAATAATTTTTTTTATTTAATATAATGTCATATTTAAATGAATCGGTTAATTTCACATTGTGTGTTTTGTAGACATTTGGTTCATTGTTCCAAAATAAATTTGGTGTGTTGACCATTGTCAAAGAAGTATTTCATCCATAATATATATATTAATAATCCTTAAATAATTAACATTTTTATATCTCAATTAATCATTTAAAACTACCCATGAAAAATGGTTATATATAATGAACAATATTATATGGAGATGGTAGGCCCTTCGTAAGCATGGGTAATGTTTCCATTTCTCAATAACCATTATGGAAATATGGTCAGTATTATTTTATATTTATATAATGATAAAAATAACCAAAATAAAATATTCATTCTTTATGTAAATTTATATATATCATCCACGTGATGTGGTGATGAGAAAATAATCATATCACTTCATGGAGGAGGTAGTCCACACGTACGCACGAACGACATTATCATTTTTCAGAGAGAGGAAACCTAATAAATAAAATTATATATTATATTTTTTATATTGATAAATATTTCATTAAAATCATAATTTTATCATGAATATTACATATATTCATTAACATTTTCCTTATTACCTTCCATGTAAAGAATTAATGAAAATGAATTACATTGCTTCGTGAGGTGGTAGTCTACCGTACACACAAGCGACATTATCATATCCCCCCAGGAATGGAATGTAAGAAGGTATATGTTATAAAAAATGATATATTAATTATTTTAAAACATAATAAATATAATTTAAATTCATCTTTTTAACCATCCATTAGAGGAGCTGATGGAAAATGAATTACATCAGTTTGTGCGGCGGTAGTCCTCCGTACACACTAATGATTGTTTTTTCTCATTTTATGTAATATGAGATGGATTTAAGTTATTAAATTAACACAATAACATATCATTATATATTATATATTGTTGTTAATATATCATAACAATTTATTATCATTTTAAGGATGTTGGAGAAGAAATAAAATAAAAATGCTCGGTTCAGCATGATACCACTTCTTCGGACAAACTCCTTAGGGTAGCATTAAAATTCTTCTTGGAAAGAATTTATGATAAATACAGTGGATCTAGGTCGTGGGGAGGATATTAAAGAAGTTTTTTGGATAATTATATTCTTATCCAAATGTCATTTCAGGTGTGAAGTTGAGGGGAGAGGGGAGGCCTTTTATATTTGTGGTGAGTTCTACACATGAAATGTTTTAAATGAAAAAGGTGTACCCACATTTTTCACCTGCCAAATGGATCCATTGTGGAATATTACGGAGACTAATAAATTATAATATTGAAATATAGTCATAAAATATATTTTATACAATTTTTTATTTCAGTTTAACCCTTATGTTCTTACATTAACCAATAGTAAACACATTTTCACCTTAACAATGATGAAATATTTTTAAAATTGTCACTATTAATTAGAAACAAAAATTAAGTTACCATAATAAGATAAAATATATTAATCTAATTAAAAATATTTAAGACATTTTACAAAATTCCATCCACATAATTTGTATAATATAATTAAAAAATATGACCTAAAGACATGATAAAAAAGAAAATTTTCAAGAAATATATTTTTATTTATAAGATGATTTTGTTTTAACATTATGATAATTAATCATAATTTTATGAATTTAAATTAATATTTATTGATATATAATCTAAAAAATCATTTAATTTATTATTAATATGGGTTTTTTATATAATTAAAATGGAGAAAAATTATTCACTTTAAAATAGTTTTTATAAGAAAAAAACTTATTTTAATCCCAAAAAAACATATACAATAATATACTATCAATATTATTAAAAGTCAATTAATTTTATTATATATAGATAAATAATAATTATTTTACATCAAATCAAATTGAAATTATAATGTAACATTTAAACAACTTAATTTATTTGAATGAAATGACAATTTTTCAAAAATCGTTATATTTCACTATTCACTCAGAAATCAATATTTTCCAAGAATTCAAAAATTCAAAATTAGGTTAATTTGTGATATATTTATTTTAAAATATAGTTAAATTTTATCAAATAAAATTTCTAAAAAATTAGAAAAGTATTTATAGTTTTTTCTCCCAAAAGGATATAATTTTTTTTATGAAAACATTTTTCTAATGAACAAAATAACTTTACTAAAGATTGATTAATTATTTACTAAAAATTTATCGATAAATTGATATTGAGTAAGAAATGTATATATATCATAATTTACTTAATATTATTCATATGCTCCAATTTAATGGCTAGGTTATAATGGTCATAATTAAAATAATATGGTTTCATGATTCGTGTAAGCTCGGAGTTGTGTGTCTTTTGTGCTATCGTGAATAGATTCCATTATTAAAATATAAGGGTGTTAAATTATCCTATTCCATTCAAACCATGTACATATGGAGTATATATGATGAACCAACTAAATTGATTCATTCGATTGAGTTCCAAAAGTAGAATCCACCCATCTTTCGAGGTAATTCTGGACAGGAAAAAGTTGATGTGTGGATAAATTGTATTAATCAACTATTAAATTGTATAGGAACACCAGATGAGCTAAATGTGAAGTCATAAATGTACATGACAGAGGATCTAGCACACCAGTTCTTGGATCTAGAAGTTTAGGTTAAATTTTACCAAGGAAACGCATGGGAGGAATTTAAATAATTGTAAAACAAACAATTCTATCATCCCAAGTTTAGAGTTTATAGAATATTATAGTTATTCAGTTTGAAGTAGAATAATCTCTTCATAATAGAGTATTAAAATAAATGTATGAATTTATTTTTATTTGGACAAGAATTTCATGTAATTTCATCCTTGGAGGCATTCATTTTTTAATCAGGGTTAAGGGAAGAAATTATTTAAAATATTGATATTATTTTTATAACAGGTTATAAAGAGATAGCCAATTGAGCGAAGGTAGTAGAAAGAAATATCTTAGGAAATATGGTTGTTGGAGTCTTGTTTATACCTATGCGAAATAGTGGTAACTATAATAATGGTAATGAGCTGAAGGTGGACACATATATCCAAGGTGGGGGTAAGAATCAGAATCAGACAGCGAGATCAGTGACTCATTAACCTAAACCAAAGAGTAAACTGGGATGTTTTTAGTTTGTTTATTTTTAGCATATGAATATATATTTTATGGCACAACAAATATCATTCAAAAATTACATCTAGATATGGAATCGTCAATGCTACAATTACAGTTCTTCAAGGTTAGGTTCTATGGGCATATCTCATGCTTCTCAGAAATCACATGCTTTGAAGGCATGAGTGTAGTAGAATAACTGTCATCAGAAGAACTGAGGAATACATGGTGATGTTATGGATATAATGAGTCCTCAACTAGAGAAATCTCATCAGGGTATCAAATAGAAATTTGCAGTCAGTAAGAAGGTTTATGGATAGGAAAATGTGATCATATATGACTAATTGAGACATTTGATGGTATGTTGTGATTTTAGTAAATTCTTCCCTTATTCAAGATTTTTATGATAAAGTTTAATCCCATTAATTTGTTTACTCTTGTGTTTTTCTTCATTGGGGTATTTATATTGATTTTATTACTTCTATTTTGAAACTTCAAACTTGTCTTGGGCAATGAAAATGTCAATCCTTTATGTGAAAAAATGTTCCATAACTATCAATGGGGAGAAATGGAATTAGGATTTATCTATGATTTATATGGATATCTATGACTTAATAATGGGTGTTTATTGGTTGAAAATGTCCATATCTCACATCCCACATTATCCATGAAGATTTCTTTTTACAAACAATGATGGAATCGAGCATTTATTTAGAGGATATCAGATTGTGAAAGTAAGTTCAATTGGATTTTTGGGACTATAGATTGGAACTATATTATACTAGTTGGCAGTTTGAACTTGGTATTTGTGGATGAAATCAAGAATAGTAGTTTTCCCACAATTTTTTTAGTCAATTTCCTTATGTGTTTCCAAATAATTTATTAGAGTTTCCACTCAAAGAGAAGTAGAGTTTACGATTGATCTATTATTAGTGAACAGTTATATCTCACTTTCATCATATTGGCTTTAACTAGTAGAATAAAAGTAATTGAAAATCCATTTATAAGAGTTGTAAAGAAAAGTGTTCATTCATCCAAGAACATCTCCATGGGAAGAAACTATTTTTTTTGGGAAATAAGGATGATGTAACACTTATGATTTTTGAGATAATTGTAAAATTAACCATGTTACAATAAAGAATAAATATCCACCTCCAAACATTTATGATCTATTTGATAAATTTGGGTGATCCCATTAGTTCATTAAAATTTACCTATGTTTAGGATATCACCAACTATGGATTCGGAAGCCATATATTGCAAAAATAGATTTCAACATTAGATATACCCATTATGAGTTTGTGGTTATGCCTTTTATCTTTATGAATTCATCAACCATCTTTATGGATTTTATGAATATTATAATTTTAAGGCATCTAGATTCGTTTTTGGTGGTGTTTGTGGAGGAAATATTGGTGTATTCTATGACCAAGGTTGAGCTTGAGAAATAGTTTGCCATAGTGTTGTGTATCTTGATAGATAATCATATGTATACCAACATTTCAAAGTGTGGATTTTGGATAAAGGAGACATGATTTCGTGGGTTTGTTTTTCTAAAAAGGGTGTTTCTATTGATCTAGAAAAGATGTAGGATGTTATCTCTTGGAAACCACTAAATAATGTCTTTGACATATGTTGTTTCTTTGAACTTGCTGGTTATTAATATTATAATTTTCAGTAGTTTTAACATATCGGTTCACCAATGACACTATTCGTAAAGGAAAAGTCATTCAATCCAATGGAACGATGAATTTTGGAATCCTTTTCAAGAGCATAATAGCCACCTTACATAATTATTGATATGGGTATTACCATAATCTGGGTAAGGTCATGTGGTGTATTATGATGCTTTGGTATCTCGGTTGGGGTGTGATCCCATATAGGGAGATCATTTTGTTTCTTATGGAATAAGTTAGATATGGTTTCATGATAATAACTACTAAACACATGATATTTAATTTTTTTGTAGTCCACACTTTGAAGGCTTGGCACCATTACCTCTTTGGTGATAGATTTATGAGGTTTACGAATCATAATATCCTTAAACACATTTTCTCATTAATATATTTGATTCTGAAAAAAATAATCTGGATAAATTATCTTAAAATGTTTGAATTTGACTTTATTTTCACACTAAATAAAGGAAATTTTGTGGTGGAATCATTAATAAAAAAATCATATAGTCATTTGAAAAAATAAGATTCAAATCAGTGGTAGTTGAAGTCAATGATAGATGAAATGAACTTCAAATGTGAATATTGTGGTAGTATTGGGGTTTTATTTCGAGCTTATTTTGTTCCTAATTTTGTATATAAGGTTATATAGGCACAAAAATATGATTCATAATTTTTTTTCTATGAGGTTACAACTCAATGGTGGGGTGACTATTAAAGGATGTAAGATTGGTAGAGAATCAGTGTTGCGGTCTCGATATCAGATTATCTTACCAATGGATATTCATGAATAACCCTTTCATCCTTATCACGATTCTAGATGGTATGTTCATTTTGGAATAAAATATCTATATAAGTCATTGAAAGTGAAATTTTTAGGGGAGGAAATTAAAATAAATGTGACTTTATTGGTTATGATATGCCTAACTTGTCAGCAAGTTAAGGTAGACCACCTATGGCCAAGAGGTATGCCGCTGTGTTTTCTAATTCTCATGTGTGAATGGGAGTATATATATATGGATTTTTTTTAATATAACTTCCAATGAAATTTTAGAAACATGATTCCATATGGGTGATAGTGGATCATCTCAAAATGTTGGTGTATTTATTCCCTAGTCATGAATCTCATTCAATGGAGGACTTTTCCAACATCTATATGTGAGAAGTGGTAAAAAAGGCATGGTATACCAATTTCAATAGTATCAAATAGAGACTACAATTTCATGTCTTGTTTTTTTAAATCATTATATAATTTCATTGGGACTCAATTGACTATGAGCATGGAATTTCATCCTCAAGAGGATGAATAATCTGAAAGGATGATTCTAAAGTTGTAATACATGATTAGGGATAGTGTAATTGATTTTTGTGTCTCATGGGAGGAGCTCACAACATTAGTGGAGTTGTCATATAAAAATAGTTAACAGGACTTGATACACATGTATCCTTTTAATGCATTGTATGGTTTACTTTTTTTTCTCCACTTTATTGGGTGAAAATAGGTGAGATGTCACTGGTTGGACCAAGCCTTATGTAGGAGACAACGGATAAGATTCTGTTGATCATAAAGAGAATAGAGATGGATCAAAGTGGTCAAAAATCATATGTGGATCATCATCGATGGTTGTATTCATTTGAGGTGGGTGATCATTTTATCATAAATATCCCTCCAAGGTTATTTCATCATCATTTTTTGAAGAAGGAAAAGTTATATCCTCAATACATAAGCTCTTTTGAGATCCATTATTTGGTTTTTGAGGTGGGATATTGGTTGCATTTGTGAACCAAGGTACAATTCAGTGCATAATGTTCATCATGTATCTCAATTGAAGAAATATCAACCAGATACTAACCATGTGATTACATGGGATCATGTTGACCTAGATTTAGATATTACATTGGTTCAATTGGCTATAAGGTTTTTGGATAGGCAACAGAAGGTCTTGTGTGGGAATAGAATATGCCTAGTGTGGGATTTTTTGAAACATTAGAATATTCAAGAAGAAATAGAGTAGCATTAAAATGAAATAGTGGAGTAATTTTGTAAATGATTCATGGAAAGAGGAGTTTTCTACTTTCTAGAGATGGATATACAATTTTTTGGGAGAATTTAGCACCCCTGATTTTAGTTACATGGCCATTTATTTATTTATTTTAAGTATATAATTAAATTGAAATATTTTTTAGGTATTTTGGAGGAGATTTCTCATGTTTTTGTTTGTTGTTATGGAGGTGAAAAATTTGAGCATGGTTAGTAGAATCCATGAAACACCTCTTAGGATAATGTACAACTGAAATTGTGAGCACCGGGTAGGTTAACGGTTAGGATCATAGTTTGGAAACATTGTGAGAATTCTTATGATAAACCATACAGGGTTGGAGAGAGAGGAATTTTATTTTTGGAACAACGTTTCTCTATTTTTGCAAACCAATTGTGTGAGTGTTTTTTAGAGGCAGTGCCTTGTGCATGGTTATTTCAAAGTTTGGATAACTGCATCCCTTACATTACACTATTTAAAATTAGATCCAAAAATCTGGGATCATAATCAGTTTAACCTATAAACTACTTGTTCACCCCTATTCAGTTCATAACTCAAATTACACTTCCTCATTAGGTTGTGTAGTATGTTCCTTTCAATTTGAGAGAAATTTCTAGTTTAATTATGGTCTATTGGTGGTCAAATTTGTTGTAAAGTGATAATTATTCCTCATTTTCATTATCTTTCTTCTTCTAACATCTTTAGGAAAAATGGATTTTGTCTTTTGAGGATAAATCGATGATTTTTTTTGTCAATCATGATGAGATATTATTTTTTTAATGGAAGGGGAACTAATGAAAATTTTAGGAGGTTCAAGGTGGTTGTTGAAGTTTTTCAGTTCATTGTATTCACTAAATATTGAGAGCTAGGTGTTCTCTCTCTGTACTCAAATTTATTAGAACAAGATGAAATGGTCTCAAATTGATTGAATTTGTTGAATTGAATAGTGAATCTTATGTTTCTTTCTTGAGGAAAAACCTCTCTCGTTATGATTTTTTGAAATGGTGGAAATTTGTTTTTTTTTGTGGAAAATGAATTTGGTTCATGATTTTATATTGATGTTTTTAAAATAATTTTTTTTTATTCTTGTAAAATTTTAATGTAATTTTTTCAATAATTTTTTTTTTATTAAAATGAATCTGCATGATTTTTTGAGGGTTTGGCATATAGGGTTGGCATGAGTTAATTTTCATTTATGTAACCATGTGGAAGTAGTGTGTTCCAAAGGGTCACATGGTATATGATTACCTTATTCCAACTTGTTAGATCGATGAGAGTCCTCTCGTGATTTTGGAACTACCACCTGGGAATGCATATGTGTATGTGAGGATGTGTCGAATATGTATGCTAAATAGAAATGAGAAATCATTTAATGACTTTTTTTGTTTCATTACAGTGAAAACTATTTGGTATGAAGAATTTTTTGGATTTGATATAAACTATATCAAATTAATTTAAACTATATTATATAAATGTTCTCACAAGTGATATCCTACTTGTTTGATTTGGGAAGTAATTAGGGAAATACTGCTGAGTTTTATACTCACCCCTTCTTGGGAAAATTGGTGTCTTTGCAGATGTTGTATATCGAGACACAATTAAAGGAAATCTATCTCATTTTATTAGTGACTCATAGTGATATTGTGGACATAGCTTGTGTATTTTGAGCATGTATTAGGTTAGGAGTTGTTGAGTGGATGTTTTTCATGTCTTTGAGTTTTTTTTCTTGGTTTCCACACTAAACATTGATATAGTTTAGTTTTATAAAGTTTTATTTGAGTTTTATTTTGTACTCATGAATCATTTATATATTTTTGGTTATGGTTATTTTGTATATGTTTTTTTCAACATAAAATAAACTCCCAATTTCTTATGAATCCCTTGGTATTTATTACCATCCATTAGTGTTTTTTGGAGTTTACCTAAGGCCTAGTAACATTCTCCACCTCTTCCCAAGCCAATGGGTGATAGGATTGACATTACAGGTTTCCTTTTAATCATTATATGTCTCACGTTAACATAAATCAATCACATTCTCTCAAACCACCTACCATTTCTAGACCATATGAACTCCATTATAAATTTATAATAATATCCCAACATAACCAAATTTAAGGGGATTCTATGGATGATAAATAATTATATAAAACCAAATCTATGTTCCAACTATGCCTTCAGGCTTTGAAACTAATATAAGTTTTCAAATAAAATATCTCCTCTTTTAAAACCATTTCAAATCATTAGTAAATGTATCAAACCACATTTTAGAAGTGTCACACTGGCCTCTATTTCATTCATTATGAAACACACTATTCAAGCCACTTATAGAAATAAAATCATTTTTAGAAACCAATTTTCATGTTTGGGAATTTAATGTTTGGATTAATAAATTCTTTAATATTTAAATATATATGCATGTACACATATATATTTATATATAAGTATATATATATATATATGTACGTATAACCTTCATATACAGAAGAACCCATAAAGAATACCAAAGGACTAAATAAAAAATGATCAATCTGAATTATTCTTCAAAGGATATGAATTTTGAAACTTATTCATCAAGGCCACCAAAATAGAAATAATTCTTTCAAACCAAAATTTAACCCCAAAATCAACTTATAAAATTTTATAAAAGGAAATTTATTTATTTACACACCAAATTCATTTATGAATGCCTCTTTTAAATTTTATAAATCACCTCACTTGAATATACATTTAAAAATAATATATAAGCCTTAAAACTCATGAAACCCCAATATTTAATCCAATATTTAATTAAATAAATATTTCAAAACTAATTTATAAATTCCATGCATAATAAGATTTAATTAAGATTTAATTCATAAAATCTAATGAAACCAAAGGGGTTCTATGAGAAACAAATAGATAGAATTACTAGCCTTAATTGTGTGAGGATGTGAAGAAACCTTCAAATACAGAATAAACGAGACCCAAAAGGCTACCATCCTAATCTATGAATCAAATACACAAGGATATAAGAGTATAACCTTACCCATGGTGTATTCAAGTTGAAACCTATACATTATAAGAATAAATGACAATATAGGTGGTAGAATAGAATAATACGAAGGGATTACCCAAGAGGAAAACACTAAAATCCAAAGGAGCGGGATTTATAAATTCATGGAGAGAAAAAAGGGAGGTGTCTTGGGATCCCCTTTTTTATCCTAGTTGAGTGAGGAGGTGGTCGAGTGTAGTGGGTTTTCATTTTTAAGAGGGTTTTTAGGGAATTTATATTCTATGAAATATGGGTATATCACATGGTTTGGTAAAAAAGATAACAAAATTGTGTGTCATCCATGCACCCCTCTATGGAGTCACCTAGAGACACACATGGTTAGACAGACCATGATCCAACCATTGTAATTGGATATATTAAAATTACTAGAACACGCACACATGCGTATTTTATGGTTTATCAAACCTTTCACAAGTCATGTGACTTTAACCTTATACACCAAAATCCCTCACTAGGTTTACCCTGCTTTCACATGGTTTGAACTCAACCGTGCTCTACCCTTGTGATCAAAATATTCATGGAAAATATTATTTAAAAGTATCTGTACATATAGTTAGTTATAAGGATTCCCAAAATCATTGATAATTTACTATGAAAAAGAGGTGTGAAATACCCATGCTTCAAAAATTATAAGTTTTCATGCGAATTCATCCAAAAAATAAATGTAAAATTTAAGATTAATAAATAAAATAAATTAAAAATTTGAGGGTGTGATATAAATAGTTTAAGGAATTAGTCATTACAATTGAGGTATATTATGTCGAGACTTACCCAAAAAAATTCCATGTATACATATAATTTATTAAACAATAAAGATAGATCATCCTATAAGAAAATGTCAGGATCTTCTATTTTTTTGATAAACATATCAATTTTAATGTTCATTAAGATTTAATTAATAATGGATCTACGATAAATATCATCCTAATTTGGACCCTTTAATTTCTAGTCTACAGTGAATAAAAATTTTCTTCTTCGATGTTGACCAGTTAGGGGTGCGATAAAATTATTCAATATCCCCTTAGGAGGATCAAACTCATAGCCTTGATTAGAGATCTCACAGCCAAATCTTAATTCATTTGGGTTTGGTAAGACATAAAATTCAATGCCTTTATTATAAGAACATGGTTGTGCATGCATGTAATAGTACCCTAATTTTATCATCAATGCCAAAATTATGTAATCAATGATGAATATAGGGACCAATATTGAGACAATTACCCCTTCCAAATCTTGTGAATCATAATATTCCATAAAGTAATGATTCTATAAAAGAGACAAAAAATTAAAAAATGGTAGATAAATATATCCTAGTTTTCACTCCCAATAGTTTGATAAATTCTTTAGCCAATCAATGGAGTGTATTTTATGAGGACTATGTCCTTATTATTATAAGAAAATCCCATGAATCAACCACCATCCATTTATATTATGGTCAAGTAAATATTTCAATTGAACCGCCAACGAGAGATAGTAATTGAATAAAAATGTGAATATGTGGTCTGGGAAATTTTTTTCACATTTTATCTCTAATAAATAACTCTCTATCCTTCCCCAAAAAAATTCGGTATATAGGTTCATTGCTTGGTGATTATAACCTTGATATAGACTCAACATTCCCCTTGTATTTCTTTGATGATTAAATTCTATTATACTCCTCTAAGTGTTAGGGTTATAGTGTTTTCAATTCCCTTAATGTTGATAAAATTTCTATTTTACATCCTCAAAACCATGAGGATTTGATCTTTCATATAATCCTGATGATGTGATATTATAAGAGGAGGAATAAGTCTTGAGAGACACCCCACTATAATTGGTGGTAGGTGTCTCATCCACCATAGATCATCTCAATGAAGTGAATCTTGGCATGGAAGTGGTCTCATGGATGACATTGATTAGTACATTCATGGTCCATGAGTAATAGTGTGAATACATATCATTCTTGAAAAATAGTCAATATGTGTTCTTCAAGAATTAAATAGAGACATTAGGGTTATATTCCCATGTGTTAGCTCATTTATTGTGTCTACCACCATGGAATAATGTTTATATGAATGAATCATGGAGAATGCATGTGACCCTTTCTTTTAAGAAGGATTATGAGGTCGATAAATTGATCATTTACAATTTTACCTTGGAGGATAAATAACCTAAATAATTTTAAAACATCATCCTTATAAAGAAGAAAAATTTTCCAATTTTATTCTACACCAAATTTGGGGACCTAAAGTGTAATTTCTTGAAGGATAAATTTCTGGTCCTGATCGGAAAATTTTTTATCACTACAACAAGTATATTTCAATCACCCCCTTTATTGATCATTATTATTGTTATAAAAAAAATTAAACAGACAATAACGATGAGGAATCCACTAAAATAAGATCACCCAGGTAGTACACCACAATCAATTAATCAATTTTGTCTAAAAAATTTATAGTAGCACAATACAATGCGCTATAAACTATATCACCAAGTCCTTCCTAAGGAAAAATATTGAGTGATTTGGGGATAACCTAGAAATAAAATATTATATATATATATATATATTATTGATTTTTTTCAACAAACATTAGTAATAAAATGTAAAGATGAACCCATTGATTTTTTTGTTCAGGGTAACCTTAGGGATGTTTATCATCTTTTTGGTATGATATCATGGCATTAAGGTCATTATAGAAAAGGCCAAGGTGATCCATGATATTCCCCACCTTGAAATCCTTAAGGAGGAGAGAGGAATCCAAATAATCGTTTTCTATATCATGAGTTTTTATACCAAACTCACTGGTAAGTGCCTACCCATCATAGGTTTAACAAAGAAAGAAGAACCCTACCAGAGGTATGAATACATCTATGAAGCTTCATAATGTATTAAAGAGTATATCCTTCAACCTATAATAATTCTATTGGTTGTCTGGAATTCCCTCACACATTATGTGGTGTACATAGAATGGTATCTTGACATGTACCATACATAGAAGAAGATATCAAGAATTTAAAACACATTTTATTATCATAGTTGAGAAATGTTGTATAATGATAATTGATATTATAACATCATGAACATATTCCTCATGTTGATCCTTGAACTAGAAATGATAAATCATTACATGTAACACCATAAGTTCTATTTTGTGTCTTATGTTTACTTACTCGAGTACATCTTTATTGCCCCATGCTAGTCGGACATCTAGAAGAATGGGAAATTATACTATAAAAATTTGAAATCTGGTTTTTGAAGAAACATTTTCTATACAACACACACATTGATAATGGGATATTTACATTTAAAATTATAATAGAATCCAAACATATAATGGAGTGGAAATTATTAATAACAATCCAGTCATCTTAGAGATTATTTTTGTCTCTAAATCCAAAGAAGTTCTGACATAATCCTTTCTATTTTTAGAATGATGAACCAACAAAATGGATGAATACTAGGATCATATAACCAGTTTAGCATTCATACTATAAATATGGAGGTCTTATATGAATATCAAATTATATTCATATTTGGTGATACAAAAATCAATAGAGGATATTATATAAATAAATTGTAACTAATCACTTTGATTTATTACATTCATGAAGTTATAGTAGAATTCTCCTTTGATTCAACATTAACATATATGCACTGTTTTAAGAACCTATTTTTTCCTAAAAAAGACTTTGGAATATTCTTGATGATATTCCAGAACAGCGCCTTCAGACGGCGTGCGATTCCGAGCCCCGGAGTGGCCGAAATTTAATTTTCAGTGCGTTCGCACTGGAAACACCAAATAAGTGGGATAACTCCTAAACAGTGATCGAGATCAGAGATCCGAGTGTACGAATGGGTCTAGAATGGGGTGTTTACCCTCGGAAGGACATAAAACTTGTCAGCTCGGGATGTTTGGACCCCTCGCTCGCTTTTGGAATGTTAAACGGATAAATTAATTAATTAATTTATTCGTTTAATGGTTACACTCAATTATATCTTAAACGGTGGCTCGGATTGGAAAACTGAGGGCACTGTTGAGATCAGAGCATGTCGTTTACCCTAGGAGGGGTATAAGTTTTGTGGGCGCGGGCCGTCTGTGTAAAATGGCCCCAGGGGCATTTTCGTAATTTGGCGCCCTCGGGCGTTGAGTTTTATAACTTTTGAACGGGGTCTCATATTAAAATTCCAAGACCTCTGTTGCGCTCGGAGCATGGTTTTTAGCCTAGGGGAGGCTTAACCCTGACCCCGCCGAAATTTTGGGTTCGAGGTTGTAGGGCGGGCGTTTAAGTGATTTATACTTAAACACCCCCACCCCCTTCTTCTTCTTCTTCTTCTTCCTCAAACCCTCCCTTATCCACCACCTCCGGCGAGGCAGCTTCGTCGAGGTGTAGCGGTTCCAACGGTCCGCACATGAAGCATCGGGCTACACCCTTCGAGGTAGGCGGTGTTCGTTTGCGTTTTAAATCCCGAACCCCTCTTTGAATCCTAATTTTAGTGTCTAACTACTGTAGGATCTTCGATCCAAGCCCATAGTCATGTAAAGTATATTCTGAGCTTTCTGATGCTTCTTCTGGAATTGAATTCTGAGCTCTGAGGTGTTCAAAATCGTCCGTCGAAGTCCTGCGAGATTTTGTTTTTTTTTTCTTCGGCGTCCGGCGGTTTCCCGCGGTTTCCGGTAGCTCCAGGAGGCGGCGGCAACTCTGGACGGCGGCGGCTTCGGGACAGCAGGAGGAGGTGGCCTTTGGCTCGGCGGCGGCCTTTGTCTAGGCGTCGGCAGGCCGAGTGCGCCGGCACGGCGCAGTGAGCGGGGTAGCGGCGCGACCCCGGAGGTGAACCGAGACCCGCGTCCTGCGGGTCTCCGTGGAAAAAGGGGGACTGTCCTTGTTGGCCGGTCGGTGGAGGCGGGCCGAACCACACGGCTAGGCCGTGGGGCGGCACTGTGGAGCGGGCAGGCCGGCGCGGGCCAGCCCGAGCGAGGCGGACCGGCCAGACCGGACCGGTCCGGCCCAGTGTTTTTTTCTCTTTTCCTTTGGGATTTCCGATGCCCGTAGCTTTCGCTGCAGACGTCCGTTTTGCGCGCCGTCAGTGGCAGCGCGGACCTTGTGCTGAGGGGAACGTTTTGATATGGTTTTGGGAATTTTTAATTCCCGAAACGAGGGGCCTCGGAGGCGCGACACGTATTTAAGTGGATGAGCATTTTTCCCGAGATTCTTGTTTTGGGCAGCATGGACGCGTCCGAAGTCCGTTTTGAGCGCCGTCAGTGGCGTTGCGACCCTGGCACTGAGGCGGAGGTTTCCAATGTGGTTTCGGGTGTTGAGACCGGATTTGAGGTGTGGGACCCACGGCCCGTCCTTTCGAGCTACGTGCAGCGTTTCACGACCTTTTCATCGGACGACCGTTCGGGAAGTGCAAGCAGTCATTTCTGGATGTTTTTCTGAGGGGATTGCAATGGTGCAATCCGCCCACTCTAATTCGGCACGATGGTGCGGGGCCCACGAGGTTTGTTTTGGCGTCGACGGTGATTTTTCCATCTTTATCACTGTGAGACCATTTTGGACAATTGAATAGTCCATCTTGTGTGCTTTTTCGAGAGGATCGCAACGGTGTGATCCGTTCGTTGTGTTTCGGGACCAGGATGTGGGTCCCACATGGCACCGCTCGTGTGCGGTGCACCGGAATGCATCTTTTTCTCCGTATATCCGTTGCACTCAAGTGAGTATTGCTTTTGATGTGTTTTCCCGAGGGGATCGCAATGGTGTGATGCGCCTGACTATTTTCGGGACCAAGGCTCGGGATCACGGGACGTCATTCGGGCGTGAGGCGGTGTTGGTGACTTCTCCGTCGGATATCCGTTGGAGGCGAGTAAGTAGACGATCTCACGTGTTTTTCCACGAGGATTACAACGGTGTGATCCGTTTGGTTGTGAAAATCCTCTTTGGCGATCTTGTGAAATGTGGAAATGTGAAGGTGCCTCGGGGGAGGTTCTTCTACTATGGTAGTAGCATACCCTTGGCGTGTGATCACATGCACTCCCGTGTGAGTGAATTAATGCTTGAATAGTTGTGGTTGGTCGTACCTAGGCCTTTGAGGTGGAGTTGTTACGTCACGCCTTCGTGTTGACACTGGGTGCCGTGTGCACGATAGCCTTTGAGCTAGAACGAGGTATACTCTGGGAGTATACGGGAGCGCTTGGAGGTACGTGTGGTTTGTACCAGGGAACGTTTGTGCGCTCAGTTGGGGTTGACGTGAGGCCACACGTCATGTGGGCCCCATGTGCGTGCCAAGTTCTGCTTTGCGTACTTTGACCTCTCGCGACGTAGAGGGTCCCTCTGTGCTCGTTAGTTTGACTAGCAAGGTGGAGTTTTTCCCCTGACTCTGTGACCGTTTGTTTGACCAGCAGGGTTGAGTGGTCTCCCCCTGGTTTCATTCTCGATGGATCGGCCAGTAGCGGTGCTAGTGACACCCAGTGATGGAGTAGGCACTGAACCACTTTTGGGTGAGTTGTTCTGGAGTTGGGTGGTTGCGCGATACCCACTCTGTGTTCGGTTGGCCAGTGTTGTACCCTCCAGTAGAAATGGCCAGAGCAGTCTTGAGTTTTAACCTCCAGTGGGGCTAGGCCGTGGGTTACTCATCGACTTCTTTGGGTTTACCCTCCAGTAGGGCTGGGCAGTGGGTTGCTCACTGACTTCTAGGGTTTACCCTCCTGTAGATATTGGGCAGTGGGTCACCTGACGAACTTAGGGTCTACCATCCAGCAGATACTGGGAAGTGGGTCACCCGATGACCTATTAGGGTCTACCCTCCAGCAGGGCTAGGCAGTGGGTCGCCCGTCGTTTTGTTCCAGGTCTACCCTCCAGTACGGCTGGGTAGTGGGTCGCCTGTCGTCTAGTTCCTGGTCTACCCTCCAGCATGGCTGGGTAGTGGGTCGCCTGTCGACTTATTCCAAGTCTACCCTACAGCGGGGCTGGGCAGTGGGTCGCCTGATGATGTATTAACGTCTACCCTCCAGCAAGGCTAGGAAGTGGGTCGCCTGTCGACTTATTCCAGGTCTACCCTCCAGCGGGGCTGGTCAGTGGGTCTCCTGATGATGTATTATGTTTTACCCTCCAGCAGGGCTGGGCAGTGGGTCACCTGATATCTGGTTATGAATTACCCTCCAGCAGGGCTGGGCAGTGGGACACCTATTGGCATTCCAGGCTCAGTCCTTTCTACTAGGCTAGCATGTGGCTTTCCTCCGTGGTTACTAGAGCGGGACCCTTGGTTATACTGGTCAGTGTTGTGACGACTTTGACTTTGAGAAGACCTCTCGACTACAGGGCAGTGACGAGGTGTGGTTTGACTTTCCCTGAAACTCTCAAGTACAAGGGGTGCTTTCCCCACCGACATGCATTCTTGTGACGCGATCTAAAACAGTGCGGGCGAGACAATGCTACCAAAAGAGGATAGTGTCGAAGTCCGGTGATTGAGCCCCTTGGCTTGCGGTTCAGGGCAGACGTGCGGGATGCTGGGCATCGATGGTGTTTACTTCTGGGACTATTGGCGACTATTTTCTTGGGCTGAGCTACGGGATGGAGATCCCCTTACAACCTTGTTCGGGCTTCTTCTTAATCATATGTATTTGTATATACCTTGTTCTGGTACCCACTACTTGGGTTTGGTTACTCTCTTTCCAGGTGAGGTGAAGACGTGCAGGGTATGCCACGTGCTTTCCGCGTCTAGCTTCTCGTGGTTGGACGAGTCTACTCTCCTGCTATAGGTAGCGAAGACTCGACGGGATATTCATCTTCTCACCATTTCTAGCTCCTTGTGTCTGGATGAGTCTACCTTCTTTCCTCTTGTTGGGTTGATCTAGACTCTTTACTATACTCCTTAATACACTTTCAATTGTACTCCTCTACTTTTCATGTTCGCTCTACTGCTCACCCTTTGATACCTACTTTTGTTTCTCCCTCGAGCCTTCGGGGTATCCTACTGAGTATTTTTATACTCACCCCTGCTTGGGCTTTTCCCGCACATGGTGTGCCCTTGCAGATGACGGACAGGTGGAGCGTGACTTCAGTGGAGCGTAGGAGCTTGGGATCTTAGACCACGTGCGGTGGTCATGGCTGGGTTCCAGGTGGGAGGCCTGTCAGCTGTTTCTTTTTTTTTTCTTCCTATTTCTAGGTTGTGGAACTTTTTGGTTGGGCACATGTTTTTCCCCTTTTTCCTTTTCGGCACTTTTCCTGTACTGTTTAGAGGTCGATGCACTCTTGTGGTTGTTTATAGCAGTTTCTCTTTGCTTTTCTTTTTACACTGCACTTTTGCATTGAGTGTGTTGCGTTTGTGTGTACAGGTTCTTAGGCAAAGGCCACCCCAAGTTGTTGTACCTTCGGCGCCGGTCTCCAGCCCTTGGCCTATGGAGGTGGGCTTGGGATAGTTGCGGCTCGAGCCTGGGTAGGGTCGGGTCGTGACAAAGTGGTATCAGAGGTGGTTTGTTCCTTGGGATGTTGTGCGGACATCCCTAAAAGGGGAATTGGTTGGGATTTAGGGCAACAGTGTTAACATTCCTTGAGAACGGCTCTCAGGCCAGGGAGTCCAGTGATGGTGCGGCGGCCGACGTATCCATTCACCTGGACCCTGATAACCCACTTGTCGACTCGGCATGCTGAGACACTTGTTGGAGGGAAAATTTGGTTTGTGCATCACATAAGACTGAGTCTTTGACCGTCCTTCTTGAGTCAGCTCCCCATAGTTGTTGTTGGTATATAATTTATGCTCATCTGACTGCGGCACTCCTTGATAAAATTCAGGATGTCTCCGTGAAGACAGCCAACCAAGATGTCAGCTTTAGTGCATGACGACAACCCTATGAGCTTCGAGGCCACAATCTAGGACCTATCATGCGAGCCCCTTTCTCCGGGAGGGCCGGTAGCAGCACCCCCACCTGTTGAGCAGCAAATAGTTTCAGCAGAGCAGGCTGAGCTTGAGCGCAGGTTGAGCGCACTCCGTGAGATCCAGCGGCAGAGACCGCTGAGGCTCAGTGGTGAGCCAGACCCTCAGGCAGAAAAGGTTTGGCTCGAGGCAGTGGTTCTCCTTTTCAGGCTTATGCAGGTGCCGACAGATCAGAGGGTGGCTTTGGCAGCTGACCTTTTTCGTGGGGAAGCTTGGCGTTGGTGGAGTCTGGTGACTCAGCTTCTTAACGAGTCGTCGCTTTCGTGGGGTGACTTCTAGTTGTTCTTTCGTGAGGAGTTTTTCCCCTCCTGCTTGCGCTCAGTTCGGATTCAGGAGCTCATGCAGTTTTAGCAGGGAGGGATGATGGTGGCCAAGTACGCGGCTAGTTTTGCAGACCGTGCACGCTTTTACCCGGACTTAGTCCATGACGACAACATCCGAGCGCGGAAGTTTGAGCAGGGCCTCCACTGAGAGATTCGTACTGTCATAGTACCCTTGGGAATTTCCACATATTTCAGGGTGCCAGAGCAGGCGTTGGTGACAGAGAGCTTCCTATCATGTATTGCAGTTGGTAGTGGAAGTGGGCGTGAAGGAGCCGGGACATCTTCCGTAGCTAGCAGGTGCCGGAGGACAGGACCTCGACGCAGGTGGCCTTTCCATTGTCGGTTTCGGAGACGTGGTCGTATGCCATTGTGGCGAAAAGGCACAGGGCCTCAGCTGAGGATGCCCTTCCGAGAGTGGATCCCAGGCCGTGGTCGTACACCACAGTGGCGCCGGAGGGCACCAGTGTAGCCAAGAGAGAGTCGGTGCTATGCTTGTGACGGGTGAGGCCACTTGGCACGAGACTGCCTGACCCGAGTTGCGGAGAGCTTCGGGCAGGCAGCATGCGCACCACCATGATAGAGGCAGCGCCGTGATCGGATTAGTGGCCAGATAGGTGGTGCTAACAAAGGAACGGGAGGAGCTGGAGGTGGGGGACGACGTTACGAGGTCTTCCCATCACCACTAGGTGGTCCACATCAGGCTCCGGGAGCTGACAGTTGGGACCGCGGACAGCCGCGAGCTTTGGATGTCTACGATCCTGCAGAGCATGGGATGGTGAGAGGTACCCCTTGCGACTCTTCTACTTCTTGAAATAGAATTGTTAGACTCTTCCTGTGAAATTCTTTCCCCCATGCTCTTTGCTTGAGGTGTTACAAGGGTGACACAGGGCGTTGGTGTAACCCTGTGTCAGTAAGGTAAAAGGTGTAAGACCTTTTCTATTTAGTCGATGGTGTTGACTCCTTCGCTCTCCAAGCGTGTAAGAGAGTCTTGGTTGTGAGACATCGACTATGAAATCTTGCGTGACTAGATATCCTTGGGTGTTCCACTATATGGATATTCTGAAGGAGGGAATCATGAGGTCTTGTTCAAGGTGCGGGCGGTGATTCCAGTCACGACGTGCGACATGAGGGTTCGGTTGGGGAGGTGAGATACCCCCGAGATCCTTCGGGCCGTTTGAGACCATGCAGGGGGATGGAGAGGTCCCCTACCGCCTTGCCCAAACCCCAAAGTCTGGCATGGGTGCACGACGTCGGCAAGGGCCGACCTAGCGTGAACAGATCAATCCTTTGGTCTATGTGCGGTGACGCAGAGCTGTGCGTGGGTTCTTCTGGGTACGGGAAATCCAGGTGTGGGCTTTGTACCCTGTGTTTCTCCCTAGTTTTTCTTTTCGGGGATGAAAAGATTGAAGGAGGGAATGATGTAAGAAACTAGTTTTTGCTACAAAAGACTTTGGAATATTCTTGATGATATTCCAGAACAGCGCCTTCAGACGGCGTGCGATTCCGAGCCCCAGAGTGGCCGAAATTTAAATTTTCAGTGCATTCACACTGCAAACACCAAATAAGTTGGATAAATCTTAAATGGTGATCCGGATCAGTGATCCGAGTGTACGTATGGGTCTGGAATGGGGTGGTTACCCTAGTAACGACATAAAACTTGTCGGCGTGGGATGTTTGGACCCCTCGCTCGCTTTCAGAACGTTAAACGGATAAATTAATTAATTAATTTATTCGTTTAATGGATAAACTCGAGTATCTCTTAACCGGTGGCTCAGATTGGAAAACTGAGGGTGATGTTCAGTTTGGAGCATGCCGTTTACCCGAGGAGGGGTATAAGTTTTGCGGGCACGGGCCGTCTGTGAAAAATGGCCCCAGGGGAGTTTTCATAATTCGGCGCCCTCGAGCGTTGAGTTTTATAACTTTTTAATGGGGTCTCGGATTAAAATTCCAAGACCTTCATTGCGCTCGGAGCGCGGTTTTTAGCCTAGGGGAGGCTTAACCCCGACCCCGCCGAAATTTTGGGTTCGGGGCTGTCGGGAGGGCGTTTAAGTGGTTCATACTTAAACACCCCCACCCCCTTCTTCTTCTTATTATTCTTCTTCCTCAAACCCTACCCTCTCCTCCACCTCTGGCAAGGCAGCTCCGGCGAGGCGCAGTGGTTCCGACGGTCCGCACAGGAAGCGTCGGGCTACGCCCTTCGAGGTAGGCGGTGTTTGTTTGCGTTTTAAATCATGAACCCCTATTTAAATCCAAATTTTAGTGTCTAATAGCTGCCCGATCTTCGATCCAAGCCCATAGTTGCGTAAATTATTTTCTTAGCTTTCTGATGCTTCTTCTGTAATTGAATTTCGAGCTCTGAGGTGTTCGCAATCGTCCGTCAAAGTCCTGCGGGATTTTGTTTTTTTTCTTCAGCGTCTGGCTGTTTCCGGCGGTTTCTGGCAGCTCCAGGCGGCGGAGACAACTCTGGACAGCGGAAGCTTCAGGACGGCAGGCGCCGGCGGCCTTTGGCTTGGTGTTGTCCTTTGACTTGGCGTCGGCAGGCCGAGGGCCCCGGCACGGCGCAGTGAGCGGGGTCGCGGCGCGACCCCGGCAGCGGACTGAGACCCGCATCCTGCGGGTCTCCGTGGAAAAAGGGGGACAGGCCATGTTGACTAGTTGGTGGAGGCGGGCCGCACCGTGCGGCTAGGTTGTGGGGTGGCACTGTGGAGAGGGCCGGCCAGCGCGGGCCGGCCCGAGCGAGGCGGACCGGCCAGACCAGGCCGGTCCGACCCAATGTTTTTTTTCTCTTTTCCTTTTGAATTTCCGACGCCCGTAGCTTTCGCTACGGATGTTTGTTTTGCGGTCCGTCAGCGGCAGAACGGAGCTTGCGTCGAGGGTAACGTTTTGATATGGTTTTGGGAAATTTTAATTCCTGAAAAGAGGGGACTCGGAGGCACGACGCGTCTTTAAGTGGATGAGCGTTTTTCCCGAGATTCTTGTTTTGGACGGCACGGATGCGTCTGACGTCCGTTTTGAGCACCGTCAGTGGTGTTGCGACCCTGGCACTGAGGAGGAGGTTTCTAGGGTGGTTTCGGGTGTTGAGACTAGATTTGAGGGGTGGGCCCCACGGCCCGTCCTTTTGAGCTGTGTGCAGCGTTTCACGACTTTTTCATCGGACGTTCGTTCGGGGTGTGCGAGAAGTTGTTTCTGGATGTTTTTCAGAGGGGATTGCAATGGTGCAATCTGCCCGCTCTAATTCAGCACGATGGTGTGGGGCCCACAAGGGTCGTTTCGGCATCGACGATGATTTTTCCATCTTTATCACCGGGTGACCATTTTGGACAAGTGAATAGTCCATCTTGTGTGCTTTTTCGAGAGGATCACAACAGTGTGATCCGTTCGTTGTGTTTCGGGACCGGGATGTGGGTCCCATGTGGCACCGCTCGTGTGCGGTGTGCTGGAATGCATCCTTTTCTCCAGATATCCATTGCACTCAAGTGATTAGTGCTTTTGACATGTTTTCCCGAGGGGATCGCAATGGTGCGATGCGCCCGACTGTTTTCGTGGCCGAGGCTCGGGATCACGGGACGTCGTTCGAGCGTGAGGCGGTGTTGGTGACTTTTCCGTCGGATATCCGTTGGAGGCGAGTAAGTAGTCGATCTCGCATGTTTTTCTGCGAGGATTAAAACGGTGCGATCCGTTTGGTTGTGCTGATCCTCTTGTGCAATCTTGTGAAATGTGGAAATCTGACGTTTCCTCGGGGGTGGTTCTTCTACTGTGGTTGTAGAGGACCCTTGGCATGTGATTGCATGCACTCACATGTGAGGGAAGTAATTCTTGAATAGTTGTGGTTGGTTGTGCCTGGGCCTTTGAGGTGTATTTGTTACATCACGCCTTCGCGTTGACGCTGGGTGCCGTGTGCACGATAGCCTTTGAGCTAGAACGAGGTATACTCTGGGATTATACAGGAGCGCTTTACGGTATGTGTGGTTTGTACCTGCGAACCTTTGTGCACTCAGTTGGGGTTGAAGTGGGGCCACACGTCGTGTGGGCCCCATGTGAGTGCCGAGTTCTGCTTTGCGTACTTTGACCTCTCGCGACATAGAGGGTCCCTCTATGCTCCTTAGTTTGACTAGCAGGGTGGAGTTTTACCCCTAGCTCTGTGCCCATTTGTTTGACCAGCATGGTTGATTGGTCTCCCCCTGGTTTCGTTCTCGATAGATCGGGCAGTAGCGGTGCTAGTGACACCCAGTGATGGAGCAGGCGCTGAACCTATTTTGGGTGAGTTGTTCTAGAGTTGGGTGGTTTCGCGATACCTACTTCATGTTTGGTTGGCTAGTGTTGTACCCTCCAGTAGAGATGGCCAGAGCAGTCCTAAGTTTTACCCTCCAGCGGGGCTGGGCAGTGGGTTACTCATCGAATTCTTCGGGTTTACCCTCTAGCAGGGCTGGGCAGTGGGTTGCTCACTGACTTCTAGGTTTTAGCCTCTTGCATAGAATGGGCAGTGGGTCACCCGACGCACTTAGGGTCTACCATCCAGTAGAGACTGGGAAATGGGTCACCCAACGGCCTCTTAGGGTCTACCATCTAGCAGGGATGGGCAGTGGGTCGCCCGTCCTCTAGTTCCAGGTCTACCCTCCAGCAAGGCTGGGCAGTGGGTCTCCTATCGACTTATTCCAGGTCTACCCTCTAGCGGGGCTTGGCAGTGGGTCGCCTGATGATGTATTAAGGTCTACCCTCCAGCAAGGCTGGGCAGTGGGTCGCATGTCGACTTATTCCAGTTCTACCCTCCAGCGGGGCTGGGCGGTGGGTCTCCTGATGATGTATTATGGTTTACCCTCCAGCAGGGCTGGGCAGTGGGACACCTGTTGGCATTCCAGGCTCAGTCCTTTCTACTAGGATAGACTGTGGCTTTCCACCATGGTTACCGGAGCGGGACCCTTGGTTATACGGGCCAGTTTTGTGACGACATTGACTTTGAGAAAACCTCTCGACTGCAGGGCAGTGACGAGGTGTGGTTTGACTTTCCCTAGAACTCTCAAGTACAAGGTGTGCTTTCCCCACTGAGACGTGTTCTTGTGACGCGATCTAAAACCATGCAGGCGAGACAGTGCCACCCAAAGCAGATAGTGTTGAAGTGCGCTGATTGAGCCCCTTGGATTGTGGTTCGGGGCAGACGTGCGGGATGTTGGGCATCGATGGTGTTTACTTTTGGGACTGTTGGTGACTCTTTTCTTGGGCTGAGCTACGGGATGGATATCCCCTTACGACCTTGTTCGGGCTTCTTCTTGAGTATATGTATTTGTATATACCTTGTTCTAGTACCCACTACTTGGGTTTGGTTACTCTCCTTCCAGGTGAGGCGAAGATGCTCGGGGTATGCCACGTGCTTTCTGTGTCTAGATTCTCGTGGATAGACGAGTCTACTCTCCTACTATAGGTAGCGAAGACTCGCGGGAAGTTCATCTTCTCACCGTTTCAAGCTCCTTGTGTCTCGACGAGTCTACCTTCTTGCCTCTTGGTGGGTTGAGCTGGACTCTTTACTATACTCACTACTACACTTTCAGTTGTACTCCTCTACATTTCCTGTTCTCTCTACTGCTCACCCTTCGGTACCTCCTTTTGTTGCTCCCTCGAGCCTTCGGGGTATCCTACTGAGTATTTTTTTACTCGCCCCTACTTGGGCTTTTCCCGCACTTGGTGTTCCCATGCAGACGACGGACAGGTGGAGCGTGACATCAGTGGAGCGTAGGAGCTTGGGAGCTTGGACCGCGTGTGGTGGTCGTGGCCGGGTTCCAGGTGGGAGACCCATCAGTTGTTTCTTTTTTTGTTTACCTGTTGCCGGGTTGTGGTACTTTTTGGTTGGGCGCGTGTTTTTCCCCTTTTTCCTTTTCGGCACTTTTCTTGTACTGTTTAGAGGTCAATGCACTCTTGTGGTTTCTTATAGTAGTTTCCCTTTGCTTTTCTTTTTACACTGCACTTTTTCATTGAGTGTGCTGCGTGTGTGTGTACAGGTTCTTAGGCAAAGGCCTCCTCAAGTTGTTGTGCCTTCGGCGCTGGTCGCCAGCCCCTGGCCTATGGAGGCGGGCTTGGGGTAGTTGCGGCTCGAGCCCGGGTAGGGTCTGGTCGTGACAATTGTTCCAAAAATTATCCTGATAATTAATTGTTCTATGAAACTATAACATTGGCAGATCTAAAATAAAATGAAACAATATTTTTCATAACACACCATTGAGTGATCTTCCCATTCAATAATAGAAACAAGGAGTAGATTAATGAAATAAACTCTTCATCTGATCAGGGTGAGACTATATCTCTTCTAAAAGATTATACTAATGAATGGATGTCCCTAATTATCAATCATATTTATAATTGGACACTTTTAACATATCAAACCATGAGGGAAAATATATTCCATTGTGTGGTGAATTTTATTCATTGTGAACGCATAAACTCTATGAAATTATTCTATAATTGAGGAAACAACGGGGTCTTTCTCAGATGAATTGAATGAGATAATAGAATCACATACATGAAGGAAGTTCAAATCAGATCTTGAGATACTTTTCATGTTGGGGAAAGATTTCTTATCTGATTAAGAGTCTTGGGTATTTTTATCCTTTGATGACCCATGAATACTTTACCAAGAGATTCTCCACCTTCTAGATATTTGAAATCTCTATTGATCAACACTCAGAGTTAATTCCCACTAGAATATACTCTTGGAAACTCACTTTATCGGGAATTTATGTTATGGGGATATATCCCCAAGTAACATTCAAGTAATTTATCTTCATATAGACTTCCACTCTCTTCTTCTCTAAATCGGTTGAAGTTATACCACTAGAATATATCAATTCAAATGCTATCATAAACTTCATCACTTAAAATATCTTACTGCATTTGGTGTCCCTCACAGAATACTAATAGACAATAACACCAAATTCTATCCTTATGAGTTGAAAAACTATATTAATAGTACAATATTAATTCCAATAATCCTCCCACTAGCATAGAGGAAAAAATGAATAGTTAGAGGCTTTTAATGATTCTATATCCTCTATAATTCAAAATATGTTGGACAAGGATAATAATTCATGGATATAAAAGATCATGTATATTTTGTTAGCCTATTTTTCCATGGAATGTACCACAATGACAATAATCAATATTTTCTAGAATATGGTATAAAGGTATTCATTCACATAGAGGTTCAACTCCATCCCATTATTTTAACTATTAGTGGAAAGTTGTCAATATATTAGTATTACCTGAAGAAAATTGATGAGATTGAGTGACAACATGATAATTGGTTGCACATTTTTCATAACCATAATGAATTTCAAAACGAAATAGAAAGGAAATTCAACAATAAATCCATTCTCCAAACATTTTTCAATAATATTTCATGTTATCCTTGTGGAATCCTATGATTTCATGGTTGAAACTTCAAAATTTGTATCCCAAATGGTAATTAACTTACATCATACGCATGGTATACCCCCAACAACGTACACTCCATAATCATGAAGGATGGTGGAAAAATTACACCCACCATCAATTCTAGGTTCCTCAAGGTTTACTTTGTAAAAAGTATTGGTAGGAATATTTTTTCCTTGATGAAAGACACTAAATAGAACAACACCTAGTCTTCTTAATACTACATTAAGCTATTTATAATGGTTCCTTGTCACAAGACCAAGAAAATAAAAACAACATTACTCCCAAATTAAATAATTGAGTCTTCATAAGGCCAATGCCTTTTCTGTATGATATTAAACTACATAGTACCCAGAAAACTAAACCACATGACCCTAAAATTTTTTGAATTATCCTCATCATTTGATGATAGACCACATTATCAATGTCCCTATCATACAAGGTTAAACTATGTGATGTTGTGGTCCTTTATTAAGAGGGAACCTCTCTTATGGTTTCAGTATCCTACCACACCACATTCCTAATCTTATGTGTGGCTTGATTCCCATTACATGGGATTTGTAGTGAAATATAGATCTCCTTTATGAGACTCAAACACAATTTTCAATCGTATTATGTTATAGTGTTTGAGCCTCCTCATTAATTACATGTTTCATCAGTGGATCACATAGGTATACAGTGGTTAATTTATCCACCTTTCATGTTAATATTATCCTTGAAACATCCCTTTAAAACTATGTGTGGCTTGATTCATGCATCTCAATATATGTAGTGATGTCTAGATATCCAATATTTGATCTACAAACTTCCCCCACCCCCAGTACTCTCTCATTCAAATTCTCATACCAAATCATTCACATCAAGTTTCCCTTAGGATCCTTAGACTGTGAGGATTCATTAGGTCCAATCCACATCACCCTATATGGTATGGACCGTGTTCTTTCCATATGAAACTAAACTAAATGACCGACATCCCTAGTATGTGATGTTAGACTATGTGATATTATAGTCCTTTCCAAAGAGCACACCCCTCCTCCGATGTTAGTCCCATAACAGACCTCCTCTTGAACTATGTTTGGATTTATTCTCATTTCATGGGACACATTGAAGCATCTACATAACTAATTTCAGACTAATCCATTAATTCACAACACATTTCATCCTTGTAATCAGGGATGATAATTCAAATTGAGTTTCCCAATGTATCCCATACTGGGATAACACTTAAGTCTAATTCACGTGAATATAAAAATCACATCACCTTCATCCCATATATAAGACTCTAAATTTAATAACATCATTTTTCCATTTTTTATAATTCTAAACTACATTGAATTTATATACATTTCATGATGTTAAAATACATGGTTAGAATTTTCTATTATGTTTGAAATATAATCCTCCAATTTCCCCTTATTTATCATACCTATTATGGATTATAAGATCATAGAGGGTATAGTTTAGCACATCAATTAATATGATTAAGGCATATTTACCCTTTCTAAAAACTATGTTTTATTGATTCTTATCTTCATAGGATATGTAGTTCTTCACATGTTTCTTAATTGTTTTCAGCCATGAATGTAAATGTTTTTATGCACCTATATATGAACCATATCTATATAAGTATTTATTTTCCAAGATATTCAAGTATCTAGATTTTTGATTCTATGGGATACATAGTGACACCCATAGTTTCCAACCTAAGTCCAACCATAATTGAAAAAAATATGCCCCCAATTTATTTGTTTTAGTGTTTGAGACGTTTTTTCATAATGGGTCCTATATTTATATTTGACACTATGAAACATATACTTAATTTTCTTTTTGATATAGATCCATGAAATTTCTATACATAAATCCCATTATCATTCATGAATATTTATAACTTTAAGGATATTCCTCTTTCACACTAGGTTTTCATCCATTCTCATCAAGGTACCAACACATTTCTTCCTTATAATGAACCAGATCTATTTTGAGTTTCATTTCAATGAAAAAGGTGGTTATTGATTCATATCATCATGGGATATGTAGTGATGCATATAAATACTACACTAAAACAAGTTATAATTTCCATTTCCCTTAATACTATTATAAAAATAATTTATATTATTTTATTTATAACATCTTTGTACTAGGATTAAAATTCATAGTTTACGCTATATATGAGTTAGAAAATGCATAGACATCCAGTAAAAATAATCGAGCACACACCATCCTATTGTTTGACCCTTCTAACTCGCATAAGGTTTTCATTAAGGGGGTTACACTAGGATAAAACTTCAGGTCCACTCTACATAACCCTAAACTACCAGAAACTATCATCACTTTATAATGTTAAGTTATACAACCAACATCCATGTCGTATGAAATTAAACTGTATGCCACTTTGACCCTAACATGAGGTTATAACTCATTCCTAGGGGTCACCTCTTATCATTCCACTTTTTAGAAATATTTATTTCTTGATTACTTCACTTTTGAGGTTTGTAGTGACATCCAATTATTTAATATGAAACCCAAACACCAAATTCATCCAACTCCCATTCTAGTGTTTGGGCTCACTCGTTAATTTTCAGTGTTCTCTAGGGTTAACCCAATAATGATGCTTTATCATCCCAACTAACTAATGTTCAATTACCTAGTCTATGTCTTCACTTGAGATAACTTTTCTTGTTATGGAATCCTACTCTACTGAATTTAAAATAATGTTTGTATTAATTCCCATTCCTTGGAATATATAGTGATATCCACATGACCCATCCCATGACCAACCAAAAACATCTCTCCATTAAATCCCATTTTAGTATATTGTTCATCATTCATGTATGGATTTACAAAACCAGATCCCATAATGAGACATTTCAATGAGAACTATATATGTCTTTATTTAAGTCTTAATAGATATGTAGTAATGTCTAGATCCCTTCTCCTATAACCAGCTATAATCTTTTCATAATCCAGTTGTCTCTTATGTATGCACCTAACCTATATAGATAACTTTTTTATTATCCCTCAATATATATTCCTCATTCATATAGTTATAGTGGTCAATGAAAAATATTTCCCCTAGAATATCATGCACATGAGTGAAATACATAATATTTTCTTTATTATTTTAATATGTTAAGTGTACTGTGGTGTAACCTTTATACTGCTCAAACCCAAATTGAAAAGCCCTAATTTTATGAGATTACTTAATATAATGATATCTAAGTTGTAACGACCTGAATTTTTATCAATAGAAATTTCCTTACTATAATTTTGTCATATAACCACATGAAATCATAACACAATGAACTACTAAGTACTGTGTGACCATTAAACATAATATTGTCACTTATGTGTATTGAATTTCAAAAATTTGACACACATGGTTGCATTCAGGGTTAATTTTTGGGTCTGAAGGAACCAACATAATTTTTTTGAATAGTATCCTACCCTTATGAATAGTAACCTACCCTTATGAATAGTAATACAACCCTTATGAATTTTAAATATTCCAAAGGAATAGTAACATCAGCCGGGAATGTATAAAAAAAATTCGGCATCTTATATGTGATAATATGACTTTGGAAAAGTATCAGTATCTTTGTAACTCATAAATAATTAATTATATTAATTATTTAATATAAAAGAAAATTTATTTTCCAAAAATTTTATCAAAAATTAACAATTTTATCTCTTCAGGTTTTATGATAAATTTATAAGACCTCATTTAATTTTTGAAAGCATTATAAAATCATTTATAGTTTCAAAATCAGTATTTTTTCAATAATTTATTATTTTAATTAAAAATTAAATTAATTATGAAAAATGGAGTTCATTTTTGGGTTCTACTTGTTGAAAAATGGTTGTGGTGAATTTTTATGGTTTTTGTGAAATACTTGAATTTTTTATGAGTAGTAAAATATAGTTATTTACTATATATATATTATATGTTAAATACAATATTTATTGAGTCATGGATGATGTAAGAACCTTGGGTTAGAACTCACATGCACATATTATTATTATTTTCACAATAACCACCACTATTTATTGTCTTATGGAAAAAATATAATGTAATGATTAAAATATTAAGAAAACCCACCTCCCATCCACTATAAAAAACCACCCACACTCCCCTATTCTCTTCACTCCTCTTAACCCTTTTTCCCTCCAAAAATTCTTCAAAAATATCTCCACAAGATCCTACCCCAATTCCATCATCCTTTGGTCTCTCAAGAATTCCAAATTGTCTCCCATTAAGAGGCTCTCAAGGAAGATTAAATCAAGAGGTAAATTCCCCTTTTCTTTTCTTCCATTTTATTTTCATGTTCCTTTGTTCTATTTTCTTTCCTAAACTATCATCATAAAATTGGTATGAAAAATATAGTACGATAAATGTACTGGAGTTTTTTTATTCTAATGTTATAATTCATTATCATCCCTCATTTCCCCTTCTGTTGTAGAAAATAAATGAACACACTATCCCAAATTTGTTAATTTATCACATTCAAGGATGACGAGTTATCAATTTCTATTTTCGTCTCCAATTATGGTCATGAAACCATTTTTATGGTGGATCCAAAATATAAAATATGTATTTTATCTTATCTAAAGTTTTGTAATCATTTTTCTCATATGATGTAAAATAATAATACAAAACATGTTAATTATAAGAAAAATCTCTAAATTATTCCAAGCATTTATCATTGATGTTTTATATAATGATTCACCTTCACTCAAAATAACCAAATTAATTTTACAAACATATAATCTTAGGATTTCCACTAATTTTATATAACTTCAATTCTGGACAACCATTCTCATCATACATGTTAATCTGTACTTGAATATAAGTGAACAGTTCATTAAAACCAAGGATGCAAACGCTCCGAAAATATAAAAATGATCCTCTTAACTCCTAAAAAAGGACATATATGAACTTAATAATGTTATAACAAATCAATTAAATTTATTTCAGGTTATTTAATTATTAATTATTGAACTTAATTTGATTATTCTGGTCAGTAATATCAAGCAAATAATATCATCGGACTTTAGGTAAGGTATCCTCTCTTTCTCACATTTATTCAAGATTCTCATATATGTTATGTCCTTTTATGTGTATTTCTTAATTATTTGGAATAATTTCACACCTCCCCAATACTTCCCTCATGATTCATAAAAAAATATATACCCCTTTATCTGTCATTAAGTCCTTTTAAGTACACTCAGTACCAAGCCGATATTCCTTAAGGGAATCTACCCGAACATACATTATTCCTTCAGGTTATTCTTACTCTCTTATTACCCAAATTAAATATTATTCTATACTTATTTAAATTTTATAATTTCTTTTTTATATGTCAAAAATGACTTATTAAGATCCATTATCCATTCTCCTTCAGGGATATACATGATTTTAAGGGATTCCCTCCTCAATACATCCCGATAATCAAACCTATTTTAAGCGAACTTTATGAATCCATACCCAATTTCAAGTGCACTCAACCATATGTTTTAAGGCATAATTTTTTAAACCATTGCTTTATTTATGAAAAACTTCTTGGATCACTTATGGTTTAATATAAAATATTGTTTCCTTTTATATTTTAAATGCTCGTTAGTATATTCCTTAAAACCACAATAAAATGTTGTAATGATAAAATATATTAAATACTCATCTTACATTTTTTTTATTCTATTTTACATCATGTGCAATGATATATTAGTATTTTACATTATTAATTTCTATTTATGTTTTAATTATTTTCTATCATGGATACTTTTATGATACACCCATTCATTATTCTTTATGACATGACTATGATACCAATTTCATTCCATGGGTAACATTATGTTTATGTATGATTGATTATGTATGATTATTAATGTGGGAAAAATATTCATAAACATGTTAAGATGGATTCTCATATATAGTGCTCCAATTTAATGGGTAAATTAGAGTCTCATGAGGCATTATGTGCAATGGTCTTGGTGGTCATCCTTGACTCATGCTATCATGTGGAACAGTCTTGGTGGTTAACCTTGAATTGTAATCCTCAATGTGAAACAAGACTTGAATCATGGTAAAATCATGTTTTATGTTTCTTCCATAATCCTATGATTCAATTTGTATTTTCTCCCATGTTTATATGTTATGATTCTATATTCCATTTTATATCATTATGTCATGATCTCTAACCAATGTGCTAAATCCTAATTCTTATGTTTGTTCCCTAACTAGGATTTTATTACATCCCTTCGTTCATGTAATCCCTAGGGTACCCTATGAAGATGTAAGGTCTCAAAGTAAGTTAGGATATCATTATGAAGATTAAATAACAAAGTGTTTTTTGTCCCTTGTTTTCAATTTTATGTACCTAGTCTTCCAAGAAACTAGAATTTCTGATCCTTGGCTTGTAATATGCTGTATTATTTTTCTTAAAATCATGTAATGTTATGTGTAAAAGGATAGGGTATATATAGTTGGTATCATAGGATAGTCTGATTATTATTATGAGATTATAAATAGGTAACTTTAGTAAAAACTTTAAGGCTAAGACAAATTATAAGAAAACCCTCCTAGATATAGGTAAGTATAGAGTAAGTGGTTTATCAAGAAAATACATTCCTTTATGGATACAAATAGGTATAGGTTGCTCTGGAATAGATGTATCTAGGGGTAAACTCGAAAACACAGCTTTGAGCTAGACTTGAATGGGAACTAGTGCATGACAACATTCCTTATGGCACTCTTAGTTTGATTGTAACATCCCAAGTAAGTAGTGAATAATAGATATTTTTATCTATGTCTATTAATGAATTAGATAGTGTTTTAGATGCTTAAAATGAAAATAAATCCAATATTAAGCATGGAATACACTAATATTTTTTAAAAGATTGTTTTACTGCCTTTTGATGGAAACCCATTTTTGAATCTATATTTTGAAAATTTTATAAGCTATGTTTGTCAAAATAAACTTATTCTTTATGATTGGGACATCAAAATTTACTTTGTGTGTATTTTTGGTATTTTTCTGACAATGTTCATTTTTAAATGAATAGTGAAAAATACTGCATTTTACATCAAAACTGCTTTTTAATCTAATTTATTTATATGATTAGATTATCTTATGAATTGGTTTTAAAGTTAAATTAGAATATATTTTTACCATTTAATCCAATGGTGTTCATTAGGATTAATTTCACTTTGGAATTGGGCATAAACTAATGCCAATCTTTTCATAGATATTGTTTCAAAAAAACCCGCTATTTGTTTTGACAACGGGAATTATTTTTAAATCAATTATTGAAATTTCTGTGTTTTGAATTTTTTAAAATGGATTACATATTTGGAATCATAAGTTTAAAATTATGTAATCAATACTCTTTTGTTTTTGGACATTATGAATAGTAACGATGGTAATTATCTTTAATTATCTTGATTAATGAGTAATCGGGTAGTTAAGGATAATAAAATAATATAATAATAATAAAAAAAATGGCACCAAAATGTGTCCTAATTCTACTTGTTGTCTCATGGCCGACCATGGGATATCTTGTGCCAAACTTGGGGACCCCATGGAATCACTTTTGTGGAAAGTGACTTGTTATCTTTTTATTTTTTTTAAAGAAAGTAAATATAACAAGAATGTATCACGTGATTAAAACATTTTTAATTTTTTATAAATAGATGATATTTTAAACTATAAATATTCATTGGAAATATAAAAAGATTTCCTAAATCATTGTATTTTTTCCATAATTTTTAGGCTTTAAATGAATTAAATTATTTTTGACATCATGATGATGCAGCGATTACCTCATTAATAAAGGATTTAAATAAAATGAAATGATAATGTAAAATCTATGACCTACACATTTCCAAAACCTATTGTATGGGTGGATTTAGTACCCTTATCACCTTACCATCTAATTATATCAATGTGGGACCTTTTGAATCCGAAAATCATTTTCAAATAAAGTAACATTTCTTTACTTTCCAAGAGTGCCCCTCCTCTCCTCTTATAAAAGGCCCCCACCTCTACCTCCTTACCCACACTCCCAAAGCCTTTTGCTCGGCCAAACCCTGCCCATTTTGTCTCTCGACATCCCTCTCTTACTCCTTGAAGCCTCACATTGGGCATAAGTCTTCCCAAGGATGCCTTTGAGCTCAAACCAAAGGGAGTTACCTGATTTTAAGGTAATGTCTTCACTTGAGTCCTTTTGTTTTATTTTTCTTCTCCAACCCCCTAAAATATTTTTATTCATTTCTTTTGTAACAACTCCAGTTTCTTCAATATACTAGGATGTTTTTATAAGAAGGATTCTAGCTACACTTACACGCACCTACATATAATGGTTAAAGGAGATACTGTTTCCGTGGATGGTGAATTTATGCCTCCCGAAACGATGATTGTTCAACATTATTTTAAACCTTCAAAGGTGGCCATTAAGATGTCACTATATTTATATATGATATATAATATGTTTATTTTTTCCTTAAGATTCTGTATTTTTCATTTTGGGCATACCTTTATGGTTTCCATTATGGGTAAACGCGATATCTTCATTCAAAGAAGTGCGGACTACCACCCCCTCAAAGTGATTTGATTCGTTAAATACCATATGTGGGACGTATAAAGGATGGAACTATGATATTATATATGATATTATACTGGAATTATATTATACCTTTATATCATTATGATTCCATTCTATAAAATACGAAATAGAAATGAAAGTAGCGTTCATGCGTACGTACGGCTTACCGTCTCCATGAACGGTGCATTTCATTTCTTACCTCTAAATGATTATGTAATATTATAAATTCATGTATATACTGGATATATATGATATATACATCATGATTATAATTCTGGAAATAATGGATACATGAACAACTTGTAATTATAAAGGGTTTATTTTTGACTCAAGTACCAATGATCGTTAAAACGACCGTTATTAACTTAAATAATTACATAGTGTTCATGACATGGAAATAAGTGATATAAAAGGAATAATGAACTTGAAAAAGGTTCTTAAGAAAGTAGAAATTAACTCAAGTTTATTATTCAGGACATTAAAGAACGATCGAGTCATGTCGGACCCGAGGTATGGGACTTCGTCTCAATCTCCTTTCATTGAGGCATATTTTGTTTTATACACAACCTTATTTTATATGGTTTATAAACCCCTTTGACTTTTAATTTTATTCAAAAGGAATCTTCTTTATACGAAGCGTTTACTAAATGATAAAAGGTAATGTTTTTGTCGTATGTATGCGGCGACAATGACTTCTCCTCCGCCGTGACCATTATTTGAGTTTCGGCTTCCTCTAGAAGCCATACCTTCTTTTTAAAAGAAAAATAAATACCATGTTTTACTTTTCTTTTATTTTGGTATTGAAAATGGTTTTCATAATGTTTTTATATCAATGTGTTGTTTTGATATCTTGTTATTTAAAGGTGGGAATGTTATGTTTCCTTTATGCATGTTTTATGTGATACGATTATGTTGAGGTTCTTGGGAATTATTTTGAAGATGGGTGGTTCCATGATAAACTAAGGGCGGGTGAGCCCGATATAGCTCTCCAATGTATTGGGTAACGCGAAGGAGTGAAACGTTAAGGTTTCTCCGAAGATATTTAGGGAATATAATGTGATGTGTATTCCAAACGTAACCAAGTGGGTTACTCCCTACGTAAGAATGTTATGAATGCCTCAAGTTACCTTTATGTCTTATGATTTCTATGATTTATTCATGATTTGATGATGTATGTTAAAGTGATTATGTTTTATGGGTTAAGTATGATTTCATTCTTATGTATATATGTACCATGTTTCCTTTCCATATTTTTATATCCCTTACTGAGCTTTTTATGCTCATCCCAAGTTTTTTGAATTGTTTTTCACAGGTCAAGGAAAAGGTACATGATATGATGATAGTGTCAAGGAAGTGTCAAGAAAGAATCCATTTTTTTTAAATATGTTTCCATTGATGGGAAAGAAGAATACTATCTTTATGTAACCACTTTTTTTATATGTGGAATGTAATGAAAGTTTTATGATCTAATTCTCTAAAACTCTAAACCGGAAAAGATCCTCAATGTGTAATCTTGTAATAACTCAAGATTAAGTAAGGTTTAAGGCTGGGGCCTTATAGTTGGTGTCAAAGGTCGGTTTAGATAACTTTAGGAGTTAAGATTCTATTACATGATTATCCAAAAATATATTTTTTTATGGTCAAATTGAAGTGATATAGTATTTGAATATTACCATGTTGATTCATCTAAGACATGTTTGTTCAGAATGGTTTTCCGCAGAGGAAATAGGGAAGCAGTGCTAGGAAGGCATACAGATGGAAATAACCTTCCGAATCAGCATCCTAAGATGGTCGGAATTGGAACTCAACAGTTTGTTGTAGTAATGGCGCAGTTGACTCAAGCGATAAATGGTGATGGTATCCATACATGAGATTAGCCAGATCATCTATAGAGGAACATGTCAGTGGTGGAACATTTCATGAGCCAACATCCCCCATCATTCAGAGGATCATCTGACCCTGTGCTAGCTGAAGGGTGGATTAAAGCACTGGAGAAGATTTTCGATGTCATGGGGTGTTCAGACAATCAAAAGGTTAGTCTTGCTATTTACCATTTGAAGGGTGAAGCAGATCAGTGGTGTTCGATGGTTAAAAATATCAGGGACGCTGATGATATTGATGCTCTCGACTGGGATGAATTCAAAGGTATGTTTCTTGAAAAGTATTTTCCTAAGGGTGTTCGACTTAGGATGGAAAAACAATTCTTGGAATTGAGGCAAGAGGAAGACTCAGTGGCTACCTATGAAGAAAGGTTCACTCGATTGGCAATGTATGCTCCAAATTTTATCTGATACCTTGATAGTAAAATCAATCATTTTTACTCAGGATTAAAGCCAAAATATCGAAGGGCATTAGCTTCTCGTGAGTTTAAAAGTTATGAAAAGCTTGTTCGATGTGCTCAGAAGGTGGACATGGAGTTTTCCGATTATCAAGTGTTCTATAACAACCAGCAGAAGAAGAGACCAAGGTGGCAGGAGAAAGGGAAGAATTATTCAAAAAAGTATGATGGTAAGAAATATATGTTTCCAGTTTGTGATAAATGTGGCAAAAGGCATGCTGGGGAATGTCTTCTGAATTCTGGAAAGTGCTACCGATGTGGTAAGATGGGACATAAGGCTCGTGATTGCACTGCAAAAGATCAAGGTGAAGGTAAGAAAAAATTTGATTTACAGTTATTGAAATGTTTTAAGTGAAATGAGATGGGTCACTATGCAAACGAGTGTCCGACAAAGATCTTGAGTGATGGGAAGCAGTTAGACTAAAAGCAGAAAGGGGTGGTGAAATCCATTGTAACTACTTCAGCAGATGTCGAGCCATCAAATGAAGTTGTATCAGGTACTTTTTTTGTTTTTTCAGATTATGCCAGTGTGATGTTTGATTCGGGGTCTACACATTCTTTCATCTCTGAAAACTTTTCTAGTAAAATGTGATTACCATCTCAAGAAATGACTCCTGAACTTTTGGTAAAAACAACTGGGGGAAATGTTGAGGCAAAAATAATTTATAAGAATCTTCCTATCCTTATCTGTGGAAAGAACCTACTTGAAAACCTTATTGTTCTACCTCTAGTAGAGTTTGATGTTATCCTGGGTATGGATTGGCTCTCTATTTACCATGCTAAGATTGCATGTAAAGCTAAAGAAGTTTCTTTTCAGAAAGACTTTCAATGTGTGTACAAGAATGAACCCTTACTGTTGATAACATATTAAGAGGCCAAGAAACATGTAAAAGATGGAAATGAATGTTACCTTGCACACATCGTTGAAAATAAAGGAACTGTTCATATTAATGATGTGCCACTGGTAAATGAGTATCCTTATATTTTTCCTGATGAGTTGCCTGGAATAATACCAGATCGGGACGTTGGGTTTACTGTTGACTTAGTTCCTGATACTAATCCAATTTCAAAACCCCCTTATCAAATGGCTCAAATTGAACTTTTACAGTTGAAGGATCAATTGCAAGATTTATTAGAGAAAGCTTTCATTCGACCTAGCACATCACCATGGGGTGCTCCTATTTTATTTGTTAAAAAGAAATATAGTTCTATGAGACTTTGCATTGATTATAGAGCCTTGAATAACATCACTATTAAGAACAAATATCCTTTGCCTCATATCGATGATTTGTTTGATCAGCTCCAGGGAGCTCAGTATTTTTCAAAGATTGACTTGAGATCGGGGTACCATCAGCTGAAGGTAAAGGAAGCAGATGTTCCGAAGACCGCGTTCCGTACAAGATATTGACATTATGAATTCGTAGTAATGCCTTTTGGGCTAAACAATGCACCTGCTATATTTATGGACTTAATGAATAAAATTTTCCATGAGTTCTTGGATAAGTTTGTGGTGGTTTTCATTGATGATATTTTGGTTTTTTCTAAAAGTAAAGAGGAGAATGAAAGACATTTATGGGTTATCTTGAAAACCTTAAAAGAAAAGAAACTGTATGGAAAATTCAGCAAGAGTGAGTTTTGGTTGCAATAAATTTCTTTCCTTGGCCACATTGTTTCTAAAGATGGGATAACTGTTGATCCTGCAAAAAAAAGTTGTGGAAGAATGGCCAAGACCCACAAATGTAACTGAGATACGTAGCTTCCTTGGTTTGGCAGGCTATTACCAAAGGTTTGTTAGAAATTTTTCACGGTTATGAAGTCCAATGACTAAGCTAACTCGGAAGGGTGTTAAGTTTATCTGGACAAAAGAATGTGATGATTGTTTTCTGGAATTGAAAAGAAGATTAGTGAATGCTCCAGTTTTGGAAGTACCATCCAGGAATGGTGAGTTTTTTATATACAGTGATGCTTCATTGAAAGAACTTGGTTGCGTCCTAATGCAGAATGATCAGGTAATTTCTTATGCTTTACGATAGTTGAAAACTCATGAGGTAAATTACCCTACACATGATTTGGAATTAGCTGCTGTTGTTTTCGCTTTAAAAATTTGGAGGCATCATTTGTATGGAGTAATGTGTGAAATATATACTGATCACAAAAGTTTAAAGTATATATTCACTCAGAAAGAGTTAAACATGAGACAGAGGAGATGGCTGGAATTAATCAAGTATTATGATTGTACAATTCATTACCATCCAGGAAAAGCAAATAAAGTGGCTCATTCTTTGAGTCGAAAAAGTAATGATTCATTAGCAATGTTGCGTTTGGAACATGATCCTTTGGTTAAGGATTTGATGAACTTTGGAATAGAATTTGTTGGTGTAGGAAGTTCTTCTATGTTGTTTCAGGTATCAGTGAGATCATCTTTATCAGATAGAATCAAGCAAGCATAGAAGCAAGACAGTGAGTTGCAGAAAAAGGTAGTGCTGGTTCAGAAAGGTAAGTTGCCGAAATTCAACAATGATAATGATTGTGTTTTGAGATTTGGGAAGAGATTGTGTGTGCCTTGTGATTCACAGTTGAAGAGAGATTTATTATGTGAAGCTCATTATTCTCTGTTTTCAGTTCATCCTGGCAGTACTAAGATGTACAGAGATCTGCGGGAGTATTACTGGTGGGATGGAATGAAAAAAGATATTGCTGATTTTACTGTGAAGTGTTTGACTTGTCAGCAGGTTAAAGCAGAGCGGCAGTTACCGAAAGGGATGCTTCAGCCTTTACTAGTGCCAGAGTGGAAATGGTAGAATATATCCATGGACTTTGTTGTAGGATTACCGAATACATCTCAAGGTAATAATGCAATCTGGGTTATTGTTGATCACTTGACTAAATCTGCTCATTTCCTTGCTATATGAGATAATTTTTCCCTAGATCAACTTTCCCGTTTGTATCTTAAAGAGATAGTCAGGTTACATGGAGTTCCCCTCTCCATTGTATTTGATCGTGATCCCAGGCTCACTTCTAACTTTTGGAAAGGCCTTCAGAAGTCGTTGGGTACTGAATTAAATTTTAGTACAACATTTCATCCTCAATCAGATGGGCAGTCAGAACGAAAAATTCAGACTCTGGAGGATATGCTACGAGCTTGTTCGATGGATTATTAGGGAAGTTGGGACCAACATCTTTCTTTGGTTGAATTTTCATATAATAACAGTTTTCATTCCAGTATACAGATGGCACCATTTGAGGCATTATATGGGAAGCGGTGTCGAAATCTAGCTTTCTGGGATGAAGTGGGTGAACGGAAGTTGATGGGACCAGAATTTGTAGAAGAGATGGTAGAAAAAGTTCAGCTGATTCAGAAACACATGAGAACAGCTCAGAGTAGGCAGATGAGTTATGCAGACAATAGGAAGAAGGATCAAACTTTTGAGGTAGGTGATCATGTTTTTTTTCAAAGTCTCACCATGGAAAAGTGTGATGCGATTTGGTAAGAAAGGAAAGCTGAGTCCGAGATTCATTGGACCATATGAAATTCTGGAGAGAGTTGGATCAGTTGCATACCGGGTGGCTTTACCTCTGAGTTTATCTCAGGTACACAATGTTTTTCACGTTTCGATGTTGAGAAAGTATATGCCATATCCATCTCATGTTTTGAGTCCAGAGGTAGTTCAGCTGGAAGAGAACCTATCTTATGAGGAACAACCAGTCCAGATTCTTGACCATAGGGAGAAAGTGTTACGAAATAAGGTGATTAATCAGGTAAAGGTTTTGTGGAAAAACCACATGATGGAAGAGGCAACATGGGAATCTGAAAATGCAATGAGGGATAAGTACCCCCATTTATTCGATAAGTAAATAAATTGCGGGGACACAATTTTCTAAAGGGGGGAAGGATGTGACATTCCAAGTAAGTAATGAATAATAGATATTTTTATCTATGTCTATTAATGAATTAGATAGTGTTTTAGAGGCTTAAAATTAAAATAAATCCAATCTTAAGCATGGAATACACTAATATTTTTTAAAAGATTGTTTTACGGGCTTTTGATGGAAAACCATTTTTAAATATATATTTTGACAATTTTATAAGCTATGTTTGTCAAAATAAACTTATTCTATATTATTGGGACATCAAAATTTACTTTGTGTGAATTTTTAGTATTTTTCTGACAATGTTCATTTTTTAATGAATAGTGAAAAATACTGCATTTTACATCAAAACTGTTTTTTAATCTAATTTATTTATATGATTATATTATCTTTTGAATTGGTTTTAAATTTAAATTAGAATATATTTTTACCATTTAATCTAATGGTGGTCATTAGGATTAATTTCACTTTGGAATTGGGCATAAACTAATGCCAAACTTTCCAAAGATATTGTTTCAAAAAACCCGCTATTTGTTTTGACAACTGGAATTATTTTAAAATAAATTATTGCAATTTATGTGTTTGGAATTTGGTAAAATTGATTACATATTTGGAATCAGAAGGTCTAAATTATGTAATCAAGACTCTTTTGGTTTTGGACATTATGAATAGTAACGACGGTAATTATCTTTAATTATCTTGATTATTGAGTAATCGGGTAGTTAAGGATAATAAAATAATATCATAATAATAAAAAAATGACACCAACATGTGTCCTAATTCTACTGGTTGTCTCATGGACGACCATGGGATGTCTTGTGCCAAACTTGGGGACCCCCATGGAATCACTTTTGTGGAAAGTGACTTGTTATCTTTTTATTGTTTTTAAAGAAAGTAAATATAACAAGAAAGTATCACCTGATTAAAACATTTCTAGTTTTGTCTACATAGATGATATTTTAGACTATAAATATTCATTGGAAAGATAAAACGATTTCCTACATCATAGTATTTTTTTAATAATTTTTAGACTTTAAATAAATTAAATTATTTATGAAATCATGATGATGCAGCGATTACCTCATTAATAAAGGATTTAAATAAAATGAAATGATAATGTAAAATCTATGCCCTACACATGTCCAAAACCTATTGGATGGGTGGATTTCGAACCCTAATCACCTTACCCTCGAATTATATCTATGTGGGACCTTTTTAATACGAAAATCATTTTCAAATAAAGTAACATTTCTTTACTTTCCAAGAGTGCCCCTCCTCTCCTCTTATAAAAGGCCCCCACTTCTACCTCCTTACCCACACTCCCAAAGCCTTTGGCTCGGCCACGCCCGGCCAATTTTGTCTCTGCACATCCCTATCATACTCCTTGAAGCCTCACTTTGGGCAGAAGTCTTCCCAAGGAAGCCTTTGAGCTCAAACCAAAGGGAGTTACCCGATTTTAAGGTAATGTCTTCACTTGAGTCCTTTTGTTTTATTTTGCTTCTCCAACCCCCTAAAATCTTTTTATTAATTTATTTTGTAACAACTCCAGTATCTTAAATATACAAGGATGTTGTTATAAGAAGGATTCGTGCTACACTTACACACACCTACATATAATGGTTAAGAGAGATACTGTTTCAGTGGATGGTGAATTTATGCCTCCCCAAACGATGATTGTTCAACATTATTTTAACACCTTCAAAGGTGGCCATTAAGATATCACTATATTTATATATGATATATAATATGTTTATATTTTCCTTAAGCTTCTGTATTTTTCATTTTGGGCATACCTTTATGGTTTCCATTATGGGTAAACGCGATATCTTCATTTAAGGAAGTGCGGACTACCGCCCCCTCCAAGTTATTTGATTCATTAAATACCATATGTGGGATGTATAAAGGATGGAACTATAATATTATATATGATATTATAATGGAATTATAATATACCTTTATATCATTATGATTCCATTATATAAAATACTAAATAGAAATGAAAGTAGCGTTCATGCGTACGTACGGCTTACTGTCTCCATGAATGGTGCATTTCATTTCTTACCTCTAAATGATTATGTAATATTATAAATGCATGTATATACTGGATATATAAGATATACAAATCATGATTATAATTCTGGATATAATGGATACATGAACAACTTGTAATTATAAAGGGTTTATTTTTGACTCAAGTACCAATGATCGTTAAAACGACCGTTATTAACTTAAATAATTACATAGTGTTAATGTCATGGAAATAAGTGATATAAAAGGAATAATGAACTTGAAAAAGGTTCTTAAGAAAGTAGAAATTAACTCAAGTTTATTATTCAGGGCATTAATGAACGATCGAGTCAAGTCGGACCCGAGGTATGGGACTTCATCTCAATCTCCTTTCATTGAGGCATATTTTGTTTTATACAAAACCTTCTTTTATATGGTGTATAAAACCCTTTGACTTTTACATTTATTCAAAAGGAATATTTTTTATACGAAGCGTTTACTAAATGACAAAACAGAATGTTTTTTTCGTACGTATGCAGTGACAACGACTTCTCCGCCGTCGTGACCATTATTTGAGTTTCGGCTTCCTCTACAAGCCATACCTTCTTTTTAAAAGTAAAATAAATACCATGTTTTAGTTTTCTTTTATTTTGGTATTGAAAATGGTTTTAATAATGTTTTTATATAAATGTTTTGTATTGATATCTTGTGATTGAAAGGTGGGAATTTTATGTTTCCTTTATGCATGTTTTATGTGATACGATTAGGTTGAGGTTCTTGGGCATTATTATGAAGACAGGTGGTTCCGTGATAAACTAAGGGCAGGTGAGGCCGATATAGCTATCCAATGCATTGGGTAACGCGAAGTAGTGAAACGTTAAGGTTTCTCCGAAGAGATTTAGGAAATATACTGTGATGGGTATTCCAAACATAACCAAGAGGGTTACTCCCTACGTAATAATGTTATGAATGCCTCAAGTTACCTTTATGTCTTATGATTTCTATGATTTATTCATGATTTGATGAGGTATGTTAAAGTGCTTATGTTTTATGGGTAAAGTATGATTTCATTCTTATGTATATATGTACCCGTGTTTCCTTTCCATATTTTTATATCCCTTACTGAGATTTTTAGGCTCATCCCATGTTTTTTGAAATGTTTTTCATAGGTCAAGGGAAAGGTACATGATATGATGATAGTGTCAAGGAAGTGTCAAGAAAGAATCCATGTTTTATTTTAAATATATTTCCATTGATGGGAAAGAATAATACTATCTTTATGTAACCACTTTGTTTATATGTGGAATGTAATGCAAGTTTTATGATCTAATTCTCTAAAACTCTAAACCTGAAAAGATACTCAATGTGTAATCTTGTAATAACTCAAGATTAAGTATGGTTTAAGGCTGGGGCCTTATATTGATAATCCCATGGGATATGGTTTTGTAAATTCATGAGCTTAGTACAAACCATTATTAAGGGAATAAAAAAATCCATTATTATATATGTTAAGAAATAGATCAAGGATAACCTATATTTAATTCTATGGAATCTAAAGTTAGGATATACTTATCCTTTATAATTTTATCCTTTTATGTTCACCATTATTTTTTTACGCTCAATAGCTAAGTATTCAAGCCATATAATTATACTTTCTTTTCTTAGTTAATGGAAGAAAATATAAGAACATGTTCCAATAATCAATATGATAGAGAATGTGAAGATTTACCTAATGATATTCCAAATATGATGGGATTAGGTGCTGAAAAGATCATGAAAGTACATCCTCAGCTAGCTCAATCTATGAATTATAACTTTAACTTTCTGTAATTCCCTCCTCCCCCAAGGAAAGTGAAATTTTCCATAGAATCCTTCATGTAATAAAGGCCTACCATATTTAGTGGATCTTCTGATCCCCTCCTCATCGAACAGTGGATTAACTCCATTGAAAAGATATTATCTATCCTCCAGTGCTTAGAAGAAGAGAAATTTGTCCTGGCGTTCTATCATTCTGATGGGGAAAATGATAAGGGGTGCACATTGATCAAGATTAAGAAGCCTCAGGACTAAATTGATTCCATGGATTTGGAGGAATTCATGAGAATGTTTAATAATTATTATTTTCCCCAAACCCTCCATCTCAATATGGAAAGAGAGTCATCAAACTCTAGTAAAAGCAAGATGATTCAATCGGGTGTATGACAAAAACATTACAAGGCTTCCGAGGTAAACATCTAGATTTTTCATGAACACTGAAAGCAAGGTGGATCTCTTCTTTAGTGGACTAAATTTGATTCTATGAAAAGCATTGGGGATTTGAGACTTCAAATTCTATGAGGTGATTGTCTATTGTTCCCTTAATGTTGAAATGGAGATCATAGCCTCTCAGTGGTATTGTGGGCCCAATGAAAAAAATAGGAAAATGGAATCTAATGTGGGTGGTTCGACAAATAAATTCCATGATGGAAAGTAGCCCAACCATCCCACACCTAAAAAATGTGGGAAAAAGCATTTTGGGAAGTATCTAAAGGGAACCAAGAATTGCTTTAAATGTGGAAAGATGGGAAATCTAGCTAAATTCTACCCATGTGATATGATTAATCCTTATAATGTGAAAGAAGAAAGGAAGGTTCATATAAAAACTCTGGTAGTGGTGAAGTGTTACAACTATAAGGAATATGTGCATTATACTAACATTTACCCTATGCCAAGGGTTAATGGAGGAAATAAACAAAAAGTATCAAGGAAACAAGGAAGGTCTTATGCTATCACTACTAGTGAGGTAGAGCCGAACCCCATTGTGGTGATAGGTACACTAGTTATTCATTCATGAATAGATAATTTACTACTTGATTCTGGTTCTACTCATTCTTTCATATCTTTCCAGTTTAGTAGAACTATTCAAACACCACCTAAAAAATTTGAGGATATTTTATCTATGAGTATAGAAAATGGGGAAATTATTGTGTCCAAGTTTTATAACACCTAATCAATAATTTATTGTAGACTAAACCCCCCCAAAAAAAAATTTCATACTCCCTTTAGTAGATTTTGATGTTATCCTTGGAATGAATTGGCGATTTTTATACAAATCCAACATCAAGTGTCAAGAATGGAAGATAAATATTCACATCCTGATACATCCTCCAATTCTTTACAAGTGTAAGGAGGTAGATGAATCACCTTCAAAATTAGTGTGGATATTAATTCCTTATATTCAAGTATGTCTATATAATGTTATTGAGACAAAGGAGAGAGTCATTCTTGAAGACATGTGAATCGTGATGGATTACACTAATGTATTCCCGAAAGAGTTTCCCGATCTTCCATCAGATCAAGAGGTTGAGTTATCAATTGAAAGTATTCATATATACCTACCTATATCAAATACACCTTATAGAATGGCCACTGTAGAGCTGGAAGATATGAAGAAACATTTACAAGAGAATCTGGTGAAGGGTTTTATATGCCCGAGTTCTTCAACTTGGGGGGTTCTTGTCCTCTTCATCAAGAAGAAGTATGGATCAATGTGAATATGAATTTATTATCATGATATCAATAAAATCACAATAAATAATTGCTATCCCCTACCATAGATAGATTACTTGTTCGATCTGCTTCAGGGGGCATGTTATTTCTCCAAGGTGGACCCCAGATCAGGATATCACCAATTAAAGGTGAGGAAGGAAGTTATTTCCAGGACTTCCTTTCGAATGAGGTATGGACACTATGATTTCATAATGATTCCCTTCAAACTGGCTAATTCTCTAGAACTTTTCATGGATTTAAGGAATATAGTATTTAGAGATTACCTCAAAAAAAATTAGACTTTATTGATGATATTTTGATATACTCCAAGAGCAAGGAGGAACATGAGGATAATTTTAATATTGTACTAAAGAAATTGAGATATTAGAATACTTATTAAAAGTATAGTAAATATGAGTTTTGGATGGAGGAAGTATCATTCTTCAGGCATGTTATCAACAGAAAAGAGATATATGTGGAACCTTCCAAGATAAATGAAATTGAAGAGTCGCCCATGCCAATATCTATAAAGGATATCCATATATTTTTGGGTCTATCTGGGTATTTTCAATGATTTTTGAATAACTTCTCATGATTTTCAAACCCAAGGACCAAGTTGACATGAAAGAGAGTGATATTTTTTTGGACTCATGAATGTGAATACTACATTAAGTAGTTGAAATGGTGTCTTATCACTATACCAATACTCACACTCCCAAAAAGTGGAGAACTATTTGTGGTGTACAGTGATGCTTCAAATAATGGATTAGGTTGTATGCTGATGAAAAATTATAAAGTGATAGCCTACACCTCAAGGTATATGAAAATCCATGAGCAAAACTATCTTACGCATGATATGTAGTTGGCGGCAATGATCATTGCGTTAAAAACCTAGAGGCATTATCTCTATGTGGAGAAGTGTGAGAAATATACTAATCACAAGGGTCTCAAATATATATTCAAAAAAGAAATAAATAAATATGTACCAGTGAAGAAGGATATAACTCATTAATGATTATGACTTATCAATCCACAACCATCTCGGTAAGGCAAATGAGGTGGAATATGCTCTCAGTAGAAAGGATATTTCATCCTTATCAATGATGAGAATTTAAAAGAATCCAGTCTTCTTAGATTTGCAGAGGATGGGCATGGTAATAATTAAGTGAAGAACATCATCAATCCTTTCTGAAATTATTTCTCAACCATCTCTCATGGATAAAATAAAGGATTATAAAATAAAAGATGTGAAAATTCAGAAATGTATGGAAGCCATTTGAAATGGGAAATCCACTGAGTTTATGAATGATAATGAAGGAGTTATAAGATTTTGTTCATGATTATGTGCACCATATGATCTAGAAATAAAGAAGTAGCTTTTGAATGATTCACATAGCTCAACCTTCTCTATTCACCTCAGAATCACCATGATGTATCAACATCTACAAGAAAAAGTTTGGCGGGACAATATGAAGAAGGAGATTACTGAGTATACATAAAAGTGTCCGGTATGTTAAAAAGTGAATGAAGAAATACATAATTCTATGGGGATAATGAAACCACTACCCATACCAATGTGGAAGTGGGAAAAGATCTCCATGGACTTTATCATAAGACATCCAAGGACATCCATATGAAACAATGCTTTTTGTTTCATTGTGGATCATCTTACCAATAAATCTCACTTTATCGCGATTCGAGATGACTTATCATTGGATAAACTTGCATGGGGGTATATCAAGGAATTTTTAAGGCTTAATGGTTTACCACTATCTATTGTATCTGATCGAGATCCAGGATTCACCTCGATGTTCTGAAAAAGTCTCTAACATCCTCTAAGCACTGAAATAAACATCAATACGGTCTATCATCCTCAAACAGATGTCCAATCTGAGCGAACTATTCAGACACTAGATGATATGTTGAGATCTTGTTCTATGGTCTTAAAAGGAGGAAGTGACCAACATATTCCACTGGTTTAATTCTATTAAAACAATTGTTTCCAATTAACCATCATAATGGCATAATATGAAGTCTTTTAATGTAAAAGGTGCAGAACACCAGCGTGTTGGGATGAAGTTAGTGAGAATAAGCTGTTAGGACCTAAAATAGTCGAATAAATTGTAGAGAAGTTGAAAAACATTCATTATCACATCAAGGCATCCCAAATTCAAAAAAAAAGTTATGAAGATAATCGTCGATAAGACCTTTAGTTCAAATTTGGAGACATGGTATTTCTATTCATATCTTTATGGAAGAAGTTTCTGAGGTTTGGGAAGAATGGAAAGTTAAGTCTTAGGTACATCATCCCCTTCAAGATTCTCAGTCATGTCAGGGTTGTGGCCTATTGGATTGAACTTCCACCTACCATTTATAATGTACATGATGTCTTCCATGTATCCCTATTAATGATGTACATACCAGATCCATACCATGTACACTTTTTAGAGGTGGTATAGTTGGAGAATGATCTTTTGTACAAGCAGCCTCTAATTAAGAACATGGATTGTAGAGATAAATTTCTATATAAAAATACTACTCACCAGGTCAATGTACTATGGCTGAAGTATAAGTATGAAGAGGCAACATGGGAACTTGAGGAATAAACGATGGAAACGTACATGCACTGGTTTATGGCTTGTAATGTAAAATGATGATTTAAGGGTGAAATTTCATAAGGGGGAATAATGTAATGGCCTAATGTTTTTTCAATGGAATTTTCCTTCTTATAATTATGTCATATAATTACATAATATAATAACACAATGAACTACTAAGTACTATGTGAAATTCAATCAAAATATTTTCACTTCTGTGTTTTGAATTTAAAAAATCTCACATACACGGTTGCATTCAGGGTGATTTTTGGGGTATGATGGAGGAAACATGATTTTTGTTGAATATTAACCTACTATAATGAATAATAACCTACCCTTATGAATGGTAATATCACCCTTATGAATATTAAATCCTCCTAAAAAATATTAACCTCACCCATGAATGTATAAATGAAATTTAGTACTCTTATAAGTCATAATATGACCATAGTAAAAGTATTGATATTTTTGAAAGTTATAAAGAATTAATTATAATAAATTAAATAATTTAAAAGAAAATTTATTTTCCTAAAAGTTGTTCATAAATTAACAATTTTATTTTTCTTATTTTTAAGATTATTTTATAAGACCTTATGTAATTTTTGAAAGCATTATAAAATCTGTTATAGTTTTAAATTCAGTATTTTTCAGGTAAATTATAATTTTTATGAAAAATAAAATTAATAATATTTATGAAATTAATTTGGAAAAATGGAGTTCATTTTTGGATTCTACAAATTAAAATATGTTTATGGTGAATTTTTCGGATTTTTCTGAAATACATGAATTTTTATGAATAGTAAAATACAACAATTTATTGTATATTAACATTATATGTTAAATACACTATTTATTGAGTCATGGATGATGTAAGCACATAGGGATCGAAATCACATGAAAATATTACAATTTATTCACAAGAATCATCAATATTTCTTGTCTTATGTAAAAATAATAAAGTAATGATTAAAATATTATGAAAACCCTCCTCCCCTCCACTATAAAAATCACCCACACTCCTCTCTTCTATTAACTCCTCTAAATCCTTCTTCATTACATAAATTATGCCCAAATCTCTCTCCCAGATCATCCCCCATGTCCATCAGTCCTTTTTCTCCCCAAAAGACCATATCCTCACCCATTAAGAAGCTCTCAAGGAAGATTAAGTCAAGAGGTAAATTCCCCTTTTCTTTTCTTTAATTTTTTTTTCATGTTCCTTTGTACTCTTTTCATTCCGAACATCTCCTCATAAAAATGGTATGAAAAATATAGTAACATACATGTATAGGAATCTTTTATACTAATTCGATAATTCATTACCATCTCTCATGTCCCTTTCTTTTATACAAAAGAAATGAAAACATGGTCCGAGATGTGTTAATTTATCACATTCAAGGACGACGGGTTATAAATTTCTATTACAATATTTAATTTAGGTCATGAAAATAGTTGTATAGTTTAACCACACTATTAAATATGTATTTTTTTCATATGTTATGTTCTTTAATGTTTTTTATCACATGATGTAAAATAATAATACAAAACAAGTTAATTATGAGAAAAAACTCCAAATTAATCCAAGCCTTTATCATTAATGTTTTATATAATGATTCAACTTCACTCCAAAAAACCAAATGAATTTTATAACAATGTAATATTCTTTATTTTTACTAATTTCATATAACTTCAATTCTGGACAACCATTCTCATCATATATGTTTATCCAAAGATAAATATAAGTGAACTGATCATTAAAACCAAGGAAGCAAACGCTCCCAAACAATAAAATTGGACCTCTTAACTCGTCAAAAAGGACATGGCTGTACTTAATAGGGTTATAATAAATAAATATCATGTATTCTGGGTTTCTTTATTATTAATTTATGATCCTAATTTGATTATTCATATAACGACCCATACTTTACATACATTGTTAATACTTCAAAATTGAAGCACACTTATTACAACATATGACAAAACCACAAAGGACCGTATAGGTATAGTGTCTTTAGAAACTGGGAAACATAAACAACTGGTTCATAAATCTTCTACAGTGTCTCCCATTTATTTCATCATATCTAGGGTCCCTTTTAGCATACTCTACTTAATATCCATCTTCCTGACCTGGGGAAAAGAAAACATAAAAGGGTGAGCTCAAATGCTCAGCAAGGGCAAATAAAGGAAATAAAAATCATATCATATCTTTTTGAAAATCAAAACCTGCAAAAGAGATCATAATATCTTAACATGGAATAAATCATAGAAGTGAAAATGAGATCCCCAAAATCATAACATAAAACTTGAAACTTTGTGGAATGCACACATAATCATGGAAAATCATTTCTTGTTAGTCATGACTCATTGCCAAGACTATCTTAGTGGACAAAGTCCCTTTCTGAACCGAGTTCACTCCTCGTTTCAGTCCTGTATCACTGAACCGAAATAACCTTCCGTTCCAGCCATGTCTATCTCATGAGATATAAAATCTTTACCCAATGCATTGGAGGGAGATATAGGTCCCACCCATCTTATAATGAATCCTTTCTTATGTGTGCCACATAATCATAAAACATACATCATCGCATAACACATGTAACAAAAATGGGATTCTTGGAACATCATGACATCATAAATCAATTCATATAAGATAAAGGAATTCATAAACATAATTCCATCACAACTTAGTCAAATCAATGTAAAAATATGGATAGAAACAGAACCCTTTATTATCTTAGATGGAAAATAATTTTGATAAAACACTTGAATTGAATTCTTGAGGAAAATATCCTTTCTTCTTCAAAATAAATTTCTTTTCACAAAACATCATGCAATTTTAAAAGAAAGAGATTTTATTGAAAATAGTCATGAAATCTTTTAGAGGAAGCTTCATGAAAATAAGGCTTTATAAAATAGTAGAAATCCGTTCGTGCCGTATAAGTTAATAAAAACATTCTTCGTACTTTTGTCGGAAAAGTCAAAGAGTACCTCGTACGACAAAAGATTCCTTTCATACATATTACTAAAAACTCACCGAAGGGTAAAAATGGATTTAAACTATTGTAAGTGGATGGAAACAATATTACATATTGAGGGAACATGGATGTGGATGATAAAATACACCCCAGTAAATACTTACGAATAAACAATCTCGGATAAAATGAGATTGTGACATTTCCCTTACCTTAGGTCCGAATTGCTTTGTTCGTGTCCGAAGTTCCTGTATAATGGTTTAAATAATGTTATTGACTTATTCCAGAATCATAAATATTGATATGATATCATATATGGTCATATTATTAGCTTCTTGTTAGTAATATTTCATTGTTACTTGTTACTCGGGTCTTTATAACTTTTTGTTCTTATGCGTGTTTTGTCGAATAAATTCTTATTCTTATCTTTAGGTTATAGATAATTCATTTACAGAATGGTATTAGTGTAGTATATACCATATTCATTCATTCAATTCATTTATATAATCATTATGAAATGAAGATCATTTTGAAAAATAAAATTTATAAAATTTCAAAAAGTGGTTATTACTATTCATAACGGCTAGTTTTAATAGCATATTGTTGTTTAGTGAAACTCGGTATTGCGTACGACGCAAGCTATCGAGGAAGGTCGCGATTGCGTGTAAAGAAAGCCAAGCAAGTGTTGTGTAGAAAAATATTCCTTTGATGATTTATATAACATAAAAGTCTTGGGTGTTACATTCTACCCCCCTTAAAAAGAATTTCGCCCTCGAAATTCGTCACTTTGTAACAAACAGATGAGGATACTTCTCCCTCATCATATCCTCAAGCTCCCATGTAGCTTCTTCAAGTTGGTGGTTCCTCCATAAAACTTTCACCAAGCGAGTGGTCTTGTTTCGTAGGACTTTTTCACTACGATCCAGAATCTCTATCGGCTGTTCTTCATAAGAAAGATCTTGCTCCAGCGGTACAACTTCTGAGCTAAGTACATGTGAAGGATCTGGTATGTACTTTCTCAGGAGAGATACATGGAACACATCGTGAACTTGAGAGAGAGTCGGTGGAAGCGCCAATCGGTAAGCTACCTTCCCAACAGGATCCAGTATTTCGAAAGGACCGATATATCTAGGGCTCAACTTCCCCTTCTTTCCAAATCTCATAACCCTCTTCCAGGGAGATATTCGTAAGAAAACTTTATCACCCACTTCAAACTCTAGGTCTTTTCTTCGGTTGTCGGCATAACTTTTCTGTCGACTCTGAGCTGCTCTTATGTGTTGTTGAATAGATCTGACCTTTTCTGCCATTTCATCAACGAGATCAGGTCCTAATAGCTTTCTTTCCCCAACTTCATCCCAGAAAGTTGGAGTCCTGCATTTCTTTCCATAGAGAGCTTCATAAGGAGCCATTTGAATACTGGAGTGAAAGCTATTATTATAAGAAAATTCCACCAAAGGTAGGTGTTGATCCCAACCTCCTTTGAAATCCATAGAGCAAGCTCTCAACATATCTTCTAGGGTTTGAATTGTTCTCTCAGACTGACCGTCTGTCTGGGGATGATAAGCAGTGCTGAAACTCAACTCTGTATCCAGAGTATGCTGAAGACTTCGCCAGAACTTCGAGGTAAATCTCGGATCCCGATCAGATATAATAGAAAGTGGTACTCCATGTAATCTTACCACTTCCTTTACATAGATCCTGGCAAGCTGATCTAGAGAGAAATCCTCTCTAATAGGAATGAAGTGTGCAGACTTTGTAAGATGATCAACTATGACCCAGATAGCATTATTGCCTTTGGATGTTTTAGGAAGTCCTGTGACAAAGTCCATAGTGATGTTTTCCCATTTCCATTCGGGTATGGGTAATGGTTGTAACATCCCCTTAGACTTCTGTCTCTCAGCTTTAACTTGTTGACAAACCAAACATCGAGAGACATATTCAGCAACATCTCTTTTCATGCAATCCCACCAGAAGTACTCTTTCAGGTCCCTATACATCTTCGTGCTTCCAGGATGAATAGAGAATGAAGAACTATGAGCCTCATCCAGCAGCTCATTCTTTAATTCGGGGATGGGAGGAACGCAAACCCGATTCCTGAACTTTATTATCCCATCACAATCAAGGTTGAATTCAGGAACATTTCTTACCTTCTTTTGTAACTCGACATCTTCTTTCTGTGCCTCTTTAATCTTCACATGTATAGATGGTTGAACATTCATTTGAGAAAGATAAGATTTTTCCCCTTCCATTATAATTCCAAGATCCATCCTTTGTAAATCCATAAATATTGGATCTTTTGTGATCCTCATCATGGATAAACTAGCATGGTCTTGTCGACTTAATGCATCTGCCACCTTGTTTGCTTTCCCAGGGTGGTAATGGATTGAGCAGTCATAATCCTTAATCAGCTCCAACCATCTTCTTTGACGCATATTCAACTCCTTTTGTGTGAAAATATACTTTAAACTTTTATGATCAGTATAAATATCACACCTTTCACCATAAAGGTAATGCCTCCAAATCTTTAATGCAAAGATTACCGCAGCCAACTCCAAATCATGTGTTGGGTAATTTTGCTCATGTATTTTCAACTGTCGTGAGGCATAAGCTATCACCATATCATTTTGCATAAGAACACACCCCAATCCCTTTTTTGATGCATCACTGTAAATCATAAACCTTTCTCCACTACAAGGCAGTGTGAGCACAGGTGCACTGGATAACCTTCTTTTCAACTCCTTGAAATTCTCTTCACATTCCTCTGTCCAAACAAACTTAACTCCTTTCCGAGTCAACTTGGTGAGTGGATTAGATAATCGTGAAAAATCCTTTACAAAACGTCGATAATATCCAGCCAATCCAAGAAAACTTCGGATCTCAGTTACTGTTGTTGGTCTTGACCATCTTTCGATAACCTCTGTTTTTGCTGGATCCACAGATATCCCCTCTTTTGAGATTATATGACCCAAAAATGCAACTTTTTGAATCCAAAATTCACACTTGGTAAATTTGGCATAAAGCTTCTCCTTTCTCAGGGTCTTCAATATAATTCTCAAGTGATCTTCATGCTCTTCCTTGCTCTTTGAATAGACAAGAATATCGTCTATAAAGACTACCACAAATTGATCAAGATAGTCTCTAAAGACTCTATTCATTAGATCCATGAAGATAGCAGGGGCATTAGTAAGACCAAATGGCATCACTATAAATTCATAGTTTCCATACCTTGTACGGAAAGCCGTCTTTGGTATATCCTCCCTTTTGACCCTTAATTGATGATACCCTGAACGAAGATCAATCTTGGAAAAGTATTGAGATCCGCGTAGTTGGTCAAATAAGACATCAATGCGTGGGAGAGGATATTTGTTCTTGATAGTGATCTTGTTAAGTTCTCGATAATCAATGCAGAGTCTCATTGATCCATCTTTCTTCTTAACAAATAGAACAGGTGCTCCCCAAGGTGACGCACTAGGGCGTATGAATCCCTTATCAAGATTCTCTTGGAGTTGCTTCTTCAATTCCTGCAACTCAATTGGGGCCATTCTATAAGGTGTCTTTGAAATAGGCAAAGCACCCGGTACGAGTTCTATTGAAAACTCAACTTCACGATTTGGTGGAAGACCCGGCAATTCCTCCGGAAAGACATCATCAAACTCCCGTACAATGGGCATATTCTTAATCGTGAGTTTCTCACCAACCATTTGAGATAAATAACCTTCATTTAGTGGAATCAATACCCATAAGATGGAAGAAATTTCCACTGGAAGGTTATGTTCATCCTTGCATTGGTATACGATCGTAGATTGATCTGGAGTATGAAATGTGACTTCCCTTCTTTGGCAATTGATATGAGCTCCATGTAGAGAAAGCCAATCCATGCCAAGAATCACATCAAATTCCACTAAAGGAAGGATCACAAGATTTGCAGGAAGCACTTTCCCACAAACTTCGATCGGAGAAGAATTATAAACTTCTGATGCGATTGATGTGCCATTAGGTGTTGTCACAGATAACTCAACATCTAATTGTTGAGGTAATACGGTGACACCCTTAGAAAATTTTTCAGAAATAAAAGAGTGGGTGGATCCAGAATCAAATAAAACATTTGCTACTTTAGAGTGGATGGTAAGTGTACCTTTCACCACATCGTTATTGTACTCCACATCGCTGATAGAAATTGCATGTGACTTTCCTTTGTCTTTAGCCTTAAGATTTTGTTGACTTCGACCATCATCATCAACCCTTGGATTTGGGCATTGATTGGAATAATGCCCCATCTCCTTGCACTTGAAACATTGAAGTGTAGCAGGTTCATTCTGTGTATCCCTTCCTTTGTTTGCGTCATTAGACATCTTCTTCCCATTATCACGGCATTCAAATGCCCGATGACCTTCTTTTCCACATTTAAAACATTTACTTGTCCCTTTAAGACAACTCCCTCCATGTTTCTTTCCACACTTTGAGCATAAGGGAAAGTTCATCTTCTTTTCCGTGTGCTCTTTAGATTTTTCTTTGAATTCCATCTTCCTCTTCTTATCAAACCCATGTGACTGATGGGTTACTCCAATTTCCATCTCGACTTTGAGAGCACATCGAACGATTTCTTCGTAGCTATTGAAGTCCCTTATGGATAAAGCCCTTCGAAGACTTGGTTTTAAGCCACTAATGAATCGATCGATCTTACTCTCGGGTTGGATAATAATACCAGAAGCGTACCTTTCTAGTCTTGTAAAATTTGCTTCATAGGTACCAACAGATTCATCATCCCTTTGCTTCAGTTCAAGAAACTCTTTCTCCATCTTTGTTCGGAGAATACGAGGGAAGTACTTATTGAAAAATAAGTTCTTGAACTCGTCCCATTCCATAGACTCAATTTCATCCCTTTGCCTCGTATTCTTAACAAGATTCCACCATTGATCAGCATCTCCTTCCAAACGATACACTGCTAGGATGACTTTATCATGTTCAGAACATTGAAGAACTGAAAATATCTTTTCAGTAGTACTAATCCATTGTTCAGCAACTAATGGATCAGTAGACCCGCTGAAAGAAGGTGGACGCTGCCTCATGAAGGATTCAACAGAATGTTGCTCCCTCCTTTGCTCGTTTGGAAATCCTGCATGATTCAAAGCTTGAGAAAGTTGTGTGAGCATGACTACAAGATTTTACATTCCAGCTCCCATATCGTTTGGTTGCTCAGGGGGACAATCATTGCATTGCCCATCGCATTCCGCTTTAACACGGTTCCTTCGGGTTCCAGCCATTGACTAAAACCAAGAAGAATAGTGTGAGCAACACTAATTATAATAGGAAACCACATAATTCAAGAATAAAATTTTCATGCTTATGGTCTTATCCTAGGTTATTCAAGGCCATTTCTAAAACACTAAGATTGTGTACTATGCTTAGACTTATCCTTAGGGTTCTTACTAAGGCTTTCACATCCTAGTTTCCAAAGGTTGACTATACCTTTCCTTTGATACCAACTATAACGACCCATACTTTACATACATTGTTAATACTTCAAAATTGAAGCACACTTATTACAACATATGACAAAACCACAAAGGACCGTATAGGTATAGTGTCTTTAGAAACTGGGAAACATAAACAACTGGTTCATAAATCTTCTACAGTGTCTCCCATTTATTTCATCATATCTAGGGTCCCTTTTAGCATACTCTACTTAATATCCATCTTCCTGACCTGGGGAAAAGAAAACATAAAAGGGTGAGCTCAAATGCTCAGCAAGGGCAAATAAAGGAAATAAAAATCATATCATATCTTTTTGAAAATCAAAACCTGCAAAAGAGATCATAATATCTTAACATGGAATAAATCATAGAAGTGAAAATGAGATCCCCAAAATCATAAAATAAAACTTGAAACTTTGTGGCATGCACACATAATCATGGAAAATCATTTCTTGTTAGTCATGACTCATTGCCAAGACTATCTTAGTGGACAAAGTCCCTTTCTGAACCGAGTTCACTCCTCGTTTCAGTCTTGTATCACTGAACCGAAATAACCTTCCGTTCCAGCCATGTCTATCTCATGAGATATAAAATCTTTACCCAATGCATTGGAGGGAGATATAGGTCCCACCCATCTTATAATGAATCCTTTCTTATGTGTGCCACATAATCATAAAACATACATCATCACATAACACATGTAACAAAAATGGGATTCTTGGAACATCATGACATCATAAATCAATTCATATAAGATAAAGGAATTCATAAACATAATTCCATCACAACTTAGTCAAATCAATGTAAAAATATGGATAGAAACAGAACCCTTTATTATCTTAGATGGAAAATAATTTTGATAAAACACTTGAATTGAATTCTTGAGGAAAATATCCTTTCTTCTTCAAAATAAATTTCTTTTCACAAAACATCATGCAATTTTAAAAGAAAGAGATTTTATTGAAAATAGTCATGAAATCTTTTAGAGGAAGCTTCATGAAAATAAGGCTTTATAAAACAGTAGAAATCCGTTCGTGCCTTATAAGTTAAAAAAAACATTCTTCGTACTTTTGTCGGAAAAGTCAAAGAGTACCTCGTACGACAAAAGATTCCTTTCATACATATTACTAAAAACTCGCCGAAGGGTAAAAATGGATTTAAACTATTGTAAGTGGATGGAAACAATATTACATATTGAGGGAACATGGATGTGGATGATAAAATACACCCCAGTAAATACTTACGAATAAACAATCTCGGATAAAATGAGATTGTGACATTTCCCTTACCTTAGGTCCGAATTGCTTTGTTCGTGTCCGAAGTTCCTGTATAATGGTTTAAATAATGTTATTGACTTATTCCAGAATCATAAATATTGATATGATATCATATATGGTCATATTATTAGCTTCTTGTTAGTAATATTTCATTGTTACTTGTTACTCGGGTCTTTATAACTTTTTGTTCTTATGCGTGTTTTGTCGAATAAATTCATATTCTTATCTTTAGGTTATAGATAATTCATTTACAGAATGGTATTAGTGTAGTATATACCATATTCATTCATTCAATTCATTTATATAATCATTATGAAATGAAGATCATTTTGAAAAATAAAATTTATAAAATTTCAAAAAGTGGTTATTACTATTCATAACGGCTAGTTTTAATAGCATATTGTTGTTTAGTGAAACTCGGTATTTCGTACGACGCAAGCTATCGAGGAAGGTCGCGATTGCGTGTAAAGAAATCCAAGCAAGTTTTGTGTAGAAAAAGATTCCTTTGATGATTTATATAACATAAAAGTCTCGGGTGTTACAATTCAGGTCATTAAGATCTTGCAAATAACACCATCGGACTTAAGGTAAGGGATCCTCTGTTTCTCACATTTATTCAAGAATATCCTCTATGTTATGTAATTTTACGTGTAGTTACTAATAATGGGGTATGATTTCACACCTCCCACATAATTACATCATGATTTATAAAATAATATAAACCCCTTTATCTAACATTAATGCCTCCTAAGTACACCTGGTACCCGTCTGATATTCCATAAGGGATTCTACCTGAACTTCCATTATTCCTTCAAGTTATTCTTACTCTATTTTTACCCAAATTAAATCCTATATTAAATTTCTTTAAATCTTATAATTTCTATTTATATTTCAAAAATAATGTATCATGATCCATTATACATTATCTTTCATGGATAAACCATCTTTTAAGTGATTTCCTCCTCAATACTTCCCAACCAGCAAACCTGTTTTAAGGGAACTTCCAAAATATGTATCCAATTTCAAGTGTGCTCAACCATATGTTTTAAGACACAATTGTTTTTATAAAACATTTTTTTAATTTATGAAAACCATTTTTTATCACTTCTAGTTTTATATAAATGAGTATTCCCTATTCTATTTTAATTGCTCGTTGGTATTTTCCTTAAAAACGCACTAAAATGTTTTAATTATAAAATATTTTAAATACTATTATTACATGTTGTCAATTATATTTGGAATCACATACCATGATATATAATAATTTTAACTTATGAATTTCTAGGTATGTTTTAATTACTTTAATTCATGAACACTTATATGATATGCCCATTCATTATGCTTTATGACATGATTATGATACCCATTTCTTTACCTGGGTACCCTTATGTTTATGTATTATTTATTATGTATGCTTATTAAAGTGGAAAACGTATTCATGAACATGTTAATTTGTGTACGCCCAAATAGAACTCAAATTCATTCGGTAAAGTTGAGTTTCATGAGATGGTATGTGCAATAGTCTTGGCGATTAGCCTTGACTCAGGCTACCATGTGCAACATTCCTGGTGGTTAACATTGGATTGTGCTCCTCTATGGGAAATGAGCCTTGAATCATGCTAAAGTAATGTTTTATGTTTCATCCCCATTCTTATGATTCAATTTTTATATAATCCCATGTTTATATGTTATGATTCTATATTTCAATTTATATCTTTATGTCATGATCTCTAACCCATGTGCTAAAGCTTTATTCTTATGTTTATTCCCTTACTAGGATTTTAGCTCATCCCTTCATTCATGTGATCCCCAGGGTACCCTATGCAGATATAAGGTATCAAAGGAATCTAGGATCTCTTAATAAATAATAAATAAAAAAGTTTTTTTATTCCCATATTTTTTGTTTTATGAATCCAATCTTATAATACCCTAGACATTATGATATTTGACTTGTAATTTGATGTTTTATTATGCATAAAATCATGTAATGTTATGTGTAAAAGGATAGGGTTTCTATATATGTTCCCAGCAATCAATATTCATTCAGTCAATATTATCTTCCTAGAATCCAGAACCATAAGTACATATTATCTTGGTTTTCCTCCTTCATGGAAACTAGAAATGGAAGTATCTCATCCTTATAAACCTTTATTGGTAACTAGGTGAATACCCCCATACAAGGTTATGTGCTCGAGACTCTATATTTTTATTCTAACCCAATATGTTATCATCCTTTACTAATGATCTTCAAGACCCATGTGTTTCTTCTTCAATGGTGTGATATCCATTACTGTTTTTCAATGGGTTAACTCATTCCCATCTCTCTATATTCCCCAGGGATTGAAATTCCCTCCTGATATGATTTATATACTCTGAAAAACAATTAATTAGGAAAATTTAATCGACCTAAATGTTACACATAGGTTCACTGTTCTGGTGATTTAGATGATTTCATAGCATACAACCTTAATACCCCATCAAGTAGGTTCCATATCAGAAAATTTCAAATCCACGTGACATTACACTGCTTGGAACATTTCCTCATCATATGAATTAAATATACATGATGTTTCAAATTAATTTTGACTTTAAAAAGATTTGTAAATCTTATATTGATAAATTCAAATACCCCCTCCATGTAAGAGTAGGATCTGTGTTAGAGGATGACCAACCTCACAAAAATAACATAGTCTAGGAAGAAATTTCCTCTCTCAATAAATAGTTCCTTATAATGGTCACTCTATGTTGGTGTATCCTTACCACTATATTTGAAAAAATTCTTTATATATATAAAAAATTAAAACTAAAATGTTATGATTATTATAAACCATCCTTGGGTACTGGTAATTATTGTTTCCAAACACAAAAATAGAACCTCTTCTTAGCAATAAAATAAATCCCCCCCACACACATTATTATGTGCTCCAGAAACATGATTTGTCCATAAAACTAGATATATCCTTATTCTTAATATAATATTCATCTAACCCCATATTCACTTGATAATATTTCTTTGTAAACCCTTTGTTTTAATATTTTAAACAAACATATTCACACATACCTCCATATACAGCCTTCAATTGATTGAGGCATCTATGTTTTTATTTTCGTCATTTATACAATATATTCTATGGTGATTTTGGTAATTATCAATTCTTATTCCCTATCTGGACATTCATCTGTTATAAAACTCATGGTAAAATAACAAAAACAATATATTTCATGTTCCTCAGTTCATGGAATCCTATACAATAATTATGCTCTCATTTACGTCGAGACTTCCATTACATGTGCCACATATAATTTCTCAACCATTAGTTTCAGACTTATGAACTAAATAAAAAACCTTCTCTATGACATATGGTATGACCTAAAACTAAGTTAGGGATCCATCCATAAGACTCACCTCAATAAATGAGATCTATAAAAACATAAGGATTCAATGAAAAGTGATATTGTTCTCATGGTCCCATACTAATTAAAAAAATTCCCCTATTTTAAAGACTTGTATCCTAGTGTTTGAGTTTTCATTTACATCAAGTTACTTATCCCATAGCCTGTTTTAGGTATGTTTTCATGATTATTCGTTCCATTATTGAGTGATATATCCATGAAATATAAGCGTGCATATGATCACAAGTTAATGGAACATTATTTGGATAAAATGAACCCCCCCCCACCCACTCTGTTTAAGTTATCCATCCATGAGGGATTTTCTCCAATGGCCCCAAATTAAAATGAGGCTATTGTTATATACATGAGAACTAGATGGGAACAAATATTAATTTATAATCCTAATTGGTTTGATATAAAACTACTAGTTCCCCTAGTTCCTAGCTATATTACTGTAAATCTTATCAACTCATGGTCTAATATTTTTATCTTTAAACTACAAGCACACCATTATGTGGAGGTCCATGATAACACAAGGGATATAATTCAAATTGTGTCCACCTCAAAATTATTTTATTAACGATACCTCTCCCTCTTTAGTAAGTTCTTTATGAACATAAACCCCAAAAAATTTGTTCTCTTCTATATAAACTGATACCCCGTTAATATTTGGTCAATGTTTTATGAACATAAACCCCAATAACATTAGGTCCAAAATATTGACCATTAAACATCAGTATTCATTGGTAATATTTTCATGACCTTAAATTGTCATATACTAGGGTCAAAATAATCACTTGGACAAATATTTCAAAGTGACATCCTATAAAAAATCCAATTCTCTTCTCCTAAATATTTCACTCAATACAACTTTAGAAAAATTGATTATAAAAAAAGTAAAATGAAAGTGAATCAAAATACATAATTTTTTTTGTTGAAATCTAAAAAGGGATTCCTTAAAAAAATACAATTCATTTTCTTGTAAACCACCTCTATATGAGGTTTTGGAAAATTTTAACACAACAATTTGAATATACAATGAATATATAGAACCACCATATGTCCCTAGAAATAGTCTGCCTCAACTCACTATGTCCACTAACCATATTAAAATTTAGATAACATTCATGTTCCCCTTTTCATAGTGGTTCATGATTTTCATGAAAAATTCATGGGATCACAACTTCATTACATTTGGTTTTCATAGAATTAACACTCATTCAATAATAAAATACCCCCCTTTGTGTTCATTACCACATGGTGTTACCCAAATATAGTTTCATGTCTATGTTTATCCACCTCGGTTCATTGAATTTTCATATTTCCCTATAATTAAATCCCTCTAACACCAAAAAAAATTAAGGCTCTAGAAGATGATTTCACCATTTAGTTCTCCCAAATGCACATGTAATGATTAGATAATTTTTTCCATGTAATAAATATTTTTGTTTTATACACCATGGATCAATCATTAATGGATTATGTTTTACACAATTATTTTAGTTCATGTGAATTTGATTACTTTGATGATTTAATATCCTGATTTTAATCATAAATAGAAGAGTATATAAATCAAGAAATACACAGACTTTCAATACATATTTAATAGTGGGAGAGTAATATACAAATGTAAGGGTGTCTCCTCAAGTGAGTGAAATATCTTAGACTATTTTCCACCAAGACCCAAAGATACTAAAACACCTTTTCTTATTTATTAATGTTATATTGAGGACTATCCTACTCTATTACTACAAATCCTTCTACGACATGTAATAATTACACATTGGTGATAAAATTGGAATCCTTTTCATTAAAATTTTAAAAATAATTTTATGTCCTATCAACCTTATCTCCATTGTGCTTATCTCTGGGAAGAAATAATTGTTGATATTTGTATCTTCAATGAAAAGCTATTTTCACTCTAGTTCCTCCATTTCATGATGATACTTCTCTTTAAGTATCATTATTCTAAGATTTTAAGTATAAATTAATGAGACTACTTGATAAAGATATAGCATTGTTGCCTTACAGTGATCTAATATGTAAACAAGTTCACTTACTCTTCATAGAGTTGGTGGTAATAAAAATCATTTGGAAAATAATCCATGGAATAGTTAGAGAATGTTTTATACTCTACAATAAATCTTCTCCATCCAAACCTATGGGATGATTGTGAGAATTTCCCACAAACTCCATTTCTCACCACCTGACCCTCATCATCCATTTCATGATATGAATTTGGATGGTATGCCTTTATTTCAATACAATAGGATATCATATCCTCTTCTCAATGATTCAGTTCAGCTAATGAGGTTGTGAAATAATATTTTATAGTATGACCTATGTTTTGGATTTATGGAATTTCATTCATGACATCTCCATTGTAATAAATTTTATAATGGAATGATCCCTCACGGTCCCTAAATTTCTTTCATGATGGGTTTTTTAAATCATCAAATTGTTCCAAATAAATATTAGGGACTATATTATGAGAACTTTATGGATTTTTTAACTATTAGACCATATTTTTAACATTACTTTTGGATAATAAACAACCAATTACTAAGCATAATTCCATGACGGATTATATGTGTAATTTATGGTGGGTAGTGGAAGTTTGACATTGGTATCCTCCCAGAACAACATCATCAAAAATTAGAAAATTTTACCTGTGGTTTATCACTATGAACTATAGTAAAAGTAATGGAGAGGCCCTTTTTAAAAATTAGAACTAATTTGAAAACCTATATGGGGAATAAGCCTCATATATTCTTAGTTCACCTACATGGTCCTCTAAAACCCTCCCCCGGAAGGATATTTATATACGATTTCTTGTCATATTTTTTTCTACTATTATTAATTTTCAACCGTAATGGAATATAATAGGTAATACAGAACATGATTGAATAATATCTAAATATATTGACTAAAAAACTATTTCTTAAAGATACAAGTCATATTACAACAACATTGGGAGTATTTCAGTGAGATTTGGATTAATGGATTATTATGGTAAAATTTTGATGTTTTTTTCTATTAATCAGTATAAAAACTCACGAGGATCAAAATTATAATAAGTTATATTCACGTACTAAATATGTTGGTGAACAAGCATTATGATGTCGATCATTTTCTCCTTATGGATCCCTTACATGGGTACCAACCCTGATGGCCAAACGAGAATACCCAATAGAGAAAATCCATCTGCTAAGGAACATGTCATGAAATATTTTGAGCTAAAGTTCTTGGTTCATACTTAAATCCACTTAATATACCTAGAAGGTGATCTTACCCACTTCTGAAGTGGCCTAATATAAGCCTTGGTTTTCTCATTATTTTCATGAAGGAAAACAGTAGTGACAAGTAACATCTTTACACGGTTTATTTGATCAAAGTAGGATATATATCCAGTCACTAAAATAAATGAAAAAGGTAATATTATGTTTTTTATTTATTATATTATCTACTTCGAGCAAGAATCCATTTTATAATAGGTGCGTGTCTGATACACATCATCCTATACATTGGATGTGGGAAGAAATTCGTCCTAAATATCTTCTAGAAGATAAATTAAAATGTTCTAGATGATGTCCCACAAACTAATTCTTAATTTACCATGTGGTAAGTGGAATTATCATCTACTCAAACACCACCAACTGATGAGGTCGAAAAAATTGGTCTTCTAGTCCATACACTGTGATTTATGGAACTTATGTTGCCTTAAATAGAGCTATGGGGAATAGGCACTAAAAAACTCTATGAAACTATGGGGAACATAGATATACCAATCCCATTAATGAGACAAGATACCATTAGGATGAAAGTAACACGTTAAATTCCACCCTCCACATGGATTATTTAATGATGTGGTAAAAATAGAAGAGTAATTAAAAGTGATCAACTGATGTTCTTTTTCTTGATCACCTTCACTCGGTGAGGACTTTCCAAAATTATATGCATATCCGCAGTATGCCTCAGGTATGAGATATCCTTAATTTTTTTTTCACAAATATGCATTAATGAATATGAAAACCATGATAAGGGTAGATCATGTGTAGGAATTATTCCATATTCATGAAGTTTGTAGTTTATTAAGGGTATTGTGTGTGAAAGTGGATAGTTTTTAAGTGTTAGTTGTAGATATTCTTGGGGACCTTGATATTTTATTGAATGAGATATTGAGGGTAGGAATCATGATTCATAGATGTGGAAGCACTTATATCAGTGAAATTCATGGACCATAAAAATTGAGGGTAAATAAAGGAATTTGTCTCTGTATAAATCAAGTTATAATTATTCATTAAAAATTTATTGACAAGTTTTATTTCTCATAAGAACTTATGTGAGTCTTATGAGAGTTAAGTAAGTTGTGATTTTATTAAAAGATCTTAATCGTTAATATATGGAAACATGATAATCCTAAAAAAATTACTTTTATACTAGGTTTTTATGCTTATTGAACTGTATTATAAATGCATTTGCAAAGGAAATCTCTTATACATAGTGTTGGTGAGTTAATGAGATCTTCATGTCAATTTTGAAGTAACATGAGGGAATCTATAAAAAATGAGGAACCAAAAATAAATTTATTTAAATCTTACCTCCATTATAAGAACGACATAGTGTTCTCATGGGCCTCATTTATTCTTCAAAATTTATTCTTCTACATGCTGATTGGACCCCATTTTAAGGGGGGATTTTTTAAGCCCGATGAAGCCCTAAAACCTGACCAAAATATGTTGATTAAAAAGGAAAAAATTACAAACTAAATTAAAATTTTAAAATAAGGATTCCAATATATAAACCATCATTGTGATGTTTCTATCATTCATAAATCCAATTTATTTTGTGAATTATTCATAATTTATGTGTCATTTTTTTGCATGAAGACACTGATTTCTTTCCTTCTACATGGTTCTTCCATGGACAAATTACCTAGTTCATTTTCATTTCCTATTTTTTGGTTCAAATATTATGATCTTACACCATCAAAATTAATTTTTCAAGAATAGATCAACCAATTCATGAGCCTTCATCATTTTAGATAATGTGGTGGTGATTTTTTTCTAATAATGAAGAATTTATTTTCATTGTAGACAACCTATGTATTTTCAAACATTTTAGGTGGATTCTTTTTTAGGAAAATAGTTATCCATAGTAGCCTATCCATACTCCACTATGTTTTTAGAATAGACATGAAGGAGTGATGTATAAACACCTTAGAAGTCTTTTGGGAGAGATATCGAGACTCAAAGAACCATCTTACTTCACAGAGGATGTTGAAGAAATGATTAAATTGATATTCTTAGTTTTAAGTCCCAAAAAAATATAAACAAAAAGGGAAGAACATCACAATGTATTATTTTACAAGTCATCATCACAAATAACTTCTTCATAGAGATCTTTGATAAATTGTTCCCATGAACTCATCTTATGGGAGCTGACTCACATAAATACCTTCATGAAGAAAACATCAATTATTCCCTTTAAAGGATAAAACCATTTCATTGTATCTTCTCTAATACATGATAAGTTTATTTGGGAATACTCATTAGTTTCTCCATATTTCCTCTGTCTCACATATCATTTTACCCACCTATGGTTACTCTATGATGAACTAAAAAGGGGGTACTCATAAATCACCTATATAATATCTTTTACTCAATAATTATACCTAGGACACACAAAACAAAAATGGGTTTCATGGAATTATTTCTCTAAGGTTGAATCCCAAACAATTTGAAACATAATCCCCTTAATAAACCAAAATATATATACATTATTATGATTCCAAGGACACCATAGCCCCAAAATTTTATCATAAATTATTTTGATAATGGGATTCCCACAATATTCCTCTCAAACTGATAATACCCATATTTTTATCACAATAAAATATCCCCTTAATAACAAAAAAATTATGATGATACTAATGTGATTTATCTTTGATCATTCATAAAAACCTGGTTGAATCATATCAATCATATAATTACTCAAGTCATTTAGTCAACTCATTTTCTCCCGTCAATGGTATAGGTATCTATGGGCTTATATTCAGGTGTAATTTTAAAAAGAATACTCATTATTGATATAATCCTTGGTCCAATCATAGAGTCATGAATCATTGGGTCTCTTATTCATTTGTATGCAGAAATCATGTCCCCATCAATGATTTTGTCACTGTGATTCATCAATAATCCAGATTATTTTTCAAAGGGCCTCCGTAAGATATATAATCCATGAAAACCACCTTCACTAGAGTCACCTAACTTGTTTTTCATATCTAAAAAAATCATGTTTGGTCTCAACCACTAGATAAGATATACATACAAGATCCCTAACCTTCTAAACTTTAATCCATACTCTCCATGTGTTTAGTCATCATTCCTTTTTCAGAAGAAAATATGACTTTTATGTATATGTGGGAAGTGTATTTTTAATCAACACACACATATCATTTCTTATCCCAACAAAATAAAGGGTTCTCTAAACCATAATAAGCTCCAAAAACATACTATAACTCCATAAATGATTCATTTACCAATCATCAAGCAATATGAATCTGTCACATCCAGGGCCTCCTATATCTAGGTGTATTATCCAAAATCATCCATTTTATTCCTCATGATGTTAAACTATGTAGAATATATCCCTATAAAATGATTCTAGATAGCACAATCATGATCCTGTCATTTAAACATAAATTTTTCACCAAACTATGCCATACCTGATTCAAGCCCCAATATGAAATAAAGGACACCTATTTGAGATTCAAAATCAATTATTCATATACCCTCATTTCCTTTAACATAAGTCAACATTCCCCCTTATATTAGGCATCCATTCACAGGTATATATTCCCCTTTGAAACTCTAATTCATGCTCATCATTTCCATATTCCCTATAAATACATCTCTCATTTGTCTATAATCCTAAAGAGACCAACCACACCATTCATTAGGGAATATTATCTATGAGTTCACACATTCATATCAAGATATAATACCTTTAATGATAAACCATAAAGGGTCTCTCAATTGTAAATCCCACATTACCCCTTTATAGTAACCTTTCACTTTTAGGTCTATTCTAAAAAACATTAAACTACAAAGAAGATGTCCCTGATTCCAAAATTTAAAAGGATATTTATTTGTTCATGGATACAAGACCTTAAAAGTCATTTAATTTTTCTTTTTCTCAAACCATAAAAGGTAAAATGTGTCTTACTAAGTGAAATTGAACAATGTGGATAGGATGCATATTCATGGATACAATCTCAACACCAAAACACCTTTTCCCTCCCCGAATAATAGATATTAAAATTCACCCAATTGAGTGAATTTAAATTAGAGGATAGTCAATAAACCACAAATGGTAGGATGGATAAACCATGAAATATTTTCAATGTGTTTCCACTAATTCATATCAAAGAATGGTTATTTTTATCATAGGAATCGGTAGTGTTATCAATGCTATCGGGAAGGATTCATGATCAAGTCTTAAAACTATAAGAGAGTTCAAGAGTACGTAATAATTTCCCCTAAAAATTTTGTGGATGATCATGACCTCACATACTATGGATCAATGTGTAATCCAATGTTTTTCATTCATTTGACATTTACTTTAAACAATTAGAAATTAGATCAGTGGTTCCTAAAAACATATGTGGACTTGGAGGCACATTGGAAAAAAATTAAATACCCAATCTACCTATATTATTATTTTAATCTAATCTTCATATCAAAATTGTTTTCTAGGTGTAATTGGAATTGGGATCGTGTTAATTTAAGGTTTGGGAAGTTTTAGAGGATGGGATAAAAGAATATGGACAACGCCCAATGGGTATGGGAAACACCAACTACATAGTGGTCCTACACCAAGTACCCAATGGGGCTCTAAGGGATCAACTAGATATATTTAAACCATTATGTAATCAATATATCTAGTATGGGTACTTAGTTTCTCCCAAGGTAAAATACATTTTAAGATTTTCATTTCACTCATTTTGACTATAAATTATAACCCCTCTTTTTTGGGTGGCCTAGGATTTCAACATCACAAACCCCTTTTTTCTCTCTTCTAAGATCCCCCTCTCCTATTAATATCTCTTAGGATATCCTCTATCTCTCTTTCATAAAATTCACATATTTGGTATTAAAATATAAACTATGGAAAGGAATTTCCATGAATCACATCTAAATAACTTATTTACATTATTTATTAAAGCATCAGTTTTAAACTACCCTATTATTACTTAATATATTGTTTTTCCATTATAATTATTTAATATTACTTTATATTGGTGGTCAGGAAAAGTTACTTTGGTTCATATCATGGTAATTAATTGATTTTATTATTTACATTTTCTTTTATTAGAATGTTCTAATCCATAATTTTACTTTTTTATTTAGTTTATGATAATTTTTATGTGGTGTCTTGATCTTACCATCAGGATCTCAATGATGTGGTATTATTTATAATTAATAGGTTAACCCTTTTATTTTATTGTATTCATTAATATTTCAGTTATTAGTGATGTATAGATAATATTATTTAATTAAAAACAAAATGGTTTCCTCCTAATAAATATTTATTTAATGTATTTATAGAAAAATTTTGTATGGTTTTTTTATGAATAATTATAATTACATATTGGTGAGAATTAGTTTTAAATGTTAACTTATCCAATAGTGAGTAAAAGATAAATAATGTGTCATGATTGAATATAATAAAATATTTAAATACTTAGGGTTCTCTTATTAATTTCAACTCAAATTCTAAGTTATTATTATTTTGATTCATTTTAGATGTTATCAAAGAAATGAATCACACATTATAGTGTGTTTAGTTCTTTGATATCTAATGTTGATAAATTATTCTTAATAGGGGTATGTTAATCATGTAGAAAAAAGGTTCTTAATTACACCTATTTCTATTAGAAATTTTAATTAAATGGTATGGAGGGGAAGTTCCTTGACTTTATTATACCCATTTACCCTATCACTAAATGAGAAGTTTAACTATGTTATCCAAACTCTATGATACACAATTTCCTTCCCCCTAAATGGGAACGGTGTTCTACTCTGACTTCAATTATGGTTCGCCTTAGTTTTTCGGTTATGACCAAAGTAGTTTTGACATATATAGACCATTTGGGTTCAGGTAGTTATTTATCAATGTTAAATTTTTAATTTTTAATGGATTTTATGTATGTTTTTACCCAACAATGTATTCCCCTAGCTAAATTTTATTCATCAATATACGTAGTTTTAAAACATGTGGTTAGGGTTAGGTGGTGACCACTTGCTAGGTATATTATACTCACACTATATACATACCCCTTACAAAGGAATGTACATAAATATTTTATCCTGGCCTAGGTGTAGGAAATGTTCATGATCATGGTAGTTAGCTAAACTTTGATTATATAATATGGATGGTACCTTTTTTATTTTTTTAGATTATGAAGGATAGATGCACGGTGGTTGAACTCAATGTTCTTTAAAGAATAATTCACTTAGAAGATCCACCTTTTTAATCCTTAAGAATCGTTTCTCTTACTAACCACTTTTAAATCTCTTTTTTAGTATCACTTACCATTGCAGTGTTTACATGTTATTCACTGGTTTAGCATATGAGGTTGTATGTATATGTTGTCATGAATCTGGTGTATTTTCTATTCTTACATATTCTTTTTATAAGGACTATTTATATCCTATATTTCTTAGATTAATTTTTCATTAAACATTAGGATTTTTCCCATTAAGATAATATTACTAAAATAATCATAAAATCACCTCCCATTGATATTGATCTAGACCCCTGGTGTTTACAGTATCCATGAGGCATGCTAGATGTGTTATAGAATCCTAGATTGATAATGTTATGTTAATTGGTAAACAATAATTAAAAAATGATATCAAAACATACATTATTTACTCTACGGTATTGGGACTAGAGAATATCCTAGAGATAGGGTCATTAGGACTAGGTAAATTACAAATAAATATGCCTTAAAAATATAATTTGTTTGGAATATTGTGTTCCCAAGAATACTTCATGATGATGTTTATTTAATACCCTTATGTATGTCATTAATCCTAAATTATCATGTATACAATAGATGTCAGTAGGTAGGAATATATAATATATCATGTAATATCATGTGTTAGGCTGTGTTTATTTTATTCTTATTAAAACTGAAATGTGATTTGAATTAACTAAAACATTACTATTAATAAATAGTATTTTCTTATATATTTATTATTAATGACTATCTTAATATGATTAAATATCCAAATTCCATAATTTAACACCCATTTTATATTATTCATAGTTCACAACTTTTATATTAATCCCAAAACAAGCCTATTTATTTCTAATAAATGATGATTAGATCAGGTTACATGTTTATTTAAATTTGTGTTGAAAGTCTAGTTGAGTAAAATAAAATATTGAAGAATGGTATTTTAAAAGTAAAATGTTTTTTTTGATAATTTTATGACATTGGGAAGGGAATGTGGATGAACCTAAAATTTGTAATGAAATTATAAAATTATGGGTAGTCATCCAAGGGAAGTGAATTGATATTTTTTCATCTTTATTAAAAAATTTCATGCCTTGATGAAAACCTACTGCTGAGTTGAAAGTTGAAATGGAGTATGCAACCCATGAATATCCTAGGATAGACCATCATGTTTTAGAATGAATTACATAGTTTCTCATCTTGTTAGTCAGGGTTCCCCCTAGAAGGGTCTTACTAGTGATATTATGAAATATTTCTAATTTTTCTCTCCTCTTATTTTTTAGGGTGATGTATCACCAAAAGAGGATGAATAATGAATAAACCATGATTATTGGATCTTTGAAACCATGAATGACTCCAATGTGATAATGAGTTTTTTTTACCATAATGGTTTAATGGAAAACCATCCAAGGGTGTTGTTTCATAAAAGAATCTAAGAAATACCAATGCCTAACATAAATGATCTTCCAAGATATATTATTTGAGTTGTTTTATCCTAAAAACCTTATATATGTTAAGGTAAAATAATTCATTAACATGTAGTATAGTTTGATGATATTTATGGATTATAAATCCTATTTTATAGATTTAAATCTCTTGGATCTTTGTATAATCATGTATAAAGGACCTAAATTAGGGAACTTTGAGATGTGATTGAAACATCCACAACATACATTGGTTATGCTTTTCAAGTTTTCAATATTTTTAGAAGTAATATAGAATTTAGTTATATATGATATTGGGTCCAAAGGTGGGGAAATAGAATATATCTCATTTCATAAAAAAATTATTATCAATAGTTTCACAATGGTAAAAAAGGGATAGTGATGGTTGGAGACAAGTAGAGGTGGTTCTCACCTGGGGATCCATGGTTGGTGAATGATTCTTGATCATAGTTTTGTAAGGCCTGCTATGTAATATTAAAAGTGTGGTTTATTTGAAAACAACATGATATATTACACCTAATAAGTAAATAAGTGTCACTTATACTATCAATATGTCCATCTTTAAATATTCTACCATTGTGGTTCATATGTGAGCATTGTGTAATGACCTCATCCAAACATTGTGTCATATGATACATTTGTATCATACTCTAATAAAAGAATTTAATCACCTTCTACCATCCCTCACATCCACATTGGCGTGAGGTAAGGAAGAATTGGTATTATTCCTTAGGTAACATCCCCAAGATTCCAAATGATGGAAATGAACAATAAGGGCTTCCATAGAATTGATGGATGATTTTCCCATTACAAATAAAATAAACCACAAAAAAACATACCATAACAAAAACAACTATATGATGGATGATAATAATTTAATAAATCTCAATGTACTACCAACTAATATCAAAACCAAACTAAACTAGACTACCATAGTGAAATACAACTAACATAGAATCATAAAGCCAAATACCATACCACAAAGATCATGATTCCCATGGAATAAACTCCACACCCCCAAATATTATCCTACATCTAACTTCCCATTAGATCCAAAAGTAACATGATGAATCACTAAAGAAATGAGATATATCTCCTCTACCCGTGTATCGATAAACGATATATGTAAAATAACCAAAGATCCAAGGTGGGGTGAGTAATGAGACTCGGTTGGTTTTCCCCCAAATTACTTACCTAATCACACCAATAGGACAGTTAATGTTAGCACAATTATATATTAAAATTTATATAAAACAATTTCTATAAAATCATTTAAAATAGATTAACAATTTATAAGAAATACATACATTTTCATACCAAAACAGTTTTGCAACAAAAAAAGTATTCCATGGAATGAAAACAATCAACACATAAAACCATTTAAAATTAATTTTTGTCATAACCCATTTAATTACACAAATCAACATATCCACATATGCATGACCAGGTTATAGTTCTATACTCATGAGTAGTCTCTCATCGATCAATTATTTTTTCCTAAGGTAACTATATACCAGTGCCCCAATAGCATAGACCCCTTCCATAGGGTCAGGTTAATGAAAATGAACACACATTAACAAATTATTCCAAATCCATGTAAATTCATTTTTTCCATACCATTTTAATAAAAAAATTATTATTTTAATCCTTTCCAAGAATCCATTTTCCATAAATCAAACCAATCAACAATGCACTTTGCACAACAAAATCCACAATTTCACATATCCATAAACCATCACTAAAGAGGTTTTCTGCCATTATTTTTACAGCCATATCATAATAAATTTCATGGAATTCAATAAATTTTTAACAAATAATTCATGTTATAATAATACGAGTTGATAGTGAAGCCACCAACCATGGAAACTATGGAGAAAACAAAAAAATGGCATGATTATTCTATAAAACTAGGTTAATATCCAAAACCCCACCTTAGGTCTCCTTACCTAACATCATAAAATCTAAATATCTTCATTATTTTCATAATATTTCATAGATCTATCCCCAATAGAATATATTTAGAAATTTGATATATGGTAGAGGAGAATATCTAAGAAAAAACATCAAGAATGGAGACTTACCAAGCAATCTAGACTTCAACGCACCACGATTTTCCAACAAATTGCTCTTGGAATGAAGGGTAAAGTATACATAAACTTTAGGAGGAATAAAAACCTAGTAAGGGTCTAAAATAGTTATAAAATATAGGATTAGAGGTGGAAACAAGTTAGATACACTTTTTTGGATCTATCTTTTTAACTGTGCATAGTTGGGTTGCACAGTTAGGTAAACCATGAACTAACCATGAACCCACCCCTACCTCAAGAATAACCTCGCATGGTTGGATCACATGGTGGTAAAAACAAGTGGAAACCACATAGAATCCCCCCATCCCACTTTTTATGGTTACTCATAAGTGGTTACTCTTTGTGGCCAAACTGTGTGCCTTTCTAGTGTCCTATAATTCACTCTTCACAGTTTCCTGTAGGAGTTTCATTGTTTATGCTAACCATGCACAAAACCTACACATCCATAAAATTCCCAAAAAAATTAAAAAAATCTTTCAAATCCTCTCAAACAACACCAAACTCTTTACATTACTAAAATAAATAAAAAATGATACTTAATTGAAACCGAGGGTGTTACACGCCTTCTGGAAGCCTTTTCATTAATGAAATCAAGGATAAAAAGACCGTTTAGATATAGAGAAATGTTTGTTATAGTATTACATAACTCAGGGTTTATAAAATACTACATGAGTCATTTATATTAAATAACACAATACCACTAATAATATTGTGGGGTAATCTACTATTATATCTAATATTCTCATATAATTTTAATTAGCTTCATTTATTTTTGATAATAATGCATTTTAGTCCTTTATATTTTGAGAATTTGAATCATTTCCTCAAATTAAAGTATAACTTTTATACTCGTATATAATACATGATGTTCCTCTAGGGAATATACTAGATAAAAATAGGAAATTTCATTCATGTTCCTTGGTTATTACTTCTTATATTAATTTTTGGGATCTTATGGTATTGAATATGGAAACTTTTTACATAATTATAAAAATAAAATGGTTAACTCATATCCATTATTAAATTTATTTTAGAGATAAATGGTTTTCTTTCTTATCATCACCTGGTATACATTGTACTTTTTTGAGAGTTAGAGCTTCCAACTAGTTGAGTGGGTCCTAATTTGAGGCAAGGTGATGATAATACCTTAGAAACTACTAGTCTTATTAAAATAGTAGTGTATCCTAAGGGATATTATATTTTACCAATAGTAGTGGATCTCAACCTATATGTCTTCCCTGGATACTTCTCTATATTACAACCTTTGAAAAAAGTGGAATTTACAGTCAATCAACTGCCTAGAAATAAACATATTTAGATCTATTCATATTAAATGGTTTCAATGTAATTGATGGAATTTATGATACAAATAGAGGATCTATAATCTAAATAATTCAATATGAATATCATTCCCCAAGGGGTTCTTAGAACCTTTTTTTTTTCTTAGAAAGTCAATGAGGTTCTAATCATATGTTTAAGCTAACTAGAACTAACGCCAGTCATGATTAAGAACCAATACCATTTATCAAAAAATTATTATCACTTTTATAAGATGAAGGAATAAATATGGTTCTATAAATTTTAACCTTAATTAAATTATCCCCTATTTTGGTTAAAATGAGAATAATTTCCTAATAATGATTTTTGAAGCCAAAAACTGACATTTTGATTATTTCTATTGGACTTTGTCCTGGATAATTCTCTAGTTATGTTCATGGATTTTATGAACATGAACTATTATACATTCATAGATTCATTTTTTATCTTTGTGGATGATATCTTAGTTTATTTTATCAATTTGGATAAACATACTCAGTATCATTTAATCATTATAGAAACCTTATTGGAGAAATAACTTTATGTTAGGCTATGAAAAATATCCTTCTTATCTGCGATGTTTTTTTCCATAGTAATTTAATCTCTGAATTGGTAATATTGGTAGACACTAAAAAGGTTTAGTCATTAATTTTTTTAATGTTCCATCAAATTTATTTAAATTATGATTTTCCTCAAGCTCACCATGTATTTTCATCAATTGATTTAGGACTTTTCAATGGTAGCTACTCTAATGACTATATTAACTGATAATGAAACTAAATTCATATTTTTTTATGAGTGTGAGTTATCTTTTCAAGAGTAATAATTTCAAATCAAATATTCTTTTATCATACCTTGACCATGTGATATATTTTAGGTGTATTAAGATGCATACTCTATGGGCCTTAGCTGAGTTTTTGTTATGGGTTTTTATGTAATGGAATATGGTTCAAGATAGTTTATTTCAGGTGAAATATACTTTCTTTCACATGATTTTTAACATGTTTTTGTATTATATAAATTAATTTAGTAAGGTATTTCCACTTTAAGGAGCACTATGTTGATGTCACTAATCAAAAAAACCTGAAATACATATTTTAATAAATGGAACAAACTCTTCTATATCATTACTAGACGGAGTAACCATAATCATATGATTTTGAGATTCAATATTCTATTATAAAGGTCATGATGTTTCTAAGGACCTCAATGAGAAGATTCATCCTCAAACAATTATAGAGACAAAGGAATAGTGGATATTGATTTAACTCACAAATATAATTCACATAGATATGATAAAATATCCGTGTGGAACATAATTACAATGAATTGATCTCATGTAATCTATTTTTGAATGTCTCACAAACATCTATATATCAAATCCCAATTACTTCATTGTTTGAGATAAACATGAAGGTGGGGATATCCTTCATAGTTGGTTCTAATATACATAATAACACAAAAACATTAATTAATGACTCATAATTTATATGATTATAAGAGATGAAATTTTGAATGATTTTCATTCATCTCGATGATAATTTTATCCAAGGATTATTAAAATGTATCTGGATATATTGTTGGGACCCTAATGGTTGTTTGATTTGGTGAAAATTCATGTGGAAGATAATAGAATTTTAAATGGATGATATCATTGATAAGGATGTAGAAAAATAGGGGGAGATAATTTAATCATGTGGAGTATACCCCTCATTCTTATCCTTGGATTTGTTTATTGATGATAGTTATGAGAATTTAGATAACTCTAGTACTGATCTTAATTGATTTATATATCATTATTATTTGTATTAAATCCAAGAGGAATTCAAATGATTCATATCATAGAAGGGATACTCAGTATGTATGATAGTAACATTTTCCATGATTTCCCATATTTTTGAGTGAAAAGAGATAGAGATGTTTTGGAATAATAAATCTATCAAGGATATCAAATCTACATAAAAAATTTATTTACACCCTATAATGAACTTCTAATGATGAAACACTCTACCTAGTTGAATTTTATCACTATATAGTCTTTTGAGTGAATTTAAAATGATGGTTTTTAAAGGGTTATTTCTAATTTTAACAAAATATATAAAGGTACACATGAATATTTTTAACAGTTTTACCCCACTGTGAATATTCTATAATGTAATAGAAGCTATTTAGGGGAATATTTTAAATCGATAAACTTGTGTCAATGTCATTCGTTTCTTATCTGAAGGGGTCTACACTGAAAACTCTATGTTTTTTTGTTAACAATGATATATTTATGTAATCTCATGGAAAAGGAATTTATGTGAAGATAACTTCAACTAATCTTTTCACAGTGGTTCAGGAGACTATTCCATATAGGCATTATGTCATTTTTCATGTGTCAATAGATAATTCAGGGTGGATATGTATAATATTATATACATTAATAAAACTTCAATTCAGAATTTAATATATGTGTTTGAATTTTATTATATTCCCATTATATGTTATGTTTATAGATTTACATAATTATAAAAACAAATCTTACATATCGAACCCTTACAATATAACATGAAAACGTCAACTCAATTTATATTTTTCTAATAAAAAATATTATTAACTTTAAAATTTTGTTTCTATAAATATATGTTGGTATATTTTATGATAATGCACCATAGTGAAAGACATACCTTTCTATAGATCATACATCACTTTAAGCCTAGTGAAAGAAATTGAAACTATAGGATGAGCATAAAAAATCATTAAGGGATACAAAAATAATAAAACACGTTTTTTTATTTTTAAAATCATGAAATCCCACAGAAAAAATGATTTTTTATATTTATACTTGAACTTAAAATAAATATTTTCTTACTCAAGAAATAAAATTTACTTAATTTTTTTTCATAAAACATATAATAAGAAATCATAAAGGAATAAATAATAATCATGATGGTTTTTTGTAAAACATGATTTTTTATTAAAACATTTTAATGAAAACATAATTTTCACCCTTAAAAGAAGAATAAAAATTCCTTTCAATATAATATCATTATCATACCATTTGAAATAAAACAATTTCAATGAATTTTTTTAGTTATATAAATTTAATTTATGTACTTTGCGATATCTTCATTATATAACTCTTATAATTACTCTTATAAACACTCTTATAATTGGAATAACTTACCTGGTTAATCCCAAAAAAATTGTTACCTAATTTATTGGAGAGGTATTTCAGGCACACCCCTCATCATCAAAAATCTAAAAGGACCATAACAGAGATAAAACACATTAAAATCACATTTATATCATAATATCTCATAAATTATTAAATTTATAATATATAAAAATCAACTTTGGGAATCACATAAATATAAGGATAAAATTAATGTTTCCTTTCAAAACTATTTAAAAAATACCAGCAGAAATGGAAATAAATTATTCATTGAGAAAACATTAAAAATTATAAAGTAATATTCCTAAATAATAATGGTCAATATTTTGGAAAATTCTATTCATGTTTTTCACATTAAAAAAGATTATTTTCACAGATTTTCAAAATTAACTCATATAAAAAAATATACCTTTTTAAAAATTGTATTGAAATGAAAATATTGTTTTAAAATTAATTATAAAAATTATTTTAAAATATTAAAAAAAGGTTATTAAGGCTTTAAGAAACATGGTTATGAAGGAAAAATGATTTGGAATGAAAATAAAAAAAAATTATTAAAGAAAATTTCTATACTCAAGTCCAACACCCCACGTATGGTCTTTGACTCTAGTATTATTGATATATGTTATTAATTAACTTATTTGAAAACAATTTTAGTTATATTCCTTTTTTTATAATCAATATTATTTCTTTAAAAAATATGTATCATAAATTTTCCAATCAGTTATGTTTAGGGTAGATGTTTTGAGGTTGTTCGGTTTATAATCCCAAAAACAACATTGGTAGGATGACCATGGTGAAAGGGTCATTATTAAATAAAATATAAAATATAATTCATTATATAATTATAATATTTATCCACTAAAAAAAATTAGAACCATCCATGAAAGAAGTAAATGAAAAATGAATCACATCACTTCTTGTAGGTGTCAGTCCACACCTACACATGAGCGACGTTATCATTTTCCAAAGGATGCAAGAGTGACATGGTAAGTAATATCATATAATTGTGGAATAATAATTTTTTCCTAAATATATTATTTATTTATTAAATTTATTACAATTACCATCCATGTGAGGTTGTGATGAAAAAAGAAACACAATTCTTTATGGAGCTGGTAGTCCACACATACGTACAAGTAATGTTTTAATTTCACATAATATGGAATGGAATCAAAAATGGGTTATTAAAAAAATATTGACATTAAAAAATATTTTAGATATGAATTTTATTATATCAGCGTTGTTTTGGTAGGTTTTAATGAGGTATAAGAAGAAATAAAAATGATAGAACTTTTTTATGACTTATACCCTCTCTTTTGATATCCTCCATTCAATTTAGATTAATTTCATTATATTATAGTCTTATAGTCACTATAGAGGATTGTATATGTGATAAGGAAATTTTGGAGGTAAAGTTTGTAGCAACATGACCATAGATATCATAGAGCGAGTGTCTTTTATCAATTACATTAGCATGATAACAAGGAATCAAATCCGAAAGGATAAAGAATTTTATAGTATTAATAAACCAAATACATTTATGATTATTGTATTAAAAATAGATACACTAATAACAACATTGTTTTTTCAATATTTATAAATAAATAACTTTGAGGATAACTCTAATCCATCTAGTAAATCACTGCATATCTTTCATAGTACATGTTTTGGATTCCTGGGGAAAGAAACATAATAAGGGTGGGATAAAAATATCAGTAAGGGAAAAATATTATGGACACAATAATGAATCAATGATAGTAATTAATATAGAGTGGTAAATAACTAAATAGACTTACAATGTAATCAACAAACTAAGAAGGAAGTGCATAAATGCTATAGAAAGGTAATAAACAGAAACACATGCCACTAAAATAACTAGATATGGAAAAATAAATATGGAATGGTAAGAAACTAAAAAATACATTTAAACAATGAAATAAAAATTAAATTTGTCCATAGGTATTTGGAAGAAAAATTTAATCAATGAATAATAAATAAACTAATATAAATGCAATGCATAATTATTAGACTCCATGTTTCCTAGGTACGTAGAACTAGTAGCATCAAGACCATTCACAAGACGGTTTAGCTATCAGATAAAATCCCATATAAGGTGGCTAGAGAACTATTTCATCTCATTAGACTACTGATACATCTAGAGTCTTTCATTCATAGGTCCCCAACCCATTCCATACCAGTCCAATGCATTCCTCGTATATCAAATAAATAGTATGCCATATAAAATAACTGTATTGAATTAGAAATATGGGTTTATCGATAATTCCCCATTTAATTAAATAAATTTAAAATTAAAAACTATATGTAAAATGGTATATTGTTTAGACAATAGTAATATACATGATAAATGAAATGGATAATTATGAGAAATTCAATTTCCTAGTAACCATATGAATTTAAATATTTCAAACAGGCATTAAGAATGAATAATGGAAGTGAATGTGAATACAATCCTTGTAAAATTCAATCATAAATCATCTAGAGGAAGAATAAGGAAGGTATCAATACAATAAATCACATTTGGAGTGAAAATTGTGATTTGTTTTCATTTTTTGAATAAAATATTAACATTTAGAAATATTCTTGAGGAAAATATCCTTTACTATTGAATAAACTTTTAAAATATATTTAATTGAAAATACCTTTTAAAAAAAATTTATTTAATATTAAAATTTTGAAACATGAAAATTAGGCTTCAAAGAAATGATGGTGGATAAGTCTGTACATGTCTTACTAGAAAAAAGAATATTCCTTTTGTATTGTAAAAAGGCTTGAACAATTCCGTGTCCGGAAAGAGACAAAAAGATTCCTTTGAAGTCATGGATAAAAGATAAAAAGGGTAAAAATATATTTATGAAATTATTTTTAAAATGTTAAAATTTTGAAAACATTTTAATAAAATATGGTTTCTAGAATAAATTATGTTCTCCAACTAATTAGAGATATAATTTTTGGTTTTCTTAATAAAATTTCTAAAAAAATTGAGTACCAAACAGTGGAAAGTTGGTAAAAATACCTAAAAATGGTGATGAATAACTAGAGGAGAATAAAATTATTTATTGAAAAATTGTTATTTAATTCCATAAAATTTAAATACCATTTTAATATTATTATACTTGTTTTTGAGGAAAATAATATTTAAACATTCCAAATTATTCCATACCCCTTTGTAACAATTTAAATCATAACATCATGATGGTATAAAATTAAATGAAAGTTATAATATCATGAGAGTAAGTATATTTATGATATATCATTTAAAATGGATTTATATACACTATATGAAATAAATAATGTGCATAAAAACAATTTATTCTCAATGAAATTTAAATTGAGACGAAAATCCCTTACATTTCGTCTGAAATGTCTTATGTGTCTTTATATTACTTAATAAAAAACTTATATTTACAATTTAATTTCTTGATAAACCTTTTAATTTTTATCATAACTTTTATTTCACTTATTATCATGTTGTATTAAACTAATAAATCAATTAATTTTAGGTCATGTGTTTTGACCAAATTTGTTTTATATATCGAAAACAACTTGTGTTGGTCAACTGTGGTAAAAGTGATCATTATAAAAAATCAACATAATTATAACCATGAAATAATTATCACATTTATACATCATTTATAAAAAAATAATTAAAATTGGTAATTAAAAATGAACCAATGTTACGATCATGGGGACTGTAGAACATACGTAAGCATGAGTAACTTTCTCATTTTTCAATGATCGTTATGGAAAGAATTTAAGAAGAATTATATCATTATATAATGATAATTATATCAAAAATACCATATTATTTTTTCATATATACTTATATATAGAAGTATTGTGATGTAAAAGGAACCACATCCTGTTGAGGAGGCAGTAGTCCACACGTCTACGAACAACGTTATCAATTTTTAAGTGTGTGAACGGATAATAAAGAAAATGATATATATTTTATTTCCAAAAAGATAATTATTTCATTAATATCATATAAATAATTTATATTTATCATTTTTTTAATTAAAATAAACATCTATACATTTCATTAATAGTGTGAATGAATCACCTCACTTTGAGGGGCAGAACTCTGAACTTCCACAAATGATGTTATCATTTTTACAAAAAATGAAAAGTATAAAGATATGTGTTGTAAATAAATTAAAGAAGATTAAATATATAATTAATATGATATATAAAATATATAAACATATTTTCCATCATAATTTCCACCATGATAGGTGGTATAGTAAAATTGAACAAGAATCATTCTGTGAGGTGGTAGTCTACCATACACATAAACAAAATATTTGTTACCCATTAGATGAATGTTTGTATAAGTGTAGGTAGAATAATTAAATAATACCATCAAATAATATTGATTATACTTTTTTAGTTATACAAACATGGAATAATAATATTATAGGGAGTGTATAAAGAGAATAAAAAGAATGAAGGTTGAGGGAGGGTGTTATCTCTTAATCGGGTAACTCCTTTTGGTTTTCACCAAAAGACTTGCTTGGGTTTATTTCTAAGAAAAGGTAGGATTCAAGGAGGAATGGGGTTATTTTTTGGGAGTAAATTAGAAAGTGTTTCGGTGAACATAAGTGTCTTGATATATTTGAGGAAGTGGGTGGAATTGAGGCCTTTTATAATGGAGGAGGTGTCACACTCTTGTAATATTTTAAAAGAATGGAACCCCACCAAATTTTTTTCATAAATGTGGATAAATGATTGTAAAAAGTCAATAAAATTGAATATAGGGTATAAATATTTCCTTCCAATGGTTTTTGTACAAGTGTATGAGTCAATTTAGGCCTTAGGGCTTCGGTTTAGTATCTTATTAAGCTTCATTTAACCTTAATTTTTATAATTGATTTTACATTCTTTCCCTAATTTTTTTGGTAAAAAAACTATTTTGACATTATTATACATTAAAAATTAATCTTATTATAAATATTTAATCCATTTTTCAAAATTATAATCACATATTTGGCAGAAATTAATTTTAATTCCATCTCGTCGGCAAGACGACAATTTGGGTTTTTAAAGTAAAAATATATGAATGTTTATTATGTTTTTTATAATAAATTTAAATTTTATATTGATTAAATTTAAATATATTGTATTAATTTATAAAAATATTATATAATTATACTTTTAAAACAATTAAATGTATAATTTATCCTTTTAAATAATTTATATGGAAACTCATTTCTGAACTAATAATAAGTATTTTTAACTATTTATAATAATTCTATATTTCTAAAAAGTATCAAAAATTAACCTCAACATAATTATTATGTATCATTTTAAAATATTAAGATCATTTTGACATATTAAATTCATTAACATGTCAAAAATTTTATTTAAAATGGGTTCACCATTACAAGGGGATAAAATTGCCTTTATAAAAATATAGGTTTTTAAGATTAAAATAGAGATTCCGCTTATCATTTTTATATCAAACCAAATAGAGGAATATAAAAAATATTTGATTGAATATATAACATATATATGTCATTAAAATAATTATATAATTTTAATTAATTATTTTTATTAAGAATAAACCCTTTAGAAGCATAAAAAATAGTATTTATTTTGATATCCAATTGGTTCTTATTTTCGTTCATCATTAATTGGTTACCCATGAATTCCTTTTATATTTATACAAACCATAATTTTTCATAAGTTATTTAATACTATTCATAACCACTGATTTAACATTCTAGTTTATATATTATTATAATAAATAATATTATTTTAATAATACAATTTTATTTAGTGAAACTCATTCTTGCGTGTAATGCGTGCAATCAAGGAATGCCACTCTTGCATGTAGCACAAGTTAACTCGATGTTTAATTCAATAAAAGATATAACATTAATTAAATTTATATAAAATATTAAATATATAGTGGAGTCTCGGGATAATATATTTCTGTATGTGTATGATGATGCGTGTCATACACACTATCAAATACAAATTTCAAATTTATAATTTTAGGTTGTTACATTCTCCCCACTTAATTTTATTTTTTCCTCACAATTTAAAATCTATATTAGTTATATATTTTTTAATATTTCATATTTCAAAATCCCACATTGAAAGAAGGGTTTTTAATATATCCTATAAAAAGATAGAATGGGAAGTAAAAAGGTCTCATGGACTAACATATAACTAGGTCTTTATGTAAGAGAAAATTAGTGGAAATTAGAGACACTTACTTGGCAGAAAAGCTTAAATATTTATAGGGATCGATTGAGTTCATCAATCAAAAATAAGTGAATGATCAATGGAATGTTTAGGGCTTAAAATCTTTAAATCTGTGATGATTTAGTAGGCCATTGTTACAATAAAAATTAAGTTATTAGGACAATAATATTTTATCATTTTCTTAATATTGGGTAAATATTTTTTCGCCTAAGAATAATAGGAAATATAATGTCTTGATACAATTCAATTTCATACGAACAATTTCATCTTTTTTTGTGCTTCAATCGTATTCTAATTCATCCATTATCTCAATAAATGGGTATCCAAAAATTAAATTTGATCCCTAAAACAAAAGAAAATTAATTGATCATAAGGCCTGTAAAATAGTGACAAGTCTAACTATTTGTCTCTCACAATCCTCTGAAGTCAATATTTTTTATATATTGATCTCTGAACCTAAAAAGTAACATTATTTGTTAATAATTAATATTTATTCGCCAATTTTTTTTTAAAATAAATACACATTAACCAAGACATCGTGTTGGTTAGTGGTAGGCGTAACACCCTTATCAACATTCATTCATGGGTTCAACCATAGCAGCCTTGAATGGATTGATAGTTGGTCACCCAGCATATAGGTTTTCCTTTTCTAAAACCATATTAATATAATTTCTAAAATTAATCTAATGTACATCCTTGAAATATAGTCATTAAATAGACACTTATCTCTGGTTTCCAATAGAAACATTTTTTTATAAAATATCATAATCTTGTTTGACTATTAGTAGTCATTAATAATCATATGAACCCTAAAGGATTTCAATAAATTTAAAATTACTTCTACATTATTGTAAATTAATTATTCCAAAAATAATTTTTTCCTATAAAACATATGAGTCTAAAATCAAGCATATTCCTTAGATGTTTCATGATATTTTTTGCAAAAATACCACTGGTAAAATAATTCAACAAATTAAATATTGAATCCCAAAAATACTTAAACAAATTTGGTCCCTCCTTAGTATAAGGATGAACAACAATATCATTTATATGATTTCTGAATCATGACTCCTTATCATCAATCACAAAATGATCATATTTAACCGAGTTCATTAATAGCCATTGTCTATTCAAATTATTCTTAATGGTTAGTAAAGAAAACGTGGATTATCCTAAGCATATCCTCCAAGAATGTAAAAAAGGGTCATAGTAAGGCATGTTGTCATGTACCAGGTTACCAAAAGTCAGGCCTGAAAAACCCTGTCATATGTGTTACTCATAGGTATATCTGTTTCAAAACCATATACACTTGTAGTATCCAGATAGAGATATATTTCTAGGAAGACACACATAATCATTAAATTAACAAAATTATAGGGGTTTCATCTAAACTTATTCTCAAATTCTCCCTTAGGTTTGTGCAATCTAATCTATGTTTTCCTAAATCTTGTTGTCATGGACTAAACATCCTTTGATACCAATTATAGTGACCCGACCCTAGATACTTGGAGTCAATGTATCTTATCAATCACATTGGAATGATTATAAGGAATAAAATCCTAAAGGACAGAGAGTTTAGTAGTATAGGTAAACCAGATACATAGTTGATTATTATATTACCAATGGATAAACTAATTAAAACATTTTCTCTTATTTATAAAAATAACTTCGAGGATAACTATAATAAATCTAGTAAATCACTGCATATCATTTATAGTACTCATCATGGATTCTTGGGGAAATAAACATAATAAGGGTGAGGTAAAATGCTTAGTAAGGGAAAATATAGTAAAACAAATAATTAATAAATGTGTTTAATAAATATGAAAGGGTATATAACAGAAAAAACTTACCATGTAATCATAAAACTAAAAATGGAGTTCATAAATACTGTATCAAGTAAATAAATTAAAACAAATTCCATCCAAATAACGAGATACAGAAAAATAAATCTAGAAATGTAAGAAACTTAAGCACATTCCATTTAATCGATGAATTGAAAATGAAATGTCTCCATAGATATTTCATCGCAAAATCTCATGGATGAATTCTAACTAAATCAAATATGAAGGTAATTCTTAATTATTCAAAGCCATGTTTCTAAGTAACATGTAACTAGTTTTTTCAAGTCCTTTCACAAGAAATTTTAGCTGCCAGGTAAAAACCATACTAAAGAGGATATCCAACTATTTCATCTCATGAGACTACTAGTACACCTAGGGTCTTCTGTTCACCAGTCTCTAACCTGTGTCGTACCACTCCAAATCATTACTCATATATCAAATAAATTATATTCCTTATCAAATAATCATATTGAAGGTGAAATATAGATTTGTCAATAATTACCCATTTTATCAGATAACCATCAAAGTAAACACCATATATAAAATGGAATATGTTTTAGGAAAGAGTGATATCAAAGATATATAAGATGGATAAATATGAGAAATTAAATTTCTCAATGATCATATGAAGTTGAATATTTCAAGGGGAATTCAATAATGAAATAAGGAAGTGAACTGAATACTATACTCGGCCAAATAAACCGTAAATCATCCAAAGGAAGAATAAGGATGATATTAATAAAATAAATCCAAATTTGAGTAAAAATAGTGGGTTGTTTTCAATGAAAAAATAAAAGAATAATTTTTAAAAATATTCATGATGAATATATCCTTTTCTTATGAAAATATTATTGAAAATATTTTTCATTGAAAATCTATTTTAAAAAACTTTTTTCAAGATAAAACTTTTTTATCATGAAAAGGAGGATTCAAATATATGATAGTGGATAAATCAATATGTGTCATACTAGCTAAATGAATCATCCTTTTTTATGGTAAAAAGGTTTAAAAAATTCATTGTCGGGAAAGAGAAAAGAATATTCATTTGAAAACATGGGTAAAAGAAAAAAGGGTAAAAATTTATTTTAAAAATTATTTTTAAAAGGATAAAAAAAATTGACTTTTTTTTTAAAAAACCATGATTTTTTGATGAAATAAATTTCTCTGACTAAAGATAGAAATAAATTCAGGTTTTGTAAATAAAATTTAAAAGAATTGACTACTAAAGAGTGGAAAATGGTAGAAAGACATGAAAATTATCACGAATAACCAGATGAGAATAATATTACTTATTAAAAAATGGTTATTTATTTTCCTAAAATGTAAATTCCATTGTAAGATTATTAGTATTATTTTTAAAGAAAATAAACTTTAAACATTCAAAAGTGTCCCATACCATTTTGAAACATTTTAAATCATAACCTATTGAAAGAATACAATAAAATGAAATTAATAATATAATGAGAGTAATTATATTCATGATATTTCATTTAAAATGGTATTATATACACCATATAAAATAATCTAGGTGCACAAAAAAATTAACTCTCAATGGAATGTAAATTGAGAAAAAAGTATATTACCTTGCATTCGACTTGTCTCGTATGTGATTATATTCTCGAATAAAAAACATAGGTTATTTATTTATTTTTTTGAGAAACGTTTTCATTTTTATCATAAATTTAATTTAAATTATTATCATTTTTTATTCTCCTACTAAATCAATTAAGTATAAATTGGGTGTTTTGACCAAATTTGGTGTTTATGTCAAAAAAACGTATCTTGGTCCACCATGTTTAAAGGGGTCATTATAAAACATCTTCATAATAATAAAAATGAAATAATTATCATATTTATACATAAATTATAGTTTTTTATACAATAATTAAATATGGTTTGGAAAACTGAACCAAAATTACGATCATGGAGATGGTTGACCGTATGTAAGCATGAGTAACGTTCTCATTTTTCAAGGATAATTATGGAAAAAAGATAAGTAGCATTATATCATTCCCTAATGATGATTATTCTAGAAATACCATATCATTTATTCATATATACTTATATATAGAATTATTGTGATTTAAAACGAATCACATCGTGTCGAGGAGGTGGTAGTCCACAGGTCCATGAATGACATTATCACTATTTAATTATGTGAAAGGATAACAAACAAATAATATATATTATGTGTCCAAAAATATAATTATGTAATTAATATCATATATATATGATTTTATTTTTTCATACTTTTAGTTAGAATCATCCTTTATACATTCGATGTATAGTGTGAATGAATCTCAGCATTTTGAGGGGTGGTAGGCCACACATCCACAAACGAAGTTATTGTTTTTACAGAAAATGAAAACAGTAAAGATATGTGTTCTAAAATAATTAAATAATATTAATGACATAAAAATATGGTATATAAAATATATAAACATATTTTATGTCATAATTTCCACTATGATAGGAAGTAATGTAAAATTGAACAAGCAATGTTTAGTGAGGCGGTAGTCCTCCATACACGTAAACAGTATGGTCATCATCCATTAGAAGGAAGTGTGTGTAAGTGCAGTTTGAATACGTACAATATCAAAATAATGGTATATTTATAATAATTGTTTTTTATAAAAACATGGAATATTAATATTTGAGTTAGTGGAGAATGAAAATAAACGAAAGAAGTTTGAGCGGCGGTGTTACCTCTTAATTGGGTAAATCCTTTTGGTTTATACCAAAAGACATCCTTGGGTTGATTTCTACACAAATTGAGGCATAAATGAGGAAGTTAGGGATGTTGGGGAGTGAATTTGGGTGTTTTTTCCGAACATAGATGGATTTAGAGGTTTGAAAATGAGGGAGGAAAGGAGGCCTTTTGTAATGGTGGAGGGGCGGTGGTCTTGTAATATTTTAAAAGAAAGAAACCACAAAAACGTTTTTTTATTGAAATTGAATCAATAATGGAAAAAATTAAATAATATAGATGATATGGTGTAAATATTCCAATAAAATGTATTTTGGAAACGTTTATAGGTCAATTTGGGCCTTAAAGTTACGGTTAAGTTTCTTATTAAGATTTAATTAACTTTTATCGGTTTAATTAATTTAAATTACTTTCATTAATATTTTTGGTCACAAATAAGTTGAACTTATTTGAAATTATAAATTATTATGATTAATAATATAGAATCAATTTTTCAAAATTCTAAGCACATATGTTGCCGATATTAATTTAAAATTCATCTAGCAGGCGAGACGATAGTACATGTTTTTAAAGTAAAAACATGGGAATGTTTCTTATGTTTTTATGATCAATTTCAAATGGAAATTAACTAAAATGACATAAATTGTATTAATTGATAATAATATTATATAATTAATATTTTAAACCAATAAAATGTATAATTTATCCTTATAAATAAATAATATGACAAAATAGTTTGAACTAAAAATCAGTATTTTTAACTATTCATTAAAAAATTACATGTTTCTAAATAGTATAAAAAAATTACCCCAACCTAATTATTCTATTTTAATTTAAAATATGAAGTTTATTTTTAAATATAAATTTATTAAATAGTAAAAATTGGAAATAAATCTGGTTCACCATTAAAAGGTGAAAAATAGCATTTATAAAAATATTGGTTTTTGTGTAAAGTAGGGTTTGTTATTATCAAATTAATATCAAACCTAATATATGAATATAAAAAAATTTATTGAATATATGAAATATATAATCCATTAAAATCATTAAATAATTTTTATTAATTATTTTTATTAATACTAAACCCTTTGTAAGTATAAAAAAATATTTCTTTTATATATCCAATTAGTTCTTTTTTTGTTCCTCATTAATTTGAAACCCATGAATTCATTTTATATTTATTTAAATCATAAATTTTCATATGTTATATAATAATATTCATAAATACAATTTAATGGCTAGGTTATGTATTATTATGTTAAATACTAATATTTTAATAATACATTGTTATTTGGTGAAACTCAATACTTTGTGTAATGTAAGCTATTGAGGAAGGCCGCACTTGCGTGTAGCTCAAGTTAACCTAGTTTTTAATTCATTACAAGATATATCATGTATTGAATTTACTTAAAATAGTAAATATATAGTAGAGTCTCTAGATATTATATTCCCTTATGTGCTTGATTTTTCATGCCATCCATGATATTGAAAACAAATTTAAACTTTATAATTTAGGGGTGTTACACATTTTTTCAATTTCTTTTTCAGAAACTGAAATCAATTGGTCCTTTGGAAAGAATAAATTGAGTCCCATTTATTGGCATAAATCAATGGAATTTGCATCATTTTTAACTATTTAATGATTATGAAAGTATTTTTTTTAAATTTAAAGTGAATCATAAAAGAATCATGAATTATATTGTTAAAATTTTCCCATAAACATGATAAAATATATGAGTTTTTTAAATTTTATAATTATTTTAATATATTAAAAAATTAAATACCATTTAAATTCAATTTTTCAGTCATTTCACAAAATTTCACCTTAAACATATCATGAAAACATTGGAATTAAAATTAAAACACATTATTTATCACATATAATTAAAAAAATTTATAAAATTTGTATAATATCATAAATAATCTTGATATTGTCACTTTTAATGATTTTTGAGTCATATACTTCACTTTTCACTTATTTTTATAAACGATGATTTAACAAGATGTAAGAGTTTTAGAAAATATAATATTTTAAAAAATATCAAATAAAATATGAATATGAATATTATTTATTTAAAAAAAATTATAGTCATATATTTTCATTCATAACGTATATATACTCTAATCCTAACCATGAAAACATATGTAGCATATTAAATGAGAGAAACTACAAGTTTTATAAATATAGTTTTATTAGTGTAAAAATAGAACTCATAATAATGTAAATTACATCCAAAATAGATAAATATTGAATATTTATTAGGTGGTGTTCATTAAAAAGTCATCCAAATATTTTTAGATAATTATTTTCGACCATATCACATAAATGTAACCTTAATTATCTTTTTTCCTTTACCATGATGACTATTTTTACCCTCATTCGTATTCATTATGACTAAAATTTAAATTGAACATATTAAAAAATTTAAACAACCTAAATAAAAATATAAAATATATATTTTCACATTAAATACATGTAATATAAATATATTAATTTTAATATATCTTTAAAAAACACATCAAAAACAATTTTTAGAAAATACCCTTTTAATCATAAAAATGATTTTACTAAAAAATTAAGTATAATTTTGATTCTATAGTACATTTTCAATTATTATTAACAAAATGAGTTCTAATTTACTATAAAACCAAATATAATGTAGAATATGACTTTTAAATTATTTGATTCAATGAAATGAAATCACAGTTTTCAAAAATCCGTATTGTTCACTATTCCTTAAAAATCAATCATCTTATAAAAATACAAAATATTCAACCTTATACTATTTATAGATGATTAATTAAAAAATAATTTTCATTTAGTTGAATAAAATTTATAAAATTGGTATAAATTATTTATAATCTCTACACACAAAATGAGGAAAAACCATTTTTTTAAAGAAATGTATTTTTGAAGCATAAAATTAGTTTATTCTCATTCCATTCCTAGTAACAAAATTAGATGAATTTTAGTTTATTTTTTTAAAATATTTTATTTATAAATTTAATCAAAATAATAAATATTTAATAATTAGTTCAATTTATTAAGACAAAAATACAATGCACACATAAAAATAGTTGTCAGGAAAATATTTATTTTACCTTAAAAAGATTTTATCTTCATTTGAAAACAATTTTTAATCAGTGCATGAATGATTCTTAATTTTATTAATTCAAAAATTAATATCTATATTAAATAAATTCGTTACTCATGTTTATTCCCACCAATTAAATGGATATATTATAATTGATATATTTAAATAATAATTCATTAATAGTATAATGCCTTTCATTATTATCCTGGTATTGTATATGGTATGTTGAATCAAAGAAAGTATTATTTTTAAAGTAATATATACTAAAATATTTGTATTTTATATCCTACCCCACCTAAAGATATTTTTCCCTTGTAATTTTTATTATCTTCGATTAGAAGGGATAAAAACATTTTCATATTCAATTATAATGTGTGGTTTAAAAAATTTTCTAAATCAATTCCAATGGGTGGAAGATACATATACATAAGTGCAATTAAATACATTTTTAATCTACATTTATATAATTTCATTTTGTTAATGACTTCAATTCCTATTTCTAGACATGGAAACATATCATTTATTATATATTTCTTAAAACATGAAATTACCATTAAGATTCTCATTCTAGTGAAAGAGTTACATAAAACATACCTTTATAGATAAGTAATAATTTCTATAAAATATTCAATAGATTTACCTTACTATTTCTTGAGATAATTACTTTTTTTAACATAATGAATATAATTAAAAAACATATTTGTTTGATTTTATTCTATATGATTAGAATTATTTTTTTATTTGGTTGTGTTCCAAGCTATTTTCCACCATAAATTTGACTCATATTATAAATAATAAATAAACATGATGATTTCTTATTTCATGAATCACAAAAATTGTCTTTCAATGGATCACAAGATCCAAAAGAGGATGAAAATTTATTTATCCTATTTCTATCCATTAATAAAAATAAAAAATTATTATCATAAGTTAAGAAAATAACCAATATTAACATACCTATATATGAATAAATACTATATTAGTCCTTAAATCCTCAACAATAACAGTTAAATATAAATTTAAAAATTATAAACAATAATTGACCTTATTTATATTTAAAATATGTCTGGCTAAATTTTAAAACCAAAAATCATAACTTTAAAATATGCCTCATATATTCTTCTAAGATAAAAATAACAATTTTCTATAAACAACATCAATCACCCATAAAGTCACATGATAAAAATGTATATTCTCTAATTATATAATCTCCAAAATATTCTAATATTTTCTAGAATAAAATCATAAATTCCTCAAAAACAAATCCTCAATATTTATTCATGAAATAAATTTACATACCAGGCTTAATTTTCCTTTAAACATAATCATAAAATCTTCCCATGAAATTGGATAATCCGTTATCCCAATTAACTGTATTACCTCATGATTAAATAATCTATTAAACCTAAATTTTAAATATAAAATTTATCCCAAATGTGATAAGATTCCTCCATGATATATTTTATATTAAATTACATGATAAAAATATGGTTTATATATACTTAAATCATGTATTCTTTCTAAAACCCAATAAATGTCTCCCAAAAATATCCTTAATATTTTTAAAATCTCATTAAATAAAACCACAAAAGTGTATCTATACCATTAAACTTAAAATCAATTTTAGACTTATAAACCCACAATAGTATCTAAAACTCTTAAAATATCCTCTTCAAAATCATCCTAACCTCTAATGTTTTCTAAATCCTTTCTTTGATCCCAACTATAATAGTGTGAACATTAACTAATAATTATTTATGAGTTTAACATCAAGGATTAATATTTAATACATTACCGTAATATTTTAGTTTTCTAAATGTATATAATTTGATGAAAAAACCCCTAAATATCAAACTCGTACAATATAAAGTGGACATATCCAATCAATTTTCATTTGTCAAACAAAAATCCTAAATATACTCTTCATTCATTCAAAACATGTTTTATTATTTTAGGAATAATCCCCATAAAAAAGTTATTCCTTGATATAGTTCCTACTAATACTTAATTCATATGAAAAGCATTTTAAAATTTTTTATGAGAATAAAAAACATAGCAGGGGACACAAAAATAAATAAACTCATTTTTCCATTTTGACCATTATGATATCCCATAGAAAAATTTGTTTTTATATAATTATCTATGACCTAAAAATAAACATTTAATAAGTCAAGAAATCAAATTCACTTCCCAAATAATTTTTTAAAACGTATTATAATTAATATTTATGTCCAAATAATAATCTTGAGGTTTTCATGTAAAACATGAGTACTTATGAAATTTCGTTAAAGAAAGTAATTTTCTACTTTAAAAGGTGAATGAACATTTTTTTTCAAAAATAATTTTTTTATAAAAACTTATTAAATAAAGAATATTCCATGAAAAATAATATTAAATAATATTAAATTAGTGTAGAAACATTCTAATATCATCTTCATAACACTCTTATAATCACTCTTATAACCAATCTTACAAATGGAATATCCCACCTGGTTAATTACAACATAAATTCACAGAGAAAAAATTCATCACATAATGAATTAGATATCCATATCAGGATCACGTATCATCATAAACAATATCCATATAACATAACATAAATAAAAAATAAAAACATTTATTTCCATTATAAAATCATATAAATTATTCCATTAAACAAATATGCAGAAGCACTTTCAGTCTTCGTCTTAAAATAATGAAGAAAAGTCCTTTTTGTTTTAAAATACATAACAACATAAATTATAATAATAAATATGAATAAAATATTCTTTCAAAAACCATGAAAACATATATAGTTTTATTCATAAATAATAATTAACACGACTTTGAGAACTTTTGATCATGCCACATATGTTTAAAAAAATATTATTTTCAATCTTTTTCAAAAATAACTCATATTAAACCCATTAAAAGATACATTCTTAAATCACTATAAGGAAATAAAATATATTCATAAAATGAATTTAAACAACCACTTTTCTATAAGAATAAATTATTGAACTATTTAAAAAACATACATATAGGGAAATTGATTTGGAAAGAAAATGTCAAAAACATTTTAAAAAAGATTTAAATAAAATCTATTGCATTGAGTCCACCCTTCCATAATATTTTTTTATCTATTTAATAATAAAAATATATTAATTATTTACTTGTTAAGAATCTATTTTTAGTACATTATCATATTATAATAATTTTTATTTCCTTTATTACTTTGTCTTTTATAGTTACTGAATCAGTTAGGATCATGTTACATTTTTTGGGAAAGATCAATTCATAATCCATAAATAAAATTTGTAGGAATACCATAGTCAAAGGGTTCATTATTCCATAATCTCCATAATACTAATAATTACATAAATATCATTTTTATTCATTAAATTAATTTTTAGAACCATCCATGTAAGACATAAGTGAAAAACACATCACATTTCATTGTGAATGTGGTTATCCACATGTATGCATGAGAAACGTTTTCTTTTTCCAAATTATGGAAATGTAAGATGATAAGTAATATATTATTTTTTTAAAATAATATTTATTTCATCTGAGGAACCCCAGACCCATACTCTTTAATATGGTTCTAAAAAACATTCATTAAACTCTAAGATTTATTCAAAATGAAATGAACATATATTTATTTAACAAAATTACCATAAGGTAAAAATTATATCTCATTATAATCACATAATCAAAATAATTAAAGGTTTAATGTCATTTAGGGTTAGCTCAAATTTATTTCTCATCCAAAAAATAGCATTTTTTCAACTATATAGAAATTTTTTATGTCTTCAACATCTCCCAAAAATTATATCTATATAAATATTCCCTCTAAATATAGACTTATAAAAAATTTCCTAAGGAAAATTTATCAAAAGAAAGGGTAAAACACAAATTCTTCATATGGGAAAATCATCAATATACCATCAAAAGTTAGGTCATAATCATATGAGGAAATATGATCAGGGGATAAATTTATTATTTTAAAATAACATTAACCATTAATAATTGTCCATAAGTAATGATAAAAAGAAATTTAATCAAAAACTAACAGAAATATACTATGAAAAAATATAGTGGGATCAAGATAAAATAAAATTTATACACTGACCATAATCATAGGAATATTATATAGAAATATGTAATAATCCTAGTAATTCCTGACATTCTAAATGAAGAAAAATGTGATCATGTCCACACACAATTTTGTGAATAAATATATACAAAATTGTATCCATGTAGAATCATGTGAAAAATTCTACAAGTGATCACGCTAAAAAAAATTAACAATGCAATATGTGATCTTGTCCATGAACAATCATCTATATATATCAATATATGATCATGTTCATACATAATCAAGTGAATAATGCTATATGTGATCATTACCACTCAAAACCATGTCAAAAAATACATATGTGAGCATGTCTCCAAACAATTATATAAATAAATCTATACATGATTATTTATACACAGAATCATGTTAATAAATCCATATGGAATTATGTCTATGAAAAATCATGTAAGAAAACCTATACAGGGTCATTTTCATGCACTATCTTATGAACAAAGCCATATATGATCATGTATATGCAAAACATTCTTATCTTAAAATATATATAAACATAAACAATGAATATGAGGGTGGTATATGACCCTAACCTTCATAATAATAATCATTTGTGCATATGAATACCATTAGAGCCTAAAACATTTAGTAAGATCCCAGTTTTTCTACGAGGTATGAATCCTTTAATTTTTTGTCTAATTATTTTTATTTGATATTATATGAATTCTTATTGATAGTATGGATTAAACAAGGGTGTTTGGGGCTTCTTTATTCATAGAATCCCAGTTGGTGGAAGAAAATATTGGGCCTTGTGGTTAGTAGAAATAGTGCATCCCAAACCACGCAGTTTCTCCTCAACATGTGGGGATTTTTAGGGGACAAAGTAGGGCACATGATTTTACCTAACAATGATCCAGGGACACATGCCAATGATGAATATATATAGTTTTTAACATAGGTATATATCATGGTTAGCACATGGTTTTTCAAGCTGTGCATCCTAATCATGTGGGTGCCCTCCTTGGATAGTGAAGGGCGTGCAATTGGCACATGTTTTGGCCAACTATGAATACAACCCAATTAAAAATAAAATTTCAGATAAATTACCATTTTTCATTAATGACCTATAATTTTAATCCCCTCCTATTTTTTTATTTTTCTCCAATCATGGATAACTCTCCCCCCCTTTAAGTTACATGAAAGCCTAAAGTTAGGTCTTGGATAACATTTTGATCTGAACTCTGATTCGATCGATGTTCATCTTATTGGATGTGTGATAGTAATATCTTAATTCAACTTTCACATTTAATTGTTTTTATTCAAATCAATTGGGTTATTTAGGTACATGCTCTTATACCCTATTTTCAGGTAATTCACATATTTTTTCCATTTTCTTCCAATATAGACAAATTCAAATGTCAATACTAGGCACGTCCTACTCTATAGGCATAAGGTAAGTGGTATAGTATTTATCCCTAAATGTATTAATGCTTTATAAAATGTTTCATTGTTCTGCATGTTGGTTTAACCATGGATTTCCTTTAATTGATTCTATCATAAAATTGTTTTCTTAATTGAAATACTTATTACCAACATAGGTCCCCTTCAATTTTTTCCACCCATTGAGGTGTGACAATCAATTTTACATTATTATTATAAATGTATAAACATCCAATCCATAATCTATATGGTTTTCATATGACATCTAAATTTTGATATCATAAATGAAATGGAAAATTGTGGATGTGTAGCATGGCTAACACAGTTATCAATTAATGATAAATTGAATAGAGGTGAGTGATACAACAACATCACCAAATTAAATGGAAAAAAAGTTACATCCTTGTTTTTAATTAATTATAATGAGTTTTTAATTAACTATTTTCATTCATTATATCCTTTTCTATTTATAATTTATATAATTAGGCACGGAGACCCTTCTGTTATAATTTTGGCATGGAGACCCATATTCTTAATAAATAGGAATTTTTTCCCCTTTTAATTTCTATGTATCGAAATTGTGTCCCATATACATATATTTTTATATGGGTATGGTATCCCTATACTGTGATACTGGGCATCAAGTCCCAAATTCATGTGATAGTAGGCACAATGTCCCAATATAGTGACACTTGGGAATGGAGACTCATATGATAAGATATTGGGCATTGTGAACCTAGTGGAGTGATATTGGGTGTGGTGAACCTGGTGAAATGATTATGATACTTGGGTATGATGACCCTTACTATGATATACTAGCTTGATGACCATTATTGATATACTATAGTCATGGCGTCCCTTTACATGTGATACTAGGCACGAAATCCCCTAATACTTCTGATATTCATCTTACAACTCATAGAATCCTGATATATGACTTGGGTCCAGGACAGTAGTATTATCCATATATATATGGTTGTATAAATCACTATTTATATATTCCATATATGTTTGTACAATATGTAATTTATTCAAAGGCTATTTGGATTAGGCTGACGTAGGTACTATCGACCCGGTGTCCTTCTGGAACCAGAGAAAACCCTTTATAACTTATTTATTTCTTACCATTATTAACAACACACTTCCATAATATAAAAATTTAATGGATATTTGTAGACAATTCTGGTGGAGGCCTACTAAGATTATCTCACACCTTATCTGGGTCATTGATGGAATTTGGTCCAGTTTTGTAGATACGGGTAGGGACTGGGGAAACCGCCTAATTATTGATTCCAGATTTGTATATAAGATTAGAGTGAGTAGGGAAGGACTAATAAATGGCTCATGATTCTATTGGTGATTTTTTTTTCATTAAACCTTTTTTTTACATATATTTTATCACATGCTTCCCTATATATTTTTTTATACATAAGACCTATCATCATTCAGTATATAGTATTGGATACTGTTGTTATTGGTTAGTTATTCCATTTGTATGACTTACCATCTAAAATTGGTTGTGAGTTATTAATATACTACTGTTATTTATATATTCATTTACCCATTGCAGTACTCTTACCAAGAAGGTATATTCTCTCCACAATATAACCTCAGTTCCTCTTTGCAAGTTAGCAACCTCTGGCATATAGCGAGGTTCACTTGAGGTCATGTAGACCATCTGCACGGGGCACCGTTTAAGTGGAATCTAGTTTAGGATGTTACAAAGTGTAATAAAATCCTTTTATTTTATTTTTTGTTATTATTTATGGAATATTAGACAAGATATTAGTAATTTATCAACATTTGGTATTTATCTATTCCTAGGAGAAGCTAAACTGTGTATACAGAAATTCCAAATTACATAAGATGGAACATGTAGTTCATTGTTATACTTATTGGTATTGATTTGATTCCACCATTGGGTGATGCACATGTTTTGTGATATTTATTATTATTATAGAGTTTTATATTTTATCCTTTGCCTGATATGATAAGTAATCATTTATCATGAATCATTTTAGGCACCCTAAAGGACTTATATGTCATACATTATTCCATTCCATGTTTATATTACAGTGTGAACTGCTTGTAGCATGTTTTGGTGCTTATTTGTATATCTATGAACTATGATAACATTTTATACAAGACACAGTAATTTATTGTTTGGTATTAAATGTAACCACATTTCATTTTATTAGGTGTACGTTACTTTATAAATTGATAGTGGTTATCCATAAAGTTCCAACTTAAAGAAAAATGTTATAATTTAAAATTAAATTAAATAAAATTGAAATCTAACATGAAATTTCCACCATAAAATAGGTATTCCAATTGAAATTTAATGGTTTTTTCCTCTATAGATTTAAAATGATACTTGTTTTTATTAGGAACCCTTTAGTAAAACACATAGCTTAAACCTGAGACAACCTTAGTAGTGGTCAGTAGGTTGCATCCCATGTGTTATATATATAAATGTTCATATCACCTAGACATGGCTCCTTGAGTAGGTAGATGGGTGTGGATATTACATAAGAAGGATGGTATCTATCCTATTTAGGTTTTGGATATTTTATCATTGATAAATCCTATATGAGTTGTGCTTTTTTAATTTTGAGACTTATTTCACCATGATGTCCTTGTTTCTTGCTCTAGGAGGGTAGTAACAACCATGATCTAGATGTAGTGGGTCCTAATCTACCAGTGATTCCACGAGTAGTGCCACAAATGGATCCTTCTATTTTCCTAGATGTTGGATTTGATGTTTGATTGATAGGGGAGTTTCTACATGTTATACAGATTATATAGGGAGCTTCATGACCCACCCTTTCCATGGGAGAGCTTACATGGGAGTTTTAGCAGCATCATCCACCAAAATTTTCAGAATATGGTGGCCCCTAGGCGGTAGAGTTATGTCATGAGATAGTCATAACTATATTAGAGCATATTCGGACACATACTAATAGGGTAGTGATGATCAATACTTTTATACTTCATAGATCTCCCAAACGGAGGTGGGATATTATGAATTAGGATGCTCAGTATCAGGAAGTGACTTGGAGGGATGTTCAAACAAGCTTCAAAGACTATTTCCTCTCTAAGACCCTGAGGGCTGATTGAGAAAAGGAATTCATGTACATGATTCATGGTTTTATATACATTATGGAATACTAATCTCATTTTATAGTGCTTTAGTTCTTTACACCTATATATATTTCTAAGGAGTCAATGAAATAAGGAAAGTTTGAGGATAGTATTAGGCATCCTAAAAATTAAAAGGTAATTGTTTTTTGGTTGTCTACTGAATCTGATATAGCGATCCATGCTCTTACCACCGAGAGAAATCTGAGAGAGGATGAAGGTGTGATCCAGGTCAGTTCAAAAGAGAGATAGGTTAATGGTTCGACTAGAGGTCGGAAACGACACTTTTAGATTGAGTGCATGAGCAACGACATCTAGGTGAAACCCACTGATAGTTATGTGGTTTTTCACCAGTGTGGGAAGTCTAAGAATAAGAGGCCTAAGTGTTTTATGGACCCTATAGAGTGCTAAGGTTTCTATATATTGGGTTTTCTTCAATGATTTTTTAGGACCTTCCCATATTTTTCTTGTAGTAAAGGATCCATATCTTCTCTACCTTTAAGAGCAGGATTAGTAACACCTCACCAGGTAGGTAGCTAGAGTATTACTTGATGTATAGGTAGATGAGGAGGTCATGGACATGGTATAAAGGCTTCAGATATACAACACCAATAGATTATACCCACTCTAAGTAGTCATGTTGTAACATCGGGCGACGGATCAGGTCAAATATATATAGTTCATCCTATAACTGAGGATAAGGACATCAGACCATCCACTATTTGAGGTATTATTCTAGTAGCCTCTAATATTTCATCTAATTTTTTCTATAATGGTGAATCTAAATCCTTTTTATATTTATCCATCTTATAGAGCCTTGGAAATGATGTTGAGTACTCATTTAGTGTTATGATTCTTGATACACCTTTGGGATTACAATCAGAGAGTGTGCGCCAATATAGGGAATATCCTCTTGAGGTAGGAAGCCACCATTTCTTGTGGTATCTCTTCATCCTCAAGATGAATGGATTCGATTTCATTATCAAGATGGATTTATTGGTTCCATATCATGACTACATGGATTTTTATCATTGAAGGGTGGTGTTTACATCCCCAAAGGGTGGTACTTATATTCACGTGGGTGAGTGGGATGTTTGGACATGTTGAGATGGACTAGATCATCTTGTTATAGGTGGAGTAAACTCCCAAATTACTATACTAATAAATATATTCATGGATTACATCAGGTTAAATTACCTCCAGTAGTCAATTGATTCATGGTTTTCTTCTCTGATTACTTTTCTGGACTACCTAATGAGAGATATGTAGAGTTTACTATTATGTTTGTTCTTGGAGCTGCACCAAAAACTATTCCTCCTTATAGGATGATTTCTACTGAGTCATAGGAGATCATAAGAAAGAAAGTGGATTTAGAATCTATGTTTTTTATACATCTCAGTACTTCCCCCTAGGGCTCACTTGTCCTTTTCACCAAGAAGGCATGCATATCCCTTAGGCATTTCATGGATTACCAAAAGTTAAATCATATTATAGTGAAAAAATCATTATCCCTTACCTAATGTTGATGATATATTCAACAATATCATTGGAGAGTTTGTGTTTTTTAAGATTGAAATTATGAAATTCTATCATGAGGTTCAATTCAGACCTTCAGATATTTTACATATATTTTTCCATAGTTAGTGTGGTTTATATGAGTATCTGGTTATGTCGTTCAATATTATAAACATGACTAACATTTTCAGGGCTTTGATGAATTGGTTTTTCCATCCCTATTTGTATTTCTTTTTCATGGTCATTGTAGATGACATCTTGGTGTATTCTCATACATGAAGTTATTATGACTCATATATTGAGATCATTTTTAATATAATGAGAGAGCCCTAGTTATATGCTAATCTCAATAAATGTCACTTTTAGATTGACAAGGTTCACTTCCTGGGTCATATTATCTTATAGGTAGGAGTTTTAGTTGACACAGATAAGGTGAGCTCTATAGTTTCCAAGGAGTAGGCTAAGAAAATATTTGACATATAGAGTTTCTTGGGTGTCAATAGATATTAAATGTATTTTATATAAGACTTCTTGTGCTTCATAACACCACTTACATGAATTACTATGAAGGGAGTGAAGTTTATATGGTACAAATCCTATGATACATTCTATCTAGAGAATAAAGTGAGATTAACTTTAGCACTGATCCAGATTCTTCCAAATCTGAGAATAAGCTATACAGTGTATTATGATTTATCAAGTATTGGTCTTGGAGTAGTTATTATGTAGGAAGATTGATTTGTTGAATAAACTTTATGGAATCTAAGGCATTATGAGTGGAATTACCCAACGCATAATCTCAAGTTAAATGTTATTTTTTACACCTTGTATTTTTTGAGACATTACCTACTTGGAAATAATTTTTTGGTGTTTACGGACCACAATATCCATAGGTATATTTTCACATGGTTTGAGTTTAGTCTTAGAGAGTGAATATGGGTTAAATATCTACATTACTTTGAATTCAATAATGATTAATGATGTAAATGGGCTGTCATTGAAGCTCTGAGAAATAGGACTCAGACTCAGATGGTTCATGAGAGTAGTATCTAGTGGGAGCTTATGGATATATTTTCTAAGATGCACATTGAGGTGTAGGACTATCATGAATAGTATGTACTTACAATGCTATCAATGACCTCTTCACCTTTTTATATATTGAATATGAGGTAGTTTTCTGATCTTGGAGTTTTAGTCTTACAAGAGAGTATCGCAGGTGGGAACCTACCTCTAGATTGGACTATCGATAATGATGATGACATCCTTCTTATACATGGGCATATTTGGGTTCCCGCATGCAATAGAGTGGAGCTAATATGAGATTCACATTCATCTTAGTGGGAAGTTCACATAGGAATATCCAATATGTATCATGATATGTGCTGATACTATTGATGTCTAGGGGTGAGGCATCATATACATGGTTTTATCACTATGCGTTTCACATGTTAGTAGGTGAAGGCGGAGAACCAGTGGCGTATTGTATTTCTACGACCATTACTAGTCCTAGAATGGAAGTGGGATGACGTTATGATGGGAATTTTAGTTCTTTTTACCAAGGTCACCTTGAGTTATAGACATAGTTTGGGTAGTTGTGGGTCAATTTAAGAAATTATCTCACTTCATTCCTATCATGGAGACTTTCTCAGTAAATGAGCAGGTAAGACTATACATATGTGAGATTATACAGCTACACAGGGAACCATTGACTATCATTTAATATATGGACGCTCATTTTACATTGAGTTTCTAGAATGGGTTATATAATTTTATGGGTACATAGGTTCTTATGAGCACATATTTTCACCCTCAGACACATGGCTAGTTGGAACAAACTATACAACTATTAGAGGTTATGATTATGGAATGTATATTTTTTTATGTGATTCTTTTGAGAATAATATTATTCTCATCGAGTTAACCTACAATATTATCTTCTAATAACCCATATATATGGATTTATATGAAGCCTTGTACAATAGTTCATGTCCTTTGCCCCAGTACTTGTTAGAGGGGGGAGAGGTAGTGTTACTGGATCCTCATCTCATTCAGGAAGCTTCAGAGTAGGTTTTTCTAATTCGGAAATAGATGTTCAGCACTTAGTTTAGACAGAAATCACTTGACAATAACCATCGATGGCTTATGGAGTTCGAGATTGGCAATTTTTTTCTTCTAGGTATCACCCAGACATGGTAATTGACATTTAAAGAGGTAAGGTAAAATATATCCTTTCTTATTCAAGCTATTTGAGATCCTAGAGAGGGTTGGGATGGTATCCTATCGGTTTTTATTACCTCGTAGGTATTGTTTCATGCCATAATTATTCAACATATCATACAATTGTTGTTATCATGTCAAACCATCTCATACTTTTGATCCCAAGGATAAAGATCTGAATAATGATGTTTATATTAATAGTATCATATTTGCATCGTGGACGAGAGAATGAAGGCAATATAAGGCGGGTATATTCCATTAGTATTTGTGCTATGGAGGAATAGCCTTGTACAAGATATGAATTGGGAGTGGGAGGCCGATGTATGTTCTTAGTGATTAGAGTTTCTATCAGAAAGACTTTCACCACCCTTAGAATGGAAATTTGAGGATGGATTTCCTTGATGGGGAAGACAATATAAACCCATTTTTATATGAGGTATGAATCCTTTAATTTTCAGTCTAATTTTTTTTTACATTATATAAATGACTAGTGTGGATTTGGAGAAAATGATGGTGTTTTGGGCATGTTTGGGGCTCAGAACCTTGTCTAGTGGAAGAAAACATTAGGCACCATGGTTAGTAGAAACAATAAATCCAAGACCTCATAGTTTTACCAAATTGTATGACGCTTTTCATAGAGTATAGTAGGGAGGATGGCTTTCCCTAACTGTGCACCAAGGTCCACATGCTCATTATGAATATCTGCAGTTTTTAGAATATTAATACGGAAATATTGGCACATGTTTTCTCAAAAAATGTAGCCTAACCATATGAGTGACCTCATTAGATAGAGAAGGGAACACTGTTGGTTAACGGTTTGTCCAACCGTGTGGCCAAATCCTATGACCCATCAAATTTGGAAAAAAATTCCATTTTTTTAGTAACAACCAAAAAATTTAATCTTTCTGTCATTTTTCTTTATTCTCGAATTGTGGACATCTCTCCTCCTCCAGTTGAGGTCTATGTAATCCTAAAGATAGGTTCTTGGATTAAAGTCTAATCTAAAATCCAATTCAATATCTATTCATCTTACAGGATTCATGTTGGAACGATCTTCATTCATCTTTTCATTTCATAATTTTTCTTCCCCTTAGTGGTGTTATTTATGTATAGGCGATTATGTCCCATTTTCTGGGTGTTTGACTATTTTTATGTTTACTTCTTCTCTAGACCAAATAAACGGTTCATACTAGATGAATTCTTTTATAAAGGAAAAAGGTTGGTGTTCTAGTATTAATCACTCAATATCATGATGTTTTTTAACCTGTTGCATTATGACATACATGAATTTCACCATTCATTGACTTAAATTTAATCTTTCATAAAATGTTTGTCTTAATTGAAATCCTTGTGATCATATTTCGAACCCTTCAATTTTCACCACCCCTTGAGGTCCCCCAATAAATTTTTCATTATAGTTATAAATTTCTAAATATATAAGAAAACATATATATATATATTTGGAATTACTTATAAATTGAGATATTATAAATGAACTGTATAATTGTTGTGGAGTAGCTAGCTAACACCCTTATCAATTAAAGAGAAATTGAATAGAGTTGAGTGGAATGACGTTGTCACCTAATAAAACAAAACAATGGTTATTCCCTTATAATTAATAAATTTTAATGAGTTGTGAATTAACTATTTAATTTAATTAAATACTTTTCTATTTATAATTTATATAATTTGTCAAGGAGAACTTTCTGTTATAATTTGGTCATAGAGATTGATATGATAAAAAATGGGCATGTCATTCCATTTAATTATCATGTACTGGAATGGAATCCCTTATACCTATATTTGACATAGGCATGGAATCCCTGTACTATGATACTTTTCATGGAATCCATTATTCATGTGATACTCGGCATGGCATCCCTTTATAATAACAATTGGTTATGGAAAACTTTTTGATATGATATTGGGAATGGAGACCCTAGTGATACGATATTAGGAATCATGACTCTAATTTTATAATTATGTCACATGGGAATGAAGACCCTTACTATGATATATGAGAATCATGACCCCTATTTATATGTTACATTCATTGAGTCTCTTTACTTATAAAAATGGGCATGGAATCCACTGATACTTGTGATACTCATGTTACATCTCATGGATGCCTAAGTTATACCTCGGGTTTTAGCAGTATCCATATATATGGAAGTAGATGTCACTACATATATAGTCCATATATGTGTATAAACCTAGTTATTTTTTCAAATTCTATATGGCTTAGTCCAAATAAGGTACTACCATCCTGGTGTCCTTTTATAACCAAAGACAATCCTTTACAACTTATTTACTTCTTACCATTATTACCTGCACACTGCATATTAAACACATTGACTGGATATTTATAAACACCATCGATGGTGGACTACATAGTTTATCTCATGCCATATTAGGGAAACCAATGGTACCCATGAAGATAATGTGGATGAAGGAAAGGTTAGGGGAAAGTGCATAGTTATTAATGCTCTATTTCTATATAGCATGGGAGTGGGGAGCACATGACCAAGCTTTGTCTTATGATGCTATTAGAGATATGCTTTTTTGTCATTATCCCATTTTGATACATGTATTTTATATCTTTCTTGACAATTAGTTTTTGTTATACATATGAAATATCATCATTCTGTATATGATACTGAATATATTTTTTTATTTGTTAGTTTTTCCATTCAGTTCCCATATATTCTACTGCCAGCTGTCATTTACTATTATGCTTTTGCTGTTTATATATTCTTTTTCCAAAATTTTACTTTGACCAAGGGGGTATAGTCTCCCCACTATACCACCCCATACCCTCACTGTTATTCAACAACCTCCAGATTATGAGGATTCTTGCTTGAGGCCACATGGACTGTATGATCGGGGCAACTATTAAGTGGAATATTCATCTACAAATCACACATTCATACTTTAAACATCATTTTATTGAAAAATATAAAAGTGACAAGTTTCATGTGAAACCTCCCAATAATATTACATTAGATATCAAGTTAAATAAGATGGATGGTGGAATAAAAAAATATCCTCATTTTAACAAAATAATCATTAAAGAATGTTTAAATAGATGAAAAACTCCCTTTTAGGTTATTTGATAAATCATATTTAAATACACCATGAAAAATCCATTTTTTAAATTCTTTATAACTCCTCAAAAAAATCATCGAAATGAAATATATTAAGCATAATAAAAATTATAAATATTAACCATTAAAACTAATTAGCTTTTTGGATAAGAATTTTATATTATAATGTTTCTTTGAAAAAAAAAGAGAATAATTCATTCTTAAAAAAATAATCCTTTAAAATCCCTTTTAAAATTCAATAATTCGTATATAAATCAAAGATTACCTTTTGAAAAATATAATAACATTTAATTTTATTTTGGAAATACTCAAGAGTTATTATAATTTGGGAAAATAGTAAAAACACTAAAAGGAATCCTCATAATGAAGAATTAGCATACATCAAGAGAAAATATAGAAGTGTTTTTAGAAAACTAATTTATGTTTAATTTAAATAAATAATTTATAGTCACATTGAGATGTTGTTTGTGAAATATTAATGTGAATTTTTTTTGAAAATTTTTATTTTTAAAATAATAGTTAATATTATATCATTGAAAAACCATAAATAATTTCTTAATAAAATATGGACTGGAATAAAAACTATTTTGAAAGGATGGAAAACCTTTTGAATAATTTAAAATATCATGGTTGAAACCCCACATCATAAAAAGGGATAATAAAACCAAATTTTTATAACAAGATAAGGGAATTATAAATTTCACAAAAGATAACACAAAATTATGACTCCAAATATAAATGATATAATCAGTGGGAAGGTAAAAGGTGTATATAGGTCACAAATCATTGTTAAAAATTTGGGTAATAATTATTGACAACATCATAATTTTATGGAGAAAAAATTCATTGTGGTAGAAATTTTGAATAAAGAGATTTATTTTCCCTAGACAGAAAGATAAATTTAAATATAAAATATTTTTTTGGAAGAATCCAATAATAGAGTAAAGTAGTTCAAGATTAAAAAATATAACTCAATTTAAGATGTTTTTATTTATCATTATTCATTAAAGTTTAAGAAATGATTTAATAAAAATACATTGAAATATATAGATTTAAATTGAACATCAAATACCATGAATAAAATGTAATTCATGACATGATATATCCAATAGGTGGTATACATGAAATTTAATTAAATTAGTTTTATAAAAAAATCATTTCTAAATGAATGAAAATTGAGATAAAACACCCTTACATTAATTCCTAACTTCCACTAAAGAGATTGAATCTCATATATATAAAAAATACATGAATCAATTATTTCAAAAAAAATAATCTATAAGATTTTATAAATATTATTTATATTTATAAACTACAAGTATATGAGTTTATTATTATCTATTTTCAATATCAGTTGTGAGTAATCGTGATCTTTTAGAACAAGTTTTAGAATAGTATAGTTTTAATTCATTCTTCTCCAAAAGTTCATCATTCAAATGAAATATAAGGTATTGTAATTGATTATTTATAATTAACTATAATGTTATAATTTCATTCTATAGGAGTTTTGGTTATGATCCTTAAAGGTGAAATCAGTTTTGAGAATGTATTGGTGATTTTTAATGAATGGGAATTGGTGTCTTAATTAATGAGTTTAATATTATTGATACCATTAAAGAACAAATATAAAATATTTCTTTACTTATTTATATCATATATTATTATTACTTAAATTCTCATAGATATCCATGATATTATTTTATATAATTGTTCAGGTAGGTGTCTACATTGACCTAAACATTAACATTCCATAATTAATCATTGAGTACGGTAATGAATGAGGTTTATTTTTGAATAATATCTTTATTACATAATAATAATGAAAATATTTAGAAAACATTAATTCTTTTTAATCATATTTTATGTTTTTTAATTAATAAAAATGATACGGGATGAAAAATACGATGGGTTGACTCATAAAGGTGGTAGTCCTCATGATTAACAATTTTTTTTCTCAATTAATGGGATGAAATGATGTTTTTTGATAAATTGTCATTTAAGATTCAAAATTTTGACATATAAAACATTTTAATTCACTAAATGCATAATTTTTACCACTTGTGAGGGGTGAGGATGAAGAAAATCACATCTCTTCTTGGAGGTGGTAGTATGCACATATTCATAATCGATGTTATTATTTTTCTAGGTGTATTGAAAGGATTGAGTAATGTTTCCACATCTAGTTCATAGTATGCACATACATACGATTGATGTTGTTATGTCTATAAGTGTATTGAAAGGATTAAGATAAGGTTCAACCGTTAAAATGGTATTATTTAGTTATATTAACAATAATATTTTTGTTATATTAGGGTGGATAAAAGAATTTTGAAAGAGAATTATTAATAAGAAACATCTAAGGAGTATGTGATGCCCACATTGAGAATTTTGGATTTCTCTCAGAAATATCCAAATAAATGGAGGCCTTAGGATAACTAATTTAAACCACAGTATTATGAAAATGAGATATAATTTTATGAGGACATAAATGGATTATTTTATGGATGAAAATTGAAGAGATATGTGTGTCATGAATTGGTCGAAATGATCCCCTTTTAAAACTGAAGAAAAATGAAATATTTTAAATACTTCTTAGTTTTCAAAAATGGAATAACAATATTCGTTTTTAAAAGGATAAAAAGTTAGAAATAATGGAATGAGTGAAAATTTATGTTTTATAATCCTCTCAAAGAATCATTTTATATACAACTAGAGTGACTTGAGGCATTTCCAATTAATTTTAATAACTTTTACCATAAATAAATTTTACTAAGGTAACTCATTTTTAACCTCGATAACTAATTTTTAATGAAAAAAATCAAGATTAACCGTATTACATAATTTAAAAATTATAATTCCAAATATATAAAATATTATATTGAATAAAATTATTATTTTTTAGAAAATATAATTTTATAATTAACACACAAATCACGTAAAAATATTTTGAAAGAAAAGTTTTCTTTGAGCTTAACATTTACGTAATGGATAAAATTTACAATTTTATTTATTTTTTTCATTACATTAATTGGTTTTATATAAACCAAATAAATATAATATTTTATAAAAATAAAATAAAATCCGATTTGTACTAAAATTTTATTAAATGGAAAGTAAATACAAAAAATAGTCTTTTATTAGAAAACATATCTTAAGACCTTAAAATATTAATCAAAGGTTTTATAAATATAACATAGTAACTATATGTGAATAAAATAATACTTAAATACATTTTGGATAATAAAAAATTTAATACATTTTTAATTTATACTTTCTTCTTGATATGCTCATGAACACTATAGTTTTAGTAAAAACTCTACTATTCACTATTCACCTTAAAATGAATTATTTTAGAAAAATGCCCAAAATAAACACTAAGATAATTTTGACATGATAGATTCGAAAAATAATATCATTTTAAAAAAATGAAAATATTATAGGTTATTTATTTACTTTTAAAAATAAAATCATATAATGAAAAACATCATTTATTGAAAAAATGAACATTTTAAACATTAAGTGTCCTTAATACTATTTTATTATAATTTATAATTGATTATAATATTTTTATATATTGGTGGTTTTTTTTTAAATTTCCTTAACATTATTCACATGATTTTTGTCAGCTCATTTTCTCATGCTTCTACATGTAAAGAAAACTACCGAACATAGTAAAACTTTTTGAAAATATATTTATTCCATTTGCTGAGTATTACATTCTCCCAAACCACATAAATAAATAGAGGACTTATGATATTAATTATCTCTCACTAATGTAAAAAATCTAGGCGATTGATGGGAAACTCAAGATTTATCTTTCACTAGGATATCCACCTCATTATCCATTTTAAGGATGGATATTTATTTATCCAAAATATTCTTCTTTAGAATTTAAATAGGGTAATACCATTTAAAACATCATTTTCATTATCAATTTTACAACAAAACACTGTACTTAAAATTGTTATGATAAATTCACATAAAATCAGTGTAAATGATTACATGAACCTAAAAATTAAATCCTAATATGTCTTATCTAATGAGAAATTAATGTCAACCTATGATATTTTCAGTTCAACTCTGATATAATTGGACCAACCTATCACTCCTTTTATTTAACCTTGGATATAGATGGTGATTTTTCTACTAGGTTTTATAACCTAAATCATCATTTAATTCCAATAAATTTAAATTCGGTATATTGGTTTGTAAAGAGAATGTGATTAACCTAAGAATATCCCCATATAGTGTCTACCAAGTGTGTTGTCGTAGAACCACTCATCATAAACTAGTGTGAATATTATCTTTATACTCAACTAGTATTTTTCTCGGTGATTACCCATATGTGAATTTATTCAACACCACATCCATTTTCTTGTATCCATATAGGGATTTAATTTCTTGAGAACCTAACAATATCTAGATTACCAAACCATCGAGATGATATACCATACTTAAATATATCCATTACACTTTTCCCAATGGTTTTCACTAAATTTATGTCATCATAATAAAAAACATACAAAACTAATCAGCAAAATTAATTAAACTCTTCTATGATTCAAATTTTGGTTCCCCTGACCTATACTCTCAGATCTTGTGTTAAAAATGATTCTTTAAAAACTGGGTTTGATATACAGTGAGACGAACATATCTTTATTTTACAACATTACCTTAATTTAAATAGGAAATATAATGTTGAGTTTCCTTGAGGATATGTTCACATGTCATTGTCATCCAAAAAGAACATTTGTTCCTTTATGGAAATATTTCTTCATTTTTGACATCAACACATCCAACAAATCATCTCTATATATATAATCCTTATAAATATAGTCATGTAAATAATTTATTGGGGAAAATGAAAAAAATAAACGGTCTAAATCAAATGAAATATAAGGGAAAAATTCTTTAATATTTTATTTTCGGTTAGATCATAATCATATGGAAAAACATGAGTTGGGGATAAATTTCTTATTAAAAGTAAAATGGAATAATATAACATATCCATAAGTTATTATAAAAGCGAATGTAATCTAAAATTAGTGTCATATACCATGTGAATTTAGTGTGTAATAAATAAATAATAATAACTAGAAATGTATAATAATCAATGTAATATGAAATGCAGATGTGGTATGAGTATATTAAAATTTGACATTGTGAACAATGAAAATGTGATCATTCCCATGCATGAAAAAATCTATATGTGATTATTTCCACACAAAATCATGTGAACAAATATATATGGAATCTTATCCATGAAAAATCATGTGAAAAAAGCTATACATGATCATTTCCACACATATTCTTGTGAAAAAATCTATATATGATCATGCCTATGTCCAATCATTTGAATAAAGGTATAAGCGATCATGTCCATACAAACTCATGTTAACAAATCTATATGTGATCATGTCCATTACCAATCATGTGAAAAAATATATATGTGATCATTTGCATGCATAATCACATGAAAAATTCCATAGGTGATAACATCCACTCACAATCACATGATCAAATATATATGCGATCATGTCCATGCACAATCATGTGAACAAAACCATATCTGATTATGTGCACAGAAAATTCATATCTTATGAGATATAAAAAGTTAACCAATGCATTGTAAGGAGTTATGAGACCCTAATATTCATAATAATAATCATCCACAAAAATAAGTTCAATTAGAACATGAAAACATGCATACTTCAAACATAACATAATTAACTCAAGGAAAAGAGATAGGTTTCATGAAGAACATACTGATAAAATTCCATAATACATCTAGGGAAATAAGGTGGATGGTACTATAAAAAAATGTAATTTATAAAAAAACAGAGTGGAAAAGGATCTTCAAAAAGATTAAAAGCACCATTTTGAAGTTATTTGATAAATCACTTTGAAAAATATAATAAAACATCCCTTTTTGAAATGCTTGAAAACACCTTAAACCATTTTCTATAAAAAGAAATAATTTGATCATGATAAAACATTTAATGATGATCCTTTGAAACGAAAATGTTTTTTATAATAACAAAATCATAATAAAAATTTCCTTCAAAAAAATGAATAATTCTTTCTTAAAAACACATGACTTTAACATAAATTTCTGAAAATCAACAATTTCATTAAAAATAAAACATTTACTTTGGAAAAATATATGATTATTTTTTTTTCAGAATAATTTTGAGATAAAATTATTTAAAAATCCGTTTAAAAATGTAGAAAGTAATCATCATAATAAGTAATTCTTATGTAGTGAGAGAATTTGTAATAGTATTTTTAAGAAAATATTTTATTTTTTGTGTAAGATAAGAAGTTAAAGTCGCATTGAACAGTCCTTTTCAAAAAGTTAAAGTGAAAAAATTTTAAAAAAATTACATTATAAATAATATTTAATAATATATCATTGAAAGTACATAAATTATTCTAAAAGATAATGTGGAGCGTAAGTTAAAATATTTTATTTTGAAAGGATTAATTTTTTTTTTTGAATATTTTAAAATAACTTTATTGAAAACCCACATCATAAAATTGGTTAACAAAATATAATTTTGAAAATAGGAGAAGGGAAAGATTAATTTACCTTGAGATAACCCATAAATATATTTCTAAATATTATGGTTATCATCGGAGGAAATGGAAAATATGGATAATGATGAAATGTAATCATTAAAGATAATGGCAATTATTCTTAACGATGTAATACTTTTATAGATAATAAATTCATTTATTTATAATATTTCACTTAAAAGATTCACTTTCCCAATAAAAAATTATAAATTTCAATATAAAATCATTGGGTGGAAGAATCTAATAATATAATAAATAAATTCAAGATGAAAAATTATAACTCAAACAATAAAATTTTGAGTTATTAATATCCATAACATCTTAAGAAACATTATAATAAAAACCCCTTGAAATAGATGACATGATATTGAACATAAAATACCTTGAATAAAAGATAATTCATGATAATATATTTCCTATAGGAAATATATAATCCATTTAAAATAAATCAGGTTCTTAAACAGAACATGTCCCATAGAAATGATATTGAGATGAAACACCATTTCTTGAATCCCTAACATACAATGAATCACATGAATATCCTATATAAAAACTCACTATCTAAATAATCTATTTTGAGCATTTTTAATATCTTTAAAATTTTATAAATTTCATTTGTAATTACACTAGATATTTATATTAGTCTGTTATTATCTACTTTAAATATAGGGTGTGGGTAATCTTGATGGTTTTAAACTAGTTTCTTAGTAGTTGTGTTGTTACTTGTTTTTCTCAAAAATATCTTCATTAAAATGTCTTATATGGTATTGGAATTGATTAATTATAATTAATTATAATTTTATGATTTCATTCTATATGAATTTTGGTTACGATCCTTTAATTTGAAATTAGTGATGAGCATGTTTCAATGTTTTTTGACAAACATAAATTAATTTATTCACTGAAGATTTCAATATTTATGTTAACCATAATGAAAAAAATAAAATATTTATATAATTATTTTTATAATATATTATCTTTAATTACATTATCATATTCATCCATGATATTTATTAATATAATTATTTATTTAGGTGGTTAGATTAATTAAATCAAGAACATGACATAATTAATGGGTATGAATGGTTTAGAAAGTGGTTTATTTTGGTATAATATCATAATAATGAAAAAATAATAATAATTTCTAGATAATTTTAATTAATTTAATTTTTTTGTATATATTTTGATATATAGAAATCAAATTAGGTGAGAAATGAGATATTTTGCTTTCTAGAGGCAGTATACTGCACATACACAGGATTAACGATTTCATTTCTCAATGAGTGGGATAAAGAGGATGTATATGAGAAACTTTAATTAAATAATTATACTTATTAAATATGAAATATATTAATTCCTAAAGTATATCCTTTTTAATATTATTTTTAGGTGAGGATAAAAAAATAACTACACTGGTTCTTGGATCTGGTAGTCCAAATATTGGCATGATCAATGTTGTCTTGTTTTTCTTAGTGAATGAAAAAGATTGAAAAGGGTTTAAACATTAATATAATAACATAAAAATTGATTAAAAATAATTTTTTTGATAAATTATAGGGTTTATAATAATTTATTTAAGATAAATATTAAGAATAAATGGATAAGGAGTAAGAAATACTAACATTGTGAACTTGATATTTCTCTTTTAAATATACATGGATATGGATTCATTAGGATAAATAATTGAGACCATAGGCTTTTGAAATTTAGATTTTATTATAGGTGGTGAAAATGGAATAGTTTTAGGGTTAAATTCTATGAATAGGTGTGTGAGGAAGTGTTGAAATTGATCCCACATTATAAAATATGATATTTTTTATTTTTTTAAATAATCCTATGTTTCTAATAATGTCATAATATTATTCAAAGTTAAATTGTTAAAGAGGTGGTAGATAATTGAATATTTGACAATTTATGGTATATAATCCTCTAAAACATACATTTTGGAGACAACTTGAGTCATTATATGCTTTCCCCATTGGTTTTTATAACTTCTGTCATAACTAAATCATAGTAAATTAACCAATTTTTAACATTGATAAATAATTTTTATGAAATGAATTAATATTTCCCTTATGAACTACATTAAAATTTTAATTTTTATATGTATAAATCATTTTACTAAATAAATATTTTACAAGTGTGAGAGGTTAATTTTATAATTAATATTAAAATCATGTAAAAACTATAGCAACGATGAACCCTATAACCCAGAGTCAGTGTCTACTTTATTACATTGGCATAAGATAAATGGAATATCATCCATATGTACAAAATATTTTATTAGTCATATGAAACTATATACGTACTTGAGTGTTTCATTACATTTTTATATTCAAATTACTACTTTTTTTAGAATATAACATTTTTCCCTATAGAATAACCTTTCAAATAAATCATGGTACACTACATGGAATCCTGGTTAAGGAAAAAAACAAGGTTGATCTCCAATTCCAATTAAGGTGTAAGTACAATTAAAGGTATTGTGAATCAATAAATAGTCATCAATATGAAGAGGTAAATAACATAACCCACATTCCATTTAATCGATATCATGGATGTCAAAACCGGATAATCCATAGTAAATATAGAAATATAAATAACCGAAAACATATGTCATTTAACCAATAATTGAGAATGAAATGAATTCATATATAATATAATTTTCAAATTATCGTGGTTAATAATAAAAGAATTCTTAATGAATGCAATTCATAATTAATGGATGTTATGACCTCAGGCATCATGATACCTCTAATTTCAAGACCATTCACAAGACGGTTTAAAACAATAAGTAAAAACACATTTAATGATAAATTACATATCTGTCTAATGATACAAATTGATGAATTAAGGGGAAATCTATACCTTTCCCCACCCATGTATTTTATTTCCAAAGAATTACTCATATATCAAATATTAGATTTAATTTGTAAAAAATGTTCCTTATCATCAAATATATGTATTTTGTAAAGAATACATATTTTCCAATATTTTCCGAAATAAAAAATTTATTTAAATGTATAAAACCATAAGTAAAGTGATATTTGGTTTAATAAATAAACATATCCATGATATAATATGAATATTTAGGGTAAATCTAAATCCAAATGATCACAGGAAATTAATATTTCAAGAGAAAGTTAATAACATCAAAAATGAATCAAGAAAGTGAATATCAATAATTTACCTAGTAAAAATGGTCATAAATCATCATTATAATTAATATGGATAATATCATTCCAAAATATTCCAATTATAGTAAGGGTAAATAGATTTTTGTTTTTGATGTATTAAAATAGAAAAAAAGATATTTAAAAACATTCTTGAGGAAAATATCCCTTTAATTTTGAAAATAATTTATTAAAACTAAAATTTATAAAAACATTTTGAAAATATTTTTCTTTTAAAATAATATTTTATGCATATAATTTATTATTTAAAACATTTGATTGGTCTTGAGAGCTCAAAATTCTATTCTTGTGAAACATGTTAAAACCAATATTCCATTCAATTTTTTAGTAAAAGCCAAATGGTAATTTTCTTGAAAACAAAATGATGATCCATTAAAAAAATAAGTAAAAATGGATAAATATGTAGTTAATAAATCATTTTTAAATTATTGAAAAATTTTTTAAAATAGTTTTAGAAGCAATTATTTCAGAATAAAAATGATTTTTAACTAAAGACTGAAATGAAGGTGTATTGTCTTAAAATGATTCTATAAATTAATTTAAGTACCAAAGAGTGGTAAAATGGTATTATTACATGATAATATCATGATTAACTAGAGAATAAGAACATTTAATGAGTTTATTAGAAAATTATCAAACAATTACCTTCAACTAAAATTTAAGAATAAACATTATCATTTTAAAATAGATTATGAAATAAAACCTTAAAATAACAATAACATGAATTGAGAATTAATAAATGAATAAATTGTGTTTATAAATTATAAATTCATTTAGAAATAGTGGAAATTCAATATAATATAATCAAATGTAATTACCCAGCTAATCTTAGCATGACATAATCAATGGTATATGTATTTGACCTGAAGAATGGAAATTGAGTTAAGAACTCTCTTACAACTTGATAAGTTTTTAGTGAAAAAATCGTGGATGATATAATTAAAATTGAAACTCAGATAACATTAATTATTATTTAATCATTATATAACATAACCATATATATTAAATTGGTGTAAGACATAAAATTATTCATTAAGGAATGAAAATTATGGTAGAATCCATTACCTCACGCTTCATTTTGATTGAACATGCTTTAACCTCCTTTATAATTGTTTTAAACAAGTTATTAACTTATTTCAGAACAATATTAATATTTATTATATCATATATTATCCGTTTATAACATCTTATCAATCGTTCATTAATAATCATTCATTATTCACATTATTTCTTGAATTAATTACCTTGTATTCTCATTCATGATATGTCATAAATGTTTCGTTATTTTACATATTATATATTTAAATATTCTAAATAATAATAATAATGACATAAAATTAAAAAATTATAAAACATTACCTCTTCTTCAGGTAACCTCCTTTGTTTTGCAAAAAAATCCTTCCTTGGTAGGGTTTATGACCAAACTAAGGCTTTTAGTATAATATGAGAGATGTTGGAAAGTTATTTGGGAATGGATTATCTAAAAAAATACGGTTTCAAGGATTGAATAATACTAGATAGGGGTGTCCTTTTATATGTAGTGTGAGTGGCACATTTGTAATTTTTTGAAATGAAAAAATTTGACCCACATTTTTTCATGTCCTAAGGCTCCAATAATAAACCATTATAAAACCTAAAAGGGAAAATTTCTACATATGCACAGAAAATATATTTTATAAAAGTCTTTTTCATATCTACCATTATCATTTTAGTTTAATATCCCCCCTAGGTAAATCTATTTTCACCTTAACTGTCACAAATAATGTTTATTGTTTTTCACTGTTCATTTTGGTAAAAAAATTAGTTGACATTATTGGAAATTATAAATTATGATTATTCCAAATATGATTTACATTTTTCAAAATTAAATTTACTAAATCATAAAATTTAAATTATAATTTAATCTCATAGATGTGATGAGAATATGTGTTTTAGAGAGAAAATGTTCAAAAGTTTTCATGTTTTTAAATAAAAATTCAATATTAAAATGATTCCAATGACATAAATTGGATTAATTTATATATAATTTTATTAATTTTACTCTAATAATGATTAAAAATTTAATTTAACATTATAAATTATTTTTAATATATGTTATTTTCTAATTAAAATTTAGTTTTTTCACTTTTCATCCAATAATGAGGCTTTTCAGAAAAATCCCAAAAATTAACCCTATGATAATTTTTATATGATGAACTCAAAAATTAAGGTTATTTTTTGAAATATATTTTATTAAATTGTTATAATTTAATTTTAAATTATGTATGCAAAGAGCACAAAATTATACTTCTAGAAAAAATACATTTTTTCATAAAACATTTCTTTAAATTTTAAATTATTGTTATTTTATTTGTAATAAATAGAAATCATATAAAAAATTATTGACTATATATTTTCATAATTTGGTTAATAATATTCATACCTTCTATTCTAACAGCTAAGCGATAACTTTCATGTTAAATATAAATATAAATAGTATATTTTTGTTTGGTAAAACATGGTCCTGCTTGTAACACAATGTATCAAAAAACTATTTGTTGTGTGTAATGCAAGACAGAATTAGTTTTCTATTAAATTATATATATTAAAAGGATTAAATTTATTTAAAAATAAATATATCATAAATTCTTAGGGTTTTTTAATTTCTTCTAATCTTGGTGTCGCATGTCATATAAACTATCGAATACAGCGATCTTATTTTAAAATTTTGGGTTGTTACATTCTCCCTGCCTTAAATAAATTGTATCTTAACAACAAAAACATGATCTCAGAAATCATTAGTTTAACAGTTTGGAATTACTTTGTTGAAAAACCCACATCATAATAAATTTTGATGAAATATCCTCTTAATAATATTGAAAGGGAAATATAATGATCATATGTAATAACATATTACTAGGTTTCTGTAACGCCCCGACCCCAGTTACCCTGAGTCGTTTCATTATTACATAACATTGGCATGATCACAAGAAAGATCAAATCTCGAAAGACCGATTGGTTTAGTAGCCTTGGAAACACTAGATATATTCATAAGTTTTACATTATATCATAAAATGAAAAACTACTACAACAACATAATGTTTCCACAGTCCACACTATAATCCCCTCATAATATCCCTGCAGGTCATTCATAACTTACATCTTCACATCCTGGGAAAAATAAAACATAGAAAAGGGGTGAGCTCAAATTCCCAGTAAGGATAACAATATAGAAAAACATTCAAAAATAAGCATAAATATTTAAGGCAATGAATTACTAAAACAAAAGCCTTTTAAACTTGAACTTCAACATAGTATGGCAAAAGTAAAATGAAATAATGCCATTTACTTGTTCACATGGATATTCTACTAATCGAATAATCACATGCAAAATCAATAACCACTTTCATAATGTTGGAATGCATAATGCTAAACTTTAATTACTTTTCAAGGCCTCGTCCCAAGACCTTGGGGCTAACTGTAACCAGAACCCAAACCGGAGTGCCTCTAATAACCGGACACCAACCCGGAGTGCCTCTAATAACCGGACACCAACCCGGAGTGCCTCTAATAACCGGACACCAACCCGGAGGGCTTACCTTTACCAGTCCCTAACCTGGAGGGCTTACTTTTACCAGTCCCCAACCTGGAGGGCTTACTTTTACCAGTCCCCAACCTGGAGGGCTTACTTTAACCAGTCCCTAACCCGGAGGGCTTACTTTTACCAGTCCCCAACCTGGAGTGCTTACTTTTACCAGTCCCCAACCTGGAGGGCTTACTTTAACCAGTCCCCAACCTGGAACATACTTGTCCAACACATTCATATGAAGTAAAGATTGAAATATAACATAAACATTCTTATTGGAACTAGCATACGAAATGTCAATACTTTCACCATAAACTATGAATGGTATAAAAATAGCACATCCACAGTCAAACATATCACAAAACCTTCAAAACAATATAGAAGTTTTGTATCATAATAAATCAACTTCAAATAATCTTAAACCCCATCAAAGGATGTTGACATAGATGAAATCAAAATTCTTTTTAAAGAAATATCTCCTTTTATTTTGAAATCATTTAAGATCCATATAAAATCAAACATTTTCTTTGAAAATAATCTTATAAGCTTTTAAGGGAAGCTTTGACGATTTTATAACGGTGGAAAATAACCGCACCCGCCGTATAAGTTAAAAAAACATTCTTATCTTAATTCTGTCGAAAAGGTTAAAAAGCACCTTGTTTGGAAAACGACGGAAAGATTCCCTTATAAACCTCTTATAAAAAGTCAAACAAGGGTATAAATGACTTTAACCCATATTCTTTTAAATATTAAAAATGTTTTGAAATACATTTTGAAGAAACATGGATGTGGATGATAACGAGATCCCAGTAGATTATTACGTATAAACAACCTCAGATAATGAAGAGATTGTGAAATAACCCTTACCAGTTTGGTAACTTATGAAACATACAACCCATGAAAGAGGTATCATACAATTAATATGTAAGTACACATAAATTATAGTGTATTACACAAAGAATATAATTATGGGCAGTACATACACCACACAAAAGGTAATGGTGGCAATATGGCATGAATCTCATGAGAATAAGGAGTGAGATGAAAACCCCTTACCACGTTAATCAACTGATTCGTATGGCCAAAAGTTAATAAAAACCAAATGATTTACAGAATAACATGAATATAAATAGAATCATGATAATATATATCAAATGGAAGTACACAATACACCACTTTCAATAATTTAGTGGTGAACAATGGAAATCTCACGGAATTGAAAGTGAGATAAGAAAATCCCTTACCTTGTACTTTTCCTTGGTTGGGGTAGGTTAACCTCCTGTATAATGGTGAAATAATTGTTATTAAATTATACAAGAATCATATATATTAATATGATATCATATATGATCTTTTAATATTGATTTGATAATAATATCTTAGTATTATCGTTGTTTCGGGTGTTAACTTACTTGTTTTCTTTTGTATGTTTTGTTACGTAAGACATGTTTGTAAAGGATAGGTTGTATATTATTCAAATCCAGAATGGTATCAAGTCCTTAAACATCATTTTTAAATCATCAAATGATAATTATACTTGAATGGATACGATGGAGGATGAATCTCATCGCGTTCGTGGAGACGGTAGTCCGTACGTACGCACGAACGCAACTTCCATTTAATTTTTATTTTAAAAGAATTGAATCCAAATGATACTTAGGTATATTACTATTATAGTATAATATAATATTTTATATATGTTACTTTAGTTTCATTAACACCATCCTTTATACGTTCCATGTGTGGTATGAACGAGTCATATCATTTTAAGGGGGCGGTAGTCCGCACTTCCTCAAATTATATTATCGTATGTATATACAACATAATGGTATGAAATAAAATGGAATTACAGAAGCTTATATATAAAATATATATCATTAATATCATATTTAATTACAGTGCTATCATAATGGCCACCATGAGAGGCGGTAAGATGTATTTGAACAATCATCGTTTCGTGAGGCGTTAGTTTTCCATCCACAGAAACATTATGTTCATCATCCATTAGATGGAGTTGTGTGTATGTGTAGTTTGAATACTTCTTATAACAACATCCTAGTATATTGAGGATACTGGTTTTGTTACAAAAGAAAGGAAATAAAAAGAGTTTGGGGGTTGGAGAAGCAAAATAAATGAAAATAATTTAAGAGAAATCGTTACCTTTAATTTAGGTAACTCACTTTGGTTGGAACCAAAGGACTTCTTGAAATGCTTTATGCCTAAGGGTAAGCTTCAAGGAGGAGGAGAGGGATGTGGGGAGCTTAGTTGGTCAGAGTTTGGACGAGCCAAGTGGCTTGAGAGGTGTGAGGAATGAGTAGAAGTGGTCTCCTTTTATAAGGGAGAGGAGGGGCTCTTTAGGAAAGAGTGAAAGTATTACTTTATAATATAATTATATTCGGTTTATAATGGTCCAAAAATCATTTAGGTCGAAGATAAGATGACTCATATTCTAAATAACATCAACCAATAAGAATTGGACAGGTTTTAGATAATATTTTAATCATTATAATCTTATTTATTTAAATGATTTATTAATGAGGTGAACATTGAATCACTATTGTGTCATTAATAATTTAACTTATTTGATGTCTAAAAATTATAAATAAAATATCATTATGTATGAAATCTTTTTAGCTTTCTAATGAATATTTATAATCGAAAATCCAACATGTATAACCCTATGTAAAAATTGTTCTTCTAAAAGATGTAAGCTTATGCCATTTTTATTTTTATTTTAACTTTACTAATATAAAGTGTCCCTACCACATACAAGTGGCTCCAAGGGGTCCCCAAATTGACCCAAGGATGCTCATGGTCGGGTATGTGTCCACCAATAAGGTTAGGACACGTTTTAGGGTAATTTTGTATTATTATAATATTATTTTTTAACCCTTATTTACCGGATTTACCCTTAACCATGGTAAATAAAATATTTACCACAGTAATTATTCAAAATGTCTAAAAATAAAAGTTACCTATTTACACAATTTGGACATCCTGATTCCAAATATGGAATCTATTTTTTTAAATTCAAAACACAGAAGTGGCAGAAATTAATTTAAAATTAATTCCCGCTGTCAAAACAAAAAGCGTGTTTTTAAGAGATAATAACTATCAAAAGATTGACACTTGTTTATGTTCGGTTTAATTGTAAAATTATGTCCAATGACCAACATTATATTAAATGGTAAAAATATATTCTAAATATACTTTAAAACTACTAAATTTCATAATTTATCACTATTAATTATTTTGATTAAAAAAGTTGTTTTTAATTAAAATTTAGTAATTTTCACTATTCATCAAAATATGAAAGTTATCCGAAAAGTACCAAAATTTCACCTTAGGATAAATTCGATATTCCGAATCCAAAAATGAATTCCATTTTAAAATATAAAATATATATAATTTCAAAATTTAGGTATTACTATTCATAACGGCTAGTTTGATTGGTTGTGGCGTGTGTTAAAACTCAAGGTTGCGTACAACACACACTACTATTTTATTCAAAGGAAAGCGTACCGTGGAAGCTTGGGATGTTTCATTTAAATTTTTTTTTTGATGTCCCAATTTATTCAGATAGTTTAAAATATTTTATTTAAAAAAGGTTTCACTATTAAAGTTGATAAAAGTGCAATACTGAAAATGAATCTGTTCTTGCATTATGACTAAGAAACTCATAATAGGGATTCTAAAATTATAAGGATTATATAAAGTTCAAAATGTTGATAATACTATTCATGACCTCTTTTAATGGCTTTTTTTTGTACGTCATGGTGTGATTGAACTCGGTGTTGCGTGTAGTGCAAGTTATTGAATTATTTTTAAGAAATAACACACTATGAAATCCTGGGGTGTTACATTCTCCCCTCCTTCAATAAATTGCGTCCTCGCAATTTGAAATTGTTCTTCGAAAATAAAAGGTTGAAAATAGAAAATATCTTTGTGGGAAAACCCACATTGGAAATTAGGTTACTAAAATTTAGTCTTAATATGAGGAAAAGAGAAATGAAAGAGTCACCACCAAATTATGATCTCGATTAGGAGAACATTGGTGGCAATTAGAGACATATAATTGGAGGAAAAACGTAAATATTTATAGGTAGTGATTGAGATCATCAATAACAAACAAGTGTATAATTGAGGTCCTTAAATTCATCAATCTATGATGATTTGAAATACCATCGGTTCAACAAAACATAGGGTATTAGGATAACACATTTTTGAGGTTTCAAAATATCATAGTTGAAATCCCACATCGAAAAATGAATTAACGAGGCCTCTATTTAAAATAAAGAGTGGAAAGTATGAATATTACCGAAAATAACACATACTAGGGTTCCATGTAGGAAAATATGGATATGGAAGAGAAATCTAACCATCAATTATTTGATGGAGAGTGGTAGAGAACATGGCTATGAAAAGGCCAACAATCCCAAAGCCATGAATTAGTGATGATTTAAGGTACCATCTAGGACAACATTTTTGTTCTAAGTTCCTTTTATTAATGTTGAGGAATATATTTATGAGATTGGCTAAGATAATAAGGAGTTATACTTACTTTATAATTAGAGTTTTATCCATTAATAAATTTCTACCACAAACTCATCTTTCACTCTAAAAGATACTAGAATGTAATTTTTTTATTTATACTATTCATACAGGGTTCCAAAATAAATGAATTTATAATTCATCTACCAGATATTTAAAAAAAACAACATTATTTAATCCAGGACATCTCGTGGGCCAGTGGTAGGTGATACACCCTTGTCGCCCTTCGGTTGCGGGTTCAAGTCTCGCAGCCTTGCCGGACGCGACGGGTTGCCGCCCGACCTCTGGGTTGTCCTTTTATGGTAATCCAAAATAATCCAAACTAGAACTATCCAAAATACTTCTGTCCAAACTCACAGTCCAACATTTATAAGGAAGGTAAACATAATATATATCCTTTTTACCCCGTAATAGCATATGAATACATTCATCTTGTATTCTTTTAATAAACTGAAACATCTTGAATTACCATATTCCTTATTGATTACATTCATGCTCCCCTATTTCATATAGAATGCTGGATATACTTCATCAATCCAAAAATGTTATAAACCCCAAAAAAATGATGGAATATACAAATCATTAATCAGTTTCAAGGTAGTCAAGAATATCCAACATAATTTATCCAAATCAATCATGTATTATTCTAAAATCACTAACTCGGTATCAGAACCATATTATGGTTTATCTTTCTCTCAACCATATATTTTCCAAAAATTTATCCTGCTATTGAGTCACTTTTCTTTGTTCCATACAATCTCAAGTCCTTAATGAAATAGTACTGCAGTACAATCCTTATATACTCCATAATTATTATAACAAGTACATTGTTGATACAACACTCAATTGACATAATCAACATAAAAACTCTAATCATTCCTCTTCATCTGTGGTAGTATCATAACTTGATTATTATCCAATAGAATCATTTGCGGAATAGTCTGATGACTGGGGCATAGGTTCGCGTAGTTTCCAAACTCCTTGCAAATGAAGCATTGTACATTTGAAACCATTTTCTCACCCTTGCAGTCACGTACTTTGTGCCCTTTTCCTCCACACTTATAAAAAACTCCCATTCCTTTCAGGCAAGTTCCAGGGTGTTTCTTCCCACAGTTACCACATATGGGAAAATTCTTCTTTTCCCTCTTCCCTTTATCCATTTTTCTCTCTTCCATCCTTTTCTTCTCTTGCTTCCCTTCAAAGCCATAGGACTCAGTAAACTCTTTACTTATCTTATCAACACATGATATTATTTCTTCATATGATGATAATACATGGGAGACTATTTCTCTTATCAATCCTAGCTTAAGACCATGAAAGATATGATCCTTCCTTCTCTTTGGATCATGTGCATTTCTGGAGTTCTCATTCCTTCTACTGGGCGCCATTTCTAAACAATGGCATAAACTAGATTAGTTTATAAATCAAAATACATAATACCATACTTATAAAACACTTAACAGAAATTGAACTATTTATGGATATAATCCATAATCATAAAAATGTTTTCTTTGAGAAGTATATACTCATAAACCCTTCATAATTATTTGTAAGAAAATGAGAGTTATCCTAAGCATATCCCCCGGGAGTGTCGTAACCAAGAGTGCAGCAAGGCCCGTTGTCGTGCACCAGTTCCCGTTCGAGTCTAGCTCAAAGCGGTGTTTTCGGGTTTTACCCCTAGGTACATCTGTGCCAGAGCCGCCTCTACCTGCTCGTATCCAGACAGGGATGTATTGCTCGAAAAACTCACAAAATCTCTACGATACCAAAATTCTAGGAAGTTCTTCTATACTAATCCTGAAAGTTCGTCTTAGGTCTACGTGCTCTAATCAGAGTTTATCTAAATCTAGTTTCCAAGGTTTGTACTAAACTTCCTCTGATACCAACTGTAACGCCCCGACCCCAGTTACCCAGAGTCGTTGCATTATTACATAACATTGGCATGATCACAAGAAAGATCAAATCTCGAAAGACCGATTGGTTTAGTAGCCTTGGAAACTCTAGATATATTCATAAGTTTTACATTATATCATAAAATGAAAAACTACTACAACAACATAATGTTTCCACAGTCCACACTATAATCCCCTCATAATATCCCTGCAGGTCATTCATAACTTACATCTTCACATCCTGGGAAAAATAAAACATAGAAAAGGGGTGAGCTCAAATGCCCAGTAAGGATAACAATATAGCGGAACATTCAAAAATAATCATAAACATTTAAGGCAATGAATTACTAAAACAAAAGCCTTTTAAACTTGAACTTCAACATAGTATGGCAAAAGTAAAATGAAATAATGCCATTTACTTGTTCACATGGATATTCTACTAATCGAATAATCACATGCAAAATCAATAACCACTTTCATAATGTTGGAATGCATAATGCTAAACATTAATTACTTTTCAAGGCCTCGTCCCAAGACCTTGGGGCTAACTATAACCGGAACCCAACCCGGAGTGCCTCTAATAACCGGACACCAACCCGGAGTGCCTCTAATAACCGGACACCAACCCGGAGTGCCTCTAATAACCGGACACCAACCCGGAGGGCTTACTTTTACCAGTACCGAACCTAGAGGGCTTACTTTTACCAGTCCCCAACCTGGAGGGCTTACTTTTACCAGTCCCCAACCTGGAGGGCTTACTTTAACCAGTCCCTAACCCGGAGGGCTTACTTTTACCAGTCCCCAACCTGGAGGGATTACTTTTACCAGTCCCCAACCTGAAGGGCTTACTTTAACCAGTCCCCAACCTGGAACATACTTGTCCAACACATTCATATGAAGTAAAGATTGAAATATAACATAAACATTCTTATTGGAACTAGCATACGAAATGTCAATACTTTCACCATAAACTATGAATGGTATAAAAATAGCACATCCACAGTCAAACATATCACAAAACCTTCAAAACAATATAGAAGTTTTGTATCATAATAAATCAACTTCAAATAATCTTAAAACCCATCAAAGGATGTTGACATAGATGAAATCAAAATTCTTTTTAAAGAAATATCTCCTTTTATTTTGAAATCATTTAAGATCCATATAAAATCAAACATTTTCTTTGAAAATAATCTTATAAGCTTTTAAGGGAAGCTTTGACGATTTTATAACGGCGGAAAATAACCGCACCCGCCGTATAAGTTAAAAAAACATTCTTATCTTAATTCTGTCGAAAAGGTTAAAAAGCACCTTGTTTGGAAAACGACGGAAAGATTCCCTTATAAACCTCTTATAAAAAGTCAAACAAGGGTATAAATGACTTTAACCCATATTCTTTTAAATATTAAAAATGTTTTGAAATACATTTTGAAGAAACATGGATGTGGATGATAACGAGATCCCAGTAGATTATTACGTATAAACAACCTCAGATAATGAAGAGATTGTGAAATAACCCTTACCAGTTTGGTAACTTATGAAACATTCAACCCATGAAAGAGGTATCATACAATGAATATGTAAGTACACATAAATTAGAGTGTATTACACAAAGAATATAATTATGGGCAGTACATACACCACACAAAAGGTATTGGTGGCAATATGGCATGAATCTCATGAGAATAAGGAGTAAGATGAAAACCCCTTACCACGTTAATCAACTGAGTCGTATGGCCAAAAGTTAATAACCACCAAATTATTTACATAATAACATGAATATAAATAGAATCATGATAATATATATCAAATGGCAGTACACAATACACCACTTTCAATAATTTAGTGGCGAACAATGGAAATCTCACGGAATTGAAAGTGAGATAAGAAAATCCCTTACCTTGTACTTTTCCTTGGTTGGGGTAGGTTAACCTCCAGTATAATGGTGAAATAATTGTTATTAAATTATACAAGAATCATATATATTAATATGATATCATATATGATCTTTTAATATTGATTTGATAATAATATCTTAGTATTATCGTTGTTTCGGGTATTAACTTACTTGTTTTCTTTTGTATGTTTTGTTACGTAAGACATGTTTGTAAAGGATAGGTTGTATATTATTCAAATCCAGAATGGTATCAAGTCCTTAAACATAATTTTTAAATCATCAAATGATAATTATACTTGAATGGATACGATGGAGGATGAATCTCATCGCGTTCGTGGAGACGGTAGTCCGTACGTACGCACGAACGCAACTTCCATTTAATTTTTATTTTAAAAGAATTGAATCCAAATGATACTTAGGTATATTACTATTACAGTATAATATAATATTTTATATATGTTACTTTAGTTTCATTAACACCATCCTTTATACGTTCCATGTGTGGTATGAACGAATCATATCATTTTAAGGGGGCGGTAGTCCGCACTTCCTCAAATGAAATTATCGTATGTATATACAACATAATGGTATGAAATAAAATGGAATTACAGAAGCTTATATATAAAATATATATCATTAATATCATATTTAATTACAGTTCTATCATAATGGCCACCATGAGAGGCGGTAAGATGTATTTGAACAATCATCGTTTCGTGAGGCGTTAGTTTTCCATCCACAGAAACATTATGTTCATCATCCATTAGATGGATTTGTGTGTATGTGTAGTTTGAATACTTCTTATAACAACATCCTAGTATATTTAGGATACTGGTGTTGTTACAAAAGAAAGGAAATAAAAAGAGTTTGGGGGTTGGAGAAGCAAAATAAATGAAAATAATTTAAGAGAAATCGTTACCTTTAATTTAGGTAACTCGCTTTGGTTGGAACCAAAGGACTTCTTGAAATGCTTTCTGCCTAAGGGGAAGCTTCAAGGAGGAGGAGAGGGATGTGGGGAGCTTAGTTGGGCAGAGTTTGGACGAGCCAAGTGGCTTGAGAGGTGTGAGGAATGAGTAGAAGTGGTCTCCTTTTATAAGGGAGAGGAGGGGCTCTTTAGGAAAGAGTGAAAGTATTACTTTATAATATAATTATATTCGGTTTATAATGGTCCAAAAATCATTTAGGTCGAATATAAGATGACTCATATTCTAAATAACATCAACCAATAAGAATTGGACAGGTTTTAGATAATATTTTAATCATTATAATCTTATTTATTTAAATGATTTATTAATGAGGTGAACATTGAATCACTATTGTGTCATTAATAATTTAACTTATTTGATGTCTAAAAATTATAAATAAAATATCATTATGTAGGAAATCCTTTTATCTTTCTAATAAATATTTATAATCGAAAATCCAACATGTATAACCCAATGTAAAAATTGTTCTTCTAAAAGATGTAAGCTTATACCATTTTTATTTTTATTTTAACTTTATTAATATAAAGTGTCCCTACCACATACAAGTGGCTCCAAGGGGTCCCCAAATTGACCCAAGGATGATCATGTTCGGGTATGTGTCCACCAATAAGGTTAGGACACGTTTTAGGGTAATTTTGTATTATTATAATATTATTTTTTAACCCTTATTTACCGGATTTACCCTTAACCATGGTAAATAAAATATTTACCACAGTAATTATTCAAAATGTCTAAAAATAAAAGTTACCTATTTACACAATTTGGACATCCTGATCCCAAATATGGAATCCATTTTTTTAAATTCAAAACACAGAAGTGGCAGAAATTAATTTAAAATTAATTCCCGCTGTCAAAACAAAAAGCGTGTTTTTAAGAGATAATAACTATCAAAAGATTGACACTTGTTTATGTTCGGTTTAATTGTAAAATTATGTCCAATGACCAACATTATATTAAATGGTAAAAATATATTCTAAATATACTTTAAAACTACTAAAATTCATAATTTATCACTATTAATTATTTTGATTAAAAAAGTTGTTTTTAATTAAAATTTAGTAATTTTCACTATTCATCAAAATATGAAAGTTATCCGAAAAGTACCAAAATTTCACCTTAGGATAAATTCGATATTCCGAATCCAAAAATGATGTCCATTTTAAAATATAAAATATATATAATTTCAAAATTTAGGTAATACTATTCATAACGGCTAGTTTGATTGGTTGTGGCGTGTGTTAAAACTCAAGGTTGCGTACAACACACGCTACTATTTTATTCAAAGGAAAGCGTACCGTGGAAGCTTGGGATGTTTCATTTAAAATTTTTTTTTGATGTCCCAATTTATTCAGATAGTTTAAAATATTTTATTTAAAAAAGGTTTCACTATTAAAGTTGATAAAAGTGCAATACTGAAAATGAATCTGTTCTTGCATTATGACTAAGAAACTCATAATTGGGATTCTAAAATTATAAGGATTATATAAAGTTCAAAATGTTGATAATACTATTCATGACCTCTTTTAATGGCTTTTTTTTGTACGTCATGGTGTGATTGAACTCGGTGTTGCGTGTAGTGCAAGTTATTGAATTATTTTTAAGAAATAACACACTATGAAATCCTGGGGTGTTACAGTTTCTACAAAGGATAAAATTGGTTGAAAGTTAGGAAATGGAAATGGAATAAAATAATAAATTATTATAGAATGTGATTGATTTCATTGATCAAAAGGATGATAATGATCAGTGGAAATTAAAGGGCCTCAAAAACATAAATCTGTGATGATTTAAAAACCATAAAATTCATATGATATGAATGTAATAGCATAACAATTTTTTTCCAATATCTTATTAGTAATGTTTAGGGATTATTTTGCTATCTAAAAATATAAAGAAATATACTTGATACATTCCTATTTCATAAGAACAATTTCAATATTTGGTTAACCTTTAATCAATTTTTGATTCACCCCTTACTACATTAAATGAATATCCAAAAATAATTTTTTATGCATGAAACACTAAAATTCCCTTTTAATTGATTATAAGAATTATAAAAGAGTTATACGACTTTTTATCTATGTCAAACTATTTTTGAAAACCAATATTATTATCCCAACTTACTGAGTATAATAAATTAATCTCTAAACCTGAAAAATAAAACCACCGGTTCATCATTAATATTTATTTTTCAAATTTAATAAATAAAAAAAATAAAATATTCACTAGGACATCATGTTGTCCATCGGTATTTGTTTAAAAAAATTCAACCTTATGTGAGGGGTTCAATCCCTTTAGCCTTTCCAGCCATAATGGGTTGTCACCAATAATGTGTGATGTCTTTTTTCAAAACTATACTAATATAATTCCAATAAAATTTCTGAAAAAGTTTTTTATGGACCTAATTAAAGTGAAATTTATCATTAAATAACCATTTTTATATGGTTGTAAATACAATTTTTTTACAAAAAGTCTAGTAATATTATTTGTTTACTCTCACATTATCATTAATGATTATATGAACCCTAGAGGTTATTAATAAATTTAAAATTTTGCCTATAAAATGTAAGTGTATTATTCCTCAAATAACCATTTTACCCAAACAAAAAATAAACCAGTGAGATATATTACTATAGCTGACTCCCAATATATCCTTATTCTTGGTAGATTTCAATAACATAAAACCTAATAAGGGGTGTCTAAGAAATTGAAATTATGATCAATCTTATACTCAAAAAACAATAACATTATCCATAACTCTTAAGTTAAAGAAGAAATATATGACTCAAAAAATTTACACAAACCTTAGATGATTCATGATTCATATAACCAAAATAACATTGGTAAATTATTTCAACAATTTAATTGTTGAATCATAATACATAATTACTATATTCATTTTATTTTAACATATTGCCTTCTCAGCTCTAGGGTTTATCCTTCGGAAGATGGAGATGACTCAAATAAGGGCCACGTTCACCACATTTAATATAATGAACTATAAATGGATTCCTAGGATGATATTTATTTTCATCCATCATACTCTTCACATTTTCTCAGCAACTACTATTAATTATGCTATTTCTTTCCACACAAAAATCATTTCATCTTTCTTTTTAGACACTTTTTTTCAATATAAGACACCTTAGGATTAACCAATGTCATTAAATGTAATTTTATATTCAAACCCTTCAAAATGTTCTATAATTAATATGTGATTTATCTTATAAATATCCCCAGGGAGTGTCAAACCAGGTGTGTACTCATTATCATGAACGGGGTGATGATCGTGTTAAGCCAAATGAACCCTTTTACGATTTTTTCACCTAGGTTCATATGTGCCATAACCATGTCCACTTTTAGTATTCATTTAGGGATGTAATACAAGGAAACCCCACATAAACATTAACATACCAAAAATTTAAGATGTTCGACTATACTTATCCAAAATGTATATCATAAGGTTATGAATAATAATCTATGGTTTCCTAAATCTAGATCCCAAGGTATTTACTAAACTTCCTCTAAAACCAAATTTAGTGACCCAGACCCCAGTATCCTAGATCAAGTGCCTGTTATATTACATTAGAATAAGATAAAAGTAATTTCACCTCAAAGCACTGAATAGTATAGTAATCTTGGTAAACTAGATATATACTAGAGTCTTGTATTATGTTTGAATTCCCAAATTACAACATGATTTTTTTCAAAAATATAACATTATTACCTATATCATATGCTTTCAAATTAATCATAGTATAATTCATGGAATCCTATATAAGGAAAAGATAAGGGTGTGCTCAAAATCTCAGTAATGGTTAAGTACAGTTGAAGATATCCTGATTCAATAAAGAATAATTAATATTTAAAGGTAAATAACTGAACACGAATTGCATTTTATCAATATCATGATTATAATTATCGGATAAGTAATAATCAATATGGAAAGTTAATTTACTGAAAACACAATCCATTTAATCAATAATTGAAAATGATATGCATACAAAGATAATATCATTATGAAAATCTCATGGAGAATAATAAATAATTTCTTAATGAATGAAATTCTTAATAATTTGACTCCATGATCTCATGAATCATGATACCTCTACCATCAACAGGTTTAAGGAGATGGTTTTTAAGCACAATTAATACCTTTTTTAAGGTTAGCTTACTTATTTTTGTAATAATACCTATAGATTCATCGAGAAGTTTTCAATAATTATGCCCCAACCATGTCTTGTATTTCCAAATAATTCCTCCAAATCAAATAATCAATATAAATGGTTGGGGTCGTAGCCTCATTTTATTATTAAAGAAAAGAAAATACCTCTTTAAACTGGGTAGAGGGAGACCCATTACATAGCCCAAAGTCCTAGTGGGCATGTAGCCCATTACATAGCCCGTAGGCCCAAAGTTTTGGCCTAAGGCCCATTATGTGAATAGTAACGTAGCTGCTACAGTACTCGCCACTTCTATAGTACCTTCCACTGCTACAGTACCCACCACTGCTACAGTACTCTTCCGCCGCTACAGTATCATGACGCCGCTAGAGTACTCGCTGATCAACAGTACCACTGCTGCTACAGTGCCGCTACAGCACTGCTGCAGTACCTGCGCACCATGAGTTTTGAACCCCGATTTTTCATGTAGGATTACAGGGTTCTTACCACTAATCCAAAGCCCAAATACACAAATGATCAATATAATTCATAAACAATTTTCCTTGTCATTAAATATATGTATTGACTAATGAATACAAATTTATCAATATTTCCCTAGTTAAAAAAATGACATTTAGTATAGAATTCCATTTTTAAAATGATATAAATTTTAATAAATAAACATATCCATGAAAAATAATAAATTTATTAAGGAGAAATTGAAAGTACAATAATCACAGGAAATTGATTAATTTAAGGGAATGATAATAACTACAAAATAGAATCAGGAAAGTGAATGTCAATACTTTCCATGGTCAAAATGACCACAAATCATCAATATAAATAATAAGGAGAGTATCAATCAACCACATACACATTTTAATAAGATTAAATGGTTGTTTTCATGATGAATTGAAATACTATAAAAATATCCCTAAAAACATTCTCAAGGAAAATATCCTTTTCATTTTCAAAAAAATTATTTATAATATAAAGTTAAAAAAACATTTTGAAAATAATTTTCTTTAAAAATTATATTTTAAACTTAAAAATTGAAATTTTTAAAAAATTATTTGCCATGATGGCTAGAAATTCCATTCATGTTTAACACTTTAAAACAAGGATTCCTTTTACATTTTTTTTAAATCCAAATAGGCATTTTTTTTAAAACAACATGACTATTCCTTTAAAAATTGTAAAAATGTAAAAATGACTAAGAATATCTTTAATAAAACCTTTTTAAAGGGATAAAAACATTTTTGAAATCATATTTATAAAACATGGTTTTGGAAGAAAAAATAATTTCGAATTAAGAGATAAAGGAAATCATATTTTCATAAAAAAAACATTTTCTCTATTAATTTAGGTACCAAAGAGTGTCAAAATGGTACTATTACCTGAATATTTAATTAATAACAATATTATAAGAAAATTATATTGTTTTATTTGATAATTATCAAATAAATCCCTTTAACTAAAATTCAAGAATAAACAATCTCTATTAGAATGAGATTATGAAATAAACCCTTACAACGACCATAATGTTGATGTGGGAATTAATCAATGATTTCATTTTGTATATAAACCATAATTAAATATATAACATATTTATATAAAATATAATATAATCAAAATTCATTACACATAATTTTATAATTACATAATCATAGAAGTAGAAGTTCAACCCAATGAAAGAAAATTGAGTAAATAAACCCCTTACAACTTGGAAACTGTTAAGTGAAATCCCCTTGGATGAAATAATTAAAATTAAAACTAAAAATACCATGAATTATTAATGAATAATTATATTACAAGTAAAAGGATCGTTTTACATACTATATAAATTAAATTGGTTCATAACATATAAATGTTCCTCAATGAAATGAAATTAAGACATAATCCCTTACTTCACACTTCCTTTTTGTTAAACGTGACTTATCATCATGTATAATGGTTTTAAAAAATTTAATAAATTATTATAGAACCATATTAATATTTATGATATCATATATATTCCTATTATAACATCTTATAACCCGTTCATTATGATCTTCCATTATTCTCAATGTTTTAGGTTTTAATAGCACTGTTTTCTCATTCATTCTTTGTCATGAAGGTTTCTCTTATTGTACATATTATATAGTTTCATCACCTCCAGAATAATTATCAAGAAATATCTATCATTTTTTTAATTATTTATAAATTTAAACCTAATCATGAAATATGGTTTTCGTAAATTTAGTATGTTATAATAATGGACCTGGCATGTTGTACTTAAACATGAGTAACATTTCCATTTTTTCCATGATCATTATGAAAAGGATGTAAGCATTATTTTACCATTAAATAATTATAATTATATCATAAATAATATATTATATACTTATATATATCATCCATGTGGTGTGGTGATGAATGGAGAGTCACATCACTTTGTGAAGGTGGTAGTCTGCATGTACACGAATGATGTTATAATATATAAGTGAATTAAAAGGTGAGAAAGAAAATGATATATTATCTTTTAATAATTGTAAATATTACTAGCAAATACTAATTTTTTCATATATATCTCAAATAATCATTAATTATACAATTATTACCATCCATGTAAAGCGTTAGTGAAAGATTAATCGCATCGCTTCGTGAGGCGGTGGTTCGTCGTATACATGGGCGACGATATCATATCCCCTATAGAATGGTTTATAAACATTTATATATTATTTAATGAATCCAGATGTAAAACTATGTTATAAATATTATTTATATTCTTTGGATCTATCATTATACCCAACCATAAGAGGCTTAAATGAAAAAATAAATGACATTGGTTTACAACATGGTAGTCTGCCATACACTTGAATGGTGATTTCGAAACCCATTTGATGGAAGTAGAGATGGTTGTAGGTTATGAACTTATTCCACTAATATATACCTATATGGAAGATATTTATTTTATTATATCATAATGTTTTAATAAAAATTTAGTGAGGTGTATGATTAATTAAAATAAAAATGCTCGTTGACAAATGTTGCCTCCTCTTCGGGTATCCTCCATAGGATTGCACCAAAAGCCTTCCTAGTATATCTTTCTGAAAAAATAAGGATTATATTATTAGTGGAGAAAATTTTTAATTTTATTTTGGTAGTTAGTTTCATAATCAATGAGGTTTAATGGTGTGGGGAAAAATGAGTTAGGGTAGCCTTTTATATGTGAGGTGAGTGGCACACTTGTAATGTTTTGAAAAGAATGAATTCCATCAATGTTTTTTCATGTCACAAGGCCCCAATAATATATCATTATCTATAATATAATTTATATGGTCTAAATATTTCTATATAATATATTTTTAATCATTTTTTATTTTATTTTAACCCTTATGATTTTTGTTTATCCCCGAGTAAATCCATTTTTTCCTAACCTCGATAATAAATTTTTACAATTTTCATTATTCATTTTAGTAAAAGATTAATTAGGGATTATTATAAATTATAAATTATTATAATAAAAAATATGGAATCATTTTTTTCAAAATTCAATTCACATAATTGAAAATTTTTAATTCAAAATTATTCTTCCATATATAATGAGAAAGTTATTTTTATTGAAAAATGTTAGAAAATTTCTGATATTTTTAAATCAAAATTTAATAGGAAATTGATTCCGTTGAAATAAATTTCATTAAATGATATAAAATTTAACTAATGTTACATGAAACCCAGTTATAAATAAATTTTATCATTATAGATTATTAAAATTGAATAACTGTTTATAATTAATATTCAGTATTTATCATTGTTCATCCAAAAATGAAAATTATTAGAAAAAAACACCAAAATTCCATATACGATAATTTTGATATATTGAATTCTAAACTTAATTTTTTTTTAAAAAAATTCTAAAAGTGTCAAAAATTAACTTTAAATTTTGTGTTCAAAGTACCAATAATCCATCTTTTATAAAGAAATATAGTTTTTAAAAATAAACATTTCTTTTTCTTTTAAATGATTCTTATTTTATTTGAAATCAAAAGATAAATAATAAAATTTTGTAAGGTATATATTTTAATTAGTTAGTTAATCCTATTCATACTATCAATTCTAAAGGATAGGTGATAATTTTCATATTAAATAATATTTTAATAATATTTTATTTTGTGAAAAACTCAGTCTTGTTTGTAATGCAAGCTATCAAAGAAACTCATTATTGCATGTAATTCATGATAAACAATGCATTCAATGTATTACATGATATTGAATATATTTAATTTAGTGGGAAATAAAGATATCATAATGTCCTAGGGTGTTATAATATCATCTGTGATTGGTGTTCTGTGTCATATAAGCTATCGAATACAATATTATTATATTATAATTTTAGGGTGTTACAAAATTGGTTTTTATGAAAAGTGTAAAAAACATCTTGGAAGACACTAATATGGTTATATAATCTAATTATCTATAATACTGCAAGAAAACCTTCTCATATGTTATACTATTCTGACTAGCAGTGAGGACATAGGGTGTGCTTGTGGGGAGATTATTCCCTCATATAATAGTAAACAACAAAAATAAAAAACTATATATCATCCATAGTAGTAAATAATTAGAGTGTGGAAATAATAAAGAAACTAAAATATAAACATTAGGTAATAATGAATGAAGTGAAATAAGGGCCTGAATATCCATGTCATACATGAAACATTGATCACCCACTGGTTCGATCATATATAAGAGTACGTAGAGGAAACTGGAATAAAAGTACATGGCTCTACTAAAAACTCTGAGCTGGACCACATACATGGTATCCATGAAACTTCTGATCTACTATAACCAAATCATAATAATCCATATTAGTGAAAATCATGTAACCATTGGCCTCATCCCTATCCATCATACATCTATGCTCAAACTAAAAGAAGCCATAAGGTATATATGCATTCCAAGGTGTACATATTTGGGGTAAGAAAAAAATACAAATAGGACGCCCCAAATAGGGAACCAATAATCTACATCCATTTGTTCATGCTCATGAAATTTTCTCATCCTAGCCAAGACAAGACTATAAAATATATTGGCAATAGATAAATATGGTTTAGGAAGAAAAAATAATTTCTAATTAAGAGATATTGGAAATCATATTTTCATAAAAACAATTCTCTATTAATTTAGGTACCAAAGAGTGTCAAAATGGTAATATTACCAGAAACTTTAATTAATAAAAATATTATAAGAAATTTATATTGTTTTATTTAAAAATTATCAAATAATTTCCTTTAACTAAAATTAAAGAATAAATGATCTCTATTAGAATGAGATTATGAAATAAAGCCTTACAACGACCATACTGTTGATGTGGGAATTAATCAATGATTTAATTTTGTATATAAACCATAATTAAACATATAAAATATTTATATAAAATATAATATGATAAAAATTCATTACACATAATTTTATAATTACATAATCGTAGAAGTAGAAGTTCAACCTAATGAATGAAAATTGAGTAAAGAAACCCCTTACAACTTGGAAACTTTTAAGTGAAATCCCCTTTGTTGAAATATTTAAAATTAAAACAAAAAATACCATGAATTATTAATGAATAATTATATTACAAGTAAAAGGGTCTTCTTACATACTATATAAATTAAGTTGGTGCATAACATACAAATGTTCCTCAATGAAATGAAATTAGGACATAATCCCTTACTTCACACTTCCTTTTTGTTAAACGTGATTTATCATCATGTATAGTGGTTTTAAAAAAATTATTAAATTATTATAGAACTATATTAATATTTATGATATCATATATATTCCTATTATAACATCTTATAACCCGTTCATTAATAATCTTCCATTATTCTCAATGTTTTAGGTTTTAATAGCACTGTTTTCTCATTCTTTCTTTGTCGTGAAGGTTTCTCTTATTGTACATATTATATAGTTTCATCACCTCCAGAATAATTATCAAGAAATATATATCATTTTTTTAATTATTTATAAATTTAAACCTAATCATGAAATATGGTTTTCGTAAATTTTGTATGTTATAATAATGGACCTGGCATGTTGTACTTAAACCTGAGAACCATTTCCATTTTTTCAATGATCATTATGAAAATGATGTAAGCATTATTTTACCATTAAATAATTATAATAATATCATAAATAATATATTATATACTTATATATATCATCCATGTGGTGTGGTGATGAATGGAGAGTCACATCACCTTGTGAAGGCCGTAGTCTATATGTACACGAATGATGTTATAATATTTAAGTGAATTAAAAGGTGAGAAATAAAATGATATATTATCTTTCAATAATTGTAAATATTTCTGGAAAATCCTAATTTTTTCATATATATCTCATATAATCATTAATTATACAATTATTACCATCCATGTAAAGCGTTAGTGAAAGATTAATTGCATCGCTTCGTCAGGCGGTGGTTCGTCGTATACACGGGCGACAATATCATATCCCCTATAGAACAGTTTATAAAAATTTCTATGTTATTTAATAAATCCAGATGTAAAACGATGTTATAAATATTATTTATATTCTTTGGATCTATATTATACCAAACCATAAGAGGTTTAAATTAAAAAATTAATGACATTGGTTTACAACACGGTAGTCCGCCAAACACTTGAATGGTGATTTCATAACCCATTTGATGGAAGTAGAGATGGTTGTAGGTCATGAAATTATTCCACTAATATATACCTGTATGGAAGATATTTATGTTATTATATCATAATTATTTAATAATAATTTAGTGAGGTGGATGATTAATTAAAATAAAAATGCATGTTGACAAATGTTGCCTCTTCTTCGGGTATCCTCCATAGGTTTGCACCAAAAGCCTTCCTATTATATCTTTCTGACAAAAATAAGGATTATATTATTAGTGGAGAAAATTATTAATGTTATTTTGGTACTTAGTTTCATAATCAATGAGGTTTAAGGGGAAAAATGAGTTGGGGTAGCCTTTTATATGTGAGGTGAGTGGCACACTTGTAATGTTTTGAAAAGAATGAATTCCATCAATGTTTTTTCATGTCACCAGGCCCCAATAATATATCATTACCTATAATATAATTTATATGGTCTAAATATTTCTATATAATATATTTTTAAGAATTGTTTATTTTATTTTAACACTTATCATTTTTGTTTATCCCTGAGTAAATCCATTTTTTCATAACCTCAATAATAAAATTATACAATTTTCACTATTCATTTTAGTAAAATATTAATTATGGATTATTATAAATTTTAAATTATTATAATAAAAAATATGGAATAATTTTTTTCAAAATTCATTTCACATAATTGAAAAATTTTAATTCAATATTATTCTTCCAGATATAATGAGAAAGTGAATTTTTATTGAAAAATGTTAAAATATTTATGATATTTTTATATCAAAATTCAATATGAAAATTATTCAATTGAAATAAATTTAATTAAATGATATAAAATTTAAATAATGTTACATTAAAACCAATTAAAAATACAATTTATCATTATAGATTATTAAAATTGAATGACTGTTTATAATTAATATTCAGTATTTTTCATTGTTCATTGTTCATCCAAAAATGAAAATTATTAGAAAAAAACACCAAAATTCCCCATATGATAATTTTGATATATTGAATTCTAATCTTAATTTTATTTTTATTTTTTAAAAAATCTATAAGTGTCAGAAATTAACTTTAAAATTTTTGTTCAAAGTACAACTAATCCATCTTTTATAAAGAAATATAGTTTAAAAAACATTTATTTTTCTTTTAAATGATTCTTATTTTATTTGAAATCAATAGATAAATAATGAAATTTTGTAAATTATATATTTTAATTAGTTAGTTAATCCTATTCATACTATCAATTCTAAAGGATAGGTGATAATTTTCATATTAAATAATATTTTAATAATATTTTATTTTCGAAAAAACTCGGTCTTGTGTGTAATGAATGCTATCAAAGAAACTCATTATTTCACGTAATGCATGATAAACAATGTATTCAATGTATTACATGATATTGAATATATTTAATTTATTGGGAAATAAATATATCATAATGTCTTAGGGTGTTACAATATCATCTGTGATTGGTGTTCTGTGTCATATAAGCTATCGAATACAATATTATTATTTTATAATTTTAGGGTGTTACAAAAATGGTTTTTATGAAAAGTGTAAAAAAACTTGGAAGACACTAATATGTTTCTATAATCCAATTATCTATAATACTGCAAGAAAACCTTCTCATATGTTATACTATTCTGACTAGCATTGAGGACATAGGGTGTGCTTGTGGGGAGATTATTCCCTCATATCATAGTAAACAACAAAAATAAAAAACTATATATCATTCATAGTAGTAAATAATTAGACTGTGGAAATAATAAAGAAACTAAAATATAAGCATTAGGTAATAATGAATGAAGTGAAATAACGGCCTGAATATCCATGCCATACATGAAACATTGATCACCCACTGGTTCGATCATATATTAGAGTATATAGAGGAAACTGGAATAAAAGTACATGGCTCTACTAAAAACTCTGAACTGGACCACATACTTGGTATCTAAGAAACTTCTGATCTACTATAACCAAATCATAATAATCCATATTAGTGAAAATCATGTAACCATGGGCCTCATCCTTATCCATCAAACATCTATGATCAACCTGAATGAAGACATAAGGTATATATGCCTTCCAAGGTGTACATATTTGGGGTAAGAGAAAAAATACTAATAGGCCTCCTCTAATAGGGAACTAGTAATCTACTTCCATTAGTTCATGCTCATGAAAGTTGCTCAGCCTAGCTGAGACAAGACTGTAAAATATAAGGGCAATAGATAAATAGATAAATTGAAACCACATTTGATACCAATCATATGAAAAATACACCATCATGAATATATATATTTATATATATATATATATATCCTCATAAATATATATATGTGTGTGAAATAGAGAGAGTTATTAAGGGGGAAATTAAGACAAATCTATCACAACCAATCCTTGGAAATGTAATCTTGATCATCTAGACATCCTATAAAAAGAGAATTGTGTTTTATTTCATACCTCTTAAGCCATGAATAATTAGTCGATCCATGGGTTTCTAATATCAATCGATAGTACCTAAATTGGATAGTGTTAAAAAAGTCGCTGAATAAACTATGTCACCATAGCTGGATAAATGTTTTAGCCCTAGGTTCACCCATACTCACATCCAATCACTATAATAAAGGATTTCAGGTAAAAAATAGACATCCTATATATATTAAATGATATATTTATATAATGGTGGGACTAAAGGTACATGATAAATTAATCTATTTAAAACAATTATCAATCATTAAATAATTCCACATATCCCATGAGCCCATATAAGGTATTCTCTAAGAAATCCAAGTATCACTCTCAAAGCAAGTCATGATTCCATTTAACCTATGTGGCTCTAAAATTAATTCCATATAAGTAACCCAAGTCTTTCACGTGGAATAATATAAATTCTTTTGACTTTTGAATCATTCCAAGGAATTCTATAATAAGAACCCAAGTATCACTCAAGGAAAAACATAATTACATCTACCCTATGAGTCTATCCAAGGAATACCTACATGGGAATCCAACTATCACTCAAGGAATATATAAACAACTTTCATTATGAGTTTTTACAAGGAACTCCATATAAGGAAGTAAAGTACCAACCAAGGTATACAATAAACTAAATTACCTTTGATTCTATCAAAGGAATTCTTAAAAGGGAGTCCATGTATCACTCAAGGCATATATATACCACTCACCTAATGAGTTTTTCCAAGGTACTCCTACATGGGATTCCATGTGTCACTCAAGGAGTATATAAACCACTCACCCTATGAGATTATCACAATAATTCCACTATGATAATCCAGGTGTCTCTAATAGCATATACAAACCACTCTCTCTATGATTCTATTAATTTCATTCTTATAAAGGAATCCAAGTTCCAATCAGGGTGTAAATAATTAGTTAGATCCTAGGAAGTAACTATGGTAATCTAGAGGTATTGTGGTCAATCAAAATGGTCTCACAAGGTAGATTCAATAAAGTACCTATGCTAATCTTGGTAGTATTTTAGTTAATCAAAATGGTCTCACAAGGCATATCCCAGGAAGTACCTATAGGCATACTAAACATATATCATATCGCACCAAGATCATTGGTCCAAAAAAATAAAGCACCACTAGTTTCAAAGTTGTGGGAAAAATAACTAGGTTAATGCATAAAGAAGAAATTGAGGATGTGAAATCACCTTAACGCACCACTACTTCCAAAACATCTTAGCTCACATGTTTGGTACGGGTTCTAAGGTGAGACCAACTATCATCTCTACCCAAAACCCAAACTCACTAGCTTTGGGTTGGTCAAATGCCAAGGTTCCCATTGGACCCCGATGTCAAACCCTAGAAGAGTTATCCTACATTGGATCCTCAAAATAGTTATTTAATATGATGCATCCTATAAGGGGTCCTCAGAAATAAAATATATTGTGGAATACTACACGGGATCCTCTTGGTTGAAATATAAGCATAGGAATCCTATATGGAACACTTGAATATTATAGGTTATTGAGGCCTCCTATACTGGATCCTTGAAATAGTAAGTAAGGTAAGTAATTTTACTCAAGATCCTCTAAGTTGAAATTCATGTGGATGCATCCAACAAGTGATCCTAAAAAATAGTTGTTCTCATGGCCTCCTAGGCTAGAAGGGTACATCTCGCAAGGGATATTTCCTCAAAGTAAAATCTACATAAGTACTGGTAAAAAGAGATGACTCATGTTCCATCTCAAACCAAGGCCTCACACTTAGGAAATAAATAAAACTATTTACTATAGGAATAACTTTTCCATTATCATTCATTCACACAAAAACACATTTTAGGTGTCCAAAAATTTTCCTAAATGTTCCACCATCAAGATCTATGTGGGAAAATAATTAAAATGGAATAATCATACGTAAAATTCTATCTCTAAGGAATAAATTCATGAAAACCCATCCAAAGGGTCGAATGGGGGAGTACACGGCATGTATAACCTAGTACATTGTGGGTATTTTAGAAGACCCACCAAGGAATGGGTATCATTTTCATATGGAATGTAATTGCAATATACACAAAGTTTAAGAAAACATACATGACATATACCCTATTAAGGTTACATTCCCATGTACCTCATATGGCTTGACCATGTGTTTTATCCTATTCATGTCCTTCTACATGGCATGTGACTTACTGAGGGTCTTTCCATATTCTTTACATGGTCATGTGCCCCTATACGGGCTATTTGGCTAGGTACTCAACTATATTTCCTATCACCAGTACATGGAATGTATAATAAGTACATTGTCTGTACTTCTGAAAATTGAAATTCCCCAAATATGAATAAAACATGATGTGTGTTCTTGAACTACACACCATTGGATTGTGATTTACTGAATGTGAACCCCTGCAATCGACCCGAACTACCATTTTTTTCCAAAAAAATCCATATATAAACCCTCAAGGGTCGTAAGACATCATAAAAGGACTCTAAAACTAATAAGAATTAAATACATAGATATTTATGACATAAACTTACAAATGGACTACCCTTGGACAAAAAACACTGAATCGTCACTCAATTATACGATCCTCGAATGCCGCATGACAATATGTCTCCTCTAAAGCATTGTAATAGAAGCACTATCCAACTTTCTCTCTCTCTCCTTCTCCATATGCTCTATCATTCACAGTGAAGGAATCCCATTGTGGGTATGTGTGAAAATCCTAGGGATAAAACGGGGAAAAGAAAATTTGAAAAATAATTAGAATAATAGAAAAGAAAAAGAAAAGGGGATTTGGGCCTAGCCCTAACACCTATTATGATTTTATTCCTAGATTAGGTAAACATCACATTATGAACCCAAAAATAGTGATAGAATCTCAATCTGACACTCTGGTACAAGATAATTAATATTTAATTAAATATATATTAAATATTAATTATACCATAAATTTTAAAATGGTTTCAAATTCCACTAAACTCCTATCATAGGGTAAATAAATTATTTTGGGACCAACTAGTGGTCTGAAAAATTATTTGATATAATCTTCTAGGGGAAAATTATCCTTTTATCCCTTATAAGCATCTGAAAAAAAACTCAAATTTTCATTTTGGGAAATCATGGGTCCTTATAATATAACCACCAAAAAGCTTCTCATCCAAATGAAAACATGGGGGTGAAATACATCCATGCATTCATCCCAATTATCTTCCCAACTACCATATCTTCACCATCCAATGACCAACCTCATAGCATTTGTAAATCATCCATCAAGGTAGATGTTTAATTTTGATCAATATGATACTACCCACTATATGAATACACTTATAATCATCCAAAAACTGCACTCAAGCTTAGTGTTCTATGCTCTATCCATCACTGGATATAAATACAAGTATGTCCAAACTACTCAAATCAGAGCGCTAACATGAAAAAAACATTGCATGTTACCACTTCCTGATAATTCATTCCATAAAGACACTGGATCTCAACTGAAAAAGAGGTTCCCAACCATTTAGCAACCAATGGTGAACTCCCCACAATATTTATCACCATATAACACTCCTAAAGCACAACCTCATCAAATTCCATCATCAAAATAGAAATGATACTTTCATGGAAAATAAGCATAGTGTATAATCGATTCTATATTAATGTACTTCAGGTAATGTCAATATATACATAATTATCAAATCTAAATTAGTATTGCACAAAGATTCTGATGATAATATTTTATTTCTCTATCTGATCCATACTCAAAATATAATAGGCTATAAATTCCTTTTACCAGCTCTTGACACCATGTCTCCTAATAATTCATGTACATTTCTAACCATGAGATAATATCCACATGGCACATGATTCATCCTTAATGCCGATTCTACCACATAGTTATATTTACCTTTTTATCACAAAAAATTGGTAATCTATCCCAAAACATTTATTGAAAAAAATAAATCCTCATCTCACACATGACCACCCATCTATTGATGATTTAAATAGCACCATGCACAACTTATGTGTAAATATTTCTATTTCACATATATTAGTAGGTGTACACACCCTTACAACCTAATAATCACCCAAATCATACTCCTTTGATTAGTCTACTACTCAATCCAAGCTTCCCATTCTATATGGAATGTCAGTCTCATTAACCCAAATTTTCCCTTGGAACTCCACTTCAAAAATAAAGCACTCCACTTGAGAAATGATTTATTCAATGACCACCAATCACCTAAAATCATTTTTTGAAATTAAATAATCAAATTCATATTTTCTTATTAATAGGGCCATGAACCTGAGCAATCCAGCCCATCAAATCCATTCTCAAAACACAATATCCCTAGTTCATTTCAATAAAACTGATGGCATAAACATTCCTATATCGCAAAACCTGAGCACCTACCGTGTATCAATATCAACAAAAATTTATAACCAAGTTCATTTCATAAAAATGAATTCATAAACCCAAGAATCTCCCCCTTATATGTTGTCCTTGATCAAACCAAAACATCACCCTACCAGGTTATGAGTGAAAACTAATGGTCTTTATGTTTCCCAACTAGAATTTCTGATATAGTCTCATAAATAAGTCACTGGTTCTAAAGAAACTAGACCAAAGTTATAACCTTTCAACAAGTTCACTACCCATAGGTCATCATCTTGATGCCCATCTCAACAAAGCAAATATTTCATGCCTATAAACCCTCTGGATGGGAGGTCAGGAACCACAATGACCTATGAGGGTAAAACTGTCATCATGGTTTCAATTATACAGGTTGAAAATTTCCATGTTATAGAGGAGAGAACTCCATATATTATAATTAGAAACTCAATTAATCTATACACTTCTATAAAGACCTTGTTAATGAAAATATTTTAATGGAATCACCTACCAATCATTATCTTATTAGGGACCTGATCCTCACTGAGCATCCTCATAAGACACTATCCCCTTGAGCATTATGATATGAATGTAAAGAAATATATCAAACTAATCTTCACTATTATTCTATATATAGTAATTCCCCCTCATGGTCCTCATTTTCTATAAAAATTCAGGTACCTATCAGATTCACAAAAGGGGATCTGACTATAAAATCATAACGAAGGTATCAAATTCCAATGTCGGCATATGAGGGTTAATAATACTCACACGGTTTAGTTAAGTATAATTTCATTCCATGATATATGGGAAAAATTTATAGGTTATCGCTGACACCTTCAATAATTGAACCTAATAAACAACTCCCTATAATAGTCCACCACATGGGCATCACATGCTCTATTGACCTAGTAGGGAAACTGCACCTCCCACACATGAGGAGCAATTCATCAGCCTCAGATTCAAACATCTCACCATAGATTCAAATGACTATACATCATAATGAAATATATATATATATATATATATATATAATTCACATAAATTGAGTATAATAACACCAATACCTATATGGGAAAACAACATTTAGGTTGTTTTTCAACTATTTAAATAATTGGCCTCTATATTTAGTAAAAGCACACCCTAGTTGGGATATAACATGTGGACCCTACATTCCAAATATGATATATGAGATGCCTATTACCTTTACCAACCAATATTCAACATTAGTCATTATCCTCTCTCTAATGGTACAAGTTCCAAAAATCAATAATAAACCATAAACTCCACATAACATGTGTGTCTCTCATTGTGAAAATAATATACAACTGTAACATCATAGGTAATAATAGAAATCAAAAATCCCTTGGAACCAAGTATTCTTATGGGAACTAGTTTTCTCATGTACTATCCTAATATACATCAGATGTTTTGACACATTCCTAATAGTCCTTTCTACCATATCCCAAAGAGTGTTACAATAAGAAAGGAACTACTCTGATGCCACATTGTAACATCCTAACCTCGAATACCCTAAAATGGTTCCCCAATCCATTTCACTACATTGCCTCAATCATTCCTCACCATATACCGTCAGTTACCAATAAGCATGGAATGAGAATGGTTTGTCTGTGGGGAGATTACTCCCTCATATCAGAGTAAGAAATAGTGAAAATTATAAATTATAATATGTAAAACTAAATAATCAGAGTGTGGCAGTAATAAATAACATAAAATAAAATCATTTTTTCATAATAAATGAAATAAAATAGAGGCTCAAACGTCCATGTCATATATACAACACTGATCTCCCACTAGGTTGGTCACATATGGGGGTACATACAGAAAACTAGAATAGAAGTACATGGATCTTCTACTAACTCTGATCCAAACCACTTACCTAGCCTAAAAAACCCAACCAAGTTGCTTCATCTGAATCATAATTATCCACATGAGTATCTCCTCTCAATCAAACATCTTTGTGACTAAACCATAATAATCACGCATTTCTTCTCAACCATAAAGAATACATACGGTCTACATGCTCATAATGGTGCATGTATAGGGGGTGAGAAACAAATCTCATTATTACACCTCAAATTGTGAACTTATAAAGTTTTTTTTATTAGTGAATTCTCGTGAAATATCATCATCATAGTTGATACTTGACTGGAAAATATAAATTAGAAGATAAATAGATAAATTAATACCATAGTTTATCCCTGGTTTTGTGTCCCAGTCAACTAGACAACGCACCATCATGTATTCGTGTGTGTGTGTATATTTGCCCATAAATATATGTGTGTCTGTGAGTGAGTAGGGTGAAAAAATGGTATAAATCAATAATAGCCAATCCATGTATTTGTAATCCTGATCACCAAGATATCCTATGAAAAAGGAATTGATCTTGATTTTGAACCACTTAAGCCATGTATAATTAGACGATCCTTGGGTTTGTAATCCTGATCTATAATACTTTCTTCATCCATTATCTTAAATCTATCTAGGAAATCTATTTCACCACACTCAGATACATATCTTAGCCCTAGGTTTACCCATACTAGTCTCCAACCACTATAAGGAAGGATTCTAGGTAAATACTGGAAATATTGTAGATATGGAACTCTTGATTTATATAAAACTGATTCCTATGGTATGCAACAAAGGAATATATGTATAAAGATCATCAAACATTAAATAATTTCATGTATCCCATGATCCCATCCAAGGAATTCTACAAGGATTCCACGTATCACTCAAGGAATTTCATAATTCCCTTGGACCTATCAACCTATCGAAGTCATTAGATATAGGGAACCAAAATGTCACCCACAATATAATAAAATTTTAGTTAACTTGTGATCCTATCGATGGAAATTTGTAATAGCAACCCATCTTTTGCTCATGACATAACATAATCACATACTCCATATGTGTCCATCCAAGGAATTCCTACATGGTAATCCAAGTATCACTCATGGAATATATAAACCACTTACCCTATAAGTCCATCCAAGGCATTCCATATAAGAAAATAGAGTATCACTCAAGGCGTAATATCCACCACTCCCACTATGAGTATGTCCAAGGAATTCCTACATGGGAATCCAAGTATCATTCAAGGTTTATATAAACTATTTCCCCTATGATTACATCCAAGGAACTCTTATATATAAATCCATGTGTCACTCATGGAATATGTAAACCACTTACCCTATGAGTCTGTCCAAGGAATTATTCCATTGGAATCCAAGTATCACTCAAGGCATATATAAACCACTAACTATTATTCAATAAATTTAATTTCTATATTGGAATCCATCTATCACTTAGGGAATATATAATTAGTTGGATTCTTGGAATCACATAAGGGCATCTTGATGGTATAATAGTCAGTCAAATCAAGATCATATTCTGGATCCTAGTAAATACCTCTAGGCATCCCATTTATATATCATGTTGTTCCAGGTTCATCACACAAATACCAGGAAGCACGTATTTTATCATAGTTATATCATTAGTAACTAGGTGAATGAATAAATAAGAGAGTGAAGATTGTTGAATGCCTAAACCCACCACTAATTCCACATCCTATCATTTAACCAGTTCAGTATGGGTTCTAATGTGACAATTACTACAATCACTACCCAAACCCCCAATCCACTATATTATGGTCATTCAAATGTTGGTTTACTTGTTAGGTCCCCTAAGTAAAAACATAGGAGATAAATCCTACATGGGATCCTCAGAATCCATATGTAATTGTATGCCACATACATGGGATCCTTAGAAAGAGAATTTATAGAGGCATCCTATAAATGATCCTATTGTTTGAAAAAAAATAAGATTAATTCTATAGGGTATCTATGGAATCCCACCTTTATATTACATTACTTTATATTACATTGTATAAATATAAGATCTTTTAAAGTTTAGTTTTTGGAAAAAGGTACATAATACATGAAAAGTTAAAACATTATTCTGTTACACTTAAAAGGATTCATTAAGGTTATTCCTAATTACATTTATTGAATCTCATAACCTAGTGAAATACATCACAAAATTATTAGCATAAGTCCTGGTAATGGGAAACAAGGGAATCAATTTACTTGTGACCTTAAGGAATATCACTAAGAACTTGAGGAAATACATAAATAAATGAGAACGAGGAATATAAGAATAATAAAAACAAGAATAATAACTTGGAAATGTGGCTACAACATTTAATTGATTCATTAATATGAATATCACCAATATTTATCATCGAGGTATCATAAAATTACCAAGGTTAGTCACCATGGTATCGTAACACATGTCATCTCTAGAGATTAAATTATTTACTGAATGAATTAGAGAACTATCACGGAACACCAATAATATGTATTAATTAATTTGATCCACATATATCATAATAAAACATTTTGTAAATAATCCATGGAGAATAAAATAATTGGTTTTCATACTAATATCATAGCGTATTAAAAAAAATCTTAAAGACAGGATATTTATGTCATTATTAACCCATGAAAAATGAAGGTGGGTATCATGTATGTTAATCCCATACTAAAATATATCATTTTACATCAAGTTTAGTACCTCTATAAATTAATGTTTTTTCAATATTCACAATATAAAATAAGATAATTTCTAGAGAAAAATAGAGAAATTTTGAGAAGAAGATTCTACAACATAAAGAGTATGAAACATTGATTAAGAAAACATTAAAAAGAGAAGAGAAAAGGGTCTCACATTAATAAAATAATATAAATATAGTAAAGGGATATAATAAAAAGAATAGAATATCATATCTTATAAATTTTAAAGACATACCACATAAAAAGTGAACATCAAAGGAAAAGAGAAGTGGAGATTTCCCTTACCCTGAACAGTAACTCCTAAAACATGATGAATGGGACCTTGGGGGATTGATGAAACCATTGGAGGAATAATTGGGAGGTAAAAATATACGATATTAGTGATGATTTAAATATTAATAAAAGATAATGGAGAAATATGAGGGTATTTATAGAAAAATTGGAGGATTTGTTTATTAATTTCCTTGGACATCTAGGTAGTGGTAAATTCAAAACCATAGTCTTGACCATCGTATTTTCCCATGTTATTGGACATATGGGGATCCAATTATATTATTTTAATATGCAAGAGTCTACCATAATTTTATATTACATAATATATCATTATGATGTCATTATTTGAACTAAAAACAGAAAAGTGTAATTTTACTATTCACCAAAAAACAAAATATTTTATAAAATTATCATAAATTCACTATAACCTAATATTAACATGATGATTTAAAAAATGATGTTTTTTTAACATAATAATTCTCTAAATATGATAAATTTAACTTTTAAATATAAAAATCTTTATTTATTAAAATTAATAGCAAATATAAAATGAATAGTAAAATTTCTGACACTTGAAAAAAATAAAATTATTTTATCATTTAGGTTTAAATAAGAGTGTTTTAATCATACAAATTTATTAAAATAAACACTATTAATATAACTTTAGTTTATTTTAACAAAAATATCTTTTCTAAAAATTAAAATTTCTATCTGAAAAATCAATTTATCATATTCATCATATTTTTATATTAAGAAAAACTATTCTCAAAATGGAATTCATAAAGCAAAAAATTTATTTATACCAAGAGATTATACATTTATGTAACTAAGGACTCAATACATACCCCTTTATAACACCCACATACAACCTATGGGTGAGGTGTGAAATGGTGATATATTCTTTGGGTTGCTAGGATAACATTTCCTAGGTGGTAATTTCCACTAACATGAACTTCTCTTATAGTCGATTTCATTAAAGCCTCATTTATGAAGCTCAAATTGGGATTGGTCAAGAGATAAGACCAATGACACTACATCCCTTACATGATCTGACAAATGGGATTCGAATAGGACAACTCTACTAGTTGAGGCCATCATTGTTTTATTATTCATTAATTAACTATTATCATTTCAATTTATAACACTAATTGTAACATTAAAATTATTTTTTGTGAGTATAGTTTCCAACTATAATGTTGACCAATTTTCATATAAAATTGTAAACCTAATTTTCACATTTCAAAATATACACCCTTAATTATTAGAGATATATTTATTTTTATAAAATAATATAACAAACATTTTTAGGAAACAATTATCATTCAAAATGTTCATGTCATTTCATTAATTCCCCCTTAATAAATTTATCCCTCAAAATTTCAACTTATTTTGCAGTTTAGAAGAGATGTGGTCAATTATATCTCATTATTTCATCTATTTCCTACATGGATTATTTATATTTTTGGTTCCTCCAAAGTACATTAATGTGTAGAATACCTTTTGTGTATAACCTTGTCTCTATGGTCCCATATCTTGATTAGTTCCTCCTCATAAAAGAGATCATGGTCCATTTGAACCACATTAGGACTTAATAGATGAGAAGGGTCAGGTCTGTGATTCCTCATGAGAGATACTCGGAAAACATCATGAACTTTAGCTAGATTTGGAGAAAGTACAAGATGATATGCCACTACTTCAATGAGATCAGGGATTTCATAGGGTCTAATGTACTTGGGACTAAGCATCCCATTCTTCCCAAACTGCATGACTCTCTTCCAATTTGAAATTTGAAGGAAAACATTATCTCCAACATCAAACTCCAAGTCCCTTCCACATTTTTTAGCATAGCTCTTCTTCCAACTCTAAGCATCCTTCATGTGCTGTTGGATGGCATGAAACTTTTTTGTCATCTCTTGCACAATAATAGGTCCAAGAATATTTCTCTCACCATTTTTTTCCCAAAAATTATTAGTTATATATTCCTTCCCATATAGAGCTCCATAGGGTTACATTTTAATACTTTAATGGAATCAATTGTTGTATGAGAACTAAAATAATGTGATATTAGGATCTCATCTAAATTTAAATTCCATTTATCATGTTCTCTTCATGTCATTGATTTTTTGAATCGACCTTTGAAATTGGCTATCAGTTTGGGGGTGATACGTCATTCTAAAATTCAATTAAATATTCAGATCATGCTGAATACTTCTATATATTTTTCATTCAAACCTTATATAACGATCAGAAATTATTGAAATTGTAACTCCATGCATCCTTACTACTTCATTTATTTATATCTTGGAGAGTTTTTCAAGAGGGAAATTTTCCCAAATGGAGATAAAATGGGTAGTCTTGGTAAGAGGGTCCACTATAACCCATATTATATTGTTTCCTTTGGAGGTTTTTGGGAGACTAGTGAAAAATACCAGAGTAATATTATCACACTTCCATACCGGATACTAACTCTCTTCCTTCACTTTATGAAACACAAGACATCTTTTAGTGTAGTCAGAAGTCTCCCTTTTCATGTTATCCCATAAATAATGATCCTGAAGGTCCCTATACATTATAGTCCTTCCAAGATATATAGAGAATGTTTATATATGGGCTTCATCAATCAGATACTTCCTTATTTTTGGAATATATGGAAAAAAATACTTGTACTAAATTTTATTACACCTTATTGATCAATATTGAGCTTAGGAAACCTCCACTTCTTCACAGCTTCTAACTTCTTCTGTAAAAAAGGGTCTTCTCTTTGATATTTCGTGATCTTATGTTATAATAATGGATTAAAAATCATTTGTGATAGGGTTGATGATGTCCCTTACCTTACGATTCCCATGTCCAATTTTACTAGGTCCATGATTAATGGATCTCCTTGAATCCTCGTCATTGACAACACAATAGGGTCTCTCATACATAATGCATTAGTGAATTTTATTCCCTTTCAATTTGATAATTAAAATGAAAAATCATAGTCTTTAAGAAGTTCCAACCATCTCCTATATCTCTTGTTCAATTCCTTTTTCATGAAAATATACTCCATGCTTTATTTTCTCTATATATATCACATTTCTCCCTGTAATTATAGTTCCACCATATCTTTAGAAAAAAAAACCGCAGCTAGCTCAAGTTAATGTGTAGGATAATTCTACTCATGAGGCTTCAACTGTAGAGATTCATATATAATAACCTTTTCATTTTTCACGAGAACACACCCAAGAAATTTAAAATATGCATCAGTAAAAATAATGAATCCTTCTCTAATAGAGGGTAGAGATAACACGGGTGTAATTACCAATCCTTTCATAAGCACTTAAAAACATTTTTTACACTTTTTCAGATCAACATATACCCTCTTTTGAGTTAACATAGTTAGTGGATTAGAGAGTCATAAAATAGATTTTTCCAACCACCTATAATATCCTGCCAAACCAAGGAAACTGTGAATCTTAGTGACTATTATAGGATGAGGTTACTTCTCCACAACCTTTGTCTTTGTAGAGGCAACTAAGATTCCTTCATTGGTTACAATGTTCCCCCTTAAAGTAGCTTATTGTTACCAAAATTCACATTTTCTAAACATTCAAAATAACTTATCTTTCATTATAGTTTGAAATATAACCCTTATATAATCCTCACACTCTTAATGATTTTCAATATATCATATTATCATCAACAGAATCAACCACAATGTTATCAAGGTAGTCCTTAAATACACTTTTCATCAAATCCATAAAAATAACAAGAGAATTTGTAAAGTTGATGGTCATAACAATAAACTCATAATGGACATATCATGATCGAAAGGTGGTCTTTGGAACATCTTCTTTCTTCACCTTAAATTGATGATAACCAAATCGAAGATCAATATTTGAGATGAATTGAGACCCATGAATATTGTTAAATAAATCATCAATTCACGGAAGAGGATTTTGGTTATTCATTATGTTCCCATTATGTACACTCAAATCAAAGCATATACTCATTGATACATCCTTCTTCTTCATAAAGAGAATAGGTTCTCCCCACAGAGACACACTTGGTCAGAGAAACCCCTTCTCCAAAACATCCTGGAGTTGTTTCTTTAATTCATTCAGCTCAACATTTTCCATTCTACATAAGGTCATTGAAATAAACTTGGAACCAGGCATGAAATCAATTGATAACTCTACCTCTCTTTTTGGGCTTGGTATAATTATATCCTCATGAAATACATCAATTTATTCTAAAATGATGTGGACCTTTTCTATTCATATACATTCATTTCCTTATTTACTTCACTGATTATTTCCATAAATAGGGCAACAGTAGGTGCTTCTAGACAAATCATAGGTTGATATAACTCTATTTTGAATATAACTATAGGTTTTCCATTCAAGAATACTAATATTTCCATAATTCTAAAGTTGATTTTATAATTATACATTGAGAGTCAGTCTATCCCTATTATATAGTCAAATTCCATCATGGGAATGACTACTATATTTGTGATGAGATTATGTTTTCCATAGTAAATACTAGATTTTATATACACTTTTGATGCTTGGATAACCCCTCTAGGATTATTGATTGAATTCTCTAATTCTATTTGTCTAAGAATTTATTATATATTATTTAAAAATATGGAGGCAATAAAGGAATTCTTAGAACAAGAATAAAAAAAAGTACTTGATATCTTTGATAAAACAAAGAGAGTAACTTCTACCACATCACTTTGAGCTTAAAATTCGTCTATTGTGATTAAAAAATCCTAAAATTGCACCATTTTACTGTGTTAATGTTGATGGTGATTCCCCTCCACTATCTTTAAATTATGATAGTAATTGGAAATTTTTCCAAACTATCTACACATGAAGTGTTGGACTTTAGGTAGGGAATGCACCATTATCCCTTTTTTTATTAGTACAGATAAGTAGACGCTTCACATCACTATGACAGCTCCGAGAAATATGGCATTCTTTTCCACACTTATAACATTTCACACTCCTAAATACGTAGTTCCTCGAATGTTTCTTACCTCATTTTTTTACTTTGGAATGTTTCACTTGCTCTCCTCCTCCTCCACGATCAAATATACTCCCCAAGTTTGTATTGAAACATATATTTTTTTCATTTTATCTATGGGACCAACACAACTCTCCAAACTCCAGTTCAACTTTTATATAACTCCTCACGATCTCTTCATAGTTTTGATAGTTTTTATTGTTTATATTTGTACATATATGTGGTCTTAAGCCACTAAAGAATCTATTAACCATTCCATTAGGGTCCTTGAAAATATAGAGTTATAACATGAAACTCTTGTGATGTTTCTCTCTTATCATTTCACATATTAATTTTCCTTCTACATTATCTCTATGACTTCCTTATCCATTTTTTTCATTGAACAGTGGAAAATATTTTTTGAAAAAGGATCCCCCAAAATCATCCACTTTATATCTTGAATCCAACCTCTTGGATTCATGTTTTTTAACAATTTCCAACATTTATTTGCTTCTCCATCAAATATGTATATATCCATGGTGATTTTCATTTATTCCGAACAATGTAGTACAGAAAAGATCATTTCTCTAGATCTTATCCACTATTCAGTAATAAATTGGTCAGTAGATCCATTGAAATAAGGTGATCATTGATGCATAAATAACTTAATGGAATGTTGTTCCCTTTGAGGGGGATTTATTCTCTCATCATTATTCATGTTTTTTCTCATAACATGAGTTAGTTGATTCAGCATCTGGATAATTTCTTCTGTTCCGACTTTTTTCGGAAGTCCGTCAATGTCTAGTCCATTGCGCTCACTATTTATGTAGTTTTTCTGATTTCTGCCATTTTATAAAAGAATAAATACTTATGAAAAACTTGTTTCAATTAATAATATTAATAAATCTAAAATAATTTCATGTCTTACAACATCATGCCTAAATTTTTTATTCTATAACAACAATTAAATTTTCTATTAATCATTCATAATAGTTCGCAAAAAGCATGTTATTAACCAGACATATCCCATTAGAGTGTCAAACTAGGTGTGCAGTAAGGCCCATTGTTCTGTACTAGGTTACACCAAGTTAGGAAAAATTCACCTTATCGATGTTTTTACCCCTAATAACATTTGTTTCAAAACCGTATCCACTTATTCATATCCACACATGGATTTCTTTTCACTGAAACCACTTATTTAATATCCCGCCAAAATACCCGGATGGATTCCTATAATTAAAATTTTACTTAAGGTTCTTCCAAAATTTTAAAATCATGATTCCCAAAAATAACTAAACCATCCTTTGATACAAACTATTTCATCCAACCTTGTTATTAAAAAAAATTACATTACATTGTACTAACAAAGGATCATTAAAAGTATAGTTTCTTGAAAAAAGTACATAATACATGAAAATATAAAACATTCTCATATTCCACTTGAAATTATTATTAAAGTTTCATAATATGTACATTTATTTCATCTCATTCCCTCGGGACATACATCAAAAGAATGGGTGGTAATATGGCCTAGTAATGGAAAGCAAGGGAATCAGTTTACTTGTGACCTTGAGGAATATCAATATTAACATTACGAAAAACATAATAAAATGAGATATAGGGATATAATAATAATAATAATAACATTAATAATAACATGGAAATGTGGAAAAAAATTAATTGAGTGATTAATAAGTATATCACCATGGTTTATCACCGAGGTGTTATAAAATTACCTAGGTTATTCACCAAGGTATCATAAAACTTTTCATCTCTAAAGATTAAATTATCTACGCAATTCATTGGAGTGCTATCGAGGAGAAATATTAGAATTTATTAATTAATGTGAGTCACATATATCATAATAAATAATTTCATAAATAACCTATATAGAATAAAATAAATGGGCTTCATATAAAAATCACGGTGTTTTAAAAAATGCATAAAAACAAAATCTTTATGTCATTATTAACCCACAAAAAAGAAAGGTGGGTTTCATGTATGCTAATCCCAGAATAAAAATTCTAATTATTATATTTATTTGAATAACACAATAAAATAAAGTGGTTTGTGTATTCACAAAATAAAATTAGATAATTTCTTGAGAAAAGGTGAGAAATATTTAGAAGAAAATTGTGCAGCATAAAGGGAAGGAAACATGGATTTAGAAAATAATAAAAATAGTGGGGACAAGGGTATTCCATTAATAAAGGACATAAAATAATGTGAAGGGATAGAATAAAATTTATTTAAGATCATACCATGGAAATTTGAAATATATACCACATAGAAAGGGAACTTCAAAGGAAAACAGAAGTGGAGATTTACCTTACCTTGAAAAGTGACTCTTAAAACTCAATGATTTGGACCATTGGGGGCCTGAGGACACATTTGGAGGACTCCTTGGGATGTAAAAATATAATATATGAGTTTATTATTAATTTTGAATGAATGATAAAGGATAATTAAGTTGTTATTTATATTTATTAAAATCAGCATAAAAATCATCCATATGTGGTGGTGATGAAAAACAAAACTCATCATGTCATAGAGATGATAAATCATAAAAATAAATGAATGATGCTCCTATTTACAACAAAATTTATATGGATATTAAAAATTGGTCTTACCAAAAACATAATAACATTTTAGTATATTAGTTATAATGATTTTATTATATCATTATGGTTGTGATATTTTTGATGGATGAAGAAGATGAAATAAACTTGAAATAACTCTAGTAAACCTTATACCACCTATTTTGATATGTCCATTTTTCATTGATCTTATGGCATTTTAAGGATATTCCTATGGTCACTCCATGTGATTAAATAATTTTCAAGGTAATTTCATATAGGAAATTGGTCGTAGTTTTGATAGAAAACATAAATCATTTTTTCCATTGGAAATCAAATATTGAGTTCTTTTTAAAAGAAAAAATCAATTCTATTTTCATACTTTTTATATCTCTAAGGGTCATGAGAGTAGTTTTAAAAATTATAAGTAGTACATAAATGAACTTTGCATTATTATATCAAAAATTTACCTTCCTCTTGAGTTAATAGAAGATTTTTATCATATTTAATTACTTAAAAACAATTTTTTTAACATTAATTACCATTTAAGAACATTTTCTGGACAATTCACAAAATGGGACGTTAAATATATTAAGATAATAATTTGATTCAAAATAAAAAACATAAATAATAACTTTTATTTCAAAAATTTCTATAAATTGTTTTTGAAATACACTAAATCGTCTAAATATTATCACTTTTCCTTTCTTAAATATCATTTGTATTATTTTACTTTTATTTTTATAAACGATGTGTTAACACGACCTAAGTGTTTTAGATAATTATATTATTTTTAAAAACATAAAATAAAATATAAGTAGTAATATGATGTATTCAAAATAATTATAGTTATCTAGTTTCATTTATAAAGTATATTTACTCAAATACTTACCCTGAAAACATATTAAAGATATTAAATTAGATAAAATTACTTTTTTTGTTAATATAATTTTATTAATATAAAAAGGGAAGTCCTAATCTTGTCTTGTGGATTCAAAATGAATCAATATTGACCATGGAAAAGGTGTTGGTTGAGAAATAATCATCCAACAATCTGGAGATAATATTCTTTGATCATATCACATTATTTGAACCCTAATTATCATGTTTTACCCTTTACCATGGTGAATATTTTTTTACCATTTATACTATTCATTATCAATAAAAATAAAATTGTCTGTATTTCCAAATTTTAATCTAATGATTCCAAATATGAAATCCATTTTTTAAAATAAAATTTCTAGAATTTATAAAAGATAATTTTCAAATGAGTAGAAAAATAGAATGGAAATCGATTTTTAGAAAAGTACCCTTTTAAGAATAACAAGGATTTTATTATACAATAATTTATAATGTTGTTTCACATATAATTATTTGAATTATGTTTTAAAACATGATTCTTTTTTCAATTTTCAACCAAATCCAAAATATAATGGAGCTCTTACGTTTCTAGATTCAATGAAAATAAATGAAAGTTTTAAAAAAATATGTATTTTCACTACTTACTAATGATCAATCATTTCATAAAAAGACATAATTTCCATAATAAAACTATTTAGAATTGATTTTTTCAAAAAAATTATTTTATTAAATAATTCTTCTTAAAATGGAATAATTTATTTATAATATCTACACCCAAAATGTGTAAAACGATTTTTAGGACAAAAATATATATTTCAATTCATAAAGTAAATTTATTTTCATTCATTACCTAGTGAAAACCATTATATGATTGAAATTTTATTTGATTAAATATTTTGTCCATACATTTCATCCGAATTATTTATCAGTAGTGATTTACATAATTTAATTACATAAAAACAAATTGTGTCCATGAACATTGTTTTCTGAAAAATATATCTTTTCCCTTCATGATATTTTATCTTCATTTATAAGCACTTGATAATAAATTTATTAATGATTTTTCATTTTATTATTGATAAAATTTCTACAAATATTTCATAATGTAGTTTCCCTTCTTCACACCTTCCAATTCAATGACTAGGTTATAATCATCATTTTCAAATAATAACATTTTAAAAATATATAGTAGTTCATATTAAGATCCATATTGAGTGTGGTACACAAAATCAAATATAATTTTATGTTTAGAGGAATATAAACTAAAATGTTTGTATTTTACACTATGTGTATGGTATAAGTTCATGTTGTAACTCTATTGAAGAGGAGACATCCCTGGTGCAGAAATCTCTTATTACATAAAGAGGAGGTAATTATGTATTAAAATCCAACAGGATTCCATGATATAGCATATGGTTTATGTTTTATAAGGTTTATTATCCTAGGAGAGTCTATGGAGGAAGTTAAATTCTGGCGATACTCATTTATCTAGTCAATTATAGGGAGTTATGCCGAAGTGCAGAAGTCTACACCGAACAAATTTATTGAACTAAAATTCTACACTATAGTGTAATATTATATGTCAAATTCATGACTTATTATAAGGGTTAATTTCATTTAATTTCAATTCTATCTATGATTTGGGGGTTTCCCATGCATTTTTTGAGGAAAGGGTGAGTTTTCATGATTTGGGTCAAACCGTGATCCCATTTCCAGATTTAAAAACCAAATTTGTTTCTTTTAAAAATCATTCATTTTTCAACATTTTTCACCAATTCTACTTCCAACATGGCCGCCCATAACCTATTAACAACATCATACAATTTGGAACCTTTAGAAATCCATAATCATGGTGGATTTTGGTTTTTATTTATGGAATTGGGAAAGCCCAAAATCCCATTCCACGTTTTAAAAGAAATTATTTAATATATTATTAAAAATTTATGATTTCTCAATGATTCCAACTCTCAAAAAAGCCCACAGACCACTGGCACACACCCATTCTCTTTTCCCCCTATTTTTAGCTCATATTCATCCTGAATTAGGGGAAAACGTCTTAAGATTTCTCAAATCGTCTAGATTTGAAGAGGTAACTTATTTCCTTCATTAATCATTCAAATTTTACTCTTTTACCCCATTTTAGTTCTCACTTAACATTATCAGTATTATTTGAACCTCACTTGCATTTTTGGCTGTCTGGAAATTCAGCTATTAGTGTATTTGGGGCAATTTCTTCAAGATCCATCAAGTAAGAGGGTCTCCTTCTTTCTTCCTCCCATTATCATAGGGTTTCTTCAATTTCTTCTTGAAGTTGATAATATCCGGCATGTGGGTATTTGATCCTAGGGTCTGATCATGGGTTTCTTGGTCTATTCATGTGGTTTTAGGCTTGATCTATGTCCCTTGTCGTGCAGCGGTGGTTCAGTTGAACTTTCGCAAAAAGATTCAAGGGTTTTGACACTTTTGGTAGGTTATTCCATGTGTAATCACTTCTAGATGAGTTATATTTGATAAATTTCTATTTTATCACACTTATCCTTCATTATCATTGCTGAATAATTTATATTTGGGTGCGTCTGTTAAAATAATGATTTTTCAGAACCAAGTTTGTGTTAAATTGGGTGTTTTACATGTCTATTCTATATTATGTGAATTGTGGTTGTTTTATAACTCATGTAATGGATTTATAAAAAACATTCAATGCGGAAAATTCTATTTTTGTGATTATGGGTATGCAAATAGTGTTTAAAGTGGGGTTATTAATGTGTTTTTTGTGAAAAACATTGTTAAATTTTGTGAAGTTATTCTATTGAAATTATAAAGGATTTATTGAGCGATGTAAGTGGTGAAAAAAATGTGTAGATAATTTTTTGAGTTGGTTATGAACATATCTAGTTGTTTTATGTGAAAATGGATTTTGGAAACATGTGAAAATGGTTTGAGAACAAAGGGGGAAACCTTGGTATCTATGAGGGCAGATATGTACTAGTACTCTAGTGATCTAGAGCAGTTTTCTCCCTATTTAACCGAAAAAAATGGATAATGAAAACACTAAAAAACATTATTTGTGATTATTGGGGACTATTAGGTTTTGGGAATGTCCCATAATAGTGGCTTGTATATGAGAACATATTTTTCTATGGTTACTTTACACCAAGGGACGAGGTACATGGGCCCCAACACTAACTAGTGCCCAGGGGTGTTCCTGAGATTAGTCCTCATTGAATATTTTGTATTTATATTTTTCATATTGTGGTTTTGGATGAAAAAGAGAATATATTACATGTTTTATTGAAGTTTTCTCACACAAGGAAAATTCCCTTTTAAAACATTTTACATTTAAAAGTTTCATTCTTTAGAAATTATTTCCACTACTTCTTGCTTATCAAAACTGGCATGCTCTTTATCCTGTATTTCTTACTCAATGGAATATATTGGTCATATAATATTGGCATAAGTATCACACCCTACTTACAAACCTTGGGTCTAAGTAAACTTGATCATGTTTGACATAGGTAAAGGCAAGGCCTTGGGTGATGGCGGTTCGGGTTATTAGTTCCCTTCTATGGTGTGGTGTTGTGGAGACAGCTTGTGGGTGATGACCCCTTATCGTGTGGAGTCCATGGGGATGTTTTGATTATAATTTTATGTTTATTTGGATATATTTTTTTTATTTTTAAACCAATTTATTCTATTTTGGATTTTTTTAAATCTTGTTTGGAAAGAATTTTTCTATTCGGTTTATCAATTGTTTTTTAAGTTTTATTTATCCATTATCAGGTAAATCATTCCCAAAAAAATCGTTGATACCTGGACACTTTTTCCAGTATGTGGGGATATGTAACGGCCTTAGTATCTTGTCATGGGATGGGTTTGGTTCCAGTTTTTATGGAGACCATATTATATTTATGACAAAATGGTATCAGAGGAGGTTAATTTTTTTGGATATATTCTTATTTTGGGATAAGTAGGGGTAAACAAGAGCTAGGACTATTGGGACTCAGATTTTAGGTCATGACTAGAGTTCTTGGACCTCAACTCTCTTGGAAGACCATGATTCAACATGGGACATTGGAATTTTTTGTTTGACTTCACATCCAGGTGAGACGTGTGGGTTGTAGAGTACATGTGGACATTGGGTGGGGGTGGGGAAGTTGTTTCTTATATCATTTTAATGTGTTTGGATTATTTATATTTGATGTTGTTGATGAAATTAACAAAAAAAATTACTAATTTTTGTTCTTCTGAATGTTTCCTTTTGTAGTAACATGCCTCCCCCAAAAAAGCATCTATGCACCCATAGGAGGAAGCTAGAGAGAGTTCTCCCACCCCTCTTTATTAGAGGCTAGTAGAGGCTGTGGTTTGGGTTGTCCAAGCTCTAGGACATGGACTGGCTCCTATTCCATATTCTGTTACAGAATATGAGACTAGTCCTAGGAAGTAAAATTCCCATGATTTCTATAAAAACAAGCCTCTTACTTTACGAGGTAGCATAGAACCCCAGGAAGCAGAGGAATGGATTGAAAGGATCCAACACATGTTCATGTTCTTCGAAACACCTGAGGTGGTAAGGGTGAAGTGTGCCTCTTTTCTATTAGAGGTTCCCAACCTACAAGAGGTGGGAATCGGTGCTTCAAACTGGAAATAATGTGCAGATGTGCTGGGGAGATTTCAAGGGCGTTTTCAATTAACAGTACTGACCTAAAGTCTTGGAATATGCTAGATCCTGAGATTTCATGGATCTTGTTCAGAGGGATCTTTATATGATGAAGTACACTAACCATTTCACTGATCTGGTTCAGTATTCTCCTTAAACAATTTCTAATGAGAAATCGAAGGCCCAGAGGATTGATAAAGGCTTACGACCAAAGTTATACTCCTTTTATTTCTTGTTTAAGCTGAGGACCTATGCTGAGGTGGTTGAATGGGAATGTATAGTTGAGATTGACCGAAAAGGGAGGGAGGGTTTCTCTGAGACATTATCATTAGTGGGAACTGGTGATCTTTGGTGAAGAAAATGATGTGAGAGGATTAGGTGAAGAAGGGATAGGTAGTTCAGACAACTCTTCTAGGAAGTTTTCATATGTGGCTTCTGATGCAAGATTCATCCTATGCCACCAGTGTGGGAGGTTGGGATTCATTCTGCCAGAATGCCCATTTTTTTGAATCCCTATTATCAATGTGGATTTATGGTTAACGTGTAGTTATTTTGTGGGGTGGCACTTCCACTTTAGAGTGGGGCAGGATCAGTGGCTTCAAGGGGAAGTCCAGCACAGTCAGAGCCGTTGAGGATGGGGGGACTCGATTTGGTGGCGAAGGTGTCAGGGCTGGGTTGTCTTCTAAGAATATCTAGTTCATTGAATAGCCACAAAATAGCAATAATTCTCATGAAGAGACTATTAATCTTCATGAAGTTGACCAAGAACCAGTAGGATCAGAGGCGGGATTGTCGAATGTTTGTGGTACCGTCTTTGTTTCATCTTCTATAGCTACATGAATTTTCAATTCCGGTTTATCTGTATCATTTATCTCTACCTGTATTGTTAAAATTCGTAATTTTCCAACTAATTTATTGTTTTTTGCGATGGATTTGGTGACGTTGTTGGGAATAAAGAAGGATTAGGATCGCAGGTGCCCATCGTGTGCGCTTTCTATGTCAGGGGTTGAGATGGAGTTGGACCTATTGGTCTTAGATATGGATCTATTTTGACATAATACATGGCATGGATTGGCTAGTACAGTTCTAGGCACACAACGATGGCTATAGGAGGCGAGTGAGTTTCATGGCACCTAATGGGAGTCGTCAAGTTTTTTTTGGGGAATGGGATCCTCGGTGGAGTCATGTGAGACCTCCACTCCTAGAGTTGGGAGATCTTGTTTTTTAGTTATCATACCTCATTATATATTATGATGTTCATTCTTATGATGGTGGACTACCTCATGTAGTGGACGAGTTTCCAGAGGTATTTTTGGATTATTTTTCAGGTTTTCCCCCTGAGTGGGATGTGGAGTTCTCGATTGATCTGGCATAGGGAACACAGCCGATATCCCTTCCATCATATTACATGGATCTCATGGAGCTTAGGGAATTAATGATACATTTGGATTTCATATAATACTAAGTATTCATTTTCCTGATCATCTCTCCTTGGGTCGCTCCTGTGTTGTTCGAGAAAAGGATGACAGATCCCTCTGGTTGTGCATTGATTACCGAAAGCTGAATAAGGATACAATCAAGAAGAAATATCATTTTTCTAGAATATATGTCTTGTTTGATCAGTTGAAGTGGGAAAAGTGGTTTTCTAAAATATAATTACATTCTGACTATCATCAACTCAGGGTGAAAGAGTAATATATCCCAAAGATAGCCTTCCAGAGCAGGTATAACCACTTCGAGTACTTGGTCATGCCCTTCGGACTAACCAATGCTCCAGTAGTCTTTATGGAACTCATGAATAGGGTTTTCCATTAGTATCTAGATTGCTTTGTTATGGTATTTTTGGATGACATCCTAGTTTATTCGGGATCCATGGAGGAACATGAGCATCATTAGTGAATTGTGTTAGGCACATTGCGAGATCATCACCTTTATGCAAAGTTGTCCAAGTGCACATTCTAGATTATGGAGCATAAGTTTTTAGAGAATGTGATCTCAGAGAAAAGAGTTTAAGTGGACCCTAAAAAGATATGTGCAATTATTTCATGGGAGAAGCTGAGGAATGTGTTTGAGATTAGGAGATTCCTCACCCTAGATGGATACTATAGGCAGTTTCTTCTGGATTTCTCCTAGCTTGCTTTTCCCATGACCGTGCTCACCCGGAAAGGGGTGAAGTTTGTATGGTGCCTAGAATGTTAGGTTACCTTTGAGGAGCTAAAGATCTCATTGACTACTACTGCAATTCTAATTTTTTCAGTGGCTAGAAAGGGGTATGTGGTTTATTGTGACACTTCAGGTATGGGTCTCAGGTGAGTGCTTATGCAAGATGATGATGTGGTGGAATATGGCTCTCACCAACATGGATTACACGAGAATAATTACCTAACGCGCGACTTGGAGTTATCATCTATGATGCATGATTTGAATACTTGGTGTCACTTCCTATTTGGGGAGAATTTTTCGGTCTACTCTGATCACAAAATCGGGGCCTATATCTTCTCGCAGAAGGACCTCAATCTGAGGTGGCACCATTGGATAGACTACTTCCGGGGGTTCAACTTCAACATCATCTATATCCCAGGATAGGGTAATGTGGGGGAAGATTATTTGAGTAGAAATGTACCAGTTCAAGCCTTAAATAAGTACAATGATTAGTGGACTTTGATGAGGCTCATTGCTCAGACGCATGTGGAGACAAAGAAGTATAGTGGAGGAGCATTCTTGGCGAGCGTTCAGTTGACTCCTTCTCTCTTGGAGTTAATTCAGAAGAAACAGCCTAGTGATGAGATTGTTCAGTGGTCGAACCTGTTTCTTTCTGGTGGGGTTATGTCTTCTGATTGTTTGTCATTTCATGAGGGAATCATATGCTTCAAGGGCGTTCAGTACTGTTGTTATCTCTGTGGAAGGTGGTGATGCAGGATAGCCACCTGTCTCAGTGGACTGTCCATCCTGGTGCCACAAAGTTTTTTTATGATGTTTGTTGGCAATTATGGTGTACAGGTATGATACGGGACATATCTAACTTCTTGTCGAGATGCTACACACGTTAGTAGGTGAAAGTGGAGCACCAAAGGCACTCTGGTTTTCTCAATCAATTACCCATTCCTACCTAGAAGTGGGATGAGATTTCCATAGACTTCATTGTTTCCTTACCTTTTACACCTCAGTGTAATAATTCCATTTGGGTGATGATTTATCATCTAACAAAATCATCCCACATTATTATGATCAACGATATAGCTAAAGTGGATGAGTTGGGTCATTTGTATCTTTAGGAGGTGGTAAGGCTCCATGGTGTGCTATCAGTAGTTGTCTCACATATAGTCCCCTATTTCACTTATCAGTTTTCTTAAGGCCTTCAAAAGGCTTTGGGGTCTGGGATTAAGATAATAATGGCATACCTTCTTCAAATGGATATTCAGATAGAGCAGGCGAATCAGATTTTGGAGGACATGCTCTGTGCATTTGTTCTGGAATTTAGAGGTTCCTAAGATATCCATTTGGGATTTTTTGAGTTTTCTTATCATAACAGCTACCAATCCTCAATTCTAATGGATCCTTTTGAGGCACTCTATGGTCGTCTTAGTCGGTCCCCCTATGTTGGGCGGAGGTAGGTGAGACCTCACTACTAGGGATGAGTCTGGTGCAGAAGATGTCTACGAAGGTCATGTTGGTTAGGAAATGTTTATTAATAGATCATAATCTCCATAAATCATTTGTTAACTAGAGGATTCAATAACTAGAGCTTTATGTGCACGATATGGTATTCTCGAACGTGGCCCCTCGTCTGGGCCATCATCAATTGGGAAAGCAAGGGAAGCTGACACCACGGTATATTACACCTTTTGAGATCATTTATTATATTGGAAGGGTGGAATACATGTTGGACTTACCTACTCTGTTGACATCCATCGTTGACGTCTTCCATGTCTCCTAGTTGAAGAAATACAAACCAGGTCTATCCAATGTACTGAATTGGGAGGAGTTTGATATAGAACCTAATTTGTTTGTTTTTAGTGGCCAGTGTGAATTTTTTATTCCAAAGATATGTTTCTTTAAATAATTTATATTCCATTGGTTTAGGTCCTTTGGTGGAATGAAAATTATGTCCACGAAATGTATGATCGGAAGATGTGGGTTGAGAAAGTGTACCCATTCTTGTTTACCGATCAAGATTTACGTTGAATTTCTGAGGCAGAAAGTCTTTCATGGTTGGGATAATTGTCACATCCAAGACGTATTTTAAAGTTACATAAAATTGTATTTCCATTCTTTCTTTGTTTTTGGGGTTTCCCATGCATTTTTTGAGTAAAGGGTGAGTTTTCCTGATTTGGACCAAACCGTGAGCCCATTTCCAGATTTAAAAACCAATTTTGTTTTTTTTATAACTCGTTAATTTTCAAAAAAAAATCACCCATTCCACTTCTAACATTACCTCCCCTAATCTATTAACACAACCATTTCAATTTGGACCCTTTTGGAATCCATAATCATGGTGAATTAGGGTTTTTATTTAAGTAATTGGACTAGCCTGGAATCCCATTTCGAGTTTTAAAAAAATGTTTATTTAATATCTTATTCGATTTTATGCATTTTCGGTGATTTAAACTCTCACCCAATACCAATAACCCATGATTCTCACCCATTCCCTATTCCCCCTCTTTGGATCTCATATGCATCACAAATTAGGGAAAAAAATCTAAAGATTTATCAAATCATTGGGATTTTAAGAGGTATCTTTTTTCCTTCATGAATCCTTAAATTTTTATTCTTTTCCCCCATTTTAGTTCTCACAATACATTCTCAGCCTTATTATAACCCCACTTTCATTTTTGGCAGTTTGGAAATTCGTCTATTGGAGTATTTGGGGTGATTTCTTCAAGGTCCCTCAAGTAAGTGGTTCTCCATCCTTCTTCCTCCCATTTATTTCGGATTTCTTCCATTTATTCTTGAAGAATATTATGACCATAAAGTGGGGATTCAAACCTAGGGTTTGATCTGGGGTTTCTTGGTGTATTAATATGGTTTTAGTTATGATCTATGTCCTTTGTGTTGCGGTGGTGGTGCAGTTGAACATTCGCACAAAGATTGAAGGGTTTTGACACTTGTGGTAGGTGAGTCTATGTGTAAGCACAACTATATGAGTTATCTTTTCATAATTTCTATTTTTATCACACATATCTTTCATTTCCTTACTATGAAATTTGGTTTTGGTGATGTTTGTTAAGAAAATGATTTTTAGGAACCAATTTTGTGTTAAATTGGTTGTTTTAAATGTCTTTTATATGTTATGCCAATTGGGGATGTTTTATAACTCATGTAATGGATTTATAGAAAATATAAGTGCATAAAATTCTGTTTCGGTGAATATGGGTATGTACATAGTGTTCAATGAGGGGTTCTTAATTTATTTTGTGTGCAAAACATTGTTAAATTTGGTGAAGTTATTCTATTGCAATTCAAAAATGTTTTTATTGAGCGACATAAGTGGTGAAAAGCATTTCTAGCCAATTTTTTGAGTTTATTATGACCAGAACTAATTTTTTTTATGTTATGAAATCATTTTATAACATTTAAAAATGGTTGGAGCATGAAGGGGGATACTAGGGTATCTTGGAGGGTGGATATGTACTAGTATGCTAGTGATCCAGAGCGATTTTATCCCTATTTCACTGAGAGAAATGGGTAACAACAACACTAAAAAACTATATTGATGATGATTGGGGACAACTAGGTTATGGTTATGTTCGTTAATAGTGGCTCGTGCATAAGAATAGATTTTTCTATGGTTACTTTACATCGAGGTACGAGGTACATGGGACTCGAGACTAACTAGTGCCTAGGGGAGTTCCCTAGATTGGTTTTCATTGAATCTTTTGTATTTATCTTTGGAATGTTGTGGTCTTTGATGGAAAATATAGTATCTTACATGTTTTATTTAAATTTACTCACTCATGGAAAATTCCATTTGAAAATTTTTTACATTTAAAATTTCATTCTTAAGAGATTATTTCCACCACTTCTTCGTTATCAAAAATGGCATGCTTTTTATTGTGTATTGATTACTCTGCAAAATCTCTTGGTGGTATACTATTGGTATTAGGCTTACACCCTACTTACACCCCTTGGGTGTAATTATACATGATCATGTTTGACACAGGTAAAGTCAAGGCCTTGGGTGATGGTGGTTTGGGTTGTTAGTTCCCTTCCATGGTGCGGTGTTTTGAAGATGACTTGTGGGTGATGACCCATTATCATGTGTAGTCCTTGGGGATATTTTGACGTGACTTTTATCTATATTTGGACCTATTGTTTTCTGTTTAAACCTAGTTATTCAGTTCATGATTTTTTTAACGCTTGTTTGGGGTGAAATTTTAGATTCAGTTTATCGATTGGTTTTCATGTTTTATGTATCCATACTCAGGTAGATCATTCCCAAACCAAAATCCATGACACCTGGGCACTTATTCCAACCCATGTGGATAAGTAAAATCCTTTAGGTCTTTTCATGGGCTAGGTTTGTTGTCGGTTTTGATGGGACCAGATTCGGTTCGTGACATTCTATGTCATAGTGAATGCATGTAGAGGATTACTATACCGTAAAAGAATACATAATATCTTAGTCAAGCAGTTTCTATCAACCTATAAGTTTGATCTAGAAACTCGATGAAGAATTCATGGCTCTAGAATTTAGGTCTTATATCATATTTTATGGTAATAATGATGACATTAATTTTTTTGGATACATATATCAATATAAATATTTTTATGTGATGTGAGATTAATATGACCCATTTTATTAGGTATTGAAGTCTTACAAAACATATCATTGTTATTTTAAGGAGTTTATTTCTACATAGTATAGAAAATACTAATAGAAAATGGGAAAAAACATATATTATTGAAAAAAATTATAGAGAGGAAAATGAATTGTTATGGTGAAACAAAAAAAAGAGAAATATCTTGGAACTCATTGAAGATATTTCTAAATGAAATGAAGAGGATGAGTTAACCATAGAACAATGAAAAAGACTAATTCGAAAACCATTCTAGAAATGAAGAAAGTTGATTACCTGACATGTCATGGAAATAAAATACATCCCAATATAACATTTATAGTAGGATTATAATGAAGAAAAATGAGCTCAAAGGGTCCCCTCTACATATTCAATGTAACTCATAACTGGTCATATTATTCTTAACCTATGATCCTAGGTATAGTCCATTTCTTAGATCTATGAGGCAAATGAGAGAACTATGAGGTAGTTCTCCTTGGGTGGTAGTGAACCAACCCAGAACCATTATAAGGGGAGTGACCAGAGGCATAGCCTAAACCCCACCAGCAAAGATATTTTTGGTTCAATTCATAAATATAATATCGATTGCATGCTTCATAGATTTGTATATAGTGGTAAACCAAGTAAAAACCTAGGTAACTTGTGTGATTTTATTTACATTATTCCAAGACTAAACTATTGAAGTGGGTAAATCTCAAGTTGATCAAACTCATGAAAAGGAAAAACATGTGATGTTTAATGGTCAAATAAATATTAAAAAGGTTATAAATATTATGTGACCTTTTATGTAAGAGGTAAAAATCTATAGGGAAATGAGAGTTTAAGGAAAATTGTTCAGTTTGGAAAAATAAAAAATACCCTAATCCACCCCCACCAAGGGTATATCTCACATAATCTCTTAGAGTGGCCAAAAATTGGTATCATAGTGAAGGTTTTTTTTAAATTGGATATGTTTTTACTCAAACATATTCTGGGGGTTTTGAAAGGAATGGAACCTAATGTGAAATCTCTATTATTTGATGGAAATAATTTCCCTCACCAGAAAAAAATAAGTTCATTGTATACTAGGTAGAATAAATTGGAGTTCCCCATGAAGTGTTGTTGGGTGAAATTCATATGTTAAATTGGAATGAAATAATCTTTTAGATAGATCAATGAAATTTGGATATTGATAAATGTACAAAATATGAATTAAGTGGTTCTTTAAAATAATATATTTATAAAAATATTTCTCACTATAATATTGTAAATGATGTGTGAATTATAATAGAAGATTAATTTTGAAAATAACATAATCCAAATAAAAACATCCTTATGTCAAGAGGACTAATAGAATTATTATAAGTCTAATATAATTCCATTTCATGGAACTATTTTTGAAAAAGGTGATATCTAGTTAAAGGTATCCAATTTCCAATAAAAATAAATTATCAATGATTAATATCATGAATATTTTTATCTATTTAATTATGTGACAAGAATGAATGTGTAGTCCATCACACTAAGAAATATTGGGACTGTTGATGATGAGGATGTCCTAAAGAGGTGAAAAGTGTAGGTTTTCTACTTTTCATAGAAGATGGATCAATGGTAAAATAAACAAAAACTTACTCTTAAAGAATCTAAATATATATAAATATGATCATTTTAAAATGATTTAATCTCAATTAGACATAATTAACATTTCAAAAAATACATGATTAGGTGGCCACTAACCTAAGGGGATAAATAACTCTCAAACTGAATAGTTTATGTATCTATACACTAGAGTGGAAAAACGCATATATTATGTCAAGGAGGATAGTACAAACTCAGAAGAAGTCAAAATATTGAATTCAAATAAGGAATTTCTAGTTTTATTCCTTTTATACATTTTTTATGAGAAATAAAGGCTTCAATAAAAAAAGTATTTTCCTTAAAGATTCTATTGAAAAATTGAATAATAAGATAAAGGAGAAACATGACATGATGGAAAAACTCTCACATTCATAGGAGGTTGATATTTCTAGTGGGAAGAATATCATTAAATAACTCAATGATAATATTTAATAAAAGGATAAGAAGAACCATACATTGTAAGAGGACTTGATATCAACAAATAAAGTGGTGGAACAATCTAGTTCTAAGAGTAATCCTAAACACAAATATGCTCTCCATTTATTATTTCATTACCCTTCAGTAGGTAATTATGAGAAGAAGAAAATATATGTCTCATCATAAGAAAAGTATGACATGATTTTCATATCATAAATGCCATATTTCATCATAAAATATGGTATTAGTTATGATGGGACCTCCCCAATACATTAGAAGAGTAAATCCTTAAGGACACCCAAGAAAAAGGAAAATGTGGTAGATACATGAAAAATATTTAAGAAAATACTTTAAAAGCGTAATGAAAACTAGATCAGTACTCCATGAAAATACAAAAACATGTTCTACTTTATATCATTCATGGACACATATCTTGTTTTTATTGTTAAGAACTAAAGTATATTAATTTTTTTGGATCTAGTGGGATATTTTTTTGACTAATTCATCATGCAGAGTAGAAAATTTAAGGTTTTGATTTCATGAATTCCTATCAGGTTAACTAAGACTCAACTAAAACTCTATAATATATTTAGTAGAGATTAATTAGTGAACTCAATATAAATAAAATGAAAAATTACACCAATTGAGTAAGAGACTTCAAACCTATACATGGATGAATAATTTTTTGAAACTGATGTGAAGGGAGGCTTTGAAACTATCTCTAAACCTCATTCCTTAAAGAAAAATAAGAATAGAGGATGGAGTTAAGAAAAGAGCACGCCAGTTTCTAAAACTAAAAAGGAATATGTGAATGTAATATCCCAAGGCATTGTATATCATGAAATGAATAATAATAATTTTACATGTGGTGTGAGATTTCAAGTATTTTTATGGAATAAATATTAAAATATAGTGGGAAAAAAAATCATTGGGGGTAAATATATTCAAGTAAAAATAGGTTGTGCTTTGGGTTTCAAATAAGAGGAAAAACTCACACAATTAGATAATACATTTTATTTCATTAAATCTAATTGAAATACTAAAATTTATTTTAAGATAAAAAATAATGTGAAAATAGTGGTCCATCGTGACTCTTCATCCCCCTAAACATGAGTAGAAAAAATGGACCTCTCCTAAAATATTTTAAATGATTCTAACTTATTTTAAGTGGTGTAGAATTTTGGGGGAGAACCCATACATGGGATAAATGTGATATAAAAATACATTATCTAAACCCAAATACATAACTTTTATAACTTGGAATATGCATATAAAAATTAAATTTGAAAAAATTTGAATAACTTTTATAATATCAATCCTGAGAAAGGATTTCAATGTTGAATCTGACTAATCAAGTGGATTATGTTTTAATTTAGAATCTGAAATTTTTTTGATTGAATGAAAAAATTATTGAATACAGAGCTGTATGGTGAGCATAAACTGAAGTTAAAAAAGGATGAGTAATTAATGGAACTTAACAACTAAATGAGAGGATATATTGGTTATTAGAGTAGCTATATGGATTAAAATTGTGTTGTTTATTTATATTTATAACAATTAGTGTTAATATTTGGTTTTATAGGATACCAAAATCTATGGATGAAAATGATTTTTTCCCAAAAAGTTGTTTCCCAAACCTGGGGATGTATTATTTGTGGTAAGAGATGTAGAATCAGGGGGAGTGGGTTTCAAAATTTCAAAGCCTATGAATACATATATAGAGTTATAATAATCCAATGAAGAATATAATGTTTAAATCTATAGTTGATATGAAAAATAAAATCTGTTTTGTCTTGCAATATTACTTTTAAAAGGTTATGCATGATCTCTTTGGTGTTAAAGATGTGAAGATCGTAGGTATAATATGTGAATAGGTGAAGCTATTATGAGTGTCATTGGTATTAATTACTGACATGGATTGATTGGTTAATGTTAACTTAGAATCTTGTTAACTGTAATGTGTTTAAGCATTGCAGTCTTAGAAGATTAATTGAAAATCCATATGTTATGTAATAAATTAACTCCATGAGCCTATTTGAGTTTAAATTGATCTATTTGATGTACTAGATTTGTGAAATCTCTCATGTCATTTATATTGGTAGATATATCTTAATGGTGAATCAACATTTCATCCAATGGTTGAAGTGGACAGATAGAGGGTGTAAAGATTCTTCCATATCCTCAAAAGGGGAGAAGAATACCATGAGGAAAACCATATTCTATTTTGATGAAAAATTGGGTCCATAAGTTGGAAATAAATACATTATTTATTATGGATGAAAATATCTAAACACACCCAATGGGGGATGTATGTTTAAGAAATATCTACTAATGTTTTTCCCATTTGTATTTCACTGATAAAGGGTTAGCGGAAAATTTATTTTCTTTTAAAAAAATTAAAAATAAGGAGATTATTGGAACCTTAATGGTATGTTATTATATTTATTTAATATAAATTTGGATGTTGACCAAATAAAGAATGGATGTTATGCCCGATAAGGAAGCTCTTAAAGAAATTCATATGATATAAGAAAGTGGATCTTTCTTATTTTTGTTATTAGATTTATTTAAAAATGATAGATATGGGATGTTAGACGATTCCAGTATCTATATTAATTTATTTGAATATCCTGATTCTTTTTATTAAATATATTATGAATGAATATGAGTCATATCCTACCATGGAGTCCCAATATATAATATGGAAATTTTTACCCGTGTTTTCCATAATTTATGCCGAAAATAGTTAGAGGTGTTTTGCAAGAATTAATATTTTTAGGAGATAGATTCTTCATCAAAAACATGTTTATGTGAAAATAATAGCATTTGATTAATATTCACTCTACATAGTTGAGGTTTTCTATATAGTAGCATATTAATTATGCTACAAATGAAGGTTGTGTAAAATAATTCTAGAATTTATAGTGGATATGTAAATAAAAATGTAAATCTTTTGTTAGTAGTTAAACACTATAGTGAATGATTTATACCATAATATTAGTTTTTTAGGGGTGTCCTGTAAATATAATGACCTTCAAAAAGGTTATAAATTTCCATTCTGAATGGGTTCGTTCCATGGAACCAAAGGCTTCACTATGAGGAAGCTATGTATCGGTTATCTCTTTGAAAGGGATTGGAAACCCAATATAAATATATAATTATTTTACATCATTTACATATAATGAACTTTATATATGACAATTAATCACACAATCACAAGTAAAAAAGGATTACTATTTTTGAGGATCACATAAAAAATAATTTTTTTATGATACTCGTGAACATTCCCCAAAATTAAAATACACTAGATCCCCTTCTAGAATTCTCATAAGTTATATTCATATTCCTTATATAGGGAATGAAAACTTATCAATGGGGTAATATCGTATGATTAATAAGTGAGAAACTAAACAACATTTCATTAAGGGTTGGATCATCAGAATATGTGAAAACATGACCATGGGAGAAACATTAAATTAAATAGAATAAGGAATAATAATTTTTTTCACAAGTTGTGATAAAAGGACATGTAATCTCAAATAAACTAATATATTCCATGGTAAAATACTATGTGATAATAATAATCATCCAAGGTTCATAATCACAGGCATATATAACATATATAAATATGTTAAAACATTGTGTCATAAGTAATTATGAGACAAAAAAAAGAATAGAAAATATTTTGAACCAATATAATTGTAACTTGTTTATAAAAAAAGTTATAAAAAATATTTATACATAATTTTAACTCAAAATACTAGTGAAAAAGGATTCCTGCGACATGTTATCACAAAAATCATATGAATAAATATTCTTGTATACTGTTCAAACAAGAAGATTCTAAAAAATGATTATCGAATCAAATTAACACACCAAAATTGTGACCAAAACATCCCACATCACATTCACAAATAAAAAATTTGAAAAAACTATCATGTATAATTTTATCATAAGAAAATTTTAAGAAATGATACCTACATCATGTTCACACATTAAAATTGTGAACAAAGTTTCCCTCATCTTGTTAATAAAACAATTCATCATATCATGTTCTATGAAAACATAACCAAAGAATTGGGGGGATATATAGGACCCCAACCTTCATAATAATTATTATACATTTGTGTTCCATTAAAACATGAAAACATTTATACTTTAAACATCCCTTAATTAACCCATATATAAGATATTAGTTTCATGAAAATAATTTCCTAAAACATTCCCGATGACATCTAAAGAAATAAGGTGGATGGTGGATTAAAAATATCCTCAGTGTAATATAATGAGAATTAAGGATGTTTTCAAAGATGAAAAAATATTTTTAATAACTTTTTATAAATCACTTAAAAATCAGAGGAAACACCACTTTTTGAAATGATTGAAATTAACATAAATTGGATTTATTAAAATTAATTATGTAATATTGATAAAAAATTGAAAATCATCATTTAAAACCAAATTAGTGTTTTTAGAAAATAAATTTTCTAATATAATTATTCTTTCAAAATAATTATTTGAGGAGATATAAATATAATTGTCAAATCCTTTCTTTCAAAAAATCCTTTAAAACCCTTTAAATAATGACTTAATTTTCAGAATTAAGCATTTAATTTACCAAAATATTTCAGTATTTCTTTTTCATTAAAAAATCCCCAATATTTAAAATATTTTTGGAAATCCATTTTTAAACATGGGATAGAAGAAACGGACCTGTATTAAGAAGGATGGGAGTTTTTCTTAAAAATTTCATACATATTTAGAAATTAAATTTATCAATAAATAATATTTGAATTAAATGTGACATTTTACATATATAAAAAGACAAATTACCAGGAAATAAAATCATAAGGTAGAAGAAATAAATATTGGTGAAATAAATCTCATTAAGATGAATTATAACTCAATAAAAGGAGTGGAGTTAACAAATACCCCTAAACACTAGTATCTTTTTAATAGAAATCCATTAAACAAACAAACAAGATATAGATCTTCAAACACCATGAATTTCACCAAAATATAAAAATAAATTCATTAGGTAGTAATCACACAATATCAATGATATCACAATGCATAATAAGATATATGTCTCAAGGAATTAAATTTGAGACAAAGAACCCCATACATAATTTGTAATGTTTGAATAAAAATAACATAAGAGGGATTCCATGGAATAAATATTCAAATATCATAAATTGAATGATATTCATTATAATTGAAGTAAATAGGGAAACAACCATTATATATAAAATAAATAATGGTGTGCAATATCAAACCTGTGTTATAGTTTTGAAAATTAGATAAATAAACTCTTACCTTCTATTCCAACATAGATGAATGCACTCTGACCACATGTATGAATAAAATACAGTTCATAATCACATATTTTAGAACCATATTTATATCTATAACCATTTATACTATTCATTTATAGTCATTTATTATACATTTACTACTTAGTTTTGTTTTCATTTCATCATGTGATATTTGTAATTCGAATTGTTCCATGTATGATTTAAATTGTCAATAATGATTCCCATTATTTGATAAAAAGTCTAAAATTCCCAGATAAAATATGGTAAAACAATATATATTTTTTATTTATTTCTAAAATATTATCTTATTACATAAGTTTTTTAGTTATGTTCCGTGAAAATGGAATCGGTGTCGGCTTAATTCAGTAATTTTGGTGATTGAAGATGATATTTTATTTATAAGTTAAATAATTAATATAAAATTTATAAAAACATAAACCAATTATGAATATATTATTATCTTGTAATAATATTAGAATTTAAGTTAACATATTAATCCATGATATTTTTTTATTGCATCATCAAGTATGTGGTTAAACTGACCCAAACAAGAACATGTTATAACACAATGGATTAGTATGGTTTAGAAAGTGTATAATATTAATATAAAATAGTTTAATGTTATAATTTAGATGTTTTTAGTTTTATTAATAAAATTTTAAGTGTTTTTTATAAATAATTAAAATCATGTTGAAAATAAACAAATTATTTTATGGAGGATATTGTCTATGAATATGCACAAATAATGTCATAATTTATAAAAAAAATAGCGGGAATTAGGGTATATAAATAAAATTAAATTCTTAAATAAATTTTATATATCATATTTATTCATAAATATTATCAATAATACAGTCATGAAAGGAGGTGACAAAAATAGGAGACGAACCTTTATGGAGGCATTCGTCCACACATATGCACGCTTAACATTATTTTTTATAGGTATGGAATGGAATGAATATATTATTGTAGATCCATTAACATAATAAAATTTTTGTATACTAATGATACTAAAATCAATATATTAATATGTTTTGTATAGGTTTGGAAGTTGAAATTTAAGAATAAGAAGTTATATAATAAATAATACTCACATTGGGAACATGACATTTATCTGGAAAGTCTCCTTGTAAATGAATTGATTAAGATAACTACTTGATATAAGATGTGTAAAATCTATTTCATCGAAGGTTTTAAATTTCAACAAGAATTTGATCTTTTTTATTGGTTGGTTTATTTTGAGAACTGAGGCCCTGATTGAGATCCTGAGAGTTTGAATATCCCAAAATAGTGTTTTAGGATGGGGTCTGAGGCTTAGGTGGTGGATTTAGGATTTATAAGGACACTATAATTAATATGGAAATATGTGCTACTATAAATTTTTAGTAGTATACCATTCATGATAGGACTATTGTGTCACATCATAAGTTTTTGGGATAGGGGTTAATCCCCAAACCAAGGCAATACGTAGCATGACCCCTTTAGTCATGTTGTAAAAGGATTATTTTCCCTTTTAAAAAAGTGGTTAGAGCCTTTTATTATTGGTTGAGGAATGTGCATAGGAGGGTTGAAAACTTTATATCACCCACTACATTGATACCCCTCTATTTAGGTTGTTTTAAGGTGTGATTGAATAACGTTTCTAGGTATGATATTACCCCATATCCCCCAATGTGTTTTTCCATCATTTCATACATATTTTTTCCATTTTTATATAGGGTTTATTTGTTTATTACACCAAATCATAATGGAATCGACTAAAATGTATAGGGATTTTACTCGTATTGTTTAGAGACCATTCTGAGATAGATCATATATATCGTCCATTGCGGTTTTAGTGAGGATATGTGTCTATTTGGATTTTTAAGGTTTTTTACCCTAAAATAAATTAGTTATTTGATAATTCAGTTATAATAATAAGGTATTTTGAGCAGCCTTGGTCTAGGGGTGAATAGGGAGGGGATTATATCCTATATTTCATTGTTTCGGCATAATGAGGTTGAAAATTTATTTTTTACAAATTTATTCTTATTTGAATTATATATTTTATTTAATTATAAATGCTATAATTAATTAATTGTTGTTGTTTTAGGGAGTTATGAGATCGGTTCATTCATATGAGCATAGTTGAGCATTGAAAATGATAGGCAGTCTTGGGAAATCCTTTAAATCTATTATTATCCCTTAGAAATAAATGTAAATGGATACATTTGAGGTATTTGGAATCTCATACTGGCCCTATGAATTATTTTATTCAATTATGTGGAAGGAGTATTGTGGGATCACTAAATTAGGAAATTCCCTTCGGTCAAATGTATGTTTTAATTTCCATTGAATTTTTAAATTAAATTACAATAGTGAACTACTTTGAATCCCTTAGATGGCCAAGACAAAGATCCTAAGCCACGATGGTCTTAGATTTATAAATCGACACCTTGGTCACTAATGGTATAAGCATTTATTGTTGAGATATTGGGAACATTTAACCCCTATAGAGAGTGAATGAAATTGAGGATACATATTGTCCCTGTAGTAGGATCCCATAACTACCTCATGAGGGAAGAGCATTGTGTCTTGATATGACAAGCCCAAACGGGCCATGGGAGACCCTTGAGATATGAGGTGGCCTTTAGACCTCTTGATAGATTATGTAAGAACTATTGTGACCTGTTCACCCATATACTGGCTAATGTACATATACATTTTGTAGACTACGACCATGTAGGGTTAGCAGACTAACTATGAGTGACCTTGATCATTGAGATGGGCCATGGACCCTCTCTTCAATATTACCTTGTGGAGAGTCTCCTTGTAGCCCCTAAGTCCATGTTACCCCATTGATGATGTCGAGGGGAACAACTTCTTTAGAGTCTCTGGTGTTTACCTAAGACCTGGTTATATAATGTAGACTCCAACTGTAGTGCCTCTATTTTTTTCTACAGGGACCCCAGTGGGTACCCATTGACCTTAGCGTGTTAATGTGAGATGATAGAGGGTTTCACCATGTAACCCAGAATGATAATGTGTGCCCCATTTCCAAGGGATAGTGATTTTTGGCATGGGAGTTTTGATATCCCTTGTGTATTTTATTATTTATGGTAGTTTGTAGAATACACCATTTTATTGAATGTGACATGGATATGCTACCATAACTTGGATCTATGTACACGATCAGAGATTCCATAGAGTTATAGCTCTATATAAGGCTTCCACGGACTTGGTGTTGGATATATTGTTATGGATTCCATGATATGTATCTAAATACATCGAAACTCATGGTATGGGTATATATAGGAATAATATATATAGTTATGGATACCATAATTTATATTCACACACACATACTTCCACGGGATTGGTCCTTGAAGACATGAGAATATGATTTTGGCTTCCCTGTTTTGGAGCCAGATGCATAGTGGAGCTAATATGGACTTGGTGCTAAGATGCTTGTACCATTGTGGTATGGATCCTTAAATTCATGATGATAAGGAAAGGTTTTACTTGTATTTATAGATCACTTGTTACTTTGGAAGCAAGGTCATCGGGACATGGTCAGAGAAACCTATGCACTAGTCGATGTAGGAATGTTCAGTCTAGGTCCCACACCTAAGGATCAGCAGTGGTTTATTTTTTATTTCTCTACAGGTACAATTAATTTTTTAGATGTGCATGTCACATTAAAATTTCACTATATATTCTAGTCATTGCAAGGCTTTTTTGTGGTTACCTAATAGGTTTTATACTTCCACCCTACTTAAGTGGCCATGTAAATCTGGTTCCTGAGTAACTATCAAATGGTCATTGAAGAATCATATTGGGATGGGGACCAAGATCAGGTTTAGCATCATCAATCAGGATATATCGGATGATATCAAAATATCAAGACAAGTTATATCTTAGAGTGATGGTAAATATATGTTATATTTTTTATTTTTCGTTAAGTTTTTATAAGAAACTGGTCTAGTGGGTGGTTTTTTGTATGCTTCCCATGGATGTTCAGGAAAATTCTACATTTCATTTTTTGTTACTCTAATTTTATTTATCTTATTCCACATTCACTTTATTAATTAGGGATGATATGTGATTATTTTAATCTTTATCATGAACTCTGATATAGGATGTACATTCTACCCACAGTACCGTCTTAGATCTCAGCTTCTAGTTCATAATCTCTAGTATAAGGGGGGTGTTCTTAAGGTATCATAACATTATAATATTGTTACTATTCATATAGTGATTTAGTTTGGGAAGTTACAAATTTTAATCAGAGTATTATATTTATATTGTCTTAATGTTTTAGTATTTGGTATATTATAGATTTAGGATTGTTTCAGATCATCTGATATTTGGGGATGGTGCATCGAGAACATCTATTCTAATAGGAAATAAATGTTACTAGGGTTATGGGATTTTTTTTTGGTTTTTGATGTCATACCTCTATATTATTTTCACCTTGTGTGATTTTAATGGATGTTTGAGATTCTGGGTGTGCTATTGGTTTATGGCTCTTGGCCCATTAACAAGACACCAATTCTGAATTAACTCTCAACCCATTGAATAATGAGGAATCTCATGTGTCATATTAGGCATTCAGGCTTCACATGAAAGTTAGACCTATTAGTGTGTGTTTTCATTGATGATTGAGGAATATTTGTTTGAACTTCCAACAACTGACCATATGGTATTTCCCTTTATATAAACTTGGTAGAATTATAATCATCATTTCCTACATGTATCCATATTCACTTATTATTGAAGGTCATGTGAATCTATGATGATATTCTCAATGGGGAGGATGATTATATGACCAATGTGTATAGGAGGTGGGGCAGCCTTGGGTGGTAATTATGGAACTAGATGACTAACAATTAACTCATTGTGCATTGTTAGTATTTAGATTCAGTTTTTTAATGTTTAAGTAACAGTCATTAAACAATTTTCCCACATAACTTGGAATGAAATTATGCATGACAAAACTATCTATATATAGTCATTGACATGAGTTATCTATGGTGATGATGTTATAAGGATACATGTGGACAAATGAGGTATGATCCTCAAGGGAGAGGTCTAAAGTTCATATTCATAGAGAGGATGTGTTCTCTGGTTGGGGGTGGTAATTTTTTCATGGGATTTCTGATATGTATACATATAATACCATAAATTTGGTCTTTCTGAAGAAGTTATATCATGGGATTTAGATATGGGAGTATGTATGATGTTTAGTGAGTCATGAATTTAGTGAGATACATGGTTAGTTGGGCTAGGTGGTAGAGCTAGAGGCCCTTACTCTCAACTAGGGTTTGTAGTGTGACTGTTTTTAGTACTAATTAAGGGAATCCTACCTAAGGGGTTTTAATAGGTTTTTAGTGTCCTTAGGGAAGCATATGTGGGTGCTTCCGGGTATGGTATTAATGAATGGAAGGTGTTATAAAGGTTATAGTATAATAAAGTTTATACCTTGGTGTTTTATGATTAGTGCACCCTGAGTGCTAAAACAATGGTATCAAGGCTGGTTTCAAATGCATAGAACATATTGGTTCATGAACCTCTCGACCTTGTATGTGTTTTATTGCATGAGGAGTTTGTGTGTGTGGATTCTCATGACTAGAATGGTATCAGGTGTCGGCTACATGTTTTTTTAATAAAAATATAACATTCCATGTAGCAATGTCAATGATTAGGGAATGTTATCCTGGTTATAATGATATGTGACTCATGGGAACATGAGTCATGTTAAGTGACCAAGTTTTATAGGATCATAAACTCATTTCTTTTGGATGGGATCATGAGGAATATTTTGGTTACACATCTTGTAGTTGAATTATGAATCATCGAGTATTTATATGTGAGCTAAGGTATACTATGATTAATGAAGTTAAAATAGGAATATAAATATGGATTCTTAATGAAATAAAAAATGTACCTTTGTGGTAGCAGATACATCAAAAGTGGATCTAGTGCAGTGGAATGGTTTTCCTTGAAGTTGATCCGAGTTAGGTGTTTCCTGGGATGGGTAGACATGGTTCTGGTGGAGTGACATGTGTTTGATGATGCAGCTTTTTGAAGTAGTGATCAAGAAGAGATTTAATTGAAGCTTTATGTTGAGGAATTTTACATTTTTTAGTGTGTTTCCCTCACTATGGTTGGAAATTTAATTGGTGTCTGAGATGAAATTATAGTGATATTGGAACATGCCACAACTAATGGTGGCATTGATTCTTTGTTACAAAAAGGATGGAGATGTCTAGTCATTATATATGATAAAGGATGGAGTTTGGGCTATGGAAGGATGACACTAATTATGGAAGGCTCATTATCTTGATTCTGTTAGTCATTAAAAAGTTGATAATGGATGAGTTAGTGTGTTGGCATCAAGATCGAGATATTATTAGTGTGATATTAATGTGGTTCGTGAGGTGAACCACCATTCATAACATAGATTATGGGATGAACTAGTGATTCATTATGTGTATTACAAGGTTTAAACATTTCATGACATAGATTATGGGGTGTGATAGTGATTTATTGTGTGTTTTAGGGGTGAAACCCAGTTTCATTACATGGTTTAAGGGGTGAATAACACGACAAAATGTATTAAAGGTGTTAGTTTTGAAGGTGAAAATATTGGGATATCTATGGAATCGGGTACAGTGATTTGAGAATATTGTATTTAGTATGATGGTGGTATTCTGAGGTGTGTATAGGTCCTTTCAAGGAAAGTTTGGTATATGTAGGCCTGATGTATAGGTTGTGGATAATCATCTAATTCGGTATGGAATTAGAGCGGAGATGTAATACTATCTTCAAAAACATGTTCTCATACTTTTTTGGGTGTAGTGAGATGAAAACCACATCGAACGTGTTATTAGACTGTTGATAATGTGTTTTTATAGGCAATTTTGATGGTAGGGTACACCAAGGTTCAGAATTGAAAATCGAGAGTTGATTTATATAGTGGGGTTAACCATGAACATGTCGTTGAATCATTGTTGACATAGTGGTATCCTAGGATAGGTGGAAATATTAGTGAATAAACTAAATTTTTTGGTGGTGATGGAAAAAAATGGTCCATGTTTTGGTATTTGAGTGCCATAGTTTTGGAAGCGACTATTGAGAAGCACATTAAACATTCAGATTTCGAACAATGTAGATTCAATGGGATTTTTTGTCCAAGATAGGTCAAGAAGTTCGATTTTATGACTATTGATACTTCATAGGAATGAGAATTTTTATTTAGGGGATATTATAAAACCTCATGTCGATGCACATTGAAAATTTCATCATGAATTTTCACTTTCATTTTTGTGGGTAGTTTATTTTGAGAAATGGGAATTGGATTAGGATCCCAAGGGTTTGAACATCCAAAAATATAGTTTTATCATGGGGTTTATGTCTTGGGTTGTAACCCATTGGTTTTGGAGGATACTTCAGTCATGACAGAGGGATTAGCTACTCTAAAATTGCAGAAGTAGACCAATCCTAGTGTAACAAATGAGTTATCTCAACAAAGATCATGGTAGGGGGATGAGTCTCCCCCCCCCCCACTAAGGTTATTTACAACATGTAAAATTTTATCGTATCAATAAAGGGGTTATTTTCCTTTTAAAACTGGTAGGATTATCCCTTTTGTTTGGGTCTAGGTGCACACACAAGAGCATTAACAGCCAGCTCTTCCCTTATTCTTTGACCTCCAACCATTTGGTGTGTTTTGGGGTGTGATCAAAAATCATTTCTAGGTAACAGATTCATCCTATCTCCCTCTATTCATATTTTCAAGGTTTTATGTTAATTTCTTACATTTTTAGGGTTTTCATGTTGATTCCATAAAATTATAGTGTCCTTGACTAAAATTCATGAGGATTTTCATGGAATGTATAAAGGACCTCCCGAGACGTGGTCTGTTTACCATCCATTGAGGTTTTAGATAGTATATTTCATAGTTTTTGTTTTTGAAGGGTTTTAACCCTAAATAAAATTATTGGGTTTTTGAGTATGTGATATTAATTAGGTATTTATGCATCCTAGTTCTGTGGTGTGTGTTGTTAGTGGATTATACTTAATTTATCATGGTTTTTCCTGATGGGATTGACGGGTGTGTGTTTAAGAATTTATTCCCATTTAAATTAAATTATTTAATTAATTTTAAATAATATAATTAATTAATATTAATTTTTATTGAGTTAGGATCTCGAGGGATTGATATGATCTCAGTTGAGTGTATAGGAGTTCGAATCAGGTAGGGTAGGTCTTGGCGGTTATTTTCAGCCCTTTTAAATAAATGAAGAAATCTCCATTTGGGGCTTGTGGTCTCATGTACTAGCCCCATGAATTATTAATTTTGATTATGTGGTATACGATTTTTAGGCACACTACTTTAATAAATTCACATAATTTAAATGGTTTGTTTAATTTAAATTAATTTTTTAAATTAAATTAAAATGTCGAATTTTTTTCAATAAGATAGAAAACCAAACCACATATCCTAGTCCACAACAGTCAAAGTATCTAACTCGATGAATTGGTCATTGTTTTTCTGAGGCGTTGATCCAAAATAGGTATTGTACATCGGACCCCTAATCGGCGTGATCTAGCTTAAGAATACTTGGAATCACTAGTGTGGTAGTCCATAACCGCCTCCTCAGGGAGGATCAGTGTGGCTTGATGGAGCTACATGTGAGTTATAAGAGAGACCATAGAGATATTAGGTTTCCCCTAGACATCATGAGAGGTGAGGTTACACCTAGTGTTCCTTTTTCCAATTTATAGGCCTGGGTGGATAGACCATATGTATATTGGTATCGAGATGGGTGAGTGCACTGATTGACGGTGTCCTTGATCACTGATATGATTATTTATTACTCCCTCTATTAATTCCTTGTATAGAGTCCCTAGTAGATAGTGAGGTTTTTCTACCCCATTGAAGACATCGAGGGGTGAAACATATTTAGAGTCTCAGGTGTTAACCCATGACATTATTTGAGATTGAGGAATCCAAGTGGAGTGACACTATTTCATTTGACCAGAGGGACCCCAAGGGTTCATAATTTACTAACCGACCTTGAGTATGTGGATTTGATATGGAAAAAATTGTCACCATGGAACATTAACTAAGAATTTGAGCCTGATCAACAATGCATAGAGGTATTAGCCATTGGAATTCAGAAATAAATTGTGTATTATTTTATTTATATATTGATATAGAATGCATCTTCTTGGAAGATGTAACATGTATGGACTTCCATCACTTGGAGTTGGGTAAACTGTTAGAGATTCCATTGAGCTGGATCTCAGTATTGGGCTACCATAGAATTGGAGTCAGATATACCATTATGGGTATAATGATTTGAATATGGATGCATATACTATCATTGGATGAATCCCCAGTTCCATGGGATATATGGTTATGGTTTTCATGATTTTAATTTGGATACATGGAATATTATGGGATGGGTCCCCATATTCATGAGGATATTACTATAGATATCATGTTTTGGATCCAGATGCATATTTGAGTTACCATGGATTTAGAGATCGGATGTCTGGATTGGTGTTGCATGGATACCATAGTCATGATAAATATGGTTGAGGCTACAATTGATTTGGTAATCTTATATAACATGGGAGGCATGGTCATTGAGATATGCTTATATACACCCAATCAGTGGATGAAGAAGGTATAGTTGATCAAGGTCACATACCTAAGGATTAATTAATGTTTATTTATTTATTTTTCGATAGTAATTTTATTATTTTTATTAGAGCATGTAACACTAATTTATCACTACATGTTCATGTTAGTGTGGGACCACATTGGGGGTTCCTTACTATGTTTTGTACTCATACCCCACTTGGGAATCCATTAAAATTGGGTATTCAATAAGTTTACACATGGCCATTATAGACATATCTAGGTTCGAGGCCTAGGATTATGTTTATTATGGTTGAATTGGACAACTCGGGTGATTTCATAATATCAATATGTCGTATGTCTCAGAGTGGTGGTGGATCCATTTTTTAGTTTTACTATTATTCTATTCTGCATATATAACAAGCCTAGTGGGAATTCTGTTGTATATATTTCTTGGTTTTTATCCCCTTAATGTATTTCATTTACTATTGATCTATTTTTATTTATCTTTCCTCAATTTTAGTTTATTTATAATGGATGAAACTTGGTTATTCTATCCTTTATTTGAAACTCTAATGTGTGGGGTATAGTCTCCCTAAAATACCATAATATACCCCTATATCTTGTTGGAGGCCTCTAACATATGGATAGGTGGCCATAGGTCTCATAGAATTTGAGTCCGGTTACTGTTCATAGATTGATCCAGATTAGGATTTTATAGGAGGCTTATAAAATTGAGGTAGGTTTTCATGAGTAGAATAATGACATATTTTTATAATGAATTTTTTAGGGGTATGTTTCATATGAATTGGTGGAAGTAATCCTCTTTTATAAGTGAGAAAAAGGTCACTTTTATGAATACCAATTATGTTCCAATAATGGAATGATACTATTCAAGGTTCAATGTCTCCAAAAGTTATTAATAATGGATTTTGAGGTGATATAAGGACGATAGAGCCGCGACCACTCATTTTTACACATGTTTTACTGATGTTTCAAGCCTTTACAACTTTATTTGTTTATATTTTTCCATTTAGGTTTTTATCTTGGTAACTTGTTTTACCCGAGTAATTTATATTTTATTAAAAAAATTGGAAATACTTAATAAAAAACATTGGTTGTGAAAAAACTAAATTTAATAAACATATTACCTTATTAAATTTATAAATAATATAAAATTACCATCTAAATTAAAACATTATATATATATATAAAAATTGTAGACAAATATTTTTTCCCCATTAAGTATTCCTAATCTTATATATAATTAATTACCAAATAAATGAGTGATAAAATACCATTATATATATGAAATCATCACATTATAGTCTTTATATAAAAAATTGTTTTATTTTTTATATATAATAATTATACGAAATTAATAAAATAATACTAGGTAAATAACTATTTCAATATTATCATGGCCATTAGCTTTAATCATAGTAATCAAAATTTTATGCCTAAAATAAAATTGAAATAATTATATAATAAGAACATTTTGATATAAGATTTTAAATCCATTTTTTAGGCTTATTTTCTATAAGTGGTGAAAATTAATTTTTAATATAAGAAATTAGAAACCTCTTTTAGAGTAAAATATTACATAAGTTTCCAAAATGTTAAAAAAGGGTATCTTAAATTAAACAGAGCATTTTTAAATGATTTTTTTACTTTATAGATATATATTTTTATATAAAAAATGTCCCAATATATTTTAATTCGATATTTTATTATGATAATGTCACAAAATTGATGATATTTTAAATCACGATATTTTTTCAATTCACCTAAGAAAGATTATTTTAGAAAAGTCTCCAAAATTTACCTTTGGAAAATTTGGATATGTGGAATTTGACAATGAAGTTCAGTTTTTAAAATTAAATTTTTAATGTTTATAAATATATGTTTTAAATTTGAAATCAATATATATTACGAAAAAAATATTTTATTAAAAAATCCATTTTTATAAAATTATGTGTTCTTAATAATATGTTTTATAAATATTCTAACAGATTTATATCTTTTTATTTGGTTGAGGTTTTCTTATTCTTAATTTTTATTTATAATATGTATTTCATATCTCATTTTAGTTTGTTGTTTCTTGTTGAGAATGCTACCAAATATAGTATTATTTTATATTTCTATATATATATATATATTCAAAAATCATGGGGAAATTCAAAAAGAATGTATGTAAAGATAAATTCATCTTCTCTTTTACCCATGGTGAAATTGACTATGATATAGGGGTATTCAAGTATTTTTCATTTTTTAATAGAAAATACATGGTGAGTATGCCATGTAAAGAAGGAAACATCCCAACTTTATTAAGAGGAAATATTTATGCCAAAGAAATATCTCACAATGTAGAGAGTTTAATTTTATCAAGGTGGATGATTTTATATTATCAAATCCTATAAGATCCCACACTGCAGAAACAAATTCATTGAAAAATGGTCATTGGATCAATGAAATTGATGATTTCATATCATGATCATGGGAGAGATAAATGAGGAAGTTAAAGACATGTGGGATTTTTGGATCTAGTCAACTATATAGAGTTTCTCCATGGTGCATGAGTCCACATCGCATACTTTTATTGATATTTTATTCTAATTCATAGTGAAATAGGATATTTCATAGTGAAGGCATAAAGAGGATTACATTTCCATTTAAGTAAAGCTCATGTTTTAGTCAGACAGTTCCTAACTGCCTGGTAGAATTGACTAAAAACTGGATGAGGAGGTCATGGATTGGGAACTTAGGCCTTAACATGGGTTTTATGGAACTAAAGGACCAAATTAATTTTTTTGGGATACAAGTATCAATTTTAATGGATTTAGGAGAAGGATTATTAATCTGATCCATCATAGAAATTGTTGACGGTTTATAATACTATTCATTTTCATTTTAATGAGTGTGTATCTGCATGACATTGAGAATGATAAAAAATCAAAAAAATCCCTAACATATTGAAAATTTTAAATTACATAAAGGAAATAAAATTTATATTGTGCAACAAAGAAGAAATTGAGAAAAAATATTGGCTCCCAATAAAGATATTACCATAGAAAATAGAAAGAGTTCGCAATACCTCTATGAAGAATAGGAATTCAAAAACCATTATGGTAATGAAGGAAGGTCATTCCATGACATCTCATGGAAATAAAATACTACTCCTGATGGTGTTCATGGTAGGACTATAAAGAAGAAAATAGATATCAGAGGCACCCCTCTACGTATAGGGTGAAACTCACAACATGGTGACATAGTTCTTAGACTTTGAGCCAAATTTTAATTTCTTTCTCAGAGTTCTGATCAAAATGAGGAAACTATGATTATGTGCTTTTTGATTGGTAAAAAATAAACCAAAACCATTTTAAGGGTAAGGACCCAAGGAAAACCCTAAAGCTCATCATTAGTGATCATAGTGTTTTGGTCCATCGATATATTATGAATTATAAACTCTTTGAATATGAATTATCCCATAGTATTGAACAAAGTAAAAAATTGTAGTTTCTTGTGTGCCTTAATTTATATTCTACATGGAACAAACTATTAATGTGTGTAAAGCTCCTATTATGAAACTCATTAAAATGATAAACCAATAAAGTGAAATGATAATTTCAATATTTAAAATGAGAGAGAAAAAATTTAACCCTTAAATGTTGGAGATCAATATATATAGGGTTGTCTATGTATAATAAAAATTGATGAATTTGGAAATAGACTCGATACTGATATAGGATCTGGGAACCCCTCATATAAAGATATTTTTTTCTCAAACACATTGTTTAATGGATTTGTTTTTCCAAAGGATCACTGTGCACACATGGAAAAGGCCACTTACTAGGTTGGTATCAAAGTATTTATATTCCACGCCTAAGACTCTCACTAAACCTAATGTAGGAAAAGGTATAATGATTTTTAGAGTAGTCTTCACAAACCTTGGTGCATCACTCTCTTCTATAGTGTAACCCCACAGACCATGTTATAGCCCCATCTAGAAATTTGAAGGGTTTTTAAGACAATGTATCAAATCCTAGCACATCACTTTATATTATTTTTAAATAGAATTATCCTCATTGAATGACCTTGGGGAATGAATCTTCCCTTAGATCTAATACCAGATATAATTTCTGGCCACCCCTCACAACAAGAGTTTGTCTTCTCTAGCACACTACCTCATTATTTTTTACCCAAGGATCACTAACCACACTGGGAAAAGGCCTCTTTCTAGGGGAGATCTCAAATGACTTATACTTCATACCCAAGACTCCCCTATACCCTAATGTGGCACTTGGGATGATGGTTTACAACACATCCTTCACAGGTCACAATGTAACAGCATGCGCTTCCTCATGGCCTCATTCACAACATTACATTCCCATAATACTAGACATTAGGAGGGATATTTTCCACATATTTTAGAGTACTATATTAAATAATAATTTTTAAAGGTTCTTATATAGATTCATTACGTTTCAACAGGTAAATTAACTATATTTGAAGCCCACTCATATGCTTTATGCTAGTGTGTAAATGGGATAAACTCATAATTTACTTTCTCAAAAATTTAAATAGATAATCCATGGGTAAGGATTTAGTGAGTGTAATTATTAATTGTTTGTCCAATATGGGTCACTAATAACATATAAAATAGGTAACTTTAGATTATGATATTGAGAAATTATATATTAGTGAAATTGTGAAACATTATGGGTTTCAACTAGTGTAATTTATGACTAAAACTCAAGGATAATAACTTGGTTCTAGAATGAACATCAGTTAGTATTAGGTTTTCAATTGAGTTTGAGTATTATTTTTCAACCACATACTTATGTTCAATCTGAGTGAACTATCCACATTTTGGATGATATTTTATGATTATATTTTCTTGATTTTTGTGTCTTGGGGGTTGATCGCATATCTCCAATGGAACACTCAAACAATAGCGGTTATAGGTCATCTATTAAAAGGGAACTATTAAAAGTTATATATGGTAGACCATATCATTCTTATAGTTTTCAAAGATATTAGTATGTCATTAGTGATGAGGATATTCATTTTTCAATAGATTTAAAAAAGTTAATCTAATAAGAAAATAACTTTTGATGGCACAAATGTATCTGAAATACTATTTCAATCCATGGTGGTAAAGATTGTAATTCAAATTATGTGATAGAATATTTATTTATATTTCACTGGATTTTGGTCTCTAATGTATAGGCAAGAAGTGGTAGTTATGATCATGGTATTTTATGCCTTTTGAGATCATAATCATAGTTTTGTAATCTTTCTATTAACTATTCCTACTATATAAGTTCAAATACAAACACAATACTATTAACATTTCTCAATTGAAGAGTATGTACTTGACCCCTTACGGATGATCTGATGTGATGATATCAAGTTGGAGGTTGGTTCTTACTATGTGGAGCATCCTATTTATGTCATGAATCCAAGTTAGAAGGTGATATGAGGTATGCACATTACATTTTTTCGGTCATATGGTTTCATGATTATCTTCTAGATTATATATGGTAATAGGAAAATAATATGAAGATCTAATATCCAAGTCTATTTTCTCAAGAATATATTTGAAGCTTATTAGCGATGAGAAGGTAGATCATTAGGGGAATGTAAAGAACCTAACCTCTCTAGATAGGTTTTACCATTTATGTGTTGTATCTAAATTCCATTATAGGTGTAATTAGAGTTGATTAAGGGTTAATAAAAATGATGTGAAGTTTTTTAGGATGGGAAATTAAAATGGAAAATACCCATTGGGTCTCATAACCACCTGGTAGTCGGTCCTCTGAGATTGGGTGTTAGGTTGGTCTCTAAGGGGTCAGGTGGCATTGTGTATAAACCACCAAGAAACTAGTAAATCTATAAAGGGTAAATGATATATCCCTAGGTAAAATTCATTTTAAAAAGGTCATTTTAGTCCTTTTAGTCGTTAATCTTAACACTAATTAATTGGAATCATGGGATTTGAGATTCATTCGTAATTTTTTACTCTATATTAGATCCCCTAGGAGTTTCTCTTTCTTTATTGATTCAAGTATATATGGATGGTCATGAAATCTTATCATCGATATGGGATGGCAATGAAACACCTCTCAACCCCTAATTTACTATTTTATCATATAAAATGTTATAACATACCCACTCCTTACATTAGGTATTGTTGGATAATTCTAATTCGTAAATATTATTATGGTTTTATAGTTAGGTAATTTTATTGTAATGACCTAAGATTTTATGATATTTTCCCACTTAAATAAATTTAATTTCATGTATATCATGATTTACATGCAACATAGGGGTTAAAAAAATAATGATATACTATAATATTATTATTTAATGTGATTGTTATAGAATACAAGTTGTATTTACATGTGTGTATATGACTAAAGAAATTATGAAAAAAAAATTACCCATGTATAGAATTAACTCATTTTTTATAAATTGATAAAATCCTTTGATAGTAAAAAATAGATAATTTTATGAAAAACTATTTTTATGAACACAATGTGTTTCTATCATAATTTTTTTATAAATAACTATATAAGAAGGATTTTAGTGAAATATATATTATGTATTCAATAAACAATTTAACATTCATCTAATGGGTTTTTCTAATCATGGGACAATAATAAATATTATTTTATGTTTAAATTGAATTTTTTATAAAAATAGTTTCCCTTGGGTTTTGAAGGCTTATTTTAAAATAGATTTCTTAAACTAGTATAAATTTAATCTTGAAAATGGAATCCATATTTGGAATAGGGTGGTTCAAAATTTTTAAATATTCCCATTTTATTTTTAGACTTTATGAATAATTACTATAGTAAAATATATCACTTCGGTAAAGGGTAAAATGGGATTAAAAATTATAAACTATAGATTAAGGATTCGAAATCATCCATAAACTTTCCTATATTTTATTATATGATTTTAAATTGACCAAACTTTTATAGTTTTGAAAATATTTCATTTCGGCACCATCTTTCAACGATAGATACCATTATATTATTTTAAGTTAAGAGAAATTCCAAAATGTCTATCTCTTGATTTTAATCTCTTATATGCTAACATAGGTATGATAATATGTTATTAATAAATATAAGACATTATTTTAAAAATAATTTTTTTATTTTTAGGATGTTAATTTATTTTCAATTTTTCATTATGGTATAATTACCTTATATGCTTATACAACACTAACATGTTTCTTATGCAAGCAGTATAAAAATCACTATAAATTATTTTAAAATACATAAAAAGTAATATTGTATGGATGAATTATGGTGTCTCATGAATTTTTGGTTAACAATAATATATAATAAATTTTTATAGAAATAATATTTTAATTACATATCTATGTTTATTTCTTTAAAATCAAATCATGTGAATAGTTGTTAAAATGTTTTAATGGTATTTCATGTAAAATAATATATTTTTAAATGATTTAAAAACAATTAAAATATTTTAAGAGGACAATGGGAATGGTATATGGTTTATAATTTCATATATTTACCATTTTGAACAAATTTTTTCAATAGAATAAAATTTACAACCCTCTAGTATTTACAAATTTTATACCATGGTTAAGGATAAAATTATTTAACGAATGGGTTAAACTAAAAGATAAAGATTAAAATTTCAAATAGAATTATCCAAATTTTATTTTTTCATATTATTTAAACCTTATATGATATTAATTTTAATATTTTTCTACTTTATTTTACTTTCACATGAAAAATATTTTCTTATATTTAAATCTTTTAGGTAATTTCAAGTGTGTCATTTCCTTCACTATTAATGTACACTGCCTATCCTCTATTCTTCAAACCACATCATGGAACATATGTCAACCCAAACCTAAAAAACTATTCTATAAATAATTATAAATGGTTTTAGGTTATATTCTCAACAAAATATCATCCCTAGAATCCTCAATAAAATATCTAAAAGAGTTATATTGAAGAGGATATAATCAATCTCATCTCTTTCTTTTTACTTATTACTTTACCACTTTCAATATTTTACTAACTATTAAAATATAATAATATTATTATATATATTATAATATTATTTTCTAATGTTTATATCATAACCTTTATCCACCTAATTTTCCATATGTTGGTAAATGATAAGGTCGCTCATGCGTACGTGTCGACTACCACCTCCATGAAGCGATATGATTTTATTTTCATTTATTTTTTACATGGATAGTAATATAGATATATTTAATTAATATATTTTATATTTATGATATAAAAATTATTCTATAAATTTTAATTATATTTTATCTTTCTTTCATTTAATCCATAAAAAATGTAAACATCACTCATGCGTACATACAAATTACCATCTCTATAAAGTGATGCAATTCATTTTTGATCAAAATTTTATGTAAATGGTTATAAAAGATTATATACTGAATAAATATTACAATTATTTCATTCATGATATTCTATATATGATGAAACCATGACTAATTTTCATGTATCAGAACCATCAAACCAACATAAGGTTAGAAAATGGGCATGTTTTCCCCTAAATGTCCATTTTGTTAATGAATTATTACAAAAAGATTTATTGAAAAATTTAAAGGAAAGGTAAATAGTTTTTATGTATGAATGTAGTTATTGAGTAAAATTATAATAAAACTATATTTATTATATAGGAGGTTTTAACGGGTATGAAGAAATATGAGACTTGAGTTAAAGGATTTATGTTACAGTTTTATTTTTTCTCAGGAATGTCAATGTTAAATTTACATTAAAAGAAATTTTGTTGATCGTATCCTTTAACCGTAATATAGTTTCTTATAATCTTATAATTCATTTAATATTCAAGTAATATTACAATTTTTTTCTCCTTGGTAGTTGAAATAATCCAAATAATGTGATTAAGAAAATAGATTGAATTTTTTCTTGGGTCGGGAATAATTTAATTCCATGTGCACATTTCTATAAAATATTTTCAAGAATGTTTTTACTATTATTATATTTATAATTAAATTAATTTTCCCATAATTTAATTTATATAAAATAATTTAAAAAATTATTTTTTTCATCTTCGAAATGAGGTATGTTTAACAAATGTTTGAAAAAAATGATTATTTTAAAATATACCACATGAATTGATTTTATTACCATTATGAAAATTCATTTATTTGAAGATTAATTTATAATATTCCATGGTTCTTTAAAAATTGATTTTTTTGGTAATATTTTGGAAAATATTACATTTTAAATAAGTATTTTCAATGTGAAAATTGTATTCTCCTTCAGAAAAACCTTTGTGGTCTTTTAAAGGTATTTTTATCGATGAAAACATCATTTAATGTTACTTATGATTCACTAGGGACATTATCCCATTTTACTATCATTATTATTTATATTTAAGGTTATTTATTATGATGATTAAATCTTGATAAAACTTGTTTTCCTTATAATGGGTTATGTTATGGGGAAATGATAAATGTTTTCATGTACTTATGTCATACTTTTGAATAAATTATGATTATATGATGGTTGGGTCCATTATATATCTCCAATTAAATGGGTAATGTTATAAATATATATCATGAGATTATGAAGATATGTTTAGACATTATTTTGTATAGTTATGTTTATATTTTAATACTTGAGTATGATTTCATATAGCTATACTCACATTATTATGCATGGACAAGATTGGGAATGGCTATGTTCACATTGGGATGCATGAGAATGATTACTTATATATATTCTGATATGGTTATAAGGGGACATGATTGTGGATAGATATGCTTCCAAGATTATGATTTCTTATGATTATGATTCCATGTGCCTATTTTAGGACTATTGAATGGTGATTACTACTTTGAGACCCTTATTAATCATTCTTATGGATGTTTATAGATTTTGGAATTTATGATCTATGATTTTATCGGTATGATTATTTTATGTTGATGTCATGAACTTGATTATATTATTATTCCATTATGATCATATTATGATCTTACGATTGATATCTCCCATGTTTTCCCTTACTGAGATTCTAATATCATCCTTTTTTATACATTCCTTCCACTCATTTTGATAGAAGGATCTAATTGATATATGTATAGAAGGATAATAATATAACAATCATTATGGGATATATTTAAGACAATTTAGGAAATTTATTTATTATATATCTAGTCTTTGAAGACATTAAATCTTTATATCCTTTGAGAACATATAATTTTGATGTGAATTAGATATTAATATTTAACGATGTAATATTTATTTATATTATTATTTAGTCACCTTTGGAGGTATCATAGGAAATTATAGTGTTTTGTAGATAATATTATGGGAAATATAATTATATAACATAATAAAACCTATGTATAACCAAAGTTATATAGTATGAACGTAAAGTTTAAAAAGATGTTCAGAAGGTGACATAAATTAAGAAATAAAAAAATGATCTTCTTATGATTTCCTAATTTTTTTTATTTGTTATTACTTATGGTAGCGATTTTGATTTTATTCAATGATTTGAACTATAAAGAATCAATCTAAAAATGACTCTCCTCAATAGAAAACAAATTCATTTGGATCTGGGATGTAATATCTTGTGGTTATAATCAATCAACTGTATCAATATTTGTGCAATAACATGAACCATGTTAGGATTCTGGATTCACTAAGGAGTGAGAAATATGTCACTATATATTTTATTTGAATATATTCACCCTCGTTTTAGGGGTGCTCTGATACACTAGTTACCATGAAATAGATCAATGTAATGAAAAATATATTTTTCAATCTTTTATGATTGGACCGTGAGAAATTCATCTTTGTAGTATATCACTTGTAAGGTGAAGTTGGTAAATGGTTATTTATTATCAAGAACATATGGAAATATAAAGAAATAAAATCATTGTAATGGGAGGAATTTTATATGGTACTTCTCAATGTGTACATTTATTGAACTCTCCATTCTAATATGGAAATGGAATTTATGGACATTAAATATAAGTATGATGAATCCATTATAACCAGTGAAGAAAAGTTAACATGAAAATAAAGGTATGATTCTGGATTTATCATTGACCCTATAAGAAAACATTATCTATTCATTAATGTCCTAAAACTAATTCATCAAAATGCATTATCCATAAGAGACTTTGGTATCATTGAAGCAATCTGTTAATGTGCTATGAATGTAAAAATAGAGAGTAGTAGATCTTATTATTCTTCTAGTGTTATTGAAAATAATATAAAAATGGTGATTCATGGAAAATAAAATAGTAAATCTCATGGGGGAAATAAATTCCAACCACCTACATGGAAAAAGTGTATGGGACATAACTCTTGAAATTGTTTGAAATGAACTAGGAAATGATTTCATTATGGAATTATTTTCTATTGAGCTAGTTATTATCAATGAGGAATGAAAAAATCATAAAGAAAATAGAGGATAATAAGGATTCAACTAATTAATTTCAATTTTTATGATGTGGTTATATTGATCATTTTGAAATTAAATTCTTAAATCCAAGAGTTAATGAGGATGGTAGGCCTCAACATCTCCCTAGGAAAAATGGTGAAGGTGATGAATATTTAATCACAACTTAAATTGGTCAAGAGAAGGATAGGGTGAAAGGTACACTAACCATCATCTATAAAACATCAAATATATTTTTTATTTTTGGATCTACCCACTCTATTATATCTAATTAATTTTATAAGGGTATCAAATCACCACCTCCTTGATTTGATTTTGGGTTACCAATAAAATATTTTAATTGTATGATAATCACATCTAAAATTTATAGCTCCTCTCAAATAGAAGTGTGTGGGAATGTGATTCCTATAAATCCTGTGATTCTCCATATAGTTGAATTTGATGTTATTTTGAAAATTTATTTGATCTTTCTATATTGATCTAATATCAATTTCCATGAAAGGGATGTATCATTTTTTTTCTTAATCAACCTATGATCATATTTGAGTTTGAGGATGAATATGAAATTCTAATAGAAGATACATTTATTATATGGGTCTTACATCCTATTCAGGATGTATATTGATCTTAAATTCTTGGGGAGATACTCAAAATTAACGATATTACTATTTTTTAGGGTCATTTTGATTTATTTTCTGAATACTTTCCTTCTATTCCCTAGATTTATGAAGATCAGTTTTCAACAGAACTCATACATGGTGCTAAACCTATATCACTGAATCCTTGTAGAATGGCCCAATTTTGGTTGAAATATTTAGAGAAAAAAATAAAGTAGATTCATAATAAATGATTCATACCCCTTATTGTATCATAATGAGGTTCTCTTATTCATTTTAATATGAAGAAATATGTGTCAATACATCTTTGTATTAATTATGAGCAGCCTCCCTCCATTCCATCATCTCTCGATGGTGATTTTCTAATAGTGAATGAGATGGCATCAGCCTCCCCCATTCCCGTCGGATAGGGGAGGATGCCTACCCACTGGCTTTTAACCCCTTCACTTTCTTTCCTTTCTCAAACCCTGACACTCGCCATAAATTTTCGTTTGTTTCTCTAAGCTCGATGGTTCACAAGATATTTTATGGTGCACTTCAACTTCCGTTATCGCTATTGGAGTTCATAGAAGCTTCAAACCTCTAGGATCTAACCCTATTGGCATGTTTCCCACATGGATGACCTTTGGTAGATGAATTTTATCACATAATATTTTAATCTTAGTTGTTACAAGAGCACATGATTATTGATCTTCTCAGCAAACACCGCCTGATAGTTCATTTGGACTTCAGAGGAAGATATGATTTGTGCAAGCTCAAGTACTCCACATAAGTTCTTTGGTTATAAATTATTTCTATTTCTCTAGTATTATTATTTATATATGAATCAGGATTCCTCTTCAATGAAAATATAGGTTTCATTCCCTGAAATTTCTTTTTATTCCAAAACCATTCCACCCTTCAGATGCTAGGGAACATGGTCAGACATTTTCTATGTTTTTACAACAGAACACTTTCAGTCAGCAATCTGATTAACCCAAGGATATTTGTGGTGGTTGTTGTTCCCAATCTACCGGTAGAGTGGGTGTGGGTTGCTATTAGTGAATAATTCAGGTGCAAAAAATTGGTGTTCTTTGAATACTAGGTGGATTATTGTAATATGTGTAGGCATATGGGGATTATAGATTCCCATTTCCATTGTGGAGCTAGTTACGGGGGTGATGATCCAAATATTGTTATAGTTAAGGTACTGTATTCGGTATGAGGTAATTTTGTGGTTCCTAACCCCCATCTTGAGAAAGTGGGATGACATGAAACCAATCAAGAGGTTGTGGAAATTTTTCTTGCCTGAAGAGTGATTTAGGTTATCGCAAGCTGAATGAGGAGGCTCCACTGGATATAGAGAAGTCTTAGGAGGCTCTTGTTGATAATCCTTTCATCATTTCACCTCATCTAGAGGTATCCCCTGAACAAGGGGTGATGTCTTTGTCAGCTGTGGAGGAAGACACTGATGACAAGGTTTAGGTCTCTACTAATCTGGGTACTCTAGATGATTTGGTGAGTTGAAATAATGAATCCACCATGAGGAAGAACCATATTAGCATCCCAATAAGCAACCAATTTGAAGGTTTGTTTCCTAAGGGGTTGGAACAATATCAGTAAGGGTTCATGCAGGTGAAGAATGACATTGAGGGGAAAGAAATTTATGGAAAATCATCGAGAGAGGAATCTATTTGTTACTGCTTAGAGGACAATATAGGTGGTCAAAACCAAGGTTTGTATAGTTCAGGAAAGAATAAGGGGAAGACGACTAGGCTAGACCCAGGGCACTACAATTTTACAAAAGTATAGAAAAATAAAGGGTGAAAGTACTATTAATTCCTACGAAAACTGACGGATACCAGTTCAAGTAATAAATCTAAACCAAAAGACAAGGCCTAATTGATTGTTGATTATGATAAATTGTAGGTAAATACAGTAGAAAAGTGTTTTGTCTTGTTTTAGGCTATGTCAGAGAGTGTTATGGACAGTGAGAAACAAGATATATGGGTAGAGAATGTTCACAACCTGAACCCACTAGATCTCCTTTCTCATTTGGGGGAGACCATGAAAAAGGAATATCTTTCTACCAAATCCATAGTAGAGGAAGTAGACAAAATGATGGAAAGAGTACTCTATGTGGACACCAATGATGAGTATATTGCATGTATTAATATGTAGGCCCGTATATTGATAAGGTTCTTTAATTAAGGAAAGATCAATTGTGAGGAGCACATATAAACTTGGGAGAATATGGTGGGTCACTTCTAAGACATTATAAAGGAACATCAAGGAACACATGTTAGTGCTCTCTCTTGGAAATTATTTAGGAAAAAAGGTTGAAATAGGCTCAAACTTTTATACAATGATTATGTAATTTCTTTTAATGGTTATATTTTCATATAAACTAAATAGTTTCTCACTTTTCCTAAAATAATTTTTATAATAAAAAATTTAATTTTCAATCATATTTGTATTAATTATCAACAACCTAATAAGATCCCTATAAATAACAATTATCAATTATATCATATTAATGACTTATTTAATCAAATTCATGGAGTGAAGTATTTTAAAAAGATTAACCTATGGACTAGATATTATTAATTGAGGATTAAATTTGAGGACATACCAATGATATCCTTTTGTGTGTGGTATGGAATTATGAAATTATAGCAATTCCATGTGGACTTACAAATACACCCACTATATTAATATATATAATGAATATAGTCTCTAGAGATTACCTTGATCTGTTTGTGGTGATTTTTATTGGTGGTATTATAATTTATTCAAAGAGAAAATAATATAATAAATATTATTTGACAATTTTTTTAAATACCCTGAGGAATGATAATATGTATCTGAAATTTACCATCTTTGATTTTTGGAAACATAAGGTTTCATTATTGGGTCATATAATCTCATGTCGGAGTACACTCGTAGATCCATAAAAAATGGAAGTTATTGACCAATGAACCAGAAAAACTATGGTAATAGAGATCCATAGTTTTCTTGGTTATTCTAGATACTATTGATGAATTTAGAAGAATTTATCATGGTTATATAATATAAAAACCACTTTTATATGGAAGGATGAAAAGTTCCTATGAAAAAATTAATGTGAGGAAAATTTCAAGGAGATGAAAAGAAGGTTGGTTAGTAAACATGTTCTCACACTACCATATAGTGTAGATGGTTTTGTGATCTATAGTGATGAATTGAGGAATGTATTTGGATGAATAATTATGTAGAATGATATGGTGACGGCTTATTCCTCACACCAATTTAAAATTCATGAGAAGAATTAAACGACTCCTAATTTATAGTTGGAAGTAGTAATTTTTACATTGAAAATATTGGGGAATTATCGTTATAGTGATAGGTAAAAATCAGGATTTATATATTCACATAGAAAGATGTTAATATTCAATAAATTAGATGTTTTAAATTGATTAATGATTATGAGTATTCAATACACTACCGCCCTGGGACGAAGAACAAGGTTATTGATGCTCTATGTCGGAAATGTTGTGTTATTTTTTATATTATGAGGATTTATGGAGATAAAATCTATGTATATACAAAATATAAAGTTTCAAATCATGGGGAAAAGGGAAAAGGAATATCTTTCTCATATAAACATTCAATAATCCATCCATGTGAGGATTAAAGTGCTGTAGAAGGAGGACGTGGAACTACAAAACAAGGTGAGAAATGTTAGTGAGTTAAACTATTATTGTGATTGTATAATAAGGTTTAATAATGAAATATTTTTCATGTTAATAATTGAATTGAAGAAGGATCTTTTGTATGGAGACCATAGTTCATCATTTTCTATTCATCCTGAAATTATGATGATGTATAGATACATGAAAGAGTATTTTTGGTGGGATACCATGAATAGGGATATTAAAGAGTATATATCTTAGCATTTTGTATGTCAACAAGTTAATCTTGAGATATATAATTCTAAGGGAATTTTACTACCATTACCCATACTGTAATGGAAATAGTAAATAACTACCATGGTTTTCATCATCGAACTCCCCAAAACATATAAAGGGACCAAGGATATTTGGGTTGTAGTAGATCGTCGTATCAAATCAGCACATTTCATAATAATTAGAGAAGATTTATCGTTTGATTATATCTCTATTATATAAATTAAATAATTTTTATGTTTTCATATATCTCCACATTCTATTGTATTTTATTGGGATCTAAGGTTTACGTCAATGTTCTGGAGAAGTATCTAGTTATCATTGAATAATATATTGAACATTATAATTGCATGCCATGCTCAGTTATAGGGTTAATCTAAGAGGACCACTCAAAACCTAGAGGATATGTTGTGATCATATTCTACACATTTAAAAGGAGTTTGGTATCAATAACTTTAATTGGTAGAATTTTCTTACAATAATATATTTCACTCGAGCATTCAGATGGATCATTATGAATCCCTTTTTAGATGGAAGTGAAGAACTCCAATATGTTGGGGAAAAGTTGAAGAAATCTATTTTGACCTAAAAGAGTTAAAGAAATCATATATAAGGTTATAGTTATCCATTATCGCACCAAGGTAGCTTGTATTTAATAGAAAACTTCTGTTAAAAATCATCGACATGATCTATAGTTCGAGGTTGGTGATAATGTAATCCTAAGAATGTATCCTTTAAAATGGTTATGATATTTGGAAATAAGGGTAAGATTATTCCTAGATATATTAGTCTCATGAAAATTCATGATGGTATGAGTAAAATTTCTTATCTATCATCGCATCCCTTAAATCTCTCTCAAGTTAATAATGTGTTTCATATATCTCTTTTAAGGAAATGCATAGCCAATCACTCAAATGTACAGAACTCAAAGGTTTTACCACTAGAGTAATATATTTCTTATAAGGAACAACTATTGTGGATTCTATAATAAGGATATAAAGAGTTTTAGAACATGACCAGTGAAAAATTCTATATTTTGTGAAGAAACTATAAATTTGATAATGTTGTGTGGGCACCCGAGGATATGATGAGGCATAAATATCATCATCTTTTTATTATAGTAATATAATTTCATAATATAAATTCATTTAAGGGGGTATAATGTCACATTCTAATTTTTTATGATATATTTCTCAATAAATAAATTAAACTTCTTTGATATCTTTATTCACATGAAACACCATGTTTAAATAAACCATTATATACTATTGAATTATTATTTTTTAATCTGATAAATATCACCTAAATGTTGATTGAAGTTTATTAATAGGATTATATAAATTATTTAAAAGTATTTTTTATAAATTTTAAGAATAAATACATCTGTTATAAATTAGTAAAATCATTTGAAATTTAAAATAATAAGATATGTTTTACTGAAAAACTATTTCTATATGTGAAAGGTATTTTTGTCATGATTAATTAAATTAATCTCTATTGAGGATTTATTTTAATAAAATATATAATTTATATTTTCAATAAATTTTTTTAGCATTCATCTAATGGGTTTTTGTTTTCTTGGAATAATAATAGATCAGGTTTTATGCTTAAAATATAACTTTTCTTAAAATGGATTCAGTTGTTTTTTTCTTGATTATTTTAAAATTAATTTATTCTACACAATGGAATTTAATATTTAAATATATATTTTATATTTGAAATCAGTTGTTTAAAATTAGGTAAATATTTCCCTTTTAATTTTTTTTCATTTTTAATAGTAACCACTGTAAAATTTATCACATCATTAATGGGTAAAATGGGATAAACAAGGTTACAACTAAAAAATAAGGCTTCCAAATCATCCACACACATACCTATATTTCAATATATGAGTTTAATTCAACCAAAACAATCATATATTCAATTATACATCATTTTGGTTCCATTTTTATTGGAAAAATACCTTTATATTATTTTTTCTAAATGAAAATTCCTAATTGTCACTAGATTTATTTTTATTTATCAAAAGAGTTCAGATGTGGATAATAAGATGTTATGGATGAATATAAAAGATTATTTTGAACAAAATTTATTTATTATAATTAATTTAAATTATTTTGTAATATTTATTGATGTTATAATTACCTTAAATTCTTACATGACACTAACATAGTTCTAGTGTAAGAAGTTGAAAAATAAAATTATATGATTTTAAAAACATCAAAAGAAATATTTTATGGATGAATTATGTTATAATATGAATTTAATTCTCCATAATAATGTATAAATTTTTTATAATGAGTTTATATTTGATTTCCATACATGCATTGATGTCATTAATGTCTAAATATATGAATAGTTATTAAAATGATTTAAAAAGTATTTTATGTAAAATAATATATTATTAAATTATTTCAAAATCATAAAATCATGTAAGTTGAAAATAGGTTTTATATGGTAAAAATTTATTTCCATGTCCATTTTTTATCCAATTTTTAACTTGAATGTAAATTTATATCCTTTTAGTGTCGAAAAAGTTGTTACGTTAGTTAAGGTTAAAATTGGTTAATGGAGGTGTCAAACCAAAAGAGAATGTTTAAATTACCACATAAAACTATTAAAATTTTATTGGATGAATTTATTTATAACATAATATATCCTATATTATAAACATTTTCCACTTGGTTTTGATTTTTCATGATTAATATTTTATTATATTTAAATGAGTTATGTAATTCCAAACGTGTCCTCTATAAATGGACAACGACTCTACTCTATTCATCACACAATGTTGGGAAAATTTTCTGACCGAAACTCTAAAAGAACATATTTCTGACATCCTTATACCTGTTTTATAGGTTTTTTCTCCTCAAAAGACCATCCTTAGGATCCTTAAAAATAAATCCAAAGGAGGTCTCTCAAAGTGGAGGTCATCATTTTAACTGATCTCTTTATATTTAATTATTATTTTACATCTTCCCATTTGTACTTAACCATTAAAATTTAATAACATCAGTATATACCATATAATATGATTCTTTTATGTTAATTGAATAATCATTATCTACCTCCTTTCCCATCCCTTTGAAAATGATTATTTCTCCTGGGCATATGTGTAGAATACTACCTCCATGATGTGATGTGGTTTTTTTCTTTTCCTATTTACATGGATAATAATAATTATATATTTAATTAATATATATATATATATATATATATCATATTTATGAAATAATTATGATTATGTAAATTTTAATTTTAATTTACCTTTCTTCTATTCCATCAATCGGAAAATGGAAACACTACTTGTGCGTACGTACGAACCATCGTCTCCATGAAGTGATGTAATTCATTTTTCATCATATAATTATGTGAATGGCTATAAAATTATATATAATTAATAAATATGATAAGTATTACATAATTATGATTTTGTGATGATGAACCCATGACTAATGTGCTATTACCGGAACCATCGAACTAAAACATGCATGGAAAATGGACTAGTTTTCACCTGATTGTCCATTTTAATGAAGAATTTTCAATTAAAGGATAATTTAAAATTTAAAAAGAATAATAAATATTATTTTATTTATTAATAGGGTTCTATAATAAATTTATAATAATCTAATTTTTTCATACATGAGGTTTGAACATTGAGAAATCATAACAAAACTTGAGGTAATGGGTTTATGTTGTAACCTCTTTTACTTTTAGAATTGTATATGATGTTTTTTAGTTGAGGGAAATTATATTGATATTATCTATTAAACAACATATATTTTCTTATACATTAATTATTAATTTTAATTTCAATAATTATTACCATTTTCGTCTCCTAGATACTTGAAATGATCTTGAAAATGTTTTTGAGAAAAATAAACATTATTTCTTCTTTGGTTGGGAATAGTTTTCTTCAATATCCGTATACTATTTATATTGTATTTAGGAATGTTATTAATATTATTTTATGAGTGATTAATGTTATTTTCACCCATATTTTAGTTTATATGATAATTTTGAAAACTAATTTTCCTTTCCTTTTCTGATTGACTTATTTTTACATAAGTATGAAGGATTTAAATATTTTAACATATACCGCTCAAATAAATTATCCCACCAACATGAATAATCATTGTTTTAAGATTATCTTATATGAGTTTATGGTTATTTTAAAATGGAATTCTTCTCATAATATACATAAAATTTTTAGATTTAAGTGATTTAAAAAATAAATGGGTATTTTCCTTGGGAAATATTCAAATGATCTTTTAAAGGTATTTCAATCTATAAAAACATCCTTTGATGTTATGTATGATTAGTAGGAGACATGATCCAGTGATAAAATCATTATTATTTATATATATTTTTATTTATTTTTTTAATGAAAACTTGATGAAACCCATTTTCTTTAATAATGGTTAAGTTATATCAAAATGATAAATTTTTTCCTAACCTTGTGGCATACTTATGAATCAAATATTATTATGAAACAGGTTAGTCTATTATAACCATACAATGAATTGGGTAATGTGATATAGATATCTCCTGAGATTATGATGATGATCATGGGATTTATTTTTTATATCTATGCTCACATTTGGATGCACGAGTACGATTTCATTTGGATGTTCGTATATGATTATTCATGGAAATGATTGTGAATGGATATGTATGAATATTGATGTGTTAATATGATTTATTCTATATATTCTCACAATGTTATTAGTAGAAATTATATTTGATAGCTATGATCACATTATTGTTATTTCTTTTCCTTATTATGCAACAAGCCTATGTTATGACCCTTGAATGATGATTTCTACTTTAAGACCCTTATTAATCATGTGTATGGATATGAATTGATTATGGATTTTATTATCTAAAATTTTATGGGTAATAATATAGATGTTGAGAACATGAATTTGATTATGATATCATACCCTTATGATCATTTTATGCTCTAATGATTGATATCTCTCATGTCTACCCTTACTGAGCATATGAGCATACCCTTTCTTATGTTTTTCTTCATGGATTTTGATATAATGTTCTAGGTATGATATGTTTATAAGGGTAGTAATATAAATATATTTATGGGGTATTTTAGATATAATATATGAAAAAATATCATTAGGTGTCTAGTATCTAAAGGAACTAATCCTTTACAGTCCTTGAGCCTATATAATTGTGATATGTATTGAATATTCATCTATATTGATATAAAATTTGTTTTAATTATTATTTGGTTACATAATATATCTTAGACTATACCAATGTTTTCCCTTGATTTACTTCCTTGATTTTATTTTTTTCTCAGGAAAAATTCATTTCAAATTACTCTTTTGGTCAAAGGTTTGTCCTAAGAATAAAGTTCCTGCATGACCTTATCTTTTAAGCCATAAGGAACTTATATATAATATAATTTTTAAGTAAACCCATTCCATATCTTATAATCATTATGGGTTGGGTTATAAATAGTGTTAGGATGAGCTAATTTAATTAAAAACCAATGGGTTTTCTTCTGATAAATATTTCTCAAATGGTTTTAAGGGACAACCTTGTATATCTTTGGATAAATAATTATTCTTATGCTTAGTAATACCTCGGTTGTACTTATTTATTTATTAATTTTTGGTAAAATTATAAATAATGAATTTTAATTAATTATTATAAATTATTTAAATACCATGTGTTATTTTCTATATTAATTTTTTTGATATTTCTAGTTTTTATTTTATAGTTTCACAGTATGTGTTATGCAAGAAGGATTTCAAGATATATGGTGTGTTTATTGATTTAATATTTGATGTTGATAAATTATTATTTAATTATGTATGTTAAAATTTATATGAAATGTTCCCATGTATATATGTTTTCATTTTACATGTTGACATTATATGATGGGTTGGAAGTGTCCTGACCCTATTATACCCATTTTTCATATCCTCATATGGGATTATTAACTCAACGGTCGCAAAATATATTATACATGCTTCCATTGTACCCAAATGGGATGGATGGTTCACCCTAACATCAGTTTTGATTTATCTCATATTCTGAGTTAAATCCAGATTATTTTTAATAAGTATAGACCATCCCAATATAGGGAGTTGTTTATTTTAGATATAAATTTTATGCCTAAATTATATTAAGTTTGTATTTTCCATGTTATCACATCGTATGGATATGTTATTTTATTATATACACATGATTTTATGATATGTTATTAGGAGAGGGCGGTGACTATATATTAGGTGTTTTATACTCACACCCTTTCTAAACCCACTCAGGACCTATACCGACAGATTTTTTCATGGACTGGGTAAAGGCAAACCAATTAAGCTTGAATGTTAGCTGCACATGGATTCTAGAGTATAGATGATAACGTTTTAAATTTCTATAGGTTGTATAAGATAGACATATAAGGGTCTTATTTGGTGTTATTCACAAGACATTTCACTCAAAAGATCCAGCTTATCGATTTATTATGCCTCTCTTGGCTTACCCACATCATGTATATCTTATTTTAATTTAGTATCACATAATGATGTGTTTTTTTGAATTTTTTTAAAATGGTATAGTTTATATGGTTTTATGTACCCATTATCATGCATCCTATGTAGATTTCATTGTCACATATGCTTCTTCTATTGATAAGATATTCTCTAGAGTGCTTATGACCACTTGGTCATACCACTTTCGATATGGATCAATTTAGATTATATTACTAAACTAATGGAAAACTTATCCGCCAATGAAACTGATTCGACCCTAAATCGATATAAAATCCTCTGAAAATTGGGGGATGGAGCTAGGGTGTTATGGAAACTTATCCCAATATCATTCTTGTAATCATAACATGATCATTACATAGATTGTGGTGGGAAGTGATTGAGGAAGAAGGGATGGATAAGAATATTTTCTGGAATAGTTTTTTTAATATATTTAAAGATATATACTTTACTAAAAAAATGAACATAAATATATTTTAATAGTTTTAGGTTTTTTAATAGATTGAAATATCTATTATGGATTTTGTGACTAATTCTGTAGAGATTTTAATGTATGTTCAAGAATTTGTGATGAATGATAGCCTCAGTGTGCAGAGATTTGATATTTGACTGAGATCAAATATATATTTCATATTTATTCTACTAAATATACCTAATTATAAAAAGTTTGGTTAGTCTATAAGGTATATTATAATGATATATAGTCGATATATAGAAGGTTAGTTCTTTTCTCCCACATCTATGTAGGAGGATAAATTTTTTTAGTTGTCAAATTAGAAGGTAGAAGGGATTAGAAGGGAGGTTTATAGAGACATCATTTTATGTTTCACTATAATAGGGTTTGGTTGAGTTATTTCAATTCATGAAAGTGGGACACCATAAGTTAAATTTTTCAAATCCACTTTACATATGTTTTTAGGGTGAGAATGTGTTCCATCTATAGAATATTCATAATTTATTATCTTGGTCCAAGAAAATGAGTCAAAATGAGATTGAAGAACTAATGAAATTAGACTCTCCCACTCATGGTAGAGTTAAGTGGATTCATCGGGAGACATGGTTGGAAACTAAAAATATTCAGGGGAAATTCTTCACTGTTATGAGATAATTAAAGGATGTTGAAACAAATATAAGACCATTTATAATGAATGGTTCTATTATAATTACTTTTATGATTATATATATATTATTTGAGACTAGAGTGTGTCATTCATTTATCTTCATAATATTATTTATCAATTAGTGATAAAAATAGATTTTATGTCATATTCAATGAGAATAGATACTCCCATGGGTGATAGAACTGAGATTGTGTTTATGTGTTTATCCCGCTCGATTATGATTGGTAACATTGAAATATAATATTAATTTTTAGTTCATGGGATATAAATCTATAAAAAAATTAGAATGGATTAGTTGATTAAATATGAATTTAAATGAGCTATTATTGTCAATGGGTACACTTTGGAGCACTATATGGTACTATCTACACATATGACTAACAGAGGGATATTCACGAACATATTATTGGCCCAATTTGAATTCCCCTATCTCTGAAAACATAGATCCAATGGTATTTATTACAATTTTACAAAATAAAAAAGATCATAATACAAAAATTCATGTAGTTTTATAGTCTCAAAATATTATATAGATACATTAACATAACATTAAAATGGATATTTAAAATAAAATGATTCAAATATTAACATTTATCTTTACTTATCTATAGGTTACACATATTAATATTTATAGTTTCACATAAAAATAAAGAAACAATATAAAGGGTGAACTCAGTTTCTCTATAACAGGTACCATATAGTGGAAACTAAATTTCCATAAAAATTAAATACATAATATGATAGGAATAAATTATCAAATAATTTAATATAAGTGATAGTATAAGAATAATATATCAGTGTATAGAATTATTAAAGAAATAAATAATAACGTCGATAAAAATAATTGAACACATAATGAGGGAATATATAATGTAGAACATAATAATCATACCATCAAAGACATTTTATAAGACATCATACATCAATGGGATGGAATAAAAAATGATCAAGATAATTTCTCCCATGATACCTATAATGCATCAAGTGGATATATAATTTTTGGCACCACCATTTAAGGTTTAGTGTGATAACTATTTTTTGGTTATGTGTTAGAAGCTTAGGACATTCAATATATGGATGTTGAACTTGGGAATACTAGATAAAGACAAATACTATTCACCATAGATCTCAAGGTTTAGGTTATTAGAAGCTATCATGGTGTATCTATTTCAATGGAAGTTGCTAAATAGATGTGGCTAAGTGGAAAATTACAAGTGGGTGTGGATAGATAGTTTTAGTTTATCAAAAGGATTACAGTGGATTTTGAGTATGGGAATGTGGAGAAGGATATTCTGATGCATATAATTGGTTGTTAGTCATATTTCATGAGAAATGGTTATGTTGAAAGTATATGTATCTTTTTGATCCCACATGGAGTTCTAGAGGTATTTATGGGAGTGTGAAATTCATAGAATGTGGCATGCACTGTTCACTAGAAAGAATTTTCGAGGTAGTGGTCTCTTTTTATTGATTCAAATTATATCCCAGAAGATCAAAGTATAGTATCATTATATAAACATAGATGAAAAATAAGTGGAAACATGGTGACATGTGGGACTATTATTTATTATGAGAGGTTATACCACCTATAATGGGTATACATGACACACATGATACATTAAAGGATGGAGTGTTGAGTTAGCACATATATGGTATGAAGGTCCTACTAACAAAGTCAGGTGGTCACAATCAAGAAGGTAGGAGAATAGAATGAGTAGCAGTAAAAAATTTATTGGTTAGATATATAGAATACCCTCACTCATGGGTCCTCACGGTGAGAGTTGTAGTGGCGTTTATTTGTTGTGGGAAGTCATTGATGGTTATCTTCCATGAATTTTAGTAATCTATTAGATTATCCTTATATCATAGATTATTATATTTTCAGATAAATGAATGGTGTGTTTTTATCCCATGTATCTAGATCACATTGACTAAACTGTATAATCTCTTCTTTCATTCTTTTATATTTCTTTTTTTTATGTTATCCTCTTCATTTTTTCATTATCTAGAAGGAATGTCTTGTGATAACTAGTGGCAGAAGAATTAGAGTTTGGTGAATTAATGTGGTATTAGGGTCTTCCTAGTTGCAGATTAAAAGTATATATGGGATTTTATTGATTTATTGAAATTTTGGAGCTATGTTTTTCAAGTTTTAGATTTGGGTAGATGTGATTTTGGTTTTGAGTGGTGCTCTGGTCCTTGATAGTTTTACCAACACAAGTGTCATTCTGGTGTCTAATTACCAAAAAGTGGAATAAAAGTTATTTTTTTCATAATAACCAATAAGTTGTATCATATCAATGTTTTATAGTATCCTGTGATTATTTTCTTAAGAACATCATGGAATACAATTTTCATGACCCGAACTAACAGGGATTGAGATACGACTCCCCAAGCCCACCTCTATAGGCCTTGGGTTGGGATCCAGTTCTAAGTAGGCTATCACACAAAATGAGGTATTAGCCTAAAGCACCTAAATGAACACACCCTCAAACACCTCCATGCAAAAATTCATAGATATATATCAAAACTGGAAACAAAAATGCATGCAAACATCTAACCCAAACTACAGTACTGCAAAAGCACAGAAGGGGAAAATATTGGTCCCACCAAAAGAAAAACTGTAGATGATTCCAACCTACTCTGAAAAATGGAATCACTATAAACACCCACCAGTAACCTCCTCATCGATGCTCTGGTAAAAACCATTGTCATCCCACTTACTATGCTCTTCCCACTCTGGGTCCAAATGTGTCACCTTCGAAGGACCTGTGGTATGCACAAGACACAAGACATGTGTGGGAAAATCCCGTGTAGGGTTGAGTATAAGAATATATTGTAGGTACCCCAAAAATACTAAAATAAAAGGGAGAAACTACTATGCATTAGATAACTCAACTAATTTTAAGGGATCCCAAATGAGAGAGAGACCCCATCTCGAGACTATCCTCGACAATACCCAACTAGTCAAGTCGACATCCCTAGCATGTCAACGAAACGACACATGCCATAGGGAATCCAAAAACATACCCAAATATACTCAGATACAAGTCTCATGGCCTTGACGATATATTATCCAAGGTAAAAGATGTGAGAATCCAATACAACACTTACAATGGTCTCATGAGGTACCGACCTCATAGACAGCAACAAGAGCCAAGTCATCCCCAATAGCTTGCGAAAAGAAAGAGGAAAGAATCAATAGCTCAAAGTCGATGAACCAACAACACAATCCTATATGTAAATACATAGAGAGATTCCACACCATCAATAAAATTAACGAACAACACACTTGGCTAACCCTTCTGATACATGTTAGTGAGGGCAAGCTCAACAGACATCTCCACAAAAGAAGTCACTCGGTGACTAAACTACCTCCAACTCCTCAGGTAGGGGATACCACATAGGGTCCTATGGGGGATACCAAAACCCTATATGGAACACTGAAAGGGGTATCTCCAACAACTTGAAATTAATAAAACTCATCTTGGAGTGGATCAACACCCTCATAGTGTTGGTCAAACTAATACTGAGAACTCGACTGAGGAAAACGCCGTGATCTTGATCTGAAACCCTGGAGATCATATATCTCATATATGGGGTCATCACCCATGTATTTTCGGTCACAATAATACCACAAACCCCATTTATTAACTCCTGGAAATGTTCCATAGAATTCCGAAAGAGAGGATATCATTACACGGCTAGAGGGTCAGCTCCCATGGATCATTGGGGCTTCATCCCCCACTTGAACATCCTAGGTAGAGGATGGATGACCTCATAAATATTGGTCACATAAATTTTAAAATATCTACCAAGGAAACACGATGGGATTTTAGGATCACGTCAGGCCTCTCAGGGTGATACATTCTCCAAATCCTCTGAGTTTATTATTGAAGTGGATTAAGACAACTTACTCCAGAAAGTGTAAACATGATCCTCCTCCCCGGCATGGTAGGGGAGAACCACTCCACAAAATGAGAACTTTCTACTTAACATGGCATGGGAGTACCACTATGCTGCATGTACATAGAGTAGCTGAAGAGGTGTCATAGTCTAGTGAAGGTGATGTGATACCCAAAAACATCATAGTAGCTGAGGAGGTGTCATATTCTAGTGAAGGGGAACTGATACCAAAAACCATCACAACTAAAAGACCAGGGGGAGCCACTCAACCTATCTGATCGAAACGTCACAAACTAGAACTAGGGGGACCCACTCAACTATTTCGGTAAAGGCATTGATATCCCAAGTTACCCACAAAATAGTGCCTTCAAACCATGTCTCCTATGCCCAAACTTTGGCCCCAATCATGTTCTACGTGGAAAAACACATAGGGTAGGCCATTTACTCTCCCAAAATACAAAACTAGTAAAAATGGTATTATTCACCATAATAAGCCTAAATAGGTAATTTTGGGGCCCACATATCAATCTTAGAACTTGTAAATGGGATTAATCCATTGCGATAATCATAGAAAAACACATGGGATTGACTACTCATTCATCCAAAATGGACACCCGGCGAAAAATGCACATTTCGCCGCAAATGCCCAAACCAAGCCTCATGGGGTCCACACTGCGATTTATGTTTTAGAACTAATGATTTATCTATAAATTTCCACCTCACCATCAAAGTCGCAATTCCACTTACGGTGCATCAATCGGGCGCTCTGTGCAGAAGTAATGGCGGGTTGAAGTTGAATGATAATAAAATATTATTATTATTTCAACGTTTTGTGGCTCTGGGCCACGAACCTGATTATTTAAATTGTCAAAATGGCCTCGAAGGGTTTTTCCTTGTTTGAGATTCATGTTTTCATTTATGTCTTGCAAAACAAACACCTGGTTTTCAAATTATGGGAGTTTAAAGAACTCGCGGCCCAAACTGGCTTGATTGTCCTACACCGGCGGGTCCTCCCCCAACCTGGGTCATCCCGCTCTGGCCGGCCCAACCACCGCCAGTATTAGGCCACCCCGGCTAGCCAGTCCAATACCGCACCACCCTATTCCCACTACTTCTCTCCCTTGACAGATTCACCACCTCACTGGAAACCGTTGTGCCACATCAACATGAGTCGCACCTCAATGGAAACAATCGTGCTATGCCAGAAATCACCGCTGGAGATTCCACGGGCCACCAAGACCACTCCTGTGGTTGGAAAAATGATGTGAACCCTATTTTTGGAAACCTAGGGACCCATTATAAATAGAAACCACCTAATATCAAGAAAAAATAAATCATAAACAATGGGATCGGGCTTAAAACAAAAATCACATACAATGTGGCAGATCGTTGATGTTTCGGGGGAAGAATAGTGTTTAGGACACACTAATGCTCGATCTTCCAATGATCGGTGTTGAAAATGGCCTCATGTGGCACCAGGGTTCATCAAAAGAAGAGGAAGAGGTGGGGGAGCTAGCCTCCTATATGCAACAACATTGAAGAAGAGGCGATGGGGATTTAATTATTAATTAAACCCCCTCCTCTTAAAAACTTGTCCTCAACTTTCCTTGGAGCCAGACACCAAGCATGACAAATTTTATGTCATGCCTAAGGTAAACCCAGTATTTTGGACTCAAATGTTATAACACCCCAAGTTTTTTTTAAAAATAAATAGAAATTATTGGATCTTTGTTTTAAGTAGATATTTTTAATTAGCCTCTAAAACATAACTTTTCTACATCTATGTTCTGAATTTCAAGAAACCGTCATCTACAATTGTGTTCAGTATGTTATTTGGAGTCTGCTGAACCAACTTGTTTTTTGGAGAATAGTAACATTCCCTTATAAATAGTAATATGAATAGTAATATGACCCTAATGAATAGTAAATTTTATTATTATTTTATTTTATTAAGGATTTAAGATAATAGCATCTAGGTTAATTTTTCATTGTGATATAGAAGTAGTTACACAATTAAAATTGTTAATTTTTTAATTAAGTATGATTTTATTTGAAAATTAAATTAATAATAATTAGAAAATTATTTTCAAAAAATGGACTTAATTTTTGAAATCTGCACGTCGATAAATGGTTAGGGTGAATTTTGGGAATTTTTCTAAAACAGTTGATTTTTCGGTAAATAGTAAAAAATACAGTTTTTAGTTTCGGTGTGTTAATGACATCATTAATGATATAATAATGATGTAATAAATATGGTCAACTTCTGTATAGTTAAATAATATGTGAGGTTTCCCAAGTGTCTTATACCATGGGAAAATACTATGGGCAAGCCCATGGTTTTGTAAATACCACTCATGAGGTATCCCTTGAGAATTATTAAAATAATCCCTCACTTTTCCTATAAATACCAACTCTTCCTTCATTGAAATCATTCCCAATTCTCCCTGAATGAATATATGGCCTCCTTACCTTCATAGTAGTCCTCCCAAGGTTTCATCAAGCCCCCAAGATCTCAACCTTCATGTTCTAAGGGATACTCTACAAGGTAAGAAAATTCTCAATTTCTTTCTTTTTCCTTTCAAGTTCTCTTTTATATGGTATAATTTTCAAGTTTCCATTCCATGTTCTTATTTCCTTCTTATTCATGATCTACTCTATATTATGATTCATTTCTATATTGGTGACACTTTTCCCCTCTATTTGTAATTTTTTCTAAAACCATGTTGTTTAGCCGTTAGGCTGCCTAATTTTTTAAGGGATTTCTCAATTATTTATTTATTTTGAGTTCCTTTATCATTCTTTCTTCATCTCGTCTTACCAAAGTGGCATGAAATATCTAAAATCATGTATATTATGGATTATCCCATGTTCATGTAAAATTACACATCATTATTCTTCTCCTCTCCCACTTATTTAAAGAATAAAAACATTGCCCGTTTGTGTCGAATTATCGACATCGTGGACGATGTGATTTCAATTTCCATTAATTCTTTCAATTATGGTCATGAAACCATTTATATTGGTGAACCAGGTTATAATATATGTTTTATAAATCACCCACGGTTCTGGAATTTTTTTGTACTCATGGTTCTAATTTATAAGACAAAACGAGGTTATAATTATCAAAGAACCACTAAAATGATCTAAATGAACATCATTAATGTTTTAAGTTAGGAATAATACTCATATTAAACATCGAAATGATAAATGGTATAAATGATGGTACTAGAAATATGTAAATACCTTTCCATTCCAATTCTGTAATTTCACTTCCAATCAACAAGAACATCCATCATGAACCAATCTTGGAAATCATGTAAAGAATTAACCCAAAAACAATGCAAGGTGAAAAATACTAGCAATTAAAGGGTGAAATGATGTTATGAAATGATCATAAAAGATGTTATAAAAATTAATATGTTTCTTTAAAATATTAATAACACTATTTTAACCATTATACATGAGTTTTAAACAAGTTGGAAGTAAGACACACCCGAGGTGAGGGAAATTCTTAACCCGATTTCCATTCTTTGGGTTAACCTTCTACTTCATTATTTATGTGCTATTTAAACTGTTTGTGTGATGGGTTCTGTTTATATTGTGTTTCATTATGTGTATTTACAATATATATACCTACTCCATCCACTCTATTAAGTAACTCTTAAATTTTATGATATTTATAAGGGGATTTTCTTTAAAAATCCTCTTTTTAAATTCAGTTTTATGAAATTCCAAAGTAATATTTTTATGGAATTATTCATGTTGTATGATTATGTTTGGGTTCTTGGGAATTATTTATAATGAAGGGTGGGTCCTATATCTCAATCCAATTCATTGGGTATGAGTAATTTGGAGGTCGGCCATATGGTTACTCCAAATGTAACTGTGATGGTTACACAAAGTAAGGTAGCCGTAAGGGTTACAAATTATAAGGTAGCAAAGAATGGTTACAAGATTATGTAAGTAAATCCCCAAGATACCTTTATGATTATATTTATGTTATCATGTTTTTTGTGGATCTTTTGTAAATCTCATGTTACACAAAGTAAGTATATATGAGTGACAGTCATGTCTTCTGAAAATATTTTCATACGTTACGAGTATTCATGGACTAATGTGCTCTTTCCTTATTTTTCATCCCTTACTGAGCTTTCGTGCTCATCCCAAGTTTTTAAATTATTTTCACAGGTTAATGGATATGTAAGACAAAGAAGGAATCCATGTTAAATGTTGAATAATTTTCAAGAAGTCATGTTTAAGTTTTAACATTTTATTTTTGAAAAGAAAAATGGAAATTGTATTTATGGTATCCACTCTATAATAATGTGTAATGTTATAAATGTATTGTCCTAATTCTCCAAATATCTAATCTTGAAAATATTATCAATGTAAAAGGAAGTGTTTTATTGAATAAATTCAATATTTTGTATGTAATAAGGTGGGGTCCTTATAGTTGGTATCAGAGGATGGTTTAGATAAATTTAGGGGATAAGGTGATGTTGATATAATGCCATAAATGATTTTCATTCAATGTTTAATTTGAAATGTTATATCATTTAAAGATTACAATGTTTCTTTATCTAATACATGTTTCTTCAGAATGGTTGTTCGTAGAAGGAATATGGATGCTGAAGAGGAGAGGCACCGACAGAATGATATCCTTCCGGAACTACACCCAGGAATGGTAGGGTTTGGAACCGAGAAGTTTGTGACTATAATGGATCAGTTAACGCATGCAATAAATGGTGGTGGAATACATGCAATAGGACCAATAGAGGTACCACAATGAAACATGATAGTGGTGGAACATTTTATGAGACAACATCCTCCTACATTCAGTGGATCTTCTAACCCAGTAGCATATGAAGGATGGATCAAAGCCCTTGAAAAGATATTCGATGTTATGAGATATTCAGAAAATCAAAAGGTAAGTCTTTCCATTTATAGTTTTAGAGAGGTAGCTGATCAGTGGTGGTCAATGGTAATGAATATTAGGGGTAGAGAGTATTTTTATTCCTTAGAGTGGGTTTAATTTAAAAGTATTTTCCTTGAATAATATTGTCCTAAGGTGGTGTGACTTAGAATGAAGAATAAATTCCTTGAATTGATACAGAAGTAGGAAGACTCAGTGGCTGTGTATGAAGCGAAATTCACCCGACTGGCGAGGTATTCTCTAAATCTTATTTTGGATCTTGATAGAAAAATCAACTTCTTTTACTCAGAATTGAAGCCAAGGTATCGAAGTGTGTTGGCCTCCTGTGAATTCAAATGTTATGAGACTCTTGTCCGATGTGCTGAGAGGGTAGAGATGAAGTTTGCTGATGATCATGTTCATTTTGGAAACAAAAATATGAAGAGGTCTAGTTGGTAAGAAATGGGTAAGAATCAACCCAAGAAATCTGAAGGTAAGAAAATCCAATTTCCAGTTTCTGAAAATTGTGGTGAGAAACACCCAAGGGAATGTCTTAGAAAAACTGGGAAGTGTTTTAAATGTGGTATGTTTGGACATATGGCCTGAGATTGCAATGAAAATGATCCTAAGAATAATCATGATAAGCAAACTGTAAAGTGTATTAAATGTGTTGAAATGGGTCACTGTGCAAACGCCTTCCCAAAGAGAGATCTGAATGATACATAGAAGCCAGACTACAAGAAAAAAGGTATAGTGAGATCCTTTACGACTATGTCAGCAGATGTTGGGCCATAAAATGAAGTTGTATCAGGTACTTTGTTTGTTCAATCAGATTTTTCTAAAGTTTTGTTTGATACGGGATATACACATTCCTTCATCTCCGAGAAATTTTCTGGTAATTTGGAAATATCACCTCAACAAATGAGACCCAAACTTGTTCTTAAAACACTAGGGGGAAATGTTATAGAAAATAGGAATTATAAGAATATTTCTATTGTGGTCTATGGAAAGAATTTACCTGTAAACCTTTTTGTTTTACCCTTATTCGAGTTTGATGTTATTCTAGGAATGGACTAGCTTTCAGATTATCATGCTAAGATTGACTGTAGATCTAAAAAATTTATTTTTCAGAAATAGTTTTAGTTTTTATACAAGAATGAACCCATACAATTGATAACATATCAGGAAGGTGAGAAACAATTGAAAGATGGAAATGACAGTTATCTTGATCATATTGTTGAAAACAAGGGAACTATTCAAATTAATGATGTGCTAGTGGTAAATTAATACCTTGATGTTTTTCCTGATGAGTTTCCCGGTGTCATACCTGATCGAGAAGTCGAATTCACAATTGACTTAGTTCCTAATGCTAAGACAATTTCAAAACCCCCTTATCGTATGGATCCAATAGAACTTCTTGAATTGAAAAATCAGTTGCAGGATTTGCTTGACAAAGGCTTCATTCGTCCTAGCACTTCACCATGTGGAGCTCTTGTTTAGTTTGTAAAAAAGAAATATGGTTCCGAGAGACTTTTAATTGATTATAGATCTTTGAATAACATCACTATTGAAAACATTTATCCTTTGCCTCATATTGATAACTTGTTTGATCAGCTCCTGGGAGCTCAGTAATTTTCCAAAATTGACTTGAGATCTGGATACCATCAGCTAAAGGAGAAGGAGGATGACATCCTGAAAACAGCCTTTCGTACTAGATATGGGCATTATGAATTTGTTGTTATGCCATTTGGATTAACTAATTCACCTTCTGTATTCATAAATATTATTAATAGAGTATTTCATTAGTTCTTGGATAAGTTTGTGGTTGTATTTATTGATGACATTCTTGTATTTTCTAAAAACAAATAGGAGCATGAAAAATATCTACGAGTTGTTTTGCAAACTTTAAAAGAAAATAGACTATATGGAATATTCAGAAAGTGTGTGTCACGAACCGAATCTGGTCGCCTTCAAAATCGGCACCCGACCCGGTCCATGGCAAGACCCGAAGGGCGTTCCCGATCCCCATGGGCTGGTACAAGTTCCTGGGTATCATAAAATGATAATTGGGAATGATTTACCTTAGTTTATAAACTTAAAACGACAAAAAAGTCCAATAAAACAAATCTGGATTTTTCAACTAAAACCATCTTTTACAAAATTTCAGAACAGAAATACATAAGTTAAAACAATTTTTAAAGACCATTACAATGGTACATAACCAAATAAGGACAGACCAAGAACCTCCACAAGGAAAGAGGCACCGCCCTCAAGCTATCTCCACGACACTACATCCCAACGGACAACTAAAAACCTGAACCAATGGCATAAATCTTGTACCCAAACCTATGACATAAAATAAGCAAATCTAATTACACCCAAAGGTGTAAGTAGGGTGTGAGCGAAAACCCAGTAGGATACCACCACTAATAGATTCCATTTGATAAACATTTAATGGCGAAAAGCATGCAAGTTTTCAAAGACATGAGATGCTAGTTAAAATTTCTAAAAGATGCAACATTAAATAAAAACAGTTTTCAGGTGGGCTAATTTAATGAATAAAAACATTTAAAATAAATACCATAGCTACTGAATTTTCCAGCCTCTCATACCATATACCGATAGTAAGAACAAAGTATCCAGTGAGCACAATCAATGGGAAATAACCCCTAGGCACTAGCTAGCTGTGGGTCTCAGGTACCTCGTATCTCGGTGAGAGTAACCATCACAAATATCAATTCTCGTGCACGATCCACTAGTAGGGAACATACCCATAACCTAGTGGTCCCCAATCATCATCATCATAGTTTAGTTAGAGTTGTAAGCGTCAATCTTGCTAAGTGAAACTGAGGCCAAACCCCACGGATTCACTAGCATACTAGTACACGTCCACCCACCTAGATACTCGGGGTTTCCCTTTGTGCTCAAACAAGTTCAGTAATCCAAGAAGTATAGTTTTTACATGAAAATATCACTTCCACGTCACAAATTAACCAAACAGCCCCATGTACATCACGCATGTCAAAAATTCCACTTTTCATTCAAATGCATTTTGAAATCAAACTCACTCCAAATTGCCTATAACACTTTTCACATTTCTTTAACACTTCCACAAATCCATTATACAATTTTATAAAACCATTACAAGATATTCAACTCACATAACAGCCCACACACATGTCACACAATACCCTTCTCACCTTCACAATTTATTTTATAAATAAACTCACATGAAATATCCCACACCCGTGTTTCGCACACAAAACACAATTTAGTAAAACATTTTGACAATTTATAAAAAATTCTAAAAATGTTTAACATCTAAAATCACCAAATTACCATTCAAAAACCCACATCAGGTGAACACACTCACCCAAATAGAACATATACACCCTTTCCCAACTTTGTTTAACCAAATAAAACATTGGGAATTTTTATAAAACAAAACCAAGAGGTATAACCATTGTTTGCACACTAAACCCATTTCAAAACCCTCATTTAAAAGAAAAATCATACCAATACCAATCCAAAACAGAATTTTTTCAGCCCTAAAACAATTATTAAACCACCCCCAAATGTTATAAAAATACATCAAATAATACCACAAAGATACACATGAAAAACACACGTTTTCATAAATCACCTTCAAGAAGTACAACCGGTTTTTACACCTTAAACTCATTAAAAAACCTACTTTCAAGGCCAACATGACAATAAGGAATTAACAAACCAGAATTCCCATCCCCTTTCAAGACTAATAAATCACTTTCATATGTTATAAACTAAACCCAAACATTACCCCAAGAGTCACACATGAAAAGTACCCAATTTCAAGCTATAATGCAACTAAAAATTAAATGTTTAACCAAATCCATAAAAACTGTTTTCACAGCACATAAAACAGATTATAAACATGCTAAATTAATAATCCATGCAAGCTAACTCATCATAAAATGGATACACATGAAATCACCTACCCTTTTGAGTCGAAACCCTCAAGACTTGGTGTGAAACCTTAAGCGCACCACCGTTGCACCAAAAGGAATATAAATCCAGACCTAAACCACAATAATTTACCCAAAATACACCAAATCAGACATTAGGATGGAACCCCAACTTTTGGACATTAGGAACTTCAAGAAAAAGAAAATAAAACTAAAAGAGGATGGAAGGAACCAAGAAGGAATTCCCTTACTTGAAATATCTTGAAGGAATCGGCCCCAATCCACCAAATAATGAATCACCAAGTACCCAAAACAGGTATGGAGGTTCGAAGGATTCATAGTAGGTCATGTGGGGACTGAAATGGGGAGAAAAGGATGAAAAATGAAGGAGTTATGAAAGGATCAATTTACCTCTCTAAATCTGCCCGATTTAAGAAACCCTAATAAGTTCAGTACTATATCGCGATGAAGAAGAGCTCCAAAGAGGGGAGAGAGAGCTTGGGCGCGCGTATGGGTTCCTGGGGCGCATTTGAGGCTTTGAATCACCGAAAAATACTTAAATATGAATAAGTTATTAATTAATCAAATTTTATTTTTAAAACTGGAATTGGGCTTCCGGGCAGGCCCAATACCTTAAATAAAAACCAACATAAACCTTGGTTATGGATTTCCAAAGGCTCCAAATTTTAACTGTGGCGTTAATATATTAGGGGAGGACATTTAGGAGTTGGAATGAGTGAGAAATATTAAAAAATGAAAAAGTTATAAAAGAAATAAAATTTATTTTTAAATCTGGAATTGGGTTCACGGTTTGGCCCAATTCATGAAAACTCACATATTCTCCATAAAACCTTTGGAAACCCGCAAAACAAAGAATTAATGGAAATTAAAATAAAAATACGTTTAAAATAATCTATGTATGTGACAATTCTCCCCACCATGAAAACTTTCCGCCCCAGAAAGTCACAGCAAGGCCAAAGTAACAACCAAACCCAACTGATAAACCAATATGTACTCCCTTTCCAGGTTTCGCCCCCAAAGGCCAAAACACCTCCATTGATCAATTAAGTAAGGAATACTTCACAAAAAAAATCATACACCACTTTCCTGAAACAATCAATCACATTCAGGTTTTATCCCAAAGGAAAACACCTCAAACAATACACGAACAAGACTCAAGCAATTCACTCAAACGAACAACAACATCAAACAAGGTTACACATAACTTGCTATAACTAAACCATTGGGCACTCTCCAATCTCAATGGTTACCCAAAGAAGATTTAGGTAGCTTGATAGATCCGAATGAGACTACCTACCAACAATCCTTGACCATGGATAAGACTAAGTTATTGGTACGGGGAAAAAATAGGCTCCCCACCATAAGAACCAACAATCTTAATCGACCAGCATGGGCCGGTACAGAAAGACCCCAAAATATAAAGTGTTGGGATGACCACATGGTGAGTCTGCACGGTTTGGGAAACCATGAACCAACAATGGATATTCTTCTATCTACATGGTTTTTTTTGGGGTATGGTCACTACTAACCAAGTGCAAACCGTGTGGTCAACCTGTCTAGCCAAACTTCATACCTTTCTCTAAAGACTCAATGGAAACCAAAGGGGGGGGAATAACATTGGGCGATGACATGGGTACAAGGCCCTCAACCTATTTCCACCAAACATGAACAGTAGAAGAAATATGATGACACCATAGGTTTAAACTCTTCTTATCTTTCATATTGAGGATAACTTTGCACAAGGGTTTAAATGACACTAGGGTTTCCCCTGACTACGCGCCAGCTTCTCTCCGAGACCTATGGTTGGAGCTCAAAATATTGAAGCATCATCGGCCTCGCAGTTAGGCTCTGGAAACCACCTAAATGAGAATTCTTCTTTCGTTGCAAACAACAACTACACTGCAATCCCCGATAAGTTTTTTCAAGACATAACACATTCCAAACTCACTTTACCCTAACTTGATATTTCACTGAAACAAGGGATTAGAATAAGCACACACATCGCACCTTGTTTCTTTGGGTGAGAAACAACAGAAGGGTAGGACACGTATAAACACCGTCCTCTAAGATAGAGGATTTTATGTTTTTCCCAAGGGATTCATACTCCCAACATAACAGAGAACCTAAGAGGATTGTGTGACCTTGACCTTTACAGTCAAAAGAGCACACAACATCACAATGCGTCTCCGAACATGACCTTTGTTATTGATAGAAACAATACATGGAACATGACCATATTCCAAGTCCCTAAACAATAGACAAGTCCAAAAAGTGGACACAATATCCTATCAGGACCAAAATCTCAAAATTGGTGGTTTAATAATAACTCTTGCTTCAAGGAAACTATGAAGAACCCAGAGGCCCTCTTAGACACCATCATGACACTCATCCACACTAACAACCAAAGAACACTTCCACCTTCGATGAATCATGAAACTTAAGAAACCAAGTCGTCTTTCAACCTTCCACAAGAACTATCCCACTACAAGAGGATCTACAAATCAACTAAATGAATGGTTGTAGACTCAATCAACAATGATCTATAAAATATTCCTTATATTGATCAACTGGAGGATTTTCCAATGGAGAAACAATATGGGTTGCACTTCAGTTGTGCACTAACCCTAAATGGGGGCGTACCTTATCCAACGAGAGAACCCAAGGACCCAACCAAGATGGTCCATTAGTCAAAAAAACCATAAACCAGATCGAAACACATGAAGTTAGCCACCATAAAGGTGTCCCGAAACATATCTTAGAGGAGAATACTAACCAGTCCTTCTACCTAGCTTACCGACCAAACATAATCCCAAAACACAGTTCAAATAGGAGGGGTTATTTGACTAAAAAACATCCCACAAAAACAACATCTTCAAAGACCCATAATACAAACCATCCCAAAACTATTCATCAAGACATCATGTTTTTCTTTAAAACCATTTCTTTGAAAACAAGCGGTTCAGCTGTAAGAGTATCGACCAATGGTACCCCATGGGCCTCACACATGCATATTTTTGTGCCACACCAGACACCCTCCTAATATCCGTCCTGGCACTCATCCAGTTGTGCCATCAACCATCCATCATCCCATATAACCCCATGCATGTGGTCACTAATGGAAATACCAAAGGTTAAAACAAAAATTCTTTCCACTTTTCAAAACCAAAACGGTTAACCAACGCATCCTTTTTTTCTCATAACCGCTAACCACGAGATCAAAATCCCAACTCACATCTTATAAAAATTTTCAGAAAGTCACAACCATTTAGAAAATAAGTCACATTCAAGATATTCACATCAATTTCAAAACATCTCATCCCATTAAAACACACTTTTATTGTTTAGAAAACTCTATTGAAAACACTTTTCAAAACCAACTTCAATACAGTTTCTGCCTTCAAAAGAGGTGTAATCACACCATTTTCTATTTCAAAATAATTCTGAATATTCAGTTCCAAAATTTCCTAAATCATACCATTCCATCTTTATTTGAAAATCATTTCACAAAAACATTACACTTCTTAAAACCAAGTCCCTTTAAAACCAAAGTTCCAAGATTTCAAAACTAAAGAACACAAGACTTTGCGAGAGGAAACTAGTTTCAGTGGGTGACTTGGACATATGGTTGGCGGCCATATTCCAATCATTTCACTATCACATAGAGTGTTCTAGGGAATATCCCCAGCTCCACATGGCTTGCCAGACCCTGCGAGCTCATTGAGACCATTAACCCAACTCTCTTTTCATTTCCCCTAATCATCATCAAACCAAGAAAACCAAAAGACATAGACAAATCCCAACTTCCCCTGGCGACATGAATCCTGAAATGAGGTGTGGTGATCAAGAACACTACTCATAACCATAATTCCATGTCCCAACAATCATAAATCTATACTATCCCAACTATTTCCCAAATAACATGATTCAAATGGAGCGAACCTCCTCTGATACCATTTTGTCACGAACCGAATCTGGTCGCCTTCAAAATCGGCACCCGACCCGGTCCTTGGCAAGACCCGAAGGGCGTTCCCGATCCCCATGGGCTGGCACAAGTTCCTGGGTATCATAAAATGATAATTGGGAATGATTTACCCAAGTTTATAAACTTAAAATGACAAAAAAGTCCAATAAAACAAATCTGGATTTTTCAACTAAAACCGTCTTTTAAAAAAATTCAGAACTGAAATACATAAGTTAAAACAATGTTTAAAGACCATTACAATGGTACATAACCAAATAAGGACAGCCCAAGAACCTCCACAAGGAAATAGGCACCGCCCTCAAGCTATCTCCAAGACACTGCATCCCAACGGACAACTAAAAACCTGAAATAATGGCATAAATCCTGTACCCAAACCTGTGACATAAAATAAGAAAATCTACTTACACCCAAAGGTGTAAGTAGGGTGTGACCGAGAACCCAGTAGAATACCACCACTAATAGATTCATTGTGATAAACATTTAATGGCGAAAAGCATGCAAGTTTTCAAAGACATGAGATGCTAGTTAAAATTTCTAAAAGATGCAACATTAAATAAAAACAGTTTTCAGGTGGGCTAATTTAATGAGTAAAAACATTTAAAATAAATACCATAGCTACTGAATTTTCCAGCCTCTCATACCGTATGCCGATAGTAATAACAAAGTATCCAGTGAGGACAATCAATGGGAAATAACCCCTAGGCACTAGCTAGCTGTGGGTCCCAGGTACCTCGTATCTCGGTGAGAGTAACCATCACAAATATCCATCCTCATGCACGAGCCACTAGTAGGGAACATACCCATAACCTAGTAGTCCCCAATCATCATCATCATAGTTTAGTTATAGTTGTAAGCGTCAATCTTGCTAAGTGAAACTGAGGCCAAACCCCACGGATTCACTAGCATACTAGTACACGTCCACCCACCTAGATACCCGGGGTTTCCCTTTGTGGTCAAACAAGTTCAGTAATCCAAGAAGTATAGTTTTTACATGCAAATATCACTTCCATGTCACAAATTAACCAAACAGCCCCATGTACATCACGCATGTCAAAAATTCCACTTTTCATTCAAATGCATTTTGAAATCAAACTCACTCCAAATTGCCTATAACACTTTTCACATTTCTTTAACACTTCCACAAATCCATTAAAAAATTTTATAAAACCATTAAAAGATATTCAACTCACATAACAGCCCACACACATGTCACACAATACCCTTCTCACCTTCACAATTTATTTTATAAATAAACTCACATGAAATATCCCACACCCGTGTTTCGCACACAAAACACAATTTAGTAAAACATTTCGACAATTTATAAAAAATTCTAAAAATTTTTAACATCTAAAATCACCACTTTACCATTCAAAAACCCACATCAGGTGAACACACTCACCCAAACAGAACATATACACCCTTTCCCAACTTTGTTTAACCAAATAAAACATTGGTAATTTTTATAAAACAAAACCAAGAGGTATAACCATTGTTTGCACACTAAACCCATTTCAAAACCCTCATTTTAAAGAAAAATCATACCAATACCAATCCAAAACAGAATTTTTCAGCCCTAAAACAATTATTAAACCACCCCCAAATGTTATAAAAATACATCAAATAATACCACAAAGATACACATGAAAAACACACGTTTTCATAAATCACCTTCAAGAAGTACAACCGGTTTTTACACCTTAAACTCATTAAAAAAACCTACTTTCAAGGCCAACATGACAATAAGCAATTAACAAACCAGAATTGTCATCCTCTTTCAAGACTAATAAATCACTTTCATATGTTATAAACTAAACCCAAACATTACCCCAAGAGTCACACATGAAAAGTACCCAATTTCAAGATATAATGCAACTAAAAATTAAATGTTTAACAAAATCCATCAAAACTGTTTTAACAGCACATAAAACAGATTATAAAAATGCTAAATTAATAATCCATACAAGCTAACTCATCATAAAATGGATACACATGGAATCACCTACCCTTTTGAGTCGAAACCCTCAAAACTTGGTGTGAAACCTCAATCGCACCACCGTTGCACCAAAAGGAATATAAATCCAGACCTAAACCACAATAATTTACCCAAAATACACCAAATCAGACATTAGGATGGAACCCCAACTTTTGGACATGAGGAACTTCAAGAAAAAGAAAATAAAACTAAAAGAGGATGGAAGGAACCAAGAAGGAATTCCCTTACTTGAAATATCATGAAGTAATCGGCCCCCATCCACCAAATAATGAATCACCAAGTACCCAAAACTGGTATGGAGGTTCTAAGGATTCATATTAGGTCATTTGGGGACTGAAATGGGGATAAAATGATGAAAAATTAATGAGTTATGAAAGGATCAATTTACCTCTCCAAATCTGCCCTATTTTAGAAACACGAATAAGTTCTGTACTAAATCGCGATGAAGAAGAGCTCTAAAGAGGGGAGATAGAGCTTGGGAGCGCGTCTGGGTTCAAGGGGCGCATTTGAGGCTTTGAATCACCGAAAAATACTTAAAAATGAATAAGTTATTAATTAATCAAATTTTATTTTTAAAACTGGAATTGGGCTTCCGGGCAGGCCCAATACCTTAAATAAAAACCAACATAAACCTTGGTTATGGATTTCCAAAGGCTACAAATTTTAACTGTGGTGTTAATATATCAGGGGAGGACATTTAGGAGTTGGATTGAGTGAAAAATATTAAAAAATGAAAAAGTTATAAAAGAAATTAAATTTATTTTTAAATCTGGAATTGGGTTCACGGTTTGGCCCAATTCATGAAAACTCACATATTCTCCATAAAACCTTTGGAAACCCCCAAAACAAAGAATTAATAGAAATTAAAATAAAAATACATTTAAAATAATCTATGTATATGAAAATTCTCCCCACCAAGAAAACTTTCCGCCCCAGAAAGTCATAGCAAGGCCAAAGTAACAACCAAACCCAACTGATAAACCAAGATGTACTCCCTTTCCAGGTTTCACCCCCAAAGGCCAAAACACCTCTGTTGATCAATTAAGTAAGGAATACTTCACAAAAAAATTCATACCCCAATTTCCTGAAACAATCAATCACATTCAGGCTTTATCCCAAAGGAAAACACCTCAAACACTATACGAACAAGACTCAAGCAATTTACTCAAACGAACAACAACATCAAACAAAGTTACACATAACTTGCTATAACTAAACCATTGGGCACTCTCCAATATCAATGGTTACCCAAAGAATATTTGGGTAGCTTGATAGATCCGAATGAGACTACCTACCAATAATCCTTGACCATGGATAAGACTATGTTATTGGTACGGGGAAAAAATAGGCTCCCCACCATAAGAACCAACAATCTTAATCGACCAGCATGGGCCGGTATAGAAAGACCCCAAAATATAAAGTGTTGGGACGACCACATGGTGAGTCTACACGGTTTGGGAAACCATGAACCAACAATAGATATTCTTCTATCTACATGGTTTTTTTTTGGGTATGGTCACTACTAACCAAGTGCAAACCGTGTGGTCAACCTGTCTAGCCAAACTTCATACCTTTCTCTAAAGACTCAATGGAAACCAAAGGGGGGGGGGAATAACATTGGGCGATGACATGGGTACAAGGACCTCAACCTATTTCCACCAAACATGAACAGTAGAAGAAATATGATGACACCATAGGTTTAAACTCTTCTTATATTTCATATTGAGGATAACTTTGCACAAGGGTTTAAATGACACTAGGGTTTCCCCTGACTACGCGCCAGCTTCTCTCCGGGACCTATGGTTGGAGCTCAAAATATTGAAGCATCTTCAGCCTCGCAGTTAGGCTTTGGAAACCACCTAAATGAGAATTCTTCTTTCGTTGCAAACAACAACTACACTGCAATCCCCGATAAGTTTTTCCAAGACGTAACACATTCCAAACTCACTTTACCCTAACTTGATATTTCACTGAAACAAGGGATCAGAATAAGCACACACATCGCACCTTGTTTCTTTGGGTGAGAAACAACAGAAGGGTAGGACACGTATAAACACCGTCCTCTAAGGTAGAGGATTTGATGTTTTTCCCAAGGGATGCATACTCCCAACATAACAGAGAACCTAAGAGGATTGTGTGACCTTGACCTTTACAGTCAAAAGAGCACACAACATCACAATGCATCACCGAACATGACCTTTGTGATTGATAGAAACAATACATGGAACATGACCATATTCCAAGTCCCTAAACAACAGACAAGTCCAAAAAGTGGAAACAATATCCTATCAGGACCAAAATCTCAAAATTGGTGGTTTAATAATAACTCTTGCTTCAATGAAACTATGAAGAACCCAGAGGCCCTCTTAGACACCATCATGACACTCATCCACACTAACAACCAAAGAACACTTCCACCTTCGATGAATCATGAAACTTAAGAAACCAAGGCCTCTTTCAACCTTCTACAAGAACTATCTCACTACAAGAGGATCTACAAATCAACTAAATGAATGGTTGTAGACTAAATCAACAATGATCTATAAAATATTCCTTATATTGATCAACTGGAGGATTTTCCAATGGAGAAACAATATGGGTTGCACTTCAGTTGTGCACTAACCCTAAATGGGGGCGTACCTTATCCAACGGGAGAACCCAAGGACCCAACCAAGATGGTCCATTAGTAAAAAAAACCATAAACCAGATCGAAACACATGAAGTTAACCACCATAAAGGTGTCCCGAAACATATCTCAGAGGAGACTACTAACCAGTCCTTCTACCTAGATTACCGACCAAACATAATCCCAAAACACAGTTCAAATAGGAGGGGTTATTGGACTAAAAAAACATCCCACAAAAACAACATATTCAAAGACCCATAATACAAACCATCCCAAAACTGTTCATCAAGGCCTCATGTTTTTCTTTAAAACCATTTCTTTGAAAACAAGCGGTTCAGCGGTAAGAGTATCGACCAATGGTACCCCATGGGCCACACACATGCATGTTTTTGTGCCACACCAGACACCCTCCTAATATCCATCCTGGCACTCATCCAGTCGGGCCATCAACCATCCATCATCCCATATAACCCCATGCATGTGGTCACTAATGGAAATACCAAAGGTTAAAACAAAAATTCTTTCCACTTTTCAAAACCAAAACGGTCAACCAATGCATCCTTTTTTTCTCATAACCGCTAACCACGAGATCAAAATCCCAACTCACATCTTACAAAAATTTTCAGAAAGTCACAACCATTTAGAAAATAACTCACATTCAAGATATTCACATCAATTTCAAAACATCTCATTCCATTAAAACACACTTTTATTGTTTAGAAAACTCTATTGAAAACACTTTTCAAAACCAACTTCAATACAGTTTGTGCCTTCAAAAGAGGTGTAATCACACTATTTTCTATTTCAAAATAATTCTGAATATTCAGTTCCAAAATTTCATAAATCATACCATTCCATCTTTATTTGAAAATCATTTCACAAAAACATTACACTTCTTAAAACCAAGTCCCCTTAAAACCAAAGTTCCAAGATTTAAAAACTAAAGAACATAAGACTTTGCGAGAGGAAACTAGTTTCAGTGGGTGACTTGGACATATGGTTGGCGGCCATATTCCAATCACTTCACTATCACAGAGAGTGTTCTATGGAATACCCCCAGCTCCACATGGCTTTCCAGACCCTGCGAGCTCATTGAGACCATTAACCCAACTCTCTTTTCATTTCTACTAATCATCATCAAACCAAGAAAACCAAAAGACATAGACAAATCCCAACTTCCCCTGGCGACTTGAATCCTGAAATGAGGTGTGGTGATCAAGCACACTACCCATAACCATAATTCCATGTCCCAACAATCATAAATCTATACTATCCCAACTATTTCCCAAAAAACATGATTCAAATGGAGCGAACCTCCTCTGATACCATTTTGTCACGAACCAAATCTGGTCGCCTTCAAAATCGGCACCCGACCCGGTCCTGGAAAGACCCGAAGGGCGTTCCCGATCCCCATGGGCTGGCACAAGTTCCTGGGTATCATAAAATGATAATTGGGAACGATTTACCCAAGTTTATAAACTTAAAACGACAAAAAAGTCCAATAAAACAAATCTGGATTTTTCAACTAAAACCGTCTTTTAAAAAATTTCAGAACTGAAATACATAAGTTAAAACAATTTTTAAAGACCATTACAATGGTACATAACCAAATAAGGACAGCCCAAGAACCTCCACAAGGAAAGAGGCACCGCCCTCAAGCTGTCTCCACGATACTGCATCCCAATGGACAACTAAAAACCTGAACCAATGGCATAAATCTTGTACCCAAACCTGTGACATAAAATAAGAAAATCTACTTACAGCCAAAGGTGTAAGTAGGGTGTGAGCGAAAACCCAGTAGGATACCACCACTAATAGATTCCTTGTGATAAACATTTAATGGCGAAAAGCATGCAAGTTTTCAAAGACATGAGATGCTAGTTAAAATTTATAAAAGATGCAACATTAAATAAAAACAGTTTTCAGGTGGGCTAATTTAATGAGTAAAAACATTTAAACTAAATATCATAGCTACTGAATTTTCCAGCCTCTCATACTGTATACCGATAGTATGAACAAAGTATCCAGTGAGGACAATCAATGGGAAATAACCCCTAGGCACTAGCTAGCTGTGGGTCCCAGGTACCTCGTATCTCGGTGAGAGTAACCATCACAAATATCCATTCTCGTGCACGAGCCACTAGTAGGGAACATACCCATAACCTAGTGGTCCCTAATCATCATCATCATAGTTTATTTATAGTTGTAAGCGTCAATCTTGCTAAGTGAAACTGAGGCCAAACCCCACGGATTCACTAGCATACTAGTACACGTCCACCCACCTAGATACTCGGGGTTTCCCTTTGTGCTCAAACAAGTTCAGAAATCCAAGAAGTATAGTTTTCACATACAAATAACACTTCCATGTCACAAATTAACCAAACAGCCCCATGTACATCACGCATGTCAAAAATTCCACTTTTCATTCAAATGCATTTTGAAATCAAACTCACTCCAAATTTCCTACAACACTTTTCACATTTCTTTAACACTTCCACAAATCCATTAAACAATTTTATAAAACCATTACAAGATATTCAACTCACATAACATCCCACACACATGTCACACAATACCCTTCTCACCTTCACAATTTATTTTATAAATAACCTCACATGAAATATCCCACACCCGTGTTTCGCACACAAAACACAATTTAGTAAAACATTTCGACAATTTATAAAAAATTCTAAAAATGTTTAACATCTAAAATCACCACTTTACCATTCAAAAACCCACATCAGGTGAACAAACTCACCCAAACAGAACATATACACCCTTTCCCAACTTTGTTTAACCAAATTAAACATTGGCAATTTTTATGAAACAAAACCAAGAGGTATAACCATTGTTTGCACACTAAACCCATTTCAAAACCCTCATTTAAAAGAAAAATCATACCAATACCAATCCAAAACATAATTTTTCAGCCCTAAAACAATTATTAAACCACCCCCAAATGTTATAAAAATACATCAAATAATACCACAAAGATACACATGAAAAACACACGTTTTCAAAAATCACCTTCAAGAAGTACAACCGGGTTTTACACATTAAACTCATTAAAAAAAACCTACTTTCAAGGCCAACATGACAATAAGGAATTAAGAAACCAGAATTGGCATCCCCTTTCAAGACTAATAAATCACTTTCATATGTTATAAACTAAACCCAAACATTACCCCAAGAGTCACACATGAAAAGTACCCAATTTCAAGCTATAATGCAACTAAAAATTAAATGTTTAACCAAATCCATCAAAACTGTTTTAAAAGAACATAAAACAGATTATAAAAATTCTAAATTAATAATCCATGCAAGCTAACTCATCATAAAATGGATACACATGGAATCACCTACCCTTTTGAGTCGAAACCCTCAAAACTTGGTGTGAAACCTTAAGCGCACCACCGTTGCACCAAAAGGAATATAAATCCAGACCTAAACCACAATTATTTACCCAAAAGACACCAAATAAGACATTAGGATCAAACCCCAACTTTTGGACATGAGGAACTTCAAGAAAAAGAAAATAAAACTAAAAGAGGATGGAAGGAACCAAGATGGAATTCCCTTACTTGAAATATCTTGAAGGAATCGGCCCCAATCCACCAAATAATGAATCACCAAGTACCCAAAACTGGTATGGAGGTTCTAAGGATTCATATTAGGTCATGTGGGGACTGAAATGGGGTGAAAAGGATGAAAAATGAATGAGTTATGAAAGGATCAATTTACCTCTCCAAATCTGCCCGATTTTAGAAACCCTAATAAGTTCAGTAATAAATCGCATTGAAGAAGAGATCCAAAGAGGGTAGAGAGAGCTTGGGCGCGCGTCTGGGTTCAAGGGGCGCATTTGAGGCTTTGAATCACCGAAAAATACTTAAAACTGAATAAGTTATTAATTAATCAAATTTTATTTTTAAAACTAGAATTGGGCTTCCGGGAAGGCCCAATACCTTAAATAAAAACCAACATAAACCTTGGTTATGGATTTCCAAAGGCTCCAAATTTTAACTGTGGTGTTAATATATCAGGGGAGGACATTTAGGAGTTGGAATGAGTGAAAAATACTAAAAAATGAAAAAGTTATAAAAGAAATAAAATTTATTTTTAAATCTGGAATTGGGTTCACGGTTTGGCCCAATTCATGAAAACTCACATATTCTCCATAAAAACTTTGGACACCCCCAAAACAAAGAATTAATGGAAATTAAAATAAAAATACATTTAAAATAATCTATGTATGTGACAGTGTGATTTTTTATTGCAACATATTTCATTTCTTGGGCACATTGTAAATAAGGATGGAATAACAGTTGATCCTACCAAAACAGAAGTAGTTGATGAATGGCCAAGACCCACAAAAGTTACAGAGATTCGTAGTTTTCTAGGCATGGGAAGTTATTACCGACGGTTTGTTAAGAACTTTGCATTTTTATCTAGCCCGATAACTAAGCTAACATAGAAAGGGGTTAAATTTGTTTGGAATGAGGAATGTGATGTTTGTTTTTAGGAACTGAAGAAGAGATTGGTGAATGCTCCAGTTTGGGCCTTACCTTCTCGAAATGGTGAGTTTGTCATCTACAGTGATGCTTCTATGAAAGGACTTGGTTTTGTTTTTAGGAAGAATGATTAGGAAATTGACTATGCTTTGAGACAACTTAAACCTCATGAGCTAAATTATCCCACACATGATTTGTAATTGGAAACTGTTGTTTTTTCTTTGAAAATTTGGAGGCATTGTCTATACGGAACCAAATTCCAAATATATACTGCCCATAAAAGGCTAAAGTATATATTCACTCAGAAGGAATTAAACATGAGTCAGAGAAGATGGCTAGAACTAATAAAGCATTATGAATGCACAATCAATTACCATCATGGGAAAGTAAACAAAGTGGCGGATGCCTTAATTCTGAAACATCATCCATCATTAATCATGCTATGTTTGGAACATGATCCCTTGATTAATGATTTGATGAATTTTGGCTTAGAAGTTGTTGGTGTAGGGAATACCTCTATTTTGTTTCAGGTTTCAGTGCAGTCTTTGTTGTCAGACAGAATTAAGAAAACATAGAAGGAAGACTGTGAGCTACAGAAAAAGGTAGTATTGGATAAAATGGGTAAGTTTCCAGAATTTAACCTTGATAAATATTTTGTTTTAATATTTGGAAAAAGGTTGTGGGTGCCTATTGATTCTCAGTTGAAGAAATATTTGTTGTGTGAAGATCATAGTTCACTATTTTTTGTTCATCTTGGCAGTACTAAGATGTAAAGAGACCTTCAGGATTATTATTGGTGGGATGGAATGAAAAGAGATATTGTTAATTTTACCATGAAATTTTTGACGTGTCAATAGGTTAAAGTAGAGCGGAAGTTACCAAAGGGGATTCTTCATCCATTTCCAGTGCTAGAGTGTAAATGGGAGAATATATCCATGGACATTGTGGTGGGACTACCAAGGACGTATCGAGGTAACAATGTGATTTGGGTTATTATTGATCGGCTAACAAAGTCTGCACTTTTTCTTTCTATTCAAGATACAATGACTTTGGATCAGCTTTCTCGATTGTACCTTAAAGAGATTGTCAGATTACCTAGAGTTCCTCTTTCTATTATATCTGACCGAGATCCTAGGTTCACTTCTAACTTTTGGAAGGGACTTCAGAAGTCGTTGGGCACAGTGTTAAATTTCAGTATAGCTTTTCATCCTCAATTAGATAGGCAGTTTGAACGAATGATTCAAAAATTGGAAGATATGATTCGAGATTGTTCAATGTATTATCAAGAAAGTTTGAATCAACATATTTCTTTAGTTGAGTTTTCTTATAATAATGGTTTTCATTCCAGTATTCAGATGGCACCTTTTGAGCCCTTTCATGGGAAGCGGTGTTGAACTCTAGCGTTTTGGGATGAATTCGGTGAATGAATGTTGATGGGGCTACAATTAGTTGAAGAAGTGGCTGAGAATGTGAGGATGATCTAGGAGCACATGAGGACAACTCAGAGCAGGGAGAAAAGTTATGCATATAAAAGAAGGAAAGACTTCTCTTTCGAGGTAGGTGACCATGTTTTCCTTAAAGTCACTCCTTGGAAAAGTGTGATGTGTTTTGGTAAGAAACTAAAGATAATTCCATGGTTCATCTGCCCGTTTGAAATCATGGAGAATGTTGGAATAGTTGCATACCGCGTAGCTTTGCCTCTTATTTTCTTTCAGGTACACAATGTTTTTCATGTATCGATGTTGAGAAAGTGTGTGTGAGATTCATCACATGTCTTGAGCCCAGAAGCAGTTCAGCTGGAAGAGAACCTTTCCTATGAAGAGAGACTAGTTCAAATTCTTGATCGAAGGGAACAGGTATTGTAGAATAAGGTAATATACTAGGTAATGTTTTTGTGGATAAACGACATGGTTGAAGAAGCAACATGGGAGTCTGAAAATTCTATGAGGGAAATGTACCCTCGGTTGTTTAATAAGTAAATAAAATTGCGACGACGCAATTTCAAGAAGGTGGGGATAATGTAACGCCCCATGTTTTTCCTAAAAATAAATATAAATGCATTGAACATTTTTTAAGTAGATACTTTTAATTATACTTTAAAACATAAATTTTCTACTTCTATGTTCTGAATTTCAAGAAACTGTCATCTACAATTGTGTTCAGTATGTTATATAGAGTATGTTGGAACCAACTTGTTTTTTTGGTGAATAATAACATACCCTTATGAATAGTTATATGACCCTAATGAATTGTAAATTTTATTATTATTTTATTTTATTAAGGCTTTAAGATAATAGCATCTAGGTTAATTTTTCATTGTGATATAGAAGTAGTTACAGAATTAGAGTTGTAAATTTTTGAATTAAGTGTGATTTTATTTAAAAATTAAATTAATAATATTTAGAAAATTATTTTCAAAAAATGGACTTTATTTTTGAAATCTACACGTCGATAAATGGTTAGGGTGAATTTTTGGAATTTTTCTGAAATAGTTGATTTTTCGGTGAATAGTAAAAAATACAGTTTCTAGTTTCGGTGTGTTAATGACTTCATTAATGATATACTAATGATGTCATAAATCTGTTAGAATTGTGTAAATTTAAATAATATGTGATGTGTCCCAAGTTTCTTATACCATGAGAGAATACCACGGGCAAGCCCATGGTTTTGTAAATACCACTAATGAGGTGTCCCTTGAAAATTATTAAAATAATCCCCCACTTTTCCTATAAATACCAAGTCTTCCTTCATTTAATTCATTCCAAATTATCCCTTAACAAATATCTGGCTTCATTACCTTCATATTAGTCCTCCCAAGGTTTCCTCAAGCCCCCAAGATACCAACCTTCAAGTTCTAAGGGTTACTCTACAATGTAAGAAAATTCTCAATTTCTTTCTTTTTTCCTTTCAAGTTCTCTTTTATGTGGTATAATTTTCAAGTTTCCATACCATGTTCTTATTTCCTTCTTATTTTTGATCTAAGATATATTATGAATCATTTCTGGGTGGTTGAACCTTGTCCCCTCTATTTTTAATATTTTCTAAAACCATGTTATGTAGCCGTTAGGCTGGCGAATTTTTGAAAGAGATTTCTCAATTATTCTTTTATTTTGAGTTCCTTTATTATTATTTCTTCATCTCTTCTTACCCAACTGGCATGAAAATCCCAGAATCATTTATATTCTATATTATCTCATGTTCATGTAAAATTACACAACATTATTCTTCTCCTCTCCTACTTATTTAAAGAATAAAAACATTGTCTGTTTGTGTCGAATTATCGACATCATGGACAACATGATTTCAATTTCCATTAATTATTTCAAGTATGGTCATGAAACCATTTATATGGTTGAACCAGGTTATAATATATGTGTTATGACTCACCCATGGTTATGGAATTCTTTTGTACTCATGGTTATAATTTATAAAACAAAACGAGGTTTTTATTATCAAAGAACCACTAAAATGATCTAAACGAACATCATTAATGTTTTATGTCATGAATCATCCTCATATTAAACATAGAAATAATAAATGGTATAAATTATGGTACTAGAAATATGTAAATACCTTTCCATTACAATTCTGGAATTTCACTTCCAATCAACAAGAACATCCATCATGAACCAATCTTAGAAATCATGTAAAGAATTCACCCAAAACAATGCAAGGGGAAAATACTAACAATTAAAGGGTGAAATGATGTTATGAAATGATCATATAAGTTGTTATAAAAATTAATATGTTTCAATAAAATATAAATATAACTATTTTAAGCATTATACAGGATGTTTGAACAAGTTGTAAGTAAGACACACGCGAGGTAAGGGAATTCTTAACCCGGTTTCCATTCTTTGGGTTAACCTTCTACTTCATTATTTATGTGATATTTAAATTGTTTTTGTGATGGTTTCTGTTTATATTATGTTTCATTATGTTTATTTACAGTATATATACATACTCCATCCACTCTATTAAGTCTCTCTTCAATTGTATTATATTTATAAGGGGATTTTCTTCAAAAATCTTCATTTTAAATTCGGTTTTACGAAATTCCCAAGTAATGTTTTTATGGAATTATTCATGTGGTATGATTATGTTTTGGTTCTTTGGAATTATTTATGATGAAGTTTGGGACATATATCTCCATCCAATTCATTGGGTATGAGTATGTTGTAGGTCATCCATAAGGTTACTCCAAGTGTAACTGCGATGGTTACACAAAGTAAGGTAGCCGTGATGGTTACAAATTATAAGGTAACCAAGAATGGTTACAATATTATGTAAGTAATTCCCAAAGATATATTTATGATTATATTTATGTTCTCATATTTTTTTTGGATATTGTGTAAATCTCAAGATACACAAATTAAGTATATATTAGTGACAATCATGTCTTCTGAAATTGTTTTCAAACGTTATGAGTATTCATGGACTAATGTGATATTACCTTATTTTTCATCCCTTACTGAGATTTTGTGCTCATCCAATGTTTTTAAATGATTTTCACAGGTTAATGGATGTGTAATAAAAAGAATGAATCCATGTTAAATGTTGAATAATTTTCTAGAAGTCATGTTTAAGTTTTAATGTTTTATTTTTGAAAAGAAAAATGGAAACTGTTTTTATGGTATCCACTCTATAATAATGTGTAATGTTATGAATGTATTCTCATAATTTTCTAAAGCTCTGAACATGAAAATATTATCAATGTAAAAGGATGTGTTTTATTGAATAAATTCAAGATTATGTATTTAATAAGGTCTAGTCCTTATAAATGTGGTCTCAAAAAATCAATATGAGACCCAGTTAAGATGTTATTGAAGCCAAAATCCAACATAATTTAATTTAATTTATTTACAGAAACATCCTCGATAACCTTTTCTATAGAAGGCATGTGCCAAAAAAATTTATACCCTGCATAGTGTAAACAAAATGATTTATTCTCCACTGTGCCCTCTGATTTCTGATCTGATCTACTGTTTGAGAGATAACACATTTTCACCACATGCATAGTATAAAAATACTTAATATTTTTATAAAATTTATTCTAGACACATCGGTCCATGGAATCTCTTTCAATCTCCACAGCTAGATCTGTATTTGTTCTTAATATATTCCAAAGTCTGACAGGTAAAACTTGAGTCACTACATCCTCCCTGCATTATGGATTTTTATTCCTGGAAAGCAGAAGCCTATGAACAAAGGGAACAACATGAGATCTCCATTGGGATTCACATGCCAGCAAGCTCACTAGGGGTACCTATGATATAAGAAACACACCCTAGGAGGAAAAAAATATTAGAAATGAAAGAGATGGTTCACAAACCTCCGAGGGATCCAAACACCTCGTCTAACACCCTAAGACCTTGACGAGATCCAAACGAACTAAAAAACTCATCACCAAACACCCAGGGCCACCCTCATTAGTATAAAACCACAGAGAATGATCCCCAACAGACCAAAACCAACTTTGAATGGTCTGTTCCAACACCAACACAATTCCAAAGAAAAAGACCACATGATCACCCCATCTCTCCATATGACTAGTGACAAAACCAAACCTCATAAGTTTGATGCACTCCCCAACTTAAGGAAAACCCACTCCTACTACATATCTTGTCACATGAGACCCCGTAACAAAACCCCAAAACATCAAAAGAAATGACTTCTCCCCTTGGAGAACAAATAGGGTCACCCAATTGCAGACACCGGGTCTTATAATCCCTTACGAAACCACTGCAAATACATAAAATCAAGATAAAACTCATAGGTTAAAGGAACAAATCCACCACACCTCAATAATATCCACTTTGGGAGGCACTGACTCATCCATATGGTTTCTTATTGCGTCTCATGGACACGTCTTAGTGGGGTAAGTTTCCTTTCTTACTGCGAAGTTGAATCCACAACAAACCACACTACAAACTCCTCAAGCGTCTGGTGTACAAGTTGACAAAGATCACGCAAGGGAACTAACAAAAAAAAGTTTTCCCAAATGCTCACACTGGCTCTTACTACGCCCTCATCTACCAACATACTTCCAAGCCTCATGCACACAAGTCAAAGGGAATCAACTGCCTCACCTCAATACTGTCCACTTTGGGCGGTACTAACTCACTCACATCGTTTTCATCGCATCACAAAAATTAATCTTAGTGGGGAAAGGATTCCTCTTCCTCAAGTAGATGAAGATTTAGACATCAAAAAACACCAACACAAATAAAGCGATCCATGGCTTAGTCACACAGGATGCATCCACCTGAACCCTCGGAGGCAGGTCACTAAACTACTCGACGTGTGGTGGCTCCCCCAATTGTACAATAGAAGGAGAACATTCCTCATGACTAGTCCCCTAAAATTATACCTCTTCACTCATCGTGTTTTACACCAAACCCACTTGTGGGACCCTCAAAGTCTATATTAATGCAAACATCTTGATAAAATTCCAGACACACTATGGTCAAAGAGTATATCTCGGGAGCTGATTCAATAAGGACTGGAAAAACCCAAAACACAATCATATATGATTCATGTCCATTATTCTTCTACGACCAGTGTCCTAATGTAATGAGTTAAAATTCAGGTTATCAGAGCCTTGGTGTATAGATACGTCGGTCGTCGCACCAACACTGGAGTCCCTGGCATGACACTCGAACATGAAACACTCTAACATTGTCTCTATAAAACCCAAACAAAGATCACGACTGTAGTCCCAATGTGGAACCCACTTTGATACCACTCTATCTGGAACCAACCTAACGAGGGTCAAGCTAAGACTCCCAAATCCAGCCTCCATAGGCCAGGGGTTGGCATCCAGCATCGAGTAGGCTATCACACACAAGGAGGCAATAGCCTAAAGTACTTGTACACACGCACCCACAAACACCTCCATGCAATAGTTCAGATATATATAAAAACTAGAAAATAAAATGAATGAATAAATCTACCCCAAACTAGAGTATAGAAAAAGTACAAAAGTGAAAAATACAGGTCCCACCAAAAGAAAAACTACAAAAGCATCCAACCTTCTCTAAATGAGGGGATCACTATCAACACCCACTAGTAAGCTCCTCATATATGCTCTAGTGAAAACCCCAGTCAGTCCAACTAATACACTCTACTCACTCCGAGTCCAACTGGGACTCTATTTAAGGAATTTTGGTTTAAACAAGACACAAGACATGTGAATTCAAAGCCCATGTAGGGGTGAGTATAAGAATACTCATTAGGTTCCCCAAAAACCCTGAAAAAAAGGGAGCAACTTATAGGCAATAGTTAACTTTACCCAGCTTGAGGGAACCCAAAAAAGATAGAGACCACATCTAGAGACCATCCTCAACAATACCATGCTAGTCATCTCAATGTCCCTGGCATGCCAACGAAACCACACATGCCTCAGGGACTCCCAGAACATACATGGATATACTTAGCTACAAGTATCATAGTCCAGACCATAGTTTATCCATGGTAAGTGAAGCGAGATTCTAACAGAACACTTATTACGGTCTCATGAGGTACCGACCTCATATATGGAAACAAGATCCAATCCATCCCTGATATCACACAAACAAAAGAGGATAACATTGACTTCTTGATGTCGATGAGCCAACCACACCATACCAGATATTACTCCTCCGAGAGACTCCACTACCTTGGTAAAATGAACAAAAGGAGCCCTTAGATAACCCTCATGATACTTGTCTGTAAGGGAACGCTCAATGGAAAACACCACGAATGAAGTCACTTGGTGACTAAACTACCTCCAACTCCTCTAGTACGGGATCCCACCTAGGGTCTGCTGGGGGACACCAAATCCCTAGTTGGAACACTGGCCATAAAAAGGGGTATCGGGAAACAAACCAGAACTGGTACAACTCATCTCGCAGAGGATCATTACCCATGTAGTGTTGGTCATAATAATAATAAGAAATTCGCTGAGGAAAATGTCATGATCTTGATCTGACACCCTAGAGATCATATCGTTAAAATAGGGGACCATTGCTCGTGTACTTTCGGTCACAAAGATACCAAAAACCCCATCTAGTAACTCGAAGAAATGCACCACAGAAAGTCAAAAGAGTGGATGTCGTTACACAGCTAGAGGGTCATCTCCCAAAGCTCACTAGGGCTCTGTACCCTACTAGAACATCCTGGGTAGAAGATCGATGCCTGCGTAAGTATTGGTCACATAGATTCTGAAAACCCCACCATGGAAAGATGAAGGGATGTGAGGATTTCAATGGGCCTCTCGGTGTGATACATTCCTCAAATCCACTGAGTCTACTATTGAAGAAGATTAATACAACTCACTCTAGATAGTGGAAACATGAGCCCGCTCCCTAGTACAGTAAGGGAGCTCCACTCCATAAAACAAGAACCTTCTCCCTAACATGGTAGGGGAGTACCACTACACTACATTTCTGCAAAGCAACTGAAGATGGGTCACAGTCTGGTGAAGGGGACATGATACTGAAAACCCTCATAGTATCCAAATAGGGGTCACAATCCGGTGAAGGGGTCATGATACCGAAAATCCTCACAGCTAAAGGACTAGGGGGACCCACTCAACCCAGCTGATCGAAACGTCCCAAAAAAGAAGCATAAGGACCCACTCATCTTAGCTAATAAAGGCATCTCTAACCTAAGTGACATGCACAATATATGTTGCACACCTCATATCCCTGGCCCAAACTGTGTCCACTATCGCATTCTACACAGAAGAACACACAAGTTTGTATATTTACATTCCCAAAACAGACAATCCGTGAAAGAGGTATTATTCACTGCAATAAGCCTGAACGAGTCATCATGGGGCCCTGTAGTGATCCTAGAACATGTCAAATGGATCACTCCATTTTGATCCTCATGGAAAAAAACATGGGATCCACTACTCATTCATCCAAAATAGTTTCCCGGTGAAAGAAAAGCATATTTCACCACAAACGCAAAAACCAGGCCTCATGGGGGCCACACATCAATTTCATTTTTAGCATAGAAATTTATCTAAAAAATTCTTCCTCACCATCTGAGTCAAAACTTCATTGATGGAAATTTAATTGGACACTTTTTGTAGAAGTTATGGAAATTCAAGTTGAATAATAATAAATTATTATTATTATTTCATCGTTTTGTGGCCTCGTTCCATGAACCGAATTATTTAAATTCCCAAACTAGACACAAGGGGTATTTATCAATGCAAGATTCATGTTTACATAAACAGATCCTAAAATGGACACTCAGTCTTCAAATTACGAGGGTTTAAAGAACCCTTAACCCAAACTGGTTGGACCGGCCCGTACTGGCCGGTCAGCCCTCACCTAGGTCGGCCCGCTCCAGTTGGCCCAACCACCACTGCACCGCCCTTCTAGATCCACCATGTGACCATACCAAATCTAATTCCTTTTCAGAAAACTCTTCACCACCTCAACCTGAGCCGTGCCTCACCGGAAACCACCACATCATGCCAAAAATCGCCACTAAAACTTCTACAGATCATCGGGACCACTCCGATGGTCGGAAAAAGAATAAGAAACTTTTATAGGAAACCTCCAGACACGATCTACACATACATGTCCTCAATTGGAGAAAAAAAATCATAAACAAGGGGATTGGTTTTGTAACTCAAAATCTCCTACCTCATGGCGAATCGTCAAAGCTTTGGGTGCAGAGCGACACATAGGACACACTGATGCTCGATCTGTTGATGATCGATATTAAAAACGGCCTCCTATGGCATCTTGGTTCATCAAAGGAAGAGTAAGAGGAGGTAGATATGGCCTATTGTGCACACCAATGGTGAATAATGGGTGATGGGGATTAAATTTTTAATTAAATCCCCTCCGCTTAAAAACCTAGCCCCGACTCACCTTTGATCCCGACACCTAGTGCGACAATGTTTATGTCATTCCTAGGGTAAAAATAGAATTTTAGACTCAACCTTGGTTTAAAAAATATGATCCAATACTCCGTTCAGATGTTATTTGAGCCTACATCCAAAATTAATTAATTTCATTTATTTACAAAAACACCCTCGATACCTTTTTCCACAAAAGTCTTGTCCCCATGAATCTTATACCCCGTATAGGGTAAAAGACATGCTCTAGACTCAACCATGACCTAATATTTCTGATCTGATCTACTTTTTGAGAGATAACTCATTTCCTCCATGTTTATAGAATAAAAATACCTACTATTTTTATAAAATTTATTTTGGGTGCACCGGGCCTCAGAATCGCACGTCGTCTCCGTGCCAAGCTCTGGAATTATTCGTATAAATATTCCAAAGCCTGATAGAGAAAAACCCAAGTTGATACAATCATTTATATTATATAAATATTTCCAAATGTGTTTATTTTATAATGAATGTTAGTTGTGTCTATTATTATGTTATGTTTTTTGAGGTAAATTTTTAAAACTGGTTAGAAGACTATTGTGTTTCCATAGGGAACTATTTTCGAGGTTACAAAATTATGTCAACAGGTAGATAGAAATAGTAATCGAGAGTCAGTATTATTTGAAGGACATTCCATGATCATTAAGTTTTGTGGAATGGTTTTTTCATCCAAGAAACATTTAAAATTTTGTGGATACTATTGAATATATTCCTGGAAAATCATGATACATATGTTATTTAAATTCAGTGGGAGAAGAATAATTTATAAATATAGTTTTTCATAGGTAATTTCTAGTTTGAATATATTATAATGGAAATTTTAAACCTTGGAGAATGATGGTAATGCTACTCCTCATGGATTTTTATGTTCTATTGTTTGTTAACTTAGCTGGAAGATAGTTTTTTAGTAGATAAGAAGGAAATTAATGAAAAAATGGGTTCTTTAGAAGTTTTAATTTATGATAACACATGTTATTGAAATGAATATTCATTATTAAATTTCAAGGTGGGATTTAAGATGATTATATTTGGTTAGTTCCCTTGAAGGTAATTCTTTTTTTGAATGATGGGATCAAAAATTTGATTCCATTATGGTTCTTTTTCTGGATGTTCTAATATCCTATAGCTAAGAGGGGATTTATACCATGCTATAATATGTTATCTAAGACAAATATGATTCAATATAATTGAATATGTTTTTCTTATCAATTGATACTCAATAGGGAAAAGGTGTTTCTTATTAAATACTTAAGGATTCGATGGATCCATATGTATAAGGATTAAAAAGTGTGTCTCATGGTTTTGGATGATTAGTTTGAAAGTAGTAATAGTTTATAGATGTCATGTGTTTCATGATAGTGATGGATTATGGTAATATTATAGTGTATGTAATATTTCCATTTATGGATAATGTCATTCATATGAATTTTAAGGAAGTAGACTACTGGATGGTAGAGGTTGTGGCATGGTTATAATGAGTGAATGGAATTTATAAGGAGTATAAAAATCCTTGGTTACTTGAAGATTTACTAATACTAAGTGAAATATTATTGTCATGTGATGTAGCATATGGTTTTCAAGATTTATAAGGATTCAAGAACTATAATCATATCTTGTCCAATTCTAGTGGTTTCTCTCACAAATCCATTGAACTCAAGGTAACTTCTTCCATGAATTAACACACTAGTGTTGATTTTATAAATCAAATACAAATATTTTTACATCATAAAAGACTTCATATAGAAGATCTATGCTAGTTTATATGGAACAAATGATTGTATAGTGGATGAGATTTCATAGATATAGTGTTAGTTTTGTAAGGTCTGTTGGCTATGTTTGCCTATAGTTTTAAGTTAATCTTCTAGAATACTGAAAGGATGTTACATAGTGGAATTTATTCATCTTGAAGCATTTATTGGATGATTGGGTGTTTTCTTGTTTAAAAATTAATTTTGATGGTGATAATAAGTTGTGTGTTTTGAAATCGATAGTTTAATACATGTTGGGTCTAGTTGGAACATGTGATAGAGATGTTTTATTTTTTTTATTATCCAGATACAATCCAAGCCCATTAATTGGATTGTTTCTTTTCACTCATATGAAATGTATTTGTGATGTTGTCCATGGCCATTCTAGGGTTAAAATATGGATAACCCCAAGTCATGGGGGTGTTTTTCTTTCCAAAGGTGGTGGAGAACACTTAAGGGATTCTGGATCTATGGAAACAATCATCCGAAATATAATATAGAATAATAAGGTCCTATATGATATGGGGATACTAAAAATATTTTGATTGTGGTTGGATTTAGTGGTAGAAAATGACTATACATGCCTTGGTTTTAGGTATTTATGGTTTAGTGGGAGTTTATCAATATGATGGCATCAGACTTTCTAGACAATGAAGTTCAATATAGATGTCAGTTCTAATTGTGTGATTGGTGATCAATGTACTAAGAAGCTATAGGTTTTAAAAAATCATAGTGGAAGATTCATCAAAATCATAGAGTACTATAAGGAGAAGGCTATGACATGGTTCATAGAATAGATTGTAGGAGTGAATTTAAAAAATATAGAGGATGACAAATCAAGCATGTTTAATTTTGGATAAATTTATATAAAAGTATTCAGGTTGTTTCATGGTAAGTAAAAATGGTTGATAATGGTTATAGAGAACTGAGGTGGTGTTTCCTCAGTGGGTCCAATGATCAATGGATGTATGATGAAGAAATATTTATGCTATGCAAGGAAATAGAAAAGTAACAATTGGAATTTGTTGATAACCATTGAGAATAGTATTCTAGTACTATATTGTTGGTATAAACCTATAAATAAAATCCTCATGTGGCACATTATTAGGTTTAGTGTGAGAAACATATTTTGATTTAGTGTTATAATATCCATAAGATTAATTTGTGAATGTTACACTTGGGAAAGTCATATGGAGATAGACACTATTCACCATGGAAGTTTGGGTTCTGGTCATTATAAGTTAGTGTAGCAGAACTAGGTGAATGGAATATATTAAATGGAAGTGGCTGAGAAGAATATTATTGGCAGAAGTGGGTTGATGGTTATTGCTCATTGGAAGTAACATAGTGTATTTAAAGTGTGGGGATATAGAGTAGGAGCTTCTAACACATCTACTCAGGATTCAATCATGTTCTAGAGGAAGAATTGATGATGATGTAAATGGAATATTTTTAATGTATCCTGGAGTTTTTGTGGTGGTTATGTGAGTTAATAATTCATTAAAGGTGAAATGAATTATTCAATATAAGAATAATTTGATGTGATGGTTTCCTTTTACAAGGTGGTAGGTCACCCAGGAAGATTAAAGAAGACTAGATTTCTCTCTAAAAAGATAAAAAGGTAGTGGAAACCTAATAAATAGATGTAAATTTTCATATTAAGTGAGGTTAGAACTATTACTCTTGGTATATATGAAATACATCATTCAATAGAGGGAGGATCACTAAGCCATCCCATCCATGGGCTGGAGACCTTAGTACTGATGACTAGTGGTTTCAGGCTGAATGGGAAGAGACTAGAAGAACCGGTAATGGGAGTTTTATTGTCCAAAGGGAAATAATCCCCTTACTATTGTTTATTTATGGTGAGAGATTTTTGATGATCATAGTCAAGAATTACACACTTTTCCATGGAAGGACACATGCCATGCATAACAGGTAGTGGTTAAAAGATGTTGCATGTCATCTTCTTCAACCTTGTAGAATTGGAGTTTAGGATTTTTGTATACCAAAAACTAATGGGACCTCAAGTGAATGGGATTTTTCATACTGATACTCCTCAAAGACTCCATGCAGATCAAGGATGGATCTTATATGGAGTCAGGGTACGACACACATTCTTACAGTTATCGGTATGGAAATACAGTCCCTGTGTACAAAAATTCTTGCAATAGAACTCCACAAGCCTAAAATGTTCTGTAAAACATGTTGTCATATAAATATTTATCCACACACTGAACCATACACACCATCAGGATCGATCAGGTATGGTTTCGTTAACTACTTTTATACCATCTTCAAAGAGAAAGAATATGGATATCAGGGGAATATTGTGGGGTATATAAATGATGGAATACACTATTTTCTTTATCCTGGTTGTGATAAGGTTTCAGTGGATCATGTCTTGAACTAATATCAAGGACTTATAGCCTGAGCTTCCTCTCACCACAAACATGAGTTTAATATGGATAATGTCCATTATATTGCATGTGATGTTTTGTGACGCATGTGGTCTCCAATAGTAAGCATGAAATGTGAGACCATGCATGTGTGTGTATAGAAGGAGAAGTCGATAAGTTCCATCCCTGCATGGATAGGTGCATAGTTAAATATATTTTCTAATCTCTATACTAAGAAAATAAAAATTCAAAACAAAAAACATAGAATGAATTAATGATGTTACATGAGGTTTCTACCATGAACAAATACAACATGTGAAGAAATTGCAATTCTCGTAGAATCTTTACAGCACATACATGAATCTCCTGATGCAGTATATGATTCTGCAAGCTGCATTAATGTATAAAAGGTGTCCAAGAGGTCGGTATACATGAATTTTCAATGCCATGTGATATTTTCAGCACATTATTCCATGAAAAACTATGCCTTAAAATAGGGTATACAATGAATGAGATGATTCCATACACATGATCCTATGAAGTTTGTGGTAATGTGAATATTGCACGTAATGACCTAACCCCAGTTTTCCGGAGCCGGTGCCTTATTAAATTACATTGGCATGATTATAGGAAAGTTGTATCCCAAAGGAATGAATAGTTTAGTAGATTTGGAAATTCAGATATGTATATAAGTTCAACATTACCACTTTAAATGAAATACAATATATAATTTTTATTGGTAACATCCACAACTATAATTTTATCCCTATATGTCATTGATAATAAACTTCTTCATGTCATGAGAAAATAAAACATAAGAAAGGGGTGAGCTCAAATTCTCAGTAAGAGTAATAAATACAGTGAAAGATAATATAAACATAAATAATAGGCATGGTGAATAATTAAAAACACATGCCTTTGAAAATAATAAACATGAACACATTATGGTGGGAATATGAGTTGAGTAAATATTTCCACAATAAAACAAAATTATTGGTATTCTACAAGTAGAATAACCATATGAACTATGAATTTCTAGCTTCATAATGACGTAAATGCATATGACATAAATTCTGAAACATACTGTCATGGTCTCATCCATGACATACAAAAATTATTAAGGCCTCGGCCAAAACCATATCTAAAAATGGGCAAGGCCTTGGCCAAGTCCATATCTATATGTCTCATGAGACCTATCGATGCATCGAGGGGATATAGAAGGCCCCACCCATAACATAATAAGTTAATTTAATTCCTCATATGAATTGGGATAATCATAAATAACATATACATTCATATTGAAACTAACCTATTAAATGTAAATAACTTTCCCTGAACATTAAGCATAAATACTAACCATTTTGAGTAAAATGGTGAATAGTTTTCAGATAGCACATCCACAGTCAAACAAATCATAAAATAATAAATTAAATATGGAATATTATGTCATAAATATTAATCCCAATAATATATAATAATCAACATGAGTGATGAAACATATGAAGATACTCTTATGAAATCATTGAGTAATTCTTGATATAAATACTCTTTTATATTGAAAATAAGAGTTATTTTGGAAAAATCAATGTATAAAACCAGAAGATAAGTAAGTTATTATTTTCATAATAAAATTTGTGTTTTTATGAAGATAATGGTTTCTCAAAATATATTATATAGTGACCTTTATAATAAGTAAGAATTTGATAAATTCCCTTGAAACGGGCTTGTTTATCAGGAAGTATTTTTAAAAGATCCTTTTAAAACATATAACACACCATAAATAAAGGTAGGATTCTGGTTGGTACACATATATAGAAAATTCAAACATAATTTATGAGGATTAAAAATGAATGAATAAGAATTTAATTTAGGTATGTAGATAATAAAAGTAACCCGAATAAAAATGGAGATTCGGGTGAAAACCCCTTAACTTAAGTCCAAAGGTGTTCATCTCTAGATCTTAACGACCAGAATACTAAATTTTAGGTTAATAGTTTAATTATTATAGACCCTCCTCTATATTTAATTGATTTATTATAACCTTTTAGTTTCATTCATGGCCTTTTTATGGGTTAATAAAATAAATTTCCTTGTTTGGATGCGTTTTCTTCCTTGGTTTCTATGATCGGTTTAAATATATTCTTGTATGGATAAACATGTTTAATGAGAATGGTTTACCATAATAGAAGTTGTATTTTATTAGTGAAAAAACATAATATTACAAGTTTATAAAATCTTTTTGGTTATTTCGAGTGAAGATGAATCATTATATTAAACTTTAATGACAATTGTTTGTGTTAATTGGCAGTTTTTGATCATAATGAACTCATTTTGATTTATAAATTTATATCATGCATAAAAAGGATTAAAAAAATGAATAGGTTATAATGTATATATTATAGTCTGTTTAAACCATAAAAATGGTTGCATGACTAGAAAATAATATGGTAATAGAAATTGATAATCTGTCGTCCTTGAATGTGATAAATTGACACATCTCAGATGGTGTTTTCATTTCTAGTATAAAAGAAGGGGAAAGGAGACATGATGAATAATTATTCCATTATAATAACAAAATTCTATAAAATATAAGATATTGTAGTCATCACAACATTTGGATGGAAGTAGGTGAGGAAATAAAAATAGAATAAAGGAACTTGAACTAAAAATAAATGAAAAGATGAATTTACCTCTTGAAGTAATCTTCCTTTAGAGCCTCTTTAGGGAAAGGGTTTTGTTATTTTATGAAACCAAGTGTTGATGGAAATGGGGGAGGATTTTGGGAGGATATTTGATCAGAATTTAGATAAGGCTTAGGGCTTGAGATTATTGAAGAGAATAGGGCGTGAGGGGGGGGGGGGGGTTATAGTGTATGAGAGGAGAGTTTTCCCACTATTTTACTCATTATTTTATTATTTTTCCAAGGAAAACCAATAGTATTGATTCTTGTGACCAAGAATTGTAATATATGCATGCGAGTTCAAAGTAATGGTCATTTACATCATCCATGACTCAAGCATGATGCATAAATTTACTTATTTATCATATTTTATAAATTATTAAATTTCACTATTCATGCAAAATTCATGTATTTCAAAAAAATCCCAAAAAATAACCCTAACACTTTTTCAAAGTTCCAAATTCAAAAATGAACTCCATTTTTTGAAATTAATTTTCTAAATATAATTATTTTAATTTTTAAATAAAATCATAATTTATTCAAAAAATAAAAATTTTAAAACTATAATTCATTTTATATCACCTTGAAAAATTAATCAAGATATCATTATCTTGTAATCGTAAGACAATAAAATAGTAATATGATTTACTATCAATAAGGGTCATATTACTATTCATAATGGTATGTTACTATTCACTAAAAAATTAATCTTGTCTTATCAGACTCTAAATATCTTACTAAACACAACAGTGTGTGTCACTTTTTTGAAATTCCAATCACAGAGCTGGTAAAAATAGGATTATTGGCATGGTTATAACAATGTGGTGTTTTATAGAGACGTGGCGTTTCATGCATTCAATATTAAATTTATTTTCAAAATCTTAGGTTGTTAAATTATCCCCTCCATACAAAAATTTCATCCAAAAAATTATGAGAATGTTACCTCATATAAATATTTGGGTAGTTCTTCATCATAAGCTCCTCAGGCTCCCATGTTACCTCTTTGATTTTATGATTTCTGAAGAGTATCTTTACCATTTGATTCATCTGATTCCTCAACACTTTTTATTTAGTGTCCTGAATTTGGATAGTCTCTTCATAGTAAGATAGGTCAGGTTCGAATTCTATACCTTCATAAATGAGGACATGCGTTGGTTCTGTAATGTAATTTCTCATCAATGATACATATAACACATTGTTTACTTTATAAAGGCTGGGTTCCATATCCAACCAATATGTAATGGCTCCAATTCTCTCAAAATTTCAAAAGGGCCTCCATACCTAGGGCTCAATTTCCCTTTCTTCCCAAATATTATAGCACCCTTCCATGGAGGTACTTTTAAGAAAACATGATCTCTCACAAGAAACATCAAATCCTTCCTTCTATTATCAGCATAGCTTTTTTCTGCTTTAAGCTACTTTGATATGGCCTTGAAGAGTCTTTACCTTCACTATTGCTTCCTCCACAAGCTCTAGGACCACAAGCATATATTCTCCAACTTCATCCCAACAAGTTGGTGTACGACATCTTTTTCCATACAATGATTCATATGGTGCCATTTGAATACATAGATGGAAACTTTTATTGTAGAAAAACTCCAATAAAGGTAAATATCGATCCCACATACCAAAAGCATCATGTGAACACGATCTCAACATGTCTTCTAAGGTTTGGATAGTCCTTTCTAATTCCCTGTTAGATTGTGGGTGATAAGCAGTACTCAATCTAATCTCGGTATCCAAATAATTATGAAGACTTTTCCATAATTTCTATGTAAATCATGGATCAGGATCCAAAAACATTGAGATAGGTTCTCCATGAAGTGTCAGAACATCATTGATATAGTTTGTTTGGGTACTCTAATGGAAAATCCTCCCTTATAATGGGGAAATATGCAGATTTCATAAGTCGATCCAGAATTACCCATATTACTTCATTCTTTCTTGGAGTTTTGGCTAATCCAGTGAAAAAATCCATGGTTATGTCATCCCATATCCATGTAAGAATAGTTATAGGTTTCATGACTCCTATAGGATGTTTTCATTCAGCCTTCACTTGTTGACAGACTAAATATCTTGATACATAATCAGCAATTTCCCGCTTCATGTTATCCCACTAGAAATGTTCTATCAAATATCTATACATTTTAGTACTACCATGGTGTATAGAGAAATTCAAGCTATGAGTATCATCCAAAAACTCTATTTTTAGCTCGAGTATAGTGGGAACACATAGCCTCTTACAAATTTTCATAATTCCATCTTTACATACGAATTCAGCCAACATCCCATCCTTCATAGCATTAGTTTTCTTTCGAAGGTCATCATCACCTGGTTGAGAGCTTTTAATTATTTCTAATAAATATGGTTAGGAAACAAATTGAAAAATAAATGATGATTCACCTTCTTCGATAATTCCCATGTCATTCCTTACTAGATCCATTTACAAAGGATCCTTTCCAATCCTCATTTTGTTGACAACTCTATGATCATTCATACTCAATGCATCATCAACCTTGTTTTCCTTTCAAAGGTGGTAGTTTATGGAACAATCATAATCCTTAAGTAGTTTGAGCCATCTCATTTATATCTTGCTGAGTTATTTTTTTGAGAAGATATATTTTCAACTATTTTGATTCGTATATATCTCACACTTTTTTCCATACAGATAATGTCTCTATATCTTTATAAAAAATATTAGAGCTGCTAACTAAAGATCATGAGAAGGATACTTTTTTTCATGAATTTTTAACTGCCTTGATGAATAAGCAATAACTCTATGATTCTACATAAGGTCACAACCATGTCCTTTCTTTGATGCATCAATATATATCACAAAAATATCATTCCCCTGATGTTAGACTCAGGATCAGAGCATTAACTAATATCCTCTTCAATTATTCGAAACAATCCTCATATTCTTTTATTCATAAGAACTTAACCTCTTTACACGTATGTTTAGTCATTGGTGTAATGTTTCGTGTTTTTAACCAGATGAAAAAGTGAAGGAAATTAAAATTTTCTATAGTAAGGCCGGTTTTAAAAATCGATCATTAGAATCATTTTATTCTGATAGTTGACATTGCAGTGTTGACAGAATAAAAATATTAATTTTATTTCATTCGTACGCGTGTTTGGTTGTTTTCAAAAAAATGATATAACTCGCAAATGGTGCATCGTATGAGAAATCTGAGACCATCATTAGGTCTAGAATGTCGGTTTTACCTTAGGCAAGGTATAACCATGATTCGCATCGGGTGTTGTCACCCTCGTACATGATAATTTAATATTTGTTTTTAATTAATTAATTATTCCAATTTTTATATAATAAGTAATTATTTTCTCACAAATGGTGTGTCAAATGAGAAATATGACATCACCAATAGTTCGAGGACATATTTTTTACCCTAGGCAGGGTATAAGCTTTGCAAGCATCGGACGTTGTTCATATCGCACCCGAAGATAATTTATTTGCGTTATAAATTTTTTTGTTGGATATTACAAATAATAATAATAATAATTTTATTATTTATTTTTGTGTAACATCCCAACCTTAATCAGGTACAAACCATTTTTAATTATGTTTTCCTTTTCTTTAAAGTGACCTGGGGCGCGCGCTTGCGCACCCCACTGCGGGTTCCGAGTAGCATTATTTAAATTAATTACATAACTGGTTAATTGTATGAAAAATTTTATGTCTCACTTTAGCATGATGTTCGGGATTTAAAATAATTGAAAAAAATTGAAAAATAATAATTATATATTTAAATAATATTTAAAAGAATTTAAGAAGGGATAAAATAAAAATTTGAAATAAAATAGAAAGTGGGTTATGGGAAAAATAAAAGTAATTAAAATGGGATGTTCAATTTTTATTTATTTTTATCTTTTTCCCTTCTATTCTTTTTTTTATTTTTATTTTTTCCCTTTATTTTTCTTTTATTTTTTTTCTTTTATTTTTTTCCTTTTCTTTCTTTTCCTTTTTTTCCTCTCCTCCTCTCCTCCCTCTCCCTCACGTCATTCCTCCCCTCTCCCTAGGTGGCACGCCACCTTGGATCCTCCTTTGGAAGACTACAGCTCCTCCATCCGCCATCCGTTTTATTCGCTATTACGTGCGCAGTAAACCGTAGGGAAAACCTAACCTTGTCCAAGTGCAATCATAGGTTTTCATTGAGTATCTTACGCACAGTTCGTCGTGGAAGGATTTTATCCTATTTTGGGGTTTTTCTAAAATTATCTTTTTTCTTCCATTTTAGGTCAAATCAAAGCCTAACTCAAATCATATAATCATCTACAAGTATATGTTAGGGAATCTACTCTCTTTCCCTCTATTTCGTTGCGATTTATAAAAATACATCATTGTGTCGTTCGTTGGTGCCTATAGGTTTTGTGAAAATTCCCCAAATTTCATTGATTTAATTGTTTCACATAATTGTTGCAGCCCAATTTATCATGAATTAAATTGTTTAAGTGGTTGCAACAAGTTTGGACACCCCTTTGGGCATTCCGATGTGGTCGGTATAATTTCTGTCAGCCATGACTTTTAATTTATTTAACATCATGTATTTCACAACCTATTTTTATTGTGTTTAATTTAAATAATTAATTTAGATTAATTATGAACTTTGAATTATTGTATCTTTGGTAGTTGGTTGTGCTGGTTTACTTGTTATTAAAAAGTTTCTTTATCTTAATGTGTTGCACAACCTATTTTTTTGTGTTTGATTTAAATAATTAATTTAGATTAATTATGAACATTGAAATTGCTGGATATTTGGTAGTTGGTTGTGATGATTTATTTATTATTTAAAAGTGCATTTATCTACTTAGGTTGATGTGGTACTTTGAATTGTTAATATTTTTATGTGGAAATAGATAATTTTGCACTATGGGGTGATTAATTAATATAATTAATTTTGATTAATTATGAACTTGGAAATTTTTGGATCTTTGGTAGTTGGTTTTGTTAATTAATTTATTTATTTAAAAGTGCATTTTATCTGCTTATGTTGATGTGGTACTTTTCCTTGTTAAGATTTCTATACAGAAATAGTTAATTTGCAAAATGTGATGAGTTGGTGTGCCTGTTTAGATTCAAGTTGCAATTACATATGTTGATGTCATATCTACTGCTGTGAAAACTTTAATTAAATTTAGGGTAGGGAAAGAAGGTGGGTCCCGTATTAAGGGTCATGCTTAGACCCTCTGTTCCTGACGGTTACCACTACGTGCCAGGGGGCAGTGTCGTTTGATTTTCCGGACAGAGACTTCCCTGAGCTTTCTATTACTTATGAGTGACACCAGTTCCAAAAGGGATCATCGAGAAGAATCTATTGGAAATGTGGCTAAGCCAGCCTCAGATGATACTTGACCCCTTTTTGTAAGATCGGGACGGACTTAGGGTAAATCCATGCCTCGAACAATACTTGGTCTTTCGAAATATTGCCTTATATGGGCTCGATGGTATTGGATAATTGAAGGAGGTTCTGTAGAGATACCTTCAGGACGGTCTGAAACACCAACTCTCAACTTTAACCTTAATAATGATGCATTGAAGGTTTATATTTATGTCGTTTTTAGTCCCTTGAGATTTTAGATATCTTCTGATGTGTTGAAGCACAACTGGTTGACACATGACATAGACCCCAAGTTAAAGCACAAACTTGGGGTTATACCTCTTCCTTGTTTTACCTTACTCTTCCAGACTTCATATATATGTATATGGGTATTCTGCTTACAGGTACTCCTTTCAGACATCTGGCTTAGGCCGAAGTAGGTGATTAGGAATGGGTGTTGCTTGGAACCTGAGCCGAGTTATTTATTCCATTTCACTTAATAAATTATCTGAAATTTTTATATAATGGAACATTTCATTTTATAATTTCATGAAATGGAATGGTTTATACACCTTGGGTGCTGGTCTACTGGGATTTTATCTCACACCTTACTCGAGTGTTGGTGACACCCGAGTAGATTATATACTTTCAGGTATTGACAAGGGGAAGCTTGCTGCTTCCGATGCTTGATTTTTTCTTGCTGCTTATGATGGAGACTAGGGGCAGGGTGCTGATCCTTGATCATGATATAGGTTTCACGCTATGTGTATTTCCATTCCAGTTGATAGATTTCTTGTATTCTTGTTTTTCGAACCATTACTTTCGTATAGACATCATGGCATGACATTGTTTTGTGAGCTTCCACACTTGATTGTTATTAAGTTGGATTATTCATATTAATTCTGTTGCAATTTAATCATTTAAATAAATTAACTATTTATTATTAATTGTTTTTTACTTCTTCTGTATCATTACCTATTACCTATAAGTTCATAGTCTCCCCCTCGGACACAAAAAGGCCCTCACTGCTAGTCGGCAGCCTCTGGCATTCAGGGAGATGCGTTTGAGGTCATGTAACCCACCTGTCCAGACATTGTCTTAGAGGTGAGCTGGGTCGGGACGTTACAAATTGGTAATATAGGTGGTATTTTTTCCTTTGTCTTATTATTTTGGGTTGGTAGATAGGAGACTAAGAATGTGTCATTGTTTGGTTAATAGTCGTGCCTGAGACTGATCACCCCATGTACAGGAAATGACAAAGTGGCCAGGGATGGGATTGCTGTTCATGCTTTCTGATGTTAAAATTGGTATGATTTTACCTCTAGTGATTGGTGTAATTTCTGTTTCTTGTGAATTTATGGAATTTATGATATTTTACCCTTGTCTTGTTATGTCAAGGATGAAGGATTGTATGCTTCATACTAGGCACATAGGAATTCACATGTCATGTATAGTTCCATGCCATGTAGTTGCATTTTAGACTTCCTGTTGATTAAAATTGTTTTCCTTGAATGTGTACCATGTCTTGTAATTATTTACCATTCCTTTTAGATACCATGTTTCGGTGATATATTCAGCATTCTATCCTGTTTCCATGCTACCTATTTAATACCATGTTTTCCTTGTATCATGCTTTTCTTCCTATTAGCATGTCTATGTGATTAAAATGATATGCTTCTGTGATTACAACATGTATCTCTCCGTTAGCTTCTTGTAGTGAACTGCTTGCTTGTTTTTTATGAAATTGGTTTCATTGAAAAAATTTGTTGGTTTCCTTTAAATGGGATTCAAATTCCAAAAATAATAAAGTGTGTAGTTTTGTATTGAGTTGATAGCCACCCATATATCTAAGCTGATATGTGATTGATCATGTTACAATTTCAAATGAATTGGTTAACTACCCAAAGGTGCAACTAGGACCTAGTAGGCTAGTTGGTGTATGTTCTGTAGGAGATAACCTAGTATGGGTGTGGTGACTAGTAATAATTCAACAAATGTTTTTGGGTTGCATTCTAATGAACTCAGGTCAGCTTAGAGGGACCCTTGTAGGTCACCTTATCTGCATTAACAGAATTTATGTGATATATTGTTAAATTAAGGATAGGATGTCAATTAACATAAAATGTTTTAAAATGGGTTTTTATAAAACTTTCCTGTTTTTACCATGATATTTTGGTTAAGATCAAATGCCTTGTGTTTTGTTTTGAAAAATGGCACTTTATGTTTTGATTAAATCATTTTATGATTAAAGATTAAATGTGATTAAATATAAAGGGCTTGGATATAGAACTTGTAGCGATTTCCTCTGTTTAAGACCCTGGTATAAGGGTAGTTTGTGTTTCTCCTTGAGTTGCTTTGGAACATATCCTTTTTCATGCCTTTGTCCCTAGTCAGACCCCCATTCTTAAAATGAAACCCTTGTTAAGACGGTTGGTCATGTTTTATTTGACTTTTATTTTAGAGTTGAGCATCGAGTAATGCTCATTTCTATCAGGTTAGCATGCCTTGGACATTGTCTGTTGTTCCTTAAGTCATTTGACCCTCTCTTCTCTATAGTGATGGATGAATTAGTATTCCGTCATCCAAGTTAAAATTCATCTTGCTTCTATATCACCTCAGGGTAGTATGGGCTCACATATGCGGTGCAGTCGAGTTCTTAATGTTGTGACGAACCGGTTGAGTTCAATGTAATTTTCAAGTATAGTGCTGTTAAATATGTTTTAGGTCATGTCCATAGTACAATGGCTTCTGTATTAAAGTAATCATGTTCATCCAAATGCCAGGGATGACTATTAGAAACTCAAGTGTTTTGACACACTAGCCAGTTTGGTTGGGCTTTAATTCCAATTGTTTAATCATTTCCTTATGGTAATCTCCAAATCCTCTTAGTGTACTATACCTTAAGTGACGAGCATGTCCCATATCTTTCTTTCATCCTTGATTCACTAAGAGATTATCGGTCTTACGCCATGCTAAATCTTTTAAGTTGTTGTTCTTGTTTAGGGTGGTTTTTCTAGTGTTTCACACTGATGTATCATTGTTATGAAGGCTTGTTTAGTCTTGATCATCCTTTGGATTTCCATGTGGGAATTCCTGATAAACTATTGTACACCAGTTGTTTCATCTAACTTAACCACCAGGCCGATACAACTCTAGGGTCGGTCAATTTTTTTTATATGGGAATCATGCCCTTATACCAACGTCTCACTTTTAAACCTGGTCTATGGACTGTCTTAGGTTAGTTCCTTATATTCATGTCATGTCAATCCAAGTTTAATTTTCGGGATCGGTGATACCTATATCAAGGAATGTCATAGAATGTCAGGTATGAACTTCGTTGCACGTGTTCGCAGTAAATGTGAGATTCTATTGAAGAAGACATCACAGTTCGGTTGTGAAAAACCTACCGCCTAATCTGAGCATCTTCTGAAATGGTAGGTCAGAGTGACTCTACTAGTTCTATATCATTCTCAATGAATTGGTCAGTGAAGAAACTCGTTCTGACACATCATTAGGAGAGACAATTGCGGTTTGGGTCGACCAGGGCTTTTCAAAAAAAAAATGGCTCGAATTGGGTTTTAAGGGCGATGGGAATCAACTATTTTTTCTGTCTCTGAAATCTCGTGAGAAGCATCCCTAGAATGCTTAAGGGTGTTCCTTGTAAGAAATTCTGATGTTGTAAGGTGTCATGACTCAGAACATTCCTCTTTCTAACTTTAAAACCTAATATGGGAAGTAACTTCATTTAGAAGTTAATGAGATGACAACATGGTCGTGTCTTCAGCTGGACATGTTTGCATATGTACCGTCTTGGTGTTTCAGTTAGAGAATGAATGTTGAGTGAGATCTTAATGGTTTCTGGGCCGTTTGCCTAACCAATATTTAAACATGTGTTGGCCATTTAGAGATGCAACACAACCTTTTGTATGAGACTTCCTAGAACTTGTGTATCGGATGAAGGATATGTTGTTCCCGAAGGCTTCTCGGGGACGAGAAGTTTTAAGTTTGGAAATTTGTAACGTTCTCTTTTTTGAACCATATAAAAAGGAGAAGGAGCTTAAAATTTTCTGTTAACTAGGCAGGCCAATTTTAAAAACCGAGCATTCGAACCTTTTTATTCTGATAGTCGACACTACAGCGTTGACAGAATAAAAATATTAGGTTTCATTTATTCATACATGTGTTTGTTTCTTTTCAAAAAATTGATATAACTCTCAAACGGTGTGTCATATGAAAAATCGGATTCCTTCTTTAGGTCCGTAATGCCGGGTTTACCCTAGGTAGGGTATAACCATTATTCGCATCGGGTGTTTGGCACCCTCGTACATGATAATTCCATCATTATTTTTAATTAACTAATTATTTCATTTTGTATATAATAAATAATTATTTTCTCACAAATGGTGTGTTAAATTAGAAATCCGACATCACCAATTGTTCCGAGATGTGGGGTTTATCCTATGCAAGGTATAATCTTTGCGAACATTGAACGTTTGGTCATATCACAAACAAAAATAATTTATTTGCATTATAAATATTTTTTTGCCCATTATAAATAATAATAATAATTTTATTATTTCTATTTGTGTAACATCTCTTCCTTAAGCATGTATAGACCATTTTTAATTACATTTTCCTTTCCTTTAATTTGACCTGGGGTGCACGCTTGCACACCCAACTGCGGGTCCCGGGCAGCTTTATTTAAATTAATTAAATAACTGATGAGTTTTATGACAAAATATATATCACTCTTTAGCGAGATGTTCGAGATTTAAAATAATTAATTAAAGTTTCAAAAAGAATAATTAGAGATTTAAAGAAGATTTTAATGAATTCAATAAGAAATAAAAGAAAATTTTAATAAAATAGAAGGGGGTTATGGTAAAAATAAAAGTAACCAAAATGGGAGATTTCATTTTCATTTATTTTTATCTTTTTCTATTCCATCCTTTTTTTATTTAATTTTTCTTTTTATTTACCCTTTTCTTTTTCTTTTATTTTTCATTTATTTTTATTTTTTTTCGTCCTTTTATTTCTTTTCCTTTTTTTCCACTCCTCCTCTCCTCCCTCTCCCTGACGTTGCACCTCCCCTCTCCCTAGGTGGCACACCACCTTGGCTCCTCCTTCGGAAGACTACAGCTCCTCTATCTGTCATCTGTTTTCTTTACCGTCAGATGCACAGTAAACCTTAGGGAAATGCTAACCTTGCGCAAGTGAAATCGTAGGTTTTTGTTGAGTATCCTATGCACAGTTCTTCGTCGAAGGATTTTAGCCTATTTTGAGATTTTTCTAAAATCATCTTTTTTCCTTCCATTTTAGGTCGAATCAAAGACTACCTAGAATCGTATAATCATCTACCAGTATAAGGTATGGAATCTACTCTCATTCCCTCTGTTTCATTGTGATTTATAAAAACGCACTATTGTGCCGTTCGTCAGTGCATACCGGCTTTGTGAAAATTCATCCAATTTCATTGATTTAATTATTTTGAATAATTATTGCAACACTATTTATCATTAATTAAATTGGTTAGGTTGTTTTAATAAGTCCGGACACCCCTTTGGGCTTGCCAATGTGGTTGGTATAATTTTTATTAGCCATGAAATTTAATTTATTTAACTGCATGTGTTGCACAACCAATTTTTGTTGTGTTTAATTTAAATAATTAATTTAGATTAATTATGAAACTTGAATTATTGGATCTTTAGAACTTGGTTGTACTGGTTTATTTATTTTTAAAAAGTGTCTTTATCTTCATGTGTTGCACAACCTATTTTGTTGTGTTTAATTGAAATAATTAATTTAGATTAATTATGAATTTGGAAATTGTTGGATCTTTGGTAGTTAGTTATGCTAATTTATTAATTTATTTTAAAGCGCATTTATCTTCTTATGTTAATGCGGTACTTTTAATTTTTAAGATTGTTATGTGGAAATAGTTAATTTTTCACTATGGGATGTTTAATTTATATAATTAATTTAGACTAACTATGAACTTTGAAATTGTTGGATCTTTGGTAGTTGGTTGTGTTAATTTATTTATTTATTTGAAAGTGCATTTTATCTGCTTATATTGATGTAGTACGTTGACTTGTTTAGAATTCTATATGGAAATAGTTAATTTGAAAAATGTGATGTATGGGTGTGCCTGTTTAGTTTCAAGATGAAATTACATATGTTGATGTCATATCTGCTGTTGTGAAAAAATTAATTAAATTTGGGATGTGGAAATAAGGTGGGTCCCATATTAATGGTCATGCTTGGACCCTTCGTTCATGACGGTAACCACTATGCGCCAGGAGGCGGTGTTATTGGCTTTGCCAGAACGAGACGTCCCCAGGCTTTCTAATACTTATGAGTGACAGTAGTTCCAAAAGGTCCCATTGAGATGGATCCATTGGAAATGTGGCTAAGCCAGCCTCAGATGATACTCGACCCCTTTTTGCGAGATCGGGATAGGCTTATGGTAAAGCCATTCCTCGAGCGATACATGGTCTTTCAAAAGATTGCCTTGGATGAGCACTGTGGTATTGGATAATTGAAGGATGTTCCATAGCAATTCATTCGAGATGGGCTCGGACTCCAACTCTCAACTTTACCCTTAATAGTGATGCGCTGAAGGTTTATATTAATATCGTTGTTAGTCCCTTGAGATTTGAGATATTTTATGGTGTGTTGAAGCACACTTGGTTAACACATGACTTAGACCCCAAGTTAAAGCACAAACATGGGGGGTATGCATCTTCCTTGTTTTACCTTACTCTTCCAAACTTCATATATATGCAAATGTGTATTCTACTTACAGGTACTCATTTCAGACATCCGGCTTAGGCTGAAGCAGGTGATTAGGCATGAGTGCCACTTGGAACCTGAGCCGAGTTATTTATTCCATTACACTTAATAAATTATCTCAAATTGTTATATAATGGCACACTGCATTTTTTCATTACATGAAATGGAAATGTTTAGACACCTTGGGTGTAGGCCTACTGCTATTTTTTCTCACAACCTTCTCGGGAGTCGTTGACAGCCGATTAGATTATATTCTTGTAGGTATTGGAAAGGGGAAGTGTTCTTCTTATGATGCTAGATTATTTCTTGCTGCTTTGGATGGTGACTGGGGGTAGAGGACCGAGCCTTGATCCTGATGTAGTTTTCAAACTTTGTGTCTTTCCATTTCAGTTGATAGCATGCTTGAGTTTCTGTTTTTTGGGCTTTCAGTTTAGATAGAAATCATGGAAAGACATTGTTTTGTGAGCTTCTTCACTTGATTATTATTCAGTTGGATTATTCATATTACTTTTTTGTAGTTTATCCATTTATATGATTTCTCTATTTATTATAAATTGTTTTTTATTTCCGCTATAATATTACCTATTACCTATGAGGGCGTAGTCTCCCCCTCGGATGCAAAATGGCCCTCGCTGCAAGTCGGCAACCTCTAGAATTCAGGGAGATGCACCTAATGTCATGTAACCCACCAGTATGGCCACTATCTTAGAGGTGAGTTGGGTTAGGACATTACAATTGGGTTGGATAAATGGGAACAGTTCTGAACAAAACTCCGATAATAACCTGCTAAACCAATAAAACTACGTACCTAAGTTATGTTTTCTAGAGTGGGCATTCTTACACAGATTTTTCTTTGCAAGATCAACAGATATTCCATCTTTAGAGACAATGTGGCCCAAAAATGAAAACTGATTCATGCTGAAATTTAAATTTTCTAAACTTCACATATAATTCATTTCTTCTAAGAGTCATCATAATTGTGTGGAAGTTATTTTCATGATCCTCGTAACTTTTGGATTATACCAAGATATAAATAATAAATACCATCACAAATTCATCAAAATATTCCTTGAAAACTCTATTCATTAGATCCATGAAAATAGAGGGTGTATTAGTTGGTCCAGAAGGCATTACTGTAAACTTGTAATGCCCATACTAGGTTTGAAATGCTATTTTTGGATTCTCTTCCTTCCACACAAGCAACTGATGATATCCATATCGAAGTTCAATCTTCGAAAAATATTGGGCTCCATAAAGTTTATCAAATTCATCATCAATCTGAGGTAGGGGATGCTTGTTCTTTATTTTTATAGCATTGATCTCCCTGTAGTCAATGCATAACCATGTAGATCCATATTTCTTCTTAACGAAACGAATAGGGGCTCTCTATGGAGATACAGTAGGTCGAATAAATACCTTATCACTCAATTCCTCTAGTTGTTTCTTTAGTTTAACTAAATCCACAATGGAAATTCTATAAGGGGTCTTTGATATGGGCCTTGAAGTTGGAATTAAGTCAATGGAAAACTCAATTTTCCAAACTAGAGGATGTCCAGGTAAATCCTCTATAAACACATCAACATATTTTTCCACAATAGGTATTTCCTCTATATGTACACTCCTTTACTCATCCATAGTTATTTCATTCAATTCCTCCCCAATAATTGGATTTAGTAGAGCTACTAGGAGTGGATCTAGATGAGAATCATATGGTGGTGTTTCTTCTCTAAAGATAAGGGATTCTACATCATCCTCCAAAATTGAAACCTCATTTTTCTTGCAATAAATTTTTTCATCATGGTTAGAAATCCAATCCATACTAAGGATTATATAAAATTTAATCATGGGTATGACAAAAAAAATTATCAGATAAAGCACGTTTATATACCATAATAGGGACTTCCTAACACAACTTCATTGCAATGATACTTCCCTTATGATTTTTCACGGAAAACTCCCTTACTAAATCAAATTTGAAATATCTAATTTTCATGGAAAATTGTGAAGATATGAGAGAATGTTATGATCTAGAATCAAATAATGCATTGGCTAAGTTTGAGGAAATGATTAATGTACCTTCCATCACATTACTAAGAACATCAATATTAGCGTTGGTGATCGCATAAGCTTTTCCCTACTCCCTTGGCCATTTCTGAGGCATGTATCCTTGACGCTTTGGAAAATCATTAGCATAGTGTCCCATATCCATAAAATTATAGCATTGGAAATTAATATATTCTGTATTCCACTTGAAAAAACCAGCATGATGGCCTTTCTTTGCACACTTATAGCACACCCCATTTCCTTTTAAACAAGTACTAGGGTGTTTCCTTCCACAATTATCACTGGGTGTAAAGCCTACTCTTCCATTCATCCCCATTTCCTTATTACCTTTTACATAGTTTTCAGAAACCCTCTTCTTCTCTTGATTTCCATTAAATTCATAATACTTAGAGAACTTATTTTCCATCTTGATAGCACAAGAGACTATATCTTCGTATGATGAGAATGTTTGGAAGACTAGTGCCTGTCGGAGGAATGGTTTTTGACCATTAAATAATGGATCAATCTTGATCCCTGGATTATGTATATAGTCCATAGTATGCCTTGCTAACCTTGTGAAGTTAGATTCATAATTTGAAACATTACCATCTTCCTTCTGCCTCAAATTCAGAAACTACCTTTCCATATTCGGTCGCTTTTCATGAGGAAAGTAATTCTCTAAGAAAAGTTCCTTAAATTCACTCCATTCCATGTTTTCTATATCCTCTGCCTCCATTGTGTTTTGAATTAGTGACCACTATTGATCAGAATCTCCCTATAGACAATAAAATTCCATGAAAACCTTCTCCCTATCATTACTTACAAATTAGAGAAATATATTCTCTAAGGAACTCATCCACTAATTCATTATGAATGGGTCTGTACTCCCATTAAATGATGGAGGATGTTGTTGCATAAATTGATCTGACTCCTCCATGCTGTGGATCCTAATGCTCCATATGGGTATGGTTATTGTTCATTACCAGAATAAGTTCTCCCAGTATTGTTATAAGTTGCTCTGCACTAGCCGTAGCTCTGGAGCCAACATCATTATCTTGCATAGGATGGCAATCCATACATGGGATACACGTGTTCATTCAGTTTCCATTTCTTCCACTAGGCACCATTTCTAAATAATGGCATACACTATATTAGGTTATAAATCATAATGTACAATCTCATCTTAGAAAAATAATTAGAAAAATTGAAATCCTATGCATGGATAATCCCATAATCATAAACATGGTTTCTTTGAGAAAATTTTTAAATTTAAATCCTTCATAATAGATTATAAAGGAAATGTGAAGTTTCCTAAGCATATCCCCCAGGAGTGTCAAACTAGGTGAGTAGTAAGGCCCATTTTCATGTACCAGGATACCCTGAGTCAATCCTGAAACTCCTTATTGGAGTTTTCACTCCTAGGTACATCAATGCTAGAACCACGTCCACTTGTAGTATTCAAATACGGATGTATTTTCTAAAAATATCCACATAATCTATTCCTTAACATAATAACAATATGTTCTTCTATTTTTATCCTCAATGATATCTTAGGGGTTTCTTCCCTAATATATGTTTTCTAAATCCAATTTCTATGTTTTCTACTAAACTTCCTCTAATACCAATAGTAAAGTCCCAGCCCTAGTATCCCAGAGTCGGTGCCTTATTATATTACATTAGTATAATTAAACTAAAGTCTTATCCTGAAGGAAGAAGAGTTTAGTATATTTGGAAATCCATATACATATATAAGTTTGACATTACAACTTGAAATGAAATACAACATATATGTTTTATTGGTAACATCCACAACTATAAGTTTATCCCGGCAGGTCATTCATAAAAAACCTCTTCATATCCTAAGAAAATGAAACATAAGAAAGGGTTGATCTCAAATGCTCAGTATGGGTAACCAATTCAACGGAAGATAACATAAACATAAACATTAGGGATGGTGAATAATTGAAAACACATGGATTTAAAAATAATAAACTTGAACACATTATGGTGGCAATATGATCTGATTAAATACTGTCACAATAAAAAATAATCATGGGTTTTCTACTAGTCGAATGACCACATAAACTATGAATTTATAGCATTATAATGCGGTGAATTCATATATAGGATATTCTGAAACATATCTTTAAGGTCTCATCCAAGAAATCAAACAATTATTATGGCCTCAACCAAAATCATGTCTAAAAATGGGCAAAGCCTCATCCAAGTCCATATCTATATGTCTCAGGAGACCTACCGATGCATCGAGGGGCTATAGTATGCCCCACCCATCACATAATAAGTCCAATTAATTCCTCATATTAATGGGGATAACCATAAAAAACATATACATTAATATTGAAAATAATATATGAAATGTAAATAACTTTCCCTGAACATTAAGCATAAACACTAACCATTCATAGTAAAATGGTGAATGGTTTTAAGATATCACATCCATAGTCAAACTAATCATAAAACATTAAATTAAATATGGTATATTATATCATAATGATTAATCCCAATAATACATAATAATCAATAGGATTGTTCAAGAATATGAAGATACTCTTATGAAGTCATCGAGTAATTCTTGAGATAAATACTCTTTTACTTTGAAAAGTAGTGTTATTTTAGAAAAAAAATTTATATAAAACCATAATTTAAGTAAAATGGTATTTTACTAATAAAATAATAGGTTTTATAAAGATAAGGGTTTCCAAAAATAGATTATATATTTCCCTTTAAAATAGGTAAGAATTTGATAAATTCCCTTGAAAAGAGCTTGTTTATCGGGAAGGATTTTTGAAAGATCCTTTTAAAAAATATAGCACCCAATAAATGAAGGAAGGATTATGGTTGGTTCACATATATAGAAAATTAAAAAATAATTTATGATGAGTACAAATTATTTAATAGAAATTTAATTTAGGTAAGTAGATAATAAAATTAACCCGAATGAAAATGGAGGTTTGGGTGGAAAACTCTTACTTTAAGTCCGAAGGTGTTCCTATCTTGATCTGAACGACATGAATAATAAAATTTAGGTTCATAAATTAATTATTCTAGAACCTTATATACATTTAATTGATTTAGTATAACCTTTTTAGGTTTATTCATGTATTTTTTATGGGTTAAGAGATTCAATTTCATTGTTTGGGTGCGTTTTCTTCATTTGTTTCCATGATCAGTTTATTCATATTCATGAATGGATAAAAATATAGAATGAGAATGGTTATCCAGAAAATAATTTTTTTTTATTATTGAAGAACCATAATATTACATGTTTATAAAAAAAATTGGTTATTGGGAGTCAATATGGATCATTATATAAAGCTTCAATGCCAATTGTTTGGGTTAATTGGCGGTTTTTTATCATAATGAACTCATTTTGATTAATAAATTTATATCATGTATAAAAAAGGATTACAGAACATTAAATAAGTTATAATACATATATTATATTTTTTTCAACCATAAAAATGGATTCATGACCAGAAAATAATATGTAAATAGAAATTGAAACCCTGCCATCATTGATTGTGATAAATTAACACATCTCAGATGGTGTTTTCATTTCTAGTATAAAAGAAGGGGAAAGGAGAATTGATGAAGAATTATTAATTTATCACAATAACATTCCAGTACATGTAAGGTCCTATAGTGATCACAAAATTTGGATGAAATTAGGTTAGGAAATAAAAAGAAAATAAAGGAACTTGAAATAAAAAGAAATGAAAAGAGGAATTCACCTCTTGAAGTAATTTTCTTTGAGAGCCTCATTAGGGATAAGGTTTTGGTCATTTTATGAGACTAGGTGATGATGGACGTGGGGGAGGAGTTTGGGTTGATATTTTAGTAGAATTTATACATGGCACAAGGCTTCAGAGATGTGAAGAGAAGAGGGAGGGGGTTATAGTGGAGGAGAAGAGGGTTTTCCCACTATTTTACTCATTATTTTATTATTTTTCCAAATACAACCAATAGTATTGATTCTTGTGAATAAAAATAGTAATATATGAATGTGATTTCTAAACAATGGTAATTTACATCATCCATGACTCATATAGCATCCTGCCTTTTTGTCACATAAAATTTCATTACATTATACAAAACTGAGGATCTTTAAGGTTTAGTGTCTTGGAAACCAGGAACTTAACACATGAAACAAAAAAACATTCTTCTTAAACACTTGAAATGATTATCCTTATGTTTATCCTAGGTTCATTACTTCATATCATAACCTGGGTACATACATCAAAATAAAGGGTGAGCAGAAGGCCCAGTAAGGGAAACAAGGGAAACATTTAACATGTGAACTTGAGATACATCAATAAATTCATGAAAAGAACTTTAAGGAATGAGAATGAAATCATGAGGCATATCATAATAAAAATAATGTATTTAATAACTTGAATATGTGGCTAAAACATTTAACAAATACAATCATTTCTGTTTCACCAAGGTCCATCCCCAAGGTGTCAATAAAAATTACCAAGTTTATTCACCAAGGTATCAGTCAAAATGGTCATCTCTAGAGATTAAGTCTTTACCCAATGCATTGGAGCGCTATCAGGGTGCACCCTTAAATTTTCCTTTATTATCATGTGAGACACATATATAATCATCAATAATTTCATAAACAACCCATATAGCATAAAATAAATGGGTTTCATTTCATAATCATAACGTTTTAAAAACTGCTCTAAAGACATGATCTTTGTGTCACTTTAAAACCCACAGAAAAGGAAGGTGGGACTCATGTATGTAAATCCAAGAATTTAAAATGGAACATTTTGGTATATATTTGAATACCCATATATAATATAGAGCGTTGAGTTTTCAATTAATAAAATAAAAGAACTTTATAAAAATAGATACACATTTTGAGAGGGAAATTCTGCAGCATAACGACTATGTTTCGGGGTTTTAGAAAACATTGAAAAGAGAGGGGACATGGGTCAAACTTTCATAAATGAACCATAAAACAGTATAGGGACAGAATATGAAGGATATATTAACATGGTAATGATATTTTAAATATATACCATATGAAATGAAGAACATTAAAGGAAGATAAAAATAAGATTTCTCCTATGAAAATTCGGCAGCCTAACGGCGTCACTTAAACTTCAAAAAATGAATTGATGAGATCAAATAGGGTCTCTCATCGTATGAACATAAAATATCAGTATGATAGATATAGATATAATACCCCAACATAATAAAAAGTAACTTGAAAGAATTGACATGAAAGTAGAACTATGAGAAATGAGAATGGTGAACAAATCCCTTAAAAATTCGGCAGTCTAACGGCACCACTTAAAACTTCAAAATACTGAATTGAAGAGATAAAATATGCTCTCTCATCATATGAACATAAAAGATAAGTATGATAGATTTAGAGATCATACCCCAAAAAAATAAAAAGGAACTGGAAATACTTGACAATAAAGTAGAACATTGAAAAAGGGTCAAAGAATCCCTTAAAACTTCGGCAGCCTAACGACGCCACTTTAACATTCTTAAAATTAAATGATGAGAGAAAGAGGGGGTATATCATCATATGAACATAAAAAACAGAAGGATTAATATAAAATAAAATCATCCAACATAAGATCATAGATCATAATAGAAATGACATAAAAGAGATTACTTGAAAAGAAAGAGGGAGGTAGGATCCCTTACCTTAAAACGTAACTCTTAAAACTCAAAGGTTGGGACCTTGAGGGCTTGGGGGCACCTTGGTAGGACTCCTTGGGAGGTAATGAGACCAGAGCTTAACTGGGGAAGAGTTGGGAGTCTAATGGATGAGAGGATGGCTTTTTATTTATAGGGAAAGTGAGTGGATAAGGCATTAATGGCCAAGGGACACCTCATTGGTGGTTTTGGCAAAACCATGGGCTTTCCCATGGTATTTGCCCATGGTATTGGCCACATGGTTCCCCCATACAATAATTCATCACCTTTGGTCGGCCAACCCTTAAAATATCTCATGACATCATCATGACACAGTTATGATGTAATTAAACATACTGAAACCCTAAAACTGTATTTTCACTATTCATCGAAAATTCAACTTTCTCAGAAAAAACCAAAATTTCCCCTTAACCAAATATCGATGCTCTGATTTAAAAAATAAATTCCATTTCAAAAAAATAATTTTCTAAATATTTTTAATTTAATTTTGAAATAAATACAGTATTCACTGAAAATCCATTTTTCTCAGAAAAAACCCCAAAAATTACCTTAACATAAAATCGATGTTCTTAGTTCAAAAATGAAATCCATTTTATAAAAATAATTTTCTAAATATTTTTAATTTAATTTTAAATTTAAAACACTATTCACCCGAAAAAAACTAATACTTGACTAATAATTTATGAAACCGTTATTTAACCATTTTATTGAATCACATTAACTAATCAAGGTGCCTAGATTATATTAATGCTTTCTTTAAGTGATATTACTAATCTATTTAGTCACATTACTAATCCTAAGCATAAAATCACTATTCATAATTTACTATTCATCAAAAATTAAGTTGATCTTATTAGACTCTAAATTTCGTACTGAACATAATTTTAGAAGACCATTTTTTGAAAATCATTACACATTTTAAATTATTTAAGGTTTACATAAACATTTTTAAAAATATCCTTTCTCTAAAATTCATCAAAAATATGCATACTATATTTATCCGTACATTTGATAATTTATAAACTTCATCATAAGAAGAAATAAAATTTTTTATTTAAAACAAAGGATTACACAAGGCAGTTACGGTCTCCTTACATAGCCCCTTATCACACCAACATAGGACCTAAGGGTAAGGTGTGCTAAGGTGAGAAAATCTGAGGGATGCTTGGACAACATCGCACGAGTAGTAATTTCTATCAGTTTGAACTTCTCGCGAAGGCAATTCCATTCTAGCTTCACATGATGAAGTTCGGCTTGGGTTTTGTCCAAAGCAAAGGCTAGTTGTGCTACCTCCATCCCAAGTTCTGTTAGATGGGCTTTGATTAGCCTGAGACTACTAGATGAGGCCATCAAATCTTCTTTCTATATTAATTAACCAAGGTCACTTGTATTTAGAGAAAAAAGTCTCAACATTCAGTTTTCAACAGTCATACAGACTAACAGTCATATAATAGTCAAAACCCAACAGTCTCATTTTTATTATACTCATGTTATGAAATGAAACATTTTTGTTGAGTATGAAAAATAAAATAACACAAAAAATTAGGAAACAAGATTTATTCAAACTTTCGGGTCTTTATAATCTTCCCCCCTTAAGAAATTGCGTCCTCGCAATTTTTAAAATTGGGTTTTGAAATTTCATTGAAAGTCCCACATCGCAAAAAGAGTCAGTAATACTATTACTTTAAAAGACAGAAAAGGAAGTACAAAGGCCACCCGAGTTAACCCATACTAGGATTCCATGTAAGAAAACATGGATATGGAAGAAAAAAAGGGTCATGTTCTGAGGGAGAGTGATAGAAAACATGATTAGGAGAAAGTTAACCACAAGAAAATCACAAACGTATAATGTGTGTAAACGGTCTTTGATTACCCAGTAGGAAAATTAAACCAAAAACGTTTTTGTTTTATGTTTCTTTTAATAATTTTGAGGAATTCGTTTACTACATAGAATAAAAACATAAGGAAATATACCTACCTTCTAGTAGAGTTTCATCCTTTAATAAGTTTCTACCGAAACTAATATTTTCTCCAAACGATGAACATTCAAAACTACTTGGTCTCATCAAAGCACAAGAATCATCTTATAGAGAATCACATAATCCACCAACGATTAACTATCTATTTCTTATATCTTTAAACATTATCCCAAAAACAGAAAGGGTAAGATAACATGACTCTTCCAAAAGAAAGAACCCAAGAGGAAGGGAAACTACTTTAAATCTTCAAGGTTCCACGGTACTACCCAAAGTTCATCATAGATCATTCCATAAATAAGGGTCCTTAAAATTCCTCAAAATAAACCAAACTAAGATTGAAACCCAAATAAAAAAAGGATTTGATAACATAGTCTTCCAAGGTAAACTTTATCATTAATCTCCAAACAACATCAACCACTCCAAAAATCTTATAACAAAAATAACTAAACTAAAAATATTTACCACAAGATAGGTTAATCGTTTCCATAAGTAACATAAATTACTATAAGTTCACCTTAAATTCATCGAGTCTTCAAAATATAAGTCAACCTTTACTCCTCAAATAAAATATCGTAGTAATATATTTACATCGATAAAATAGGGTTCCCAAAATAGTGAACGTCTTCCAAAATTATAATCATCTTTTAATCCTCTAATCATCTCTATCATATTTATATGGAAATCATCACATTTCCTATCACATTGGTTGTTGGGACATGTTCTTCCATTTTTCTCCCTGAACTAAAAAAAGAAAGTACAATTAGGGGCTTAAATACATAGCCAATAATCATGAAAAGGAACTTAAAGCATATAAGGATAACTTGTAGAAGAAAAGTATAACCTAACTTATGATCCCCTAGGTTTAAAACAAGGTTATCCATGATCATTTATTCTTATGTGAATCTTTATTTTATTTTATGTTTGTTCCTTTAATAATGGTTCATACTAACCTTATGAATTTACCAAACCATATCCCCCGGGAGTGTCGTAACCAAGAGTGCAGAAAGGCCAGTTTTCGTGTACCAGTTCCCATTCGAGTCTATCTCAAAGCAGTGTTTTCGGGTTTTAACCCTATGAACATCTGTGCTAGAGCCACCTCTACCTGCTCGTATCCAGACAGGGATGTATTTACTTGGAAACCCCTTACTCAATACTCACCAAAATACCAGGAAGATTTACTATATTTAAACTTTTCTATAGGCTTATTCCTAAAGTTTTCATATCCTAATTTCCACAAATAACTAAACCATCCCTTTATAACAACTATAGCATCCCACATTTTTGTCACATAAAATTTCATTACATTATACAAAACTGAGGATCTTTAAGGTTTAGTGTCTTGGAAACTAGGAACTTAATGCATGAAACAAAAAAAACATTCTTCTTAAACACTTGAAAGGATTATCCTTATGTTCATCCTAGGTTCATTACTACATCTCATAACTTGGGTACATACATCAAAAGAAAGGGTGAGCAAAAGGCCCAGTAAGGGAAACAAGGGAAACATTTAACATATGAACTTGAGATACATTAATAAAGTCATGAAAAGAACTTTAAGGCATGTGAATGAAATCATGAGGAATATCATAATAAAAATAATTCATTTAATAACTTGAATATGTGGCTAAAACATTTAACAAAGACAATCATTTTCGTTTCACCAAGGTCCATCCCCAAGGTGTCAATAAAAATTACCAAGGTTATTCACCAAGGTATCAGTCAAAATGGTCATCTCTAGAGATTAAGTCATTACCCAATGCATTGGAGCGCTATTAGGGAGAACTCTTAAATTCTCCTTTTTTATCATGTGATCCACATATATCATCATCAATAATTTCATAAACAAACCATATAGCATAAAAGAAATGGGTTTCATTTCATAATCATAACGTTTTAAAAACTGCTCTAATGACATGATCTTTGTGTCACTTTAAAACCCACAGAAAAGGAAGGTGGGTGTCATGTATGTAAATCCATGAATTTAAAATGGAACATTTTGGTATATATGTGAATAACCAAATAGAAGATAGATCTTTGAGTATTCACTTAATAAAATAAAAGAACATTATAAAAAGAGAGAGACATTTTGAGACAGAAATTCTGCAGCATAACGACTATGTTTTGGGGTTTTAGAAAACATTGAAAAGAGAGGGGAAATGGGTCAAACATTCATAAATGACCCCTAAAATAGTATAGGTACATAATATGAAGGATATATGAACATGGTAATGATATTTTAAAGATATACCATATGAAATGAAGAACATGAAAGGAAGACAAGAATAAGATTTCTCTTATGAAAATTCGGCAGCCTAACAACATCACTTAAACTTCAAAAAATGAATTGACAAGATCAAATAGGGTATCTCATCATATGAAAATAAAAGATAAGTATGATAGATATAGAGATCATACCCAAACATAATAAAAAGGAACTTTAAAGACTTGACATGAAAGTAGAACTTTGAGAAATGAGAAAGGTGAACGAATCTGTTAAACATTTGGCAGCCTAACGGCGCCACTTAAAACATCAAAATACTGAATTGAAGAGATAAAATAGGGTCTCTCATAATATTAAAATGAAATATCAGTATGATATATTTATAGATCATACCCCAAATAAATAAAAAGGAACTTGAAATACTTGACATGAAAGTAGAACTTTGAAAAAGGGTGAAAGAATCCCTTAAAAATTCGGCAGCCTAACGACGCCACTTTAACATTCTTAAAATGAAATGATGAGAGCAAGAGGGGGTCTATCATCATATTAACATAAAAAAATAGTAGGATGAATATAAAAGAACATCCTCCAACATAAGAGCATGGAGAATAAAATAAATGACATAAAAGAGATTCCTTGAAAAGAAAGAGGGAGGTAGGATCCCTTACCTTAAAACGTAACTCTTAAAACTCAATGGTTGGGACCTTGAGGGCTTGGAGGCACCTTGGGAGGACTCCTTGGGAGATAATTATACCAGAGCTTAATTGGGTGAGAGTTGGGAGTCGAATGGATTAGAGGAAGGCTTGGTATTTATAGGGAAAGTGAGGGGACAAGGCATTAATGGCCAAGGGACACCTCATTGGTAGTTTTGGAAAAACCATGGGCTTGCCCATGGTATTTGCCCATGGTATTGGAAACATGGGTCCCCCATACAATAATTCATCACCTTAGGTCGTAAAACCATTAAAATATCTCATGAAATCATCATGACACAGTTATGATGTCATTAAACATACCGAAACCCTAAAACTGTATTTTTACTATTCATCGAAAAATCAACTTTCTCAGAAAAAACCTAAAATTTCACCTTAACCAAATATCAATGCTCTGATTTCAAAAATTAACTCCATTTTATAAAAATAATTTTCTAAATATTTTTAATTTAATTTTTAAATAAATACACTATTCATCGAAAATCCATTTTTCTCAGAAAAATCCCCAAAAATTACCTTCACATAATATCGATGTTCTTAGTTCAAAAATGAAATCTATTTTATAAAAATAATTTTCTAGATATTTTTAATTTAATTTTTAATTAAAAAATACTATTAACGCGAAAAAAACTAATACTTGACTAATAATTTATGAAACCGTTATTTAACCATTTTATTGAATCACGTTACTTAATCAAGGTGCCTAGATTATATTAATGCTTTCCTTAAGTGAGATTACTAATCCATTTGGTCACATTACTAATCCTAAACATAAAATCACTATTTATAATTTACTATTCATCAAAAATTAATTTGATCTTATTAGACTCTAAATTTCGTACTGAACATTAATTGTAGAAGACCATTTTTTGAAAATCATTACACATTTTTAATTATTTAAGGTTTACATAAACATTTTTAAAAATATCCTTTCTCTAAAATTCATCAAAAATATGCATACTATATTTATCTGGACATTTGAAAATTCATAAACATCATCATAAGAAGAAATAAAAAATTTTATTTAAAACAAAGGATTACACAAGGCAGTTACAGTCTCCTTACATAGCCCCTTATCACACCAGCATAGGACCTAAGTGTAAGGTGTGCTAAGGAGAGAGAATCTGAGGGAGGCTTGGCCAACATCGCACGAGTAGTAATTTATATCAGTTTGAACTTCTCACGAAGGCGATTCCATTCTAGCTTCACATGATGAAGTTCGGATTGGGTTTGGTCTAGGTCAAAGCCCAGTGGTGCTACCTCCTTCCCAAGTTCCGTTAGATGGCCTTCGATTGGCCCGAGACTACTGGATGAGGCCATCGAATCTCCTTTCTATATTTATTAACCAAGGTCACTTGTATTTGGAGACAAAATTCGCAACATTCAGTTTTCAATGGTTATACTGACAAACGGTCATATAATAGTCAAAACCCAACAGTCTCATTTTTATTATACTCATGTTATGAAATGAAACAGTTTTGTTGAGTATGAAAAATAAAATAACACACAAAATTAGGAAATAAGATTTATTCAAAATTTTGGGTCGTTACAACTCAAGCATGATGCATAATTTAACTTATTTAACAGATTTTGTTATTTATCAAATTTCACTATTTATCCCAAATTCACGTATTTCAGAAAAATCCCAAAAAATCAACCTAACCCTTTTTTAGGGTGTAGAATTCAAAAATGAACTCCATTTTTTGAAATTAATTTTTTAAATATTTTTAATTTAATTTTTAAATAAAATCCCAATTTATTTGAAAAATAACAATTTTAAAACAATAATTTGTTTTATATCACCTTGGAAAATTAATCAATATCCTATTATCTTATAATATTAAGGCAATAAAATAATAATATTTTTTACTATTCATAAGGGTCATATTACTATTCATAAAGGTATGTTACTATTCACCAAAAAATAATGTTATCCTTATCAGACTCTAAATATAGTACTAAACGCAATCATGTATGTCAGTTTTTCGAAATTCCAATCACAGAAGTGGTAAAAATATGTTTACTGGCTAGGTTATAACAATGTGGTGTTTTGTAAAGACTCGCTATTTCATGCAGTCAATATTAATTTTTTTTTCAAAATCTTGGGGTGTTACAGTGTGCACACCAAGAGTTTCCACTACAAAGGAGGAGGATGATACGTAATCCCTCGATAGCTATGATCATATTCCGCTTCATTTTCAGTCGAAAGGACAACCAGGTGATCAAAAATCCTCCAAGATAACACGTTATGATACAAAGGGTTTCTGTATTCAACATCTGATTGTGATGTATGCAGTTCCCAGTTATCAGTTTTGGTGGCCCCTCCATGTTCGAATCTTTAGAACTTGATTGAAAAGTGTGTGGTCCAGCATTTGGATCATTCTCAATGATAATAAAATCCTATTATCAATCCAACGAAGAAACTATGTCATCCCCACTTAAAATAGATCATGGTGTGAAGAAGTATTATGATGTTATCACCACACCCATATACAAAAGATGAGAATAAGACACAGTGTAAGTATCGAGTTTGAATGATAACTCGTGAATGAAGAATATTGGTAGTGCATGAATGAAACTACATATGTGGACAATGCAATCAAACAAAATAATTATAAGGTCATGCGATCACAAAAATCCAAATGGTTATTACATAAACAATACTGAGGGATTCAGTTCATTGAAAACATATCTTGATGCAACATTATTTTTAGATCTCGAGATGAGTATCTTGGTGTGATAGATGGTGAAGTGAATTCATCGGACATGCCACCATTCTTGGATGAGCAGATTCAGTGCTATATATTGACTATAAATTCCATGATATCATGAATTGGAGAAGGGTTTGTTATTTTTAAAAGAGATATATTTCTTTCTATGTAAATAAAATCATCACCGGTGTGCATAAGGTTTACATGATGAAGCTCACACAAGACCGCATGCATGCATTCCTGTGAAGAAGCTGAGGAACCACATAATACATCACATGGATGAATACACATTGTGTAACCTATCATCCAAATCCACTGCTACTCCTAAAGGAGAGACTTCATTTTCCATATAAAATAGAGCATCAAAAACCCCATAAGGGTTACATGAATAAGGATATGCAAGATTGAATACATTCACTCTCATGAAGGTTTGAGCCACCATGTAATGCATATGAATCTCATGCCACCTCTCTTCTTGAACGATAATCATTATCAAGGAGTCCAGTAGCCACATATTGAACCCCATGTTCAACCTCACCAACTCGTACCTGGGTTCTCATATTTCCCCAACCACCTGGTGCTTCAAGGATGAGAATTATGAAAAAGAAAAGGATCTGGTGGTCATTATAGACAGGAACCATGATATCCTCAATGTATTCACAAAGATAGAGTTCTGGTAGGTGATATTGATTTTGATAACCTTGAGATGTTCACCAAAATGAAATGGATTTGATGATAAATTAATTGTTGGTGGAGGGTATCTATTTTTATTTTAGGGTGATCCATCATGTGACCCATCTTGTGAAAGGTAGTAACACCATATTACCCATCATGGGATGGGTTGTAACACAATGTGGGATTTATACTACTACAAATATAAAAATAAAAACTTGAATACACTATCCTGAAAACAAAAAAGTGATCACATGTCATTGGCCTGCCTTTGAATATGAAGATATCAACTTACCACATACCCAGTTATGTAATGAATAGTGGACATCAAATCGTTGGCTGGCTATGATCAAGTCCTATAGAATTTGCTTGATCTGCAGTAAAAGATATAAATGAAATAACATTCAAACACTCGATGCAGCATGTTGATCTGATGGAATTCTACACCGCACACATGCTATATTCATGTGTGCATGAGAAGATCCATGTCACGTGCTTAACACAATGATTTGAAGAAAATTTGTATTCCATGTACATGCAAGTAAAATCTTCATGAGACTCCATCTATTTTCTTTCTTTACTCAAACTCATGTGGAATCAGATGTCATGGGATGACCTCAATGTGAACCTTCTACGACAAAATATATTCATGTGTCTTAGGTTATGAAAAATTCATGTGATAGCTTGAAACACTATCCATTCACCCGTTAGCATGCATCCTGGATATTAAAACACTTTTGGTCATGATATGGCATCATGCAGCCATGAACACTCAATGCATTAAAGGCAAGAAAAGTGACATTACCTAACAAATTTATCACATAGTTTCAAGATCCCTCATTAAATACACAATGCATTAAATCTATGAAAATAGACTATCCCTAAACATTTCTACGCATAGTTGTAAGATTCATCAATGAACTTGAATCACATCAAAGTCTTGATGAGATATTGTTCATGAAAATGTCTTGATTCCACTGTGAGATCTAGAACTAATCATGTGATGGACCATAGGAAAACAGGATGAATGACCAAGACAAGGTGAATGTTCCATCACAAGATCCTATATTGATCATGTGGCACACTCACAAACAATCAATGGATGGAGGCCACAAAAAACCTTTGAAAATAAAGAGAAAGATATCCAAAAGGAGGGATCATCTTGTGGTCATAAATATCATGTGACACATCACCAATGAGGAGGATGATTTTCCATGACAAAATCCATGAAAACACATGAGACCCCTGAGCCTTTGAAGAATAAAACAAAGGAAATAAATTGGGAAGAGGCAGGAGCCACTCTTGGTCGTAAAAGTCGCACAAAGTTCCCTTAGCGATACAAAAGACACCACGAGACGTCCGAGACATTTTCTCTCTAATTTTATCATGAAAACCCACTTTCATGTCATCCCCGTCACACGAAGTGCCTCAGGTATGTCCAGTAAACCTCATTCTCCCCCTTTGGCTACTTAAGGACAAGAAAATGGTTTTTTGATGAATTTATCACACATCTCACACAAGACCCCCATTGGTCACGTGACACATCACAAAAATATAGATTAATTATCCTCAAAATTACTCATACAATATCTCCTGAATCCAAACATTTTTAAAATAAAACAATGGAAATTAAAGGCAAGGAGGTTGGAGCCTATCACATTCGTAAAAACCATATGATGGGCCAAGGATGTCCACAATACGATCTTGCAAGACTCCTGGACAATCTGGCCTAATTCCATTAAGTCCCCTTGAAAAAGAATCGTTGTCTCAAGTAAAGTCCTAGACAAGTCACCCAAAATCATATGAAGGTCTTACAATAAGTTTTCTGATCTCTTGAAGGTGCTTAGACAAGTCAATATGAAAATAGGGAATTCATTCAGTGTGTCTTCATGATACAAAAATTCCTCTTCAATTGGATATAATCAAATAAAGTAGTAATTGATGGGATGGACTCACAGTCTTTAAAAATTAGGCAATTCCTTCTGGGCGATCCATCTCATAGACTTGTGAACTCGCATGACACCGAAGCTATTCTATAAATAGAACATTGATTCACACAATATTCACCACACAAAATAGAAAACAATTGGGGGGTACTATAAATCCCCCACCCCAGCATGAAAAATACAGCACCTGAACACAAGTCTAGATCACTACTACACATAGAATAACTACTGGAGTATCACACCGATGCTAGAGTAGATTTCTTAGAGAGGCTAGTATCATAAAAGAAAAGCATCCCATTATCTAGGATCCGAAGAACAGTTGGTTCTATCATACAACATGAATAAAAATTTATTGTGATCAATGTATATCATGTGAAATATTTATGGAAGGGCACATGAAGGAAATCCACATACACCTACAAGATCATGCGAAGAATAAAATAACATAAAACTAAAAAAATATAAGGCATTTTCATGTATGAATGATTGAAAAAAGACTAAAGATGGGAGAATTAAGAAAAAGAACGTATATAATGATCCTTATGATATTCCCATGAACTGTACAAGACATGTGACAACACTAGGTAATATCACATAGATTGTGTGACACTCCTCGGGTATACTATTAAGATCATGAGAAGTCCCTGGGTAATGTCAAAGCAAGTTATATGAAACCCCAGGCATGCCGCTGAGGTCTCACGAAACCCTATGGGTTCTCCATCTTAGTATTGTGGTTTTATTCAGAGATGTCACCCAACTCATACAGTGACATCAGCGTATTGAAACTAGGTCTCATAGTAGAACCCTGGAATGTAAATTGGCTCTCGTGATGCCCTCCGGGCATGCCATTCAAGTCACATGATGCCCTCCAAAAATGTCATCCAGGACATCAGACTCCCTCCAAGACATGTCACATTAACTCTCGTGGAACCCTCTATATGGGTTAGATACCTCTCATGATGACACCAAGGCGAGTCAACTAGGTCATGTGACATCCTCTAAACATGTCATTTGTTGTCATGTGATGGCTCCCAAGGTATGTCGGCCATGTCATGCGATGTCCTCTAGATGAGTCAGTCCAGGTCATGTGACAACCCTCAGACTTGCGATCCAGGATATGTGATGAGACTTCAAAAAGTCAATTGGTTCATGCAATTGTCCTTGAAAAGTAAGTAATATGTCCTCCGACATGTAAAATAGGAAATCAATTCATGTCAAATGGACAATCAATGCATAATAGGTAGAAAAGAAGGCCTGGATCAGGGAATCCTAGGACCTGATCATCTTGTTTCTCCTCAACGTGTAATCCGAAAGGATAAGGGAAACCTAGGAGTGTAAGACTTGACCAATTGAACTATGATAACTCTTATTCCTATGTTAACTAGGATTTATAAGATGCCTCTATGAGGCCCGAGATCCATATCAACCATCCAGAGGGCAGTCCCCAGGCAGAAGTCCCATATCCTCAGCAATGAAATTGATCATTTTCCATCCCTTTTTTCTCAAAATGACTATATATCACATGGTATTAGGGAATTGAAACATTCATATAATTGTTATATAAACCTCTAGAAAAGAAAGGGAAATGTCATAGTGTGAGGCCCAACTGAACTAAACTACGAGGACTCTGATTCCTATCATAACCAAGATACATATGAATCCTTCCTTATGCCCGAGCACAAATAAACACCCATTTCGATGTAATCCCCATGACTATGAAATTTTATCCATCAGGACCCAATCATTTCAATGGGATGATCACTCTAAATCATCCCCCAACAAACTAACAAAACCTAGTGAACTATGAGAAATCTGATTCTTTCAATAATTAGGATAAGTAGGATGCCTCCTCAAGGTCCAAGATCAATATTAAATAACCAAAGGGCAGTCTCATCACATGATCCCCCACATCCATATGCAATGATAATTTTTTTTGTCATCCCATATTTCATGCACTGAGCATAGATCATGCAGGCCTAAGGACCGTTGATTAACACCTCAATTCCACCATCAATCTCCAGAAGTTAGGGAAATCATTGTATGTAATCCCTAATGAGTGATTTCATATAAAACTCCCACATATAAGGACATATAACTTGGGTCCATTCCTATGGGAATAATCAAACTATGATGACTCAGATTCCTTCCATAACCAGGATATGTAGGACATCTCCTCAAGACTCAAGCTCAAATATATGGTTCCCACATTCTCAAAAATATTTCATCAATGCATGATGTTAAAACTCTATGGTTTTAACAAACATTGGGGGGTTTTGATTCTTTTAATAACCAGGATACATAGGATTCCTCATAGTGGATCAATCTGATCCTCTGAATATTAATCACGTCCTTGTGTGGTATAAAATTTCAATGTATTTGGTCGCATGGCTTAATCATATAAAGCAGCTATTCATTACTAGAAAATGGTTGCGGATCACCATGTGAGAGGGGAACATGCCTCAAGAAAGACTCATATTCCTATCGAAAAAGTCCATCAGAATACTTCAGAGACCCAGGATTGGGCATATATCCCCATTCTGGATGGGGCTAACCAAGTGAGAATAGAACATGGCATATGAAAATCTCATATTCATGTCAGTGAATCTACCTAGAATATTCCATCGGATCATGGAATCCATGTGCATATTCCTAATCCCACTGATGAAAGACTGCACCAACATCATTCCAAGGAAATACAGGAGGAGGCTCATAGCCCTTATCCCATTTTGGCGGTCCGTCAACATATTTTGGTGGAAATGCATATTCTGACCAGGATCCTATTCCTCATCCAACTGAGGCTCACCAAGTGAGAGTGGCACATGCCACAGGGAGGTTCATATACCTTAAATGAAAAAAATAGTATAATATTCCAAAGTCTTGGGTTTAGGCTCATACTCCCATCCTGATCAAGGATCACTAAGTGAGAATGGAACATGCCTCAGGACAAACTCATATTTCTATTAATAATAATATAGATCATCGGAATATTATAGAAGATTCTCAGTAGAAATCTCAAACCCATATAACACCATAAGGTTATAAGAATTTTCCAAATAATATCATTCTGTAGGCTCATAGCCCTGCACAATTTCAAAAGGCAGGTCCGAATTTTACAACCATAATGCAAGACAATACTCATATTTTTAATCAGCTCAGTGAGAACATCTTTAATGTTGTTAGAGACACATTCTCAACACTAGAAGGTTCGGTCAACTCTTCCATTTATGTTGAAGATGATGACGTTCATTACCATGATATTCCTCCTCATGGTAGTGTGGATATGGATTATAGAGACTCTACCCTTGACATCCACTCTGGTCAATCTCTGTATGGTGATATATCCCATGGACAAAGAAATCCTCTACTTTCCTAGAAGCCTTTTTACAGAGAGCTGTCTAAAACTCTGAAACCTTCATTTAGAGAGGTTCTCAAAATATTGAGGTCAATGGTATACAGTTCCCCATAAATTTATAGTAGTACTCTAATATCATTGAAAGGGGAACTTCAGAATCATATTCTATGGTCAAAATGGATGGATGAATGTAAGTATAATGAATAGTTGGCCCACGTGGACATATGAAAAGAGTCATCTAGAAACAACCCATCCATCATATTCTATCCCCTCACTACATCTAGCTATGAGATCTCATATGAGCTAGAAAAGAAGTGAATGCCTTATCTATGACAAATATGTGGGCCACTCATCAGTGTTTCAAGGCTAGAAAACTCCATTATCTAGGATATGAGGTTCACCTGCATACTATCCAGATACTATGTTGTTATCTAGATCCGGTATATCCATGGTTCGGAATGAAAAACCAAAATAGCACAGCGCAAATTTTCACCACGCTTTCTATAATTGCATCAAAAATATTCAAAAGTTGATATCTAAATCCACATTATGAATCTGTATTCAAGGATGGGGAGAGTATGGAGTATAAAACATTTTTCACCCTTGTAATAGAAGAAACCCTCAAATATGACATCCTGTAATATTATTGCTTCCAGAGAAATCAAGGGACCATGTAATGATCTGGCCATTTGGTCACTACAACAGAATGCTCCTACTTCAAAGGTTCCCAGACATCATCAAGGGAGAGAGAGGATATCCAACAAGGTTCCAAATGAGGCCCCTCAAACCAAAAGAAATTCATTTTAGACATGGAGATTGAAGTTTTGATCACCCAGACAACTTCTCGTAAGGAATAGTTATCATAATGAGATTCCATCACACCCAAATCCCTTGTGAGAATAACCAAACCACATCAAACAGGCCACATTAGTAGCTGGAATATCAACTATCTAGGATCAGACCGTGTCACAAAGCCCAAAGAATATTTACCACTACCTCCACCTCTAGGATCGTCAATTCTTGAAAAAATTTGCGACACATCCGTAGAAGCTAAAAGAAAAACTCATCCCACTAGGATGAGGGAATTTATATGTCAATCACCATCACAAGGTTCATCATCCCATGAGAGGAACCTAGATACATCAATGGTTATTCCATATCAACCCCATACTATTGGGTTGGGGGAATTTATTTCTTCATTTTAGTCATGCGAGTCATCAAATCCCCGACTAGAGCCATTGGATCATCAATAGGAGGACCAATCAATGCTAATAGAGGCCCCAAATAACCCCCACCCCATAGGGTTGGGGTCATTATCTTTATCATCATCTCCACATAGAGAATCAGTCTTCTATAGGTTGGGGGAATATAATTAATGGACATAATCCCACCTGTTCCTCTCCTCCAAGAAAAACCTCTGCTGGTAGGGCCCTGCTCGATTACCACTACTAGAAACTCCCTCAATGTTAAAAATTATAGACCAATACTGGTGGATCATATAGAGAAGGTTATTAGACCTCGCTAGGGTTCCAAGAAAAAAAGACCCAATATGACTAAGCACTACTACAAAACTGGGCAAGGCCAGCGCCAGCCTTTATCGTCGCTAACAAAAAATCGCTGATAAAGGGGGGTACTTTTATCAGCGCTAAAAAAAGAACTGATAAAGGGTACCTTTATCAGTGTTAAAAAAAGCGCTGATAAAAGTACCCCTTTAACTGTTCTTTTTTTAGTGCTGTTAAAGGGTACACCTTTATCAACGCTTTTTTAGTAGCGCTGATAAATGGGGGTCTTTATCATCGCTTTCTTTAAAAGCACTAATAAAGGGTCTACTTCCAAAAAAAATCATTCAAAAAATATAAAAATATAAAAATATATAGATATAGTTATATTGATATAAATATAATATATATTCTTTAAATATAATTTTGAATATATTTTAGATAAGTATAAATATTCAGTTACACTTAATATATAAGATATTTAGTGAAAATGGCATATAAAAAAAATTAACATAATTTGCTAATTATTATGGAGTAATATTCATTTCATAACATTTTTATGACTAAAACAATTAAAAACATTAAAAAAGATCCAAAATATGTTGAAAACAGAACTCGAACTTCAAACAGCCATAACTTTTGATTCGGGTGGCCGTTTGAGCTCTACAGCACATCAAATCAAAGCCTGTGATGAGCTCTACGCGCTAGTGACCCAGGAAACTCCTCTGTCACTTTTATCGAGGACAAAAAGGCCCTGAAGGCCTCAAAAACTGAGATTTTAGTTGGATACCCCGATTTTTTAACATTTTGTGGATTTTTCAGCCTCGTTTAAAGGGGTATTATTGGATTTTTTGGTGTGGAATGAATTTAATCCAAGGTATTAAATTCATATTGATATTAGGTATTTGAAATTTTATAGTTTTTTATAATTCACTACTATTTATAATCAAATATATAGAAATATATAAATATTTTTTATATAATCACGCATAACAATTTAATTATAAATATAAATAATAAAATTTATTTACATATAAAATATATTATCTTTATCTAATTAATAACTAATATCCATTTTATTTGAAATAAAAATATATGAATATTTATATACCTATATATTAATCTAACTATATATATATATTAATATAACTACATATATATATTCATATAACTATAAATATATATATTAATATCACTATAAATATATATATTAATTTAACTATATATATATATTAATATAACTATATATATATTAATATATATATATATTACTATACGAATAAATATAACTATATATATATATATAGATATCATGAAATGGAAAACAAATCAAAATAGAATAGTGGTAAGGGCTTAGGCGCGCATGAGGGAGGTCTCGAGTTCAAAAACTGGTGGAGGCAGGGGTGCGTGCATGGGGGTGGATTTGGGGGGCTAGTGCTGATAATTGGTGGAGGGGGTGTGTGCGGGTGCTGGAGGGGCTGGAAAAGCGCTGTTAAAAGGGGGATCAAGAGCTATAAAATCCCCCCGATTGGCAGGATCTTTTTATTTTTTTTAATTCTTTTAATTTTTTTTAATTTTTTAAATTTTTTCAGTGCTAAAAACAATCTCTAATAAGAGGGGTATTTTATCAGTGCTAAAAATAAAGTGATGATAAAGGACCCTTTTATCAGTGCTTCTTTTTAGTTCTGATAAAATACCCCTTTTATCAGTGCTGATAAAAGGGATCTTTATCAGTGCTTTTTGGTGTGCTGATAAAGGGGATCCCCCCCCTTTATCTTCTCCGGCTTTAACAGAACTTTTCTAGTGCTGTTAAGTGCCATTTTTAGCACTGATAAAAGGCGTATTTTTAGTAGTGGAGTGTTCAAATAACAACCCCAGTGAAAGATGTGTAAAATAAGATTATTGCATTGATAGTTATGGAACAACCACCATTTCCTGATATGCATCTACAAATGTCGTCACTATCAACATGATAGAAACCAATCATGATGAAAATACAGAGGTTTGTAAAATGGAAAATTTTCCACAGGTGGATGGTGATTTGGATGCACTAACCGAGTCTCTATGCACTCAGAACCAGAGAAGGATCCAAAACATGTAACCTCTAAATAATGAGTTATAACCTCCTTGGTAGAACCCTACCAATGAAAAAGGGAAAGGTGTGGCTCCATCTCGATCACCATCCAGAATATTTGAGGTTCCTTCCATTAATGAATATTTTAGTCCATATGACAGAGAGATACAAACTCTCAAATGACTCATTGAGGAGCTACTCAGGGGAAACATTCCCACTGGGTATCATCTGCAAGAAGAGATGAAGATTCTCCCTCATATAGCTAACCCACCAGTGAGAGTAGTGTATGATCGTCAAACTGGCTCCATATCTTGGCAGTCAATCTATATAAATGAAGAAGTTGAAAATTTTCATGACCTCCCTCAATTTTTTTACCGGCCCGTCCCTTTTTTGGGAAATCACTCAGCCTTGGGATGAATTAAGCATCTGTGGGAAATGAAAAACATGCCACCTCATCATCCCCTTCCCACATCACATAGAGGGGAGGATGCTCAGGAAGTAGTCCCCTTGAATTTATTATCATCATCGAGTCCCTAGATACTCTAATGGAGGCCATGGAAGTGAGAAACTCATTAGTATTTCTTGAGAGAAATCCATACCCCAAATGGGTGGATGACACTTTCCTCAACCCAATTTTATCAATCCTACCATCTTTAATTTTGATGGTGTGAGCGACCTGAACAACATATCACACACTTCGTATCCTGATATGGGATGATGATGGGCCCTTGAGAACAATAGTAGGAAATAATTCTAAGGTGTTTCCTACATAATTTTATAGGGATTTCTTTTGTAAGGTACAAAAGCCTTACAACAGGATTCATTTCTGGATCGGAAGACCTTCTCACCATTTCCATTATCAATTCAACTCCACACTGATGAAAATGATGATCATTGACCTAAAGAACTGAAAAAAATGCATGAATTAAAGGGTTTGTGACTTCATATCCATTTGGAAAGGTTAAAACTATTAACTCACCATCCCCCTCTCTTACTAGAAACTATTGGAAATCTACACTGAAAATCTCTAGGATGAGTTGCAGACACCTTCGATCCCCATGAAGTATCTACGTGGGTTCCATGAATTTTATAAAATACCATAACATCTCGAGGATTCCATTTAGAAAACCCGATACAAAACACGACTCAGTCCCCCAGTATAGGGGATAATGATAGACAAAGAAGAAGCTGCAACTATCATTATCCATCCAGTAGCAGTGCAAATCCAAATGGCTAGTCAGGCCTCGAACTGCCCAGCACATCCTGTCGAGCGTTGACAACCACAAAATCACCCTCATCTATATGTACAAAGAAATCATTGTCCCCATGTATTTTATGAATGATTGATCAATTAATAATCCTTCCAAAATGAACATGTCTCGGATTATTTCTTAGTATCCATGGAAAACAACCTGCTCACACTGCCACACCCTAGGAATACCGATGGGGTCAACCTCACCGACCATCTAGTTTACTTCCTTTTTCATATAAGGATAGTTTATAATGTACAGAACTGATTTATCTTCAAATAAATCCTTCAATTCATGATAAACTCTAGATTGGTGATGTTAGATAACTCTTTAGAGAATGTGTCTTGCACAACCATTTTCTGATCATAAGAATAAGATGGTAGGTAGATATTTCTAGCCAGGCGTGAGTTGAAGTTCAACAATGTGATTACTCAGAAAATAGTTGACTAAGCTCATGAAACCCTAAAATTATTATTATATAGACCCAAAATAGTTCCACCACCTAAAGAGGCAATATCAAATGTGCCTCTCAAAGGTAGGTGTGGCCATTGGAATAAGGAAGAAATAGAAGAGGAAGAATCATATTCTTCTCTAACATAAGCTCTAATTATTATAGATTTCATCCCTATGAAATTTGAATAATGGGAACCACCCCACCAAATTTAATCCCCATCAGAATAAGAGATCATATTTGGTTCCCTCAATGTAATACATTGGGTAGACCCCTTCTCCAATGACTAATATACCCCTAAATACAACTTTCCCTTATTTAACCATGGAATAGATGTCTACATGTGATGGAACTGAGGAAAAATGGGATAACATGGGGATGGTCAGACCCAATATTCTAGTAATGTCCCTATAGAGAACATATATACAACTTACGATACAAAAAATTTACTTATACCAACATAAATTTACCGCCGGATAATACATATGTTGGTAAAAATGAGAAATTCCAATATATTTTAAATTTTGATAGTATTTCACTTTAGTACCAACATTTATTTTCACCAAAATATATATCTACTACAATTAATTTTTAATAAAAATGAATATTTTTACCAACAATTTAAGTTTCTCCTTTATCATACTAATACCCACAGTTTTTTACCAAAAAATCAATATATTATTGTTATTAATTATTACCAATAATTTATTTCCAACATATAAAGTTGTAAATGTAATTTATTCAATACCAAAAAATAATTTAACAAAAAAAAATATTGTTACTATTAGTATATTGTGTGATAAAAAATATATTTCTATTAACAAAAATAAAAAAGATTATAAGTTAAATTTCTATGTTAATAAAATAAATATGGTGTTATTAACAATAAAATACCACAAATAGTAGTAATAAATTGAAATTTTTTCCAATATATATATTTTTAAGAATATAATTAAAATTATATCTAAATAAATCTAATCAGAATTGAATTGTTAGAAAAAACTCAAAACAATATAATGGAAACAAAATAAAAAACCATAATTAAATAAAAAATAAATAAATAAAAAACTTATCCCCTAATCCTTGGGTCTTACCCATACCGTCGTTCCCCCAATTTCTTCATTGCTCACCACCTCCAAATAGGTGATCTCGACCTGCACTCACAAACCTGGTTCCTTGACATTATCCCCATGTTGGGGTCTCCCTCTCGTGGCTTTCTACGTCTTGCTCGGTGCTCTCGTTTCCCGCTTTCAGTGACACATTATTCTTCTTTCATGTGATGTTGTGTGGGGTCGGTCTCATTTAGTGATTTTGGAATTATTACGGTTTCTTTTTGTGTTTACAATTTAGGGTTTATTCACCATCATTTTGGATCTACAATCACCCTAATTTGATCTTCCCTTTCTCGGTTTCCCTTCGGGGTATGTCGATTTAAGCATCAATTGGCTTTGAAGATATCATATCTGGTTGTCCCACTGGGGTATGAAGACAATCCTCCCATCCTAGGGCATTGTTGGCTTTTTCATCTCAGTCCAACGAGAATTATATCCTTCTTCATGCTCATACTCCCTAGCAGCGAAGGGTTGTCAGGTAAATTCCCACTTTTAGTTTTCTATTATTCTGTTTCGCGCAATATATTTGGCAGGGGGGATATAATGGGGTTAGTGTTTATTAGAGGCTATGTTTTTTTATCTCAAATGGCTATTGAACAAGCTGATTTAGATAGATTGTCAGGTGGTGTAACTTTTCATGCTTTTCCTAGATTAGTTTTGATTTTTATTGAAATCTAAGGTTTTCAGTTGTTCTTTCAGATAGAATCCCTTATGTTGTGTAGTCAGTATTTTCTTGTATCTGGTTCTCATGCTTTTGATTCAAAAATAATACACTAAAAAAGGAATATGGAAGTGATTCTAGGATAGATTTTTCTTCTCTGGAAATCCAGTGCATGGTGAGGAGCATGTGTGTAGAGGCCAGAAAAGTCCGTTGCTCCTAAAACAAAGTTCCGGATGAGGAAAGCGATGTCATATTTGGAGTCAGAAGCATGTTTCGGAAGGCCCGAAGGCCTTGCGTGAAATATCAGAGGCCCGCGTGCAATGTTGGCTAGGCGCGCGCAATCCTTCCGGGATTCGCGCAATAGGGCAAGTCGGCGCGTAATTTTCCGCGCCCGACGTCCCTGCGCGACCGTATTGCGCGTCGGGCCCGTATTTCGCGCCTGCGCCGAATTGCGCGCCCGCGAACCGAATAGCGCGCCCGGGGTTGCCTATAAATACAAGGCGACCCCCAAAGTTTTGAAGTTTGCCAGAATTCGAAGAGTCGCTCGTGCGCGCAATCCTGCCCCCTCCGCGCGCAATGCCGATCTTCAGGTAACCTCTTTTATTTCGCGCAAGCACGCCCCGAGGTTCGCCTTCGCGTGCAACCCCTTTGGCCCCTTTCCTTTGACCAACTCCTCACCCAAAGGCCTTCGCGTGCAAAAGAAGCCTCTTGCGCGCAATTGCCCCCGGGTGCGCGCAATCCAGCCCGATTGCGCGCACCCCCCCCCCCCCTTACTAAGTGGCCATTCCTTAAAGAATGGGCCGTTGCCCCCGCGCGCTATCAGAGGCCTGGTGCGTGCAATCTCCACCTTCCGCGCACAAAGCGCTGGCCCAATTGCGCGCCAGCCCGCCCAATTGCGCGCCGACCCACGGTATCGCGCGCCAAGCTCCTCTTTTGCGCGCAAACCGCCAGGGTCGCCCCCTTTGACCCCCTAAGGGTACCCGCCTGCGTGGCGCCCGATGATCTTCATCCCGGGTGCCCGCACCGTGCGTTGTCTTCCCGTGTGGCCCTCCAGGCTCGCGTGAAGTGACACGGACCCATCGGCGGCAACTACACGTCCAAGATGCACGACGTTAAACTTCCTAGCATATCGTCCGCGTTGCAAGACGTTAAACTGCCAAGCATCTTCGTCCAACATGACGTTAAACTGTACTATGTCCGCGCGGCAAGATGTTAAACTGCCAAGCATCCATCGTCCTCAACACACGACGTTAAACTGTACTTCGTCCGGAAAGACGTTAAACCGTCCGCTTCGTCCTCAACACACGACGTTAAACTGTACTTCGTCCGTCAAGACGTTAAACCGTCCGCTTCGTCCTCAACACACGACTTTAAACTGTACTTCGTCCGGCAAGACGTTAAACCGTCCGCTTCGTCCTCAACACACGACGTTAAACTGTACTTCGTCCGGCAAGACGTTAAACCGTCCGCATCACCTGATCTCGTGCCTCGCACGCAGGGTCCCCCCCGGTTTGGATGTGGCCCCCACCCGCTCGTCTCTGCAGGGATGTCGGGATTGACCCTCTTTAGGGATGATTCATTGGAGTGGCCTTCGCCCACGGGGGCGGGGTATTACAAACCCCTAGTTTCTTGTGGGGGACTGCACGTGTGTATCTCCATTGTGCTTCCCCACTGCCAAAGCCAGTGGAGGGTGTGACAGGGATCGAGGTGCCTCTCACCTTCGGCCCAAGTCCCTCTTCAACTGAGCTTTGCCGCACTCAGGTTGCCTCAGTGCTTAAGTCCTGACAGAATGAACTATGTGGACTTTGATCCCTGTCTCCTAAACAGGGTACGTAGGAAGCCTCTTTGAGGTTCAAGCCCACCACCTGGTCGTCCCGGTCGTATTCACGTCGGTTCGTCCATCAGTGGACCCCTCCCGGGTTCACATTCGCGTCGATTCACCTATGAATCCGCCCTTGTGGGGGACTGCACGTGTGTATCTCCATTGTGCTTCCCCACTGCCGAAGCCAGTAGAGGGCGTGATAGGGATCGAGGCGTCTCTAACCTTCGGCCCAAGTCCCTCTCCAACTGAGCTTTGCCGCATATGGGCCTCCTTAGAGTGTAAGCCCAAAACACCAGCGTCCAGCATGACGTGAAACTATGATCCACCCGGTCGTTCCATCCCCCTCTGTGCGAGGTGGTTCGGTTCAATCCTTCGCCCGGCAGCCTCGACCTCCTTGTGAGTCGGCTTGCCATCGTCCAGCATGACGTTAAACTGTATATCCGAACTACGCTGACTTTGATCCGCGCTAACGCGTGGTACGTAGGAAGCCTCTACGGGGTCCATGCTCTTCACTGCATCATCCACCCTGATCCTTACCCGGGACGCCACATCCCGGTGGGGTCATTCCACTTCATTCCACTCCACTTCACTCAGGAAGCCGCCCATGTGCTGGCCCCAGCATCGGAGGTTCCCCGCAAGGGGTTCTGTCATCTGATGCACTCCTCGTGTTGATCAGTCCGATGCCATCCCCGCTGGACGTTAAACTCACGGCATACCCCATGTTAAACATGGGAAGCTGAGGAAAACCTCAGGTAACGCAGTTCCCTGCACCCAGCGCGGGATGCCTCAGGCCATCACGCCTTTGAGAAGCCCTATTAGGGACGGAAGGCAGACATGCAGATCCGCAGTGTTAAGACACGCCCCCAACACCCGGAGCTACCCGGTCTCCTCACCGCAGGTTGCTGCCCCGACCAGACTCCTTGGAGCGTCTGGGCGGAAGCAGCGTAATTAACCGGTGTCCATGAAGATATGGCGCTGGGAACGATATTCACGAACATTCTTAAATCTATGAGGGAGACCCGGATTAGGCGACGAGTTCCGAGGAGAAGTCCACGGAAGGAGGAGCCGACATCCCATCATCCCGATTTCGATCAAGGAGAAGACGTCCCTGAATAAGGGACGGATTCCGCCCGCCTCTGGAAAGCGGGACTACGGGGCCACAAGTCGCGCTCCCATCCCCTCGGGTCGACGGGCGCATGCGCGAATGCGTCCTGGCGGAACAGCTTCCCGACGCACATCCGCACCGAAACAGAAAAATGGTGAACCCGACGTGAATCTCTTCTCCTCAATACGAAGACCGATAGATTTCAGAGGTGTTGGAAGATTAGCATGTTGCCCGGCCGAGCATTCAGCATCGGGGCACGGAACCCGCCAGGGGATGGGGAAGGGAAATCAGGCACTCCGTCTCACGACGTCGATGGCCTGGGTTCCCCCACGAAAGGCGTCGTGGCACTAATGGTTGGTTGTCAATTCCTTTTCCTGTCAGTGTTAACGGGTTCTTCTCCCTGATTTCAGGAATCAGGTCGCCCGATCCAGTGCCCGATCGCCGCCCGCCCACTGGCGCAGGGGTAGGGGAAACACCGACGCGGCTACTCCGCGCGGTCCCGCCCGTTCCACAGCCGTCCCAGCAGCCGCAACTACGGGACAACCACGCCCTCTCTCCCCCTCGGAGGTCATCCAGAGAAGGGTGATCAACAAATAGGTGCGGAGATATGAGGAAGAGGGAGTCATACCCACCAGGGACATAGCTCGCCTAGACCTCGAGGAAGCTGCACCTCACCACCAACGCCGCCCCCGAGGGCCGCGCAGGGAGGCACCGCTGCCTACCTCGACGTCCAACCGCTTCGGGAGTTTATCCCCGGAACGCTCCGACATCTCCTTCCCCTATGCGGATGAGGTGGAGGATGTCCGGGACCACCCTATCTGAGATTCGCTCCAGGGATCCACGATAAGGGCTCCTGCCAGGTCACGTCGACACCGCCGCCCGGCTTCTCAAGTCGAAGAACGGGCTCTCCACCTGCTTGCGCCGCTAATCCCGACTCGTCTGTCCCGAAGCCAACGTCGGGCATGAGCGGAAGAGGATTCCCACCTTGGGGCCCTAGCAACAGTGGCCGCGTTGGCCCACGCCGCTGCTGGCTCTAGTCACCAGGCCCCTGCGCATCCTGAGCAGGGGCACTTCTATGCCCGACCTGGATCGAGGCCCCGACCGCCCCAAAGGCAGGTTGGGTTGACTCTCCCGGTTGCTGGTACAGGAAATAGCCACCGCAGACCACCTCGCGGTAGCGCTATTCACCAGCAGGGTCTACTCCGTGTGGCCGATCCAAGAGGCATGGGTTATCCCACATTCCGATCCCGGCCTAGAGGCCTGCCCGGAATCAGCTCTCCCCGCGTCCCCTTTGATATCTGTCCCGGTGCTCCTCGCACCTTGGTTTCCAGTCCTCTTGGCCCCAGCACCGGTGAGGCCGGAGGACACCAGGACAGAGATCAGCCACGCCCCGAAGAACCACCCAGGGGCAGGAAGGCGAGGCGTCGACATCGAGGGAGGAATGTTAGGGAATTCCGGACAGAGATCTGACCGGTTCGTTTCTCTGATACAGAGGCGGAGTATGATTCGGCGACAGATCCCTCCCCCCGATCACGCCAGTTAGGGGAAGGGGTAGGAATGCGGCACGTCAGCCTCGTACTCCCGAGAGTGAGATCGATGTGATCCCCGCTTCTCTCCGAAGGTATATCCGGAGTAGCGAGGGCCTGGTAGACCCCCAAGGATTAAGCTTGCGGTTGGTACCGGCCCCTCCGGAAGCGCCTTCTGCCTCGATCGGAGAAGCCAGAGACCTTTTCTGGGGACCGACGGTCAAGACACGATCTAGTGCACCCTCGGCGAGCACAGACGCTACGGCAGGATGTTCGCTCGCCGGCCCGTCCTATCGTGATGTGGTAGCTGGGGCGCCGCCACCCTCAGAGGGCGGCCCGGGATATGGAGGCCAATCGGCCTGCTCGCCGTATTCACCGCCGGCCAGCCCGCCAGCCCAGCGGCCCGCCTTGGCACCACTGCCGGTTCCCCGTCCATTCCCAGTCGCTAAAAGGGACCAAGAAGACCTGGGTCCTGAGTTTGAGTCGTGGAGCTTCTGGACCGTCCTTGCAGAGGGTCACTTCCCTGAGAAGTTTTGGCCAGTCGCAGGACCAGACTTTGATGCACCAGAATCGCTCACCCCGGATGAGTTCGAATGCTTCCGCCGAACTCTCCGGGAGACTCACTCCCGTCTTCACCGCCTACAAATGCCATATCCCGGGAGTCATGCACACCTGGGGGATATTGGTGAGCAGTGCCGTCAGATCGACCTGGCCACGCTCCCCGCGGTTCGGCACCCTGGGTCATTTGGGCACCACGAGGCCCTCCAACAACGATGCGTTGAGTGTTTTCAAGTGCTCCGCAAGGTTATTGAGGAATCCACCCCCCACGTGTACATCCGTGGATGGGGGCAGTACGCTGCCCTACGCTTCAGTGCGATTCGCCGACAGCCTGACTCGTTGGGAGGCCCTGAGGGTACATCCCCAGGGACGGAGATGGTCAATATGGCTGACCTGTCGTGAGAGGGGAACGACTTGGAACTTCTCGACGGGGGCTCTCCCCCCGAAGACAAGCCGTTTTTGGATCCATCGGTGAGAGTTACTCGTCACCAGAGGAACCTCCTGGGTCTCCCCACACCCACTGAAGCACTGACGTTGAGCCGAAACGTCAGCAAAGGTAAAGAGCGCGGCGGGGCTATAAAGCCCGCCGACCCATCTGCCTCCATGCAGAGGGAAGAGGAGGATCCCGAAAAGGCCACGCTACGTCAACAGCTCGCCGAGCAGAAGAAGCTAGTTGACCAGCTCCTCACCGAGCGCGCTGCAGAGCGGCGGTCTGACTACGGTGATCCTAGGCCAGGACAGCAGGGACATGAACAACCGCTCCTCGATGAGACTCTCCCGGGCAACCGTGATTACGCCGTGTTTGACGACAGGGGAGAGGCCGTTGCCTATGTCAAGAGGGTGCGGTATGTTTCACCACACCCTCCCGAGCGGCGTGACTACCTGAGAGACCCCGCTCGGATTCCTCCCGCTGCCCCAAGGGCCGCTCCGCCCGCCATCCCGCGAGATGCCGAGTTCGACGACCCGGTCGACGACCCGATTGAAGGGCCATGCAATGCGCTCGTGGTTAGAGATCCTCGTCAGGACTGGAACCCATGTCCGGACGATCTGATGGCGGCACTCATCGCCCACTTGGAAGCCTTGGAGACTCGGCAAGTGGCGATCCCACCGGACGGCAAGCCATACCCAGCATGGGTGGATGACATGCCGGCACCTCCGGGATTCGGGAACCCCACTTTCACCCCCTTAAACGGGACTGGAGATCCGCCACAGCATTTGGCCCATTTCAACTCGAGGTGCGGGCCTATGTTGGGAACTCCGGCGCAGCAGGAGGCCGCTAAGCTTCGCTGCTTTGTCCAGACACTGGAAGGGCCAGCATTTGTCTGGTACAGCCAGCTCCCCGTCGGGTCGATAACTAGCTGGGAGGACCTTCGTAGACAGTTCCTCTACCAGTTCAGTTCCATGACCCAGAAGATGAGTATCACAGACCTCTTCAAGTGCAAGCAAAGGCCTGATGAGCGAGTCGCGGATTTCGTCGCCCGATGGAAGGGTCTCACGTATTCCCTTGACATGCCATTGACTCAGGAGCAGTTGCTGACAATGTGCATCGGGAACGTCAAGACCGAGCTGGTCCCTTCCTTGATCACTCAGAATTACCCCGGAGGGTTCAGGGACTTCTCAGACAAAGCTCAACATCTTGAGGAAGCCCTGCAACAGGCCAGTCAGGCACACCCGCTGCCTCCTATGATCCCTGCAAGGAGAGTCAGCAGGGCTGAGCCCACTACTGTTGCCCAGATAGAGGCCCCCAGGCCATTGGAGCTGCTGCTGGTGAGGCCAGCTCCACAGCCTCACAGGAATCCGCCTCCACAGGCTCAGTTCCCGGCCCAGCAGCGGCAGCCCCAGAACCGGCCGACCCCTCCGCGTAATGTACCGCCACAACCCAGGCAAGATAATCAGGGTCCACCTCCTCGGCAGGCCCCTCCAGCCCCTCGTCGAGACCACGCTCCCAGGGGCCCGCGATACCTGACTTACTCATTTCACGAGGATCAGGTCCCCAGTTATTTCCGGAGCGCCCTGGAGTAGAGGATTGTGTGACTGCCTGAGTGTTGGAGGCCAGAGGAGGCACATCTCACTGATAACCCCCGCTACTGCCCTTACCATCGGGCCCTGGGGCACACCATCCGGCGGTGCTACGTGTTTAAGGACTGGCTCCAAGACCAGATTAACAACAATGTAATCAGGTTGGGCCCAGCTCCAGCACAAGTGGCGGGTGTGTTCGTGGGATCAGATGACGATAGTGGCGACGAGGACGAATGGCAGCTGGTCTCCGACCGCGGATCCCATAAGTATAATAACTAGATGGCCCGCAAGACGATCATTCGCGCCCATGGAATCATCCGTGCGCGCTTGAATCAGCCTGAGCCCCCAGAATCTGCGGGTGCTGCTTCGGCATCGTCGTCCCAGCCTGCCTCTTCCGAGAAGAGAAAACGGCGGCGGCGCAAGAAGGAAGAGCGCGCCCCGCCAGTTCCACCACTATCCCACACTCTCGGCGATTTCATGCCCCCGGAGATGGGGATCCCTCCCCGGATCCGCCCGGTGATGAATGATTCGTCTGATGACAGTGTTGGATACGCTTCGATTAATACCGTTGAGCTGGTAAATCCCTTTTCGGTTCCCGACGTTGAAGAACACCAGGTGGACCTCCCTAGTGTCCCCAGTCGTCGCCACCGTCGGAGGAACCGCAACAACAGGAGTCGCTGGGGCACGACAGTTGGTACCTCCAGCCAGGCCGTGCACGCCACTGAGACTAGGCAGCAGGCTCAAAACCGAGCTCAGCGCGCGCAGCCCCCCCATCCGGGGATGATGGATTCGCCTCCGCCACTGTTTGTGGTATGGGACCAGGCAGAACCGCCTCAGCCGCGTCGCGACCAGCTCCGTCCTGCCACGAGTCCATCCCGGCCTCTTGGCCCCAGTACGGTGACCACTTCCCGGGCTTCAACCAGTGAACAGCGAGATGCGCCAAGCACCAGTCGGCCGCCGGTCCAACCGGCAAGGCCCGTCATGCCTCCAACCGCAGAGCAACCTCCTGCAACCAGGGTCTCGCGCTTGGCAAGAAAGTATGATGTCCTGAAGCACTTGGCCGACATCCCAGCAAGGATCTCCATCCTGGAGGCGCTGTGCCTGTCACCTGAGATGCGCGAGGCGCTCGCTGAAGCCCTGAAGAGCCCCCTCCAGTTTGAGACGGAGGTTGCGGCTGCAGAGGCCTTTCACGCCGAAACGATTGAGGACGCCGAAAATCAGGCAGTTATCTCGTTCTCTAGTGAGGATGAAGACCCTCCTATACAGGGGCACATTCGTCCGCTGTATGTTACTGGCCAGTTCAATAGCCTTGATGTCCGACGCTGTCTTGTCGACACGGGGTCCGGGATTAACCTGATTCCAACTCGGACGCTCAGGAGATTGGGGTTGTCTGAGGATGAATTGATTCCCTCCGACCTCAGGATCCAGGGGTACGACCGCACCGAGCAAACTCCGGTCAGCAAGATACGTTTGAAGACCCAGTTCGGTGACCTGGTTGCCAACACCGAATTCATGGTAGTCTCTCAGGACACTGCGTACAACGCATTGATGGGCAGACCATGGCTCCACCTTCATGCGGCGGTTCCCTCTTCATACCACCAATGCCTTAAATACTCCCTCCATGGTCGAGTAGGCGTGCTTCAGGGAGATGCCTCTCCTTTTGCCTCATGTGAAGCCCGCTATCTGGACGCGGACTATTACAAGAGCAAGGATAAGCAGATCCTGACGGGTGAGGTTGAGCCTGTCGCTGTTGCAAGTGATCCCTGGGCAAGTTTGGATGACGCTTACGTCCTCCCGATCCATCAGTTAGACATAGCCATGGTCTCGACGGCCTGTGAGTCTCCCGATGAGGTGGCCGCGACCGCCCATGCTAGCACCAGCGGCCCAGCAGGATCTGGTAGCCCCAATGCAGTTTCCAACGTAGTCTCTCCCGTGGACGATCCCTCCCCGAGTGGAGAGGATGTGAAAGATGCACCCCCAGCCTTTGGGGAGGGCGTCTCCGCCACGGTCGATGAGTTAGTACAGGTGAACCTGGGAACCGAGGCAGATCCAAGACCCACATTGGTCAGTGCCGCCATTCCCTCTGAGGAACGGAAGCAGTACGTGGACTTCCTCAGACAGCACCGTGATGTGTTCGCTTGGGGCTATGACGAGATACCGGGGCTAGATCCTCAGGTAGTCGTCCACCACCTTGGTCTCCCGGTGAACCATTGCGGGTTCAAGCAGCCTCCCAGGAAGATGCACCCATTCCACGGTGCCATGGTTGAGGCCGAAGTTGACAAGCTTATCAAAGCCAACTTCGTGAGGGAAGTTCAGTACCCTAGATGGCTGGCCAACATTGTGCCAGTCAGGAAGAAGAACGGGCAGATCAGAGTCTGTATCGACTTTCTCAATCTCAACTGCCACTGTCCGAAGGATGACTTTCCCCTTCCGGTGACAGAGCTATTGATTGATGCCACGGCAGGGTTCCAAGCCCTCTCCTTCATGGATGGATACTCCAGATACAACCAAATCAGGATGGCCCCTGAGGATGAGGAGTTCACTGCCTTCAGGGCCCCCCAAGGTATCTTTTGTTACCAGGTCATCCCCTTCGGCCTGAAGAATGCAGGTGCCACCTATCAACGGGCGATGCAACGAATATTCAAGCCAATTCTCGTCACACTGGTGGAATGCTACGTCGACGACTTGGTGGTCAAATCACGCCAGCGTCAGGACCATCTCAAAGATCTTGAGAAAGTGTTCGGCTTCCTCCGGTCTCGCTGCCTGAAGATGAACCCGTTGAAGTGTTCCTTCGGGGTCACCTCCGGAAAGTTTCTTGGCTTTGTGGTAAGATACCGGGGTATTGAGATCAACCCGGAGAAGATCAGGGAGATTATCCAGATGCCTCCCCCAGGTAACATTCGGGAACTGCAAGGGTTCCAAGGCCACTTAGCCTATATATGCCGATTCATCACGAATCTGGCCGGAAAGTGTAAGACCTTTTCTCGGCTCATGAAGAAAGGTTCCACCTATGTATGGGATAAGGAGTGTCAGACCGCTTTCGAGGAAATCAAGCAGTACCTGCTTCAACCTACAGTTCTGATGTCGCCTGTATCCGGGAAGCCACTGGTCCTTTATGTGACTGCCCTGGAACGGTCCCTTGGTGCCCTTCTCGCCTAGAAGAACAACGAGGGAACAGAGAATAGCCTCTATTACCTCAGTCGCATGCTCCTCGATGCGGAAGTTAGGTATTCCCCCATCGAGAAGAGCTGCCTGGCGCTCGTATTTGCCGTACAGAAATTACGACACTACCTGCAGCACCACGAGGTACAATTGGTTTCTCGGGTAGACCCGTTGAAATATATCCTGTGCCGACCTATGTTGACTGGACGTCTAGCGCGGTGGGCTGTGATTCTCCAGCAGTTCGACATCAGGTATGTGTCTCAGAAGGCCATCAAAGGGAAAGCATTGGAAGAATTTCTGGCTACTCACCCGACCTCCGCGGATCAGCCGCTGGATCTAGGCTTTCCTGATGAGGTCGTTCTCTCGGTCGATCCTGCCGATCCATGCTGGCAGATGCACTTTGACGATGCCTCCCGGAGCCCCACCGGTAGAAGACTCGATAATCCTAAGCTCAACAAAGTGGGCTTGGGTATCGTCTTCATTGCCCCGGAGCAAGCCGTGCTGCCATACTCTTTCCTGTTGTTAGAGGGCTATACCAACAATGAGGCGGAATACCACGCCCTCATCACTGGCCTCAAGTTAGCTCTCGAGATCGACGTGCCCCATCTATGTGTGAAAGGGGACTCCGAGCTGGTCGTTAGGCAGATCAATGGCGACTATGTTGTCAGGAAGCCGGAACTTGTGCCATTGCTGGAGTGCACCCTCCTTTTGATGGCCCAGTTCCCTTCTCGTCCAGAAATTGTCCATATTCCCCGGTCGCAGAACGGTCGAGCAGATGCTTTGGCCAGCCTTGCTGCGTCACTCGCGGAGCCTGAACAGGATAACCTGATCATCCGCGTGACGCACCGCAGGCTCATCGCTCCCGTTATCCCGGAGGGAGATCGCGGCCCGTTGGTAAGTAATCTCACAACGGTTGCCCCTGTGCCTGGAGCCCCGAGTACCACAGATATGTCAGTCGAATCGGCCCCTGATTGGAGGACGCCTTTGGTTGAGTACCTCCAACATGGCATTCTCCCGTCGGATCGGGCCGAGCGCGAGCGAGTTCGACGCCGCGCATCGCAGTTTGTCCTCCAGAGCAGTCCCGGCCTGTAGGAGATCATCTATAGATGCGGATTTGATGGTGTTCTCCTCCGCTGCCTTCAGGGAGTTGAGATCCCACGAGTCATGCAAGAGGTTCATGCTGGTTCATGCGGTGCCCACCAGACTGGGCCGAAGCTGTCCCACCAGATTCGGAGGTTGGGATACTTCTGGCCATCCATGATCCATGACTGCATCGAGTATGCCAGGAAGTGCCATGCGTGCCAGGTTCATGCGAACTTTGTGCATCGGCCGCCGAAGCCTCTCCATACCACCAGGTATTCCTGGCCCTTTGCAGTCTGGGGGCTGGACGTTGTGGGACCTTACCCGCCGGCGACGGCTCGCCAGTGCTGGTTCATTCTGACCGCCACAGACTTCTTCTCCAAATGGGCAGAGGCGATTCCGCTCAGAGAGGTAAAATCATGTTCTATCACTGACTTCGTGACCTCCAACATCATTTATCGATTTGGAGTGCCTCACACTATCCTCACGGATAACGGAGCCAACTTCCGAGCAGCCGAGTTGAAGAAGTTGTACGCCAAGTATAACATTCGCTCGAACCATACATCTCGCTATCATGCGCAGGCGAATGGACAGATTGAGGCGTTTAACAAAACCCTCTCTAACATTCTGCAAAAGATGGTTGGTCAGAACAAGAAGAGTTGGCCGGACAATCTCCCCAACGCCCTCTGGGCTTATCGGACGACGACTCGCAATTCCACCCAGATGACCCCTTATTCCCTGGTGTATGGAGCTGAGGTCGTCCTGCCCATCGAGATCCAGTTACCATCCTTGTGCACTGCGGTCTACGACCAGCAAGCACCGGACAGAGCTGCTCAAGCCCGTCTAGTCGAGTTGGAAGCACTGGATGAGAATAGGCTTCGCGCTTTGCACAACTTGGAGAGGCATCAAAGCAGAATGGCTCGAGCTTTCAATAAGAAGGTTTGCCTCCGCTCCTTCCTGCAGGGTGACCTAGTACTGGCCCTAAGAGCACCAATGATCCCCGGCAGGAAGCCGCCCAAGTTGGAGCCCAAGTGGGAGGGACCTTTTGTCGTCCACAAGGTCTATCCCAATGGCGCGTACTCCCTAGTGACTATGGATGGTGAGCGTGTCACTCCTCCCACCAATGCTAGGTTCCTCAAGCAGTACTTTGCCTAAGCGCACATCGCCCCGCATGACGTTAAACTGCACTTCGTCCCACATGACGTTAAACTGCACTTCGTCCCGCATGAAGTTAAACTGCACTTCGTCCCGCATGACATTAAACTGCACTTCGTCCCGCATGACGTTAAACTGCACTTCTTCCCGCATGACGTTAAACTGAACTTCGTCCCGCATGACGTTAAACTGCACTTCGTCCTGCATGACGCTAAACTGCACCACATCCGAGCTACAAGATGTTAAACTGTTCAGTATTCATCCCGCATGACGCTAAACTGCACCATGTACGAGCTACAAGACGTTAAACTGTTCAGCATTCGTCCTACATGACGCTAAACTGCACCTCAAGAACTACGTGCGGCTTGATTCCCATCCTTATGGGATACGTAGGACCGCCTGAACATTCATGTTTCAGGCCCAGCCCCATCCTTCGTGAATTTCCATCCCATCTCGGGCCCTTGGCCCAAGTGCCTCTGGGTATGCGGCGTATGGTGTGAACGCGGGGCTATGCCCTCATTCACGTCGGTTTGCTCGCCACGCTGTACGCCCCCCACGTTTGGGGATGCCTTCCTCTCCCCCCTTTCGTTTTCGTCCTGCATGACGTTAAACTGCACTTCAAGAACTACGTACGGCTTGATTCCCATCCTTATGGGATACGTAGGACAGCCTGGATGTTTGTGTTTCAGGTCCAGCCCCGTCTTTTGGTTGCTCTCAGGGTGAGTCCTCCGACCCTTTCCGGTGATCTGTTAACATGTTTTGGGGTACCCCGGTCTATGACCTGTAGTGTCGGATTCAATCCCGACGAGTCCTGTGTTACTTGTCGGGCCTTGCGCTTCCTCTTGTTTGGGCCTTCCTGGGCAGCAAATCGATATGAATCCTGCGGTTGAGCGGTTGATGCTCGTTTGCTTGCCTCATCCTAGGATAACGCGATCGGATGATGTGTTGCGATTATGGTCAGCAACGTTCTTGATCGCCATGTCAACTCTTTCAGGCTCTGAACATTGGTTGCGCAGTCCTCATCACACTCCGCCTCTGTGAGTTGTAGTGGAATCTCGACACTCGCTCTCTTCATACTGACCTTCAGTACACCTCTACACGTTAGGCAGGCCAACCAGGGTAATGGTGTCTTTCGAGGCTCCCACGATCTGAGCACCAAGGACATGTGCTAATGTCCTCCCTAAGGGCCATGTGTAGCTAGACCCTCGTCCCCATAAGGAGGAAGGATTCGCCCGAACAATCGCGTTCTGGGCCCAGCATAGCTGGAGGCTAGCATCTCTGCCCCTCGGTTGATAGACATATGCAGGCCCCTATCCCAGGATCCTTCTCCTGGAATTGTGCGTGACCGCAGGGCTGGGATGTCTCCCCACCTCCGCTGGGTCCGCCGTATTGCAATAAGTGGATTCCTCTATGGTCCGGGCCACACGACCTTAAACTGTGTTGCCTGGTCTTACCACACGACCGTAAACTGTGATCGTCTTGGCCGCCCGACGAGAAACGGCACTGCATCGTGATGTTCTCCTCAGGGGACACTCACGTTGGGCGCTGGTTAATAACCACACCATTTATCAATGCCTTTCATAGCTTGATTATTGTGGCGATGCCAGGGATTTCTTAATCACAGGCATGTCGCTGCACAAAGAAAAACCATCCACCTTTAAGGAAAAACAAGAAATATGAAATACCGCTCCTTTTGGGTGCGAGGGCCAGACCCGCACCCCTCCTTGCGCTGGTGCCCGATGGTGTCGCGCCGCGCTTCAAGAACTACGTTCTTCTTGATTCCCATCCTTATGGGATACGTAGGAACGCCCGGATGTTTGAAACTTCGGGTCCAGCCCCCCACCTCTTAGAGATTCCCCCTTCTCTTGGGAATCCGCTGCCTTCGGGTCACCCTCAAGGCGTGTCCCTCGACCCCTTGCAGTGGTCCACCGGTGTCAAGAGTACTCTGGTTTATTGCCAGGAGGGTCAGGTTCAGCTTGGTCAGGTTCCTTCCACTTTTCAGGCTTTGTGCTACCCTTCATTCGGACCCATCACCTACGCCCTGGGTGGAACCCCCATGAGCGGTCTAGATACAATGCCTCAGTGCTCTCCCACCGATCCGGGCTGGTGCCCCCAAGGGCCTCGGGCAGCAAATCGATATGAATCCTGCGCTTGAGCGGTTGATGCTCGTTTGCTGCCTCATTCCATCAACAGTCAGTGCGATATTGATGCTGCTTTTCCGCCACGGTCGGCAGTACTCCCATATCGTTACGCCGGTGCCCCCAGTCCTTGAGTGAATGGCCGCATGATTCACATTACGTTTTCCACCCCCTATTCTGACCAGGAAAAATCTCGGCACTCTTGACACTATCCCTCAGTGAATATTCACATATCCAGGGGATAGGACCACGATGTGGCGTACTTTGAGGTTCTTATGGTCCGAGCTCTAAGACCTTAAACTAAGATCTGCCCCTATGGTCCGAGCTCTACGACCTTAAACTAATATCTCCCTAATCGGGATTCTACGTCCCACATGACGTTAAAACTGCACTCTCATAACTACGTGTGGCTTGATCTCCAGCCTGATGGAGTACGTAGGAACGCCCGTCATCTCGACTCGGGTCCAGCCTCAGGGATCGCTAAGTCACGCCCCTCCTCGTCGCCGGTCGTCTGGCCTGGCTTCTGGTAGAGTGGTGCGGTTGTGATATTCTCCCCGATTCATCTCGGGATGCCCCATTGGAATGATAGGAAGCGACAGTTTCCTCGTCAAAGAGGTTCTGTCTGAGAATTGGGGTGATTCACGGCCAGATTAGTGCATCCGCCTAATACGCTTTCCCCACGGTGGCGCAATTTTGGGAGCGTTAGATTCTGTCCGAAAAAATCATCACTTCGCCCCACGCTTCGCATGCCCTTTTGATCCGGATTTCCACCCTTGTGTCTGAAGGAAACCCCAAAGCGGTATTGATGATGACATGTGATCCGTCTCCTGCGATATGAATGATGACCTTCGGTCCGTCTATCGCAGTAGTATGGTCGATTGATCCATTGTCCGCTTGCCGTCTTGGGCATTTCCTGGAAGACTGACCGTCGTGGATTTATGAGTTCGGGACACGCGATTCACCCTTTCTCATTTCCCTATGTTCGGATAAAATCTCAACACCCCTAGCGTTGTCCCGCTCGTGTGTCGGAACAAGTTGGGGGGATGGTACATTGATTAGGTCTGAGGTCTCCTTTCCTAGGAATGACCTCCCTCTTTTCTTTAGAAATCCAGGCCCAATTATGGATGCCTGAAGCTTGGTTAACGCTCCCGCAAGACAATGAATTGTGGTTGAGCACGTTAAGCCAAAAGATGCAGATAAATATGTTGACTCATACAAATGGATCGAAGTATTGAGTAGAGGAAGAAAAATGGAAAAAACAAAGCCCCTAGGGATTAGCGTACTGAATGAGTCTTTCCAATGCCGCTACCCTTTGGCTGGCGGCCTCTAGAGAAGCTTCTCGTTCTCTGCGTACCCTCTCTTCGTCGGCAGTCGCAGTGCGCAGCTCACCGATCCTGGCCTGTGCACGCTCCCGCTCGACTTGAAGTGTGACCATCTGGTGGCCTGCCTCCGTCAGCTGTACCTGGGTGTCATCCAGCTGGGCCGTTAATTGCTCCACAAGCTCAGTGCACGCTGCGACGAAGGCCTCCTTCTCTGTCGCCTGCCCTTCGAGGCACCAGACTTCCTGCTCCGCCACGAGGAGCGCCCGCGTGTTCTCCGACATGTCCCTACATTGTGCGACGTCGGCAGGCCGGCGGCTCTCGCGCATCTTTTCGGCCATGAAATCACGGACCGTCAGATGGAGGCATCGAGCATCAGCTCGCCCGGCACACAGGAGGCGCAGCCAGGTTTGAAACGATCCCATGCGCCCCAGCCTCTCCGATGAGGGTCGCTTGAGGAAGCGCTGGATGCACTTCCACCCCCTGCGGCGCGTTATCCGGCTCTCCTCGACCGCCTCCGTGTCCGAGTCATCCATCTCCTCGGGGTCGGCAGGCCGGTAGGCAGGCAAGGCAGCCAGCAGGTCTGCTGCAGGGTCCGCCCCTGGGATTTCCTCACAGGGGATAGGTTCCCCAACATCTGGGCGACCTTCTTATCTCACCCCAGTGGCGTTGACACCCTCGCCATCCCACGACCTCTCTCCGATGGCAGCACCGCCAGCGTCCGCTGCCCCCTGATCAGCAGTTGGTGGGGCCGGCTCGGTGTGAGAAGTCTGTTCCGGAGCAGGCGGCATGTCTGCCACCGGTCCACTCGTGGATGGCCCGGGTTCGGCAGCCTGAAGAGCCTCCAGTATTGAGATCACTGCGCAAGGCATGCCGTGGTTAGTCACGGATCGTCAACGGCAAGCACCAATAGTAAAGTAAGAAGACTTACGGGAATCCAGAGCGTCATCTTTCGCTATCCTGGCCGCCGCAGGGGCAATTGCAGCAGGGGACCCCTCAGCGCTTGTCAATTCAATGATGGGTGTCTGGCCCCCATCCTGTCCTACTGGTGCCTCTCCTACTCCTACTGAGGATGCCTGACCAACATCCGTGCACTCCTGAGGAAGGTGAATAAGTGTGTTAGAAGCTGCATAAGAGAATGGACGAAGCAGGTTGAGTAGGGATAGAAGCGGACCTCGAGGAGCTCAGTGATATCAATATTGTCAGAGCCGGCCACCTCGCCGCTCTCCCGCGGGCTCCCCGGATGGGACCTTCCCTCAGAGCCTTCATCCTCCCCCGTCTCCTCCTCTTCCTCGGATTCATCGTTACTATCATCTTCCTCCGGCGACATCTGTTCTGGAGCAGGCTCTAGACCGAGCATCACCTTCACCAGAAGGGACGTCTCCGCACGCTGACCATGTTGGCGCGCATACTCGTCCATGGCTGTCAGATACGCATACCGCCAGTGGAAGTTCACCCTATCGGCGACCTGAAGGCGCCCGACCTCTGGCAGATGGATCCCTTCTCTGGTTATCTTCTGCCAGATGATTTCGGTCCCCAGCGACTGCCGCAGGGTCATCCAGGCCGACCACAATGCTGGGAAGACTGCATCGTGGGAGGGTTCGAGCAGACACCTTATCTGCTTCCCGGGCCGCTCCCCGACCACCGCATGTGCCCCCTCTCTTGGCACTGAAGTCGTGGTGGCAGCCTGCGATGTGCCCGCCGCCGAAGTCCCTGCCCGCGCCGGCTCCGCTGCTTGGCGCGCCTCCGTTCTCCCCCGCGTAACGGCGCCTCGCCTCCTTCCTTGACACCCGGTCTCCGCACGGGTGACCTCGAGCCGCCGAACTGGCTTCCGTAGAAGCCCCTCGGGGTACGTGATGGCCCAGTGTTCGGCGTACTCGGTTGCCAAGCCTGCGTCGACCCCGGTAGGAGGGAGAGTGATGACATCGCCAGAGCCGAAAGCCGCGAACATTAGCCACATCTGGAGAAGGACGCAAGGGTTCGTCTCCTCCCGGACAGCAGCGAATACCCTCTTCGGCATCCGTTGAAGGCACCCGAACTGCCTGGCGAACCAGGTTGGCACGTAGGGCTCGCAGATCACCTTCCCGTCGATCCGAGCCACGACCACCCCGCCCCGCATGCTCAGGAAGTATTCGTGCTGCTCTAGCAGACCCTGCCCATTGTCGATCATCTGGCCAACGGGAGTGTGGAACGGGCTGAAGTTGAAATTGGCGTGATTTCCAATCCGAATCCTCACGCCCTCCTCATTTAGGGTCATCGGAGCGACCCCCGCGATGTTCAGCAGGGAGGGTCGTAGGTCGTTGCCCGGAGGAATGACGACGTTTGGAAACATGTACCCACCGAGATGAGCAGCCACCCAGCCGTGGAAGAATTGAAAGGGCCCACAGACCCTTCGTGGTGACCCCCCTCGCGAGATGCGTCCCAGGATGGCGTACAGCTTAGCCAGCACTGGGACCCCGAGGTTGTATCTCTTGTTGGCGGCCATGGCGCCCGCCATCACCAGTGTCGTCGGGCGGACGCCCATCCTCGCGTCCCGCACTGGCAGGAGCCACCCACTCAGAAAGGCGGCCAGGAACGCCGCGTGCCAGACATTTGGGTCCCGGGCCTCGATGACGCGGTACCCTCATGAGCGGTAGTCTCCCGTCTCCAGGAACCGCTAGTACGACCCGTTTCGGCTCCTCTGAGCCGCGATCGGGCACCGCTTCCCCCTGCCTGGCATCTTGACCGCTGGGTCATGCTCCAAGAATTGGCTGAACCACTCCTTGTAGGCTATGTCCTTGCGGAAGTCCTTGACCTCGAGCCGCTACGTGGCCAGGTCCGGTAGATGCCATGTCAGGATGGGAGTTCGTGACCTGTCGCCCCAGGTGTTCCTCGGAGGCAGGAACTCATCGTATTGGTAACCCTCCAGCGGGATACCTCCGATGCAGTGGATGTCCCAGAGACCGATGCTGACCTCCCCATGGTGAAGATGGAAGGTGTTGGTATCCGGGGACCAGCGGGTGAACAGCTCCGGCCCGAGCTCGGGCTGCTGGTAGAAGTGGAACTGTGACGTCCACACCGCCTCAAACAGGCCGATGTACCGCAGTTCCTCCGCGAAGTGATCGCAGGTGTGGCGTACCCAGAATGCCCATGCCCAATCACTGGTGAAATTTCCCCCAGACCGCAAGTCCCAGTCCTTCAGCCAGCCCCTGGTTTCGTCAGTGACACTCTGGCGATACGTGCTCGAGTAGAGGGCTGGAGAGTTCTCCGCAGTAGGCTCACTCCCGGTAATGGTTCGCGTCCTCGGGTTCAGGACATAGACATCTAAGTGCCTGGTCTCCCTGGCAGGATGCCCATTGTTGGTGATGTTATAGCGAAGAAGCTCGTCCTCCCGAGTCACCCAGGTCCGTGGCGCATCAACCTCGAACCCCGGCACCGGAACCTCATCCAGGATGCCGTAGTTCCAGAGTAGCAGGTTGTCCGACAGCGAATACATCTTCTGGGCCGGCGTCAGCAAATCGAACAAGGATTTATTGTTGGAAACAATCTCCTTGGCTCCGTAGACCTCCTCGTTCGGCGCCATCTCGGCTCTGCGAATGGCGACATCCCCCTCATTCACTTGATTCACGGCTATCTCAGAAGCTCCGGGAGTTGTGTGGGTTAAGGGATGAGGCGTGCAGAATCGGAAGAGGCTGGTAGAGAAATTTGGGAGTTGGCGCGCAATCCTAGTGGACGGCGCGCAATTGGGAAGTCTGTCGCGTAAAACCCCGAGTGTTCGCGCAAAAACAGGCCGAAATTCAGATGGGTTTGCGCGCTGAACGGGTGAATTTCGCGCCGGCAATGGCAATTTCGCGCACGAGAGCTTGGAAGCTTATCGCGCGGAAGGCCTGTGTACGGCACGCGGAACCCATGGCCCCTATTTATAGGCGAGGCCGGGTGTCCGAGCCGCGCGGAAAGCGCTTTGCGTGACGACGGCAGCGAATTTCGCGCCCGACGCCCTTTTTTGCGCGCCGAAGTCCCGTGCCGCCTAGGACTTCGGCATTCCGGCGTCTCCCTCGGAACCGGATCGTTGCGACCTCTCACCGATCAGATTCCGAGGGGGGGCTTTTATAGACGCCGGAAAAGTCCGTTTCTCCTCAAATGAAGTTCCGGATGAGGAAAGCGAGGTCATATTTGGAGTCAGAAGCATGTTTCGGAAGGCTGGAAGGCCTTGCGTGAAATATCGGAGGCCCGCACGCAATCTTGGCTAGGCGCGCACAATCCTTCCGGGATTCGCGCAATGGGGCAAGTCGGCGCGTAATTTTCTGTGCCCGACGTCCCTGCGCGACCGTATTGCGCGCTGGGCCCGTATTTCGCGCTCGCGCCGAATTGCGCGCCCGCGAACCGAATAGCGCGCCCGGGGTTGCCTATAAATACAAGGCGACCCCCAACGTTTTGAAGGTTTCCAGAATTCGAAGAGTCGCTCGTGCACGCAATCCCGCCCCCTCCGCGCGCAATGCCGATCTTCAGGTAACCTCTTTTATTTCGCGCAAGCACGCCCCGGGGTTCGCCTTCACGCGCAACCCCTTTGGCCCCTTTCCTTTGACCAACTCCTCACCCAAAGGCCTTCGCGCGCAAAAGAAGCCTCTTGCGCGCAATTGCCCCCGGGTGCGCGCAATCCAGCCCGATTGCGCGCACCCCCCCCCCTTACTAAGTGGCCATTCCTTAAAAAATGGGTTGTTGCCCCCGCGCGCTATCAGAGGCCCGGTGCGCGCAATCTCCACCTTCCGCGTGCAAAGCGCTGGCCCAATTGCGCGCCAGCCCGCCCAATTGCGCGCCGACCCGCGGTATCGCGCGCCAAGCTCCTATTTTGCGCGCAAACCACCAGGGTCGCCCCCTTTGACCCCCTGAGGGTACCCGCCTGCGTGGCGCCCGATGATCTTCATCCCGGGTGCCCGCACCGTGCGTTGTCTTCCCGTGCGGCCCTCCAGGCTCGCGCGAAGTGACACGGACCCATCGGCGGCAACTACACGTCCAAGCTGCACGACGTTAAACTGCCTAGCATATCGTCCGCGTTGCAAGACGTTAAACTTCCAAGCATCTTCGTCCAACATGACGTTAAACTGTACTACGTCCTCACGGCAAGACGTTAAATTGTCAAGCATCCATCGTCCTCAACACACGATGTTAAACTGTACTTCGTCCGGCAAGACATTAAACCGTCCGCTTCGTCCTCAACACACGACGTTAAACTATACTTCGTCCGGCAAGACGTTAAACCGTCCACTTCGTCCTCAACACAGGACGTTAAACTGTACTTCGTCTGGAAAGACGTTAAACCGTCCGCTTCGTCCTCAACACACGACGTTAAACTGTACTTCGTCCGGCAAGACGTTAAACCGTCCGCATCACCCGATCCCGTGCCTCGCACGTAGGGTCCCCCTCGGTTTGGATGTGGCCCCCACCCGCTTGTCTCTGCAGGGATGTCGGGATTGCCCCTCTTTAGGGATGATTCATTGGAGTGGCCTTCGCCCACGGGGGCGGGGTATTACAAACCCCTAGTTTCTTGTGGGGGACTGCACGTGTGTATCTCCATTGTGCTTCCCCACTGCCGAAGCTAGTGGAGGGCGTGACAGGGATCGAGATGCCTCTCACCTTCGGCCCAAGTCCCTCTTCAACTGAGCTTTTCCGCACTCAGGTTGCCTCAGTGCATAAGTCCTGACAGAATGAACTACGTGGACTTTGATCCCTGTCTCCTAAACAGGGTACGTAGGAAGCCTCCCTGAGGTTCAAGCCCACCACCTGGTCATCCCGGTCGTATTCACGTCGGTTCGTCCATCATTGGACCCCTCCCGGGTTCACATTCGCGTCGATTCACCTATGAATCCGCCCTTGTGGGGGACTGCATGTGTGTATCTCCATTGTGCTTCCCCACTGCCGAAGCCAGTAGAGGGCGTGACAGGGATCGAGGCGTCTCTCACCTTCGGCCCAAGTCCCTCTCCAACTGAGCTTTGCCGCATATGGGCCTCCTTAGAGTGTAAGCCCCAAACACCAGTGTCCAGCATGACGTGAAACTGTGATCCACCCAGCCGTTCCATCCCCCTCTGTGCGAGGTGGTTCGGTTCAATCCTCTGCCCGGCAGCCTCGACCTCCTTGTGAGTCGGCTTGCCATCGTCCAGCATGACGTTAAACTGTATATCCGAACTACGCTGACTCTGATCCGCGCTAACGCGCGGTACGTAGGAAGCCTCTACGGGGTCCAAGCTCTTCACTGCATCATCCACCCTGATCCTTAGCCGGGCCGCCACATCCCGGTGGGGTCATGCCACTTCATTCCACTCCACTTCACTCGGGAAGCCGCCCATGTGCTGGCCCCAGCATCGGAGGTTCCCCGGAAGGGGTTCTGTCATCTGATCCACTCCTCGTGTTGATCATTCTGATGTCGTTCCCGCTGGACGTTAAACTCGTGGCATACCCCGTGTTAAACATGGGAAGCTGAGGAAAACCTTAGGTAACACAGTTCCCCGCACCCAGCGCGGGATGCCTCAGGCCATCATGCCTTCGAGAAGCCCTATTAGGGACGGAAGGCAGACATGCAGAGCCGCAGTGTTAAGACACGCCCCCAACACCCGGAGCTACCCGGTCTCCTCACCGCAGGTTGCTGCCCCGACCAGACTCCTTGGAGCGTCTGGGCCGAAGCAGCGTAATTAACCGGTGTCCATGAAGATATGGCGCCGAGAACGAGATTCACGAACATTATTAAATCTATGAGGGAGACCCGGATTAGGCGACGAGTTCCGAGGAGAAGTCCACGGAAGGAGGAGCCGACATCCCATCATCCCGGTTTCGATCAAGGAGCAGACGTCCCTGAATAAGGGACGGATGCCGCCCGCCTATGGAAAGCGGGACTGCGGGGCCACAAGCCGCGCTCCCATCCCCTCGGGTCGACGGGCGCACGCGCGAACGTGTCCTGGTGGAACAGCGTCCCGACGAACATCCGCACCGAAACAATGAGTTCAGCATGCTTTTTATGTAAAAGAAGGTGGGTCTCCTATAGTTGTAATTGAAAATGGAAATCCTAATAGTTTTTCCGATTTTTGTATTTCTTAATTTTCTATTCATTTCATTTTATTTATGGGTTATCAAGGATTCATTCATGTTCATTACTTTATTTTTGGTTCTTTATGATTCCACATGTTAATTACGGTACTTTGTGGTGGGTGTTGGGATGGATAACATCTTGTTCTCTTTAGATGTATGATGATATGGGAGGACTGGAGTACCTTTTTATTTGGTTCTATTTTATTCTTTTTGTTATTTTTTGTTCGAGCTTTTCATCTCATTTTCATGTGTGCTTTTAAGAGTCAGAGGTTGTATACACAGTTCATCAAATATGTTCATTGAAGCAATGTAGATGCTAGAAGAGAGTTATTTTTATATCCTTTTGATGAAATAAATGCAAGGATGATACATGATGTCCTATATGATGTTCTTCATGGTGTTTCATTGATGATTCTATCTTAGTGTTATGGTTTCCTAGAATTTGAAGCTTTAAGGTTCTTATTCACTACACTCGTCTAGTAAGCACTGAATTATTCATGTTTGGCCTGTAATTGTTATTTTCCGTGAGGTTTTTAATATATCTTTATAGGAAATCATAAAATATATTTTTCTCCTTCAGGTTATAATTATCCCACATCTTGTGTTCTTTCATGTCAATAATAAAACATGTAATCCCATCCTTTCCAATACATGCATTTTCAATTTTTTTGTGCTTTACTTACAGTGATATCATTGTCCTAATCACATTAACACCTCTTTAATGTGCTTGGAGTCTAGGTAATGCCTAAAAATAAATCACATCAGCTTTGTAAGGTTGCTTCTCAATGCATTCAAAAGACAATATCTTCTATTTAAAAGTGGAAGACATGGTAATCCTAGTAGCACTACCACCACGCATCAGCTTTGGATTCCTGAGAATGTTTCTTCCTAGGGAATAAAAACATGAAAATTCTTTTGGACTTTAATTATAAGATCTTGTCTAGAACCCCTTGGAAGAACGGTGAAAGCTTTTGGCTCCGAATTCTTCGTTATTAAAGATAAAAGCTTGTCACTGATCCTCTTGACCTAAAAAATCCCATCTCTTTTCCAACATAGGATTCCTAATTTTCATTAGGTCTATTTACAAAAAGAAATTCCATAAGCCTTCACTACCTTGTCATATTCTATTCTCAATCATATAATGAAATTGAATCCATATTTTCCTATGTAATGGCATGCCAAACTACTCATCCCTCTATTGGTTATAACCAAATCAGGTTTCAAATTTTGTATATGTATGTAATGATTCTCAATGTACTTTTTCATTTTTCATACTCCCCAGTCATCTTCTCTCATCAACTCTACATTTGTTTGGTTCTCCAAATTCTTTTACTCCAGAGAAAAATCATGAAGAATGATTTAGGGGTTCACCAACCTTTTCTCATTTTTCCAATGGAAATAAAGTGTTTTTCTAACATTAAACCTTCAAGAACCTTGGAATCCTTTAATTATCACCCAAATATTTTTTCATCCTTTATATACATAATTCCAAGCTCTTCCAAACATTTACCAAGGTCCATGCCAACTCTTTTCATAGCATCGACTGCTAAATCTAATTGATATTAGATACCTAAATGATTATAGACCCTTTTATTGAAAATTATGTTAGCTATGACCTTTTATTATTGGATATTATCAAGGTTCACCTTACTGCTTGATTCATGTGTCGAAGTGTCCTTGAGGACAGGTACTGGTTTGTTAGTGATTGGAGAAGCAGTGTTTAAACCCTATGGATGTTGTAACAGATTATTGTCAAGTGGGTTTTTCATGTTGTGATATTTCTCTATCATTTATTATATTTTTTGGCCTCATAAAACATTATATAATCCAATATATAGATCGGAAATTTTATTTTGGGTATATATTATGGGAATTCAGTAATATTGGCAATATATGCTCACTCTGAGATGGCTTTCTAGAGTGTTTTTTTTCAGATAAGAGTGGGGAGCATGGTGTTATTGTGGATAATTGGAGTCTTATAGTCTTATATTATAACTACCTTTGTAGGTTTCTCATTATTGTGGTATAGGAATATTTTATCATGTAAGAAAGGTGTGGCGGCCTTGAACTGTGCGATTTTGAAAAAGATTGATGTCCTGATTAGATAGTTTTTCTAATGTAATTAATGGTTTTATTTTGAATTCTATCCCAATAAAGTTCCAATTTTTTAATTTTCCATTTGTTGTGGGTGTTAATCTATAGATCTTGGAAGCACATCAATGTTCTCATAAATCCATAAGTAGTTTCCATTTGTTAGGGATGGTATTACTCAAGTGAACTCTTCTTTATTCTAATTTTATAGAAGATCCATTTTTCCTTTTCCATTTGTATAATTTTTTACCTTTTTATTTTTTTGTGTTGGGTTGTTTCAAGTATATTTCCACAAAATACTATAGGCAATTGTGTCAAATTCATGTTTTTGTGGGTGAACTTCATGCATATTCCCCTCCATGGTAACAACAGCCAATGTGTGAGAGAAACTGTTTAATGAAGGTATGTTGTAATCTTTGGTGCCACCATGACAACGATAACTGATTGATCCGAGAACTACAATCAGTAAATTGGATAGCATGATATGAACAAGTGATGGAGATTTGGGTGAGTGAATTGTTACACATTTCTAGATTTTGTACTAAGGTTTTTTATTCATTTTTCTCTTGATTATCTTGTTTGAATTAATATTTTTGTCATTTGTAGGTTTTTATTCTATACATCCATTTGGTTAGGAGACATAAATTACTACTTAGGGTGAATAAAATCTTATAATTCATGTTCAAATCTTCCTATGTCAGCAATATTACTTTGAGAATGTATTTTTTGATAGGGTCATCATTGAGGTGCTCATTTGTGGGATTCATTGAGCTTGAGGAATGTTGTCAAGCATGAGAAAAAGATATCACAGTGGAGAGTCATGGGTGGGGTACATATATTAGTATTTGATCAACACTTTTCTTCTCTAGATCAAAACAATTTATTGTTTTTAGTTTTCTAGAATGATCTTTTAAGACTTCCAATCATATATTTAGCTTTCCATCATCTTCTTAATTTATAATTCCAAATAATGGATTGCATCACATTTTCTAAAAATAAATGACTCCACATGATCTTCCATTTTTTACAAGATGGTGTTGTTTAGATGGTAACCCCACTTTGATCTTATACAGGTATTTTAATATTTGATCATGCTGGGAACAAAAGGTAAGAACTGGTTCATAATTTCTTGATTCCATCTTATATTTTTTTATTAATTTTTGTGAAGAGTGAAGAAATATCACCTGATGAATCTTTCGAATTGACATGAAACTCCTTTTCACATTAAATTAGTGACCCATTTACCAAATCAAACCTTCATAGAAACTCATAAAAATAGCACTTACCTAACAATTTCAGTTTCATGTTGGAACTCCAAAACTCAATTAACATCTGTAAATGGTGTTTGACAAGGCGATGATGAAATTTTTTCACCATTAAAATAACTTTTTTATACTTTCATTTTTTTTCTACGTTGGATTCAATTCATGTATATATGTTGCACTTATTTTTCAGTATTCTTTTTAGTTGATTGTGATCTACATAATGGATATGAAGGGTGTGGCATAGTAGCGACTTAAGGTTTCTTGTTGGTATTGGAGCTAGATCATTTTTGTATACACTATGGTGGTGTATGTTGGAGATCTAGGAGTAGAAGGTTGTGGTAGAGTAGCTACATGAGGTTTCTCATGGGTGTTGGAGCTGGGTCGCTGTTCGTGGGGCGTGGATAGGTATTGGGCATGAATGGGGTATTTTGGGTGGGTTGGGGTGTGATGGATCCTGATGGGGGATGAATCATGCATTTTTTGTATTGATCCATTTTTTATTAAATTTAATTATAAATATAAATAATTTTTTTCCATGTTTGAATGTTCGTGTAAATTATCATTCATTTAATAATTAAAAAAATGATTCATATATGATAAATTAATAAATATAATATGAAATTTTTCTACCTATAAAAATTTATAATTTTTTTCAACTATAATTTATAAATAGACATTATATGTTTCTAATATTATTACTAATATAAAAAAAATTTCATAAGAATATGTTGCTAAACACCTTAACTAACATATATATTATCTGTTGGAATTATTATAATTATAACATAACTGTTTTATCTATCGCAAAAACATTTAGCGACAGTGTTTTTACCAACACTTTGGTGACATAGACACATGAGTTTGTAAAATGTTTTACAAACAAAAAACGAACTTTTACCAATAGATACGCCCCCGTTGGAAAAAAGGAAATATTTTTTAGTGTAAGAATCATGGTAAATCACTCCAGCAATCCCAAAACAGGTAGGGAGGTTTCCCAAAGCCCTACAGTAGTCATTCCCACCCAATTTTCTATCATAACCACCTAATGGGGGTTCAAATATAAAATCAACTCAAGAAATGAAGAAGGTCATCATGACCTCCACCACCGGAAGCTAATATTCCCTCAACTTTTCACAAGCACCGGTCATATCCACCTCAAATACCTCTGCTCCTGAATAGTATGCCCAAAATAAATACCATATCGGGAAGCACTGACCTCAGTCACAAATTACAATGTTCTGAAATAGCTATCCATTGTCCTATCCAAAATATTACACCAGGATGTACTCTATCTCTAAAAATAACTTAGATAGTCACTAGTTGAATCCCTATAGATCCCACAAGAGTTTAAGATAAAATTTGATGTATCTGAGGCTTATCTAGTGGAGGCCATGTAATCAAAATTTGATGTCACCATCTAGTTCACTGACTAGGATTAGGAAGAGGTCATCTAAGGGCACATCATGCCCTTATATGTTTCGGGAAGACTCAATAATGTCAACGTCCAAAGGGACCTAATTAATAATGGATCTGGGATCAATATTATCCGGTTTCGAATCCTAAAATGCTTATGATATAGAGAAATGTATTTTTATCCCCCAAAGAATATAATTTAAGAGTACGATAATGATGAGAAAATGTCTTTCAGGAAGATAAAACCCATAACTCTATTTGGGGATCTCCCATCCTATGATGAGTTCATGGTTATCTAGTAAGACACCACATATAATGTCCTTCTTGGAAGACCTTGGCTCCATAGACACTTGGTGGTGACTTAAACATTCCATCAACGTCTGAAGTACCCCATCGATGGAAATGTTAGCATACTACATGGGAAAATTCCCCTTTAAGACTTATGGATCCACATATACTGAAGAATATTTCTATAAGAAGGGAGGAAAGAAAACATTTTTGGATGATGATATATAGGTTGTAGCTCCCAATGTCTTGATGGTAGCCCATGAAAAACCTTAAAGTATTCTCAATAGTGACAACGTGTTCCCAATAAATTTGGTTGAGGTCACAGATCTAGTCCCTAAAATCCAAGCCCCATTTGTCCCCAGTGACAGTGTGAAAGGCAATCCGCTCTGACATCTCTCAACAATGACATGGGAAATATGGGATTATAATGTCTCTTCTCATGGGATCTCTCGCCCCAATAGTGATAGAGAAACACCCATATTTCTATCTTCAATTGAAAAAGTCTCCATGGACTCTGAGGTGGAAAAATATGAGGAGGACCTCAGGAATTCCCCTCTCACATTTGAGGAAGGTGTCACTACCACCATCGATAAGCTTATGAAGATAAATATTGGAATATAAGAATACATGTGACCCACAATAATTAGTGTTTCCATGTCCATTTAAGAGTAAGAGATGTATATTTCATTTATAAAGAAGCACAGATATTTGTTCACTTGGAAATATATAGAAATTTCCTGACTGAATCAAGATGTGGCTATGCACCACATCAGACAACCTGATGAGCATCGTGGATTCAAGAAGGCATCCATAAGGATGAACCCCTCTCATTCCACCAATTTAGAGGTGTAGGTAAACAATTTTATCAAATCCAACATTTTACGAGAAGTGAAATACTGAAAATGTTTTTCACACATTCCCCCTTCAAGAATAAGATTGTTCATATTTGGTTTTGCATTGAATTTAGAGACCTTAATCGACATTGCTCGAAGGAAAACTTTGTTGTTCTGATCAAATAAATCATGATTGATGAAAATTATGGATTCTAAGACCTTTCATTCATGGATGGGTACTTGGGGTATAATTAGATAAATAACACCCAAAAAATAAAGAAGCCACTACCTTAAGATCACCTCTTGGGAGTTTTTTTCTATCAGGTCATTCCCTTCGGCTTGATGAATGTTAACTACACATATAAATGCACTCGGACCCATATCTTTAATCTATTATTATGAATTATAGATGAATGTTATGTCAAGGACTTTACACATAAATCTCTATAACAATGTAATCACTTCACAGATCTCCAGACATTCTTTGATAAGTTACGACATCACAATCTGAAGATGAATCCGCTAAAATGAACTTTTAGGGTAACATCAAGGAAGATCCTTGGAATTGTGGTATATCATTGCAATATTGAGGATGACCCTGAAAATACCAGTTCTATCTTAGAAATTTCAACCCCTATAAATTTCAAAGGACTATGGGGGCTCTATTGGCACCTTTTTTACATTCGGTGATTCGTAACCAACTTGGCTGGAAAAGCTCTCCCAATCACTAGGTTAATGACGAAGAGAATCGCCTATCAATGGGACAATGACTATCAAGAACCCTTCAATATAATCAAGAAGTACTTGTTGCACCCACCAGTCCTAATGCCTCTTGTGGAAAGGAGGGAACTCATCTTATATTTGGCTTCTATAGAACACACCATAGGCACCCTTCATACACTGAAAAATTATGAGAGGAGTGAGAACAATCTCCACTAAAAAATTCAGAAAATCAGTTGATGAGAGTGAAAAGGTCTCTCATAAATTGAAAATGAAATGTATAGTAATAATGATATAGAAGAACATACCCCCACATAAAAATATTGAAACTAGAAGTCATAACTTAAAGGAAATCATGACTAAAAGAGGAGGGTAGATGGTTCCCTAACCTTGAAGAGTGACTTAAAATTCTTGATGGTTGAGATGTTGGGGGATTGAGGGCACCTTGAGAAGACTCCTTTGGAGGAAAAAATACTAGAACTTTGTTGAGGAGGATTTTGGAATGAACTGAATGAGGGACTGGCTTGGTATTTATAGGGAAAGTCAGGGAATATTTAATTCATTTCCAAGGGACACCTCATCAGTGGTATTAGAAAAACCATGGGCTTGCCCATGGTATTTTCCCATGGTATTTTCCACTTGTTACACCTCATAACATATCTTACTATTAAATAGTCGAACAGATTTATTACATCATGATTACATCATTAATGATGTCATTAATCATGCCACTTGGCCTTGGGCCTTCGGGCTATGTAATGGGTCTACCTCTACCCACACTAAATAGGTCTTTGTTTTAAATAATAAATTTAGGCTTTGGCCCCAACCTTTTGAAAAAATCAATAATATTCATCCTATATTCATTTGGACATTTTAAAATCAAAAATTTTACAATAATAAGTAATAAAAATTTTATTTATACCAAGGGATTAAAAAAAGTATCTAATGCATTATTACATAGCCCCTTATAACACCTGCATAGGACCTATGTGTAAGGTATGCTATGGTGATAGAATATTGGGGAGGCTTGGATAACATTGCTTGTGTGGTGATTTCTATCAGCTTGAAGTTCTCCCTTAGGCGATCCAGTTCAAGATTCACATGTTGAAGCTCTGCTTGGGCTTGGTCCAGAGCGAAGCCCAGAGATGTTACCTCCTTCCCAAGATATGAAAGATGAGCTTCATATGTACCAAGTCTACTAGATGAAGACATCTACCCTTATTTTTGTATTAATTTATCAAGATCACCTTTATTTATAAATAATAATTGCAACGTTAACAGTTTATTTTCTAACAGTGATATTGACCAATGGTCAAAAAACAGTCAAAACCCAATGGTATGACTTCATTAATTAAAGGACATAGTTTTGGGGAGTATAAAATGAAATAACACACAAATTTAGGAAACAAAATTTTTTCAAAAGTTCAAGTCGTTAAATTATTCCCCCCCCCCTAACAAATTTTGTCCCTAAACATTAAACTCATACCCTAAGAAGAGAAAAGGTGTGGGTACTTCTACCTCATAGACTCCTCTGGTTCCCACGTGTCTTCTTTATAGTTTTGGTTCCTCCACAACACCATAACAAAGTGGGTAGTCTTGTTTCATAGAACCTTTTCTCTACGATCCAAGATCACCATCGGCTACTCCTCATAAGAGAGGTTATGTTCCAGTTGTACCACCTTTGGATTTAGTACATGTGATGGGTCAGGTATGCACTTTTTCAAGAGGGATACATGGAAGACATCATGAACTTGTTCTATATATGAAGGAAGTTTGCGCCGATAGGCCACTGCTCCTACGGAATCAAAAATTTCATAGGGGCCAATATACCTAGGGTTGAGCTTCCCTTTATTCCCAAACCACATGACTCTCTTCAAAGGTGAAATTTGAAGAAATAACTTTTCGCCAACATCAAACTCCAAGTCCCTTCAACGGTTGTTGGCATAGCTCTTTTGCCAACTCTGAGTAGCCTTAATGTGTTGCTGGATGGCATGGACCTTTTTTGTCATCTCTTGCACAAGATCAGCCCCAAGAAGCTTTATCTCACTAGCATCATGCCAACAAGTTGGAGTTCTACATCGCATACCATATAGAGCTTCATAGCGTGTCATTTGAATGATCAAGTGGAAGATGTTGTTGTAAGAGAACTCAACTAAAGGGAGATGTTGATCTCATACACCTTTAAATTCCATTGAGCATGTTCTCAGCATATCCTTGAGTGTTTGAATAGTCCTTTCAGATAGCCATCATTTTGGGGGTGATAGGTAGTACTGAAATTCAATTCAATGCTTAGATCATGTTTAAAACTTCTCTAGAATTTTGATGTGAACCTTAGATCGTGATTATATAAGATTGAAAGTGGAACTCCATGCATCCTTACCACTTCCTTCACATAAATCGTGGAAAGTTGATCAATAGAGAAATCTTCCTGAATTGAGATAAAATGGGAAGTCTTGGTGAGACGGTCCACAATAACCCATATCACACTGTTTCCCTTGGAAGTTATCGGGACACCAGTGATAGAGTCCATAGTGATATTATCCCACTTCTATGCTTGTATGGGTAGTGTTTGTAATACTCCATTAGGAAGTTGTCTCTCTACCTTCACTTGCTGACATACCAGGAACCTTGAAGTCTAGTCAGCAATCTCCCTTTTCATATTATCCCACCAATAATGATCACAAAGGTCCCTATACATTTTTGTGCTTCCAGGTTGTATAGAGAAAGTAGGGCTATGAGTTTCATCCATCAGCTCCTTCTTTATTTCCGGAATAGATGGAACACATAGTCTTCTATGAAATTTTACAACACCTTCTTGATCAATATTGAACTCAGGAATCTTCACATCCTTCACATCCTCAAACTTCTTCTATAACAAAGGATCTTATTTATGAAATTTCTTGATCTTCTGTAGTAATGATGGTTGAGAAATCATTTGGGCTAGGGTTGATGATTTCCCTTACCTTATAATTCCCATGTCGAGCTTTACTAGGTCATTAATCAAAGGATCTCTTTGAATCCTCATCACGGAAAGAAAAATTGTGTCTTTCCTGTTTAATTCATCAACAAATTTGTTTGCTCTTTCGGGATGATAATGATTTGAACAATCATTGTCTTTGATAAGTTCGAACCAACTCCTATGTCTCATGTTCAATTCGTTTTGTGTGAAAATATACTTTAAAATTTGATGGTATATGTATATATCACTTTTCTCCCCATAAAGATATTGCCTCCATATCTTCAGAGAAAAAACCACCGCAGTTAACTCCAGATCAAGCATACGATAGTTCTTCTCATGAGTATTTAACTGTCGAGATGCATAAGCAATGACCTTGTCATTTTTCAGGAGAACTGACCCAAGACCTTTCAGATATGCATCACTGAAAATAAGGAATCCTTCTCCACTTGAGGGAAATGTTAACATGGGTGCAGTAACTAATATCTTATTTAGCTCTTGGAAACATTCCCCACACTCCTTTGTTTAGATGATGTTGACCCCATTTCGAGTTAACTTGGTTAATGGATTAGAAAGTTGTGAAAAAATTTCACAAACCTCCGATAATATCCCGCTAACCCAAGGAAACTACGAATCTCAATTATTGTTGTAGGCTAAGGCCACTACTCTACAAATTTTGTCTTTGCAGTGTCAACCATGATTCCTTCATTGGTAAAAATGTGCCCCAAGAATGTAACTTGTTGTAACTAGAATTCACATTTTCTAAACTTCCCAAAAAGCCTCTCCTTCCATATAGTTTGAAAAATAACCCATATATAATCCTCAAGCTCCTAAAAACATTGGGAATATATTAGAATATGATCAATAAAAACTACCACAAAGTTATCATGGAAGTCCTTAAAGACTCTATTTTTCAAATCCATAAAAATCTCAGGTGCATTATTCTGTCCAAAGGGCATAACAACAAACTCATAATGCCTATATCTGTATTGGAAGGAAGTTTCTAGAATATCTTCTTTATTCACCCTCAATTGATGATAACCAAATCGAAGATAAATCTTCGAGAAGAATTGAGCCCCACAATTTTCGTCAAATAACTCATCAAATCTTGGAAGAGGGTATTTTTTCATCATTGTGATCCCTTTGAGTTCACTATAATCAATTCATAGCCACATCGATCCATCCTTCTTCTTCACAAAGAGAACTGGTGCTCCCCAAGGAGACACACTCAGTCAGATAAAACTCTTCTCCCAAATATCATGGAGTTTCTTTATTTAACTCCTCTGGATCCACATTTTCCATCCTATATGGAGTCTCTGATATCGGATGGTATCTAGGTATGAGTTCAATGGATAACTCTATCTCTCATTCTGGGGGAGGTCCATGTTACTCCTCAGGAAATATGTCAAAGTATTCCTAGACGATGGGGACATTTTATATCATAAAACTCTCATTTATTTCTTCTTCTTCACTGATGAACTCCATAAAGAAGGATATAGGATGTTCTTATAGAAAAAGATCAGGTTGAGATATCCCTCCTTGGAAGATAACTGTAGGTTTCCCATTCAAGACTATTGAGATTTCTATATATCTTCATTTGATCATAGCATTATTCTTTGAGATCTTTTCCATCACTAGTATAATGTCGAATTCCAGCAATGGAATGACTACTAGATTTGTGATAATATTATGCACACTAAAGTAAATACTAATGTTTATAAACACTAATGATGCATGGATAATCCTACCAGTAGTCTTGACTAATAACTCTACTTTTTGAAAATTGGGGGTTGATTTTAAATTATTTGCAAACTTGGAGGAAATAAAGGAATGTATAGAATCAGAATCAAACAAAGTACTTGCTAGCATTGAGAGAACAACAAGAGTACCTTCCACCAAATCATTTTGCGCTTCAACTTCAGCCGTAGTGATTTCAAAAGTACAACCTTGTTCCCTTGGCCGTTTCTGAGGCTGATGGTGATTCCCCTCCAAAGCCCTCGGATTTGGACAGTGATTGGAAATGGGCCCAAGTTGTCCACACTTATATCATTGGACATCCAGTAGGTCCTTAACCATCTTTTACTTATCTTTAATGTTGGTAAATTGTGGCTTCACCTCACTACTACAATTCCGCGCAATGTGGCCACCCCTTCCACTCATGTAGCACTTCCCGCTCCCGAGCAGGTAGTTCCCTGAATGCTTCTTACCACATTTATTACATGTGGGACTTTGTACTTGCTTGCCTCCTCTTCCCTAATCGAAGCTCCTCCCTAATCTTAGATCCATTGATCTTTTATTTTTATTGTATTTATGAGACCATTGCATCTCAGTAAACTTCAGTTTGACTTTTATCGCACTTCGCACGATCTCCTCAAAGCTATCCTAATCTCAGTTGGCTAGATTCTTCCACAGATGAGGTCTTAGTCCACTAATGAATCTATCATCCTTACCATTGGGATTCATGAAAAATGTTGAGTTGTAATGTAAAATCCATGTGAAGTTCATCTCGTAGCTTCCCACAGATTCATTCTCCTTTTGCTTCAGCTCGAGAAACTCCTTCTCCATTCTTGTTCTCATGTAATGAGGGAAATACTTAATAAAGAAGACCCCTCTGAGATCTTGCCACTCTATAGCTTCAAACTCAACTCTTTTCCTCGTGTTTTTAATCAGTTCCCATCATTGATCAGTTTCTCCCTCTAAGCGATAAACATCCAAGGTAACCTTCTCTTGTTCAGAACAGCGGAGCACAAAAAAGATCTTCTCGATAGAGCTGATCGACTGTTCATCAGTCAATGGGTTGGTAGATCCACTGAAGATTGGCGGTCTTTGACATATAAAGGATTCAACCAAAAGTTTTTCCCTTCATGGTGAGATCATTCTCTAAACATGATTCAAGATATTTCCCATAACTTGAGTCAGTTGATTCATCATTCGCATGAAAGTTTCCATTCTGAATTCCATCGGAGGGCCGTTAGCGCATGGTCCATTGTTGTCACCATTTGTACAGTTCCTCCTATTTCCTACCATTTTGTAAAATAATAAAACCTTAGTGAGAAGATTATTTTATTTATGAATCTTATAACTATAAAGGATTTTATGTCTTAAAACTTCATGCTTTAAACAATTACATTTCAATATAAATCCTTCATAATTATTCAAAAATATCTTATGATTAACCAAACATATCCCACGGGAGTGTCGTAACCAAGAGTGCAGCAAGGTGCATTATTGTGTACCAGGATACCTCGGGTCAAGCCCAAAACTCCTTCTCAGAGTTTTCATTCCAAGGTATATATGTTCGAAAGCTGCCTCTACCTGCTCATATCCAGACAAGGATGTATTTTCTTGATAAACCACTTAATCAATACTCACCAAAATACCAGGAAGTATTCCTATATTTAAACTTATCTATAAGGTTACTCATAATGTTTTCATAGCCTAATTTCCATAAATATATAAACTTTCCTTTGATACCAACTATGGAATCCCGCCTTTTTATTACATAAATTTTCATTACATTTTACAAAGAGAGGATCTTTAAAGTCTAGTGTTTTGGAAATCAAGAACAATAAAACATGAAAACCTAAAACACTTTTTTAAATCCCATTGAAAACATTCTTTAAAAGTTTATCCTATTTAAAATTATTTCATCTCATAACCTGGAGACATACATCAAAGGAAAGGGTGAGCTAAAGGTCCCATACAGAAAGAACGGGAATCAGTTTACTTGTGATATCAATAAGAACATGATGAAAATCAAAAGACATGAGGAATGGAAAAAGATTCATATAATTATAAAAATAACATGAATCATAACTTGAATATGTGGCTAAAATATTTCATTTAGACATTCATGAAAATATCACCAAGGTTCATCCCCAAGGTTTCATAAAACAATTACCAAGGTTATTCACCAAGGTATCAGGAAACTTGTTATCTCTAGAGATTAATTCTTTACCCAATTCATTTGAGCTCTATCAGGGAGAACCCTTAATATGTTTTTATATTCATGTGATACACATAGATCATAATAAAAACTTTCACAAATAACCCATAGAGAATAAAATAAGGGGGTTTCATTTCAAAATTGTGACGTTTTAAAAGTTCATAAAAACTTGATCATTATGTCATTTAAACCAATGGAAAAGGAGTGAGGGTTATATGTATGTCAAATCAAAAATCAAATAGATAAATTTTATCTATTGATGAATACCCCTAGAAATTAAAATAGATTTGAGTATTCACATAAATAATAAAAGATAATTTCTTAAGAAAAAGAGAGATATTTTGGGGCAAACATTCTGCAGCATAACAGCTGTATAACATGGTTTTATAAAACATAGAAAAGAGATGGGAAAAGATTCACCCACTCATAAATAACTCATAATAAAGTATGGGTACATAATAAAAATAATAATATCATGGTATGGATATTTGAAGGAAATTCCATATGAAAATGAAATTTGAAGGAAAAGAAAAGAGGCAATTTCTTTTACAGAAATTCGGCAGCCTAACAACGTCACTTAAAAATTCAGAAAATAAGTTGATAAGAGTGGAAAGGGTCTATCCTAAATTGAAAATTAAATGGACAGTAATAATTATATAGAAGAACATAACCCCACATAAAAAATGGAAACTATAAGACATAACTTAAAAGAAATCATGACTAAAAGAGGAGGGTGGAAGGTTCCCCTACCTTGAAGAGTGACTTCTAAAGCTCAAAGGTTGGGACCTTAGGGGATTGAGGGAAACTTTTGAGGACTAATTGGGTGGTAAAAAGTCTATAACTTATTTGATGAGGATTTTTTAATGATATGAATGATGTAATGACTTGGTATTTATAGGGAAAGTGAGGGAATATTTAATTCATTTTCAAGGGACACATCATCAGTGGTATTGGAAAAACCATGGGTTTGACCATGGTATTTTCCCACGGTATTGGCCACTTGGGACACCTCATAACATATCATACTATTCAAAATTCTACCATATTTATTATATCATGATTACATCATCAACGATTTCATTAATCACCCAAAACACAAAACAGTATTTTTACTATTCACCGAAAATTCAACTGTTTCAAAAAAATCCAAAAAAATCCACCCTAACCTAATTTCGACGCTCTGAATTGAAAAAATGAACTCTATTTTATGAAAATAATTTTCTATATATTTTTAGTTTAATTTTTAAATAAAATCATTATTTATTCCAAAAAACTATAAAACTATAACTTGTTTGGTAACACCTTGAAAAAGTAATCAAGGTTCCATAAAATTATTGTATGACCATAAGAAAATAAATTAACAATTTATGATTAAATTTTATGAAAATAAATTTTCATTTTAAATTATTAAATTAATTATAAAATTGTAAAAATATATTTATGACATACAAAAATATCAAAACTTATACTATGAACGTTTTTTCACTTTTTAGATGTCTAAATTGTATTTATGCAGTCATGGGTGAAGTTTATATTTTTTTGGACGATTTTATATTCATTAATATTCATAAGGATATTTTACTATTCATGCATTACTATTCACTAAAAATCAAGTTGATCTTATTAGACTCTAAATTTCTTACTGATCACAACTGTAGAAGACCATTTTTTGAAAATCATTTCACATTATTAATTATTTAAAGTTTAAATGAATATTTTAAAATACCATTTTCCCAAAATTCAATAGTAATATTTATCCTATATTTATCCGGACATTTGAAAATCAAAAATTTTACCATAATAAGAAATAACAAATTTATTTATACCAAGGGATTACAAAAAGTATCTAAGGCTTTGTTACATAGCCCCTTATAACACCTGTATAGGACCTAAATATAAGGTGTACTATGGTGATAGAATCTTGGGGCGGCTCGGATAGCATTTCCCGAGTGGTTATTTCTATCAGCTTGAAGTTATCCCTTAGTCTATTCTGTTCAAGCTTCAAATGTTGAAGCTCAGCTTGGACATGGTCCAGAGCAAAGCCCAGAGATACTACCTCCTTCCCAAGCTCTGAAAGATGGGCTTCATATGGCCCGAGTCTACTGGATGAGGCCATCGACCCTTCTTTCTATATTAATTAACCAATATCACTTGTATTTATAAACAATAATTGTAACGTTAAGAGTTTAGTTACCAACGGCCATATTTACCAATGGTCATATAACATTCAAAACCCAATGGTATCACTTAATTAATTAAAGTATATAGTTTTGTGGAGTATAAAATGAAATAACACGCAAATTTAGGAAACAAATATTATTCAAAAGTATGGGTTGTTACATCAGGTAAGTCTAGGTGACCACGTGCCCCCACTTTGGATCTTTAAGGACACGCATATGAATTTTTCCAGGAAATGATCATGCATATTGCATAGGAACCCCATTGGTCATGTGATTCACCACTTAAAAATTGAGTAATATCCCAGGTCCTTACTCATGAAATCTCTTATGACAATAACCTTTGTAAAATAAAACAAATGAAATAAAAGGGAAGGAGACAAGAACCTCTTACGATCGTAAAACTCATACAATGCACCCATGATGTTTGCGATACGATCTCACATGACTCCTGGATAAGCCAGCCTAATCTCGTGAAGGCCCCTTGAAAAATAATCCTTGTCTCATAGAAAGTCCAAGACAGGTCACCCGAAATCATAGGAAGGCCTTTCAACAGGCACTCGAATCTCATGAAATCCCTTGGAAATATAATTATAAGAATATGAAAGTCCTTCTACATGCTCTTATGATTCAACAAGTCCTCATTAGTTGGAAATAATATAATAATGGAGGCATTGATGGGAGGGACTCATGGTCACTGAAAATCTGGTGACGCTCTCGGGGCGATCCTAAGTAGTGACTCGTGAAGACATGTGAAGCTGAATATGTTCGCCAACTCCATCCTGGATTCCTGTGAGATATGCCACACAAAATGGAAAACCATCAATATGGAAAGGCATATATATCCCCCACCCCTGCATTAAAAATGAATAACTAGCACACAAGGCTAAACCTCTACTATGCACGAAAGAACTCTTGGAGTCTCATACCGGCCCTAGAGCGGATTTCTCAGAGTGATTAATCTCACGAACGACAAGATTTACCTTAGGTAGGATTTGTAAAATAGGTGGATCTATCATGTGACATGCATAACCACATATTTTGAACAAAATATATCACATGAAGGATATCTGGTAGGACATAAAATGGAAATAACCATTTACCTGCTAGATCATGGGAAACATAAAACAAGATAAAACTGAACAAATCTAAGGAATTATTAAGTATAAAGGCTAGAACAGAGACTAAATACCAGATAATTAGGCTAAAGAACATATTTTATAATCATTATGAGCTTCGCATGAACTATCCAAGACAAGCGACAGTACAAGGACATGTCGGTCAGATCACATAACACTCATTTGGTATACTATTGAGATCATACGAAGATCCCTGTACATGTCAAAGCAAGTCATATGGAACCCCTAAGTATGACATACAGGTCTCATGAAACCCTATAGGTTTTCTATATTAATATTATGGTGCTCTTTAGACATGACTCCCAAGTCATATGGTGACATCAACATATGTCACCTGAGTATCGTGGTAGCACCCTGGCATGTTAATTGGCTCTCTTTATTCCCTATGGGCATATCAACCATGTCTTGTGATGCCATTTAGACATGTCATCTTGGACATGTGACATCCTAAAATATATTTCACCTTAACTTTTGAGGCACCCTCCATATGTTTCATCCACCTCACTTGATAAAAATAGGGAAAATTATGTGGGTCATACGACACCCTCCGAACATGTTAGTCGGGGTCATGTGATGGATCCCTAGGCCAGTTGTCTAGATCTTGTGATGTCCTCCTGAAAATTTAGTTCAGGTCATTCAAAAACCCTTAAACATTCCATCCTGAATATGAGATGTGCCTTTGAAAATTCAACTAGGTCACGCAATTATCCATGGACATGTTCGGAGGATATCCTCTGACATGTCAAATATGTAATCGAGGCATGTCAAGTGGAAAATCAATGCATTATAGACATAAAATCAAGCCAGGATAATGGCACCCTAGTACTTGATCACCTTTTTCATCCTCAATGTTTAATCCCTGATGATAATGGAAACCTCATTGGGTAATACATGACCAATCGAACTGCAACAACTCTAATTCCGGTAGTAACTAGGATACGTATGATCGCACCCTGAGGCTCAAGCTCTATATCAGCCATCCAGAGGGAAGTCCCTGAACATAATTCCCACGTCCTCAAGTAGTGAAATTTATTATTTTCCATCCCTTGTTTCTAAAAAAGGAAAATAGATCATGTGGTCTTAGGGAATTGAAATAATCATATCATTTGAGCAATAAACCTCTAAAAAGGAAAGGAAAATGTTACAGTGTAAGCCCTAACTCAACTGAACTATGAGGATTCTGATTCCTGTCATAACCAGGATACATAGGCCACCTTCCTAATGCCTGAGCTCAAATAAGAAAACCATTTTGATTTAAGATCAATGTCTCTAACATTTCTACCATTGAGACCCAATCATTCCTTTGGGATGATCACTCTAACTCATACCCAAACAGACTGATAAAACCAAGTGAACTAGGATAAGTCTGATTTTTTAAATTATCAGGATATATAGGATGCCTTTTTAAAGCCCAAGATCAATATTAAGTATCCCAAATGAAGTCTCATCACATGATCCCCCACATCCATATGCAATGAGAAAGTTTATTTGTCAACCCTTCTTTCTCACACTGAGCATAGCTCACATGAAATTAGAGAGTCTCAATAAATACCTCATTGGAATCATAAATCTCCACCTATCAAGGAAATATTAGTAGGTAATCCTCAATGACTGATATGATATAAACCTCCAATATATGAGGACATCTAACTTCGGGCTAGTCCCACGGGTGTAATCGAACTACAGTGACTCTGATTCTTGCCATAACTAGGATACGTAGGATGTCTCCTTGAGACTCGAGTTCAAATATCTGATGCCCAAGTTACCACACATATGTCCTCTCTGCACAATGTTAAAACTACATAGATTTAACAAATTATGTGGGTTATCATTCCTACAATAACCAGGATATGTTGGACACCTCATAATTTCTCAATCCACTTCTAAAAATATTAATCACCTCCTTCTGTGGCAGCAAATTATGAAGTATTTGGTCATACAAATTCAATATCTAAAGTAGATATTTATTAAAGGAAAATTTATTAAGAACCATGTATATATACAAATAAATTCAATAAGGGGATTCACCATTTATTTTGTGAACAAACAAGAATTAACCTATAATTTTTTTGTTAGGGTAACTGGTCTCGTATCAGGATTTGGAAGATATTATCAAACATATCTTAAATCTATAAGATAGTTCCAGATTAGCCATGAATTCCCCGAATACTGTGTGACAATCCAGAAATCCCATCCTCTCGACTAATATGATCCCCTAAGTTTCATTCGGTCTGAAACCCCAATTGACCACCAAACTTTTGAAAACATGTCCATACCTAGTTATGGATGAGGAAACCATCATAAGTTTCCATTAATAATATTAATGATAACCCTATGGTAATGATTATTAAAGAAATAAACCCACCATAATCAGTCATTAGACTAGAACAATCATGCACTGTGGTCGTCCCCTTTCCCGTCAAACCCGAAATGGTGAACCCAACATGAGCTAATTCAATCACGACATCTCATTCATAATATAAAAAGTATTGACTACTCATTTCTAATCAAACTATTTCATTCTACCAATGAGCATGGTCAATCATCCTTTTTCCATTGAAACAAATATCTAATGGTACGTATTTATCATGGTAAACCATTAATTGTTATCTTTCATGAATTTGTGTTGGTTATGGGAATATCCTTGTAACTCTGATAAATATATGTTCTCAAAAATAAAAGATATATTGGTTTCCAATGGATATAGAACACATTATTCAAACCATGTAATCCCTCATGTCATGATTTCATTTTTTTCACATACCATTCTTTCTTGTCAATTTTCCTGTAGTAAGTTCTTGTGTAAACCAATGGCGAAGCTAGAACCAAAGGATTTCAACTCAATGAGGTGGATGGGGTGAATGGTTATCTTGGTTTTAGATTCTGAGTCCATGGGGGATATTTGGATCATTAATGTTTTTTGAGGTCTGTTTTTTAAGTTTTAGCTTTCAATGGGTGTGTTTATCTATTCCCCAGAAGTGGTATCAATAGTGGCGGTGTTCTAGTGTCTAAGGAATAACAAAGGGTATCAAAGATTGTTTTTATTTATGAAACCCAACACACCCATCAAATAATAATTCCAATGAACCCACTATATTAATTGAATGGATAATAATACAAAGCATACTATTCCTTAAGAAACCTCAAACATAATCCTGGAGAAGTAATGAATAGTTATCAATATAAGAATAATGGATATATGGATTATCAATATTTCTCTAAAAAAACTGAATTATATAGATATCCAAGTGAATATACATCAGTCAAAGTATAAATTATTGTACATTAACAATGAAATAAAATTATCATTATCAATGTGATGATAATGGCATAGTAGTGTGTGGTACTTTAATCATATAAGGATATCAATAATTAATTATCAAATAAAATATTTTTTAGTGGTTGGAGACCAAAGTAATCATAAAAATTACCCTTTAGAAAATAAGAGTGCATGATTAATATATTTGAAACATATTGGTGATACAGTATTTCCTTAAGGATGAACATCAAAGTTCGTATCCTTGGATGGAAAATGTGATCTTGTGGAAAAATCAAGTTTAATCCACTTTAGACCTGATAAAGGATAAATTAGAAAGATCTACATCATTTTTTCATATTAAATTTCATCCTATTAGAAATAATTTATCTATAATAATAGAAATCCCCAGAGTATATAAGGATTTTTTTATCATGGAACAATATAGAGTTATATTCCTCTAAATAGAATTTTGGCATTATAATTGCTTATAAATAGCGTATAATGTGCATGAAATGGGTACTCTCATGCATAGGATATCATAAGTAAAATTCATATAATGATATTAATATAATATTTCAAAAAGGAAATGGGAATTGAAAAGGATATTGTAATGGATATGTAAATATGAATCGAAAAAGAGAAAAGGGTCATTTAACTCCCTTAAGCTTTATAGATTTTTGGTGTCAATAATAACTTACAAAACCTTTAAATATTGAATAGAACACAATTGGTGAGTCTCCTTAAGATATATATAAAGAGATAAATAATACTTTTTGTAAGGGGAATGAGAAGAGGGGTGGGAATTTATAGTCTTGGTGAGTATAATTCTATGAAGGAAGTATTGAATATTTTATTTTTCCCATTATCTCAATCCCTCCACTACTCCCCATAGTGCCCCATTACCCCCTTTAATGATCCACTATAATAGTTAATGTCATAATTAGTCTGAAAACTATATTGTGAAAATTTGGTAATTCATACATATGAATGAAATCATAATTATTATATTTCATCATTTTTCACATATTTTTCTTTTTTACGAGATATTAGAAAATTTCACCCCTTACATATTTTTAACCCTTTATTCCAAAAAATGAAATAATTTTTTATCAAGTGTATCATATAAATATAGTAAATTTTACTTTTAATCAATGATTTTATATTTAATAATTAATTTAGTATTAAAGAAAACATCATTTTATTTCAAAATTAATTTACATATTAATACTTATTAATCGATAGAAAATTACATTGAACAAGATTAGTAAGGAGGGATGTTGCCATATGGGTGTAGTTCTCTCTTAGTGGATACTTGGGTTACTTATTTCACTATCACCAATATATAGATTCCTTCCCATTCATAGATATATATTCCTATCATCCTCTCCTCTTACCCATGTTTCTAGTTATACTTGGAGGTGCTAGTATTATCTACTATTTGAATGTTATCCAAATCTCTATTATACAGTCTCTAGTAATTGAATATGGGAGTTATATTACTTTTGAATAATTGTGGATTTCATCAACCTACTCACCCTCTATCATGTAAACCAATATCTCACATGTAATTACAAAATCCAAAAAAAATAGTGGCAGATCCCATTGGAACAACACTTCAAAGTTCATATTCCCAGTCTACTAATCTGATAGGAGGATTTTCATATAGGTCCACCAGATTTGATAATTTATTATTTGGGTTCTCCCATACGGTTGGTGGGTGAATTGGTATTAATGGTGAATATGAATAAACTCTATGGTTTTTATCAGTTCTCTTTAGGTTTAAAATGGTTATCATACCCCAAAAGGTATATCTTTGTATTTTCACCTCTCTTAATTGGGTTTTTGTTTGGAAAATGATTCTAATATTATTGGTTTAGAATCATGTCCGGGTCAAATAATTTGTCTTATATTATTTATTTACTTCTATTTGTTATATTTTTTCAATTTTATTGGTTCATATAAGATTTTAATGAATTCATAATGGGTTCATTGATGATGAAATTTGATATCGAAGTGACCTAATCTATCTACTATTTTCAAATACATGCTTCTAAACTGGTAAAGTATCCTCACTATTATCTCCTATATTTAGGAGCCATTTTTTATATTTTTTTATGATTTTTTATTGTGTGGTGATTTTCATATCATTACCTTTATTACAGAAAATGTTTTTTATTCAGGTTTCATGATTTCTTCACTCTAATTCCATGTTCCTGTAGAATAACGTGTCTATGGTCCCTTTAGCCACATTTTTAGTCTGGTACTATAGTGGTTAGTATATGGGTGCTTCATACCTTTATCACTAATTTTATTTAATAGTAGTAGTGGGTTATAATAATCGAAATTTTTTTTGATCCTCATGTATTGTGTCCCTACCTGAGTTTTTATTAGATTTCCCCATTTAACTGAAAAACATTATTTAAAAATAATGAAAAAAGGATTGAGAGATTGAATAATACATAACCCCTAGATACATAAACTCTTATTACACTAACATTGGACTTACATATTAGGTGTACAATGGTTAACCATTTAGTGGGTGGTTTGGCCAGAATTGATATTTTAGTTATTTACACTAACTTGAACAACTCCCAAATATGATTCCTCTCAAAACTAAATTATTAAATTTTAGATTTATCATGGCATAGAGAACCTATAGTGATGATACATCCTTCCCAATATCTAATAAATAATCTTTATAAGGGATATTGTTACTTGTTTAATTTAGGGTCTATCCCTTCTATACTAATCAACTCTTGTCTTTTACCTTATTAATATATAGTAATTATGTGATAATTTTATATTGGATATATAACCAATGGTCATGTTTCACAATGGTTATATTGTATCCTTATAAATAATAATATCCTATATTTTAATTCATGCCAATCCAATATATAATATTTCTCATTTTAAGTTATTCAAAAATTATAATTCTATTGATTTTATTAGTCTTGTTTTATAAAATAATAGTTATATCAAGGTTATTTACTAGATAATACGATCTATGATACATTTACATTTTACTCATATTGTTTTAATTTATTAATTATAAATTTATAATAATAATGAACATAGTTAATATGTATATTCGATTTTTACATTATCAACTTAACATAAAATATTTTTATTCTTTACTAGAATTTCTTGGTTATTACATTCTTATCCTTTTGACATTAATTTTATCCTTCAAATTTTAAATAAATATATAAATAATTTGGATAAGTGTATGTAATTAAATCCTTAGTTTCCCATGTTGACTCCTCTAATCATTTATTCTACTAAGGGGCATTATCCAGTATAGTTGTCTAATTTCATAGTACATTCCATATCATATAATGAATATGAATTGGATTCTTATGATATGATAATTCAGACTCCAACTGAACTTAATCAACCATATGAACATATGAAGGGTATAGCATATAAAACTTTTTAAGTGATATATGGAAACAATCATTCACTTTTGAATGTTTTGGTGTCATGGATAAATGAATTTCTCTATATCCTATCCTAAAATATATTTCAAACAAGTTTATATTACTTTGACCTAGCTTCTTATTATTTTAAAATATAGTAACCTCATTCCATGGAAATATCAATATAAAGACATGGTTCCCTATATAGAATTCAAAATCCATCCTCTAGTTGTCAACATTAATATTATTTCCACTTTGGTATGTGTTTATATGTTTCTAGATAGACCCTACTTTCTAAAATGTATCTTCCAACAGTTTTGTACCTAATAACTTTATTTAAATATCTTTGTCCTAAAATGTCAATGTATAACATATATTTCCATGTAAGGATTCATATGGTTCAATTTTATGTTAGTTTGTTTACTATTATTGTATAAAGACTCAAGTAATGGTAGATTCTATTCGTAAATTCCTTTAATGTCAAGTGATAGTGACTTTAGCATGGCTTATAATTCTTGGATTGGACATTCAAACTACCCATCCATCTAGGGGTGATTATTAATTCTCAAATGTAACTCTATTCTCAGATATTTTCATATACTCCACTAAATTTTTAATTTGAAAATATAATAATAATTAAAAATAATTGACTGAGGTACAAAATAAATCCTTGAAACTTCTTTGATATAGATCCATATAAGTCACTTAAAGGGAAGATCCTCCCTTAATTCCAAGAAATGTAAAAAATTAATAATATGATTCATAATGATCCAAATTATATAATTTCTATTAAATTTCAGAGGAATCCCATTAATAAAATATATTGTGATATTATCCCACTTACACATTATTATTGGGTGATGTTTCATGAAAATCATAACATTTTTTCACGTAACCATTATTTTTTTTGTATAAAAGTATATTTGAACATAATCAAAATTTTCCTACTTTATGTTATACTACCAAAATTGTTCTCTAAATTACTTATCCATCATGGTGTTACCTAGCTGCAACAAGAAATTTGATCAATAAGATTCATCTATAAATTTGATCTTTTTATCAAATAATAATACATATAGTCTCTTTCCAAAAATCAAAATAGTTTTTTATATTTTAATTCTATCATTCCAAAATAATTCATAGATTTAGTATTCATTTGAAACCCATTTACATATTTTTGAGACATCATTATTTTATATTATAAAGATGGTTTGTAAATTAAATATAAAAGGGGTGATATTTCCCCATCCATGATAAATTACTTTCCAAAAATTAATAAATACATAAATATTAGAACCTTTTTTGTCAAATTAATTTATATAAATCCTTAATATTTCATACTCAATGAATCTTATACCTTTATTTCCCCTATAAGGAGGTAGTGTTTCCCACATTTATAGTTATTGAGTAGTTCCAGTCATCCCCTTTATATTATGTTGAGCTATTTTTGTGTAAATATAAACTTATATTTCTTTTTAAATTCATTTGTTTTTTCCATTATTTTTTTACATTATTATTTTATGGGTCAATGTATTTCTTATACATATAGATAATATATATATGAAAAGAAACTTAGTAAATCCAAAATAAATACTTACTTAATTTCCCATCTAACACATTTACATTTAGATTATAAAGAATATTCCATATATATTTATAATCCCTTTCATATATTTTATAGTACATGATGAAATAATCAAAAAATGACTCAAATTTTTTAACAATATAGTCCTTTAAATTTATATTTTCTAGATACATAAACATTGTGGAAATTTTTGTTAATCCAAAAGGGATTATAATGAACACATAATCCTTATACCTAATTTGAAAATATTTCCTTGGTATGTCATCCTTATTAATTTTTAATTGACAACTATAATAATGCATATAAATATTTAATAAATATTTATTCCCTTGAAGTAGGTCAAAATGATCATTAATATATAGTAAATGATTCTTTTTATTAATAATAATTTTATTAATTTCCTTATAATAAATGAAAAAATTCTTATACCCATCTATCCTTTTTCAAAAATAGGATAAGATCTTCCCAAGGTGAGACATGGGGATGCAAAATTATTTTTACGATAACTCTATCAATTTCGTCATTAATTCCACAAATTCATCTAGATACATTTTATAAGGTGTATTATATAACCGTTTTATATCATGGATAAAGTCAATAGAGAATTATACTTCATAATTAATTGGATATCTAGGTAATTCCTTAGAAAATAAATCGATATATTCTTTTGTAGAATATATATAAACCATTTGTAGTATATCATTCTCAGTCATGATCATATTTTATCTCATTATACTCCATGCATTCTATGAGAAATATCCCAATGTATATCATTTGAATATGACTTATATTAGGATTTTTAACTAAAATATATTTCTTAAATTAATAAGGGTATGATTTAATGTTCTTATAAAACATTCTAGAAATAAAATATTGTGTAGATATATAATTTAAAAATGTATTAACTAACCTTGAATTTACAATCAAAGTACCCTCTATCACATCATTTTCATCTACAAATTTATTTGTAATATTTGTATATGTAAATCTTTTCTCCCTTAGTATCTTCAGAGGTAGATACCATTGAAAATTAGTTCATTGATTGAAATAGTTCCCTATACCTTTATAATTGATGCATTGTACATTAGTAACTTCACTCTTTAATTTTAACTCATGAGCTAGATGGACCTTATCATAATACATAAAAAAAATTATGAGCACTATAAGCATATCCTGAGTCATTTTTTCAAAAATTATTATATGTTGGGAATCCCATCATTTCATCCTTCTCATTTTCCAAATTTAATTCTATAAGCTTAAATGACCCAGACTGTTATGAATAAATTCCACTTTTTGATTTAATTATTCATATTATAGATATAGAAGACAAATTCACTTCATGTGTTTTAATTTTGTTTAAAAAAATGTTAAGTATCATTACCATTGATAATATTCTTATTGAATTGTGATCACATGACAAGTATAAATGTAGGGTTTTGACGAATCTTTCTGGCATAGATAAAGGAAGTGATGACCTCAACTACTAGGATCATAACCTATAAATCCCATTTATCAGAGATTCTGAGGGAGATAGATTTTCTAGGATTTTACCTATACCAATACCAAGCCAAGATCCAAGAACATAAACATGATCAGAACCATTTATGGGAGAAGTTTGAGCTCATGGAAATCACGACCCAAACCATGTTCACCCAACGACCCCATGAGAGCCCCACCATCGCCCACCTTACTCTTAGGGAATATACTGATGTATTAAAGGGATAAGTAACAAGACCATACTAATATAATTATGTATATTATTTTGTATAAAATAATGAATATATTTTTGTCCTATTATTGTTACCGTGTAAATGATTTTTAAAGAACATATAATATTCCTTGTTAATTAAGAAATATATTTTGTTGAATTAATGTATTTTTTGAAATAAAAAATATTTTAATATAATAATGTTATTAAATAATTTTTATTAAATATAAATGATCCTGTAATTTTTATTAAGTCAAAGATAATTTGTATTAGGGTTCAAAAACTGATGTTATCAAAACCCGACAACTTTCAATAAATGTCCGTTTTTATTTTAAATGAGGAAATTAACATATTTATAAATTATTTATTTAAAATTCATATTATTTTCAGATTTAGGATATAAAAATTATCCAATAGTGAATTTTTAATAATTTTATGAGACAGTCGAGTTTTCAGGTAAAATTTAAATACCGGATAAATATATATTGGATTTTATGACCACATAATGGAACAATAGTCATTTAATAAATTCAATAAAAATTATAATTGAAAAAATACGTATTTTTCCTTTAAAATAATATTATTTGAAGTTTATTTGACCTATTTTATAAATTCTTAATGAATCCTTCAAGACTAATAATATATTTTATGACATTAAAATCATTTCATTGAAAGTGTGACTCACATCCACATAAGCAAGGGAATTATTTTATTATATTCTGCCCTTTTCCTTATAAAATAATTTAATACAATCCCCTTTTTAGAAAAAAAATTCAAAAACCATGGGATGGTTTGTGTTTTTTAATATTTTATTATGTAGTGTCAAAAACCAAAATAATAATAAAATCCACCTCATTTCTTATATAAACCCACCCGTGCTCCCAGTTCTCTTCACTCAATATCTTTCAAGCATGTAAAAACTCTTCCATATACTCCCTATAGTCCTCCCAAGGTTCCCGCATGATCCTAATAAGCCTCTCCCAACCCTTTGAAGTCACAAATCCAAGTAAGGGACTTTCCCCTCCTCTTTTCACAATCAAGCATCTTATTTGAAATTAGTTCTTGTAATTTCAAATGGTTATAATTTCATTAATTTATAATCATTTCATTACTATCCATTTTATTTTATTTTAATTATAGATCCTTTATCCTCCCCCAGTTGGACCCTTACTTAATCTGCTACTATGCTGAAATTCCATAAGGGATTTTCTCTCCCCTCTTTTTATCCAGAACTTCATTAATGATTTGCTCTTAAATACCATTTTCTTAAGTTGTTATAAATTATTAAATATCCTTCTACATTCCAATTGATGTATAAATAATGAGATACCCTTTAACACTCATTAAAACCTCATAATAAACTTTATGTACACCTGTTACCATGCTGAAATTTTCTAAGGGTTCTTTTTCTTTCTCGTATTTCCTCATGTTTCTTTATTATGTTACGCCTTATAATTCCAATTCATTGTGTTGGTAAATGTCCTTACATGTCCTATATTACTTTCCATTTCATTTTTAAATTACGAGAGACCATTTTATCTCTCATCAACCCATTTTAGGAATGCCTATATGATGTTGTTATGCTGCCAAAATTGCACTGCGATTTTCCATGCCAAAATCAACGTGTAGTGAATACCAGACACATTTATCTATCAAGGGTATTCACCATTATGCACATATACTTATTGATTTTGGGATTTTCATGTGATTATTACACATCCCTTTATCACAGAATAAATTATTATGTTGAATGAATCTATGTTATATGATCTATGTGGCACACTTAATCATGATATTGAAATGATTATGAAGGGTGCGCCCTTATAGAGCTCCAAATCATTGGGTAATATTTAGTATCATGATACATCATTTTCAATGAGATCTGACTCATGATCCATTATGTTCAATGATCTTTGTCTCATAATCCTTCATGTTCAATGAGATTTGACTCATGCTACTCCATGTGTAATGATCCTTGACTCATGTAAATATTTTGTTTTATGTTCATGGTACATTTACATATTATTATTATCATGTTTTTTCATGCCTTTATATTCATGTTCATTTTATTCTCCTTTGATATGCCTATTGTCTAAAATATATTTTCTACTTCATTTTATTCCTTGTTTATGCCCTTAATAGGCTTTATATCTCACCCATTTATTATGGTTTTCCCCAAGATATCCCATGGAGTTTTATATATAAAAGAATATTATAAAAAGTTAAGGAGGTTTTCAATAAAGATGATGTATTAAATGTTTAAATTTGTTATTTAATGTACCTAATTCTCAAAGACACAATACTTATTGATCTTTTGGGGTTGTATTAAGTTTTATCTCATGTAATAAATCATGTTTTAATGTGTAATAAGGATTAAGTTTGTTCTAGTTAATATCAAATCTATTTATAGTTACTTTTTGGATTAGGATTATAAAAACCTAGTAAAAACCTTTAGGGATAACACTAAGTGTAATAAAACACCCCTAAATTTTGGTAAGGATATATTAAAAGGTTTATCAAGAATATAAATCCTTGAATAGATACTATAAGTAGATGTGGTTCTGGCACAGATGTGCATAGGAGTAACAACTCTGAAAAGGTGTTCCAGGCCTGACACTGGGTAACCTGGTACTTAAAAATGGGCCTTACTGCATACCTGGTTTGACACTCATGTGGTATATTTTTTGGTAAATTCATAAGCGCATTAGAAATAAAATTTAAGGGAACAAAAAAATCCCATAAGAATATATGTTAGGAAATAGATCATGAATAACATAGATTAAAGCCTAGAAATTAAAAATTTAAGGAAATAATGTAGGTTATAAGTTATCCCTTTAATGTCATTGAATAACTATTTATGTTTTTAATAGTTTAATAGTACTCAACCGTAATCCTATATTGGATAATTTAGAACCAGAATAAAAAATTTAATAGTAGGTTTATCATCCACAGTTTTATGCATTCCTTTATATCACAAAAGTTTATTAGAACAATCCAAACACCACCAAAAAGCTTGGAAGTAGAGATGTAGGTGAAAATATAAAATGGGGAAATTATTTAATACCATTTATATAACTCCTCCCCTTTAAATGTTTTTGGGATGAAATTCCTTGAGAATCTCAACATACTCTATTTGGTGGAATTTTATGTAATTATGGTCATGGATTGGCTTTATCTATATAGATCCAATATAAACTTCTGTGAAAAGTAAATCATTCTCCTTCTGGAAAATCAACCTCCAATTCTATAAAAGTTCAAGGAGGAGGATGAATCATCATCATCACCATCCTCCCAAGCATAGATATTACTTCCCTATGATCATGAATATCTTTCTTTGATGATTGAATATAATGAAATAAACATCATTAATGACATGCCTGTTGTGATGGAATTCGCTTATGTGATTCCTGAGGAATTTTATGGTATTTCTCCTAGAAGTTAGGTTGAATTTTTAATTGAGTTTATATCTAGGGTGTTTCCAATATCCATGAATCTTTATAGGACAATTTGTGTGGAACAAGAGGAACTAAAGAAACAACTGATGGATAATTTGGATAAAGGGTTTATTTTCTCAAGTGCTTCTCTATGGGGTGCATGAGTCCTCTTTGTCAAAAAAATGATGGGTCAATGGGCCTTTACAATTATTATCACGATCTCAAAAAAATAATGATGAAAAAAAATATCCTTAACCATGAATTGATGACTTGTTTGATTTTCTACGTGGAGCACAGTACTTCTCCAAGGTGGATCTGTGGTCAGGATATTGCCAAGTAATGCTGAAGAATAAGGATATACCCAATACTACATTACATTCAGGGTATGGGAACTATGAGTTCATATTGATTCCATTCGAACTCACTAATGCTACAACAATCTACATAGAATTTATGAATAGAGTCTTTAGGGATTACCTTGACATGTTTGTGGTAGTAACCAAAGATGATATCATAATATACCTCAAAACCAAGGAAGAGCATGAGGAGATTCTAATAACTTTTCTTAAGACAATGAGAAATGATATGGTCTATGAAAAGTACAAAAATAGTTATTTATGGTTGGAGGAAGTCTCATTCCTGGAGCATATCATCACAATTAATGGGATATTTATGGATCTTTCAATGAAAAAAGAAATTGAGGTATGCTTGAGGTCAAAATTCTTGATAGATATCCATAGATTCCTTGTGTTAGCTGGATATTATCACCGATTTGTGAGAAATTTATCATGATTTTCAAAACCTGTTACCAAGATAAATTTGATGGGAGTGATTTTTTCATGGAATGATGAATGTAAATAAAGCTTCATGAAGCTGAAAAAGAGTCTTATCACTAACCCTATGCTCACACTACCCAAAAGTGGGGAGATTTTTGTAAATTTTAGTGATTATTTGAATAAGGTATTGGTATGTGTGTTGATGAAAAATGAAAAATTCATTGCCTATGCCTTGAGTTAGTTAGAAATTCCTGAGCAAAACTATCCCATGCATGATCTGGAGTTGGCAGCTATGATATTTTCATTGAAAATATTGAAGAATTATATATTTGGGGATAATTGTGAAATATATACGGATCTAAAAATTATCAAATATATATTCATACAGATAGAGTTAAATGTGTTCCAATGAAGATGGTTAGATCTCATAATGGATTATGACTAGTCAATCCAATACTATCCTGGGAAATCTAACAAGGCAGAAGATTCTATAAGTAGAAAAGACCCAAAAATTATATCATTGATGACAATTGAGAGGGATATGATCTTTTTATATTTTAATAAGATTGAAATGGGAATCATAAAGAAAGGAAAAACATTAATCCTTTCACAAATGATTTCTCAACCATATCTTTTGGAATGGTTATAGTGTAATGGCATGGACCTCTCTAGTCCATTACTTTGTAAAAATTTGATGTGGTCAAACACGACGCGTGTTATAATAATAATTTTTGATAATAATAATTGATAAGGGTGGCGTTAAAATATTTGGTGTTAATTTGATTAAATTGTTTTAATTTAATCATTGTGAAATAAAATAAATAAAATGGAATGAATTTAATTCAATGAGGGGAGGTTCATGGTTTCTTTTTGATTTATAAAAAAATAAATTATGTGTGTAATGGCCCTATAATGGGAGGCACATGGAATAAATTATAAAGGAATAAATTATAATAAATGAGGCACATGTAATAAATTATAAAGGAATGAAATTCATGGGGTATAACCCCTTATGGGTGAATCCAACTTGTTTTTTTGGAATATTAAAATAATTATAATAATATTCATTTAATAGATTATAAAAAAATAATAAAATGATAATGAATAATGGAAGGGGTTCCCAACGCGTGCGTAAATATCATGTTATTGGAGAGAGGGAGTAATTATAAGATAATAACGGGCGTCAATAAAAATAATAATAATTAATGATAATGATGGAGACCCATTGATGAAATTGAAAGAGGATTTATTACTATTATATTAAATCATAATGGTAATGGTGGCCTTTAGTTTGTGATTAATTAAAGGGAATGGTTTTAATTTAATATGACAATAACCATGATAAACTAATTTAATGGGATTAAATTAGAACATTAATTATGGGTGTTATTAATATTAATTTTATTAATAATAAAATTGAAGTGATAATGTAGTAAAGGCAAGGGGAGGCACCACTTTTGGTGGACTGGGAGAAGAAATCGTGAATCATTAATGATATTGGAGAGAGAATGTTAGAATTAAGTGGGGAAGTAATAAAAGAAAAAAATCAAATAAATCAAGGTAGAATGGGGTGACGTGCACCAAATTGGAGGATTTTATGCATGGGATTTGGAATTTATGAAAAAAATGGATGAATTAAAAATAATAATAATATAATAATGTAATCATTATTTTCGTTGGGAAACCTGAATTTTGACGGTATCTTCCTCATGGGACCTCAGTTTCACGAACCATCAGCGGCAGCATAACCCTGAAATTATGATGGTCATTTTAAGACCAATGATGAATACCTTTTTATGACTCATGTCTTAGGTCAATAAAACACCTATTATTAATTGAAGTTATTATTATCATTAAACGCATGGAAACCGCATGACGTTTCGTGTATTGACCAATCAAACAATGTAACAGTTCTACGATCACGTCGTGTATTCATTAATACATGTTTCGTACCATTTTACATTTTCATTGCCTAAATAAGAGAGGGTCATGCATTATTTACGGACCCCTATTCTTCCCTACACGGTGACGCTCCCGGATGACCCAGAAGCCTTCCTCGTATCTTCTTCATCCGGACTCTGATCATCGATCTGTCGGTGGCTACAGGATCGTTTCGACGAGGCGAACATCGTGCACCTCATTCCATTCCCTCTTCCTTGACTCCCTCTGCGCAGTTTCCTTCTGAGGAGATTGCTGATATTTGACGGGAACGACACTCTTCGACGAACGTTATCTTAATGGTACGTTCTACCCCGTTCTTATTATTTCCTTGATCTCCTCTTTCTGTTCCTCCTTTCCATGATATGACAAGTGACACCTTAAAACTTAATGGAGTCTCTCTTGGTTGTTAGTGCGGTTGTGCCGCAATGTCCACGGGAGGACGTAGTCGTCGGGAGGAGTGATGGAAATCCTCATGGTGGTTATTCTCATTGAAGGACATCAAAACCTATTCAAGTAGGGATCTTACCTTCATCTCTCTCTTTTGTGCATCATGTTGGGTGTGTATCCCCTTGTTTTCATGACATACAGTTGAACCAGTAAATAAAGATAATAACTAGTTAAAGAACGAGTTTGGGGAAATTTTTTTGATATTGTTATTTTATTTCCATCAATGCTTATCCTTTGATTATGTTGAGAATTGAATAGGCTTATGCCTACTAAAAATCATGGTCATTGGGGGCCTTTACTTGAACAATTAAATGTTTCCCTGTTTTTATGGATTGTTTTGTGGATGTAATTTCATAGAATGTGGAAATTGGTTAATCATGTAAAGTTGTCTGATTAAATAAATACATGGAACCCTTGTATGATCACCCCGGATAAACTAAATGAAATAATGAATTTTGTGGGTGTGGGTAGGGGTTTAATTATTGGAAGGGTTATTTCATGGGTTTTTGTGGAACGAGTGAGCAGTGGAGCTCCAGTAAAAGGTATCGAAGGGATGATGATGTGGTATGGGTATTGTTTCCGATGTGATTGTGGTTATGGTGGTTCGCAGCAGGGTTGCAAGGATGGGTTGGGCAGATGAATAAAAGTGGAAGAGTTAACTAATGATTTTTGGTGCATGGTAGTTTATTAAATACAGAAAATCAATGGAATTGATTGGATGATAAAAGAAAATGGTATTGTGTTGCTTGTGTTTTCCCTAAATTTATTTGTGGTTGGCAGGGATATGTTTTACGAATTATTGATCTGGTTTGGTTGTAGCTGGTTTCATGGTAGTCAAGAAACTGATAAACTAAAAGTGTTGAAACATGAAAATACTAATGGGGTTTGGGGTTGTTTATTGTGTGCATACTTTCGAGGTAGCATTTCCAAGGCATGAGGTCTGGTCTTTTGTGTAGAAGCCTTAGGATGGGCTGAGTGGTTGATATAATTATATAAATATGTATGTTTTATGCTTATTTACGCACCCCACCCATGTTGAGAACTACATGTTGAACACTCGTGGGATGGCGGTGAGATTCTCAAACATCTAAAGGATGGTTGGCTACTGTTCTTTCATGTGCTCCCTCTTCCAGGTTCTATTGCCCAAGATCCTTCGTACAGGTTATGACAGATGTTTCCCAAGTGTCTTGAGGATGAGATGTGATGTGGTTCCTAGGTGTCTTCTGGATGAGATGTGATGTGTTTCCCAAGTCTCTTTAGGATAAGATGTGGTTATGGCCTAGGATTGAGTGTTGGAGGGATACTATGAGCTTTGTATGGCCAGGTTGTAGCACTAACTCGAGCTTCGTACGGCCATGTTGCGGCACTAGCTCAGGAATAGGGGGAAGCATCAGAATGTTAGGTGTGAGGGCTTGAGCAGTATTCAGTGGGAAGGTGGTGCGGGGTACCCATACATTGATAATATTACTATACTACTCTATTGACTTTGATATTTGGTGAGTGTAGCTTGAAAGGTTGGGTGGATAAATTATTTTCTAGGATTCGGTTCCTTTTGTTTTCTCACGGGGCATTAGGATGTCTCCCCACCTATGCATAAGAGCTTTATCATTTCCTACAGAGTATACATGTATGATCACCCAACGTTTACTTTCAGGTTTTTAGGAGGACTTCAGGGACTGTACGGGACCTTGCAGTTGGGCGTTGGAGTTTTACTGGTTGCAGTTTTTGCTTTCTTTTTTTGGTATCGCACTTTTGAGTTTTTCTTGTACTTGTACTTTTCTTTCAGTATTGTATAAAACATGCATATGGGTTTCGTTTTGGGTTTATTTTCATTTACTTGTTCCTTTTTCTTTTGGTGTTTGACTCATCCTGTTTCCCGATCTTAAATAATAAAAAAGGTAATTCCTCCCATATTTGTGAAGACTCATACCCTTGGTTCTAGTCACCACTCCTGAGCCTACTGGAGGCGGGACTCGGGGATCATTATCTCCCTTTCACAATTTCCAGCTTAGGAGGGTCATCTTTGGTGGGAGGTGGTCGTGAAAGAATAGTATCAGAGGCCGATGGTTAAGAGATAATATGGAGTCTGGAGTTAGGCACACTGAGAATTGCATGGGATGGTTGGGCAACAATGTTGGCTGATCTTGGTGCGTGACATAGGCCAGGGAGGACCGGCTTGGACACGGGATTTTAGGGCCCCCCGTGATCCGATGCAAGGACTCTGAGCTTACCGAATGACCATGTAAGACTACATTGATTTCAAGTTAGAGACCATAGTAATGGTACATGAATCATCATGATTTGTGTTTTACTTGATTTGGGTGTTCTAGGAGTGAAATCAAAATAAAATGATAAAATGAAACCTTGAGAAAGTTTCCTTGCTATATGGGATTAGGAATTCTTTGTTTACCATACAGCTATGACACCTGGACGTCAACAGAGAGGTATAGGAGTGGGACGCTGACAGTTTCATGCAACAGAAGTAGCAACCCTAGCAAGGCCAGAGATCGAGAGAGATGTTTTCAATTTTACTTAAATGCTCTCATTTATGATTTTTTTTAAATTTAGGAGCATCACACTCCTTTGTTGAAACTCATTCTCGCCAATGCTTTGGGCCTGGACCTTGTTTTTCATGATTCTATAATGCTAAGTTGTTTCCCTATTTCTTTTAAATGTGTGTGAAGATTCCTAACCTGTGGGGAGAGGAGGACCTGATCCCTAATCAAGACCGATTAATGTGGATGTGAGTAAACCCATGTGGGCGAGTCAGTGGCGCCCAAAGTGGATAGTATCTTTACATGGGAGAAGGAATTCCCCAATCCATCTATTGGGGCAGCTTGTTGCTTATTTTGTTCATTGTTGGGGGAAGTGTGTGGATGAGAAATCCTAAATTATGTGGGTGGGAGGGCCTAATCCCAAATCGAGATGCATTAATGTGGATGCGATTAAAGTCATGCAGGCGAGTCAGTTCCACCTAAAGTAGATAATATCTCTACATGGGGGAAGGAATTCCCTGAGACATATAATTAGGATAGTGGTTGGATTCCTGTTATGATGAGAGCCCTGAGAGGTATCTTGCGGGGTGGTTGTTCGGACCATTCCCCTTTTTATGGGTTGGTTTTTAATTCTCGGGGATGATAATGTTTTGAGAGGTATCTTATGTAATGGACCGGAGCTCTCATATCCATTACTTTTTAAAAATTGATGTGGCCAAACAAAACGTGTTTTATAATAATAATTTTTGATAATAATAATTGATAAGTGTGGCGTGAAAATATTTGGTGTTAGTTAGATTAAATGGTTTTTATTTAATCATTGTGAAATAAAAGAAATAAAATTGAATGTATTTAATTTAATGAGGGGAGGTCCATGGTTTCTTTTTGATTTATAAAATAATAAATTATGTGTGTAATGGGCATATAATGGGAGGCGCATGGAATAAATTATAAGGGAATAAAATATAATAAATGAGGCGCATGTAATAAATTATAAAGGAATGAAATGCATGGGGCGCAACCCCTTATGGGTGAATCCAACATGTTTTTTTGGAATATTAAAATAATTATAATAATATTCATTTAATAGATTATAAAAAATAATAAAATGATAATGAATAATGGAAGGGGTTCCCAACCCGTGCGTGAATATCGTGTGATTGGAGAGAGGGAGTAATTATAAGATAATAATGGACGTCAATAATAATAATAATTATTAATGATAATTATGGTGACCCGTTGAGGAAATTGAAAGAGGATTTATTACTATTATATTAAATCATAATGGTAATGGCGGCCTTTAGTGTGTGATTAATTAAATGGAATGGTTTTAATTTAATATGATAATAACCATGATAAACTAATTTAATGGGATTAAATTAGAACATTAATTATGGGTGTTATTAATATTAATTTTATTAATAATAACATTGAAGTGATAATGGAGTAAAGGCAAGGGGAGGCACCACTTTTGGTGGAGTGCGAGAAGAAATCATGAATCTTAAATGAGATTAGAGAGAGACTGTGAGAATTAAATGGGGATGTAATAAAAGAAAAAAAGGAAATCAATCAAGGTGGAATGGGGGAATGTGCACAAAATTGGAGGATTTTGTGCGTGGGATTTGGAATTGAAGAAAGAAAATGGTTAAATTAATAATAATAAAAATATAATAATGTAATTATTATTTTCATTGGGAAAATTGAATTTTGATGGTATCTTCCTCGTGCGACCTCGGTTTCATGAACTTTCAGCGGCAGCGTAACCCTGAAACTATGACGGTCATTTTAAGACCAATGATGAAAACCTTTTTATGACTCATGCCTTGGGTCAATAAAACACCTATATTAATTGAAGTTATTATTATCATTAAATGCATGAAAACCACGTGACGTGTCAAGTGTTGACCAGTCAAACAATGTAACAGTTGTGCGATCACATCGTGTATTCATTAATACACGTTGCGCATCATTTTACCTTTTCGTTTCCTATATAAGAGAGGGTCACATGTCATTTACGGACCCCTCTTCTTCCCCACACGACGACACTCCCAGATGACCCAGAAGCCTTCCTCATATCTTCTTCATCCGGACTCCGATCGTCGATCTGTCAGTTGCTGCGGGATCGTGTCGACGAGGCAAACATCATGCACCTCGTTACATTCCCTCTTCTTTGACTTCCTATTCGCAGTTTCCTACTGAGGAGATTGCTGATATTTGATGGGAACGACGCTCTTCGACGAACGTCATCTTAATGGTACGTTATACCCCATTCTTATTCCTTCATTGAACTCCTATTTCTGTTCCTCCTTGCCATGCTATGAAAAGTGACACCTTAAACCTTAATGGAGTCTCTCTTGGTTGTTAGTGTGGTTGTGCCGCAACGTCGACTGAAGGATGTAGTCATCGGGAGGAGTGATCGAAATCGTTGTGGTGGTTGTTGTCATAGTAGGACATAAAAACCTGTTCAAGTAGGGATATTACCTTCTTCTCTCTCTCCTTTGTGCATCATGCGGGGTTGGTATCCTCTTATTTTCGTGAGATACAGTTGAAATAGTAAATAAAGATAATAAGTGGTTAAAGAACGGGTTTGGGGAAATTTTGTTAATATTGTTGTTTTATTAAAATCCATTCTTATCCATTGATTGTGTTGAGAATTGAATAGGCTTATGCCCACAGAAAATCACGGTTGTTGAAGGAATTTTCTTGAGTAATTAAATGTTTCCCTATTTTTCTGCATTGTTTTGTGGATGGAATTTCAAAGAATGTGGAAATTTGTTAATCATGTAAAGTTGGATGATTAAATGAATAACCGGAACCCTTTTATGATCACCCTGGTTAAACTAAATGAAAGAATGAATTTTGTGGATGCTGGTAGGAGGTTAATTATGTGAAGGGGTGTTTCGTGAGTTGTTGTGGAATGGGTGAGCAACAGAGCTGAGGTAAAAGGTATCAAAGGGGTGATGATGTGGTACGAGTATTGTTTCTGATGTGTTTGTGGTTATGGTGGTTGGTAGCATGGTTGCAGGGATGGGTTGTTCATATGAATAAAAGTGGAAGAGTTAACTAATGATTTTTGGGGCATGGTAGTTGATTAAATATGGAAAATCAATGGAATTGATTGGCTGATAAAAGAAAATGGTATTCTGTTGCTTCTGCTTTCCCTAACTTTATTTTTGGTTGGCAGGGATATGTTTTACGAATGGTTGATCTGGTTTGGTTGTTGTTAGTTGCTCGGTTGTTAAGGAAATGATAAACTAAAACTTTTGATACATGAAAAGATTAATGGGGTTTGGGTCTGTTTATAGTGTTCATACTTTTGAGGTAATAGTGCCGAGGTATGTGCTCAGATCCTTTGTGTAGAAGCCTTAGGATGGGCTGAGTGGTTTCTATAATTATATAAATCTATATGTTTTATGTTTATTTACGCACCCCACCCATGTTGAACACTACGTTACGAACACCCATGGGACGAGGGGTGAGATTCTCAAACATCTAAAGGATGGCTAGTTACTATTATTCTCTGTGCTCCCTCTTCCAGGTTCTATAGCCCACGATCCTTTAGGCAGGTTATGATAGATGTTTTCCCAAGAGTCTTCAGGATGAGATGTGATGAGGTTCCCAGGTGTCTTCGGGATGATATGTGATGTGGTTCCTAGGTTTCTTGGAAATGACATGTGGTTACGGCCGAGGATTGAGTGCCGGCGGGATACTATGAACTTTTTATGGCTAGGTTGCGGCACTAGCTCGAGCTTCATATGGCCAGGTTGCGGCACTAGCTCAGGAAGAGGGGGAAGCATCATAGTGTTAGGCATGAGGGCTTGAGCAGTATTCAGTGGGAAGGTGGTGCGGGGTACCCATACTTTGATAATATTACTATACTACTCTATTGACTTTTGATATTTGGTGAGTGTGTCTTCTAAGGTAGGGTGGATTGATTCCTTTCTAGGCTTTGGTTCCTTTTGTTTTCTCATGCGGCATTAGGATGTCTCCCCACCTATGCACGAGAGCTTTAGGTATTCCTACTGAGTATAATTGTATGCTCACCCTACGTTTACTTTCAGGTTTTCAAGAGGACTTTAGGGATCGTGCGGGACCTTTCTAGTTGGGTGTTGGAGTTTTGATGGTTGCAGTTTTTGATTTCTTTTTTTGGTATCGTACTTTGGAGTTTTTCTTGTACTTTTACTTTTGTTTCAGTATTGTATAAAACATGCATATGGGTTTGGTTTTGGGTTTATTTTCATTTACTTGTTATTTTTTATTTTGGTGTTTGACTCATCCTATTTCCTGACCTTAAATAATAAAAAGGGTAATGCCTACCATATTTGTGAAAACTCATGCCCTTGGTGCTAGTCACCACTCTGGGGCCTACTGGAGGTGGGACTCGGTGGTCATTATCTAACTTTCACCATTGCCAGCTCAGGAGGGGCATCTTTGGTGGGAGGGGGTCGTGACATAAAGGATCACAAAAAGTTTATGTGGGAATTCAGAAGAAAGTGGAAAATATCTAAAAATGGAAATCTTGGATTTTAATATTGATAAAGAATTAATTGTGAGATTTGGGACAAGACTCAGTGTTCCATAAAATCTGTAGTTAAAGAAATAACTTTTGGATGATGCACATAGATCGAGTTTCTCCATTAACCCAGGAAACAAAAATATGTATCGAGATATCCAAGAGTAATATTGGTGGGATATCATGAAGAATAAGATCACATAATATACATCAAAGTGGCTAGTATGTCAGCAAGTGAAGTTTTAAAGGAAAGAGTCTAAGGGGATGATGGAATAATTACCCATATCAACATGGAAATTGGAAAACATCACCATGGACTTTGTCACCAGACTTCCAAAGACATCTAAGGGAAACAATTCTATTTGGGTTATTGTGGATCATCTTACTAAGATTGAAAACTTCATTTTTATTTGAGAGTATTTCTCTCTAGATCAACTGGCATGGATACATCAGAGAAGTGGTAAGGCTACATGAAGTACCACTATTGATTGTGTCTGATTGAGATCCAAGATTCACCTCTATGTTTTGGAAAAGTATCCAGTATGCTCTTAAAAGTGTGCTGAATTTCAGTACAACCTATCATCCCCAAAATGATGTCCAATCTGAGTGAACTATTCAGACACTGGAAGAAATGTTGTTAGCATGTTCTATGGATTTCAAAGGTTTATGGGACTAACATCTTCCTTTGGTTGATTTTTTCTTACAAAAACAACTTCCACTCAAGAATATAAATGGATCACTATGAAGCCCTTTATGGGAAGATGTGCATAACACCAACATGTTGGTATGAAGTTGGGGAATGAAAAATTATAGGTCCTAAAATGTTTGAGGAAATTCTATAGAAGGTTAAAACCATTCAGGAGCACATAAAATCCACTCAGATTCGACAGAAGAGTTATGTCAACAATCATTCATATAACCTAGATTATGATTTTGGAGACATGGCATTCCTTTTCTTATCTAGATGGAAGAGATTAATGAGATATTGGAATAAGGGAAACTTATTCCAAGGTACATCATTCCTTTTGAGATCCTTGATCACATCGGAAGAGTGGCCTATTGACTAGCACTCCACGCAAACCTGTATCAAGTACATGATGTATTCCATGTATCCCTCTTAAGAAAGTACATACTAGACCCATCACATGAACTCAATATAGAGGTGGTATAATTGGTTAATGGCCTTTTTTATGAGTAACAGATGATAATGATCTTAGATCATAGAGAAAAAAGTTCTAAAAAATAAGACAATCCCCCTCATCAAGGTGTTGTGGAGAGACCACATGTTTGAAGAAAAGATGTGGTAAATAGATTAAATGATGAAGTATAGTTTCCCTCATATATTTAATTTGGGAAAAGGAAACATCATGGGTGAAATTTTTGGGGGGAGATTGTAACAACGCATAATTTTATGAATAAATTACCCTTTTTGATTTAATTAAATTTCTTCTAGATAAAGAATACACTTCCACATCTTTGTTTTTATTTTTATTTAAATGAACAATAAGTATAATTACCATTGATAATATATTTGTTAAATAGTAATCACATGACTAGTATACATATAGGGTTTTAACGAATCCTTTTGGCACATACAAATGAAGTTATGGCCAAAACAAGTAGTATCATACCCTATAAAGCCCATTTATCTGAGATTTTGGGTGATATAGCATTTATGGGCTTTTCCCCAGGATATCTCACGATGTTTTAGTACAAAGGAATATTATGAAAATTTTAATGATTTTTTCCATAAAGACAACGCATTCCAAGTTTTAAGATGTGATTTAATATACCTAATTCCCAAATACACTATACTTATTGATATTTTGGGGTTTTATTAATTGTGATATCATGTAATAAATCATGTATTAATGTGTAATAAAGATCAAGGTTTTTATAAATAAGATTGACCATCCTCTTCTTATCTTAATTTCCTTAGAAAACATAATAAATATAATACTATTTCCAATATTAATATAACATGTCACAGTCACCTCATATATAGTAAATATTTAAGAGGCTAATACAATTACCATAATTGTATCCAATACATAAAAGGGGTTATTAATCATACTTTCTATATTACATACATAATCTTCAACCTATCTCACAAGACATGAAAAATTATCCTTCTAAAAAGTATTGCTTTCCTCTTACTTTTATCATTAATTCAGGAATTTTCATTCTCTGCTAGTTATTTTCTCTAGAAGAGAATAATTTTTAAGTAATATTTAATTATATTTATTCTAATACATGATTTATATATATTACACCATAGTTTTTTAATAAATAACCTCCATTTATTATCATCTCCCATTAAATTAAAAATTTCCATGAAACCATTCTCCCTTTAACTATATCCTAATTACATAAATATATTCTCTTGATTCTAAATATATTAATCTACCAATAATGGATTACTAGTTTATATTAAATGTGGAGGGTTCTCACTCATGAGGGTAAATAGGTAGTTCCATGCAGGAAAGGTTAATTTTCATAACCTGAGTTAATTTCCCTAGAATATTAATAATTTTTTTCACTAAAATTAAGTCCCTTATATTTATTATTCATACAATACAAATATTTTCATCATTTATTAGATTAATTTACATTATATCTAGTCATTTACATTATAAAATAAGTTATTTATTAACCTTCCATGCTAAAAATTTATAATGATATATGGATTATATACCATTTTTTCCTAAAATTCAATAATAGACATTTTATAGGACACCTGCCAAACTAATTAAAGAATGATATTTATAATTTTATAAAGGTAAAATCTAGGTTCTATACTGATGTTTCTATAAATTAATTTCATAAGGTTTCTGTTATAATATCTCAAATACCATATTTAATTCCCTTGACTTCATCAACCAAATCTAGTGGTAATTTATTACAATATATGGAATAAATAAGATCACAATACACATGAGACAACAATTTAGTAGTCTCAAGAGACTAGATACATGCATGAACATTACCTTAAAATGGGTATGAGCATTAAGATACATTATCCTTAATTATTTATTCCATTCATATCCATATATCATACATATTAATTCTCATAGCATCATATGAAAATGGAGGAAAAATATAAACGGTTATCTTATATTCTTAGTAAGGTGTAGCATATAGTGAAATCTAATATAGTATAAACATGAAATGAATAATATGGTATAAATATAAATATATAAATCCATATAAGTGATAACTTGGGAATAATATATTCCTATATGGAATAATAATAGAAATAAATAATTATATGTACTACAATAACAAATATCAGAATTAGAGAATGCATAATGTTGGACATCATAATTATTTCATCAAAGCCTCATGCCATGACATCATATACAAATGGACATGAATACACTAAATAGACTAGATAATTTATCTCATGAGACCTACTTAATCATTAAGGGGAAATATATTTTTAGGGCCCACCTATCACATAATAAGTCAAATGCACCCATTATATGAAAAATGATGGGAAACAATACATATCATATTATTCCCTAAGGAACCACATGAAGAATTATGGATATGAAATAAATTTTTATCTATATATAAATCATATATATATATATATATCAATATTTCCTAATAAGTAGAATTATATGGTGTTCTTCATGAATATCTATCAACAAAATTAGAAATTATAGGATATTAAAAATAAAATAGAATGTAACCTTATCAAATGTATAATAATGTTGTAGAATTTTTGGATACATTCATCAAATAAGGAAATCAATAGAAAATGGTTATTGAATAATATATTTTCAAAATAGTATGGGGTGAAATTAATAATAAAAAAATATTTTCTAAAAATATGATTATGTGATTCACATATTTGATATAAAATAGGAGTAAAAGAATTTCTCTGATGAGGAACTTCTTCTTCAGTATACATTGATGGAAAATGTAAGGTTATGCTAAAATTTAGTTTAATATACTTGATACCAGATAGAGGATATACCATAAATATAACCAACCTAATTCCATATAAATATTCCCCCTTATAAATAATATATCCATAATACTACAAATGAATTGAATGGATAGGAATTTTTGATCATGGCAAAGTATAGCATAATACACCTCAAAAGAGAATATCTGTATTACAGAGGTTTATGAAAAAAGTTTAATGTGAATAAAATAGGGTCTCACATGCATAATATATCGCAAGAACTACACTTAATATGATATTATAACAATATTATAATATGAAATTGGTAATTGAAAATGGATTTTAATAGAAAAGGAAATAGTAATATAAAATATAGAAAAATGGATGTTTCCCTCTTGTGATTTTTACCTATAACATCCATTTAGAAACTATATTTATGATCAAATAAAGATATATGGGAGAAAATACATGAGATATATATAAATAGATAATTTGAACTTGTTTTTAAGGGAAATGAGAAAATATAGTGGGTATTTATAAGTATGTTGAGTGGAATCCCATGGAAAAAATAATTGAATATTTTTTTTTCATTATCTAAAGTGATCACTACTCTTTATATTTCCCCTTTACCATCCTTAATGGTTTAATATAATCTCTAGTTCCAAATTAGTCCAATATATTCATTTTGGATAAATTATTTCATGCATTCATATGCAGGATCTCATATTTAACATATTTCACCATTTTTTACCATATCATTCTTTTTAACCAAAAAATACCAATATTTAACACCTAACAAATTCCAAAATTTTGATTCAAAATGTGAAATATATTTTATCAACTCCATCCTCCCAATATGAAAAATTATAATTATAAATAAATATGATACATTTAAAAAAAAATAGAGTATTTTAGTAAGTAACATTTTATCACTCAAATAATTTACACATAAATACTACTTAACCACAAGATACATACCCCTTATTATAAAGGAATAATATATAAGGTTAAGGTGTTAAATGATGGTATGTTCATGGATTGGTTCAACAAATATTTATCTTAATGTGATTTTCACAAAATTTAAATTCTCATGAAGATGGTTTCACTCAATAATCAATCATTGAAGTGTGGCATGATCCTAGTCTAAGAGAGATTCTAGTGATTCTATATCCTTACCAATATCTAATAAATTTACATCAAAAGGTATTTCCTTTTTAGTTGAAACAATTATTTCTCCCATCTGCACCAATTAACTCATTTCATTAACCTTAATAATATACACAAATTATAAAAGTTACTTTATAATAGCTATATAAAAAATGATTTTATTGAAGAAATATAATATAGTGTCTATATAATCTCTTAATTAATATAAATTCATTTCTATGAATCTTCAAAATAATACTTATTATTTTTATTTGTTCAACATTTCAATTACAAGGATGATGTTATTTACTTTTGTATTACACTTGTTATAGTCAGGATCTTTATTAGAAAATATAATCCATGAGATATTTATTTTATATTCACAATGTTTTTAATATATTATCTATTTTTAATAATCAATTACATAGTAAATATAGATTTTTATTTTCACCACATCTTCTTGTAATAAAATATTTCTGTTCATTTCTATAATTTTCCGTAAGTTGCCTTAATGATATTAGGTGGAAGATTCTCTGAGAGGGTGGTAAATCCGGTTATGAAAACTTATTCCAAGTAATCCATTTTACCTCAAAATCTAAATTACCTCAAATATCATTACCTCATAGATATTAGGGTAATGTTTTCTTTTATCTTTTTCGGATGTTGATCTGATTATAACTTCACATGAATTCCCCATTACTGTACATTACCAATAGTTTATTTACCCATATTTAATAGAATATTTTATATAAAATATAGAATCATGTGCACATGGTAAAAATTTATTATTACTACTATACTAGATTACTCCAAGAATCATATACATACAATGTGTTAGTTTACCAATATACACTAATCCCACCAATTAATGGTGGATTTGAGATAGGTAACTCAAAGGCCAGGGGTCACTACAATTTAAAGGTATATGGTTATCCAATTTCCACTCATGGGTCACTACATATAAATTATCCTCGTTATTGATTGATCTTGGAAGAAACAAGTTAGGATAATTTTCTTATTGCACTTAATGTAGGGTGGTGCCTCTATTCATCGCATTTTTTCTTCAATGGATTATTGTGAATATAACCATGAAAATATTTTTATACCATACATAAACATCATTTAAAACCACAATTTTCCCCATTGGAAAATTATTATGTGAGTTTTCATTTCTTATTCACTCCATTCAAACACCTGAGACTAGAATAAATCCCACTTTATTATACCTCAGTAATCCACCTCTTCTTCTTTGGTAGAATCTTTAGAGAGTGAAAAGGTTTTCTTATTATTACACTTATTTAAATCATACCTATTTTTGAAATGCACATATGTATAGAAGAAATACCAATTGAGTTGATCTCTTCAATATCAAAGTGGACTCTAATATTTATAGAGAAAGATAACTCTATAATTTTCACCTTCGAGAATATTTTCTATCTGATTCAAGAGAGATTATCCAAGTTTCCCTTCAAGAATATCTTCATGTTATAGTGATTATTATGGATGAAAGTTTCCACATAATATTCCTAAAATTAAATTAAAAATAATATAAATATCTTATTTAGTTTTTAGTCAATACATTCTCCTTAATTCCCTTAAAGTTATCCTAAATGATAGGTATTTTGATTTTTCTAATTGGATATCATTAGGGCATGAGCATCTTTATACCAACAAAAATTTTAGTTACCTATGAATCATTAGGATAAAATTAATACCTCCTAAGATACCTACATAGTGTTTTATATTCCATTGTGACATCTATTGTGTATATCCTAAAATCCATGGGTCATATATATAAAATATTTCATTGCTATTAATTTGGGATTTTTCTTTGATTTGTACACCACAACATGATTTTATCCTTTTTATTTGGTATTATATACCAAATTTCTTCCTATTATTCACCCATAGTTTGTAAACTCCTATATGGATAGGATACCATCACAACACCATAACAAAAAAAATCCAATCAATTACCTTCACAGTACAATGAACCTCCTCGCGGTGTGATCACTTAGACACAAAATACATTAAGTCCTTAATGGAAAGTATCTCTGTCATTGTCCTTTATTATGGAATAGAAGTCCTCAAATAAATATTTATATCAAAATATGATCCAATTATATTTATGTCATATAAATTCTCTTACAACCATATATCCCACAAAATTATGAGATAATTGACATCCAACTTCTTATCTTTGTTGTGCGGTCGATTTTGGTGTGGTGTGAAAGGTAACTTTACCAAAGGATGAAAAAGGATAAATAATTATAAATATAAATTAAAAATACTAAACACAATATATCTATTACATAATAGTATGTAACTTTTTTATTTTCCTTATTTTACTAGGGTAGTAAATGCCTTTTTCATTTTCTAGGAAATAACCTGCATAGTGCAACCCGGGGTGTTGTAGTGTGGTATATTTCCTATAGAAAAAACCATTACAATAATTTTTTGTATGTTCCAAAAACATATTATGTATATAGATAAGTTGTATTACATTTCCATTTTAAAAATCCAATCACCAGTTGTGATGAAACCTTAGTTTTCATGCTATGGTGTGTTCCAAATACTTCCATAATAATAATTATCAAAATAGATCATTTAGCTTCAAAATAGATTATATACTTTCAATGTGCTTATAAAACATATTTATTTTGGTTACAACACCATAAATACCAAAAAAAAATTAATAATAAATCCAATACAATTCAACCATAACATGTTAACCATAAATATTTCACCTCAAAATATTTTAAAATAAATACAACATAGTCCAATCACCAATAATTAGCAATACTTCCTATGATTAATCCAATGTATAATTATATAAAAACAAGGATTCCTTATACTCATTTATGGATTGGAAAAAAAATTATCAATCATTTTTAAAACATGAAAGACCATCATATCCTCCTTTCTATATTTTTTGTTTTTCTTTTCTTCCTTTGACATAAAATCCAATGTTAAACACTCATTGGAAATTTTACCTATTGTTATGTTCTCATGATGAAATGTTATATGATTTAATGCTCTCCGTTTATTTTTGATTTCAAATACCTCAAGACTCAAATATAAATTCCTCTTGTATGTCTCTTAGTGAAAAAACATTTAATAACTTATTGGGAAGCTACATGTTAGAGTTATGAATAAAAAATTTATACCACTTGTTAAAAGTATTATTGGAGGGCTGAAATTATTCCACTTGTATGTATGTTGAATGAAAAAAATCATACCAATGGAAATCATAATATAACTTTTGTTAATTAGAATTTCTATCAAACCTTCTCCACCTATGTAAAATTTTTCCTTGAATCAAATATGAATAGATTTAACTCCCCATTTTTTCAATACACTATGAGGACTATATATTTTTCATGACTTTATCTATTTCTCAACAACTTGTTAACCAAAATTCCAGATCTTCCTTTAATGTTCTGAAAATTCCCCTAAAATATGGATAAATTTTTAAAAAAAATTAGGGATTTTTATTATTACATTATTAATAATCCATCAGTACAACCTCTAATATCACCATATCATAATATCATGTATGAATCAAGAGATTAATCCAATAACATTAATGGTTACATTGAACTCATTTTCATTAAAAAATTTCAAGATTTCGTATATTTTTCATCTAAAAAGGAACTCCTCCAAATTTTATCCTTTTAGTTTAGAATTATCCAACAAATATACATAAAATTGTTCAGAACTAATTGATAAAACTTGTTAAAAATAGACTTATACACTTTTTTCACCAAGTGTTTTTCCTTGGTGGATGGGGATACCACCTTTTACTCTTTATCTCTAAACTCCCATTGATTTCCTAAAATTAATTTCTAATTATAGAGTTAATATTCATTATGAAATACATCCACTTATAGTATATTTTGATATCTATAAAATATTCAGAAGATATCAAATATAAAACAATAATTTGGACTAAAATAAATAAGTCATACCAACTCCTTTTGGAACTGCTCCTCTTTCAAGGTGACATCTTTCATATTCTCAGGACATCTATTTCTTATATGAGGATAAGTAATTTTTTAAATATTTTTTGATAACTCCAATATAATTTCATTGATATATATATATATGAGATATTATTTAACTCAAGAATCACTAATTTTTGGAAAGCATATTTTGATCCATAATTTCATAGTTTCATGTACAAAGAAATAGTTAATTCGACTTGTTAATGTATTGATATATGATCATGGAATGTACACATGAATGTTAATTCATACACCAATCTATCCTTTCACATATTTAAAGTGTAATTACATGTTTTTATTAATGTTTTAGATCATATTATTTTTGGTTTTATTCCTTAGTTTTGACCAACTATGAATGCCTAAAAAGGTTTTTGAGGAAACATAGGTGTTAGGGGAATGTTCAAAGCTCAAACCCATAATTGGTGGATGAAACAGCTGATCCACCTAGTTATTAGAAACCATGAAGCCCAAACCACATGGTTTTATTAAACCTTGTTTGGTTTTTAGTCCACAATATAGGGTTGTGCAGTTTTCCCTAACAATGTGACCCATGCTGCAAGAATGTGAAAAAAATGATATAGTTTTTAATAGAGGAAAATGGAATGGTTTGTGAATGGTTTCTCAAACTCTTTGCCTGATCCATGTGAGACCCCACTATTTATAGAAATCCAATCATTATTTCCACATGGTTTGGCCAATCAATAACCCTTTTAATAATGGAAAAATTTACCATTTTCTCTTTAAAATCATTTTAACATAAATCGACCATTTCCTTTTTCCATCTAGTGGATATCTCCCTTCTGTTTCCTCTCAATGAGTATTCCTCATGACTCCACATCTAGGTTTATAAATATTTTCTCCATCCATCCTCAGAATCATGATATGTTCATCCCTTTATATTCCTCTCAACAAGCACTATATTCCCCTTATACCTTTCACCGTTTTTCTGTCTATTGACAATGATATTTTGGTGTGACCTCTTATGACTAATTTTTAATTTTTTTTTATTATCTAATTTTATTCAGATCAAGTACAATGTATGGATAATTTTTTACAAGAAATATACTACATTAATAAGGTATGTTCTCTATGAATTATCACTAAAATTATATTAATTTATAAATTTTTTCTATTGTGTGAACACCGGTTTCACTAGGTGTTTCCCTTTAAAATTCATCTTCATAAAATTAAAATGAAAAAATTTTAATCCAAATACCTATTGAAACTTCTTGATACCATTGTAGGTTGATACCTCAAGGTTAACAACCTCAAGTTGTGTGTGTTCTTTGTTATTTCATTAGTGAACTAAATTTTGATTACCTGATACATCATTCGGGTGTGTTGACTTGACCAAAGATGAGGTAAGTGTTTCTTCATAATTTATAAATATTTAAGTAATTTTTATGTAAATTATATATGTATATATATTTCACTTGTCCCTATAGCATTTAATTGTATTGATGTTGGTACCATGTCCTTCATTCACCTTTTAATGTTTAATGGTATGTAATGTAATACACCTATTAAATGATTCAATGGTATGAGTATTACATGTGATATAGTTATATATGTATATATATGAAATTTAAATGTTACCCACTAATTTTGGAGCTTTTTATTCTTTATAAGAATGGTTAGACTTGAGTTTGATTTGTATTATTAAGGGAATGCCTTGATCACTAAGAGGACACCATTCTAATTCATTGAGTTGATTATTGTGGGAGATACCGACCATGGAATTAGGTAATTGTCTTGTTACATGAATTCATCATTGATGCACCAATGATACACCTGATATCTTTTCCTGATATTATAATTCCTTGGATAGACTCCTTGGATTCATCTTGATGTCGTCAGAAACATGATTCTATGGATTCACCCCATCAGTACTAGTCATTCTTAGCCCGAAATTATAATGGATGACCTCTATGGACCCAGTTATAATATTTTATAGTTGAATACCTTGGGTATTACCTTATTATTACACATAATCTCTTATTACCAGAATACATGAATTACAACTATGACTAGGATTGGCCCATGAGGTCAAGGATTCCTTGGTTAAACCTCAGATCCTCTATTATTAATTTTTCATTTTACAATACTTATGATACCTTTTATATATTAACTAATTATTATAAATTAAATCATAATTAAATAAATGATCACATGTTAAAAGATTATTCCCATTGAGGCTGAATCATGTATGGGTTATTTATCATATCACTACTTTACTTTTATATATATGCACATTGTTTCAGGTTATATTCCCAGAATAGATTGTATATACACCATTGGTGGTGTCCTATTAATACTTATCTCTCACATTATCTGGACAGTCATCGGTACCTATGAATATTATATGATTTTAGCTTTAGACAAGGGGAATCATCCCCCTATGGAAACATAACTTCATTTCCTTAGGATAAGATCTTGGTAAGAGATGACCAACCCAGTTCTCATGATGCTTTGATAGATTTCATCCTTTTGATATTGTTATATATCAAGTGTTTTTTTTTGTCTTAATGATACAATGTATGCTTGTCTTCATTTAGTAGAGATGTGAAATTTCATAATTTTTCATATAATATAGTTTACAGTGTTTAAGTTGATTATTTTTTGCATGGAGTTTTATACTTGATTCCACTTTCTTATCCATTATTATTATAATTTTGTTGTTATTCATATAGTATCTCTATTATGATCCAATACGACAAGATATAATAGTATCCACACTATTGAACCCTAGGTCCTCAATGCTAGTCTCCATCCTATATTATTTGGTGAGTCATGCTTCAATCCATGTGTCCAGCCATATTTGGCTACTCAGGAGTGAGACATGTTTGTGACGTCACAAAGTGGAATTAAAGAGTTTTCTTTTCTTGTATTATTTTTTTGGGAAATTAGATATATAATTATGAACATGTTCTAACTTGGTCATAATCCATGTGTAGGAGTAGCTAATCCACATTTAGGGTAAACACCATGTTTCTTGGGAATGGGGAATTTTTGTTTTATATTTCACCTATTACGTTTAACATATTTTCATTATTGGGTGATGCACAAAAATTGTGGTATTTTTATATTTCATTGGATATTTTACCATGTCCAGTATGAAAATGATAATTATTTTCATGCATTATTATAGGAAACTAGGATTCACATTCCATGAATACACCATGTCATATAGCTGCGTTTGATTGGTTGCATTTCATTTTTTGCATGTGATTGTTGAGTGGGCTTTGGTTGTGATATATGAATGTGCCACTAACCACTTTTCTAGAGAATATAAATTGTTTGTTTATAGTGTCAACATTATCCTAAATTTTGTTTTCAAGTATAGATAAATTATGGAATATTAAATATCCAATTTTTACCCAGGTAATCTCTGTAACCCTGGTCAGGTGAGCTGGAATTTGGATGCAATTACATGACTACCAATTTTAATTTTTTAGGTGTATGGGACCTTATAAATTGGAAGGGGTAATTAATCTAATTGAACCATCATATTACAAACATCACATTTTGAGATAAAATGTAAGGGTGAACTGGTTATATTTAAATAGGTTGAAAATTCAATTTATAAATTGCATGGGAATTTATAAAATGGGAATAAAAAACCATTTAATTGAAGCTTTCATTTTTTATATACACACATATTAATATAATATGTTAATTCTAGATTAAAATGAAATTTTTACCAGTAAATAGAGTGGAAAAGTGAAATTTAAAGATTGTTTTCTTCTTTGAATTTAAAATTGACCCTCCATATACAGTAACCCCTTAAAATAAAAACATGAAAACTTATTAATACCCCAGCCTTATAAGAGGGTAGTAGAGGTAGTATGTTGGGTATTGAACGCTTTTTTGTTCTACTTTTAGTCATGATTCTATTTACATTGGAATCTTGTTCTGAGGCTTGTGATTGTAATTTTAGTGCTATTCCACCATGATGTGCTCAAGTCATGTGCCAAGAGGGTGGTGATGAGAATGCTCTAGAGGTGGTGGGCCCTAAGACACTAGTGTTAGCTCTAGTAGTTCAAGTTGATGAACCACCTGATATTCCAGAACTGAACACTGAAGGTCAATATCAAGATTGCTTTCTAGGCATGATGCAGTATATGCAGGGTGCTCCAAGACCTTCACCTATGATGTCTGAGCTTACTCAAGAGTTCTAGAAGTAGTATCCTCCCATATTTTTAGGGGATGGTGGTCCTAAGTCTTCAAATATATATATATAATCCATTCTATATTTCTTAAATAATCTAGAGATTACTCCAAATAGGAGGTTCATTCTTTCCACGTAATGTTTTTCATGATTCTACTAAGTGTTGGTGGGATGTGATTAACCAGAATGGTCATCATCAGGGAATAGTCTACATAGGGTTCCAGATAGCCTTCAATGATTAATTTTCCCCTCAAACTTTATGATCTAATCAAGATAGATATTTCAAGAACCTATAGTATGGTTCTATGAATTTAATAGTATATTCATCATGTTTTATCGAGATTCAATGATTCACATTGATCCTTGTCCGTGATGAGTTTTCATGAGTGAGACACTTTGAGGATGGTCTTATGTATGACATCCTATCTCTGGTGAATGTATTTTTCTTATCTACATTTTCTAATATTCTTAATTAATCTCATATCACCAAGTACAACTTGAGAGAAGTTGAAAGTACTAGGCACATAGGATTAGTGCCAAGATAAGGCAGCAGTTCTTCCAACTACAGGAAGCATAGATTTGAGGTTTCTCGTCAAATGAGTAGAAGCCACTGTATCTGCACTGGTATCTATGTAGTATTCCATTAGTGTGGATGGTAGAGGCATGTGAGGCCACAGTGCGATAAATACCCATTGTAGTGTTGTGCATGCGGCTAGATAGGTCATATTTAGAGGTTCTTATGAACTCTTACATATGTCTCCAATGGAAGAGGACCTGCACTCGATCTGCCTTTAGGAGAAGGATTTGTGACTCTATCTAGGTACGAAGATAGAGTAGCACTATTAGAGTTGGATGAGGAGGGGTTCATTGAAGGGTTATCTTGACTTCGGATTTTTAGTGCTAGTAGAGTGGACCTGCTCATGGTTGTCATGTCGTAGCTCAAGGTCGTGGGTTAGGGAAGTTGTGTGAATTGTAGCATATAACTATGAAAAGTATAGAACCATATACTATACAAGGTATTATTCTGTTATCCTCTACTATTGTATATACATTATTCAATAAATGTTATTTTCAAACCATTATCTTAATATAGATCATGGAATGTCTTGGGATTTGAATATAGTAATTTTTTGAGGTAATGGCCCTGAACATACCATTGGGTGCACAATTAGAGGGTATATTCCAATGTAAGGACTTTCCCCCTGAGGTGGGAAGTTATTTTTTCTCATGGGTCTTATTTTTACTTAGAATGAATGGATTCCATGTATTTCTTGTCATGGACTATTTGGCCCCTTATCACACCTATGTGGACTAATATTACAACATGGAATCATTTACATCACCAAAGGGTGGTAGTTATGTAACTAAGGGTGAATGTGATATCCATGATTGTAGAGTCATACCAGATTGTTTTGGGTTGGGAGAAGTGGAATCCCAGATTTATAAATTTTTCTTCGATGATTGAATAGTGCTTCAAATAGATTCTCATCTAGTGGTTGATCATTTTGGTGATGTTTTATTGGAAAAAAATTCTATACTACCTCCAAAGGGAGTGGTATATTTTATGATTGATCTCATTCTAGGAACATATCTAACATTTAATCCTCCATTTAGGATGGAACCTAAAAATCTATAGTGTGTAGTGTACCCAAAAATCTCTAAGATCTATCAGGATATACACCATTAATATTAGTGTCCTGGGATGAAATGTCGGATAATGGGTCTTATCACTAGTTGTTCCACCTGTCAGAGGATGAAGGTGCAACACCAGTAGCCCATTGTCTTTTTATAACCATTACTAGTCCTGAAATAGAAATTGAATACTGTTTTGATTGATTTAGTGACTAGTTTACTGAGGTTTCCTAGAGGTAGTGATACTTTTTGAGTTCTTTTGGATTGACTAGTAAAGGTACCCACATCATTCCCATCTGTTAGACTTTCTTGGTTGATGATCCAAGAAGACTATATGTCTATGAAATTATACGCCTACACAGGTTCCCTAGTTATATCCTTTTAATTTGGTATTATCATTTGACATTGAGGTTCTAGAAAGGTCTACATAAATATTTGGGTACACAGGTGCTTCTGAGAACATCTTTTCACCCTCATATTAATGGCCATTCGGAACGGACTATACATGTGTTGGTGGACATGCTATGAGAATGAATCCTTTATTTTGGTGGTTATTGGGAGAAAAAAAATCCCCCTTATCAATTTTTCATATAACAATAGATTTCCAGAAACAATTAAGAAGGATACTTATGAGGCCTTATATGGTAGGATATTTCATTCATCTCTATACTAGCTAGAGGCAGGGGAGGTAGTGCTACTAAGTCCTCATCTCATGTTGTAGAATTTGGATAATTTTCACTTAATCACAAATTGGATGTCTAATACTTAGTATGGGAGGAAATGTTTTGTCAAGCGTGGTCGAATACCTCTGGAGTTTGACAGTGAGGATCATGTTTTCTTGCGGGTATCATCCAGACTTTAGAGTAGATGAATATGAAGGCAAGGAAAGATTTAGTCTCATTTTTTTTGGGTCATTTGAGATCCTAGAGAGATTAATGTCTTTATCTTATCAGTTTTTTAACATATAAGTATCATGACATGCATAATATCTTCCACATTTCATATATTCACCATTATCATGTCATCATATCTCATAATTCTGATCTCAAGGATGTTGAATTAGATGTCAATGCCACTTTTGAGGAGAATTCCATACGCCTCATTTATTGGAGCATGAAGGCTCTATTAGGATGGTCTGTCCCATTGGTATGGGTTCTATTGTAGTATATATGTGTATAAGATGAAACATGGTAGTGGGAGGTTGACATACATGCTATGTGGATGGAGTTATTCTCAGTTGAATGTTTACCACCTTTGGAAGGGAAACTTAGGGATTAGTTCCTGTAAGGGGGGAATACTATAAGAGCCATGGTTTTCTTTGAGGTACATATCCTTATTTTCTGTTAAATTCCTTAGTTTTAAACTAATATAAATTCCTAATAAGTTTATGAAGGAAATGAGGGTGTCTATGGATTTTTGAGATCTAGGAATCCTGAGTAGTGGAAGAAAACACTAGGATTCACGGTTAGCAGAAACTCTGTATCTCGATCCAATTGGTTTGATGAAACTATTTGGGGTGTTTAGTACATAGTAGAGTGTTTCATGGTTTTCCCTAAACATGTGATACATGCCGCACTACTGTGATAAAATACTATAGTTTTTAATAGTGGAAAATGGAACAGTTCTTCTATGGTTTTCAAACCATGTGCATGAACTATGCAAGCCCCCTCCCTAGATAGTAATCCAGGATTAGTTGACTCATGGTTTGGCCAAGTGTGCATCCAAACCATTATCCCTTTAAATATTGGGTAAATTTACCATTTTTCACTTAATTAGACTTATAATATTTAATTGAATTGAAATTGGTTGAATATCCTTAATTCACCATGTCATGTTTAATGAAAGGTAATGGAATGAACCTATTAAATGATTAAATGGAAGGAGTATTAAATATCCTATGATTGCCTATATTTATTAATTAAATATAAAACATTCCTAATAATTTTAGACCATTTAAATATTTATAGGAAATCTCATACTTAAGTTCACCTTGGATTCCTTGGGGAATTCCTTGAGCACTAAGAGGAAATCGTTCCAATTCATTGAGCTGATTTTCATGGGAGATACCAACCATGGGATTAGGTTTTTTCATTTTTATGTGAATGACTTTGTGATGTATCAATGATTAACTTGACCTATTCTCAAGATATTATAACACCTTTGATACAATCCTTGGATACATATTGATGTCTTTTATCATTAATCACAATGAATTCATCCCATTAGGATTAGAAATTATTAGCCTGAGATTACTATGGATGAGATACATGGATTTAGCTAAACTCTTTTACAATGGAGTGCTTTGAGTGTACCCCTTTATTACAATCATACCCTTATTTCCATACTACATGAATTATCACTATGAGTAGGCTCATCCCCTAAGGTAAAGGATGCCTTAGTTATACCATGGATCCTCTATTATTACCTTTTCCTATTATAGTGTTGTTGATACCTTTTATATATGCATTCCTTATTATAAATGAATCATAAACAATTAAATGATCACATTTTCGTATAAAATTATATCTGAGGCTAATAAAGGTGTGGGTTATTTATTTTAGCACTACATTTCTAGTATATATACTTGCACACTATTTCAGTTTAAATTAAAAAAACTATATTTTATAGACACCATTGGTGGTGGCCTACTAAGATTTCTCTCACACACTATATAGACCATCATTTGCACCCGAGAAGATTATGCAATAAAAGGTGTGAACAAGGGGAAGAATCACACTTTGGACACCTTACTTTCTTCCTTTATGAAGAGAGATTTGTAGAATGTTATCAGAACGATGATCTAGATTCTATGAGAGATTTTTCACTTTTTGATACATTTATATATATTTTATTTTAATATATTCATACTTCTATGTTTTTATGTTTTTCTTTTGTAGATAAATGACATTAAATCATTTTGTATATGATAAAGTTTACAGTATTTGAGTTGATTATTTATTGCATTGAGTTTTATAATTTCTTCCACTTTCATATCCATTATTATTATTCTTCTATTTTTATCCATTAGTTATCTCTGTTGTGATTTAATCTGACTAGAGGGAATAGTATTCCCATTGTCACGCCATATTCCCCCACTACTATTTAGAAAACTCTAGCATATGGGGAGGCGCGCTTGAGTTCATGTGGAAAGCTGAGTTCAACAACTCGTGAGTGTGTCGAATCTAGGATGCCACATAAAGTTTGAGACCAATTATGATACCACATTTCATTAAAAACTAGTTTTTAGGATAATTTTTTCTATGAAACATTTTGACATAAATTTAACATCAACAAGATAAAACTTATATAGTACCCAATATTCAATTCGAACTTCAAATCATTCAATGATTTCAATTTCAATTTTTAATGAAATTTTTTTATGGATCATTTATACCAAAAAACCTAAATCACTTCAAAAATAGTTTTATCATTTTAAATACTTAGGTTGATTGGGATTTTTTTCTTTCCTCAAGTTATAGAATATGGTGAGTCATTGTGGACCACTATTTCCCTTTGTTTTTTATTTTGGAGTCTATTTTGATATAAAAATAATTTTTGACAGAAGCAAACTTTTTTACCTTCTTAGGCTTGTTCTATTCTTTATAGACAAAATCACTAACTACTTCCACAAGGGAACTCACACTATAAATCTTCTTATAACACATAACATTTTAACATTTCCTTTCCAAACATTATTTTGGATTTTTCCATTCAAGAGTTGTTATATTTTTTAATATATTCCTTTCCTTGGGATACTCCCTTCACATGATCTCTTCATTTTTTTGCAGCATTTGAACTCCTTTATTATTTTAAAATCATTTTATTGTATTTATAATAGAATTTAAATTCTAATAAATATTTATAACTCCTCAAAATTCATTCAATATGGATATCTTCTATACACAATCCCCAAAATCAGTTCTTCATGGGAACTTATTTTTTATTGAATGTATGTTACTTTCCTCCATTAATTAAAGTTTAAATCCTCCAAAAATATAATTTAAATACTCTATTATTTTTGTATGGATTTTTGAATTAATCCCCATACCCTTTTTGACATGATTGTTGATATTGTTTTGAAACCTTTCTATCAACTTCATAGCATGATATATATTCTAATTCTTTATGAAAAAAGATAAAAATATGTTTGGGGATTCTATAATAAAAACACATATATCCATACCTTATTGTACATACCATTTAGATATCCTTACCTTTTTAGTGACCCTATTAAATGGATTTAAAAATAGCCACAAACATCCCTTTTCCTAGTAAAGATCAAATGTTTCTTCTTTCTTAATTCGGAGGACTCCAATCCTAGCTCGGAAAAATTATTCCCAGGGAACAGGGTCTTTAGGATATCATTATTATTTCATGATTTCATTTGGATAAATTATATTTATTATTAATTTCACTATCATAAACTATGGGATAACTGAATAATAAGTGTAATCCATCATTTAGTTTGGGATACCCTTAGTATCTAATTTATTCAACTACTCTTTGGACATGATTAACTCCTCTTCCAATTACCAGATATTTTTTCACCATCTTTCAACCTAAGAATAAATTTATTCCTTAAGGTTATACCAACTAGAAATATAAACTTCAAGGCATAGGAATATTTATACATCGTTTCAATTTTCTCCTTCATATTTATGTTCATTTGATTAATGTAGTATTTAAGGAATACCTTTTCGCATTATAGCCTTTTTTTCTCCTCAGATAGTTCTATCAAGTGGGTAGAAAATTAATATTTGTTTCCCTAGAAATTCTAAACTCTATTTATACAAAGCTCTAACATCATTAGATTTTAAAAGCAGAACATTATTGTTGATGTCAAATTTGACATGCAACACTAAAATTAAATGGCCAATGAAATAATATAATTTTTAATATGATCATTATAACCTAGTAAATAAATTGGAATGTATGAATATAATTAACTACTTTATGATATATATATCTCTGTGTGTGTGTAATATTCCTAAAAAATATAATTTTATTAATAATTTTTTTTAAATAATCAATCAATTTTTAGTAGAATTATTTTATTCATCCAAAATATACAACACTAGATATTATAGTATTTGTGATAGGGAAATTGTGACGAGCAATTTCCCCATCGTAAATAGTTTCTGGAAAAAAACTAATTTTAACAGATGAATTATTCTATCACAAAAAATTATTTATTTATGATAGAGTAATTCATCTATCAAAAATTTTATTGGTGGGACTTCCTACCATTTGTGTGAAACGCAGTAGCCATGGGAATTTATGAAGGACTCCTACTTCCATAGCAAATGCCCATCGACTCTAAAATATTTGAGATGAATTTATTCCATCACAAGTAGTTTATTGAAAAAATATAATTTAATTTAACCCCCACCCCCTTTATTCTTCCTCTTCGCTCCCTATCCTACTCCTGAACCGCCGTGATGCATGCACCACACCCGGGTCACCCTACTCTGGCGTACATAGTTGTATGTGATTTTTTACATATCTGACTTCAAATAACCATGGTACGAGTCCTATTTTTTTTAATTTTCATTATTTTTGGTTTTAATTCATTTTATTAAATGATTTTTTGTTGGAATCCCTAGGTTTAACAATTTTTCAGAGTTTCATGATTTACTTGGTATTTGGGATTTTTTAAAATTTATTATTCCCTATTTTCATGTTAATTGGGTCTAAATGATTTATTTCCATTGTTTTTTAGTTATTTTTCTAATTTTTTAATTTTGGTATTTGTATGTGTCTGTGGGTAAATATTAACATATGAATATATATCTGTGTGCGTGTGTGTGTTTTAAAAAAACTTCTATTTTATATATATATGTATATATGTATGTATGTTTTTATTTATGTTTATATCTATGTATATATACATTTGATATGTATATTAGTTTAAAAAAAATTCAATATAATTTTTTTTTATATTAATTAAGAAATATTTTCATGTAAATATATATAAATAATACCTTTTGAATATGCATATGTAAACATTTAAAAAAACATGTAAGGTTCTTAATATATATATATATATATTTCAATATATATACATGTATGCATATTAATGTGTAAATATATATGATCTTTTAAAAAACATGTAATCGTTTGTATATATCTATACACACACAAACATATATAAACATTTTACAAAAACATATAAAGTATATATATATATATATATATTCTTGTGTGTGTGTGTATTGATTTGATATGTATATATTTTTTAAAATAACTTGTAAAAATATCTTTGATTATGAAATTGTGTAATATATATAAATATCTATATTAATGTATTAATATTTATATGTAAACGTTTTCAAAAATATGTATGGGTTGTTATATATATATATATATATATATATTTGATAGGTATATTTGTTTAAAAAAGAGTAATAATATATTTGATGTATTTATATTAATTATAAAATCATGATATACATATATATAGTAATTATTAAAAATGTAATAATAATTTAAATACATAATAATATCAATTAAATAATTTACAATAACTAATAATTATTTAGTCAATATTATTAACAAATATTAAATATTAGTGTTAAATATAAAATATTTTTAATAATTTTAAAAATTGAAGAAATTACGAAGATTTGTAAGCATTTTTAAATGAAAAAAATATGAAATACTAGTAATTGTTAAAAAATTTAAAAATTTATTATAAATTCAGTTATAAATAATAAATAATTAATATTAATTAACAAATAATTATATCGAATAGTAAAAATTAATAAAAAATTTGTAATTTTAATGCTCCAACCCTAGTCGCTCGGAGCCAGTGCATTATTTTATTACATTGACATGATTACAAGGAAGATGCATCTTGAAGGACCAATCAATTTAGCAGTCTTGGAAGACTATATTACATTTATGATACCCATCATACATAAGGAAAAGGAAATAAACCATGATATAATATAAAATAATCTACATACATGAAATCTTATTCAATGTTTTCTTCTTTATAACCTAAGGAAAATAAACATAAGAAAGTGGTGATCTCAGATTCTCAGTAAGGGGAAGAAATGTCATAAACAAAAATATTATTCATGGTGCATAACTAAAACACATGCCTCTAAATAATAAACATGAGTATAACCTAGAAGATATAAGAGCTGAATAAATAATTCCACAATAAAATATAAACATGGGTAATATACTAGTAGAATAACCATATAAACTATCAATTAATAGATTCAAAATGAGGTAAATGTATATTCCACACATTCTGAAACATACCGTCAAGGCCTCGGCCAAAAAATAAAAAAAATTAAGGCCTCGGCCAAAACCATATCTAAAAATGGGCAAGGCCTCAACCATGTCCATATCTGTTTGTATCATGAGACATACCGATGCATCAAGAGGATATAGAAGGCCCCACCCATCACTTTCTAAGTTCAATGAATTCCTCATATTAATTGTTTTATACATAAACATCATATACAGATGCAATGTAAATAACTTTCCCCAATTTGTAAACATAATTATTAACCATTCAGAGTAATATGGTGAATGGTATCAAAATAAAAAATCCATTGTCAAAATAATCAGAAACCATTCGATAACATATTATAGATGATATCAGAAGAGATAAAACTCAATTAAGTATAATATTCAATAAAGTATATTGACAAATATGAAGATACTTTTTAAATGAGACCATTGAAAAAATCTTGATGAAATAATCCTTAAACATTCCAATGTGTCTCATTCCACTTTGAAACATTCAAATAATAATCCCATATAATATCATCATTATAAAAATAATCCTGATATGATTTACCAAATGGTATTAAATACAAAAAATTCAAGTAATATGTGGTGAACAAGGCATATATCTCATAGAAGTTAAAGTGAGATGAGAAAAATCCTTTTTACTTTTGAAAGAATAAATCTTTTATAAAATCATTTGTATTCTTTATAAAATCAGATTGTAAACATGTATATACTAGAAAAGAAAAGGTAAGGAAATTGAAATTATATTTGGGGCATAAATTTTTTGCCACTAAATTGAAATCATATAGAAAGATATTTTTAAAGAATATTTCAAAATTAAACATTTTAGCGTGGTTTAAGGAAAATCTTAAAGAGATTTTAAAGTTTAAGGGAATTTTTGTTTTCATAAAACCGGAAATGAACCAAGATAGTTTTTCATGAAAATTTTTTATTTTGAAATAATAATTATGGCTTAAAATAGAATATATAGTGCACTTGAAAATGCTTAAGAATTCAAGAAGTTCCCTTGAATCTGTCTTGTATTTCAGAAGGATTTTTGAAGGATCCTTTTAAAACATGTTACTAACAATAAAAGAAATAAGTATTATGATTGGTACCCATATATAGAACAATAACATTGAATTTTTGAGGATTTTATAAGAATAAATAAAATTTCAATGAGTTAATTAGAGAATTAGAGTAACCTGAAAGAAAATGGGTGTTCGGGTAGAAATATCTTACCACTTTGTAATCAATCGAATCAATTTCCCCTAAAATAATAATAATAAAATGATAAATTTAATACCCTAAAAATAAAGATAATCATGATATGATATGTAACGCCCCGACCACAGCTACCCAGAGTCGGTGCATTACTTCGTAACATTGGCATGATCACAAGAAAGATCAAATCTCGAAAGACCGATTGGTTTAGTAGCCTTGGAAACACTAGATATATTCATAAGTTTTACATTACATCATAAAATCAAAAACTACTACAACAACATAATGTTTCCACAGTCCACACTACAATCCCCTCATAATATCCCTGCAGGTCATTCATAACTTACATCTTCACTTCCTGGGAAAAATAAAACATAGAAAAGGGGTGAGCTCAAATGCTCAGTAAGGATAAATATAGCGGAAACTTTCATCAATAAGAATAAACATTTAAGGCAATGTATAACTAAAACAAAAGCCTTTTAAACATGAACTTTCAACATGGTATGGCATAAATAAAATGAAATAATGCCATTTACTTATTCACATGGATATTCCACTAATCGAATAATCACATGCAAAAATAAATAACCACTTTCATAATGTTGGAATGCATAATGCCAGACTATCATAACCACATAGCCAAGGCCTCGTGCCAAGACTACAAATAAGATTTTGTCAAGGCCTTGTGCCAAGACACTAGTTGGTCTCATGAGACCTACCGATGCATCGAGGAGCTATAGCGGGCTCCACCCGTCACTTATTAAGTCCAATGCATTCCCATATGAAAAGGTTTAAACATAACATAAACATTCGTATTAAAACTAGCATACGAAATGTCAATACTTTCACAATAAACTATGAATGGTATAAAAATAGCACATCCACAGTCAAACATATCACAAAACCTTCAATACAATATAGAAGTTTTGTATCATAATAAATCAACTTCAAATAATCTTAAAATCCATCAAAGGATGTTGACATAGATGAAATCAAAATTCTTTTTAAAGAAATATCTCCTTTTATTTTGAAATCATTTAAGATCCATATAAAATAAAACATTTTCTTTGAAAATATTCTTATAAGCTTGTAAGGAAAGCTTTTAAGATTTTATAACGGCGTAAAATAACCGCACCCGCCGTATAAGTTAAAAAAACATTATTACCTCAATTCTGTCGAAAAGGTTAAAAAGGACCTTGTTTTGAAAACGACGGAAAGATTCCTTTATAAACCTCTTATAAAAAGTCAAAAAAAGGTATAAATGACTTTAACCCATATTCTTGTAAATAGTAAAAATGTTTTGAAATACATTTTTAAGAAACATGGATGTGGATGATAAAGAGATCCCAGTAGATTATTACATATAAACAACCTCAGATAATGAAGAGATTGTGAAATAACCCTTACCTTGTACTTTTCCTTGGTTGGGGTAGGTTAACCTCCTGTATAATGGTGAAATAGTTGTTATTAAATTATACAAGAATCATATATATTAATATGATATCATATATGATCTTTTAACATTGATTTGTTAATAATATCTTAGAATTATCGTCGTTTCGGGAGTTAACTTACTCATTTTCTTTTATATGTTTTGTTACATAAGCCATGGTTGTTGTATCTTATTCATATCCAGAATGATATACAGTCCTTAAACATCATTTTTAAATCATCAAATGATAATTATACTTGAATGGATACGATGGAGAATGAATCTCATCGCGTTCGTGGAGACGGTAGTCCGTACGTACGCACGAGCGACAATATCATTTTTTTGATATTAAAATAATATATAAATGGATGGTATATCATATATACAGAATCATTAACATGTTATATTTATTATTTACATGAGTTACACATCATTATTATACCCATCCAAATAATATTATATTGAATAACAATTACACCACGACGTGGAGACGGTAAGCCGTACGTACGCACGTATGGTGACATGTTATTCAAAGGGTGGATAGAATACTGAATATGATTGTACCATATTTATAATAACATCACAGTATATGTGAGATACTGGAGTTATTATTTCAGAATGGTAAGAACAAAGGAAGAAGAAGTGGAAGAAGAAATGAACTTAGAAAAGGGTGGTGAAATCATTACCTCTTCTTCGGGTTCTTCCTTTTGATTTGATCAAAAGGGCTCCTTAGGTTGGCTTTCTGATCAAACTAAGGCCTCTAGGTTGTATTGAGGGATGTTGGGAGAGTATTTGGGCAGAGTTTGGCCGAACCAAAAGGCTTTAGAGGTGTGAAGAAATGAGAAGGAGCAGTGCCCTTTTATAAGAGGGGTGAGGGGCACCTTTGGAAAAGCTAGAAATATTAATTTATAATAAATTCATATTCGGTTTCTAAAGGCTCCAAAGTTGACTATTCAAAGTATGAGGTGGGGATAGGTCGAAAACAACTCATCCAATAGAATTTAGACAGGTTTGGGTACTTATATTAACCTTATCTTTAAGTATTAACTCTAAGTTAATTAGTTTCACTTTTACAATGTCTCTTTGTATTTTTATATAATATGGTTAATAAACTTACTATATACATCCAAGGGACCCCCAAGTGGTCCATTAATGAGGAACCTATCATAATATAAGTCTCTTGGCCGAACCTTAGATTTTTAGGAATTTAATATCAATTAATAATATAATATTTGTTTTAAAGAACTCTTTTATGTCAATTTTGACACTATTCAATAGTTGATTTTTGTGAAACTCCTAACAGATTGATTACTTCGAACAAAGTCAATTAAATCAATCCTAATATATCATATTATCATAGAAAATTAGTTTAATTCATTAAAAGTTTCATATTATAATTATTTGGGTATTTATAAGATCAATTATTTTTATTTTTCACTATTTTAGTAATTACTACATCATCATTGTGTCATAAATAAAATAAATTATTTAATGTCTAAAAATTATAAGTAAACTATCATTATGTAGGACACCTTTTTATCTTTCTAATGAATATTTATAATCGAAAATCCAACATGTATAACCCTATGTAAAAATTGTTCTTCTAAAAGATGTAAGCTTATGCCATTTTTATTTTTATTTTAACTTTATTAATATAAAGTGTCCCTACCACATACAAGTGGCTCCAAGGGGTCCCCAAATTGACCCAGGGATGCCCATGGTCGGGTATGTGTCCACCAATAAGGTTAGGACACGTTTTAGGGTAATTTTGTATTATTATAATATTATTTTTTAACCCTTATTTACCGGATTTACCCTTTAACCATGGTAAATAAAATATTTACCACAGTAACTATTCAAAATGTCTAAAAATAAAAGTTACCTATTTACACAATTTGAACATCCTGATTCCAAATATGGAATCCATTTTCCTAAATTCAAAACACAGAAGTGGCAGAAATTAATTTAAAATTAATTCCCGCTGTTAAAACAAAAAGCGTGTTTTTAAGAGATAATAACTATCAAAAGATTGACACTTGTTTATGTTCGGTTTAATTGTAAAATTATGTCCAATGACCAAAATTATATTAAATGGTAAAAATATATTCTAAATATACTTTAAAACCACTCAAATTCATAATTTATCACTAGTAATTAATTTGATTAAAAGAGTTGTTTTTAATTAAAATTTAGTAATTTTCACTATTCATCAAAATATGAAAGTTATCCGAAATGTACCAAAATCTCACCCTAGGCTAAATTCGATATTCTGAATCCAAAAATGAAGTCCATTTTCAAATATAAAATATATATAATTTCAAAAAGTAGGTATTACTATTCATAACGGCTAGTTTGATTAGTTATGGTGTGTTAGAACTCGGTGTTGCGTACAACACACGCTATCACATTATTCAAAGAGAAGCGTACCATAGAAGCTTGGGGTGTTACATTCTCCCCTCCTTCAAATAATTGCGTCCTCGCAATTTCTAGGGTATTACTGCATAAAAAGACTCGGGTGGTTCTTCATCATAAGTTCCTCGGGTTCCCACGTTGCCTCTTCCATCTTATGATTTCTCCACAAAACTTTTACCAGACGCGTCGTCCGGTTTCTCAGTACTTGTTCTCTTGTATCAAGAATCCTGACGGGCTCTTCGCAATAAGACAGATCGGGTTCCAGTTCTAATTCCTCATAGGTGAGTACATGCGTTGGGTCAGGCATGTATTTTCTCAACAGAGATACGTGGAACACATCGTGAACTTTGGAGAGACTTGGCGGCATTGCCAATCGGTAAGCTACAGCCCCAATTCGTTCTAGAATTTCGAAAGGGCCGATGTACCTGGGACTCAATTTACCTTTCTTACCAAAACGTATGACTCCCTTCCATGGAGATACCTTCAGGAAAACATGATCACCGACTTGAAATTCCAAATCCTTCCTTCGATTATCGGCATAGCTCTTCTGCCTACTTTGAGCTGCTTAAATGTGATTTTGGATTACTTTCACCTTTTCCACCGTTTCCTCCACCAGCTCTGGGCCTACAAGTTTTCTTTCACCAACGTCATCCCAACAGGTTGGTGTACGACATCTCTTTCCGTATAACGCTTCATATGGTGCCATCTGTATACTCGAATGGAAGCTATTGTTATAGGAAAATTCTACTAGTGGTAAATATTGATCCCACATACCCTGAAAATAAAGTGAGCAAGATCTCAACATGTCTTCTAAGGTCTGAATAGTCCGTTCTGATTGTCCGTCTGTCTGAGGGTGGTAAGCAGTGCTCAAATGAAGTTCAGTATCCAGGGATTTCTGAAGACTTTTCCAGAATCTTGAAGTAAAACGGGGATCACGATCAGAAACAATCGATAGGGGTACTCCATGAAGTCTCACAACTTCATTAATATATAGTCTTGCTAGACGTTCCAGGGGTAGATCTTCTCTTATAGCAAGAAAATGTGCTGACTTGGTAAGACGATCAACAATAACCCATATTGCATCGTTCCTTCTAGGAGTCTTTGGTAGCCCCATGACAAAGTCCATTGTAATATTGTCCCATTTCCACTCCGGTATGGGAAGAGGTTGCATGACTCCTCCAGGCTGTTGCCTTCCAGCTTTCACTTGTTGACAAACCATACATCTTGACACAAAATCAGCAATCTCCCTCTTCATGTTGTCCCACCAAAAATGTTCCTTCAAATCTCTATACATTTTAGTGCTCCCAGGGTGTATAGAGAAATTGGAACTATGAGCATCATCCAGTAATTCCCTTTTTAGATCAGGTATATTGGGAACACAAAGTCTCTTCCCGAATTTCAAAATTCCATCTTCATACACAAAGTCTCTCAATCTCCCATCATTCACAGCTTTAATCTTCTTTTGGAATTCTTCATCATCAGTCTGAGAACTCTTAATCCTTTCTAGTAAAGATGGTTTGGCAACCATTTGAAAAAGCATTGATGTTTCACCTTCCCTGGTTATTCCCATGTCCATCTTCACTAGCTCCATGAAAATTGGATCCCTTTCAATTCTCATATTGTTCAAAACTCCATGGTCTTTTCTACTCAAAGCATCTGCCACCTTGTTTTCCTTCCCTGGGTGGTAGTGTATCGTGCAATCATAATCCTTGAGTAATTCAAGCCATCTCCTTTGCCTCATGTTGAGTTCTTTTTGTGAGAAAATATACTTCAAAATCTTGTGATCAGTATAAATCTCACATTTTTCACCATAGAGGTAGTGCCTCCATATCTTCAAAGCAAAGATCACAGCTGCTAACTCAAGATCATGAGTAGGATAGTTTTGTTCATGAATTTTCAACTGTCGTGATGCATAGGCAATAACTCTATCATTCTGCATAAGGACACAGCCAAGTCCTTTCTTTGATGCATCACTATAAATAACGAACCCATCATTCCCCGATGGTAGAGTCAATATAGGAGCATTGACTAATCTTCTCTTCAGTTCTTCGAAACATTCTTCACACTCTTTTGTCCAAACAAATTTAACCCCTTTACGTGTGAGCTTCGTTAATGGGTTAGCCAATCGGGCAAAATTCTGGACGAAACGTCGATAATAACCTGCCAAACCAATAAAACTACGTACCTCAGTTATACTCGTAGGTGCTGGCCATTCTTGGATTGCCTTGGTCTTAGAAGGATCAACAGAGATTCCATCTTTAGAGACAATATGGCCAAGAAAAGAAATCTCCTGAAGCCAGAATTCACACTTACTAAACTTTCCATATAATTCATGCCTCCTCAGAGTCTTCAAGATAATGCGCAAGTGATTTTCATGATCTTTGTAGGTTTTGGAGTATACCAAGATATCATCAATAAATACCACCACAAATTCATCGAGATACTCCTTGAAAACTCTATTCATCAGATCCATGAATACAGAGGGTGCATTAGTCAATCCAAACGGCATTACAGTAAACTCGTAATGCCCGTACCTGGTTCAAAATGCTGTTTTCGGAATGTCTTCCTTCTTTACACACAACTGATGGTATCCAGATCGAAGGTCAATCTTTGAAAAGTATTGAGCTCCATGCAGTTGGTCAAATAAATCATCAATACGAGGTAGGGGATACTTGTTCTTTATCGTTATAGCATTGATCTCCCTATAGTCGATACATAACCTCATAGATCCATCTTTCTTTTTAACAAAAAGAACAGGGGCTCCCCATGGAGAAACACTAGGGCGAATAAATCCCTTATTACTCAATTCCTCTAGTTGTTTCTTTAGTTCGACTAACTCTACAGTGGCCATTCTATAAGGGGTCTTCGATATAGGCCTTGATCCAGGAATCAAATCAATAGAAAACTCAACTTCTCGTTCTGGAGGATGTCCAGGTAAATCTTCCGGAAATACATCTACAAATTCTTTCACAACAGGTACATCCTCTATTTGAACATTCCTTTCCTCACCGACAGTTATTTCATTCTCTTCCTCCCCAATAATTGAATTAAGTTGAGCTACTGGGGGTGGGTCTAAATAAGAATTAGGTGGTGACGATTCTGCTCTAAAAATAAGGTGTTCCTTATCATTATCATCAAGAATCGTAACCTCTTTCTTCTTACAGTAAATCTTCGCATCATAGTCCGAAAGCCAGTCCATACCGAGGATTATATCAAACTCAATCATAGGTATGACGATGAAATCAGCAGATAAAGAAAATTTATGTGCTCTAATGGGGACTGATTCACAAAACTTTGTTGCAACGATACTTCCCTTAGGAGTTTTAACTGACAACTCCCTTATTAAATCAAATTGGAAATATCTAATTTTCTTAGCAAACTGGGAAGATATGAAACAATGCGATGATCCAGAATCAAATAATGCATTTGCTAAACTTGAGGAAACCATTAAATTACCTGCCACCACGTCTTTCGGAGTTTCTACCTCAGCAGTAGTGATAGCATAAGCCTGGCCTTGATCCCTTGGCCTTTTCTGAGGTAAGTTCTCCTGACGATTAGGACATGCATTTGCATAATGCCCCATCTCCCTGCAATTGTAGCACTGAACGTTGGTAGCTTCCTTCTTCCCCTTGCAATCATGAGCTTGGTGGCCTTTTTCACCACACTTGTAACAGACTCCCATTCCTTTCAGGCAAGCACCGGGGTGTTTCTTCCCGCACTTACCACAAGATGGATATTCAACCTTTCCCTTCTTCCCCTTATTTCCATTCCCAGATTGATCAGCAGGTCTCTTCTTCTCTTGCTTTGCTTTAAAGTCATAAGACTTAGAGAATTCCTTTTCGGTCTTGATAGCACATGAGACAATGTCTTCGTACGATGAAAAGGATTGTGAGACTAATGCTCGACGGAGAAATGGTTTTAACCCATCAAAGAAACGATCAATCTTACTTCTTGGGTTGCGAATATAATCTCCAGCATACCTCGCTAACCTTGTAAAGTTAGCCTCATACTTTGTGACATTCTCATCCTCCTTTTGTCTCAGACTCAGAAATTGCCTTTCCATATCTGCTCGATGGTCGCGAGGAAAGTATTTTTCTAAAAACAGATCTTTGAACTCCCTCCATTCCATGTTTGATACTTCATCATCTTCCTTCATGTTTTGAATCAATGACCACCATTGATCAGCATCTCCAGTGAGGCGGTAAACTGCCATGGTAACTTTTTCCCTTTCACTACTCCCCAAAGCCTGAAATATTTTCTCTAGGGAAAATATCCATTTCTCGGCTACTAAGGGATTTGTACTTCCATTGAACGTTGGTGGTTGTTGTCTCATGAATCGATCTAACATTGATCCTCCACGCTGCGGATCAGGGTGCTCCATACGGGTAAGGTTATTATTCATAACCTGAGTAAGTTGTCCCAGTACGGTGATTAGCTGATCAGCACCAGTTGCATCACCAGCCCCACTATAATTATCTTGAGCAGGAGGGCAATCCCTACATGGAGTGCGTGCATTGATACGGTTTCCATTTCTTCCACTAGGCGCCATTTCTAAACAATGGCATAAACTAGATCAGTTTATGAATCAAAATACATAATCCCATACTTATAAAACACTTAACATAAATTGAACTATCTATGGATATAATCCATAATCATAAATATGTTTTCTTTGAGGAAGTATATACTCATAAACCCTTCATAATGATTTGTAAAGAAAGTGAGAGTTATCCTAAGCATATCCCCCGGGAGTGTCGTAACCAAGAGTGCAGCAAGGCCCGTTGTCGTGCACCAGTTCCCGTTCGAGTCTAGCTCAAAGCGGTGTTTTCGGGTTTTACCCCTAGGTACATCTGTGCCAGAGCCACCTCTACCTGCTCGTATCCCGACAGGGATGTATTGCTCGGAAAACTCACAAAGTCTCTACAATACCAAAATTCTAGGAAGTTCTTCTATACTAATCCTCAAAGTTCATCTTAGGTCTATGTGCTCTAATCAGAGTTTATCTAAATCTAGCTTCCAAGGTTTGTACTAAACTTCCTCTGATACCAACTGTAACGCCCCGACCCCAGCTACCCAGAGTCGGTGCATTACTTCGTAACATTGGCATGATCACAAGAAAGATCAAATCTCGAAAGACCGATTGGTTTAGTAGCCTTGGAAACACTAGATATATTCATAAGTTTTACATTACATCATAAAATCAAAAACTACTACAACAACATAATGTTTCCACAGTCCACACTACAATCCCCTCATAATATCCCTGTAGGTCATTCATAACTTACATCTTCACTTCCTGGGAAAAATAAAACATAGAAAAGGGGTGAGCTCAAATGCTCAGTAAGGATAAATATAGCGGAAACTTTCATCAATAAGAATAAACATTTAAGGCAATGTATAACTAAAACAAAAGCCTTTTAAACATGAACTTTCAACATGGTATGGCATAAATAAAATGAAATAATGCCATTTACTTATTCACATGGATATTCCACTAATCGAATAATCACATGCAAAAATAAATAACCACTTTCATAATGTTGGAATGCATAATGCCAGACTATCATAACCACATAGCCAAGGCCTCGTGCCAAGACTACAAATAAGATTTTGTCAAGGCCTTGTGCCAAGACACTAGTTGGTCTCATGAGACCTACCGATGCATCGAGGAGCTATAGCGGGCTCCACCCGTCACTTATTAAGTCCAATGCATTCCCATATGAAAAGGTTTAAACATAACATAAACATTCGTATTAAAACTAGCATACGAAATGTCAATACTTTCACAATAAACTATGAATGGTATAAAAATAGCACATCCACAGTCAAACATATCACAAAACCTTCAATACAATATAGAAGTTTTGTATCATAATAAATCAACTTCAAATAATCTTAAAATCCATCAAAGGATGTTGACATAGATGAAATCAAAATTCTTTTTAAAGAAATATCTCCTTTTATTTTGAAATCATTTAAGATCCATATAAAATAAAACATTTTCTTTGAAAATATTCTTATAAGCTTGTAAGGAAATCTTTGAAGATTTTATAACGGCGTAAAATAACCGCACCCGCCGTATAAGTTAAAAAAAACATTCTTACCTCAATTCTGTCGAAAAGGTTAAAAAGGACCTTGTTTTGAAAACGACGGAAAGATTCCTTTATAAACCTCTTATAAAAAGTCAAAAAAAGGTATAAATGACTTTAACCCATATTCTTGTAAATAGTAAAAATGTTTTGAAATACATTTTTAAGAAACATGGATGTGGATGATAAAGAGATCCCAGTAGATTATTACATATAAACAACCTCAGATAATGAAGAGATTGTGAAATAACCCTTACCTTGTACTTTTCCTTGGTTGGGGTAGGTTAACCTCCTGTATAATGGTGAAATAGTTGTTATTAAATTATACAAGAATCATATATATTAATATGATATCATATATGATCTTTTAACATTGATTTGTTAATAATATCTTAGAATTATCGTCGTTTCGGGAGTTAACTTACTCATTTTCTTTTATATGTTTTGTTACATAAGCCATGGTTGTTGTATCTTATTCATATCCAGAATGATATACAGTCCTTAAACATCATTTTTAAATCATCAAATGATAATTATACTTGAATGGATACGATGGAGAATGAATCTCATCGCGTTCGTGGAGACGGTAGTCCGTACGTACGCACGAGCGACAATATCATTTTTTTGATATTAAAATAATATATAAATGGATGGTATATCATATATACAGAATCATTAACATGTTATATTTATTATTTACATGAGTTACACATCATTATTATACCCATCCAAATAATATTATATTGAATAACAATTACACCACGACGTGGAGACGGTAAGTCGTACGTACGCACGTATGGTGACATGTTATTCAAAGGGTGGATAGAATACTGAATATGATTGTACCATATTTATAATAACATCACAGTATATGTGAGATACTGGAGTTATTATTTCAGAATGGTAAGAACAAAGGAAGAAGAAGTGGAAGAAGAAATGAACTTAGAAAAGGGTGGTGAAATCATTACCTCTTCTTCGGGTTCTTCCTTTTGATTTGATCAAAAGGGCTCCTTAGGTTGGCTTTCTGATCAAACTAAGGCCTCTAGGTTGTATTGAGGGATGTTGGGAGAGTATTTTGGCAGAGTTTGGCCGAACCAAAAGGCTTTAGAGGTGTGAAGAAATGAGAAGGAGGAGTGCCCTTTTATAAGAGGGGTGAGGGGCACCTTTGGAAAAGCTAGAAATATTAATTTATAATAAATTCATATTCGGTTTCTAAAGGCTCCAAAGTTGACTATTCAAAGGATGAGGTGGGGATAGGTCGAAAACAACTCATCCAATAGAATTTAGACAGGTTTGGGTACTTATATTAACCTTATCTTTAAGTATTAACTCTAAGTTAATTAGTTTCACTTTTACAATGTCTCTTTGTATTTTTATATAATATGGTTAATAAACTTACTATATACATCCAAGCGACCCCCAAGTGGTCCATTAATGAGGAACCTATCATAAGATAAGTCTCTTGGCCGAACCTTAGATTTTTAGGAATTTAATATCAATTAATAATATAATATTTGTTTTAAGAACTCTTTTATGTCAATTTTGACACTATTCAATAGTTGATTTTTGTGAAACTCCTAAAAGATTGATTACTTCGAACAAAGTCAATTAAATCAATCCTAATATATCATATTATCATATAAAATTAGTTTAATTCATTAAAAGTTTCATATTATAATTATTTGGGCATTTATAAGATCAATTATTTTTATTTTTCACTATTTTAGTAATTAATGCATCATCATTGTGTCATAAATAAAATAAATTATTTAATGTCTAAAAATTATAAGTAAAATATCATTATGTAGGAAATCTTTTTAGCTTTCTAATGAATATTTATAATCGAAAATCCAACATGTATAACCCTATGTAAAAATTGTTCTTCTAAAAGATGTAAGCTTATGCCATTTTTATTTTTATTTTAACTTTATTAATATAAAGTGTCCCTACCACATACAAGTGGCTCCAAGGGGTCCCCAAATTGACCCAGGGATGCCCATGGTCGGGTATGTGTCCACCAATAAGGTTAGGACACGTTTTAGGGTAATTTTGTATTATTATAATATTATTTTTAACCCTTATTTACCGGATTTACCCTTTAACCATGGTAAATAAAATATTTACCACAGTAACTATTCAAAATGTCTAAAAATAAAAGTTACCTATTTACACAATTTGAACATCCTGATTCCAAATATGGAATCCATTTTCCTAAATTCAAAACACAGAAGTGGCAGAAATTAATTTAAAATTAATTCCCGCTGTTAAAACAAAAAGCGTGTTTTTAAGAGATAATAACTATCAAAAGATTGACACTTGTTTATGTTCGGTTTAATTGTAAAATTATGTCCAATGACCAAAATTATATTAAATGGTAAAAATATATTCTAAATATACTTTAAAACCACTCAAATTCATAATTTATCACTAGTAATTAATTTGATTAAAAAAGTTGTTTTTAATTAAAATTTAGTAATTTTCACTATTCATCAAAATATGAAAGTTATCCGAAATGTACCAAAATTTCACCCTAGGCTAAATTCGATATTCCGAATCCAAAAATGAAGTCCATTTTCAAATATAAAATATATATAATTTCAAAAAGTAGGTATTACTATTCATAACGGCTAGTTTGATTAGTTATGGTGTGTTAGAACTCGGTGTTGCGTACAACACACGCTATCACATTATTCAAAGAGAAGCGTACCATAGAAGCTTGGGGTGTTACATGATACATCAATGGTCAGTATACATACATCATACACAAGTAATAGTAGTTAATAAGGAATATATCACAAAAATGGATGTGAGATGAGGAATCCCTTATCATATGTCCGAATGTGTTTTGATCGTGACCTTAAGGTCCTGGAATATGAAATTATATTCATTAATAACTTAATTAATAATATATTTGAAATGTATTTGATTTGTTATAATTTTATATAGTTCATTTATTTCCTTTAATATGATTTATAAGATACAATTTATCGCTCAGGAGCATTCGTTTCCTTGGTCTTCATGATCGGTATACTTATATATGAGTATGGATGTTCATGTGGAATGGATATAATTATCTAGAATTGAATTTATGTATTATTAATGAAGATAAAGATGTTTAAATGGTTATATATAACATTTGGGTACATGGTATGAGGAAGAATCATTACATCATTCATTTAGTGATAATTGTTTAGATTTTTACGACAGTTTTTTATCACAACAAACTAGTTTGGTTCTATTACTTAGTTTAATGTAAGAATTATTGTTCTAGAATCATTAGATAAGATAATAAATATTTTATAATCTCTTTCAACCATAAAATTTTTTTCATGACCATCCTTGAAGAATAAATTAAAGAACGAAACTTCATCGTCCATGAAGGTTTAAAATTGGCACATCTCGGACGATGATTTCGTTTATAAAATAAATGAGAGAGAGAGAGAGAGTAAGGAGATTGATAATGTTTATTATATTAACATGATATATTCTAGTATATCAATGATACTGGAGTTATCAATATCAATTGGAAAAAGTAGGTGAGTAGAGGATAACAAAATAAAGTAACGTGAAATGAAATTGAAAGCAAAAGGATGTGGATTTACCTCTTGAATACACCTCCTTGAGAATAACCTTAAGGGAATGGGTTTTGGTCTTCTATAAAGACCAATATATCCTGGGATGGGTTTTTGGTCACAATAATCAATACTTATTACTATTTTTATTCATAGCATGATTTAGTATTTATCAAAATAATTATAATGGCCAATATATAATGTTCAAATTCATTTAAAATATTTAGTTATGTGATATTTTTTAAAAAATTAATTTTTTAATTAAATAATTAAATATATATTTTCATATAAAAATATTATTTTACACAAAATAATACTATAAAAAAGTTTTTTATTTAAGAACATTAATAAATTTGAATGGTATAATTTTGAAATATAATTATTTATAAGTATTATTATTATTAATTAAAACTCTTAATTTTAAATTTTTATTTTTCATAACTTAATTTATATAAAACAATAAAAAATTATTGGGGTGTTACAGTAATAAATACTAAAAAAATTCAAACCTTGCAAAAAATATATAAATTAATAACTATGATAAATTCAAAATAATGAATATAAATGTTGTATTAATTAAAATAATTAGTATTAATTTTTTTTATAAATTTCATAATATATATATATATATAATATTAATAAAAGACTAAAAATGGTACCCTCATGTGCGATGTTACGGAACACCTGACACACACAAATGTTATGTCAAGTTTAGGGTAAACCCCCCATCCCAGACCAAATGGAGGTTTCTGATTTTTCATATGATATATAGTTTGAGAGAGATATTAATTTTTTATAATATATTATAATAAAAATATTAATTTAATTACCCTAACATTAAATGTAACCAAGTATGCAATTCACAAAAATGACATGTCTCACCTAGGGTAAAATCGACATTCAAAACTTAATGATGGTCTCAGATTTTCCATATGATACACCATTAAAGAGATACTTCAATTTTTTATAAGAAATTATAATAAAAAAATTAAATGAATTATCATTGTGCATGATGTTCCCAAACACCTGACGTGCACAAATTTTATATCTCATCTAGGGTAAACCCCATATCCCTGACCTAACGGTGGTCTCTGATTTTTTATACGATACACAATTTCTAAGATTCATAATTTTTTTTATAAAAACTGTAATAAAAATGTTAAATGAATTACCCTTGCATTCCATGTAACTAAAAACTTGAAAAACACAAAGGCCTTCATTTTCGGCCAGTATAGGACTTCTGATTGCTCTATTTAGTCCTCATCCATTTTTGGATGATATTCACCTTCATAGAAGTTCCTCTAACAAACTCTAAAGCCATAACCGCTGACTCTCCTCGGCTAGTCCAAAAAAGTGGTGACCTACAGTGTCACCTGTACAAGGCAACGAATGGCACCATACCGATGGTGGAACGATGAAAATTGTTGGAAAAATCCACCAGTGGTAGGTGATCCTCCCAAATATAGATAAAGTACAACCTTAAAGAATTCAACATGTCCTCCAGAACCTAAATGGACCACTTAGTATGGTCATCATCTTGGGGATGAAAAACCATCCTCAAACATAGTTGAGTCCCAAAAGACTTCTATAATCCTTTCCAAAACTGAGATTTGAAGTGGGAATCATATCCAGAAATGATCTTCAATTCAAATATATGGAGTCGAACTATCTTTTTCACATAGAGGAATCCCAAAATCTCAATAAAATTTTCTCCTAGATATCTAGGAAGTGGGATGACATGGTGATTTTGTCTAGGATCACCCAGATGGAATCATGTCCCATGGATGTATGGGGTAACCCAATCAAAAAGTCCATGGATATCACATATGACTACCACTCTTGCACCTCAATTGGTGGTGATAAACCCATGGAACTTGGGGCTCAACCTTCACATTCTAACAAGTAAGGCCTTAAGAGACAAACTCTACAAATCCATTATTTATACCTAGCCCCCAAAATAAATATTGTAAGTCCTGGTAAATCTTTTCCATACATGGATGTACCACCAAAGGATATGTATGAAACTATCTCTGAACCTCCTCTCGTAACATCACTATTACCATCATGCTTTCTCTGAAAAAACTACACACTCCCGACATTTAGAAAATCCATTAGGATCATGTCTAGTGGATATCCAAGTATGTAGGGTTTCACTTTTAGAATCCCTAATATGTATCTCCTAGAATCGCTATAATAGAGGGGGGTAATAGCCATGAACAAGAGGTAAGTTTCTCCACCTCCATCCATGAAGGACAACTTTAATGAAGAAAAATCTTCTAACACCCTTTTCAACAATTATGAACAATATATCATACTGAGAGCATCTTCTATCACATTCCCCTTCCTAGGAGTATATAAAATATTCAAGTCATAATCCTGGAAGAAATCTATTTATCGAATTTGTCTCATGTTAATATACTTATGAGTGAATAAATACTTTAGACTATTGTGTTAATTTTTTTGATAAAATGCTCCCCCATAAAGTAGTGTTGCCACATATTTAGTGAGAAACTATAGATGATAACTCAAGATCGTGGGTTCTGTAGTTTTGCTCATGTTGTATCAAATGACATAAACCATAGGAAATCACTACTTTCCTCTACATCATAAAAAACCAATATTGGTTCCTGATGCAATAAAAACACTATATACTTGACACCCTCCTCTAGAAATCATAAAATGGGAGCACTCAACCACCCCTGTATCAACTTTTGAAAATACCACTGGCTCCTCTCCATCTATATGAAAGGTTACCCATTTTCATTTAAACCCATAATAGGGGATCATATCATAGAGAAGTAGGGTATGAATATATTTTAATAGCCTACCAACCCAAATAAGCTCCTCACCTCCATCACAACCTTGGTTGGGTCCCATTCTAACATTTCCTCAAACATTACCGAGTCCACTACCACACCATCTGCTGATAAAACATGTCCTCAAAAGTGGACCTCCTAAATCAAAAATTGGCACTTTAAGATCTTCTCATAAATTTGGTTCTCTTTAAGTATATCTAGAACATTCCTCAAGTGTCTCGCGTGATCCTTCTCAGATGGAGAGTACATAAGGCTATTGTTGATGAAAAATACCATGAACTGGTCTAATAAAGGAAAAAAGATCTTGTTCATGAGTCTCGTGAACATTGATGGGGTGTTATTTAAGCCCAAGGGAATCACGAAGTACTCATAGTGATTGTAGCGAAATCTAAATGTTGTCTCCGGTAAATCCTCATCATGTACTCGTAACTATTTATAGTCAGACCTGAGGTAAACCTTCAAGAACCAATGTTCCCCTATCAACGGATCGAAGAGGTCATCAATCCTCATCAGTGGATACTTGTTCTTTATTTTCACCTTATTTTGGAAATGGTAGTCTACAAAAAACCTCAATCTCCCATCCACCCATTTTGGTGAACAAGACAGGGGATGCCCTGGGTGAAACACTTGGTCAAACAAATCCCACCCTCTATAAGTTCTCCAACCACACACTCAGCACACGAAGCTCTATAGGGAAAATATGATATTCTTGCATAGATATCGTTGTCATCCTAGGATGTATATCAATGAAATAGTCTATCTTTTGTTGGGTAGGTAAGCATAGAATATGTTCAGAAAAGAAACCCTCATATTCCGCCATGACTATAGGGAACTGATAACTCATAATATCAACTACACCAAGGCTTATTCTAGACAACTGATGAGTAATCATTACCACCCTCCTATGCATGAGTCAATCATGTGCTTCTTCTTTTTTCCTTCTCAACCAAAAAAGAAAACCTAGTCCCATCATTATAGATTCACTATATCCTTTGCCTAAAACAGTCAATCTGGGCATGAACTATAGATAACCAGTACAAACCTAAGATAAAATCATAAGGCCTCATCACTGCTAAAAAGTGATCTCTATATAAACTCTCACCTCCATGAGTGTGTTCACATTGTCAACACAACTGTGTGATATCTAAATCTTCTCCAGTAGGAGTTTCCAAGAATAATGTATGAGTTAAGGGATCCACCAGAATCTCTAAGTATCAAACCAGATATGTGGAAATAATTGAATGACAAGAATCTATGTATATTATTATTGTATCTAAGGTAGGAAAGAAATAGACCATTCCTCATATTATTCCTGAAGCTTCTGGGTCATAAGCCTTGAATGCCTACTGCTACCCATGCACCTATCATCCAGCTACCTGAGACTGGAATGGACCACCTGAGGGTAGTGGTTATAAAAATTTGAAAATTCTAGCACATCTAGCTCATCTACCATGTATGCCAACTTATATATCTTTATGATACTTCTTCTACCTCTACACCATGGGCCTATCCATTATATCTATATAAGTCGTATGATGGGTTGGCTAATCTCATGAAAGATGTCTCCTAGCATCACAATAGTAGCACCACCGATCCCTGGTCCAACTAGACCCACCATGTGAGCCCTGAACTGTAGAAACTCTATCCTAGGACCTCCTCCTGAAACTCCTCACACATTCAGGTGTCTATGACTAATGTCAAATCCATACTTCCAAAGTCTCTGCTCCTATTCTCCCACTACCGGAAACAACTATATGGGTCTTCTTATCCAGGAAAATCTAAACCAATAAATCTCTCTCTAGAACCCCTTCATAGATAGAAATTCATAGAGGCATAAAAATGGAATAGATGTATCTACATAGTCCTCTATAATATGTTTTATCCCAAAATAACTAATCGCATACCACATACATCAAGTACCTAGAGAGGTTGGTGAACCTAGATGAATACTCAGCTATTATCATACTACCCTACTAAAGTTGTAGAAGCTCTAGGATATGTATAGCCCTTAGAATAGTAGGAGATAAATCCTCTCTGAAAAGTCACTTGAAATCTGAACATTCTATAATCACCTCATCATAAAACTAGGTCACAAAACCCCACCATTGTCCTGCTGATCCATGGAGAAGGCTCACCACCCGGACCACCATCTGATCTAGGGGTGTCCTGACTAGATGGAAAACTCACGTAATTGCCTCAAGCCAGTCTTCAGACACCTCTATGTCAGGATTGCCTCAGAACCTAAGGGATCACATTAATTGAAACTCATGAAGTACACTAAGCCTATATACCTCATCTTCTAGTATAGAAGACACCATCTACTGCTCAACAGGTGGTCGTATAGATAGTTCACCACTTGGAGGTAATATCTCTGGAACTTGTCCATGTATCAATGCCTCATCATAGAGAGAATCATCATCATGATCCTAATACTAAATCCTAGATGTCATACATCATGTAGTTATCATGAAATAAACATGATTTACTACGATCAATGGGTATATCTAGAAATTTGAATCAAGAAGGACATGGAAACACAACCCCATTCCTATATGATGCATGTATAATTTTTCCCTAAAACTAGTGTTCTCATGTACTGATTTGAAATTCAGATGATCAAATTCCTAGTTTATGGATAAGTCGGTTGGAGAACCAACACTTGATTCCCTAAAATGGAATCCCAACTAAAAACACATAACAATGTTCCCCCAAAACAATTTCACAGACTTTGGTCCTATGGTAGAACTAACTACTCTGTTACCACTCTATCCAGAACCATCCCAACAGGGCATGTTCCAAGACTTCCCAAGCCCACCTCCAATTGGACAGGGGTTGGAAACTAGTGTTGAGTAGGCATATCACTAACATGGGATTCCTTATCTTAAAGTACCTATATACACACACACATCTCCAATACCATACATTACTAAAATTTTAAACAACTCAAAAAAAAATTCATGTATACATCTAATCCAACAACCCGAGAATGATAAAATTTAATGGATTGTAAATTGGACCAAATACAAGCCCACCAAAAAGAATTTAAAACCATGTCAACCTGAATGTAAAGATGTGGACTACTATTAAGATAACTGCAGGAACAAACCTTGATTCATCTGACACACTAATAACTTCTTGGTCTTGGTCCCTCTAGGAATTTTTCAAAAGGTCGATCATCTGCACAAGACATGAAACATGTGGTTAAAGATAGTGTGGGTGTGAGTATAACAATACCTAGCAAGACAACCTAAAATAAAAAAATATATAGTAATAAGAATAATAGTCAGATCAAAATAGGTTTATTTGTACATCATATATAACAAGAATATACAAATATACTTAACAAAGAAACACAATATCAAGGTAAAGTCTCTAAAATAATTCTATCATTGGATTCCCACATGAATGTTCCACAATACACTCATCTAGAAGAACAAACTCCAAGAGACATATAACAATGATGATGTTCATCCGAGAGGTTTTTCTCATCGGGTATGATCGTAGGAATGATATGATAGAAGTATGAAGAGATATGATACATTGATGATGATCACTCAGAAGGATGTGGGGTATATCAAAAACAAAATATGGAATAACTTTCTAAGTAGGGGATCAAATCCCATGTAGTATTGGTCACGAAAATACCAAGAACTCCACCTAGGGAATGAAATGATACATGATCTCACTTTAGGCCTCACAGATAGTTTCCAATAACTCTATACATGAACTCCAATAGAAGGGATCGCTAACTTATGTGTAAGATTTTATATCATACTAACCATCAGGAAATCGATATAAGGAATTCACCCTAATGAAACTTGTCCAAGATACAAGTGATAATAGATATAAGATAACTTTGAAGGAGTACACAATGTGTACTAGTAGTGCATGGAATGTATGTTTGAAACTAGGTTCTACTAAATTAAATAAACCATGTCCATTCCCATTTAAAAGTACACGTCTTGACCATGAACATGTTATTCTACCCATATACAATTACACAGCTATTACCGTGTACACTTGGATTGTCCGTGTCCATATCGGAGTATAGGGAATGCCCATGCTCGTGTACTCCTGGTCATGTTCATGTGCCATCACTGGTACATACAAATCCATTAGGGAGGATTTATACACCATGTGTCATGGTCCACACCAGGATACTTAACTTCATCCTCAAACCCTAGACACTAATGTGGAGGTCCCACACAACATGTTCCTTTAGAACACACACCGTGTACCATAAAAATTTCCAGAATTACATATCTGGATTCACACATCTTCATCTACTCATCGAGCCATCAATCTAGAAACTCCCTATTTTGGAAACTAAGGAATATCATCATCCAAGCCTTTCCATTATTGAACACCAAAATCTGGCCATTAAATTCATTCAAGAAACACCATCATGTGTCGATTATTGTCATGCACTAATGAACATGAATAGGGTATCACAAATCTGTATAATCTACTACCTCTTCCATAATCTCATGATCCCATCATTACACCGATTCTAGATTTGTGATATCAAATATTTTCAACAATAAATGGGTGTCTAATGTTCTATTTACTAGGTATTTATCGAATCGTGGTCCAATTGATTTCCCATAATGAACAGAGAATGGGAAAAAGGAAAGCAAAAAAAGAACAACCATGTGGAAAGGAACTCAACTAATGTTCATGTCAACCTCGATACATTTTCATTATAATGACGAATGAAGAAACATAGAATAATAAAAAATAAATCCTCAAACCCGGATAATATCTATCTCATATCAGCAATACGCATGATTCATGAATCAATTCGTTTGTTTATTGATTTACGTTCATTATAGGAATCATAAATAGGGATGAATACAAATAAAAAAACATCCTATGTTTATTTGGATCGATCTTTGATGAATAGTGAAGTTGTGTCATTATCATTGGATGGATCACCAAATTATGTTGCATGATAATCGATGATCCTTGATCCGGCTATCGTCTGCCAATTGAAGTTCCTCCACACTCTCCAAAATCACTCCTTGATTTTTAGTGTTATGTGGATTACCCTATAAATATTCCACAATCATGTTTTAGAACATAAATAATTGGTTCACTACTTCAATTCAAAATAATTTATTATTTTATATTTATTTTATGCATTTTACGTCCGTGATAACTTTTTCACAAACGCCCGATGCCAAAAACAGTTATGTCATTCGTAGGGTAAAACACTTGTTCTAAAATAAATGGTGAACATGGATATTTGATTTGGGCCCCTTTTTAGATGATATTTTACTTTTTATGGAAAATTGTGTGTTATTTCTGTTTAATATAATTAATATATTTCCATCATTTATTTCGGGCACACCAGGCCTCAGAATAAAACATTGTCTCGGATCCTAGTATCATAAATAATTCATAAATAATCCAAAAAAATACATGGAGGATCTAATATTATATTGATTAATATTCATATAATTAATATAAAATCATCTTATACTTAAAAATACATTTCATATAAAACCACTTTTTCATCTCATCTATGGGTTTTATTTTTAATATAAATTATAACAGTTTTGTGAATTGAATTTGGTAAAATGTATTCAATATTTTGAATCAGAATAATTTATACTATCTAATAATTTCATTTTAATTTTTTTCATAATAAATATTAAAAACAGTAAAAATCATTTGTGCCAGTTAAGGTGAAAACATGTTTACTAGTGGGTAACTAAAAAGATAACTATTAAAATGGCCTCAAAACTTGTATAAAATATATTTTCCAGACATATTATGAACGTATAATGTATAATTTTACATAATGGTCTAGTTTTAATCCATATGTCATGTGAAAATTTTTTATCACTTTTTTTAGAAATTGCATGTGTATCACTCAACTCACTTATAAAAGCCCACTCACTCTTTTCTCCTCTTAACACCTTCAAAGACCTTTGAATCATCCAAACCCTATCCAAATAAATTCCATAATTCTATCGGCAATATCTAGAGCCCATGGTTTGATCATAAATACATCCTAAGAAGGATTTTGGTGCAAACCTAAGGAGGTTATTCTATGAATATGTATTATGCTTGACATAGCGTTTGTATTTTATTTATTCTTCCACCTCCTTCAAATATTATTACACAATTTTCATATAATATCACCAATGTTTCCAATATAATTATTTATTATTATTTTAATATTGTATCCAAAATATATCTTTCAGCGACCCCAAACCTAGTTGCCCAGATCTAGTACATGCTTTATCACATTGGCATATGATATAAGAAATTGCATCCGGAATAACCGAATAGTTAAGTGGGCTTAGAAAACTAGATACATGCATGAGTATCACAATACATTTGTATATTAAAATTACAATATAATTTTTTTTCTAGTAATAAAGTTATTCTATCTAGTGTATCCATCCATATTATTCATAGTAAACATCATGGAATCCTGGGGAAAAGGAACAAAGTAATGGTGAGATCAAATGCTCAATAAGGGTTAAGTAAAAAAATGAATCTGTGAATCAATAATAATAATCAATGTTGAAAGTTAAATAACTAGGATCACATTCCATTTAAATAAATTTGTAAGGAATAATCAATATTAAAATGTAAATAACAGAAAACACATGCCACTTAATCACTAAACTGAAAATGTAATGAATAGAGAGGTAATACCCTAGTGAAAATATAATTGATAATAATAATTAAACTCTTAATTAAGGAAATTATTAATTATTGGACATTATTTCATAGGTATATGATACCTCTACCATCAATACCTTACACAATAGGGTTTAAACTAGAGGTAAAACCCTGTTTAATGCTAGCTTTACTAATTGGTCTCATGAGACCTACCGATCCTTCAATGGGATATATAATTTCCAGCCCCACACATCACTTTAGGTCCAAATAAATTCTCATATATTGAATAATAGATTTATTTCTGAAATCTCTATACCTTTTCATCAAATATCTCTGTTGAATTAAGGATAGAAATTTATCAATATTTCCATAGTTAATCAAATAACCTTCAGAGTAAACACCGTTTGAAAAAATGGTATATGGTTTAGGAAAAAACAATATATATCATTACGGAATATGGATATTTAAATTAATTTTAATTTCCAATAAAAATTATTATATAAAATTAATTTTTTCAGGATAAATATTATAGTAACAAAAAACATGAGATTGATCAAAAACATTTACAACTTGGTAATTTTCAAGTCAAATACACTTAGGGAAATAATTCAAATTCAAACCTCAAATAACATGATGTATGAATTAATAATGATATTTATTGTTAAATGGGAAGTATATACACCACATAAGTGTGAATTGGATCATTATAAAAAATAATCCTTAATGGAATATAAATTGAGATAAAATCCCTTACCTTATTCTTCCTTTTGGTTTAACATGCTTAAAACTCTGGTATAGTAGATTTAAACATGTTATTAACTTATTAAATAACATTAATAATATCTATAATATCATATATGATTTTTTTATAACATCTTATTTCCCATTTTTTAATAATCTTTCATTGTTTTAATTGTTTTCAGTTTAATTGCCTTATTTTCTCACGTGTGTTTTTTTATAAAACTTTTGATTCTTGAGAATATTATACTATTATATAATCTATAGAATAATATTAATGACATAATTATCATATTTATACATTAACTTTAGTTTTAAAACCCATTATGAATTATGATTATCAAAAATGAATTTTGTTATGATCATGAAGATGGTGGGAAGTATGTACGCATGAGTGACATTTCCATTTTTAACCAATCCTTATGGAAATGAGGTAAGTAATATTTTAACATTAAAAATGATAATTATATAATATATATACCATATTATATAATTTTATGTTTCATCCATGGGGTTTGTTTATGAAAAGAGAGTCACATCGCTTCATGAAGGCGGTAGTCCACATATACACGAATGATATTATCATCTTTATGTGAGTGAAAAGGAAAGAAAGAAAATGATATGTATATTATCATTAAATAATTATAAATATTTCATTAATATAATAATTATTTCATTTATATCACATATAATAATTAACAATATCTATATCTCATTTCATGTGAAGCATTATTGAAATATGAATCACATCGCTTCATGGGGTGGTAGTCCATTGTACACACAAGTGACGTTATCACATCTTCTAAAAATTTAAATGTTATAATATATATATATGATATAATGAATTCAAATATATAAATATAATATATATAATTTATATCAATCATCATACAAAACCTTGAAATGTGGAAATGGAAAAATGAATGACATCAGTTCACGAGGCGATAGTCCTCCATACACACGAATGATGATTTCGTAACCCATTTTCTAGAAGTTTATAAGGTAGATAATATTAAAAAACATCATATTATTTGTAAGATACTAATTTTATTATATCATAATGGTGTCATAATAATTTATGGATGTGGATAATGAAGGAAATTATAGATGCTTGTTAAAGAACATTGACTCTTCTTATGGTGTCATTTTTAGGTGTGCAATAAACCCTTCAAAGGTTTAATTTATGCCCAAAAAACTATTCTAGTATTTGGGGATGGAATTTTGGAATTGATTTCATTAGTTATTGTCTGAAAAAATAGGTTTTAAGTTGCGAGGAAGGTAGGAGAGTGGGAGGACTTTTATATGTGGTGGAGAGGACACACTTGGTATTTTTGAAATGAATTGAGTGCTACCGTGATTTTTTATGTCACAAGAGTAAAAAAATTCCATTTTAGATAAATTTAATTTTAATATTTGAAATATTTACATAAAATAGTTTCTATGAAAGATTATAGGCCATTGTTGCCCTTATTTTTTAGTATAACCCCTTGGTTAATCAATTCTTACCTTAACCTGGGTAATTAATGTTTACTGCATTCACTATTTAACTTAATAAAAAATTAAGTTTAAATTATTAAAAATTATAAATTTTACTAATTCTAAATATCAGATCTCTTTGTCCAAATTCAATTCATATAATTTGAAAATTTTATTTTTAAACTAATCTTGCTGATGTGATGAGAAATAAGGTTTTTAAAGTTAAAATGTTCAAAAGATAACAAAGATTTTCTATCTAAATTAAATATAAAATTGATTAAAATGACATAAATTAGAGTAATTAGCATAAAATTGAACTAATTTTACTATAAAACTGATTCAAAATATAATTTATCCTTATAAATTAATTAAATGAAAAGACATTTTATAATTAAAATCTAGTATTTTTCACTAATCATTAAAAAAATGAAACCTCTCAAAAAAACCCCAAAAAACAGCAGTAATATAATTTTGGTTCTATGATTTAAAAAAGGAAGTTTATATTTTTTAATAAATTTTCTAAATGTGTTAAAAATTAATTTTAAACTACGTGTTCAAAGAATGACTAAACCATCTTTTAGGAAAATACAGTTTTTCCGAAAACATTTTTTTTCTTTTAAATGATTCTTATTATTATTTAAAATCAGTATATAACTAATAAATATGTGTAATATATATATTTTTGTAAGTTATTTAATCATATCCATACCTTTCATTCCAATTTATAGATAATAACTATCATATTAAATAACAATATAAATAATATATAGTTGTTCGGTAAAACAAGGTATTGCTTGTAATGCAAGTTATTGAAGAGAATCGCAATTGTGAGTAGTGAAATCTAAACTAATTTTTGTGTGAATTAAAAGCTATAGAATTTATTTCATTTATTTAAAATATAAAATTTATCATAAATTATAATTATGGTATATTCATTTATATTCTTGGTGTTGCGTGTCATACATGCTATTGAATATGATGTTCATAATTTAAATTTCTAGGGTGCTACATTTTCCCCACCTTAAATAAATTGAATCCTCACAATTTTGACTTGATCTTTATAATAAATGGTTTGATTTTTGGAAATAGAATTGTTAAAAAAACCATAGTGTAAAATATTTAATAAAATATCCATTTAATAAGAGAAAAAGGAAAGATTAAAGGTCATATGAAATAAATCATATCTAGTTTTATAAGTTGAAAACATTGGTGGAATGTGAACATATGGACATAGTGGAAAAGTGTAATTATTTATAGAGTTATCGAGGTCATTGATAATAATAAATTAAATGATATATGGAAAGTCTAGGGCCACAAATCCATAAATCTATGAGGATTTATGATACAGTCAGTTAAATATAAATGAAGGTATTAGGATAACATTTTTATTTCAGGAACATTTTCCTAACGCTGAGTGATTATTTTACTGCTTAATAATTTAAGTAAATATACTTTCATGTTTTTTTCATAAGATCTATTTCATGACTTACTCGAAGAAATGAATACCCAAAAATGAATGTTTTTTTGTTTTAAGAACTAAAATTAATTTTTAATGAAACGTAAGATTCAAAAAATAGTGATATGTATTTCTATATATCTCTAATTATTTTCCAAAAACAAGTTAAAAAACATTATCCAATATTAAAAACTAATCTATAAACCAAAAAAAGTAACACCTCTATTTTTTCATTAATATTTATTTTTCAAATGGTTTAACTAAAAACAATGACATATTAACATAGACATAATGTAGCCTAGTGGTAGGTGTGAAACTCTTATCATCCTTCAATCCTGGGTTCAAGTCCCACCACCTTTCTGAATGTGACAGGTTTTCACCAAGCATGTAGATTTTATTTTTTCAAAACTGTATTGATATAATTACAATATCATTCAAAAATAATATTTTGGACATCCATGAAATAAAATTAATCATTAAATAAAATTTTTATTATGGTTTTCAATATAATTTTTTTCAAAAGGTCTAATAATATTATTTGACTATTATTACAGTTTCATTAATGATCATATTAACCTGAAAGGATATCAATACATTTAAACATGGGTTTATAAAATGTAACGTCATTATTATTAGATATATTTTCCACTAAAACATATACTTATTGTAAAATTATACCATAATATACATAATCTTGGTATACTACCATCACATATAACCTAAAAGTAGGTGTTTAAGACTTTGAAATTTCTATCAATATTAATCTTATAATCTTGGGATGATATTCATAACTCTTAAGTTAATTAAGACATTACTGTTTATAAAATTTAACATAATCCTTAGATATTTTATGATTCTTATAAACAAAATACCACTGGTAAAAATACTTCTACAATTTAATTCTAAAATACTAATACTACACCCATTTTATTTCAACATAGTTCCTTCCTTATTCAATAGTTTAATCACATCCATTCATTTTCATCATTTTTCAAATTCTTTATTATGGTTTTCAAATAAAATGTGAATTATTCCAAAAATATCCCATGAGAGTGTGAAACTATGTATGTAATAAATCCCTTTTTTTATGTTCCAGGTAGCACTAGAGTGAAGCCCAATATTCCCCTTTTTAACAATTAACCCTAGGTAAATCTATGCTGAAACCACATCCAATTGTATTATCCAGAAAGGGATGTATTGCAAGATGAAACCATATAATCTACATCTTACCAAAACATTAGGATGTTATTCTATAATTTTCCTAAAATTATTATCATAGTGTTATATTCTCAAATCAATGTTTTCCTAAATGTAGTTCCCAAATTTTCTACTAAACTTTCTCTGATGTAAACTGTAGTGAACCCAACCCAGTATCCCGTAGTCAGTTCCTCCTTTATTACATTGGAATAAGATGCAAGGGGTTGCATCTCAAAGGACTGAATAGTTTATTGGACTTGGTAAACTAAATACATACATAAGTCTCTAATTACATTTTAATACATAAATTATAACATTTTTTGAGAATAACTTTATTCCATCTATTTTATCCATGTATATCAGTCATAGTGAACTTCATGGAATCCTGGATAAAGGAAACAAAATAAGGATGATCTCAAATTCTTGGTAAGTATTAAGTATAGTAGAATAAATCATGAATCAATAATAATAATCAATATCAAAATGAAAATAACTAGTCATGCATCCCATTTGAATAACAGGATACAAAATAATCAATATGGTAGTGTAAATAACTAAAAATTCATGTCGTTTAATCATTAAATTGAAAATGAAAAGCATCCATAGATAATATCATAGTGAAAATCTCATGTATAATAATAATTGAACTCCTAATTAATTAAATTTATAATTATTGGACATTATGTCTCAAGCACATCATACCTATTCCATCAAGAACTTTCACAAGATGGTTTAAACTATTGGTAAAAATCCGTTTAATGCTAGCTTAACAAGTTTGTCTCATGAGACCTACAGATTGATCGAGGGGTTATATAATGGAAATCACCACCAATTACTAAAAGTCCAAAATCATTCCTCTTACTAATAAAATTAATTTATGAATAAATATACTTAATAATAAAATATCTATATTGTGTAAAGCATACAAATTTATCAATATTTCCTCTGTTAATCAAATAACTTTCAAAATAAAAACCTTTTTTAAAAATGGTATATATTTTAGGAAATAATCATATACCTCATTAAATAATAATGATAGTTAATATAATTTTAGTTTCCAATATAAATTTTTACAAGAATTTGATTGTTTCAATAGAAAGTTAACAATCACTAAAAAAGTGAGATTGATCAATAATTTTTCCGACTTGGTAATTTTCAAGTAAAATACCCTTTGTGAAATAATATAAATTGAATCATATAATACCATGAATTTTGAATTATCCACGATTTTACTTGTAAAATGGGTAATATATAAACCATATAATAGTGAAATGGAGAATAATAACAAATACGTCCCAATGGAATGTAAATTGAGATGAAATCACATTCCTTATACTTCCTTTTGGTTAAACATGATTTATCCTCATTTATAGAGATTTTAAACATGTTATTAACTTATTCATGAAACATATTAATATTTTTCATATCATATATTATCATTTTATAACATATTATTAGCTATTCAATAATAATCTTTCATTGTTTTCATTGTTTCGGTTGTTAATTGCCTTGTTTTCTCATGTGTGTTTTATTATGAAAGCTCCAGTTATTATGAATATTATATAGTTATATCATACATAGAATAATAATCAATAAATAATTAATAAATTTTCAAATATATTATACATTTAAATCCAATCATTAATTTAGTTACAAAAAATGAAGTATGTTAAGTTCATGGAGACGATAGGTTGTACGTACGCATGATTATCGTTTCCATTTTTCAAAAATAAAATTTGGAAAGGTGGTAAGTAATATATTACCTTTAAATAATTATCATGATTTTTTATATCCCATATTATATACCTATAAATTATATCCATGCGGTCTTGTGATGAAAAGAGAGTCACATCGCTTCATGAAGGCGGTGGTCCACATGTACATGAATGATGTTATCATCATTACGTGATTGAAAAGGAATGAAATATAATTTTATATATTATCTTTAAAAATGATAAATATTTCATTAATATATAAATTATTTAATTTATATAAAATATAATAATTAAAATTATCTTTATCACCTTCCATGTGAAGCCTTATTAAATGATGAATCACATTGCTTCGCGAGGCGGTAGTCCACCGTACACACAAGCGACTTTATCATATCTTCTACATAATGTAATATAGTAATATATATATATATATGATAAAGTGACTAAAAATGTATAATTATGTTTTAAATATCTTATATATAATTTTTATCCATCATCATACCCATCCTTGAGAGGTAGAAATGGAAAAATGAACGACATCTGTTCGCAAGGTGATAGTCCTCCATACACACGAGTGATGATTCCATAACCCATTTGATGAAAGTGGAGATGATTTTGGGTCATTAAATTATTATAAAAACATCCCATTTTATGAAATATACTATTGTTATTATATCATCATGGTATAATAATAATTGACTGAGGTTGATAAATAAGTTAAATAAAGTCTCTTCTTAAGAACATTACCACTTCTTCAAGTATCCATCATAGTTTTTCCCTAAACACTTCCTAGGTTGGATTTATGAAAAAATAAGTCTTATAGGATGAGAATAGTGAAATATTGAAGTTATTTTTTCAGGTATTTTCCAAACCAAATAGGTTAGAATGTGTTAGTAAGGAAGGATATGGGGTTTCCTTTTAGAAGTGTGGGAGAGGACACACTTGGTATTTTTGAAAATAATTGAGTGCTCTCAGATTTTTCACGAGTATTAAGGGACCAAAATGGACCATTATTGATTTTTGGAGGTTTAAGGGTTTAAATATTTCCATAAAATAGTTTTTATATAATTTTATGGGTTCTTTTTACACTTATCTTCTTAGTTTAACCCCCTAGTAAATGATTTTTTACCTTAACCAAAGTAATTAATTTTTACTACATCCACTATTCCTATAGGTGAAAAATTAAAGTTACCTTATTATAAAATATAAATTATTCGGATTCCATATAATGAACCGATTTTTATCAATTTAAATTCAAATATGTATAAAATTTTATTTTTAAAATAATCTCACATATGTGACGAGAAAGTAGGTTTTTGATGTGAAAATGTTCAAAAGTTTACAATGTTTTTATATCTAAATTTAATATGAAAATGATTAACATGACCAAAATTAGATTAATTGAAATAAAATTTAACTTATTTTTATTTAAAACCAATTAAACACATAATTTATCCTTATAAAATATTTAAAAAAAAGGCAGTTTTCAATTAAAATAAAGTATTTTTCACTATTCATCAAAAAATAAAACTTCTCATAAAAATCCAAAAAATTAACCATAACCTAAGTTTTTTATTACAATTTAAAAAATGAAGTTCTTTTTCCCAATAAATTTTATAAAAGTGTAAAAAATTAACATTAAATTATATGCACCAAGCCTGACTAAACTGTCTTTTAGGAAAATATAGTTTTTCTTAAATAATTTATTTTTATTTTAAATGATTATTACTTTTATTTTAAATAAATATGTAACAAATTAATATGTGCAAAATATGTATTTTCATTAGTTAGTTAATATTATTCATACCCTCCATTCCAATGGCTAGGTGATAGATATGATAATAAATATTATATTAATAGTATTTTTTTGTGCAGTGAAACATCATCTTACATGTAACACAAGTTATTGAAGAAACTCATTGTTGTGTGTAACACAAGATAAACTTAGTGTTTTTTTTCATTTCAAGATTTAGAATGTATTGAATTTATTTAAAATAGTAAATATATCATAAATTAGCAGGATTTTATATTCCTTTATACACTTGGTATTGTTTGTCATACACACTATTGAATATGATGTTCATATTTTAAAATTTTGGGGTGTTAAATATCTCCCCTTAAATAAAATGTGACATGAAGTCATCATTCATGTCTACGGTAGACTACTGCCTCACGAACCAACATAATTTATCTTCTATCACCACCTATCATGACTAGTTATAATGATGTAATTAAAGTATAAATATATATATGATATTTTTAACATAATTAAACATATAGGATTATTATGTTGTATATAACTTCTTAAACTCCTTTCCATGGAGGATACGATAATGTCACTCATGTGTACGGTAGACTACCGCATCACGAAGTGATGTGATTCATTTTTCACTAATGATTTATATGGATATTAATAAGGATAATGTTAATGAATATATTTGATATATATATATATAACATAATTATGATATTCATTCCATATTTATCATTCTTAAAATGTAATATATCATTTTATTTCTCACCTTTTCACTCACTGAAAAATGATAATGTCATTCCTACAAATGTATGGACTACCACCCCTACAAATCGATGTGATTATTTTTTCACTCCCACATCACATGGATGATATATATAAGTATATTTAAATAACTATTATGGTATTTACTATATGATTATTGTTATGGGATTGTAAAACAATAATTAACTACCTTCAATAATAATCATCGAAAAATGGAAACATTACACATGCATACGTATGACCTACCATCTCCATGATTGTATTTTAGTTTGTTTTTCAAAACCATATTTCATGATTGGTTTTATAAGTATAATTTTTGAATACATATGATTAATATTCGTTGATTATTATTTTGTATTTATTGAAACAGTTACCACTTTAACTACAGTCAACACACTGAATCCATTTTGAAACAATGAACTAAACATCTTTAAAACACATGACATGGGCTTAACTGATTTAGTATTTAAATACGTAATCAAAATAAATAAATTAAATGATTTAATAATAAAGTATTAAACCAGGAAAATTTTCTAAATAAATTAAATAATTTATATAAGTTTGTTATATAGGATTTAAAGGATATACATGGTAACTCTGGACTCGAGGTAAGGTATTTTGTCACAATTTAATTCCATTTAGGAATACATTATTGTTATGTACCCAATTTATATTATATAGTGTATATATTATCACTTATACATGTAATGTAACAAATAATTTCTACATAATGGTATTTTAAGTTTTAATTTTAATTATTTCATCTAATGGGATTTGGGTTGAGTTTTTCCAAGTGGTAATGAATTTGACAACTCAATTTATATTCATTTGGTTATACTACTTATTTATTTTATTTTATATTCTAAGATAATGTTTATAATGGATTATTATTATCTTTTTTTTATTTTAACTTGATTTATGTGAATTTAAATTTTATAAGCATAATCGACTCCTTGGTTATTTCTAAATTCAACACTATGATCATTTTGTATGAAAATTCATATCTTTAATACACTTTATCTCATGAATCATTACATAAAACATCACTTAGTACAACCCATAATATGGATAATACTAGTTTCATTGGTATATTAGGTACATAGAACATAAAATTAATATATGTATAGAACAACATTATTGAAACACTGCAACAAAATCAACTGATAGTGGCATATTTTATTTGGCGGTAGTTTAAATCGCTACCATATGGTTCTATGATGGTTTCTAAAAACTACTGCTAAAGTTTGCATCAACATCAAACTCAGATCAATTCAATCCATTTAGTGGTGATTTATGGTAAACATCATAGAATGTTTGTTTAGTGGTGGTTTAAATATCTGATAAATAATAATTTGGCTTATATATAGGCGTTTTAAACCGCCGCTATATATCACTTTTATAAAAATACAATTATATAATCTAAATCCTTAGAATAGACAAATAAATATAGATATGGAAGGAAATACACATCAACCAACACGGTCATTATAATAAAGTAATAACATGCCTCATACAACAAAGAAAAGGTATGTTTAAAATCATATCCATGCTCACCACACGCAACTATGTGATCATATAAGCATGAAGGTAACCAACATGGTTTACTAGAATGTAAATATTAATATAATAGTCCAAGAATACCTTACAACATGTAAGAAAGGAAAAACATTCAAGTGGCTATTCAATTCCAAATATATCCTAGGAAGACATAAATGAAGCTATTAGTGAACTCATTAAAAAAATTTCAATAAGGTGTACATAAACCAAACTTGGTATTAGACTAAGGAATACTAGTGGTAATGCTAAAAACCACTTGGTTATGACATAAATTGTTCCAAAGGCACATGATTGTGAAATATTACTTATTACAAAAATAGCTTCAAAGTATCAAATGAAAAGGTTTATAAGTGACACTTGATATGAGTTATGTTTTTTTTACAAAATTAAGTTTCAAAGTGGTAAAAATTATTTCCAATTAAAACATATTTTTGTTATAAAATTTTATAAATTAAAGAGAATAAGTAATATAATAAGTAAGAGAATAATATAATCAAGATAGTATTTTCAAAATAGATTTTTCCATAAATATTTATAATCATTAAAATCTTATAAAAACAATAGAGGTTTTCAGGTTTCTGTTTTAGGTGAATTCTTAAAACCTTTAGGATCATTATGTTGAATCAATTCTTCCCACCTTGTAATCACATCCACCATATTACCCATTGACTTATAGGTTATTTAGGATTAATTGGAATAAGTGATTACCAATATCGAATATAGGTTGGATTCATAGAATTATACATGGTTTTATTATTTAACAAACAATGTAGGTTTTTTCTAAGGAAAGACAACAATGTTAAAAGATATCATAAATTTTAATTAATACTAATGGTGTTTCAAGTATTCTAATTTCATATCATAATAGTCACCAAGGAAAAAATTTAAATCCACTAAAATGAGAGAATTTAGTGTTATGTATTAATTTCAAACTATTTAACTCACATTTCAATGGAAACTCTTCATGATGGATCTAAACTTGTAAAGGGTTCATTAATAATAAATCTGATTAATGAGATTTTACAATACAATAAAAGGGTATTTTTTGTACATAGTTCCAAAAAAGACACTTTGAAAACATTTAAATTGTTGTATAAAAATATCTTTAAAAATTATTCAGATATATCTATAAAATATAAATATGGTTCATTATTACTTTATGAAAACAGAAGGATGGAATCATACAGGCATAACCAAATAATCACTTGGTGAGTTGAAACCACCTCCCAAAAAATTATGAAATCATTATCTGTCCGTTTATCTCCAATAAGTACAAAAGAATAACTCAAACAAAATTCATGTACAAAGTAACCTAATATATAATCACTATAAATCAAGAATAAAATAAAATCCATTAAAAACCAACACTAGAGACTTTATAAATTAACTTAAACACATTGGAGAACTATTTTCTATATATTATATAAGAGATCCACAATCTATTTCATCCATATCCATAGAAATCCATAAAGTAAAACTACCTTAATATAATTCAATGAAACCCATGATGAATGATAATAAATCATCCGATAAGAGCCTCCATAGAACAAAGGTAGAGGAAGCCCCAGAATCCTAGGTTAATTCCACCAGGTTTAGGTGAAATGCCTCTCAAAATATGTTATTTATTAAGAGGGATTATAAATAAGGGTAAGAAATGGGATGATAGGAAATAATATGGACTTACCGTAGACTTTTTTCTGACAATGGACCATGAATCTTACATGAATCAATGGACATGAAGAAGGGAGAACTCAGATCTAGAAACCAATTAATGAATTATAGACACCTAAAAGAAGACAATGAACACATCTTGGACTATACAACCCAAGTTCATATAAGTTATTTAATCCATGAATCATAGATGTTAATTAATTCCACTAACCTATCACCTAGAGACATTTGATTTAAGACATCACGACCAAATTGATCATGAAATTTCATACATAGTCATGAAATTATTAAATGACAATACATGAGAAGACAAGAACAAAGATCTAGAAATAACCCACTACGAACATATGTTTCAATTCCATGAATTTTATAGAAGGGATTCCATTAACACATTCTAAGAAAATTGTATACAAATTTATAAATAAAGTGACATTACGATGTACTCAAACATACCCAAGATACAAAAAATGTGGTTACCCATAAAAAATCCCAATGAAATAAAGCATTTATATTTTCATACAATTTAAGAGAAATATAGATATCCCTACCAGAAACCATAACATGGTTTCTAAATTACCATATTAGTGTTATTATATCATATGTTTAGTTATACATCATCTCCAAATCTGAAGTGAATCCTAATCACTACTTGCTGAACTTTCATCGGCAACCACTCAATCCCCATCTCCACTTCATGATACTAGAACCTACATAAAAATTATATTGAAAATTAAATAGTTTTGTAAGTATAAATTTAATCTGAAACAAATAAATGTTTGTGTACTAAATGATTTTGATGATGTTTGATTTATTATCTCACTACCATACATCGATGTTATATCACCAAGGATATATCTATTCATCTCCTAAAATAATTCAATAAATTATCTCTATATAGTGATGGAAATTTTATCTTTCATATTTAATGATCCCCCTGCTCTTGAATTTTGTTTTGAATTGCAAAAAACTCCCTCTGAGAATCTCAATGTACGAAGTAACAATAACTTGGATTAGATGTTGATGCAATACCTGGTGGCCTGCCGAAGACTTCCAATGGTAATAGTCCCAAACCTATCTTGTACACTTGACTAGGATACTCCTTCAAAAGGACTTGACCAACTAGATCATACTGGGAGACCGAGAAGAACTGTGCAAGATTATAATTCCATTGTTCTTTTTTACCAATAAATCAAATATCAGTCATATTTTAAGAAATACATAATACCATAGTAAAAAATAACAATTATTTATTGAAATGAAATTGGAATTCACACCCCAACTTATTTAGAAGTCTCATTAACAAAACTCAAATTAGAATTTGTATGAACGTCCAACCACAGTTCTGTTTGGGAGACATAGTGCCCTAAATTCTTTGACTGCATTAAACAAAGATAAATAAAAAATTTAATATATTAAATAGATATTATTATCCTATTAATATTTAAACTAATAAAAATATTACGAGATACAATATTTTTCTAGAACGAATCTTTGACCCGATAGTGTGAGGGGTGATGTTTTAGCTCAACTTGATTATTTTACATGAAACATCCTAAAATAAATGAATGTAATTTAATATAAATGTATACAATGTCATATCCTTTTCATATTCATTTATATATTTACAACTAGATTAATATAATAATATGTATTTCAATTCCATGTGCTTCTCATGAAGATGGATATTAACAAAAAACTTATATTTATCTTTAGGTACCCCTTTACGTATCTTATAATACAGCTGGTGACTGGTCAACAAAGTATCATTGAATTTATTCCATAATATCCATTTAAAATACTTATATTTCTTAGCCAATTTTTCAATGTCCACTTTTGTGCAGTAATATCAGCAATGATAAAGTGGAATAACATATTTACAAAGAGATTAATTTTAAAAATGTTATAATTTAATAAAATTATTAAATTAAATTACACCGAAATGTATTAAAATTAACTTTATTTGTGAATAAAAGACATTATTTTTCCAAGATTAAGGCACATGCCTCTAATTAGTACATGTAACTGGAAGGGTAATTTTCTATGTCGCTAGTTGCCCTAGAATCTGGCCAAATAATCTTATGTCAACTTCTGTAGGGACCCCATAGTAGGAAAATGAGATATCTATCTTCAATAAGTTCAGATTGTAGACATCTGAAATGTTCATATATCTTTCTATAGTAACATTGTTTGTATATTTTATTAAAAAACACTTACTATTATAAAAAATTGAAATAACATTATTCACATTAAAATTTGTACCTATAACTGTAACCCTCCAATATCCTCATGAAGAACTAGGAGTGAAGACCTGCTCCCTCACAGCAAAATCTACTGACTGGGGAGGAATTCTCTCAAATTTTGTTGGGATATGGATGAAGTATGTTCTAGATTCTGATTAAATGGAGGGTGTGAGAGATGGTGTATGGTGGAGATGGAGGTTGTCTCAAATTCTATAGGAAGGGAGATCGATGGATCATCATATATTGATGTTGTTAAGGGAATTTTGGATAGGAGTCAATTGGGATCAGTGAAATGCTTCCTCCTTGCAATTACTATCATTTAATCCAATAAAATTTTCTTCAGAACCTATATTTCAAAAAATTCATGCAGAAAAAAATTATAAATGATAAGAGATTCATAGTACTGAAAAAAATATACATAACTATGATAATGAATGACTACATATATAACATAAGTGTATTATAAATTAATGGATGACTGCAAATACAATAATTTTTCCTTCAATAATGTCATTTTCATGCTCTATCATTACTTCATCTACTTTATTAACCCTTATAAGACTAATATTTTCAATATCATGATGGAAAGATATTTTTTTTATTTTTGTTGAAGGGATTCAATGTCAGTTGTCAAATCTTCCACTTCAGCATCAAAATCATACAAGTCTCTTTGTTTTACATGAATAACTACACTCCACACTTCATCCAAAATAACTTCCACATAATATACCATTTTTTCTTATGATGAAAAGATATATGGATAATGTAATTCATTGTCACCGACATCCATCAAGTGATAGAAGTTTACAGAAGTAAATTTTAAGGAATCTATTTTAATACCCCTTGTAATATCAACCCCACTAACCTTTTGAATAAAACAACAGAAAAATGTCTGTGGTAGCTTAATTCGTTAATATCATCCAACATTACATAGTATCCCAAATTGGAAAACATAAATATTCCATTATTATGTGTTTTCAAACCCTCTTCCTAATCAACTATATGAAATTTAAATCCATTCACATCATGAGTGTAGAATTTTCTAGCCTTAGTTTTTAGGGAATAAAGCTAGAAACATCAAATATTCTGAAAGATCATCCTGAGTATCAGTGTTCATGATCTATAAAAAGTAATATACATAATTATATTTACAAAATATATGTGTCAACCTAACATCTGTATTGATTTCAATATTTATGACCTTACATGATGTGAAAACCATTATAAATTCTCTTAATTAACATATTTTGTTATATATTTATCATTTTGTGTACAGACTCTCATTAGTCTCTTTATTTGTATCTTGAGCTCTTCAATAAATGGATCTGCAATTTAACTATTCACCACCACATATATGTGTTCCTATAATAATTCATTTTCTTTCCGTGTAACATTTGAGCTCATCCCAACAAATCATCTAATAATAGGAATGATTTTTTATTTCTCATATAGTTTAGATTGATTCGATGTGTCTTCAATGAATCTAACTTGATTGAATCCTTTCTCATTATCATCCAAGTATCTAGAACAAAAGGTAAGACACTCCTCTTCCCAATATCCTTCAGAAATAGTGCCTTCAGGTTGAGCTTCATTTTTCACATATGATTTCAAATTACCAAGATATCTCTAAAATAAAATAAATAAAACATAATTATGTATTTAATGAAGTTACGATAATTGTTTACTCAAGATGAAAAACATATAAAAAAAGTACATATAAATTAGATACATCCTTAAATAATGTGTCTGACCTCCTAATTTAGTTTCCACAACTGAATGCATAGATAAATGAATCATTATAGTAAAAAATAATCGAGGAAAGCTCATATCAACTGCACAAAGTGTCAATAAAAATATATCTTGATGGTTTTCAAGCATAGATGGTTGTAGAGTTTTCTCACATTATTGTCTGGAGAATGTTAAAAATGTGAGTACAACAACAATAACCTTTTCATGTAATAATGTTCATAATTCCAATAGTAATAACTACTATATCAAAATATGTTAATCATGAATTTTCAATCCATGTATCCTATGATGCTATAAGTCAACACACCTTGATATGTTACTTGAATAACCATCATATACCTTCACATGTTTTAAAATTCCAAGGAATGTATCATTATTCCTATTTTTCGTTGAAAAAACCTCCGGAGTTTACTTTTTATTCTCATCTAGATAGAGATCATGCTTTATGTTGATTGTTTGTAATTACTTTTGATAATTGCGATGGTCCTTAGATTTTCCATGCTCATTAAGAAAAATAATGATAAAATAGTCACCAAAATTATTCTCAACATGAATAACATCAAGAGTATACCACCAAAATTTAAATTCCCAATACAAGAGTTTGAATAATATACATTTTTCCTTCATTTGTTGCATTCTGATTTCACTTGACGATGCACTTCCAAATAATTTCCCACTATCATTCAAATGATGCACATTACCAAATTATATTTCATCATTTCTATATTCTTCTAATATTTCAGAACATATCAAAAACATTGGAAGTGGTCTACGATCAATATAACCATTGAATTTTGATTTGTTCAAATGAAATCTATGAGATGCGTCGAGAAACATTCTACAACACATGGAGAATGATATTTTACTAGAAATTATTCATTTAGGCTCAAAATAAATGTTATAAATAAGACAAGAAATCCCCATATAATTTTTCAAACGAGATAAGTTCCCATGTCTAGGGAAGTCACTAATGGTCCACATTAGTGCAACATGCATTTTGAACATTGTTCTAGAAGATGCGTCATGTGACTCAACACCATTACTCCATAGATCCTATATTTCTTTAATTAGAGGTTGTAGGTATACATCAATATCATTTCCTAGAATTTTGTTTCAAGGAATAATCATCGAAATGATAATATAAATTTATTACATACACATCCATGGAGGCAGATTATAAGGGATCAAAACAACCAGCCAAATACTATAATTGGTGCTCAAATTCACAAATGGGTTGAATCCATCGACATCCAATCACAATCACACATTTATAGGATTAGTTGAGAAATATGGATATAATGAATAAAATTTCTTCCATTATTTTGAATCTCTTAAATATAGAATTAATCCATAATTGTTATTATCTATACAATACCACTTCATGTGTTCAATGGCATTCAATGAGATGAATAATCATTACAATCGATTATTTAAAGGGAAGTAAAGAAAAAAATTTACATGTGTGTTATTTTTTTTATTCTTTATAGTACAATATTAATTCAGATATCATTCATCACCCATTGAATTCCATCTAGAAGAGGAAGATTTTTTAAAATCCTATATACTTGAATCATCTCCCCAATAAATCATATAATCATTGGGACAGACATGCATTTTTTTATATTCCAGACCAAGCTTGTTAATTATTTTTATCATATTATAAAAGGACTCAGGGATCATAGCTTTAGGAAATGTATCACAAAACAATTACAATATCATGGACATCACCTTAATTTTAATTATGAATAGGTATCTGTTGTGATACAACTTCAGCAAAAAATAATGTTTTGAATGTTTCAATCATCCACCATATAAATATTTATTTCCAACATCAAATAAATCATGAAATTATTTTTTTACTCAATAAATTTCTATCTTGTATTAGTCTCTAAAAAATCAAGAGGATCATCAAATGATATGTTATAATCATGATCTATTTTTCTTATAGTCCTAAAAACATAACTTTTTATGTTACTAGTTGTAGAACACTCAACTAGTTTTCCTAATTTTGTTGATGTTACTGTTTTTGTCTTGAAATGCAAAAAGCATCATTTATAAGGTTTTTAATATCATTTTCCATTTTCAACAAAGTTGGGAGTCCATTATTTTGATTGACATCAGTGCTCAAACATTCTATAATATTCGATTCTCAATTCCAAATCCAACAAAAATATTGATCTGGGAATTTATTCAATATCAAGTGTTCATAAACTTCATCTCTCTTCAACCATCTTCTAAATTAACACTTTCGAAATTTAAATCTTGTTGTCCCATCAACAGATCAATTGGAAATTAAAAAATCTAAAAACTCTTCCAAACCCTTAACATACTGAGGCGTGTTCCTCAATGTTGTGATCCATAATGTTTCCATATATATCACAATGTTCCTACACACTATTAAAAAAATTAAAACACATAAGTATTACTATGTAGTAAAATAGTTATAACACATCTCTAGTAGTGTATTTAGAGTCTTAACACATATCCAAGTAAAGAGGGTGTCACATAATACTTCTCTGTCATTTCTAGTGGTGGAGGACCTCTTTCTTTTTAGGTTTTCATACCCAAGAACCCTAGGTCACTCACAAGGTTTAACAAATAAGAACAACCTTTTACATAAAATATTTTATTAATCATTAAATGAACCATTTTCTTTAAAATATATATAATAATTTATAAAACAAAAGAAAGATTCATGATTGAGGTTAAAAGTAACTATTTTCATTATTATTCACATATACATTTATACATTTATGTGTATTCATATATCATGTTGCACAAAATCATATTTTCTCAAGTGAATTTGTTCAATATAATATATATATACACACCATTTTTTTAATTAGTGGTATTGGGTGCTTAAATTCCTCACCATTCCATATTTCAATTGATGATTATGTTGATAACGGTTAATTATAATTTCATGAAAAATGTTAATATAATTATTATTAATGTAGTTAATAATTTTATTAATAATATTAATTAAATTTTTACTAATAAAAAATCACAAAAAAATTATTAGTAATTTATAATTAATTATTTAATAATAATATAACAGTTTATTTGATGGTAATAGAATATGAAACAATAAATTCCTCACACAATGGATTGTTGAACCATTCCACTACCTTGAAAAGGAATGACCCACTCAAATTATGAAACTTTATTACATAATTCCATAAATAACTACACATCAGGGACCTATATCCATAAAAATAGGGCTCAAAGGCCTTATAAATTGGTCATGATGGACCTTTTTAATATTTTCTCAAGATTAAATAGTTCTTGCTATACTACCCAGAACATTTCCAACTACAGTTCCATTACAGTAATCATAAATTCATATCTACCTAAATTCAAACATGTGTTTTGTTCCTCTCGATGCTCCACAAAGTACCATAGGGAAACCATTACACCGATAATTAATTAATTTATAATATAATCGTCACATATTACATATTAATAATTAATTTATATTAAATAAAAATAAAATATTTAACATGGGTGTTGGTATAAATTTTCAGTACTAAAATGTGGTTCTTTTTCTATAACAAAAATAAATTACTAGAGCCCTTTAGTATCTACTTAACAAAAATATAGATCCATCATCACGGGTCATGTGCTACAGGGTACACATACAATATAGATTAATTCTTAAAAACCATATTCTTCTAAAACTACTATAACCTTATGACTCTCTAATGAAAATTAAAATATCATTCGATTTATCATTCTTCGTGCTAATTTATCTATGAGGCAAGTAAATTTTTCAGTTTTAGGTTTTTACTTTCAATGTCAGGTCATCAGTTTGTTAAATTTTTAAGCAATAAATAATCTATCTCACTACAGTTTCAACGGAATGTAATGTATCTATTTTTTAGTGATCTCCTTCATATGATTCATGAACCTACAAAAAATAAATCTAACAATATTAATTTACCTCACTATCATACCACCATAATGGGTTGAGGATCCAAGATTGAAGGAGAAGGGTTAGAAGAGAGGGGAAAGGGGTAACGACGAGGGGGAGTAACAACGGGGTAATGATGAGGGGGTGCAGTAGTAATGAGGTTTTGGGTGTATTGAGGGGTTAGTGGCTCAGGCTCAGGCTTAGTGGCTCGGGGGAGAATTGGGTCATCGACAAGGAATGGGATTTGGGGGAGTTGGGGGAGAAGGGAGAATGTAGTGACAGATCGGGGGAGAATACAAGTGATGAGGTCTCAGTCTCAGTGGGGGTCATGGGGAGAGGGGTGGGGGAGTGAGGGGGGTTAAAAAGTGGGGGGTCAGGGAAGTTTCTTTCTTAAAAAATGAAAAAAATATATTTCAGTGTGGTTATTCAGAAACCACCACTTAATGTTGCCAATTTTTTTAGGAGCGGTTTAAGAAACCACCACTGATAGTTTTTTTGGTGTAGAGAAAACTTCCTTAACAGGATTTTAATATTCCAAAGATTTTAAAATTCCATAGGATAACCTAGGGACATATATATGAAAGGGGTGATATATAAACCCCAGTAAGGTAATTAAAAAAAATAACATGGTGATTGTATTACATGTTATTAAATAGTAATTTAAATGATACATAAATGTGGTGATACATATAATATTGAAAAATAAGTCATTATATAACATAATAGCATAAAGGAAATATGAGAATGTAGAAACAACAATAAAAATGACATCATAAACATAGGTCAAGGATAAGCCCCATGAAATAATAACATTGTGAAAAAAATCCCATAATGGATTAGATTTATGCCCTAATACCATAAATTATTTATCAGTAGAATAAAAAATTTCCCTATTATATTCAGTGATATATAATTCTGGGTGCACCTGTCACATTCATATCACCTATATGTGCAAGTGTGCCACATAGATCATTCAACTTAGGATCAAACTTAATTACATTTAATCCTATGATTAAGAAGTGTGGAATATATACATAGAAGTCCCCAATAAAATAATGATATTTATATTTAGGTCATTACCATTGAGGATAAATGGATATAGTATTCACAATAAAAATATTTTCCATGGAAAAACATAGGATAATTCCGGCATCATAATAGGGGTACACAATGAATCAGGGGATGGATTAGTGAGATTTCAAGGGTCTCTCATAAAATTGGAAAAAAATTGATAATAATAGGGATATTTAAAAACATACCCCATCATTAATAAGTGGAAAATAAAAGGAATAACACAAATTAGGTGCTTTAAAAAAGAGTAAAATGAGAGGATCCCTTACCTTGAGAGGGTATTCCCAAAACCTTGGAAGGAGCTTATTAAGAGATTGGGGTAACCTTATGAGGGATGATGATTAAACAAATTCTTTTGGAATATTTTATTGATAATAAATGAAATAATTTCCACACATTTTGTTAAATATTTTTATTTATAGAATATTTGGGATTGGATCATTCATTTTGAAAAGTTGATGAAAAATCATGTTTTTTCCTATTAAAGTTTATTGTGGTATTTCATACATAAATATTCTTATGGGTATTATTCAATATTAATTTTTTTTAATCTATTTCTAACTTAATTTGATACAACATCAATTTAGGACATATTATCTGAATTGTGCATTTGAATGGACTAAATGGGTCATAAAGTCAAAGTTGGACTAGACTCGCATGATTAAACACCTCTTTAGTATTTGAGACATAACTCCTTTATATGTGCTTGGATTGGGCCCAAATTGTTTTGTAGGAGCCTTATAACCCAATTTATATCCTTCTGGAATGACAAATGATTCATACATTTTGTTGGTCAAGAATTTAGTGAAACATGGAATAAAATATTTGTTTGAATTTCCCCAGTCACACTTGAAACCACTTGTAACCTAGCCTATACTACACAATATACAAATTTATTTTTCTTATTTGGAGGGTTTGGGACGTGAATTAAGAGAATTAATATAGAAGAGATTTTTTTTCCACTCTATTTCTCTATGAATTTCAAGAGGGAGATCTCTTGAATCTAGGATCCCTTCATTGAAGCTTTCTTCTTCTTCATCACTTGTTAATGTTTTTGTTTTGGAAATAAACTTCTTAGTTCCTATTTTATTTATTTAATTTTGTTCAATTATCTTATTCTTTACTCATATTCTTTTATATGAAAATCTAAAGTAGAAACAAGATTGGTTTATACCCTTTCTAAACATTTTCACATGCAATACGTTTCTATGATGACTACACTGCCCATAAAAAAATAGTTCTTCATAGTAATTGATCTACCTATTACCTTATTCATTAATTTATTTTGAAGAAATGAACTCTTGTAATTCACATAATAAGATCTATTAATTTATTTTTTAATTTAAATAAAACTAAGAAACAATTGAACAATTATCACAAAACACATGAGGTCGAGTATTGTGTGAATTGTGAGAGCACGATCTAAATCAGTAATACAAAACCACAAGGGATCAATTTTTAGAGTTAAAATATATTCCATAAACTCAATTAATCATCATTTACAGAGTATATATGTGTCATAATTTACCACCGACCATAATATATCCTTAGAACATCAATCAAAGTAGGGTGTTGCGATTTCATGTTCCAAATCTAACCTATGGTTTAATTAATTTCATATTTTTAGTTTATTTATCTATCATCTGGTTTGACGGTTAAAAAATATGGGGACTATAATTAACTTTATGTTAATTTAAATTAAAATGATTAATATGTAAATTAAGATATTTATTTAGATTGATAACGCATTTTAAAAATATTTTTAATAAAAAATATCTTCTCGTTGCTTTTTCGCAGTCACATTTCAAAAAGAAATACTATATTCTTCAATCATACTAATTTTATATTATAAAATGAAAACCATACCTCATTTTAATTATTGTTTTTCTTACCTTTTATTTTATTTTCAAATACCATTAATATATTTTTAAATTTACTTCCTCCTTTGTGAGAAGACCTTGGTCAGCCACTCAACTGCGCCTTAAGACGTAAAAAATTACACATCATTTGAGAGCACCCACAACAACACTTTTCAGATATAAAGAGGAAAGGGCAGAGTAGATTAATTATCAAATGGTTTTTAGTAAATAGGAATGGATGTTTGGGTGGGTTTATATAGGAAAATAGAGAGTAATTATTTATTCTTTTCAAAGCATATGTTTTAGACTCTATACAATAATGTAATAAAAACCAAAAGTCCCCCAATGGGTTTTCCCATGGTTTATACTAAAGATGAGTATTTTTCGTTATTTCATATGGCCATTAACTGGGAATATTAATATAATACACTTTTTGATGTGGAAGTTAGTCATTCATACCAATAATTGATTTTAAAACCTTAAAACATAATACATGTTTTAGAGGACTCACAATGGGTTTATGAAATTATTAAAATAACCTCAAAAACATTATCTTAAAAGTAAAATATATATTTTGTCTTGGAAACATCTTATGAAACATATTAAATCACTTTTGGGAAATTATGATGTCATAATACGTCATATATATTTATACTATATTTATCTTTTAACCGGAATTTAGACTATCTCAGAATATTATGAAAATTTTCCCATTGGATAATTTTATCATCATGATTCCCAAAATGATATTTAATTTATCAAAGTAATTCTCTAAATATGTGAAATTAAAATCCATGTTTTTCAAAAGTACTTGTTTTTTTACAAAAATAGTTTTCTGACCGTTATAAAAATTACATTTTCACATCATAAAATTATATTATCATTTATATTTAATAAATAATATTTAATAATATTATTTAATTAAAATATAATTTAATTATAAAATCATGATTTCATCAAAGGTAATGTCTTAATTGATATTTAATATTACTTGAAAATATAATTTGAGTTTTATCGTAATAAAATCTAATTTTTTCAAACTCATCAATTAATCATCTATGAAGTAAAAAACAGTAAATAATAAATATAGTTTTTATTATATTGAAAATAAAATATTAATATTAATATTTATAGTGTTAATATACATTATCCCATATTACACTAGTGAATTCTCTAAGGGTATGGTGTATAAGGTGATATTTTCTTGGGGTGGTTTGGAAAATATGGTTTGGGTTGTGATATCAATGTGCATGAACTTATTCTATATATGTATTCTATCATAATTTATTTATTGAATCTTTGATTATTATTTTTAATGGTAAAATCCAAAAGATTATATCTCCCTTGAAATCTCTAATAAATGGGCTTCATAGGGTATGATCCTACTGGTCGAGGTCATCGCTTCCTTCATCTATGTCAATTTAAATTATCATAACCATTAATATATTATAATATTATTATCAATTTTTAATTCCTATATTATCAATGACCATGTTTCTTAACTATCTTTGAAATTTAATATGATATAACCAAAGAGGGGCACGAGTTATCTATAACCAGATTACGTAATAGGGCATTTAATTCAGTAATAAAGGGAATTTCATTAATGAAAGTTTGGGTTGTTACATTATTCACCCCATTCTAATTTTTCCCTTAAAATTTTCATTTCATACACTAAAATTGATTAGGGTATTAATGTTTCATCTCTTCTTTCTGTTCTAAAATCACTTCCTCAAACTTGTGGTTCCCCCACAAAACATTGACCATGTGAGTTTCCTTGATTCATATAACTTTATCTCTATGATATAAGATCTTAACCTATTTCTACTCATATGAATGATCATTCTACAATGGCACCACCTATTTATTCAATACATGTGATCAGTTTTTTATGTACAATCTAAAGAGAGATACATGGAACACATCATATACTCGAGATAGGTTAGGTGTGTGTGAAAGTCAATAAGGTAATATTACAATGAGATAAATGACCTCAAAGGGACCAATGTATCAAAGAAAAAGATTTTCATTCTTCCCAAACCTCATGAATTTATTCCATGGATATATAAGATGTGAATAATTATCACTAGCATAAAACTTCATGTCTCATTAACAATTATCTGTATATATTTTATAGTGGCTTTGTGTGGATTTTATATGATGCTGAATAGTTTTAAACTTCTCTATCATATCTCGAATAATATCAGGTCCCATCATCCTCCTCTATCCAACATTATCCTAGAATTTTTTAGTCTAACACCTATTCACTTACAGAGCCTCATAAGGTATGATTTAAATTCTATAATGGAAATTGTTGTTATATGAGTACTCCACCAGGGGAAGGTGTTGATCCCAACATCGTTGGAAATAAATTGAACATGATCTAAGAATATATTCTAGTATTTGAATGGTCCTTTCATACTGAGAATCCATATGAGAGTAATAAGTATTTATAATATCCTGATCCTATTCTAGGTATGTCCCCTTTTGAGTTTTCTCTTTTTTTATAGGGTTGGAAGGGGTTTGATTTTAGTTAGGAAGGATTTTGGAGGTGGCAGAATCTTTTATGTATAATCTTTGGGCTGAAAACTTTTCTACCAATAATAGACATGTTGGATAATAATATTACACACCATATAATATTTTAATTAGTATAAAATCACAATAGGTGATAGGTTTTTCATCATAAACCATTAAAAATAATTACACACTATATAATTTACTTATAAACCTGTTAAAAGTTTATTGTGGTTCATTTTGATTTAGTTCCTTTGTGTAACCTTTCTTCTCTCGAACCTAGGGTGATTCTTAGTGGATTTGGACCGATTTCTTCATCTCTGATTATTGAAGATTTGTTCTAGATACTTGGTAATCTCTTCATCTTTGGTTTCAATCCATTCATTATTCCTTCATTGAAGTTGATGAGACTTTTACCACGGTGGGTAATGTGAGTTAGACATAACCCTAAGTTTTGTTCATTATATTCTCATTCATTGTATGTTCAGTCATTTTCCATCAATTGAGGGTCGTGGTTTAGAAAAAAATCATCAATAACCTTGAGTTATGTGGTCTTAATATTAATTTCCTATAGTCTTGAATTCGATTTTATGTATGTAGTTGTGAAATTTCAATTTCCATGATTAGGTAATTTCATTCAGAAATTAAATTGAATAAATTGAATTTCCATGTTAAAAATGAATTAGGTTGATATCTAGGAAATTGAAATTGGTTGGATTGGAATTATGAAATTGGTCAATTAATAGAGTATGGAAATGATGGAATAATGTGATTATACAATTGGTGAATATTGTGATTATGAAATTAATGGATTAATGGGTTAATGAAATTGATTGGACATTTGAATTGTGAAACTAATAACCAACCATGGGGTTTTCTAATATTATTTAAGTGATCAATAATGAATTTTTTTATTGAATAATTATGAATTTTGGTCATGATAGTTAATGAAATTGTGAAACTAGTAGCCACCCTCAGGGTGTTCTATTTTGATTGAAATGAGTTGTGGGATAGGGACTACGGCTCCAAATATTACAAACTGTCCTAGTGGGGCATATGTCATGAATACCCCAAGTCATCCTTGGATAGTCCGGGGGCTAGAGACTAGCACCAAGTAGGCATATCTCAAAAATGGGAGGATTTTTCCTAAGTACCTGTATGCATGAATACATGCTAGAAATGAAACCATCGAAAACCATGCATGAAAGCAATAAAACCAACCATAAGGTACAACAGGAAGTAAAGTAAAAAAGGTAAAATGAGCCAGTATAAAATCCCATTAGAAAGGTAAATTTAACACAATCAAGTACACAAGTCACTGGAAGCTCATCGGCAGAAAAGCCTATTGGGAGGGTAGGTGCAGGTCAGCTATCAGAAGTCGTAGAAGCTTTCCTTGTCCGCCTGATCACTCTACACACCACCTGGTCCTGGCCCACCTAGGTCTCTATCAGAACAACTATCATTTTCACATGACATGACATGTGTGGTAAAATCCCATGTATGGGTGAGTAAAACAATACCTAGTAGGACACCCTGAAACCACAAAGGAAAGAACACAATGGAAAGTACTAAATAAGTATTTTCAGCTCACACATGTATATTTCTAGGGCATAAAAAGTAATATTATAATACATAGTCCACATCACACCCAATATTGATGAGACACATAGTTCAAATGAGATACTCAGTCCTGATGAGATACTCATTCCTAATGAGACACTCAGTATTGATAAGACCCCTAGTATGGGTATGTCACACTGCCTCAAAGTCGCATTGTACCCAAGCCAAATAGCCTTTGAGTCACAGCTAGACACAGGATTCCACTCGTAGCGTTCTTGTTCTAGGATAGCATACACATCAACCCAAAGGTCATATGCAACTTCCACAAAAACTCACTTAGAGTATCTCAAAAGTACTACCTCATCATGGGGGTCCCAATGCCAAAAATAGATCATTAAATGGATGTATGATTTGAAAGTTATGGGTCTTTTTTGTAAAATGGGGATGGTTGGGTCCAAGTTTGGTCTGACCCAATTGGACCGAACTGGCCCACCCCAGCTAGGCCTGGCCGTTCTGCTGGCCCGACCCACTGTTTTCCTGACCTTCCAACTCCCGCCCAACCCAATCAAGTGGTCCGGTTTGGTCCACCCGAACGCGGTGACTACCACGTCCTCGACTGGTCAATTCGGCCGGCCGTTGAGCCGGCCCCTCCTGTCGCATGCGGTCTATGGAACCATGTGCCAGCTAGAAAACACGGAACCATGCCGCATCACTGTTCCACAACTCCATGGACCGCCTTGGCTACGTCTCTTGACACCGCCTATGGATGTGTCACTATGGGCTCCCACCACCGGTCATCGAGCCAGCGGCCTCCTCGGCCACCACCTATGGCCCCTATTATGTGTTTTCCCACTATTGTGGTCCCATTGGACCTTGGATCGCCACTGAATCCTGCCACCATGCCAGTAAATCTCTACCTACCCTAGCCTTGCTGCTAGACCAATGACTCCTCTTCCACCAGCCACCCCGCCGATGGCCTCCTCTTGTCGTGCTCTGCCTAGGAATTTCAAAGCCTCTTCACACCACCATCGTCCCGGGTCCTGCTCTAGATCATTGCACCCAACGAAAAATAAAGAGAATGAATATGAGGGAAGAGGAAAAGCACAATAACACCCAAAGTTGATATATCTGGGCCTAGTTCATGTCTACCTCGATCCATCCATGTCAGAAATGAAGAATAGATGGTAAAAAAACATCAAAAATATGATTGGATAGTTCCCAAATCAAAACCTGTAACAGAACACCTACCCGTAAGAATGACCAAACTGGGAATCAACCTGTTCATGGGATGATCTTTATTCATCATTTGAAAGAAACAATGGGAATGAAAATAACATATAAATAAACCTCATAATTATAATTTGGATTGGTCAATGTTAGGGTTCAATCATCATTGGTGATCCATTGAGAGTCGTCACAATCCATCGTTTTTTCAATCCTCGATCCTCGCCTCATCGTCGTCCGTCATTCACCAATGGTAGGAAATATACAAGGCTATTTTTTCAACACTCCCAGGGAAGGGTCATTAATTTGATCAATATCCCTACCAATGGTTAAATAAGGAAGAAATATTTCATCATTTAATTCATTTCAGTGTTAAACGTGTTTCAGCATTAAACGCATTTCTGTATTACACACATTACTGTGTTACAGTGTTACTGAGTCACTGCATCGCAACACTGCTTTATCATTGTGTAACATTAAAGAACAATTATTTTGAAATTATTTTTATTAAAATATTTTATGGATAGTTGCATCCAAAAACTATCTTTTACCCTCGACCCATACCAGTTGAGGTTAGGCCCTTCTTAAGTTGAAGGTGTTGTTCTGAACGCAACGATGCCCTTGTATTTTTGATCTAGGAACCTGTTGAGAATATATAAAATTTCAAAGTTAGCCTCTCGAGAATTTTTAATTAACAACTAAAATTTATTCAAAAATTTATTCTAGGAACACCGGGCCTCGGAATATTATATCATCTCAACACTTGGTCTCAGAAGTTTGTTAATTAATTTATAAACAAAAATTCAAAGAAAAATACAATTCATTACACTAAATAACCACAAGGTTACAAAATTATTCTCTCAGTCCACAATATGTTTACATATATGTGTGTCTGATCACAAAGTTTTGGGATAAGGAATGCTTCTCCAAATACCCATGTTGTTCCATAATTCCACTCTAGGACCCCATTGTTTGAATATGAAATGAAATGAAATGATCAATGATAAAATATGAGATTGTGATATGTGATATCCCTTAGGAATGGTTCAAAAATTGGCATAGTCCTGTGTAGATATCTGTTTATTTGGGTGTCATTGTGTGCTCATGGTACTTATGAAGTTATTTAATGAATAATTGAGTATGTAAAATGTTTACATTATCACTTATACTTTATTCTTTATACAGCTTCATACACTATTATAGACTTGATATTTATTTAGATTTAGTTGGTGGTGGCCTAATGATTTGTTCTCACACCTTACATGGGATTCCTGATTGATACTAAAAAAGACTTCATGTTTGTAGGACAGGAAAGTGGAAGGATCCCTATGTTAGATGATTGATTTGGGATGGAGAATGGATGAGGGAATTGGACCTTGTGTTAAGACCCACTTGGGAGTGTTAGTGTGTCTTTATTTGGGGTTTTCATTATTTCACATGACAAGTATGTGAAATGACATGTTTATTTCTTTTGTTTGAGTATTGTTCCTTCTCAAGTTATCATGTCATACTAGTTTTTATTAGTTATGGTAGCATTTTGTTATTATTTTACATTATTTTTTATATTGTTATTTTTTTATTGAGATGCATTTACAAAGAGGGTATAGTCTCCCCACATTACAAATCAGAATGTCCCTACTAGTTAGAAACCTCTGGTATATGGGGTGGCATGCCAGAAGTCATGTGACCTACCAGATCCAGACACTAGCTTGTGTTACTTGGGTTGAGACATCAAAAAGTGGTATCAGAGGATATTTCTTTTCTTTTATTTTGTCTTACTATTTGGGAAAGTTAGATAGGAGATTAGGATTACCTGGGCCTTAGTCCAAAGCTCATTGATGGGAGTACCTAACCTATGTGTGGCTGTAAAATCCAAGTACCTAGGATGGGATTATTGTTATTGATATGTGTTGTAACATTTTTTGGTATTTCACATCAAGTGATACACTTTTTGTGTGATGTTACCCATTTTTGAAATTTTTAGCGATTTTACTCATGGAACAATATGGAATGAGAGTTGATTATCCATGAATCATTCCAGATACTCATAAATTACTATGACATGCATCATTTCAGGAATGCATGAAAAATAAGGTTTGGGTAAGTTATCAAACATGGAAGTATTATCTTTACCTGTGTAATTTTAAAAGAAAAAGGTGCCTAATATGAAATTGAGAATTGAAAATGATGCTAAAAGTGGTGAATGAAATTGATAAATGGATTTATAATGAAAAACAATGTCTATAAAATTCTTTTACCTTTTCTGTTAATGATGACCTAGAAGGGGGATGGATGAGTGTAGTGTAACTGCCTCAGTCATGACCATGTGTCAAGGTATGGGGGGATGACTTGTTATGGATTTTTTGAATCCCTATTATGTAAAATTTTTAATGTTTTTTCATGTTTTTTAATATGTATGTTTGGATTTGTAGATATATGCTCCACAATGGCAGTTGTTGATAGGACGATAGGAGGATATTGATGGAAATGAGCCTCTAGTGATGGAAGCACCCTCCGACTTTCACTATATAGGGTGGACCTGAAGTAGCTGAGTTCTAGAGTGAGTCTATCTAGATGATCCTTGAACACTTAGAGACTCTTGCTGATAAAAGAGTAAAATTGGATGCTTATATATTATGTGGTCAAGAAAAGCATTGGTTGGTCATCTAGACTCAGGAAGGACAACTAGAGAATATGGAGTGGAAGGAATTTCAGGAGAAGTTCTTCAACCACTTTTACTCTAAGATTCTTTGGAAATAGAGGGAAGCTAAATTCAGGAGGTTGACCTAGGGGAGTATAACCGTGATGGGCTATATAAGACACATTATTGATTTTCAATGTTTGTTAAAACATTGGTAGGAGATTAGGAGACTGTGGAAAAGTGGTTTCAATATGGGATTAAGTGTGAAATTAAGTCTCATGTGAACATATTTATGTCGAAGATGTTTTTTGAGGTAGTGAATCATTATCTGATTTCTGAGGGGAACCTAAAGGACGCATCTAGTGGAATGCATATAGTTTCTGCTGGATGACTAGGAGGTACATATTTTGAGAGTAGGAAGTGTCGATTCAAGAATTTCAACTAGCGATATGGAAAATAGTGTATCCAAGGAGAGAGATCAGTTACTCAAAGAAATAACTATATATACTTCCACCGGTTTGGTAGGTCAGGAAATATTCATAACAAGTGTCCCCAAACACTAGTGGAGTTATGATCTTGTGGAAGGATGGGTCACATGCAATGGTATTGTAAAAACCCTCAACCTATGGGTAGTGACGGGGGGAACAAGTAGAGTTATAATAATGGATGGGGTATTCTACCCCATATATATCTATAAGTAATGGTTCTACTAGAATTCATGGTTGAGGTAGTGGATGTGGTGCTTCTAGGAAAGAGCACCAACATCAACAATGTGGTGAAGCTCAGGGGGCTTGGAATGTAGAACTGGGGGAGGGGCAGGACAACTACATGCAGTTCATCTAATAGTTGTAGATAAATAGGTTAGACCATTGAAAGTCATTGGTACTATTCTTATATCTTCTACACCTTCTTGTTACTTATTTGATATAGGGGATTCTCACTCTTTAATATCTACACAACATGTGAATGAGTTGAGTATAGAAGTGGAGTTTATAAACAAGGTTATGATGATCGATACACCTTTAGGTGTATGGTTCAGAGACATCTATTTATGCAAGGGGTGTTCTCTCATGGTTGGGGAGTATCATTTTATTGGAGTCTCTATATACTTGATATGTCAATATTCAAATTGATATTGGTTATGGACTAGTTAGTATTATATTTATCCCACATTGATTTTTACCATAGGATAGTGACTTTTATGTCTTCTAACGGTGTCAGTTATGTTCACCATTGAGAGTGGGACATCCAGGTAGGTCATGCAGGGCCAACTCATCAGCAACTGGGGAAACTTACCACCAATGTTGTGTGTCTATTACTAGATGTTGGGGTGTAAAACTTTATTAATTTACACCTATGGTGGACCGGTATCAAGATTTATTTTTGGAGGACTTCTCAAAGCTTTCACTAAATAGGGATATAGAATTTATGATTGAGATCAAGTTGAGGGATGATTCAATTTCAATTTCTCCATATAAAATAGCACCAAAAGAGCTTCAAGAGATCATGACTCAGCTGAAATAATTGTTAGAGAAGGGGTTTATTTATCCAAGTACATTTCCTTGTAGTTCTCTAGTATGGTTTTCTAAGAAAGATGATGAGACATTGTGCTTATGTATTGACTACTAGAAGATGAATATGATGAAATTAAAGAACTAGTATCCTCTTCCTCATATTGATGATCTCTTTGACTAGTTGATAGGAGATTTTGTGTTGTTGAAGATTGAATTGAGATCAGGGTGTCATCAGTTGATATTTTGAACATTTGATATACCATGGACAACTTTCAGAAGTAGGTATGGCCTTTATGAGTTCATCATGATGTCGTTCGGGATAAATAATGCTATGATAGTGTTTATGGACATGATAAACTAAATCTTCCACCAATACTTATACCATTTTTAGTTTTTTTTCTTCATGAAATCTTGGTGTACTCCAAGACTCATGATGATCATGCCCGACATCTTGATATCATCCAGAGTATACTAAGAGATAATCAATTATACACAAATCTATCTATGTTTCAATTATATATTGGAAAGATACATTTTTGGGACACATCATATTGGATGAAGTTATGTCAGTGGACCTAGAGAAGGTTTAGGAACTTTTTTATTGGGAAAAACCCATGAATGTCTTTGATATCCACAGTTTTATAGGTTTGTTGGGTTATTAATTGAGGTTAATTTAGGAATTTTCCTTCATGGAAGCACATCATTTGAGATTTAATAAGAAAGGGATAAATTTTTAATGGTTTGGATCATGTGAGAATTATTTGTAGGAGTTTAAGAATCAGTTTACAATCACAATGATCTTGATCCTACCTATGTTATGGGAGGAGTATAAAGTGTTTTCTGATGTATCAGAGATTTTTCATGGAGAAGAGTTGATATAGGGGGATTAAGTTATGGAGTATTGGTCACAATGGTTGATATCACATAAATGTAACTACACTACGCATGACCTCGAGTTAGATTCGATTGTTTATTCCTTGAAATGCTGATGGAATTATATATTGGGAGAAAATTTTATTGTTTATACTGATCATAAGATCATAAAGTATATCTTTTTTTAGGGATATTTTAATCTTAGATTGTTTAGGTGTGATGAGTATATTTAGTAATTTTATTTTGAAGTAGAATATTCTCCTGGAAAAGGAAACCGTGTTGTTGATTATTTAAGAAGGAAAAAACAAACTCAAGTAGTCCAAGAGTCAAGTTCTGAGTGGAAGATGATGACCTTGCTAGATGAAATGCATGTTTTAGTACAGGAGGGACAAGAGTATATGAATCACATATCAGTATTAGTGGTTTATACACTCTTATGTTGGTTTAAGGAGAGACAGTATGAGGATCCAGAGTATATAGACTTTAGGGAAACTCTAGAAGGTGGGGAGTCACCATCATATTGGACTATAGATAAGGATGAGATCATATATGTATCAGGCTATATTGTTTTACCTATGTGTACGTGAGAGGAGTTGATGTAGTAATTTCACGCCTTGAAGTGGGTGGTAAATCTGAGTTTGAACAAATTGTATTGTGAATTACATCGACGGTATTGGTGGTAGAGCAATAAAAAGGAGACTGTGTTGTTCATAACTCATTGCTACACTTGTCAATAGGTGAAGGCTAGGTATCAATGACCCGATGGATTACTATAGAAATTTCCCATTCCGAAATGGTAGTGGGGTGATTTTACCATGTATTTCTTGGTGGGTCACCCAATTAAAACATGGAAGAATGACTCTATTTGGGTGGTTGTGGACGAACTGATGAAATTAGTTCATTTCTTGATGATGTTGGAGACCTTCTCAGTGGTTTAGTTGGTATATTTGTATATCCAAGACATATTCCATTTGCATGGGGTTCCTTAAATAATAGTTTCGGAGCATTAATCACATTTCACTTAATTCTTCTGGCAAGGATTGTAGATGGTTCTTGGTATACAGGTCTTTCTAAGTAAGTATTTCCACCCTTAAATAAGTGATTAGTCAGAACATACCATACAGGTTTTAAAAGATATTCTATGGGAATTAATTATAGACTTTGGTGGTTCTTGTGAGAAGTACCTAGAACTTATTAAGCTTTCCTATAACAACCATTTTTAGGAAACTACTCAGATGGCACCACAAGAGGCTCTTTATGGTACTCCATTAAGATAACCTCTATACTGGATGGAAGAAAGTGAGTTCAAGATATTGGGATTGATCCACATATAGGAGATGTCAGATCTGGTTTAGTAGATTCAGAAATGTATGGATATGCTTCAGAGTAGGTAGAAGTCATATAATGATAGATGTGGAAGACCCCATGAGTTTGTAGTTGGTGATCAATTATTCCTTAGGGTGTCTCCTAGATTAGGTTACTATATAATTCAGATGAAGGGTGAGTTGGTACCTAGGTTTTTTGGACTATTTGAGATTGTGGGGATATTTAGGCTGGTGGGATACTGATTGGCACATCTAGGTAGGTATAGTTATATTCATGAGGTTTTTCATGTTTCACAGCTTCGGTGGTATCACCCAAACACTCATTATGTGATCTAAATTGATGATGTTGAGCTTGAGGTTGATGTTTCCTTTTAGGATCATCCAAATCATGTTGTGAATAATAGTTAGAAAGTGTTGAGGGGAATGACAATGTTGATAGTTCAATTATTGTGGAAACATGGTCATGTTCAGGAGGAAAATTGGGAGAGGGAAGCAGATATGGGGGCTTAGTGGCACAATCATTTTACCTTATAATCATATACATTCTTGGGATTACTTCTCAAGGATAAGATATTATAAGTTGGGGAGATTGTGAGATCCTATTATTTTTCTAGAGACATTCCATTTTGAGTTTTCTCCTTTGTTATAGGGTTGGTAAGGGTTTGATTTTTCTTTGAAAGGTTTTCGAGGTGGCCGGATATTTAATGTATAATTTTGGGCTCAAAAACTGTCTTCATAAAATTTATACTCTGTGTAATACTATAACATGCCATGTAATAATTTAGATGGAATAAAATCACCTAAGTCGATGGGTTTTTCATCATAAACTATTATAAATAATTAGTCGATGTGTAATAGAATTATACATTGTGTAAATCCCCAATCAGTGGATTAATAGTGTCATGTGAATTATTTTGGTTTATTTCTTTCATGAAGGATTCCTCCTTCTAACCCCCTAGGGAGACTCTTAGTGGATTTGGAGTGATTTCTTTATCTTTGATCATTTCAGATTGGTGTTAGATACCTGATAAGCCCTTTATCTTTAGTTTCCTTCTATTTATCATTCCTCTAAGGAACCGGTTGATTATTTCAATGTGGTGGGTAATGGGGGGTTGATCTTTATCCTAGGTTTTTCTCCTGATAATCATATCCATTGTTTTTTCGGCCATTCTCCATCAATTGTGGGTTCTCGTATGGGGAACATTCTTAAACGACCTTGAGGTAGGTGGTTTAAAATATCAATTCCCCATAGTCTTGAATTTCATTTCATGTATGTAAAATTGAAATTTCAATTGAAATGATTAGGAAATTTCATCTGAAAATTAAATTGAATAAGTTGAACTTCTACGTGAAAATTGAATTGGGTCGATCTTGGGACAATTGAAATTGGTTGAATTGGAAATATGAAATTAGTCAATTAATGGATTATGGAAATTATTAAATAATGGGATTATGCAATTGGGTAACATTAATATTATTAAATTGATGTATAAATGTGTTAATAAAATTTACTAGGATTTTGAATTTTGAAACATATAGATACCCATGGGGTGTGATGATATAATTGAAGTGATTAAATGTGTTGGATTGACTAATGTTGAATTTTGTTTATGATAGTTATTGAAATTGTGAAACTTCTAGACACACTTGGGGGGTTTCCAATTTTTATTGAAATGATTTGTGGGATAAGGACCCATGATATAAGTATATAAGGGGTTCCATAATACCTCTCTAGGACTCCAATATGTTTATGTGTGTGTGTGTGTGTGATCACTGAGTTTTGGGATAGGTACTGTTACTCCCAATACCCACAGGGTTCTAGACTGCTGCTCGGGGTCCCCATTGTTTGAATATGAAATTTAAATTAAATGATAAATGATAAAAAATGAAATTTTGATATGTTATGTCCCTTGGTGATGGTTCATAATACAACATGGGCCAAAGCATGTATTTTTTTGATTTTCTTGTCATCGTGAGATCATGGAGTTTATGTAGTTATTTAAAGAATGATTGATTATATAAATTGTTTAATTTATTACCAATAAATTATTCTTTATTAAACTACATACACTATCATAGACTTGATATTTTTTTATATTCCCTTAGTGGTGGCATACTATGTTTTACTCACACCCTACTTGATATTCCTAATTGGTACCCAAATAGACTTCATATTTGTAGGACATGACAAGGGAAAGAGCCCTATGTTAGATGGATTAGTTGGGATGAAGCATGGATGGGGGAATCAGACATGGTGTTAGGAACCACTTGGGAGTGTTAGTGTTTCTTTATTTTGGTCTTTTATTGTGACACTTGGCACATATATAGAATGACATGTTTATTTTTTTTGGTTTGAGTATTTTTACTTCTTAGGTTATCATGTGATACTAGTTTGTATTGGTTATGGTATCATTTTGGTTATTATGTTGCATTAGTTTGGATATTTTTATTATTATTTTCTATTGTTGAGATACTTTGACAAAGTGGGTATAGTCTCCCCATGTGAAATATCAGAACCTCACTACTAGTCAGAAGCCTTTGGTGTATAGAGAGTTCTACCTAAGGTCATGTGACCAACTAGTTTGTGGAACCAGTATGTTGAACCTTAGTTAGGATGTCACAGTAGTACTGAAGCACAACATTGTATTAAACTCTTGTCAAATGCTTCTCAAAAACCTTATAGTAAACCTTGGATCTCAATATGATACAATAGATATTATAACTCTATTAAATATTACCACTTCTCTTATATATATCTTTGAAACTTCGTCAATATAGAAATCTTCCTTGATCATAATGAAATGTGCTGACATGGTAAGGCGATCAACTATCACTCATATGGAATTTTTTTCCTTTATGTGTCAAATAGATTTCTATGATGAAATCCGTGGTTATTATTTTTCATTTACATCCTGGCGTGGGAAATTGTTTTATTGTACCCTTATACATCTTTTATTCTAGTTTGACTTGATGGCATACTATGAATTGAGATTCAAACATCAAAATATCTCTATTCATGTTATTACACTATAATTTTTTCTTCAAATATCTATAAATTATTGTTCTTCTAAGGTTAATATAGAAGGATGAGATATGGAAATAATCCAGAAGATCCCTCTTCAGTTATGGATTTGATAGGATATATATATGGGTTCCAAACCATATAAATTTATATTTAGTAAAGTTAAACACTGAAATATCCACTACCTTCTTCAGTAGAAACTAATCATCAATCTGGGCTTCCTTTATTCTCTCAAGAATATATGGTTGAGAATTTATTTGAGTAAGGTAGGATAAAGAACCTTTTATTTCTATCATATTAATATTTTTCATGTTAAATAATATTAGATACCTTTCAATCCTCATCATAGATAGAGTTATGAGATCCTTTCAACTAATAGAATCTACCACATTTTTTTCTTTCCCAGGATGGTAATGGGTTGATCAATTGTAATCCTTTATCATCTATAACCACCTCAATTAGAACATATTAATCTCCTTTTGTGTGAATATATAATTGAGGATTTTATGGTTCATATATATATCACACTTATCCCGATAGAGATAATTTCAACAGATATTTAATTTTAATATCATTGTATGTAATTATAGATCATGATTTGGGTAGTTATGCTCATGGATCTTTAGTTGGAAGGAGGCATAGGCTATCAATTTTTCATTTTTCATGATTACATGACCCAATTGCTTTTTAGATGCATCACTATAGATCATAAATTCATCCCCACCAGTGGATAATGTGGGTATAGGTGAAATTATTATCCTCTTATTCACCTATTTAAAACATTCATCACATTCATTATTCCAAACAAACATGACTCCTTTCTAATTTATATTGGTTAAGGGGATCAAAAATCAGGAAACTTTTCTCAAAAATCCACTATAATACCAAGATTATCCATGTATTTCCATCACAGATGTAGGTCTAGACCACCCTTAAATCATCTCCATTTTTTAACGGATCCATAGATATCCCATTACTAGTGATGAAATTTCTACAAGGATATTACTTAGTCAAACCATTACT